>OX244039.2:30544212-33235462 GCA_945859785.2 Tridacna gigas | reverse complement strand
ATTCAACTTCCCCGCAACGACAAAGAGGAGAAGCCACAATATTTTTCCAGAAGAGATGTTGTTTTAGGTCGCTACAATTATTTCTAAGTCGAGTATGAATAATTTGCATTTTTCTTTCCCCATAAAAATACAGTTTACAAGGAGTGGGTTTATCTATGTTCAGCAAACGTTTAAACGATGAGAGAGAGTCAGTTTCTCTTGTAGCTTGTGGCAAAGAGTTCCATGCGTTTACAGCTGATGGCAGAAAAGAATTCATATAGAGGCTAGTTCTACAAACTATGTTTGCCAAGTCATTAGAATTACGAAGATTGTACGTTGTGTTACTTCCAATAGTTGACGGAACAAGAGAGCATAGGTAGTTGGGAGCTAGACCATTAACCATTTTGAAAAAAAGAATAAGTTTATGTTTGTTTCTGCGTTCTCTTAATGTCTCCCAGCCAGATTCTCTAGAAAAGTCTGAAAGAGACACTAGTTTTGTGCATCCTGTTACTATCCTGGCTGCCTCGTTTTGGATCTTATCGCGTTCTTCCTTATGGTATTCATGCATATTGTCCCAAACGGTATCTCCATATTCAAGAATAGGTCTGATGAATGAAAAGTATATAGTCTGGAGAGAAAGGCGATCAAGCAGAAATTTTAAACGGCGTAAAACACCTATCCTTTTCCATGCCTTCTCAACAATAGATTGAATTTGTTGGTCCCAGGATCCATCACAGGATAGACAGATACCGAGATGTTTATGAAACTGGACCGACGGAATAGCAATATTTGACATAGTAAGGACTGGGTGATCAGGTTTGTTACGTTTACGAGATATTAACAATGATTTCGATTTCGAGGGATTAAACTTAACCAACCATCTATTCGCCCAATTGTTAATCTTTTCGATGTCCGATTGTAGAATAGCTCCGGATATATTTGGAGTATCGATTTCTATGGAAAAACTTGTATCGTCAGCAAACAAATTGATTACGGATTCAAGGTCATCCACAATATCATTTATGTAAACCAAAAACATCAATGGACCTAATACTGACCCCTGTGGAACTCCAGCTCGTACAGGTAATAATTTAGAAGATCCTCCAGGAAGAACCACTTTCTGAGTTCTGTTAGACAGATAATCCCATAGGAAAGATAAAACTTTACCATCTATACCTGCAGCATGTAATTTAAAAATGAGACCTTTGTGCCACACCTTGTCAAATGCCTTACTAATATCAAAAAATACCATCCTTATTTCACGGCCGTTATCCAAAGCACTACAAATCCTATTATACAAATAAGTCAACTGGTTGACTGTTGAATCCCAAGGAAGGAATCCAGACTGACATGGTGTGAAAAAGTTATTTCTTTGTAAGTGATTGAATATATGTTTGTATATAATTCTTTCTAGAACCTTCTCCATCGTGTTTAAGAGCGATACAGGTCTATAATTAGATGGTATAGAACGATCACCACTTTTAAAGATAGGACACACAAGGGATGTTTTCCAAGCAGATGGAAAAACACACTTATCAAGACATAGATTATATAATCGACAAAGCAGAGATGAAATTTGAAACGCTGATTCTACCAATATTTTGTTACTGATGCCGTCTGGACCAGATGCCTTTGCAATACGAAGAGTTTGCAATACATCGAAAACCTCTTGGGGCGTTATGGTAATATTATTGATTTTTTCACCGAAAAATTGCGGATGGTCACGGGGAAAAGTGTTTAAAGAATCGTCAATCTCTGACTGACTGCAGAAAAACGAATTCAAAACATTTGTCTTTTCATAATCATCTACTGCAAATCTGTCAATAGTAGAGTCAAAAATAGGCGGCAATGTTGACCCTGAAGTAGAGGTCGGACTTATAAATGACTTAAGGATTTTCCACCAGTCACGTGAACCTAGATTGCCAGATCTTTATTTAAGTGCCATATTGTTAAAATAGTCATTTTTCGCAAGTCGAATACTTGAAATCACTTCATTCCTTAAACGTCTAAACTTTAGCCAATGCTGGTCAGAGTTGGTTTTCTTTGCTTTCTTGTAATATCTTTTTCTCCTGCGAATTTTTTTTTTTTTTTATTTCCGATGTTATCCAAGGCGAGTCATGCGGATTTATGGTGACTGTTTTATTTGGAATTGATTGGGATCCCTTTTCGATTAAGATGTTCGAAATGTTTTGTGTGTATATGTCCAGGTCGTCATTATAAACAGATTTCCAATCAACTTCTGATAAACTACTTCTAAGCTTACAATAATCACCGTTTTCATACTTCCATATTTTACGTTTATATGAGTTATATTTTGGTTTTAAGAAGATGAAAACACCAAAAATAGGACAATGATAACGAACATTCAAATTCAGGCATGGCTCCCCCACTTCTGAAGTTAGAATAGATTCTCTATTTTTCACAAAAAGGAGGTCAATTACTGACACTGAGTTTTCAGTGAAATGAGTAGGTTCCTCAATACACTGAGTGAGATTGAAATGTTTGCAGATAGAATCAGTTTTTCTATACTGAGACTGGTCCATTGTGTTTAGGTTGAAATCACCCATTATAATAATGTCGGTGACATTCGTATCGACCGCGAGACCGATAGAGTCCTCAAGTAAAGAGGTATACATCGCAGATGAATTAGGTGGTCGATAAAAGACACCATATAGAACACTTCTACTATTACTAAGTTTTAACTCAACCCAAATACATTCTAAACTATTTGGTTCCAAGTCAAGTCTACGTTTATACACAATGTTATCTTTAACGTATAGAATCACACCACCGTACCTGTCCCTGTCTCTATCTTTACGTTCTGGTGGATGGAAATTTGAGAAAAGAAGATCGTTTGATGCAACATTACTATGTAACCACGTTTCTGTAAAGGACAGTATGTCGAAGTAAGAGAACTCCGAAATCAAAATATCCAACTTATTAGAAATACTTTGCACATTATAATGAACTATATGAACTATAGACAAATGATTCGGGAGATTCAGAAAACTGTAAAGGTCACAATTTGTTTAGTATTGAAGTATGTCATAATTACAGCATTATCAAAATCTCTGGCCAGCAAAAACTGGACCAGTTTACTTTCAACACGATTATAAGAAATACGGTCAGTGATTAGCAGCAACTTTATGAATGAAACGAGTGCGAATCAAGTGTATCGGGTGATGTGAACACATCTTGCAGTCGTCTGCTGTTCATATCATTCGGCAAATTTCGAGTGATCCGTCGATAGTTATACGTAGTTACGGGATCGGCCGAGTTGTGACGAGTGCTCTCCGTATATGTAGCAGGTGTTGAAAAGATGATAGGTCATTTTGGTCTTGAGAGGAATAAACTCGCAACAGATAGGAGTTTGTAAGGAAACCTTGCTTTAAAAGAATTTGTAAATTTAGATTGCTCTCCCTAAGAGAAAACTCAAGTAAATGCAACTCGTAACAGCCGTAAGTTTAAAATAGTAACCGGCCGTTGGTCGTTTAATGCAAGGATCGTATATGTGAGGCGAAGCGTGTGAAGCTGTGGGAACAAAGGGTATAGAGTTGTGTAAAGGTTATGACCCTCGCGGAGAGGCCATTACGTAAACATTTTCAGAATGGACTGGCGATTCACCGCTTGCAACCTTAGTACCCAGACTGTCCATTCACAATACTGACTGACTACGCATCTTTCAGCGTATGATGTATTAACCCTTAGGCTGCTAAGTGCGACTTACTGACCTTTTTGCAGATAGTATAGATCAAGATCAGACTCTACAGAACGTGCAGTCTGATCTTGGATCTATACTGTTAGATAGGGAGATATTTCTTTTTCCAAAAAAAGAGTAAGTTTGACATAGAATTATTCGGGTTTTACTACCGGTTTGAAATTTCATTTCAATGTTTTAGCGGGATAAGGGTTAAATTGTTTTCACAGCCCCTCTTCATCTCCTCCCAGCCATGGCACTACCATTTTATTGGAAGCCGGCTCTTGAAGCCGGCTTCCAGTAGGAATGCTTTTTTTTATGCACATGGGGAGTTTTGGGATACATCATTGCACAACTTTTCCGATATATTCACTCAAATACTTTTAATAGTATGTTGCTATTAATCTCAAAATTATGCATTTTTCTGTATGTACTGTTGAGATGAATTTCGAGCATGAAAAGTAAAGATTTCGTATTTATAGATATCTATTTAATAACTGATTAATGATTGACCCCACAGGCAGCGTAACTCTTCTTAAACTAGTAATAGACTGGTTACCTCCCCTGATACTACTATACGTGTAATACACGATACAACAAGGGACCAGTTTAAAACTAGTAGATTAACGCGATATTACGCATTTTTTTCCCCTTGTGCTGCTTGGTATAATACATCACAGAGATGCATTAAACCCTCTTTTTGCCAGAGCATGGCTCTTCTGTATCTGCAACGTCAAATATGGTCCCAAACATGGTATGCCGATGTCTTGATATGTTATGTCATTGAAAATCTATATCATAATATTTATCCACCATATTAGCCATTAATAAAAAGAATGTTATGACATATCAGACTAATACAATTTGGTATCTTTTTTAATTAAAATTGTCACTAATTGCAATATTTGAGTCATGCTCTGGCAAATGGAGGCTTAACGCATCTCCGTGATACATGATACCAAGCATGTCATTACATACTTAAAGATCCATAAAAGTCCATTTTGTGCAACAACCGACTGATTCAGGAGGCACACAGGTGCTTGGACATACAGAAAATTGACCAATAGTATGGACCCATAAAATCTGTTTAGTCTAACAATCGACTGGATCTGGAGGTAAAATGGTCCTGTGCCATGCAGAAATGTACAAATAGCTAAAAGTATTGACCCACGTCAGCCAGTGGGGACTGCACAGGCTGACACGAGTTGATACTTTTTGCAGATGCATTAAACCCCCCTTTCACAGAGCATGTCTCAGATTTTTTGTTCCACTGTGTCTATTTTTATCTGTGTGCAATATATTGTATTTTAGCAGGAAAGTTTGTAGGTGTGTAATTAATCTGTTTACTATTGCAAACTTTTTTGTTTACTATTGTACTTTTTTGTAAGAATGTTCCTTTGTTGTGACAAGCCTTGCATACTCAGAGCACAATTGAGACACACTAAATCCTTGGGCATTTATTTATGAGCCATGCTCTGTGAAAAGGGGGCTTGATGCATTTGCAGAAAGTATAGGTCCAGGCTAACTTGGACCGACACTTTTTGCTTTGGTAATTTTTCTGCATGTCAAAAACCAGTGTACCTCACGTTTCAGTTGGTTGCTAGACAAAATGGATTTTATGGATCCATAAATATGTGATGACTTGCTTGAATTATGGATGACAGAGATACATTAAGTCCCCTTTTGCCAGAGCATGTCTCATATGTTTTAATAACCCTGAGGAAGAAGACTATTGAAACGTAGATGCAGGAGGACAAAATGCTGGTTACCATCATGTTTTCCTTTTCATACAATGTTTTCTACCCTTTCAAAGGTCTAAAGTAAGGCTGGAAAGGAAATGTAATGGAACTTTTGATGTAGCGTTTAAGGGTATTGCACTTATTTTTGTGGCTTTAGGGCTCCAGCCAAACTTGGGTTTTGCACCTAGTTATAAATGACCCTCGACAGCTTTTGACTGATGTTGTACATCATTGCACTTGAGCCATGCTCTGTGAAAAAGAGTCTTAATGAATCTGGGAAAAGTATCAACCCAAGTCAGCCCGCTTGGACTGTGCTGGCTGAACTGGGCTGAAACTTTTCGCTATTGGTAAATTTTCTGTATATTTAAGGACCAGTCTACCTGATGATTAAGTTGATTGTATTAAAAAAGAGCCTATATGTATTGTTGATCCTTAATTATGTGATGGCTTGCTTGGTATCATGGATCACGGAGATGCATTAAACCCCCTTTTGCCAGAGCATGGCTCATTTACATGTTCAACTATTATATTGTAAGGGGGCTATTCAGATTTTCATAGTCAAACCAAACTTTAAAATATTTTATTGCTCAATTTAGTAAGGCAATAGCTGACTAAGAATCAAGAAATAAAGCAAGAAGCAAAGGAAAAACAAATTGATGGTACTTCTTCAATGGACTCTTAACTCTGTACCCTACAACAGAATTTAGAACTTGTCCAAACTCAAGGCAGTTGCAGACAACAAATCCAATTTGGTTGTAATGATGAGATTTGTCTCTAAAATGGAAGAAAGCATTGTAGGAAAAGGAAGAAATGCTTGTGATAAGCATTTTATACTTTTATTGCAATGGTTGCAGAAGCTTTTTTCTTCAGGGTCACTAGAACATATAATTGTTTAGTGAAGGATTAAATCTTTACCACATAATCCCGACTTTTAACGACCCTGAGAAAGAAGCCTTTTGAAAACATTGTTGGAAAAGGCGAAAATGCTGGTAACCAGCATTTTCTCCTTTTCCCACAATGTTTTCTAACCTTTCAGAACAACTGCAATCATTTTAGCCACATTGAAATTGTCTTCTGCAAATGTTTTCAACTTGGACAGGGCTAAAATTTTGGACAGTATTGTCCAAATTCAAAGCAGTTGCAGACGACAAATTAGATTTGGTTATAATGATGAGATTTGGCTCTGAAATGATAGAAAGCATTGTGGAAAAGGAGAAAATGCTTGTGACAAGCATTTTATACTTTTTTCGCAATGGTTTCAGAAGCCTTTTTCTTCATTGTCATTAATTAGAACATGTAATTGTTTGGTAAAGGTTTTTTAGCTTTTGGCTAAAATTTTGTGAAGGCTTGTTGGAATGTCAAGTGATCATGCAATAATATGCATCAGCTACGGCAGAGCTCCAGATAGAGGGAGTGATTTTGATTTCATAATTGAAAATATTAATCAATCTCCACTAAACCCCATGTTATGGGTACTCATTAGAATCGTCTCATCGAGACCAGAAAAAAAAAAAAAAACGATTCTAATGAGTACCCACAACATAGGGTTTGGAAGAGAAATAATAGATTTAGAATACTATCACTCCCTCTTACCTGGAGGTCTGACTACGGTATGTAGGATCATATTCATGTAAGAATGATAACAGTATTTTGATCTTGTCAAAATAGAGAAAATACCTAATCCAAAATGACCATGCTTTTATCTGAAGAGCAAAACTGCACCATTCCTGTTTACTGAATGTAACTGTCCTCTTTCCGAATGCATGCAGGAAAAATAGTGAAGTTTATATTAGTGTTTAACTCTTTACGACACAATCCCGTGTTTTAACGACCCTGAGAAAGAGGCATTATGAAAACATTGTGGGAAAAGGAGAAAATTCTGGTAACCAGCATTTTCTCCTTTTCCCACAATGTTTTCTATCCTTTCCAAAACAAATTTCATTTTTTAATCACATCTATTTTGTCGTCTGCAGATGCTTTTAATTTGGACTAGTCTAAAAGTTTGTCGTTTGGTAAAGAGTTAAACAAAAAATAGGGTACACAGCAAAAAAAAAAATCTTAATTAGCCCCCAAATTGTTGCAGTCGGTAAAATTTTCTACTGGGTCTGTATTCACCAACCATTCTTAAGAACATTCTTAGTCTTATTCTCCAGAATTTTTAATTTAAAAGTAACACAACTTCTGATAAGCGAGTTATTCCTAAAGCACCTTCCTCATTGATGGTAACAAAAAAAAAAAATGCCGGCTTCTTTGATGCTATGCATCAAAAATTTGTCTTGTACAGTCACTTACATGTGTCTTCTTGGTGAGTTTCTATAGACTGGAATCAGTCTGTTAACCTTTGACCAAACAATCCTGTGGGGCTTTGAAAATATAGTTGGAGAAACTGCATGTATTCAGCATGTTCTCTTTTTTCCACAGCGTTTTTCACCCATTTGAAAGATTTACAAAATTTTGTCAAATAGAACATTTTCATCGAGGATAAAAAATCCAGAAACTGTAACACAAATAAGCTCACTTAGTGTTATATTCTCCATATCTGAATCAACGGACCAGGGAAAAAGTCTTTGCAGAGAGTGCAGATTCAGACTAGACTGCTCAGAACATGCAGTCAGATCTTGGATCTGTCATGCCAGTTGTCCGAGTTATTCTACTCAAGACAGCAATGGTCCTGCAATATTTAGGCTGCTTTTCCAAGCTTAACATGTCTATTTTAACAATTTAGCGCTCTAAGCGTGAAAATGTCAGCAACATGTTTGTCTCATCAGCTATTCCATATTGGTCGATTCTCATCCTTTCCACATTTCAGATAAAAAGATCAAGGCTACCGCAGTTATGCTCCTGCTGATTACAATGACTCAAATACAATTACCTTTGTTTGCTATGGACAAGTACAGGGATGTATATGAAAAAAAAAAAAAAAACGACCATGAAATTGTAGCCTAATGTTTGATATTGTTTTCCTGACTGTAAAAGGCTAGTCGATTAACAAAATGTTTTTACTCTTAACCAAACTATCCTTTTTTAATGCTTAAGAATTCCAAGTCTTCCTTGTACCATGCTCAAGACCGTTCTAAATCAAGAAAAATGGCCGCCCTTTGTCGTATGAACCGCATTGAAACAGTTCAATATCTCCTATTTGGACCGGAGCGGAGAAAGAATCACAGAATAGCATCGGAGCAACCCTTCAGACTGAAGGTAGTGGACCGGTAGAATCCGTTGGAGGTGTTAAGGGCTGGCGATACATTTGCCTGGTATCGTTTTCTGCCGTACACCATCTTATGTTTGTATGAGCAGTTGCCAACTTACCTTAAGTTCGGTAACGAAAGGAACTCACCGTTAGCCGTACTACATCAAGGGCATATAACATTGAGGTTTTTCGCTGCCGCAGTTTGTGGGGGGGGGGGGGGGGGGGGGGGGGGGGAGGGGGCTGGACAATTCGTACCCTGGAAAATTCGTACCCTGATCTGAAGGGTACAAGTTCTCTGGAGAACTCGATTACGGGGTACGAATTCACCAGATAACTCGTTCCCCACATCGGGATAAATATTCATTTCATTCATATAGACCATTCAATCTATCATGGAGGAAGACAGCTTCTGGATACATTGTGGGAAAAGGAGAAAATTAACCTTTTGTGTGTGTGACGTTCAAAGCATCCTCGTTTACCCAGTCCCGTGTAAACTACATTCATCGAATGAATGGTAGGCCCAATACTTCATACCTGGGTTAACGAGGGTGCGTTCGAAGTAGAAATTTCATTTTCAATCTTAATGTATCATTATTTAACCCTTTACCAAACACACTGAGTTTTACCTACCTTGTTTTTTGCCCGTTCAGTCATTTTAGTTTGTCTTCCATTTTGCTTCTTGTTTGCAACATTTCCCCGGTCACAATATCGTTTAAAACGTTCATAAATTGTAGATTTATATAATCCAAGCATTCTAGAAACTTTATAAGGTTTAATTCCATTCTTTATCAAAGAAATCACATTTTGTTTAACATCAGTGCTCAAAGACTTGCCTCTGGAAGCCATGTTGACCTTTCACTCTTAAACCAAATGTTTACCTGATAAATGATGTAATTTCAACTTAAAATGACATCATCATGCTTAAATGACGTCGGTGAGTATTGACCTAAAAACCAAACTCCCAATAAGAAAAAAGCAATAATGAGTTTATCTACTGTTGTTAGTTTTACCTACCCTTTACACAATTCAGCTATTTTAAATAAGCGGACTATTTTTTTTTTTTTTTTTTGCCACTTGAGAGTACCTTTAGTATTTCCTCTTTTTCGACAAAGTTCTATCTTGTCAAAGAACTAAACTTTTCATTTGTATCAAATTTGAATTTGTTGTCTGCTTAGAATTTGGAAGATGCTAAAATTGTGAGCTCATAACGAACAAATTCTCCATTTTTCATACGTCTCGCTCGCTTTCTCCCTCTTTCTCTCTCGTAGTCATTTTTACATACTTCCTCAATTTGTTTTCTTAATTGTTTACTACACAATCCCTAGACATGGTAACGGTCGAAAATATCGTAATAAAAAAGCCTTTTTGACGGGAGTTAAAAACCTATTCAACCCCATAAAATATATTGAGAAACGGACGACGGACGATGGTAACGTTTTACATATGCGCTCTCTCAGTTCCTGGGAACCAGAGGCAGTGCGCGGCCGCTTACGCCGTGTACAAACCGTTCTAAATTGAGACCGTTCTAAATTGCGTTGGTGAATACGTACTTAAGAATTGTCTTGGGAAAGTCTAAACTTGATAAATAATTCTTATTCTTAGTCTAGAATTTAGAAAAGTTTGGTGAATACGGGCCTAGGGCCTGACATATTAAATGTTTATGCGACTCTTTTCTATCCAATTTTATATTATTTGTATTTTGGATGACCGTAATCTCTCGGGCTACTGTTTTGCCATGTCTCGGATAGGCGTGATCGGAAATGAAATATCATTATGTAATGATAAAAAAATTGCTGTCAAAATCAGTTTACAACACCATCTTAATTTAAAATTGACGTCAAAAGACGTCTTTTATTCACAAACGACGTAAAATACTTTTTCTGTTTACTTTATCAGTTGTCCGGTCAGGTGGCAGGGCATTTGGAAACTTGTTCACGGCTGTTCCGAATCATGTCGCCCCGAACTTCGGCTCAGAGCGACATGATTCGCCGAAGCCATGAACAAGTTTCCAAGTGTCCTGCCACTACCGGGCAACGAACTGATTATACTGAAAAGTTTTACCATTCAAATGTGTACTCAAGAGAAATTTCCCTGTTTTATTGTCTCACAAATCGAGTTCGCTTACGAAATTGAATTTCCCTTCTAAGTGCCCAAACACAGTAAAAATGACTTCACTGAAAACTGGCGTCACTGAAACCGAGGTCAAACGTGCAGTTTGGTGCATGAAGTCACTGCGATAGACTTATTTTTCTTTAAACATGGATTTAAACAACTCCGGGGTAAATAACTATTCATTGTATGATTTGTTTGAAAAAGTAAACGACCATTACTTGTTTGAACCGTCCATCACTTTATCATTATTTTTTATTTACAATACATGACCTTCAACACGTATTGTTGTTTTACTCGTACATGACGATTCGACGCCGCCATCTTGGATTTTGAGTTGAAGTTTATAAGTATCCACGGGACTCCCGACAGGGAAACTGTGCTCTCTACCCTGGGAGCTGCCAGAGCACAACATGTGTATATTCGGAGTATATTATCCAATCAGATCGCGAGACATATCTTTGCAGCATAATAATTGATGTCGAAAGTAGAGTCATCTTCATTTCAAACTGACGTCAGATGACTTCTTTTCCTCACGAACGACGTAAAATATTTTTTTCCGATTACTGTTAGCGTTGTCGGACTGGGTTGACAAATTCTCTGTTCCAGAGATCTTTGGCATTTTTTTCCTCAGAGCTTTTGCCACGGCGTTTTGTCATCAACATGTTAAACAAGTGTATACGAATCTACAACATTGCCACATTATATGGCACTTCGGGTCTATAAGTACTGTACAGACCAATAGCAGATTTCGACACACACACACACATATATATATATGTCAAAGGACTAGTGTACTCCCCAAAAATATTACTTTTGTGACGACTTGCTTGGTATAATGCCACACGAAGATGCGTGAAACCCCCTTTTGCCAGAGCAAGGCTCACACACACACACACACACACACACACACATATATATATATGTGTGTGTGAGCCTTGCCAAGGCTCTCACACACACACACACACACACACACACACACACATACACACATATATATATATATATATATATATATATATATATATATATATTGTGTATGTATATATATATGTGAGCCTTGCTCTGGCAAAAGGGGGGTTTATATATATATATATATATTGTGTGTGTATATGTATATGTATATATATATATATATTGCAAAAAGAAGAATAATACCGGAACAAGAAAATATATAATAAAAGAGAAATGACACTACAAATAGTTTTTAACGTGCCAACCGGTTTCGCTTTCGCTCATCAGGGCAACGCTTTAATGAAACATCGTAACTAACGTCATTTTGACGTCACAGAACAACGGTTAAATACAGTTCAATTTTGGACGAAAAATGTTTATGAAATATTTTTCCTTTGATACTCTAGATGAAACGTCGGGTGATTTGCATTTAAAAAATGGCAAAATTGAAAATTTTGGATCTGTTTTACAACAACTATCTAAATGAGAACTCAATGGTATTTGTCGTGTTGAAGGGTCCCTAATCTGTTGATTATGTATTGTAATTCTATTTCTAAGTTTATCGCCTGTTTGACCAATATAAAACTCTTGGCAGCCATTGCATACTAAAAGGTACAAACAGTTAGAAACTTTACAATCCATATCTTCTTTAACAGTAAAAGTTTTATCCTTGATTTTAAATTCATTTCCTTCGATAATATGTTTACAGAGTCCACAGCGGGACTCATTGCATTTTTTCACAGAAGATTTTGAAGTTTTGTCTTTGAATTCTGATTTAATCAAAATCTGTTTAAGATTTGGAAGTTGTCTCTTACCTTTAATTAATTAAATTAATAAATTAAAGAACTCAAAGACGAAAACTTTTCAGATTATATATGCAAACAATGGAAAAGATATCTTGATGATTGTTTTATTTTTTGGACAAAATCAAGTAATGATTTATCTGTCTTTAATGACATACTTAACTCGTTACATAAAGATATAAAATTTAAGATGGATATGAACTCAAATAAAATGCCTTTTCTAGACGTGTTAGTGATAAAAAATGGTTGTACAATTGTCACTGATATTTATTTCAAAATTACAGATTCTAAGCAATATTTGAATTTCAGGTCATGTCACTCAAAACATAACAAGGTCAACATTCCGTTCTCCCTAGCGCGAAGGATCTGCACAATAGTATCTGACAGAAAAATTCTACAGTTAAGATTACGTGAACTTGAAAACATTTTAATTGAAAGAAAATACCCTAAAGCAGTAATCTTAGCAGGTATAAATAAAGCTCTTAATATTCCAAGACATACTCTCTTACAGGTAAAGGTTAAACATGATGACAATATAATGGCATATATTTCGACATTTAATCCTAAAAACAGAGAGTTATTTGGAATTATTAAGAATAATTTTGAAATTTTGGAAAATGATCGAACAATGTCACAAATACTAAGTAATACCAAATTAATTAAAGGTAAGAGACAACTTCCAAATCTTAAACAGATTTTGATTAAATCAGAATTCAAAGACAAAACTTCAAAATCTTCTGCGAAAAAATGCAATGAGTCCCGCTGTGGACTCTGTAAACATATTATCGAAGGAAATGAATTTAAAATCAAGGATAAAACTTTTACTGTTAAAGAAGATATGGATTGTAAAGTTTCTAACTGTTTGTACCTTTTAGTATGCAATGGCTGCCAAGAGTTTTATATTGGTCAAACAGGCGATAAACTTAGAAATAGAATTACAATACATAATCAACAGATTAGGGACCCTTCAACAAGACAAATACCATTGAGTTCTCATTTAGATAGTTGTTGTAAAACAGATCCAAAATTTTCAATTTTGCCATTTTTTAAATGCAAATCACCCGACGTTTCATCTAGAGTATCAAAGGAAAAATATTTCATAAACATTTTTCGTCCAAAATTGAACTGTATTTAACCGTTGTTCTGTGACGTCAAAATGAGGTTAGTTACGATGTTTCATTAAAGCGTTGCCCTGATGAGCGAAAGCGAAACCGGTTGGCACGTTAAAAACTATTTGTAGTGTCATTTCTCTTTTATTATATATTTTCTTGTTCCGTTATTATTCTTCTTTTTGCAACATATATTTATTACTGGAATAAGAGACATTACAATGGGTCCAGCGAGCCCTAAAAGGGCCAAAATTGAAAACAGCAGTTCGGAGTCCTCCCCGTCGGTATCAACTGAATCAATTCAGATGGAAACAGAGAATGGACAGTTGTCTGAGATAAGTGCTAAGTTATCGTTAATTCTTTCGGCAATACAAGATTTAACTAAAGCTGTTAAGGAAACAAATTCTCGTTTATCCCCAGCACAAACAAATACAGCTGTTTCGGAACTTACAAAAGTTATTAAGGACATAGACAAAAAATTTTTAGATGGTAACCACGAACACAATATTGGTCAATTACACCAAGAAAATGAGAACAGATTTTTTGAAGCTGAGGCTATGCGTGTTAAGTCAAGAATTGCAGCCATTTGGGAAGAAAATTGAATTCGAGAAAAGATGCGTATTGGCGAAAAGTAAGAAATAGTGGAAACTTATGTTTCTATGAAAAGTGGATAGAAGCATCCCCCGCCATTATACCACGGAAATTCCAAAAGTATGAAATTAAAAACGAAACAGAAGATCAAAGAATTCTGAGAGAAAGAGCTGTCATTCTCGACTTTAGAATGGAAATTGAAATGGGGAAGTTGAAATCTACCTCTTTTGAAGAACAAACAAGAAGATTAGATCAAGAAATGATTGATTTGATACAATCAAAATGTTCAGGACAAGCTGCAGCTTTTTTAGTAGATCTTTGGCAAAGACACGTTAAAAGAAATGAAGAAATTTCACACAAAAGATGGGAAAATAATGCAAAATGGCTTCGGGAATACGAGGAAAACTTCGTTAGAAATTACGATGGCTCAAATCCATTTTTCAAAAAAGGCAAAAATTATCTCGCACCAACCGTAAGAAAGCAGCCATATACTTATGCAGATGCAGTGAAAACCTTTCCCAGGCGTACAGAGCGAGAAGGAAAATCAAGAGATACACTGGAGTCGTTATTACATCAACTTTTAACAAGTTTGAAAACTGAGCCAAAACATCCAGAAAATGGTTATTCGAATACTAGATGGAGATACGATAACAAGAGAAGAACAGGCAATCACAATTACAGAAAGAATAACAAATTCAACCCCAGCCGACGGTGGAACAATATTTCTAACAATAATAATGACATGGAGGTGGTCGATAGGGAGTCTTCTTCTTTTCTAGAGGCAGACCACAACTTTTACAGCCAGTTATAAAGAATGAAAATCTAGCTGAAACATTTACAAAATCTACAAAAATTTACAATCTTTCTAATCGGAAATTAACAAACAATGAAAAGAATGTCTTGTTGATGGGTCTAAAATTCACACCCACACCTTTAAAAAATAATCCATGTGAACTTGAAATTGATTTAAATGATTTTTTTTAGAAAACTTAGATTACAAGAATACTTTTCACAAAACGTAGAATGTAATGATAGTTTACTGAGAAACAAATCTTCTTTTAATCCTCCTTCCGGGAGAAATAAAAAATTAGATGAATATATTTCTACTACCAAGTCATTGTGCTTTAATGTTTTGAATAATACCAACCCTGTAAAACATAACATATCCCTTAATCAAAGAAAGTCTATAAAATCACTAGCAGATGATTCTTCTATTATTATAAAAGAAGCTGACAAAGGAGGTGGAATAGTAATGATGAATAAATATTTTTATAAAAATAAAATCACAGAAATGCTCTCTGATATCTCCTATTATAAACCTATTCCACATGCTAATACAACACAGATATTTGACTCTATCAAAATGTTGATTTACAAAAATAACACTATCACTAAACAAGAAGCAGATTATTTATTAAAGTTTGATTACAAGACTAGTACATTTTACGGTCTTCCAAAAATTCATAAAAGCAAAATAATTCAAAATATTTGTGACATTATTAATGAAGAGTATATTGAAAGTTTAGATCCAATGGATCTTCAAATGAGACCAATTGTGGCAGGACCTAACTGTGAAACTAGTCGATTAAGTTGTTTTTTAGATAAACTTTTAAAACCTTTTGTAAGTAAGGTCCAAAGCTATCTCAGAGATGACATAGATTTTCTTAATTTTCTACCAGAAATAGTTCCTATTAACACAATTTTAGTGTCATTTGATGTTGTTAGTTTGTATACAAATATTCCACACAGCTTAGGATATGAAGCAATTTCTTATTGGATGAAAAGATATCCAGATCTTATTCATAACAGATTTAACCAAACTTTCATATTGGAAGGTTTGAAAATAGTACTAGAAAATAACAATTTTTCCTTTAATTCCGCCTTTTTCAATCAGTGTAAAGGAACGGCCATGGGAACAAAAGTTGCCCCAACATATGCAACTTTAGTTTTAGGATATTTAGAAGAGATACTATATGAAAATATAAAAGAACTCAAAGACGAAAACTTTTCAGATTATATATGCAAACAATGGAAAAGATATCTTGATGATTGTTTTATTTTTTGGACAAAATCAAGTAATGATTTATCTGTCTTTAATGACATACTTAACTCGTTACATAAAGATATAAAATTTAAGATGGATATGAACTCAAATAAAATGCCTTTTCTAGACGTGTTAGTGATAAAAAATGGTTGTACAATTGTCACTGATATTTATTTCAAAATTACAGATTCTAAGCAATATTTGAATTTCAGGTCATGTCACCCAAAACATAACAAGGTCAACATTCCGTTCTCCCTAGCGCGAAGGATCTGCACAATAGTATCTGACAGAAAAATTCTACAGTTAAGATTACGTGAACTTGAAAACATTTTAATTGAAAGAAAATACCCTAAAGCAGTAATCTTAGCAGGTATAAATAAAGCTCTTAATATTCCAAGACATACTCTCTTACAGGTAAAGGTTAAACATGATGACAATATAATGGCATATATTTCGACATTTAATCCTAAAAACAGAGAGTTATTTGGAATTATTAAGAATAATTTTGAAATTTTGGAAAATGATCGAACAATGTCACAAATACTAAGTAATACCAAATTAATTAAAGGTAAGAAACAACTTCCAAATCTTAAACAGATTTTGATTAAATCAGAATTCAAAGACAAAACTTCAAAATCTTCTGTGAAAAAATGCAATGAGTCCCGCTGTGGACTCTGTAAACATATTATCGAAGGAAATGAATTTAAAATCAAGGATAAAACTTTTACTGTTAAAGAAGATATGGATTGTAAAGTTTCTAACTGTTTGTACCTTTTAGTATGCAATGGCTGCCAAGAGTTTTATATTGGTCAAACAGGCGATAAACTTAGAAATAGAATTACAATACATAATCAACAGATTAGGGACCCTTCAACAAGACAAATACCATTGAGTTCTCATTTAGACAGTTGTTGTAAAACAGATCCAAAATTTTCAATTTTGCCATTTTTTAAATGCAAATCACCCGACGTTTCATCTAGAGTATCAAAGGAAAAATATTTCATAAACATTTTTCGTCCAAAATTGAACTGTATTTAACCGTTGTTCTGTGACGTCAAAATGACGTTAGTTACGATGTTTCATTAAAGCGTTGCCCTGATGAGCGAAAGCGAAACCGGTTGGCACGTTAAAAACTATTTGTAGTGTCATTTCTCTTTTATTATATATATATATATATATATATATATATATATATATATATATATGAGCCTTGCTCTGGCAAAAGGGGGTTTCACGCATCTGCGTGTGGCATTATACCAAGCAAGTCGTCACAAAAGTAATATTTTTGGGGAGTACACTAGTCCTTTGACATGTATGCAGAAACACTGACTAATACGAAAAAGTTTCGATCTCGGTCAGCATGTGCAGACTTAGCAGGCTGACCGGAGTCGTCACTTTTTGCAAATGGATTAAACCATGACTCTTACAGATGTACAGTTAAATATTTTAGAAAATCCTCTGTCGTCAAACTCTTTATCAGACAAGGAAAGAACTTGTCTTGTCAATGTAGAAAGTATATGAGCCATGCTCCGGCAAAAGGGGAGCTTAATGCATCTCTGTGATCCATTGTACCAAGCAAGCCATTACATTATTATAGATCCATGATAGCCACTTTTTTTCCAACTTTTAAATTAATCATGAGGTAGACTGGTCCTTTGGCACACAGAAAATTGACAAATAGCGAAAAGTTTCGGCTCAGGTCAGCCTGCGCGGACTGCGTAGGCTGACCTGGATCGATACGTTTCGCAGATGCATTAAGCCCCGTTTTCACAGAGCTTTGTTCATTTGCAGACGACAAATGAAAAGTGTGTCAAATGGAGGACTTTGTCTTTGGTAAGTTAGAAAACATTGTGGAAAAATGAAGATCACTTATAAACAATACTAAACTATTCATATCTAGACAGATTACCAGACGACAAAATTTTAGAAAAGTCCAAATTGGAAGCATTTACAGACGAGAAATTCAACGTGGCTCAAATGATTGAACCTGTTCTTGAAAGGCCAGAAACCATTATGAGATGGGGGGATCCTGGTTACCAGCAGTTTTTCTTTTTCCCCACAACGTTTTCAAAGGCTCTCATCTTCAGGGTCGTTAAAACTTGTGAATGTGTAGTGAAGGATTAAATGAGCCATGCTCTGTGAAAAGGGGGCTTAATGCATCTGCGAAAAGTATCGACTCAGTCCGCGCAGGCTGACCTGGACCGAAACTTTTCGCTATTGGTCAAGTTTCTGTATGTTCAAGGACCAGTCTACCTCTTGATTAAGTCAGTTTTTGGCCTGGGCTTGGCTTGCCAAGCCCAAGACCATAGGAATCGTATACCGAAATTTCATCCACATCCATGCATTTACGGAAAATCCCGAGTAAAAGTGAAAAGTACCTCCAGCAATCCATCTCACTACGCTGAAAGAAACGACCCCTTAAAATAATAAAAAAGATATTTCGATTTGAACATCACAGTGAGTGTTAGTAAAGTTTAATTTCACATCAAACTTTGATAGATGTGCGATTTTAATCGTACGAAAGAGTTGACTGAGAATTTTGTGCCCTGGTGAGCTTATTCGTTACTGCAAATTCGCGCGCTCAACAGTGAAAGAAACAACTGGCAAATCTCGGATGATCGTTGATCGAATGCTTAGATGTAGGTACGCAATCGACCGTGTTGTGACGAGCGCTGTTGCCGCGCACTAATTGGAATCGTTCGTTTGTCCTTTTTCTAAACAGCATGTGAATGACAAATAATGATAGCGTATTTTACGCAGACGGTGTGCTCTTTCTCTGAAAAAGGTGTCTAAAAACCTCGGTAAGATTTTAATCTTCGTAAAGTTACTGTGCACCTCGTGTCTGAAGTGATAACTATGTATTTGATTGGTATATATGCCTTATTTCTTCCTGTCAGAGTTGTCCAGACATGACATCTCGGCCCATAACCATTTCGACCCATAGCAAACTCGGCGCATACAATATCAAATTTGTATTGAAGTTTGTAACATGAGCCATTGAAAACCAATTAATCTTTATAAAAACGACGAAATTTTAAACTTGTCTAAATTGAAAACATTTGCGGACGGCAAGTTAGATTTAGCTGAAATGTTGGTTATTGGCCTTGAAAGTGCAAAAAATCTTGTAGGAAAAAGAGAGCATTTTCTTCTTTCTCCAAAAGGTTTTCGTGAGGCTATATCCTTAGCTCCCTTAAAACTCGGGATTGTGTGGTAAAGATTTAAATAACTGGTGGGCGTTTTATATCGAAGATCAGTCTTCAATCAGTGCAATCTGATCTTGATCTCCATAGGTAGTTAAGCTGACCTGGGTCAAAACTGTTTACTTTTGGCAAATTTTCTACATGTCAAAGGACCAGAGTACCTCATGATTCAAAATGGATTTTATGGATCCATAAATATATGACGGCTCGTTTGGAATGATGGATCACGGAGATGCATTAAAGCCCCTTTTGCCAGAGCATGGTTCATTTGTGTTTTCCATAATCACAACCAGGAGCGCTTCAAATTTATCAATCCTAGATGATTTTACTCAGATGAGGGCTTTAGGTCCAAGGGCCCTCTTGTTTATGAAAATCGGCTTTCCACCTTGGTTGATCATGACAACTTGGAGTTTCCATAGACTTTCAATGGGGAAAATTGAAAAGTGGCATTTACAGCAGATATTTTGACAAAACTTTTATAGAAATGCTCCTTGAGTAGTCTTGTATAATCCATACGATTTTTATCAACTTGTAGTCTTTAGCTCATCTGTGTACGGAGAAAACGCCAAGCTATTGTCAAAGCCTATGCGCCATTGTAGTCGTACAAAAACTTTGACATTTCATGATTTCTCTGTTCTTCCTGAACATATTTACTTCAAACTAGAACAAATTATTTACTGTCAAAAGGGGTACCCATATAACAGGGGCAGGTAACCATCAAAATAGTTTTGACAAACTACGCCCATTTTTACTACTTTGAATTTTCAGAACCTTTGACATTTTATCATATCTGTCATTAATAAAGATACTTACTTCAAACTTGGATTTTTTATTAACTATTAAAAGGGGAATTTTTATCATTACAACAGAGGCAGGTAACCACCAAAATATTTTTGGCAAAGTAATTAGTTATGCCCCCTTTTCGACTGAGAACTTTTAGCTCAGCTGTTTTTAGAGACATGGTATTTTCATAGCCCTAGTGTCATCGCCTTCGTCGTTTGTGTCGTCGTCATGCAAAAACTTTGACATATTACGATATCTTTGTTATTACTAAAGAGTTTTACTTAAAACTCGGACAAAAAACTGTCTTCTCAGACACCAAATCATGCTCTGTGATATTAGCCTTTAAAGACTTTATGTTTTTCCTTGTCATTACTCAAAGGAAATGGTTTCTATTTCCAGTTATAGACCGAGTGTGGTAAAAAGAAAGAAAAATATGATTTATTGCTTGGTCACTGTGGATTTTTTGCACTTTCCAGAAATGTTCCCTGGACTTGTACTCTATCAGCAATTTTTGGCACGCTGCTCAGTTTGGTTTGTTACCATTTTGATTTGTTGCCAAAGCAAGAGGAAGAAAATAGGAAACAGAAAATCGTTTGAAAATTATCTCCTTTCAATTCATAAAGGACCATGAAGCAAAGGTTATGCAAAAATACTCATTAAATTGGCCTTTACAAATTTATGTTTTTCCATTCTGTTGTCAACTCCACAGACGGTCAGTGTGAGACATGTAGATATTTTTTATTAGTCTGTACAAATTTGATAACAGTTTTTAAGCCTGTACAAATGTGGTAGCAACTTTAACGTTCTGGGCCTCATCTTCCTACCTCTTCTCCCGTTCTGATACTCAGGCCTTCAGCGCTTTGATTAAAAACTAGTGGTTATTATGGACCCATAACTATGTGATGGTTTGCATGGTATCACGGCTCAAATATAAAATTTCAGTCGAAGCGTTTTATATTTCTTCTTTGTCGTGATCTGGTAAGAACACTGAAAACAAAGTTTTGAAACACAAGCAATGTTTTCCATACCTTATTGATTCGAATTCGTTGTATTTAAATTCATGAGTTGATTGAGTATTCAGGCCTCTGGTCCAGCCTATAACTATACACATATAACAATTTCATCGAAAAAAAATAATACGACGGTCATTAGCACATAATCCTGAATTTAAACGACCCTGAAAATAAAGGTGTTAGTGGCGGGAAATGAAGGAAAGATTGTAAGAAAAAAAAAGGTCATTTTTTATCTTCCATCCTGAAGAGCACATTTCGTTGATTTTGATAAATTAGTAGATTTCGATGTCGGGCCATCTTCAAACAAGAGGATATACACTATTGACATAGGACGTGGCCCCTAACCCTTTACCAGAGGTCAAAATCTTAGACTTGTCCAAATTGAAAAGAAAATGCAAAAATGTAGACGAATTAGGCTTACATGCGTTCGGGGTGACAGCATTTTTCTTTTAAAGGGTAGAAAACATTGTGAGTAAAGGAGAAAATGTTAGTTACCGGCATTTTTTCCTTTTACCAAAAATTGCTTGGGTAAGGGGTAACCCGTAGAGCACCATTTAAACTCAACGGATATTTTCTTTCTAGAAATAAGACCCTCATAGGTGCAGTTTCAAGGTTGTTTTTTGCCAGGAATGTCTAGGCAAAGCGGACAGTGTATATCAACCATCAGACAGCACGTTTGGTTCATTCATATTTTAGCCTACATGGGCACGAAGGCAACTAACGTGGTGAGAGGCGCTTTTAGGGTTAGTCTCTTCTTCATAGACACGTTTTAGATAAACTTGGAATATAAAGTACTTTTCCGCCTCATTATCTCTAACGCATCATGTGACCCGGAAATGGTATCTCTCGGTTTTTGTCATAGATTTTCTTTTCGCGAAAAGACGGCTGGTGCTCATAAAGTTGTAAACATCTGAAAGTTTTATGAAGCTACCATTTTGTTCTGTAATTATGTATAAATGCATATGGGGATATCTGTTATGAGAGGAAAGACCGACTGTACATGCTTTGAAAAAATCAAGTTATAAAAATCGCGACATTTCAATGAGACAAGAAAAAAAAAAAAGAAAAGGGCTAAATTGGCAGCCTGTTTTGAAAGGTATGCTAGAGGTTCAAATCAAAATTTAAATTAGTTTTGTAACTGATACTTCCGGTTTCATTCTATTCGAGGTCTTCGCCCTTTTTCTTTTCTGTTTGTTTACAGTAACTCAAGCCGTCTCCAAAGTCTTAACATCTATATCAGTGACACTCTGGCAAACAAGGGTTTAAAGCATCCCTGTGATACATTATACCAAGCAAGTCATCACATGATTATGGATCCATAAAATCCAGTTTGCCTAACAACCTCCTGAATCATGAGGTAGGTTGGTCCTTGTATATGCAGACAATTGACGAATACCAAAAAGTTTCGATTCAGGTCAGCCTGTGCACACTGCGCATACTGATCGAAGTCGATACTTTGTAGCGAATGCCCATTTTCATAGAGCATGACTCAATCTAAACTTGTCCTCAATATAACGATATTTTATACAATGTAAACATGGGGTTTATTTGATTTTCCACCCTGAAACAAATGCAGCACATGATTTTTGAAACATCCTTGTAAAGTAGAGAGTAACACCTTGAAATTATGTTTGACCCTTAGTCTGCTAAGCGCGACTCACTCACCTTTTACGGACAGCGTCGATCAAGATCAGACTGCACAGAACGGATCTACACAGTCAGATAAGGAGATCTCTTTCCTCCGAATATATTTTTGAAATAGGAAAATTTGGGTTTCTACTATCGGCTTGAAAGTTTCATTTCTTTTAACCCTTTACCACACAAACCCGTGTTTTAACGACCCTAATGAAAAATCATTTTGAAAACAAGGGAAAAGGAGAAAATGCTGGTAACCAGGATTTTCTTCTTTTCTCACAATATTTTCTACCCTTTCGATGGGGAAATTTTAGTTTTGAGTCACAATTATTTTGTGGCCTGTAAAAGCTTTCAATTTGGACAAGTCTAAAATTCTGCCGTTTGGTAAAGGGTTATGGGTCAAAGATAAGGGTCAATGCATAAATACATGAATACATAAGAATACATTATGGAAAAAGGAAATATATATAAAAAGCAATCTTTCCTTTTGCCTCAATGTTTTCAGGTTATGTCTACAACAAGACATGATGCTCGTCGGTATTTGGTTAACTCTTTCAGCGCAAAATAAAATCGACTTCTTTCGACGCCTGTAAATACAATCCACTGAAACTAAAGAAAGGTCTTTATCTTGTAGGCTTGACTAAACAAGCGGAAGGTATAGATAAAAGATCGGACTGCAAGTTCTATGCAGTCTGATCTTGGTCTATGCCGTGCCCAGAAGCCCCTGTTTTCACCCATTAGACTACTAAGCGCGACCCACTGACCTTTTGCGGACAGCATAGATCAAGATCAGACTGCACAGAACGTGCAGTCTGATCTTGGATCTACACTGTCCAGTAAGGAGATATCTTTCCCCCAAAAATATCTTTGAAACGGGAAAAATTGGATTTTTACTATCGGCTTCAAAGTTTCATTTCTTTTATTTAGCAGGATAAGGGTTGAAAGGTTAAAATGATTACATTGTACTTACCCTTTTAGCCTGAACATGTAAAATGTACAAATATTTATACATCTAGTCAGTTAAAGCCCCAGTAGAGTCCAAAATCCCAAAATTAGAGATTTTTTTCTGCTTGAAAATAGTCGGAATAAAGGCACGAATCTGCTAGATGTACTCTTATTTTGTCACCAAGGGGTACGTTCATTGCAACATTGATTCATGTCACAGAACCATACATAAAATCCTAAATTTCTTTTAATCAATGGTGTTGCCACGCAGTATTCGTAATCATTCTGGTGTCCTATTTTTAAACGCCATACCTAAATTATTGCGTTACAAAGAATCCTTCTCAAAATATCAAAACGGGTAGGTTAAAAATCCTGTTTAACATATTTCCATTTTTTGTAATAAATTGATTTTCAATACCATCTCTTCCTAAGGGCAGTTAAAACTCAATTTTTTTTGGTGGGGGGAGGGGGGCTCTCAAACGGTTACTGAGACAAAGATTGATGATGGCCAGGTTGTAAAGGCAGTTTACCGCTCAATGCACAATAAACACACTGCATTCTTTTCTGACACAACGACAACAACAAGCATAAACTCGGGATCCTCAAACCAAATGATAGTTTGGTAACAAGGTAACAAGTAAATAACAAGCGTCCAGCTATGTGACGCTCAAAGGGTTCCTGAGACAAAGATTGATGATGGCTCGGCTGTAATGGCAGTTAACCCCCAAGTGCACCATAAATAAACTGGGCTTATGCAGACAACAACAACAACAACAAGCATAAAACTCGGCGTTGTCAAAGCATAGAATTGTTTGGCATGAAGTTGATAAGGTAATATTAAGCGTACAGTAATATGGCGCTGTAAGGGCTATTCAAACAAAGATTGATTGTGGTTCGGTTGTTAAGGCAGTTAACCCCGAGATGCACGATAAACAAACTGGACTTTTTCAGACAACAACAACAACAACAACAGCGCGCTCTGGCAAAAGTGGGTTTAATGCATCTCCCTGATGCGTCTTACCAAACAAGTCATCGCATAATTCTGGATCCATACAATTCATTTCGTCTGACAATAGACTGGATCTGGAGGTAGAGCGGTCCTTTAACATGAAGAACATAGAGCAAGGAGTTTCGACCTATGTCACCCTGCGCGGATTGAGCAGGCTGACATGGGTCGATACTTTACGCAGATGCATTATACCCCTTTTCCAGAGAATGGCTTAAATATACATAGTAAAATTAGTGTTGCACCCCCGTGTTTTTTACCGGGTTTGATTTTCTGATGTGAATGAGATAAAATTAGGTCGAAATTAGAATTCGGCTGCTGCATACACCAACAGACTCGTCTTTTTCCCATAAAATGAACTGAACTGAGGTATACCTTGACCTCATGGTAAGTGGGAATCTTTTGCCTAGATGTTACTTTCAAATTTAAGAAAAACGAGAAGCGTTTAAGTTTGGTTAAAACAGGGAATTTAATGTCGAAACAAAACTTACCACAGGTTGAAAGTGACCTGCAGAGAATGGACACACAAAATCAGGCAATACTGCGTACTTCCGCCCGGGGCATGCAAAACAGCTTGCAGTTTTGTCTCACACCTCTCAAGAGAGGTTGAAACAGCTCGATCAGTAGCTGCTGCCATGAGGTTAAGGGATACTTCAGTTCATTCCATTTCAGAGACAACAGACTTGTTTGTTCTTGTATACAGCAGCCAGATTCTAATTTGCAACCCATTTCATATCATTCAAGCCAGAAAATTAAACACGTTAAAAACACAGGGGTTGCAACACTAATTTTACTATGTATATTACATCTTGAAACAAATTTGCAGCGTGAGACTAACTATTTTGGCGCCAAATTTATAAACTCGCCCGATTTCGATGACTGACGGTATAACCCCCTGAAACCCAGACCGATTTATTCGTCATTTAGACTTGACTAGACCATCAGCCGGTATAGACCCAAGATCACACTGTACTTTCTGTGCAGTCTGATCTTGTCCTATGTCGTCGACAAAAGCCCCCTTTTTCGCCCATGGGAAGGGCCACAGTACTTGTCACATACGGATAAACAGTGTAAAATGATGCTGAAATTTAAATGCTCTGAAATTCAGTTCACGAGTATATATGAAAATATTGAAATAAACGGAGAAATTAGTTGTTTCTAACAACATGTCCGTTTGTCACAATGTTTTCAGGGGCAGTCTTCTTAAAAAAAAAAAGTAGTATGAAGGAGGTAAAGTGTTGAAACAGAAAATGTCAGACGGCAGGAAGGGAGTGAACTCCTTTTTTGTCTTTTAACCCTTACCACACAATCCCGAGTTTTAACGACCCCTGGAAAAATGCTTTCGAAAACATTGTGGGAAGGGAGAAAATGATGGTAACAAACATTTCCTCCTTTCCCCACAATCTTTTCTACCATATCAAGAACAAATTTGGTCATTTGGGTGACCTTTTATTTGTCTTCTGCAAATACTTTCAGTTTGGACCAGTCTAAAGTTTTGTCGTTTGATAAAGAGTTAACCCTTTAACCATTAGCCTGCTAGGCCCAACTCAAAGCACTTTTGCGGGCAGTGTAGATCAAGATCAGACTGCACGGAACGTGCAGTCTGATCTTGGATCTACACTGTCCAAGAAGGAGATATTTTTCCCTCGAAAAAATAACTTTAAAGCTCCAACATTTAAGGTTATTTACCGTATCGGCTGGAAAGTTTTATTCACCTTATCTAGCAGAATAATGGTTAACAAAAACAGTCTCACCCTTTAACTCCCCTGAGTCAGACTATCATCGGAAACAAAGAGGGAAAAGGAGAAACGTTCGGTAACCAGTATTATCTCCTTTCCCCCCACAATGGAATGTTTATCGTGGCCTGTGATTTGCTAGTTTGACACCTTTTTTTCTTTCATTACTATTACTACTACTACAACTTATAATAATAATAATGATAATAATAATAATTCAAAATAAACTATTCCGTATGGTGTTAAGCGCCGTTTTCAACTTTATTTCACTTATATCGTTGCAGTCAGTTTACCTTTCCATTCGTTCCTGGAGTCTCTTTTACCGGTACGTCGCAAAATATTCCTCTCAAGCTACTGGCTGCTTTCCCACAAAAAACACCGTTGACTCATTGAGAGAAGAATAAATTCTGTCGCAATGTCTTTCATCAGCCCTCGGAGAGAAATTGGCCGAGTCGGGGATTCGAACCAACGACCCTCTGGTTTCAAGCCTAATAGGTAAAGGACTGAGCTACCGGACTCAGCCAAAACAATCTGTGTCAAATTCGGCTAAAGGTTAACAAAAATGATTAAGCTTGTTACACGCCACAACTTCTGTCGTGTAAATTTGCAAAATTATTTACTACATATACAACATAGAAAAGGTAGATTAGATTGCACGTTTGTAAGCCGTCCGATCTTGGATTCTTCACTGTTTGTCATTTATCACAACATTCCGACCTTAAAAACCTTAAACGCTTCATGATTTAGCTTATTATTCTTGGATGCACCAACATCAATCATTACCCTTAATCTACTAATAATTTAAATGAAACTGCCAAGCCGATAGTACACACCCAAATGTTGCTATTTCAAACTAGTTTCTGGGGAAAAATGTCTACTTATCGGACAGTGTAGATTCAAGATCAGACTGCACGTTCTGTGCAGTCTGATCTTGATCTACACTGTCCGCAAAATATCATTGAGTCCTGCTAAGCAGCCTAAGGGTTAACCTATTCAAAATGATAACTACTGAATGGGAGAAAGGAAAACGTATGGGTAAACACTCCATCCAAAATATCGTCGCGGCGCGATTTGTTTTCCAAAGATTCGAGTGTGGTAGATTTATCATTATTTTTGTGGTACAAATCGAGTAAAGATAGTCAAAAGTGTCGGGGACTAAAATCGAGTACGGATATCGGAATTTGATTTTTTTAACCATCTTCTCAGGTAATGTATTATCATTACGATTTATAAAATATGATTAATCCTTTACCACACTTTTTTGAGTTTTAACGATCTCTGTGGTAGAAGGCTTTTGAAAACATTGTGGGAAAAGGACGATACGCCGGTAACCAGTATCTACTCCTTTTCCTACAATATTTTCCACTCTGTCAAAGACAAATCCCGCCAGTTGAGCCACAGTTTATTTGTTGTCGGCAAATTCTTTCGATTTGGACACGTCTAAAATTTTGTCGTTGGGTAAAGCGTTAAACAATATATGGCCTTTTCTATGTAATCTGCCATAATAAACTCAAACTGACAGCAGACGATTTAGAAATTGTTCTGTTTAAAATGTAAATAATCAACGAGAATTAAGGATCATAGATATAAGCCATGCTCTAGCGAAAGGGGGTTTAAGCAAGTCATCATATCATTTCTGTTCCATAAAATCTATTTTATCTAACAACCAACTAGATAGTGATGTAGAATGGTCCATTGACATGCAGAAAATTGACCTATAGCAAAAAGTTTCGACCCAGGTCAGCCTGCGTGGATTGCGCAGGCTGATCTGAGTCGATACTTTTTGCAGATACATTAAATCCTCTTTTCACAGAATACATATATACCATGTCTTATAAAAACATTGTAGCAAAACGAGAAATTGCTCGGTAAAAATGACTTTATATCGAAACGTTTATGTGAGAAAGCAGCCAGTGGCTAAGAAAGAAAGTTGAGCGAAGTACTTGTAACAGAAACTCCAGGAAAGATTGGATAGGAACACCTACCGTCACGACATAGCCAGAGTAATGGTATAGCTGTTACAGCTGAAATAGCACCGTACAAACACTTTTCTTTTAATTCTGTACAGTCTATTTAAGTCACTGGCTACTTTTCCGTAAAGATTAAAATCGATGCTACATTTCCCCTTTTGACAGGAAGGAATCCTGTCATAACAGACATAAGTTTCATTATTTTTCGGTTAGATTTTTGCTGCTCGGGGGTGTCTGTGCAGCTCAGTCGACTTAAGGTCTAGGATTCGGAATCCGGAGGTCCCGGGCTCGATCCTCACACAAACCTTTGAGTTTTCGTACATTGTCCTTCTAGAAGACACTTGATAATCGCAGCCTCGTCAGGCTGTAGTACAAATAACTGTCCCCGACGGCGATTTTAGTTTTTGACTGGTCGCTTCCGGTCCGGTGCGGTGCACAGTAAATGTCCAAATATGAAAAGAAGCACCGTAAACGTCTCATTATTGGGACTAGGTCAGACTAAGCTAGACACGTGTTTATAGGTGACCCGTAGCTGGGATGTAAATGAAATAATGTTGAAAGTAATCGCAACCAATTATCCTGCATCCCCGGTGTTTATATTACCACGACGAACAATGAACGCCGAACGAATTTTTGTTGAAGGCAATTTAGCCTCTTTTCCGTAAAATATGACAATTAAAGCAATACTTAAGTTTGATGGAGGAATGAATTCTGCTGCAAACATCACTCTTCGAAAAGAGTAAGAGGTTAGGCACGGTGGTAAAGTATAGGACTAGTAACCTGGAGGCTCTGGGTTCGAGCCTCACTGGAAGCACGGGTTTCTTCGAGTGTCTTTGGGCAAGGCTCTCCAGAACATTAACCTAGTTCATACATGAATAAGTGAGCTGTCGCTGTGATATGACTGGATAATGTTGAAATATCAACATCAGTAAATATCAATCGACCGGCCAACCAACCAACCAACTCTCCGTAGACGTCTATTTTTATTAATTTTGTACTCCAAGGGTTAAGCGGTGTAGCGGAAGGGTTTAGAAAGGAGGAAGCTGTGGGAAGTCATTGGATCAGAATTGAAGTGTCCGGCAATAAGGTATATCCGGATACTTGTGATTCTTTTCCGGATTTCGGAAATCACTCAATAACTGTTATGCTTATCAATGTGTATGTATATGTATGGCAAGTAAAAGTGTGTGTGTGGGGGGGGGGGGGGGGGGGGGGGATATCTGGGTTTTTCTTTTAAAATTTAGCAAGCTTCAAAAATGATCCAGCGTTTTATTAAGTAAGGCGATAGCTGGCAAAATCAAGAGGAAAGATAAACGTAGGAATTTCATTATATAAATGACATTCTTTAAAGGGTTACGAAGCCTCTACAGGTATTTTCATATATATAGATAAAGTTACCAATTGCAAAACGACAATCCCGTTATTTAATCGACAAAAGAAAAACTCGCAACATTTATTAACTGACTTTAAACGCATATTTTTTTCTTTACGCTCACATAGAAATGATATAAAACTGTATTTATCCGCGTTTTTCAAGAAAAAAATGATTTACTGCGAAAAAAAAAAATTGAATATAAGCCTCTTAAACAGACGTTTGAGAAACTTGTGACAAATTAAAAAGATGCTCGAAATGGGCAATTCCTTTATTTTCACAACGTTTACTTATTTGTCTTTACGTCAGTGTTTCATTTGAAAACACGTGGTTTTCTCCTGCAGCCTCCAATTTGTAAAAGTCCCAAGAATGATATTCTCTGTGAAAATGGGGGCTTAATGCATCTGCAAAAGGTATCGACTCAGGTCAGCCTGTGCAGGCTGAAACTTTTGCTATTGTTCAATTTTATGCATGTCCAAAGACGAATCTACCTCATGATTCAGTCGGTTGTTAGACAGAGTGGCATTTATTGATCCATGATCATGTGATGACTTGGTTTGTATAATGCATCAAGGCATTAAGCCCCCTTTTTCCGGGAGCATGGCTCAAATATGGTTTGGAATAGTCGGATTGTTTTCTAAAGGCGCAAACTGCAGGGGTGGAAAAAGTTCGTACTTGTAGAGTCGAGGATGTGATATAGACATGAGTGCGAGGTTCAGCTGTTATAGATCAAAGACACCAAAGTTAGAACTTGAGAACCTTCCCTACAGCGTGCGGCCCTAAATACTGACAATATCGCGGCAGTGTTTGTCGTTTTAGTAACATGACTAATAAATAATAATTGATGATAAATTATATAATACCCACATATGTAGTTTAACAATCGATCGATCGATCTATCGACTGATTGATTGTTGTTTCAGCCGCTTTCAACATTATTTAAGCCATAATCACAGCAATATCTCATAATTCATGTGTTTTTTGTTGATGGATTCCGACCTTTAGAAATACGATGTGGAATGGAACAAAGTCCACGCGAAGGAGAATTTGCTCAAAAGTAGAAATTCCAAATTATTTTCCTGTTCCTGTGTGTTTGCCAATTCACTGTCGCACGCAGGATGTGACGTGAGTGTTTTTGGTTAGTTAATTGATTGACGACAGGATGAGTGGATAGGTCAAAGGATGGATGGATGGATGGTAGGAGGAATGGGTTGGTGGATGGATAGACAGATGGATGGATTGATAGGCGACCGCGTAGAACATGATAAGACGAGAGGAATAACCGATGGACGGGTGGGTAAGTGTGTTGCTGTTAAGTTTTATGAGGATTTGGATGGGATAGTGTGGGATGGATTGATGGATGGATGAACTGCTGAATGGATGGTTGGATGTATACTCCCACTCAACAGTTATCCATTTGACTAGGTTTACCCTTAGGCTGCCAAGCGCGACTCAAGGAACTTTTGCTGACAGTGTAAATGAAGATCAGACTGTACAGAACGTGCAGTCTGATCTTGAATCTACACTGTCCGATAAGTAGACATTTTTCCCCAGAAATTAGTTTGAAATAGCAACATTTGGGTGTGTACTATCGGCTTGGCAGTTTCATTTAAATTATTAAGTAGATTAAGGGTAATAATTGATGTTGGTGCATCCAAGAATAATAAGCTAAATCATGAAGCGTTTAAGGTTTTTAAGGTCGGAATGTTGTGATAAATGACAAACAGTGAAGAATCCAAGATCGGATGGTTGGATAGGCGGACGGACGGATGGATGGATTGTTAAGTTGATTAAAAATGGATATGTTTTGTAAGTCAAAGATCAGATTACATGTTCTAAAATGTCTTACTTTTAACTTTGTCGTCAAAAAAACTACATACGACGGGGTGGTAAACGTATTACGATAATTTATCGTGAATCATTTTCTAAAAAAAAAAAGTGCAGCTTAGTCAACTTCCGTATCACATGATGAGAAAACTAAAAAAATCGTCTGCTTACAAAAAGTACGTCTGCGAAAAGCGCGGGAAATCGTCTAGGTTATGATCAACGTGTTTCTAAGGGCGTCTGCTTAATCTATCGACACAGCATGCCGTATGGTCGTCTGGGGAAAATGATTTTTTTCTTTCTATAGAAAACTGTAATTGAATAATAATCAGTAAAGACACCCTGTAATCCTGTACCAAATAATCCCATGTTTTAACGAACCACGAGGAAGAAAGTTTTTAGAAACATTGTGGGAAAAAGAGAAAATGCTTGTAACCAACATTTTCTCCTTTTTTCACAATGTTACCTCTCTTTAAAGGACCACTCCCATCATTTCAGATTCTCTTTTTTTGTCGTCTGCAAATGCTTACAGTATATAGGATGAATCTGAAACTTTGTTGTCTGGTAGATTTAACTCTTTACCAAACGACAATATTTCGGACTGGGCCAACTTTGAAAGCAGTTGCAGACGACAAATTAAATGTGGTTAAAATGATTGCATTTGTTTCTGAAAGGTTAGAAAACATTGTTGGAAAAGGAGAAAATGCTGGTCACCAGCATTTTCTCCTTTTCCCACATTATTTTCAAAAGGCTTCTTTCTCAGGGTCGTTAAAAGTCGAGATTCTGTGGTAAAGGCTTAAAAGTTTTACCATCTGAAATAGCCTTTTTTTACTTCCATAGTAATAAAAAAAAAACAATCTTCGTAAACACTTTGGGAAAATGACCAGTTAGTCAAAAGTTGTGTTGAGCAATTTTCTCCGCAACACCTCGATTTTCGAGGTGTTGCAATAAATGCATGTTTATACATCAAAATAGTGTATAACTATGTCTAAATTTGTGAGGAAAGGAGGCATTTGCATGTGGAAATGCAACAAGCACAATCATGCTCCTTTTCCTGCATTAATTCTAAAATTTCAAAATACGCCTACTACTGGGGGTGTCACCAGTATTATTTGAATGATTATGGGCGAAATTATATTGGGCCGCTGGCGGTGAGGAACTGATGTTATTTAGGCGCGCGATGGGTGAGTCATGCAAAACTGCATATTGCTCTTATCACCAAATTCGGATGTAAAATCCGCCTTCAGAATTTTTTTTTACTAAATTCAAAAATAAAATTTAAAAAAAAAAAAAGTGAAATTGCGCGTTTCTGATCATTCGATCATTTTCAAAAAATATCCTTTTACGTTCTAAATGCGTTATAGAGATTTAATGGAGTTCTTTCTTTCATTTGTTGTACTCCCTTTCTTTCGTTCATCAATTTCTCTCTCTCTCTGTACTTCTTCCTCGCTCTCTCTTTCTTCAAGTTCAACTTCTGTGATTTTCTTCTTTCGTCCCTTTTTTCGTACCTTTGTAACTTCATAATCAGTTGCTCATTTTTCCTCGATATTTTCAGAAGTTGTTTACGGCAGGTATTTCGTAATACTTTGCGGTACCATGTCATTGGCCGCCAAGGCCGAATAAACGTATAAATCATAAAACCTTTATATAATGCACGTTTGAATGCACTGACATATGCTGCAATATCTGATCTAAGTGTATTGCAGGTATATGCATTGTTGTATCAGCATTCACAAATTATCTATCATTACGTTATGAGCGGCCGACTTGGAAAGCGGGTTTAACCCTTTACCACACAATGCTGCCTTTTAACGACCTTGACGAAGAAGGCTTTTGAAAACCTTGTGGGAAAGGGGAAAATGCTGGTAACCAGCATTTTCTCCTTTTCCCGCAATGTTTCCTGTCCTTCCAAAACAATTTTAAATTTTTGAGTTATATTTATTTCGTCTACAATTGAGCCATACTCTGGCAAAAGAGAGCTTAATGCATCACCGTGATGCATGATACTAAAAAATCATCTTATAATTATGGCTCACTTTTATCCATTTTCTCTAAAAAATGACTAAATCCTGAGGTAGACTGGTCCTTGGACATAAAGAAAATTGGCCAATAGCCAAAAGTTTCGGCCCAGGTCAGCCTGCGCGGACTGCCCACGCTGACTTGGGTCGATACTCTTTGCAGATGCATTAAGCCCCCTTTTCACAGAGCATGGCTCAAATGCTTTTAATTTGGAAATGTCTAAGACATTGCCATGTGGTAAAGAGTGATTGCATCTTTGTGACGCGGTATATCAAAAAAGTTGCATAATGGGAATCCATTTTGCCTAAAACTGACTGAATTATACAGTAGGGTGGTCTTTAGAGATACAGGAATTTTAACAATAGTAAAGAGTTTGAATCAAGGTCAGGACTGGGCAGGATGACATGGGTCTATATTTTATGTAGATTCAATATTTTTCTGAGTTGTTCGCTTAATTGTAATGATAGCTAATTCATCATTCCTGTCTGTCTGTCTGTCTGTCTCGCTGCTGGCCATTTTTGAAACATCATGGGTACGTGAGAAAATATCTCTAACGAGTTATTCCTCCCGTAACCTTTATGCTTTCACATGTTTTATGTATTCTACAAGCATGTTTTTTACGATGCTTAAGGATGTTGCGTTTTCCATAACTTTTTTTAAAAAGTTTTAAAGTTTTAATGCTTTTTAAATTTTATCTTTTACCACAACACAAGCCCACGCTTTAATAATCTGAGGCATTCGAAAAACATTGCGGGAAAATAAAGATGCTGGTAAACAGCATTTTCTTCTCTTCCCCAAAATTTTTTCTTCCCTCTCGAAGACAAGTGCCATTGCTTGGATCACATTAATTTGGTCGTCTGCAAATACTAAAATAAAATACTAGTGTCAAAATGTTGTCTTTTGGTACAGAGGTAAAAGGGTATAATGCACAATATGTGTTCAGTACTCATGATTCATCGTTATATATTTTTTATAGATTCTTTTTTTCTTGGAAAATAGATTTAATTTTTCTTGGAAAAAAATGCAACAACAGTTCTGATGCTCGTGCTACAAGTACACAAGATTGTGTGCCCTTGCGGCCGTTTATTGGAGAGGTCATCAGACCAGACCTCTCCAACAGTGGTGAGTTTAAAAGGCAGACTGCCACAGAAATCGCTGTCTAAATCCATTTTTCTTGCGAAATTGTTTTGATACACAGTCTATTTCGTCATGGTTTTATAAATAAACCGAAATCAAAAAACTGAAATAGGAAATGAATGTGGTTTGTTTTTATATGGCGGATTTCAAAAAAAGATTTATTATACTATATCGATTTGATTGCAAATGACCTCTCCAATAATTGTAATTTTTCATTAAACAAATAAACCTAAGCAAAAGAAAAGGAATTTCGTTAAAAAAGAGAAAGTACACTTCGGGAAAAGATCACGCGACTTGACACGGTATCAGGAGAACTCGTACTCTGGAGAACTCGTACCCTAATCTCGAGAATACGAGTTCTCCAGAGAACTCGTACCCCACAAATGGATATCAAGATAGCCGATCAGTATGTTTTAAAGTTTTAATTTTCAAAAGTGTCTAGATTCGCATTCTTTTTTCAGTTTTATACAAAAAATATATGAATTTATGATGCAGTAGATTTGATTTTTTTTTTATTTGTACAGTGTGTAGAAATGGCACACACAGGTGCTTCTAGGATGCGGGATTGCGAGAATCCCGTAAAAAATTAACTTCTGGGAGCAAAAAAGTCGTGCCTCTGCGCCCTGCGTACCGTACACTTCAAAATAGTCCGTGATCCTTTGGGCGTTGGCGGATTGCGCAGGCTGCATGGGTCGATACTTTTATTGCAGATGCATTAAGCGCCCTTTTCTCAGAAAATGGCTTAATTATCTATTTTCTTAAATTTTTAACCTTTAGAGATACATACTCTTCATTTCACATGTCTGCAGCTGACAATCAAAATATTGTGGGAGGAAGAGAAACTGCCAGTTACTGCAATTTCTCCTTTTATCACAATGGTTTCCATCAAATCAAAGCACCATCTTTCACACACATTAATGATCAAAGTCTGAATTGTCGTCTACATGCTCTTTCTGTCTGGGACCGTCCAAAATTTGCTGTTTGTTAAATGAAAAAAAAAAGTTACATTTATTTTTAACATGTCTGGTATTATGTACATGTATGGGTCACCTTTATTTGTTGTCATCAGGTAAGATTCTTGCCTATTCAGAGAAATAAGCAAATACTGTTATTTAGTGCTTGTTTACAAATTGACACCATACCCTTCACCTCTAAAACAACATTGCTACAAGCTTTCATTTCAAGGCTTTGCAAGTAAACTCTACACTGTATTTGTTATAACATGAAACTGCTTAAGTGGCCATGTTTTATTATGTATTAACGTTTTGTTTTGTATCATTTTTTAATTATTATTTTCGATCTTTCTAAGCTTACCTGAGCACAAAATGCTCACAGTCAGTTACCGTTATCACTCGCCATAGTTACATACAAAAATCAAAGTGCTGTAAGCACTGTAATCGGTCGACACTGAATAATTACAGTGGTTTGAAATCACAAATTAGATAGTAGATGTTTGAACTATGTATTGGACAAAATATCCTACACCGTTACAAATGAGCTACGTAGGATCCCACTTTTTTAAACTGTCTTTTACAAATTAGTAGTTTAACGATTGGTTAAAATATAAGTTATGTTTGCCAGCCCACAGCAATAGAACGTAAAAGATATGTGACAATTCTGATCAGCAATACCCATTATCAAGTTTTAGATATCTCTTATCATGAACAGCAGTACCTAGCAACCCTTTAAAAGAGTGAAAAAATACATATATTCTTTTCTGTTACTTGTCAACTTTGGTAACTGTATTGTAACATATAAAAGCCGTATAACATATGTCTGCATTATAACTTTGGAATTGTTTACTTTTGGCTGCTTGTAGGCCTTTCATTTTTCCATTTTGAACAAGACATCGTATTCATCTTGACAAACTGTCCTACTTATTTTTTAGCGGACCAAATCGCCCAGTCCAAACGTCTGCTGGCAAATTTCTCCTACATTATACTTTCAAAGAATGTAGATACCCAATAGCTCCCTAACCGTCAACTCTTTACCAAATGATAAAATTTTAGACTTGTCCAAATCAAAAGCATCTGCACATGACGATTAAATGTAGACCAAATGATGATCTGAATCGTTGAAAGGGTAAAAAAAAAAAAAAAAAAAAACATGGGAAAAGGAGAAAATGGTAACCTGCATTTTCCCCTTTTCTCACAATGTTTTCAGCTTCTTTCTCATGGGCATTAACAAAGGATAGTTTGGTTAAGAGTTAAAACACTCAGTTAATCGACTAGCCTTTTACAGTCAGGAAAACAATATCAAACATTAGGCTTCAATTTCATGGTCGTTTCCCCCCCCCCCCCCCCCCCCCCATATACATCCCAAATAAACAGACAATTAGATCTAAGATATGAACGTCTGTGATATTAAACTGCATTGCGTTTAAAGGACAGTCTGATCTTTATCTTTTATTGTCTTCAAAAGCGACTTTACTTGTCCATAGCCAACACAAGTAATTGTATTTGAGTCATTCTAATCAGTAAGAGCATAACTGCCGTAGCCTTGATCTCTTTATCTGAAATGTGGAAAGGATGAGAATCGACCAATGTGGAATAGCTGATGAGACAAACATGTTGCTGACATTTGCACGCTTAGAGCGCTAAATTGTTAAAATAGACATGTTAAGCTTAGAAAAGCAGCCTAAATCTTGCAGGACCATTGCTGTCGTTGAGTAGAATAACTCGGACAACTGGCATGACAGATCCAAGATCTGACTGCATGTTCTGAGCAGTCTGGTCTGAATCTGCACTCTCTGCAAAGACTTTTTCCCTGGTCCGTTGATTCAGATATGGAGAATATAACAGTAAGTAAGCTTATTTGTGTGACCGTTTCAGGGATTTTTTTTATCCTCGATGAAAATGTTCTATTTGACAAAATTTCGAAAATCTTTTAAAAGGGTGAAAAACGCTGTGGAAAAAAGAGAACATGCTGAATACATACAGTTTTTCCAACTATATTTTCAAAGCCACACAGGATTGTTTGGTCAAGGGTTTACAGACTGATTCCAGTCTGTAGAAACTCACCAAGAAGAAACATGTAAGTGAGTGTAAAATGGCAGTGCCATGGCTGGAAGGAGAGGAAAAGGGACTGTGAAAACAATTCAACCCTTATCCCGCTAAAACATTGAAATGAAATTTCAAACCGGTGGTAAAACCCGAATAATTCTATGTCAAACTTATTCTTTTTTGGAAAAAGAAATATCTCCTTATCGGACAGTATACATCCAAGATCAGACTGCACGTTCTGTGCAGTCTGATCTTGATCTATATTATCCGCAAAATAGGTCAGTGAGTCGCACTTAGCAGCCTAGGGGTTAATACATCATACGCTGAAAGATGCGTAATCAGTCAGTATTGCGAATGGACAGTCTAGGTAGCAAGGTTGCAAGCGATGAATCGCCAGTCCATTCTGAAAATGTTTACGTCATGGCCTCTCCGCGAGGATCATAACCTTTACACAACTCTATACCCTTTGTCCCCACAGCTTCAAACGCTTCGCCTCGCTAACATTAAACGACCAGCCGGTTACTATTTTAAACTTACGGCTGTTACGAGTTGCATTTACATCAGTTTTCTCATAGGCAGAGCGATCTAAATTTTCAAATTCTTTTCAAGCAATATTTTTCTGTTGCGATTTTATTCCTCTCAAGACCAAAATGACCTATTATCTTTTCAACACCTGCTACATATACGGACAGCACTCGTCACAACTCGGCCGATCCCGTAACTACGTATAACTATCAACGGATCACTCGAAATTTGCCGAATGACATGGACAGCAGACGACTACAAGATGCGTTCACATCACCCGATACACTTGATTCGCACTGGTTTCATTCATAAAGTTGCTGCTAATTACTGACCATATTTCTTATAATCGTGTTGAAAGTAAACTGGTCCAGTTTTTGCTGGCCAGAGATTTTGATAATACTGTAATTATGACATACTTCAATACTAAACAAATTGTAACCGCCGCTTATTACATAATTGAAAAGTTATTATGGGATTACTTGACATTACTTAACGCCTGTTTACCGCTAATTACTATTCCTGCGCTTATCTGGGGTCAAAAGTGCGGTTATCTGGGTCAAAAGTAGTTTTTGTAATAAGGTCATCACAGCAGGTATAAGCGTTGAAACGCTGTAAGAAAAAGCTGTTCCGAATTGCAGTTACACCAGTTTGCACTGAGTAGACGGGTTTCCGAAGTTTTCCATCTCTCTAATCGGTCTACCGCCCGATTAAAAATGCAATATTTGGTATGTGTCCATTATGCTATAGGTTGTCTTTTGAGTAGTGGAACTTGGCTGTAAATCTAGAAAATAAGTTTTCTCATGAACATATTGTGTTCTGTTTACTTCCATTGTTCATTTCTTTTGTAACTTAATTTTGGTTTTTGCAAAGAGAAAAAGCATTCTTCATGGTATGGTATTGCCTATGTTGCTCTGGTAATACCAATACATAGCTCTAGATATTCTTTTTCACCACTTCTGTTTTTCAACTATTTTCAACATTCCTGCGTTCGCATTGTGGTTGTTGGCATCTTGGTCATAACCTCAAAACTGTTGTACCAAATCAAACAAAAACTGCATTCTTAAAGGAACATTCCTTCTTTTTACTTTTCAATTGAATGATTTCCCCTTTTCAAAAACTTTTTTGGCTTTTCTGAGCACACAATACATACATTCATAAGAGGTTGGTTCCGTTTGAAAATGAGCAAAACTGGATCATCTTGGGTTTTGTGTCCTTGAATTTTAAAAAGATACATTTTTTAGCTTGTTAATAGCATATGGCCTACATTTTTCTTCAAATTATTACCAAACTCGCGTTGTTCGATATTTATGAGAGCTTCGCCCCTTTCAAAATTGAGCAAAATCGTACCATGGAGTCACAAATTTACATGCTCTTGGATAAAAAAAAAAGAAACATTTTTTAGCTTGTGAACGGCTTTCAATCTTCACAAAACCCTCATAGTTTATAGATATGCATAAGAGCTGATTTCTTTTGCAAACCGATTATTGGGTCAGAAATTCCTTGTCCTTAAATTTAAATACAAAAAGAACACTTTGCTCAAATCAGTTCTTAATTTCATTATACCCCCACAACACTTTATAAAAATCTGAGCGTGTACTGAACTGCCAGTAGAGCGGTTCTAGCCCTAGCTAGGTATCTTGCTCCTAGAATATATAAGTAGTATAGGGAGCTAGACTGGGTCAGACTGACCCAGTCTAGCTACCCTGAGGGAGATTTTGACCTAGGGTAACTACCCTCGGGTAGTGATCCTGGGTCAATTCCGGTCGATTTGGGAAATTTTTGGACGATTTGGGTAAAAAAATGGCTAAATTAGTCAAGGTATTGGTTATCTCCCCTGATTAGAAATAACCCAGTCTAGCTACCCTGAGGGAGGTTTTAACCTAGTCTGCCTACCCCGGGTAGTTACTCTAGGTTGCTTCCAATGGATCAGAAGTCATTGACAATTTGAAGAAAAAAGATAGATTTTTCATGGTAGATGGTTAGCCCTGAAAAGGGCTGTTTTGTTTGGAGATTGTGTTTTTTCTCTCTACTGACAGCTTTTCTTCGTTTTTGGGGGATTTTTGGGATTTTGAAGTCATCGAAATTATCAATGTTTTTCCCGTATTTACCCTGTCCTGTCAGTATCGGTGAAGATCTCTTTTGGTCAACATGCCGCTTGTGGAGATGGCTATCGTCTTCCTCTGATTTTCGTTTTGTTGTTCTTCTCGGTTGATTTTCTTTTGGTTGTTTTTCTTTCTTCACAACAGCTACGATAGAGTCCACTAGCTTGTGAAGATTTGTCTTATCGAAGTCAAACTCCACAGGAATCTTTACTGGAACTGCTGAAATGCTCTGACTTTGATAGCGTAGTGTCTCAATGTTTTTCCACAACCGTTCGGTGTTTGTGTTTAAAGTTTTAATCTCCTCCAAATGTTTGTTGAATGTTTCCAATTCTTTTAAGATCCGAGACAGCATAGAATCTTGTTTCGAATTTAACTGTTTCACCTCTTCGTAAATGTTATCCAATACAGTCGTCGGGTTGATGTTTGCTGAATTCATAGCTGATGAAAGAATGTCTCCATTGTTTTCCACTGGAAGGAAAGCATCTAAGTTGAAATCGTTTAAGTTGTATTCCATATTGATTTTTAACTTCCGAAATGTTCGAGAGCTATGAGTCAAAATGATGAATGTATGGGGAAAATCGGTGTTTTTATAGCTTGACAGGAGGATTGACCTATTTTGACTCGGAATTAACGTTAACCAATCGTTAGTTTCGTTACATTTTTTTGGATTTGATACTCTTAGACGTTGTAGATAGATCATATAGTACGTTATGTTCTATCTACATGCTCTCGCCCACGTTCGCGCTTTTAATTCTAACGCAAAGTAGGTCAATTCCCCCTGTCAAGCTATAAAAGAGACAGCGTTTTTTATTCTTTTATTAATTCATTTCACGATGAAGAATTTCTTCCGCAAATTGTTTTGTTGGAAAAAGATGAGAAGGGAAGAAGTGAAAAGACGAGAGGAGGAACAGCGGAGAAGAGCTGAAAAAGAAAGGTTAGAGGAGGAGCGAAAGATGAAGAAGTTCAGGGCGCTTTGCGAGTTCTTCGCCAGGAGAGGCCATGACTGGAGAACCCGCACTCCAATGATTCAGATGGGGAATATTTACCCTAGTCTGAAGGAGTTTGTACCACCTACAAATAATTGTGCTTGGGTGGCAAAAATGAATAAGCTATATCCTTCACTGAAATGGTAAAGTGTATAGCTTATTTAGCTAAAAACAGCCCTTTTCAGGGCTAACCAATTACCAAGAAAAGAACTTACTTTTCAAATTGTCAAAAAAACAAAAAAGTCAAGTCCTATATGTTTTTTATATCTTTTATTTTAGAACATTTTGTACAATATTCATTACAATAAAACATTGAACTGTAAAAAATAAACGAAAAAACTTTTTTCACATAGCCTGTTTTTCTTTTTTCTTCGGAATGTCATAGAACTTTGAACTGTAAAGAGACAAAATGAATGAAAAACTTTTTTTTCACTTAGGCTGTTTTTCTTTTTTTCTTCGGAATGTCAGATTCGCATTTACTCTTACGTTTTTTTCCCCTTTCATTGTTTTTTAATACCATATCTGGACACATTTCATTCCCGTGTTTTGTCGATTTGCAAAAGAAACAGTTGTTTTTGTTGTTTTGCCGTTTTTTCTTCTTTTCGTTGTTTTGACGTTTTTCCTCTTGTCTTTTTTCTATCAACACTAACTCTTTTGATTCTTCCTTCCCGCTCGAACAATCCGACTCTACAGAAAATTCGTTTTTTGTGGAATCTATGAGATTTTGTTTGTCCAGATTTTTCCGTAAAGTCTCTAATTTATCTGCTATTTTACAGATCTCTGAATCCTTGATAGCCGTGTTGTCAGTCTGCATGTCTACGGTCTGAGTTTCAACGGATGATGTATCCTGTGGTGAACTTTTTTTTCCATGTATTTTCATTGCTGAATGATTTGCAGAATGAATTTACTGTCCCGACGTATTTCATATGTTGGAGTTCGACAGCTGATGGTAAAATTTTGATGTCATGGGTGAGCGGGTCCACATAGACAAAAACATTTTCTCCTGTCTGCTTTTCTTTTTCTGGACATTGTCTGGCCCAATGCCCTGTTTTGTTGCACGTAAAACAAATATTTGTTCTCACGCCATCCATCCCATATCGTTTGTCGATCGTTGTTTGATCCAAAACTCTGTAGCTGGTCATGCGGTAAACATCTTTTTCTGCTAAATGTTGTTGGGATAAAAATGATCCCACGTAGACGCCGTTATGTTTAACTTGATACTTTGACGGAATATTGCTGATCTCATAATCGTGGGTGTATGGATTAACATACAATGCCATCCTCTTTCTAAGTGGTGATGTATTTTGCAGCTTGAACTCGCTCATTTTCTTTTATCAACTGTACTGTCTGAGATTGATCAGAGGAATAATGAGATTTTCACAGTCGATATCTCTATTTATACACTACTGTAAGGAAAGACTCAATAAATTGTTAGGTTTTTTTCTCGCTTCCTTCATTTTGTCTTCTCAGCTAGAGGTGAAACGATGGCTAAAAGAAAAAGAATAGTAGATTATTCAGACAGTGAAAGTGACGATGAGTCATTTCCACCAAAAAAGAAAAAATCTTTACCGTTGAAAGAAGAAAGTGATAGTGATGACGAGTCATTTCCACTAGCAAAAAAGAAAAAAACTGTACCATTGAAAGAAGAAAGTGACAGTGAAGATGATATCTTTTCACCAAATATGTTCGTGGATAAAAAAGAAGAAAACAACAGCTCTACTTTGGATATGAAAAGTCTATATGACTTAATAGAAAGGGGAAAAAAGAAGTCAAGAAAATTTAGAACAGAATCACATGTATTGTCAGTGAGTTTTAAGAAATTTGAAGAATTATCACCCCAGAGACTGCTTGGATTATTTGACGATGTTACCCATGAAATCATTCGAAAGTTAAATGCTAACCCGACAGATATGATTAGAATTAGCATCGATCATCCTTCATTGGAGATGGGGATTCATATTCCCTTTTTAGTTACAGATCAGCTGCAAGGTGAAACTATATTGAATGAAATTGAACGAGTTTTACAGTCGAATACAGACTTTGTCTTGAACGATGGATCCATGACATTTGACATTACACATACAATACCTCCATGTGGTAACGGAAAAGTGAAATATAATTCGTCGGAACTGGATTCAAAGGTTTTTGCCAAGAAGAAACAATCGGTTATTCAAATTAACAACCGTGATCAATTATGTTTTGCAAGAGCCGTTGTTGTGGGAATTTGCTACAATGAACGTGAAAACAACGAAGCGTGGAATAGTAGATGGAATAATATTCGTCGTTCAGACCACGCTCTTCAAAAGACTGAAGCCGAGAAATTGATGAATGAAGCTGGAGTTTTACCAACACAGTCTGTAGGAATTGATGAATTCAAAAAAATTCAATTGTTTTTGTATGAAAAAGACTATGTCATTAAAGTTCACGACCAGCATTCCAAAACGAGGAAAATATTTGAACATCCAGAAGTGAAAACCAATAGTAAGATCATACATTTATACTTCCATCAAAACCATTATGACTACATCAAATCCATCAAAGGTTTTTTTTGTTGTACATATTATTGTGAGTTCTGTGATGTGGGTTACTCTCAGCGGGAAAATCATGCTTGCTCAAAAATCTGCAAAGGTTGTTATCGTGAAGGAAAATGTCCATCAGAATCAAAAGAGTATGTCTGCTCCAAGTGTCATAGACGATTTTTTAGTGTTTTATGATTTGAAAATCACAGAAATGTTCAAGGTAAAGAAAAGAAATCCATTTGTGAATTAGTGAAACTCTGTTCAAAATGTGGTGTACAGTATCTTACCAGAAAGAGAAATCATATCTGCAATGGAAAGAAACGGTGTCATATCTGTAAGAAAATTGTTGACTTTTCTCATCGATGTTATATTCAACCTTACCAAAGTAAGACGAATCATAACAGCGATGACGAGACGAGTTTTTCTGTAGTCAAAAAACCACAGTTCATTTTCTTTGATTTTGAATGCAAACAAGACACAGGGGTGCACATCCCGAATTATTGTATAGCACATAGAGTATGTGATGATTGTATCGATAAACCACTTGATTTTCATTGTTCTACATGCATTGAATTTGAAGAGGGCAGGGAAGTTATTTTTCAAGGAGAAGAAACTTTGAGTCAATTTTGCAAGTGGCTCTTTTCAAAACATCACAAAGGAGTCACAGCTATGGCCCATAATTTAAAAGGTTATGATGGCCAGTTCATTCTTAACTATATTGTCAAAGTTGGGTTAAAACTTCCAAAATTGATCATGAATGGAAACAATATTATGAAGTTAGAATTGAATGGTGTGCGTCTGATCGACTCCTTCAATTTCATGAACTTTGGGCTGGCGAAATTTCCAGCCACATTTGGTCTTCAAGAAATGAAAAAAGGTTACTTTCCTCACTGGGCAAATACAGATGAATTTTGGAGTTATATTGGACCATATCTGGATATGTCTTATTACAAACCCGACTCAATGTCTGAAGAGGGTAGGTTGAAATTCATAGTCTGGTATAATGACAAAGTTCAAAAGGGTGAGGAATTCAATTTTCAAAAAGAGATGGAATCGTACTGTAGGTCAGATGTCGATATCCTAAGACGAGGATGTGCTGAATTCAGAAAGCTGTTTATCGAACAGGGTGGTATTTGTCCATTTTTAGAGGCAATCACCATCGCCGATGCCTGTAACAAAGTCTGGCGAAGCAAATATTTGCCAGGAAATCAAATTGCTATCATTTCAAGCAAAGATTCGTCCAGACGTCGTTTTTCTATGAAAGCGATACGCTGGATTCAAAGCGTAGCTCAGGAAAAAGGTATTAATATTCGCCATGCAAAAAATGGTGGGGAAGTTCAAATCGGAAGATATACTGTAGATGGTTTTCACCGTCAATCAAACACTGTCTATGAATTCCTTGGGGATTTGTATCATGGTTGTCCTGTATGTTATACAGATCGAAAACAGATCAACCCCATCAATGGGAGACCCATGTCTGAATTGTACGAACATACTTTTAAACGTATAGCAGATATCAAAGAAATGGGGTATAATGTAGTGTACATTTGGGAGCATGAATTCGATGCTAAGATGAAGGATAAAGAGTACAAAAAACTCATTGAAAAGTTATATCCACATTTGGACCCCATCGATCCGAGGGAGGGATTGTCTGGGGGAAGATGTAATGCAATAAAAATTAGCTACGATGTTGATGAAAAAAGCAAGAAGGAGATCAAGTACATTGATATCTGTTCTCTGTACCCTTATGTTTGTAAACATAAATCCTATCCTGTGGGTCAGCCAGAAATTTTGTCTAGTGAGAATATTGACATGAACAATATTCGTCAGTATGAGGGTTTAATCAAATGCAAAGTTTTACCTCCAACTGATTTGTTTCACCCCGTTCTTCCAGTTCACTGTAACAATAAAATGATGTTTCCACTTTGTATGAAATGTGCAGAAGAAAGCTCAAACATTTGTATCCACAGTGAAGAAGAGAGGTCTTTGGTTGGAACTTGGGTTACTTTTGAATTATTCAAAGCTCTTGACTGTGGCTATCGGCTAATACAAGTGTATGAAATCTGGCATTTCAATTCTGTGTCAGATCAGTTCTTTAAAGGCTATGTGGATAATTTCTTGAAAATTAAGCAAGAAGCCAGTGGTTACCCAAATTGGTGTCAATCAGACTCGGAAAAAGATCAATTCGTTTGTGAATATGAGAAGGCAGAAGGGGTTCGTCTTGATCCAAGTTGTATTCAAAAAAATCCTGGGAGAAGATCGTTTGCTAAGATCATGTTGAACTGTCTTTGGGGAAAATTAGCCCGGCGTGAAAAAATGACTCAGACGGAATACATCAGTGATCCGTCTAAATATTTCGAATTAGTCACCAATCCCAATTTCATTGTAAAGCATGTAGAAATCTTTGACGAGGACTGTCCATTCATCTTGGTTAACTATGAATCAAAATTGGAACATATTGATACCCATGCTACAGCCAACGTGGTAGTAGGGTCTTACGTAACAGCTTATGCAAGGTTGGAATTGTACGCCGTTCTTGAAAAGTTAAAAGATAGAGTTCTGTATTTCGATACAGATAGTTGTATGTACATTCATGATCCTGAATTATGGAATCCTCCCATTATTAACAGTAGGTTAGGAAAATGGACTGATGAAGAGCCTGACTGTAAAATTACTCAATTCAGAGGACTTGGTCCTAAAAATTATGCTTACAAAATGAAAACAAAAGATGGAGAAGAGATAAGTAAATGTAAAGTGAAGGGAATTACTTTGGATCACAATACCAAGCAGGTGGTGAATTTCGATACCTATTCAAAATGTGCTTTGGATCGTACGATAGAAATCAAAATTCAGTATGATTGTAAAATTAAAAGACATAGAGATAGAACAGTGACCAGTGAACCGCAGACAAAAACGTTTCGCTCTGTATACACCAAAAGAGTTATTGTAAATGCTACTGACACTGTGCCCTATGGTTATAGAAGTCTGAGAAAATAAATTTCTATATCACATTGTTTTGTGGTAAACAGATAAAGTAAGACGGAAAAAATATTAGGTGTTTGGTGAAAAAATGGCAAGCGTGTTACCGTTACCAATAGAGCTACGTGAAAAAGTTTATGGAGAATTTGTTCGACAACACACGCTCGATGAACGAACACAGTTTAACATTAAATTCAACTGTGTGAAATTTTGGATAGATAAATTGCACAAGGGAGTTGCAAAAGGAGAGACATCCTGTAAGTTGTATAGCATGCACGACTTTATTGCAATGCTGGTGACTGAGTCAGATTTCGATACCACTATCGAAGGCTATTTAACAGCTTGTTTGTGGAAAAGTGACTATTTCACTAAGCAGTTGCAAGCCACAAGTCGATGGCGATTCATTATCATAGGAAGACCAGAAGAAAGTTATCTGAATCTACTGAAAATGAAATCAGTCCTGTTTAACTTTTACTTACGGTATACAAAATCAAGAGATAATGTAGAAGGAGTGGATATCATGGAAGGGTATCTCCTATTTGATAGAGATGTCACAGAAAAAATCGTACTGTCAACTCTTTCGGCAAAAGCAGTATTCAAAAACGTCTTTGAAATTAGAGGAACGTGTGAATATAGTGGTTTGGACAGTGTATATCGTTTGTTTTTGGGTAATGAACAATTGCACAAAACTGTTGTGGAACATGAAGACAAGTGGAAAAATCGAGGTATCTGTGAATTTGCATTGTAAAAAAAATGTTATATGCTATACTGTAAGAAATGTTTCATTGTAAAAAAAAATGTTTTTTCATTGTTCACCTCTGTTCAATAAAAAAATGTTCAATAAAAATGCTTTCATTTTCATTGATATTGTCATTTTATCAACAGCCTTTAACGAGAAAAGTAAAAAATATGGATGTACAATCCATATTATTTCAACACCCTTGTAATATTTTCATCACAGGACCGAGTGGTTGCGGAAAAACAGAGTTCGTTCATAAATTAATTGACTATCGAGAAGACTTGTTCAACATCGTTCCTGGAAGAGTTGCTTGGTGTTACAAAGAATGGCAGCATGCTTACAATCTTATGCAAGAAAAGTTCAATTCACAGTTCAAATTGATAAAATTCGTGGAGGGAATTCCTGACGATGAAAACGAAATTGTCAGTGATGTATCTATTCCACATTTAATTGTCTTTGATGATATGTTGGGTGAGAAAGATGAGGAAAAAATTAAACTTTGGTTTACAAGAAAAGGACACCATCGTAATGCAAGTGTGATTTACATCACGCAAAATATGTTTCAGCAATCGAAGTCGAGTCGAACCATTAGTCTTAATTCCAGATATATGATTTTATTTCGAAATGAACAAGATAAGAATCAGATTAAAACACTAGCTCACCAAATGCAAGCCCCACATTTGTTACCTTCTTATGAAGATGCTACATCGACGGATCATGGTTATTTAGTCATAGATTTTCATTCACAAACAAATAAAGAATTAAGACTACGAGCAGATATATTTCATCGTTGGCGTACACAAGGAGATGAAAGAGGACCCATTATTTATTCTCCTGCTTAAAAAACTTTATGCAAAATTCTTGCTTAAAAGAGAATAACATTTTGAACATAAATCATTTTTATGATTCACACCCGTGAGTAAACATGGCTTTACCATCCACACCGAGTTCAGTTTTAGCTGCTTTGCGAAATTTAAGCCAACAAACCGATAGACATGAAAGAGAAGCTGTGTTAAAAGCAGGATTAAAAGAAATTTTGAAATGGTTTACGTTGGCTGCGCAAAACATCATTGAAAATAAAATCAAATTACCAAAACAAACCACAATGTACATGACAAAACATAGAACAGATATTGAACGGTTAGCAGATCCATCCATAGACGAGGAAAGTAAACGTAAAATCATTTTAAAACCTGGAGGGGGAGGGTTTCTAGGTGGTGTTATTATCAGAAGCTTACTGAGATGGGATGGAGTAAAAACCATCAGAAAATTTGGAGTTGAAAGACAAACTCGAAAACGTGTTCCACGAAAACGTGCACCGCAAAAGAAAAAATCTCCAAAAAAGAAAAAATCTCCAAGAAAGCGTGCTCCGCAAAAGAAGAAGTCTCCGAAGAAAAAATCTCCAAAGAAAAAATCTCCGAAAAAGCGTGCTCCACCAAAGAAGCATGCTCCAATTACGATTGATGAAAGATTTGTTACTACCCGAAAACGAACCCCTGTAGCAAGTAGCATTTCAGAACATCAACAATATCCAAAATCTAGAGAGGAAATACTTGGTGAAAGAATGCGGAATTACCAAAGAAAGTATTCAAGATTTATATTACCAGGCAAAAAATTAGCGTTTCAAAGAATTCCATCCGTCGCTTGGTCTCCAAATACATTGGCTAAACATAAAAAAGGATTAAGAAAATATAGACGGATGATAGAAGATATGCTGCGATATAACATCGGCACAGGAAGATATAAACTTGACGAAAAAATTCAGGTGCTTGACCTTGGGAAAGGAAGATCCGTTCCCGTGGATTCGTCCATGGCTAGCGCTGATACATTGGTTGATGCTCTCTATTCACAGTTTTCTTAAAAAAGTAATTCTGACTGTAAAAGACAGTATGTTAAAAAAGTTTTCTTTTGTAAAAACAGTATGATAAAAAACATCAGGTATAAATGATAGCGACATGGACGTTGTATTATCATTTAATCCGATATCGAGTTAAAGTCAACATGAAAAGGAAAACGCCTCTGATAAAAAAACATGGTTCATTGGTTATGGCCATGATGCAGGCTACACCAAAAATACGTAAAAAACTTGTAAAAGATTCATCACCAGAAGTTATAAGATGTATATCGGAATGTTGTCATAACGTTTTAAAAGGCAATGTACATTTATCATCAGCTCAGAAGAAGAAATTGTATTCAAGCCGACAACATATCAGACGTTTAGCTTCGAAATCGGCTTCTGTAAAAAATAAAAAACAAATATTAAATCAAAAAGGTGGATTTCTTTCATTACTTGCACCTGCATTATTGCCATTGTTAGGAAAAGCCGTTATCGGAGGAATAGGAGGGGCACGTAAAGCCTTATAGATAAAAAATCTTGTAGATAAAAAATCTTGTAATAAAAATCGCATCATGTCTGTTAAAAAAAATGGTTATCGTGCCTTATCAGGTTTTAGAAAATATGAATCGTTGGAAAGACGAGCAATATCATAAACCTCGTTTACCACCCAATCCGCAAGTTGTGGATGCAGCACATCTTCGGCAGGATATGGGTCATATTTTACAAAGCACTGATTTGTCAGAAACAGAAAAGGCTCAAAGGCATGGTGAAACTTTGTTTAAGTTACAAAATTCGCTTCAAAAAGCAAGACCAAATTTGTTCAACTCACTTCCAACGACAAAAAGTGATGATAGTATACAGAAATCAGCATCTGTTACCTTGCATGATCAAATTTTGCAAAGCGTACCAAAAACCATGAAAAGAAAAGCTGAGTTACTTTTGAGTATGATAAAAGATAACAATAATTTAACTTGGGACGAACAAGGAGTCGTGTCATACAAAGGTGTACGCATTCATGGTTCCAATATCATCGATCTTATCAATGATACAATTCGTCAGAGAAAAGGTACTGAACCTAGAGGATGGAAAACTTTTTCAAAGGCATTACACGAAAGCAATATACCGCGAGAAGTTATTGGTAACTCAAATAGATGGAGATGGATGCAAAAAGCTCAAGATAAATCACTGAGTAAATCAGTGAGCGAAGATGAAGAATCCTACGGCGGATCCGATCACTTATTTCACACGCCAAAAAGCGTACAAAAAAGTGCAAGGAAATCGCTTACAAGAAGTGTTAAAAAATCTGCAAAAAGAATAAAAGAATCATCTCCATACATGAAACCCGAAGAAAGAGAAAGACTGAGGCAATTCTATACTAAAGAGTTGTTAACTCCACCAAAATCTATAAAAAAGACCCCTAGCCGTAAAACGCTTCAGTCATGGGAATCCTGGTAAAGCCTAAACTTGATTACAAACTTGATTACGTGTTAAGAAAATTGTTTTATGATCCAAAAAGTACTGTCGCATTTACTGGAATAAAGCAATTGTATCACGCTGCAAAATCTGTTTTGAAAGGAATAAGATACAAAGATGTTCAAGAGTGGTTACGAGGTGAATCCACCTATACCTTACATAAACCAATTCGTCGTCGTTTCAAAAGACGAAAAACTATTGTAAGTGGTATAGACTATCAATGGCAGGCTGATTTGGCTAACATGCAACATTTAGCAAGACAAAATGATAACAAGAAATATTTACTTTGTATAATTGACGTGTTTTCAAGATTTTCATGGGTTATCCCTATTCCAAATAACTTTGATTCGAGCATTTCAATCTATTGTTCAGAAATCAAATCGAAAACCTTTGTCACTTCAAACAGATAAAGGTTCGGAATTCAAAAACAGGCTGTTTCAGCAATACTTGAAAAAGAATCAGATTCATTTCTTTACCACTGAAAATCCAGAGACGAAAGCAAGTGTTGTTGAAAGATTTCAACGAACTTTAAAAACGAGAATGTGGAAATACTTTACGTACAAGAAAACAAGACGTTACATTGACGTATTGAATTCTTTAGTTAAGAATTACAATCATACTTTTCACAGAAGTATCAAAACATCTCCTGCAATGGTAACAAAATCAAATGAGGCAGAAATTTCGAAAAATCTGTATCCACGTTTATCGACAATTGCAATGACAAAAAAGCCAAAATTCAAAATTGGAGATCGTGTTCGTATCAATAAAACAAAACGTACATTTGATAAGGGTTATTTACCAAATTGGACTCAAGAAATATTTGAAATCACTCATGTTAACAAGACATTTTCACCTATCACCTATAAAATAAAAGATTTAGAGGGTGAACAAATTTTGGGGACTTATTATGAATACGAACTTCAATTGATAAAAGATGATGAAATTTATGAAATTGATTCAGTTCTTGATAGACGTACAAGACGTGAGGGTAAAAAAATAATCAAAGAAATAAAAGTCAATTGGAAAGGTTATCCAAAAAAATTTCAAAGTTGGATACCAGAATCCCATTTGGTATCTTGATCGGAAAAATAGTCTTATCTACAAGATTTTTATAAATAAAAAGACAATACAATTATGATAAATTCGCAGTCAAACATTGAGACTGGGACAGAAAGTGTCGATAGTGTTAGTACTAAAAATTACAACTGCTGTGGAAATCGTGTTCCAAAGAATCAGTTTACGTATATTTCACAGATATTAGTCATTTACGCAATTATTGCAACCTCGATAGTACATTTAAGTATTCAAAGTCAAGATCGTGAATTGTGGTTGATACTGTTAAGCAGTTCACTCGGGTATATTCTTCCATCTCCAGGGCTAAAATTCACAAAGTCTGGACAAAAAACAACTAGTGGGGTTGATTTCGTTGACAGTAAAAAATACTAAATCAAAAAATATTTAAAAAATGAATTCGTTTTATCTTACTCTACCTAGCGATAGTTCCATAAAACTTTATCCAAACAACACACAGTGCTGTTTTAAAGTTCATTTACCAAAAACAATTCATATTGACAGGGAAAAATGGGAAGTTGCATTAGTTCATCTTATTACCCCTTCTCAGTTTTTAAACATAACTGAAGAAGAAGCGAAGTTCGAAATTATAACTGCAGATGTTAATTTATACAATGCAGCAGCAGCGGTAGATAAAAGAAGAGATAATATGAAGATAATTCCATTAAAACGAAACGCAACAGGTGAAGCAGTAAAATGGTCAATTGGATTTAATTTTCCACCGGGTAGTTACACTTCACCAAAACATGTTATAGAGGTAATGGAAGAATTGATTCAAAATAACCTAAGTGAAATCTTTCAGAAGCATTCAATCGGGGTGTCTATTAGCTATTCAACCTCAAGCAAACGACCGAAATTGGGATTCACAAATATAACAAGAACCGGATTCAAATTTCATCCACAGCTGTTTTTAAAACTGGGAGGATCACCAGAATTCAAAAATGAGATAATTTATTCGAGTAGAAATATTTTAGATGTATTTAAATACAGTCCTAACATTGATGCTGGGTACAATCATCTGTTTGTTTATTCAGATGTTGCTGAATACACTATAGTGGGTGATACATTGGCTCCCATACTTCGTGTTCTTCCGTTCAAACCAAGCATATCAAGTGAAAATAATTATGAAGCCCAACATATCAACCATGAAATTACATTACCGCATTACGTCCCCGTTTCGAAATCTGATTTCGATACTATTCACATTCAAATAACAGGGGATTCTGGCATACCGTTTCATTTTATTATTGGTAAGACAATCGTCAAGTTACATTTCAGACAGAAAAATAAAAATATTTGACAAATAAATATTTAAATAAATATTTGACCAAAAAATGCTACCAGTTTATCGCGGCGAAAAACATCAGTATGGGTACGGACTAGGTTCCCTATTTAGATCAGCACTTAAAACAGTGACTCCATTGCTTAAACCCTTGGTCAAATCTGGGTTGAATGCTGTAAAAAAAGAAGGAATCAGACAAGGATTAGGTGCGGCAAGAGATATCCTTTTACGTGGTGAAAACCCCGAAAAAGTAGTAATTTCAAGGGGAAAACAAGCCATTCATGATCTAGCACAACAGTTAATACCGGGGATAAATAAAAGAAAATCACAAAAGACACGTCATTCATCTTCTCGATCTCGCAAGGGCAAGATCATTAATAAAAGACAAAGAAATCATTACAGTAGGTCAAGGACTCTCGATATATTTGATTGAAAATTGAAAAATTGAAAATTGAAAAATGATGCAAAACGGGTCTTGTGAATGCAGTAAATCAGAACTCAATGTTCTTTCTGTACCACCTACAATGACAACGATGCAAGAAAGTCAATGGGTTGAACATTTTCCAATAGCATCTTTGACAAGCAATTCACCGATAGAATTCATCATACCACCTCAAACCGAACATTGGACAGATTTGTCACAATCGTATTTGTATATCAAATTCAAAATCGTTAAAGCTGACGGTACTAATTTAGACGTCGGCTCAAATGTGGCACCTGTAAACAATTTCCTGCATAGTATGTTTAGCAGCGTCGATTTGTATCTAAATAATAAACTAATCAGCAGTAATTCAGATACCTATCCGTACAGAGCGTATATCGAAAATCTTTTATCATATAATGCTGACAGCAAGTCTACGTTTTTGAAAGCTGGTGCACTTTGGATTGAAGACACCAGTGGACAATTTGAAACACTCAACCATGATGCGGGAAATACTGGACTAGTAAACAGAATCGGTGTAATCGGACTAAGCAGAACTGCAGAGCTTTTCGGACGATTGCATCTTGATCTATTTCAGCAAGAAAAATATTTACCTAATGGAGTTGAAATCAGACTTAGATTAAACAGATCCTCATCAAACTTTTGCCTTACAGGAGGTACTGCTGCACCAGATGCAAAAATTGTAATGGAAACAGTCAGTCTTCATGTACGAAATATTGAATTGTTGCCTGTTGTTGCAAATGATCTAAATCATCTCATTGCTCAGCAAAACATGAAAATTCCTATCCGTAGGGTAGAAGTAAAGACGTTTACTATCGGTAATGGACTTCAGTCTAAAATTGAAGATCATTTGTTTCAAGGGCAGCTTCCAAAACGTGTTTTCATTGCAATGGTAACAAATGCTGCTTATAATGGGGGTTATGCTAACAATCCATTTTTCTTTCAACACTTTAATCTGTCAAAAATAGATGTATCATGTAATGGACACAGTATTCATAACAGACCCTTTGAGCCTGACTTTGAAAATGGGTTGTATTTGAAATCATATTTGTCTATGTATCAGGCTGTCTCAGCCTTAGGCCTCAATAAATCATTTGATATTGCTAAAGAAGACTATGTTGGTGGATACTGTTTGTGGGGGTACGATTTGACACCTGATCAAGGTAGTGAAGAAGGACAACTTCATCCTATAAAAACTGGAAGTCTTCGCATTGAACTTCAATTCGCGCAAGCCTTGCCAACAGTGATCAACGTTATTGTCTTTGCTGAATTTGACAATCAGATTGAAATCAACAGTTTGAGAGAAATCATCACAGATTATTAATCCTGAAAAAAGATAGCTTTCACAAAAAAACAGTCCTTTTCAGGACTAAAGAATATAATATCGAAAAAACAGTCCTTTTCAGGACTAATTAACTTTTGAAAGATATATCAGAAAAACAGTCCTTTTCAGGACTAATAAACAATGTCGGGAGTCAGATTTGCTATTTCACTGAGAAAAGAAGCAGAAAAAGCGAAATATTCCACCTCAGAGTGTCTTTCTACTCGGAAAAATGACATTCACAACAGCTTTGAAAAACATATGATTAAAGAACTACAAAATCTAATAGCCAGTGAAGTTCACAACGAGTGTTACGGATGTCAAGTGGATCATCCCAGCCAAGTACAGCATGAACTATGTTTATTCAAGGATAGACAAGAACATACAGATATGTTCATAGAACAAGCTATGAAGGAATTAAATCCATACAGAATCATGAAAAAATGGTATCCTGAACTCATAGAAATGAAACTCGATAAAAGTGACTATGTGGAAGCGTACAGATTTTGGCGAAATATAAAACAAAACATTCTATCTGATATCACGGAGTCGTTCTTAAAATATTGGTGTGACAAAGTAAAACAAGCCTGGAAAAGTGATTAGAAAATGTATACTTCTGAAATTCAATACATATTGGATCACGGAACATGGATAAAAAATCTACAGGCAAAAGTCTGTGCAAAAGATCAGTTACCGCGACAAAAACCCGATCATGTGAAAGCCTACATTGTGAACACCGAGAAATCAACCGGTCCAGGAGGACACTGGGTAGCCGTGATATTTGATAATAATAACAATGTACTATACTTTGATCCCTATGGATTACCACCATCTGAGTCAGAAATTATTAACTTTTTAGACAATCATTCTTCATCGTGGAGATACAATCGACAAACTCTTCAGAGTCTACAGGGTAAAGTTTGCGGAATTTACTGTATCTTCGCATTGGATTCTGTTGCTAGAGGATATAATATACAGAAATATCTTCAACAGAAATTTCTCTCAACGGAACACCATCGAAACGATCGAAATGTATCATTGTGGTTTAATCAACACTATGGAATTCTATACAAGAAAATTTCAGAGACTTCTCCCCACAAACAGTGAAAAAACATTTTCAAAAAATGATTTTTATTGTTAACAGTTTATTGATATTATGTTCATTTTTTTGTCTTTTTTTTTTTTACAGTTTATTGTAAATATGTTCATTGTTTCAGTTCTGTTCAATAAAAAAGTTAAAAAAACAGTCGAGTTTTTTTCATTCTGTTTTTCCAGATGACTCCAATCTGCTTACATTTTTCCCCATGCTACGAGTCATAACTTTTTTACTATATTAGCATGAAAACGTAGTTGGGGGAAAAAATGTATATGCTTTCCATCAGGTCCGCGCTCTTATTTTTTCAAGCCTCCTGCTATCGTATAAAGAAAGCCCGATATTTCCCAATACATTCATCATTCGACTCTCAGCTCTCGATCAGTTCGGGAGTTAAAAATCAATATGGAGCAGAACAATATGGAGGAAATCAACCATCAACTGCGTGAGACTCTCAAAGACTATCTAGATGTCGGGCAGCAGATATTGCTACTAAACACTCAGCTCGTACAACTACACCGTATATCACAACCGTACAAAGATCTCGGTGAAAGATTAGTTCAGCTATTCTTAAAGACAACACCTGATATTATTTTGGTTGATGTCAAATTTGGGAGAAAGATAACTTTCAATAACGGAGTAATGACAATCACAAAAAGAGTTGGAGTATGCCCCGTATGCCAGGCGAATTTCGGTTGTTGTCATTAGAAGTTGAAAAATCACAACCTCCAAAAAACAAAACAGCCCTTTTCAGGGCTAACCATTTACCAAGAAAAGAACTTTCTTTTCAAATTGTCAAAAACAAAAAAAGTCATAGTCAGAAAAACACAAGATAATCAAACTCTAGTTTTTCTGCCCCGAACAAGAAATTGTAACAAAGCTATGGATTGGTCAACGTTAATTCGGAGTCAAAAAACATGAGACAAGTAGGTCAATCCATGTTGTGAACTATATAAGGGCGATGTTTTTTCTCACAAAAAACATAAATGCTTCAGTATGGTTCAGATTCTTCTCTGTCCTCACTGTGCAAACAGATGTCAGATAGAGTGTGGAAAATGCTTTGCACTCCTGGACTATCTTGGTCAAAAGCATAATTGCCCAGACCCAGATGAAGGATTTTTCGATGATGATGAAGGATCTACAGTTTGCTGTGAATTCTGCGGATGTGAAATCGTCCCAATAAAACGTCCAGAAGAATAGTAGGTCTTGACAATTCATTAAATCTTTCTAAAAAAGCCCTTTTCAGGGCTAACCATTTACCATGAAAAGATCTTTCTTTCAAAATTATCAACTAAAACTCAAAAGACTAAAGAAAATGTAACAAATTATGCATTGGCCAACATTTATCAAATGTAAACACTAAAACTCCCATTTTCTACTCAACTATCGTAGAGGTAAGACGATATTCGCAATGTTTGGATTGACAATTATCCTCGCATTCCTTTACTGGTTAGAAGAAAGAGAACGTATCAGATGTATCAGACATGAAGTGGAGCATCTGATACAGATCCCAAACCCAGCGGAAAAATTGGATAGAGAAAAGAGAGGTTAAAAAGTGTATTTTACACAAAAAAACAGCCCTTTTCAGGGCTAACCATTTACCAAGAAAAGAACTTTTTCAAATTGCCAATTCTTTCTCTCAGAAGAAATAAACTCAGAAAAGTCATAGTCAGAAAAAACACAAGATAGTCAAACTCTAGTTCTTCTACCTCGAACAAGAAATTGTAACAAAGCTATGGATTGGTCAACGTTAATTCGGAGTCAAAAAACATGAAACGCTGAAGCGGGAAAATATAGGAGAAAATGACGTCATGAAACAAGTAGGTCAATCCTCCTGAAAAGCTATAAAAGTCGACTCTATTTCATCATTTTCATTTCACGATGGAAGATCTCAGGAGGAGCGTGAAAAATCTCATGAGAGTGGCTGAGACCCTCCATCTGAAATTAGAAAAGATGGATAGGCAATTGGCGGAGATGAATAGAGAGAAGAAGGAGTTTGTCATTCCAACAACTGAATGTTGGGATGACGATGACGAGCCGCCATTCTCATTAAAGTTCAACTTAGACGAAAGTCAAATGAGAAGACTCAGAAGGCGAGCGGCAAGCAGGTGTCCGGCCTGCGGGAAAGTTGGAGGTTGTGCATAAAAACACAATCTCCAAACAAAACAGCCCTTTTCAGGGCTAACCATCTACCATGAAAAATCTATCTTTTTTCTTCAAATTTTCAATGACTTCTGATCCATTGGAAGCAACCTAGAGTAACTACCCGGGATAGGCAGACTAGGTTAAAACCTCCCTCAGGGTAGCTAGACTGGGTTATTTCTAATCAGGGGAGATAACCAATACCTTGACTAATTTAGCCATTTTTTTACCCAAATCGTCCAAAAATTTCCCAAATCGACCGGAATTGACCCAGGATCACTACCCGAGGGTAGTTACCCTAGGTCAAAATCTCCCTCAGGGTAGCTAGACTGGGTCAGTCTGACCCAGTCTAGCTCCCTATACTACTTATATAACTATGTGGCACATGTATTTGTTTTGTGCCTTCACGCAAGCAACACTGAAAAAACATATTTTTTTCCCATTCATTTAAAATGTCTTACTTGTTTATTTACATGTACCAAATATATTGAAATTAAAAGCCAAATAAACTATTTGAAAACATTGATGCTGACCTCTCCTGGCTTCTTTTTTAAAGAAGCTAACTTGCTGATTTCGTTGTCGGTAATTCACTCTCACTTCCGGTCAAATAACTTAACAAAAATAGGTTGAAGCCTTGCCAAATGAACCCCTAATTTGTCGATCCTGAGGAAGAAGCTTTTGAAAACACTGAGGAAAAGAAGAGAAAATTCTGCCAACTAGCATTCTCTCCTTTACCCACAATGTTTTCAATATGCTGTCGGCAAAATCTTTCAATACGGACTTACAGGCTTAAAAGCCAAGATCAAAGCTGAACCTTACATGTGTGTCATGTAGCTTGCACTTTATTTGTGACGGTCATCTTGACATGTTTAAACACCAAGTTTATCATACAAATACAATATTTTCCATGCACCTTGTTATATTCTATTTCTATAACATTTTTGGAGCAGGGGTATATGCTTGTTACAATCAATCGTTCCTTTTCCTACAATATTGTGTCCAGAATTCAGACTAGGTGTGTCTTTAGTACTGTCGTAAAAAAAGGAAACTGCGATTATTTTGTAAAGGGTTAATACAGGCTGGACTCTACTTTTATACTATATGTATGTCAAAGTTTACCCTTCACCGTACCTGGTAAACCTTGTTAGGTTAGATTTTGAAAGATCTTATTTTTTACATGAAAGTTGATATTATATACAGAAAGAAATCATCTAAGGACGTGACTGTTAAGTCTTAGTTAAAAAAAGAACACACACACACACAAAATACGAAAAAGATTACCTGCGCTTGGATCCGAACTCGCCGACTCTACCGATTGAGCTGTCCACACAACTTATTTTATCCTTTTATCACACGATATCGTAGTTTAACGACCGAGAGAAAGAAGGATTTTGAAAACATTGTGGGGAAGGAGTAAATGCCGGTAATTAGAATTTTTCTCCTTTTCCAACAGTGTTTTCTATCCTTACAAAGACAAATTCCATGATTTGGGCCATATTCAAGTCGTCATCTTCAGATACTTTCAGTAGACACGAGTCTAAATTTTTGTTGTCTGGTAATCTTTTGTTATGCATTCACGGCTTCCCGGTGACAAACGAGATAAGAAATGTTACAGAAGAATGTATGAAAAAATGGAACATTCCTCTCGTTTGTACATGTACTTCTTTCAGTACTTTACTTTTAACCCTTTATCACACAAGCCCAAGTATTAACGAAGAGTTCTTTTGAATACATTGTAGGAAAAAGAGAAAATGCTGGTAACCAGCATTTTCTCCTCTTTCTACAATGTTCTCAAACCTATCAAAGGCAAATTGTATCATTGCACTGCATTTCAATTGTCGCCTGCAAATATTTTTAACTTTGACAAGTGTGGTAAAGAGTTAAGGTCATCTTTGCAAGCGAATACAAATTATCAGGGTTTTTTCTTTTTGGTAATTTTTTCTTTTAAAAACTTCGAAACGAAATCTGGTTGTAGGCCGCTTTAAGACAAGAGATAATACGACGTGGGTTGCAAATTTCATTACATTGATAAATAGCTGGAGAGCTTTGTGACAACATTAACCCTTGTAATAACTGGAGAACGTCATTTATTTCTGTCGCTTGAAGTACCCTTCATAGACCGTAACTCTTAACCAAACGGCAAAATTTTGACTTAGTCCAAATTCAAAGTATTTGCAGATGACAAATAAAGTGATGGAAAAAAAAGTGTGGTAAAAGGAGAACCGTTACCAACATTTTCCCGTTTTCCCATTCAGTTATCAAAGCCATATGTATCTTCCCTAGGGTCGTTAAAACTCGAGTTGAACTCTTCAGCTCCAGAGGGGTGAGAAGTAGGCTCTTGCGGTTGGCATAGGTCAAGATCAGATTGCATAGAACGTGCAGTCTGATCCTTGATCTCTGCCGTCCGCTTGTTTAACTTTTACCAAACGACAAAATTGTAGACCAGTCCAAATTGAAAGCATTTGCAGACGACATGATAAATGTGACTGAAAAATTGAAATTTGTTTTTGGGAAGCGTCTGCAAAAGCTAAATTAGATGTAGCTCGAAATGGAAGTTGACTTTGAATTGAATGATTGATTGATTGAACGGTGTTTAACGCCGCTTTCAACATTATTTCAGTTATACCACGGCAACAGCCTACGTATCCATGTATTTCCTGGGTTTCACCAGTGCTGGGCTAGGGCTCTGAAGTGTCTTGCCCGAGGACATTGTCACGAAAGACCCAGTGGATCCAGTGAGGCTCGAACACGGGACCTCCAGGTCACGCGTCCTACACTTTACCACTGGACCACGCAGGACCCCTAATTGTGCTTGAAAGGGTAGATAACATGGAGGGAACAAGAAGAAAATACCGTTATCTCCTTTTCCCACAAAGTTTTTTTAAAAGTGTTTTTTTTTTTCTTAGGATCGTTCAGGATCTACACTGTCCGATAAAGAGATATCACCCAAAAATACCTTTGAAATAAAAAAAAGAAAAAATCGGTTGTTACCATCGGCTTGAACATTTCATTTCTTTTAGCAGGATAAGGGTTAAAGTACCAAATTATCGCAATCCTTGTTTCATCTAGAATTACAGCGATACAAGCAACAGGATAATTTTCGAGCCAGTTTCTTAAAACTCTTTACGAGACGAAAGAAGAAAATGTACGTCGGTCCATTTTAAAAACATTTTGCAGATCTATGACAAATGAAATTTGTCGCAAGTAGTGGGATTCAGGTTTGAAGGGGTTAGACATTGTCGGAAAAAGGAGAAAACATTATGATGGTGATTAACATTTTCTCCTTTTTCCCCCAAAGTGTTTGTAATGCTTGATACCCAGGGGTTGTGAAAACAAGGGATTGTTTGGCAAAGGGTTAATTCATTGCTAACACTATTTACTCTTTGAGAGCATTTTTTTCTTTTTGCCAAAATGCCTCCAAAGTTGGTCTTTTGCAAGACGAAAAATGTCACTTGAGACGAGAGGGTCGCTTGTTCAAATCTCGAACTCGGCTAATCTCTTTCTGGGGAGTTATGATAGTCATTGCGACAGGATTTATTTCCCTCTGATGATTGTTTCGATTATGGTTATGCGGGAAAGCAGCCAGTGGCTAGGGAAGAATATTGTGCGAAGTACTGGTAAAATGTTACTTGGGACCCGGGGGTGTCGCTGGTTCGAATCCCCAGCTAGGCCAATATCTTTCTAGGGATTGATGTTAGTCACTGCGACAGGATTTATTCCTCTCTCACCGCTGATCATTGTTTCGACTATGGTTATGTGGGAAAGCAGCCAGTGGCTAGGGGAGAGTATTGTGCGAAGTACTGGTGAAATGTTAATTGATACAGGGGAGGGGAGTCTCTAGTTCGAATCCCCGGCTCGACCAATTTCTTTCCTAAGCTTGATGATAGTCATTGCGACAGAATTCCTCTCTCACCGCTGAGCATTGTTTCGATGAGGGCTATGTAGGAAAGCAGCCAGTGGCTAGGGGGGAGAATATTGTGCGAAGTACTAATAAAAAAAAAACTACAGGAAAGTTTGTTGAGGTACACTGGTCGCCGCGAAATATTGAAATAATGTTGAAAACTGCGTTCATTGCACGTTCAGTGCAGTCCGATCTTGATCTACACTGTCCGCAGAAGGTCCTTGAGTCGCGCTTAGCAGCTTAAGGGTTGAAAGAAGATCTACTCAAAAGTTGCTTTGTTTTTATCGTTATTTTCTTTTCATTCTGTTCAAATTTTTATTCTGTTCAAATGTCAATGTAATACTTAATCATCTGCCAAAATTTAGATCTAGATAGCAACGCAATTTCTCAGAGGTTAAACCTTTCGGTTTAGCCAATAGCCTTACTTTTAACCTAAGAAAATTCTTGAGCATTAGACTCAGAATGTTATTTTAGTGAAGTTATTGAATACAGCCCCAGAGCTCATATTCACAAACCATTCTACGTAACGTTTTAGTCCAGTTCTCAACCCTTGTCTAAATTTCAAAGTAACACAATACTGTTAAACCATAGGCTGCTGATCGCGACTCACTGACCTTTTGCGGACAGTGTAGATTAAGATCAGACTGCACAGAACGTGCAGTCTGATCGTTGATCTACACTGTCCGATAAGGAGATGTTTCCCCAACCCCCATAACTTTGAAATACCAACATTTTGGTTTTTATCATCGGCTTGAAAGTTTTAAGTTATCTAGCAGGAGAAGGGTTAAGTATTGTTGGCAAATAAGGTCTTAGAACTTCTTTCTCTTCCCAGGCCTGTTTTTCATGAAGGTGGAGCCCGGTGGAACAAGTCTTGAGACCCGAGGACCGCTGGTTCTTTATCACAGAACCAGCAGTCTGATCTTCGATCTTCACCGCCCGTTACCAGATACTATACTTTTGACCAGAATTATACTCAGATGCAGCAGAAATCTGCTTTAATAATGGTAAACATATCACGCCCTTATTATTCTCCCTTACAAAGTATACCCCTACCCGCCAAAAAAAAAAAAAAAAAAAAAAGGGGGGAGGGGGGGGGGACAAAGCCTGGTTTAATTTGAACGCCCTTGAATCTGTCGTATTAAAATGCTTTAAATTTGAAGAAGTCTGCAATTTTTCCGTTTGGTAAAGAGTTAACCCTTCACAACACAATCTCGAGTTTTAACGACCCTGAGGAAGAAGCCCTTTCCCACAATTTTTCTATCTTAACAAAGACAAATTCCGGCATTTGAACTGCATTTACATGTAAATTGTCGTCTGCAAATGTTTTCAATGTGGACATGTCTGCGTTTCACTCGTTTGGTATAAAATAAAGGCCTCAATGGTCGGATCTATTCGGCTGGCAACGAAAGAGTACAGAGAGATTGTACTGTTTGTTTATGTTCTTTGCTTGTCAACCGCATGGGCTTGAGAGTGTTTAAAGTAACTAACCCTATAACCGGACGGAACATATAACCATCCTACCATCTATATCAAATGTCGTAAATATTGTGGACGCCAGATTTTATTGCCTGTGTCGATGTTTACAAGGATTTATTAGTAGGATCCTTTGAGATCTCTCAAGAGTTATAATTTGACACCATTATATAACTGTTGTGTAAAAGAAACGGGCCGAAATTAACCTAGGTCTAGGTATATAAATACTGACACATTGTGCTCATAACCAGACTAATTCAAAAATAACAATGTAGCCTTTACCTGCAATGTTTTGACACACAACAGGAAATACTTTATTGACTTAACTCTTTACCAAACCACAAAACCTCAGACTTATCCACACTGAAAGGAGAAAATACTGGTTACAATCATTTTCTCCTTTTCCCACAATATTTTCAGAAGACTTCTTTCTCAGGGTCATTAAAACACGAGACTGTTTGGTAAAGGGTTAAAGGTTCACTAGCCGCCAGAAGTAAACAATTCGGAGATTAAAATGCAGACAAATTTAATTAACCAGACGACAAAATTTTAGCCTTGTCCAAATTGGAAGAATTTGCAGACGACAATTTCATTGTGGCTCAAATGGTGCAATTTTTCTTTTATAACGGAGAAAACATGGTGGGAAAAGTGGTTACCAGCATTTTCTCCTTTTCCAACATTATTTTCAAAAGGGTTCGTTCCCAGGGTCGTTAAACGGCGGCATTGTGCTGTAAAGGGTTAAAAGCATTGACAAGTATGGCTAGTGTTTTGAGACTGATACCATGCTACTGTTGAATCTGTCAAAGTTCCGGTGGCCGGCAGAAAATTGAGCTACGCTCTGGCAAAAGGGGGCTTAATGCATCTCCTATGCTGACCTGAATCGATACTTTTGGCAGTTGCATTCAACTGTTTTCTATTTACCACGGAGAGTGGCTCATGCTGAATACGCCGCAAAATTAAATGTGCGTATAGCTCTGTCGTTGTAGCATTTCTCAGATTCGAATCCTAGCAATTACAAACATTTTTCACATTTTCTTTTTTCGTTGATTTTTTGTATTTTTCTCCAATTAACCGTAGGTGTTGTGTCCGTATAGTTTTCCCTTTCAAAATACAAACTTTCTCCGAAAAAATCTCATGGATCAAGTTCTAGTTGCATGGTTTTTAAGTAAAAAAAAAAAGAATCTACGATGAAAAGGTTCTTAAGAACATCCTGTGTCAAATGAAGATTTTTTTTCGCTGTTTGTCAAAACGTTTCAAAACGCTCTTTAAGGCAGATCCGTCATAATGGAGTTTGGCAGGCGGAAAAAGACTTTATATAGACTTAATGTTTTACCACACAGTCGAGAGATTTAACGACCTTGAAGAAAAAGCCCTTTGAAAAAAATTGTGGGAAAAGGAGAAAATGCTGGCAACCAGCATTTTCTCTGTTTCCCACAATGACTTTTCTCGTTAAGACAAAAAATCCATCATTTGAGCCACATTTATTCTGTCGTCTGCCAACGCTTTCAATTTGGTACCGGTCTAAAATTTTGTCGTTTGCTAAAGAGTTAAAGGCTCAATTGAGAACAAAAAAAACAACCTTTTTTTTTCACGTGTCGAGCGTTTTCATTTCTAAAGCGCAAAGCACAACTTATAGTGCTTTTGCGGAGGCTGTAGATCAAGATCAGACTGCAGAGGACGTATAACATATTCTGAATAATAGCCTTAGTTGCAATATTTCTGTCTTTTTTTTTTCTAACTAGAACTAGAAGACTCATTTGGTGGGATTTGTCCGTGAAAGAATAGAAAACATTGTGGGAAAGGAGAAAATGCTGGTTATCAACATTTTCTACTTTTCTGAAATTCTTTTCAAAAGGGTTTCCTCCTCGGGGTTGTTAAAACTCGGGATTGTTTGGCTCCTAATAAATAAGTGTATGGTACGCGAACGATTTGGCCAGCGGACGATTTGGCCCGGACGTTATGGCCCAGAACGATTGCTTAGGTCAAAGTTTCCTTGGTATATTGTTGGCATTTGTCTTTGAAAGGGTGGATAACTTTGTGGAAAAAAGGGAAAATGTTGGTTATTACCGTCTTCTTTCCATTTTCTGACAATGTTTTAAGAGGTCTCCTTCCTCAAGGTCACAAATAAACGGGGTTGTTCAGTTGAGGGTCAACTCACAAGACTTACAAAAAAGGCTATATAAACAAGTTGGCTTCTTTAAAAAAGAAGCCAGGAGAGGTCAGCATCATTGTTTTCAAATAGCTTACTGCTTTTAATTTCAATATATTTTGGTACATATAAAATAAGTAAGGCATTATATGACTGCCGCTGTGTAAAAAGGAGAAACCTCTTATTCATTACATGACAGACACGTGACCTTTTTCCCACGTTTTCAAGTCGCGTGATCTTTTCCCGCGGTGTTCTCTTTTTTAACGAAATTCTTTTTTTGTGTGTGTAGCTTTATTTGTTTAATGAAAAATTACAACCACTGGAAAGGTCATTTGCAATCAAATCAATATAACAAATCCTTTTTGAAATCCGTCGTATAAAAACAACACATCTATTTCCAATTTCAGTTTTTTGATTTCGGGTTATTTATAAAACCATGACGAAACAGACTGTGTATCAGAACAATTTCGCAGAAAGCATGGAGTTAGGCAGCAATTTCTGAGGCAGTCTGCCTTTTAAACTCACCACTGTTGGAGAGGTCTGATGACCTCTCCAATGAATCGAGGATGTTTTTGGCCAGTGGACAATTGTTGCCTGAAAGTTTCGACCGAAGACTTTTGAAAACATTTTGGGGAAAAGGACAAAACGCATTTAGCATTTTCTCCTTTTTCCACAATGTTTTACATCTTTTCAAAGACAAATGCCATCATTTGAGTCACCTTTCAGTTTGTCGTCTGGAAATGTTTTCAGTATGGACGAGTCTAAAGCTGTGTTGTCTGGTTAAGAGTTAACATAAATTTTTGTAAAAATGTTAGGAACAGACGGTTTATTTTTTTTTTTAGCTAAAATGACAATTACACGTCATTCTAAATGTCATGCAAAAAGTGATTCTTCCTCCCTTCGCCAAACATCACAGTGACAGTTAAATGACCTTAACCCTTTACTACACAATCCCGAGTTTTAACGACCCTGAGGAAGAACCTTTATCGCACAATGCCGCCTTTTAACGCCCCTGCGAAAGAAGCATTTTGAAAACATTGTAGGAAAAGGAGGAAATGATGGTAACCAGCATTTTCTCCTTTTCCCACAACGTTTTCTACGCTACCAAAGGCAAATTCTATTATATGAACCGCATCTGAATTGTCGTCTTCAATTTGGACAATTCTGAAACATGTCGTTTGGTAAAGAGTTACTCAGGAATTGGAAGTCTGCTTATTTTTTAATCTTACAACATTCCTTTGTTATTTCAAACCTTCACTCTGTACCAGACGCCAATAGTTTTAACTTGTCCAAATTGAAAACATTTGCAGCTGACAAAACGAATGTTATTCTCATGACATTTATCCTTGACAGGGTAGAATGCATTTTGGGAAAAGAAGAAAATGCTAGTTACTCGCATTTTTTTCTTCATTTCTTAAATGCCTTTTCTCTTCTTCTTCTACCAGGTGTAGAAGCAAGATCAGACTGCACAGAACGAGCAGTCTGATCGTTGATCTGCACATTTAGATATTTTGAGAGCTAGTTTTACCGAAAAAACTAATAACATCGCAATATTTTTGCATATGTCAAAGTTTAGTGCCAATCACGGCTGTTCAGCAGACAACGCAGATCAGGTTCAGATTGCACCGGATTTGCAGTCTGATCTTCGATCTACAATTTCCGCTAATGTGAGATTTTTCCGGTGAAAAAAAGTTTGAAATCTCAATTTTTGAGTTTTTCACTGCTGGCTGACAATTTTTATTTAATATATGAACCATGCTCTGTAAACAGCGGGCTTATTGGATCTGCACAAAGTATCGTCCAGGTCAGCCGGCGCAGTCCACGCAGGCTGACCTGGGCCGACACATTTTTGCTTCTAGTCAATTTTCTACTGTCAAAGGACCAGTTTACCTCGTGATTTAGTCGGTTATTAGACAAAATGGACTTAATGGGTGCATAATTATGTGATGACTTCCTTGGTATTATGCATCACGGAGATGCATTAAGCCCCCTTTTGTCAGAGCATGGTTCATTTACAGCAATTGGTGAGCAACATTTCTCCCCTTACTCGTCCAAAGACAAGTCCCAATCACAGGAGGCGTTTTTTTCTTTCGTTGACACCGTGTGAATGTTGTTTTCACCATCATTTCAAACATATTGCAGTAGCCAATGCTTTCCAGGAGTTTCTTTTACCAATATTTTGAAAAACGCACCTTTTTTAAAAGCCACTGGCTGCTCTCCGGCATCAACATTGTCTAAACAATATTCCGCAGTGAGAAGAATCAAAGAATGAATTCTGACGAGATGACTATCATTAGTTGTAGGAAACACTATAAAAAACAACACTCTATCTAATTAACGCCAGTGTTGGTACTGAAAATTTCACAATTACGTTTTTGTTCACCAGGAATAGTTTGGATTTTTTCGAAGAGATAAAAAAGCAATGGAAATACTCATATAAAGGGCAATAAATGTTAAGTATGGGGCAATTTATGCCCGTAAAGAAGTCAATTTTAACGACGTTGATATGCAAATTAGTTCTGACACGAACTATTTTAATCGTGTACAGTTTTTTTTTTGCGTCGCTGGAATAGATGTATTGTTGCGCCAGTTTTGACGTCGTTTGACATGGAAGATGTATTCGTGTTATTACGTTAATTTCATGCTGCTGCTGTTGCGTTATATTGTTCTTTGCAGACGCCGCGTTTTGTGAGAGACGTTTGTGTTTGGATGAAATAGTCAAATGGAGCAAAGTAGTGTTTTACTTTATTTCTTGCTGTTTTTTCTTCAAATGTGGGAGTTTTAAAGGGAAAATAGAAACAAATCACTCGTAGACTTCAAAACAGTTTTAATCATCATTACTTTGTGCGTTATTTAAATACAGCGAAATTTAAATGAAATAACAATATAGAGCGCAATATAGGAAAAGTTCATTCGGGCATATTTTTTCAAAAAAGTATGAGCCATGCTCTGGCAAAAGGGGGCTTAGTACATCTCCGTGATGTATTGTATGAAGCAAGCCATCACATAATTATGGATCCATATTAGTCACTTTTTTTTAACAATTGACTTAATCATGAGGAAGACAGCTCCCTGGACATACAGAAAATTGACCAGTAGCGAAAAGTTTCGGTCCAGGTCAGCCTGCACAGTCCGCGCAGGCTGACATAGTCGATACTTTTCGCGGAGGTATTAAGCCCCCTTTTCACAGAGCATGGTTCATATAGACTTTTCTGATCTTGTCAAAATTGATGATCGTAGCAAAGCTAGGGTTTACTTCAGGCGTAAGATCAAGTAGTAACACCTCAGCTGTTTTATCCCGAACAAACACTTGCCAAAGCAGTGAGCTGGTCTCGTGCATGGAAATGTTCTTGACTCTTTACCACAGTCCCGCGTTTAAACGACCCTAACAAAGGCAGCTTTTGAAAACATAGTGGGAAAGAAAAAAATGTTGGACACCTTAAACAAAACAAATTCTGTTATTTGAGTCACATTTAAATTGCCATCTGCAAATGCTTTGAATTTGGAATGGAACAAAATTTTGTCGTTTGGTAAAGTGTTAAGGCAAATGTTACTAGGTCAATACTGGATACAAATTCACGAGATTTTTGCCATATCATCGCCTAATAAGTTTTTAACTGGAATTAAATTTGATAGATTAAAATAATAAAGCGCGATCCCTAACATTCATTGTTACAGTGACTTAAGTGTATAGAAAAAAAGTTTTCACCGACTCGAATGATTCATAGAACATATCCATTTTGGACCATAGGGCATTATGTACCATGATGGGCAAAGTAGCTCTTGTGTTCAGTGTTTCGTGTAATATTTGTGCACTTCATGACTGAAACAGTACTGTTGTTCAGTGTTTAGATAATATTTGTGCACGTCATGACTGATACAGTTTTAGTGTTCAGTGTTTAGAAAATATTTGTGCACTTCGTGACTGAACTGTGTAAATAATACTTATGCAATGTTTGATTAAAACAGCACTGTTTTTCAGTGTTTATACGATACATGTGCGCTATATGTCTATTTACTATGGTAGTGTTTAGATGATATTTGTGCTCGTACATATGACTAAAACAGCTCTTTAAACAGCATTAGTGTACAGTGTTTAGCTACATTTGCACCCTATTTAACAGAGCATTACTGGTGTTCAGTGTTAATAAATCTTTTATGGACTTTCATTAAACAAAGATTAATTTTTGAATGTTCGTCCTTAATCAACAACAAACGTTGTGTGTGTTTTTTTTTTTAAATAAAAATCGACAAAACTAAGTAAAGTAAGACGATGGATTCGTTCCGCATGAACGGGCAAGCCTATAGTACCCGGACTCGCATCAAGTCGCAAGGTTTGTCGTTGTCAAGGTGCCAGTTAACCCTTATCCTGCTAAATAGATTATATAAAACTTTTCAGGCCGATAGTAAAAAACCAATGGATGCTATTTCAAACTTATTTTTTGGAGGAAAAGTATCTCCTCATCAGACAGTGTAGATTCAAGATCAGACTACACGTTCTGTGCAGTCTGATCTTGATCTACACTGTCTGCAAAAGGTCAGTGAGTCGTGTTTAGTAGCTTAAGGGTTAGGTTTTTGCTGCTTTATTGCCTTATTTCCTTTGACACTTTGTGTCATTTGTCAGCAACTTAAAGCTATACTTGCGGCCAAACTGAAACAATTCAGGGGTTAAATTAAAAATAAAGATATTATTATGTGATAATAATGTGTTTCAGTGTAATCTGTCAAATTTCCAGTCAGAAAAATATATTGTAAAACCAGAACAAAAGTTGCCAACTGTAATTCTTGTTTTACAGGACATTTTTGTAAGTGCCTGTCGGATTCCACTGTAAGACATTATAAAACTCATAATTAGAGGGGATGAATTAAATATGTCTGTGCATTTTGACTCCCAAATTGTTTATTTTTGACTGCTGATGTGCCTTTAACGGATAGTCAGACTTATAATAGACGCTATACTATAAAAACGGTATGAATATTTCACACAGTATTGTTTATTTTTGGCCTTTATTATGCCTTTATATTGATTCAGCTTAAAACAAAGCAAATGTGGTTTTTGAAATACAAAACGTTTGAAACTTAAAGAAAAGGTAAAAGCACTTTTTTGATTCAAGGGGACAACACCAAACGCGTTTATTCTGATAATTGTGACGTCATATCTGAGATCATTATTCGCTTTGATTCTGATTAGTCAGTTTGCGTTTGCCTTGTTGATGGGATAAATAAACACGTCGCTAGATTCCTTTTTGTACACGTCTATTCTCTTCTTCTGTCTAATTCAAGAAAAAGGAATGTTGAATCTGAAAGCGTCCCTTCATGCCAATATAAAAGGATTTTATCCTAGCATAGAAGATAAAGCATTTATGGAACCCTTTATTAAATACTTCAGTCTTCCTTATATCCTGAGCAAGACGGCTTTTGAAAACATTGGGGGAAACGGAGAAAATACTGGTGAACAGCATTTTCTCTCTTTCCCGTCAATGTTTTTCTGTCGTAAGACAAAATAATACCATGCTTTTTCGTCGTTTGCTTTTTTTTTCAACGTGGACTCGTCTACATTTGATCGTAATGTAAAAGTTTTATAGCACGGACATAGATTTATGACCTTGTATTTACTTGTCTCTCTCTTATCCGTGACATACAAATCTCGCTGAATTGCTTTACCGCAGTAACCAATGTTACATCGCTTCTATTTGTGCTTATTAATTAACATACTGTATTATTGCATTAAGTTTTATATGAAAAAAAAAAAAAAAAACGAACCGTTCAGTACCATATGACCAATATCAGTACATTCGACCAACACGAGAAAAACTCAGCCAGTACGAGAGAAACTCGGCCAGTACGAGAGAAACTCGGCCAGTACGAGAAAAACTCAGCCAGTACGAGAGAAACTCGGCCAGTACGAGAGAAACTCGGCCAGTACGAGAGAAATTCTACCAATATCAAATCAAAAATGGAGGACATGGTCGTTAATGTATAAAATTGTCATTAATCAAAAAAATTCGGATTGTCTGAGTTGCAGGTACGAAGGCTGCGGTATTAGCCGGCGATGGCCGAAGCGAATACAACAGACTTCAGAATTGCAACTAGGCTAATACGAAATTGCTTGATATTAAACGACGTTTAAAACCCTCTCTTTCCCAATCGAAAGAACAAGTGTTCAGCTAAGAGCGTTAGAATGATAAAAAATAAAACGAGAAAGGGGGTAGGGTGCTGATCTAACCGTATATAAACCCACTGGAATACTAATTATCTGCTCATTAGCGAAATTAAGGTTAATTATGGTGGCTAATGCTTGCGTGACAAGATTTGCATATAAAACATATTTTTAGACTTATTTTGAAAACAACTGCTATGTCATTAACATATGGGTCATGCTGTGTGAAAAGGGGGCTTAACGCATCTCCGTGATGCATGACACCACGCGAGTCGTTACATAATCACAGATTCATAAGATCCACTTGGTCTAACAATTGACTAAATCTGAAGGCAGAGTGGTCATTGGACATGCAGAAAATTTAAAGGTAGCAACAAGTTTCGGCCCATGTCAGCCTCCGCGAAGTGCGCAGGCTGACATAGGTCGATAGTTTTTGCAGATGCATGAAAACTTCTTTTCATAGAGCACGGCTCATATCATTTAACCGGCACGTAAAAATGAACGAACCTCGTCAGAAGTCGTTGTGCCCGTTCATCTGCACCAATTGTTCGGTATGGGTTCGTTTTCACCTAAATATTTTAATGTCAAATCTTAGTCTTATATTCAAAGCTAGCCATCTGATTGGCTCAGAAAGTCCGTCTCAGCCAAGATGGCTAGTCTTGATATTCAAGATAGAAACAATATTTATAACTGATGGTGTTTTTTTTATGTCCCTGTCCGACATTTGTGAGAATGCTGGACTCGTTTTCAACGACTATTCTCAAATACAGCTCGAAATTTCAAGCCTAGCCATTTGATTGACAAGTAGATAAACCGTCTTTAGCGAGCTTAATGACATTTTTTTTTTCTTGGCCAGTTTAATAAAATATTGTCCAAAACGCCAAAGAATGCAGGTTCTTTTTATCACACTACTGTTTCTTAAAAATTACTTGAAAAATCATTAGGTCTCTATGAGAAAACCACATATTCAAGATTGAGACCGACTCACCACTGCTTTGATAAGTGTTCGTACGGAACTAAGATAGTCCAAAGAAAGCTGACATATATAGTTGAGCCATGCTGTGATAAAAAAGAGGGCTAAATGCATCTCCGTGATGCCTTATACCTACAAAGCCATCATACAATTATGGACACCTAATTGCAATTATTTTCAGTAACCGACTTTATCATAAGGTAGAGTGGTCCATGGGCATACAGAAAATTGACCAGTAGCGAAAAGCTTCGGCTCAGGTCAGCCTGCGCGGATTGCCCAGGCTGACCTGGGTCGATACTTTTGGCAGATGCATGAAGCTCCCTTTTCACAGAGCATGACTCAATTACTTGGTCTTAAATCTGACAAAGATATTTATAAACCCTACTTTTAAGACGATAATCAATTTCATAGTTGAATTGACCGGGAAATTTGTGTCAGACGTTCTTGTTGGAAATAAAGAACAAGAATGCATGTACAATACTTTTAAAAATTGCCGTCACATAATGCTCCAGTGACATCGGAAAACCTCATCTCAAACGTATGTAAGAAAAAATCGTCATGGCTATATAACATTGAAAACAAGGGATGCTATGTGATACCATAGTAAAATGTAATTCCATGACCAAGCTGTTACTTTTGAGCGATATGATTCCAGTGCTTAGAATTCATGGTGATCTTGCATTTTACTGTGCGTTCTAATCTGAAAATTCAAGCTAGGGGCAAGTTTGATGATGTAGTTGTTTAACGTGATTGTAATTGTGCAGTTAAAATTTTGATATACGAAGCGGTCTAGATATAAAAACAAAAAAAGTGATTACATGCAGATGCTTGGCAGGTTATAACTTTATGCAAATGAGCACCGCTTTGACGTTAAACAGATGTTTAACAGATAATTACATGCAGCACAAACAAGATAATGTATGACCATGAGCCCACCGAACTTTACAGCAGTTCTTTTCAAATTAGATGTGGAAATAAAAACACTGCAACCTAACAGGTGGTTTAATCCTTTACCACACAATCACAAGTCTTAAAGACCCTAGCAGAGACGACTTTTGAAAACGTTGTTAGAAAAGGAGATAAATGTTGGTATCCAGAATTGTTCTCCTTTTCCTATGATGCTTTCTATTTCAAAGACAGAAATCACTTTTGAGCTGATCTACTTTAAATTTGCTGTCTACTAATGCTTTTAATTAGGACTAGTCTAGAATCGTAACATCTGGTGGAGGATTCACATGTTACGATCACCAAGTCGTAACAACGAGAAAATAATACGCACCAGACAAATACAGTGATGGCTAATAGATCTACAGGGCACTCAATGTAAACAGGCAGACTGAGACATGCGACTTTTTAATTAGAAAACCTCGGAAATCCTGATATACCTCGAAAAACATCCCAAGCAGTTTGCCTTTCCTTTCACGTTTGCATTTGAGCCATATTCTGTGAAAAGAGGGCTTGATGCATCTGCAAAAAGTATCAACCCATGTCAGCCTGCGCAGTCCGCGCAGGCTGACATGGGGTGAAACTTTTTGCTACCTTTAAATTATTTGCGTGTCAAAGGACCATTCTACCGTGTGATTCAATTGACTGTTAAACAGAATGGATTCTAGATGGTCCATACTACTGTGATATCTTGTTTGGTATACTGTATCACGTAGATGCATTAAACCCCTTTTTGCCAGAGGATGGCTCATTTATGGAAGAGAAGTCTTTATGCTTAGCATAACAAATAGATCTACTTTTTACTGCGACAATACGTTAGGTTAAATGTAACCCACCCGGCACTTCCGGTGATTGGATCGTAATTATAGCAAGCTCAATTCAGACTAAATATAGTGCTTGACTCTGCCGGCCATTACTTAAAAAAAAAAACAGTTGAAGTTGCACCGTTTTCACCTTCATGCCTCTGTAAACATGTGAACCAAACATAATCATTGTGGCATTTGGCAAAGACCGATCCAGTACCAAGTAATCTCCCCTTCCCCCTCTCTCCATCATATGCGCAGTTATACTCGTCTACGAACCTTGAGTGACATCAGCCATTCAATCTATTAATCAGTCGATAGATTGGTCGATCAGTCAGTCAATCAGTCAATCAATCAATTCATTTTTCCACAACAGATAAGCCATTTAATCACAGTTATACAGGACGTCCTCATCCTCTTCATCATTTCACAGCTAATTACACCTAATCAGTCCATGTTCCTGGATGTCACCGTCAAACGACCAAAGGGCATAACGGACACACACACACACACATACAAAAATATATGAGTCATGCTCTGTAAAAAGGGGGCTTAAAGCATCTGCAAAAAGTATCGAGCAAGGTCAACCTGCGCAGTCCGCGCAGTCTGATCTGGGCCGAAACTTTTCGCTAAATATTGGTCAATTTTCTGCATGTTTTCTGGACCAGTCTACCTTATGTTTCAGTAAGTTATTGAAAAACTGGCTATTATGGATCCATAATTATGTGATGGCTTGATTGATATAATGCACCACGGAGATGCATTAAGCCCCCGTTTGTCAGAGCATGACTCAATTACAGATATCACAGATATCAACCTATCTGTAGCTACAACTCACGGTGGAAGTATCCTTTTGTAAGTACTTTTCTCTGGCACATTTACCTTAGCTGTCGGTTTTGTTTGTTTGTGTTTGTTTTCACTGTGTTTAATGTCGTTTCCAACTTCATTTCAGATACATGTATATAACGGCGGTCAGTGCACATATTTCTGTTTTCCTGGAGTTTTTTCTTTTGCAGTGCTTCGCGAAATATTTTTCCTAGCCACTGGATTGTCCTCATATAAATGTTGTCGAAACAAATACATGTATAGTTGTCTTTAACTATTCAACAAACATCAAATTTTTAGGCTAGTCAAAATTGAAAGCATTTGCAGACGACAAAATAAATATAACTGAAAAATTGAAAATTGTGCTGGGAAGGCTAGAAAACATTGTGGGAAAAGGAGAATATGCTGGTTACCAGCATTTTCTCCTTTTCCCACAATGTTTTTTAGAGGACTTATTTCTCAGGGTCGTTAAAAATCGGGATTGTGTGGTAAAGGGTTAAAACACAATACTTTTACTAATCGACAAAATTCTAGATTATTCCGAATTAAAAGCATTTGCAGACGGCAAAATGGATGTGACTAAATTCCTGTTAGTTTTGTTTTAAAGGGTAGAAAACACTATGGAAAGAGTAGAAAATGCTGCTAACCACCATTTTCGTCCTTTTCGCGGATGTTTTTCAAAGGCGTTCTTCCTCAAAGTCATTTAAACTCAGAATTGTATGGTAAAGGGTTTAATGCATGTTCATTCATGATAATTGACTTACCTACTCTAGGACATTGAGCCGGCGAAATGGTATTCTCTAGAATCATTAATGGAGTATCTTTTTTTTTGGTTCCGCGATGACACCATGCCGGAACTTTCGACCAATGAACTGAAGTTTTACGCTATCCCAGTTTGACGTCACAGCTAGACTCCATGACTGGCCCGCAACATGCGAAATGAGACATTCGGGCATTTGCGTACAATGTAGTCCCGGATTAGCGACTACATAAGATTTTTTCATACAACAGACTTTCGTGAAACAGAAAATCGCACAAAAACAGGAAGTGTCGTCTCGGATTATAGTCACAGACTGCACAGGCTGATTTGGGACGAGACACTTTCCGCACATGTCCGAAGGCCCCTTTTCGTGTGCTGCTCGCCAATTGTAATAGGCTAGTGTTTTCTATTTAAGACAATAATTGGTCGGTTGAACGCTCACCCTTATTTATGAAGATGGGGAATTTCGATGTTAAGACATTTAGATTCCCCTCTCCAAAGGCTTGACGAGTATTTACTGAAAGACTAATTCAGGATGCCGACAAGCTAGCACTTGTACTTTATCTGGGAAGCATGCATACGTAAAATCTGTGCAGCAGCAGCAACAACAACAGCAACAACGCCAGAGAGGATGTGTGTTTTTCTTTCGGTTAAAGAATCGAAATTAATTTCATCGAATGAATATCACCGGTATTATTTTCACGAGTGGTGCAGCCACGGGTGAAAGTATTGTCGTATGATGTTCACGAGATGAACGATCTTTCACAAAAAAAAAAAGAAGAGAAATAAATATTCTATCTACTTCATGTTTCTAACCCCTTATTTGGGAGGACTTACGAAGTACTGGGGGACTCTCGGTATTTCCGTACCAGTGAGTTTATCAATCAGTAAATTCACTGGTCGAAACGGTGAAATTATCAAACCATAATCCACCATTATTTCCCGATAACCTACCGAAAAGCTTGAAATAAAATAAGAATATCTTTATTTTGTGAACTAAATAAATAAATAAGACACATCTTCAAGAAATCTAAACCTTGAAAGAAGTAATTTTTGTAATGTTGCCCTCAAGACAAGTGAAACATGACACATAGGAAATGATATTGCTGACTGTGATGATACCGGTACTTGTGATGTTTGACAGTGAAAAGGATGAATTAACGGCATAACAATAATTATGAATAGCATAGAATCTTTATTGACTTATACATAGGTACATCGTCATCTAAAGATTCTGTTCATAAAAATAATAATAATAATTATGTAATCTGAAATCTACGGACAGACACACATTTCCTCTGTGTAATTCTCTGGTGAGATGTGTGATTCTTTAACTATGACGAAGAATATTCGCTCAATGGGGGACATGACACAGTATCTGTGTTTAGTATGCCCGCTTAGGGTTTGATCATTTCACCGTTTCGACCAATGAATTTACCGATCGATATCAAGATAAAAACCAGGTAACACCTTATTCAGGACTTATATGAGGTAGAAGAGGTACTCAACATCCTTTGCACTATTTAGAAATGTTCAGGTTTAAATATCTCCTTTAAAAGGCGCCAAATCAAAAAAATCGATCTCCTTGACGCGTTTCGCTGGTAATCGTTTGTGAAATTCGTTTAGCAAATATTATGAAGACTTTACACATACATCACAGATCAAGTTATAATTATCGCAACATCTCTTCGTAAAGCAAAGATAAAAGAAAGGAAATCAAATAAAATGACCCAGATGCAGTTTGGTTACCTTTGCTTTTATCTAGCAAGGGAGATAATTTGGATTTCACTCTTTATTCTCCTATTGATACTGTTTGAACTGTTTTTTTGGCGTAGTTGGATGCGCTGGTTTTTGGCCCACTTCTTGGTATAATGAAATCGAATGAATAGATGGTACATGTTTATTCGGCTGAACCTGCTGGCCAATTCGCTCGCATATTTTTTACGCTACTATGTAATAAGCATTTGGTAATGCAAATCGATACCACATGGCCTTTATTCACTCCATAGCATTCGGCATACCTCGGGTGATCCGGTGATCAAATCCCTCGGCTGTATCACGTAGCTTGATATGCACCTACACGGTACATTTCGCATTTCCGGAAGCACACCGTTTTACCGTTATTGAAATTGTAAGGCTCCTCTTAAAAAGAAAACACGAGTCAATTTTCATATCGTTATCTTTCTAACAATATTTCAGTCGGCAAACAGTTTGTACATTCAATTCTTAGCTTGGTTTATCAATTTCCATTGGGAGCTTTCATCGACAGATCGATAGATGTGAATAACTCCATCGTGGTTGTTCATGTCGTTGCTAAGCGATTTACAGGGGCGCCGCCATGTTTAAGATCATGTGATGGGTAGTTCAAAATGGAAGCCCGCCTTAATACGGACGAGGTTAGATGTAGGTACGGAATCGGCCGAGTTGTGACGAGTGACTCCATAGCAAACTTACATGACAGAGGGTGATCCTTTTCTTGTACTATTTGATAATTCTGATATTTCTCTTAGCGTCACCCAAGACTCAGTTATCCAGTTACTCATACGCCGTCTTATCTTTTTTACAGATATTTTCGTTAAAGGTATGAGCTATGCTCTGTGAAAAGGGGCTTAATGCATCTGCGAAAAGTATCGACCCAGGTCAGCTTGCGCAGTCCGCGCAGGTTGACCTGGGCCGAAACCGTTTCGCTATTGGTCAATTTTCTGTGTGTTCAAGGTCCAATCTACCTCTTGATTAAGTCAGTTGTTAAAGTTAGTGGCTATTATGTATCCATAATTATGTGATGGCTTGATTGGTAGCATGGGTCACGGAGATGCACTAAGCCCCCTTTTGCCAGCAGCAGGAATTTCATTTCATACATCCATGCTAAAATACGAGATGTTAAAATACGTTTCTTGTATAATATATTGAATCTAGAGTTTATGATATCACATAACTTCATGCGGTTGGAAATGGCCTCAATACCACTATCTTAAGCCGAAAGAAACCAAAATTTTTCAAGATCATTGACCTAGATATTGCAAATGAGATATTAAAACAAACTAGATTTTAAACAAAATATGAAAAGCGTCATTTAGATATTTCCACACGTGCCAAACTATTTTAGGACATCAAGATTCTAGACACTGTATGTACAAAGACAGAGAGAGAGAGAGAGAGAGAAACATTTGTCAAGGATTTTTCTCTTGGTCAAAACACGTCACAAAATAGTGGATGATCTAGATCGAAGATCACGCTGCGCTAATCAGTATCGTCCGAAGGGAAAAGAAATCGCATTGTGGAGTCGTTAAGGGAAGAAAAGAGGTCTTAAAATTCATTTCCGTGTAGATATAAATTACTCGCGTGATCTCATCGAAATTAAAACGTCAATCAAGAGACAATGACACTGTAGCGTATCAATTTATATATATTGTCAAAGTGTTTCATGATAGAAAATTTGAGAAACAATTTTATTTTAGTTTTGAAATATTCCCTCCCTGAGTGGGCTGGGCATAGTTTGATAAATGCCTTTGCAGACACTATAGGTCCAAGATTAGACTGCACAGAACGTGTCAGATCTTGGATCTACACTGTCCGATATTTTGTTCAAGATTATCCTTGTCTGAGTCTTTTACAGCGATTCAAAATAGCGATTAAATCTATATTGCGCATCAAGAATTAGTGTGTTGTGCGAGTTTTAGACAAAGCTGTTTAGCTGTGGCTTATGAAGTACATGTATGACCTTCGCACTTGACTGTGTGACTGTTTGTCTATTGACTGATTGATTGATTGAGTGAGTGATAGAAGAATCTAACGATAGAACGATGGAAATAAATCAATTCATTTCGTAAAGCTCAAGAGGACAAAGGATTTCCCGTCTATTTGTGGTTAATTGTTTATCTGTGGTGGAAAGGATGAATACTGAGTCATAATCACATGCTAATTGCGGTTTGACATTTAATTTTGAAACAACTTCTTTGATTGGCTTCTTCTTAGCCGGCTGCTTGGTTGATTTAATGAAGATATGTGTTATCAGTCGATTGAAGTGGCAGAGATTAACTGATTGATTGATTGATTGATCGGCCAGTCGGCCAGATCTCCACGACTTCTACAGATTGATAAGGAAAACTTAGGTAAAGCTGGATTTTCATATATTTGGACAAGAAATACCGTAGAAAATTTTAATTTCGTATTCAAAAATATTCTAAGAAGACTTCGTGATAACTCTATCGGCAATTGTTTTAAACTAGAACATTATTGTAATTTCAAAATTACTTTTGAATTTGAAAATTTTTTATCAAATATATTGAGGGATGAAACACTAAGAAAAATGTTGACACGCTTTAGACTTGCCTCGCATAGGCTTGCAATAGAAATGGAAGAGTCCAAAATATTGAAAAAAAGAATCGACTTTGTAGACAATGCAATGACAACAGAATAGAATCAGAATATCACTTTTTTATCGCTTTGTCCAAAATATCGTGATTTCAGATCCAAATACTTACATGTTCATTGGTTTGCGATAGCTGAATTTAATAGAATAATGTCATCGAGAAAAAGAAAAGTCATTTTTAATATTATTAATAATTTAATATACTCCCATAAGTTTTGATGAATCATACGTTTTCTGATTTTTCTAGTGTTACGGGAGATCACTCCTTCCTTACAGCAGAGTTTCTTCCCGTATAAAATCAATACCTGACCATTGCATTCTGGAGAATTCTCTTTAGCTCAGGGGTTAGTGCATTGTTCTTTTAAACTTCAATAAAAGAGGATATTTGCCGCACGGGTTCGAATCCAAGCCGGGGCGGTTTGTATTTTAGCTATGCATTTGTTGCGAAATTTCATATTCGTAAGATGGGGGCTCGTCCGGGATTGGCTTTTGATCCATATCACTATGTTGTAAGCTGTGCGGGACGAAATGTGTAGTCACTTCCAAGATGGCGGACTGTTTACATGGAGAAAGGTGGGTGTCACATTTTATCATCAATAACTTTTTTTCTTGAAACCTTCTAGTCATGATACTTATAATATATTGTGGGGGAATGATATGGTAAGCCTCGGTGCTATATAGCAAAGAGCCAGTGCCATTATTCGATACGTCATATCGGCGTAAACATTGCCATTCGGTAAAATTTAAATTTTAAGCGTGGAACTTGCATCGTTTTTAGTTATAGAATGGAAAATAAGCTAATGCAGTGGATGAAGGTTATTATTTCTGTAGGTATTCATCACGTACTTTCCAATTACGGTAATTTTTGTGAAATATGTCTAGAAAGACCCGAAAACGTGTGTTTTGTATATCGCTAAAGCAGCGGTGTAGTCCACATCAACAATTTCACGCACAGCGGTGTAGACACGTTGTTTTCTGAACGGTTTAGACACAATTTAAAGCACAATGTATGTACGGTTTAGACACAGTTGGCTTGGTCTTGAAACGAATCTATTCTTTTCTGAATATAACGTAACTTGGCGTTAATCCAGAATCCTGAAAATTGGCACCAACAGTTCGAGACAGTCTCCATTATTACCGACACCCACCGAAGGAACCATCTGGAACCGACAAGGGATCATCGTAGAACGAAAAGAGATAGATGGGAACAAAAGAGTGCATCAAGAGATTATTTACGATATTATTTATGTTATAGTATTATATCACGAAAAAATAAATTATGAAATTACTAATGAAAGTTTGTGCAATTATAAATCAATTCCAGCATGGTGGCAGCCATAATTTCAATCATTCACTTAGGATGATAATTACCATCCAGGACTTGCCGATCATTTTTATTTCGGAGTTGTCTGAAATACTGTCGCTGATTCGTATCTTGGTATCTGTTTGTTTAATATCTAGTTAAAGGTTTTGGTTTCTGTGCCACTGTTCGAGTAAAATATGACCGGTAGGTTAACAGGGGGTGGTGGATCTACAAAAATTCCGACTGGCGTAAAAAGTATGTTATGTAATTGTTGTTTTTACCCCAAAAGGAAAAATCGTAAGATGGAATTCCGTGTGATCGATATTCACAATTTTCATTTACCATTGTACAGTTTGATTTCATAATATACGGGTCATGGATTTATATCTATAAAATCGAATGTTACCCATTAAGATAAGTTATCTCATAAAGTTTTTTGTTTATTCTTATCATTTCCCGAATGTTTCTTTCGGCCCCGGACTACATCTGGTAGGTGAATAGGCAGACCCGTTCGCGAAGTAACAAAGAAATTTCAATTTCCCATATTTTGATAGGAAGACAGTCGATGATTAGCAAAACACTTTCAAAACATGAATAATTCCCGTGGCAACTTATTAGTCGCCTACCGGCGAAGCCGAAGGGGACTTTAGGTTTGCACTGCATCCGTCCGTCTGTCCGTCAGTCCGGCAATTCAGTTTTCCACACTTTTTCTCTAAACGCTGGTACATATTGAGCTGAGTTTTGGTGTGTAAGTCACCCACCATCAATTACAGATCAAGTTCGAGTTTCGTTCCGGTCCACTCGTTTTTCACGGATTTACTGGCCTTGGAGTTACAAAGTTTCACTGATAAATCAGTTTTCCGGACTTTTTTCCTAAACGCTGGTAGGTATTGATCTCAGATTTGCTGTGCAACTCAACCACCATGACTTACAGATCAAGTTCTACTTTCGTTCAGGTCCACTGGTTTTTCACGGATTTACTGGCATTGGACTTACAAAACTTCACTGATAAATCAGTTTTCCGGACTTTTTTTTTCTAAATGCTGCTAGATATTCACCCGACTTTTGCTGTGTAAGTCAACCACGCATTTACGGGCCTTGGACTTACAAAATTTCACTGATAAAACATTTTCCGCACTTTTTTCTAAACGCTGCTACATATAGAGCTGATTTTCGGTGTGTGCATCAACCACCATGACTTACACATCAAGTTCGAGTTTCGTCCCGCTTCACTGCTTTTTGACGCATTTACGGGCCTTGGACTTAAAAAATTTCACTGATAAAACAGTTTTCCAGACTTTTTTTCTACATGCTGACAGATATTGAGCTGTGTTTTGGTATGTGAATTTACCACCATTGCATGCAAACCCATATATACATCCTCCCTCAGGTGGGTCCTAGGTAACTCATAGTATAGCATACCATTCCTTCTGTCATACTCCCCATCATTCATTTTTTCTGGTTGCATCATTTTAGATTTCATATTCCTTTGTGTCACAAAATTTTGTGAAAATGGAACTGAGTGAACATCCAGACTATTTCATGTTGTAATGTTCATGTAAGTTACAATGCAAATCATTAAGCCAATTAAACTGTTCATTTTTATGCTCCGATATCGAAAGATCGCGGGCATATAATTTGACCGTTTTCCGTCTTTCTGCCTGTCCAAATTTTAAACAAAAAAACTTACCATTTCCCTTTAACTTCAAAAGTCTTTCACTGACAACGCTCATATTTCGTATGTAGGTACCTGTTATCAATACCAATCTTCTGAGGGTAATATGTCCAAGGTCAAGGTCAAAATTCTAACCCTTATCATGGATCTTATTCTCAAAACTTAACATTTCCATTTGTCTTCAAAAGTCTTTCACTTACAATGCTCATATTTGGTATTTATACCTGTCATCGATACCAATCTTTTGCAGCTAATATGTCCAAGGTCAAGGACAAAATTTCCTTTTCCTCAAAACTTAACCAAAAAAACTTAACATTTCCATATATCTTCAAAATCCTTTCACTCACAATGCTCATGTTTGGTATGTAGGTACCTGTCATTGATACTGATCTTCTGTGGGTTATATGTCCAAGGTCAAGGTAAAAATTTTTTAACCCTTATTATGAAAACTTGTCCTCAAAACTTTTCATAGTCATTTCTCTGTATATTCAAAGTACTTAGGTTATAAAACTTATGCTTGGCAAGCTGGTACGTCTCATTGGTACACACCTGCTGATGATAAGGTCAAGGTCATCTCACAAGGTAAAGGTCATATTTCTGAAAATTTGCCTTTACAGGGACATTTGTGTTTCACAAACACATCTTGTCCGAGTAAAACTTCTACTGTGAACATTAAAAAGGTGCTTATAATTCTGAAAGGGGGTCAAATATGTTCTTTCTCCTCCACAGAGTTTCACTAACTATACATGCCGGCGATACATACGGCCGGTAGGGGACTGGGTATTGCTATGCAATTCTATCAGAATGCTTGTTTGATATAAGTTTGTCTTTTAGAATTAGAATTAGAATTGGTAGCACGTGAATGGCGTGCAACTGAAATGTAAGATAGACAAAGTGTTTTTTAAAGCAGGTAAATGGTATGTAACACAAATATCAAAAGACAAAGTCTTTCCATTTCATGTCTAGACCACAGATACTGTCAAATTTTATTTCTAAACCGTACAGAATATAAAGCTTATGTCTGTGTCTAAACCGTTCAGAAAACAACATGTCTACACCGCTGTGTGTGAAATTGTTGATGTGGACTACACCGCTGCACTGGCGATTTACATAACACATGTTTTCGGGTCTTTCTAGACATATTTCACAAAAATTACCGTAATCATTGGAAAGCACGTGATAAATACCTACAGAAACAACAACCTTCATCTACTGCATTAGCTTATTTTCCATTCTATAACTAAAAACGATGCAAGTTCCACGCTTAAAATTTAAATTTTACCGAATGGCAATGTTTACGCCGATATGACGTATCGAATAATGGCACTGGCTCTTTGCTATATAGCACCGAGGCTTACCATATCATTCCCCCACAATATATTGTAAGTATCATGACTCGAAGGTTTTAAGAAAAAAAGTTATTGATGATAAAATGTGACACCCACCTTTCTCCATGTAAACAGTCCGCCATCTTGGAAGTGACTACACATTTCGTCCCGCACAGCTTACAACATAGTGCATATGTTGTCTATAAAACTGCCTGTTATTGGCCATTGGGCCATTTCTTGTCGAAATAATAGACTTCCTGCGTAATAAGGCTTTCCGTCATCAAAATGATGAGTTCTCTAAAGAGTGGGTGTGCTATGGGAGATCACTCCTTCCTTACAGCATAGTACAACATTAGTAAGCCAAAAGTGAAAATGGGCGACTCTAAACAATGTAATTTCATTAAGGGAATGACCGAATCTAAGTTGCGAGAACTTGTGGTCCGACCCTTTTGCCCAGTCGTTTGATTGTGTATATTGTTCTGTATTGTAAATTCTATTATTGTAACTTAACTTGGCAATAAAATATGTTTAAACTAAACTTACAGCATAGCTTCTTCCCGTATAAAATCAATACCTGACAACTGCGTTAGGGAAAATTCCCTTTAGCGCAGTGGTTAGTGTATTGGTCTTTTAAAGATCGAGTAAAGAGGATATTTGTCGCACGGGTTCAAATCCCAGCCGGGCTGTTTGTACTTGAGTTATGCATTTGTTGCGAACTTGTTGCGAACTTTCATGTGCGTAAGACTAGATTCTGTACATGTTTAAGCTATATTTCGTGTTGTTATTTTTGTAAATGGTCAATGGTAAAATCTTATTTGCAGAATACCAAAATAGAATTATTTGAGTTTGAGTTTTGAGTTTGATAAAGCATATTAACTAGAGTTTGCACAGACTGCACTGTTACACAATTTCTGTCAAAGTTCTAGGTGCTGACAGGAAGTTTATTGTAAAACTAGAGCAAAAGTGGCAATTTTTATTCTAGTTTTACAATAAAGTTTTCTGCCAGCCACTGCTATTTTGACAGATTGCACTGAAAGACATTATCAGACTGATACTGTCCAGACTTATAAATGGTATTAAATAAATTTGTCTGCAATATGATCATCGACTTGTCATGTTGAATTTGGCAACAGGTTGGCCTTTAACTGATAACAGACAAACAAATTAATCTTCATTTTTTCTTTTTTTTATTTCAGGTATGGAGTCAAAGTCTTCGACTGCAGACAACCTAGAAAACATCAGCAAAGTACTGAAAAAAGTACGAGATTATGCCATCTTGATTCTGACATTCATACTGTATCGTCTGGCTCGAATTATCGTTCTGTCATTCCAAAAATTTACCTGGGCGGTTACTGGGGTCGAGAAAACCATTCGGGACACAAAGAGTGGACTTAACTTCCGGAATGGTGCGCATGTATTAGATATAAAATGGCGGCGAAAGATTCATCCGCTAGACGTAGCAGACCCGTCTAATTTTATCACCTTCCATAACTCATTCCGTCATCCAAATTGTGTCCTTAAACCTCATGTGTCATTATACTGCATGACCAAAACCGAGGCCATATTTGTAGAAGTAGAAGAAGGAAAAGACATCTGCAGTTCTAATTCAGCAGTAAATTTCTATTCCGCCCAATTCAAATATGCAAAGCGACTAATAACGATGCCACTTGGAGTATTCCACAAAATTGCGCAAGATCTCGGAGATCCGAGAGTTCCTGTTATTTTAATTTCTAGTACAGGCCGATGTGGTGCCACTCTAATGTGTAGGATGTTTGAACGTGTGCCGGGCACTATGCTTCTACAGGAACCTGACTGTCTCACAACACTCGGATTTCTTCGAAAGTCTTCGGCAATTTCCGATAAAGAATTCGACAACATTTTAGCCAGTGTCGTCCGTCTGCTTTGCAAACCAAACGATCGCTCAGGAATGATAGTCATCCGAAGTCGACCATGTTGCTGTGTGCAAATCAAACAAATTCAAAACTTAATTCCTCGTATACGTCACATATTCTTGTACAGAAACAGCCTTAGAACAGTGGCATCCTATATTGGAACAATGACGCACGACACCACAGCGCAATGCACGAGATTTCTTATCGATAACCAGTTTATATCGACAGTATTCCCATTTTTCCGACGGCTGTTTTACCATTACTTTGTTTACATAGTCGATCACGACCCGCCATTGACGAATCCTTCATCAATGTCGACCGTCGGAATTTTCACAAGTGTTTGGGCGGCTTGTGTTGCGCATGCTGTTGAATGCACAGAAAGGAACATTCCAGTCATTAATGTTCTCTACGACGAACTCATGAAATGTCCTGAACGCAGCTGTTATGTTCTATTTGACATGCTAAACATTAGACGGGAATACGTCAATATAGCCGTCCAAGCGTTTAAAGTTGAAGTGAGCAAGAACCCGGATGCGTGTCAATCGTTTTTCAACACAGACTCGCGGAGAACCATTCCGCCGGAGGCTAGAGCTGAGGCTGATGGGATTTTGAAAAAGTACGGGTTCCCGAAACTAGGTGAACGTTTTGAATTGAACAACTTGACGAGCTTTGACCCGCCTCCTTTTGGTAAAACAATGTCACGTGACAGATTTGTCATGTATTAAGGCGTTTCCTCTCGACTTGTCGAGTCTTGCAGCTAGACATTTTTGAAAACCTTTTGGCGAAAGGAGAAATTACTCGTGACGAACAATATCACCTTTTGCCAGTTTTCACCTGTATCCATGTATTTACCTGAATTCATCATACTTGTACAACGATATTTCAATATTCTCTGCTGCAGTTTGCATCAAAAGATATTTAATCAATTAATGTCAGTTGCTCTTTCTTTTTTTCGGTAAACTTGTTTGTATAAGTATCTTCATTCATAGTAAAAGATCTCGATGCTGTATTTTTTAGAGCCTATTTAGGGTCAGAGTGTCTTGAAAACTCCGACGTTGTAGATACCGGCTCAGACTGCATGTTTTTATGGTCTAGGTCATACACACGTTGAATAGCGTGGCATAATGTATCTAACCCATGCGAATAGCATCCAAATGTAAAAAAAAATGTGGATGTTAAAAATTAATACATCAAGATTTATTTCACACCATTTAAAAGTATGAAGGTTTTCGTGAGGATGATAATCCGTTATTATTAGGTGGGCCCAAGTGTTAGTCGCTGGCAGGAAATATGAATTTGTAAACTAGGTTAAAAGTTGCCAGGTCGATCTATCTTTTGTTTACTTTTTACCTGGTTAGAATTTTATTTTTCTGCCAGCAGTTAACACTTGGACAGACCGTCCAGTAACAGATGTCTTACTTCTTACATCTGGCAGACGCATTGTTGAGCTGGGGCATCTTTCAAATCAGTTGGAATGTGATATATGTACAGTATCAGTTTGTCATCTTTAAAGCAATGTTCATACTTCAAAACGATGTTATTTAATCTAAATGCATTTAATGTATTGTTTACTTTTGGAGGCAACTGGGTCCCTTTTTTTTTTAAAACTGTATTTTACATACTTAAACTTGACCATTTGTTTTCGATATAGACGTGACGATCATGTTGTTCAGTATCTGTCTACAGTCAGGGCCTGTAATCACCGAGCATTCTTCAACGGTTGACCTTTATCTTGCTGAGTAAATAAAATGAGACTTTCTAGTCGATAGTAAAAACCCAAACTTTCCGTTTTCAAAGCTACTTTTCTTGTCTATAGACATCATCTTATCGGACATCGTGGATCCAAGATCAGACTGTACATTTTGTGCAGTCTGGTCTTGATCTACGCTCTCCGCCAAAGGTCAGTGAGTCGCGCTTAGCAGCTTAATGGTTAATATTCTCAGTCTACTTATCAAGACTTTTCTGAATTTCAAAGTAAGACAAGTTCTGATTGGCTAAACTATTTGTTTTAGCCAATCAGAAATTGCGTTGCACTCTAAATTTATGATAAAACTACGAATTTTGTTGAGAACTGTTGATGAACACGGGCCTAGGTCATGTTGCTATTGTTTATACTTCCAGGCTTACATTTCAACTTTTAAATAATTCGTTGCAGAATGAGTGAACCTTTGTGTTGTTGTTATTAACGTATTAAGTTGCTTTTATTGAAACGGCAGATCAAGATCAGGCTTCACAAAACTTTCGGTCTGATCTTGGGTCTGCATCGAGTCTTTAGTACGACCAAACTTCTCTTTACGGTCGAATAGTAGCTCAAGACAAACTGATTTATTTTGTGTGGATAAAGAGACTGTTAAAGATAGACGGACGGACGGACAGACAGACAGAAGAGGAGGCAATTAACTAGAACAGATGAAATAACTTTTTTCCATTGTATGCCACATATATTTTAGCCATGCTCTGTGAAAAGGGGGCTCAATGCATCTGCGAAAAATATCAACCCAGGCCAGCCTGCGCAGTCCGCGCTGGGCCGAAACTTTTCGCTATTGGTCAATTTTCTGTATGTCAAAATACCAGTGTACCTCACCATTCAGTTGAGTTGTTGGAGAAAATGGATTTTATGGATCCATAGTTAGGTGATGTCTTACTTGTTATGATGCATCACGGAGATGCATTAAGCCCCTTTTTTGTCAGAACACGATCCATTTTCAAAGATGAAAGAATGTTATCTTTCAAAATCATCTTATCTATCTGTGTATTGATGATGTTCGTTTTCCTGTTCATCTGCCGATGACTTTATGTATTTTCGTATCATGCGTGTAAGGTATTAATTTTCACTGGTATTGGCCGACTGCTTATTGATATAAATAAATGACATAGCTGCAGGCAATCCATATGTACTGTATTGTGTATAAGCATCTAAATACATAAAATGCTACATGGATAATACTCAAGCTTGTGTTTCATCCCTGGCTTGCTCACAACACGTTCTTTACACTAAATAAAGTCATTGCCACAGGATTTGGACAAATCTAGAATTGTAAGAAGTGAGACAGCACGTACATGTAAATAGGTGCACTGATCGCTATGACAAAATTGAAGTTCTGTAAAAACTAATAAAACGGCATTCAACACATCAAACAAAACCATTCTCCTGCTCCTCGTGTGATACGTGGACATTCCTCCTTTCTTTCTTTCTTTCAGATATCTCAACAAATATTTGTAAACTAATATTCGTAACTCTATTTACGCCTCTTTCGGCGGACCAAGTTACGACCTACTGAAACACAAAAAGGTTTTTTATCAGATATACGGGCTTTACGAAAACAAATGAAATGTAAGGATCCAAGATCAGATTGCACGTTTTTGCGCAGTCTGATTTTGACCTGCGAAAGTCCGTGTTTTCACTTTAACCATTTACTGCACAATGCCGCTTTTTCACGACCCTCGAAAAGAAGCCTTTTGAAAACACTGTGGGAAAAGAAGAAAATACTGGTAACCAGCATTTTTTCCTTTTCCCACAATGTTTTCCATCCTATCAAGAGAAAAATGCACTGTGTGAGCCACATTGAAATTGCCGTCTGCAAATGCTTTCAATTTGGACAAGGCTAAGATTTTGTCGTCTGGTACAGGGTTAAGGAAATAATGTGGACTCAGTTCAAACACGTGAGCTTGCGTTGTCTGGATTGAGTGAATGTTCTTATACAGCATCAACAAGCATCAGAACTGTGTGGGGAGCTCGGTAGCTCGGTCGGTAACGTTCACGGCCGGAAATCCAGGGGTTCTCGACCTCGGCCAATCTCTACCCGGGGGTCGATGATAGTCACTGCAGCAAGTTTTATTCCTCTCTCTGCTTAATAATGTTTTCCATTGTGTTAATGTAGGCTAGAAGCATGGACAGAATGTTGTGCGAAACTCTGGTTGAGAGGAAACCATGCATAGGTACACTAACCGCTGCGTTGTAACTGAAATAATCTTAAAAACGACGTTGAACAATCAGCACTGCCTGACAATACCGACAACCCCCATTCAACTCATAAGAGTTATATCATAGTTATTTCCCTTTCTTTACCATACGTGTAAAACCAAGGAAGCCGGGTGGCCAAGTCGGTATCGCGGCAAAAGTCTTTTAATCCAGGTTTTGCTAGTTCAGCTTTCTCATGACTCTTCCCGGTGCTTCAAGTTAGTAGTTGCATGTTGCAGTCAAGGCATGGACAGAACCAGAATTTTATAATCGTTACTCACCGCAAATCGAGGCTAATATTTACATGTAACCGTCATATTTCACTGTGTATTTTTTAGAAAAACGAGCCATTAAATACATTATTTTAGAAATCTGTAACTTTAAAATAAGTTTAAATCTTTTGAAATCGTAAAAGGTAGTGCATGTAGATTTTGTTTAGTTATTTAGCACACCTGATCATTTGGCGCCAGATAAATAAATCGACTATTTTTCAATGGTTGAAAATGTAATCCTCTGCAAATAAGAGAGGCCTGTGACAAAGGATAGGCTACTGTAGATCTAAGATCCCATTGCACGTTCTATGCAGTCTGATCTTGATCTAATTCAAAAGAATTATAGAAAAGGGGGAGTGTAGACAAAGGTCGAACTGCACATATATGCAGTCTGATGTACGTTTACACTCAATACCGATCCATGATCATGTATTTGAGGACAAAGGTTAATCCTTTACCCAACAATTTTGTGCTTTAACGAGCCTAATGAAAGAGTTTTGCAAACATTGTCGAAAAAGGTAACCAGTATTTTCTCCTTTTCACACATTTTTCAACCCTGTATCACAACAATTTACCACACACTCCTGAGTTTTAACGACGCAGGCAGAGGAGGCTCTCGAAAACATTGTGGGAAAAGGAGAAAATGCCGGATCCAGCGGTTTCTCCTTTTACCCGTCACAATGTTTTCTACCCTTTCACAGACTTATCCCATGATTTGGGCGGCATATAAGTGGAACGGCTTTTAATTTAGGCAAGTCTAAAACTTCATCGACTGCTAAGAGGATAAATACTGATCCCATTAGTTAATCCTTTACCAGACAACAAAATTTTAGCTTTGTCAAAATTAAAAAAAGCATTTGCAAGCGACAATTTCTGTGTGGATCATATGGTGCAGTTTTTTTTTTTTTTTTTTATGATAGAAAACATTGTGTGAAAAGGAGAAAGTGCTGGTTACCAGCATTTTCTCCTTTTCCCACAAGGTTTTCAAAAGACTTCTTTCCCAGGGTCGTTAAAGGTGACATTGTGCGGTAAAGGGTTAAGCAACATTTGTATGTCGTCTGCAAATGCTTTGAAAATGGACAAGTCTGAAATGCTGTCATTCGGTAAAGAGTTAACCCTTAACTTGCTAAATAAATGAAAGGAAACTTTCAAGCCGATAGTAAAACCCAAATGTCGCTATTTCAAAGGTATTTCTGTTTGGGGAGGCGAGGGAATTCTCCTTTATTGGACGGTGTAGTCTGATCTTGATCAACACTGTTCGCAAAAGGTCCTTGAGTCGCGCTTAGCAGCGTAATTGTTAAAATGTGCAAGGTTGAAGTCGGTGTGTTCCTTACGCTTCATAAACTTTCTGTTGTGTCTATTCTTTACCCCGCCCAATTATGTCTGTCAAAAGACATTTAAAACAATCGACTTACTCACCTGGGTAGTACATTTGACTTTAATTATGACAGTTTGCTATGAACACGATTGCTTTCATTCAACATTCTGTACCATACCATACAATACCATGCCATGTAATACCAAACCAAACCATGGCCTGGCGTGCCATGCCATGGCATAATATAACATAAGTCAACATACATGGCATAATATAACATAATTCAACATAACATTACATACATGTAACATGATATAGATAGGATAACATAACACCACACCACATGACATGATATAACACAGTATAATTATGACATAACATTAGACGATGCGACATGACATGACATGAAATATCTTAGATACAGTTAGATACAGTTAAACCTGTCCTAATGACCACCTCTATTAAAGAGTCAGTAGGAATAGCTCATATGGTAGGGCACCAGATAGGCGACACATTCCGGGTACCTGATGGTGTAGGTTTGATTCCCACGGCCGGTAAACTACTTATAGTCCTTCGGGCGAGACGTTAAACCGAACTTCCGTGTGGTGGTGCTATATACCTAGCATGTTGAAGAACTAGGCGTAACTTAGGAAGAGTTTCATCCCTTAAATTAACTAACAGTCTTCTCGGTGCATGGGCAACCATTGCTGACAAGAACTAAACGTCTCTTTGACCAATTAACCATCTTTTAGCGGACAACCTGCACTGAACAAACATTCAGTGATGAATTCTATTCAATAGAAATGAAATACATTATGTTGAAATGTACCCTTTTCATGAGCAACCTGTACTGAGCAAACATCAAATCATGAGTTCAAAAGAAGGGAAATATATTATGTCGAAAGATGCCTTCATTAAGCAAGCACCTGCCTTAAGCGAACACACAAGTCCCATCAGTGCTTGTTTAATACAGGTTTGACTGTACAACTTAATCAGCATTACAGAGGACATTTTTCGCCCCGTGGTAGATCATTTTTAAATTATCATGACAAAGTTTCAACTTTTATTTATTCATTATATTTCCTTGAAGACATCGTGGAAAAAGGAGAAAATGCTGGTCACCAGCATTTTCTCCTGTTCCGACAATGTTTTCAACCATTTTTATAGACAGAAATCATCTTTATAGCTACATTTAACTTGTCGTCTGCATATGCCCTTAGTTTGTTCTATTGTAATTGGGCCACTATCTGTGAAAAGAAGGCTTAATGCATCTGCGAAAAGTATCGACCCAGGTCAGCCTGCGCAGTCCGCGCAGGCTGACCTGGGCCGAAACTTTTCGCCATTAGTCAATTTTGTGTATGTCCAAGTACCATTTCGAGCTTATGTCGATTATCAAAAGAAAAGGTGGCTATATATAATGGATCCGTAATTATGTGGTGGCCTGTTTGATATTATGCATCACGGAGATGCATTAAGCCCCCTTTTGCCAGAGCACGGCTCATTTACGTTGGCGTCTGGTAATGAATTTTGCAGTAAGCCAGTATGAAGTAAGCATTATAATACAGAGTTTAAACGACCCGCAAAAATACTTTTGAAAACATTGTGGAAAAAGGAAAAAAGCTGGCTACCAGCATTTTCTCCTTTTCCTACAATGTTTTCTACCTTCCTAAAAACAAATTTCACTTTTTTAGTGACATTTATTTTGACGTCTGCAAATACTTTCAATTTGGACAGGTCTAAAATTGTGTTGTTTGGTAAAGAGTTAACTACCCTAAAATGCACTAGTGGTCTGCAAAGCAAGCGGTCTGCAGATGGCACTGTGGTTATTAACTGATCATTTATACCGAGAATACTGTACAGCATCATGCTGACTGCCCTGTGTAGGATCATATCATGTTTTATTTCAGCGTTACAGAAACGTTAGCGTTAACGAAACTGAAGAAGAGTTCCACGTCCTTTAGGTTTGTCCGTTTTACATTGAAATCGGAGAAAAGTTTAAAAGAAATATTACTATGTACAATAAACGAAGCATGTACAAATAAACTGCACTTTTTGATTTTTCAAATGTAAAAATACTGAATAGCATTATAACAGTTTAAAAAGGCGCTAATGAGGAGTGGAAAAGAGTAATGTCCAATATTAATTTCTAATACCTGACTTTCTAATAGTTAAAATTTTCATCTATTTGTTTATTCATTTCTTCTCTGTTTATTTTTCCTTTGATTTGTTTGTTCGATTTTTTCTTTGTTTGTTTGATTTTGTTTTCGTCTGTCTCTTCCGTACTTATTTGTACATGTAACTGACAAGGAACCTCAGGGTTCAAGTCAAAGAATAAACCTATTGAATTGAATTAAAACCTAATTACTGAATAATAAAAAATGCTAATTTACTACTTTGCACTCCCCTCTCCCCACCGATATACATGTATATAACGAGCCATGCATCTCCGTAATGCACGATTCCAAGCAAGACATCACATGACCATGGATCCATAAAATTCATTCTGTATAGCAACCGGTTGAATCATGGGGTAGAAAGGTCCTTGGACACACGGAATATTCACAAATAGCAAAATTTCGACCCATGTCAGCCTGCATTGACGGCGCAAGCTGAAATGAGTCGATACTTTTTGCAGATGCATTGAGCCATCTTTTCACAGAGTATGGCTCATACAGAAGTTATTTTCGCATAAAATGTTAAATGATTTTTTTTTTTTCGATTTATACGTGTATTTTTCTTAGGGATGTTCATTTTGATTCTTTTGGTTATTATCAACTTTTTCTAAATGCCCTACTGATGATCACGAATCTGTGTATCTCGATAATGAATCTTGTGTGTGTGTGTTTTTAAAGCATTCTGTTCTATTCAAGCACTCCGTTATCCTGCGACAAGTACAGTTTCATTTGAGCTATGCTCTGTGAAAAGAGGGCTTCATGCATCTGCGAAAAGTATCGACTAGGTCAGCCTGCGCAATCCGCGCAGGCTGACCTGGTCGAAACTTTTCGCAATTGGTCAATTTTCTGCATGTCCACGGACCAGTGTACCTCTCATGAATCAGTCGGTTGTTATACAAAATAGATTTTATTGATCCATAATTAAGTGGTGACTTGCTTGGTATCATGGATCACGGAGATGTATAAAGTCCCTTTTTGCCAGAGCATGGCTCATTTAAATTTCAAATATTTGTCGTGTAAACAAAGACAGCATAAAGCCCTACGTATAAAGCTAATATTGATCTGACCTCGACTTATCCGGAGTTTTTTATCAGCAAAATTAGAATTATCGCATTCTCTTGGCTTTCCATGTTTTCATTGCCCGGCTCATTTAATCTTTGCCTTTACTTAGAATGGTGAAGTATGATCCAAAAATCTATCTCGAAAGACCATTGATTAATTGACTAACTGACTGACTGACTCACTAATCGGTCGGTCGGTCGGTAGATTAACGGAGGGACGGACGGAGGGACGGACGAACAGACCGACCGACCGACCGACCGATCGACCAACGAAAAGGCAAGTGAGCGACTGTGCGAGCGAGAGTGGGTGGGCGGGCGAAGGGACGGATGGATCGATCGTTGGGTCGGTCGGTCGATCGGTCCGTCCGTCCGTCCATCCATCCATCCATCCATCCATTGCCGTCTGTTTCTAATTCTCTTAACCATCATTGTCATTTGAAATCCCGATCGATGACTATAGAGTCCGAAATCTGCCCCGAACCGCTTCCCGACTTGGGGTTTAAGAACGACAAGCTTGAAGAAAACTAAATAAACATTAGCTCAAACAATTTGAATTAGTCATATTATCGTAGTACTTCATCGTAGTCTGATATTGATTCACAATGTTCACAAAAAGTATATTAAGTCACGTTTAGCGGCCTAAGTGTTAATGCATATTAGATTACCACGCATGTCTGTTCAATTCTGTTCCGTCTTTCTAAACACACGGGTTAGTTCTTTCTCTACCAATGACGACTTAAGTAGCTTTTGCGAATGGCGTGGATCAAGATCAGACAGCACATAACATGCAGTGTGATCTATGATCTACACCATCCGCTACCTGATGCTAGGCTACAATCCGATCCATTTTCTATAGCAATGGAAATCTACTTTTAGATCTCGAAAAAAAAAAAAATGTCGAATTTCTTGAGTTGGTTGGTGGTGCAAAGCGCGACTTCGAAAATTTTTCAGACAGTGTCGATTAAGATCAGACTGCACAGAACGTGCAGCCTCTGATCTTGGATCTACACTGTCCGATACGGTGGGATCTCTCAGTAGAGCACAATTCTTTACCCTAAAACTATGGTATGTCACTATTAGCTAAAAAAATCTTTAGTTTGATATATATATTTAGCAGCTAAAGGGTTAAAACGTCTGGGTTATTCACCCCGCACAGTCGGGCAATCACAAAATACATCTTTACACGTGACTTGCACAAGACAATTACATAACGGGAGTTCAAATATTGGGTCAAAAAAGACAATTACTATGAGAAAAATAATATCTGATAATTACATGCTATATATCTTATAACCCTTCTTCTTTGGTAGGTTACTTTTGGGGTTTTTTTTTTCCGGGCGCTGTAGCTCAGTTGGTTAAGAGCAGGGATTGAAACCAGGAGGTTGCTGATTCGAATGCCCAGCTCGGCCAATTTCTTTCCAAGGAATGATGATAGTCATTGTAACGGTATTCATCCCTCTTTTACCGCTGGTCTTTGTTTTTACTGTTTATGTGGGAAAACAATTTAGTTGCCTTTGGAAGAATGTTGTGCGAAGTACTTGTTAAAAAAAAATTCAGGTCAGCATTCATTGGTGCACCGGCCGTCATGATATAACACAAATAATGTTGAAAACGGCGTTTTGCCGCAATACAAACCATAAAAGAAATTGCAAATCAAACAAGCAATCAAACAGACAATCAATCAAACAGCGAAACAAACAAATCTTTTAGCTTTTTAGCTTAAATTCTCTCAGCGCCAATGAATAAACTCGACTTCTTTCGACGACTGAAGATACAATCCACGGAAAGTCGCAAACCTTTTTATCTATTAGGTATGACAAAACAAGCAGACGGTAAAGATCCAAGATCAGACTGCACGTGCTGTGTAGTCTGATTTTGATCTATGTCGTCCGCAAAAGTTCCTGTATTCGGCTATTGCGCTGAAAGGGTAAAGTGCCATCCGTCCATTTTATGCATGTTTTCGACAACGAATTCATTGTATCTATTGTATCGCCACAAACAATTCAGCCATTTTACAGCGACATCCTACTTTAATTATGGGTTTCATAAGAGCTAGGTCTCTGTGACGTCTTGCCCACGGACACTACGCGAAAATACCAGTGCAACGAGTGAGGATGGAGCTCGAAGCAGCTAGGTTGCGAATTCTACACCTTTTCTATCGAGCCACACAGGAAAATACGTTTCGAGGTGGTAGATTTACGGCAGAGGTTTGGTAAGATGGTTGTCTTAAGTTCAAGACTCCTGGGTTTGTACCGCAGACACAGGGTGGATTTTTCAGAAGAAACCACGACATGGCCTTGCGTTTATAAGAGCTTTATGGTACTCGAGGTAAGTGAGTGATCCAGTGGTTGTTCCAAGAAAAAATGGGTATTGTATTATTGTCATTATTATTCTTGTTATTATTATCTGTATTTGGCATGAAGTATATACATGTGTATATTTATAGCCATGAATCATCACGTAATTACCATGAATTATTGCTTAACTCTTTACCAAACGACAAAATTTCAGACATGTCAAAATTGAAAGTATTTGAAGACAACAAATTAAATGTGACTCAAATGACGTAAGCTGTCTGTGATAGGTTAGAAAACATTGTGGGAAAAGGAGAAAATGCTGGTTACCAGCATTTTCTCCTTTTCCCACAATATTTTCAAGAGCATTCTTCCCCAGGTCGTTAAACGTCGGGATTGTGTGGTGAAGGGTCAAATGTGTCAGAAGAAAGAAAGGGTCTTGCGTGGCTCAGTGGTAAAGTGTAAAACTCCGATGGTAGCTTGGGGCCCCGGGATCGAGCCTCGCTCGAAGCATGGGGCTCTTCATGGGGGTGTCCATGGGTAAGACACTTCAGAGCCCCGGCCTAGTACTGTAGAAACCCAGGACAAACATGAATTAGTGAGCTGTTGCCGTGATATGACTGAAATAATGTTGAAAGCTGTGTAAAACACCATGCAATCAATCAATCAACCAAAGAGAGCAGAACCATGAAATATAAATTACCGTTAGTTGTTTTTAGGACAGATAGCGAACATTGAGATTGCACAATACGACATACGACAACCAGACAATATAATCAGAAAAACGATATAAAATTCTCGGCGTACCCGGATTTTCTTGTATCCGGTCATTGTTTCTATAATGTTTGTGTGGGAAAGCAGCCAGTAGCTTGGTTAGAATGCTGTGCCAAGTACTGGTAAAAAGAAGTTCCAAGAAAGCATAGATATGTGCACTGGCCGCCGAAAAAAACAACACTATAACTGTATACTGCACGTCAGTTTCGAGGACTGAAGTGTAAGTTCTGATCGAGAATCTTGACCTAATTTAAGCAAATAATCTGACAGGTGCGTTGATCCCGTGGTTTGGCTGCTCGCCGAGAAAGTTTAAGCTTCGAGTCCTGAACCGCGTCATCCAAACAGAGATAAGCTGCAAGAAATGAAAAAAAAAAATGAACTTATATAAGTCATGATTGAAAAATTGTTTATGTCAAGTCTACCGTAAAGAAAACAGAAAAAGAAGGGAGAAAATTACAGTTAGCTGTAGGGGAGAGAGAGAGAGAGACAAACACACTGTCAAACAAACGAACAAAGAAACACAAACAGGAAACAACTTTACAAAGGGAAGAAGAAGAAGAAGAAGAAAAGGGAAAAGAAGAAGAAGAGAGACAGAGACGAATCTTGTAGTAGTGACACAGATCAATCTCGGGGGAAAAACTCTCGCACGAACGGGATATTTGATCTTGCAACCTCTAAGTTTCCCGATTTCAGTGTTGGACATAAAGTTATAGAAAAATGTCATTCTTTGACGATGCGGTTCTAAAATACGTGTAGAGAACTAAAGCCAAAAATTGTTTGTCCTTATTACACTGTATGACTTCTGTTGTTTATGTCTCTTTGTATTTTTGCACGAGTTTAGAATGACGAAATCATTAATTGCTATTCCGGTGAGTGAGAGTCGTTGTCACAATGAACATATTGGCCAGTTAACAAATCCATCCTCCCCTGGAGTTTCATGTTGCAAATACATTGCACGTTTTCTCTTCCCGGGCCACTATCTGCTTGGGGGCGGACAATCAAACCCGCATTGAGTGCCACCGAAAGAGAAGGAAGGAAAATGATCCCTTATAGCAGGTGCACCATCTTTTATTCCAAGTTAAGTGAACTTGAGATGGAATGCCAAACAGTTGGTTGCTCAAAACAGATGGTCTGTAGAAAGGTTTAAGTGTGCTCTAAAGATGAATCTCTTAATCCATTACCAGACGACAAGATTTTAGAATGGTCCAAAAAGAAAGCATTTGCAGACGACAAATTTAGTGTGGGGAAAATGATGGAATCTGCCTTTGGAATGGTAGAACTCACTATGGGAAATGGAGAAAATGCTAGTAACTAACCTTTTCTCCTTTTATCGCGCTTAGAAGATATCTTCCACAGGTTCGTTTAAGCACGGGATTGTTTGGTACAGGATTAACACAGGTGACCTCTGATGAAGTTGACGGTACCTTAGCAAAATCAAATCAGTTCATCTCTAGTTGCTTGTTAAATACTACTGGTCTTTAATTAAGGTTTGGTTATGCTGTAGTATTGTAGCACCAGCTTTCCAAGGATTGATTATAATCATTGCGACAGGATTCATTTCTCTCTAACCGCTGGTCATTGTTACGATCATTATGTGGGGAAGCAGTCTCTTTTTAACCATAATTCTCTACTGCATCACAAATTTTCGGTTAAAAAATCAAAGCATGTGCACACCACCAATTGATTGTGGCTGAATGATTAGAACGATTAAACCTATCTCCCATTCTTAGAAAATATTCTTACCGCTGATCACTGTTTCGACGATGTCTATTTGGGAAAACGTTCAGTGGATTGGAGAGAACGTTGTGCACATGACTAGTTAAAGGAACTCCGGGAAAGAATGTATAGGTGCACCTAACGCCGCTATATAACTGAGATAATGTTGAAAGCGGAGTTAAACGAACGAACAAATAATTCCAGTCAAAGTCAACATGACATTTTATCCCACAGGATCGTTTTTTGTGATTCCTATCTCAACGTATTCAAAGGTACATGCTTATAAATACTCAATAGTTTAAAATTCTTCTGGAAGAAAAGAGTTTCAATGCACTTTGGAAAACAATATTGAACTTACTGATCGCCGTAGACGGTACCATTGAAAAGTAATAAGGAAATCAATTTCTTGAATACATACGCACTACAAAAATAAAACTTATGCTAGATCAAATAACAGTAATGAACCCCATAATTTTTACTGACAAGCACAATATCAATAACATTGCAGTATGATAATGCTCATTCGGAAAACTATAGGGTAAAGCGGGGCAAAGCGCCCAGGTGGGGTAAAACGCCCACCCCTCTTAAAATAACAGACGCGGGTTTTAGATAGTGACACTTTCTTCCATATACAATTCCACAGTCCACATTTTCAGAAACACAGAGAATTAGAGCCTTCGCAGCTAACAGTAATTTTCTACACTAAAAAACTTGTTTTTTGACATTTCGGTGTAAATTTGCATTTTTAAATACCATTGTACTGCCAATTTTCTACTGGAACCTCTGTCCTCCACTACTGTGTGCTTGTACTGTAAAGTCTTGACTATGTTTAGAGAGACACAAACTATCATTGCTTGTACACGCATCTAGACTATTTATAGTTCATAGTATCGATACCCCTGTGGGGCAAAAGGCCCATGTCACTGTGGGCGTTTTGCCCGATTCACTGGGCGTTTTGCCCCGAGCTTTCTGCTCTCGTGTGTTATGATTTACCCTTCACAAGCCTTACTTGTAAAGGACTTATTGAACATTTTTATGATTATCCGCAGAAATTTTCGTTTGTGAACATCTCCGAATCCATTTCTGGACATAGATCTTAATGGGTATTCAAAGAAAGATCATGATTAGTTTCACTGATTGGAACAAGTAAGTCTCATATTTTAATTTCAGCGATAATCTCAGAGCTACCTCTCCATGAAGGCATCACCGTATTTCTCTAGCACGTTGCTCACAGTGCTTTGCACTGCCACCGCGTTTGACATTAAGGTTTTATAGTAATTGGCTGAAGGGGCTTATTTATAAACTCGCCGAAACAATACAAACATTCAACAACTTTTTAATAGAACTGAGCAACCGTCGGGGTATAGGACTGGGTTCAGGTATTCATGCTGCACCAGATCCTGAATCTGTGGGACCCCAAAGAAACCGGCATGGCCAGCACCCTGGCTTCAATAGGCATCAGGTAAAGGAATCTTTGGGGCTGCGCAACTGAATAACCGGAAAGTACGCCAAGGGCATGCAAAGGATCCCGACTGCAAATCAATCCATTTATAGGGAACATTCCAATCAAGTGTTTTGCGCTCCCTTTACTCAGTCATTAGTGCACAGGAAAATCATGGACCGTATCTATCAATCAGTCATTCACAATTCAAAAACAGAATCATTGAATTTTCGACCCAGCCATTCCGTCGAGGGGATTACAGGTTTCAGCGCTCGCCACACCAAATATGACCAGAATAAAGATCGCAACTGTCCACTGAACATCCTGCCATCCATGTAATGTCTCAACAGCCAAACCGCCTGTTCAAAATACAAAACGGACTTGGTCTCACCCATTTGAAACGAATACCTGTCGTCAGGGATGATTGCTTTCTACTAACAATCATGTGAAAGAAATAATGACAAGGACCGACAAATTGAATTCCTGAATACAGGGATGAGCCACTGGCAACAACGGGACAGCAGTGAGGAGGAAGGCTGACCGTGACTAATATGCCCAGAGCCCTATCTATGTAGCCGTACTTTTCCCAGAGATACCTGTCAAGCGTGTTGCGACTGGGCCAACGAGAAGTGCATGCCGGTTTAAAACCTAGTTATTTACCCTAATTGTGACGGACGGTTCTTGTTACGTGATTGCTCATACTTTTCCATTCTGTAAAAATTTTGACTCTTTAAGGCATCTATTTTCATGTCCCGTGATCGAAAATCGGGGGCAGATTTTTTTTTGTCTGTTGATCAGTTTGTCCGTTTGTTTGTCTGCATAACTTCGTTTCCTTTAAACAACTTCCATGTTTCTAGACAGATTCTATTCGATTTTTATCAGCCTATTTATACCAATGATATATGGGTTAACTTCGGTCACTGTCAAAATGCAGTATATGTTTAGAAAAGAAACTGGACTTTAGAATTGTAAATGTAACTCTGGTTTCTGTCTAGAATAACTTCAAATTTTAGAGTCGGATTCGTGTCTCTATATATCAAGGAGATGCAGGTTGCTTGGTTTACCCGGTAAGTCTGGATTTTTTCAAAACGTGAAAATTGGAATATTTGTTGTCTGTGTTAATCTTCAATTTTTGTCAAACTTATCCCCAATTGTGTATGTGTCTTTATGTCAATGACATGCAGTTTGTATCTAGTTAAGTTTATTGTCAGAATAAATCTAACTTAACCATGTCTTAGTATTGATAAGGCTGGCAAAGACATACTGGTCAAATCCAATTTTGTTTGGAAGAATCACAGGACTTTGAAATTGTGAAAATGAAATATATAATCTAATTTTCATGAAATAACTTAAACTTGAAATTTAGAGTCAGATTCAGTCCAACTTCAGTTAACGGCGTTATGTCAACGAGATGTCAGATGAGTTAGAAGGAAAGTCTGATGTTGTGAAGAAGAGTTCAGACACGTTAAGTCGTATTAAGTGGGATTTTTTTGGTTTAACTTTTCATTATGTACTAGCCGAATTTTAACTCAATTTCACACATAGCCTTATTTATATGCCAATTAAATAATGTGATCGAAGTCGGATTTGTCGGAAAGGATCTTGGAATTGTAAAAATGAGAAGGTCTTGTTTTCAATTAAATCAATAACTATTTAGAAACTGATGATTTATGGCTTTTTATCATTGAGAGACTTCATAAGTTGAAGCGACGTTTAAATTCTATTGATTTTTGCCAGAGTTATGGGACTTTGGTATAAAGAAAATTTGGAATTTCTTGTTTTTTGTCTATGTACTACAGTCATAATGAGAAAATTAAAATCAACTTTGCTATCGGCTTTAAATGAAACTAGAACTGTCGGAAAGCGGATAAATACACCCCACTAGCACATTGTCACTGAAGCAGCACAATCAGAGAACGAAAATGATTTTCAAAACAAAGTTCACACGTGACTTTGACCTTTGACTCATATGACTCAAAAACAATAGGGCACCTCCTTGGATCATGAGCAACACTTGTATAAAGTTTCGGGGTCTTAGGTCAAAGGGCTTTTGAGTTAGAACACGGAAACGAAAAAGTCTACAGACGGTTGGATTAACAGACAGACAGACAGACAGACATGGTAAAACAAGTATACCCTTTGTACTTCACAGGTGGGGGTATAATGATGGGAGAAAATATCTAATTTCTTAGGGCAATCATGTTTTGCCACACATTAATGATTGGCTACCGTTTGTGTGTATAGCATTTCTCAAACAAATCTTTTTTTATCACAAATTCTAGTCTTGGTGTATCTTCAGTGAAACTGAAATTGACTATAATATATGTTTTGATTGTAAATTGGCAGTGCGTCAATTTGTCTAGGGGACATTCTGGTAACGGAGGGGCAAAACACCTACGAGGGCTTTTTTGCCCCATCAAAAAGGGCGTTTTGCCCCGTAGGTGGGGCAAAACGCCCAGTTGGTAAGGAAACAAAAAAGTCATTTTTATTCTTATGTCTTGTAATATTTCGTCATTTTACATTTGTGTTATGAAAGAGCAATACCAGCTCTACATGAAAATTATATATCCATCAATGTCATTCAACTTGTGAACTTAATATAAGCAAACTCCTTAAGGTATGCGTTTTGCGCCACCTTACAATAATAATAATTTGAGCCATGCTCCGGCAAAAGGGGTCTTAATACATCTCCGTGGTCTGCATGATCATGGATCCATAAAATCTGTTTTGTCCAACAACCGACTAAATCATGGTCCTTGGACATGCAGGATATTGACCAATAGCAAAACGTATTAACCCAGGTCAGCCTGCACGTTTTAAGGCCCCTTTTCACAGAGCATAGACCACATCTAAATTTGCACACAAACAACAACAACAGCACGACAACGTGATTTTCTGACAGGGGTAAGGGAAAAATTGACCCTTATCCAATTACCAATAAGGAAAATTTAGACCTGTCCAAAAAAGAAGACATTGTGGAATAGGAGAAAATGCTGATCACAAGCAGTTTCTCCTTTTTTTCCCCCTAAATATATACAAAAGGCTTATTTCCCAAAGTCGTTAACCTTTTGCCACACAGCTCCGAGTTTCAACGACCCGGAAAGACAAAGCTTTTGCAAACATTGAGGGAAAAGGAGAAAATGCTGGAAACCACATTGTTTTCTACCTAACCAATGACATTTGAGCTACTTTCAGTTTGTCGTCTGCAAATGCTTTCAATTTGGACCGGTCTAAAATTTTTGTCGTTTGATGAAGAGTTAACATACGGGCTTGTTTGGTAAAGGGGTTAACAAGCAAGACAAAAAAATTATTCACAGACTGTTTCAGAACAACGTGGATCAGCTCCGGACTGATTAGAACATGTAATTTGATCGCTGATCTATATTATCCGATATTTTCTGCAATATCCTGACAAAAACCGCATTTAACCATAATATCTTATTTTTCCCGTGCCTGTAAAAGTGAACTTTATTTCATTTATTAAAGGCGCTGAAGGGTTCACCCCTAGAGCGATAAATGTATTGGGCATTCATTTTCAGTATGTGATAAATAACCTATATATAGCAATGTCATTACAGTTTTGGTCATAAAAACCTCATAACAAAAACGGACAGTGTAGATATAAGATCAGACAGCACGTTCTGTGCGTTCCGATCTTGATCTACACTGTCCGCAAATGTGGCTAAAATTGTGCTCAGCGCGTCAAGAGTTTACAGACCCTTAAACTACAGAATAAATTATATGAAAGTTTAAAAAGTCAGTCTTTTTGACCGAAAAATTGCGATTTTATATAGTTTTTGCTTTGATAAAAACTCATCGTGTCGGACTGTGTAGATTAAGATCAGAAATGCGCGTTCTGTGCAGTCTGATCTGAATCTACACCATCCGAAAATATTATAAAACAAATTTTAAAAAAATAGAACTCTAAGGGGGTTTAAAAAATGACAGGTGTTTTATCCGACTCTACAAAACGGTTTTATTGCCTCGCTTTATAAGTATTGGACTGAAGTATATCGATAGAGTGGTTTTAAATATATACTGGGGAATTTTATGTATTGAAAAGTACGGTAAGTCGGCTTTACGTATACACTGAAAGTTTATAATTTTAAGTTAGAATACCATTATGCTTTTTTTCCCTCAAGTAGTGGTTCGTTAAATTATGACGTGAATGTTCCGAAAATTTAGATTTCAAATGCTTTTAAGAGTTAACAAACCTGTTTACAGAAAGAAAGTGATCTTTTATAGCAGATGGTCTTTTAATGCAAGTTATAATTCAGTCTTTCTTTCTAAAACTCCTTATCACCAATCCTCCCAAAGCAAATGGCTTAGTTGAGGGTTCGAACCAGCGACCCCCTGATTTCCAGCCTTGCACGTAACCTACTCAATCAGGGGGTTCCTGGTTCGATTTCCAGGAAACTCAGGAAAGCATCATGGAAAAGGTACACTGGCTGCTGCGATATAACTAAAATAATGTTGAAGACTGCATATAAACATCCGTTACCACTTAGCGGGCCCCGTAAATATAGACAGACATTTCTTACAGAAAAGCGCGTGGGTAAACTTTAACCCTTATCCTGCTAAGTAACTGAAATAAAACTTTCAAGTCGATTGTAAAAACCCGAATTATGTTAGATCAAACTTATTGTTTGGAGAAAAAACATCTCCATATCGGACAGCGTAGATCCAAGATCAGATTGCACGTTCTGTGCAGTCTGATATTGATCAACACTGTCTGCAAAAGGTCAGTTTGTCGCGCTTAGCATGTCTAGGGATTAACAGATAAATTAGAAAACGCGCTAGAATATTTCAAATAAGTGGAAAGTGGAGTTCATAATCAGATTGCACGCTGTGTGCAGTTTGATTTTGATACACAGTGCTTTGAAAAAACACCTAAACAGAAAGGGTTGAAAGTTAGTGTATCGGGTTTTAACAAATCAAATATTTCCTTCCCCGTGACAAACAATACATACATTACAGCATTGTCTGTCGGGGGAGAGCAAACATTTATAAATATTTTATCGACCTTTTTTTACCCAACCCTATCCTATATCTATTCTCCTTTTGCTGAATTGTATCACATTTCCTATGAGATCCTTTTCCATTTTTCTAGTATTTTTTTTTCTAATTCTTTTGGTTACTGTCCCTCTCAGTAACATTCTGTTTTACCCCCACATTGTTTTCATAGTTCTGTTTCTTTTTTTACTGACACGTAACAATAACATCGTACAAACCTGACAAAATTGAAAAAGATATAATATTTTGGCAAGGCAATCTACTTGGTATACGTCTGAATGTAATACCCTTTTGGGATTTTTTCATCTTTTATAATGGATTTTGTTCAAACAGGTCTTTGACCATTATAGATCCATTCTGTCAAAAGAAAAAAGAATCATGTGGTAGAGTGGTCCTTCAACATGCAGAAAAATTGCCGGCTGCAAAAAGTTACGACCCAGGTCAGCCTCCAGACTGCGCTGGCAGACATGGGTGTCGATACTTTTTGCAGACGCAGTTTTAAACAATATTAACAGTTGTATACGAAATCCAGTAATACACCTGTACACGTAAAACAAGCTCTATGAACACAAGAAATTTGAAATATCTTTAAACCTAGGTTAAAGTGAAAAAGAACCATGAAAAATGGAAGGGTTGGATTCCTATTGTACGGATCCCCTGTGATGTCATGTTTCACACATGACACAATTTTTAATTCATTAAAACGAAATTACTATTTCGATGAAATTTATTATTAATTCATAATAACGAGTTTCTATTTCGATTTAACGAAATGACAACTCGTTCTCGCTTATTAGTAGTTCTATAAAACGTATCATAATTCGTTTTAACGAAATAAGAATCCGTTTTAACTGTTAAATAATTTGTTTTATTATATGCCTGAAAAATTTCCGGCTTAAATACGTGCGTTGCACGCGGATAAAATAACACACAACAGAAAAAAAAAAAATCCGTATCTACACACTGTGAAATACGGTTCCAAATACGGTATGATGACGTGCCGCACGCGCGGAATACGTATGTATTGATTCGTTATTTAATTGGTCAAAATGTTCACCCACCAGTCATAAAAACGAAGTTATAGGCCACTTTACCATTATTTCTTTTATTCCGTTCCCCGTTATTGCAAAATCTTGTCTTTGAAAGTAGTAGATATATAATAAATGGAAAAATATACTGTAGTAACCCTCCTAGTGCTTGTATTTACTTCTCCATGCGTAAGAAAATTTTGACATCTCGTTCGACCTTCGGTCTCGCGCGATATCCAATTTCTGCTCGAATGAAAAACAAACAAACATGAGGACAGTCACAACAACATAGTATTCCGTATTTAACAAAATCCTATTCGCTAAATCGAAATAATACTCCGTTGATTTTTAGTTGAATTATGACAGTTTAAAATAAATAAGTGTTTCGAATATACCTTTTTCGTTTTCTCGAAATAGCACTTCGAGGAAACAAGTTAGTATTTTGATATATAGAATTAAAACGAATCATCATTTCGTGTTCACGAAATAAGGCTTCGTTACATTATTATTATTATTATTTCATTTATCGAGTTAGTATATCATTATAACGAAATATAAAAAGGTGTGACACCTACATGGCTTCGTACCAATGCTGATATCCCTCGGGCTTTTTTTTTTTTTTAATGTTATTGTGGGTATAAATTATTGAACTCTCTTTTTTCATAATTTGCATTCTAATTATAGATGATGGGATAGCTTTGACTCGTATCCACTTTGAGAATGAGGTTAACTCCTTACCACACAACAATATTTTAGACTGGTCCAAAGTGGAAGCATTTGCAGACGACAAATTAAATGTGGTTCAGTTGCATAGATTGATTTTGTTTCTTAAAGGTTTGAAAACAGTGTGAGAAAAGGAGAAAATGCATATTACCAACGTTCTCCTTTTTCTTCTTTTTCAACAATGTTTTCAAAAATCTAATCTCCCAGGGTCATCTAATCTCGGAACTGTGTGGTAATAGGTTAATAAATCGATAACTATATAAATATGCAAACACTTGAACCTATACGACACTGAAACATTATTCATTCTAAGAAGCGAAAAAAACAAGAGAAAAAAAAACTGTTTCAAATTGCTTTCGTCACGAAAAGTTATAATTAACGTTCTTCTATAAATATTTAATTTGAATTTCGTAGTTTGGTTCTCAGTAGCTCCGCTTATGGCATATTGGACGATCCTGATTGGTCAAAACTATTTTTAGCATTACGCCCTTATTTCAAGCTGATTTTCAGATTGAATTGGCAAATCAGATTCATTCAATAAATTAAATGCGGTATCAGAATTTTCATCTCACGTTGGAAAGAGAGAAACCTGTTCACTTCTAAAGTTTTGACCTTAATTACTTCCTCAGCTTTAATTCATGTGTTAGGTTCTATGTACCAGGTTTAATGCAAATTATCACAAAAGAGGATAAAATCAACGACTTTTTCGGTTGGAACTTAGAAATACATGTATGTAAAAAACTGCCAAACTCTGGGTGGAATTGGCCAAGTAATACAGTAGGACACACCGTTTCTAATATACTAGTATTAAGTTGAAGGTGGTGAAGCTTATCAAAAAGCAAGTGCCTGTGGTGTGAAGGTTCGCATTAACCCTTATCCTGCTAAATAAAAGAAGTGAAACTTTCAAGCCGATAGCAAAAACCCACATTTTCCTATTTCAAAGGTACTTTTGGAGGAAAGATATCTCCTTATCGGACAGTGTAGATTCAAGATTAGACTGCACGTTCTGTGCAGTCTGATCTTGATCTACGCTGTCCGCAAAAGATCAGGGGGTCGCGCTCAGCAGCCTAAGGGTTAAAGATTCGGGGTTTGATTACCATAATGAGCGACGTCAACATTTGGAGCTGCCAACATCACGACTTGAGTACTGGTCCAGGTTTCCCTGAAACCAATCATGGAGACTGATCAATATATATGAGTCATGCTCTGGCGGAAGAGAGCTTAATGCATCTCCGTGATCCATGATACCAAGCAAGTCATCACATAATTATGGATCAATAAAATCCATTTTACATAACAACCGACTGATTTGTGAGGTACACTGGTCCTATGACATGCAGACAATTGACCAATAGCGAAAAGTTTCGGCCCAGGTCAGCCTGCGCAGAATGCGCAGGCTGACCTGGATCGATACTTTTCGCAGATACATTAAGCCCCTTTTCACATAGCGCGGCGCATATTGTAAGAACTTGTTTCACAACAGATGAAAAATAAATGAGTCGTGCTCTGTGAAAACGTGATTTAAAACATCTACAAAAGGTATTGACCCATGTCAGACGGCGCGATCCACACACGCTGACATGGATCGATACTTGTTTGCTATCAGTAGATTCTCTACATGTCAAAGGACAAATTCTACCCCATGATTCAACCGGCTTTTTGATAAAATGAGGCATATTATACAACGACTTACTTTGTATAATCAGTCTGGAAGATGCATTTAATCCTATTTTTCCAGTTCAAATATCTTTAACTTGAAGGGGTATCAAACCAGATGTTGACTCCAATTTATTTGCGAGAGCAATTTTTATTTGTTCGGAAAAACCATCAGGACATAACTGTTTACGCTTCGTTGGGGAAAATTTAAAAGAATCCCCTTATGTGTTTCGAACCAACGACCAACAAAACCGTTGTCTCCGTCTGTATCCGTGAGCTTTCGAACCAAATCATACTTTGTCGTTAAAAAACAACAATATTTATCCCTTGTTAGTGTTCCGTTACTAACGGAGGAGGAACATTTTACAGATATAATACAACAACATCCGTTCGTTACTTCTAATTTTCTATTTTTTTTTTTTAAATTTCAAACTCATCATTGCATGCGAATGGAAACAGCAGACTTTGCTAAGATTTTCTAAAAATAAACGTGCGAAACGAAATCTGATTTAAAGTTTTTTTAATGTTAAGAAACGGGTGGGGGGAAGATATAGAAACTTGTTAGGTGTAAAAGATGAAAGGGTGAGGATAAAGCATGGTTTAAATACGTGGATTAAAGGTAAAGAGCAAAAGTTGTAAGCTCATGTAGACCTACTTAATCTTTTACCGCACAATGCCGCCTTTAAACGACCTGGAAAAGAAGGCCTTTGAAAACATCGTGGTAACCAGCATTTTCTCCTTTTCTCACAATGTTTTCTGCCTTATCAAAGAAAAATTTGACCATTTGAGCCACACTGAAATTGCATTCTGCAAATGCTTTCAATTTGGACAAGGCTAAAATTTTGTCGTCTGGTAAAGGGTTAATTCAAAACTAAAGATATTAGTGTTTTTGTGCGCTCTGAAATGGTCAGTGTCTGAAAACATTGCTGGTAAAGGAGGGGGAAACTACTGCATTTTCCTGCAATGATTTCAAATATGATTTGAAAAATGGAAAATTCTTTAAAGTGAAATGCAACATTTTCCTCTTTTCTTGCAGTGATTTCAAATCTATACATGTATTATTCCTTTGTGCCATTAGTGCAAGTCTGTGTAAGGCCTTAATCCTTTACCACACAATCTCAGTCTTTTAATGACTCAGATGAAGAAACCTCCTGAAAACATTGTGGGAAAAGTAGAACATGCTGATAACTAGAATTTTCTTCCTTTTCCCCAAAGTTTTCGACTCTTAAAAAAACAAATCCCATTGTTGGAGGAACACTAAAACTGCCGTCTACTCTGAATGCGTTGAAATTTGTCGTCCCTTTCAGCAGTAAATCGCCTGGTTAGTTTGTAGCATCCGAAAAAAATTACATCTGACAACAGAGAATATTTCTGCATTGCATGTAATGTATATGAGCTGTGCTCTGGCAAAAGGGGGCTTAACGCATTTCCGTATTGCATTATACCAAGCAAGACATCGCCTAATTATGGATCCATAAAATCCATTTTGTCAAAGCCCATTCTCACTGTCACGGTGCTGGTCCCGGTACACCCCGTAGACGAGATTCCGGTATACTTTGACGATCCGGAACTGTTGTTATAAAAAATAAATTGTATTCCATTTTACCGGCGTTAGCCCGGTGTATCTTTCAGTTGGACCCCGGGGTAGCTACTTTTCTTCCCGGTTTCCCACGGAGTAGTTACCGTGCAGGTCGGTGTGTTTCCTTGTTCATCCCGGTAAAGCCCGGTGTAACCCCGTTTGTTGCCGGTGGTATCCCGATTACCGCCGGCGTCGTCCCGGCATGCCACGGCTGTACACCGGTGACGCACTGGTCTTACCCGATGTTACCCGGATGTGATATTATTCGAGGCAAAACATCAAACAAGATCAGTTCTCTGGTCATGCCGAGAAAGAAACAAGCAAAAAGGTGTGTACCGGTAGATGAGCCAGCTTCGGATGAGGATTCTGCTGGTGGGCGATCACCTTTTCACTTCATCTTGAAAGAGAACCGTCACCATCACCGACGCAAAATCAGCCCAGAAGGGTCAAAGAATGCTTCCACTCCTTCTTACTGAGGAGCCGGAAGAAGGACTCGCAGACTGGCTCAAGTCTAATGATTTTCTCTACATGAAGAGAAGACGAGAATACAAAGATACTGCTCTGAAGAAGAGTCTGTGGGAGCAAAGGCGTTGGAGTTGGAGATTTAATCGTGGTGGTATCGGGGTCGTCCGGCATGAATCCTGTTCCAACGGACCAGTCCCTAATAAAACGGGGCTCTGCCGGCCCTGATCGTAGTATACCGTCATTTTCAGGGTACAAACGGGGCGTAACCCGCTAGAACCGGCTAATACCGTCCCATTTCCTCGCTCCACCTGGATTAAACGGGGATTACCGGGGCTGTGCCGGGGATAACCGCGGCCCACAACACCCCCTGAATGCTGCGGTTTATCATGGTGGAGGGAGGGTACAGACCCGCTCGTGCCCCGGAATGTCCCGGCATCGGCCAGGAAACCCCGGATTAAGGCGGTCGTCGTCATTCTTCCCGCTGACCCCTGGTTGTGTTAAACATTTTAAAACAACCGGGGCTGTTAGCCGGTTCATTACGGTTCATCCCGGAACATCTCGGTTGCTCACGGTACCGCCAGGGTTTTCTGTCGGTTCTTCACGGTTCTCAAACCGGGGCTCACCGGGGTCGCCAAACCGGGGCAGTCAGAATGGGGCTCAAACGATCGACTGAATCATGAGGTAGAATTATCCCTTGACATGCTGAAAATTTAAAGATAGCGAAAAGTTTCGGCCCATGTCAGCCTGCGCGGAGTGCGCACGCGGACATGGTCAATACTTTTCGCAAATGCATTAAGCCCCCTTTTCACAGAGCATGGCTCATATAGACATATAATTTCAAAGACAAATCAAGGTTTTCAAGCACATTTACTTCATCGTCTTCAAATGCTTCCAATTTGGATAAGTTTACAATTTTGTCGACTTACACTGATCACAGAGATTGTTCTGTGTACGGCATGTCAACTCGCACCCTGTAATTATCGTCTAAAAAGATCAGGCGATTATCCTTTTTAAGAACAGATTTAATGCCAGGATTTTTTTTTCTATTGAACAGGTGAAAGAAATTCGGTTTTAAAAGTGCACTGTTATATTGAAATTTGCATATTTATACATGTAATATTATAAATATGTATATGTGTGTGCTTGTTTAATATCCTTTCTCTGTTATGTTTTTGCTTGCTTTGTGTTTAAATCCTTTTCAAGATCATTTTAGCGAAAGGATCTGATCGGTTCTGGCCAGATCGGGCTAAATAAGCGGATCAGACCGTAAATAATAATAATAAAAAAAAACATTTTAGGTTAAAAAACTGTTTTTGCACGTGTATAATGTTCTCATTGATGATTTAACCCTTTACCACACAATTCCGACTTTTAACGACCCTTAGAAAAAGGCCTTTTGAAAACACTCTGGGAAAAGGAGAAAATGCTGGTAACCGTTTTCTACCCTATCAAAGCCATATTTCATCATTTGAGTTTTACATAAATTGCCGCTTGCAAATGCTTTCAATTTGGACAAGTTTACATTGTTTTCTCAAATGGTAAAGAGTTAAAAAGGATGCATTTACGTGCATACAACAGAAAAGTGCGGTCGAGTCTTCTCCAGTTGTGACCGGTCCCATCCCGCGAATTTTTCAACCCTTATTTCAGTTATATTACGGCGACCAGTGAACATACCAATGCATTCCCAGAGTTTTTTGTTAGTACGTAATCCTTCTTCGTAAAAAAAGTCTTTTCAACCGACTGGCTGTTTTCGACATTTTTGGGAAAAGATATCTCCGTATCAGACATGGTAGATCCAAGATCAGACTGCACGAACCGTTGCAGCCTGATCCTAATCTTCAGTGTAAAATAAGCAATGAGAACACCATATCGAGTGTGTTTTAATTGTATCTTTTCGTACAAGACATTAAGTGTGCTGCGTCAGAAATAGAATAATGCACATGTGCATGTAAAACATTCTAAACATTGACAAAAAAAGATAGGTCGATCAATGATTTTTGACGTTTCTGACACGCAGTGCACTAACATGACTGTATATTACTGATATATTGTTGTGTTCACATGATTTTGTGATCATTCCATATATATTCGGCACAATATATTGGACAAATGCTGTCAATGTAAACTATCTTTCTCCTGAATTTGCTTCAGGGCAACCCTGTCTGTCTGTCCGTCTGTCCTTCCGCACCTAGCCACCCGCCCCTCCTTTGTACCGTCGGCCTGTCTGTGTACCGGTCCGACCGTCCTCCGATCCCAACCTCATCCCTAAAAGCTGTTTAAAGGAATACCGAAGAATACAAGATTATTAGCTACTTTGTTGTTACTTACGCGTATTCGTGTAATTATGACCTTTTACGCTACTTTAGCATGTATAATTTGTCGCGTTACTTATTTAAGTTAGAAAATTAGCTTGTACGGAGAATTGAAACATTCCTTGCATTGAACAGCTTTGTCCTTTTATCAGCAAACTCATAGATTGAACACGATACATGCAAATACGCCCCTTTCAAATTATAATCTATTTATTGAACAGGCGAATTTTAAGGTGAAGCACAAGGTGGTGAATGAATTTTAAAAGAGAAAAAAGACTTGAAAAGAATAATAATTAAAAAAAGAGAAAAACTCCTACATCTGTAAAGACGGCGGGGGAAAGAAACATTGAAGGAATACTATAAACATGTTTGTGCATAATAAGTGGAAAATACAACTTATATAAAGTAATGGAACTTGAACTTTTCATGAATATATATTGCCGCTAAGTTAACCCTTAGGCTGCTTGGAGCGACTCAAGGACCTCTTGTGGACAGTGTAGATCAAGATCAGATCTGATCTTGGATCTACACTGTCCGATAAGGAGATTTTCCCCCCAAAAAGTGCCTTTGAAATAGCAAAATTCGGGTTTTTACTATCGGCTTGAACTTTTCATTTCACTTTTATAGTAGGTTTAAAGTCTGTAAGACGACTTATTTTCGTCTTGTTGCTGATCAAATTTGCAAATATTGGGGAAAATTGAAGAAATGAAATACTTCCACGGTTGTCACAGACGATAACCCGCAGAAAGAAAAAAGTTTGTATTTTTCGTGGTTGTCCAATATTACGAGAAATGAAAAGCTTACAAAAAGCTTTTGAAGAGCAAGTTGAACTTTTTTTTTCTTTGTCAATGTTAAAGGGGCCTTTCGTTTTCAGATTTCCCAGCAGCCTAGCAGCCTAATTTTTTTTTTTTATTTCTTAGTGATTGTTTTATTGACCTGAACTTTTATATAGGACCGTTTACAACCATTGAAAGTAAATTTCAAGAGATATTATCCCGATATTAAGTTGCCGCGAATAATTCACGCTGCTTCAGGTCAATATAACAATCACCAAGAAATAAAAACATTTTAGGCTGCTAGGCTGCCAACTTCACGCTGCTAGGCTGCTAGACTGCCAGCAGCCTAAATTGACAACAACCCAGACTTTTTTAACTTTTAAGTTTTAATTGTTGTAAAGATTATTTTGGTACATGCAAACCTTGTTTAGCGACATTATTGTCGAAATAAGTTTAAGACATTGAATTATCCGAGGCAACTTAATATCGGGATAATATCTCTTGAAATTTAGTTTCAATGGTTGTAAACGAGAAAAAAGAAATTAAGCTGCTAGGCTGCTTGGCTGCCAACTTCACGCTGCTAGGCTGCTAGGCTGCTAGGCTGCCAACTTCACGCTGCTAGGCTGCCAACTTCACGCTGCTAGGCTGCCAACTTCACGCTTCTAGGTTGCTAGGCTGGCAGGCTGCCAACTTCACGCTGCTTGTGACCGGTCCCATCCCGCTGCTAGGCTGCCAACTTCACGCTGCTAGGCTGCCAACTTCACGCTTCTAGGCTGCTAGGCTGCCAGGCTGCCAACTTCACGCTGCTTGTGACCGGTCCCATCCCGCTGCTAGGCTGCCCATTTCACGAACCTGTTTTTGTTTAACTCTTGAACAGACGACAAAATTTTTGACTTGTCCACATTGAAAGCATCTGCAGACGCGAGTTACATAAAGGTTTTTTTTTTTCGTTAGAAAAGGCAACATAAATATAATGGGGAAAGGAGAAAAAGCTGGTCACCAGTCTTTTCTTTTTGTCCCACATTGTTTTCAAGAGCCTGTAGCCTTCTTCCAAAGGTTGTTAAAGTACGAGATTGTTTGGCAAAGGGTTAAATACAAGGTTCCCCACGTCCGAAAGTTCTGACTCACAAAGACGCCCTCTATCAGAAAAATTACAAATGTAATTCAATTTGTATTCAATACACAAAATGAAAAGGTGTGTAAAAAATTGAAGAAGTACGTAATTACCTTTTTCGATGTGTCTTGAATAAATTGGTTTACCCATAATCCTTAACATGCAGTAAGAACATTTGTTTCCCTCTGTACCACTGTAAACCCTTAGGCATGCTAAGCACGACTCAAGGACTGTTTTGCGGACAGTGTAGATCAGGATCAGACTTCATAGAATGTGCAGTATGATCTTGGATCTACATCGTCCGATAAGGAGAATCCTCACTTAAAAAAAAAAAATACCTTCGAAACAGCAAAATTTGAGTTTTTACTATCGGCTTAAAAAATTTAGCAGGTTAAGGATCAATAACATGCAGGAGAGTGCAGACTAAGATCAGACTACAAATAGAGGCAATCTGATCTTTGTTCAATCCTCTCTCTTTCAAAAGTTTAAGCCATGCAGCCAATAATTACAGTTTAACTGCCACCAGCGACTTCACACAGCTGTTGCTGATTGCTGACGGTGTAGATACAAGATCAGACTGCGCAAAAAGTGCAGTCTAATCTTGAATCCACACCGTTATCTATCTGAGAGCTAGTACAGTTTCTAATGGGCCGTTCGATTCTACATTTCTGTTATAGAACATTAAATAATCTTTCATTGTACTACACGATTTTTAATTGCAACACTTGAAAACCTGCAGAAGATCACTCTTGAAGAAACATTGTCGCAAAATGAAAGCTATCTCACTTAACCTTTATTTTTTTCGATTCCGTTTCTATTCATAATGTTGAAACTTAATCTATGTCGATTACATATCCGTCTTTTGCTAGGATGTTTTCCAGTGCTGCAAATGAAGTTCAGGGGTTAACCCTTTCCGCGCCTTATTCAAAAGGAGCTTTTGTAGATGACATGGATCAAGATCAGACAGTACAAAACCTGCAGTCTGATCTTGCTTATATCTTTCGTTGGCTTGTTTTGTCATACCTATGAGATAAAAAAAAATCTTCCTGAATTTCGAAGGATTGTATCTTCTGCTTTCTAAACATATGAGCCATGCTCTGTGAAAAGGGGGCTTAATATGTCCGCGAAAAGTATCAACACAGGTCAGCCTGCGCTGACCTGGGCCGAAAGTTTTCGCTATTGGTCAATTTTCTGTATGTCAAAGAACCAGTCTACCTTATGATACAATCGGTTATTGACAAAATGGATTTTATAGATCCCTAATTTGGGGATGTCTGGCTTGGTATGATGTATCACGGAGATGTATTGAGCCCCCTTTTGCCAGAGCATGGCTCATATCGAGCTGATAAATTTGACGCTTTAAATAAATGGATTTGACATATCTCGAGATTCACAAGTATATTTCTCATTGAATTTAAAGTCCCTTTTGGTCAAAGATCATCATCAGGCAGCGGATAGTGTAGATCCAAGATCAGATTGCACGTTTTGTGTAATCTGATCTTGATCCGCGCCATCCACAAAAGCTGTCCAAGTTGACACAGGCAGTGAAAGAGTAAATGTGATCAACCTTAGTATACACGATATTCTTTGAGGGTGGACTGACTTGTGCCTCAATGTCCTTCATCAAATCTCGGGAGAAATATTTGCATTAATGGGGATATGAACTCACGATGTCTGGCAGACGATTAAAATCCCGAAAATTAACCGTTTACCAAACAATCCCGGGTTTTAACAGCCCTGAGGAAAAAGGCCCTCTGATAACATCGTGGGAAAAGGAGAAAATTCTGTTAACCAGCGTTTTCTCCCTTTCCCACAATGTTATCTACCCTTTCAAAGACAAATTCCATCGTATGAGCCTCATTAAATTTGTCGTCTGCAAATGCTTTCACTTTGGACAAGTCTAAAATTTTGTCGTCTGATAAAAGTTTTGAATGCACCACTGATTTAGTTATTGCGCCGCGACTCATGTCATGCTACATGAAAGCGACCCATGACCCACCTTTTTGCCAAGACAAGTTCCATGTCGTTACAGGCGCTACCTGGTAGAAAACGTCTTGTGTTTCTTACGGTTTGTCAAATATTACTGTCAATGAAAAAGCTAATTATCGAAATCTGATTAGTTTTGAAAAGTTAGTTGATATTTTCTGTTCTTCCCTTCTTAACAAGAGAGTTTTAACCCTTTACCACAAAATTCTGAGTTTTAACGACTATGAAGAGCAAAGATGCTTTTAAAAACATTGTTGGCAAAAGGAAAAAAAGATGGTAACCAGCATTTTCTCCTTTTCCCGTGATGTTTTCTTCCCTATCTAGGACAAATGTCGTCATCTGGCGCACCTTTGTCGTCTGCAAACGCTTCCAATTTGAACAAGCCTGAAATTTTGTAGTCCGGTAAAGAGTTAAGGGCTCAAACCTAGTGCAGGCGAAACCAGGGATACATAAACAGCTCATCTGTCGCTATGATAGGACTAAAATAACGTTGAAAACGACACAAAACAATAAACAGTTGCCCTAATTTTTACAAGAATGTTTTCAAAATCGGTTGTGTTGCAAATTTGCGTCGGGATGCAATCAGTTAATGTGAGCACTTGATAAGATGGTCTGTTTGTGTCCGTGTCTTTGTGGGTCTGCCTAATTCACTAGGTATTTTGATGTTTTCACGTATTCAAATTATCAAGATTCCGAAGAAAATGAGCCATGCTCTGTAAAAGGGGACTTAATGCATCTGCAGAAAGTATCCGGATTCAGGTCAGCCGAAGCAGTCCGCGCAGGCTGACTTGGGCCGGAACTTTTTCCTATGGGTCAATTTTCTGCATGTCAGAGGACCGGTCTAGCTTATGATTTAGTCGCGTTGTTGGGCCAAATAGATTTTTTTGATTCATAATTATATGATGACCTGCTTGGTACCATGCATCACGGACCTGCACTAAACCCTTTTGTCAGAGCATGGCAAATGTATTTATCTTCTCATTTATTTAGTCACCTTTTATTTATTTCCAGGTGATTACTGACAGGGACAGGAATAAAACCACGCACAGAAAACAAAACGGAATTTCAAGCAGACGACTGGAGTAATTTAAAACTTCTATCAAAATGGAATGAGACATACGATCCAGTATGTATATATTGTGGACATTTTCTACGATAAAATCAAATACCTCTATGTAAAAGGAGTGTCGTAACTCTTTACAAGACTCTTTACAAGACGACCAAATTTTAGACTTGTCCAAATTCAAAGCATTTGCAGACGACAAATTACATATATTTTTTCCTTGATAGGATTAATTTGATAGTCTTGACAACATTTTCTCTGTTTCACAAAAAGTTTTTAAAGCCTTGTTTTTTTCAATAACGGTATAACAGAATAATTTTAAGCTAATTCAAAAATTCGGAAAGATTAAATACATTACACCATTGTCATCGGCCCAAAAAATTGTTCAGTTTTATTCAGTGCAAAGACGGAAAATGTCTCAGACAGAAAGACTTGAAAAATAGTGAAGAAAAAAATCATAATTTCAACAATTGGATTAATTTTTCATAAAGAAATTTTTCACGACTATCGAAGCGGAAAAACGTATTATCGCGGATCGATCTTCTATATAAATACTGGAAACAGACATCGTTCTAATTATAACTTGGTCTTCCGGTGACTTAGCCTGCTCAATGGACTAATTTTTCCGGCGGAAGATTCCCAACTATTGAATACAGAAATCGTGTGAAATCAGGCGAAGGGAGGTGTTGACTTGTTTGAATTGCATCAAGTGTATTGATTACACGCTAGATGTGGGGATTATTCAATTATTAACGATGCCTCCCCGTTGATATTTCGACGGAAAGGGCAACTTGTCTACCTGCCGCGGTCTTATTAACTCATAAGGAAATTAATTTTGTATGAAGTGTATTTTTGGCCTTATTTTGACAACGGCTGCGTTGACAGAAAGGGAGATTTTATATACATGTATATAAAATGGAAATTGAATGTGATAGCCCCATGTTAAAGGATGTGGAAAACGGATAATTCTAGATGAGGATGACACTACAGGTAATTCTTTTTCTCCTTCTTCTTCTGTCCATTCTACTCTTTGTTGCATTTTCTGTAAAATATTAGAAATAAAATGAAATAATTTCTTGCTTCTCCCTCCTCCATACCCCGATTCTCCCCTAGGAAATGTTTGTTAGCTTTAGTAGTGCCATCATCATCATCATCATCATAAACAAAAATTGTTCGACTTTACGAAAAAATGCAAAAGCAAGCGTTATTGTGAAAGCAATGTTAGTGCGTCGAAGTTGAAACGATACGATGGTGTACCTAAAATGGGTCCCTGTAAATAAAACAAAAACTTAGTTTTTCGCCAAATTCACACAAAGCACTCTCTATACAATGTCGAAAAGAAACCCTTACAGTTAATACTCAGCAAATTTCTGCGACAGACAAAATGTACTAAGCAAACAGCAATAAAATAACCTGGAAATAGCTTGTTTATCCCTTCACCACACACTTCCCATTTTGTAATGATCCATGAAAAAGAAGACTTTCGAAAACATTATGGGAAAATGCCTGCTGGTTACGAACAGTTGCACCTTTTTTTTTCTCCACAATGCTTTCTAATATTTAACTCTTTATCAAACGATCCCGGGTTTTAACGACCCTGGGAAAAAGGCCTTTTAAAAACATTGTGGGAAAAGGAGAAAATGCTGGTAACCAGCATTTTTTCCTTTTCCCACAATGTTTTCTAGCGTTTCAGAAACAAATCCAGTTATTTGAGCAACATTTAATTTGTCGTCTGCAAATACTTTCAATTTTGCCCCGTCTAAATTATTACCGTGTGGTAAAGAGTTAATAAACCATGATAAAGCTTCGTTTGATTTGTCGTCTGCTGCAAATGCTTTCAATTTAGTTGGATTTAAAATTATACCGTCAAGGCCGACGATTTCCAAATATGCAGGTGAATTTGGCCTTTTTGTTCAATTTTGAAATTGACAATATGACGGTTTCCGATTTCAGTCTTAAACTCATTCCTAACCTTTTCAGCTCCAAATACACAAATACGACATCTTTCGAAAGCTTAAAATACAATCCAGTGATTGTATTTCTCTATCCGGGCTATAGACTTGACTAAACAGACGGACTGTATAGACCTTTGATCAGACTGCACGTTCTATGCAGTCTGATCTTGATCTGTACCGTCCGCTAGAGCCCGTGCGCTCGCCTATGCCACTAAATTGGTTATTCTGGAGCTATTCAACCATTCTAATTAACTTTGAATCTAAAATTTACATGGTTGGTATATCCGAAAGTCAGTGCGATTCGTGCGCGCGTTTGCCTGTACCAAAGGAAAAGGAAAGAAAGAAAAAAAAAAAAATCCAACTTTACGTTCCTAAAATGTATAGGAAGTTCAAATCAAGTGCAAATATTAATCAGTATTTGTAAACTTTTACATTTTTGTTTTGGTGCGGTTTGCATTTCTGTACGCAGTTCACGAAGTCCACATTATGACTCAGTTCCTTCGCCTTCTTTACTTCCATGCGACAAAATCTTAGACTTCTCCAAATTGAAAACATTGCAGACGACAAATTAATTTTTGGTCGAATGATGGAATTTGTCCTTAACCCTCTACTAAACAGTATCGAGTTTTCACGACCCTCACGCAGGAGTAAGTCTTTAAAAACATTGTGGGAAAAGGAGAAAATGCTGGTAACCAATATTTTCTCCTTTTCCCACCATATTTTCTACTCTTTCAGAGATAAATTCCTTCATTTGAACCACATTCAATCTGCCATCAGCAGATGCTTTCAATTTGGACCAGTCTAAAATTTTATCGTTTGGTAAAGAGTTAAAAGAGTATAAAACGGCACTTTCCCTTTATTGATGCTTGACTCTTTACCAAATGACAAAATCTTAGACTTGCCCAAATTGAAAGCATTGCAGACGACAAGTTAATTTTGGGTCGAATGATGGCTCCAAATCGTCTCTAAAAGAGTCTAAAGGGCTTTTTCCCTTTATCAATGCTTAACTCTTTATGAAACGTTAAAATTTTATACCAGTCCAAATTGAAAGCAGACGACAAAATAAATGTGACTCAAGAATTAAACATTCGTTTTGGGAAGGGTAGAAAACATGGTGGAAAAAAGGAGAAAATGCTGGTTACCAGCATTTTCTCCTTTTCCTACAATGTTTTCAAAAGGCTTTTTTCTCAGGGTCGTTAAAAGTCGGTATTTTGTGGTAAAGAGTTAATTCTTTACCAGATGACAAAATTTTGGACTCTGACAAATTGGAAGCATTTGCTGGCTACAAATTAGACGTATATCCAAAATGATTGTATTTGTGTTAAACAGGGTAGAAAACATTGTGGGGAAAACATTTTCTCCTTTAGCGACAGTGTTTTCTAAAGCCTCCTGCCTTTAGGTGCTTTAAAACTCGGGATTTATCTGTAAAGATTTAGGCCAAGTATGCGGATCGAAATCTCAATGCCTTTTGCAGAAAGATAGGAGCCGTGCCCTGTGAAAAGGGGGCTTAATGCTTCTGCGACTCAGGTCAGCCTGGGCAGTCCGCGCAGGCTGACCTGGGCCGAAACTTTTCGCCATTTGTCTATTTTCTGTATGTCAAAGGACCAGTCTACCTTATGACACAGTCGGTTATTAGACAAAATGTATTTTATGGATCCCTAATAATGCGATGTTTAGCTTGGTATCATGCATCACGGAAATACATTAAGCCCCCTTTTGCCAGAGCATGGCTCATATGATAAAGATTAAGATCAGTCCGATGTTTCCTACAGTCTGATGTTGGTTTACATTCATTATTACCCAATTTTGTAAGTTTTGTTGGCTCCATTTAGTGGAGCCGCTATTTGATAAAACTTTTCATTAACCCTTTACCAAGCAACAAAATTTTAGATTAGTCCAGTTTGAAAGCATTTGCAGACGACAATTAAATGGAGTTCAAATGACGGGTCTTGGTTTTGGATTGAAAGGGTAGAAAACATTGTGGGAAAAGGAGAAAATGCTGGTTACCTTTTTTTTAAAAGCATTCTTCTTCAGGGTCTTTTAAATTCGGGATTGTGTGGTAAAGGATAAAACAGTTTTATTTTGTTGACTTCAAAAATGAATATTCACGAATTCTATTGTCCGATATCATGGAATTCAACTCTCCCTTTTACTGAGACATGTAGGATATCATATAATTTTGCATTCATACTTGTGCTCTTTGTGACGAATGTCTAGACCTGCTTGTGGAAAATAAATGCACCACGAGACATATTTCCTGATAAAATCATGAACTAGATTTTGGACGTAAATAAAGATCAGGCTGCTCATCTTGGGTAGTCTGACTTCAGATGTACCTTGTCTGGTGTATAGAAAAATCTGCGTTTTTAATTGTTTTTCGGGTTATTCAATCGACTCCCTACCAGAAACTATAAAGAATATTGCACACGTAACTTGTCATTGTGAATCATAGGTAAATCTTTGATTTGAACTTCCAACCCCGTGAATGAATGATTACAACTGGATTGTGCTGGAGTTTGTGTACACTGCATAGGAACGCCCCACAAGATTGTTACATGCAAAACAAAAGATAAAAATAGTCTGTATCATGCATAATATCTTAGTTCAAAAAGTGTTCGGTTAGAAATTTCGTTCAATATATACCTTAATACATATTCTTGAGAAAAAGAATAAAGCAGGCTAAATTTGAAAATATGAAAATCAACATGAAATAAAGTCAAATAGATCAATACATATGCAAACATTGTGGGGAAAGGATAAATTGCTCGTTACGAACAATTCATCCTATTGACTCAGTGTTATCAAATGTCTACTGCTGCCAGACGGCAAAATGTCGTCTGTAAGACTGAATAAGTCTCTAAGAAGCTTCAAGATTGAATTGTCTGCGATTAGAATAAGCCTACTTAATGTCAGTTTTGCAAGAAAATAGTTCAGCAAGGACTGCTCAAGGATACAATGCTACACGTGTGTGGGCGTTGTGTAAGTTACATGTCGGCTACTTTTATTTCACATGACTGATTGACTGCATGCTGGTTTACACATTTTTCAACAATTTTTTTTCAGTTACATCATTGCCACAATTTTTTATTCATGTGTATCTTGGGTTTCACCAGTGCTGAGTCGGTACTCAGTTTTGCCTTGCCCAGGGACATTCAAATTAAGGCATTGCCTCATTTTCACATACAAGCAGGGGTTATTTCGGGCACATAGGTTAAGGCATTAGATACGTCATGAAGAAATCCTGGTTCTAGCTGTGCTATAGATACTGGTTACACGAGATCACCCTTTGGTCAGCCTCAATCCTTTCTCGAAATGCGTACTTTTGTCGGAGGTGTCCTTTGGCAAGATAAATCACCGCCCCAGCCTTGTATTTGTGTTTCAAGAAAATGCTTTGTTATAAGTAAAAGTCAAACTGGCCTAACACAACGTTTATCATCATCATCAAGATCATCATCATCTTCGTCGTCCTCGTCGTCATCGTCGCCGTCTTTGTTTTCATTTTCGTGGACAAATAGTTTAACATGAACATTGTTCATTTTTCCTTTTTTTCATTTCATTTCTTTTAAAGTTCTAATTCTGTGTTGCAAAGCATTCGATGTATTTATAGATGGTCGATGTTCTGTGAAAAGCAGTTTTAATAAATCTGCAAGAAGTATCAGCCCTTCTTGTCGAAACTTTTTTTTTTAATTTTCTGCATGTCTACGGACCTCTCTATCGCATGATACAGTTGGTTGTTAGACAAAATAGATTTTATTGATTCAATAATTAGGTTGCTTAGTATAATACATCACGTAGATGCATTAACCCTTTACTAGACAACAAGATTTTAGCCTTCTCCAAATTATAAGCATTAATTTTGCTAGCGATAATTTCAATGTGCCCCAAAATAGTGTAATTCTTTTTTGGTAGGATAGAAAACATTGTGGGAAAAGGAGAAAAATGCTGGTTACCAGCATTTTCTCCTTTTCCCACAATGTTTTCAAACGGCTTTCCCAGGGTCGTTAAAAGGCGACATTCTGCGGTAAAGGGTTAAACTAGAGCACGACTCATTTATTTCTATATTCATATACAAGCTTTCTATATTTATAGACTTGTCGAAAATTATTACCCAGATTACACAGAGGACAATATTTGCAGATAAAGAAACTACCAATTTAAGATACTATTGAAAACATTTTGGGGAAAAGAGCAAATGCCTGTTTTTAAAAACAATTGTTACTTTTCTCACAATGCTTTCCTATCGATTGCAGAAATGTGAAATGTAATTTAAGCACAGTAAAGCATAAAAGCTATATAAGTAGAACGCTTAAAATATTCCGAGGTCACGCCTTAATGTCAACTCTTTATCAAACGACAAATTTGAAGACTTGTCCAAATTTAAAGTATTTGCAGACGACAAATCAAATGAATGTCAACCAAATGATTGACAGAAAGAAAATTGGGGAAAAATAGAAGATGCTGGTTACCAGCATTTACAAGTCCTTTTCCCTGTCTGTTCTCAAAAGCTCTGTTCCACTGGATCGTGTAAAACACTGGATTTTGTGGTAAAGGGTGAAGCACATGTATGTGTCTATCCGATTAATCCTTCCTTGCTTGCTTTCATTTATATTTTAAACGATCCATGCTCTGGCAAATGGGAGCTTAATGCATCTCCGAGATGCATTATACTTAGCAAGTCGTCACATGAATATGGATCTATAATATCCATTTTGTCTGATAACCTTTTGATTCATGAGGTAGACTGGCCCTTTGGCATGCAGAAAATTGACTAATGGCGGATTGCGCGGGCTAACCTGGACGATACTTTTTGCAGATGCTTTAAGCCCCCTTTTCACAGAGCATGGCTCAATCTTTTTTGAGTGGATTACATGCGGTTTACTGGTTTCGAAGTATTCAGGTCATTATATATTCAAAGAGCCGAGCAGGGCAGCTCAGTCGGTAACATACGTGGCTTTAAACCAAGGCATCGCAGGTTCGAACCCCAAGTTCGTCCAACTTTTTTTTGGCAATTGATGATAGTCATTGCAACAACATCTATCCCTCTCTCACCGCTGAACACTTTTTCGACGATGTTTGTGTGGGAAAGCAGGCGGTGGCTTGGAAAAAATATTCAAGGCACTGGTAAAAGTAAACTCTCGGAAAGCATGGATAAGTGCACTGGTCGCCGCAACATAGTTGATATAACGCTGGTAAAAAAAAAAGTTAACCACAAAAGCAAAGTATACCAAGAGTCCTTGGGACATTTAACTCGATGGGTCGGTGGGGAGGGGGTTCTTACGACAAAGTGTGGCCACAAACGCTCTAGAAAACAACTGTCAGATAGTGGTCAGAGAGTGGCATACCGATAACTTTTACAACTGAGCGTCGTTCTGTAAAAAAGGGGTTTAATACATCTCCGTGATGCATTATACCAAACACGTCATCACATATTTAGCGGTCCATAACAATCCATTTTGTCTAACAACCGACTTGATTGTGAAAATGAATGGCCCTTGGACGTGCAGAAAATTTACCTCTAGCAATAAGTTTTGACCCAGGTCAGCCTCCTCAATTTCACGTCAAGTCATCTCATGAAAACAACACAAGAAACGGATTTCAAACCTTACTCCTTCATCTTTTCTGGGAAAAAAAAAAGACTTTTTATTAGGGAAACCCTTTGACTACCAGATTTATGTACTCCCATTTGTTATTGATACTGTCAGAAGGGTCTAAGGTAGAGATCGAAATACATTTTTTTTTTAAAATATGAGCCGTGCTCATGATTATGTCGGTTGTTAAAAGAGGTGGCTATTATGGATCTATAATTATTTGATGGCTTGATGGATATCATGGATCACAGAGATGCATTAAGCCCCCTTTCACAGAGCACGGCCCATATGTCTTTGATTTCAACTGTGTAGAAAATATCTTTTATAACATTGGAACTTTACATTAAAGGAATCGGAGTGTTGTTGTAAACGGCGTAAAACACCTTATAATTCACCAGTCTCAACTGAAATTAGGCTTCAGAATAACCAATACGATCTTTGTCCCCGATTTATCTGCCGACCGTGAGTTTGCAATATGCGTGTTATTTATAGGCAGTCGTAAATTTTACTCCATATTCCTTTGTTTAAACTGTTTACCTCTTCAGACAAATTTGAGAACCGGGAAGGGGAGGGGGGGGGGGGGGGGGCGCGACTTCGAAAACATACTTGCTAAGTAGAAAAACAGCATTATCAAAGTTTAATAAATACGTGTACTTGAATACATTTTGAAAACAGTGTCATAAAAGGAGAAATTGCTCGCTACGTGCAATTTCTCCATTTGCGACAATGTTTTTAAAGTTGACATACTGTAAAACGCAAAAAGACGTGCACAGGAGGTATGTATGTTAATCTTGTGGGCTCTCTATCTGTTTGTATTGTGTGAATTATTGCCCGAGGAATTGGCTTGATCCGGTTTTATGAAGAGAATCTAGGAGCCAAGGCGGGTCCAAACTGTTTAACTCCTCGTCAAACGAAATAATTTTAGAATTATCCAAAGTGATGGGATTCGCAGCGGAAAATTAAGTTACATCTTGTATCATTTGATTTGCCTTTAGCATGGTAGAAAGCATTGTAGGAAAAGGAGAGCACGCTGTTTACCAGCATTTTAATGATGTTCACCAGCAGCCACTCGTGAAAATATTACCTATGATGTTCACTCGATGATATAAATTTCTATCTTTCACCGAAAAAACCCCCCCCAAATATCCTCTATTTCATTCGTGTCCAAAGTTGGCTTCAAAATTAAAAAAAAGGCTGAAATACATGAAAGAAAAAGCGTGAGGAATTACTCAGGTTCTTTTTTTACTGTAAAATTTCCCATTCCGTTAGTTACAGTATAGTCATTAGTGTATAAGACGTGTTAAAAACACGACAACATATCGAATGGCCCCAGCCAGTAAGCCTCGTAGTAGAGTCGCTGTCTACGGATTTGAAGGTTGCGTGTTCGAGTCCCACTGAGGGCATTTTTCCATCAGTTTTCTTTTTTTGTTGTTGTTTTTACCCGAACAAAAGGTAAAGAGTCCCGTCTTTAATTTTTTTTCTTTCAAAATATCAACTTACTACCCCCAAAAAATTTGTTTCAAAATATGGTTTAATGCCCCTTGAACGACAGTTGTAATAGAAACAAATTTCATGATTATTCGTTGAAAAACAAATGAGATTTTTTTATATCTCATTTTCATTTATTTAAACTCGAACTAATTTACAATCAGATTTAGAATCCAATAAGCAATAAAAGTTCACCTTTTGACATCTACACGATATTTTATTAGACAATAACTCGACAGGCTCAAGTAGTATGTGGTGTGTGTGAGAAGAAATAAAAATGAGCCATGCTCTGTGAAAAGGGGGCTTAATACACCTGCATAAAGTATCGATCCAGGTCAGCCTGTGCATTCCACGCAGGCTGGCCTGAGTTCAAACATTTTGCTATCGATCAGTTTTCTGGATGCTGAAGGACCAGTATATCTCGATTCAGTTGTTGAAAGAAAACATAGATTAAATGGATACAAAGTAATGTAAAGACTTGCTAGGTATCACGCATAACGGAGATGCATTAAGCACCCTTTTGCCAGAGCATGGCTCAAATATTTTACCTCAAGTTATCAACTCAAAATGAAATTAACTCAAGACTTTTGCTCCGCGACCATTTTGAATTTAAAATTTCTGTATTTTAGTTTAAATATATTTATTTGTAATAATTAATTACAAAAGGATTGGGACGAAAGCTAACGAAAGCTTATAAAGTCCCTCTCCGAAGTACAAATGGCTCATACAATAAGTCCATGAATACAATAAAACACACACACACACACACACACACACACACACACACATACCTAAACAGTCTACAGTCTAACATAGGGAGAGAGAGAGAGATGGAGAGAGAGAGAGAGAGAGAGAGAGAGTAATGGAGGTTTCATGCACTATTAATCAAATCTTTTACTTTCCTTTATGTAAAAATGAACTTGAAGAAATAATTCCTTGTTGTCCCAAAAAGTTAGAGCATCACTTACAAAGAGGAGTGTATTTAGATCTACAACACATGAAAAATGTGAAAGAGAACGAAGTAAAAAGTTTCTTTCATTTCGATACAATGGACATTCAAAAAAGTAATGTTGATTTGTTTCTAATGCACCACAGATACAGAGAGGCGACTCAACTATATTTCGCATGAATAAATGATGCTTGAGAGAACTACATTCATTTCTTAACCTGGCATGAATAATTTGGAATCTTCTTTTACCGACAAAGAATAACCTATTCGGGATCGGTTTATCAATGTTTAAATAATTCCTAAAACTAGAAACAGACTCTAAATTTCTAATATCTTGTGGAATTGAATTCCATTCATCAACGACAGATGGAAGGAAGGAATTTTTGTACAAGTTTGTCCTACATGCAGTGCTATAAAGGTTATTAGAATTACGAAGATTATAATTACTGATGCTACTATTTAGTTGAGGGACAAGAGAACTTAAATGTGTTGGTGCAAAGCCTTTGACCATTTTAAAGAAAAGTATAAGTTTATGCAACCGCACTCCTTTCGTAGATCAGACAAAGACACTAGTTTACTACAACCTGTAACTATCCTAGCAGCTTCATTTTGTATTTTATCCAAATCATCTTTCAAATATTGGGGCATATTGTTCCATACCACATCGCCATATTCTAGAATTGGTCGAAGAAATGAGAAGTATATCACTTGGAGAGACTTTCTATCAAGACGACTTTTTAGTTGGGGCATAACATTTATTCTTTTCCAAGCCTTTTGTGCTATACTATTAATATGATAATCCCATAAGCCATCACTAGAAAGGTGTATTCCTAAATGTTTATGTGTTTGTACATTTGGAATAAGAATATTAGACATGTTTAGATCCGGATGAGTAGCCTTTGTACTTTTGCGTGAGATGACAAGAAATTCCGATTTTGTTGGATTAAATTTAACAAGCCACGATTCTGCCCAAGAATTGATTTTATTGACATCGTCTTGAAGAGTGTATTTTGTGTATTTGTGTATTTGTCTATTTTCTGTATTTTCGTTCGTTTTGGTGGTATTTTACCTTCACGATCAGGTGAAATGAAAAATTAATTCGTAGATGCACGCAATGCTATTGTAGGTCAGGTCGTCTATTTGGAATTGCATTACAGATGGCTGCCTGGCAGCCATTTTGAATTTAGAATTTGTTCTTTTTCCTCTTTTTAAACTACTCCCCTATCATAAAACAATGGAAATAAAGGAAACCCCATAGATGTTTGCACTGCTATAATTAGATAGTTCATCCTTTCTTTTTGTCTCTCTCTTGATTCGATTTATGATGGCTACCTTTCTGTCAATTTTGAATTGACAATTTTCTCTCTTCTGTTTGTTTTGAGTTATTTTTCGGCCAGCATTGGAAACTTAATAGATGGTATTACTGCTTTAATGTGGTTATTTTTGACAACTTACTTTAAAAAAAAATATATATAGAAACACCTTTAAACGACTTTTCCTCCTAAAAGAGAATTTCAAAGTAATTTTACATGAAAATTCCTTTGACGACCCTCTGCCAAAAGTGCTCAATTGAACAAGATTGCTGCCAAAGCGACATAATAATAATAATATTAATAGTAATAAAAATAGTAATGATAATTTTTAAGGACTCCTAAACTAGTAGGAGGATTTCAGAATAATTTGACAGAAATTTGCTTGGGTGACCCTGTTCACAATACTTTTCTTATTGTTCTGTTGAACAATATGGTCCTTAAACAGCTTTACTACACAGATGGCCCTACACAAAATTGCTCAAACGGTTCAGCTGAACAAAAAAAAGGCAACACACCTTACATTACTTAGCATTTCCTTTGTACAGCTTATGTCAGTGTTATAGGACCATCATGACCCTCTTGTTTACCTTTTTTCTTTATACACGTACTTTTGAAAATTCTTCTATTTGAGCCATGCTCTATGAAAAGGAGCTTTGCTGCATCAGCAAAAGATAAATGAGCCATGCTCTGTGAAAAGGGGGCTTAATGCATTTGCGAAAAGTAATGACCGCCCAGGCTGACATGGCCCGAAACTTTTCGGTATTGGTCAATTTTCTGTATGTCAAAGGACCAGTCTACTTTATGATACAGTCCTTTGTTAGACATAATGGTTCTTAAGGATTCATGAATATGTGATGACTTGCTAGGTACCATGCATCACGGAGATGCATTAAGCCCCCTTTTGCCAGAGCATGGCAAAAAACCCAATTTTCTACATGTCAAAGGACTGCTAGTTGTGTATCTCATGATTCAGTCAGTTGTCAGACACAAAGGATTTTATGAATCCATAAATATGTGGTGATTTGCTCGGTAAAATGCATTACGGAGTCGCATTAAACCCCCTTTTGTCAGAGTGTAGCTCATTCACTGTCCCACAGGTCAAGCTACTGCATCTATTGAAATGATAGTCCCGGCCATTTCAACATCCAAACCCTTCTGGCGGGGATATCAATTTTGTCAATTTGTTTGTTTCTAAAGGATCGAATAGTAGTATCAGGGGAAAAGGTTGTAAATCATCATTGGCTTATGTAACTGATTGGTAACAAAGGTCTACTTGATAAGAAAGAAATATGGCCGGATAAAAAGCTTAGATCGGAATCCAACAACCTAAAAATTATATCTGAGTCATGCTCTGTGGAAAGGGAGTTTGATGCATCTGCAAAAGGTATCGACCCAGGTCAGACTGACCCGAGTCAATTACTTTTGCTATCGGTCAATTTCCTGCATGCCAAAGGACCAGTCTATCTCATGATCCACTCGGTTGTTAGACAAAATGTATTTTATCGATCCATAATTATGACATGACTTGCTTGGTATATACGTCACGGAGATACATTAAAACCCCTTTTCCAAAGGCGTCGCTCATTTTCATTCTTATTCTCAAGTATTTTCAAAATTTTAACGTAACACAATTTCTGACTGGCTGAACCGATTGGTTTAGCCACTCAGGACTTGTGTTACTTTCTGTACTAATAATTGGTCTAAAATTCCATCTAAACATGGTTGGTGAGTAAAGGGTCCATCTTCACCAACCGTTCTCAAGAATATTCTTAGTCTTACTCTTGAATATTTTCTAAACTTGAAAGTCACACAACTTTAGCCAATCAGAAGTTGTGTTATTTGCAAATTTAGACAATTCTGGAGAGTAAGACTGAGAACGTTCTTCAAAATGGTTGGTGAATACAGACCCTGGTCAAGATCCGCACACAATAGTATTGTCTGAAGAACATATTTTCAGTTTTATTCTCTGTGAGTCTTTGGCCAAAGGATTCTTTGTGTCGAAAATGTCGAACTGTAGCCCATTGGTCTAGAGGTTCTATTTGTTTAAAAATAATTGACAAACAAATATGTGGAATGCAAACAACGACTTGCTCTTTAAGCTGAAGTAAGAAATCGTAGCTTTGTCACGATTATCAGATCTAAATGTCAAATCACCAGGGAAATCTTTGTCTTCGCTATTTTAAGGCGTATGATTACAGAGCCTCGACCAATGGCCGCACTACTTGCTTACTTCTAACGTAAGATAAAACAAATCGTAATGGCTAATTACATTTAAAACAAGTGTAGTTATGTGATAAAAAAGATGGTAGGCATATTTGGTCACAAGATCATTGAAAAAAGCGATGCTCTGTGAAAAGTGGGCTTATAGTATCTGCTAAAAGGATCGACCAGGTCAGTCTGCGGAGTCTGCGCAAGCTGACTTGGACCGAAACATTTTGCTGTTGGTCAATTTTCTGCAAGTCCAAGGACCAGTCATCCTCTTGATTCAGTCGGTTGTTAGACAAAATGGACTTCTGGATCTGATCTATGATAACTTGCTTGGTATCATGTATCACGGAGATGCATTAAGGTCCTCTTTTGCCCAAGCATGATCAAATCATACAATTATGACAGCCTTTTTCAAGAAAAGCCTATGACCCCCAAAGTCATTTTTGATGATCAAAATGTGTTTGGCCAACAAGTCAGATAGGCTACTTGTTGAAAACAAATGGTCCAACTGTCATTGATTTTTATCCTAGGAGTGCCCGACGAGTGAAAATGAAACATAATAATAGATTAATTTTTGGTTTATTTATTGTCGCCACAGGTTGTCCATACGGGCGATGCCACCCCCCCCCCCCCCCGAAGGCTGTTAGTTTTTGTTCTAGGGACATTGCAACGTCTCTATCCTCAGCTGGTTCTTTCACTCGCTCGGTGTATTGCACCGTTACACACCATCGCACAGGACCCAGGGTTAATGTCTCAACCGATAAACTACTAGTTTTTATTTAGCAAACCATGGGCATCGGACCTATACCCTGAAGTATCCCGAGGTTTCTCGTCCACCAGTTATTCCGCCTGACATGACACAAAATAGTAATAGTATCCAGTTACATTTCTAAAGCCTTTTTTTTTTACAGGGGCGGCGAAATTACAGTTTATGTCACAATGATTTATACCTGATATTGTCCATTCATATCAGATGACATTTCCTATATATGAACCATGCTCTGTGAAAAGGGAGCTTAATGCATCTGCGAAAAGTATCGACTCAGGTCAGCCTGCGCAGTCTGTGCAGGCTGACCTGGGCCGAAACTTTTCGCTATTGGTCAATTTTCTGAATGTCCAAGGACCAGTCTACATCATGATAAAGTCGGTTGTTAAAAAAAGTGGCTATTATGGATCCATAATTATGTGATTGCTTGATAAGTATAATGCATAACAGAGATTCATTAAGCACCCTTTTGCCAGATCATGGCTCATATAGTAGGGCCTTGATCCTCGCTGTCTAATATTTTGATGTCGTCAAGTTTTAACTCTTTACTAGAAGACATAATTTCAGACTTATCCAGATTGAAAGCAATTACAAACGTCAAAATAATTTTTGTTTAAATGAAGTGTTTGGTCTTTGAATGGGTAGAAAACATTGTGGGAAAAGGAGAAAATGCTGGTTACCAGCGTTTTCACCCTTTCCCCACAATGTTTTCTAATACCATTGTTTCGTCGCTTAGGGTCTTAAAGACTGGGAACTGATTGATAAGATGTCTAAAATGTAACTTTATTTTCCTAATCGATGTCAAATAGACCTGTATTTGGTATTCGTTGAACGGATCTAGCTGCAACATCTCGGTCCCAATCTTCCAAGCTTTTAAGAAGCACCCTTCAGCTATTAAGGTCCGTAAGAAGGTCGGACGAAAAAGATCATCTGCTTTAAATGTAATCTAATGCATGAGCAGAATGAATCAAAGCGCTGAAGGCGCTGAAGGCCTGGGCATCAGAACGGGTGAAGAGGTAGGAAAATGAGGCCAAGAAACTCAAAGTTGCTATCACATTTGTACAGGCTTAAAAACTGCTATCACATTTGTACAGACTAATAAAAAATATCTACATGTCTCGCACTGACAGTCTGTGGAGTTGACAACAGAATGGAAAAACAAATTTGTAAAGGCCAATATAATGAGTATTTTTGTATAGCCTTGGTCTCATGGTCTTTATGGATTAAAAGGAGCTAATTTTCAAAGGATTTTCTGTTTCCTAATTTCTTCCTTTACGTTGCTTTGGCAACAAATCATGGTAACAAACCAAAATGAGCAGGGTGCAACAGCAGGAAATATTTCTGGAAAGTGCAAAAATCCACAATGGCCAAGCAATGAATCATAGTTTTCTTTCATTTTACCACACTCAGTCTATAGGTTGAAATAGTAACCATGTCCTTTGAGCAATAACAAGGAAAAACATAAAGTCTTTAAAGGCTAATATCACAGAGCACGATTTGGTGTCTGAGAAGACAATCTTTTACGTATTTCTTTTTATTTTTAAGTTTTGGTTTCTATGGCAACAAATAAAAAGGCGTCCGCATTCTGGCGCCAATCCTCGGTTGATTTTCAGTGAAAACACGAAGTTGAAAAAGGGGCATAACTTGATAGTTATGTACCCTTATTGGTTATGCTTCCCTTTTGATAGTTAACAACTTGTCCAAGTTTCAAGTAAATATTTTCACTTATAACAAAGATTTTGTAAAATGTCAAATATTTTGCATGACGACGACTCAAACGACGAAGATGATGACACTAGGGCTGTGAAAATACCATACCTCTAAAAACACCTGAGCTAAAAGTTCTCAGTCCAAAAAGGGGCATAACTCATTACTTTGCCAAAAATATTTTGGTGGTTACCTACCTCTGTTGTACTGATATAAATTCCCCTTTTAACTGTTAACGAAAAGTTAAAGTTTGAAGCAAGTATCTTCATTAATGACAGACATGATAAAATGTCAAAGGTTCTGAAAATTTAAAGCAATAAAAAAAGGGCGTAACTGTGTCAAAAATATTTTGATGATTACCTGCCCTATATGGGTACCCCTTTTGACAGTAAATAACTTGTACAAGTTTGAAGTAAATATCTTCAGGAATAACAGAGATATTAACAAATGTCGAAGTTTTTGCACGACGACAATGACGCATAGGCTTTGCCAATAGCATGACGCTTTCTTCGTAAACAGATGAGCTAAAGACTACCAGTTGAATAAGATAATATGTATGATACAAGACTACTCAAGGCACATTTCTATAAAGTTTTGTCAAAATATCTGCTGTAAATGCCACTTTTCAACTTTCGCATTGAAAGTCTATGGAATCTCTATTTTGCCATAATCAACCAAGTTGGAAAGCCGATTTTCATGAACAAAAGGGCTGTTGGACCTAAAGCCCTCATCTGAGTAAAGTCATCTAGGATTGATAAATTTGAAAAACACAAATGAGCCATGCTCTGGCAAAAGGGGGTTTAATGCATCTCCGTGATCCATCAATCCAAACGAGCCATCATATATTAATGGATCCATAAAATCCATTTTGTGGAGCAACCGACTAAATCATGAGGTACACTCGTCCTTTGACATGCAGAAAATTTGCCAAAAGCAAAAAGTTTCGATCCAGGTCAGCCTAAATACCCATGGAGATCAAGATCAGATTGCACTGAATGTCAAGTCTGATCTTCGATAGAAAACGCCCACCAGCTACTTAACTCTTGACCACACATTCTCGAATTTTAAGGACTCCAAAGATATAGCCTCATGAAAACCTTTTGGGAAAAAAATGTACTCTTTTTTCCTACAAGGTTTTCTGCACTTTCACAGCCAGTAATCAACATTTCAGCTAAATCTAACTTGACGTTCGCAAATGTTTTCAATTTAGACAAGTCTAAAATTTCATCGTTTTTTAAAGATTAACTGGTTTTCAATGGCTCATGTTACAAACTTTAATACATATTTGGTATTGTATGCTCCGAGTTTGCTATTGGTCGAAATGGTTATGGGCCGAGATGTCATATCTGGACAATTCTAACAGGAAGAAATAAGGCAAATATACCAATCAAATACATACTTATAACTTCAGACACGAGGTGCAAGGTAATTTTACGAAAATTAAAATCTTACTGAGGTTTTGAGACACTTTTTTCAGAGAAAGAGCACATCGTCTGCGTAAAAAACGCTATCGTTATTTGTCATTCACATGGTGTATAGAAAAAGGATAAACGAACGATCCCGATTAGTGCTCGGCAACAGCGCTCGTCACAACTCGGTCGATTGCGTACCTATGTCAAAACATTTGATCAACGATCACCCGAGGTTTGCCAATTGTTTCTTTCACTGTCAAGCGCACGAATTTGCACTTATGAATAACCTCACGAGGGCCCCAAATTCTCAATCAACACTTCGTACGATGAAAATCGCACATCTATCAAAGTTTGTTGTGAAAGTAAACCTTACTATGATGTTCAAATCGAAATATTTTATTGTCTAAAGGCGTCGTTTCCTTCAGCGTAGTGAGATAGATTGCAGGCGGTACTTTTCACTTTTACTCAGGTTTTTCCGTAAATGCATGACTCGGGTTTTTCTGTAAATGCTTGGATGGGGTTGAAATTTTGGTATACGATTCCTGTGGCCTTGGGCTTGGCAAGCCAAGCCCAGGCTAAAAACAGAACATCCTGTTTTGTTCTGTTCTGTTTTAATACTTGTATGTATATCTAATTTGGTACATTAAAATTTCCCAACCAACGAAACAACAGTGAAAAATGGTGTCACCGATTACAATACAAACAATATGTAGACAAACAATTGTTAATCCTTTACCACACAACCTCGAGTTTGAACGACCCTGAGCAAAAAGGCTTCTGAAAACAATCTGGCAAAAGGAGAAAATGTTGGTAACCAGCATTTTCTTCTTTTCCCACTGTTTTCAACCCTTTTAAATACAGAAATAGTCACCTGAGCTACATTTAATTTGTTGTTTGTAGATGTTATGAATTTGGCTCAGTCCAAAATTTTGACGTGTGGTAAAGAGTTAAGTGCAAGAAATAATAACAGGAGAATATATCCGAAGGAAAGGAACGTGTCTCTTAAGAAGGGTATCAAAACATTGTTGAAAAGGGAGAAATTGATTGTAAAAAGCAGTTGCTACTTTTCCTATGTTTTCTAAATAAAAAATAACGTTATGAAATGTTGTACAGGGTTGTACTTGTCTGTTGATGGATTAACTTTTCACAACAGGATCACGACTTTTAAAGACCCTGGGCAAGAAGCGGTTTGAAAACGTTATTGGAAAATGAGAAAATGCTGGTTATCAGCATAAAACAATCACTTGTTTCAACGGCCCTTGGCAGCAAGGCGTCTGAAAACATTGTAGGAAAAGGAGAAAATGCTGGAAACCAGCATTTTCTCCTTTTCCCATAATGTTTTCTACCCTTTCTACCCATTACAATCCTACTATTAGAACCATATTTTCAATTTGAAACAGTCTGAAGTTTTGTCGTCTGGTAGAGTTAAATCAAGGCGGATGCGGCAAAGGGTCGATTTTTTTTTTGTCATAGGCTCTTATCAGGTGAAAGCTTATTGATATTTGTTGACATTCGCTACCTGAAACTTTCGTACCCGAGTAGCTGATAAGTTATTTAAGAACTGTCAATATTTTAATTCATTGACGATAACAACCTTTTCGAAGCTTTTAGGGACAGAACAAACAAAACGTCAGCACAAACACTTTACTCTTTAACGTCACCCTTTTGTGTTCCTCCAACGTGGAATACCAGTACGCAATCTAGCTTTATGGTAGGACTGTGTTTGCTCTTCGCTGTCTGTCTGTCTGTGTGTCTGCCTGTTTGTCTGTGTGTGTGTGTCTCTCTCTCTCTCTCTCTTTCTGGTTTTATGTCTCGAACCGTTCGTTTCCACCTTCCTTTTCTATATCTGTGTCTGTTTCGCGTTATGGTAATATTTCTTTCTTTCTTTTTCTTTCGTTCTTTCTGCCTTTCTGCGTTTCTTTCTTTCTGCGTTTTTGTCTTTCTGCCTTATTTCTGTCTCTTTCTTTCGTTTTCTGTCTCTCAGTCTTACTTTTGTCTTTGTCTTTCACAGTTCTTATTTTGTTTCTGTCTGTATGCCCGTATAACTATTTCTTCTGGGGATGGGCTTTTCTTTTATCCCTTAGGCAGCTACTCACTGGCATTTTGCAGACAGTGTAGATCAAGATCAGTTTGTACAGAACGTGCAGTCTGATCTTTGATCTACACTGCCCATTAAGGAGATGCCATTTTCCCAAAAATTATCTTTCAAATAGCAAAATTTGGATTTATACTGTCGGTTTGAATGTTTCATTTCATTTATTTAGGGTTAATGTAACTATAGTCCCGTGCACTGACATCTGCTTTTGTTTCTACAAAACACATGCTTTATACTCGTGTTTTATTTGCAGACCTGGTAACCATGATAGTTTGCAACCATGATATTTTGCAACTATTACCTTTAGAATTTGCCCAGAATGATTGTTTTTACGAAGATCAAAATTGTAGAAGGCCAAAAATGGTCAGGGAAAAATCTACCGGTCTCAAATAACAAAATATCTGGGTTCGAATCAGGTTAAAGCGGTTCACAGGTTCACAGGTTCTAGACGTGAGCATTGACTTGTTCAAAGAATATGTGTCGTGATGAAGGAAAGTTACAAAAAAATGCCTCGTAGCTGTTTTAAGCAAATTCAGTAACCCTTTCGGCGCCATAGGCAAAAACAGGGGCTTTTTGCGGTCTGTATGGATCAATTTCAGACTGCACAAAACGTGCCATCTGGTCTTGGGTTTGAACTATCGGCTTGTTCAGTTTAGCCCCTCAAATGAGTTGCAGGCTGACATGAGTCGAGACTTTTTGCTCTTTGTATATTTTTATTAGCTTGGCTAAGGGCCATTCTATCTGCAGATCCAGGTGAATGTCAGACGAAACAGATTTTATGGATCCATCATTATGTGATGACCTACTTGGTAAAATGCAATACGGAGATGCATTTAACCCCCTTTTGCCAGAGCATGGATCATATTTAGGTGCATTTCACGCAGCAGTATAACTGAACTAATGTTGAAAACATCGTTTAACACCATACTCGTCGTTTAACACCATTAAAAATTCTTACAGACAAAAGTGAAAGAGACTGACATTTGAGTTTCGATTCGATTATATTGATATAGCAACACTGAAATATTAAAGGCATGTCAGTTACGGCTTTTGCGGCCTTGAAGATGACACGTACTTAGAATTTTAATTGGGAAAAAGAGGGGCAAACCATGAAACTTGTTCATTAATACTTGACGTCTTGGTAATACTTTTAAGTTTGGTAGCCTTTCTGTTTAACCGTCTCAGCGTTATAGGCAAAGGAATGAACTTTTGCGAACGGCATAGATCAAAATCAGACTGCACAGAACGTACAGTCTGATCTTTGATCTCTGCCGTCCGATGCTATTGTGAAGCCTTTTAAAATACAAAGAAATCCTGTCTCATTTTCAGTCGATTGTATCCTAGAGGGTTTGGGACCGTACTCACTCGCCATTAAAAATTGCATTCTAACTGAACCAAATGGTTTAGTCAGCCAGAAATTGTGTTACTCTCTGAATACAGAATTGGCTAGGGAAAGTAGGCAAGTATTGACCTGAACTGGGAAAGGTCATGATTTGACTATGACGTGAACTGATGTAGTTTAGAATGAACTTGATGGAATGACAGCAACGGGGCAAATTCTGTATGATAAATGCAATTTGCTTTTATGATATGCAAAAATGTCCTTACGTTGATAACAGATCATCATAATCATCATCATCATCATCATCGTCATCATCAGTCACATAGAAGTGTTCATAAATGATTGTTTCTATTTTCAGTTCTGACGGAGTGTTTCGAGAAGTTGTATATATGAAGATATGACGAGGGCATCCCAAGGTTCCGCACCAGTATTTCGGGCCATGTATCCGAAAAGGAGCGGAATGGGCGGAAACTACCCGCAATGGATGAGAACCTTGGAGGAGAAATACCAAAAACTTCACCGGAAGATCACGGAAAACACTGCTACTGGAAACATGCGATACGGTCACAGTTTGGGAAAGTCGGTGTACGATAGCAGGTTATCCCACGTTCTATTGAAGTACCGAGACATTGGTTCGGCTAAGCAGAACACTAAACAAAATCTTACAACAAAGAAAAGTGGCAATGTACAAACCGAATGTGACATAAACAGAGAGAACACGGAACAAACACTGACTTGCAGATCAAACACGCCCGGGCTATATTTAGAAAACGAGGTGATTAACAAACAAACCCAGCCGTCGAATAATGACCTACAAAGTACAGACGATAGTTCGAAATCGAACGCTGGTAAAACGCCGCCAGCAGAAACGACAGATCACGTTATCGAGTTTAGGGAGGGGTATTTGAAAGAAGCCCAAGATAAAATAGTAATTAATCAAACATCGGATGAAAGTTTGAAACATAAGGACGATAAGCAGATCGAAAACGAAATAGAATCTTTGGAATTTACGGCGAACGAGGAAGCAGTGAATAACTCCAAAGTTGTTATTCTCGAAAATGAGAAGCCAAGTCGACGCCACATTAAAACGTCGATTAGTCGTACGAGTAAGCTGACATCTAGATCGTGTCCAGCTAAAATTCAATCGAAAAGTGCTGCAACTTTGAAATCTACGGAAACGACACTATTGTCAAGGAATATAAGTGCTCAGAAAAACTCGAAAATGTTCACGCCTATGTCGGAAGAGGCTAAACATGCAATTACTGAAACGATTCAGGAAATGAATATTTCTGTGGATAATAGACGAAGCTGGAAGACAGGTGATGTTCAGTTTATACCGAGTCGAACGAGAAAATGTGTTAAGAATTGGAGTGCCCCCAAACCAGTTAAACCTAAAGTTGTTTACAACGCAAAAGCCGTGTTAAACAGTGTTTCTAAAACGCTTGATGACATCAACGATGACGGGCAAAAATGTGGTGCGAGCAATAATGGGGATGAGTTTTCGTTTCAGTCATCATCTGGTTCCTGTCAAAAAGATCGGTTACCAAATATACAGAATGAAGGAGTGTCTGACAGGAACCAGGGCCGGAACCAGTCATATAGACTTCCTGGTATTGGAAAATTTGAAATATCACAAGCTGATTCCCAGTTTGAAATCACTCCCCCAGGTTTTGATGTCAGGTATAACGATATTCAACCGGTCGAAAATCGGGACTCAGAGACTCCGCCACCGGATATCAGGCAGATGGCAATAGAAAAGTGTTCTGAATGGTTGAATAAGTACAGTAAATGAAGACAGTTTATATATAGAAAAATCTCGTATATTTGAAGACGTGTTGATCCGAATTTGTATCTTTTTATCCGAACTGTTAGCTCGGACGGACATGCCGGAAGAAAATAGTGCAACGGCAGTTCTCCGAGCAATTAGAACTTTTCCTGCATAATTTTGTTAAAATATGAATGTTGAACAACTAATGTAATCTCTGTGTGCAATGTTATATTTAAACCGTTACTCTACATAGAACGCGTATGACAAAGATGTGAAACAGAAAGTAAACTTGCGACGCCATTCTTCATCGGTATGTAAAATATTATGGAGAAAGGAGTAATTGTGTTATGAAAGCAATGGCCGCTTTTCCCAAAATGTTTTCACAGGCCGTCTTCTGCAGGGACATGAAAGTTGTATTTGTTTGGTCATGTGTTGAAACGTATTTCAGTTTACAGCGATTAAAATATGGATAATCCGAATACACGGGTAATTCGGCCTGATATAAAAGAACACTTTACGCTTTATCACACGATCCTGAGTTTTAATGACCCTGACACTTGGAAGACTGTTGAGAAAAAAAATCGAGGCAACTTCTTTTCAAACGGTGTGCTTTTTCCTTTCACTTACAATCCTTATGATTTGAGCCACAGTTTTTCTGTCGTCTACAAGAGCTGTCAAGACGAATAAGTCTATACTTTTGCTCTTTTGTTAAAGGTTAACTCTTTACCAAACGACAAAAATGTAGACATTTCCAAATTCAAAGAATTTCTAGACAACGATTTAAATGTGACTCAAATGACGGAGCTTGTCTTTGATAGGATAGAAAACATAGTGGGAAATGGAGAAAATGCTGGTTACCAGCATTTTCTCCTCTTCCCACAATGTTTTCAAAGGGTTTCCTAAGGGTCTGTAAAACTCGGGATTGTGTGGTAAAGGGTCAATCTATCGTTTTGTCCACAGAGACCCAACGGTTGACAGGATAGGATTTGTAACCCGTAGGCCCCAAATTTGATTTTCGAAGGAGCCGGCAGTCTGTGGATGTGTCTATAGGCAAAGCAATTTTTGTTAGCCCTGAATGATAGCTTACTTAAACAGTAATGTGACCTACATATTGTTTAGAACGGTGTTAAATGATGCAACAATTCAAAGCAATCATTTTCATTTTTTGACTAAAGCACGACGTTTTTGTTTTTTCGACAGAGGATGTCGAGTCTCTAGTTTCACGAACGACACAAATGTAGTTTTGTTTTCCGCTGCAAAGTTAATTTATTACAGTAAAATAATGTTCAAACAGAACATTGGTTGGTTTTGTTTTGTCGTGGTTATGTACATGTATGTATGTATGTATATGTATGTATGTATGTATGTATGTATTGTCGTGGTTATGTACATGTATGTATGTATGCACATGTATGTATATGTATGTATGTATGTATGTATGTACATGTATGTATGTATGTATGTATGTATGTATGTGTGTATGTACATGTATGTATGTTTATGTATGTATGTATGTATGTATGTATGTATGTATGTATGTATGTTTATGTATGTATGTATGTATGTATGTATGTATGTATGTATGTACATGTATGTATGTTTATGTATGTATGTATGTATGTATGTACAGGTATGTATGTTTATGTATGTATGTATGTATGTATGTATGTATGTATGTATGTATGTACATGTATGTATGTTTATGTATGTATGTATGTATGTATGTATGTATGTATGTATCTTTTTTTGTGAGTTTCGTTGTGTACATTTTGCTGTACCACTTTAAATCAGTCTTAAACCTTAAGCTGCGTTTACGATGCATTAGTATTTGCCGGCACCAGTGGAAATAATTATGGGAAAGAGATAAAATGCTAGTTCTCCTTTTCCCCCAATGTTTTCAAAAGCCTCTTTCTTCAGGGTCGTTAAAACTCAGGATAGTGTGGTAAAGGGTCAATTCTACCCCTGTGGGCTAAAACAATCGAATTTTGTTTGAGTTCTAAAAATAAATATTAACCCTTAGCCTGCTAAATAACTGAAATGACATTTTCAAGCCGATAGTAAAAACCCCAATTTTGTTATTTCGAAGGTATTTTAGGGGAAAAGTATCTTCCTTATCGGACAGTGTAGATTCAAGATCAGACTGCACGTTCTGGGCAGTCTGATCTTGATCTACACTGTGTGCAAAAGGTCCGTTAGTCGCGCTTAGCAGCCTAAGGGTTAAACCGCAGTTAAAAACAATTTCGGTCACGATTAAGCAACTCGAAGCGGACGATGTTGATTGTATGGTGTTCTATTCAGTTTTGTATCTGATCCACACCGCCCACTACAGGTATCTAAATGTTCTGTGCAGTCTGATCTTGACCTTCGCCGTCTGCAAGAGACATTTAAGTTGCCATTTGTACCGAAAAAAAGTTAACAGTTTTGCCATACTTAGGATATCAATAGCAAAAACTATGTATCTAGATGTAGATCAGACGTTACAAAATGCGTATCGAACAGGATGAGACATCAAAGACTTCCGGACTTATCTTGATCTTCTCTAATGGCAAAGAGATCGAGGTCGGACGTTCAGTCGGTAACGTGCAGAGCTTGAAACCCCAGGGGTCGATAGTTCGATTACCCAGCCGGGGCAAATTCTTTCCACGGAAGATAGTAATTGGTACAGGATGCGTTCCTCTCTCGCCCTTGGACATTGTATCGGCTACGTCAGATTGGGAAAGCAGACAGCGGTTTGGAAAGAATGTTGTTCGAAGCACTGATACAAGAAACTCCAGGAAAGTACAGATAGGTGCACTGGCCACCGCAATATAACGAAAATGGCGTTTCATATAAACGAATATATAGATGATTTTTTTTTGTGAAAGATCGAAATTCATTTTGTCGAGTGAACATCATCGGCAGTCTTTTCACGAGTGGCACAGCAACGAGTGAAAATAATTATTACCATATGATGTTCACAAGATGAATAAATTTCAATCTCTCACCAAAACAAAAAAGAACTCTATATATATATTCTTTCCTTCTGACCTTTTTGTTGAGACCTGCAAAGAACAGGGAAGCTCTCGGTATTTCCGTACCAGTATATCAGTCGGTAAATTCAGTGGTCGAAACGGTGAAATATCAAACCATAATCCACCATTATTTCACGATAAACCATGAAGTGAAGTGAAGGAATGCGCAGAAATTTGCTAGTTTGAAATCATCAGGGGAAGTAACTACAATCAAGGGCAAATTATAATGCTTTGGGTTAATTACCTTATTTTGTTGGGAAATACCTCACGACGCTAAATAATTAAATGAGCTACACTGTGGCAAAAGGGGGTTGAATGAATCTCAGTGATACATGATGCCATGATACCAAGCCGGTCATCACAGTAACGGTATGTATTGTGGGTCCATAAAATCAGTTGTATGAAACCTACCGAATCATGAGGTAGACAAGTCCTTTGACACGCAGAAAATTGATCAAAAGCAAAAAGTTTCGACCGGGGTTAGCTTGCGTGGACTGCGCAGGCTGACCTGAGTCGACACTTTTTGCAGATGTATTAAGCCTCCTTTTCACAGAGCATGGTTCAATTATGTATGTACATGTATGTGTTTATAACTTTTTAGGCAATGTTTTCTGTCCTTTAGGCCCTTTAAAAAATGTTGCCATATTTTAACAGCCGAGCCACAGTAGCTCAGTCGGTAGCGCACAGGACTTGAGAACAGGAGATCACTGGTTCGATCCCCGTTTCTCCCAATTTCTTTTCGAGGATTGATGTTAGTCATTGCGGCAGGATTCATTCCTCTTACCGCTGACCATTGTTGCGAGGATGGTTATGTGGGAAAGCAGCCACTGGCTTGGAAAGAATGTTGTGCGGAGTAGGCTACTGGTAAAAGAAACTCCAGGAATGCATCGGCTCGGCTTTTGTAATACCAGCCGTATACCAAGAACATTGGCCAATCTACAAAAGCAATAGGCCTATATGTATGTCTTTCCTTTTTACTTCATGTAGATTACGGTGGCAGTGCGCAGTTTGGGTTAGAAAGACAGTTTGCCCAATATGCTTGCTGCTTCTTGACATACGCCTCATCGTAACATGTCTGTGGTGGGCAGCACACTCCACTCATTGGTCGATAGCACAATAAACCTGGAATAGTAGTTTTCACGCTTTCAACAAAAAGCTAGGATTTATCCATAACAAAGCATTTGAGCCATGCTCTGTGAAAAGGGGGCTTAAAGCATCTGCGAAAAGTATCGACCCAGGTCAGCCTGCGCAGTCCGCGTAGGGTGACCTGGGCCGAAACTCTTCGCTATTGGTCAATTTTCTGAATGTTCAAGGACCAGTCTACCTCTTTAGTCAGTTGTTAAAAATAGTGGCTATTATGGATCCGTAACTATGTGATGGCTTTCCTATCATGGATCACGGAGATTCAATAAGCCCTCTTTTGTCGGAGCATGGCCCATTTGGAGATGACAAATGATCTCGAAATGCCTCGTATAATGAAATTTATCTTTCAAACGGTAGAAAACACTGTGGTTAAAGGAGAAAATTCTAGTTACCGGCTTTTCTTTTCACATCCCAGTGTTTTCGAGATATTAGAGGGAGCTATTTAGATGTGTATAATCTCACCAAACTTGAAAAATGATTAATCACTGACTTAGATAAGCTGATAGCTGGCATATCATCTGTAGGAAAGAAAGACAAAAGTAAAGAAAAAAAAAAAAAAATAGTATTTCCTCAATGGGCTACCTAGTTTCTTTATGTACTTTTAGACTCCGCGTCACATGTAATGATTATGATCAATAGTATGCGTCGATTACGAGGATTCATATTTGAATCCGTATGATGACGTCATGTCTGATGTAATGAAAATAGATGGTGAGACCGATTGCGAAACGATCACCCTGCAATATAAGGCCCAGTAGCGGCCATAAGTAAACATTGCGGGTGTTTCAATACATTTGAGCTACGTCCTGGCAAAAGAGGGCTTAATGCAACTCTGTGATGCATTGTACCAGGCAAGTCATGTCATAATTATGGATCAAAAAAAAAAACATTTTGTCTAACAACCGACTGCATCATGAGGTAGAAGTAGTATAGGAGGGTAGACTAGGGACAAATGAGGCATTTTGTCCCTAGTCTACCCTCCCTGGAGCAAATTTGTCCCTAGTTTGCCCGCCACGGCGGGCAAACTAGGGGCAAATTTGGGCAAAAGACCGGTCAAAATGTCAAACCGGAAGTGGATGTCCGCCATCTTGGATTTTGCTTCTGGACATTTTTTGTCCCTAGTCTACCCTCCCTGGAGCAAATTTGCCCTGGGGTGGGTATTTCGGCATTTTGGCGGCCATCTTGGATTTGTCCCCAGACTGGCCCTACCGTGGAGGTCTCTCTGGGGCAGACACTATGGGGTATAATGGTCATGTGACGTCACAGGTTGGACTTAGTCTTTTTCCATCGTCTTTGTTCGGCTGAGATCTGTTCTTTCTCTATCACCGTATTGAACTTAGTCTTTTTCTTCGTCTTCGATCGGCTTAGCCTTTCTCTATCACCGTGTTGGACTTAGTCTTTTTTCCACGATATGAGCTATATTCCCACCTCACGTTGGTTCAGGCAAAGAGTATCGTTGGACTTAGTCTTTTTTCCGTCTTCGTTCGGCTGAGAGCTGTTCTTTCTTCCTCTACCATCGTTGGACTTAGTCTTTTTTCCACGATATGTTGGTCTTTCTCTCTACTATCGTTGGACTTAGTCTTTTTCTCCACGATATAGGTTATATACCATCTCACGCTGGTTCAGGCAGAGAGTATCGTTGGACTTAGTCTTTTTCCACGATATGGGTTATATGAGCTATATATCGTATCATGGTTGAATTAGTCAGACAAGATTTGTCTCCCTTTGTGCTATACGCGACTTTCCCGGAAATCAAACATGACGTCATTTTCCGAAAATGTAACCAAATCATGTTTACTGGGGTTTTCCGACATTTCTCAGGAATCAGATCATCTAGACTTATCCGATCTTAGTCTTATTCGTCCCTAGTTTTATTCGTCCCTAGTTTTTTTATCTGCAAAACTTTTTAATTGTAAAAATTTTTTATTCGAAATTTTTATCCGAAATTTTTATCCGAAATTTTTAATCGTAAAAAATTTTCTACCACTAAAAAAGTTTTTCTATTGATAAAAGTTTTCTCTCTGCAAGATTTTTCTCTCTGCAAGATTTTTTATCTCTGCAAGATTTTTTAATCGTAAAAATTTTTTCTATCGCTAAAAATTTTTCTCTCTGTGAGATTTTTTTCTCTGTAAGATTTCTTATTTGAAAAATTTTGTCTACAACTTTTTTCTCTGCAAGTTTTTCTCTCTTTACAAGATTTTTTTTTTAGTTGAAAATTTTCTATCACTAAAAAAGTTTTTCTCTCTGCAAGATTTTTTTAACCGTAAAAATTTTTCCATCGCCAAAAAAATCTTCTCTTCAAGTTTTGTCTACGACCTTTTTTATTTGAAAAAATTTGTCTGCAACTTTTTCTGTCTGTAAGTTTTCTCTACAAGTTTTTCTCGCTGCAAGCTTTTTCTCTCGATAAAAATTCTTCTCTTCAAGTTTGTCTACAACTTTTTATCTCTGTAAGACTCTTTGTCTGCAAGTTTTTCTCTTTTGCAAGATTTTTTCTCTTTACAAGATTTTTTAATCGAAAAATTTTTCTATCGATAAGAAATCTTCTCTTCAAGCTTTGTCTACAACTTTTTTCTCTCTGCCAGTTTTTTTCTCTTTGCGAGGTTTTTGAAAAATTTGTCTACAACTTTTTTCGCTTTGCAAGATTTCTCTACAAGTTTTTTCTATTGTTAAAAACTTTTTTCTCTGCAAAAGTACAACTCTTAGAATACATCTGCGAAATTGACAATTCTCTTGGTTAGTCCTGAAAAGGACTGTTTTGTTTTTGGTATAGCTTTCTGCTTTTATCGACAGCTTTTCTTTGCTATCTTTTTTATTTCTGTGGTTTTTTCTCCTCTATTGAGAACTTTCCTCTATTGAGAGCTTTCCTCTGATGACAGCTTTTCTTCTGATGACAGCTTTTCTTCTGATGACAGCTTTTCTTCTGGTTCTTTTGGGATCATCGGGAACTTGAATTCCTTGAAGTTATCAATGTTTTTTCCATATTTACCCAACCCCGTTTTTGGTGGTGTTACAGAGCTGGGATCGAATCGTTGTTTTTTGTGAAGTTGGTTATCGTCTTCCTCTACTTTCTCTGATTTTCGTTTTCTTCCTCTTCTTCTTGGCTTGACTTCTTCTGTCTGAGTTGACTGATGTTCTACAGGAGTGACGATAGAAGCTGTTAACTTTTGAAAACTGGTTTTATCAAAGTTAACCTGGGCTGGAATCGTTATAGATGAATCTTGTCTTACAGATGAATCTTGTTGACTCTGTTGATTTTGTAGGCATAATGTCTCAATGTTTTTATTGAATTGATTCATATTTGTGTTTAATATTTTCACTTCGTCTAAAATCTGAGTTATTACAGAATTTTGGTTTGAAATCAATTGGTTTATTTCTTCTTCGATTTTATTAACCGATCCTGTCATCGGCTCAATGAATGTTGAATTCATAGCTGTCGATAGAATATCTCTACTGTTTTCAGGCTGTGGTGAGGAGATGTCTAGGATGGGGTTTTCTTGTGGTAAGGAGTCGTCTAAAACGTCTAAGTTGGAATCCATTTTTCCGTGATCAGTTTGGTCTAAGTTGGAATCCATTCTTCCGTTAACAGTTTGTTTTATTTGCACTAGTTAACAGTTTGTTTTATTCGTACTATTCGAGAATCGAAAGTCGAATGATTATAGAGAGAAAGTTCGCCAGCAATTTATAGTTTTTGGTAGAGAGGGTTTGTCTTGGGACGTAGACTTAAACTTTTCTGTAGGTATTGTAGATAGAAAATTCATTTATATAGAATGTTATTTTCTATGTTTCACTCACATAGAAAATAACATTCTATATGAATAAAATTTCTATCTACATTTTTTCCATCTCTGTTCTTTTTTGGGATCTTGTTAATTTCTTTTTGGGAAGGAATCAAAAAACATACGACTTTTGTTTTTTGATCATTTCATATGATCTATCTACAATTCTCCAAGTCTGAACTTTTCTTTATTCAAGTTTTTTGGGAAGAAATAAAAAACAGGCGACTTTTTTTAAATCATTTCTTTATTCAAAGTTTTTAACTTTATTCAACTTACAATACATGATTCATTCAAAGTTTCTGACAACACAGTTTTTAACAATATTATCGTTAAAAACACTATAACATTTTTAACAATACAGTTTTTAACAATACAGTTTTTAATCTACAACAATGACAAAACAATTCTTACAATGCAAATTCACAAATACCTCGATTTTTCCACTTGTCTTCATGTTCCACAATAACTTTATGCAGTTGGTCATTACCTAAAAACAATGGGAATTTGCTATCCATTTCACTATATTCACGTATCCCACTAAATGGAAAAACATGTTTTGAAATATCTTTTGTCGAAAGAGTTGAATATACGATTTCTTCTGTGACATCTCCATCAAATAGAATATAACCTTCCAGGGTATCCACTGTTTCCTCACCGTCTTGAATAGATCCTTTTTTGTAGCGTAAGTAAAAGTCAAACAGAACTGATTTCATTTTCAGGACGTTCAGAAAACTTTCTTCTGTTCTTCCTATGATAATGAATTGCCATCGACTTGTGGAATCCATTTGTTTAGCAATATAGTTGTCTTTCAACAGACAAATTGCTAAATAAGCTTTGAGAGGAAGATCGAAATCTGTGTCATCCCCCATCATCACAATAAAGCTGTGTATACCATACAATTTGCAGGATTTTTCTCCTTTTGCAACTCCCTTATGCAATTTGTTTATCCAAAGTTTCAAACAGCTGAATTTAATATCAGACTGTACTTGTTCATCGAGTGTGTGCAGATCGATGAAATCTCTATAAACTTTTTCACGTAGTTCTATCGGTAAAGACAGCATTTCACTTGACATGATTTCACTTTTGATAGTTTTCACTGCTTTTTTAAAAAACGTCTTACTTTGATCGTTCACTTCAAAACAGTGTAACACGATGTTGTTTCTTACAGATATTTATACCCTTAAACTTTTATGACCATAGGGAACAGTATCAGTATCGTTTACAATCACTCTTTTGGTGTATACAGAGCGAAAGGCTTTTGACTGTGGTTCGCTGGTCACTGTTCTGTCTTTATGTCTTTTGATTCTACAGTCATACTGAACTTTAATTTCTACTGTGCGATCCAAAGCACATTTTGAATAGGTGTCGAAATTCACCAGCTGATTTGTATTGTAATCCAAAGTAATTCCCTTGACTTTACATTTGCTTTTTTCTTTTCCATCTTTTGTTTTCATTTTATAAGCGTAATTCTTGGGACCTAATCCTCTGAAATGGGTAATTCTACAATCAGGCTCTTCATCGGTCCATTTTCCTAGTCTGCTGTTAATAATGGGAGGGTTCCACAATTCAGGATCATGAATGTACATACAACTATCTGTATCGAAATACAGTACTCTATCCTCCAATCTTTCAAGAACACTGTACAGTTCCAACCTTGCATAAGCTGTTACGTAGGATGCTACAATAACATTGGCTGTTGCATGCGTTTCGACAAAGTCCATCTTTTCTTCATAGTTGACCAAAATGAATGGGCATTCGTTGTCAAAGATTTCCACATGTTTTACCGTGTATTTCGGGTCGGTAATCAACTCGAAATATTTAGACGGTTCTCTGATGTATTTCGTCTTGCTAATGTTTTCACGCTGTGCTAATTTTCCCCAAAGACAGTTCAGCATAATCTTAGCAAATGATCTTTTGCCAGGATTTTTTTGAATACATTTGGGATCGAGACGAATCCCTTCGGCTTCCTCATACTCGCGAATGAATTGGGACTTTTCCGAGTCTGTCTGACACCAACCGGGATATCCACTGGCTTCTTGCTTGATTTTCAAGAAATTGTCCACATAGCCTTTAAAGAATTGGTCCGAAACAGAGTCGAAATGCCAGATTTCATACACTTGCATTAGCCGATATCCACAGTCGAGAGCTTTGAACAGTTCGAATGTAACCCAAGTTCCAACCAAGGCTCTCTCTTCTCTGTCATAATTACAAACGTTTGAGCTTTCTTGTGCACATTTCATACAAAGTGGAAACATCATCTTGTTGTTACAGTGAACTGGAAGAACAGGGTGAAACAAATCAGTTGGCGGTAGAACTTTGCATTTAATGAGTCCTTCATACTGACGAATATTCTCCATGTCAATGTTCTCATAAGTCAAGATTGTTGGATGACCTACAGGATAGAATTTATGTTTGCAGACGTAAGGATACAGAGAGCAAATGTCAATGTACTTGATTTCCTTCTCACTGCTTTCCTCAACATCATAGGCAATTTTTATTGCATTGCATCTGCCTCCAGCCAGGCCCTCTCTTGGTTCGATGGGATCATGGTTCGGGTATAGACTTTCAATGGTTTTTTTGTACTCTTTATCCTTCTTCATCTTGGCGTCGAATTCATGCTCCCATATGGTCACGACGTTATATCCCATTCTTTTGATGGTTTCTAACCGTTCGATAGTACTGTTGTACAATTCATCCATTGTTTTTCCATTGATGGGGTTGATATATTTTCGATCCTTGAAACATGTCTGACAACCATGAAATAAATCCCCGAGGAATTCATAGACAGTGTTTGATTTGTGGTGAAATCCGTCTACAGTGTATTTCCCTATTCGGAATTCACCACCATTTTTGGCATGTTGAATATGAATCACTTTTTCTCTAGCGATGCTTTGAATCCAACGTATAGCTTTCATAGAAAACCGACGTCTGACTGGATCTTTGCTTGAAATGATGGCTATCTGATCTTTTGGTAAATAATCTTTTCGCCAAATCTTGTTACAGGCTCCGGCGATGGTAAACGCCTCTGTAAATGGACAAATTCCACTCTGTCCGATGAACAACTTTCTGAATTCACCACAGCCTCGTCTTAGGATATCAACATCCGATCGACAGTACATCTCCATCTCTTTTTGAAAATTGAATTCCTCACCGTTTTGAACTTTGTCATTATACCAGACTATGAATTTCGATCGAGCCTCTTCGGACATTGAATCGGGCTTGTAATAAGACATATCCAGGTACGGGCCGACGTAATCCCAAAATTCGTCTGTATTTGCCCAGTGAGGAAAGTAGCCTTTTTTCATTTCTTGAAGTCCAAACGTAGTCGGAAATTTCGCCAGCCTAAAGTTCATGAAACTGAAGGAGTCGATCAAACACACACCGTTCAGTTCTAGCTTCAAAATATTATTTCCATTCATGGTTAGTTCTGGTTCTTTCATCCCAACGTTGATAATGTGGTTGAGAATAAATTGTCCATCATAGCCTTTGAGATTATGGGCAATAGCTATGATTCCTTTATGATGCTTTGTAAAGAGCCAGCTGCAAAATTGACTCAAAGTTTCTTTTCCTTGAAAAATAACTTCTCTTCCTTCTTCGAATTCACTGCATGTGGAACAATGAAAATCAAGTGGTTTATCGATACATTCAGCACAGGCTCGGTGTGCAATACAGTAATTCGGAATGTGTACCCCCGTGTCTTGCTGGCATTCGAAATCAAAGAAAATGAACAAAGGTTTTTTGACTACAGAAGAACTCGTCTCATCGTCGCTGTCGTGTTTCATCTTACTCTGGTAAGGCTGAATAAAACAGCGATGAGAAAAGTCAACTATTTTCTTGCAAAGGTGACACTTTTTCTTTCCCTTACAGATATGATTTCTCTTTCTGTCAAAAACCTGGCCTCCACATTTTGAACAAAATTTCACTAATTCACAAATGGTTTTCTTCTCTTTGCCTTGAAGCGTTTTGTGATTTTTCAAGCATGCTGCACTGAAAAATCGTCTATGACACTTGGAGCAAACATACTCTTTTGATTCTGATGGACATTTTCCAGCACGGAAACAACCTTTACAGATCTTTGAGCAAGCATGGTCTTCCCGATTCCTGTAACGTATGTCACAGAACTCACAATAATAAACACTATCAAGAAATCCTGTGATGGATTTGATGTAATCATAGTGATTTTGATGAAAGTACAAATGTATGATTTTACTATCGTCTTTCACTTCTGGATGTTCAAATACTTTTTCCACTCTCGACTGCTGTTGATGGACTTTAATAACATAGCCTTTTTCATACAGGAACTCTTGAATTTTTTTGTATTCTTCAAGGCCTACAGGTTGTGTCGATGAAACTCCAACTTCATTCATCAACTTCTCGGCTTCAGTCTTTTGAAGTAATCTGTTTGATCTTTTAATGTTATCCCATCTTCGGTTCCATGCTTGGGTGTTTTCACGTTCATGGTAACAAATCCCCACAACAATTGCTCTTGCAAAACATAGATGATCACAATTGTTAATTTCAACAATCGAATATTTCTTCTTTGCAAAAACTTTTGAATCCAATACTTCTGAGGCCCTAAGATTTTTACCACTTCCACTTGGGGGTACCGTATGTGTGATATCGAATGTCATGCGACCATCGTTCAAGACGAATTCTTCATTCGATTGTAGAACTTTTTCAATCTCGTCCAACATAGTATGACTCTCTAACTCCTCCACATATAGAAAGGGAATATGAATTCCCACATCCAATGAAGGGTGATTGATGCTAATTCTAATCATATCCCTCGATTCAGCCTTTAACTTTTGAACGATTTGTTGGATAACATCGTCAAATAAGACGGTCAACTGTTGTGGCTGTAGCTCATCGAATTTCTTAAAAGACGCCTCCAGTAGATGGGATTCTGTTTTGAATTTTCTTGACTTCTTTTTTCCCACTTCTGTTAAGCCGTATAGACTTCTCATATCCAAAGATTTGTCTTCACTTTTTTCTTTCTTGGGTGAAAATAACCCAGCATGATTCAAAGATTTTTTGTCTTCTTCTTCTTTCAAAGATTTCTCGTCTTCACTGGTACAGCCCACATTCATTTGTACAGATTTCTCCTTGGTTGAGGTGAAATCGCATTCAGCGTCACTTTTTTCTTTCTTCGGCAAAAATGACCCAGCATGACTTTCTTCTTTCAAAGATTTTTTCTTTGTTGAGTCTTTCAAAGATTTTTTGTCTTCACTTTTTTCTTCCTTGGGTGAAAATGGTCCAGTAGGACTTTCTTCTTTCAAACTTTTTCTCTTTTTGGTTGAAAATTTCTCAGCGTCGCTTTCATCATTGCTGCTACTGTCTGGGTAGACTAGGATTCTTTTTCTTTTCTTTGCCGGTAGTAATTTTTTTCTCTTCTTCGACATGGGGTGAATTGCCTCATCGTCGCTTGTACTGTCTGAATAAGGTACTAGCCTTTTAGACATGGTTTTATGACTGATTGCAAGTCAAGTAATGTCCCAGAACTCAAGAAATCCTAGCTTTTTTTATATCTTTTTTCAGGCCAAACGGGTATAAAAAGAGATGTTACGACTGAAATCTGCATCATTCCTCGGAAAGATTTCAAACAGGACAGTTGGTAGAAAATGAGTGGGTTCAAGCTACAAAGCACAACACCAAAGAGGATGTATCTGTATGTTAACCCATACACTCACGATTATGAGATCACCAATATACCGCCAAGATATCAAGTCTACCATACTGGAAACTATGTGGGATCATTTCTATCCCACCAACATTCTGCAGAAAAAGGCGTCTATCGTATCACCAGAGTCCTGGATCAAGCGACATTCGACAAACGCCATGGAGTGGATGATATGACAACGAATATTTGCTTTACATGCGACAGATCAGGACATTGGGCCAGACAATGTCCAGAGAAAGAAAATCAGATGTGGAGATTCGTTTTTGTCTTCGTGGACCCCCACAACCACGATGTCAAAATTTCACCAACAACGGAAACGGGCGGTGAATCTCAACATATGAAATACGTTGGGTCTCTATTATCCTATAAAGTAGACGAGGATAAATGGAAGACAAAACCGTCGCAGCCTACAACTTCATCGAGTGGAAAGGGAAAAAGCTCCCAAAACAAGAAATCTTCTTCAGAAAAGTTATCTGAAGAAAAGAAAATCAACAAGATTTCTTCAACGTCTGGAAAGAACCAAAACAGCAAACAGAGGGTTAAAAAATCTTCAGGATCTGAAGAAAAGAAAATCAACGATGAAATCAACGAACCATCGACTGAAAATCAGACCGAAAAGCAGATCGAAAATCAGATCGAAAGGCAGATTGAAAATATGGAGACTGATAACACAGAAATCAGCGATACAGAGATCTGTAGAATTCAGATAGATTACCTTGTGAAGAAGAAAACCTCTTCAGGGAAACTTTCTTCAGAAAAGTTATCTGGAGAGGGACAAAGCTCGCAACAATCCTCCCAAAACAAGAAACTTTCTTCAGCGACTGGAGAGAATCAAAACAACGAACAGAGGTCTCAAAAATCTTCAGGGAAACTTTCTTCACAAGTTGAAGGAAAGAAAATCAGCGATAAAATCAACAAGATTTCTTCAAAAGTTGAAGAAAAGAAAATCAACGATAAAATCAGCAATAAAACCAACGAGAAAAGAGAAAATATTCGACGAGAAGGAAAGAAGATCTGTTCAGATATTGAATTGAGACGTAGATGGAAATCCAATGTTGTGAACGAGAAAAGAGAAAACAAGAAGAAGAAGAATGGCTTCCTTTACAAATCCAAAAAACACAGCGCAAAAAGTTGTCCAGATCTTGTATTGAAAAATAACAAGGTCGAAAACAATGATATTAAAAACAATGAGAGGAAACGCAAGAGTGACTGTGAGCCTGACATCCCAAAGAAAAAAAGAAAAATGTGTCTGTAAAAACATTTTTTCAAAAAACTGTTTCAAAGAACTGTTTCAAAACAATTCTATTTTTCTACAGTTCAATGTTTCATTGTATATATATTTCATACTTAAAATTCGACATGGACTGAATTATCTATTCGCTACTTGCTCTGCCTGAATACGGTACTAGACTTTTAGACCTTGTTTTAGGGTTGATGGTAAGTCATCCTTTTAGACATGGTTTTAGGAGTTGATGATAAGTCAGACAATGACCCACCAGAACTCAGTTCAATGTAGAACATATATGTTTCATTGTATATACTTCTAACAGTTCGATGTTTCATTGTAATGATTATTGTACAAAAGTTTAAATAAAAAGTTTTAAATAAAAATATATAAAACATATAGGACTTGACTTTGTTTTTGTTTTGACATTTTGACAATTTGAAGAAGCAGACTTTCTTGGTCTTGATTAGGTCTGAATGGTTACTCCCGAAAACGCTGTAGCTTCCTTCACTTCCTTCCCGAACTTCCATCAAATAACCCACAACAGCTTGGTATTAGCAGTATTCGGACAAGCATTACTAAGTACTTCCAAAAAAGACTCACCATGGAGAACAGAATTCGGACAACTTCATCGTGGAAATGAAATGATCTATAGAGAAATCTGCTGGCTTTATAGCCTGGTAGGGGTATTGACCTACTTTAATACAGAATTAAGAGCGCGACCATGGGCGAGACCATGTAGATCAAAAAAGACTAAGTCCTACAATACCTAAGAGCCTTATCTCCAAAAATGTAACGAAACTAACGATTGGCTAATGTTAATTCCATTAAAATTAAAGAGCGCGAACGTGGGCGGGAGCATGTAGATAGAACATCACGTTCTATTTCACATAGAATATGATGTTCTACAATGCCTAATCGAAGATGGAGAAAAGACTAAGTCCAACTTTATCCTAATAGAGAGAAATGGTTAAGTTGAACGAAAGATGAAGAAAAAGACTAAGTCCAATGATGATAGAGAAAGACTAGATCGAACAAAGACGGTGAAAAAAAGACTAAGTCCAACGATGATCTCTGCCTGAACCAGCATGAGAAAGGGAATATAACCCACATCGTGGAGAAAAAGTCTAAGTCCACATCCCTAGAGAGGAAGGCGAATTCGCCTGAGCCAGCGTGAGATGGTATATAGCCTATATCGTGGAGAAAAGACTAAGTCCAACGATAATAGAGAAAACCCAAGCCGATCGAAGGTGAAGTAAAAAGACTTTCCCGAACGCCTATACAGACCTGACAGTACCCATATAGACCTATCGTGGAGAAAAGCCTAAGTCCAACAAGGTGCTTGACTGTGTCAGCATGAGGAGGGAATATAACCCACACCGTGGAGAAAAGACTAAGTCCAACGATACTCTCTGGCTGAGCCATCGTGAGATGGTGTATAGCTATATCGTGGAGAAAAAACTAAGTCCAACGGTGATAGAGAAAGACCAAGTCGAACGAAGTCGGAGAAAAAAAGACTAAGTCCAACAAAGTGACGGTCCATGACCATTATGCCCTGTACTGCCTACCCGTGGGTAAGCAGTCTGGGGCGAAATCCAAGATGGCGGACATCCACTTCCGGTTTGACATCTTGAGGGCATTTTAGGACAAATTTGCCCCAAATCCACCTCCCTAGGGAGGTCAATTTCGGGCAAATTTGGCTCCAGGGAGGTCAGATTCGGGCATTTTCGGCTAAAATGCCCGAATCTGACCTCCTATACTACTGGTAGACTGGTCCTTTGAAAAACTGAAAATTGACCAATAAAGTTTCGGTCAATGGCAGCTTGAGCGGACTGCGCAGGCTGACTTGGTCGATACTTTTCGCGGATGCATTAAGCCCCATTTTCAGAGAGCATGGTTCATTTAAATCTAGATCATGCCATTAAAAAGTATGCATATTATTGTGAAGATGACAATCTGTATTGTCCCGTCGATCTATGTGTTAGACGCTGGCAGAAAAATGAATATTAGAATCATCTAAAAAGTAAGCTAAAGATAGAGAGACCTGGCAACTTTTTACCTAGTTTTTTAAATTCATTTTTCTGCCAGCGGCTAAAACTTAGACCGACCATACAAAAAGAGACCATGTTCTCTTATGTTCTTGTCTGTCTGTCTGTCTGTCTGCCTGCCTGCCTGTCTGTATGTATGTATGTCTGTCTGCATGTCTGCCTGCCTGCCTGTCTGTCATTCTGTCTGTCTGCCTGCCTGCCTGTCTGTCTGTCTGTCTGCCTGCCTGCCTGTCTGTATGTATGTATGTCTGTCTGCATGTCTGCCTGCCTGCCTGTCTGTCATTCTGTCTGTCTGTCTGTCTGTCTGTCTCTGAAAGCCCACGTGAATGAAAGGTTTATACAATGTTTATCTTTGAAAAAGGAATGACTCCTGTTTCGACCATTATCATAACTAGATTGTCTACAAAAAAAAGTCATTGCAGACGGATATTCCAACTTGCACAACTTGATTTGTATTTTCTGTGCATTTTAACAAAGCTACATTGAATGAGGTTTTAAGTGAGACAGCGAATTTAGGCTGTTGTATGAGTAGTGTATGACGTCTCTATAGGAAAATTTTTGGAGGGAGTTTTACTATATATTCTATATAAATCGCCATTTTGAAGATGGGAGGAGGTAAAAATCGAAATTCCTCCGGTACAACTCTTGATGAGTCATATCTCTCTCTCTCTCTCTCTGCTCTCTGTCTCTCTAGGGGATTTTTAGTTGCCCCCCCTTCTGGTATTATAAAGAAAAACAATAGACGCCGATATATTTATAACACTTTATTTTTCAACAATTTATATACAAATCAATAGCCATATGGGTAAGATATATGTCCTTTTCGTACTCTCTTATCAAACACAACCCGATACTCTTTGTCTTGTGTTACTGTCAAAAGTTTTGCTTGGTTCCGATCTCGACATATTTTATGTGTGTCTGTCACTTTTACGGTAGGATGGGTGAATGTGATCATGTCCTTGAGGGTATCAAAATTGACTTTGGTTTGATTTTGAAAATTAAGGGTTATCCCTCTCACTTTGCAATGGGTCTGTTTTCCATTTTCGTCCGGTCTGTCCAGTTGGTATGCATAGTTTTTAGGACCCCCTGTCACAAAAGTCTTAATTTTCTGTCCAGGTACCTCGTCCGTCATGTCTCCTAAATAGTCCCCTAACTCGGGTTCCCACTCCCCTTGTTTGACCGAAAATATTATTGAATCTGTGTCTGCATAGAGTGTTCTTGGTCCTAAATGTTCCAAGTATGAGTACAGTTTTAGTCGTGCTTGAGCGGTCGTATAGGCTGCAATTATTACATTTGTTTTCCCAGAAGGTTCAACAAAATCATCTTTATATTTCCAACGCATTTCTACCATGTCCTCCGACACAAAGTTTATGGCCGTCACCTCTTCTCTATCACTACTCAGTTTGTCAAAATATATTTCTGGGTCATCTACCAATTCTACTTGATTTTGATTCAATCTCTGTCCAAATTTCCCCCAAAACGAATTGAGCATGAGTTTTGCCAAAGCTCGCATTCCTGGATTTTTTTCGATATTCTTATAGTCTAATTTAATGCCTTCCTTTTTGTAATACTTTTCTATGTATTGATATTTTTGTTCCTCAGTTTGACACCATTTGGGCCATCCACTCTTCTCTTGTTTCAGTTTTAGAAATGAATTTATATACTCTGTAAAGAGTCCTCCTTCTTTGGTAACAGGGTCATATTGTGACACTTCATCAAAATGCCAAATTTCATACATAGTTTTTATCTCGTATCCTTTTTCAAGTGCTTTTTTGACTTCGTCAGTCACCCAAGTTCCAACAAAAGCCCTTTCCTCGTCTGTATGAGTGCAGGGCGTTTGTTGTTGAGTTTCTGCACATATCCTACACAAAGCAAATACTAGTTTGCCATTCATTTTGCAGGGGAGTACTGGGATATACAGGTTTCTCGGTGGAAGTACTTTGCATTTAATTAGTCTTTCGTATTCTTTCAAATTTTGAAATTGTTCTGTAATCAGTTTAGGGTGACCCATGGGAATTTTACCAGTTTTGTTGATGAAGGGGTAAAGTGAGGTAACGTCATAATACTTAATGTGTTCCTTATCTGTTACTTCTTTAAAAAGGGTAAAAGCCTCAGTCCGTCCTCCGAAAAAGGCGTCTCTGGGTTGAAGGGGTGTTACTATGTCTAATCTGTCGGTGAATGCTTTCATGTCTATATTGTCAGTCAGTTGTTGGTCAAAGTCTGATTCCCAAATGCATTTGTAAGTATAGCCTTGTTTTTCTAAATATCTTTGTTTTTCAAGTGTGTTTTCATATAATTCTCCCATAGTGAGCTTATTAACTGGATTGACTGTGTTCTTTGAATATTTATTAGGGTTCCCATGCCAAAAATCCCCATGAAATTCGAGTACCACTCGTTCAGTGTCTGTCTCATAATAACCATCCACTTTATATGGACCTATCTCTTTCTCACCCCCATTTCTTGCATGTTGAATCCTAATTGCCATAGTATGTGATAGATACTTGATCCATTGGAAAGCTTTTATCGATTGTGTCTGCTCTGGTTTGTACCCATGTGTTGGAATGATACCTATTGTATTTTCTTTAAGAAAATTTGTTCTGAAGACTCGTTGACAGGCTGAAGCGATAGTGATACTCTTTTCATAAGGATCAATGTTGGTTATTGCCATAAAATCCTCTCTAAACTTTATAAAACAGCGTCTAAGTATGTCTACATCTGATCGACAGTAAGTCAGTATTTCCTTTTGAAAATCAAATGTGTCATGTTTGTGCTCGTCATACCATGTCATGAATGCTTTCCTAGCGTCGGGCTTCATGCTATCAGGGTTATAGTATTTAATCTCTGGTAAGTGGTCTAAGACAACAGTCTGATTTTCTTTAGTATTGAATAAATGTGGAAAATATCCCTTAGCCAATTCTTTAAAGTCAAACATACCTGGTAATTTTGAAAGAGCCATTGGAAGAAAGTTGATACTGTCAATCATTTTGATTTTGCAACCTGGTACCATCAACGACATGATTTTTGCTCCATTAGGAATAATTTTAGGAAGGATGGCATTTTTGTATAGGTAGTGTAAAATGGGATACGAATCGTAACCTTGAAAGTTGTGACAAATGACGGTGGCACCATTGTTGTCTTCTGAAAACAACCATTGACAAAAAGTATTGATTGTGTCTGATCCAGAGAACACCCACTCATTCTGTTCACACAACTCACATTCTTCCATCACCTCATTGTTCATGCAAACTGTGCACACTTTATGAGCCACACACAAGTTCGGAACATGCTCATACGCACCACACTTGGACTTTTGACAATGATTACATGTTCCATTCTCACCTCTCTTATACCCTTTCTCACACTCTACAATACCGTCCTGTCTACACTCCAGATCAAAAAATATATATGTCTTAGCATTTTCTTCTTCATCAGATACTTCTTCATAATCTTCCGGTAGCATATGACATTGGTGTCCTTCTTCAAAAAAGTCTTTACACTGTTCACAATACTTTGATCCACACACATGGGGTCTTGAACTCATGTTTTTATTCACAGTTTTCCCACAATCTCTACAACGACTGTAAGTTGTACACGTTGAGTTTCCCTTGGTAGTGGATTTCATATGTAATTCATAACACAGTTGTCCGTGAAAGAACCGTTTACACTTATCACAATGAATCCATGTTTCGTCTGTATCAGGATGTATCTTCTTGCAACAATGACAAGCGTTGTTACATTTATGAGCTTCCTTGTGATCATATCCTTTCTGACATTTCGTACAATAATAGGTTTTGTTCAGGAAAGCTGGCATACTTGTTATGACGTCATAATGATTGTCATGGTAATACAAGTAAATCTTCTTCTCTTCTTCCGGCCCACTATAAATAATACCATTGAAATGGTCTGCCGACACGACATGAAGCTGGTAATCTTGTAATATTTGTTGAAACTTCTTGATTTCGTCGAGCCCACAGGGTCCTTTGGGTACTTCTGCTTTCTGGTGTAGTTCCTCTGCCAACTGTCTTTGGATTTTACACCCCTTCCGGATTGCACCCCATTTTTCATGTTGGTCTATTTTAGCCATGGCTGTGACAATGGCTCTAGCACAACATAATTCATCGTTATTTTGAATCCGGATAATGCACCTTTTTTCAATCGTTTTTTTCTCCAACTCCACATATTTACACCGTTTTCTGCTCGCTCCTGAGGGCATATCGATATGGAGCACTTCAAATGTCAAGGATTCATCAATCACAAAGTCTTCATTAGATTGTAATACTTTCTCGACAGCATCCATGAACTTTCCAGATGTGAGTGTTGGTATGGGATCCAGGGGTATGATAATAGGGTAGTCCAAGGAAGGGCTCTGAATGACCACACGTATCAGGTCTTCTGGTTTACTGCCTTTAGTCATATCTTCAAAGATTGCACTGAAGAGATGGTTGAGAGTTTTTACTATATTGTCAGTCACATCTAAATCCCGGATGTTTACTTGATAATTTGATGCGGTTGTTCTGAATTTCTTCATGTATTGTTGATTAATTTTCTTGATGGTGTAATATTGTCTAGGATCATCGGTTGCTTTAAGACGTTTTGCCAATGGTTCTTCTCCATTATCTACTTTTCTCTTTTTTCCATGACCATGCTTTATTGCTTTATGTCTCCATAAATTGTCTTTCCTGGTGAACGCTAATCCGCATTCTTCACAATGTAGTTTGTTTTCTTCTAGGTGCTTCTTCATATGCCTGTCCAAATTATCACGTCGACTGAACACTTTAGGACAAGTATCACATGCGAACATCCTTTGATGTTTTTCTGTTCGTCTGTGCTTTAACAGATCACTTAATTTGAGAAAGGTATCTCCACAGGTTTCGCACGAATAAGCCATAACTTGTTTATGTCAGTACCGGATCTAGATTTACACGCTTAAACGTCTTGGCTTTATAAACTTTCAGTCTTGGTTGTCTTCTCTGGTTGCCTTATGATGTTTGATGGGACTCCTTATGTATTTGTCCTTGCCAGTCCTTATATGTTTCCTTTTCTCTGCCAAAGTTCACGTCCGTTCACAACGATGTCTGGAGCAATAATGGCGAGAAATGTAGGCTGTGGTGTTCTTATAGTCTGAGGCTCGATGTACTCACTTCTGATTGGCTAATAAATGAGAGGATTTGATTGGTCAATAAGGATCTGACACAGTTATTTAATTGGTTAATCCAATGTTATGCTGAATGGCACACACTTTTTCATCCTGGCCTTATAAACTTTGAGTCTTCTCTGCCCTTATACACTTTATGTTCACTGTAAGTCAGAACTGAACAGACCCTTATGATGTCACAGTCTTTATTGAATTCACAAGCCTTATAAACTTTGTGTTTACCGTGGCTCTGTATTCTTCTGATCCTTTTGAATTTATAATATTTATTGTCTTCATAGGCCTAATTATAAGTCTTTAACTCTGTACTCAACAGATTCCTTACGATTTCACAACTTTTATCACCAGCCCTTTATATTTCTACACCGTATGACCTTTCTTCTACCAAAATTTGCGTCCGTTCACGACGATGTCCAGATCTTTAATGACAAGACATGCAGATAGTAGTCTTCTTATAGTCTTTAGTTTTGTGTGCTCGCATTTGATTGGCTAATAAATGAAACAATCTGATTGGCCAATAAGGATCAAGTGATTAGTCTCTCAAACATTATGTTCATTTGCTAGTAATGTCTACCTTATCATTTCCAAAAAAATAAATAAATAAACCAGGGTTTGCCTAGGTAAACCTGTGGGCCGCAGGCCTAATTCTCTCTCACCTAAATACGCGCACATCGAGGACCCAGTGCTACAGATCGAGAGAAGGCAAAAACTGGTAATTAATAAGGTTTAATATCTTTGATAATAAAACGAGATTAACAAATCTGTTTCGCCTCACAGATTTGAAGGCTCAAGCCCGCGGTCATAAAGCCAAAACCTTTCGGTTTCAAGCCGACACCATCCCATAAAGAGATCCCATGTGCGAAGGATGCAACACAGATTCCTACTCATGACGGGGACAGGAAGGGTTTAAACGTCACGGGTTGCATTTCGTGACATACCCCCCTCACCCTAGAGTGGTACTCCGTGCACACAGTGGGGCGAACCTCTCAATTATAGTTGGGGAAAATTCGATCTTTTCTTAATTTCAAGTTTATGTGTAGCAAAGAATTTAACATCTATCGGTACTGTTATTCCCATTATAAATAAAGCATGGCCTTCTTTGTTTCAGTACACTGGCTATTTATAACAAAACCTTGTAGTATGATCAAGATATCTATTAATTTTAGTCACAACTATTGTCAATACACAAATCTATGATTAATACATGCGAGGTAAAACATGACTGTTCTAATGATCTGCACACTGAGGCTGTAAGGAAATGGAACTGGGTAAGTAAATAACATTATTTATAATTCTACTAAAATATGACTATGTACCTACCCATAGGGCGTATTATGAATAAGATTACCGCTTAACCCTTTCCCAAACGACAAATTTTGGACTGGTCCAAATTGAAAGAGTTTGCAGACGACAATTTTAAATTCGATGAAAATGGCAGAAAGGTCTCAAAAAGGGTAGAAAACACTGTGGGAAAAGGAGAAATTGCTCGTTACGAGCAATTTCTCCTTTTCCCACAGTGTTTTCAAAAGACTTGTATTGCAGACACGTGAAAACCAGGGCTTGTTTGGGAAAGGGTTAAACGATAAAAACAAAACACAATATAATACACTATAACTACACTCATTTAAACTTTATAAACTTTATTTTTTCGCTCTTCCCGGTATTTTCAGTGAGCCTTTCCCCTCCGTTGCTGGTAATGAAATGAACGATTTCGCGATACTCCGTTGATTAAAAATATACACCTAGGATAGATTCTATTTATAGAAAAACCACTGGATATGACCAATCAAATCGCAGGTAATTGACAAGTGTAGGCATACACCTTTTAACTTACAGTTCATATTGATTTTTTCTACCCTACTGTTTGTTAACAGTAGTTTAACAAATGTATTTATAGACAGATTAGACTGAAAGGAAAAACAATAACCACTGAAGCTGGACAATATGTGTATTACTCTATTCAAAATTTTTCAAATAAGAATGAGACACAGGTCTTTGCATGTAGAGATCAGGAGTGTATTATATTTACTGCTATTTATCACTTTGCCTGAATGTCTTGTTTCCCAGTTAGGTACCTCTGGCCAATAAGTATTTTAAAGACAAAGTGCATCCAAGCTGAAGGTCTATATTGTAACCCTTATTCTTAAAACTTAACCTGTAAAACTCAAGGTTTTCTAATAACTTCAAAGTATTCAAGCGATGCTATCGATATTGGGTTACATGTACCATTTACGATTAAACATCTTCTGGTGACAAGATCAAACTCATTTGACAGTGTCATTGCTAAACATCGAGGTCAAACTATATAAAAATGGCTACGACGGCGGACACACTAGTGTTTTCGAAACATAAAGTGATTAATTATTGTTGCCTTTTAAAAATGATCAAACTTTAATTTAACATGTTTACACTTTTTCAACAAGTGTGCCGTCATCACAATATACGCCGCCACATAACTGCTACTTCAGGCAGCTAGCTATAGCGACTAAAGTGTTGGAATTTCAAGCACCTGCCTGGGTAGCTCAATGGATATATTGTGTTACTTGTGATCGAAAAGGTTAACCCACAAAGTGATGGATGGACAGACAGACGTTCGACGGACTCATTGTTCACTGGCTTTGATCTACCAATAAAAATATGAAGTTTCATAAAATTATGTCCATTAGTTCAAGATACATTGATGGAAAATTAAATTTGACGTGAAGCCCCCTTTTTCCATGACACAGAAATAAATTCCGAAACTCTGACAATGTGTGCTAGGTCACATGATCTGTGAAAATCTCATGGAAATCCATTGAGATATGTCCAGTAATTAAAGAGATATTGGTGAAAAATAAAATATAACATGAAGCCCCTTTTTCCATGATGCAGCTACAATTCGCAAAACCATGACAATATGCGATAGGACACCTGATACGAAACATTCTGTGAAAATTTTATCCAAATCCGTCAAGAAATGTGGGAGGAGTTGTGTTCACAAGAAAAGGAATGAAATATACTTTGAAGCCCCCTTTTACCACGACGCAGCTACAAATCACAAAACCCGTATAATATGCGATAGGTCACAGGATGAGAAACATTCTGTGAAACTTTTATTCAATTCCGTCCAGAAACGTGGGAGGAGTTGCGTTCACATGAAAAGGAATGGAATATAACACGAAGCCCCCCTTTTCCATGACGCAGCTACAAATTGGAAAACCCTGTCAATATGCGATAGGTTACAGGATGAGAAACATTCTGTGAAAATTTTATTCAATTCCGTCCAGAAACGTGGGAGGAGCTGAGTTCACATGAAAAGGAATGAAATATAACATGAAGCCCCCTTTTTCCATGACGCAGCTACAAATCGGAAAACCCTTACAATATGCGATAGGTCACATGATGAGAAACATTCTGTGAAAATTTCACCCAAATCCGTCAAGAAATGTGGGAGGATTTGCATTCACAAGAAATAGACGTACGTAAGGACGGACGAGGGGGGACGAGGGGACGGACGGACAGACGGAGAAGATGATGCCAATATACGTCGCCTCCGGCGGCGTATAAAAATGGATTACACTTTTTGTAAAATGGTTGACACTTTTTGAAAAATGGTAAACACTTTTGAGAAAATGAATGACACTTTTATGAAAATGAAAGACACTTTTGAAGAAACAGAGAACTACAAGAGTGGTTCATGTGTGTCAAATACTTCAGAAGGCAGACAATGTTTACATACTTTAATAACTCAAGTGCTACGAGATTATAATCTCTGATATATGGTAAAAAGCATTGAGGGAAAAAGAGAGTTGAGCCATGAAACCCTACGACCCTCCATCTGCCAGACTACATTTGTCAATGTTACCATGGACTTCTTTTCAAGAAATGTTACTATCAGAAGGATTCAACATTTATAAAGTTTGTCATTAAGCCCCTTTTTTCTATAACACAGCCTAGTATAATAGGAAAGAATGAAATGATGGTCTGGGGCTTTTGATCAGCAACATATATCTTGAATAGTCTTATAGAAACTGGAAAATGTTTAATTTTAGAGTCCAAAAAAACGTAAAGTTCTAAGACATTAAGCACCTTTTTTCCGTAACATAGTTTTGCATGGATAAAAAACAAGTGCATACGGTGAAACTTTTAATAAACAAAATAACTACGAAGTTTCAAGACAGACAGACGGACGGACAGACGAAGCAGCGACTGTATGCTTGCCCTTTGGCCATGGGTTACGGAGAAATGGCTTCGGACGGACAGACAGACGGACGGACGGACAGACAGACGGGCGGACAGACGAAGCGACGACTATTAGAGCAATATGTTCAAACTCGTTCAAACGTGTCCGGTCGCCGCTTCGTCTGTCCGCCCGTCTGTCTGTCCGTCCGTCCGTCTGTCTGTCCGTCCGAAGCCATTTCTCCGTAACCCATGGCCGAAGGGCAAGCATACAGTCGCTGCTTCGTCTGTCCGTCCGTCTGTCTGTCTTGAAACTTCGTAGTTATTTTGTTTATTAAAAGTTTCACCGTATGCACTTGTTTTTTATCCATGCAAAACTATGTTACGGAAAAAAAGTGCTTAATGTCTTAGAACTTTACGTTTTTTTGGACTCTAAAATTAAACATTTTCCAGTTTCTATAAGACTATTCAAGATATATGTTGCTGATCAAAAGCCCCAGACCATCATTTCATTCTTTCCTATTATACTAGGCTGTGTTATAGAAAAAAGGGGCTTAATGACAAACTTTATAAATGTTGAATCCTTCTGATAGTAACATTTCTTGAAAAGAAGTCCATGGTAACATTGACAAATGCAGTCTGGCAGATGGAGGGTCGTAGGGTTTCATGGCTCAACTCTCTTTTTCCCTCAATGCTTTTTACCATATATCAGAGATTATAATCTCGTAGCACTTGAGTTATTAAAGTATGTAAACATTGTCTGCCTTCTGAAGTATTTGACACACATGAACCACTCTTGTAGTTCTCTGTTTCTTCAAAAGTGTCTTTCATTTTCATAAAAGTGTCATTCATTTTCTCAAAAGTGTTTACCATTTTTCAAAAAGTGTCAACCATTTTACAAAAAGTGTAATCCATTTTTATACGCCGCCGGAGGCGACGTATATTGGCATCATCTTCTCCGTCTGTCCGTCCGTCCCCTCGTCCCCCCTCGTCCGTCCTTACGTACGTCTATTTCTTGTGAATGCAAATCCTCCCACATTTCTTGACGGATTTGGGTGAAATTTTCACAGAATGTTTCTCATCATGTGACCTATCGCATATTGTAAGGGTTTTCCGATTTGTAGCTGCGTCATGGAAAAAGGGGCTTCATGTTATATTTCATTCCTTTTCATGTGAACGCAACTCCTCCCACGTTTCTGGACGGAATTGAATAAAATTTTCACAGAATGTTTCTCATCCTGTGACCTATCGCATATTGACAGGGTTTTCCGATTTGTAGCTGCGTCATGGAAAAGGGGGGCTTCGTGTTATATTCCATTCCTTTTCATGTGAACGCAACTCCTCCCACGTTTCTGGACGGAATTGAATAAAAGTTTCACAGAATGTTTCTCATCCTGTGACCTATCGCATATTATACGGGTTTTGTGATTTGTAGCTGCGTCGTGGTAAAAGGGGGCTTCAAAGTATATTTCATTCCTTTTCTTGTGAACACAACTCCTCCCACATTTCTTGACGGATTTGGATAAAATTTTCACAGAATGTTTCTCATCAGGTGTCCTATCGCATATTGTCATGGTTTTGCGAATTGTAGCTGCATCATGGAAAAAGGGGCTTCATGTTATATTTTATTTTTCACCAATATCTCTTTAATTACTGGACATATCTCAATGGATTTCCATGAGATTTTCATAGATCATGTGACCTAGCACACATTGTCAGAGTTTCGGAATTTATTTCTGTGTCATGGAAAAAGGGGGCTTCATGTCAAATTTAATTTTCCATCAATGTATCTTGAACTAATGGACATAATTTTATGAAACTTCATATTTTTATTGGTAGATCAAAGCCAGTGAACAATGAGTCCGTCGAACGTCTGTCTGTCCATCCATCACTTTGTGGGTTAACCTTTTCGATCACAAGTAACACAATATATCCATTGAGCTACCCAGGCAGGTGCTTGAAATTCCAACACTTTAGTCGCTATAGCTAGCTGCCTGAAGTAGCAGTTATGTGGCGGCGTATATTGTGATGACGGCACACTTGTTGAAAAAGTGTAAACATGTTAAATTAAAGTTTGATCATTTTTAAAAGGCAACAATAATTAATCACTTTATGTTTCGAAAACACTAGTGTGTCCGCCGTCGTAGCCATTTTTATATAGTTTGACCTCGATGTTTAGCAATGACACTGTCAAATGAGTTTGATCTTGTCACCAGAAGATGTTTAATCGTAAATGGTACATGTAACCCAATATCGATAGCATCGCTTGAATACTTTGAAGTTATTAGAAAACCTTGAGTTTTACAGGTTAAGTTTTAAGAATAAGGGTTACAATATAGACCTTCAGCTTGGATGCACTTTGTCTTTAAAATACTTATTGGCCAGAGGTACCTAACTGGGAAACAAGACATTCAGGCAAAGTGATAAATAGCAGTAAATATAATACACTCCTGATCTCTACATGCAAAGAACTGTGTCTCATTCTTATTTGAAAAAATTTTGAATAGAGTAATACACATATTGTCCAGCTTCAGTGGTTATTGTTTTTCCTTTCAGTCTAATCTGTCTATAAATACATTTGTTAAACTACTGTTAACAAACAGTAGGGTAGAAAAAATCAATATGAACTGTAAGTTAAAAGGTGTATGCCTACACTTGTCAATTACCTGCGATTTGATTGGTCATATCCAGTGGTTTTTCTATAAATAGAATCTATCCTAGGTGTATATTTTTAATCAACGGAGTATCGCGAAATCGTTCATTTCATTACCAGCAACGGAGGGGAAAGGTTCACTGAAAATACCGGGAAGAGCGAAAAAATAAAGTTTATAAAGTTTAAATGAGTGTAGTTGTAGTGTATTATATTGTGTTTTGTTTTTATCGTTTAACCCTTTCCCAAAAGAGCCCTGGTTTTCACGTGTCTGCAATACAAGTCTTTTGAAAACACTGTGGGAAAAGGAGAAATTGCTCGTAACGAGCAATTTCTCCTTTTCCCACAGTGTTTTCTACCCTTTTTGAGACCTTTCTGCCATTTTCATCGAATTTAAAATTGTCGTCTGCAAACTCTTTCAATTTGGACCAGTCCAAAATTTGTCGTTTGGGAAAGGGTTAAGCGGTAATCTTATTCATAATACGCCCTATGGGTAGGTACATAGTCATATTTTAGTAGAATTATAAACAATGTTATTTACTTACCCAGTTCCATTTCCTTACAGCCTCAGTGTGCAGATCATTAGAACAGTCATGTTTTACCTCGCATGTATTAATCATAGATTTGTGTATTGACAATAGTTGTGACTAAAACTAATAGATATCTTGATCATACTACAAGGTTTTGTTATAAATAGCCAGTGTACTGAAACAAAGAAGGCCATGCTTTATTTATAATGGGAATAACAGTACCGATAGATGTTAAATTCTTTGCTACACATAAACTTGAAATTAAGAAAAGATCGAATTTTCCCCAACTATAATTGAGAGGTTCGCCCCACTGTGTGCACGGAGTACCACTCTAGGGTGAGGGGGGTATGTCACGAAATGCAACCCGTGACGTTTAAACCCTTCCTGTCCCCGTCATGAGTAGGAATCTGTGTTGCATCCTTCGCACATGGGATCTCTTTATGGGATGGTGTCGGCTTGAAACCGAAAGGTTTTGGCTTTATGACCGCGGGCTTGAGCCTTCAAATCTGTGAGGCGAAACAGATTTGTTAATCTCGTTTTATTATCAAAGATATTAAACCTTATTAATTACCAGTTTTTGCCTTCTCTCGATCTGTAGCACTGGGTCCTCGATGTGCGCGTATTTAGGTGAGAGAGAATTAGGCCTGCGGCCCACAGGTTTACCTAGGCAAACCCTGGTTTATTTATTTATTTTTTTGGAAATGATAAGGTAGACATTACTAGCAAATGAACATAATGTTTGAGAGACTAATCACTTGATCCTTATTGGCCAATCAGATTGTTTCATTTATTAGCCAATCAAATGCGAGCACACAAAACTAAAGACTATAAGAAGACTACTATCTGCATGTCTTGTCATTAAAGATCTGGACATCGTCGTGAACGGACGCAAATTTTGGTAGAAGAAAGGTCATACGGTGTAGAAATATAAAGGGCTGGTGATAAAAGTTGTGAAATCGTAAGGAATCTGTTGAGTACAGAGTTAAAGACTTATAATTAGGCCTATGAAGACAATAAATATTATAAATTCAAAAGGATCAGAAGAATACAGAGCCACGGTAAACACAAAGTTTATAAGGCTTGTGAATTCAATAAAGACTGTGACATCATAAGGGTCTGTTCAGTTCTGACTTACAGTGAATATAAAGTGTATAAGGGCAGAGAGGTCTCAAAGTTTATAAGGCCAGGATGAAAAAGTGTGTGCCATTCAGCATAACATTGGATTAACCAATTAAATAACTGTGTCAGATCCTTATTGACCAATCAAATCCTCTCATTTATTAGCCAATCAGAAGTGAGTACATCGAGCCTCAGACTATAAGAACACCACAGCCTACATTTCTCGCCATTATTGCTCCAGACATCGTTGTGAACGGACGTGAACTTTGGCAGAGAAAAGGAAACATATAAGGACTGGCAAGGACAAATACATAAGGAGTCCCATCAAACATCATAAGGCAACCAGAGAAGACAACCAAGACTGAAAGTTTATAAAGCCAAGACGTTTAAGCGTGTAAATCTAGATCCGGTACTGACATAAACAAATTATGGCTTATTCGTGCGAAACCTGTGGAGATACCTTTCTCAAATTAAGTGATCTGTTAAAGCACAGACGAACAGAAAAACATCAAAGGATGTTCGCATGTGATACTTGTCCTAAAGTGTTCAGTCGACGTGATAATTTGGACAGGCATATGAAGAAGCACCTAGAAGAAAACAAACTACATTGTGAAGAATGCGGATTAGCGTTCACCAGGAAAGACAATTTATGGAGACATAAAGCAATAAAGCATGGTCATGGAAAAAAGAGAAAAGTAGATAATGGAGAAGAACCATTGGCAAAACGTCTTAAAGCAACCGATGATCCTAGACAATATTACACCATCAAGAAAATTAATCAACAATACATGAAGAAATTCAGAACAACCGCATCAAATTATCAAGTAAACATCCGGGATTTAGATGTGACTGACAATATAGTAAAAACTCTCAACCATCTCTTCAGTGCAATCTTTGAAGATATGACTAAAGGCAGTAAACCAGAAGACCTGATACGTGTGGTCATTCAGAGCCCTTCCTTGGACTACCCTATTATCATACCCCTGGATCCCATACCAACACTCACATCTGGAAAGTTCATGGATGCTGTCGAGAAAGTATTACAATCTAATGAAGACTTTGTGATTGATGAATCCTTGACATTTGAAGTGCTCCATATCGATATGCCCTCAGGAGCGAGCAGAAAACGGTGTAAATATGTGGAGTTGGAGAAAAAAACGATTGAAAAAAGGTGCATTATCCGGATTCAAAATAACGATGAATTATGTTGTGCTAGAGCCATTGTCACAGCCATGGCTAAAATAGACCAACATGAAAAATGGGGTGCAATCCGGAAGGGGTGTAAAATCCAAAGACAGTTGGCAGAGGAACTACACCAGAAAGCAGAAGTACCCAAAGGACCCTGTGGGCTCGACGAAATCAAGAAGTTTCAACAAATATTACAAGATTACCAGCTTCATGTCGTGTCGGCAGACCATTTCAATGGTATTATTTATAGTGGGCCGGAAGAAGAGAAGAAGATTTACTTGTATTACCATGACAATCATTATGACGTCATAACAAGTATGCCAGCTTTCCTGAACAAAACCTATTATTGTACGAAATGTCAGAAAGGATATGATCACAAGGAAGCTCATAAATGTAACAACGCTTGTCATTGTTGCAAGAAGATACATCCTGATACAGACGAAACATGGATTCATTGTGATAAGTGTAAACGGTTCTTTCACGGACAACTGTGTTATGAATTACATATGAAATCCACTACCAAGGGAAACTCAACGTGTACAACTTACAGTCGTTGTAGAGATTGTGGGAAAACTGTGAATAAAAACATGAGTTCAAGACCCCATGTGTGTGGATCAAAGTATTGTGAACAGTGTAAAGACTTTTTTGAAGAAGGACACCAATGTCATATGCTACCGGAAGATTATGAAGAAGTATCTGATGAAGAAGAAAATGCTAAGACATATATATTTTTTGATCTGGAGTGTAGACAGGACGGTATTGTAGAGTGTGAGAAAGGGTATAAGAGAGGTGAGAATGGAACATGTAATCATTGTCAAAAGTCCAAGTGTGGTGCGTATGAGCATGTTCCGAACTTATGTGTGGCTCATAAAGTGTGCACAGTTTGCATGAACAATGAGGTGATGGAAGAATGTGAGTTGTGTGAACAGAATGAGTGGGTGTTCTCTGGATCAGACACAATCAATACTTTTTGTAAATGGTTGTTTTCAGAAGACAACAATGGTGCCACCGTCATTTGTCACAACTTTCAAGGTTACGATTCGTATCCCATTTTACACTACCTATACAAAAATGCCATCCTTCCTAAAATTATTCCTAATGGAGCAAATATCATGTCGTTGATGGTACCAGGTTGCAAAATCAAAATGATTGACAGTATCAACTTTCTTCCAATGGCTCTTTCAAAATTACCAGGTATGTTTGACTTTAAAGAATTGGCTAAGGGATATTTTCCACATTTATTCAATACTAAAGAAAATCAGACTGTTGTCTTAGACCACTTACCAGAGATTAAATACTATAACCCTGATAGCATGAAGCCCGACGCTAGGAAAGCATTCATGACATGGTATGACGAGCACAAACATGACACATTTGATTTTCAAAAGGAAATACTGACTTACTGTCGATCAGATGTAGACATACTTAGACGCTGTTTTATAAAGTTTAGAGAGGATTTTATGGCAATAACCAACATTGATCCTTATGAAAAGAGTATCACTATCGCTTCAGCCTGTCAACGAGTCTTCAGAACAAATTTTCTTAAAGAAAATACAATAGGTATCATTCCAACACATGGGTACAAACCAGAGCAGACACAATCGATAAAAGCTTTCCAATGGATCAAGTATCTATCACATACTATGGCAATTAGGATTCAACATGCAAGAAATGGGGGTGAGAAAGAGATAGGTCCATATAAAGTGGATGGTTATTATGAGACAGACACTGAACGAGTGGTACTCGAATTTCATGGGGATTTTTGGCATGGGAACCCTAATAAATATTCAAAGAACACAGTCAATCCAGTTAATAAGCTCACTATGGGAGAATTATATGAAAACACACTTGAAAAACAAAGATATTTAGAAAAACAAGGCTATACTTACAAATGCATTTGGGAATCAGACTTTGACCAACAACTGACTGACAATATAGACATGAAAGCATTCACCGACAGATTAGACATAGTAACACCCCTTCAACCCAGAGACGCCTTTTTCGGAGGACGGACTGAGGCTTTTACCCTTTTTAAAGAAGTAACAGATAAGGAACACATTAAGTATTATGACGTTACCTCACTTTACCCCTTCATCAACAAAACTGGTAAAATTCCCATGGGTCACCCTAAACTGATTACAGAACAATTTCAAAATTTGAAAGAATACGAAGGACTAATTAAATGCAAAGTACTTCCACCGAGAAACCTGTATATCCCAGTACTCCCCTGCAAAATGAATGGCAAACTAGTATTTGCTTTGTGTAGGATATGTGCAGAAACTCAACAACAAACGCCCTGCACTCATACAGACGAGGAAAGGGCTTTTGTTGGAACTTGGGTGACTGACGAAGTCAAAAAAGCACTTGAAAAAGGATACGAGATAAAAACTATGTATGAAATTTGGCATTTTGATGAAGTGTCACAATATGACCCTGTTACCAAAGAAGGAGGACTCTTTACAGAGTATATAAATTCATTTCTAAAACTGAAACAAGAGAAGAGTGGATGGCCCAAATGGTGTCAAACTGAGGAACAAAAATATCAATACATAGAAAAGTATTACAAAAAGGAAGGCATTAAATTAGACTATAAGAATATCGAAAAAAATCCAGGAATGCGAGCTTTGGCAAAACTCATGCTCAATTCGTTTTGGGGGAAATTTGGACAGAGATTGAATCAAAATCAAGTAGAATTGGTAGATGACCCAGAAATATATTTTGACAAACTGAGTAGTGATAGAGAAGAGGTGACGGCCATAAACTTTGTGTCGGAGGACATGGTAGAAATGCGTTGGAAATATAAAGATGATTTTGTTGAACCTTCTGGGAAAACAAATGTAATAATTGCAGCCTATACGACCGCTCAAGCACGACTAAAACTGTACTCATACTTGGAACATTTAGGACCAAGAACACTCTATGCAGACACAGATTCAATAATATTTTCGGTCAAACAAGGGGAGTGGGAACCCGAGTTAGGGGACTATTTAGGAGACTTGACGGACGAGGTACCTGGACAGAAAATTAAGACTTTTGTGACAGGGGGTCCTAAAAACTATGCATACCAACTGGACAGACCGGACGAAAATGGAAAACAGACCCATTGCAAAGTGAGAGGGATAACCCTTAATTTTCAAAATCAAACCAAAGTCAATTTTGATACCCTCAAGGACATGATCACATTCACCCATCCTACCGTAAAAGTGACAGACACACATAAAATATGTCGAGATCGGAACCAAGCAAAACTTTTGACAGTAACACAAGACAAAGAGTATCGGGTTGTGTTTGATAAGAGAGTACGAAAAGGACATATATCTTACCCATATGGCTATTGATTTGTATATAAATTGTTGAAAAATAAAGTGTTATAAATATATCGGCGTCTATTGTTTTTCTTTATAATACCAGAAGGGGGGGGGGCAACTAAAAATCCCCTAGAGAGACAGAGAGCAGAGAGAGAGAGAGAGAGAGAGAGAGATATGACTCATCAAGAGTTGTACCGGAGGAATTTCGATTTTTACCTCCTCCCATCTTCAAAATGGCGATTTATATAGAATATATAGTAAAACTCCCTCCAAAAATTTTCCTATAGAGACGTCATACACTACTTGTATGTTTAGAAATTCTGCAGGAAACAACTTTGAAAATGATCTGTACATCTCGCTCAAAATACCAATCTTGTTTATTTGGCGCTAAACAAAACAGATCTTTCAGGAGGAGGAAAAGGTTAAAAAATTACCAGCAGCGCAATCGCAATTTGAATCGCACATCTCTCCTTTTTGGGCCATCATTGTGCTACAAGTGCCATTCTGAACGCTGGTCGGTGGTCGAAAAGGACCGAAACCTCCAACTTGTTGGTCAGATATGATAGAACCGGATGTTACGTCACGACAACAACTTCCACTTCCGCAATCGTACGAATTCTTACATCCGGTTGAACTGGAAACTGTGGCAGCTTTGCAATGCGCCTGTAGTGTGTGTATTCAAGAATTAGTTCTCCCGCCTACCCCCCTCCCCCCCCCCCCCCCACACACACAAGCGCACAATCAATGAAGAGGGGATATACGTCGTGTGTGTGTGTGTGTATATATATATATATATATACGTCATGAACTTGAACCTGTATATACCGAGTACCTATATATATATATATATATACGTCTTGAACTTGAACCTGTATATACCGAGTACCTAGGGGACACCCAAAATGTGATTGCTTAAAAGCACAAAAGCGGCCAAAAATGCAGGTGTTAAATTGCTTTTAAATTTTTAATCATACTATTTAAAAGTATGGAAAATATAGTGAAGATGACCACCTGTTACTGTGTGGTCAGTCCAAGTGGTAGTCGCTGAAGATAGCGTGACCTGGAACCTTTTAACCTAGTTTCAAAATTAATTACTCTGCCAGCGACTAACACTTACAATAACAGATTGTCATCTTCAGAATAATTTTCATACTTTCAAATGGTATGATTTAAATGCATTTTAACACCAGCTTTATTTACTATTGGCCGCTATTGTTACTTTAAGGGACACCCAAAATGTGCCTGACTACGGCAGTTGCATGCTTATACAGGTACAATTAAATATAACTGCCTCCTGCGGGAACCAAAAGTATGCTGGCTTAACCCCTATCCACCTAACGACATTGTCTATCCTGCTGAATAAATGAAATGAAACTTTCAAACAGACAGTAAAAGTCCAAATTCTACTATTTCAATGGTATATTTTGGGGAGAAGAAATCTCCTTATCGGACAGTGTAGATCCAAGATCAGACTGAACGTTCTGTGCAGTCTGCTCTTGATCTACACTGTCCGCAAAAGGTCACTGAGCCCTGCTTAGCAGCCTAAGGGTTAATACAGGGTGGTTGCCTAATAGAGGTGACAAGTTAGATTTTGTTATAATTTTTGGTTCATGTCATTCGGTCTCTCGATTTCTAGGGACCAAACCTTTCCCGATCAATGTAGACACTAGCTGACCTAGTGTATTTGAACTTGATATAGATATTCAACATAAAGTGTAGATGACACAAGTTGAGGTTGCAAGTCTGTAAATGTCAAGATCTAAGTAACGCCCAATATGCCCAGTCCTTTACACGCTGATACAATCATAGACTTGTCCAAACTGACAGTAGGGCCTATTTTGTAGACGACAAATTTAATTTGGGGAAAAATTATGGAATTTATTTTTGAAATGGTAGAACAGACTGTTGTAAAATGAGAAAATGTTGGTTACCAGCATTTTCTCCTTTTCCAATGACGTTTTCAAAGACATTTTTTCTTCAGGGCCACCTTTATATACCAGAATTGTTTAGTAAAGGGTAAACTTCGTCCGTACAATAAGAAGAGACTTAATTGATATACTATTGACTCTTGGAAGACGGGCACGTTTATTCACAACAAAGTGAGAAAGAGCCAAGATAAAACTTAATATTTCTTTGTTTGTACGCGTTTAACGCCGTTTTAACCCTTATCCTGCTGAATAAGTGAAATGAAACTTTCAAGTCGATTGTAAAAATTCAGATTTTCCTATTTCAAAGATAATTTTTGGTGAAAGGTATCTCCTTATGGGACAGTGTAGATCCAAGATCAGACTGAACGTTCTGTGCAGTTTGATCTTGATCTACGCTATCCGCAAAAGGTCAGTGAGTCGTGCTTAGCAGCTTAAGGTTTAAACATTATTTCAGCAATATCACCGCGGTCATTGCTCCTATCCATGCTTTATACTGGAGTTTCATTTATCAATATTTTGCACAGTGTTCTTCCCAAGCCACTGGTCGCTTTCCAACATAAAACATCGCCGAAATTATGATCATCGTGGAGAAAAAGGAATGAATCCTGTCGCATTAATTATCATCGGACACAGTTTGACCGTCAGGGATTTTAACCAGCGAGGCCTGAGGTTTTAAACCCTGTATGCTACCGACTGAGCTATCGAGCTCGGAACCACGCTGATATGAGTTAATGTGCTTTTGAAGGTAGACCAGATCAACCTGCATAATACATGCGCTTTTCGACATTCTTCTTGGATATTTGACAAAACAATCAGAAAATTGCAGCGCTTACAACCCACGTTTCGAATTAACTTCATTATCAAGTGGTCTATTAATTATTAGATGTTTGTATCAAAAGTTGAAAATTCTTTCTTACCATAAACAGAACGCAAACCACCTGAAATCAACAAAAATATATTTTCAATGTATTGCTGAACTAGGACAACTACAAAATGAAAGTTGATACTGCTACTACTATTTTCCACCACTAATAATAATAATAATAATTGAAATGTACAATATTCATACCTCGATAGAAAGTTCAACTTGGTGTAAAAATTGAATCACCGAGTTAACATGAATTGGTTGTCAGTTAAGGGTACTAAATCTATCGAATTCCTAGCCCATGTAGATATATTTGAAAAAAAAAAAAACGACATTGCAAGTTTTAGAGAAAAAACCCGACTTTTCAGATGCCATCTTTGAAATGTTGTATGTTGCCTTTCATTGAACTCAGTATAGGTGAATTGTAGCTGTGAAAGGAAATGATGTTTAACCCTTTACCACACAAACTCGAGATGTAGTGACTCTGACAGAGGAGGCATATCAAAACGCTGTTGGAAAAGGTGAAAATGCTGGTGATCGGCATTTTCTCGTTTTCCTGTAATGTTTCTACCCTTTACCAGACAAATCTCATAATTTGAGTCAAGTTTAATTTGTCGTCTACAAATGCTTTCAATGCAGGCGAGTCTAAAATTTTGTTTGAAAAGAGTTAAAGGGATGTAAAAAGGGATGTAAAACCTAATTCAAAGACCACAGTCTGCAGATTTTTTCCCGACTAACAACAGATCGCTTTTGATATTGTGGCGACAAGAGAAATTGCTCGTCACAACATTAGCTTTTCGAGCTCCAGTGGCTCGTTGATGACACACTTGGCTTTAATTCTTGAGGTTGAGGGTTCAAATCCTGGCTCAGACAAATTTATTTAAGAGGATCGGTGGCAGGCATTGCGAAATAGAAGAGAAGTTGCGACGACAAATCAAATGTGTCTCAGATGACAGGACTTGTCTCTGAAAGGATAGTGGCCAGCATTTTCTATTTTTCCCTCGGTGTTTTCAGAAGCTTTCTGTCCAAGGGCCGAACTAAAATGCGCACTTCTTTGATTAATTAACTTTTCCACGCGACAAGTATGTAGACTTTTCCAAATTGAAAGCATTTGCAGACGACAATTTAAATGCGACTCAAATGACGGAGTTTGTCTTCGATAGAGTGGAAAACGTGGTGAAAAAAGGAAAAATGCTGGTTACCAGCATTTTCTCCTTTTTCCACAATGTTTCCAAAAGGGCTTCCTTACTCGGGGTGGTTAAAACACTTGAGTGTGTGGTGAGGGTATTTATGTTCAATAGATTAATGTACAAGTGGGCACACTGTAGCAAAAGGAGAACTTTACCACGTGCCCCCCCCCCCCTTTCTTTTGCTCGACACCATTCTTTCAGATATCTTCGGCAAGCAATGGACAGGAGGTAACGAAGTAAATCCTTGCCAAACAGGCCAGTGTTTTAACCTTTTACCAAACAATCCCGGGACTTAACGACCCTAAGAAAAAGACAATTTGAACACATTATGGGAAAAGGAGAATTTTCTCCTTATCCCGAAATGTTTGTTGCAACGTTAAAATCAGTTCTCTGTTAAAATTAGTTTTTGAAAAGAACTGATTTTAACGGAGGACATACTTGTAAACGTTAAAGTCATTTCCGTTAAAATCAGTTTTCACATTTTACCTTCGTTAAAATCAACCGCCCCACACCACTGGTTTTTTGGTAGTCTTTACAGACCAAAATTGTTTTTATGTTTTCATGATTCACAAATTGACATATGTGGTACACCTACATTAAGTTGCAATATTCTGCATGTACGGAAACTCCTTTGAAAAAAAAACGTGCCATTTTCAAAAATTTTATACCCCTATAGGGAACTTTGGGGATATAAAGTAATCGAACAGCCCGTCAATTCGTCTGCCCGTCAGTCCGTCCGTCCGATTCGGAATTCATCTTCGCAAGCCAAGGATACTAACTCCACGTTGTTCGTTACGTACCCTTGGCCGCTCGCCTCTTTAAAAATCGAAACTCCCGCTGCGCCACCTATCGAATATCACGAGTTGCGTAACCTTTGCTGATGTTATTTCTGACCAATCAAAATGCTCGTAATAAAATTTGTTAGGCTATGCATCAAATATGGCTGCGCTTTCGGATTCATCACAATTTTCTGAAATTAATCAGACATACGATGATTCGCAATCATTTGGCTGTGGAACCCGACCTAATATTTCACATAATTGATCATGAACTATAAAAAACTCATTAAATATCGATCGTCTACTCTTTTTTGGCAAATTTTCGTCACGACATTTTTCGTTTTTGACGGGCGCCGCCATTATTGTTTTCTCTTTCGCAGAATATTTCTTGTTACGGATGGTTTGATTGGACGCGATGGGTTTTGGTCGCATCCAGTGAAATGGCGCAGCGGGAGTTTCGATTTTTAAAGAGGCCAGCGGCCAAGGGTACTGCCTTAGTATCCTTGGCTTGCGAAGATGCTCGGAATTGTGCCTGGAGCATAACTGCTATACTATTAGAGGTAGGAATCCCAAATTTGGTGTGTATATACATCTTGGGGTTCTGGAGCGTCCCGTACAATTTCCTGATCATTTTGACCTTGACCTCTGGCCTCAGATTTTGAAAAATCGTGTCCGGTGAATATCTGATATGCTATTAAAGGTAGATATCCAAATTTTGGTGTGTTTTACATCTTGGGGTTCCGGTGTGTCGCGTACCATTTCCGGGTCATCGTGACTTTGACCTTGACGTCTGGCCTCAGATCTGGTAAAATCGTGTCCGGAGCTTACATGTATCTAGGATTTGAGGTAGAAATCCCGGATTTGGCGTGTAGATACAACTTGGGTTCCCGGAGTGATGCGTACTGTTAACTGGCCATTGTAACCTTGAACTTGACCTCTGGCCTCAGTTTTTGAAAAATGGTGTCCGGAGCTTATCTGCTATACTATTTAAGTGATTTCCAAATTTGGCGTTCCGGAGCGTCGTTTACCATTACCAGGTCATTTTGATCTTGACCTCTGGCCTCAGTAATTTAAAAAAATCTTGTTAGGAGCATATCTGCTATGCTATTTTAGGTAGGAATCTCAAATTTAGTGTGAGGATGCATCTTAGGGTCCCATAGTGTCGCATACCGTTACCGGGTCATTGTGACCTGGACTTCTGGCCTCAGTTCTTGAAAAGAATTTTTTTCAGTAAACAATCAAATCAAGATAAAACTGTAAAATGTCCCTGATATACCTTTACCGAATTTTCATTATTTTTTTCACTTCATTTAAGATCATATTGGGCAGATATTTAAGACTTAAGCCACAATCGACTTTAATTTACTTCAGCATTTAGCTTCTCTTGAGGCTGTTAAATACGGGTCTTTATGTAACGCATGGTAGGTCTATATGAAACATATATATGGTCTGTTTACATGCAATTTGGGTCCTTGGAATATTGATTTAAAGTGTCCTTCCGGATAAGACCACGAAGTTTGTGCAGGCTAATCCGGGGCGTCACTTTACGCAAATGCCCAAAGGCCCCAAATCGCATGTCGCAGGCCAAATGTCATAGTCTGAACTGTTCAAGTAGTATAGGGGCCTCTTTCAATGCAAACAAACTGGCGCCATATTGGATGACCTAGTTACTATTTTAAGTAACTCATTTGCATATAAGGAGTTGTTGGTGTGTCATGGGTTTTCGTGACGGTTATGGGAGTCCTCCATTTTGGATGACCTAATTTTTATTTTTAGACCAGCAGCCATTTCGGATGACCTATTTTTTTTTAGACGACCATTTTTTTAAATGTGCTTTTTGTCACAATATTGATTTTTTTTGGTTATAAATTTGGAGAGAAATAGCTTTAAAAATGAGTCGTATAAGCGAGTACCCTAACGGTATACAGAGCTGACGTGTATACCTCGTGCTGGTAAGTACTCGCGGGCATTGAGGGTCAGGCCCTTTCCTTACCAGACGATAAATAAATAAATAATTTACTTTCAGCTCCGCGAAGTGCCCTGGTCAAAGTCTGACTTTCAAATGAGACCTTAAGTCCAGAACAGAGTCTAAGGTAGAAGGGACGCGCATGCTTGAAGCTATATTTAGATATGTGATTATTAACTATATTTAGAGTCATTACATCAGCTTAGTCTATAGCCAGAAGATCTGAACAATGTTCTATTTAACCCCCCAAGTTAATCCCTATTAATTCTCCACGGTGTCTGGCTTAGGCCGGATATAGGAACAATGACCTATTCAACTACAGGGGTCTCTTTAACCCGAGACTGGGCATGCGCAAGAATCGCTGCTATCACTTCTGCTACTACAACTACATGTGTCGATATTTTCACCTCTGTTAAAATTACGGCGGATCTATCGGTTAGCATCAAATTTAAAATCTCCAGTACGGTGCCCGAAGCTATTAAAATATGACAGCTGTCATAAACTTGCAATAAATTTTGACAGCTACATCGGCTATGATGTACACGCGTGTAGCCGAACCTGAAATAAATTAGCTGCTTGTCCAAACTTCCGTCTGCTTATTGATTCTGAGGCGCGTATATTCAGCGTAAAGCAATTAATCCTTTATCTCATAGTGACGCCTTTTAAAGATTGGGCAAACATAGTAGACCCAGATCCTATAGGAGCCGTTTGATCCGGTTTACTGAGTTTACATACTTCATTCAATATTACTGCCGTAGACTATAATCGTCTGCTCGAGAAACGATAATTACCTATGTCACGCATTCTTGATCGGTTGTTGATTGATTATATGGTGTTTAACGCCGTTTTCAACGTTATTTCAGTTATATTGCGACGGCCAATGCACCTATCCATGCGTTCCTAAAGATTCTTTCACCAGTGCTATGCACAATATTCTTTCCAAGGCAAATGACTGCTTTCCCACATAACCATCCTCGAGCGCAGTCTTGAACTCCATGGCTAGAAATAGGTTCTAAAAATGACTCATCAAAACAAAATGGGGGATTTATATAGAACAAAGAAAGAAAATCTGGTTTTGTTGTATTCAACAACTGTATTACTTCTCTCATTCTGTCTGTGTGATAAGTATGCGCGCGCGCGCGCGCGCGCGTGTGTCTGTGTGTGTGTGTGTGTGTGAGAGAGAGTCAGAGTCTGATCCTGATCCCAATTTATTGTGTCGACTAACTATTTTCTATATCTGGTGAAAATATTAGTAATAATATGACTAATTTTTAAAAAAATCTAGTGTTTCTACGGCGAAATTTCAGTTTGTTATTTCGACTATATGATGAAAAATAAAACAGGAATAGAGCGCACGCTAGGGCCGTGAATTACACCCTACCGGAAGTTTTTAACCTGTTACCGGCAGCGAGTGACCAGAAAAAAAAACAAAAAAAACCAAAGTCTTAACTTGTGTCGCTAAGATCAAAAATATAAGCCCACTATTGATCTATTTCATTTCCCTGTTAAATTAGTTACTAAGTTAATGTGTACATATATATATTTTAAGTCATATAAGCGTTTATACTATAAATTAATAAGGAAAATATTTAGCAAATTTCGTACAGAGTTGTAAAAAAATGAAGGCCACTTTTTAAAATTCTATACCGAGGCGTGATCAGATTCCCGAATTTTAGCTAAGCTTTTTACCACGGCGAGGCGGCTTACAGTTTTCGGTATCTGGTCAAATCGTTAACACAAATTTATTTTCTGAATCTCGACTCTTTTTACTTTCTAATTACTATTTCGGCCCTAAGACGGAAAATACAATCGAAAAAATAACCCGGGGCCTCATGCTAGACCCGTGAATTACACATACCTGTAAGTTGTCAACCGGTTCCCAGCATAGGTAAATCAGTCCCGGCCTCAGTCGGAAGTGAATGAATAAAATGTAAACAAACTCTTGTCTCTTTGCCTCTGTTGAGTTAGCATGTACGAAGCTTAGGTTTTTATAGGATTTTGGATCCAATTTATTGTTTCCGGATTTTACGATTTCCGCTAAGACTTTCCACTATTTTCGACATTTTATGGTGATTTATTGGCTACGAGTCGGGATTTTTGTATCAAAACAGGTTCATTAACGTCGAGTCTTTCGAACAGAAAGGTCAATGTTTGACGCGTTTTCCCAATGATTAAGGATGTTTGGATCAAAACAAACTCATAAATGTCAATCGTTTTCGCAATCATTTCGAATTTTTCCGTTAAAAACGGGAAACTCGAAGGTCTTTAATTGTATATTAAACGTTCATTGGTCGATGCATATTTTCTCTGACTTTCCTGTTTGGGCGTCAAGCTTTTAGAAAAACGAGGCATTGCCGGCGTCAGACAAAGAAATTGTCATCTGCTGGGTTGTCTTTGTTGTTACTCGGCGTCTCCTATTGCGAAATTTGATTTTAATTTAAAGTAATTTCTGCTTGCGTTATTTGGCGAAATGGGTTAAATGTTTAAAACTTAGCAGTGACATTTGTTGTACAGGACAGCCTTTACCGACTGTCAAGTGAAGCGCCCTGCGGGAAAAGATTGCGTTGACCTAGATATACGTTGACATGCGTGTATTCGGCGTATCTAGGTCGATTCTGGTCGTCTGTTTTTCTGTTGTTGTTATTTTAATAGAAATTCCTTGGAGTCTTAGGGTCTTGAGACTGGTTTGTTTGGATCAAGTTATTACATTAATAACGTATCTGAAATCTTTTATAATAACGTATCTGAAATCTTTCAGGCATTACCATCTCAATATGATCTCTGTTTGAACTTTCCAGTAAAAACACTTAGGCAAGTTGTTTGTTCAGTGACATGCTGCTGTGAGGATACATATTTATACACGTGGTCATTGTGTAATGGAATCGGAAAGGTGTGGTATAAAAACAGCCGTAACTATTAAAAGGTATTTAAAGTCTTAATTAAGAACACCAAACTTTAACATTTGCTGCTATAATGGCGATTCAATTGACTTTCGGGACACGTCTATGTGTTTCTAATTATAGGACTGACTGACGTTCTGCAGAGTTTTCTATATATTAGAACAATGTTCTTGTAATGTAATGACTAGATTTAACCTTTTTGAAGAAAACAAACTTGACAGAATTGTCAGATCTATCTCAGTGACAGCATTTGTTATTATAGAAGTACTATAATTTTAATTTGAGCTCGTCATAGCTGGGTCTTACTCTAGTTCATAGATTTAAAGGAATCAAAAGGCTGCCATAGGAACCGTCTGATCTAGGTCTAGCCTATTTGCAAAGGCGTGCATGATGATTTATCTTAATTGCGTTACTATACTCACGCCGTAAAATCTATAAGCAGACGAGTTTTCTATGTAAACTCAGTAACACGGATCAGACGGCTCCTATAGGAAACTGTCTGATCTGGGTCTGCTATGTTTGCCCAATCTTTAAAAGGCGTCACTATGAGATAAAGGATTAACTGCTTTACGCTGAATATACGCGCCTCGGAATCAATAAGCAGACGACAGTTTGGACAAGCAGCTTTTTTTTTCAGGTTTGGCTACACGCGTGTACATCAAAGGCGATGTAGCTGTCAAATTTATTGCAAGTTTATGACAGATGTAAAAGTAGAGCTGACCGCTTCGAGCACCGTACTGGTGATTTTAAATTTAATGCTGACGATAGATCCGCCGTAATTTTAACACATAGAGGTGAAAATATCGACATGTGTAGTTGTAGTAGTAGTAGTAGCCGTAGTGATAGCAGCGATTCTTGCGCATGCGCAGTCATGGGGTTTGTAGCTCCGAGTTCTGTTTTTCAGCATGTATCTAAATATTTTATGCTTTAAACTTTTGATCAAGCGTTCAGTGTAGTTAGCTTTGGTCTCGGTATTTAGGGCGTAATAGTGATAAATGTTTTGAGCTTGGAAATATTTTTTCACCGCTTTATTCCTAAAATCCATGCCTTTGTCCGTGCACACGGTATCCGGCTGACGGGTACCTGATAACATCGTACTAAGAGCTTCCAAAATATCGTTTCCGCGTTTGCTTTTGACGGGCTGTGCATGGGTCAACCGGGAGAAGATGTCTATGGCCACTAAAACGTACTGGTAATTGCGATTGTACTTTGAAGTCTACCATATCCATCAAGTCTATGTCCCAGAGACTGTCCACCCAATTTACAATCACTCTGGACCGAGCAAAATGGCGTCTGCCTCCCCTAGTTAAGGAGTACGCCTCTTGGTCTTGCAACCATTTGCGCATTTTATGTCTTCCAATTTTAAAGTTACCCTCAGCTTTGACATACTGATATAGTTTCTCTGGCCCTAAATAGGTAGCTGGGGACTTGGGGGGTCGGAGAGACAAATAGTTTTTCCAGTTCGACATGTTTTTATTTAGAGTATAATTGTAATTTATTCTTACAAAACTTTGGTATAGTAAACAGAAATACTCTTTCGGTCTCAAACATATGAGCTTTTTAGTTGGGACTACATCATTCACTGGCTTCCAATACTGTCTTATGTCCACACAGACGCTGTTATCGGTAGACATTGCCTCCCACATGGGTCCATTAACTATAACTTTGCTTGTTTTCTAAAGCCCTGTCCGCATATTCTTACTGGTCTACCAAAATTTTCTATCTCATCAACGTTAAGCTAATGCCCTTTTTTATTGGTTTGTCGTCCTGCCATTCTCTGATGTCGACTCTAATTTCTACTTTCCATTCATTCACTTGCACATATCTCTGGTTTCCAAGACTGAACTTGCATCTGTAGCTTGCCATGTTCGAGTGTCAGAACTCTTATGACTGGGATTTGTGTCTAACTGACTTATGTAGAACAAGGTCTCTTTTGACTGGTCTGTTTCCTCTAGCATTTGATTGGTTGACAAAAAAAAAAAAAAAAAAAAAAAAAAATAATCAGGAGTAACAAAAAACTGAAAAGTATGTACACTTTTTGAAACATAAGAGATACTTTTTTGAAATATTAGAGACACTTTTTGAACCAATAAAGACACTTTTTGAAACATTAAAGACACGTTTTGAAACATCATTGACACTTTTCGAAACAGACCCTATGGGAAAATACATGTAAACGTGCAAAAACTGAAACGTGTGTGACAAGAATAGGAACGTTTGTGACAAAAATTGAAACGTGTGTGACAAAAATAGAAACGATTGTGACAACAACTGAAACGGCAGTGACAAAAGTTGAAAAGACAGTGACACTTTTATAAACAACAAGAACACTTTTTTACCACTGCAAACACAATTTTATAAATACATAGGTTAATCATTCTAATATCCGTAGGGTAATGTATAATAATTGTCCAATTTTCTGCGCTTGGTAAACACCATCTGATAACTTCTCTTCTCTATTGTACAGTTTTCTTTTTCTTTTATCTCTACATATTTTACTAGGGTTGGTTATAACAATATTTTTACAACTGTCTTCATCTGTTACTAAGGCTTTCAATGCTTCGAAATTTATGAGTTGACTATTGGTATATTTGAGGGTAAACCCTCTTACCTTACATGTTTCATTGTTTTTGTTAGTTCTGTAAGCATAATTTTTGGGACCCCCAGACACAAATTCTACGATGTGCTCTCCTGCACTCAGCTCATCCGTGAGTTCTCCCATGCTCATTGTTAACCATTCCGGTCTTAAATGAACAGACGCTAGACATTACGGCGACTTTGAAGGGATTAACTTTGTCACAAAGTATGTACACTTTTTGAAACATAAGAGACACTTTTTGAAACATTAAAGACACTTTTTGAAACACTAGAGACACTTTTTGAAACACTAGAGACACTTTTTGAAAAATGAGTGACACTTTTTGAAAAATGAGTGACACTTTAAGAAAATGAGTTACACTTTTTGAAACGGACCCTATGGGATTTTACGTGTTAAAGTACAAAAACGTTAAAATGAATGACACTTTTTGAAAATTGGTGAACACTTTTTGATATTTGTGCGACACTTTTTGGTATTTGTGCGACACTTTTTCATATTTGTGCGACACTTTTTTGAAAAATGACTGACACTTTTAAGAAAATGAGTGACACTTTTTGGGACATGAGAAACACTTTTTAAGAAAATGAGTGACACTTTTTGATATTTGTGTAAGTTTTTTTTTTTTTTCAAAATTGTGTGACACTTTTTGAAAAAAATGAGTGACAAAGAAGAAATATCTAACAGTTTTATACATAAATACCGTAATATTGTTGAAGCAAATTAGGCAGAGTATAAGGACGACTGTCAAAACCCATATAGTTCTGTATCAAACTGGTCTACTTTTCATCTTTTTTTTTTTTTTTATAAACCATTTGATAACTACGCTGAATATATGCGCCGCAGAATCAATGAAAAGACAGCAGTTTGGACAAGCATTTTTTTTTTCCAGGTTCGGTTACATGCGCGTACATCATAGGCGATGTAGCTGTCAAAATTTATTGCGAGTTTATGACAGCTGTCGTATTTCAATAGCTTCAGGCACCGTACTGGCGATTTTAAATTTAATGCTGACGATAGATCCGCCGTAATTTCAATGCCTGACTTTACATAGAAAACTGTCTGATCTGGTCTACTATGTTTGCCCAATCTTTAAAAGGCGTCACTATGAGGAAAAGGATTAATTGCTTTACGCCGAATATATGCGCCTCAGAATCAATAAGCAGACGGCAGTTTGGACAAGCAGCTTTTTTTCCAGGTTCGGCTACACGCCCGTACATCATAGTCGATGTAGCTGTCAAAATTTATTGCAAGTTTATGACAGCTGTCACATTTTAATAGCTTTGGGCACCGTACTGGCGATTTTAAATTTAATACTGACGATAGATCCGCCGTAATTTTAACAGAGGTGAAAATATCGACACATGTAGTTGTAGTAGCAGAAGTGATAGCAGCGATTCTTGCGCATGCCCAGTCTCGGGTTAAAGAGACCCCTGTAGTTGAATAGGTCATTGTTCCTATATCCGGCCTAAGCCAGACACTGTGGAGACTTACTAGGGATTAACTTGGGGAGTTAAATAGACCATTGTTCAGATCTCCTGGCTATAGACTAAGCTGATGTAATGACTCTAAATATAGTTAACAATCACATATCTAAATATAGCTTCACGCATGCGCGTCCCTTCTACCTTAGACTCTGTTCTGGACTTAAGGTCTCATTTGAAAGTCAGACTTTGACCAGGGCACTTCGCAGAGCTGAAGGTAAATTATTTATTTATTTATCGTCTTGTAAGGAAAGGGCCTGACCCCCAATGCCCGCGAGTACTTACCAGCACGAGGTACATGTATACACGTCAGCTCTGTATACCGTTAGGGTACTCGCTTATACGACTCATTTTTAAAGCTATTTCTCTCCAAATTTATAACAAATAAAAATTATTATTGTGCCTAAAAGCACATTTAAATAAATGGTCGTCTAAAAAAATTAGGTCATCCGAAATGGCTGCTGGTCTAAAAATAAAAATTAGGTCATCCAACACGGCGGACTCGCATAACCATCACGAAAACCCATGAAACACCAACAACTCCTTATATGCAAATGAGTTACTTAAAATAGTAACACGATGGCCGAAAGTAGGTCAAGATGGCCGCCGATTACGTCATCTTTGTTTACATTTAAAGAGACGGACATACTACTTGTTCGAGTTAGTAGTACTTGGATGTCATGATTTTGTTTGCGAGTTTGTTACACTCGTTTGCGTACAGACTGCTCTTTTTATGTTAATCTATCAGGTAGGAACTTCTGCTTTTTTACACTCTAGTCTCTTGCAAAGTAATGAAGATACGTTGTGAATGATAGTTTCATATGTAATAATATCTGTGTTAAAAAATAATAAAATTCGTCTGCTACAGACACGACCAGTCTTCTCTGTATAAGGGAAACGGTTCACATCACCACTATAATAATCAGTTAAGTGTCTTCTCCATAATGAATTCTTCGGCAGATTAAGGGCATAAAACCTCTCTTCCACTAAATCCTAACTCATTGACATGATTGCAGTACTAGCTGGGTGCCTCTTCTAAATCAGAGCCCGCGTAGTTTATTTGGTGGCTTTGTCGACTTAAAATGCATGGTCACCAGTTTAAACCCCGGCTTAGCTAGCAATTATATATATATCGATTATTTAAAGATATTATCGTCCGATTCATTCGACTCTTTCCTGAATATTTCGATCTTTTAAAAACGCTTTGAACACGCCGAACAATGGCACATGCTTCTCCTTTCAATCCCCGCAACTTCACTCGTCTACATGTATAATTTTCAAGAGTGCATTGCATGTGTAGCAGTTCTGAAAAAACTCGACCTTGGATGGAACCAGGGTCCTATTAATCCGTAGGTGAAAGCTCTACCATGTCGCTACAAAACTAGCTTAACAGCATAGCAGTATTATTGTCCCCACAAACACAAGCTTTATAGACCACTATACTACACAAGTTGACTTCTTTAAATCAAAGTACTGAAAGTACTGACAGACTAGCGAATTTGATTGTTTGATTGATTGATTGTATGACCATCATCAATCCTAGGAAAGAAATTTGTTGAGGATCAAACCAGCGACCTCCTGTTCTCAAGTCCTGTATGCTACCGACTGAACTGGCGGGGGGGGGGGGGTATATGTGCTATTGGTTAACTATAATCCAGTTTGAGTTAAACCCTTAACCTGCTAAAAAATGTTAAATGAAACTTTCAAGCTGATGGTAAACACCTGAATATTGCTATTTCACAGTTACACTTTGGAGAAAATCTATCCTCTTATCGGACAATGTATATCCAAAATCAGACTACACACACTGTCTGCAAAAGGTCATTGAGTCGCGATAGTGCTGGTAAAAGAAACTCGAGTAAAGCAAAGACAGGTGCTCTGGCCGCCGCAATATCACTGAAATAATGTTGAAAACGGCGTTAAACACCATGCAGTCAATTAGTCAATATCTAATAGCACAATATTTAGTTAACTATTTAACTCTCCTTACAAAACGAAAGATTTTACATCCGTCCAAATTCAAAGCTGTTGCAGACCATGAATTGAATGTGGCTGATCTGATTAAACATGATACCAGAAGGGCAGAAAACAATGTGGAAAAAGGAGAAAATGATGGTTACCAGCATTTTCTCCTTTTCCCATAATGTTTACAAAGGGATCCCTCCCCAGTATCGTTAAAACTTGGGATTGTTTGGTAAAAGGTAAATAGAATAACAGTTTAACATAATAGTTCAACTGTACACAATGATCTAAATAATGAATGACTGAAGGAATGACAAGGGTTCCCTGTCCAGTGGGGTTTGATATAGCTGGGATTTGCTACAAGCTAGCCTAGGTGCATCTATTAATAGATTCATTCATAATGTTACAGTTGTGTAGGAATAAGTGATTCTCTGCTTTGCAGAGGTCACTCAATTTACATATAAGCAAAGATCTTGTACCTTATAAATGACATCTTGTTCAGTTTATTACTATGTAAGACGACATGTTCAAATCGGAGAGGTAGAGATTTAGTGGTTTATGTCTAAATTGTCATGTTTAACAAAATTAAGATTTCTAACAGAAAGAAGTATTTTCTATGTGGCAGTATTTGGCAACTGTGGGGTTTTGAATCCAGGTCAATCTTGATGCCTATAGACTAGCTTCGCTAGTCAAAAAGAAGCCAGGAGAGGTCAGCATCAATGTTTTCAAATAGCTTATCGCTTTTAATTTCAATATATTTTGGTACATGTAAACAAATACTAAGTAAGGCATTATATGATTGCCGCTTTGTAAAAAGGAGGAACCTCTTATGCATTACATGACAGACATGTGACCTTCTTCCCACGTTTTCAAGTTGCGTGATCTTTTCCCCCGGTGTTCTCTTTTTTAACGAAGTTCTTTTTGTGTGTGTGTAGCTTTATTTGTTTAATGAAAAAAATACAACTATTGGAAAGATCATTTGCAATCAAATCAATATGACAAATCCTTTTTTGAAATCCGTCATATAAAAACAAAACACGTCCATTTCCTATTTCAGTTTTTTGATTTCGGTTTGTTTATAAAACCATGACGAAACAGACTGTGTATAGAACAATTTCACAGAAAAGCATGGAGTAGGCAATTTCTGGGGCAGTCTGCCTTTTAAACTCACCACTGTTGGAGAGGTCTGATGACCTCTCCAATTAACCCCTCTCATCTAAGATTCGTCCTCAAATCTTCCATTTGGAATAGTTGTACTCTAATTTTCTCAACCCCATGTTTTTGGACGTTGGGCACCAACGCAACAGCTCTGAAAATCGGATGTGACTCAGGATCGAACCAGGGCCCTCCAGTTCCGTAGGTGAACGCTAGATACCACGTCGCTAAAAAAGCTAGCTTTAAAGCTAGGCAAAATACTGGCAATTTTAACAAACACAAGCTACCATTTATGTCTGTCCGTGGGCTAGAACACCATACTACACATGCGACTAGCAATCAGGTGCCATCGGGGGCACAGGAAAGTGAAACAGCTACCCAAAAACCATCAGTTGAATCCATGTACTTATAGTAAAAAAAGAAAATGGATCATGATTTGCAGTGCTGGTATGGACCAAGGCGCATGATATTCTGAAAGCCTAAGTAATTTAACTGAAATATGACTGACAAAGCGTTAGAATCAATCAGTCAATCGATCAATCAATCGATCGATCAGTCAATCGATCGATCGATTGATCTATCGATCGATTGGTCCGTCCGTCCGTACGTCCGTCCGTACACCCACCAACTGATCCATCCGTCCATCCATCCATCAATCAATCAATCAATCCCTTCGACAGACATATACTGCAATATTTTTGCTAAGTTGTCAAACTTATAAAAGGACAATCATTCTAAACATTATAGTTATAGACCGAAATCAAACACCTAGTCAAGATGAAATGCACGGCTTACAGAGAGAACGAGCATATTTCATTTTTTCCCCGAAATTAGGGCATATAGTAATAATGTGGGTGAAACCATGCGTAAAAGCGAGTATTGCCATTATTCTTTATGTATCAGTTGTTTTAGGTCGGTATATCCCATACATGTGAAAAACTGATTTTAACGTTTTTGAAATTAGAAAAAATATCACAACTGATTTTAACGTAAGTAAAATTTGACAACTGATTTTAGCGTGTGGCGGTTGATTTTAACGTAGCTGATTTTAACGGCAAAAACTGATTTTAACGTTAGTATGTCCTCCGTTAAAATCCTGAACTGATTTCAACGGAGAACTGATTTTAACGTTGCAACAATGTCGTTGTTTTTTTTTTACTCTATCACAGACAAATTCCTTTATTTGAGTCATAGTTTATTTGGCGTCTGCAAATACTTTCAATTTCCGCAAGTCTGGTATTTTGTCGTTTGGTAGAGTTAACGAGTGAAAAAAGGCCCTAAAAACATTTGGGGAAAAGAAGAAAATGCCGTTAAGCAGCATTTTCTCCTTTTTTCCAAAATGTTTTCCACCATGTCAAAACACATCCCACTATTTTAGTCGCATTTACCTTGTCGTTTGCAAAGTCTAAAATTTTGTCGTCTAGGATAGAGCTAAAGACTTACTTACCACTATTACTGGTGTTCTATGAGCCACCATGATTTTAGTTGACTTATCTAGGAGTTTGTCTTGACTTTTGCGATAAGACAAAGCTACAATACATTATAAGTGCCGTCAGCACTGAAAAGGTCAAGGTCGGCAGTGCCGCCATTAAAAATTCACCTATATACGGTAACCAGTATTGTCTTATCTCACTTTTTCTGTTCATTTGAATGATTTTACAATTATGTATGTACATTGTATGTAGATGTGTATGTACATAAAGTTCCGGTGGCTTACTCAGTTCTAAGTCCTTAAAGCCTTTGCCAAACAACCCTGTGTTTTAACGTGATCCTGAAAAAGAGGGCCTTTTGAAAACATTTGTAACCTGCATTTTCTCCTTTTCCCACAGTATTTTCGACCTTTCGCAGACATTTGGTCTACATCTACTGTGCCGTTTTCATCTATTTTGGATTTAAACCGAGTAAAAAATTTTGTCGTTTTATAAAGGGTTAAGCAGATGGTAGAATTTAGACCCGACTAAACTGAAAGCACTTTAACCCTTTCCCAAACGACAAATTTTGGACTGGTCCAAATTGAAAGAGTTTGCAGACGACAATTTTAAATTTGATGAAAATGGCAGAAAGGTCTCAAAAAGGGTAGAAAACACTGTGGGAAAAGGAGAAATTGCTCGTTACGAGCAATTTCTCCTTTTCCCACAGTGTTTTCAAAAGACTTGTACTGCAGACACGTGAAAACCAGGGCTTGTTTGGGAAAGGGTTAAGTCGACAAAATTTAGTATTTGCACAAACGATGCAATTCGTCTTTCAGTAAAGAAAGCATTGTGGAAAAAGGAAAAATGCTGGCCACATGCTTTTCCCTCATTGTTTTCAAAGCCTTCTTTCAAAGGGGTCGTAAAAACAGGATTGTTTGGTATAGGATTAAGTAGAGGTGAACTTTAAGCAGTTAAAATTCTAAAAAAAATGTGATGGAGATTGCCTCAGAAGGGATAGAAAACATTGTGGAGAAATGAGAGAACGCTGTTTACCAGCATTTCTAACATTTTCAAAAAGTTGTTTTGCCAAAATATTCCTCAGTGTGGTAAAAACGTGTTTCCGTTTGGTAAAGGATCAAAGCGAATGGTGCAATGCTTTGTGACTACATTTCGATAAACGTTTTCTTAGTTTTGGCAATAATTAAGTCAAAACAAGAGCTTCTAAATGCGGCGCAATATACATCCTGAGGAAGGTGTCGAAAGCTTGTCACCCTTGACCACCTACTATAACCGTAACCTTTGAGCCTGGACCCTTTGCTCTGCACATTGTCTCATCACGATGTACCTGGACCCTTTGTTCTGCACATTGTCTCATCACGATGTACCTGGACCCTTTGTTCTGCACATTGTCTCATCACGATGTATAAGTCTGTGAAATATTTTTAGAATCGGATCAAGGGTTCAAGTGATATGGAGCGGAAATGATTTAAGAGCATGTGACCTTTGACCCCATGCCGTGACCTTGACGCCTGGTGTCTGAATCCTTAGCTCCGCATGCCATCTTATCAAAGTGCAGCACATGTATGAAATATTTTCATAATCAGACAAGGGGTTAAATAATCATAGAGTCGACACTGAACTGCTAACGCACAGGGGGACGGACGACCAAGGGAATAAAGAGCACCACATGCGGGTGCCAATGCTCTACAAAGACCAAAAAGGGGCACAACTGTGTCAAAAAGTTTTGACGTCTACCCACTTCTTTTGTATTAGTTCTCTATTTGATATTTAACAACTAGTCCGAGTTTAAGTAAATATATTGAGTAATAACAGATATAAAAAATGTCAAAGGTTTTGCACGACGAAAAGACAGAAGATGACGACGACAGGGCTATGACAAGAACTCAACGTTTTCTTCAAACACAGCGGAGCTAAAATTACATCCCTTTGGGCAAATAAAAAGGAAAACAATACAACTGATATGATTTTAATCATCAATTTATATTTTTCAATAACAAATGACTCTTATACACAGCCAAGCCTGGATTCGGAGACCAATGTTAAGTAAGAACAAGAAAATATTGATGCTGAACATCAATGGCGCCGCAAACTAGTTGTTTCTGTAACAGGGCACAATGCATTGGGTTATTTCCTAATACGCATCTCTTGCACAATCTTCGTAGAGGTCCAAGTGGTGATACTGTATTTAAACTCTGGGCCATCTGGTTTTTGACAAGATTTTTAAATTTCATATCATTGAAGGCTATTTGCAAACTTCTTATCCATGGACTGGGCCATTTCTTTATCTACAGGACATCATTTGGACACAATTGGTAGATAGAAATGTTAGAGCTGTTGCCTTTCTGATATTTGATAGAAGATTTTGAAAAGTGTGCAACAAATATGGCTATGCGCAAATTTGTGACATCTGGGTGGAGGGGAGCATATGGCAACTTTTGACCCGAAGGCCACCATTTGAACATACTAGTACTTGGTAGAGGTCATTGTAGCGATACTACACATGAAATATCAAAACTCTCGACCGTCTGATTTTGAACAGCAAGATTTTACATTAACGAAAGAAAAGTCTGTTATCGGATTGTGCTAAATCTGACACTCCAACACATGTCTGGTATCATACAACCCCTCTTTATTATAGATATAATAAAGACTTGAATGAAGTCCTTATATCTATATAGACTAGACGGGTTGTATGATACCAGTCATGTTAGGCGCTCCAACATTGATTTATGGATGTTTCGGTAACAGACGAGTTCGGTAAATTGGACTTATAGAGTAAATTGATTGGATGTTTCGGTAACAAGGCAGTAATATAGTGCCGTGACGTTCTTCACACCCATGGCTTCTGTTTGTGCAAACGTTTTTTCTTTTAATTTGCAATTCTCACTCGTTTTCTGACGTAAATATATTTGTTGTTCTTTCCATGCTGTATAAATAAATACCTGAAATTAGTAAATTTTGATCACCATATCTTATTTTCGTTTTTCACCCATAGCTGATTCATGTAACGAATAATATACGATCCCTGATAAAACCCAGCCCTAAGCTTGTACCCGTATTACTTAATCGTCCTACAGATAACAGCCTCCAACTTTAAGCCAATCCTCAAGTTTTTTAAAAATGTTTTATTAAAAATGATGCTATTCTTGTCAACGTTTTCTGTGTGAAAAATAATTTCTTCCGGAAACAAATTGGTCAACTTCCAAACCAGCCATTTACCCTCAGAATACCTTTCACTCTTGTTGCCCTTGCGACCGATTCAGACAAAGATCAAACTGCAAAGCAAAATAAAAAAAAAAAAAAAAACCAGAGTCTGATCGTTGATTTACGCTGCCAGCTTTTCTAAGACATTATGAGGAAGGACAACTTTGCTTTGAAATAGCTAATATTAGACCAGGGATCGTATATTGTAATATATATATTGTTCTGTTTCTAAAATAAAAATAGCCTTTACTTTTTTCGATGCTCTAAAGGTTAAAATTATGGATAATTAACGTGAATTCAGAAATAAAGATAATACATTTGAAACATTGTGGCAAATGAAGAGAGGGGGTGAGAGATAGAGAGAGAGGCCTTGACAATAATGCTTTCGTGCATACTTCTTGTGATTTTGACCATGAACATTTGTGCACATCTAAAAGATATCTGTTCTGTATTGTTCCTCTCCATTTTCCACACAGATTTCAAATCTGGTCTGGTGCACAAAAATCGGCGTCTGCTGGTTTTAAAGTGCGTTCATCAATACAACACTGCATAAAAAAATCATATGCGTACTATTTGAGAGCGAAGGGAGTACTGTATATTGTATATAGACGCGTTTACAGCCTGTCTTCAAACCTCCCATTGCCAACAAGATAAAGAAGTTTCCCGTAGATCTTAAAGATTAAACCCGGTTTATGAAAACCTGAAACACCAATGGACAAGAAGAAACTTGCAGATCAGACTGCATGTAAAAGTTATGGGGATTGGGCATGTTTAGATCACACACTGCTCGTGCAGTTTGAAACATGAGCGGCAAATTGTCGCAAGATACGCCCGTCTTACCCCAAGTTGTAAAGTTGGGGCATAATAATGATAAAGGGGAGGTATAGAAAAATAGTAGTGCTGAATATTTTTTTTACTGTTGATTGAAGATAATGGCAGTGTATTTGTGTTGACGGAACTCTTGTTTATTATTGTATTACTATTAACTCTTTACCACACAGCAAAAGTTTGGACTAGTCCAAATTGAAATCATTTGCAGTTTACAAACTAAATGTAACTCAAAAATTGAAATTTGGTTTGGAAAGGGTAGAAAACATTGTGGGAAAAGGAGAAAATGCTGGTGCATAAAAAATAAGCAATTTATATTTCATGTGCACTGCACTACCCCTTGATGAGATGTATCCAGCCCTAAAATTTCATAACCCGAGGTAGTATAGTTTGAGAGATATGCATCATACAAAATTCAAGTTCGAAAAAAAAAACAAGAAAGGGCAATAACTGAAAAATTAAGCAAGCAAGAGTTGAAATTTATATGCACAGCACTTCCCGTTGATGGAATGTATCCACGCATGAAATTTCATATCCTTAGCTAGTATAGTTCAGAAGATATGCACTGGACAAAATTAAAGTTTCAAAATAAAGAAAGAGCAATAAGTCAAAAATTAAGCAAGAGTTATGGTTCATGTGCACTGCACTCCCAGTTGATGAGATCTATCTACGCATGAAATTTCATAGCCATAGGTAGTATAGTTTTGGAGATATGCTCGAGACAAAATTCAAGTATGAAAATAAGTCAAAAATTAAGGAAGGAAGAGTTATGATTCCTGTGCACTGCACTCCCCCTTAATGAGGTGTATGCAGGCATGAAATTTCATAACCCTAGGTAGTATAGTTTTGGAGATATTCACCGGAGAAAATGCAAGTATGAAAAAGAAGAAAGGGCAATAACTCAAAAATTGAGGAAGCAAGAGTTATGATTCCTGTGCACTGCACTCCCCCTTAATGAGATGTATGCAGACATGAAATTTCATAACCGTAGGTAGTATAGTATTGGAGATATTCACCGGACAAAATTCAAGTATGAAAAACAACAAAGGGCAATAACTGAAAAATTAGGGAAGCAAGAGTTATGATTCCTGTGCACTGCACTCCCCCCTGATGAGATCTATCCATGCATGAAATTTCATAACCGTAGGTAGTATAGTTTTGGAGATATGCTCCGGACAAAATTCAAGTATGAAAAACAACAAAGGGCAATAACTCAAAAATTAAGGAAGCAAGAGTTATGATTCCTGTGCACTGCACTCCCCCTTGATGAGATCTATCCACTCATGAAATTTCATAACCCTAGGTAGTATAGTATTGGAGATATTCACCGGACAAAATTCAAGTATGAAAAACAACAAAGGGCAATAACTCAAAAATTAAGGAAGCAAGAGTTATGATTCCTGTGCACTGCACTCCCCCTTGATGAGATCTATCCACTCATGAAATTTCATAACCCTAGGTAGTATAGTATTGGAGATATTCACCGGACAAAATTCAAGTATGAAAAACAACAAAGGGCAATAACTCAAAAATTAGGGAAGCAAGAGTTATGATTCCTGTGCACTGCACTCCCCCTTGATGAGATCTATCCACTCATGAAATTTCATAACCCTAGGTAGTATAGTATTGGAGATATTCACCGGACAAAATTCAAGTATGAAAAACAACAAAGGGCAATAACTCAAAAATTAAGGAAGCAAGAGTTATGATTCCTGTGCACTGCATTCCCCCTTGATGAGATCTATCCACTCATGAAATTTCATAACCCTAGGTAGTATAGTATTGGAGATATTCACCGGACAAAATTCAAGTATGAAAAACAACAAAGGGCAATAACTCAAAAATTAAGGAAGCAAGAGTTATGATTCCTGTGCACTGCACTCCCCCCTGATGAGATCTATCCACTCATGAAATTTCATAACCCTAGGTAGTATAGTATTGGAGATATTCACCGGACAAAATTCAAGTATGAAAAACAACAAAGGGCAATAACTCAAAAATTAAGGAAGCAAGAGTTATGATTCCTGTGCACTGCACTCCCCCTTGATGAGATCTATCCACTCATGAAATTTCATAACCCTAGGTAGTATAGTATTGGAGATATTCACCGGACAAAATTCAAGTATGAAAAACAACAAAGGGCAATAACTCAAAAATTAAGGAAGCAAGAGTTATGATTCCTGTGCACTGCACTCCCCCTTGATGAGATCTATCCACACATGAAATTTCATAACCGTAGGTAGTATAGTTTTGGAGATATGCTCCGGACAAAGAACTGGACGCCGCCCGCCCGCCCGCCACGGGTGATCCCATAATACGTCCCGTCTTCGACGGGCGTATAAAAAGTATTTGTCAAAAAAAGTATTTGCTACTATCTATCTCTCGCGCTCACTCTCTTCTTTTGCCACAATATCTTTACCTGTATTACCTGTGTTTCTGAACTAAATTTAACTATCCATAATTTTAAATCTAAGAGCGTCGAATAAACCCAAGGGTCATTTTCATTCTAGATATAAAACCTATTTTTAGCAGTGTCAAGGTTTTCTTGTTCAGAATGTCTTGCAAAATTGACAAATGAAGATCAAAGATCAAACTCCGTGTTTGGTGTACTCTGATCTCGATCCGCAATGGCAACAGCAGTAATGACAGACGCTCTAAGGGTTAATGGCTGGTTTGGAAGTCTTTCAGTAAGAAAATATTTTCACATTGAAAGGATCATAAATCATTGATTTAAAAGGAGATACAACGTGTTTCAAGTTTAGGATTGGGTGTTGTTATTCGTTACCTCAACTTTGATTCGGGTATCATTTTATGTACAGCATGACAGTAGAAACATAACAAAAATATTATGTCTTAAAGTGTGTGGAAGAAAAAAGAGAAACATTGAACGAATCAGAACCAAGACTTTATTTGGTGTGAAAAACGTCACGGTGCATTACCACTATATAATTACCTTGTTACCGAAACATCCAATTGATTTACTCTATAAGTCCAATTTACCGAACTCGTCTGTTACCGAAACAGCTGTCACCCCCAACATTGACCTAGTTACAGTTAGCTGGTCTTAAAAACACGATCGCGAAAGGAAAACAATATTTCTACAATCCATACAATACTAGAACAAAAATATAAGTGGGGTCACAAGTACCACATAGGGTGCTCTAGGGTCAAAGAGCTTGAAAATGCCTCTTAACCTTTTCCAGCGTAAGATATTTAAAATGGTGGCTTCGAAAATTTGTGACAGATAATTTTTGATCACCTGAGTTATTATTCGAAATGCATTTTTTATTTTTCGAAAGGAAAATGTTGATATGTCTACGATCCGTGTTTTTATCCATCTAACAATGAAAGTGCAATATACAAAAACAAAAAAAAAATCCCCACAAATAAATAAAAAAGTTATTATGGACCCCGATCTGGTAATCAAAGTACAGTAGATATAGGTGGATGTTAAAACAAAGCATGGAACCAGTTCAATATGGCTGCCTCCATAGGCACTTTTCAAAACCGAATAAAAATATAGTGCCGCCGCTCATGCGGCCCCACAACAAGAACACCACATGCAGTCACAACCGCACATCTGCAGCTTCTACGTCAGTGAAAATTCGAAATAACTGTGTCAAAAATATTTCGCGGGTTACATGCCTCTCTAGCATTGGCTTCCCTTTTAATCCCTTACGAAACATCTGAACATAAAGAAAAAGACTAATGAAAACATTGTAAAGTAAATGAGAAAATGCTGGTGACAAGCATTTTCCCCTTTTCCCACAATGTATTCTTCTATTTCACAAATAAATCAGAATTTCAGTGTCACAGTTGTTTTTTTCCTCTGCAAAAGCTTTCAATCTGGACAAGAATAGAATTTTGTTGTTTGGTAACAAGGTTATAATTAACAACCAGTCGAAGTCGGAAGAAATGTAATTCCAGAGATTATATGTTATGTCAAAGCTTTCCCATAAAGCGGACATACACAATGGAGATGACATCAGAGCTATGTCAATTATACCTCGATTCCTTGGAAAACACTCAAACCAAAATGGTCTCTAACAAAAGGGAATCTTAAAAGCTTTTCAATTACCCTGAAAAAGAAGGCCTTTAAAAACACTGTGGAAAAAGAAACCAATGCTGGTAACCAGCATACTCCCCTTTGACTGTTAATACAGTAAAATACAATAGAAATCCATGAAATAAATAACTCTTTACGAAACAATCCCCACTTTAAACGACCTAAGGAAAATAGATTTTTGAAAACATTGTGGGAAACAATGCAAAATGCTGGTGACTAGCATTTTCTCCTTTTCCCACAATGTTTTCTACTCTTTCACACAACCAATTCTACCATTTGAGTCAACTGAGCAATCATTTTCTACCCTTCCTAAAACAATTTCAATTTTTGAGTCACACTTATTTTTTTCAGCTGCAAATGCTTTTTTTTTTACTAGTAAAAATTTGTTGTGCGGTAAAGATTTAATGCAACATTCATTCAAAACTGCAGTTTCTAACAGTAATGGATAGTTTAATCCTTTACCACACAATCTCAAGAAGAAGCCTTTTAAAAACATTTTGGAAAAAGGAGACAATGCTGGTAAAGACAAATTTCAGTTTTTGAGTCCCATTAAAATTTTGTCATCTGCAAGTGCTTTCAATTTGGAGGAGTCAAAAACTTCTTGTTTGGCAAAGAGTTAAAAAAACAATGGTCTCTAGGAGAAATGGGTAATTTGATACAAGATGACTTCCAGAAAAGGTTTAATTATAAATACACTAGAATACAAAAAATACCAATGAAAAAATAAAAGATCAGAGCTCCAGATAGAGAAAGTGATTTTGATTTCAAAATTGAAAATATTAATCACTCTCCACTAAACCCAATGTTGTGGGAACTCATTGAGACGATTCTAATGAGTACCCACGACATAGGGTTTGGAACAGAGATAATGGATTTAGAGTATTATCACTCCCTCTTATCTGGAGGTCTGTAAGATGAAACATCTGCTTCAATGACGCAAAATTAAAATAATGTCACAGAGAGCTGTTCAATATCGAAACATTTAAAACTGATCTTGCTGTTGTGCTAGCTTAACCCTTGCCCGCAAAATCCCTACTTTTGAAGATCCTAACAGACAGGCTTTAGAAAATACAGTGGGAGAAGAAGGTTATGAGCAGTTTGTCCATTTTCCAACAATGTTTTCTATACTATCAAAGACATCACTATCATTTCAGTCACATTTAATTGGGTCATCTGAAAAACCTCTTAATGCCCGAAAGTCTAAAATGTTGTCATCTGGTAAAGGGTTCAGAAATATGGTTTAGTGTATGTCTCTCCGTGCTAGTGAAGCAACACTCCTCATGGTAAGTGCTTGGATGGGTAAGCAAGCCATTACAGTCACATTTGTGGCTCCCAGATGGGGAATCAAACCCTGGTCTCCCTTATGACAGGTAGGGATTAGTATTGATGGACAGAAGGACAGACCACTTGATTCCAGCAACTTCCCCAAAAAGTTAATTGTGGGGGTTATACATATATTACACAATGTAGATCCATAATCAAACTGCAAGTTGTGTGCAGTGTAATTTTCATCTACCATACAGACAAAACCATCTTACATTCCCATCACATATCAAACCCTATACTACAAAAGTTCAAGTTTTGATGACCTTGAAGAAGGATTTTGAAAACAGTCGGAAAAGCAGTCCTTTTCCCACAGTGTTTTCTACCCTCTCAAATGCAAATTTCATCATTTGAACCACACTAAATTTGTCGTCTGCAAATGATTTCAATTTGAATACATCTAAACTTTTATTGGCTGGTTAGCTCTCTATCTCCTGTAACAAATAAAGACTAGACGACTGAGAAAACATCATGGCAAAATATAGAAACAAGAGGGCCATGATGGCCCTGTATCGCTCCACTGGCTTATACATATAAACCATAAATACTAAGCATTTCAATTCTGAGCCAAATGGTTTCAAAATGAAGACTTACAAAGTTTTCTCTGTAAAAGCCCATGTGAAAGTTGAGACCTGCAAGGCAAAGCCATTTTTGATCCCAGAGCTATAATTACTTGAACCCTGGTAGAGGTCCTCAAGATATAGCCACATGCCAAAATAATACAAGTCTATGCTATATGGTTATAAATAAGGTGATTTTCAATTTTTGTCCATATGAAGCCTCTGTAAAACATAAGACCCCTGATGCAAGGCTAATTTCAAAAAAAAAATCAAAACAGGAAGATTTCTTAAGTTGTCACTATGTAAGCCCATGCAAAACTTGTGACCCCTGCGGCGGGGCCAATTTTGACCCCAGGGCTAAAATTCTGGCCCGCTTGGTAGAGGCCCACTAGATATAGCTACATGCAAAATTTGGTAGCTCTAGGCCTTATAGCTGGGTACAGGAAGATTTTTAAAGTTTACTCTATATAAGCCTGTGTAAAACTTGTGACCCCTGGCGCAGAGCCAATTTTGACCCCAGGGCTATAATTTGAAGAAACTTGATAGAAGTCTACTACATAAAGCTACATGCCAAATTTGGTAGCCCTATGCCTTATGGTTTCAGACAAGAAGATTTTTAAAGATTTCCAATATTTTTCAGTTTTGTTGCCATGGCAACCAGAGTTTTTGAAGGAATCAAATTCTTTCAAGAAATTCTGAAGAGGACCATGGCAGGATCATTTCTGTGAAGTTTCGTGAAAATCGGATGGGTAGTTTCAGAGAAGAAGATGTTTGAAATAAAAGTTAACGCACGGACGGACGGACGGACGCACAGACAGACGGACTGGCGGACGGACGGACGCACGACGGACACCGGGCCATGACATAAGCCCGCTGGCCTTTGGCCAGTGGAGCTAAAAACAAACATGAAATAAGGGTCCGTATTCACCAACCATTCTTGAGAACATTCTCGGTCTTAGTCTCCAGAATTTTCTAAATTTGAAAGTAACTTAACTTCTGATTGGCTAAACCATTTGGTTTTAGCCAATAAGAGGTTGTGTTGCTTTCATATTTAGGAAATCTTGAAGAATAAGAATATTCTTAAGAATGGTTGGTGAATATTGACCACAGTTTCAGTATAGGAATGCATATTTTAAAAAAAAAAGCATTGTTGGAAAATGAAAAATGCTCAGTTTGAGCATTTTTCTCCTTTTTGTCACAGTATTTTCAACACAAAAATGAAAAAAGGTTTCAATACATGCATGCATGTGAAACAAAAGACCACTGTAGCAAAATGTAAAAAAGCTAATTTTGAGCATTTTCCTAATTGTCACAATGTTCTCAAAACTGACATGCTGCAAGGTAAGAACGTCTGCAAGAGCAAATGACCTAAAAGTTATCATGAATATAGCACCAAGCCAGGCAGGGAGATCATCCTATCCCAGTTAGATTGTGTCTGTTTGTTGAAGAAGCCTCTCATTCCCCATGTTTCTGTGACCTTGTCCTTCAATCACTGTCAGAGTCACTCAATGACAAGTCATCTTCTGTAAAACATGAAAAACAATACTGATTGATTGATTTAATTGAGTGATTGGTTGGTTGGTAGGTTGACTGATTGATTCACTAGGAAGCCATTTCTTGCTTGCTTCAAGCAGTGTTTCAGTCACAGTATTGTCAGAAACTCATTTACGAGGGACACTTTTTAAGTTCGTAGAGTAAGCCTATAACTTTTTAACGCGATTATGAAGTTGCATAATTTTTTACACAGAGCTTGCGTAATCATTCCTTTCTCGAATGGTGTTACGGTATGCGATCTACCCATTTCCGGAACGCCGCCCGGTAGTCCTCTTTAGGTATATGTTGTAGACACTGGTAGACCGCACTGCCTATACCACAACGGGATTCAAAACGGTGCCCTGCCAGCATTTCCTTTAGTCTTGGGAACAACCAAAAGTCACAGGGGGACAGGTCAGGGCTGTATGGGGGATGATCTAAGACATCGAGCCCAGATTCTTTCTGATATTCCTGTACCGTAGCGGATTTATGGGCTGGTGCGTTATCATGGAGTAATTTGATGCTGCAGACACCGGTGCGCGGTCTGCGTTTCTGATAGAAATTAACAAGTTGAGTAAGAACACTTTCTCTGTAAAACTTTCCAGTGACAGAACTACCTTTCGGGACTGGAATGTGAAGGACTGGACCTTTCGAATCAAAGAATGTCGCATACAACATGCGATTTGATGTTTTGTAACGGCCCGCAATGACAGGTCTGTTGCCCTCAGATGAAACCCAAACCTTATTTTTAGCCTTAAAATCGGGTTGAAAATGATAAATCCAGGTTTCATCACCTGTAACTATCTTTTCCAAACGACGTGGGTCACATTTATCATATTTTCTATAACTTGCGATGCAAGTCTAACCCGACTTTGTTTCTGCTCGTCAGTGAGCAAATGGGGCACCCAACGCGCACAGATCTTACGTAGCCCAAGTCGTTCACGTAAGATCTTCAAAACACTTGACGAATGAATGCCACTTAATTCTTCTATCTCTTGCACGGTATAACGTGCGTCTTCCTCAATTAACGTTTTCACAGTAGCAACGTTCTTTTCCGTCAGAACGGAAACCGGCCTACCCACCCGAGGGTCATTTTCAATTGACTCCCAACCATCATTAAAACGACGTACCCACTTGCTAACTGTAGCATATTTTAAAGCACCATTCCCATAAACTTTTTGCAAATCAGCATGAATTTCTGTTGGCGGAAACCCGAGCTGTGCTCGAATCTTACAATATGCCCTCTGTTCACAGATTTTTACATCCATATTGAACGCTGTATTTTACTATAGTGTATAAAACCACGTGTTGAAAATACCCAGCGCAGCGCGCACGTGGACCTCGTACACCACATACCGTGGCACCGTTCGAGAGAGGAATGATTACGCAAGTTCTGTGTAAAAAATTGTGCAATTTCATAATTGCGTTAAAAAGTTACAGGCTTACTCTACGAACTTAAAAAGTGTCCCTCGTATTCACAATTTCCTGGTTTTCACCAGTTCTAGACTGGAGCTTTGCAGCACCTGGTCCATAGAAAGACCCACATAAAAATAGCAACACTGGTGAGGCTCAACCCAAACCTCTTGATCGAAAAATTCACCACTGAGAAAATCAACCACTGAGCCCCCAAAGGGTCTGAGGCAAGACAATACATGTGCAGTTCATTCTTGATAATTCCAATAACAGGGCTGACCTTAAAAAATTCTATGTGTGGGGAGTTACCCAACCGACCCACCAAAATCGCCTGGACTCAACTTTTTTGGGAGGCTTTTCAGGTGTCTGAAATTTTTTTTCAGCAAATTCGTTCGCACAGTTATTTTCCTTTCTTGTATCTCCTTTACTGGACAATTGCAACTTCATGATCCTGAGGAAAAGGGCTTTTGAAAACATTTAGGGAATAGAACAAAATGGTAATCCGCATTTTCTTCTTTTCACACAATGTTTTCTACCCTTCCCATCTTTCAAGCCCTATGTAATATGTCATCTACAAATGCTTTCAATATGAACTAGTCTAAAACTTTGTTGTCTGGTAAAGAGTTGACCACTTACCAAAGAGGTATCCAAACACATTGATGTAGCATTGTTATAATCATCTTACAAAACAAAAGCAACACCTCTGTTCAGAGAGGAAATATGCTCCCGAAGAAAGCTATGACCCCTTATTGTGATCTTGACCTTGGAGACCAGTGTCTGAAACCTCTGCTCTGCAGGTCATCTCACCAAGGTGCATTCTTCTGAGAAATATTTTCAAAATCTGACCTAGGGTTGAAGAGATATGGCGCCGAGTGGTTTCAGAAAACATGACCTTTGACCCCTACAGTTACCTTGACCTTGAAGCCTAATGTCTGAAAAATCTGCTCTACACGTTGTCCTATCAAGGTGCAAAAATGTGTGAAATATTTTCAAAATCAGACAAGGGTTTTAAGAGAAACAGAACAGACATAAAATTACAGACAAACAGGCCATAACATAACATAATGTCTTTCATGGCGCATAAAAATGGCTCATACTTACTGATCAAACTCATAAAACTGGGTGAATTTGATTTGTCACTGGGGGGAACTGGCGGGGGTTGATTCACTGCAAGTAAAATAACAAGAGGTGAAGAATCTTTTTAGTTTGATTCACTGATTTGTGTTTCCAAGGAACTTACCATCAGTATGGGTACTTAAATGTTCCATTGTCAAGACTTATTGTTAGTTTCACAAACATTTGTTTTTAATGATTTTTTTTTTAATTACACAGAACTATCCATGGTAGGTTTAACACAGTCAGCATGTGCATGTATATCAAATGTTAAACTAAACTAGCCATGTTAATGAAGTCAAACATATTTTCATTACATTGAAAAAGAGAGGGTTATGAAGGCCCCATGTCGCTCACCTGACCACAACTGTACAAATGAAAATAGATACAAAATGCATGGTACATGTAATTATATGGTGTGTTTTCCTGTTCTATTCCATAGTGTGAAAAAAATTTAACTGATGGACTGATGGATGGACTGATAAATGGACTGATGGATGGACTGATGGCTCCCATATAATTTCTTTTGAAAAAAAAAAAAATAAATCCTACGACTAGCACAATAACCTCCCTTTTACTGCATGCAAATGAGATAGATTACAAACAGTGTTGGGGATGCTCCATACAGATATGAGCCATACTCTGGCAAAAGGGAGCTTAATGCATCTCTGTGATGCATTGCACCAATCAACTCATCACATAACAAGATGTCTGTTTGTAAAACAGTCATGCCCCCTACTGCCACATTGATACAGGAAGTGGCACAGTTCATAAACTCATATCAAAAGAATTGACTGGGAAATATCGAGCCAACCTTGATAAAATTTGAGCCACATTTGAGCAACTTGAGCCAAGATAAATTATTGCATTCTAAAGTGACAACCTCATTCATTAGTCACAGTTTTGTTTAGCAATAACGGAATCTCTATTTAAAAACCATTGTGGAAAGTCAAGCTTTTGTTCTCAAAACCAATGCTTGTTTTTCTACAACGTTTTTCTGAAAGTTCAATGTATAATAGTCTATATTAAATGGGAGCAGTTTGGTGTAATTCAAAACCTGGAAGGAAAAAATCATTTTGGTAAAAGGAGAAAATGTTCAATAAAACAATTTTCCTTTTCTTCAAAATGTTTTCTAAGGCTTTCTACAGCTTTGAAAGCTTTGAACTTAATGGGAAGTCTAAAGGAAAAATAAATAAATCAACACAAAACAAACAAAAATCAAATTCAGTAACTTTTATTACACCCTTTTAATCTCTTTATCATGTAATCATGTAATACTTTTAAGTTTTGGTATTGAAACCAACTCTCAATCCCTGAAAGAAAAATAAGAAATATTTTTAGATCAAGATGAATGTATACCGACCTTTTGATTTTGCATGTTTTGACACAGAATCTCTCTTAAGAACTGTGTATCCCACAGTGAATGTGTTTGATTTCTGCATTTTGCTACGTAAGTTACAGAACATTTTGAACTTGGCTCATAACGTAGCCATGGATTTCCAATGTTCTTGAAATTGTCTACATGGAGATTTTGTTTCAAGCTTAGTTTTTTTAGCTGGAGGTGTGTCAAAGAAGTCTAAAGAACGTTTAGAAGCCATAGTAACAACCGATACTTTCCAGTGTTTCCCCATGTTTATATACATCATCGTAGATAAATTATAAAGTTTGCAATGTTATGTTTTTCACATAAAGTCCATGAAAATCATTAGATAATTGAAGTAAAAATTCCACATACCTTTAATTATCAATCTCTGAAAAACATCCACATAATTCGATCCTTTAATTGCCGATAATTTGTTGACAAGTCCATCTTTAATTGGAGATGGGTCAAAGTACCGACATGCAATAATTGCTAATCAAGTAATTAACATCCTTTAACTGTCTGATTAATAGCCCCCTTCAATTGTTAAACGTGATAATCTGTCAACAGTTTGCATAATTATACACACCGCCATGTGTATACATACAAGATTGTAAACAGTCGCCGATACACAGACTGGGTTATCGATTTTCTTCTCAGCACACGTGTTCGACTTCCGCTTTTTCCTAGTCGACTTCGATGCTTACTATGTCCCCGATAATACGCAAATAAATTGTTGGAGCCACAAGTTGAGTCACATATGATGATTTTTGAGACACTTTAATTTTTTTTGAGCAAATGGCTCAAGTGGCGAACGGCAGCGTGGGCCCTGCATCATCTGGTGGTCACGGTGACCTTGACCTTTCACGGATTCACCTCCAAGATGAATATCTGTACAGAATTTGAAGGACCTAGGTCAATTCTGTGTGTAGTTATCATCTGGACAAGGTCTGGTCTATATATCATTAAGTTGAAGGCCACTGTGACCTTGACCTTTGATGGATTAATCTCAAAATCGATAGGGCTCATTTACACTCCGAGACGAATATCTGTACAGAATTTGAAGAACCTTTGTCAATTCTGTGTCTAGTTATCATCTGGACAAGGTTTGGTCTATATATCATTAAGTTGAAGGCCATTGTGACCTTGACCTTTGATGGATTAATCTCAAAATCGATAGGGATCATCTACACTCCGAGACGAATGTCTGTGCCAAATTTGACGAACCTAGGTCAATTCTGTGTCAAGTTATCATCCAGACAAAGTTTGGTCTATATGTCAACATGTTGATGGTCACTGTGACCTTGACATTTGACCAATTGATCTCAAAATCGATAGGGACCATCTACACTCCAAGACGCATATCTGTGCCAAATTTGACGAACTTAGGTCAATTCTGTATCTAGTTATCATCCAGACAAGATTGGTCTATATATCAACATGTTGATGGTCACTGTGACCTTGACCTTTGACTGATTGACCTCAAAATCAATAGGGATCATCTACACTCCAAGACGCACGTCTGTGCCAAATTTGACGAACCTAGGTCAATTTTGTGTCTAGTCAAGGTAAGGTCTACTGACCAACAGATCGACCGATGGACCGACCGACAGACAGACATGTGCAAAGCAATATACCCCACTTCGGTGAAGGGGGGCATAATTATGGATCCATAACAGCCACTCTTTTTAATAACAGACTTAGTCATGAGGTAGACTAGTCCTTGGACATACTGAAAATTGACCAATAGCAAAAAGTTTTGGCCCAGGTCAGCCTGCGCGAACTGCGCAGGCTGACCTGAGTCGATACTTTTTGCAGATGCATTAAGCCCCCTTTTCACAGAGCATGACTCTTATATAATCTGAGGCTGAAGCATATCTATTCAAATAACCACTTCCTCAGTCTGTTTTTCTGCATTACGTACCCCTCCTAGGCACCTCTGCCAAACTTGGCATGTCTCAATTGCCTCTTATTGCTTCATACTGATTGGTAGTAACAACTTGTGGCTATTTCATTTTGGCAAAAACTATCTCAAAATTTTGACCCCAAAAATCTGAAAATATCAGATAGTATAGATCAACCACCTGATTGCTGCATGTTCTGCACAGTCTGATCTATATTTTCACTGTCTGCAAAAATGCACCTTCTGTTCACTAAGTTAACTTTTTGCTACATCACAGAATTTGAGAGTCAGATCCAAATTGAAAGCATTTGCAGATGACAAATCAAAAATAGCTCAATGGATAGGATATGTCTGTAAAAGGGTAGAAAACTTTGTTTTCAAAAGCTCTTTTTCACAGTGTTGTTAAAACTCGGGATTGTGTGGTCAAGGGTAAAGAGTAAAACCATACCAGTCATTGGTGTTTCCTGTTCAATGTCGCTGTCAGAATCAGAAGATCCTGACTCTCCATCACTGGACGTATCACTGATCTCTCCTATCACAGACATGCCTGAAACATACAACCCATACATAACAGCTCTGATAAATAACCTCCCAGGGCGGGGATCAAACCAAGGACCTCTAGGTCCAAAGGCAAACACTCTATCACCTCGCTAAAAAAGCGAAGTGACAAGTCTATAGCCTGGCAGCAGAAGTGTCCCCTTAGACAAAGACAAGCTATACAAGCTTTGTCTATCTGACTTACACCACACAGAATGATATAACATTTATATGTGATATATACACAGACAAAATACCGAGTTTTGATTTGCAAATTTATTTGAACAGTGATCTAAATACTTGTATCAAATTCTTTCATCACATTATCATAAATTACACTCCTCCATCATAATTTCACAACTGGAAGTTATTATCCATTTTGTCTCTATACCAGACATCAAAATACTAGACTTGTCAAAATTAAAAGCATTTACAGAAAATAAAATTAAATGTGACTAAAAAACTGACACCTGTCTTCTAAAGGGAAGAAAACATTGTGGGAAAAAGAGAAAATGCTGGTTACCTGCATTTTCTCCTTTTCCCACGATTTTTCCACAATTTTTTCAACATCTTCCTCTAGGTCATTTAAACTCAAAGGGTTAATGCTCATATTATCTAAACTGGTTGGTACATACAAGCCAAGGTGCCCTGAATTTAATTCCCAGTTCAGCAAGTCATAACTATTTCCTTGAACAGGGGCCCCCTTTCCTTAGCCTGATAAGTGCACTGACCCTACCACATAACTGAACATTCTGTTAAAAATGACATAAATGCCACAAAATAACATAAAATAAATCAAGACCTGCAAAAAACTAGCAAAAATTGAACACAATAATTTGACTCATATAGTGTTTAAAGCAGTGTAAAACACCATTCAATCATTAAATAAAACATACAAATTTGAAAATTAGAAGAATTTGGAAGTAGCTCTTTTGAGGTGTACTGTATCAAACAAAACAAATGATCCATGCTCTGCAAAAAAGGGGCTTAATGCATATGCAAAAAGCATCAATATGATATGCGATTGGATATGCAAAAAATAGACCAATAGCATAAAATGTCGGCCCAGGTCAGCCTGTGCGGACTGTGCAGGCTGACCTGGGCCGACACTTTACGCTATTGGTCTATTTTTTGCATATCCAAGGACCAGTCTACATGTACCTCATGATTTGATCGGTTGTTCCTGAAAAGTAGTCTCTTGCACAGGCATTGAAAAGTTGTAAGATTAACTCTATACCAAACAGTAAGATTGAAGAGTACAACATCATCATCTTGGTTACCTCTCTGCACACATGCAAATCTAGATGTATTTTTAGGCGATTTGGAATTCTGATACACTGTATTTTTTATTGTTTTTGTTACTGATATATTTAGATTGACTTATTGTTTTGACATATTTTTGTCTGTACCCCAATGCAACACAATGAACATTAGTATTTTGCTTCCAACAACGTTAACAGAAATCCTGCTGTGTAATGTTTAGCCCATTACCAAACAATCCCGGGTTTTTACCATCCAGGGAAAGCAGGCTTTTAAAAACATTGTGGTGACCAGCATTTTCTCCTTTACCCACAATGTTTTCTTTCCTATCATGGGCAAATTTCGTCATTTTGGCTAACTTTGATTTTTTCGTCTGCAAATGCTTTCAATTCCAAACAGTCTGAAATTTTGTCAGGGTTAATTTAAAACTAGGACAATCAGATAGTGAAAAATACTCGCCTTTTTCTAAAGTTGGGGTTACAACAGGGGTTACTGGTGGTTGAGGAGGGGATGGCTGTTTAACAGAACCTGTGGGACTTTGACTAGATTTCACCTTATTTGGTGAACTTTTCAACCTTTGTTCTACAGGAGTTAAAGGTCGTGGAACTGCTTGAGACTTGCTATCAAACCTTGAATGTATTAATATAAAATTTCAGTTTGATTAACCATAATGCTACACTTCTAAATGATTCCTTTCTGGAATCCATGTTTTAAACTGTACAGACAAAAAGATATTGCTTAGTATGAGAAATTTCTCCTTTTGCTACAATGTTTTCAAAACCGGTCTGCCAAGTTGTATTGCAAGAGGTCAATATGTTAATTTGAAAATGACCGACTTAAACTCTTTACCATAAAACAAAATTTTATACCAGTTCAAATAAAATGTGGCAAAAACGATATTTTTTGTATCAGAAAGGGCAGAAAACATCGTAGGAAAAGGAGAAAATGCAGGTTATCAGCATTTTCTCTGTTTCCCCCTATATTTTCAAAAGCCTTATTCCTCAGGGTTGTTAAAACTTTGGGTTGTGTGGTAAAGGGTTAAAATTCTACACTACTACTATTATTTGGAATCATTTATATTTTGTTGATCTTTTATCAAACAGTTCCATGCTTTGACATCCCAAAAGAAGACTATTGAAAACACTGTGGGAAAAAGGAAAATGCTGCAAACAAGCATTGTCCTTTTTTTTCACAAAGTTTTCTATCCTTTCAGTCATATTTAACATGTCTGCAAACGCTTCTTATACTGGTTGGTAAAAATTGTGGATGGTAACTAGTTAACCCTTCACTACACAATCCCTAGTTTTAACAACCCTAAGATGGAAAGCTTTGGACAACATTGTGGGAGAAGGAGAAAATACTGGTAGAAAGTCTTTTCTCCCTTTCCCACAATGTTTTCTACCCTTCCCAAAATATTTGAGTCATGTTAATTCTGTTGTCTGCAACTTCTTTCAATTTGGATTAGTCTAAAATTTCGTCATTTAGAAAAAAGTTAAAAGGTTACAAACTTCCATTGATTCTGAATGGCTCAGTGACCCAGATATAGGATTTCTAATCTACAGGCCCTTGCTTTGATCCACACCCACTGCATACGTTTTAGTGGGTGTGTCCTTTGGCAAGGAACTTCAAATTCCCAGATCAGCACTGGTAACTTAAGCAAAAGATGAAAAGGTGAACTGTTGCCATGATATGACTGTATCAAAAAATAATGTTGAGAGTTGATTACACCTTAACCCTTTGCCAAGCTACTCCAAGTTTTAATGACACTTGTGAATGTAGCTTTAGAAAACATTGTGGAAGGAGAAAATGCTGGTAACCAGCATTCTCTCCATTTCCCACATTGTTTTCTATCCTTCCAAAAACAAATTTCAGTTTCTGAGTCATATTTATTTTGTCTACTGCGAATGCTTTCCATTTACACAATTTAAAAATGTTTACTCAATTTTCAATATTTCGGCTGATGCCTTTATCAAGAAATTAAACACAAAATTAATACCTTTTTTATTTTGTGACCATTTTTACACCACCATTGTATATAAAATGAAATGACGTTGTCATTGATGACATGATGCATCAAATAACATCATGTTGTCAATGACAACATCATTTCACTTTATAACATGGTGTAAAAATGGTTACAAAATGTAGAGAGCATTAATTTCTTGTTTAATTTCTTGATAAAGGCATAAGCCGAAATATTGAAAATTGAGTAAACATTTTTAAATTGTGTATTATTCATTCCCTAGGAATATTAAGTGGATTACATTAAATGATATAGCTTTCTATTTAGACGTCTTTAACTTTGGTTTTTTTTGTAGAGAGTTAAACATCATTTAATCATTAAAATCAAGCAAACAAAATGCACCAACTCTCGCTCTCTCTTTCTCTGTCTCCCTCTCTCCTCCCTTCCCCCCCTCTCTCTCTCTCTTTGAAATAAAGTCTATTTCCATACTACAATATTTCATATAGCCCAACAATACCTGGTTTTCTTCACATTGATGTTATTTTTCAATCGCTCTAGTGTAAAGGTCCCTGTATCGTGGTCTATTATTAAAACACACTCTTTGGAAACAGGTCGTTTGTTACCCTTGTATACTGTGTTTGGTTTCCCTGAACCCTGGAAATAAGCAATGGATACATTTTCAACCCAAAGCAATCCCTGACCCCCAATTTCTTTGAAATCAATCCCTAAAATGTTCTAAATGACCCAAAAATTTTAAAATGTTTTGTCTTCCCTCATTCATTTCAACAGGGTCAAAAGACACTGTTTGAGAAATTGTAAGGAAAATCCTGTCCAGCAATACACCACAACCATACAAAAATGACTATTTACTTCCCAGTAGTCTTGGTATTCACTAGTCTTGAATTAGCCAGTATAGTGATGGGTAAACAGAGCTACTATTTGTATGAGCCATGCTCTGTGAAAAGGGGGCTTGATGTATCTGCAAAAAGTTAGTCCCAGGTCCTGGCCATAACATTTTGCTATCGGTCAATTTTCTGCATGTCAAAGGACCAGTCTACATGTATCTCATGATTCAGACGACTGTTGGACAAGGTGAATTTTGTGGATCCCTTTTTATATGATGTCTTGCTCCGTACAATGCATTATAAAAATGCATTAAGTCCCCCTTTGCCAGAGCACTGATCAATTATACTTTAGATTACGTGTTATTTTGCTAATTGACCTTTCTGCCGATTTTGATTGACGGGTCCTATCAGCCAATCAAAATGCAGTATAGCGCACCATGTAAACACACGGGTCAGACAAAGTGATAGATTTTACTATTGACAATGTTATTGTTTTCTTTTTGTTTAAACCATAGTTCTAAGACTGGACTATACAATAATTATTTCAAAATGGATTAAAGTTACAAGTATAAATTATGTGTTAAGGTAATTGTTAAATTATATTCCTTGAAAGAAAAACGAAATTTATCCATTGATTCCTAAAACATAGATCTACATAAAATGTCGCCGGTAGATTTAACCAGGATTCTGAAAAACCAGCCACTCTTCAAAAAGACAGAAAAGCAGGGTTTTTTTTCCAGTCTTTCGGGAAAGAAAGAACAGTTATGCCAAACTGTTTTGTCAAACTACCTGTATTAAAATCTAAGTGCACATACATCTTTCGATTCCAAACCATTACTCCTAGACAGTCGTAATCGTTACATACGAAACGAGTGACAGGAAGATGGATATGTTATTGACAGCCACTCGTCACTTTGTTTCATAAATAAGTTGACATTGCAAACGTCATCATATGGTTCTTCTTGTAATACCTTAGAGAGCATTCATATTTTATTCTTGTTTCATAAAGAGGATTGCATGTGACTGTTAATGTCATTTTTGCCTGGTTGGAACGATTGTTTGTTTTCCGAACGACTGTCGCATGACTGATAAATGCACGTCCATTCAAAATCAGTATTTATCCTTACAATCACCCAAGTGACCAAATATACTCCCAATTAAAAAGGTTTTTTTTTACAACATACATCTGATAAAAATATGACGAATCACCTAATTGATTACTTACAATCAACTTCTTGATTTTCACTCAAACAGGTGTTAGGTGTTAATTACATCTTTACCAGACAACAAAAGATTAGATTCTTCAATTTTGAAAATATTTAGCGTCAACAAATTAAATATTGCTCTAATGATGAGATTTGTCTTTTAAAGGGTAGAAAACATCAAGGAAAAAGAGAAACTTTTCAAAAGTTTCCATCTTCAAGGTTGTTAAAGCACGGGTTTGTGTGGTAAAGGGTTAAATTGTAAATCCTTTTCTCATGTTGTTTTTTGTTAAACAGACATGTTATATACTGACGTAATGTCTTAAAAACTTATGCCCCGATTATAAGTTATGGATAATGCTGACAGTAATCTACTGACAATGTATTTTTAGTTTAATTGCTGTGACCAAACATGGAATTACGAACTTATTTGTGCTATTTTCATTTTTCGATTTCTCATAAATATGACATTATTCAAAGTACTTTTTCTTGTTACATTGCCGATTTAGTCCGAAATGAAAAGAATGTCAGGAAAAAAGCTTTGAGTACTTTAATAATAGCAAAACATAAGCTAGAGTAAAACTAAAATAATCACTCTTTCTCAATGTATTTGACGCCATTTTCTGCTTTGTTTGTCGGACATAACGACCGAAATACCGCATTACTAAGGTGGGCGTGCCAAACTCGCGTTTGCAGAAAGGTCAATTATCAATGCTTTACTGAAATTTTCTTTGACTGAAAGAAGATGAAGAGGCTTTTGATGTGATTCTACATTGCTGAAGCTTTTGACAAACTTTTGCTATATATGTTGACAAAAATACAGATAAAGTCATGTTTGTTTGTAGGGGGTTTATTGCCATTTTCAACACTATTTCAGATATTTGTTGGCTGCCAGGACGCCATGCTTTTCTACAGTTTCTGTTACCAGTACTTCAAGCAATTTTTTTTCTAAGCCCCTGGCTGCTTACCCAAGTAACCATCATCAAAATAATGATCAGCAGTGAGAGAGATATGAATCCTGTCACAATGACAATCTACAACTTCAATCCTATAAAAGGATTTAGCAAAGGTGAAGAATCAAATCAGCAAGCTCATAGTTTCAAGCCATGTCTTTAACTACAGAGCCACCAGGCTTTAAGTCTGGCATGTATGGGAACAACCAATCAGAGAAGGGGTTACCTCCACATGAGGAACTGTCAAGGTCACATGATGTCCCTCACCAATCTCAACCAGGGCCTCTTTTGTTGTGTCAACTGATGCTGGTTTGAAATCATCTAAAATTGAATAAAGCAAGAGTTTCTTAACCTTTTCCCAAACAAGCCCTGGTTTTCACGTGTCTGCAGTACAAGTCTTTTGAAAACACTATAGGAAAAGGAGAAATTGCTCGTTACGAGCAATTTCTCCTTTTCCCACAGTGTTTTCTACCTGTTTTGAGACCTTTCTGCTATTTTCATCAAATTTAAAATTGTTGTCTGCAAACTCTTTCAATTTGGACTAGTCCAAAATTTGTCGTTTGGGAAAGGGTTAACCCTTGACCACACAATCCTGTATTTCAATGACAATGAGAAAAAAAAAACCTTTTAAAAAAACAAGTAACCACATGTGTATCTAGTTTTTTCTTCGCAAATGTGCTTTGAATTCTCGACAATTACTGTGTTATCAACTGAGCTGTGAGGCTCAACACATTGCTTACAAGAATGTTCAATTTCTGGGGAAGTCTTATTTTAAAGAAAAATTAATTGAACACCTATTGTTACAACCATTTTAAAAATGAATTCTATTTTTTTATCTTCTTCTTATTCTTCAAATGACGGTGATAAACATCCATCATGGTTTTCCCTTGGCAACAAAAATAGGGGCTTAGTCATAAATATTGGGAGTCATTCTGGAATTTGTGTGTGTGTGTGTGTGTGGGGGGGGGGGGGGGGTCACAACAAAATGTAGTTAGGCTAGAGACAAACTATTATTTATAAGACAATGCATGTTTTTGTGTGTTTTATTTGCTCAAAAACTTTATATGACCTATTCATATATTATCAAATGTTAATAAATACATTGCAACATCAGGGATTTTCTTTATTAGAGGGACTTACAGTCTAGATGGCATCTTTTTCATAATGAGTATCTTGAGTATGCTTTATATAAGCCTGTTTTTAACAGGCTAAAATGCTTGCAGACAAGCTGTTGTATCCTTAGGTAACTTTAATCTTTCAAGGGCATCATCATGACCCCAAGTGTTTTGATGATGCTCAAGGGTTGAATTACAGAAATTTGTGCACTCTCTGCAATCTCTGGCAAAAGATTCTTGTGTTTTGTTTTTAATCACAGTAATCAGTCTCTTAAATGGTAGAAATAGCTTGTTGTCTGCCAGATCGGATAATCTCTTTGTCTTGTTTAGTTTACAGATTATCCATTCTGGCCAAAAACAAACTATTTTCACAAATTAAACCGCTGATTCCTGCGTTTTGATACACAGGTTCCATTCATGCCGCTGTTTTCAACGAATAATTAAGCATATCTCTTTAGCCAATTTTCAGTGAGCCCTTGGGGCCTTGAAATGTTTTTCTGGGTGCTTGTAACAGAACTTTCATCTTCAGATTGTAGTTAAAGTGTACTCAAAGGTCTCTTTTCCTTAGACAGCAAGAATGACGTCAGTTTTGACTGAGCTGTTCATTAACCATCGACTGATTTAGTTTAGAAAAGTTTAACGACCAACAGTATTCTGTTAAAATCGATAGACAGTCTAATGTTTTGTCCCATTTTCTTTTTGTACTTGAGCTTTCTAATCTACACATGATGTACCAGTTTCGGGAGTAAAGACAATCCAATGTTTTCCTTGACGCACGATTTTGTGCCTTTTGACGCATTTTTAAGGAAAATGACCCTATGTTTTTCAATAGTGCGTCATTGTGGACCCACAAATACTGGTCCACAAATACAATAAAGGTTACTTATGATTGTCTTTGCTACCGACAATGTTACATTGCAAGTAGATAAGAAAGCTGAAGTACGAGAAGAAAATGGGACGAAACCCCAAAGACTGTGTATCGATTTTACGAGAATACAGTCGGTCTTTCAACTCCTCTAAACTAAACCAGTCAACCTCTTACTCTACTGAAAAAAAATATGGCTCAGTCAAAATTGTCGTCATTCTTGCTGTCTGCAAGGAAAAGAGACCTTGAACAATGATTGCACAATGATAGCCAGGTTCAATTACTGATAAAAAACATTTCAAGGCCCCAAGGGTTTACTGAAAATTGGCTGAAGACATATGCATAATTATTCATCGAAAACGGCTGCATGAATGAGACCCACATATCAAAACACAGTAATCTGCCGTTTTTAAATTGGTGAAAATAGTTTATTGTTTCTTTAAAGCCCCAATAAAGTCCAAAATTAGAATTTTTTTATGCTTGAAAAAAGGCACGAATCTGTTAGATTTACTCTTATTTTGTCGCCAAGGGGATAGGGGCGTTCATTGCAGCATCGGTTCATGTCACAGAACCATACAAAAAATCCTAATATTTTTTATCAATTCTCCCAAGTGACGTTGCCACGCACTATTCGGAATCATTCTAGTGTCCTATTTGTAGACACCATGTGACCGATGACGTATTATACAGACGATGTGCTTTCTCTCCTTAAAAAACGTTGCGAAACTTCGGTAAGTCTTTAATTTTCGTTAAATTACCAGCGCTCATCGTATCTAAGTTATTTGTATGCATTTGACTGGTAAATCGGAGTTGTGTTATCTTTATTTCGATCATGATATGCCTATTTCTTCTTGTCAAGAGTCGTCCAAACATCGAATGACATCTCGGCCTATAACACTTTCGGCCTATTACATTATTTCGACTAGTAAGAAATTCGGCGCATATACAAAATCGAATGACTACACAGGGTATAAAGGTTTGTAATATGAGCCATAGAGAATAAGTCAAACAAAATGTGGACATTTTATAACGAAGATCAGGCTTTACATTATGTGCGATCTGATCTTGATCTTTGTAGGTAATGAAAAAGTTAAGAACTTTGTGGTGTTTTTTTGGTCTGTAATTACTAATTTTGACCTGAGTTTAGCATCAGGTGGTGGACGTTTTATATGGAAGGCCAGACCTCTTACTAGGTGCAATCTGATCTCGATCTATGCTGTCAACAAAGGATATTTCTCAACTTTCAAGAGTTTAGTAAAACACATCGCTTATAGATATTTTTACTGCTAGTTTTTGAAGACAGAGTTGATGTTACTTCATCAATCAAGTTATTGCATGCAGATGAACCATATTAATTTATTTTTCAAAATTATAGATACATATTCCAAAGCTGATAAATACATGTATTTCAAGTTGTTGGAGTTCAAGACAATTGAAGACAAAAGTAGAAGTTTACTAGTACTCAAGTAATATTTATCTACCACATTGTGATTAAGAAAAATATTTTTTATGTCATTTTTTACTGATCTCTTTTCTTTCCAATCTAAAAACAGTGTATCTTTTTAGGGTGTGATACAGAGAGACCAAGATGTTTGTTAACTGACAAATAGATATCCCAGTCTGGTGTTATATCTCTGCTGTACGACATTTTTATTTTTTCACAGATTTTAGCACAGTCCATGTCAACAGGTATTTGAATGATATTTAGATCTACATCTATTACACATTAATGTTAGAACTTTGAAGTCTATTATATTGCAAGCTTAGAAAGGATCAGCTGCTGAAGGGATAATTGATCAAATACAACTTTTTTACACCCTTGCCATAAATTTTTGAAAGGAGCAATTGATTGCTACAAGCAACTGCTCCTTTCTCACATTTCTCCATTTAGATGATTTTTCTTTTTGTGAATATTCCCCAGTTGTCGGTTTTTTAAGGCCATTTTCAACATTATTTCAGTTTTATCACGGCAGCCAGTGCAGCTGTCCATCCTTATCAAGAGTTTCTGTTTCCAGTACTTTGCATAATATCCCACTGGCTGTTTTTCCACATAATCATTGTAAATACAATGATTAGCATTGAGAGAGGAATGTATCCTGTTACAAGGACTATCATCAATCCTGGGAAAGAAATTGGCTGAGCTAGGGATTTGAAGCAGCAATCCCCCAATCTCAAGTCCTGTATGCGACTAGCTGCACCACTAGGGCTTTGCAGTAGTATTTTGTAAAAGTAATGTACTCTTGAGAGAGAAAAAGGCATGCCTTGGGGCTAAAACAAATTAAAGTCCAACTTTTAGTAAGCAAGCACAAAAGGTACACTCAAAAAAGTTGCTTTGAATTAAGCCAGCACCAAAGAGACTCTCAAATTGTGTTGTTTTTTTACCTTGAAAAAGAAGGCTTTTGAAACATAATCAAAAAAGGTGAAAACCAACATTTTCTACTTCGAAAGGTGATTTTATCTTTTTAGACAAGTTCTGTCATTTGAGCCACTTCAATTTGTTGTTTGCAAATGCTTTCAATCTGGACAAGTTGGAAATTTTATCATCTTGAAAAGAATTAGTATAAAGGTGGCCACCAGGGCAGGGTTTACTGTATAAAGAAATGAACATATCTCGTAAAATAGTTCTAGAGATACAATCTGAGAGTAGTAGATTAAAAATACATGTGTTTTTCAATCTAAATTTACTTGATTGATTGAATGGTGTTTAATGCCGCATTCAACATTATATCAGTCATTTCATTGCATCAGCTTGCTTGTTCATGAATACCCTGGGTTTTAATGGTACAAGGCAATGGCTCTGTAGTGTCATGCCCAAGGACACTATTATGAAAAACCCATTGCTTCCAGTGAGGCTCAAAGCTTGGACCTCCGGGTTATGAGTGCTACACTTTACCACTGAGCCAGGGAGACCTTATATAAATTTGTATTTCAGACTCAAAATGCGAATGCAGTCTCAATGGCTGTGTAAGATACAAGGACATAGTTGTTAAATGGTCTCTTTAGGAGTTCATTTAACTCTACCAAACAACAAAATTTTGGACTAGTCCAAATTCAAAGTATTTGCATCCAAAAATTTAACTGTGGCTCAAATGATGGAATTTGTTTTTAATAGGGTAGAAAACATAGTGTGGAATCAAGAAAATGCTGGTTACCTGCATTTTCTCCTTTTCTCACAATGTTTCCAAAACACCTGGAGATGCATTAAGCCCCCTTTTGCCCGAGCATGGCCCAGACATACTTTGCATTATTTAATTCTTTACCAAACAACAAAATTTTAGACTGAACCAAATTGAAAGCATTAATTTTGCAGACGACAAATTAAGCATTGCTAAACTGATGATTTCTCTTTTTGATAGGGTAGTAAACATTGTGGGAAAAGGAGAAAATGCTGGTTACCAGCATTTTCTTCTTTTCCCACAATTTTTTCAAAAGCCTTTTCTTTCTGGGTCGTTAAAAGTCGGGATTGTGTGGTAAAGAGTTAAAAAGAAATTTATGTTCTTGTCATTTCAGTGTCTCATTCTGGACAGAGTGACGTGACATTTGAACAGTGTGGACAGGAAAAAAATCGCTCTCATTTTATAGACAAATATGGACAATATTAGTGCATCTACTAACGTAAAAATATACCAGTAACATCGGAATGGACTATTGCAGTGATTGGTGATCGTAATTTTAGAAATTTTGGATCAAAATTGTGGATTTTGGAGGTTTCTTTTGGAACAATTTGAGTGAGCAGCCAGTGGCTTGAAAAGATTATTGTGTGAGGTACTTTAAAAAGTGTTTTTGTCGGTTTAACCCTTTACTAAACAATCTTGAGTTTTCACGACCCTGGAGATGAAGACTTTTGAAACCATTGTTGAAATTCTCTGGTTACCAGCATTTTTTTTTCATTTTTCCCATAATGTTTTCTACCCTTTCAAAGACAAATTTCAATACTTGAGTCCCATTTATCATCTGCAAATACTTTCAAGTCTAAGATTTTGTTTTTTGTCAAGAGTTAAAAACTATCTGCAGAAATGGGTTAACCATTTACCAGATGACAGATTTTGGACAAGTCCAAATTGGAAGTGTTTTTAGACAACTACTGTAATTCAGTGTGGGTAAAGGATTAGATTTGTCTTTGAAATGGTAGAAATCATTGAGAGAATAGAAGAAAATGCTGGTTACCAACATTTTCTCCTTCACCCACGAAGTTTCTAAAGCTATCTCCCTGGGGGGTCATTAAAAGACGAGACTGTCTGCTAAAGGACCATTGTATGCTTGATTTAAAAGCTTGAAAATAAGTAGATAGTGAAAACAATTGCAGTTTGCTCAAATATACTTTTTATTGGTCTCGAACTTTGTAAGATATGGTTTTATTTTAAAATTCATAAACATGAATTAAAACTGTAATCCCTTACCAAATGACATAATTTTATGCTAGTCCATATTGAAGGCATTTGCAGTTGACAAAATAAATGTGACTCAAAAATTAAGATTCTTTTTGGGATGGGAAGAAAACACTGTGGGAAAAGGAGAAAATGCTGGTTACTAGCATTTTCTCCTTTTCCTACAATGTTTTCAAAGGGCTTCTCTCTCAGGGCTGTTAAAAGCCGTGAGTGTGTGGTAAAGGCTTAAACTGGAAATAGAGTTTAGTATCTTTCAATAATTTTCCTTTTAGTAATAAAAAACAATGGTCACAGAAATATCACACTCAACTCTTTACCACACAATCCCGGGTTTTAATGACCCTAAAAAGAAGAGGGCTTTTGTAAACATTGTGGGAAAAGGAGAAAATGCTGGTAACCAGCATTTTCTCCTTTTCCCACAATGTTTACTATTCTTTCCAAAACAAATTTCAATTTTTCCATCATATTTATTTTGTCGTCTGCAAGTGCTTTCAATTTGGACCAGTCTAAAATTTTGTCGTTTGGTAAAGAGTTAATCATATTGGTAATCTTAATTCAATATTCTTCATGACTGGTGTAAAAACTTAATACTGGCTATCTGTATCTTGGGCAAAAATACTGTTCACGTAAAACTTTCCATCATAGAGCACCTAAGGTAGGAAGAGAAACAGAAACAAGTAAATGTATTTGACTGATATATGTCACAATGCAATAAATCTATTTTCAACAGTATTTCAACTGTATAGCAGTTGCTGTACACTTACTCATGTTCACTGGGTCAATAACTGATATCCCTTTACCACACAATCCCGACTTTTAACGATCCTGAAAAAGAAGCCTTTTGAAAACATTGTGGGAAAAGGAGAAAATGCTGGTAATCAGCATTTTCTTCTTTTCCCACAATGTTTTCTACCCTTCCCAAAACAAATTTCCATTTTTCAGTCACATTTATTTTGTCGTCTGCAACTGCTTTCAATTTGGACCAGTCTAAAATTTTGTCGTTTGGTAAAGAGATATTACTGGCAATAAAGCTGGGGGAGGTCAGTTTTTGTAGGAAACTACCTATCAAGCTCCAGCTACATTTGAATTTTGAACACGTTTTACAAATCATATCAACCAAAAGGCCATGGTTGGCTTGCAAGCATTTTCACGTCCTTGTTTATTAACGCTTAACCACACAAATCCAGGTTTAAACGAACCTATGGAAGATGCCTTCTGAAAACATTCCGGGAAAAGGAGAAAATGCTCATTACTAGCATTTTCTCCTTTTCCCACTGTGTTTTCTACCCTACCAGAAACAAATTCAAATTTTGAGTCACATTTATTTTGTCGTCTGTAAATGCTTTCAATTTGGACCAATCTGAAATATTGCTGTGTGGTAAAGAGTTGAGTGTCATTGCAACAGGATTTGATCCTCTCAAACTCCTGAACATGATTTGGGTTTGCTCATGGGGGAAAACAGCCAGTGAATTTTAGAGAATTTGCTGAGAATTACTAGTATATGAAATAGAGGTAAAAGGAGCATTATTAAATTTAAACCTTTTTCAAACAATCCAAGTTTTAACAACTCTTGGCAAGACAGCCTCTGCAAATATTGTGGGATAAAGAGAAAATTTTGGTACAATATAGCCTGTAGAAAAAACAGAAAATGTTGTTAGCCTGCATTTTTTTTTTTTCTTTTTTCCCCACACCGTTTTCTACCCTTCCAGAGAGACATTTATTGTGTTGAGTTACATGTACTTTTTCATCTGCAAATAGTTTCAAGTTAGACAAGACTAAAATGTTCTTCTCTTGTAAAGATTGGGTGTTTATTTGTTGGAGCATTTTGCACCACTTTGAACATTATTTCAGATTTTTATTCATGTCAGTGTGACAACTTATTACTGTCTTTTCTGTATTTCACCAGCACAAAGCTGGGGCTCTGCAATGTCTTGCCTAAGGACATTCCTTAACCCTTAAAGCCCTGGATTGATTGATTCTATGGTGTTTAATGCCATTTTCAACATTATTTCAGTTACATCGTGGCGGCCAGTGCACCTATCCATGCTTTCCTAGTGTTTCTTTTAGCAGTGCTTCGCACAGTATTCTTTCCAAGCCACTGGCTGCTTTTCCCACATAGCCATTGTAAAAACAATGGTCAGGGGTGAGAGAGGAATGAATCCTGTCGCAATGACTATCATCAATCGGCGGAAAGAAATGGGCCGCGCCGGGGATCGAACCAGCAACCTCCTATTCTCAAGTCCCTTACGCTACAGACTGAACTACAGGGTGCGGCTTAAAGCCCTGGAACCAACTTAAGTTGTTTTTGCAGACAAAAGTTGTGTTTGCAGACAGTGTAGATAAAGATCAGACTGCACATACATGTAACATGCAGTCTGATCTTAGATCTATACTGTCTACTACTATGAAACAAGTTTTGTCAAAATAAAGCAAAGCCAATACCGTTTTCTTACTTTCCAAGCAGGTGCGCAACCCTTTACCAGTTGGTAAAATTTTAGAAATTGTTCAAATTGGAAACAATTGCAGATGAAAAATTGGACGTGGTAGCTCAAATGAAAAGCTTTGCTTCAAGAAGAATAGTATACATTATGAGAAAAGGAAAAAATACTGGTTATCAGCAATTCTGCTATTTCCAAAATGTTTCAAAAGCATTTTTCTTTGTTAAAATGATTAAATAGTGCTTTAAATAACAACTTGGATGTTTTGGTTAACCCTTTACCACACAATTCCAACTTTTAACGACCCTGGGAAAGAAGCCTTTTGAAAACATTGTGGAAAAAGGAGAAAATGCTGGTAACCAGCATTTTCTCCTTTTCCCACTATGTTTTCTACCTTTCCCAAAACAAATTTCAGTTTTTGAGTCCCATTTATTTTGTCATCTTCAAATGCTTTCAATTTGGAAATGTCCAAAATATTGTTGTTTGGTAAAGAGTAAGGGTTGAGGGCAAGCAATAGCTTCTAACATTGCACTGTATGTATGAATATATTTTTTATTTTTTGTCCACAAATTCTTCTTGTAAGACTATTGTGATGTACATGTATTTAAAATAATAAAATAATATTACACCATATTGCCTTGCTTGTTGCATGAAACATATCTGTCTTTGTAAGAGCTGTGTAATACAGGAGAACTGTGATGCCCTAAGTGACAAAACAAAATTCAGTTGCATAAGCAAAGCAGTAGCTTAATCAGCTGTCTACCGGTATTTTGTCCAACAGCATATTTTCAAGAATTCTGCTCCATTTTCATCCTGGCCTATAATAAGGGTTTCATTCAAGATCTAGATGAGACAGCAAAAACTTCTTGCAGTATACCAGTAATATTGAATCTACACTGCTTCTTTATAGGTATAACCCAGGTGGTGGGTAGAGGTGAATCCCTGAAACTGCAGTACATTGTTTTGAATTTTCATGACTTTACCAATCATGTAAATTTTGGAATTTGGCTACTGAAAATAAAAGTTGTTTTATCTGATTGAGACACATGTACCTGAAAAGAGGTCGACAAATTCTGGATCTACTGGAATGGATTCACAATCATAACAGAGTCAGAAACCAAGGCTCATCTGCATCTGCTCAGTCAGTATAATACAGTATGTGTATCATCATGTAGGAGGATCTATTCACATTGGCCAGAGATGTGTAAAGTAATTCTCTCCATACTCTGGAATATCATTTACATATCATTTAACATACTGTGCTAGAAATATAGTGGTGTTTTACTCCGCTTTCAACAGTATTTCAGTCATATCATGGCAACATTACACAAATTCATGTATTTACTGGGATTCACCAGTACTAGGCTAGGGCTCTGAAGTGTCTTGCCCGAATACACTCCCACGAAAATACCAGCCAATCGAACCCCAGACCTAATAATGTGCAAATTCCCACTTTAACTTTTTACCCAATGACAAAAATTTAGACTTGTCCAAATTGAAAGCATTTGCAGACGGCAATTTAATGTGGGCCAAATGATAGAATAGGTCTTTGATAGGGGAGAAAATATTGTGGGAAAAGAAGAAAATGTTGGTTACCAGCATTTTCTCCTTTTCCTACAATGTTTTCAAAAGGCTTATTTCTCAGGGTTGTTAAAACTGGGGATTGTGTAATAAAGGGTTAACATACAATCCAGTGCTGTAATGACCCAGAGGCATAAAACTTTTGAGAACATTGTAGGAAAAGGAGAAAATGCTGCTGGTGACTAGTATTTACCTTTGATTCAACAATTATTTCTCCTGTTTCAAATACAAATCATGTAGATCCAATACAAGCCATGTCGTCTGCAAATGGCTTCAATCTAGACAAGTCCAAAATTGTGTCATCTGCCAAAAAAAAAAATCACCAGGATTCCATTGATATGTGCACTGACCAGATTAGGGAAAGATAATTGGGTTCTACGTTCAAATTTGTGACACCCAAGAAATTCAGCCAAATTTTTTAAAAAATGGTGCAGATTTAATTCAGCACATTGAGTTTCAGTTGCATTTCTAAAGTTATAAACACACACACACACATACACACAAATAACAAATACTTAGCCTTGTCCAACACTAAGGCATTTGTGGAAAAACAAATATTTCTCAAATAATGAAATTTGTCTGTGATACAAGAAAAATACTGTGGAAATAGGAGAAAATGTCGGCTTCCAACTTTCTCTCCTATTTCCACCATGTTTTCAAAAGCATTTTTTCAATGTCATAAAAACTAGGGATTGCTAGGTAAATGGCCAATCTCTGAATAAATATGCGTCGCGTATATCCGAGGTTCAGACTACATTCATGCACATTTAATCATTATCTGCATTCTCTGCATAGAAAATGGGTCAATCGGGTGCTGCGCAAAAATGAAAGATCATTTTCACCTCACAGGTGAACGGCGAGCGACAGTATAATTCATATATTACACACTGAGTAATAGTAAATTAGTGTGTAATATATGATTTATACTGTCGCTCGCCGTTCGCCTGTGTTTCATCTTACTACACGATATTCATTAACCCTTACAGCCCTGGAACCGACTCCAAGTTGTTTTTACAGACAGTGTAGATCAAGATCAGACTGCACAAAATGTGCAGTCTGATCTTGGATCTACACTGTCTGCTATTATGTTACATTTTCAAATGGAGAAACCTTAAAATAGCAAAATTTCGGACTGTTTTTCCAGATTAAAAAGGTCCAAATCTTAATTTCAGCACTTAAAGGGTTAATCAAAAAGTGCTTACGTATCCTGTTCCAACAGTAAATGGGGAAATCAATACAGATATAGCGATAAATCTGTTTTTAACACAATAAATATAAGATGAACGTGCGGCTTACCGATTCAAGAATGCGAACTGAAATCCGCATCTGTTTTCAGACAGTTCGCTCATTCTGTATATTTACATGGAGCTTCTTGTTCAAAACAAAAGAAACAAATCCTAAAATAGACGCCCGTTTGTTCTTTGTGTGTCGCTCTTCGGCAAATTCGGTAAACGAACTTGGTTTTCTATCGAATATGATTCTCACACCGTCACACCGTCCTCCATTTTGTTTTTCGTTTACCTTAGCTCCTAGATATCACGTGGCGTACCTACGTCATCGTTATTGATGTAAACAAAAGTTAGAGATACCTGGTAGTATTTCTTGTAGTTTTGAAAGTAATTCTTCTGCCAGCGAATGGAACTTTGACCAATCGCACATTAAGAGAGTGTCATCGTTATATTAATCTACATAGTTTTAAATGGTATGATTAAAATTTAACTTAATTTTTTACCCCGCATTGTTTACATTTGGACTTTATTGGGACTTTAAAACATAAAACTTAAAATAGAGGTTATCAAATCTGGCCGACAACAAGCTATTTGTACCAAACCGTTGATTCCTGTGATAAAAACAAAACACAATAACCCTTTTACTACAGAGAGTGGCTGCACAAACTTGCAAAATTCAACTCTTATGAGCATCACCAAAACAGTGGTCATGTTGATGCCCTTGATACATTGAAATTACCTAAATAAATGACAACTTGTCTGCAGCTAGAGTATTTTTGCTTTTAATAAAGCATACTCAAGATACTCTATGAAAAAGATGCCATCTAGACTGTAAGCCTCTCTATACAGAGAATCCCTGTTACAGTGTATCTTACATCATGCAATAATTCATAGATAGATTATATAAAGCTTTGAAGTGAGTAAGAAACACGAAACACACACATTGTTTCAGACATAGTATTGCCTTTAATGTTTAACATAATTACATTTTTTGTGACCCCCACAAAGTCCAGAATGACCCCCATTCTTTATGACTGAGGGGTCACAATGAGCCCCTATTTTTGTTGTCAAGGGAAAACCCCCGATGATCGTTAATAACCCTTACTGTGCAAACAAAATGACGCATTGCTGAAGAAAGTTTGTGTCATTTTCCATAGAAATGCATCAAAACGCATAAAATCATTCACAAAATCATGCGTCAAGGAAAACCCTGACCCATGCCTTCATGATGCCGAAGTTGAAGATCAAGATAAGCCAGCTCTGTATTGTAATTAAGTCCGATATGAAGCTAATCAGTCCGACACAAATAATCTGGGTTATGTTGTTGTTTTTTATTTCATGTTTGTGACCAACTGAAAAACAGCATCAATCATCTCTCTCTCAAAGGTTTAAACAGTACTGTAGTGAGGTACACGTGTTGTTGGTGATAAGACATGAAAATCTATACTAGAACTTACACCGTATGGAATGGTAGGCTACTTTTGATTTGGGATCGAAACTGGCACCGAATTTCAGCTCATGTGGTTTATTATCAATGAAGAGATTTTTGTCGGACATCTCTAGAGGTATCTGTTGACTTCTGGGATCCGTTGAAACATTTTTAGTGGAACATCTGGACTGACGACGATTTGTTTAACTTGGCCGATAACGATCGTAATATTCCGCATGAATATTCTCCATCGGATGGACGATTAATTTAAAGGGGTCAATCCTTGTAAAACATACCTAAGAAGAAAATACATATAGTATAGTAATAAGAGTTTTTTTTTTTTTTTTTTTTAATATTTTCTAATAATAAAGTACCATATTGATGATTTAGATCTTTACTTGACTATTCCCTATCTTCGATCATATACGACAATTATTGGTCCCCAGAAAATTGCGTCTCAAGAACAATGATCGTTTCAGGAAGTAGAACATAAGAAATGATGAAAAAATATTGATGTATTTAGATCTATGATTGCCCTGGATGAAAGAAGAAGCATTTAGCAGAAAGTGCTTTATATATTGTTTTAATGCTAGTGTCAGAGATTTCACCTGCAGGGGGTGTTTACATAGAGAATGATCCACATTAATATGGCGTAATATACGACCAATACTAAAAAGCGGATAGATGTCTATACAGTAGTGGTATTACCTGTTTTCTTGGGCCTAAATTTCCAATTTTAGCGTGCGCATATCTAAATGAAGAACTGATTACAAAGAAAAAAACTTCATAAACAAAAGAATCAAATTCAAATGGGTGGAAAAACATAAATTCTGCCTGAATCGCTGAATCATGCATATTCAAGGCTAGTCTCAATAATGAGATGTTTGTGGTGCTTCTGTTCAAATATGGACATTTACTGTGCACCGCACTGTCTCAAGTCCAGCAGGAAATTTCAGGTAGCAAAATTACAGCGCTGTACTGACTTTCTATTTTGTACGTTAATCTGTATTGCAGCAAAATGAAATTTATTTAAATGTGTAATAACACACATGACCAAGGACAAAATATTAAATGTTTCGTTACCAAACGTGCTTGTAGAGAGTCGTTTAAAACTTGTAATCTTGAGAAAAAAAAAACTTTGGAAATTTATGCTATTGGGCGGCCTTTTGTCTCTGTCCAGGTAAATATAAACATCTCGGGTGACAGTTGAATTTATTAAACTGCTTTTTGCTGCGAATTGGAAATATTTGTATATGAAATGAAGGATTATTGAATACATAAGTAACACATATGTTAAAATTCTAGTTTTGTACTCTATTTGTGAAAATAAGAGAGTTTCGACGTGTGCACAAAATCTGTGCGCAGATTTTTTCACGATCGTCTCTTTACCCGGAGGCAACCAATCAAAAACTAAAATCGCCTTTGGGGACAGTTATATGTAATAATTCATTGGCAATAACATATTTCACCCTTCAATCTTGTGCTGGAAACTGAATTGGCGCATGGGAAAACATGCCCTCATTTTGTGGCTTTTAATATCTATACAACAGCTCATAATTAAAAAACTATAATCATCATATACGCCAAAACTTATCAAAAGCATTATCTATCACAAGAAGGAACTGTTTTGAAAAATGAAAATTAACAGCTCTGAGTCAATTGACCTTTCTCCCGATTTTGATAGACAGATCCTATCAGTCAATCAAAATGCAGTATAGCGTGTCGTGTAAACACAAGGGTCACACAAAGTGATAGACTTTACTATTGACAATGTAATTGTTTTCTTTTTGTTTAAACCATAGTTCTAAGACTGGATTATACGATAATTATTTCAAAATGGATTAAAGTTACACGTAAGAATCATGTGGTAAGGTAATTGTTAAATAATATACCTTGAAAGTAAAACTAAATTTATCCATTCTAAAAACCTAGATATACGTAAACTGTTGCTGGTAGATTTAACAAGGATTCTGAAAACCAGCCACTCTACCAAACGACAGAAAAGCAGGTTTTTTTTCCAATCTTCCTGGAAAGAAAGAGCGGTTATGCCAAACTGTTTTGTTAAATTACCTGTTTTGAAATCTAACTGCACATACATCTTTCAAATCCAAACCATTACTCCTAGACAGTCGTAATCGTTACATAGGAAACAAGTGACAGGAAGAAGGATATGTTATTGACAGCCACTCGTCACCCAGTTTCATAAATAAGTTGACATTGCAAACGTCATCATATGGTTCTTCTTGTAATGCTTTAGAGAGCATTCATATTTTATTCTTGTTTCATAAAGACAATTGCATGTGACTGTTAATGTCACTTTTGCCTGGTTTGAACGATTGTTTGTTTTCCCAACAATTGTCGCATGACTGATAAATGCATGTCCATTCCAAACCAGTATAATCCTTACAACACCGAAGTGACCAAATATACCCCCATTTAAAAAGGTTTTTTTTTTACAACATACATCTGTTAAAAATAAGACAAACCACTTAATTGATTACCTACAATGGGCTTCTTGATTTTCACTCAAACAGGTGTTAGAGGTGTTAATTAAATCTTTACCAGACAACAAGAGATTAGATTCTTCAATTTTGAAAACATCTGCTGTCGACAAATTAAACATTGCTCCAGTGATGAGATTTGTCTTTTAAAGGGTAGAAAACATCTAAGGAAAAAGAGAAAAGTTTTCAAAAGTTTCCTCCTTCAAAGTCGTTAAAGCACGGGTTTGTGTGGTAAAGGGTTAAATTGTAAATCCTTTTTTCATATTGTTTACTGTCAAACTGACATGTTATATACTGACAAAATGTCTTAAAAACTTATGCCCCTATTATAAGTTATGGATAATGCCAACAGCAATCTATTCACAATGTATTTTTAGTTTAAATGCTGTGACCAAACATGGAATTACGAACATATTTGCGCTATTTTCATTTTTTGATTTCGCATGAATATAAAATAATTCAAAGTACTTTTTCTTGTTACTTTGCCGATTTAGTCCGAACTGAAAAGAACGTTTGGAAAAAAGCTTGGGTGCTTTTATTATAGCGAAATATAAGCTAGAATAAAAGTAAAATAATCTCTCTTTCTCTGTGTATTCAACGCCATTTTCTGGTTTGTTTGTTGGGCATAACAACCAAAATACTGCATTACTAAGGTGGGCGTGCCAAACTTGCGTTTGCAGAAAGTTCAATTATTCTAACTTTTTGACATGCAATGAAAAGGATGGATTTGTGTCATTGCAGCCAATGGCCCTCTCGTGACAGCAGCACCAGAATACCAGAATAACAAAAATTAGGGCATTTTGGTCCCTTCTATCATTTTATATGCACCTGTAAGGACAGATTAGGAACTGTTTTAAACACCATTTTATAATAAAACATTTGAAAATATTGAGTGTCTTAATAAAAAGGGTTGGAAACAATTTTTCTCTGTAGCTGCAAATGTTTTGGTAAAATTGTTCATTAATAAGCGACCGAACGAAATAGGTCACGAAATTCTCTGATCTTATTAAAGACTGCACTCTTGTCACATTATTCCAGTATGGTCACATGACTTTTTGGCATCAAGACTGACTATGTCACATGTCGGGAATTTTTAAGGATTAATATAAAATATCAGATTGAGAGTTTAAATTAGGGATGTATTGGGTTGAAAAAAGGTGATAAGAAAATTGTCACTAAAACTGATCTTTCCTTTAGAAACATGCATACTGTCCTGTTTATGTTGCATTTTATATATTAGCAGCACTGAGCAGTGACACTATTGTTTACATTTAATTTAGTGGTTCACACAAAAGAGTGGCATAATTATTCACTTCATAAATTGCAAAAAACTTGGATGTCATTTCGGGCTCGAAAATAGGTACCCCTCGAAAAAAAGGTCAGTCAACCATACTGCTAATAGCCAGTCTGACATTTAAGGTTTGAATAATAGTGAATTCGGCTGCACATTATCATACAGGAAAATGAGATTGAAACAATATATGGGGGCACATGTATGGCAGAATGCTAACTTTGCATACCTTTAATCTGAAGGCTTGCTCCAATGCTATTTTTTTAATTGTTTCTCTGCTCACCTTCACGGCAGTGTTATTCAAGATTTAGAAAGGAACACGATTTCTGATTGGCAAAACCATTTGCTCTAGCCAGTCAGAAGTTGTGTCACTTTTAGATAAAGAAAATTCTTAAGAATAAGACTAAGACTGTTCTTAAAATAATTGGTGAATACAAACCTTTGATGCTCTTGGGGGCTTGGTGGCCCACAGACCTCTTGTCTTTTGCTGTTCCTATTCTAGGAATATAGAAACACCTCTGCAGCAGGGAAACATGACATTGTTTTTACAGAAACCTTGACTGAGCTATTTTAATCAGTTTACTGACCAGTTTAGATCAGGATATCAGTTTAACCCTTTCATAAAAGGCAAATTTAAGACTCTTTCAAATTCAAAACACCTGCAGACAACAAATAAAAAATTGGTACAAATGAGTTTAAGCTCTCTAATAGAGTAAAAAATATTATGAGAAGGGAGAAAATTGTGGTAACCAGCGTTTTTGCCTTTTCTCACAATTTTTTCAAAAGCCTTCTATTACTGCTTCGTGAAAACTGGGTATTGTATTCTAAAGGGCAGACCTGGGCCGAAACTTTTGCTATTGGTGAATTTTCTGTATGTACAAGGACCAATCTACCTCATGATTCAGTCGGTTGTTGGATAAAATGGACTTTATGGATTTATGATCATGTGATGACTTGCTTGGTATCATGCATCACAGAGGTGCATTATGCCCCCTTTTGCCAGAACATGGCTCATATCAAATTTTGTATAGGCTGACACAATGGATATCAGTGGAGGCTCTGAAGCTGAACTGGAATGTGTAAAAGATGTGGACAGCTCAGTTGGGCCAATAACAACCACATCACAAACCAGAATTTTGACTAAAGCTGAAAGTGAAAAGCTGCTTAAAGACACAAAACTGGTGTCAGATTTCAAACAAAATAAACTTGAACAAGAAGCTCAGAAAAACTGGGATTTATTCTACAAGAGAAACACGACAAAGTTTTTCAAAGACAGACATTGGACCAGAAGGGAATTTAGTGATTTGATCAACGGTAAAGTGAGTGAAGTTGATGCAATTTAATTCTATATTTTTCATTTATAAGGATTTGACATACTTGGTTTATTTATGGAGCAAGCAAGAACAACAGTTTCTGCCAAATCTAACGCATGCTGTCTTCCTTTTGTTCAAGTGTTTCAAAGGATAACGTAACATAACATGATTTTATTTTGACATGAAGCATAATACCGGTAAGCTCATTGACAAGACAATATAATGCAAAGGAAATTGATGGCACTAAACTTGTTTGAACATTTCTTAGTTAACCCTTTACCACACAACAACATTTTAGACCTGTCCAAATACAAAGCATATACAGACATAAAATTGAATGTGGCTAGAACTGTGGAAGTTGTCTTTGATATATTGATGGGATAGAAAACTTTGTGGGAAAAGGAGAAAATGCTGATTACTAGCATTTTCTCCTTTTCCCACACTGTTTTCAAAAGTCTCTTTTCTGAAAGTGGTTAAAAGTCGGCAATATATGGTAAAGGGATAACCCTTTATCGGACAACATAATGTCAGACTTGTCACTTGTCCAACTTCAAAGCAATTACAGACAGCTAATTCAGTGTGGTGCAAGTGATGGGATTGTCTTGGAAAGGATAGAAAACACTAGGGAAAAGGAGAAAATACTGGTTTCCAGCAGTTTTTTCCTTTTCACACAATGTTTGCGAAACCTTTTTTTCCTCAAGGTCACAAAAACATGGCATTGCTTGGTAACAGCCTTTACTGGCTTGTCCCACAGATTTGTGGTTGACTGCATGTTATCATCAAAATAACATGTGTGATGATACACTTGTCGACAGTGTACATCAAGATCAGACTGAACAAAATTTACAGTCTAATCTTGGATCTATACTGTCTCATATTCTGTAAGGTGTTATGACCTAATCATACTTGCTTGAAACATTGTTTGAAAAGTGGATGTTCATGTACATGCATTGAAAAACTGCATTAGTATGGTTTTTCCTGCAAGACTGAAAATATCGATTTCATTTAAGCCATGTTCTGTGAAAAGGGGGTTTAATGCATCTCTGAAAAGTTTCCACCAGTGTCAGCTCGCACTGACCTGGGCCGAAAAGTTTTGCTAGTTTTAACTTTTCCACATGTCCAAGGATCATTTTACCTCATGATTCATTCGGTTGTTAGACAGAATGGACCATAACTATGTGATGACTTGCTTGGTATATGTGTCACAGAGTTTTGAACCTCCTTTTGCCACAGCATGGCTCATTTGTTTAGCAGTCTTAGTAGCACAGTTTTAGTTCAGTTTAAAGACAGTGCAGATCATGATCGCAGACTGCATAGAACAGGTCATTAAATGTTAGGGTAGATTCATGATCAGAAAGCTTGTTCTCGTCTGTCTCTCTGATTTTGATGTACATTACTTACAAAAACAACTTTGTTGTCCTTCCTATTCTTATGGTCAACTTGTTAAACAAATTTATGAGCACAATTTATCAGATGTTAACCTTTCACCAAACAATCCCTTTTTTTGATTAAAGACCCTGAAAAAGAAATGTTTTGAAAACATTGTGGGAAAAGGAGAAAATGCTGGTATGTTTTCTACCCTTTTAAAGACAAGTGCATCACATTAGTTGTGTTTCAATTTTTTTACCACAAATGCCTTTAATTTGGATGAGTCTCAACATTTAGTTGTTTGGTAGAGGGTTAAAAATGGACATACATTAGATTAAATGCATGAATAAATATGAAAGCATTGTAGCGATCGATGAAATTGCTTATTCTGAGTGATGTGTGCTATTGCCATGGATAATCAGCTTGACCTAGATATGAGTGAAAAGATTGTGATAAACAGTAGAAACTGCTCATAATGAGCACTTTTTCCTTTGGTCAAAATGTTTGGATCAAGTTTTCTGTTGCAAAATGGAAACAGTTATCTAAAGGTAATCATGAGTTAACCCTTTGCTTTTAACAGGTTTAAAAAGACCCTTTGGAAAAAAGCTTTTTAAAACATTGAAGGAATAGGAGAAAAATGCAGTAACCAGCATTTTCTCCTTTTCCCTCAATGTTTTCTTCTGTCCCAAAGATAAATCCTATGGATTTAGTAAGATTTGATATGCTGTTGGCAAATGCTTTCAAATGAGAGAAGTTTAAATTCTGTTGTGTGGTAAAGAGTTAAATTGCTTCTATTTATATTCTTGTAGACAGGAGACAAGCTTGTCATATTTGAAGTTGGTTGTGGTGTGGGCAACTTTCTCTTTCCACTGCTTGAGGAAGAGCAACATGTCTATTTCTATGCATGTGATTTCTCTCCGAGGGCTGTAGACTTTGTCAAGGTGAGTTTCGTTCCATCAGTGATTAAACCCAACAATCAATTCTGACTGTGTTTTAATGACCTGGACGAAGAAGGCTTTTGAAAACATGGGGGTAGACAGCATTTCCTCCTTTTCCCACTATGTTTTCTGCCCTGGCAGAGACAAATGATATCATTTGAGGCACATTTTATTTGTTTATTTTATTTTTCTATTGTATTGTGGACATGTTACTGTAAAAACTTACAAGTTAATTTGACATGCTTTGCAATTATTTTTGTAGGGACAAAAGAGGGCATTTCCTGAAGTTTGTGCATCAGAACCTGGGATCTTAGGTTTATCCAAAACCCTGTGCTTGTTCACCCTTACCCAAATGCATTAAACTGATATATTCAGAATTTACCCCCTCCTTTTAAATCCCCACCCCTTAAAATAGGGAACTGGGGGGGGGGGGGTTTCATCAATAAATACAAATTATGTCAAATAAAAAACAAAACACTAAGCATCACTTACAGAACATGTATTTAATTCAATATAAGAAAAAAATAAGGATATAGATATGAGCCATGATCTGTGAAAAAGGGACTTAATGCATCTGCAAAAAGTAGTAACCCAGGTCAGCCTGCACAGTCCACGCAGGCTGACCTGGGCCGAAACTTTTCGTTGTTGGTCAATTTTCTGTATGTCCAAGGACCAGTCTTCCTTATGATACAGTCTGTTGTTAGAGTTAGACATAGTGGATTTTAAGGATCCCTAACTATGTGATGTCTTGTTTGGTATGATGCATCTTGGAGATGCAGTAAATCCCCTTTTGCCAAAGCATGGCTCATATTATAGGGTTAACAAAGCAGCTGTAGCTGAGCCTTGCTTGTGATTGTTCAAATGTTGCCCCCAGCAAGATCAATAAAAAGTGGTCTACAGCTGATCATGAGCAGTCTGATGTTTTTTCTGTTTTTCCAAGAAAATCCCTCTGATTTGTTCATCTGTGAATGTAAATTACTTATTTCTTTTTTTGAATATTGTATGAATTTCTACACGGAGGGTAATCTACATAACAGAGCCACTGGCTCCACACATAAAATGTTGTGTTGGTCTTCAGATGTCTATCTATCACCTACACACAATTAAAACAGCAATGCTTAGCCAAACAGTTTCAATAAGCAATCTGTTTCAGAGAAACACCAACTGTCTCGTGTCGCCATCTGAAAGTTTCCTCTCGGACGAAAGTGTTTCAGAGACAATCCCTAAGGCTTTGCTCAGTATTCTTTGCGTATTTCAATGGCAAAATATATTAGCAGTCGAGTAGCATTCCATTTTTTCTTGTTAATACCATTCAAAGAAGAGAAATAGATGAAAATACGGAGCAACTACCTGATGGACGGATTGTTTACGAGCTACAACTTTGGAGCCACAGGTGTCCCAGAAAACCAACACAACACTTTAAGTGCAGAGCCAGCAGCTCCATTATGTAGATTACCCACTGTGTTCTAACTCTTTACCAAACAATCCCAGCTTTTAACAACTCTTTGGAAGAAGGGTTTTAGACACATTGTGGGAAAAGGAGAAAATGCTGGTAACCAGCAGTTTCTTCTTTGTCCCTCGATGTTTTCTACCATTTATGAAATAATCGTTTGAACTGTAGTCTCATTTTATTTGTCATCTTCAAATGCTTTTAATTTGAGCAAGTCTTAGTTGTTCGATGAAGAGTCAAGCTTCTTGCTTATTTTTAGAAATTGCATGTCCCCGTAGGATCTTGACCCTATCCTGAGCTTACTAACTTATTACCTGTGATTGGTTGATTATTTCAGGGAAATGAGAAGTATGATCCAAAGAGGTGCTCAGTTTTCCAGTGTGATATTACCAAAGACAATCTTACAAACAGGATTACCTCCCCTGACATTGATGTTGCCACATTGATATTTGTCCTGTCAGCTATTCACCCTGATAAAATGGTTGATGTTTTAAAAAATATTTATCGGGTAGAAATAATCATTTTCTATTATCGTACCATTTTCCCAAAATGAAGTTGCAGGAGGAGGGGGAGGGGTCTTATGTGAATCAGGATGTTTTTCAATCTCTGTCTGAAAGTTTTCAACCAATTTTGCTTAAATAATTGGAAGCCCTCCTACTATAGGAACTTGTGCGCATGGACTTTTCATTGGAACTAGTTGACCATTACAGTAGCTATGGCCCTTTTAATTTTTTCCTTCATCCAATGACATGGCTCTGGCAACAGGTGAGGGGTATCTGTCTGCCAGCAACAGTTCTTGTGAATTTCTGTTATTATCCTTGAATCTATTCTATTGTGTTACACAAAAGTTAAAACACACTTACTTTAATATTTTAGCATATGGCTTTGACCAAAAAAGACAAAACATTGTTAACCCTTATCCTACCAAATTTAAGTTGTTGACAATAACAAATATAAATTGTTTACATTATTTGACATTGATTGGGCTTACATGCAGAGACTACTGAAAGAGCAGCGGAGAGTGTATAGCAAGATCAGATTGAACATATGTGCTGGCTAATTTTACTTTTCATTCTCCAAATAGACCTATGAGAGCAAACAGCAGGATAAGAGTTATGTTTTTCTGGCTTGGTAAAGGCCATTGCCTGAGACTTAGACAAAAGAGAGCTAGTTATGATTAGGTACATGTTTGAGAGTTCAGCTAAGCTCTTTATCTTACCTGCCCACCAAAATAGTTGAAATTGTTATGGGTTAGCTAAGGTTTGATATTTTATACCTTTCACCACAGCCTAGTTTTGTAGCACAGTTGGTAGGGTACAGAGCTTGAGACCAGGGGGTTGCTGGTTCAAATCTCAAGCTAGGCAAATTTCTTTATTGTGGGTTGATGATGGTCACTGTGACAGATTCACTCCTCTCTCTGCAGTGATCATTGTTTTGACAATGCTTATGTTAGAAAGCAGCTAGTGGTTTGAGAAAAATATTGTGCAAAGTACTGGTTAAACAAACTCCAGTAGAGCATGGATAGGTGTATTTGCTGTTGTGATATAACCAAAATGATGTTGAAAACTATGTTAAACACCATACAAACAATCAAACTCTCATTACAGATTGTCAAGCCAGGAGGTTGTGTACTTTTTCGAGACTATGGACTTTATGACCATGCCATGCTGAGATTTGCACCTGGTCACAAACTTGGTGAACATTTTTATGTGCGGCAAGATGGGACACGGGCTTTTTATTTTACAATAGGTAACATGACATATTAACTCTTTACCACACGACAAAATTTTAGACTATCCCAAAGTGAAAGCATTTGCAGGCGACAAAATAAATTTGACTCAAAAACTGAAATTTGTTTTGGGAATGGTAGAAAACATAGTGGGAAAAGGAGAAAATAATGGTTACCAACATTTTTTCCTTCTCCTACAATATTTTCAAAAAGCTTCTTTCTCAGGGTCGTGAAAACCCGGGATTGTTTGGTGAAGGGTTAATTATATATACTCTTGGGTCTGTCCTTTCAATTGGAAACATCTAAAATTTTGTGGTCTGGTAAAGAGTTGATTCAAAGATTCTTTAATCAGTCTGTCTGTCAGTCCATTATCTTTTCATTGTTTACAGCATTTGTGGCTGAATTTTTGTAAAACTTCCACAGTTCCTTTACATCATTAGTATCTTGAACCCTGTTGATTTTGAAGAAAATCTGACAATTGTAAAAGGTAAAGTTGATAAATTTACATTCCTTGTTTATGCGATCAGGTCCAAATTTTTCTTAAAACTGTATGGAACTTTGTCAAAAATGAAGAAAAGCTGATAATCTATAGAAAAAGCAGCTGACTTACGCTTGCTTACTCAACAAAGTCCACATTATTGCTCCCATTTCTTTAAAATTTGCTGGGAGTGTTTATAACAATGAGTTTTTCAGTTTTGTTGAATTGAGCTTTATTAAAAAAATAGGTTTTGAGAGGTGGACTTTGGTCATTTTACTACTTGTACTTGTTCTATTCACCTTGCCTACTTATTATGCTGTCACCCTGACTGATGTGGGTTGAAGTCCAACTGAAACCTCCCCTTAAATTCAAAGGTTTTTAGCTGTACTGGCTGAAGGGTAGCTTAGCTTATGTCATGGCATGGTTTCCGTCATCTGTCTTTCAGTCTTTTTCTTGTTTCAGCAATAAAATCTGCATTTGTGGCCAGATTTTTATGAAACTTGCATGGTTTCTTTATATTACCAATAGCTTGAACCCCATTGGTTTTGAAAAAAATGCAAGAATTAGAGAAAAGTAGCCATTTAAATTTGAAAACTTACATTTCTTGTTTACATGATAAAAGTCCGCATTTTTGATCCATTTCTTATAAAACTTGCACAGATCATTTGTATCATCAAGGGATTGAATCCTATTGTAAATGAAGAAATTCAAGGTTTAGGAAAAGCAGCCATTTGATGACATTGTCTTGTTTACTCAACAAAGTCCATGTTACTGGTCCCATTTTTTTTTTTTTTTTTTAAACTTGCAGGGATTGTTAAAAACAATGAGTACTAAAACCCTTTCAAATTTGGATTGACATGAAACAATTGGATTGAGAAATTTTACTTTATTTCACTATTTATTGAATTCACTATGCCTACTTATGCTGTCTGAATGGGTTCAAGCCCAGTTGCAACACCCCCAACCCCCTCATTATTTATTGTATGTGTGTGTGTTTGTCTTTTTCCTATTTGCATCATGAATTCATGATGTATGCCAGTGTAGTGTTCTATCTCTACCTGGTCTTTTAGAGGGTTTAACTCTTTACCAAATGACAAACCTTTAGAGTCGTCCAAATTGAAAGCATATGCAGACAACATTTTAAATGAGGCTAAATTGACAATCTTTTTCTTCAAAGAGTAGAAAACATTTTTGGAAAGGGAGAAAATGCTGGTTACCAGCATTTTCTCCTTTTCCCACAATGTTTTCAAAAGGCTCCATCCTAGGGGTCGTTAAAAGTTGGGATTGTGTGGTATGTGTTTCTTCCCTTTCCAGCAATTCATGTGACTTTAAACACATTTGACTCTTTACTGAATGACAAAATTTTAGGATGGTTCAAATTGAAAGCACTTGCAGCTGACAAAGTCAGTGTGTCTCAAATAATAGGAAAGCACTAGTTGAGAGTAAAACCACTGTGGGAAAGAGAAGTACTGGCTACCAGTGTTTTCGCCTTTTCCCACAAAAGCTTTCTTCTCAAGGGGAAAACTCTGGTTTGAATGGTAAAAGGCTAATTACTTGTCTACAATTACTTTCAAGTTAAAGAAGTCTAAAATTTTGTTGCTTGGTAAAGAGTAAACCTTTTACCACACAATGCCAACTTGTAACAACCTGGAGGAAGAAGCCCTTTGAAAACATTGTGCAAAAAGGAGCATTTTCTCCTTTTCCCTCAATGTTTTCTACTCTATCTGATACCTCCAGTTCATTTGTACGTCATTCGTATTTGTCATCTGCCAACGCTGTCAATGATGAAGAGTCATATATATTTGTCATTTAGAAAATGGTTAGAGTATATCAGTTGCACAGTTTTTACCTTGTAGAAAAGTTAGAAGAGTTGATGACAGAGGCCGGTTTTGTGGAGGACAGCTGTGTGTATATTCAGAGACAGACTGTGAACAAAAAGGAGGGACTATGTGTACCTAGAATATTTGTCCAGGGAAAATTTGTGAAGCCATTCACATAGCATAAACCTTTACCAAACAGTTCTGAGTTTTTAGTTACCCTGAGAATAAAGGCATTTAAAATATCATGGGAAAACAAAATATTGTTGGTAAACAGCAATGTCTCCTGTTTCCACAATGTTTTCTACCCTTTCAAAGGCAAATTCAGTTATTTAAATCCTGCTTGATCTGTTGTCTGCAAATGCTTTTAAAAGGTCATTGAATGAATGAGATTTTGAACGATTTTTTTGGGGGGTAGGGAGGGTAGTAGTAGGGGGAAATATGTATTTTGTAAGGAAAGATTATAAGGTTATAACTGTTCAACATTGGCGTGAGAAAAACAGAAGAAATCCAGAAAAAAAGAAATTGCTTCCGTTGGGCCTGTTAAAGCACCACCTTCAAAACCATGGTTGGTAACTCTACCACTGAGTTGTGGAGCCAACTGATCCTTTGTTATGTTCCCAATGTATTTATCCCTCGTTATAAAACAACGAAAATACCATCACTAACAGTATAGGAAATTTGCAGTAGAAATATAAAAAATGCTGAAATTCCTCCTGTTTTGTAGATGTCTTTGAATCCATGTTTCATTCAAAGCAATCTTTGCAAGCAAAATTAGTAGCTTTTGTTAAAATTTTCTGAAAAACTTGCAAAACGAAATCTAGTTAAAGGTTCCTTCAAACGACAAGTCTCAAAGATAGTCCTATGGTATAGGATTAACTCTTTTCCAAACAACAAAATTTTAGATTGGTCCAAATTGAAAGCATTTGCACACGACAATTTAAATATGGCTTAACCCTTTACCACACAGCAAAATTTTATACTTGTCCACAATGAAAGCATTATGCAGACAAATAATTAGAGATGGCTCATATGGTGAAATTTGCCTGTAAAAGGACAGAAGACATTGTGAGAAAAGGAGAAAATGCTGGTTACCAGCATTTTCTCCTTTTCCCACAATGTTTTCAAAAGGCCTCTTTCTCAGGGTTGTTAAAACTCGGGTTTGTGTGGTAAAGGCTTAAATGATGGATTTCTTTTTTAGATGAGATAGAAAACATAGTGGGAAATGGAGAAAATGCTGGTTACCAGCATTTTCTCCTTTTCCCACTATGTTTTCCAAAGCCCTGTATGTCAGGGCCATTAAAACTTGGAAATGTGTGATAGAGTTAAACAAGATTTTAGAGGATTAATTTATGGATTATCTTATGGTTAAGATATGAGCAATGAAGAAGAGCTGTGTATGATATAATGATATTGTCAAGAATTTGATATTCTTAAGAATTGAAAGAATTACATAAACTTAACCATGCCACATTTTTAGGTCTGGCTTTCTATAACCCTTTACCAAACAGTTCCGTTTAAACGACCCTGAAGAAAAGAGCTTTTGAAGACATTGTAAGAAAAGGAAGAAAATGCTGGTAACCAGCATTTTCTACTATTCCCACAATGTTTTCTTATCTTCTAATAACAAATTCCAGTATTTGAACCACATTTGCATTGTCATCAGCAAATAGTTTCAATCTGGACAAGTCTAAAACTTTGTTGTTTGGTAACAGGTTAATTTTGCTTTTATAATCAAATGATCACTCTTATTTCACTAGATAGTGAGGAATTACTTTCTTTGATGGAAACATACCAGAGTGGTTAGTTAAAATGCATTTTCACTGGTTGAAATAAAGCAAAAAAAAAATTTCTCTGTCTCTGTTCTTCAATTTTTATTTGAATATGCAAAGGTTGTAAATATATACATTGTATGAGCCATATTCTGTGAAAAGGGGTTTTTAATGCATTTGCAAAAATATCAACCCATGTCAGCCTGCGTGGTTTGCACTGGCTGACCTTGGTTGAAACATTTTGCTGTTGATCAATTTTCTGCATGTGGATAGACTGTTTACCTCGGGACTTAGTCTCTTATTTAGACAAACTGAATCAATCCATGCATTACGACAACTCCCTTTATGCATTAACCCTCTCCCAATCAACAAATTTTAGCCCTTCCCAAATTGAAAGCATCAGCAGACAACAAATTTGAAAATGATACAAATGAGCTTAAGGTTTTTTGACAGTGTAGAAAACCGTGTGGGAAAAGGAGGAAATGCTGGTTACCAGCATTTTCTCGTTTTCCCACAATGTTTTTGAAAAGGCCTCTTCGTAAGGGACATGAAAACACGGGATTGTTTGGTAAAGGGTTAAGAAGATGCATTGAACACCCTTTTGCAAGAGTGCCAGTCTTATGTAAAGTTTCTAAGTTGCTAGTTTGTTTATCTGTTTGGTGTTTGAACCATTTTCAACAGTATTTCAGTCATTTCAAAGCAGACAGTGTACTTATATATACCTTCAGTGTCCTGTGTGGCTCACTGGTGCTAAATTTTAAACCTGTGGGCTCTGGGTTTGATGCACATTCAAATTGATGAGTTTTTCATGGAATTAACCTTGGCTAGACATAGCAGAACCCAAGGCTAGTATTACCAGCGAGTCTGAGTGACATTCTTTTTCTAATTCCCAACAACTTTCTAATGTTCAGAGATATTCATTTTCTCACTGGTTAGATTATTTTATGACTGGCTAAACCAAATGCTTCAGCAACTCAGATATTGTGTTACTTTCAAAGTTAAGAGTTAGACTGAGAATGCAAGTTAGAACCGTTGGTGTATAAAGGCCCATGGCAGGACTTACATTATTATGAATATGTGAACAGTAACATTATATAACTTAATATCGTTACAAGCAGGTTAGAAGTGAGAGAGGAGTGAACCCTATCTTTTTTCATGCTTTTCTGTAATTTATCAAGAAGAAATGGTGGATTATGGTTTGATATTTCATGGTTACGACCAGTGAAAATACCGATTTCATATTTTCTAACTCTTCAATTGAAGGCGGAAATAGTAGTTCCCGCGCACTAGTTACCGAGATAAACAGCGCATGCCATTCAAATGGTGGGAAATATGACGTGATTTACGCTAAATTTCTCGCGCTTTACGTAATATTGCAATGCCTTGTTATGTCAGGGGGTTACACCATGGGGAAATACTGAAAACAATAGTACTGGATTTTGATGAAAGTCCCAACAAAAAAGGGGGGTTAGAAGCATGAAATAAATGGAATATTTGGGGGTTTTTTGGTGAAAGATCAAAATTTATTTCATCTCGTGAACATCATCGGTAAAATTTTCAGTTCTGGCTGAGCCACTCGTGAAAATATTACTGATGATGTTCACTCGATCAAATGATTTTCGATCTTTCACCAAAAAAAACCCCAAATGTTCTCTATATCAATCCTTAGAAAATAAGTTTATTACTAGCACTGAATGTTACTGTTGACCTACTGTTACACGTACTCGGAAGAGGGAAAGTAAGCAATGTCTTAAAGGTCAGAGATGACGCAGTTGGGCTGCAAGTAGCCAAGAGATATGCAGGGTGTTGCCCTTTACCAAACAATCTTGGGTATTACAACTCCCAGGAAAAAGATCTTTGAAACCATAGAGCAACTACTGTCTGTCATTTTCTCCATGTCCCACAGTGTTTTCTACTCTTTCAAAGAAAAATTTTAATACTAGAACCAAATTTAATTGGCATCTGTTAACTTTTCCAATTTGGACATGTGCGAATTTTAGATCTGTTGTCTCAAAAGGAGGTCACGGGCCGAAATCTTAGAAAAAGCTTGTGTGCATTCTAGAGGCCACATTTACAGCCTGATTCTCATGAAACTTAGTCAGAATGTTTGTCTTGATAAAAATTTAGACAAGTTCGTAATTGGGTCACATCGGGTCAAATAGTAGGTTACAGGGTCCAATCATAGAAAAGCTTGTGTGCACTTAAGAGGCAACACTTTCAGCCTGATACTCATGAAACTTGGTCAGAATGTTTACCTGGATAAAATCTCAGGCAAGTTCAAAATTGGGCCATGTCGGTTCAAAAAGTAGGTCATCGGGCCAAATCTCAGAAAAAGGTTTGTTTGCATTCTAGAGGCAACATTTTCAGCCTGATACTCATGAAACTTGGTCAGAATGTTTGTCTGGATATAATCTCGGACAACTTTGAAATTGGGTCACGTCCGGTCAAAAAGTAGGTCATGAGTTAAAATCTTCGGAAAATTTTTGTGTGCACTCTAGAGGCCGCATTTTCAGCCTTTTATTCGTGAAATAATTATCTGAATGAAATCTCGGACAAATCTGACATAGGGTCACGTTGGGTCAAAAAGTAGGTCACTGGGCCAAATCTTAGAAAAAACTTGTGTTCCCTGTAGAGGCCACTTTTTCAGTCTGATACTCATGAAACTTGTTCAGAATGTTTGTCTTAATAAAATCTTGGACACATAGAAGATGGAGTTATGTCGAGGCAAAAAGTAGGTCATGGGTCCAAATCTTAGAATAACATTGTGTGCACTCTAGAGAACACATTTTCAGCCTGATACTCATGAAACTTGGTCAGAATGTTTGTCTTGATAAAATCTCCGACAAGTTTGAAATTGCGCTAAGTCGAGTCTAAAAGTAGGTCACTGGGCAAAATCTTAGAAAAACCTTGTGTGCACGCTAGAGACTACACTTTCAGTCCGATTTTCATGAAATTTGGTCAGAATGTTTGTCTCGATAGAATCTTGGAGAAGTTTGAAATTTGGTGACGTCGGGTCAAAAAGTAGGTCACGGGGTCAAATCTTAGAAAAACCTTGTGTGCTCTCTAACGGCCACATTTTCAGCCTTATACACATGAAACTTGGTCAGAATATTTGTCTGGATTAAATCTGGATGAAAAAGAATGATATCGAATTAGATCAGGTCAAAAAGTGGGTCACGGGGCCAATCTTAGAAAAGTCTTGTGTGACTCTAGAGGCCACATTTTGAGCCAGATTCAAAACTCAAAAATAGGCTAAATTGGTCATAAAGTAGATCAATTACACTCGTGCGTTTTACATCATCACGACCAGGATCTTGTCAGTCTTATCAATCCTAGATGACCTGGCTCAGATGAGTGCTTTAGGGCCAATGACCCTCTTGTTTAACAATTTACCACACAAATATGACATTGAAAATTACGCCCCTGCTCCCTCCCTTGCAAGTGATGGGCTAGTAAGAAGACAAAGCGTTTTTTTTTTTTTTTGTCTGTTTGTTTAGTGTTTTACCGTTGTTTGCACCATTCTTTCAGTTATATCGCGGCTGCCAGTGCATCTACTTCTTCATTCCTGGAGTTCCTTTTGCCAGTGTTTGCACAATATTCTTCCGAAGCCACTGGCCGCTTTCCGTAATAATCATTGTTAAAACATGATCAGTGGCGAGAGAGGAATGAATCCTGTCGCAATTATTATTATCTATCCCCAGAAAGAAATAACTGAGCTGGGCATTTGATCCTTCAACCACCTAGTTTCTAGTGCTGTACAATAGCAACTGAGCTACAGGGCTCGACAAAAAACAAGGCATATACAAGTAAGGTAATTCCTGCAAAGCTTTAATATTGCTGGAATAAAGGTTTTTGTTCGAACGAGTCTGATCTGTGTCATCGACTCTTTACCAACTTTACCTAACAGTCCTGTTCTATAATTACCCAGAGGAATAGGACTTTCAAAACATTGTGGGGGATAACTAGCATTTTTCTCTATTCCAACAATGTTTTGTTATCCTGTCGTTGACGAATCCAACTATTGTTTACTGTCAATGCTATGGATTTGGACAAGTCCAAAATTGTGTTATAGCAAAGTTTTGCCAGATTTCTCCAACCTTTTCACCCTTTGGATTAAACAAAATCCTACGAAAGATGAAAGATATATAAATCAGATGTTGGAACTTTATCCTACCATGATCAGTGCTATAAGGTACGCCCAAGTGAGTGATGTACTGCTATTTCGGACCTCTGGTCACATTATAGCATAAGCTCTCGTGTAAATTTTAGGTAAGCCCAGATGAGCTATGTAGGGCTATTTCGGAACTCACATAATATAATGATTTATATACTTGTATATTTAGGTACGCCTAAGTGATGAAGGGCTGTTTCGGATCTCTCGCCATATAATGACAAATGCACTCGCATTTTTTTCCGGGTACGCCCAGGTGAGCGATACACGGCTATTTTTCTACTTCTAGGCACATAACTGTTCATCGATAATAAAATATTCCATCGCCGACCCATAGAATACGTCAGCCTCTTTTTACCCAATTTACACTGAAAGAATTATCAGCTACATGTGACAGTTAATTATCATCTCATTCACGGTGACTGGAGTCTTCAAAACAATATTCTATTCGATATATGTCGGAACGGTTGCTGTGGCAACCGGGATCAACTCGAAGATCAATGACGGATTTACGATCTACAGTGTCATCCGTACACATTTTTTCATCCCGTTATCACTCAGTCGATAAAGATCAATTAGAAAAAAGGAGTGGTTGGGGAGGACGCTCTTTTACCTCCTCCACTATCTAAATTTTCCATTTTCCATAATATTTTCGAATGTTTATTAGCCTGCAAAAATTCCACGGAAGCAAGAGTTGTGTATCATGAATATTCTTCGTAATGTTTACTGATCTAGGCTTTCGATCGAGTTTCTGGTGAAACTCCGATAAGGGAGGAAAATTCAGGTTTGAACAGTCTTATCTTGATCTACATTGTCTGTAAAACCCACTTAACCTGTTTTCGGTGCTTTACTAGACAACAAAATTTTAGACTCGTCGATTTATTCTGAAAGAAATTGTAGACGACAAGTTGAACGTGGCTGAAATGAAGGGTGTCGATTTTCTTTAGATTAGAAAACATTGTGGGTAAAGGAGAAAATGCTGGTTACAAAAACAAAAAACACGTTTTTCTGAGGGGTTGAGGGGGCTTGGCACCTACTATTGTAGCTTTTTCCTGCATAGGTTACTTAACCCCTTAGCGCTAAGCGCAAGTCACGGACCTTTTGCGAACAGTTTAGAGTCAAGATCAGATAACACTGTTCGATATGGTATTTACTTTCTGGTGAAAACAACTTTGAAACTGCAATATTTGGGTTTTTAAATCGCCTGGTCGCGGAGCGATCAGCTCTCATTGTTATCATCCTGATCTTTGGAGAGACGTAAACAGGCCTTGTACTGCTTCCTGTCCAAGTTCAGGTTTCCGAGACGAAATATAGTTTTGTAAATTGTCGGTAAACAAGCCACTTTTCCCCGTTGTAAATAACTTAGAAATGGTGCATTTTGTGATCGTGAATATGCCTATTAAGACCGAACTATTTAACAGTTCGAATCTTTGAAACAATCGTTTTGTCCACTTGGGTACACGATAACGTATCGATTAATATACAGGTATCAAGTGTAATTTGCATATCTTTGCATATATTTAGGAACAGCAGTCTTGAACTAGTATGTAGACACGCTTCAAAATACACTTCGACTGCAAGCGTCTTTTCTACGGCACGCGTCTGTCTGTGGAAGAATTGTCGGTGAAAATTGTTTGATGATTATCCATTAGAAGTACTCGATCTGTTCCTAACTGTAAGTCTAACTCCAGTTCTACATTCAATCATTTATCTATGACTCGGAAGAGAAAGGCGATACCGAGTTACAAGAAGGCTGAAAAGTTCCATTTTTACAGTAATTTTTCTAACGAATTTACAGCGACTGGCAGGGTTGATTTCTTACACATTCGTACACCTTGCTTCTTCACAGCTTTTTGTTCTAGACTTTGAGTATCCATGCACACGCCATATTATATTGGATGCACCAGATAAATTTTATAGCGTATGTAATGTCACGTTCCTTGGCTGTACCAAGTCATCGTTAGGCATGTAGCTGTGCGACAAATATGGGGTCTGTGTGTGTGTGTGTGTGTGTGTGTGTTGTAATCACGTGACGTATGACGTCATTTAAGCACGGATTCTTTATTCTAAGCGAACACCGACCTAAAACTTTACCGATCCATGCATATAGAGTGACATGCAGAGTTTACCCAAATGTTTAATCGTTTGTAGTCCTAAAAGAAGTGGATTTTGTTAAGGCCTGCTGCGATTTTCACGAATCTTTCATCGATCGATAACTAGTAATTATGATAAAACGACTAGATTTATAGTGTAGATGTCTGAATGCAAGGTGCATTTGTAACTTCCAGAAACTGAGTTCACGCGGAAATTTGACTGGAAACTGCTCAGTTCTAACAACCAGCAATCTGAGGACATGACTTTCTACTCCAATATAATGTAAATACCCGAAAACAGATCTATAATATTCGACTCAAATAACAAATTCTTTATTGTAGTTTTTGTGGTGTTGTAAAGAGCGTACACGTGTAGAACTTTGCGGATCGCGAATATTTAGTTTACCCAAAAGCAATATATATACATTTTTCGATGGGTATGGAAACAGTACAAAATCTTACTAATCAATGAATGTGGCGGTCTACCGTTGCGCTCAGGAAGCGAAAAGAAAAGTCGAGAAATGACAAGATATATTCGGCCAAAATTTTTGACATAATTTGCTTATTTATCAAATTATCGTTGAGTTGGACTTTTTTCAGTCATGTTTATTTTTTGAATCACTCAGTTGTAATTGTCATTTTGGCATGCGCCTAACAGCGCTAAAAATTTAATGCAGGTGTGAATATGCAATTTAAATTTAAATCATACCATTTAAAAGCATCAAAAAATATTGTGAAAATTACAATCTGTTATTTTATGGTCGGTCCAAGTGTTAGTCGCTGACAGAAAGTAATTTTAAAATGAGGCAGAAGCGAACAAAAGATAGGGTGACCTGGCAAATTTAAACCCAAGTTTTTAAACTATTTCCTTTGTCAGAGACTAACACATGGCCGACTGTACAATAACAGATTGTCATCTTCACAAAAATTTCCGTTCTTTTAAAAGGTATTATTCAAATGTAAATCCGTCTTAAAACCTGCTTTGTTTACTTTTGGCATCTATTGCTACGTTAACACACGCGCCGATCAATGTATTAAAATGTGTTGAAAAATATCGAGAAACCGATCAAAACTTAAATGAAGAAATTGGAAAATACTATAAACTGAAATTAAGCTAAAGCAGATTTCATCAGAATTTTCTAAATACTGATATAGAACACCTACATCTTGCACCCGGTAGATCAATTTATGAAAAAGCTACAATAAGTTGTTTAGATTAACAAGAAGATTTTTCTTTCTACAACATTCAATCAGATATACCTATCTCGGTGATCCAACATCCTAACTTCATTATGTTAAAGTTCTATTTTTTCATTTCCGATTTTAAATATATAATTTCTATGTAATATTAGGTTAGTCTTGTCAAAACAGCGACAAGAAAAGTCATATAGTTGAAAGTTACAAGAAAATTGAATATATGTGACTTTAGATAAACTTGCAATTTAATTTTCTTCTGAAATGGGATAAGATTTGTAGAGAATACCGAAACTCAGTTCAAAAGCTAAGTCACTGGGTCAAATCAAAGAATTGAAAATGAATGGCACTTTCAACATTACTTCAGTTATCATTTAGACAGCTCATTCATTATGTCCGGGGTTTCAACAATTATAGGCTTTGGCTTAAGTATTAAGACATTCAAATGAAATATTCATCGCCTCGATTGTGAATCGAAATCAGAGTGTTAAAGTTTTAAATTCGAATTTCACTCCCTCACCACGGAGCCAGGCAGGACTCTTTTCAATTAAAGAAAGACCCGTTTGTACTCTAAATGCCATATTTTCAACCCAATTCTCATAAAACTCGTTAAGAATTCCAGAGTTCTCGTCTTGATAATGTATCAGAAAAACTGAAAAGTCAGTCACCTCTGATCAAAAAGTTGGTAACATAGTCAAATTGAATAAAAGAAAAAAAGTTATGAACACTCTCATGGGGGTATTCTCAGTCCAAAGTGCAACAAACTTGCTGAAAATGTCTATTTTGATGAAATACTGCATGTGTCTGAATTGGGTTGCCTTCGTTAAATTTGCTCACTATGCTAGACCAGACCTTAGAAAAAGGTTTAAAGGCTGACGGTCATTCTGTTGGGTTATAATGTTTTTTCTTGAGCTGTAGCAGCCACATTCTTAGAGTTCAGTGGACAAAACTTGAACTCGGACAACAACAAAATGGAATTACTTCCAAAGGACGTGTGGATAACCGAGTCATTTTGAGTGCGCTCCAACGGCTTCATTTCAGTCCTATGTCCATGAAAATGTTTAGATATTCGTCTCAGACCACAAGCCGAATTTCAGTTGAATTTTATACAAACGTTTCATTAATGGTCTTTTTGCAAAATGGTTCTGCTCTGTTGAATCCGTTTGAGCAATTATATCCAAATTCCATACCCAGCGTCCTGTTTTTGAAAAGGACAATTCTTCGAGTTAATCGATATATAATCGTATGATCCATTTTTAGAAAATTTGTGTCATACAAGAACAACTTGTTCTAAATCTAGAAAGAAAATTTTTGCCTAAATCTATAAAGAAAATGTTTGCCCTGATATCAGAATGTTTGTTTTGGCGATATGTGTAAGAATTAAGCTATACATGTAGGTTAAGTTACCACGATTCTACACTAGAAAAACATTTTTATTAACTTAAAGACCTTATTTTTGTCCACATTCTTTTGAGGTATTATCCAGCTAGGATGGAACTGCAAATATTTATGGAACTTCGTCAGTTACTTTATTTTGATAAATTCTTTTGATGACCCTTTTTTCTAAAATGAAGTCACGGTAGGTAAGAGACTAGGTCATTTTGAACTTTTTAAAGCTGTTGCTGATGAATCAATAACAGTTTACCAACATATTTCTTTTTCATGTGAATTTTAACATCTATGTTTGTTATTCTAGGATGATAATTCAGAACTTATGCTTGCATATAATACTTTGTTACAGAGAGATTATGAAACTTCTAACCCATTGCTCACCAGGCGACTCACAGGACTATCAGTCCTTTGATTACTTTTGAGTAGAAATTTTCGTTTCCTTTATACAGTAGCTTAAGGGTTACTAAACTTTCATTATTCTGAGATTGTTCTACGGGTATCCGTGCGAATCAGAGTTCATGCATATACAGCCTGATCCCGGTCGTACGTTTTGAAGGACATCTAATTGAAGTTGTGAAACATAAGTCGTTGCTATACTCATAACTCACCCGATCCTACCCCTGCAGACGTTTTTTTTTTTTTTAGCTCACCTTAGCACGAAGTGCTCGAAGTGAGGTTTTGTGACCGTGCCGTGTCCGTGTTGCCTCGTCCATCGTACGTCGTGCGTAGTCCGGGTCGTCAACATTTACCTTGTGTGCACTCTAGAGGCCACAGTATCAGTCAAATAGTCATGAAACTTGATCAGAATGTTTGGCTTGGTAAAATCTTGGACAAGTTCGAAAATGGGTCACTTAGGGTCAAAAAGTAGGTCAATGAGCCAGATCTTAGAAAAACCTTGTGTGCACTCTAGAGGTCACATTTTCAGCCTGATGCTCTTGAAACTTGGTCAGAATGTTTTTCTTACTTATTTCACGGACAACTTCAAAATTTGGTTATGTTGGGTCAAAAAGTAGGTCAATGGGCCAAATATTAGAAAAAGCTTTTGTGCACTGTAGAGGCCACATTTTCAGCCTGATACTCGTGAAAGTAGGTCAGATATTATTTGCCTTGATGATATCTAGGACAAGTTTGAAATTGGGTCATGTCGGGTCAAAAAGTAGGTCACTGGTCTAAGCCTTAGAAAGTCTTTGTGTGCGCTCTAGAGGCCACATATTCTGTCGGTTAATTATGAAACTTAGTCAGAATGTTTGTCTTGATATCTTGGACATGATAGAAATTGAGTCATATCCTGTCAAAAAGTAGGCCACTGAGCAAAATCTAAGAAAAACATTGTGTACACTCTAGAGACCATAATTTCAGCCTGATACTCATGAAACTAGATGAGAATATTTGTTTTGATGATATCTTGGACAATTTCGAAACTGGGTTACAATCGGTAAAAAAGTAGGTCACTGGGCCAAAATCTTAGAAAACCCTTTTTTGCATCCTAGAAGGCCACATGTTCAGCCTGATCTCTTGAAACTTGGTCAGAATGCTTGTCTTGATGATATCTTGGACAAGTTCGAAATTTGGCCATGTCAGGTCCAAAAATAGGTCACTTGCATTCATGTGTTTTACATCATCAAAACCAGGATCTCTTCAGATTTATCAACTGTAGATAACTTTACACAGGTGAGCGCTTTAGAGCCAATGGCCCTCTTGTTTTCTCTCTATCTCGTTTTGCAGCAGACAACAATTTAAGAAACTTTGTGACAAAAGATGAAATTGCTCGATACGACCAATTTCTTCTTTTGCCATAATGTTTTCTGATATATTCATGAATTTAATATCAACTGATTTTCACAAACCGTATTTTCACAAGGATTTTATCAAAGCCGCCTGCTGCAAACATGTTAAATATGTTAACTCTTTACCAGACGAACTAAAAAGTAGACTGGTCCAAATTGAAATCATCGTCAGACGACTAATAAAAAGTAACCAAAATGAAGACACTACACATATAACCTGGTGGCATATTTCAAGTACATAAACTATCTGATATGGGCATTCTGGGTACAGAACCGAACTACTTGTCAAGGCGGCAATTAATGCAACGAATTTCAAAATGAAATATACGTTTACTCACTAAAATCTACCTTGTACGATTCAACCAGCCATGGTTAGCTAGTTTATAACCTATGCACCAGTCATTTATAAACATAGACCATATAGGCCCAGCAAGGTGGGGACGTTATCTTTGTTGTCAGCTGATTTTCCCCATATCTATATTTAGAAACTGTCTATAGAGATTTGCAGTAAACAACTGGTATTTGAAAAAATAATACTTTTCCCGTTTGAAATCATTTTGTTTGTTGATAAATTTGTAGCGAAAAACTGGCTTGATTTTCCCAAAGATGTATTATTTACTGTGTCTTCCGCCTGCACTTTTTAAGCGGTAATTTACGCACCGGGTATTAATATTTGTCCTGTACAGGACTGTGATGCGTCATAGCAGACAGGTCAAATCTTCGAAGAATATTGACATGCACAGGCAACGTTTTTTTTAACCGATGGCTTGCCATAGAGCATGGTGCTGAGTGATATTGATTTCTATCGGTCGTAACCCATTAATGCCTGAATTTTTATTTTTCATGATTTTAGTCAAAATATGTGAGAAACAATATGGAATGATCGGAAATGAGTTAGTTTTTATCACCAGAGAACTAATTTTGTACAAATAGCATTTTTAGATTTTGTCTACAAAAATAGGCAAATGGGTACAGGTAAATAAATATTATATTCTCTCTCAAAAGTCAAGTTACGTCCAGCAAATGTCACTGACACGCAGACAGACTATGTTTTAACCCACAGAAATCCCTCCTTAAACCTTTTTGGTTATTTAAACCTCTAGACGAGACTAAAACTTATGACTTTAGTAACATAATACAACAAAAAATATTTCCTCATAATTATTACAACCATAAATGTAGCAAAATCAAGTTTATTTAGTATGATCTACATTGTGATTTTTTGTCATCTTGAACAAATATCAAAAGCTGACTTGTCTATATTAGGTTAAATTCCTCAAAACATTCCCGGTGAATGCCAACGTCACATTTAGAACATCCCATTCGGCATTTTCTCGGACAAAGTGCATATATCTCACTTTGGTAGGTGATGTTGCATAGTAATGCATTATCTAACGTTGTGTTGTCTTGTACTCTTTTTTGTGGGCCCCTTCCAGAACCCTTGGTCTGCCAGTGCTTATAAATCCGCCTTCCACCTTAGGCAAGGAACACTGTTGCTATAGTTTGTCTTATCCTCAGCAAGTCCAGAGGAGATTACTGGCTAGTATCACTATGTAGAGGTGCCATGTTAGGCGGAAGCATCTGACAAACATATCCAACCGATCTCTTGTGACAAAATTCAGCATCATTTTCTTTCAGACATTTTCATCAGGGCTCCAGTAAAGCCATTTTCATGGAACCTAGCCATGACCAGAAATTTGTCAGCTGTATAATGTATGGTGTAAGGGATAAATAAATATAAGCCATGCTCTGTGAAAAAGAGACCGAATACATCTGCCAAAAAGATCGACCCAGGTCAGCCTGCGCAGTCCGCGCAGGCTGACCTGGACCGAAACTTTTCGCTATTGGTCAATTTTGTGTATGTCAAAGGATCAGTTTACCTCATGATTCAGTCATTTGTTGTACAAAATGGATTACATGGGTCCATAATTATGTTATGACTTGCTTGGTATAATAAATCACGGAGATGCGTTAAACCCCCTTTTGAAATCTTTAATTTAAAACCGGAAACGCCGTAACAGTGATTTCTTTGATAGCCTCAAAAGAAAAAAAGAAATGCATTTTCTATCGATCGTAATCTATGTAAACTACAACCGCCATTGGCAACAATTTGGCATGATGATACAAGAATGGTTATAGTCTGATTTATAAAGATGGGAATCTATAACCGCTTTACCACACAAGTCCTTATTTTAACGACCCTGAGGAAGAAAGCTTTTGAAAGCACTGTGAAAAACGGAAAAAAAAATCTTGGTAATTGGCATTTTCTCCATTTCCCATAATGCTTTCTGTCCCCAGGGAGAACTTCAGCTCAATACATCAAATTAATTCTCGGCTGCATTATGCTTTTCTACAGATTTTGTCGTCAGGTAACGAGTAATGTTCTTTTAGAATCTCTGTCACCGACATGATACAAGTATTTAAAAAAGAAAAACTTCGCCAAATTACAAAATTTTAGTCTCGTCTGTATTGAAAGCCTTTTCAGTCGACAGATAAAATGCGGCCTAGACGATAGAATTTGTGTTGAAAAGGGTTGAAAACATCGTAGGAGAAGGAGATTATGCTGGTTACCAGCATTTTTTCCTTTCCCTACATTTTTTTTTCAAAATCATTCTTCGGGGACGCTACAACGGGATTGTTAGGGAAACTGGTGGATAAAAAAATAAAATGAAGATTTCCAACCAATGGTATATATTGAGAGACAACATTTCCTACATCCCTAAAGAAGTACAGTACTCATACGAACTCTGACAGTATCCTCCTTTAGTTAAGATAACCAACCTGCACTAAGGTTAAATACATGTGAGCCATGCTCTGTGAAAAGGAGACTTCATGCATTTGGAAAAGTGTATCGACCAAGGTCAGCCTGCGCAGTCTTCGCAGGCTGTCCTGTGCCGAAACCTTTTGCTTTTGGGTCAATTTTCTGTATGTCAAAGAACCCTTGTACCTCATGATACAGTAGGATGTTAGACAAAATAGATTTTATGGATCTACAATTATATAATGACTTGCCTGGTATAATGCATTACGGAGATGCATTAAATCCCGTTTTGCCAGAGCATGGCCCATGTATATGGATACTTATGAAAAACATTGTGATAAAACATGATATTACAGGACATACCGTAAACGAAGCAAACAAGAAATACAAATGTAACTATAAGCATAGTGAATAGTCCCTTAAAAAATTTCAATGTGTTGATTAACAATACACATTTTTTTCGACCCTTTTGGTGAGTTTCCACTGAAATGTCGTACTCGGTGAGACCGTCGCTTCGCCGAGATGGGTCTTCGACGAAGATGTGTTTCGACGAAATGGTTTCCGACGACATGTCGTGAAGCGGTATCGAACCTAGCTTTCCTTTACAAATACACGAGCACGGTATTTATGAGTAATGATACTGATAATTAACGATTAATGGTTATTTAGACTCTGGTTGTTTCAAGACAATGGCGATTGTGGATAGCAATCATGATGAATTCGATGATGATGATGGTGTTGATGATGATGGTAATGATGATGATGATGATGATAATAACGGCGACCGTGATGATGATTGCAATGATGTTGATGCTGATGTTGTTAATGATAATGATAATGTGATGATGATGTGATGAAGATGTTAATATTTAGTATGATTAGGATCGTGCTGTTTCCCCTGCCGAACAAAGATTAAGATAAGAATGAAAATGCTTATGAAAGTGATGTGTATACCAGTAACTTTAATGATGTTGATGATGATGATGATGATGACGACGACGACGACGACGACGACGATGATGATGATGATGATCATCATCATCATCATCATCATTATTATCAGTAATATCAATGAACGATAAACCAGTCACCTTTTGCAACATGTGAGGAGAGGGGGTATAAAAATCGGGTTTACGACAAAAACAGATTGGAGTAAAAATTGGATGTCATTCGTCTGTGTTGTAACCATGGTAAAGATCGTACATTGGTTCGATAATTGCGTTCGTTATTTCGTCGGGGGAAAAATCCATTTGATTGCAGTAAATGTCTTGATAGAGTCTGCCTTAATACCAGACGACAAATTAAACGTGATTCAAAATGATGGGAATTGTCTTGAAAGAATTTAGAAAATATTTTAGGGGAGAAAAAGAAAAAATGGTGTGGAAAATGCTGGTTTCCAGCGTTTTCTTTACTCTTTTTTCGAAATGTTTCATTAATTCTTAGGCTACTAAGTGCGACTCACAGACCTTCTGCGGAAAGTGTAGATCAAGATCAGACTGCACGGAATGTGCAGTCTGATCTTGGATCTACACCGTCCGATAAGAAGATATTTTTTCTCAAAAAGATAATTTTGAAATGGCATTATTCGGGGTTTTACTATCGGCATAAAAATTTCATTTAACTTATTTAGCAGGTGAGGGGTTAATGATATATGGGGCATAGCATGATATGATATGTCTCGGTAGAGATAGAAACAATGTGGGGGGAAAAAGGAGTAACTAGCATTTCTTCCTTTTCGAAGACATTTTTTATGCGGAAAAAATCATTTGAAAACGTTCTGGGAAAAGGAGATAAAACTGATGACCAACAATTTCTCCCTTTTTCCATAGTGTTTTCCTTCCTTTTACAGACAACTATCATTTGAGCCACATTCAGTCTGTTGTCTGCTAATGCTTTGAATTTGACAGAGTGTAATTTTTTGTTGTGAGGTAAAACGTTAATCAAGGAGTATATTGTACACGTCGTGACATTGACAGTTTGAAATAAACCTGCAATAAACATGAACCAGTGTGGTGGGAAAAAAAAAAGTTCTAATTGTAAGTACGTCGCGCTTTCACCCAGTGATACTAATAACGATATACCGATGCAGAACACGTGCGAGAGTTCGCCGCTCTTACAGAATATGGAAAACGATGGTTTGGTTGCATGCACGAGCGTTAAATGCAGTGATTCGACAGAATCAACTTCACGAACGAGTCTTGTTAGAATCCACAGGAAAACGAAAATGGAAACGAATAAAAGTGTTGATCAAAAATTGACAGTCGAGACGGAAAGCACGAGTATCGAGGAAACGGAAAACGCTAATAGTTTCACTGTTTCTGAAGACAGCACAGAAAATCATCGCAAAACCATTGACGATAACAAAGGAATCAGAGATGAAAGCGCCAATACGAACGCGGAAGTTGACATTTCGGAAAAAAGCCGAGAAAACAAGAGTGCGGGAGAAAAACTGGACATAGTAAGAAAAATGAGTGATCTGTCTTTAGGCCCCGAAGGTAACTGGAAGCGGGTCGGAAAGTACGGATCACTTAAAACGAGGCGATGCCAGCGACTCTACGCCAAGACGGGTCGGAACGACGACCTGGCGCTCTTTCATGTAAATGGACGGTTCTACGCTATGGAAGCTTGGTGTACTCATATGGGTATTTACTTTATCTTTCAGTCAACAAACCAAATGAGCCGTTCTCTGGCAAAAGGCGGTAAATGCATTTCCGTGATATGTTATATCAAACAAGTCATCTCATAATTATGGATCCATAAAAACTATTTTGTCTAACAACCGACTAGATTGTGAGGTAGGACGGCCCTTGTACATGCATAAACTAGCAAATGTTTCATCCATGTCAGCCTGCGCAGTCCGAGCAGGCTGGCATGGGTCGATACCTTTTGCTAATTGTCTAATTTGTCTAACAACCGACTAGATTATGAGATAGTATGGCCCTTGTACATGCATAGAATTTGCAACTGGCAAAAGGTTTCGGAATGTGCAGGCTGACATGGGTCGATACTTTTTTTTGCATTGAGCCTCCTTTTCACAGAGCATGTGAAATATATTTTTAATGATAGGGTATTTCCGTAACATAATAGAAAACGTTGTGGGAATACTAGAAAATGATGGTTTGATTTTTTCTGTATTTTAGAAGATATTGCTATCTATAAAATGGAAAGTCCAAACAAATACTTTATTAATTTAAATAAATAATTTATTAAAAGGGCACCAAATTTAAACGACAACCTTAAAAAGTAGTAATATTGATTACAGACCTATAAGTTGTGATTAATTACAATACGTTATTTGATCTATCTAAATTGTAAATATATATATATTAACCATGCTTGAAGAAAATGGGGTTTAATGCATCCTCGTGATCAATTATACCAAGCAAGGCATCACATAATCTTGATCCATAAAATTAATTTGGCGTGCAACACACGAAAAGGGGCCTTCGGACATGTGCGTAAAAGTGTGTCATCCCAGATCAGCCTGTGATTGATCCGAGACGACACTTCCCGTTTTTGTGCGATTTTCTGTTTCACGAAAGTCTACTGTATGAAAAAATCTTATGTAGTCCTAAAGTGCCGTCTCGGATTAGCCTACGCGGACTGCGCAGGCTAACCCGAGACGACACTTTACGCAAATGTCCGAAGGTCTCATTTCACATGTTGCGGGACATTTAGTCTAACAACTGAAGCATGAGGTAGAACGGTCCTTGACATGCATAAAAAATGATAAATTTAACGATAGCAAAAAGTTGCGACTCAGGCTAAACTGGTCCCCGTTGTAGATATACATAGTACAAATGGCACAGGCTATTGTGTCGTTGCTTTTTATTGGGCTACATGTATATCACAGAATAGCCAGTCATAGTAGCATACACATTTCCAGTTTGGCTGAAGAGGTAGCATTGCGATTATTTGCACAATTTGATATTGGTAATCGAAACTAAAAAGAATATTATCAGACATAAACATAAAAGGTGATACCAAAAATACAATTCACTTATTCGTGAGGTCAAAAATATCGGAAAATCTACTGCTCTGAAAGTGAAAGTGACCTCCCCTGAATGAGTCTAGCGTCATAGCTGTTCTAAAAATAGACGGGCAGAATCTCGACCCGTTTACACTTGCTGTAAGGGGGGGGGGGGTAAACTTTACACTAGCTTATCAGGGGAGGTAACCAATCTAGACTTAGGTCAAACTGCGTAGACTGCGCAGGCTGACTTTGGTATACAGTATACTTTTTGCAGATGCATTTAACCCCCATTAAACAGTGCATGGCTCATATGTTTGAACTATACGTTTGAACTATATTTCATATTATTATTTTTGTAAATGGTCAAGGCGAAATTTTATTTACCGAATATCAAAATAAGCTTATTTGAGTTGAGTACATGAGTTTGCAGGACAGCATGGATAGGTGCACTGGCTGCCTTGCCACTAATGGAATTTAGCCATACATATAAAGATATCGGGGACAGCAATACACAGGCCCACTAAGTAATCTTGCGTGTAATTTAAACCTAGCTAAAGAAATTAAATGAGTCATGCTCTGTGACAAGGAGGCTTAAGGCATCTGCAAAAACTATCGGCGAGGGTCGAAACTTTTTCCTTTGTTAAATCTTCTGCATTTCCAAGGACCATTCCACGAGTACCACGGGATCCAGCTTGTTATTAGACGATGGATTTTATGGATCCACATTCATGTGATGTCTTGATTAGTATAATGCAACATGGAGATGCAATAAGCCCACTTTGGCCAGAGCATGGCTAAAGGATTTTGGTGCTATGGCTTCCGAGTGGTTTGGGGTGTTTTTCTTTTTCTTTTTTTTTTTTTTTGTGGGGGGGGGGGGATATTTCGCTTACTTATACATCTGGTATGTAAACTGGTCCCTGGTCCCCGTTGTTCGTATACAGTTATAATAGTTTTTTTTTTATGTATCAGGGGAGGTAACCAATCTATCTGCCATGTAGATTCTATAACGTAGACCTTGTCAAAGCTCCGAAACGAAGCCTAATTCAAATCCAGATAAAGTCAGATATATAATCGAACTATAATCAAAGTGTTTCATCATATATTGAGGTTACAGGCATGTTTTATTGAACAAAATTGTCAATATGCGGTGATATATTATATTTCAAGGATTTGAAAGGAAAACTTCTGTTTAAAAACCATTTCCTGTTCTTGCTAATGCTCAAGCTGCTTTCTCCTTTACGGAAATGATTTTTACGTTTATAAAGATAAATCCTACTATTTAACCCTATACCACACAATCCCGACTTTTAACGACCCTGGGGAAGAAGCCTTTTGAAAACATTGTGGGAAAAGGAGAAAATGCTGGTAACCAGCATTTTCTCCTTTTCCCACAATGTTTTCTACTTTCCCAAAACAAATTTCAGTTTCTGAGTCACATTTATTTTGTCGTCTGCAAATGCTGTCAATTTGGAAACGTCCAAAATGTTGTCGTTTGGTAAAGAGTTAAGTAACATTTCAATTTATCGTCTGCAAATGCTTTCAACTTGGATAAGAGGAACATTTTTATCGTTAAGTAAAGCGGTGAATAAACCTAGGATTATACTTGTCAAGACGAGCTTCATTGTTTTTTTTTTTTAATGAGGAAAAAAGCTGTAATAGCAGAAGTTAAATGAATTTTTCGAAGATGATTAAAAAAATCCATGTAAATCCGTTACCATGGCTACTTGTCCACATTTCCATTAACAAAGAATAACTGGAGCAAGCTCATTTTGCTCTAATTGCTTTCGTGTGCCTTTACAACGGCAGTCTGGGAAATTTATCACAATGGATATACGGGGCATTTTTTCCGGTAATGTCTAAAACTCTCACATCGTCTCGTTCTGCCGTCATGCCGGCAAGAATACGAAAGGACTTCTTCTCCTCATTCAGCCATTTACAAAATGACCTCATACTTCGACATTTTTATTACTCCGATGAATTCTTTGAACGAAAACACCATGGAAAAAGGAGAAGGTGCTACAATCCAGCGTGTTCCTTACATTCCTACAATGTTTTCATAAGCACTGAACCAGAGAGTTGTTAAATCACATGAGTATTTGGCTATAAATAGAGTATAGTCTGCTGACGACCTTCTTTTTCATCTTGGAGTGTACTTATTTTGACACCATTAATGTCAAAGGATTGTCCGTGTGTCAGTCTGAGTGTCATTGCGTTAGTCAGTGGGCCAGTGCGTCAGTCAGTACCTCAGTGCGTCAATGTGCATCTGTAAATCGGTCGATAGGTCATTCGGTCGGTTGGCTGGTACGGGTCTGCTAGCCAAAACGTCAGCCAACCAGCCAACCAGACAGCCTAACAGACAGACCAAAGTAAATTAACTTATTCTTATCTTGATACAGGAGGACCTTTGTTCAGCGGAGATATAGAGAACTATAATGGACGTTGTCACGTGATGTGCCCTTGGCATTCCTATATGTTTGACCTTGAGACAGGAAAAAACGAAATCGGTCTTCAGGTAAATAACGGCAACTGTTCTTTTTTCCTATGCTTCTTTTTCACTTAAAAAGTGGACTATTTTTGTCTGTCTGTGGGTCTGTCTGTGTGTCTGTCTTCATGTCTGTCTGTTGTCTTACACTCGGCACTGTTGGCAATTACATTAAAATTTCCATTTAAAGGAATTTACGTAGATCTGCATCTAGTATTTTACCTTTGAAATTTGTTCAAACTATTAACTCTTACCGGACGAAACAAGTTTAGACTAAGCCTATCTTTATTAGATAAGACTCTTAGCCAGAGGTTTTATTGATTACCTTTTTTTTTACTAAATTTTATCTTTAACGCCAAGCTATGTCAAGTTCCGGAAAATTCCCTTGACTTTCTCTATCCCTCAAGCCACATATATTAGTAATTTATGTATGTTTACACAGCTGACCAAATTCTGAGCCATTCTACACACTTTCAAGTTTTGACGGCGAGGTTCTCTTTTTTTCTCTCTCTGGCTGTAAGGATGTATCTTAAATGTACAAAACGCTATTTCTTTTCAAAGCAAAGAATGAACATCGTGTTCTTTGTGACCTTTCCGCAATTTACAGCTAACACGTCATATCACGCACTAATGTGCTTCGATCGATCTTCAATAAGAGGTTTTAATTCTTTACTAGACGACAAAATTTCCTGGTGGTAATGGTGATGTTTTGTTCAAACCGACTGCTCGCCTGAACGACTGACGAAGTCTTCTAAAGATGGAACGATGTTCAAAACAACCCATCATTTTTTTCTAACCTTAATTAGCGAGGGACATTTTAATTCTGCAAAAACAAATGAGCCATGCTTTGTGAAAAGGGGGCTTAATACATGTGCGAAAAGTATCAACCAAGGTCAGCCTGCGCAGTCCGCGCAGGCTGACCTGGACCGAAACTTTTCGCTATTGGTCAAGTTTCTGTATGTCCAAGAACCATTCTACCTCATGATTAACTCTTTACCAAACCCACCAAATTTTAGGCAAGTCGAAATTGAAAGCATTTGTAGACGACAAATTAAATGTGACTTAAAAATAGAAATTTGTTATGGGACGGGTAGAAAACATTGTGGGAAAAGGAGAAGATACTGGTTACCAGCATTTTCTCCTTTTCCCACAATGTTTTCAAAAGTCTCCTTTCTCAGGGTCGTTAAAAGTCGGGATTGTGTGGTAAAGGGTTAAGTCGATTGTTAAAAAAAAGTGGCTGTTATGGATCCATAGTTATATGATGGCTTGTTAGGTATAATGTATCAAGGCGATGTATTAAGCCCGCTTTTGCCAGAATCTGGATTAAACAGATTCTAATACATGCTTAAGTCATTACTTCCTGATTTCTCTGTTTGTTTTATCTTTTATCCACAGGCGTTCGTTTTGTGACGAACCTCGCCATCTATATAATGTAATATGTAAGTCTTATATGTTACATTATATAGATGGCGAAGTTCGTCACAAAACGAGCGCCTGTGTTTTTATCCCACAGAGAAGCCTCAACCTGGAATTGTAGTCATTGTTGTAGCATCAGTCTCAATAACTTAAACCTATGCATCTTACATCCCTTGTGAAGCAAGGTTTACAACTTACGCTAATCATCCTCGGTGATCCCTCTCTGGATACCTTAACACTTAACCTGCTATTAAAATAAGTTTAATGAAACTTTCAAGTCGAATATAAAACCGTGGATAATGCTTTTTTCAAATTATTTTTTGGAGAAAAAATATTTCCTCATCGGACAGTGTAGATCCAGTATCAGACTGCTAATTCTTTGTAGTCTGATCTTGATATGCACTGTTCGCAAAAGGTAAGTGAGCCGCGCATAACAGCTCATAGGTTAATAAGTGCTCGATCTGTGACGTGGACATGGGCTAAACCCACCCATCACGGGTTTCGAACCGGGAGCCCCTGATTTGACAGGACAATGTCCCACCACTGCACCACTATCTCCCAGTCATTAGTAGCTTCAGGATCCACATTCACCAACAATTTTTTGTCTTGTTCTCGAAAATTTTCTAAATTTGAAAGTAACACAACTTCTGATTGGCTAAAGCAAATGGTTTAGCCATAAGAAGATGTGTTACTTTCAAATTTAGAAAATTCTGCAGAATAAGACTTTGACCGTTCTTAAGAATGGTTGGTGAATGCGGGTCCAGATGTTTTTGGCGAAAACGTCGAGGGAAAATCCAGGCCCTATCGCCGACTGCATCAGCAGACTTTATATCCGCATCCTACGTGATGGTGTTGCGACAACTGCGACATTTTCTCATATATCTCTGTCATAAATACTGAACACATGGCATTAAAAGTTGGGCTAATTGTTGTCTATCAAAAAGGAACCCATACCAGAAGGGCAGATAACCCTGAAAATAGTTTCACACAGTTTTGTCCATTTTTCAGCCTTTAATTTTCACGGAAAAAGAATCTTCAGCCAATCAATGGTTTCTGCATTTGGACGAGTGGTATACGTAGTATTCTTTGGAATATAATTTTCATCAGATAACCTCCCTTGTTTTCAGTATCATATACGCATTACGAATTTTCTTTTATTTTATGCTTTTCGGTAGTTTATCGAGAAATATGGTTTGATAATTTAAACCTTTCGACCAGTGAAATTACCGATTTATGACTTTCCGTTTCGACCAGTGAAATAACCGATTTATGATAAACTCACTGTTGCGGAACTACTTTTTTTTTGCACCATGTTTATAACTTTGCCCTTTCAAACGCATCAAATCTATTTCATACTGAGATTGAGTATTCTCCAAAAAACCCACTTTTTCAAAAAATGTTAAATTCGGGTTTATGAGTTTTGTTGTTTTATTGTGTCACTTCGAATGTAAATAAATCTCGGACTTTAATGACGCTGTCGAGGAGGGATATTTTTTGCAGTCGGAAGATGTGTGGAATAAAGATTTAACAATGTTAATTTGAAAATGTGTCTTATCTAAATAATTCGAAGGACGTGATTTTCTCTCAAACTGAGTAAAACAATACTGTTATAATTCTGACCTATACCAACAAACTGTTTTCTATGTGGACTGGTAAATAAATTCTCATTGTAACGGGGTCTTAAGTGGGGAGGTACGCTACGTTGAGTTACCGAAACAACCGCACTGGATTTGAGTAAAGTCTCAACAAAAAACAAGGCTAGAAGCATAAAATAAATAGAATATTTGTTTTATTAAAATCGTCCACAAAAATGTTATTAAGCTGACTAAAGGTTCTATGAGAAATATATGAAGATACTTCAAATAATACTCTTATCACATAACCTCCCATGTTTTCATTGTTATATAGCCAATACAAATAGAGAATAGATGGTTGGTGTCTTGGATGGGTTAAGTTTATCGGGCAAGGCGGAGGAATTTATCTGGTGAGCCGAAGGCGAACCGGATAAATTCCGGAGCCGAGCCCGATAAACTTAAACCATCCAAGACACCAACCATCTATTCTATTTATCCTGTCACGCACTGTAAATGAACAAAACAAAACAAAAATCAGACATGATACAAAGACTGTACCTTTTATTCAATATCTTATGGTACTGATACCATAAAATTCCCGAGCCGAGCCTGACAAAATTTCCTGGAATCAAAGACACTACTGTCTATTCTTCAAATTTTCCAATCCACGACACTATTCTGTTTATCCTGTTTCACATTTACAAACATAAATCCGACTAGACAGAATATTTCGCTCGAAATTAAGGCACGTATTGACATCTTTCGCACAATGAAAAAGACACAATTGTATGGCGAACTGTGCAAAGCGCTTTTGATATGCAGCTGTAATAATGACGTCATGAATAATATTGACTACGTCATAAACGTGACGTAAACCCTCGGAAGAATGTTGTGGCGAAGAATTTTAATTTATTTTAAATAATAAGAAAAATCAACATGTGCATCGAATTTTAAGCGATAATTTTACTCTGAAATATTGATTTCGTGTACCGGCACCTAAAAAAGGAGTTCCGGCTGGTCACATGACCAACTAGCCTAATAAACCTTGATCACGTGACCAACTGACATAATAAACCTAGTCACGTGGTCAAGTGACCGTATATCACCAAGTTTATATGACCCCCTGTTATACGACGGAATTTATAGAAGGTGACAGGATAAATTGTATTATCTTACACATGTTTGATATAAGAATTTGTGACGTCATCTCTTGAAGCGTTATGTGACGTCTTGCCTGTTATTTCCAAAACATAGCGTCCGACATAAATTTTCCAGTAATTTCAAAAGTGAAATTAGTGGATACGGTAGAGCTGGAGCTGTTTTAAGCTCCGAACGTACTTTTAAGTCAAAGCAGTCAGTCGGTCTCATTCATGAATATGTTAGTTTCTCAAAAATATATGACAATTTTCCAAATAATTCTTGAGAAACAGTTATGTGATAAAAAGAATCAGACATTCGTTAGCGTTTGATAGAGTATCTATACAATTCTATTTAAGTTGTCAAGAAGCCAAAGGCTCCCTAAATAACATTTTTCCAAGATTCATTTAGTGAAATTTTATCTCAAACACCAAGTTATGTCAGATCCAATATTTATGAGATAACTACGCTTATTTTCAGTGCAATAGAGCTATTACCAATTTTCTTATCATATACACGTTTGACATAAGCATTTATTGCCGTACTTGTTCAAAGCTTTGAGATCATACATGTACGTCTCATTTCTGAAACATTGCTGGGCCAGAGTTCTCGATGAAATCAGTTGTCAAAGCTGATGATCGTGTCAGGCTGCAAATCTTATCATTATCAGATTTAACCCTTAAAGCGCCGAAAAATCCTATCAGACATTTTCATCCTAGAAATATGACCCAAATAATTGAAATTTCATGGTTACTTTTGTCTACAGTGTTTCAGCAAAGCGGACAGTGTAGATCAAAGATCAGGCTGCACGTTTTGTGCAGCCTGATCTTGATCTACACTGGCCGCAAAGACAACTAGAGTTGTGAAAGGCGCTTTAAGAGTTAAAACAAAGTCATTATACGCAAGTTTCTTTGGAACTATTTTTCGTCGGTGATGTACAAACCTGTCACAGAAAAAATAGGCTTGATGTAAATTTAAACATACATGTAGGCATATGTTTTTACACCTTAAAAAATAATTGTGCCATGCTCTGTGAAAAGAGGACTTAATGCATTTTCGAGAAGTATCGAGCCAGGTCAACCTGCGCAGTCTGCGCAGGCTGACCTGGCCGATACTTTTCGCTATCGGTCAATTTTATGTATGCCAAAGGACCAGTCTACATTATGATACAGTTGGTTGTTGGAAATAATTAATCTTAGGGATCCATAATTATGTGATGTCTTCCTTGGAACGATGCATTATGGAGATGCATTAAGCCCCCTTTTGACAGAGAATGGCTTAATTACCTTTGAGATACAGTTATATGAAAAGAAGAATCTGACATCGATGGGTTTTTTTTTTTTAGCTAAACTTATATTAAGATAGTCGTCCAAAATGTTATTAAGCTCGCAAAAGACTTGCTTAATAAGACTTTTTCTAGTTTCGTTTAAGGACATATGTCACAGTTTTTTCCTACGGAAAGATTTTTTTTTTTTTTTTTCATTTTTCTCAGATGATAAATATGCAGGGTAAAAAACTGTAAAAGAAAATCGCATGTTGCTAAGCAAAATACAACTATACAGTTCTTCAAAGGGGATAACTCTTGTCAAAATTACAGAAAATAGGCTTTAATTTCAAACCTTAAAAAAAGTTTTTAAAGTAACAACTACTGCTCAAATAAATGATTATTTTTAGATGCAAAAGTAAAAAAGGGTTAATGGAAAGAGTTAAATCGCAGTAGCAATTCTTTTTCGTGTCATTAAAGACTTATTTTCTACTCATTTTCTGCAATAAAGAAAAAAACAATTTCAGCGGACAGATTTTGTTCTTTTAATTTGGCACAGAAATAGTGCTTTCTGATATTTTGTGAAAAAAAATTTACAAAAAGTATATCAAGCTGGATAATTTTAAGAGATGCATTTTTTAAAGTTATTGACATAATGAATTACCTCCCTTAATGATAACGTTTATTTTGGCGTGATTTGGCATCCTGATCATTTATAAATCTCCCATTTTCCCTCCGCGTCTGTGATTTCTAGTCAAAAGGCAACCAACATATTACTGATTAAAATCTACCATCTCATTGTCATTCTAACCTAATGAAATATACATAGTAGAGTTTACAAAAAAGAAACATGCGCAAACCAGGGAGCAGCGAAAACTGTAGAATAATTATGTCCTTTATCTCAAAAGCCAACCTATGTCAGATCCTGTATATAACACATATTATTTTACCATACTTTCAGCAAAAAGTATATGAGATGAAGTACGACAACGGTTACGTATACATCGACTACCACACAGAATTGACCACGGAGCCCATAGACAGACAGGCCGCACCTCCGGAAAGGAAAATCACCATGGAAGCTAGGAAAACATCTGTGCTTGAGTCACCCTTTAAACTGTCAGCAAATTGAAAAATTCATTCAGTTGTATGAATGTCGACGCTCTACATGACAACGGTTGAAAATATTGTGACAACAGGAAAAATAACCCAGTGGGTTGAAGTCTTTTAAAATTGTCGAAAATTCAATATATGAGCCATGCTCTGTGAAAAGGGCGCTTAATGCATCTCCGTGATGCATTACAGCAATAAAGCCATCACATAACTATGGATGAAAAATAACCACAAAAACAACGGACTCATTCGTTAGGTAGACTGGTCCTTTAACGTACAGACAATTGACTAATAGCGAAAAGTTTCAGCCCCGCCTGGGAGGCTGACCTTGGTCGATATTTTTCGCAGATGCATTAAGCCCCATTTCCACCCAGCATGGCTCATATCATTTTTTTTCCCAAATACTTTCATCTTGATCAGTCTATATCCTAAATGACTGAACGTTGATGATACATTTCCGATGGTTGTTTTACAGTTTACCAATTTTGAGTGACCCGTCCAATTGTGACTTTTTTCGAGTCTATCGAAAAATTAATGTAGATGAACCATGTTCTGTGAAAATAGGGCTTAATGCATCTCAGTGATGCATGATACCAAGCAAGTCATCACATAATTATGGATTAATAAAATACAAACTGGCTTACAACCAACTGAATCATGAGGTAGACAGGTCCTTTGACATGCAGAAAACCAACCAACAGTAAAAAGTTTCGGCCCCAGTCAGCCCGCCTGGACTGCGCAGGCTGATATGAGTCGATATTTTTTTGCAAATACAATAGGCCCAATTTTCACGGAGCTCAAATTTATTCCGACTAAATGCTCTTATAAGCACTCAGTAGAAGAAGATGTTAGTGTTTCTGATGCAGAAAGCGAGTAAAGGCATATTATGAAAATCAAAGGACTGAAAGTAGTACGATTGCAGCTTAGATTGGTTACCTCTCCTGATTTAGCAAGTGTATAGCTAAAGCTACTAAAAACGGACAGAATTTTGAGAATAATGACAGGTTACTATTGCTTGCTTTACATTCAGGAGGGGTCACTCTCGATTCTTGTGGTCTCTCACGCAACCGTGTATCGATTTTGTCACTTATCTAGGTACTAACTTTAACGCACGCTGCTTAACCCTTTACCAATCGACAAAATTTTAGACTGGTGCAGACCGAAAAGTTCTGCAGACGACAGATTAAATGTGACTACACAAATTGAATTTCCTCCTATGAATGGTAGAAAACATTGTGGGAAAAGGAGAAAATGCTGGTTACCAGCATTTTTTCCTTTATCCACTATGTTTTCAAAAGGCTTCTTTGTCAGGGTCGTTAAAACTCGGAATTGTTTGGTAAGAGGTTAACTTGCACAGAGAGAAATACGCCAAACCGCATCGCTGTAAAAGCTAGCCTCATTATCTCCCGCTAGATGGCATTCTACATATACACATCCATCTAATTTGAGCATCCTGGGTACAGTAGCGGAGTAATTTTTCAAAACAACAACCGTGACTTTGAATTTCAAATGAAATAAACGTTTACTGAATAAAGCGCTGCCTGGTGCCATTCATTCAGCTATGATCGGCTAGCATGTAACCTATGCACCGACCATTTATTAAAACAGTCCCTACATGCTTTGGTAATAGGCTAATAGCTTCGATATAAGCCCTACTTTTCCCAGGTATAGGGGGATGTGTGATGCGTCATAGCACACAGGTCGAATCTTCGAAGAATATGACATGCGCAAACAACGAAGTTAGCCTCAACAGCAAGGCAGGTTTTAAGTGCTTGTATAGCTAACCGAGTCTCGAGTCCCCGTTGTATATACATAATAATCGATTAGCTACATTAATACCGGTAACCAATCTATCACGTGAAGATGTGATACATAAAAGACATTACGACTGGCTAAAACAGCTAATTTAGCTTATCCAATGAAAACAATCGTCACAATAGCCTGTACCAGTTGTATATATCTGTATCACTCGTCACAACTCGGCCGATTCCGTACCTACATCTAACCTCGTCTGTATAAAGGAGGTTTCCATTTTGAACTACCAATCACATGATCTTAAACATGGCGGCGCCCCTGTAGATCGCTTAGCAACGACATGAACAACCGCGGTGAAGTTATTCACTTCTATCGATCCGTCGATGAAAGCTCCCAACGGAATTGATAAACCACGCTAAAAATTGAATGTATAAACTGTTTGCCGACTGAAATATTCTTAGAAAGATAACGACAGAAAATTTACTCATGTTTTCTTTTTTAAGAGGAGCCTTACAATTTCAATAACGGTAAAGGGGCGTGCTTCCGGAGATGTGCAAAATTTACCGTGTAGGTGCATATCAAGCTACGTGATACAGCCGAGGGATTTGATCACCAGATCACCCGAGGTATGCCGAACGTATTTGTATATGTACAGCGGGGACCAGTTTAAGTGCAGCTTTACCCCGGTTAGTGTCATAAGCGAACGCAGGGTCCTTTGCAGACGGTAGAGATCAAGATCAGACCGCATGTTCCGTGCAGTCTGATTTTGGATTTATAACGTCCGCTTGTCAAGTCAAATCTTTAAGACGAAAAATCTTTCCGATAGTGTAATTCAAGCCGCAAAAAGATGTTAAGCTTATATTTCAATTATACTGAGCAGAAAATCTTAGACAAAATCGATCAACAGGGTACGTACTTGTATCAGTGCTCAGGAATAAGTTTTCATTTTAAACAAGTCTAGCGTTAATAATTCTATTTCTGTTAGCCCCATCGACATCAAAGTTGAAAACTTTTGCAAAATCTTTTAAAAATTAAGTACATCGAGTATCTTAAGTCTTATCCAGCTATTCACCAGTATGTATATATTTTTATCGGAGTGTGCAAAGCAATATCAGCCTGCATATATGTACAAGCTTCGCTGCTCAGTCAGTAGTCTCTATTCGTTCAATATTAATGTGATAGAATTTATTTACGTTATTGTCAACAATTTAAATTTTGCTAGATAAGGGTTAAATAACCGACAAGTTTCAGTATACGCAAACAAAACAAGACGAAAGATGATGATTATGGTTTAGGGCCCAATTAAGGGGAGGTAACAAGTTAAAACACGTCATAATTTAAATTCAAGAGTTGCTCATCTTGTTACAGAATATACCGGGAAGGGGGGGGGGGGGGTGGTGGAAGTTGGTTACATTCTCTTACTTAAAACGTTTGATGAACTTCGGGTCCCAAAACTCTTTATACTTTTGCCAAGAGGTAAGAATCGAAAGAGGTGAAAGTAAGTGGGAAAATGTACAGAAATTTTATCAGTTTACCTTACAGATGAGAAAATTTTTAGATGCTACCATTTTAAAAGCATGTGCAGAGGATTAATTAAATATTGCTGAATGTTAGGAAACATTGTAGATAACAAAGAAAATACGGGTAATCAGCTTTTTTTTACTATTCCTTCACTTTGTTTCTATATGCTTTTTTCTCAGATCCCGGGATTGTATGGTATAGAGTAAATCTTAGAACCGCGCCGCTGAATAAAATAAAGCATGAAATTTCGATTGGGACAGAATCGACATCATGAAATAAATGAGAACCAGTTAGTGAGAAGTACGAGCTCGCGTACTGCCTGGTTCTCAATTTTTTTTAAAACTTTTTCATTACCAATGACTACTTAAGTAGCTTTTGTGGATAGCGTAGATCAAGATCAGACTGCACAGAACGTGCAGTCTGATCTTTGATCAACACCGTCCGCTAGTTGGTACTTTTCTATGACAATAGTCATCTTCAATAGCAGTGGAAATCTGTATACTTTTACAAGCAAGAAAAAAGTAGAATATCTTGAGTGAGTAGTGAAAGAGTTAGTGATACTCCTCTTTCGACATTCCTACGCAGTTTTGATTAAAAAATAAATAGATCTAAAAGCGCCACTGTTTTCATACGGAATCATGCTTTTCTTCAAGCAAGGAACGACTAGAATGCATGTAAGTTGTGGATCTATTTTCTGGCGAGTAGCTGTAGATGTGCAGTGCGCTGCCGACTTCCGCTTATTTTGATAGCATTTGCATACGACAATTTAGACGAGTCGCATATGAGGGGATTTGTCTAAGAAAGGGTACAAAAGATTGTAGGAAAAGGAGTAATACTGGTTACCAAAAATTACTGGTTTTCAGAGGCCTTCTTCTTTATGGTCGAAAATGTTAAGGAGTTTTTTGATCTGGAGTTAATCTAGATAAACCATCATTCAACTGGTCCAAATATGCCACAGCAGAGACGGTTTTTTTTTTTTTTTTTTAAATTCTTAAAAAGAATCGGCAAAACTTCTTTAAATCGGATATTCAAGACATACCGGTGATGGGGAAAGAGTAACCGCTTGTAAAAAGAAATATTTTATTTCCTCACGTTGTTTCGAAAAGCTTTTAGCAGCAAGAGCAAATACAAAGTAGAGTTATGAAGTCACTGGATAAACGAAATTTACCGGTTTAAGCTTGAAAAAAAATTTTTTCCGAAAGAAAAAAGGAGAAATCAGTTTGTTGTCTATTTTCTGTGATGTAGCTTAGATTCAATGACTTAACTCTTTACCACACAATCCCGACTTTTACCGACCCTGAAAGGAAAGGCTTTTGAAAACATTATGAGAAAAGGAGAAAATGCTGGTAACCAGCATTTTCTCCTTTTCTGCAATGTTTTATACCCTATCAAAAAGAGAAATCATCAATTTAGCCACACTTACATGAAATTTGTCGTCTGCAAATGCTTTCAGTTTGGTTCAGTCTAAAATATTGTCGTTTGGTAAAATATTGTTGTTTGGTTAAAAATGATGATAATTGTACAGTATTGTATTTATTGTATTGTTATTAATGAATAAAGCGTTGTTGTCTGATAATTTCGTTTATTCGATTATATAATATGCAGGCCCATAGGAACGGGTTACACGGGATGAAAGCGTAGCCCCAGAAATGTTTCACAAATGTAGGACATGTGATTCATGCTCTGTGAAAAAGGGGGTTTAGTGCATCTGCAAAACGTATCGACTCAGGTCAGCTTACGCAGTTCGCACAGACTGACCAGGGTTGAAACTTTTTGCTATTGGTCAACTTTCTGGTTGTCAGAGGACCAGTTGACGATATGTTTACGTCACTTGACTTTCATTGAAAAGATATCCGAGGGTGGAGACATAGAACAGCCACGCGCAGCTTACTTTCTAAGAATGGTGTCGATTTTACGTCGCTTCTGTTGCATTGTGATTATAGAGCCAAATTCACGTGTCATGTTAGAATTTTGGATCAACACTGATAACTAAACTTTGTTCGGCATGAGGAGAGTGAGCTTCAAAAACCGTTGACTTTTCAGCATTTCACTTTTCTGATTGGAAAATGCGATTAAAATAAGCTGATAATATAGAGGTCCGACAGTCTTCAAGATTTTAATCAGACCATACTTAAATGATTTATCGCTGAAATTAATATGGAAATAGTTTTCAAACCATCGATACCAAAGAAAGGGATGCACTAGAAAACAATGATAATAATGGCATTTCTTTAAAATGACACGTAGCTTCTTATGATACGTTAAGATTTCTTATGATACGTTAAGATTTTGCGGTAGAAATGAGCAAAGGCCTGTGGTAATATCACATGATCAATAACACGTGTCGGTTATGTCGAATTGTATCCAAACAGGCATTTGGCAAACCTCGGGTGGTACTTTGATCAAGTCCCTCAGTTGTATCACGCAGCTTGATATGTACATGTATCTCTACACGGTACATTTCTTCGCCGTTTTAACGTTCGTAAAATTGTAAGGCTCCTCTTAAAAAAGAAAACACGAATCACAATTTTCTATCGAAATCTTTTCTAAATACATTTCCGTTGACAAACAGTTTGTACATTCAATTTTTAGCGTGGTTTATCAATTCTGTTTTCACCAACAGATTGAAAAATGTGAATAACCGCACCGTAGGTGTTTATGATGTAGCTAATCGAATATCACAAATGGAAACATCCTTGATACGGACGAAGTTCGATGTAGTTACGAAATCGGCCGAGCTGTGACGAGTGTCAAATAGGTAGCACCTACGATGACGTCATACTTGGTCCAGCAGTAATTCCCGATGCAAAAACGATTGTCTATTTAACCCTTTACCACACAATCCCGACTTTTAACGACCCTGAGAAAGAAGCCTTTTGAAAACATTATGGGAAAAGGAGAAAATGTTAGTGACCAGCATTTTCTCCTTTTCACACATTGTTTTCTGCCCTTACAAAACAAACTTCATTTTTTGAATCACCTTTATTTTGTCGTCTGCAAATGCTTTCAAATTGCACGCGTCTTAAATTTTGTCGTTTGGTAAAGAGTTAATTTAAGCTAAAATGGCAACTTTCACTGAATGTTAGGTTCTTGTCCAGTTCCTTTACACTCGGAACGAAAAATACATTCAATAGTAATTTATATTCATGTTATAAAAGAAATTTGATTGAAAGAAAAATCTAAATATGCCCGCAAAAAAACAGTCACTTTAAAAGTCACTATAAATACAAGTAATAATGGATATGTCGAAATCTAAATAACGAGACACAAATCTGGATGACATTAAAGGCCCCCAAGGGGGGAAATGGATTCTAACATTATTTAAGCGCTTAGTCCATGTCATGTGATCCTAAAGTTTAAGTCCCTATGGAGATTTTCTGTCCGAGAACGAAAAAAATCAAAGTACAGCCCAACCTGTATGAGACATAGTACGTAAGGGACACTCAACATGTATTTGCTTAAGACAGGTGTTTGCATAGTTCAGGAAAAAATAATTGAGCCATACTCTTGCAAAAGGGGCCTACTGGATCTCCGTGACGCATGATACCAAGCAAGTCATCACATGATCATGGATCCATAAAGTCCATTTTGTCTAACAACAGACTGAATCATGCGGTAAACTTGTCATTGGACATACAGAAAATTAAACAATAGCGAAAAGTTTCGGCCCGGGTCTGCCTGCGCGGACTGTGCAGGCTGACCTGGGTGGACACTTTTCGCAGATGCATTAATCCCCCTTTTCACAGAGCATGGCTCAATTATTTCAAAACAGTTGCTTTACCTGGGACCTCAGTATATGCTAGGTTAGAGATACATCCTACAGCTAGACAGACAGAGCAAAATAAACGCTGATAGATCTGATAGACTGTAGAACGGTTTAGAATCAGTGAGCTCTGTAAACATCAAAATTACCGATATATATAGTGCAAAGGATAAGTACATATATCTAAAATCTTCGATTTAAAACCGGAACTTCATAACAGTGATTTCTTTGATGGTCTCCAGAAAATAAAATGCAGTTTTTGCAACCTTACAAGCATTATGGGCAACATTTGTCATGAAGATACAAGAATGGTTACAGTTTGATAAAATGAAGATGAAATGAGGTAAAAACTGGCTGAAAACGAAAAAAGATGTATCTGTAATACAGGTTGCTAAGATACTAGAGGTGGTCACATACAGGTTTTACTGTACTGTGTGCATGTACATACTCGTACATCGTGCATCACAATAATTTAATTCTGTTGCGCTGTTCAGTTAGAAGTGTTAGAATTCCATATGTCAAGTTATCTGAACAGCTCTGCGTTAAGCTTCTTTTTTAAACAGGTTTGATTTATTGTATTTTCTACACATGTCAAGGCGTTTGGCAACAGATACTGTAGCGCAGTTCTCTCGGTCGGTAATGTATAGGACATAAGACCCAAGTGTCACTGGTTCTAATCCACTGCTCAGCCAGTTTCTTTACAAGGATTGGTGATAGTCATTATGACAGGATAAATTCTTCTCTCACTGCTGATCATTGATCCGACGATGGTCAAGTGGGAAAGCAGCCAGTGGATTGGGAAGAATGTTATGTAAAGTACTGGTAAAAGAAATTCAAGATAAGTATGGATAGTTGCACCTACTCCCGCGATATAACTAAAATTGAATTGGTGTTAAAGGGGGCTATTCAGATTCCAGTCGGTTGATGTCTGGGAAACCATCAGTAGAGAAGAAAGACAAATGTAAGAAAAAAAAAACATTTCCAGTAGTATTTCCCATACGCTGGTCAACGTCATATTTGATCACATAGATCGATTGTAGGGCGAGCAATCTGAATGCTAGATTTGCATATTTTTACCGCATGTTTTCAAGTGTCAAGTGTCTTTGCGTTTGTAGAGAAAAATCTTTTTTGTAGGGTTCATTAGTGTTTAGTAAAACGGATTTAATTTGAGGGGCAAAAATCTGAAAGGGCCCATTTAAACGCCACACCTGCAAATTTATATATACTCATACCTATCAACAGTTAGAGTATGATACTCTAGTACGTTCATTTATCAAATGTCATATGAAATTGAGATTATTACCGGAAAATGTTATTCTGTGATATTCGCAACACAGAGCCCGTACTGCTGTTTAACTGAAGATGTCGCACCATAAGTGGAGATCGTACGATCTTTCTCAGGTTGCGATTTTCACGCATGCGCTGATATGATCGATGCCCATAATAAAAGCAACTCATTAATCATCGCATGGCAAAAGGATCAACACATTAAACCTTTATCTGTGTATCAATGCTTATGCTTAAGTTGTATAGCGCTTAACCTTTTACTACACAGTCCTTACTCTTAAGGACGTTTTCAATAGTTTTAAATCCTCCATAGAATGTTGTTTTTTTTTACACAGATTATGTAAAATTTTATGCTGAATACAAAAATAAAAAGAAATAAGATATGTGGACGTATTCGTTTTATTGCCAAATGCCTGTTTCCATGGTAACAGTGTATACCCCCAAATTCTAAAAATTGTGACTTTTGCTTGAAAATGATAATAACGTTTATCAGACAGCTTTGGTTCTGTAATTTATATAAAATCAGAGCTAAGTATTTATACATGTTTATCTAACATTAAGAAAATTTTATTTTCCTTTAAATTTTTGTATAAAGGGTCATTTTAACGCAAGTTTGTATTCACAAGAACGAGCCCGGACGAATATGCCTAGGGCGAACACGTCAGGGGACGAAAAAAGCACACTAGGTTGCGCAAAGAAAACTACCTAAAACGTCCTTAAAAAGAAATTGTTCAGATTGATTAAATCTCACAAAACTTCAAAAGTTCGTAAAGCCACCGGACTACGGTTTGAAGGTCGTGTGTTCGAGTTCAACCAGGGGCTATCATTGTTTAAGAAGCTTTTTCCGCTGTAGAGGTAAAAAGTCACGTCCCTGTGTTTTTTCCCTTACAAAATTTCATCTTTCGCACCTCCCGCTCCCCAAACAAAATATATGAACAATGCTCCGTGAAAAGGGGGCTTAATACATCTGCAAAAAAAAAAAAAAAGTATCGACCCATGTCAGCCTGTGCAATCCGCTCAGGCTGACATGGACCGAAACTTTTTGCAATCTTTAAATTTTCTGCTTGTGGAAGGACTCTTTAACCTAAGGATTCAGTCGGTTTTCGTGGATTTCGTAGATCCATAACTGTGATGGCTTGCTTGGTATAGTGCATCACGAAGATGCACTAAATACCCTTTTGCCAAAAAACGGCTCATATATCGGTAAAATTTCGGTTCAATATCCCTTCTAATTATTGATACAGTCCTTCTGTGCCCGTACAAAATATGCAGCTTTAGCACTTTCAGTGCAATTTCAGTGCTACCTTACAAAGAAATTGACAGCGTAGACTCAAGATCCGTCTGCCCGTTCTGTGCTGTCTGATCTAGATCTGCCGTGTCAGAGAAAAGGTCCTAAAGTAGCGCTTAGCAACCCAAAGTAATTAATAAGTGACTTGAAGAGTAAAAATGCTGCTGTGAAATGTGAATTAAGTTGATTAATCGATGTAAACCTTTGGCATTAACTCGTATTATGTAATATGAGCAGTCTGTTACTATATTTTTTGACGTGAAAGTGCTGTCTGCCTGCCTGTGGAATGCGGTGCATAGAGGATGGATGGATGGAAAAATTGATCGATGGATGGAGGATTGGATAGAATAATGAATGAAATAATGGATGGATGGAGGATTGGATGGAATAATGGATGAACGAATGGATGGATGGAGGATTGGATGGAATAATGAATGAAATAATGGATGGATGGATGGATGGATGGGTTGGCGGGCGGGCAGAGGACGGATGAACCTAAGGTTAGATGGTTGGACTGAAGGGTGGGTGGACCGATAGTTTGATAAATTTCTGCTTAGATGGATGAAAAAAAAAACAATGGGTTGCAAGGGCGTACGTGCATGCGTGCGTGAGTTCGTGCGTGCATGCGTGCGTGAGTGAGTGAGTGCATGAGTGAGTGCATGCGTGCGTGAGTGCATGAGTGAGTGCATGAGTGCGTGAGTGAGTGAGTGAATGGATGTATGAATGTACGAACGAACGAATGAAAGATTTCAGGTGTGTTTTATGTTACAAGCATGAGAACTTGATAAATACGGTAAATGTAAATTAATGTATACATGTACTTCAAAATGGGCCGGGAAATGCCTAAGCTAATAAGAAGTTGTATATTGAAGATATTTGGTTTTCTTTTTTCGGTGAAAGATCGATTTTTTTTTTTCGAGTGAACATCTTTGGTAATATATTCACGGGGGGCGCAGCCATGCGTGATACTGTTACCGTTTGATATTTACGAGATTAATTAAATTTCAGTCTTTCACTACCCCCCCCCCCCCAAACAGTCTATTTATTTTATGCTTCTAATCTCCTTTTTTTTGGTTGGGACTTGTGAAGTACAGGGGAGCTCTCGGTATTTCCGTACCAGTGAGTTTATCAATCGATATATTCACTGGTCGAAACTGTGAAATTATCAAACCATAATCAACCGATGTTATTTCCCGATAAACTACCGAAAAGCTTGAAATAATAATTGTTTAATTCAAAATGAGAATCAAACGATACAGTGATTTCTTTTTTGTATGTTTGTTTGTTTGTTCGGTAATGACGCCAATTTTAACAGTATTTCAGTTATATTACGGTGGTCAGTGCACCTATCCATGCTTTCCTGCTGGAGCCTCTGTGACCACTCCTGCGCACAACACCCTTTCCATGCCACTGACTGATTTCCCTCATTAGTAAAGTTTTTTTTCGAAACAGTGTTTAGCGGTGAGAGAGAAATGAATATTGTCACAACGACTATCATCAACCTTCGGAAAGATTTTGGCCGAGCTTGGAATCGAACCAGTGACTCCCTCCCCGGGTGTCAAGCCTTGTACGTTACAGACTGAACTACCAGGCGCTGCATATGCAATTAAGAGTGGTTGAAGAATGCGGGATCGGATTCCTCTAGATATAAAGAGCGAATTACGTTACTGGCAACAGGCTAATCTGCAAATTGCAGGCATATAAAATACAGATCAACACATATTATAAATTTAACCCTGCATTAACCCTTTGCCGAACAACAGAATTTTAGACTTGTCCAAATTCAAAGCATTAGCAGAGGACAAATTGCATTCAGCTCAGATGATGGGATTCGTGTTTGAAAGGGTAGAAGACATTGTGGGAAAAGGAAAAAAAATGTGCATTTTTCTCCTTTTCCCACAATGTTTTCAAAATGCGTTTTCCTCGGAGTAGCAAAATCCTTACAGAGCAAAATAATGAAAATGAAAATTTCCAGCCACCAGTGAAAATAGATCGAACTCACCGTTAATTTTCGCCGGCAAAGTCTCAGCGTTTCCTACAATATAGATCCAAGTTCAGAATGCACGTTCTGTCCAGCATGGTCTCATCTACAATGAACGCAACTTAAGTGTTCTATGCAGTGCTCAGTAACCTAGATGTAAGCTCAAACCTGTCCCAGTTGAATAGAAAAATATTGAAAACATTCTTGTGGAATATGTACTGTCAATATACATTTAGTTTAAAAAAGTTTAAAAACTTACACAGCTGCCACATAAAAACATTGTGGCAAAAGTAGAAATTGCTTGTCACGAGCATTATTTCTCCACGATGTTTTCAAAAGTCGGCTACAGCAATACGGAAAAAAAGGGGCGACTATAGGAGTTTCTAACAGAACTAATGTATCAACCCTTTACCGTTCAGATCAATTAAAATTCTTGTGAAAGTGACCAAAAAAAAAAAAACCACACGTCCGAAATAGAAAAAAAGGGGGAGAAAAGGACGTACGTAACTGAACTGTTTGGAAACTATTGAAAGAGAAAGAGAAAATACTCCTAACGAGCGAATTATTCTTTTTTCATGATGTTTTCAAAAGTTTCCTGCTGAAAGACGGGGAAAAAGTTCTCTGCTGGAATCCATAGCAAGAAAAAAATGCGTTTCACTTTTACCAAACAATTAAATGTTTTAACGACCCGGAGGAACAAGACCTCTGAAAATCAAAACTTGCGGGACATGGAGACAAAGCAAGGAACTAGCATTTTCTTTTATCCCAACCATGTTTTCTACCGTTTCAAAAACAAAACTAATCATCTATATCTTATCTACAGTCCTGTAAATGCTGCCACCTTGGAGATGTCTAAAATTTTGCCATGGGGGTGAAGGCTTAACCCTCTACCATACGATCCAGAGCTTTAACGACCCTGAGAAAGAAGCCTTTTGAAAACATTGTGGGAAAAGGAGAAAATGCTGGTAACCATCATTTTCTCCTTTTCCCAAAATGTTTTCTAGCCTATCAAAGACAAACTCCGTTAGTTGAACTACACTTGAATTGCCGTCTGCAAATACTTTGATTTTGGACCAGTCTAATTTATTGTCGTGTGGTAAAGAGTTAAACAAAAACACCTGTACTACGTATACCAGATTTATGCGTGCAAAGAGGTTGGGCTCTTATACAGGTCGGGGTTCCATTTATCAATTCAATTATCGAGGTTGCTCGACTTAGGAATATTTGTTACCTTTTTATATCGAGAAATTCCACGCAGATGTTTATAATGATTATATTTCTTTCTGTTTGGCTGAGAAAAATAAGGCAAGTATCAGACAGCATAGAGAAAGAAATGGTTATAGGGGCCTTTTCAGATTATTTACTATGAACGATTTTTTTCTTTGAAACAATGATAATACTAATATTTGTCTCACCCATCCTAATGAAAATGGGAGGTCACATTTAGTAAAAAAAAGGGTATCATTCTGGTGTTTATATCATGATTTTAAATATAGCGTCATCGTGCAGATTTGAATGCGATCGCACATACTTGACTCATGTTATTATCAATCACCTGACATTCCCACATGCCACTGCGAAATTCTGGCCCGAAATCTGAAAGTGCCGTAAGAGGTTATGTATCCCATTAAGAAAAAAACATTGGGCATTGCTTAATTATTGATCATCAAAAGTATTTTCAGTTTTAGGAGAACAAACGCACAAAAACACACAAACAAACGAACAAGCAAGCAAGCAACCATACGAACGAACGAACACACATACAAACAAACAAACAAACAAACAACGACGACGACAACATCAACAACGAATCTATTGTTTATAAAAGTCGTTATGTTAAAAAGTCTACGTTCTTCACAGCCACAGGTATAACAAAGATAAATAGTTACTGTCGTGAAAACCTGTATTGTAAGTAAAGTATATTAATTAGGCACAAGACATAGACTTCAACAAGAGCACATTCAGACTTGTCTTTTCTCTTTAAATCTAAGTATGACATCTACCACATTCAGATGAGATCATGCTAAATTACTTTTCTTAACTTTTGAACACATGTTCTGGAAAATGAACACAGTGCAAATGTTTGTGAAATGACGAAAACCCTTTACCACACAGTCCTGAGTTTTAACGATCGTGCAGAGAGAATCCTTTTGAAAACATTGTAGGAAAAGGAGAAGGTGCTGATCACCAGCATTTTCTCATTTTCCCACAATGTTTTCCGCCCTATGAAGGACACTTTTAATCATTTGAGCCACTTTGTTTAAGTCGTCTGCAAATGCTTTCAATCTGGACGAGTCATTATTTTTGTCGTGTGGAAAAGAATGAAGTATGTTTTGTTAAAAGTCTCTATGTATTTAAAACATGTTGCCTCATTACTTAAGAAATCGTGTCATTGTCCCTGGTACTCGTTCTGACTAGCTTAATGATCATAGCCCCCACATTTCATATCCATAAAAAGTGGTAACGCTATACTGTCAAAATTTTCAACCAGCAGTCAATGAGAGATTTTAAATCTCTTAAGTGTTTACCGAAAGATCACACTAGAATGAAGGCTTTAAAAAAAAAAAAAAATGGAAAAAGGAGCAAATGCTGGTAACTGGCCCCATTTCCTTTTCCGAAAATGCGCAGGCTGACCTGAGTCGATACTTCTCGCAAATGCATTAAGCCCCCTTTTCACATAACATGACTCAATTTCAATCGTCAAGCTATGAGTCAAATTTATCCTAATATGCTGTGACACATTATCGACCAAAAACATGTATCAACACCTAGCTTGATCATGTAAATAAACATCAATGTTTAGCTGGGATTTTGATAAATTACCACGTACATAGAATGCCATAATTATTAAATATTCGTATTTTAGTTACATGTATATCGTGGCGGCCAATGCATCTATCCATGCGTTCTCCGAGTTTCTTTCGACAGTACTTCTGAAAACAGTTTTTCCAAGTTATTGGCTGCTTTCCCACATTTATATCGTCGCAATAATGTTCAGCGGAGAGAAAAGGAATGAATCCTGTCGCAATGACTGCCATCGAGCCTCAGTGGAATCTGCGACCTCTGGATTATAAAACCAGACGATACCAACTGAGCCCCCCCGAAGACTGCTTATGCAACAGCAGTAAAACTCGTCCGAAATTTGTGCAGGGAAAGGTGCAAATTGGTTCTGACAGTTAGACGCTTTTTACAACAATATTTTAGAAAAGACCCTTACAAGCTGTCTTCAGCTTCTTTCAAAAGGTTTTGCCTTGTGTCTCTTCTATCGGGTGTAAGTTGGTCTTAATTTAGCTCATGTAGACTAACTGCATGTCATAACTTAAAATTCTGCAGAATGATATTTAGCGTGTTACAGCTATCCGGACAAAAAGTTTTCAATGCCTGCGTCGTCTAATTCAATTATAATCACATATTCTGGATTAACCCTTTACCACACAAACCTGTCTTTTCAAGACCTTGGGGAAGGGGTTTTTGAACACATTGTTGGAAAAATAGAAAATGCTGGTAACCGGCATTTTCTTATTTTCAACTTTTTTTTCTACCCCTTAAAGACAGAAACAGTTCGATGTTTCTTTCTACCCATCAAAGGCAAAAAAAAAATTAAGCTTCAATTTGATCAAGTTTAATACTTTGTCGCAGTCTGGTCAAGAGCAACAGACACGTTTTTCCGACCAGTTCTAAAAATAGTTGTTGTAAGATGATCCGGTTGAAAATGATTAACGACATATTAATTTTGCTTAACTATTACCCTTAACTGTGAACAAATATATTTGCATGTATTCAATGAAAGAAAAATTTGCTGTTAACAAAATAAATTCCGATTTCTCTACCACACGTCACAAAGCTTCGTGAAGAAATATGTACCAAGGAACGGTTTTCTATTTGTTTTCCTCGTGTTGTTTCTACTTTTTAATTAACAATTAGATCAAACGAAACACTTTCATATCAAAAAGGATGATATTAAGATTTCATGCAGCTGAGCAATACCGTTAGGAACGTGTAAATAGCCTTGAGCGAACGTCATTTGTCAACGTTTTACGTCACATGCGGAAGGCGGGGAGAGAGCAAGCGTTTTATTTCATAGTATAGTCATAAAAAGTTGAAACAAGATATTACTCAAAATCGAAATACACGATTTAATTCAATTTTGTATTAACATGCACAAAATTTGAAAAAAATATTTCCGAAAAATATGGATAACATTTTGTAAAACATATGACAACTGGCATTTAAAAATCACATTTTGATCATCTTGGCGTGAACAGTTCTCCAGTAAACCTGACTGGTTAAAATTCTCGTTAACTTTTTTTTAAAAAATATTTATATAATATGTTATATTGATATGTACCCCGTAAAAAGTTTAGCAAAACTTGTAGTTTACAGCTAAATTTTTAACGGGTAGGCTATGAAATATGGTTACAAAACATATTTAACAAAATTAACACATAATCTTGATTCGTTAGTGAACAGGACGTTGAGCACTGGCGTTGCATCCATCTGTCATGTGCCGTAGCCCATTCAGTGCACGTGGCGTCGTGTCAACGCTGTACTGACGTATGGTTTTCGGACGTGTATCCTGCTTGAACGTAGCCCATTTCTTGTGCCGATAGGAATCTGTTTTGTCCAGACGTTACTTTGATGTAGCAGTCTTCAACGGCCGTAGTTTTCCTCGGCCTTCAGCTACTTGACCAAGTATGGTCAAAGCGATCAGGAATACAGGAAATCGTGCTTGCAGAACGCGGAAATGGAGGGAAACGGCCCTAACACCCATTCTTCCTTGTAACATCCCTATGGCCTGGTTACGTCGCTCTAATGTCATCGCCGGGCGTCGCCCTATCGCACTTTCTTTCAAAAGTTTCGACGTTTTCTTCGAATTTGTGCAAGAGACGTGGCATTCGATGACAAACGGAAAGAACAAAGTAACCAAAACATAAACATTTGTTATGGACAATGGAACTTTCTACTCTTCAGCTAATAAACTTTGTTTGTTCAATGATTCGTTCGTTCATTTTATGATTTCATTAATCTTTCGGCCAAGACAGAAAGCCAGTCACTTTGATTAAAACGATTTTAAGTGGTGAAACTGGCCAATACAAGTTACGTAACAATTCCTTTTCACTACCATCTTGTCTATACCCCTTACCATAATCCAGTGTTTATACCAGACAGAGGGAGAAGATACTGGGAAAATTGACGTAATATGTCTCTTTTTTGTCCGATTTATCCCTACCTTTTTTAAAGACAAATACCATGATTTGAGCCACACAAGACTTTTTCGTCTACACCTCTTTCCTTAGGCTTAAATTTTGTCGTATGGTACAGATCTTGTCATTTATTACTTCTGATTTATTTGAAAAAAAAAAGAAAAGAAAAGCAGAAAGTCTCAGACCCTAGTGACAACATACAAAAAATAACCGTTCAATTTTTTTTTTTTCCTTTGAAAAGACCAGCTTTTGTTCCGATACGTAGACGGACGAGGTAAAATAATTACGGAAGCTAAATTAGAATACCTATACTTGCTGTAAAAGGTTTAACTCTATTCTGTTCAATGACATGTATTTGAGGCATACTCTGTGAAAAGGGGGCTTAATGAATCGACCAAGGCTGACCTCGCCCGAAACTTTTTGCTTTTGGTCGTTTTCTGCATATCAAAGGACCAGTGTACTTCATGATTCAGTCGGTTGTTAGAGAAAACGAATTTTATTGATCCACATGATGACTTGCTTGGTATCATGGATCCCCGGAGATGCATTAAGCCCCGTTTTGCCAGAGCATGGCTCATTTTTGAGGATTGTCTTCACTTATTCTTATTCTATTGGGATTGACAACAGAGGAAGGAAATGTACCTTAATGCCGGCTGATGTGATCAGTAGGGATTCACGATCGTCTGTTTATTAAATATTATTAAACCTTGGGCTGCTAAGAACAACTCAACGCACTTTTGCGGCCAGAATAGATTAAGATCAGACTGCACAGACAGTGCAGTTTAATCTTGGGTCTACACTGTCCGATAAGGAGGAATGTTTCCCGCCAAAATGAATTTTAACTAAAAACATTCGATCAAGATCAGACCACCAAACATGCCGTCCGCATTTTACTCAAGCATGTAAGATAAATTTCTTTCAATTATTCGGTGGATTTGTATATTAAGCAGTCGAAAAAAGCAGAGTTTATCTATTAGTACCGAAAGAGTTTGAACATAACGGATTTATCAGATCCCTTACGCCATTGCGGTATTTCCCATTTGAAAATACATGTACATTGTAATTCAAGTAGGAAATAGAGTAACTGATTGTTACTAGCGATTGCTTCCCAGTCCCCGCAATATATTTTTTTAATTGAAAACATTCCTTTTCCTTTCTGAACATTGCCTTTGGGTAGCTTACATTTATCTTGTCATTTTGGCAATAACAATAATTAGTTTGATAGCAAAAATAAGTTATAGTTCAATTCAATTACGAACAGAAAAAAAAATGTTACACAAAATCTCTCATAGGCCGACAGCGCTTAGCGCTGACTATAGATGTAAACACGTTCGTCACATGAATAATAAATTAAGGGGTCTACTTAAATCGTAGTAACATTACATACTGGCTCTCCGCTCGCATGTTTGTATATCGGACAGCTTGTTGCTTATCTTTACAAGGATAGGATGAAAAGAATTTTTTTTTTTTCGGATTAATTGACCATTTCTAAAAATGTAAGTATTTTATTTATTTTGAATATTTTTGTTTCCTTTCCTGTTCAGTTTGAAACAGAACTCCTGCGAAGCATGATTAAAATTGTACAATGCAGGAATATAAGTAGCGTTATGATATAGGATCGAGTTTAATTATGGGAATGATTAAATTTTAAGTCAGACCGACTACCTCAAGTGATAGATTTGTAACTGACAAACATCGGGATAACTGAGGGTTTGGGTTCGATTTCAACGGCTAACCAACTAACACATTACTAAAAGTCTTTCGGATGAGACGTTAAAACTAAGCTCTGTGTAACGGTGCCATACAAAGAGCACGTTGAAAGGAACTAGGCTTTACTTAAGATCCGATGGGGTTCGTCTTGTGCAGATAACTGTCCTCGAATGTAAATTTAGGTTTTGTTTGGTCACATAGATCTACGCACAGAGAAGATGATTGCGAAAAATGTTTGAAATCTCCGCACAGATTTTGTGCGCACGTTTAAACTCTCATAGTTTCACAAATTTACGACAAAACCGCAAGTTGAACATAATTGATGCTTGTGTATTCGATAATCCGTCGTTTCAAATACAAATATTTTCAGAGCTGAACGCCAAACATTTATATGAAAAAAAAACAAGCTTAATTTATCTTCTACATGAGATGTTTACGTTTCCGATAATAGACACAAAATGGCTGCCAAACACGATGAATTTCGTTAGTTTTTTCGAGATTTACAAGATATAAACGAATTCTAGAAGCGCTTTAGGTAATGGAACATTTGATAATTTGTCCTTGACCGTGTGTATCACTAAAAGTTAATTGTATTTCGCTGCAATACAGATTAAACCGACGAAACAGCGAGTCAGTAAAGCGGTCTAGCTTTTCAACTGGAAAATTCACGATAGAATGGAGACGGTAGGGTGAACAGTTAATGTCCAAATATGAAAAAAAAAAACATCGTAAGCATCGAGACTAGGTTTCTTCCTGTAACTTGTTGTTTTCCCCATGACACAACTGACAGCCCTAGGGGAAGGGCGTACGTCCTCTATGTAGTGCCGATAAATAAAAGCAAAAGTCAGTCGATGAAATGTTTCTCTCAGCTTTCGATTGTTTTGTTTTTATTTTATTTCCAGCGTAATTATTGTGCCATGTACGTTACACTTCAAATGAAATCGTGTTTCGGGTTGCTTATATTATGAGTGTTTCGAAGGCCCACTTCTATCGCAGCTGCCGTTTGCAACAGTATTTCGGAAATGATGATGGGTGGTGGGAAATGAAAGAGGAAATCACTAACATTTGGCTGATTATCGTCAACTCCACATTGACATTTCAACAGCACCTTTTCACCCTAAACATGGTAAATAAGTTAAATGAAACTTTCAAGCCGAAAGTAAAGACCCAAATGTTGCTATTTCAAAATAAGTTTTTTGGAGAAAAAAAAATCTCTTTATCGGACTGTGTACATCCAAGATCAGACTGCACGTTCTGTGCAGTCTGATCTTGATCTGCACTGTCCGCTAAAGGTCCTTGAGTTGCACTCAGCAGCGTAAGAGGTAACCGTTTCAGAACTATATAGGCGAAAACAAGGACTTTTGTGGTCAGCATAGATCAAGATCAGACTGCACAGAAAGTGCAGTCTGATCTTGGATCTATACCGTAGGCCCGTCCTGTCAAGTCTATAAGTGATAATCTTTCGGAGTTTCAGCCGATCGTTTTTTTCACCCGTCGAAAGAGGTCCAGTTCATATATTTGACACTGGGAAAGTTAACCCTTTTAGTGCGATGAGCCATGCTCTGTAAAAAGGGGGCTTAATGCATCTGCGACAATTATCGACCCAGGTCAGCCTGTGCACTCTGCACAGGCTGACCTTGGCCGAAACGTTTCGCTGTTGGTCAATTTTCTGTCTGTCCAAGGACCATTCTAACTCATGGTTAAGTCGGTTCTTTAAATAAAGTGGCTATGAACCCATAATTATGTGATGGCTTAATTTGTATGATGTATCACGGAGGTGCATCAAACCCCCATTTATCAGGGCATGGCTCATTAATGAAATGGATATTCTTTGTCAGTACTTCAACCGCAGATATCGCAATATCGAAGCTATTTTTGACAGAAAATCTTGGTAAAGAATCGAACAGGAGAGATTCAAGATCTGACTGCATGTTCTATGCAGTCTGATCTTGATCTACACCGTCCCCTTTTAAAAGCAATAGAATCAGGGATCAGCCGCTCCATGGGGTTAAGTACAACTGACGCATTCTCGCTTGTTTGCTGATATAATTACTGCACTTATATCGCTAAATAACTTTGTGAATGGATAATCATCTACAAAAATGTTGGGACCTTTTGGCTCTCTCCTACAACTTTGTACCAGACGATAAAAGTTTAGACTGTTCCTAATTCAGAGCAGTTTGCAGACGTACGAATTAGGATGTTGCTCATCCACTATTCTGAATTGTATTCTAAGTCTTATTTTCAAGAATTTTGTAAATTAAAAAAAAAACACACAACTTTTTATTGATTAAACAAAATAGTTCATCTTAGAAATCGTCAATTACTTTCGAAATATGTGCCATGCTGTGGCAAAGGGGGTTTAACGCATCTCTGTGATGTATCTCACCTAGCTAGTCTTCACATACTCATCGATCCATAAAGGCTGAATCCTAGGGTAAAATGCTCCTTGAACATGTACAAAATTCACAAAAAGCAAAATGTTTCGACTCAGGTCAGCCTGCACAGTTCCCGCAGGCTGACCTGAGTCGAAACATTTTGACCTGGGTCGATACGTTTTGCAGATGCATTAAACCCCCTTTTCACAGATCATGGCTCAAATAGAATTAGATTACGAATACAGTTTATAGTTGTTAGTGAATACGGACCAAGGACCACATGGACAGGTACACTGGTCACAGATTTATAACGGAAATCATTTTAAAACCAGCATAAAACACCAAATAAACGACGAAATGAATCGTAAGAAGTAAACGGTTAACCTTTCACAACGCAACCCCGAGTTTTAACGACCCTGACATTTCAAATACAGATCCCGTTATCTGAGCCACATTTAATTTGTCGTCTGCAAATGTTCTCAATTTGGATAAGTCTAAAATGTTGTCGCTTGGTAAAGAGTTAAGATATTCAAGCTCTTAATTCAATGACTCTCTTATCTAATACACCAATCTGAGAAAACAAATCCATTAATTGAAGATAATATGGGAACCGATTCGCTTGCTGTTATTGCTGTTGTTTTCATATCAAAGTAAACACCAAGGACCCTAATTAGTTTCATGATAATTCTGCGATTTTTTATGAACATACCACAATGACTGTTTTCTGGCAGATTGTACGCAGATTCACATCTAGCTTACTGGGCTTACAAAACATAGCACTGACAAGACCGGAAACAATGAGGTGCAGATGCACTTTTAAACGATTGATCCGTTTAATTGCCTATGAGTACGAGTACATCCAAGCCGCGATGCACGTGTTTTATTTATACAATATTCTGAAAATGTCTGTCTCTTATCAGACGACAAGATTTTAGACTTGTACGAAAGTATTTTCAGACGACAAACAAAATGTAGCTCAAATGGTGGGAAATGTCATATTAGGGCGGGTAGTAAAGCACTGTGGGAAAAGGAGAAATTGTTGGTTTTTCTTAGAACGTACTCAACCGTTAAAAGCCAGTATTGTGTTCAAGCATGTTAAATAACCTCATATCACGAGATTGAGTCCGGAATTTCGTACTTTTAGCGAAAGAGGGTCCTATATAATAAGATAAGTTCTAATCAAAAGTGCCATGTAACTATTTTGATTAGTATTTAGCATGACTGTTTCCGGAAAAACGTCGAGGTATTGTCGTACCTCTGTCACCATCTGCGTTCTAGTTCTCATGTGAAAACTTTGATATTTGCTTTTATCTCTTTCATTACTGAAGATATTTCCTTCGAACTCGAGGTACTTGTAAATCATTAACAGAGGAACCCATGTATATTTTTGATACAGTTATGCCCCTTTTTCAAGTTGGAATTTTTACGAAAAAAATAAATGCCGATGAGCTTTTGCAACTCCATGCGGATCTCTTGCTGAGTATCTTCAACTATCTGCTTAATCCTTTACCAAATGACATGTTTTAAGGTGTTCATAAATTGATAGCATCTGCAAACGACACATACAATATGGCTCAAAAAGATGGAAATTTAGTGTAAATGGGTAGAAAAATATTGTGGGAAAAGGAGAAAATGCTGGTTACCAGCATTTTCTCCTTTTCCCACAAGGTTTTCAGAAGCATTTTCCCCAGGGTTGTTAAAACTCGGGAGTTTTTGGTCACGGGTTAAGTGTCCTGTATTCTACTTTCAATATCTAATATAGTCCAGGCTTTACCCTCTGACACTTACAATATCCAGGAGTCTATATTATTTAATTTCTTCAACTCTCCGGGGGTTAAATGGTTTGCTAGCTATTAGATTATCGTCAATCCTTAATCGTATAAATTACCTATTGTACAACACAGGAGAAAGAACGAGCTTTCGTGTTTAAAGGTGAAAATGGTGGTAACCAGCATTTGCTCCTTTTTTCCACAAACTTTCCCGTCCAAAGCCATACAATTATGTACTCTATCACCTAGAGGAAAGAACTTTTCAAAACAATGTGGAAAAAGGAGAAAATGCTAGTTACCAGCATTTTCTCCTTTTCCCCCAACATTTCTTTTTCATCTTTTGAGCCATGTTCAGTTTGACCATATTTATGTTACATCGATTGTACAGTGTTTTCATCTTACATTAGTCACTCTCTGTGATTGCTTCTTTAGAAAAAACTTAACCACTAATTGAGACGTATTGAGGGTAGATCCAAAGGTTAACTCGGCTCATCACGGTATTCGAACCTGGAACCCCTGGTGTGAGAGACCGACGCTCTACTGCTACATCACTGTCTCCCAAGACTTTTAGCCACATTTAATATGACCGTCTCAGCAAATGTTTTTCAATGTGGATACTACAAGATCTATTTACCTCCTGTAAAGGTTAAAATCATAACTTATGTGAGCCATGCTCGGGCAAAAGGGGGGTTAATGCATCTCGGTGATCCGCTATACCAAGCAACTCGTCACATAACTATGGATCCATAAAATCCATTTTGTTTCAAAACCGGATGATTTATGAGTTTGACTCGTCCTTACACATGCAGGAAATTTACCAACAGCAAAAGGTTTAGGTCCAGGCCAGCCTGCGCGGACAGCTGACCAGGGTGGATACTTTTTGCAGATGCATTAAGCCCCCTTTTCTCGAGTATGGCACATCTATTTTGTGCTTTTCGGTAGTTTATCAGGAAATATTGGTTGGTTATGGTTACAAACTCATTGGTACGGAAATACCGAGAGCTCCCATGTAATTTGCAGGTCCAAACAAAGAGGGATTAGAAGTATGACATAAATAGGGTATCTGGTTTTTTGTGTGAAAATCAAAATTTATTTCATTTCGTGAACATCATACGGGAGTATTTTTACGAGTGGCTGCGCCAGTCGTGAAAATATTACCGATAATGTTCACTCGATGAAATAAATTTCGATCGTTCACCGGAAAAAAAACAAATCACCTCTATTTCTATCAAATAACTACCATTATTTTCAGTGTAATGCAGCCATAACGAATTTCCTATCTTTCACGTTTGAGTCAAATAGTGCCGTATTTGGTCGTAATGACACGCCTCATGTCTACAACATTGCTGACCCAGGTTTCTCTGCAAAATAGGGTCCCTATAAACTTAAAAACGGAACCAAAACGAAACGAAAGGAAACGAAATGAAACGCAACGAAACGGAACGATACGAAATAGAACGAAACGAAACGAAAAAAAAAAAAAATTCAACCAGAAGTAAAACCTACATTATTTTTTTCTTTTGAGTCATCTTTCTCTTGAATGCAATTAATGCAAAATTGCATGTAATAGAAATTGATAGCAGCTGTACGCAAGGAGATCGAGCATTACTGTGAACCTGGATTATTGTTCTTTTTTGTAATCAAAATAAATCATCAATAAAATATTCTTCAATAATAGGGCAAATGCCAGAGACACAATTATGTCGCTGCCCAGTCGAAGCAGAGGGACACTATGAGGGCCTAGATTATTTTCCGTATTGGGGGGAGGGATTTAAATTGCCCCAAATAAAGACGAGTGGGGTACAATAGCGATAAGCAATACCGCCCCGCAACATAACTGATCCTCGCCCCACAAACCATCGTGTTGCAGTACGCAACAGTCAGCGTAACGTTCATTTCTGCGTCGGAACAATTGTGCCCGGCCATTAGTTAAAGACAATGCAAACCTCAACCCATCAGAAATCAAAGGACTGATAGTCCTGAGAGTCGCCTGGATGGTTATGGGTTAGAAGTTTTCACCCTTTTTTGTTCAAATCTGTTAAACGCATTCGAGATACAAAATAACTCAACCATAAGACAGTATTATATGTAAGCATATTTCTAAATTGTCATCCTAAAATTACAAACATTAATATTAAAATATACATGAAAAAAAAAAAAAAAAAAACACACACACACACGCATGTTCAAAGTCTCTTACACCGGGTGACTTCATTTAAAAACTGGTATCTAAAACAAGTCATTTCGTTGAAATGATATCCACTGCCGAAAAAAACATATAGAAACATAATTATAAGAGGTATTTTGTTTTGAATGTAAATAACATTTTTTGTTATTGGTGAAAATATACATTAAGCCCCCTTTTTCCACGATATGGCATTTCATTAAATAAAAACAAATACTGATTGTCTGTGGCTTATGATAAACAATAGGAATATGAAGTTTCATAAAATTTTGTCTAGTAGTTAAAGAAATTGGTCCAGAATGGAAATATACATCAAACCCCCTTTTTGCCATGACACCGCATGAAAAACGAAAACCAAATAAAACCGAAAGATATAAAGCCCCCTTTTTTCATGACAAGACATTACATGAAAAAAAAGTATATTGGCGGACTATCATGAGGAACACATGTATGAAGTTTCATCAACTTTCGTCAACGATTTTAGAACATATCTGTCTGGATGGACGGAAGATCGGACGGACAAACGGACAGACAACATGAAAACCATATCTCTCCCCCCACCCCGAAATTCAGCGGGGCGTAATAACTGTCGAAGTTAAATCAATATTTACAGTTCCTCCCTGGGTTAATAATGCCTGTAAAGAATATGGACAAAAATCAGGCTTCTAGGTTGATAAAAATGTTTTTCTAGCGCAGAATCTGGGTGACTTAACTTACATGTATATCTTAATTCTTACACATATTGCTAAAACAAGCATTCTAAATAATTTCAGTAGAATAGGGCATACATTTTCTCCCCAGATTTAGAGCACGTTGTTTTTATATGACACAAATTTTCTAAAATTGGATCACATGGTTATACATATATAGTTCAATTTCAATGATTGTCCTTTCAAAATACAGGATGCCAGATATGAAATTTGGGTATAATTTCTTATACAGTTTCAGAGGCGGTTATTTTGAAATGTTACTACTCAGTTTTGAAGCTACTGTGAAGTTTATAGAAACAGAGCTAAACTACTTGAACAATTTTACAAGAGGACCATTTAGGCAACATTAGTATGGAACTCAGTTGAACTTTGTCTTCTGGTACTGTATCCAGTGACACACTTTTAGACCAAAAATGCCCTCTTGCAACTCACCCATATCTATTCTAAGCAGTCTGACAAAGTTCCGTGAGTATTGGACTGAACATAAATGGATTCTAAAGAACTAGATGTAGTACGGTTCCGTCTGATTTGACCTAGTGACAACCTTTTTCTTTTAAACACCGGTGACCCACTATCAGTTTTATCAAAAATTATTGAGACAAACAGCCTGGCAATTTCATGATCATTGGACTGAAATGTAGTCTCTGGTGCACACACAAATTTTTGACTCAGTAATCCGCTTGTCCTTTGGAAATAATTTGTATTTGTTGCTATCCGGGTTCAAGTTTTGTCCACAGTGGACTCTAGGAATGTGGCTGCTACAGCTCAAGAAAAACAATATAACCCAATGGCATGATCATCAGCCTTTTAACTTTGTCTCTATTTTATAACGTCCCAGGAATTAAGTACTGCTTCCACACCAATTGAAAATTTTAGAGAACTACATTTATATTGCTTTGGCTTAAACTAAATGTTTGCGATTCGCTCTAAATTACCCTTTACAACAACCCTTTACAAGATTATGTACAAACACTCCAATAAGGAACTTGATGTTCGAGTGGATTAACATTGATCTGTTCTATTATATTTGAAATATAGTAGAGTAAAAAGTAAAGTTCTCAGATTGCTGGTTGTTAGAACACTGAAGTTTCAAGTCGAATTCTCGTGTGAAATCAGATTTTGGCAGTTACGAAAGAACCTTGCGTTCTGACACCCGCACTAATAAATTGTTGTTTCATAAAAACTAGATCTAAGTTAATCGCACATTTAAAAAAAAAAAAAAAAAACAGCAGACTTTTACAAATTCACCTCCTTAAAAACGAAAAACAATTAATCAAACACTATACTTTAAACACTCTCTCTGCATGGATCGTTGAAGCGCTAGGTCTGTGTACACTGAAAATAAGGGCCGCTTCAGCGACTGATTCATAAATGTGTAAATTGATAAAGAATTCCGTGGTGCAAATGACGTTATACGTCACGTGATTATAAGATCTATATTTGTCGCACAGCTACATTCCAGAAAGCATCTGCTAAGCGATGACTTGGTACAGCCTAGAACCGTGCGCATTACTTACGCTATGTACGATCTCTGTGCACCTAGAATATTGGTGTGCAAAGTATTTAAAGTCTAGAATAAAAAGCTCTGAAGAAGCAAGGTGTAAGAATGTCTAAGAAGGCAACGCAACCATTCCAAGTTGTTATAAATTTGTTTTAAAAAAATAGCCCACTGTCCGGAAAATCTCCATTGAAAGCTTCCATGTCAACTCGTTATCGCCTGTCTCTTCCCGACCATAGGTTGAGTGTTGATTTGTAATAAGACTTGTAATAATTAAGGACAGATTGTAAGATTTAGAGTGTACTTCTAATTGGTAATTATCGAACAATTTTCCCTGAAAATTGTCCACAAAGAGAAGCGTGTCGTAGTAAAGACGCTGGTCGTCGGAGAGAATTTTTCAGCGTGTCCGCAAACTTGTTTCGGTCACGACGGCTAATTTTAGATACATACATAATGCGCTATATTAAGAGATGACGTTTGTGTAAGCGATAGGCTACCGTGTACCCATGTGGACGAAATGATTGTTTCAAAGGTTTGAACTGTTAAATAGCTCAGTCTTTATAGACATATTCATTATCACAAAGGCACAACTGTAAGTTATTTACGACAGAAACTGGGTTGTTTACCGAATAATTAGAAAACTATGTTTTATCTCGTAAACCGGAACTGGGCCAGGAAGCAGTACAAGGCCGGAGGTATGCCTACGTCACCCCATAGATCAAGATGATAACAATGAGAGCCTGGTTGCTACGCAACTAGGCGACTCAAAAAAAAAAACAATTGTCTGCCAACGCTGTCGGGTCCAATTTGTCTCTATAATTGCGATAGCGGCGCGTCAAAACCGAGCGGGACGTAAGGGCGACGTCTGTGCAAACCGTTAGCAGCTAAACGATTCCGGGGATAACAGCAGCTGTAACTGTTGATCGTAGGTCTCGTAGGTACTGATTCATGTTGTATTGGTCTTTGGCTCGAGTCGTGGTCTTGCCTCCACGTGTAAGTCTTTTTCACTCCAGGTTTCCTTAAATCGCCGCAGCAGGCTCCTGACTGCTTGCGCAAATGCACCAACATGAACTGCAACCTTTGTAGTAGGAAGCCTAGCCTCCAGCATACCTACGGTCCTATCTGGTATATTTTGTTGAAGACTTGGCACTGATATTTCTAATCAATATGTGGACCGGATATGTCCATCCCTTACATGCACCGAAACTCGAACTTGAAGTTAAATAAGCCGACGGAGCTTTTAGTTAGGGATCATTTGACCGATTTTGCGTACTAGAACTGTTTTAAAAATTACCACACGTGTATATATGACGTATATACTGTACGTCTCAAAGGTAACCTTGAAAATTTTGCACATAGTTTACGAACGTTCCTTTTTTGGTTCAGTATGTACAAAAATCTTTGGACCCGGGGCAGCTGGGACATTCGCCGCCGTCATTTGATGAGGGTGTTTATCCTTAGTTATAACATATTTTATCATTTTTTAAACGTGATCATTGTAAGGTCCTTCCATGTTGTGGGATGAAGTTTGGGTTCTAGTTCAGTCAGTTCATGAAATTTCTTTAAGTAACAATAGCTGCCAAAAGTAAACAAAGCAGGTATTAAAATATATTTAAATTAAAATCGTACCGTTTAAAAGTATGGAACTTATTGTGAAGATGACAATCTGATGTTGTACAGTCGGCCCAAGTGTTAGCCGCAGGCAGAGAAATTTCAAAACTAGGTGCAAAGTTGCCAGGTCACTCCATCTTTTGGTTACTTTTTGCTTGATTTTAAAATTCATGTTTCTGCCAGCGACTAACACTTGGACTTACCACATAATAGCAGATTGTCATCCTCACAATATTTTCCATACTTTTGATTTTGTATTATTTAAATTTAAATGTGTTTTAACACCAGTATTGTGTTTTTGGTCGCTATTGGGCCTTTAACCAATATAATTTTCACAGACAGCCATTTAGCTTAAGAACAGCGAATCTTTTCCTCGATAATTTCAAAATAGTCAATTACAGTGTCATATTTTTCTTTCACAGAAAATAATAACCTTACTGCTGTCGTGCGAATAATTATCCTTATCCGCTGTATGTCGTGCGAGTAAAGATTCTTATTCGCCAGACAGTGGTGTTGCAACCCACTTAACATTTTCAGATGAATTTGAAATAAGTTACTGCTTACCGTCAGATCCTGTTCGAATTTTCGGATTCCTTTTTATACATGCTGTACATTTATTGGCCACAAAGTAACGTCTTTGAAACTCAAGATGATTTCTTCTAGACTGAATTGATCTCGCTCTGTTAATGTAGCCATTCACCTTAAAGCGGTTCTAACGAATAGCTCTATCCATTTTCTCCTTTCAAACCTGAAGCCATCTCTTTATCTTTCAGGTTTTGCCGAGACGTTCGTTACAATGACTTATTAATATGGGAAAATGTACAAATAAAAATTAAAAATCTGTGGGGACTCTGTATACTTGCAAGGGTCGAAAGGACTGAAAGCAGCTTGAAGAGCATCGACTCAACACCTCAAAGGTATTGACGGTATAATATGGTGTTCATGCGAAATATGTCGGCACCCTGCGAGAGTAATGTAATATCAAAATGAAATTGATTAATTGGATGATGGTTAAGGCCCTTTCAACATTATTTAAGATGCATCGCGGCGGCCAGTGTACCTATCAATGCTTTCCTCGAGTTTCTCAAACAGTAATACGCACAATATTCTTTCCAAGCCACTGGCTGCCTACCCACATAACCATCTTCGAAACAATGATCAGCGGTGAGAGAGGAATGTATCCTGTGGCAATGACTATCATCAATCCTCGGAAAGAAATTGGCCAAGCTGAGGATCGAACCAGCGACCCCCTGTTCTCAAGTCCTGTACGCTGCCAACTGAGTTACTGGGGCTCGGTAAAGAAATGAATGAACAGAATAGAAAGAAAATAGAATTTCAGTTCCATCCAAAATCTTGCATCAAATATGTTGTAGTTTGTGCAACTTTCCGAAACACATGTCCTCGTAAAGGATTGTCGTTTAAATCAACTAATTCTGATTCTGACTAGATTTTCCAAAATCACTTTCTATATTTCGTTCTATTTCGTTTCGTTCCGTTCTTTTTCGTTTCGTTGTGTTTCGTTGCGTTTTGTTTCGGTTCCGTTTCTTAGTTTATACGGACTCCTGCCAAATATACTGTCAGAAATGATTATTGTGACAAAGATTCGAATTTCATCATCTTTAGAGTAAAATCCGTCCGTGATTTACACGCCTGTTAAAGAGGCAAATAGGCTTAATGTAAATTTCAACAGACGTGTAAATGTAGGCCTATGTATAAACACATCTTGTACTATAAGTCTAGAGATATAGTTATGTAATAAAAAGAATATATGACATCCGTTGGCTTTTGAGATAAAATTTATTCAACACGTCGATAAAAAAATGTTATCAATCTCGCAACTTGGATGCTCGCTTCAACATTTTTCTAGACTCGTTTGAAATAAAACCATATCTCAAATGCCAACGAATGTCAGATCCTATATATCTCCTGAACCCATTCTGCAGCAGACGACTTTGAAAACAACCTTGTAAAACGCCGCTAACCCACTTGATTAAACATGAACATGAACACTGTGCCAAAAAAACGGTGCAAAAGGAGAATTTTTTTTTACTTTGTTATATTTTTAAGGACGTCTGCTGTAAAGCGAAATAAGTAGCTTTAATTCTGTACAGACGTGGAAAATATAATGATTTCTCCCAAAATAGCAAAGAATGTGACGTGTATTTACATTACGATTTGCTTTAGTAAACTGTTTACGTAAACAATTTTATCTCTTTACCAGATGACAACATGTCATACACGTCCAAATTGATAACATTAGCAGACGACAACTTATTTACGGCTCACCTGATAGGATATCTCTTTGAAGGAGTAGAAAATATTGTGGGAAAAGGAGAAAGCATTTTCTCCTTTTTCCACAATGTTTTCATACGTTTTCTCCCTGAGGATCGTGAATACAAGGGAATGTTTGGTAAATGGTTAAAGTTCTACCAGAGCGCTGAAAAATTCAAATGAAATACATTATACGTTAAGGGGTTGAGCCTCTGGAATAGTATATAGGAAAAGCGATCTAAAACAATCAATTTTTTCCATCAAAGTACTGAAAGTACTAAAAAAGGTGATGGTAGAAATTTGCTAGCAATTAGGTTTTAAGATTGGACGATTTCATTAAAAAATCAATTACCTTTCGGTTGACTACAGTCTTTTTCTTAGATTAATAGTATTATTTCCTGATAATTTTCCGTAAAGTCGTGTAACTAAGCGTTTTGGGTGTTAGGAAAGTGGTTTGATGTATAATGACAGTGGTTTGGGGTGTTTTTGAGTGGTTTGGGGCGGTTTAGTCGTGTTTCTCTTACTTATTCATGCGTTATGTAAAAGTTTTTAACTAGATCATGTCAAAGCTGCGAAACGAGGCCAATTTCAGATCTAGAGCTATTCCTATGATATTTTACTCTGAAGTTCGTTGTTTGTGTAATTGGCATGTTTTTTTTGACATATCAGTTAAGACAGACTCGTCTGTTCATTAGTCTATGAGGACCTATTTTTCTTGAAACAGGCTGGTGATTTGTCGTCATAAGATTTCAGTTTGACGGATGACATACGAAGGTGAGACCTGAAAGTTCATTCCTTTAAAAAAAATTGCTGGAGAAATCTAGGTCAGATTTGCTGAAGTTTTTCTTTCTTATTGTTCGCTCGGAATGCGGTCTTTGTCGTTACCTATTCCTGTTTCTCTTCCTCCTTCTCCTGCTGCTGCCCCAGCTCCTGCATCTGTTCTTCTTCCTCCTTCTCGTTCTGATGCCCATTCTCCTCTACCTCCTGCTCATTCTCCTGTTGATACACCTGCCCCTCTCCCTCCTGCTCAGGACTACTGATGCTCACGCTTGCTCCTCTTCCTCCTACTCCACTGTTGCTTTTGCCTCTGCTCCTTTTCTTCTTTATCGTGCTGATGCTCCTTCTCTTCTACCACCTGATCATTCTCCTGCTGATACCTCTGCTCCTCTTCTTCCTGCTCTTGCTCCTCTCTTTCCAGCTGATATCACTTCTCCTCTCCCTCCCGCTCTTGCTGATGCTCCTGCTCCTCCTCCTCCTCCCGCTCCTGCTGATACCCCTGCTCCTCTTCCTTCAGTGCCTGTTTCTCTCTAGGTGCTGTTGACTCTGTTCCTGCTTCTTCTCTACGACTACCTCCTCCTTATCCTCCTGTTGATAGCCCTGCTTCTCTACTCCCTGCTCTTGCTCCTCTTCCTGCGGCTGATACCCCTGCTACTATTACTCCTGCCTCTTGTCCTGTTGATGCCCCTGCTGCTCTACCTCCTCTTGATAGATGGATGGATCGATGGATGGATGGAGGAAGGGGGGGATGGAAGGATGGACGGACGGACGGACAGACAGTTCTGTCTGTCTGACAGAGAGACAGACAGACAGACCGGGTTTGCATCGTTTGCAATGCGTGCTAATATAGAATACAGGAACCAATATGTTCATGAAACTAATATAACGCTTCAGGATGAATATAAGACATCGAATTTTTCGGAGACTTGAATACAATTTCATCGAAAATTAAAGGCGTCTTTGGAAACAGTTTAGAATAAAGAAGTGGAAAGTGAAGATCAAAGATCAGAATGTTTGTTCTCTGCAGTCTGATCTTGATCGGCGCTATTTAAAATTTGTTCTGAATTCGCACTTGGAAGTGAAAGAGTTAATCTGCACAGTATCTTGTTGCTGTCTGTGAAAGGTTTTTGCTTAAAGAGACCTCACGTTATGATTGTTTGACCCTTTACCACACAATCCCGAGTTTTAACGACCCTGAGAAAGAAGCCTTTTGAAAACATTGTGGGAAAATGAGAAAATGCTGGTAACCAGCACAATGTTTTCTACCCTATCAGTGACATATTCCATTACTTTTGCCACATCTAAAATGTCGTCGGCAAATGCCTCCAGTTTGGACAAGTGTACAGTTTTGTCGTGTGGTACAGACCTAAAAATACTCATACAAACTTTCTTTCTCTCCATTTATTTGGTCTTTCGTTTTTCCCTTTCATTTTTTCTTAAGAACATATACCACATTTTTCCTGCATACCTGTTTGTGCATGATTCTCCTTTTTATAAAATTACATTCCACTGGGTTAGTTTGACAAAAAGATAGTATATTTTTTATCTGTAATATGTTGATTGCCTTTTAAATATCTGGAAATCACAGACGCGGAAGAAAAAAGTGAGATCTACAAATAATAGGGATACCAAATCATGCCAAAATAGACAATTATTATAAAGCGAGGTAATTCATTGTCAATAACTTTAAAAGATGCACTGTATCTCTTAAAAGTACCCCGCTTTATATACCTTTTTTTTTTAAATATTTTTTACAAGATATTAGAAAGCAATATTTCTATGCAAACTTAAAAAAAAAAATCTGTCCACTGAATTTTTTTTAAATTGCAGAAAATTGATCAGAAAATAAGTCTTTGTTGACACGCAAGAACATTTCTAATTACTCCTGTGATCTGTTTTGTGCCTTATTTCTTTCTATTAATCCTTTTTACTGGCAAATATCACATTTCTCGGAATAATCATTTAAGTAATATTTGTTACTTTAAAAACCTTTTTTTAGGTTTAAAATTAAAGCCTATTTTCTGTAATTTTGACAAGAGTTATCCCCTTAGAAGAACTGTATCTTTGTATTTTGCTCCGCAACATATGATTTTTTTTTTTATAATTTGCATACATTATATTATCATCTGAGCGAAAATGAAAAAAAAAAAAAAAAATCTGTCCATTGTGGAAAAAAACTGTGGCATTTGTCTGCAATTCCTACTCTTTTACACAGAGATTTTACTATATTTTATTAGTCTGTCTTGTTTGCTCTCTCTCACGCTTCCTTCCTTTCTGTACTGACTTTTGTGTACCTGATTCCTTTCCTTCTCAACAATATATTAACTAATCTATTAGAATAAAAAAGAGAACTTAGCGCTGGGCATCCCAATAGTTGTTGTATTAAATCCAAAGCATGATAACGGCATACATTACAACCAAACATTTGACGTTTGGCGGAACCGCACGACAGAAAAAAACGAATCATTATTCTGCGTGCCTTTTGCTATAAATACTCGTAAGATCTAATGTGGAATGTCGTGTATCATCATTCGCTATTAGCGTTTGACAGTGTTTGAAATCACGGAAATATTCAGTCATGTTCATACACATTTAGTTTGAGAGACAGACAGACAGACAGACAGAGTCAGAGGTAGAGACAGAATGGGAGTTGACAGTTTAACACTTTTAACGCTGTAAAAAGGTGCAACTTTGATGCTTTTTACCGGAAAGGTTGTTTGACAATTAGGGAACTCTGTCTTTTTTTTTTTGTAATGAAATCAGATAGGACTTCATCGTGCATGTACCTATTTTAATATGATTCCATAAAATAGACGCTTATTACTGATGAAGTATCATTCCCACAAGCCTTTGCGAAAATTCTAGCGCGAAATCTAAAGATGTTTTAGTGGCTTTACATCACTTTTAGAAATGCATTTCTTTTTTCTTTTCGATATAAAATGCTGCAAACATTTTTAATTTGTGTAAGTGGACATTTTTTTATACAGTCTTAAAGTATTGAGTATTTACATACATGTACATGTTCTTGTGTATTTTCAGGTTGAAGACCATTTCAGGTTCAGGATGGGTACCATTTTTTCTAGTGTTGCTGTTCTACCAAGCGAGTGTTTCAGAGACTCTCACACAGCCTCATAGTCATTCAACAACTACAGCGGAACACGTAGCCAGTGATATGAATGCACTAGGAGTCCAAGACATCACAGTTCCAGGAAATGTCATTGGATATCAGAATGTTACAAACGATTTAAATTCTGAACCAAATGCTGAAAAGAACACTAGTAAAACAAATGCAGAAAATGTCACTGAAAATTCAAGTCGTCTTACAGATGTTTATCTTGATATGAATTCCGTCGAAAGTCTTGCTGAAACGAAATCAGAAAGTGTTACTAAAACTCAAGTTGAATCTGTAAGTGCTACATCTACAGTTAGGTCAGCAGATCAAACCGATTTACATGCTATTAACCCGGAAGCTCATAGAACAACTACTAGTGCCGGCCCGGTAGTATCTGTTATACAACCCCATATCGGAACAGAGACCATAAACTTACCAATAAATACTGTTCATGTCGCAAAAACATTACCTGCAAAAAGTAAAGACAGTCAAGGTGACCGACCAAACCGTAAAGATCTAACTGAACCTGCCACTACTCTTTCAACATCACATACGCACTTCAAAGACGTCACTGAAAAGTTTCAAAATCATGTCCTAACTGCTGAAGAGTTAAATTATTTGACTGGTTATATCGAGGAATTACACAGTATTAAAATTGACTTTGCTAATCTATTGACACAATACGAGCTTGTTTGTCCAACGAGAGGGGGATGTAATTTCTTTAACATGGGTACTTTAGGTTTCACAAGTTCTCCTTATCAACTTCTTTGTCCTACGAACTGTGAATGTGATTTCCGATGTGTATCCAATGGAAACTGCTGCCCGGGAAGCATCTATGCGTACACAGACCAAGACTGTGTAAATATTCAAGTTTATCCACCGGAAGGCCTAATCAACTATCATATGATTGCCACATGCCCACCTAAATATAGCTCACATGATATCCTGAAAGGTTGCGAGAGCCAACCGATCAACCGATCAAATGTTCAGCCTGTTACCTCACGTGACACTTCACTGACCTATAAAAACCGCTTCTGTGCACAGTGCCATCGAGATGAAAACATTACTGAATGGAAAATTTCTGTTCAGTGTCCTTCCTTGTATGTATTTAATGATAATTTTGATTCATTTTCCAAGTTGAAAGAAGAAATAAGGAAACAAAACTGTAAAATTTTATTTGATTTGGATGACTACGACATGAAACCAAGCAAGTGCAAAAAGCGTCAACCGGCTTCAGATGTTATCGACAAATGTAATGTAACAGGTTTGTGGTTTACTGACGACTCGGATATAAAGTGGGCATGCGAGCACTACAACGGCAATGCTTTTTTAAACTTTAAAAACGTGTTTTGTTACTTGTGTAACCCTAGCATTATATCTGTTTCCTCTCCTTTGACATATGATAAATGTAACATGTCCGAAAAATGGACAGACTTTGATCCACTGCTAGAATCTGCGTGTTTGACACAGTCTGCCATAAGTAGATTGTACCCGTACAAAAACGTGTATTGTCTGATTTGTAATGGTGTCTCTTCACTGAAGCCGTTATTCACAAATTCTTTTTCCACAGATAAAATGAAAATTTCTTTTGATGAACAGCTCCATGACAAAGAAGTACTTTTATCGTACCTTACAATTGGTCTCAATTTTTATGGCGAAAACAAGTTATCAGATCTAACTGAATTCATTGAGAGTATGTACGATGGCACCATCGTGAACAATAGTGTTGCTGTAAATGCACTCAAAGAAACTGCAAAAACTATTGAAAAGATAGATAAACAATTTGATGATTATATAAGTATATGTGGGAATCATAGTACTTGTGATACGTCTGTTTATAGAAAATCACTATATGGTCTTAATAATCCCGTTTGTAAAGGTTTGTATTCATGTTCATGTGAAGAAAATTGTGTGGAAAGTGGCGGTTGCTGTGTGGATTTCATTTTGAAAAACAGGCCCTACTCTTGCTACAGCAAATCCACAATCTTGCACTTTAAACCCGAGACTCAGATGGAAGAGGACTTAGTACCGCAAGAGGATGACATAAAATGCTACACATTGATAGACAAATGTACCAAAAAGTCTAACGCCACTTTAAGCTTAAACAAAGACCAGTTAAAAGTTCTGTCGGCTGTGCCTGTGCGACATAAGGGTCAAATCGCTTACAGAAATATTTCTTATTTATTCTGTAATGTGGAGGAAGTTCAAAATATTCGTATTGACATATCTGTTAAATGTAGCAGCTTCTTTGAAAAGTCGTTAATCACCAGGCAAACAGTGCTTCCGTCTTTGATCAATGCGACGAAGCAGTTCTGTGCTGGTTCTTTTATCGGTACATCTAGGATTGAAGAATTACACGATATTTCTTGGGAATATGTCAAGAAACAGCAAAGAACAAAAAGTATGTCTAACCTAGATGCCCTCAATATTCCTTCAAGTATTTTCAAGGTAATAGATGGTGACTATCGCCTGAGTAACACGACAGAATTCACGTCCTGTAACCAAACAGGTAAATGGAGCGCCAGAGACAATAATGTCCTGTCCGTGTGTGAAAATTCTGAAGACCTAGGTCCGTCCTTTCCACAGTACCGGATAAATGGGCTTCTATATAAAAACTATGCCTGTTTTATTTGTAATCCGGAAATTGATGACCGTAAATTCACGAAAGAGGATGTGATATCGACGTGTAATGTGACTGGACTTGTTGATAGCACCGAAATACTACTTGATGAAATTGAAGAATTGTGTCACGTGACAAAACCTCAAAGTAGATGGCTACCATTCAAGAATTACTACTGCAGTCGCTGTAATATACCTGCCGCCGAATTGGTTAGTGTAATTTTCCCATGTTATCATGTATAAAACCTTAATTTATGTTGTTTATCCTTACTTTTTATTGATCATGTGAGAGGAGTGTGTTTCAAGTTTGCTACTATTAGTGTTTTATTCTTATGAAACAAAGTCTTAAAATCTGATCCAGCTCTACAAATAAACTTAATAAACAGGAAAATCTCGTTCCATGTTAAATTTTCTTAAATCCTATCTTGAGGAGGGACGCACGACAAGGCGGCAACCATAGAGTTGCCGGTATTTCACATAACACAACATTTCACAATCCTGATTGGGTCTCTACTTTGTAGGGATATTGTTTTCCCAGAAAAAAAATGTCAAACGTATTACCTTATTATTTGTATGGACCCCGCCTACTTTCTATCAATCAATCCCGTCTTGGAAATAAGCTTTTACCCCCCTAAAAAATAATAATGATTTTTAACCGTGAATACTGTGTACATATTCAGAGATGCTGCACATAATTTTTTTCTAATTGCACCAGAGAATTTTACTTTTTAGAGAAACCAGATGCCATCCTCTAAAAGTTAACGAATTACTGTATAGATGAGAATGAATATGAACAAAAGTTTTCCATGTAGATGCTGTTTTATTCGGCTGAGAAAAAATCTATCACTCAGAAAGATTTAATTTTAATTAGAGAATTACTTTCCAACACACACACACACACACAAACCTACCAAACTGCATCGCCAGAAGTACTAATCGCCATGACATTCATGTACAGAAACAGCGTATAAAAACTTGTCAAATTTCATTTTCTTTTAAACAGTTGATAACAGAATCGAAGTCACGATATTTTGAAGGAAATTTTGATCCGGGCTCACATCATCAGACGCCGTACAGAAATTTGTTTTCTCTGGCGTATGCAGATTTTGCCACCCTGATTTCTACACCGGAATGTGTCAATGGTTCATACGATTACTCGCTCGTAAGTATTTTGTGTAGTGTAATAAATAGAGGCTATTTGTATTTTTCGATGAAAGGTCGAAATTTATTTCATCGAGCGAACATCATCGGTAATATTTTCACGAGTGGCGCAGCCCCGAGTGAATATATTATCGATGATGTTTACGACATGAAATAAATTTCGATCTTTCACCGAAAAATCAAATATTCTACTTATTTCATGCTTCTAACTCCTCTTGTGTTTCGTCTTACATCAAAATCCAATACAGTTGTTTTCGGTAATTCCCCGTGGCTCACCCCCTCACATAGCAACGCATTACAATATTATGCAAAGGGCCAGAAATATAGGGTAAATGCGCGTAAATCACCTCACACTTCCTTCTGGTAGAATGGCCTGCGCTGTTTACCTAGGTAACTAGTGCGCGGGAAATACTTTTTTCCGCCTTCAGTTAAAGAGTTGAAGAGTTAGAAAATATGAAACCGGTATTTTTCACCGGTCGTAATAATGAAATAGTATGAAAAAGGCAAAGCCTCAATACGAGCGACATGAATAATTTGTGGAATAAATATCTAGATCTAATAATTCGAGTGACGAGCTAGATCTGGAAATCATAAGGTTCAGAGTTCGAACCCCGGCTTTGCCTAAACTAATTTTGTGGGTTGTCAAAAGTCATTGCGATAGAGTGCATTCTTCTATTGTAGATGTATACATGTGAAATAGGGCGAACCGGTCCCGGACTCTCTTAACAAAATCAAGGCAGTTGCTCGACAACTTTGTTCATTTTGGTTCAGAGTCAAATAACTTGTAATGATTATTTGTTCACATGTTTTAAAGAACGTTTATAGGACACATTTCCTCATTGCATGTAGATCTAGATCTATGAAAGGACAGAAAGTGAAGAAATTCACGGCCACATTTTTCATATTGAATGTAAAAAAGCCTTTTATAGATGTAGATATATACCGTTCTATGACACACTACTTAATTCATGCAATAACCCCAGTGGCTGTAATCGCCAGAAAATCGTGTATGACCGCCATATTTTGAAGGGTTTAGATTGTGATTAACGTGGACTGAATTGTATCCTGCCCAGGCGCTACTGCGACAGCAGTATCTGATCATTATCGGAACTGATTCACATCTTGGTCTATCCGTTTTTTGAGATTGCTGATGTTCTGTCACAGTGCGTCCTGATAATTTTTTCGACGATGATTTTGCGTGAAATAAGCCAGTAGGTTGGGAAGAATACTGCGCAGAGTACCGCTAAAAGACATGCATGGTATGTGCACTTGCCGCAGTGATATCGATCTACGAGGGCTGTTAAAAAAATACGCGGAAAAGTACAGTGATTCTCTCAAATATTGCTTGAATACAGCGAAATTGATACATGTTGTGGTCAAATTAATACTTTACTGAAAGAATAGATTTCAAGTTATTATTTCAACGTCTTATAAATGTATGGTAGTTATGACAACGTCGTGTTCCAAAACCCGGTCCAAAATGAAATAAAACGACAGCATTTGCCGTCTGGAAAACGACGTGTCTCTTTTGTGTCTGATCAGATATCTCCACCAAATTTTGTCATGATTTGGCACCAACTCTTGGCATGACGTTCATGAAGTCACATGTACATTTGATATCATATGTGCCTTTGGCGGCCATTTTGTTTATTCACGTGCGTCAAAATGAGTACCGAATAGAGAACAGCAGTTAAATTTTGTGTCTTGAATGGAAAGTCCAGAAAAGAAGCGACTGAAATGTTAATCAAGGCTTTCGGCGATTGAGCAGTGAAGAAAATGGCTTTATACAAATGGTATGCGCGTTACAAAGACGTTCATGAAAGTGTGACAGATGACCAGAGGAGTGGACGGTCGACATCGATAACACAACGTAAAGAGTACAGTGCAGTACGCGATTGCTTTCTGTTTAGTCTGGTGCCGACAGGAAAAGCTTCTATTCATGGGTGAAACGATGCGAAAGGTGTACTACATTTCAGGAGAGTATTCTGAAAAAGATGAAATTCTTTAGACAACGATCTCATTTAGGTAAGTGAAAGAAACGATAAACAAGTAATGCAAATAAAGTGACGTAAAATTGACGCTGGATGACGTTGGGCCGGTTTTTGAGTGATGACATTGCTATAACAACAATATCTTTTTAAGTTGTTGAGGTATCAAAAATTAATTTGTCTACATTATGTATCAATTGTGCTGTATTTAAGCAATATTTGAGAGAATGACAGTACTTTTCCGCGTATTTATTGAACACCCCTCGTACATTGTAACTGAAATAATGTTGAAAACGACGTCAGACATCATACAAACAAACAAAGAAATACAAAGTTCTAACTGTAAATTTCATTTAAAAAAAGGAGAAAAAGAGAGAGACAATCCCTTAAGTATGTTTCTCCGTATATTGTAAGCAGTCGGCTTGTTTTATTTGAATACGTGTATCGAGAAATACCAATAGATCTATAAGTGACGGGTAGGAAACTTCATATTCGGAGCAAAGTGTCGGCTCAAATACAACTGAAAAACAGGTAAGCTTGTCATTCTTTGTATGTGTGTGTTCTGAAGTCTTTGAAGTTCCAAAAAAGAAGAATTTCAACATTTTCTCGTCAGAGCCACTGGCTATGAAGTTTCTTACCCGTGTAAGTGTTTTCTGTAGATTCCTTCTCAACGAAAACTTAGATAGTGTTTTAAAAGATAGGGGACAGATTTGAGGAAAATCCCCAAACACTTTTTGATCAAATTCAAATCACATGCTGCAGATAATTTAATTCGGTATACGGATGATCAGGGATTTATATGGGTGGAAACTTTGATTTGTACACGTGATCAACGAGGATCCTACATTTATATCTTTGTTGGAAAAAAAAATAGGTTCTGTTCTGTTGAAGTGTTACTATCACTTGCTGTGCTAATAAGAGACAATTGCAGACAGGAAAGATAAACTACAAATAATCTGATTAAGGCGATCTACGCACTCTGATTTCTTAGTATGGTGTTTAACGCCTTTCGACATTATTTCACCTATAGATCTGTCATACACCTTTCCATGCTTTACCGTAGTTTCTTTAACCATAGTGCGTAGATCGCCAAAGTCAAATTACTTGTAGCTTGCTTTTTTTTTTTTGTCCTTTTTGTTTTCTCACTCTTCCATCGTCGAAACAACGATCGGGTGTGAGAGAGGAATGTATTCTGTCGCAATATTTGACTATCAACGATCCTGGGAAAGAAATTTGCTGAGCTTTCGGGTAGATGTCCTGTTTATGGATAAAAAAAGACAAAAAAACTTTTAGATCTTTGCAAGCTTTCATAACATGTGAATGAATACAATGTATATTTATTATGAAAAAAATAATGATAATGTAGTAAAAGTTAAATCCCGCTTTCTCTATCTAAATGGAATTTTGAAACGTCAAAAAACTAGTTTGGGCATGATATATTCGACACAATATTTTGCCACTAATAGAATAAGGGCCCGTGCATGACGTAAAATAATGACGTCATTTTTTTTCTAGCATGGAACATTGCGGATATTTATACAAAACAGACATTTAATACGATGAAAGTGAGTTAGAAATTAGATAACCTGTACTCATTAAACTGACGATGATTTTTAAATAATCATCCGATCGGTAAATAATTAATGTCAATTTTGACCAATTAAGTGAATGTGCAAAAGTTTGTGATACGTGTGACGCCGTGCAACTAACCGGAAGATACACTATCTTTAGCCATCCCTATCTAAATTTAAACTAAAACCCAGAACGAAGTCGGAATTTTATTTGTAAAAAATCTAGAACGGTGAACGGTGTTTTTATGATTTTGTGTCCAGATGTTAGTACCTATGCTGTCGAGGTTCATCGTCAGTGACAATAAGCAAGTGCCTAATTCATCCATTGATCATCGAAGAAAAAGGGAACACGTGAAAGGTAACAATAATTATTTAAACTTTGTCCATCCCTCTACTCTTTTTTTTTTTTTTTTTTGCAGAGAATATGCCGACCATTATTTTGTAGACCAGGTCGAGTTTTACGCAACAATACATGTGAATCCTTACTTGAAAATGGCGAAGCTTTGTCATATATGCTAGGTCTAACTCTAAGCATGCTAGATCATAACGGCAGTTACATAAGAGACGACGAAAATTCAAAGTGTGGAGAAGAGGAAATGAAAAGAACAGAAACAATAAATTTACAGCACGTCCTTGAAACCTTCAAAGCCAAAGTAGCGGCAAAGATAAATTTGAACGAGCCATCAACAACTCATTTGTTCAGCAGGTGCGAAGCATTTACAAATGTGCATTGCCTTCATTCAAGTGCCGGCGGAGAAAATATCGTGTATCTATATCTGATGAAGAATATTCGCATACAGTGTGACGTACATGTATTTACAACTCAAAACAGGACTTTGTTGGAATCTGTTCTTGTAGATACTCTAACAGACATGTACATGGTTGAAACTATGAACGGCAAGAACGTATGTCTTAGGGCTGAACCTACAGACAGCGATATAGCACAGTTCGCTTTTACTAACGAACAGAAATGCATGTACACCGAAAATAACTTTTTTCTGTTTGCAAACAATATTCGTGTTGACCGATTTTTTACCTGTGTGCAGATAAAACTGGACGAAACCGAGTTCACAATAGAAAATACCACATACGATCTAACTCTAGAAAAGTCTAATATTGTAATAGATAGGAGCTACTATAAACTGGATGGAACGTCAGCAAGAATGTGTTTAAAGGATTACAGACGGTTTACATCAAGTGCGTACAGTACTACCTCGAACTCGATGGATAACTTCGTAAAAGCATATAACAGATTTAGTGAAGTGTGTACCATATTATCAATGGTTTGTCTAGTTATAACTTTTATCACTTATTGTTTGTTCTCATCGTTGAGAACTTTACCTGGTAAAAACAACATGGTGTTGTGTTTGTGCATGTTTTGTGCGCAGGGCACGCTACAGTTTGGTCTATCTGTGGAAGACACGGCAGAGTATCCTGCGTGTAAAATCATGGGAATTACGATCCACTATCTATGGCTGGCTACCTTTTTCTCCATGAACGTCTGTTCTTTTCACATGTTCAGAGTATTTTGTAGCAAGGCCATGTCTGTACCAAGTTTATCCAAGAAAAGATTCTCCAAATATTTAATGTACGTATTTGGAATGCCGTTTGTGATAGTGACAACAACTTTTACTGTGTTTTTTGTCTCATCATCCGGAACTTTTACTGGATATGGCGATAACCGCTGCTTTCTTACGAACACGTATGGTATCATCTGTGCTTTCATTATTCCATCATCCTTAATCTTCTTGACAAACATCATTTTCTTTATCGTGGCTTTCCACAAAATTAGGACATCACCCCGAATTCAAAGTTCAGGGGATAAGAGGGAATTCTTTGTCTATATAAAACTGTGTACTGTTGTTGGAATCACGTGGCCATTACAAATTGTTGATGCCGTGTTACCTTTAACGATATTTTCATTTTTCGTCGTCGGACTTAACGCTTCTCAAGGCGTATTTGTTTGTTTTTCTTACGTTTGTAACCGACGAGTGTTCTTTCTGTACAAAAAATCGTGTTTCAAAGATTCAGATTTACTTCAATCAGGAACATCTGTGAAAACAAACTCGACCGAGATGTCTGAGAGAGGAAAGAGAAACTGTATTTGAACAAAATACTGTTGCCTTTGTTACCTCTTTAATTCAGCTAAATAAGTGAGATTGAACTTTAAAGCCCACATATTGCTATTTCAAAGTTATTTTTTCGGAGAAAAATATCTCTTTACCGGACAGTCTAGATCCAAGATCAGACTGCATTCTGATCTTGATCTGCAATGTCCGTAAAAGTACCTTGAGTCGCGCTTAGCAACCTAAGGTTAATTATATCTGCAGCAATTCAACATTGCTCCGTGCTCATAGGACCTTGTTCGTGCCAGTTTTTTCTCATTTTCACTGTTTGATAGCTGTCTATTTAAGGGTTGTTAATTCACCGGTAAAAGGTTAAGTATATGAACATGCTCTGCGAAAAGAGGGTTTCATGCATCTGCAAAGGGTTTCGACCCATGGGTCGAAGCTTTTGCTTTGCTACTGGTAAATTTTCTGGATGTCAAATGACTAGTCTACCTCGCTTGATAGTCAAAATGGATTTTATGGATCCACAATTTTGTGATGACTTGTCTGAGATAATGCATCAAAGAGATGCAGTAAGCCCCATTTTGCCAGAACATGGCTCATATATATACTTTCTGTTACATATTGTGTGATTTTCTCTGGCTTTTTGTATCGTGCAGTGCTGAGCGATATATAATATGTTAAATGTTGTGTTTAATAAAGGCATTCCATACAAAATGAACTTTTTAATAACTTAAAGCAAAATGTCTAACTTTTTGTATCAAATTACAGTAACAGCTATGAAAATCACAACATGCTGTATCATGCCTTTAGATTCTAGTGTAGGAAAAAAATATGGAACTATGGATGTATTTTGTTATCGACTTTAGATAGAAGTCTTCACAATTTTATTACAATGAAAAAATGCGTCAAATCATCTTCTGTTTATCTGATTGTATTAAAGTACACATAATGAGATTTAAACAAAAAACAGTATGCATCCATACTGGATTTCAGTAAAATTTTAAATGTTAAAATATCCTGTTGTGTACTTTTAAAGGGAGGTAAACTTGTATAAAGTATTTGTATGACAATGCAGACTGAGTAACGCACCTTGGCTTTCATAGAGATACTTCCAAATACTCGCTTCATGATACAGTTGTTTAAAGCTATTAAAATACTTATTTTCAGTATGGTTCTAAGTCATTTCATTGTCGAGCCCGCTTGCGGTGAGCGAGACGTAGTTCTCACAATGTCGTTCCGGTGTCTGTGTGTCCGAGCGTTAGGACGTTAGTGTGTGCCCCGTGCGTGCGTCCGCCCGGATTTGTCCGAAACGGGGCTCCCTTTCACTAAACTGCGTACGCACGAAATTCCGTCAGCAGTTTAGGTAAGTAAACATTCAGTCTGAAAATAAGTTTTACTAAACAAGATAACTTTACGATTGTAGTACGTATTTGTGTAGCTTTACACCAGCACACACCCTTGGATAAAGCACGGACCGTATGTGTGTACATGTATATACAATTCCAAATAATTTGCGTAAATCTGCGCAGTTTAAAGAAACGCAAACCAGAACCTCTACATTCATGGGTGGATTTCAAAGTAATTTGGCACAATTGTTCTCCTTTATGAGTAGAAGTGGCATTTGAAACATTTGTTCGTTTTGGCCCAATGTCACATTCAAAGATCAAATAATAAAATTGTCGTAAATGGAGCTTCTCCAAGCCATACACAATACTTTAATGAACTACAGGTATACTTCTACACGTACCGTCACATTTTAGAAGGTGATGACCTTACAGGTCTAACCGCCTTGTGTCAACCGTCACACTGAAGTCGTGTGACGACGAATAGCTCCTCTGTTCCAACAAAAATAGGTCCTCCTAGATCAATGAAAGTCACGTCCTGTATCATCTGATATGTAAAAATAAGATGCAGATTGAAAAAGTGTGCAAGCCAATTAAGTCATATACCCCAAACCACTTTCCTTACACCTAAAACCGCACGCAAAAGGTTTATGTACACGATTTTATGGAAAACGTAATGAATTAATGACATCAATCTTAGAAAACAATGTTGTAAATTATCAGATGAATGAATTTTTAATGAAATGATCCAGTGTACATATCATTAACCAATCACAAGATGAGTTGCGGTTCATTGCATTCTATGGCAGCGAAACACGGCTCTCCACTTATTTCGTCTCGACCGACAACACGCGACACAGTGTCAATTTTTAACAATAAATCATGTTCAACTTGTAAAACAATGAAACCATTGCCCTTATCCGATAAATGGTAGAATCCGAAAAACACCACAAAATAGGCTGTTTTTGTTTACATTCCACAATTCACACAATCCAAACTCAGGGCAGCCTACTGAAAATGCCGAGCTAAATTTAAACTCGAAGCAACCCATCATCTGGGAATGCAATCAAAAATAGCACGTTACTATGCCGTTTTTTTCGCAGTCTTTCATGGCTTTACCCTACCCTTATTTTTGCGGCTAAAAACAGCCACTAGCTCCATGACCTCTGAATTTTGCATTTGGAGTAATAACTACTCTTCTAATCATAATTGCACTGAAAAACTACCTGTCTCCATTTTTTCTAATTTTGACCACGACTAATTCAAATCGAACTGTTTACATATGCCTGTTACTATAGGTCAAAAGTGACCTTACTCAGTTACGCCCAAAAGATAAATGAGTGGATATAATCGTCATACACCTGTATGCTATCGCAACAATCTAGGTCATATGACCTCAACTCCGAATGGCTAGACAAATTTGGCATTTGATGCCTAGAGTGCACTGGGATGATCTCGAAGACACTAGAAATGTACAAACAGTATACTTGAGCCATGCTCTGGCAGCAGGGGGTTTAATGTATCTTCGCGATGCTTGACACCAAGCAAGTCATCACATAATTATGGATCCATAAAATCCATTTTACCTAACAACCGACAAATAGCAAAAAGTTTCGACCCTAGTCAGCCTGCGCGGAGTGCGCAGGCTGACCTGGTCGATAATTTTTGCAGATGTATTAAGCCCCCTTTTTCAAAGAGCATTCGACGAACTATTTCAAAGGATCTCTAAAAAAAGGGAGAAAGGACATGGTCATGCAAGAAGACGAATTCCTCATTTCTCGTGCTGTAATCGCAAGAGGAATTCTATTTTAATATGAGAGTATGTAAATGACTCCGCATGGATTCTGCCGATAAACTCTGGTCCTGCACGGCTCAGTGGTAAAGGGTAAGACTAGTAAACCAGTGGTCAAGGGTTCGAGCCTCATTGGACGCACTGAGCATCTTGTGGGAGTGTCCTTTGGCAAGACACTTTAGAGCCCTAGCCTAGTACTGATGTAATCCAGGACTCACATGAAGAAGAGAGATGTCGCCGTGATATGACTGAAATAATGTTAAAATTAGTCTAACAATAAAATACTGTGACTTCCACCATTGCTACAATTCGAACTTGCCATGACTTATCGCCAAACCAAGATAGCGTAAACCCGAATAACTCCAGTGGTGGACCGTGAGACATCTAAGTGACAAATGTCGGGACACTTAACCCTTAGGGTGCTAAGCGCGACTCACTCACCTTTTGTTGACAGTGTAGATCAAGATAATACTGCACAGTACGGTCAGTCTGACCTTTGATCTACACTGTCTGATAAAGGAAATATTTTTTCTTTCCAAAAAGTAAGCATTATTCGGGTTTTTACTATCGGTTTGAAAATTTCATTTCATTTATTTTGCAGGATAAGGGTTAAGGGTGTGGGTTTGGAGCCCTACAGTGGCAAACTAAAGTATTTCTAAGTCTTTCGGATAAGATGATAACCCTTGTCCTGCTAAATGAATTAAATAAAACTGTCCAGCCGATAGTACAAAGCCCAATAGTGTTATTTCAAACTTATATTTTGGGGGAAAATATCTCCTTATTGGACAGTGTAAGTCCAAGATGAGACTGCACGTTCTGTGCAGTCTGATCTTGATCTACAAAGTTCGCAAAAGGTCGGTGGATCGCGCTTAGCAGCCTAAGGGTTAACTTGCGATCCTGTGTTACGAAGCTATACACCGATCACTTTACCAGGCTTAACTTAGGATTGGTTTCGTCCCGTATTTTGTAATATCTCCGTAACATAATTAACAGCCTTCGCGGGGGAGAGGCGTCGCTTATATAATGGCAACCGGTGGCGACGATAAAAAAAATCAAAGCGTGTGGCATTTGTCAAGGGAACCATTGTGGAATTAATAATTTGAAAAAATAAACGATAGAAATAGTCAAAATATTCGATGGAAAGTCAACCTACGATATAGTCATGCACAATCCAATAGACTAACGTGCAATCTTGTGCGACGAACAAGTCCATGCGAACAAGCCCAGGGACAGATAAGCCCAGGAACGAACTGGTTTGGGACGATCAAACACGGAATCGGGCGGTCAGGAAACAAAGATTGTGTGTATCATTACGCCAAAAGAACACCATAGCGGATCCAGCTATTGTCGATAAAAAAATAAGTATTTCCATGACCGATGGCCTAATCCATTTTATTTCAATACGCAATTTTTATTTTCATATCTGAGTGCAATCGAAACACTTATTTGTCTTGGAAAAATTGGGTTTACTTCCTTCGGTTTTGCACAAAATAAGATACATGATTTTCAAAATGTCATATTGAACTCATGTTGGCATTGTCTTCGACAAATGCCACAACAACAACAACAACAAAAAAAAAAAACTCCGGAATTCAATCAATCAAGCTTAACCAGGATTCGTTTCCTACAACAAATCTTAAAACTTTCGTTTTTGTTATAGTTTTCTTTGGGCACAAATATCGGTATTCCATTCTGTAAAGTGAGTTATAACTGACTGGAAATGATTACGGTTGCCATTTTAATAAAATCTTATCTCAACTGCCAACCTATATCAGACCGTACATTATCTTTCGTACCGACTGATATGTTTGTAAAGGGTAAAAGGATGATTTGTGTTAATAAGACTGTACCAATTTGCTGCGATGTGAAATATTGTCATATGCATAAAAAATGTCGAATGTGATACCATCATTTAGAACCGATTTACTGACATCCAATTAGATTAAATGGAAAAACAATATCAAGTTGCCTCTCTTAATGTGGATTTACCCTTGGCTGCTAATGGCGACTAATTTCGCTTTTGCTGACAGTGTAAATCAAGATCAGCCTGCACAGAGCGTGCAGTCTGATCTTGGATTAATATGTTTACTGTTAGACTTTTCCCGGTGAAAAGAACAGAAAGTACACTGTAGCAGTGATTGGATTTCACTATGGATCGAAATTTTATCTATATCTTTTAAGGAGTTAGCGGGTTTATAATAAGATAGGTCCGTTCAGTTGTAACATTTGCATTACATGGGGAGACACAGTGTTTCAAGTACAGTTGTATGCCTGTCTGTCTGTTTGTGTCAGTTTCGTCAGTGTCCCTCTCTTCTGTGTTAGCCTCATCAGGGTCAGGCACGGCCGTCCAGTCAGCGTCAGTCTCGTCAGTATTAGTCTCGTAAGTATCGATCTCGTTTGTGTCAGGCTCGTCAGTCTAAGTCTCCAAAGCGTCCATCTCGTTAGTGGAAATCTCGGCAGCCTCGACAGTGTCTGGCTTGTCAGTGCTAGTCTTGTCAGTGTTATTATCGTCAGTGTCAGCCTCAGCAGTATTGTAAGCGTCAGTCTCGTAAATATTAGTATCGTAAGCGTCATTCTCGTTAGTGTCAGCCTCAACAGACTCATCAGAATCAGGCTTGTCAGTACTAGTCTCGTAAGTGTCGATCTCTGCAGTGTCCCTCTCGTCTTTGTCAGTCTCATCAGTGCCAGCTGCGAGAGTCTTGTCAGTGTCAGGCTAATCAGTGTTAGTCTCATCAGTATTAGCCTCGGCAGATTATGTCAGCCTTGAACTCGTAAACATAAGTCTCGTAAGCGTAGCCAGTTTGTGTCAATCTCGTAAGCGTCAATCTCGTTATTGACAGCGTAGGCAATCTTTACAGTATCAGGCGTCCCTTTCTTGTCTTGTCAGTGTTAGTTTTATCGGTGTCTGTCTTTTGGTGTGTGTCGAGGTAATCCTTTCAGTGTCAGGTTCGTCAGTGCTAGTCTCATTAGTATCAGTATTGTTAGTGTAAGTCTCATCTGTGTCAGACTTGTCAGTGTAAGTCTCGTCGGTGCTAATTTTGTTAGTGTTAGTCTCGTCAGTGTAAGGCTCCCCAGTGTCAGGCTCGTCAACTGCAGGCTTGCAAATGTCTGTATCGTCAGCGTTAGACTCGTCAATGTCAGTCTCATTTTGTCAGCCTCTGCAGTCATTTCAGCGTCAGGCTTTTCAGTTCTTGTCTCGTCAGTTTCAGGCTCGTGGGTGTTAGTCTTGTCAGTATTACCCTCCTCTGTATCAGCCTCGTCAGTATCAATATCGTCAGTGTAAGGCTCATCAGTGTAAGTTTCGTCAGTGTCAATTCCATTAGTTTCAGCCTCAGCAGTCCCTGTTGGGCTGGCCAGTGCCTGTCTCATCAGTGTCAAGTCAATCCCGTCCGTCTCATCACTTTCGTAGTCCTTAGTCGCACTATATTAGTTGCTCTTTGTTCATCAAATTGGCTAGGTCGTCTTAAGTATCGGACAGCGTAGATCAAAGATAAGATAAGTCCGATCTAAAATCTATGTAGTACGCTCAAGCATCTACAGTTTGATTATGGATTACTCAAGGTCCGTAACACAAAATTCGTATCCTTATCGCTTTATTTATGTTGAAAGCCTTTGCCGACGACAAATTCGTTTTCGCTCAAATAATGGTATTCGTCTGTGAAAGCGCAGAAAATATTTTGGGAAAAGGAGAAAATGCCGGTTACCAGCATTTTCTCCTTTTCCCAGCATGCTTTCGAAAGTCTTCATCTTCATGGTCATTAAATCCCGGGATTGTAAGGTAGAGGATCGACGTTCAGCCTCATTAACTTCTCCATATCTGTCATTGGTCAATGACATGCCGGGACAATCTATCTTTAAAAGAAAAGCTGAGAAAGACATCATAATTGTAAGGATTTACATGTTTACTTCACTTTACCTGGCGATTTAACGTTAATTTTGAGGATTTCATATATACTTATATGTTTACGAGATTAAAAGTTGTTTTTGTTTGACCAGATTAATGTAAGTAAATAGACCTACTTTATGAATTCTTTGCTGTCTTATTACTAGTCTTTGATTACTTTTTGTTGAAAGATATTTCCTGCTCTTCACTGTGTAGATGTAGATTTGTCTACCTATCTGTCTGTCTCCCTGTTCCTTTCTTCTTCTGTCTGTCCGCACGTCTACCTGCCCACAGGCGAGTTTGCCAGCTGCCTCTTCCGTGATGGTCCAAACTGACTGCAAGCCCCCACAACCCCCGCGCCATTGCCTGCCTGACCGCTCGCCCGCCCTCCGTTTTGCCTACCTGCCTGCTAGTCTGTTTGTCTGTTTTTACGTGTCCCTTTGCCTATCCACCTGTCGATTCGTCAATCCATCTGTGTCTTTCCTCTCTATCAATTTGTTTGTCTGTCTTTCTGTCTGCCCTCTCTCTCTCTGTACAGTTTTGGACTTATTCGTTTTGGAAGCATTTGCAGCAGATAATCAAATGATGCTCAAAGGATATGTCCTTGATAGGGTAGAAACCATTGTGAAAGACAAAGAATGAACTCTCTACCACGCGACAAATTTTAAACCAGCTCAACTTTAAAGCCTTTCAGTCAACAAAGAAAGTACAAATGGTGTATTTTTTCAAAAGGGGAAAATCGTAAGTAAAGGAGAACTACTGGTTAGCAGCATTATCTTCTTTTCTCACAATGTTTCTAAAAACATTTTCTCTGAAAGTCGTAATTAAAACAAGAGATTATCTGGTAAGGGCACAAGTAAGCTGACGCCCTGTAAATACTGAAACACGGCTGAAAAGGACATGCAACTTAATCCAGGCGTGCAAGTTTTTGAACTGCTGTCGTACACGGTACCTGTGGCTCAGTGAGGTGCGGTGCTGAAAATCAAGGAGTCGCTGGTTCATTTCCCAAGTCAGCCAATTTTTTTCCCGGGATGGATGCAAGCTACCGCGACAGGGCTCATTTCTCTCTCACCGCTTAACATTTTTTCGATGATGTTTAATTGGGAAAGCAGTCAGTGGCATTGAAAGAACATTTTTTCGAAGTGCTGGTAAAAGAAAATTCAGGAAAGCATTGATAAGTGCACTGGCCGCCGCAATATAACAGAAATAATGTTAAAAACGGCCATGGTTTAAAACCAAGCAAACAGGCAAGTTAACACTATCTCAAAGAAACTAGAGAAAACGAGCAGTGATTATTAGTCGCTATAGTTTTTTTTTTTTCCTCAGATTCCATGCTGTTTGAGACCTACGAAAAGTATCACAGTTGTAAGTTGAAAGGAAAGAAAAACACAGTTTGTCATCAACATTACTGGCATTTGAGCCATGCTCTATGAAAAGGAGGCTTAATGCATCTGCGAAAAGTATCGACCCATGTCAGCCTGCTCGCTGACCTAGGGCAACACTTTTCAATACTGGTAAATTTTCTGTATGCCTAAAGACAATTTTACTCCCCTTTTTTTGTCTTTCCTAAAGTGGGTATTATGGATCCATAAATGTAATGATTGGATTGGCACAATACATCACGAAGATGCATTAAGCCCCCTTTTGCCAGAGCATGGCTCATTTCTTTATTTCAACCTAACAATCAATTGCTCTTATTCGAGCTACACTCCCTAAAATCGCGTGAAAAGTCATACATGTACAGGATTTAGGTTAAATCTTTACCACATGAGAAAAATTTATACTTGTCCAAATTGAAAACATTTGTAGACGACTGTTTAAATTTGGTTTAAGCCTTTACCAGACGACAAAATTTTAGTCTTGTCCAAATTGAAAGCATTTACAGACGACAATTTTAATTTGGCTGAAATGTTGCAGTTTTTTTTTTTTTTTTTTTTATGGGTAGAAAACATTGTGGGAAAAGGAGAAAATGCTGGTTACCCTGGCATTTTCTCCTTTTCCAAAAATGTTTTCAAAAGACTTCTTTCCTAGGGGCGTTAAAAGCGGCACTGTGCGGTAAAGGGTTAAATATTTAAATTTGTCTTTGATAGGGTAGAAACATTGTGAGAAAATGAGTAAATGCTGGTTACCTGCATTTTCTCCTTTTTCCACATTGTTTTCAAAAGGCTTCTTCCTCAAGAACGTTAAAACTTAGGATGTTTGTACAGGGTTAAATTCTCTCTCACATTTCTAGTTCACAGTGGAAACCCGGATTCTGCCATTGTTAGCAAAGCTAAAGGAAACGGAAGTAACGTGTATATAAACTTTATCATGAAAGTTACGTGTTTGATTGTATGGTTTTCAACATTATTTCAGTGCACCTTTCCATGTTTCCCTGGAGTTTCATTTTCCAGTACTTCCCACATTGTCCTTCCCAAGCCACTGGTTGTTTTCCCACATAACCATTCTCGAAATAATGATCAGCGGTGAGAGAGGAATGAATCCTGTCGCGCTGACTATCAATCATCCTCGAAAAGAAACTGTGGTTTTGAGCCAGCGACCTTGGTCTCATGTCTTGTACTCTACCTACTGCGCTACAGGGCTCGACTAAACATGACATGTATCATTTACATGCTAGAGATGAGTCAGCCGGATTATCTCAAGTGGTAAAGAACGGAATTTGTAATCTTGCGATACTTGAGGATGTCGTAGTGCTGGTAAACGAAACTCCGGGAAAGCATGGATAGGCGCACTGGCCGCCGTGAAATAATGTTGAAAAGGGCGCTAAACAGTTTACACCATACAATCAATCAACAGTCCTAAAGTTAGAAATTGTCTTCTGTATACTTTGCATGGTGATGGATCTTGATATGCTTAAAAATCCACTTCATGGCTAAGGCGGAGTCATAGTAACAGACTACATAAATGAGCCATCATCTGTGAAAAGGGGGCTTAATGCATCTGCGAAAAGTATCGACCCAGGTCAGCCTGCGCAGTTCGCGGAGGCTGACCTAGGCCGAACCTTTTTTCTGCTTGTCAATTTTCAGCATGTTAATGATTTGGTCGGTTGTGAGACAAAATGGACTTTATGGATCTATGATCATGTGATGACTTGCTTTGTACCAAGCATCACGGAGATGCATGAAGCCCCCTTTTTGCCAGAACGTGGCTCACGATCAAAGGTCTTAACCGTTCGTTGGATGACGTTGTATCTTTGCTGTGTCAAAGTCTAGCTCATATTAACTCTGAAGGAAAGCGAAAGGGCTGCAAATAGGGCTATCACGACCTCTATGGTTTTTTTTGTTTGTTTGTTTCCTAAGTCATCAATTAATAGACTCATTCCTTTGTCAACCCACTTGATCATTGATTCATTGATTCATTATATAGTTTGTCAGTTAGTGATTACATTATGGTTATGAATTCATTCATTGTTTCATTTCAATGATTGACTTTTTTTTCAGTTTCTGTAGAAACGATGAATCAACAGAAAAAGTATATTGGAGAAGACTTCGTGTGCATCTTGCGGGGAATTATTATCTTGATCTTCGGACTTGTGGTATACTACAGGGAGGCAGCACAATTGAAAGTCAACGAACTTTATAATGCACTACGTCAAAGTCGGTTCTACAGTTCTGTTTATTTCGAAACGTTATTAGCTACAGCGTGTTTCACCATCATTATTACATTCCATCCAAGGCTTGTCTCAAGGTACGCATACTTTGATGTATTTAAGATTTCATCGTCTGTCACTACTAGGAAACTTACGACGTGGGAGAAAGTAAGGAATGTTTTCTCCTATATTGGGCCATTGATGGTGCTCGACACGTTTATGGTGAAAAAATACTGCGGCGTGGAACCAGTCATATGGGTGAAGAAGCGAAAAGACTGGATCCAGTCCACACGGGCACTTCCTGCGGAAGCGCCAACCATCTTTGAAATTTTCTATCAGCTCGTGTTGAGTATAATAGTGTACGACTTTCTGTTTTTCTGTTGTCATTTTGCACAGCACAAGAACTACTTTCTGTATAAATACATTCATAAATATCACCATGACCACGAGACAATGCATGCACATGTGACAAATCAACTGTCGGTTTCCGAAAGACTGATTTTAGTTTTGTCTGCCAATTTTGCTCTCAAATTATTTAACAGCCACCCCCTTACAAGAACAATATTCATTCCAATATTTTTGGGCTTATTGATAGACAACCATTCTGGATATGATTTGCCATTCGGCTTTCATCGGTTGATTCCGTTCGGCATCGCTGGAGGAGCGGTAACACACTACCAACATCACATGAGTGGTAAAAGAGCCTACCAACCTATCTTCACTTACTTAGACTATCTCGTAGAATATTTTAGCAAAAAGCACGATTTATAATCCATCAAGAGCCTGTAACAGTTAATATGCTATAAGGGCATTATTGTAGTAATCTATAAAAAGAACAAGACAAATTTTTGATGCATAGCATCAAAGAAGCCGGCAATTTTTTTGTTACCATCAATGAGGATGGTGCTTTAGGAATAACTTGCTTATCAGAAGTTGTGTTACTTTTAAATTAAAAATTCTGGAGAATAAGACTAAGAATGTTCTTAAGAATGGTTGGTGAATACAGACCCAGTAGAAAATTTTACCGACTGCAACAATTTGGGGGCTAATTAAGATTTTTTTTTTGCTGTGAATCCGATTTTTTGTTTAACTCTTTACCAAACGACAAACTTTTAGACTAATCCAAATTAAAAGCATTTGCAGACGACAAAATAGATGTGACTCAAAAATTGAAATTTGTTTTGGAAAGGATAGAAAACATTGTGGGAAAAGGAGAAAATGCTGGTTACCAGCATTTTCTCCTTTTCCCACAATGATTTCATAATGCCTCTTTTTTCAGGGTCGTTAAAACACGGGATTGTGTGGTAAAGAGTTAAACACTAATATAAACTTCACTTTTTTTCCTGCATACATTCGGAAAGAGGACAGTTACATTCAGTAAACAGGGATGGTGCAATTTTGCTCTTCAGATAAAAGCATGGTCATTTTGGATTAGGTATTTTCTCTATTTTGACAAGATCAAAACACTGTTATCATTCTTACATGAATATGATCCTATATACCGTAGTCAGACCTCCAGGTAAGAGGGAGTGATAGTATTGTAAATCCATTATTTCCCTTCCAAACCCTATGTTGTGGGTACTCATTAGAATCGTCTCTATGAGACGATTCTAATGAGTACCCATAACATGGGGTTTAGTGGAGACTGATTAATATTTTCAATTTTGAAATCAAAATCACTCCCTCTATCTGGAACTCTGCCGTAGCTGATGTACATTATTGCATGATCACTTGACATTCCAACAAGCCTTCACAAAATTTTAGCTAAAAAACCTTTACCAAACAATTACATGTTCTAATTAATGACCCTGAAGAAAAAGGCTTCTGAAACCACGGCGAGAAAAGTATAAAATGCTTGTCACAAGCATTTTCTCCTTTTCCACAATGCTTTCTATCATTTCAGAGCCAAATCTCATCATTATAACCAAATCTAATTTGTCGTCTGCAACTGCTTTGAATTTGGACAATACTGTCCAAAATTTTAGCCCTGTCCAAGTTGAAAGCATTTGCAGACGACAATTTCAATGTGGCTAAAATGATTGCAGTTGTTCTGAAAGGTTAGAAAACATTGTGGGAAAAGGAGAAAATGCTGGTTACCAGCATTTTCTCCTTTTACCATAATGTTTTCAAATGGCTTCTTTTTCAGGGTCCTTAAAAGTCGGGATTACGTGGTAAAGATTTAATCCTTCACTAAACAATTGTATGTTCTAGTGACCCTGAAGAAAAAAGCTTCTGCAACCATTGCAATAAAAGTATAAAATGCTTATCACAAGCATTTCTTCCTTTTCCTACAATGCTTTCTACCAGTTTAGAGACAAATCTCATCATTATAACCAAATTGGATTTGTCGTCTGCAACTGCTTTGAATTTGGACAAGTTCTAAATTGTGTTGTAGGGTACAGAGTTGAGAGGCTAACTAGTCCATTGAAGAAGTACCATCAATTTGTTTTTCCTTTGCTTCTTGCTTTATTTCTTGATTCTTAGCTATTGCCTTACTAAATTGAACAATAAAATACTTTCAAGTTTGGTTTGACTATGAAAATCTGAATAGCCCCCTTACAATGTAATAGTTGAACATGTAAATGAGCCATGCTCTGGCAAAAGGGGGATTAATGCATCTCCGTGATCCATGATACCAAGCAAGCCATCACATAATTAAGGATCAACAATACATGTAGCCTCTTTTTTAATACAATCAACTTAATCATCAGGTAGACTGGTCCTTAAATATACAGAAAATTTACAAATAGCGAAAAGTTTCAGCCCAGGTCAGCCTGCACAGTCCAAGCGGGCTGACTTGGGTTGATACTTTTCCCAGATTCATTAAGACCCTTTTTCACAGAGCATGGTTCAAGTGCAATGATGTACAACATCAGTCAAAAGCTGTCGAGGGTCATTTATAACTCGGTGCAAAACCCAAGTTTGGCTGGAGCCCTAAAGCCACAAAATAAGTGCAATACCCTTAAACGCTACATCAAAAGTTCCATTACATTTCCTTTCCAGCCTTACTTTAGACCTTTGAAAGGGTAGAAAACATTGTATGAAAAGGAGAAAATGATGGTAACCAGCATTTTGTCCTCCTGCAACTACGTTTCAATAGTCTTCTTCCTCAGGGTTATTAAAACATTTGAGACATGCTCTGGCAAAAGGGGACTTAATGTATCTCTGTCATCCATAATTCAAGCAAGTCATCACATATTTATGGATCCATAAAATCCATTTTGTCTAGCAACCAACTGAAACGTGAGGTACACTGGCTTTTGACATGCAGAAAAATTACCAAAGCAAAAAGTGTCGGTCCAAGTTAGCCTGCGCGGAATAACCTGGGCCAATACTGTCTGCAAAAGCATCAAGCCCCCTTTTCACAGAGCATGGCTCATAAATAAATGCCCAAGGATTTAGTGTGTCTCAATTGTGCTCTGAGTATGCAAGGCTTGTCACAACAAAGGTACATTCTTACAAAAAAAGTTATTACAAAAAGTTTCCAATTGTAAACAGATTAATTACACAAACTTTCCTGCTAAGATACAATACAGTCAAATCTGTGTACAGCAGCCAGCCAAGGGATGTGCCCAAATTGGCTGCTGTACACAGATTGGCTGCTGTTCACAGTACTTATTTCTCGCACATTATTATCATACTATAGTTGATACATTGTACTTTGCAGTATTGTTCCAGCTTGTTGAATCATCTATTGTATGTTACAATAAAATTCTGCCTCACATTTTGTAAAAAAAAAAAGGACTTAAATAAAAGGATTTTATTTAAAAGATTTATTTCACTTTTCATTTATTTTCCATCATATTTAAACAATAAAGTGCTTACAAGTCTCATGTTATACTATGTACATCTGAACTGTTTGCTAGAAAGCATGTCAAAACTTTAAAAAATTACATGTTGCTTAACCCTTTCCCAAAGGGCAAATTTTGGACCAGACCAGATTGAAAGCATTTTGCAGATGTTAATAAACAGTTGCTAAAAATATGATTTTTCTATATGATAGGGTAGAAAACATTTTGGGAAAAGGAGAAAATGCTGGTTTTGCAACAGTCTGAATTTGTGTGCGGCCTACACCAAACTCAGTAGCAACAATCCGTGAAGAACGTCCAGATTCAAGCATTTGAACAATTTTCACACGGTCCTCTAGAGAGAGGAATTTACGTTTCGAGAGCGACATGATAGCAAGAACTGAATGCAACAGAAAATTTCCATCCATTTTTAAAAACAACGGGTTCGCAGTTTAGTTAAAGTGTAAACAACTTCGATTGACGTGATGTACAATTTCATATTATTACAACAAATTACCCATCTGCAAAAATACCGACAAACTTTCATTGCCATTCATCCTTTAAAGATCAAACATGAAAATAAACAACAATTGTCGGTCATTTTAATCGTAATTAGGTGTTGTATAATCTGTAATTGTCTGTTTGCACGTTTTACATTGTGTTAAGTCGACTTCGTCAATAACTACGGTATAGTGTTAATTATCGATTTTTCATATCCGATAAATTACGTCGTGTGTTGTGTCAGCTGACCTTTGTTTAGGTGTGATATACTGTTGATCCCGACTTATTAATGTGACCGTTGGCTGCATTTCACGATATCACGCTACAAACAGTGCAATGAAAGAAGGAAATTGCACGGGGGGGGATTCGAGTGGCCGTTGTCGATAGATCGGCCGCTGTTCAGGTATGACCGCTAACTCAGATTTGACTGTATATTGCACACAGATAAAAATAGACACAGTGGAACAAAAATTCTGAGACATGCTCTGTGAAAGTGGGGTTTAATGCATCCGCAAAAAGTATCAACTCATATCAGCCTGTGCTGTCCCCACTGGCTGACGTGGGTCAATACTTTTAGCTATTTGTACATTTTCTGCATGGCACAGGACCATTTTACCTCCAGATCCAGTCGATTGTTAGACTAAACAGATTTTATGGGTCCATACTAAAGTCATGACTTGCTCGGTATAATACATCACAGTGATGCATTAAACCCTCTTTTTGCCAGAGCATGGCTCTTCTGTATCTGCAACGTCAAATATGGTCCCAAACATGGTATGCCGATGTCTTGATATGTTACGTCATTGAAGATCTATATCATAATAATTATCCACCATATTAGCCATTAATAAAAAGAATGTTATGACATATCAGACTAATACAATTTGGTATCTTTTTTAATGAAATTGTCACTAATTGCAATATTTGAGTCATGCTCTGGCAAATGGAGGCTTAACGCATCTCCGTGATACATGATACCAAGCATGTCATTACATACTTAAAGATCCATAAAAGTCCATTTTGTGCAACAACCGACTGATTCAGGAGGCACACAGGTCCTTGGATATACAGAAAATTGACCAATAGCAAAAAGTTTCGGCCCAGGTCAGCCTGTGCAGACTGCGCAGGCTGACCTGAATCAATACTTTTCGCAGATGCATTAAGCCCCCTTTTCACAGAGCATGTCTCATTTTGTTGTTTAAATATGTAGTTATACTATAAAGGGAATACATATACTATGTTGTATCAACTTTCCTGGTGCTTGTAACTGTTTCTTGCTTCATGGCAAAGTCGTGAGATCTCACTTTACCTTTGGTTTTGTGAGGTGTACATTTTCCCCGCAGCTCAAAGCATACACAAGCCCCAAGAAAGTTATTACAAAAAACATAGTATGTATGCAGCCAAATCCTATTGAGCGTTTTTAGAAATAAGAGTTCAAATACAAAATCTGTAGTTTTCATGCTCGCAATTTATGTGAACAGCACAAGGAAAAAGAAATGCGTAATATTGCGCTAATCTACTTACACGTATAGTAGGATCAGGGGAGGTAACCAGTCTATACTAGTTTAAGAAGAGTTACGCTGCCTGTGGGGTCAATCATTAATCAGTTATTAAATAAATATCTATAAATACGAAATCTTTACTTTTCATGCTCGAAATTCATCTCAACAGTACATACAAAAAAAAAGAAAAAATGCATAATTTTGAGCTTAATAGCAACATACTATTAAAAGTATTTGAGTGAGTATGTCGGAAAAGTTGTGCAATGATGTATCCCAAAATTCCCCATGTGCATAAAAAAAAAAAAGGCATTCCTACTGGAAGCCGGCTTCAAGAGCCGGCTTTCCAATAATCTATAGTTTTCTTCACACACACACACACACACACACACACACACACATCTGGAAAAAGTATCGACCATGTCTGCCTGCGCAGTCCGCGTAGGCTGACCTGGGTCGAAACATTTTGCTACTGATAAATTCGCTGTTGATAAATTTTCTTCCCTGTCAAAGGACAATTCCACATATGGTTAGAAAATAAATGGGTTCCCGATATGCGACGACTCGCTTATTATAATGCATCACAAATATTCGAGTCATGCTCTGTGAAAAGGAGGCTTACTGCATCTGCGAGAAGTATCGACTCAGATCAGCCTGCGCAGTCCGCGCAGGCTGACCTGAGCCGAAACTTTTCGCCATTGGTCAATTTTCTGTATGTCCAAGGCCCATTTTACTTCTTGATAACGTCGGTTGTAGAAAAAAAATGACTGTCATGGATTCAAATTATGTGATGGCTTGATAGTTATAACTTGCATCACGGAGATGCATTAAGCCTCCTTTTGCTAGAGCATCGATCATTAATTGAACCCTCTTTTCCCAAAGCACTGCTAAAATGGAGGATAACCCTTAAACTACGTTTCGCTACTATAGTTTAACCCTTATCCTGCTAAATAAGTAAAATGAAACTTTCATGCCGATAGTAAAAACCCAACTTTTCCCATATCAAAGGTATCTTTGGAGGGCAGATATCTCCTTATCGGACAGTGTAGATCCAAGATCAAAATGCACGTTCTGTACAGTCTGATCTTGATCTACACTGTCCGCAACTTAAGGTTTAAGCGTGCAGTCTGATCTTTGATCTACACTGTTCACTCTGTTCAGACATTATATCAGAGCAACCTTGAAATTGCTTTTGAGCCATGCTCTGGCAAAAGGTGGCTTAATGCATCTACTTGATGCATTATACTAAGCAAGCCATCACAATGTTATGGATCTACTATAGCCACTGTTTTTAACAACCGACTTAATCATGAGGTAGACAGGTCCTTGGACATACAGGAAAAATTTCCGATAGCGAAAAGTATCGGTCCAGATCAGCCTTCGCAGACTGCGCTGGCTGACCTGAGTCGATACTTTTCCCAGATACATTAAACCCACTTTTCACAAAGCCTGGCTCATTTATTTGGATCTTACATTTCTACAGTTAAAATGTTTGTTGGGTTTATTCGGCACTTCCACGGTTAACATAAAAATAGGTATGCCATGTGAACAGTGGGTTTGTACAAAAAGTATCGATTCAGGTCAACGTGCGCAGTCTGCCTAGGCTGACCTGGGTCGAAACTTTTTCGTTGTAGGTCAATTTTTTGCATGTAAAAGGACCAGTCTACCCCATGATTTAGTCGGTTGTTAGACGAAATGGACTTTATGGATCCATAATTATGTAGTGACTTGTTTGGGACAATGCATCATGGAGATGCATGAAACCCCCTTTTGTCAGAGCAAGGCTCAGTAATAAAAGTCACATACTGACATAACTGGAACCATCACCGAAGTTGACTTGTTTCATGTATCCCTGCTAAATGCTTGGATAAAAAAAAGGAAGGATGTGCATTACTATAAACTTTTTTAAATTCAAGAATCATCTCCCCTTAAATTTTTATTGCAATCCACATCCTTCTTTTTCATCAAGAGGAGATAATTCTTGAACGATTAAGCGTTATCCACATTTGGAGTAGTAAAAATAAATGAGCCATGCTCCTGAAAAAGGGGGCTTAATGCATCTCCGTGATTCATTAAGCCTATCGAGCCATCACATAATTATGGATCCACAATAGCCACTTTTTTTTTTTTTAACAACCGACTTAATAATTAAGATGCATTAAGCCCCCTTTTCACAGAGCATGGTTCATACGTGTTTTTTAAACCTAACCGTGTTGGTTATTGAAGGCATACCTTATCAACTATTCAAATTTTAATAGTTTTCAGATTAACTCTTACACTGCTAAATAAGTGAAACGAGAATCTCCACTCAATTAGTAAAAAACCAAATATTGCAATTTCAAAGTACACCTCATATCGCTAGAAAAATACCTTATCGGGCAGTGTAGATTCAAGATCAGAACGTATAATTTGTGCAGTCTTATCTTATATCTACACTGTCTGCTAAATCGCCCAGAGTCGCCCTTATGTTTAAATGCTTAGTATCCAAACAAGACAATATCAACAAAGAGATTTCAAAAGAGACAAACCAAATGCCAAAGTCCACTTTTCAACAAACAATGAAAAAAAAAAATCACTCGATTCTGTTTTCCTTACTACAATCATAATGTTTAGTTTTCTCCAACAATTATTTATATAATTCTTCACAGAAAATTGGGCACACCTTTCCATTGACCTCAGAAAGGACACATCTCATGATAAAGTAGAAAAGCATCGAATTTCATCAAATTTTCTCACATACGGCTCTTTGAGTTCCCTTACCAGACTTTGGTTCCTCAATACTTCAGATCTCTCCAAATTGAATGGGGATCGTGTGGTAAAGGGTTAAAGTCGTGTCAGTTCATCATTAGTGCCATCTATTGAGCTATGGCGAAGTATAAGAAAAGTACCAAATTCAATTGCAGCCATCGTCTTATGAAATGAACAGATTTTTTGTTAAGCTAGAAAAACATTTGAACCATGCTCTGGCAAAAGGAGGCTTATTGCATCTCCGTGATGCGTGATACCAAGGAAGTCATCACATAACTATGGATCAATAAAATCCATTTTGTCTAACAACTGACTGAATCACGAGGTAGACTGGTTCTTTGACATACAAACAAAATGATCAATAGCGAAAAGTTTCGGCCCAGGTCAGCCTGCGCGGATTGCGCAGGCTGACCTGTGTCGATATTTTTCGCAGATGCATTAAGCCCCCTTTTCACAGGGCATGGCTTCTTTATTAGTCATTGGTATTTTCAAGTAGACAATACCTGGAAATTACGATAGATACGTTGAAAGTGGTTTTCTTGATCGTCTAAAACGATGTACATTTTTTTTTTTCATTTAAGTATTTGATATAAAAGTGACAGATGTTATGCATAGTAGTCGTTGAATATAATTTACATTTCATACAGTTCCTCCGTAAGTCACCGTATTGAATTTCTTGATAGAACCGAATCTCAAATTGTTTCATTGAAATACTAAAGGGAGATAACTTTGGGTAAACTTTCTAGATGAAATGCAAACTAGTTTATTCACCTTAATTTTTGTAAGGAAATTGTATGACGTAAGCGTACTCCGAATGACGATGGCTGTTTATTACTGGTGACGCCATACGATTATAAATACTTCGTATAACTAGATAAAGTTCCAGCACGCCGCAGCCTTTGCGCAGGTATGCGTTTGTATCGCTGTGATTCTGAACAAAGAAAAGTCTGCCATGTAAATGATTTATTTGTTGCCTATATGCTTATTAAAACTTGCATCTTTAGTACAAAACACAGAATCTCTCAGATCGTCATCAAAACGCTCTCAGTACACCAGAATTCACCATCGTTTTGAAATGTGTCCGGGAGCACACAATCTGAACCCCAAACAAAAAAAAAAATAGTCGGAGCCATCGACGGTACACTGGATGAAATTAACAGATCTTAATAAAACTAAGAGCATTACAATTTATTAGTCCTATATTTTTTTCATGTGATAAATTCTAAAGTAGCGTTATATAATACTCGAAAAATATAAATGAGCAATGCTCTGGAGAAAGAGGCGTTAATGCATCTCAGTGATGTATCATACCACGCAAGTCATCACATGATCATGGATCCATAAAGTACCTTTTGTCTAACAACCGACTTTCATCTGACAGTCGACTTAATCATGAGGTAGACTGGTCCTTGGACATGCAGAAAATTGACCAATAGCAAGAGGTTTCGGACGGGGACTGCGCAGGCTGACCTGAGTCGATACTTTTAGCAGATGCATTAAGCTCCTCTTCACAGAACATGGCTCAAATATATTGGATTCAGAGTGATTTTCCAAGACATCATAATGATTTGCGAGGTTTTTTTCTTTTTTTTTTTTTTTCGTTTATTTGACTGAAAGTTTACAACATTTATAGTAATTCAAGATATACATTCAAGTTTCAAGATATACATTCAAGGTTCAAGATATACATTCAAGATTCAAGATATACATTCAATATATACATTCAAGATACATATATACATTCAAGTTTCAAGATATACATTCAAGATTCAAGATATACATTTCATACAGTTTGTTTATCAATGGTAAGTCACCTTGTTGAATTTCAAGATACTGTAGACGACATCGAATATTCAGTAAATGTTTTTTTTTTTAAAGTACTAAAATGACATGATTTTTGTACACATTCCTTAACGCTGCGAAACCTTCTTATGTTGCACAAACTTGACAAAGTTTCAAGTCACTTAACAACATATGGCCCGCAACATGCGAAATGAGACCTACGGACATTTGCGTATTGTGTCCCGGATTAGCCTGCGCGCAGTCCGCGCAGACTAATCCAGGACGACAGTTTACGACTACATAAGATTTTTTCACACAGTAGACTTTCGTGAAACAGAAAATCGCACTAAAAAGGGGAAGTGGCGTCTCGGATTAGTCACAGACTGCACAGGCTGATCTGGAACGACACACTTTTACGAATATGTCCGAAGGCCCCTTTTCGTGTGTTGCTCGTCATATACGTTTCATGCCGATTTTGTGTCCATAGTAAACCATCATGTTGAATTTTAAAATATTGTCAAAGCTGAAAGTGCTAGTATATTGCAATTTAAACTGCTCAATGGACATGGCATGCAGTGCCCGGGTCTTTCAATGTCTTTTCTACACTATGGAAAGTTGTTCATCTGTTCGATGAAACGCGATGGAATTTTTGAAAATACAAAATGCTAAGGATCATATTTTATAACGTCTGCTACTTTCATTAAGCTGTGACGACATGAAAAAAATGATCCTTTTTGGAAACGTTATTTAGTGAGGAATTTCATTAAAATAAGTATCGTGGAATTGTTCATTGATGCGTGAACCTGGCCGACAGAACGTAATGGTCGATAATCAACAATTTTTGGATGGCAGCCTAACTTCTGAAAATTGGGAAAATGAAAGGTTTGTGAGTTTTAGTTTCGTTAATAGCGTGTATGGTGCCCGCGGGCATTGATTACGGCCTGGCATCGCCGCTGCATGCAGCTAATAAGCCCGCAGAACTTATTCTTGAATGAGAGTCTGTTCAGCTCCCGGTCAATTACTGGTTGGACTTGACGGGAAGAAATGGCTTTCTGTATCATATCCCATGCGTGTTCAATGTAATTTAAATCCAGGAATCTCGCTGGCCGATCCAATCACACAACTGCAGCTTGCTCAAGATAATGGTTGGTGATGCGGACCCTGTGTGCACGGGCGTATCATCCGTCAGGATAAATATCAGGACCTGTATCAACTGCAGTCAGGTGTACATCCAAACTTTCATTGACGTCACAGTATTTCTCTGTCGCCAGGGAGCCGTTTGCAATGATATGTAGAAGACAGAAAAACATCGCTGGAAAAGGAGAAAATGCTGGTAACCATCATTTTCTCCTTTTCCCACGATGTTTTCAGAAGGCTTTTTTCCAGGGTCGTTAAAAGACGACATTGTGCAGTAAAGTTTAAAGAGTGAAACGTTCATTTGACATTCTCCAAACCCTAGTCCGCCTGTCCGTGAAGTCCATCCTGAATCTTAACTAATCTGTGAATATTTGTTTGAAGATGATCCTTTTCTTGTAGTAGTTTGCGTTACCCTATATCACTCAGTCTACATGTATTTTCAGACTATTTTTGGCACCATTTGCTTCTTTGCTAACTATGAGCTAGATAATTGACATAAAATTTTCAAGCCGATAGTAAAAACCCAAAGTTTGTTATTTCAAGGAAAATTTTGGGAGGAAAAATATCTCCTTACCGCAGTGTAGATCCGAGATTAGACTGCACGTTCTATGCAGTCTGATCATGATCTACACAATCAGCAGTAAAATGTGGAAAAAGAGGCGATTGCCGGCGTGATTCTTTTTCATTATTATTTTTTTTTTTCGAGTGCCTCTTACTGTCTCTGCTTTTTTTTTAAAAGATCCTTTTTGCTATTCTTTTCTGTCCTTTTCTTGATTGACTGCTTAACCCTTTACCAGACGACAAAATCTTAGCGTTGTTCAAATTTAGAGCATTTGCAGACGACAATTTCAATGTGGCTCAAATGGTGCAATTTTTCCTTTGACAGGGTAGAAAACATTTTGGGAATAGGAGAAAATGCTGAATACCAGCATTTCTCCTTTTCCCACAATGTTTTCAAAAGGCTTCTTTCCCAGGGTCATTAAATGCGTCATTTGCGGTTAAAGGTTGAAAAAAAAGAAGAAATTTGGTTTAAATGGCACGCATTAACCGATAGTCTGCTTAACGATCCGGTCTGACAATTTTATGTGAAAGCAGTTGTTAGAGATTTTTACGGGATTAAAGCCAGATGAGTTATTTAAAAAAAAAGGGGGGGATCAGATAGCAAGTTCCGTTCAGTCTGATCGTGATCTGTACCTGTCACCTAAAGCACCTAAAGTATACTAATATCTCAGCATCTTAAACTGTTGATTAATGGATCGTGACTATGTGGCCTTTCGAACCCTTTACCGAACTATCCGGCATTTTTACGGTCTTAACCCTATTCCATACAATCCCGAGTTTTAAAGTTCCTAGAGAAGAGGGCTATTGAAAACATTGTGGTAAAGGGAGAAAATGCTGGTAACCAGCACTTTCCTCTTTTCCAACAATGTTTTCTAGCCTGTTAAACACAGAAATGATTAAGCTACATGCATTTTGTCGTCTGCCAATGCTTTGAGTTTGGTCGAGTCCAAATTTTGTCGTTTGGTCAAGAGTTAAAAGAAGAAGGCTTTCAAAAACATTGTGGGAAAAGGACAAAATACCTGGAATCATCACGAAGATAACCTCCAGCATTCGAAACACATTTGGTTTGTTGTCTAAAATGCATTCAGTTTGGAAAGATCCAAAATTCGTCGTATAGAAAAGGGTAAAGTTGGAGTTTCGATTTAATGCTTGGTTCTCATTGAACAATGAAATATCCGGGATTTCTATTTATAGAAATACGAAAACCTGAGTCGGGTACACTATTGAAATGCTTTTTTGCCGCATTTACCTAGCGACTGAATGTCAATGAGGACGGTGTAAATTATATTTTCGTCACCGAACAAAACGAGGTTGAAGACGATTTAGTACATTGATGTGAGTAAATATCGTGTGGTTCGATGTCGTTCTTTTTTTATTCTCACGGTGTTTTTCGGGAAAGCCTGTCTGTTATTTAAAGCCTATCTTTAATTTGTCTGTCTGTGTGTCTTTATACGTAACCCTGCTTCTGTCTGTCTGTCTACTTTTCTGTGGGCACGTGGAAGTTGTTCCTTTGTCCGATCTGTCTGTCCGTCCGTCCGTCTGTTTGGCTGTCTGGCCGTCGGCCAGTCGGTCGATTTATATGTGTTTCATCACATGTATGTACAAATATGCACTAATATGCACAGCTCATCCTCATGAACACCGCCTTTTATCATTATAAATTTTAAACTTCAATCACGTGATGTATGCAATGTATATGTTTGTGAAATGTATCGGGGAAATGTTTTTTGTTCATGTCTGTTTTGTCTGTCTATCTGCCTCTCTCTCTCTCTCTCTCTCTCTCTCTCTCTCGTGCGCGCGCGCGCAATCGCGCTCTTCCCCTTACTCATGTTAGAAAGTGCTTTTGAAAGGAGGACAGACCTCTCGATGATGAGACCTCGGCCTGTATTTACTTAACAGCCATTCTAAATCGCATACCTAGTCTTAGTCTAAATTAAGAAAGAAAGAAACGTCTGATTGGTTAAACTGTTTCGTCTAACCAATCAGAAGATGTGTTATTTCGAAACTTAGAAAGTCCGGGAGAATTAGACCAAGAATGCTTTTAACCTTTTGGCTGCTAAGCGTGACTCAGTGACCTTTTGCGGACAGTGTAGATCAAGATCAGACTGCACAGAACGTGCAGTCTGATCTACCCTGTCCGATATGAAGATATTTTCCCGAAAAAAAGAGAAAACTTTGAAGTAGCAAAAGTTTGGTTTTTACTACCGGCCCAAAAGTTTTATTTTACTTACCTAGCAGGTTAAGGGTTAGGATTGGTTTGTGAATACGGGCCCTGTTTTTCTTTTCTACTCATTTTCATACGCAGTTAATGTACAATAACGTAATAATTATACTTGCACTGTTAGGGTATGATAAGGATGTTACCATGCGGCATAATCCCACGAACTACCCGCAATGCATATTGCTGGGGGGGGGGGGGATACCACGAAAAACGTACGGAATGAATGTTGAAATAGCGAATACGCAACTCCTTCGTATTCAACATTGCAAAATTCAATCCGCACGTTTCTTGTTTTATCTCCCCAAAATTGGCCGGCAAAATATAAGGTGGGAGCCCGCGGGATCATACCTACCATTCACATGTTTTATATGTCTATTGTGTGTATTTTGGGCCAGTGGTTTTATGGTTATGAAGTCAAAATGTACTTTTAAAGATACATCCGTACAGTCGGAGAGAAAAAAAAACGCTGTACAATTTGATAGACTGTAGAATGGTTCAAAATTTAGTTAGCTATGTAAACATAGATGAATTACCTATAGATATTGTGTAAGGGATAGATACATATATGTTGTATGGGAAATCTGAGATTTAAAACCGGAAACGTCACAACAGTGATTTATTTGATGGCCTCCAGAAAATGAAATGCATTTTCTATCGGTCGTAATCTACCTTGCGACCGTCAAGGGCATTATTTGGCATGAAGATATAATAATGATTATAGTTTGATAAACCAAAGATGAAATGGGTTAAAAAGTGGCTGAATACAATTATAGATATGTATTGAAAATGTTATGGCGTAGAATGGAAGGGTTTAAAATCAGTACACATAAACGACATTCATGTACATGTAATAGAACGAATCATGCAATTTTCCGATATAAACATGGACTAAACCCTTTCCACGTTTTAATAAACCTGAATAAAGAGCCCTTTGAAAATATAGGGTGGGGGTTACCAGTATTTCTCCCTTTTTCCCACAATGTTTTCTACCCCATCAAAGGCAAATTCCATCATTGGAGCAATACTAAAATTGTCGTCTGCAAATGCTTTCAATTTGGACAAGTCGATTTTTTTGTCGTCTGGTTGGGCAAGTCTACATTTTTGTCGCCTGGCATAAAGTTTATGTCTATAGGGTGTATTGTCAGCTGTTTTATAATTATGAAATAAAAATGTAATGTTGAAATGTTATGACGAAGAGTGGAAGGGCTAAAATTCAGTATACATGAGCGATATAACCCTTTACACCATAATTCCGAGGCTTGACGACCCTGAGGAAGAAGGCTTTCGAAAACTTTGTAGGAAAAGGAAAAAATGCTGGTAACCAGCATTTTCTCCAATTAACACAATGTTTTCTTCCCTTTCTGATAAAGAAATCATCATTTGTGCCAGACTGAATTAGTCGTCTGCAAATGCTTTCAGTTTGGACCAGTCTAAAATTCTGTCGTATGGTAAAGAAATAATAGAACGAATCATGCATATTCCGATGTAAACATGTACTAAATCCTTTCCGTGTTTTAACAACCCTTAAAGAAAGAGGCTTTTGAAAACATGGGGGGGGGGGGGGGGGAATATGCTGGTTACCAGCATTTTCTCATTCCCCCCCCCCCCCCCATATTTACTTCCCTTTCAAAGACAAATAACATGATTTGAGCCACTTTTGAAATTGTCGTCTGCAAAAACTTTCTATTTGGACTAGTCTAAAATTTGTCGCCCGCTAAATAGTTCATGGGGCGAATCATGAATGCATTTACCCTTAGACTCATACTGTAAAAATCTCTTCACTGTCAGTAACTGTATAATTATATAATTTCGAGACTGCCTCTTTCCTCGAAAAATCCTAACTGGACAGCGTAGATCAGATATTAGACTGCACGTATCTCTTGAAGTCTGATTTTGACTTGCATGTATATCGTTCCAAAGAGCAATTAAATTCGAATGCTAGAATACTTTCATAACTGACATTTCCTCATTGAACAAAATGCAACGCAAATATAAATACAATTTTGAGATGGTACTGGCTGTTTTTGCTACTTAATGTACTTTGAGAGTAGAGTCCACGAACGTAATGTGCAGTCTGATCTTTACAAATACAGTTCGCAAAAGTAACTAAAATTAATCTGAACTTTATAAGTTAATTAAACAAACAGCATGTCGACAGAGGAAGCATGTTGAAAAGAAAAAGAATGTGGGATAAGGACAAATTGCCTGTTACCGGCGATTTCTCCTCTCCTCTCCTGATAATGTTTTCTTCCCTTTCAAAGAGCTACTGCCAATTTGAATGAACTTAGAACTTATCGTCTACAAATGCTTTCACTTAAGCGGTTTCAAATTTGTTGTATAGGAAAGAGTTTAATTCCTGAAAAGATTTCATGAAAATTTCAAACGAAAGGTAAAAACCAAAATATTGCAATTTCAACTTTCTCTTTTCGCAGATTTAAAGTCCCCTCTATATCGAACAGTTTAGATCCAAGCTTAGACTGCATGGTGCAGTCTGATCTTGATCTGCACTGTCTGCAAAAGTACACTGAGTTGCGCTTATCAACCGGAAGGGTTAACGCTGCAAGGGTTTTATCTCTACACAATGCAGTCGCTCCTTTTATATTTATGGCAATCGATCGGATCATCTCATGTTTAACCCCTCACCACACAATCCATGATTTTAACAACCTTAAGAAAGAGGGCTTTTGAAAACATTGTGGGAAAAGGAGAAAATGCTGGTAACCAGCATTTCCCCTTTTCCACAATGTTTTCTGTCCTATCATAGATAACTTCCAAAATATGGGCTGCGTTTAATTTCTAGTCTGCAAATGCTTTGGGTCTAAAATTGTGTCGTGTGATGAAGGGTTAACCGATTCTTTGCAGCACACCACTTTAACCCTTAGCCCTATCCAGACAACAAAGTTTCAGACTTGTCCAAAATGAAAGAATCTGCAAACGACAGATTAAATGTGGAAAGGACAGAAAACATGTAAGAAAGGGGGAAAACACTGATTACCAGTATTTTTTCTTTTCCAACAATGTTTTCAAAAGCCTCCTCAGGGGACATTAAACCGCGGATGTTTTGGTAAAGGGTTAAATCGTAAAATAAATGAAATAGACTTCCTTAATCATGAAAAATGACCATGACATTGCAATTTTCAAGGGTGTTTTGCCAGAATACTTCACAAATAGCAGACTGTGTTTATTACAGATCAGACTACTCGTTCTATTCGTCTGATCTTGATCTACATTGTCCGCAATAGCACAATGAATCGCTTATCAGCCTGAAGGGTAAAACACCCCGGTGGTTTAATGTCTACACGATGCAGTGGCATTGATATGGCAATCAATAAATCGAACCATCTCTTGTTTTATTTTATCGTTGTATTACAATAATTTCCGAGACAAATTAGTTGCAGGCCACTTGAACGTTCTACCCAGCAATCCTGTGGTTTAAAGTCGGTTAGGGTGTAGTCATTTCAAAACATTGTCGGAAAAGGAGAAAATACTGGTAACCAGCGTTAAACTGGTACCCGTTGTATCTCCCGTAAGCGTCCGATATACAAAGATCGATAACAAGCTACCAGTTTAAACCAGCGTTTTCTCTTTTTCCAAATGTCTTCCACTGTTTAACCCTTTACCGCACAATGCCGCCTTTTTACGACCCAGGGAAAAAAAGCCTTCTGAAAACATTGTGAGAAAAGGAGAAAATGCAGCATTTTCTCCTTTTCCCACAAAGTTTTCTGCCCTATCAAAGAAAAAATGTACCATTTGAACCACAAAGAAATTGTCGTCTGCAAATGCTTTCAATTTGGACAAGGCTAAAATTTTGTCGTCTGGTACAGGTTTAAACACTGATTCTATTATTGGAGCATGTAATTCGTTGTCAGATCTTGTTCTACGCAGTCCAGAAAAACAGTCAGTCGTAGTCAGTTGAAGAGTTAACTTAGATGATCGCTATAGGAAAACGCCACAACCTATAAAAACGCACGTTTACACCGTTTGGTAGCCTGTTATTGATCTCCGTAAAGGAGGATTACGCAAAATAAAACGGGTACCAGGCCATGTTTTTTTTCTATTTATCGCATCACAAATTCGTGGCATTCGGCATACCTCGGGTGATCCGGTGATCAAATCCCTCGGCTGTATCACGTAGCTTGATATGCACCTACACGGTACATTTCGCACATCTCCGGAAGCACACCGCTTTACCGTTATTGAAATTGTAAGGCTCCTCTTTAGAAAGAACTCATGAGTAAATTTTCTATCGTTATCTTTCTAAGAGTATTTGAGTCGGCAAACAGTTTCTACATTCAAGTTTTAGCGTGGTTTATCAATTCCGTTGGGAGCTTTCATCGACAGATCGATAGAAGTGAATAACTTCACAATGGTTGTTCATGTCGTTGCTAAGCGATCTACAGGGGCGCCGCCATGTTTAAGATCATGTGATTGGTAGTTCAAAATGGAAGCCTCCCAAATACAGACGAGGTTAGATGTAGGTACGGAATCGGCCGAGTTGTGACGAGTGAAATTCGTGGATAACAATGATACGGATACTCGTCGAAGTCTCGATCTAGATATTATTTTTTCGTTCTTTAACACGTTTTTCGGCCGATGACACAAATAAGATGTCGATTCATATCACAGAGATATGAAGTACGATAGATCTTCCGATCTTCCGATCGTTTGAGGAACATGCATAGACCAACATCATATCGGACCACGCTAGCATGTTTGGAACGTTCTTTAGTTCTTCAGTCCGATGTGGTTGTATCGAATAAGGTAGAATGTTGAATATGGAAATGGTTTTTACTTAAACCTCTGTAATAGTACTATTTCCATTTCAAAGCTGTTTTTGTCAAAATATTTTGCGACAGGCGGACTATGTAGATCTAAGATCAGATGGCACATTCTGTGCATTCTAATCTTAATCTACACGGCCCACATAAGCAATGGAATCCGAAATCATTGCTACATGGGTTAATATATGGTCAGATTTGGACTATTGACCTGGATCAGCCTTAATTGTATTCGATTAGTTTTTCAAGTAATCTGATTAGTTTTTCAAGTAATTTGAAATATTTATTTCAAAGAGTCTTTTTTTTTCTTTGCCTGATGACCCTTTTGAAGATTCGGATGTTTGAAGAATAAATTGACATCGCTTGAATTTTGGCATATTGAAAGTGCTCCTCTTTAAAAATTGGCTACAGGCAAACAGAGGTCCAGAAAAGGGGCAGTGTTTTGATTTCAATATTTTTTTACACACCCATCCAGTCGCCCTCTCTTTTGCGAAGAGGCAGGGGAGGGGGTATACCACTTTTACAACATCCGTCTGTTGAAGAACATCAACTACCGTATCTGAAAGTCTGAAAAAATCTCAGTGTGTTGACTTTGAGAAAATTTATGATTTTGGAACTATAATATATAACTTTGTTGTCATATCTAGCACAAAACTGAAATTATTATAATTTGATAGTGCAGGCTTCAAGTCCAAAATTGAGCTTTAATGCCTTCAGCTGGTCATGTTACAAATTATGGGATAGAAAAAAAAAACAAAGGTGGTGACCCCCATTTTTTCCCATCAATAATATATCCTTCTACAAAAAATACCAAATATGAACAAATTCTGTTTTGTAGAAAAAAGTGGGATGACTGTAGTGAACGCCTGGCAAAATACTTCTTAGTCAACACTATCAGCTACACCAACAACAATATCATTTGAGTACTGTATTATTGAGCTTTTTATAGTTTTTTAGCGAAAATAACATTGTTTCTGCAACTTGTGCGTATTTTTGTTATTATATCTAGCACACAGTTCAAATTATTTCAATGTAATTGTCAAGTCAATATTGCACTTAATGCCCCTAGCTGGTTAGGTAACAAATTATGGGATAAAAAAAAAACAAAGCTGGTGATCCCCATTTTTTTTTCATTAATAATACATCATTCTACAAAAATTACAGTGGACCAAGTGAGGCTCGAACCCGGGGTCTCCAGGTCACGAGTCGCAGACTTTACCACTGAGTTATGCAGGATATCTAGTGAGAGGGGGGAGAGTGAGAGAGCGAGAGAGAGAGAGAGAGAGAGAGAGAGAGTAAGAAAGAGAGAGAGTTCAGTGTACCATTGAAAACTTTTCGCTGTTTCAGAAGTAGACTGTCTTTGAAAATAGTTTTGGAAAGTACATTTTCCTCAAATGCTTCTCATGTGAATAAATAAAAATTAAAAGGCCTACCATTTATTTTTACGAAAAACTAATTCATCTAGTAATAGGTCGTAAAGAAGTGTCATTTTCCCAAAAATGGCGTTGTGATGTACTTGTAAGTGACAAGGTAAACCAGAGATTTTTTTACTAGCATGTAGAAAAAAGGACGTTGAAAACATCGTGGAAAAAGAAGAAAATGCTGGTAACCAGCATTTTCTTCTTTTCCCACAATGTTTTCAACCCTTTCTCGGACAAATGCCATCATTTGAGTCAGAACTGATGTTCCGAGGGCATCAGATTCCAAGTATGAACAATTGAAACTTTGCCGTCGAGTATAGAGTTAATGGAGCATAATTACTCGTATTTTAGATTTTTGTCTTCAATCAAAATTTCTCGTTAAACATCAATAAATACTATTTAATGGTTTTTCTTTTCAGGCGTAAAGAAACTGTATCATTAAAAGTTGAAGTTTTGGCTCTTTAATTACGGTTTATTTTCATTAATTCAGTCATGACGTCATCATACCGGGTCATTGCTTACAAAACCTTGTTCGTGCTCAACTCAAAAGAGTATGAAATTTCAAAGGTGTATAAATGTAATTTGAAAAAACTTATGGAGTAATTTCTGTACTTTAGAGCTTTTCTTTGTCTCTGTCTATTGTATCAAAGTTTACACACCGTCTTTAAGCATAAATGAGACTTCAAGTTTAAGTACAAAACTCAGTTGAGCGTGGAGTCAAGTTTTATAAGCACATACACACATACATGTATTTGAACTCTACCTTACATAATCTAGGCCTTAATTTGACAGTTTGACATCCATATAAAACCACAGCGAAATTCTGTCGCGAAGTCTAACTATACCTTAAGAGGCCATTTATCACTCTAACATAAAAAGATATATATATTTTTTTTTTTTATCTATCTATCTATCTATCTATCTATCTATCTGTCTGTCTATCTAAATCAATTTTTATTTATGCTCATTTATTTATTTATTTATTTATTTTTGTTGTTTTTTGTTTGGGTGCTCACAAATGGCATTCTAAATTCATAAAACATTAATGGGCCATGCTCTGGCTAAGGGGGCTTAATGCATCTCCATGATGCGTTATAACAATCAAGCCGTCACATAATTATGGATCCATAATGGCCACTTTTTTTAACAGCCGACTCAATCATTAGGTAAACTAGTCCTTGGACATACAGCAAAATGACTAGGAGCCAAAAGTTTCGGGCCAGGTCAGCCAGATGCCTTATGCCTCCTTTTCACAGAGCACGGCTCATTCAAAAGTTTGGAATTGCTGTGAAAGTCTAGATAGTCTCCTTTATATACATCTTGTATAATTAAGGTCAAAGGTCACCTGAACTTTTCATGCAAAAATAAATCAATGTTTTTTAATCGTTTGATTTATTATCCTCAGAAACAAATTTCATACGGATGACTGAAAAAATCCCTGTATCCGCGAGTCAATTTTGAATACAAATTACAGGGTATAAATGTTGTTGTCGTATTTTCTCCTCTAGCCACAAACTGAATTGCTGCAAAACTCGGAACTTCGTCTGTTTGACGTTTAGAGGCAATGAAGAAAATTTGCGAACCGTATGATTGTATCCGCCAGTGATGAATATGTTTGTGCTGGAAAATTTATTGGCACGATACTGTCCGATAATCTTGCGCTCATAACCGAAAGACCTTGACACATAAGAGAAAGGCACGAACCTCAGACCTATTGATCTATTTATAAGAATACCTCATCCATAATGACAAACATATTACAAAAGATTCCTAGAGAACACAATTATTCAAAAAGTAAACACTAACCGTGAGGTTTTGGTCCAGAATACAATAGTATGGTGATCTTGCGCACTTGTATCCGTACCAAATGACGTCACTTAAAAAAAAAAAGCACCAATAAAGTTACTATAACATAATATTCCTTTTATTATATACTTACAACTTTCAACGACATTTTATTCGAAAACAGTAAACAAAATAAGAACAAATAATCGTGTGGAGATAGTAGGCCTAATTTTGGTTTTATGAATGGCAGATGAATATTATAGCGTGACATTTTGACCATTCCAATGGCCATAATTACATCATCATAGCATATATGGAACCGTATTTGACACTGTGTAGATACGGATTTTTTTTTTAGCTCACCTTAGCACAACGTGCTAAAGGTGAGCTATTGTGATCGCCCTATATCCGGCGTCCGTCGTCCGTCGTCTGTCGTCCGTCGTCCGTCAACAATTTCTTTAAACATCTTCTTCTCCTAAACCACTGGGCCAATCTTGATGAAACTTGGCAGGGATGTTCCTTGGGTGAAGCTCTACCAAAATTGTTCAAAGAATTAAATTCCACCCACAACTCTGGTTGCCATGGCAACAAAAAGGGAAAAAAAGCAAAATCTTTGAAAATCTTCTTCTCTGAAACTAGAAGGCACAGAGCTTTGATATTTGGTATGTAGCATCTCCTAGTGGACCTCTACCAAGTTTGTTCATTTGATGCCCCTGGGGTCAAAACTGGCCCCGCCCTGGGGGTCACAAGTTTGAGCATAGTAACAAAGAAGGAAAACTTTAAAAATCTTCTTCTCTGAAACTTGAAGGCACAGAGCTTTGATATATGGCATGTTGCATCTCCTAGTGGACCTCTACCAAGTTTGTTCATATGATGCCCCTGGGGTCAAAACTGGCCCCGCCCCAGGGGTCACAATTTCCAACATAGGAACAAAGAAGGAAAACTTTAAAAATCTTCTTCTGTAAAACTAGAAGGCATAGAGCTTTGATATTTGGCATGAAGCATCTCCTAGTGGACCTCTACCAAGTTTGTTCATATGATGCCCTTGGGGTCAAAACTGGCCCTGCCCCGGGGGTCACAAGTTCGAACATAGGAACAAAGAGGGGAAACTTTAAAAATCATCTTCTCTGAAACTGGAAAGCGTAGAGCTTTGATATTTGGTATGTAGCATTGCCTAGTGGACCTCTACCAAGTTTGTTCATATGATGCTCCTGGGGTCAAAACTGGCCCCACCCCGGGGGTCACAAGTTTGAGCATAGTAACAAAGAAGGAAAACTTTAAAAATCTTCTTCTCTGAAACCTGAAGGCGTAGAGCTTTGATATTTGCCATGTAGCATCTCCTAGTGGACCTCTACCAAGTTTGTTCATATGATGTCCCTGGGGTCAAAACTGGCCCTGCCCCGGGGGTCACGATTTCCAACATAGGAACAACGAAGGAAAACTTTAAAAATCTTCTTCTGTAAAACTAGAAGGCATAGAGCTTTGATATATGGCATGAAGCATCTCCTAGTAGACCTCTACCAAGTTTGTTCATATGATGCCCTTGGGGTCAAAACTGGCCCTGCCCCGGGGGTCACAAGTTTCGAACATAGGAACAAAGAAGGAAAATTTTAAAATTTTTCTTCTCTGAAACTAGACGGCGTAGAACTTTGATATTTGGTATGTAGCATCTCCTAGCAGACCACTACCAAGTTTGTTCATATGATGCCTCTGGGGTCAAAACTGGCCCACCCCGGGGGTCACAAGTTTGAGCATAGTAACAAAGAAGGAAAACTTTAAAAATCTTCTTCTCTGAAACTTGAAGGCATAGAGCTTTGATATTTGGCATGTTGCATCTCCTAGTAGACCTCTACCAGGTTTGTTCATATGATGCCCCTGGGGTCAAAATTGGCCCCGCCCCGGGGGTCACAATTTCCAACATAGGAACAAAGAAGGAAAACTTTAAAAATCTTCTTCTGTAAAACTAGAAGGCATAGAGCTTTGATATTTGGTGTGTAGCATCGCCTAGTAGACCTCTACTAAGTTTGTTCATATGATGCCCTTGGGGTCAAAATTGGCCCTGCCCCGGGGGTCACAAGTTCCAACATAGGAACAAAGAAGGAAAACTTTAATTTTTTTTTTCTCTTAAATGGGAAGGCATAGAGCTTTGATATTTGGTATGTAGCATCTCCTAGTGGACTTCTACCAAGTTTGTTCCAAGAATGCTGCTTGGGTCAAAACTGGCCCATCCCCTGGGGTCACAAGTTCGAACATAGGAACAAAGAAGGAAAACTTTAAAATTCTTCTTTTCTGAAACCGAAAGGTGTGGCGCTTTGATATTTGGTATGTTGCATCTCAGAGTGGACCTCTACCAATTTTTTTTTTTCACATGATGCCCCTGGGTCAAAACTGGCCCCGCCCCAGGGGTCACAAGTTCGAAGATAGGAACAAAGAAGGAAAACTTTAAATTTCTTTTTCTCTTAAACGGGAAGGTGTAGAGCTTTGATATTTGGTCTGTAGCATTTCCTAGTGGACCTCTACCAAGTTTGTTCATATGATGTCCCTGGGTCAAAACTGGCCCAGCCCCGGGGGTCACAAGTTCGAACATAGGAACAAAGAAGGAAAACTTTAAAATTCTTCTTTAAAACTGGAAGGCATAGAGCTTTGATATTTAGTATGTAGTGATTCTCTTCTAAGTTTGTTTGCCCATCTAAGCGCAACAAGTTCATTGAGTTCAAAATTGGGTCATCTTGGGTCATAAACTAGGTCACTAGGTCAAATTAAAGAAATACCCTGTTGGCACTCTCAAGGCCACATTATTTGCTCAGTTGCCTTGAAAATTAGTTAGAAAGTTTGTCTTTATAAAGTCTCACATAAGATTAATTTGGGTCAACTTGGGTCATAAACTAGTTCACTGGGTCAAATTAAAGAAATACCTTGTTTGCACTCTGGAGGCCACATTTATTGCTCAAATGACCTGAAATTTGGCCAGAATGTTTGTCTTGATGAAATACCAGATGAGTTTGGATTTGGGTCACCTGGAACCATAAACTAGGTCACTAGGTCAAAATAAAGAAATACCTTGTGGGCACTCTAGAGGCCACATTCTTTGCTTAATTGCCTTGAAAATTGGTCAGAATGTTTGTCTTTGTAAAATCTCACAGGAGTCTGAATTTGGGTCAACTGGGGTCATAAACTAGGTCACTTGGTCAAATTAAAGAAATAGCTAGTGGGCACTCTAGAGGCCACATTTATTATTCATATGATTTGAAAATTGGTTAAAATGTTTCTTTTGATATAGTCAAAGACCAGTTCAAATTTGGGTCACCTGGGGTCATAATCTAGGTCACTAGGTCAAATTAAAGAAATATCTTTAGGGCACTCGAGGCCACATCTTTTGCTCAGTTGACTTGAAAATTGGTCAGAATGTTTGTCTTCATGAAATATGAGTTTGAAATTGGGTCACCTGCGGTCGAGAACTAGGTCACATGGTCAAATTAAAGAAAAACCTTAAAGGAACTCTACTAAGGTGAGCGACCCAGGGCCATCATGGCCCCCTTGTTTTTTTTTTTTTTTTTTTTTTTTTTTGTCGTGTGTGATATTTCATCCCAGTGCGACGCATGTATTTGAGCTGGAAAATTTTCAGATATATTATAAATTATCAAATTTTTCTATGTCCACAGTGAGAACCCGGACTCTGTCATTGTAACAAGAACTAGACAAAAGATGGGTGTCATTGTTTCAAGAACTGGACAAAAGACGGTGTCATTGTAACAAGAACTGGACAAAAGACGAGTGTTATCTAACTTTACAATACAGCTGGACGGAATTTTTTTCCATATCAGCCTAGAACTGTGCGAAGAGGATTTTCGTGTACACAGACTACTTCTGTGTAATAACATTCGGACTATCAACAATGTACGTTCAGCTAGCATGACCAAGCCAGCAAACCCCATTTATCAGCGTATTTATAGATAATTCGACTGTCGTTTCGAAAGGGTATTTCCAAATGTTGCTGTACAGTACCCCCGTTAATTTCAGCATAGCGATTAATAATAATCACAAGCTTGGCTCTCCTATTGCATTGAAACAAAAACAAAAAATGTAAGTTGTTTTTGACAGAGACAGTGATTAAACCACTGACTACCTTTTCAGTTTTTAAGAAGTAGTTTTTAAACCACAGTTGTTTTTTTTTATAGATCAGTATGCATTTTAAATGGTGGTTGCTGTTCTCGAGCCGCTACAAGAAAATAAACAACAACTGTGGCTTAAAAACTATTTCTTTAACATTGTGGTTGTTATTCACTGTCACTGTCAAGAACAGTACTTGTTTTTTTCGCTTCAACGCAGGAGGCGAGTTAAGCTTGTGCTTTCAAAGATTATGATCAGTTATAAAATACCACTTTTTATCTTATCAGGTTTAGCTTCTTTCTGTTACATTTCAACTACAATTGATTACTCATATTTTTCACATTTCTGTATTACTGTAGAACTATCTGAGTCGGTTGGGTCATGTTTTGATTGGTTGGTTGCGAACTACGAAATCTTCCGGCAGCCTTGTGCCAGATCTTATATTGAAACGTTTGAACCGCCGTAGGTACTGATATAGTAGTCTGGCGCGCGGCTATCGGAAGTTTTTACGCAAGTACCCATGGCTGCTCCAGGAAATTTCGTTTTGTCATCCACCCGCTCAAAGTTTTGTACTTTCATCTATGTAAACATTTAACTCATCTCCTGATACTTACCATACAATATAACAATACCTTTCTCAAAAATACATTTGTCATATTCCTATATAATATTTGCTGTACTCTATTAATTTTGTCGGGAGACATTGAGACCAATCCCGGTCCGATATCCGATACGTCCAACACCACTGTTAGTTGTATTTCTATTGCTCATCTTAACATACGTAGTATACGTAATAAGATAGAATTCATATCTGACTTTATGTCCGACTTCGATATATTGTGTTTCTCTGAAAGTCACTTAGATCGCACAATTTTAGATGCAGACTTGACTTTTGATACCCATGAAAGCAGCATATACAGACAGGATATGACATCACACTCGGGTGGGCTCATTGCATATGTCTCAAATTTCCTTTTTTCTAAACGAAGATATGACTTGGAGCACAATTTAGTTCATTCAATGTGGATTGAAGTCAAATATCGGTCAACATCCTTTCTCCTTTGTACTGTTTATCGTTCTCCTAACACAACTGTTGCATTTTGGGACTATTTCAATATTTCCTTAGAAAAAGCTCTTGAGTCTAATAAACGAATAGTTATTGTAGGAGACCTAAACCAAGACTTGCTCGATCCGACTGAATTCCATCTTAGAAATGTTATATCTATGAACAATCTCACGAATGTCATCACAAAGCCTACTCGTGTCACAACACACTCATCAACACTACTTGACCCTATTCTTGTCTCCAATTTTATCAACGTTACTCATGCTGACACCTTAGACATTGAAAGTATCATTAGTGACCATAAAGCTACTCTTGTTTTATTTAGGTTTGACAGTACCCCTTTGACATGCTTGAAAAGAAAGGTCTGGTTTTATAACCGAGCTGATTTTATTGAACTTAACCAAATGATAAACGTAAAAAATTGGAACCCATTGTTGTCTTCTGATATAAACGAAGCGTGTGAATATTTTACTTCTACCCTATTAGAAATGATGTCAGTATGTATACCATCAAAAGAAGTCACCATCAGACTCAATGACAGGCCGTGGTATGACTCTGAAATAAGGCGACTTAGTAGACAACGCGACAGACTTAAGAAACTCATGACGAAACGTGGACAAACTTCGGATTGGCTTAGATATAAAAACATAAGAAATAAAGTAAATAATTTGAAAAAACATGCCAAACAAAGATACTTTAGTAATCTTGATGAAACAATTTCAAACTCCCGCATCAGTGACCCCAAAAAATATTGGAAATATCTCCGCAGTCTAGTCAACATGAACAAGAAGTCTGACCTTATTCCAATTCTTAAATCTAACAGTAATAACGTCGAAATATTTCATTATACAGACTTGGAGAAGGCAGAATGTTTAAACGAATATTTCTCATCTATTTCTAATGTAGATGAGTCTAACGCTTGTTTGCCACCTTTTCATCCTAAGACTTGTAATATTCTGAATATAATTGACATCACTAGACAACAAATAGAAGACATAATCAGCACTTTAGAAGTAAACAAAGCAGCAGGCCCTGATTTAATTAGTCACAAATTACTAAAAAATATTAAACAGAGCATATCCAAACCCTTACAAATATTATTTAATAAGTCGTTACAAGATCAAACTTTCCCTCAAAAATGGAAACATTCACTAGTTAATCCACTTTTCAAAAAGGGAGATAAATCTTTAGCGTGCAATTATCGACCAATATCTCTTTTAAGTTGTGTCGGTAAACTGATGGAAAGGTGTGTATATAAACATCTGTACAACCACCTACACTCAAATCATTTACTCTACGAAAAGCAGTCTGGTTTCTTGCGAGGACATTCAACAGTCCATCAACTGATCGAAATATACCACCAAATCGTTTCTTCTTTTGATGCAAAACAAAATCTGTGTATGGTATTTTGTGACATATCGAAGGCATTTGATAGAGTCTGGCATAGAGGTCTTATTTTTAAACTTCGTCAACTTGGCATCGATGGTCCCCTTCTTCAATGGTTTAAAAATTATTTGTCCAATCGCCAACAATCTGTTATTATTAGAACTGCCAGATCTAAAACAACATCAATAAATGCAGGCGTTCCTCAAGGATCGGTTCTCGGGCCATTACTTTTCCTTGTCTACGTGAATGATATTTCAGACAATCTTTTAAGTATATCTCGTCTGTTTGCAGATGACACTTCACTAGCTTGTACTGCCACTCAAATTGAAGATATTGAAGGTATTTTAAATCATGACCTGCTTATTATATCCCAATGGGCAAAACAATGGCTGGTATCATTTAATCCCTCAAAAACAGTAGCTATGCACTTCACAAATACTAATGTTCCGCCACCAGATTTATTATTTAACAATGTTCCGATTCAGTTTGTTACGAATCATAAGCACCTTGGACTAACTCTAAGTAGTAATGGTAAGTGGCGTGAACATATTAATAATATAACCCAGTCTTCAAACAAGATCCTGGGAATTATGAGATCTTTAAAATTTAGGCTAAAGAGAGATTCTCTCAACCAAATATATATATCTTTTTTGCGACCACTTCTCGAATACTCCTCAGTAGTCTGGGATAACTGTACTATGTCGGAAAAGGATCGTTTGGAAAAAATTCAAATTGAGGCCGCAAGAATAGTAACCGGTATTACAAGATCAGCTTCTACTCTTGACTTATACAAAGAAATCGGTTGGTTAACATTAGATAATAGGCGTAAATATCAGAAACTTGTACTTATTTATAAAATAGTCAACGGTCAGACTCCGCAATACTTAAACGATATCTTTCCTTTAAATGTTAACGCAAGAACAAATTATTTACTCCGCAATGCTAACGATATCGATTTAGTTGCTTGTCGAACCGAATTGATGACGAAGTCATTTATTCCATCTGCAGTTACTCTATGGAACGAACTCTCCGACGATATTAAATCCTTGCAATCTTTGTCGCAATTTAAATCTCGTATCCTACAGACTTTTCATGTTTCTGATGTTCCTAAGCACTATTTCGTCGGTAAACGCCATCTCTCTGTTGTACATACAAGAATTCGTAACAGGTGCAGCAATCTGAACTTTGACCTTTTCTCGAATTATATATCTCAAAATGCAAGCTGTAGGTGCGGTTACGATCAAGAAGATGCTGAACATTATTTCTTCAGATGTACACAATACGCAATACAGAGAAATAATCTCTTTCAAACTTTACGTCGATTTCATCCATTAAATATCAACATTCTATTGTATGGATCTGATAATCTCAGTTTCGAAGACAAATCATTGATATTTAGGACTGTACAAACTTATATAAAAGATACAGGACGATTCAAGTAATCCTGAAGCAGCAATTGATAATTTATTTGACCAACTCGCCACTGACTTACGATTAATCTACAGTAATCATTTAGTTAAAATCTAAAATATGAGTGTTTTTTTTTTTCCCTTCATTTTCTTTTATATAAAAATGTCCTATTTTCTTTTCCAACTCGATTTATCAATTTATCAATTGCCATTACGATGTTAGTGCGTAACTGGAACAAAATTGTCGTCAAAAATCAAATGAAAACTTAATGCATATTAAAAAGCCAAAAGCAAAAACGGGCGACTCTAAAAAAAAATGTAATTTCATAAAGGGAATGACTGAATCTAAGTTGAGAGAACTTGTGGTCAGACCCTTTTGCCTTGTCCTTTGATTGTGTATATTGTTCTATGTTGTAAATTATATTCTTGTAAAATACTTGGCAATAAAATATGTTTAAACTAAAAGCTTGTGATTATTAATCGCGATGCTAAAGTTCACGAGTGTACTGTACAGTAATGCAGCAGTATTTGGAAATACATGTACACTTTCGAAACAACACATGTTTATGTAATGGGCATTGGTATCGGACAAAATCAAGTTCTGCATAAAATCGATTTTTGAAAAAAAAGTAGATGACAAATAATAGTCGAAGTAAGTGTATCTATAAATACAATTAAATGGGGTTTTCGTGCGTTGTCATGCTAGCTGAACGTAAATAGGGATACGGCTGAATGACCCGAACATCATTACACAGAAGAAGTCTGTGTGTACGATTATGTTCTACCATAGGCCACTGAAATTCCATTGATCTATCACGGGAGTGACGGGATGACAAAATTTTCCTGAGCGGACACCGTTACTATAAATAGCACTTTGGCGACTGCCTCTATATCATATATAGAAGGACAAGGTGTGCAACGAAATCGAAGAAAATTTTACCCCTCTCCCCTTTCAGAGATAATATTTAACCGAAAACGGAAAATTAAACCTAGTTACCGTTGCAGATGGGTTCACAGTGAGTTTTCTTGTGCAACCTGGCCTTCAAAATTTCCAAACGGCTCTTGCAATCAAGCAATAGCTCTTATCTAAAACATTTTAAAAAGCTTCCACATTTTCCGGATCGCCATGCGCTGACGTCACACAATTTATCATCCCGCAGCGGACTAAAACTAAAATATTTTTTTCAAACAAAGATCTAAAATTATTTTGTTGATATATTGATGAAATTATTGAAATAATATTTCATCTGTTATAATCTATCTTTTCATCTAATCCAGTATCACTATTTTCATCTTCCATTTCGCATACTTTCAAACGCGTATTTACCGTTTATTGGTCAAAAACTTTGGCGCGTCTTTTCACGTGAGTTATAATTCACTGCGTCATAATGAATTGTGTGACGTCAGCGCATGGCGATCCGGAAAATGTAGAATATTTTTAGTTTTTTTTAGATCAGAGCTATTGGTTGATCGCAAGAGCCGTTTGGAACTTTCGAAGGTCAGGGTACACGAGAAAAATCATTTGTGAAGCCATCTGCAACGGTAACTAAGTTTATTTTTCCGTTTGCAGTTAAATATTATCTCTAAAAGGGGACATGGGTAAAAATTTTCTTCGATTTCGTTGCACACCTTGTCTTATTATATACAATATAGAGGCAGTCGCCATTGTGCTATTTATAGTAACAGTGTAAAGAAAATTTGAGTAATCCGTGATATACAGGCGATGCATCAATCTGCAATGATCGACCAAGGAAAATATTGGTGTTCCGTGATAGACAAATAGAGTTTCAAAGGCCTGTAGTTCTACATACGGTACTTGGCTGATACGGAAAAATTGTCCGTCGAGTTGTATTGTGAAGTTAGATAAAGCCCGTGTTTCATTCAGATCATTTATAGGTATACAATAAAATAACACACACGACAGATAAAAAAAAAAAAAATCCGTATCTACGCACTGTGAAATACGGTTCCAAATATGGTAAGATGATGTAATGATGACATAACTCACGTCCGGAATATGTATTGAATGGCGATTTGATTGGCCAAAACGTTACTCCATTTATCCGCTATTTATAATCAAAGCGTTGAAAGCGTCGGTGTGGCATTTGTCAAGGGAGCCGTTGTGTGGAATTAACAATTTGAAAAAAAAAAAAAAAAAAATAGTTTCAAAATATTCGCTAGAAAGTCAGCCTGCTATATAGTCATGCACAATCCAATAGAGTACATGCATTCTTGTGGGACGAACAAGTACTGGCGAACAAGCCCAGGGACGAATAAACCCAGGAACGATCAAGCATGCAATCGGGCGGTCAGGGAACAAAATTTGTGTGTATCATTACGCCAATAGAAGACCATAGCGGATCAATCTATTTTCGATTAAAGAGAAGTATTTCCATGATCGATGGTCTAATCCAATCTATTTTAATACGCCATTTTCATTTTTATATCTGAGTGCAATCGAAACACTTATTTGTCTTCGAAAAACTGAGTTTAATTGGGTTTACTTCCTTCGGTTTTGCACAAAATATGATTCATGATTTTCAAAATGCCGTATTGAACTCATAGTGGCATTGACTTCGACAATGCTACAAAAACGAAGTTACTGGCCACTTTCCCATTATTTCTTTTATTCCGTTTTCTTTTATGGAATAAAATGTCAATAATTGCAGTTTTTGTCTTTGAAAGTGGTAGGTATTTATACTAAAAAGAATATTATGCCGTACATAGTAACTTTCCCGGTGCTTGTATTTACTTCTCGCTGCGTAAGAAAATTTTGACATCTCGCTCGACCTTCAGTCTCGCTCGATATCGAATTTTCTCAAGCTGCTCGAATTAAATACAAGCACCAGGAGAGTTACTACAACAAAATATTCCGTCTGAATTACACTGACTGAGTTATCTCCCTTCCATTTATTATCTGAGCGATTTTTACCCCTAGAGCGTAATCGACCCATTTCATGGGTACATGGTACATGGGGTGTACTTTAGAAATTAACTATGTCTCAGCTTGTAACCAGTACAGAAAAACTCAAATTTTCTCAAAGTAAAACAAAGACAATTTAAGGCCCAGTAGCGGCCAAAAGTAAACAATGCGGGTGTTGAAATGCGTTCAAATTTATATAATACATTTTAAAAGTATGGAAATTGTTGTGAAGATGACAATTTGTTATTGTATGGTCGGTCCAAGTGTAGTCGCTGGCAGAAAAACTTATTTCAAGACAAGGTAAAAAGTAAAAAAAAAAGAAAAAGATAAAGTGACCTGGCAACGATTTACCTACATGTAGTTTTAAAATTCATTATTTTGTTGTGAAGAAACGTCCTAAATTGGACGTTGGATTTGTTTGTTGATAGAAAACAATAAAGTACATGTACAGCAATTCTTCACATTTTTATTGAACTATTGGAATGCACCAAATCGACAAATGATAGGATTTGATTTTATGAAAAGGTATTATAGATACTAGTAGTTGTGGCTTAAGCTTTATTAGAAATGCTTAGTCTTACAGTGGGTCAAAAACAATGCTTTTAAACAGAGTTTATGATATCTTAACATCTCAGTTTTAACGAGAATGGCACACGGATTAAATTTTGATTTGTTTCGAAATATTCATTTATCTTAAAATGTATTAATTTGAACATAAACTTGAAGAATTCTATTACAGTTTAGATGGTAAGTTTCCTCAGTCCATTGATAACTCTAGGTTTTGGAACAATTTAGCCGTGCTCTGGCAAAAGGGGGCTTAATGCGTCTCCGTTATGCATTGTACCAATCAAGCCATCACATAGTTATGGAACCCTAATAGCCTCTTTTTTTAATAACCGACTTAATCATGGGGTAAAATGGTCCTTTGACATACAGGAAATTGACCAATAGCGAAAAGTTTCGGCCCAGGTCAGCCTGCGCAGTCCGCAGTGCGCTGACCTGGGTCGATACTTTTCCCGAATGCATTAAGCCCCTTTTCACAGAGCATTGTTCAATTATATTTCTTGATAGAGCGAGGTCTTTGTATGGGTATAGAACGAAGAGAAAGAAAGTGCGAAATGTCTTCTCTAAATGAAGTTGGTGATGAATTCATAACTATCATTCCAAGTAATGCTTTTGATAATGAGAAAACACATATACTGACGAGATCCGTGTGTAGAAATCCATACACCTATACCTTTAGGAAAGTTATGAACACAAATAGCTCCAAGAAATAAACTAGAGTAGCGAAGTTTTTATTCTAAGTTGTAAAATATCCACCTAGCATTATACAGATATTTTTCATGAATATCGTAACTGATCTGAAACGGTACACATTTATCCATGTGTCGTTACTCTTATCTCAGTGTTCACGTATGTGCATATCTATTTCCTTATTCTATTTGTTTGCCCTTTTCTTTTTTATTTTCATATGTAGGCATACCCTACAGCTCTGTAACGACTACAAATGTGTTATTACTTCAAACTTGAAAACACAAAGTTTTTACCACTTGCATAGTATAATGGTTATTAATTAAGAAAAAAAAAATAAATAAATAAATAAAATAAAATAAATTAGCTTATCTATAAACTTGATCGATTGATTGATTAATCGATTAATTAACTGATTAATTAACTGATTAATAAACTGATCAATCAATCAATCAATCAATCAATCAATCAACCGATCAATCAATCAATATCTTTTCTATCTTTTTCAGGTACCTTAGCAACAATGACAGAGGAGAAAAAGTACATTGGAGAAGACTGCGTTTGCATCTTGCGGGGAATTATTACCTTGATATCAGGTCTTGTGATTTACAATAGAGAGACGGTACAAATGAAAGTCAATGATGTTTACAATGCACTACTTCAAACTCGATTTTACAACTCTGTTTATTTCGAAACAATATTCGTAGTTATATGTTACACCGTCATTGTAACCTTCCATCCAAAGCTAGTCTCTAAATATACGTACTTTGACGTATTTAAGATTTCGCCGTCTGTCACTTATAAGAAACGAACCCCATGGGAGCAAGTAACTGATGTTTTGTACTATGTCGGGCCATTGATGATACTTGACACGTTTATGGTGAAAAGGTACTGCGGCGTGGAACCAGTAATATGGGAGGAGAAGCGAAAAGACTGGATCCAGTCCACACGAGCACTTCCTGCGGAGGCGCCAACCATCTTTGAAATTTTCTATCAGCTCGTGTTGAGTATAATAGTGTACGACTTTCTGTTTTTCTGTTGTCATTTTGCACTGCACAAGAACTACTTTCTGTATAAATACATTCATAAATATCACCATGACCACGAGACAGTGCATGTTCACGTGACCGGTCAGCTGACAGTTTCCGAAAGACTGGTTTTAGTTTTATCTGCTAACTTCGCTCTAAAGCTGTTCAATAGCCACCCGCTCACAAGAACCATTTTCATTCCCATATTCATGGGCTTATTGGCTGACAATCATTCAGGATATGATATGCCATTCGGTGTTCATCGGTTGATTCCGTTCGGCATGGCTGGGGGATCAGTGAAACACTATGAACATCACATGACTGGTAAAAGAGCATACCAACCTATCTTCACTTACTTAGACAGTCTTGTAGAACATTATAGCAAAAAACATGGTTGATAATTCACACAAAAAAAAAAAACCCCTAAGTTTTTTGATGTGGCAGATAGATTACTGAGGATTACTCTTTGTTATCATAAAGTTTCTTTTTACATTACAGATTTCAGTGTTGATTCTGTAAGAAAATACATTATCAAACCTAATTGTAATATTAGGTGGACAAAATGCCGATTATAAATGAGCCATGCTCTGTGAAAAGGCAGCTTAATGCATCTCCGTGATACCAAGCAAGCTATCACATAATTATAGATCCAAAATAGCCACCTTTTAACAACCAACTGCATTATGAGGTTGAATGGTCCTTGGACATACAGGAAATTGACCAAAAGCGAAATTTTTCGGCTCAGGTTAGCCTGTGTGGACTGCGCAGGCTGACATGGTCGATACTTTTCGCAGATACGGTAAGCCCCTTTTTCACAGAGCATGGCTCAAATATTTATCTAACTTGACAAGTTTGGTGTTTTCCGTTAGCATTTTCTTTGAGTTTATATAAACATCTATTTGAATGCACGCAGAAGGCAAAAATTGATCGACTGTCTTAATTTATCTGTCCCCCAGAATACGTATTGGAAACTCTTCGACAAATTTAATATCTCTGTCCCTCGGAATACATATCGGAAACTGCTCGGCAGTTTTGATTTATGTGTCCCTCAAGATACCTATGGGAAACTGTAAGCCCATCTTGATTTTGGTGTCCCTCAGAATACACGTGGGACACTATAAGGATGTTTATATTTATGTGTCTCTAAGAATATCTATGGAAAAGTTACCCGTATGTGTGTCTTAGAATACCAATCAGAAACCGGTAGGTTATTTAGATTTATGTTTCCTTCGGAATATCTATGGGGAACTTTCATGCTGTTTAGATTTATGTGTTCCTCAGAATACTTATGGAAACTATTCGGCCGTTTAGATTATGAGTCCCTCGGAATACCTATGGGAATCCGTTCAGTTGCTCAGATTTATGTGTCCCTCAGAATACATATAGGATACTGCTCGGCCGTTTAGATTTGTGTTTCCCTCAGAAAACATATCGGAAACTGTTCGGCCGATTAGATTTATGTGTCCCTCGGCTTACATAATAGGAAACTGTTATGCCATTTTGAAATATGTGTCTCTCAGAATACGTATGGTTTGATTGATTGAATTTGCGTTTACTTATCGTCGCCATTGGTTTTCCGGGGTCCTGCGTGGCTCAGTGGTAGAGTGTGGGACTCGTAACCTAGAGGCCCCGGGTTCGAGCCCTACCTGATCCGCTGGGTTTTTCGTGGGAGTGTCCTTGGGCAAGACACTTCAGAGCCCTGGCCTAGTACTGGTAAAACCCAGGAAATACATGAATTTGTGAGCTGTCGCCGTGATATGACTGAAATAATGTTGAAAGCGGCGTAAAACACCATTCAATCAATCATTAAAGCCATTGGTTTTCCATTTGGGCAACGCCCCACCCCCTCGAAGGCTGTTAGTTATGTTACGAGGTATAGTGCAAGATACAGGACGAAACCATCTCAAGTTACACCTGGTTCTTTAACGTGCTCTGTGTATAGCACCGTCACACGTGACCTCGGTTTAACGTCTCATCAGAAAGACTAAATTAGTAATTTTAGTTGGCCAGCCGTTGGAATCGAATCCGTTAAGATTTATGTGTCTCTGAGAAATATACAGTTTGAAATGCACACCCAGAAATTATATGAAAATGATTTTAAGTTCACTTTTTATTGTAAAACGAGCTGCCTGGTACTGCCGAAATTATGCGTCTTCGTCAAAACCCACCTGTTTATCATACAAACGGTTGTGACAAATTTCAGTCCATTATTATGCATATGCATTCTCATCACCGCTGCTTATATATAATCAAAGGTTTCCCAAAACAATAACGGAACTCGATGAAAACATCATAAAACTCGGAAGGCTTGAGTACGGCAACTTGTGGCACTGCATAGAATTTAATGCAATGTAGCGTATAATTTCCTGAGTAGTACCATTTTCACAGCTGCCAACATTAGTTACAAGAGAATTTATTTGTTTGAGTAGGGTCATATGGAAAGATAAAAGCACAAAGCTCGACTGGAAGCCAATTCCTCTCTCAGGCCATGCGAGTAGTCTAGCCACAAAACTACCGAGTCGTATATCGGCCTATAACAATAAGTTTATAATTCGGGAAATATTACCCGAGAGAAATATTTCCAGTATCTTGAGCTAAATATGGATTCATTTATACGAGGGCCATCAATTTTGTAGGGTACATTGTATTTATAGTAGAGACATAGTTTTAAACGGTGAACTTGTATAAAGGAAAGTTTGAACCTTCCTTAGAAAGATGGGGGGTGGGGGGAAACGCAGTAGTAGGCCTATCATGGAAACTGGCATGGATTTAGTACAACAAAACGTGTCTCAAGCTATAAGAATATCGGTGGTATTATTTGAGATTTTCACGACGCTGGTACGGCCATGCTTTATCTATATCAGATAATCATGAGTACATGTTGTAGAACAGTGGGCTGGTTCAATAATGAAATTGTACGTTAAATGTTAATCAGTTTTCCTAAAAGAAACTGTCCTACTAAGTATGGCATTACTTGACAACGCACGCGACCGGTTTCCATGCACGATGTTCTGTTTCCGGGTATATATATAATTCCATAAAATCTCTATTGTTGACCCTACCACGACCACAAACTAATGGAAAGTAAATATTTCTTATTGCAGAACACTGTGACGACCTGCGACTCATTCTTCGTCCTTAAATTTTCAGTTTCTGGCATTTTCTCGCAGAAACATTATTTCAAACCTAACACACACACCATTTTTCTGAGCAAGGTGGGTGTGGTAACTGACCATGCCATTTTCCAGTATAAAAACAGTATATATGTTCTTCTGGCTGTATTTTGTAGCAGGTGCATGCATACGAATTGCGTATTAAATTAAAGTGTAGTTGATCTTTACAATGATACCAGACATGAATGGTTTCCTACATGGGCAATCGCTGCAGATGAACTTTTTAAACGGCCCTCGTTGCTACTGCTAATCGATACCCCGGGCCTTGATTCATACCATAGCAAACTAATGTAGCCTAGTAGGGGATAATTATTTTCTTGCGCTGTTTGAAAATTAAATACTTTCATGAGCATTACCCAATAGCCCGATACTACTTTTCAACAAAATTAAAATCACTGAGGAGAAAGAGGCAAATTGTTTGCGACGTTACTTTTCATTATTTCACTTCATATTGAGCCACAAAAGAGTTTCAATATTCATATTCCAGTATCTCTTACGCCGTCTATCTTTTTTAAAGATATTTCTTTTTACTTTTCTAAATCCCTTACTGCCACGGTTCATGGTGGTCCCTTTCTGGATAATGAAACCGGACTATTTTTGCCTTTCTGTGACGTCAAAACGCTAAAGATGTTATTCGTCCTGATTTAGACGCCTCGTGGTGCAATATCTGCAAGCAAAGGGCATTAGAACCTGCAAAGGGATAAAAGAATACATCAAAATGGCCACTTTTGCTGTATCATACCGATGCAAGTTGCCGTACAGTTAATTTAGTAAAGTTTTCATATTGCCGTACAACCTTTCAGATCGCCGTACTCCCAAGGATTCTTGTTTTCGAGAATAATTCAATCAAATCTTGATTGTTGCATATGAAACTTATACCGAAGTCAATTTCAAATGTCCGGAATATTTTGATATTAAAAACCGAGGGTAGCTTTGTTACAACGTAAAACGAACGATTTTCTATGGGATATGATGGTTTGAGCAGTACCAGCTAGCAGGATTTCGCTTTTTTTGCAGCATGCAGGAATATTATTTTTGACTCACGATCATGGACAACAGTTGGACATCTTTAAACACCAATGCTTATCGTTTGGTAGGAAGACACTCATTAAAAACCATTCAAATAGACGATTGACTCACCCCACTACGTGCCATGACTACCTTTTGTGTTGTCTCGGCTGGTACCAAGTTCCGGAGTCGAAGATACACAGTGGCTATTGATTGGGTCGTTTAGATTCATATGTCCCTCAGAATGCCCATGGGAAACTGTATGGCCATTCATGTGATCCTCCAAATACATGTGGGAAACTGATCGGCCGTTTAGATTTATGTGTCCCGTGGAATATGTGGGAAAGTGTAATGCCGTTTAGATTTATGTAGCGATCAGAATACCTATGGGAAATTGTTTGACCGGTTAGATTTATGTGTGCGAACGGGATACGAACGGGAAACTATTTGGCCGTTTGATCATGGGTTCCTTTGGAATAACTGGGAAACTGTTGATATTATCTTCTGTTTATATGTATACTTTTAGACTTTTTTTTTTTTTTCTTTATTCCTTAAATGTCATTCTTTACATCTGAATCACATTCAAGAACATACTTTTTGTCTTTTGGTCTGTCGGGAAATCTCAGGTATTGCCTATTCACCCAGGAGATGTGTCTCTTTTTCTTTTTTTGGGAGGGGGCACCGCAGGAGGGGTGTTTTGTTTTGTCGAAGGCCAAGCCTTCCTTTGCGGGTGGTGGAGAACTGGCCAATAAGGATATTGATATAGTTTATCTATAAAATGAATGCATGATAATCTGCTATTTCCCCCCACTCAAACATATTGTGTGTCATTGTAATCAATAAATGAAAAATATTTTAATATTAACCCTTTCACACACAATCCTGATTTTTAACGACCCTGAAAAGGAAAGCTTTTGAAAAGTTTGTACGAAAACGAGAAAATGCTGGTATCCAGCAATTTCCCCTTTTCACACAATATTTTTCTTTTTCTTCCCTATCAAAGACAAAAATCATATTGCAGGCAAGACTTTATTTGTCGTCTGCAAATGCTTCATTTTGTCCAGTCCAAAGATTAAAATTCTTAAACCGAAGGTCAAACTCGTCCTTGAGTGGAGGCCCGGTTTAAAATATATGCGTAAAATTGTAAGGAAAAAAAAAAAATCTTTGACTTTATATTTTTTAGGAATTTTGTTTTAATTGTCTGTATAACTGGCATCGACATAAATCGCAATACTGATAAAATCTTCCAAATATTATAAAACCTTACCATCTACAACAGAATATAAGGCGTGTATATAATTGTATTCTACAAGGATAATACACCGCACCAGTAATTCACATTTTTTCTTTTCACAACATACACAAACTACTTTGAATCAGATCCATACATTGAAACATGGTCAACAACATATACCTCACAAAAGATTTGATTTTGGAGTGGGAGTACCCGTTCTTTCCATTATCGATAAGTGGCACTACTTATTAACCGGTCTTCACGGATAGTCTAAAAATTTGTTCCTACAATTGTCGTGGTTTAAATGATACAAAAAAAAAACGCGTTGACCTATTCAATCTTTTTAAGGAAAAAAAATGTTGATATACTATGCTTACAAGAAACCCATTTCGTTGAACTGATAGAACAGAATTTATTCGGAATGGGACGGGCAATGTTATCTCAGTAATGGTACCCATAATTGTAGAGGAGTAGCAAAAAGAATGCTTAAAAAGACTGTTGATATCAAAATTTTTGAAAGCAAAAGAGACAATAATGGTCAATTTATCGCACTGAACTTATTGTACAATAATACACCATTTATTCTCGCAAACATATACGCACCAAATACAGACAACCCTAATTTTTTCGAAAATATCTTTCAACAAATAGATTCTTTCGATAACATTGATGAGTATATCATTTGTGGGGCCTTCAACTTAGTTCTTGACCCGAACATTGACTATGAGAATTACAAATCATCCAATCATAATGTAAAATCTAGGCAACTTTTGACATCACTTATAAGTGATAGAAACTTAACTGACCCCTTTAGACATTTAAATGGAAATTCCAGAAAATATACATGGAAAAGATTCAATCCCTTACAAAAAGGGAGACTAGATTTCTTCATACTAACGCAAAATTTAATACAATTTCTAAGATTCTGTGATATCGACATAAGTTATAAATCTGACCATTCTATTATAGTACTTGAGATAAAACTTTCTAACCAGACTCATGGTAAGAGTTATTGGAAATTTAACAACTCCCTTTTAAACGACAGAGTAAATATAAATTGTATAAATTCAAAAACTGACAATATTATTAAACAATATTGTTTGCATATTTATAATATCGAAAATGTGCTTCAAATTGATTGATCCGAGATTCAATTTGTAATTGAAGATCAACTTTTTTGGAAACTCTTTTAATGGAAATTCGAAGTGAAACAATATCTTTTTCTAGCCATAAGAATAAATTAAAAGACTCCAGAGAAAACTATCTTCTTCACGAAATCAAAAAACTAGAATTAAACTTAAATGAAACTAATAAGGCCCAAATGATTGATTTAAAAAATGAACTAGAGGACTTAAGAAATAACAAAATGAAAGGTTTTTCATTAGATTTAGAGCAAATTGGGTTGACAATTGTGAAAGGTGTAGTCAAGGTGATCCAATTTCCGCGTATCTATTTATTCTATGCACGGAAATTCTTAATATTAAATTAAAAAATAATGAAAATATCAAACGTATACAAATACAAAATAAAGAATACTTAATCTCACAATTCGCTGACGATACGACACTCTTCCTAGACGGCTCCCAAAAGACGCTGAGCAGTACTTTAGATTTATTACAAAATTGTTCACAGATTTCAGGCCTTAAAATTAACTTTGACAAAAACAAAACTGATTTGGATTGGTAATATGAAGTATAGTACTCGCTCAATAAAAACTAAATGGAAATTATCATGGGGAGAAACCCAATTCAAGTTACTTGGTATTTTATTTGACGTTGACCTAAAAGAAATGGTAAAATTAAACTTTGAACCAAAAGTACAAAGCATGAGTAACTTTATACGATATTGGAAAAAAAAAATTAACACCTTTTGGAAAAATAGCTGTGGTAAAAAACATTCTAGTACCCATCTTAACTCACTTATTCATAAGTATTCCGTCTCCATCAAATAACTATTTATAAAAAAATAGTGACATGTTATATAACTTTGTATGGGACGGAACGGGTAATAAAATTAAACAAAAAGTGCTAATTAAAGATTATGAAGAAGGCGGCTTAAAGATGATTGACTTATTTAATTACAACCTGAATATGAAAAATAAATGGATAATAAAACTCATTTCCGATGGTAACAAAGACTGTAACGAATTTACCAACAATATTTTCGATATTAATAAACTATTCAATTCTGGCAGAAAGTATTGTGAACAGCTCTGCAAAATAATAAAAAATGAATTCTGGAAAGACGTTTTATACTCACTTATGACGTATATGTCAAAATGTTATTTTACAAATTGGATAGAACTAATCAATATGCCTCTGTTCTATAATGAAAATTTAATGATTGGCTCTAAGCACTTTTTTAATCACGTTCTGTACAAAGGTGGAATAAGGTATGTTAAAGACATGTTAAATGAAGATGGTAGCTTTAAAACGTGGAATGACATGAAAAGTACTGTTAATAACGGAATCAACTTTTTAGAATTTTATAGCATTAACAGCGCTATTAAAGCAAAACATAATATCACTAACAAGTATAAGTCATTACAAGGTTTCCATAACCCAAATATAAACTGCTATTTTTATCAAATAATTATTAAGTCTTGTAGTAACAAATTCACATATAACGTTCTGGAACAGCACTTTTCCAAACTCTAATATCTATTGGAATGTTATACACAGTAATGTTTTTAAGTATTCAAGTGACAGATACTCCCAATGGTTTCAAACAAGAATAATACACAGGATTCTTCCAACAAACTCGCTTCTTTTTAAAATGAACTTGTTCGAAACAAATATGTGTTCTTTCTGTAACAGATGTGAAGAATCTATAGCACATTTATTTCATGAATGTCAAAATATTAAACCTATTTGGGAGCGCATTTCAATACTTGTTAATAATTTAGATCAGTCGATGTCAATAAGCAAACAAAATGCGCTTTTCGGTTCAAATGAAACAAATCTGAAGCTAGACGTTACTTCTTGAAGCAAAAAAATATTTTTACAAATGTAGAAACAAAGATATTAAACCATCTTTATTAGGCCTGAAAAATATTCTCTTCTATTATCTTAGCATCATTAGAAGCTCAAACAATTATGAAAATGAACGAAGGCTTACGACAATTGTAGAATACATCAGTCAAAACCTCCCATAAACCAAAAGCATTTTTTCCATGCACACGAACAAAGCTGCAGTGTTGAAGCCTCAAAAGAGTACCTACCTTATGTTACATTTGCTTTTTCCTTTTGACGTTTCAGTACTGTACATTGAACCAAGATCAAAGTAACACTTTATCAACACAATCACTTTCACACGCAACTCTCACACTTTTTTTTTTTTTTTTTTTACACATTTATATATAAAAATAAGCTTTTTCGTCCACATATTTAAAAAAAAACAAAAACAAAAACAAAAACTGTAACAAATAAGAAAAGTAAACCTGTTATTAGTCATTATTGTTAAAATCTTCATATTTTAGTGGCCATATCAATATAGTAGTACAATAGTAGCTGTAAAAAATCTGGAATCTGTAATTACGACTTTTGTATTTTAAAGTTCAATTACTAACACAGAATACTAACAAAGATCTGTAAGGTGCATTGAGGGATGGCCACGACCCTCAAGTACCATAAAGACGTGGACAATAAAGTTTGAAAAAAAAAAAAAACTATGGGAAACTGTTAGGCAGTTTTTGGCCTGGGCTTGGCTTGCCAAGCCCAAGGCAATAGGAATCGTATACCAAAATTTCAACCCCATCCAAGCATTTACGGAAAAACCCGAGTCAAGCATTTATGGAAAAAAAACCCGAGTAAAAGTGAAAAGTACCGCCTGCAATCCATCTCACTACGCTGAAGTAAACGACCCCTTTAGACAATAAAATATTTCGATTTGAGCATCACAGTAAGGTTTACTTTCACAACAAACTTTGATAGATGTGCGATTTTAATCGTACGAAAGAGTTGACTGAGAATTTGGGGCTCTCGTGAGGTTATTCATAACTGCAAATTCGTGCGCTTAACAGTGAAAAAAACAATTGGCAAACCTTGGGTGATCGTTGATCAAATGTTTTGATGTAGGTACGCAATCGACCAAGTTGTGACGAATGCTTTTGCCGAGCACTAATCGGGATCGTTCGTTTATTCTTTTTCTACACACCATGTGAATGAAAAATAATGATGGCGTATTTTACGCAGACGATGTGCTCTTTCTCTGAAAAAGGTGTCTCAAAACCTCGGCAAGATTTTAATTTTCGTAAAATTACTGTGCACCTCTTGTCTGAAGTTACAAGTACGTATTTGATTGGTATATATGCCTTATTTCTTCCTGTCAGAATTGTCCAGATATGACATCTCGGCCCATAACCATTTCGACCCATATCAAACTCGGAGCATACAATACCAAATATGTATTAAAGTTTGTAACATGAGCCATTGAAAACCAATTAATCTTTAAAAAACGATGAAATTTTAGACTTGTCTAAATTGAAAACATTTGCGAACGGCAGGTTAGATTTAGCTGAAATGTTGGTTATTGGCTGTGAAAGTGCAGAAAAACTTGTAGGGAAAAAGGGAGCATTTTCTTTTTTTTTCCCAAAAGGTTTTCATGAGGCTATACCTTTGGAGTCCTTAAAACTCGAGAATGTGTGGTCAAGGGTTAAGTAGCTAGTGGGCGTTTTATATCGAAGATCAGACTTGACATTCAGTGCAATCTGACCTTGATCTCCATGGGTATTTAGGCTGACCTCGGTCGAAACCTTTTGCTTTTGTCAAATTTTCTGCATGTCAAAGGACCAGTGTACCTCATGATTCAGTCGGTTGCTCCACAAAATGGATTTTATGGATCCATTAATATATGATGGCTCGTTTGGATTGATGGATCACGGAAATGCATTAAACCCCTTTTGTCAGAGCATGGCTCATTTGTGTTTTCCATAATCACAACCAGGAGCTCTTCAGATTTATCAATCCTAGATGACTTTACTCAGATGAGGGCTTTAGGTCCAACGGCCCTTTTGTTCATGAAAATCGGCTTTCCAACTTGGTTGATCATGGCAACTTAGAGATTCCATAGACTTTCAATGTGAAAGTTGAAAAGTGGCATTTACAGCAGATATTTTGACAAAAATTTGATAGAAATGTACCTTGAGCAGTCTTGTATCATCCATATGATTTTATTCAATTTGTAGTCTTTAGCTCATCTGTTTACGAAGAAAGCGTCATGCTATTGTAAAATAGCAAAATATTTTTGGCAAAGTAATTAGTTATGCCCTTTTTTCGACTGAGAACTTTTTGCTCAGCTGTTTTTAGAGACATGGTATTTTCATAGCCCTAGTGTCATCATCTTCGTCGTTTGTGTCGTCGTCATGCAAAATTGTTGACAGTTTACAATATCTTTGTTATTATTGAAAATGTTTACTTAAAAACTTGGACAAGTTGTTAACTATCAAAAGGGAAATATAAACAATAAGGGTAAATAACTATCAAGTTATGCCCCTTTTTCAAATGTGTGTTTTCACTGAAAATCAACCGAGCATTAGCGCCCGAATGCGGACGCCTTTTTATTTGTTGCCATAGAAACCAAAACTTAAAAATAAAAAGAAATACGTAAAAGATTGTCTTCTCAGACACCAAATCGTGCTCTGTGATATTAGCCTTTAAAGACTGTGTTTTCCTTTAGATTGCTCAAAGGACATGGTTACTATTTCAACCTATATACTGAGTGTGGTAAAATGAAAGAAAAATATGATTCATTGCCTGGCCATTGTGGATTTTTGCACATTCCAGAAATATTCCCTGTTGTTGCACGCTGCTAATAATGGTTTGTTGCCATGATTTGTTGCCAAAGCAACGTAAAGGAGAAAATAGAAAGCAGAAAATCCTTTGAAAATTATCTCCTTTCAATCCATAAAGACCATGAGACCAAGGCTGTACAAAAATACTCATTAAATTGGCCTTTACAAATTTATGTTTTTCCATTCTGTTGTCAACTCCACAGACTGTCAGTGTGAGACATGTAGATATGTTTTTATTAGTCTGTACAAATCTGATAGCAGTTTTAAGTCTGTACAAATGTGATAGCAACTTTGAGCTTCTGGGCCTCATTTTCCTACCTCTTCACCCGTTCTGATGCCCAGGCCTTCAGCGCCTCCAGCGCTTTGATTGATTCATGGGTCTCTCAGAATACCTATGGGGAAACTGTTAGGTCGTTTAGATTTAAATGTCAACGCATCTGTAAGGAACTTTCCGATCACTTTGCATCCATGTAATACAACTGGAAACTTGTTCGACCACTTTGTTACCTATACTCCTGTATACTTCACCAAACAAACCAATCAGAGACTGTTTTACTTTTTCAGATGAGAACTGCTTTATGTATGAACCTAGAATGTTTGGTGAGTATGGACTCTCGTCACACTCCTGTTGTGTGGACCTGAAAACCCTTCGATCACCTCAACTTTTGCCTCTAAGAACACTTATTGATTGAGTGTTTTATTCCGCTTTCAGTACAATTTTATTCATATCACAGCCACAGCTCAGTTATTCGTGAGATTCCTTAGGTTTCACCAGCACTATACTTAGGCAATGAAGCTTCCATTGGGTTATTTCCTAATACGCATCTCTTGCACAATCTTCGTAGAGGTCCAAGTGGTGATACCGTATTTAAACTCTGGGCCATCTGGTTTTTGACAAGATTTTTAAATTTCATATCATTGAAGGCTATTTGCAAACTTCTTATCCATGGACTAGGCCATTTCTTTATCCACAGGACATCATTTGGACACAATTGGTAGATAGAAATGTTAGAGCTGTTGCCTATCTGATATTTGAGGGGTTGTATGATACCAGTCATGTTAGGTGCTCCAACATTGACCTAGTTACAGTTACCTGGTCTTAAAAACACGATCGCGAAAGGAAAACAATATTTCTACAATCCACACAATACTAGAACAAAAATATAAGTGGGGTCACAAGTACCACATAGGGTGCTCTAGGGTCAAAGAGCTTGAAAATGCCTCTTTACCTTTTCCAGCGTAAGATATTTAAAATGGTGGCTTCGAAAATTTGTGACAGATAATTTTTGATCACGTGAGTTATTATTCGAAATGCATTTTTTATTTTTCGAAAGGAAAATGTTGATATGTCTACGATCCGTGTTTTTATCCATCTAACAATGAAAGTGCAATATACAAAAACAAAAAACAAAAAAAAAAATCCCCCACAAATAAATAAAAAAGTTATTATGGACCCCGATCTGGTAATCAAAGTACAGTAGATATAGGTGGATGTTAAAACAAAGCATGGAACCAGTTCAATACGGCTGCCTCCATAGGCACATTACAAAAGCGAATAAAAATATAGTGCCGCCGCTCATGCGGCGCCACAATGAGATGGACGAACCACTGTATTTGGTTTTTTGTGTAGATATATAGATTGAGACGGAAACATTTTTATGGAAATTTCGGAAGCTTCAGTTTCTTTGTCTGCGCTTAATGCCCCAGCTAGACAACTAGCTCTATTTGTCTCGTTTGTCGAATTTGTGCTTTGTTGCATCTCGGAGTCTAGACACAAGTAGGGACCAAATTAGGTGAATTGGAATAGAGGTTTCTGTCTTTACAAAAAAAAGCAAGCATGCATGAAAATGCAAGTTTGACAAGTACCTGGTGTTTGGTGTGGTCGAGACGGCCAATAACGGGAGCCTTGAAAAATCTCGTTTGATTAGCTGGTCAGTTAATCTAACGAAACCAACTGGAAAATTTCGGCATTTTGAGTGGTGGGTTGCGTCTGCCAGACAGAAAACCTGAAAATCACGCTAGATTAGCTGTCACAAGTAACCCAAACAAACCAACGTGAAAATGTGCCAATGGTGGCTTCATCCATTGAGAGTGTCTGGGGTTATGTGTGTAATATTTAAAAAAAAAAAAATGCGTGTATGGGATAGCCACAGAGTACGAGCTCTTTCCGTATAAGAAGGACCTTGGCTCTAGCTATACGTAACACCGAGAGCGCGAAGCGCTCGGGGTGTTTTTTGGAGCTTGTGCCCAGGTCCGTATTCACCAACCATTCTTAAGAACGTTCCAGATATAAAAGTAACATAACTTCTGATTGGCGAAATCATCTGGTTTATCCAATCAGAAGTTGTGTTACTTTCAAATTTAGAAAATTCTCCAGCGTTAGACGGAGAATATTCTTGAGAATGGTTGGGGAATACGGACCCTGGTCTTTCTTATACAGAAAGGCCGATGTAGGAGGTTGATATCTTACTTACACACCGGCCACCTTCAGTATTGAGAAGACGGCAACACTATTTGGTCCGAAACTTTTCGACCTGTTCCAGGAAAAAAGAAGCGTATAACATGTTTTATTTATTTATTTATTTATTTATTTAATATAAATGAACCGTGGATTGAAATTGACTCCTCATGAGCATCGATCCTTGGAATTTTTACGGTATAGGTTTGTTGATGCCGTACAAACCATTTCAATGTTCAGTAAAAGAATCGAATTGATTTATTTAAATATTCATGGCTAGCTTTTGCCGGAAATACTCGGGACTTTTTTTTTTTTCAAATTCTACCGTCTGTAAACGGGCCGTTTATACTGAATCATTCAGTTAAATAGGGCCGTAGGTCAGTGGTCAATGGTAAACACTTATATCACAGCAGCTACTGTAACCAGGGGATCACGCTACAATACAGTTCAAAACCAAGAGCATACCATTGTTGCCGGCCTGACTTGGGATCGAGCTCAGAACAACTGGTCTCAAATTCTCAGATTCTAATTGTTCGGCTAACTTCAGATTTTAGAACAGTCCAAATTGAAAACATTTACATAACATAAAAGAAATGTGGAATCAAATGATGTTATCTGTCTTTGAAAGGTAGAACGCATTGTGGGAAAAGGAGAAAATGCTGGTTACCAGCATTTTCTCCTCGATGTTTTCAAAAGTCATTTTATTCAGGTTCGTTGAAAGTCGGGTCCGTGTGGTAAAGGGTTGATATCCACATATTTGAAAAGCACCGTAGCAAACTTGGAATTGGCTTGTCAGGAGCATTTAATTTTTTGCTTTTACCACGGTGTTTTCAAAAGTCTTGTGCAACAAATTTGATTAGACCACCAGATCGAAACAAAGAGCAAACTTAGATAAACCAGTTTAATACGGCGAAGGACTTCGATGCAGAAGAACAGACTTCAGAATCCAATACTTTGATGAAAATGCTTCAGCCTAAATTTATATACATACACAGGCACCTTTACTTACCTTATCTCAATTGAATTCATAAAGGGAGGTAATATTGTCAGACAAAACAGACAAGCATCGATCTAATTTCCATTGGTTGATTGTGTGGGTGAGTGAGTGAGTGGTGTTTTCCGTTTTTTTTTTTTCAATATTATTTTAGTCATATGACGGCGACTTCTCACTTGTTCATGTATGTCCTGGGCTTCACAAAAAAAAAAAAAAAAAAGCTGCTCTTCGGCTGATACTTTTCATGAATAAGAATGAACCTCTATCCTGCCCAAGGATGCACCACATGTTGGAAAAAGGTGATCCAATATCAGCTTATATTTTTATCCTATGCACTGAAATTCTTAATATTAACTCAAAACCCGATAAAAATACAACAGGAATGAAAATTAAAAATAAAAAAAGAATACATCATATCACAATTTTCTGATGACACAACACTTTTTTTAGACGGTTCAGAAAAATCGATCAAAAGTACTCTAGAATTACTTGAGAAATTTTCATATATTTCTGGCTTGACAGTTAATTTCGACAAAACAAAACTAATATGGACTGGCAGTATGGAGTATAGTACAAGATCTATCAAAACAAAATGGAAATTATCATGGGGAGAAACACAGTTTTAACTTCTGGGAATCGAGTTCCATGTTGATCTAGACAAAATGATAAGACTTAATTTTGAACACAAATGCAAAAGCATTAATAACAGTATTGTTTATTGGTAAAGAGAAAATTAACACCTATTGGAAAAATAACTGTAGTCAAAAGCCTTTTATTACCTATACTTACACAACTTAACACCTATTGGAAAAATAACTGTAGTCAAAAGCCTTTTATTACCTATACTTACACAACTTAACACCTATTGGAAAAATAACTGTAGTCAAAAGCCTTTTATTACCTATACTTACACAACTTAACACCTATTGGAAAAATAACTGTAGTCAAAAGCCTTTTATTACCTATACTTACACAACTTAACACCTATTGGAAAAATAACTGTAGTCAAAAGCCTTTTATTACCTATACTTACACAACTTAACACCTATTGGAAAAATAACTGTAGTCAAAAGCCTTTTATTACTTATACTTACACAACTATTTATCAATTTACCGTCACCAACAAATGAATTTATGAAACAATTAAACGACACACTTTATGAATTTGTTTGGGGCGGTACTGCTAAAATTAAACAAACTGTATTCACAAAGAATTACATGGGAGGAGGTCTAAAAATGATAGATGTACATAGTTATAATAGAAGTATGAAAATAAAATGGATAAAAAAAACTAGTTGTTGGTGGTAAAAGTGACTGCTATAAATTCATAAATAATATAATTGGCACAAACAAGCTATTCAATTTTGAAATGATGTACTGCGAAAATATCATTAGAAGTATTAATCAAAGTACTGAAAGTACTGACAGACTAACGAATTTGATTAATTGACTGATTGATTGTATAGTGTTTAATCCTATTTTCAACATTATTTCAGTTATGTAGCAGTGGCCAGTACTCATATCCATGCTTTCCTGGAGTTTCTTTTACCAGTACTCCGCACAATATTCTTTCCAAGCCACTGGCTCCTTTCCCACTTAACCATCGTCGAAACGTGAGAGAGAAATGAATCCTGTCGCAATGACTATCATCAATCCTCGGAAAGAAATTTGTTGGGGATCAAACCGGCGACCTCCTGTTCTCAAGTCCTATACGCTACCGACTGGGCTGCCGGGGCTATGTGTGCTATTGGTTAACTATAACCCAGTTTAAGTTTAACCCTTAACCTGCTAAAGATTGTAAAATGAAACTTTCAAGCTGATGATAAACACCTGAATATTGCTGTTTCACAGTTACATTTTGGAGAAAATCTATCCTCTTATCGGACAGTGTAGATCCAAGATCAGGCTGCACACACTGTCTGGAAAAGGTCATTGAGTCGCGCGGTATTGCTGGTAAAAGAAACTCGAGCAAAGCATAGACAAGTGCTCTGGCCGCCGCAATATCACTGAAATAATGTTGAAAACGGCGTTATACACCATGCAGTCAATTACTCAACATCCATTAGCACAGGATGTAGTTAACTATTTAACTCCCTTTACAAAACGAAAAATTTTACACTCGTCCAAATTCAAAGCTGTTGCAGACCATAAATTAAATGTGGCTGAACTGATAAAACATGATTCCAGAAGGGCAGAAAACAATGTGGGAAAAAGGAGAAAATGATGGTTTCCAGCATTTTTTCCTTTTCCGGCAATATTTTCAAAGGGATTCTTCTCCATTGTCGTTAAAATTTGGGATTGTTTGGTAATTTGTTCATAGAATAACAGTTTAACATAGTAGTAACTGTTTAACTGTACACAATGATCTAAATAATGAATGAAGGAATGACAAGGGTTCCCTGTTCAGTGAGGGTTATCTATTAATAGATTCATTCATAATGTTAATGTGTAGGAATAAGTGATTCTCTGCTTTGCATAGGTCACTCAATTTACGTATAAGCAAAGACCTTGTACCCTATAAATTACATTTTGTTCAGTTTATTACTTTGTAAGACGACATGTTCAAACCGGAGAGGTAGAGATTTAGTGGTTTTTGTCTAAATTGTCATATATAACAGAATTAAGATTTCAAACAGAAAAAAAGTATTTTCTGTGTGGCAGTATTTGGCAACTGTGGGGTTTTTTGTTTACTTTGAATCTAGGTCAATCTTGATGCCTACAGGCTAGCTTCGCTAGTCAAAAATGATTTCTGGATTGATGGTTTAAAATCGTTTACCTTATTTATCCCGAAATCTAGTTTTACACAGTTGTCGGATATAGTCAACATGCCTCTGTTTTTTAATAAGAATATTATGGTAGACCCTAAGCATATATATAACAAAGTACTATATGACTGTGGTATAAGATACATAAAAGACGTGTTAAACGCGGACGGAAGCTTCAAAAGTTGGGGAGATATTAAAAAGCTGACTGGCAACAAGGTGAATTTTTTAAACTTCTACAGTATAATATCTCCAGTGAAAACTTTCCTTTTAAAACATCGAATTTCAATTAAAGAACACTCTTAAAAAGATATCAAAATCCTTCTATTAGCTGCTATTTCTTTCATACACTAACTAGAACTGACATAAAACTGACATAAATAAATGAGTTTACACTACCTTGATACACAACGATGAAGTACCTTCAAGTCGAGTAAAATGGGACTTATTATATAATAATGTAAATATTGATTGAAACAAGTTGTTAGATGCACAAAAGACACTTACACACAATGCTCTTTAAGATGAAATTGATAGATACTAATTTATGTAAATTTTGTAAAAGACATGAAGAAACCATTCTACACTTATTCCATGACTGTGAACACACCGGCCAAGTTTTTGATTAATTCTGTTGCAACAATAATAAGTATTTTCGACCATACTTTACATATTGATAGTCGAACTTTACTTTTTGGCACAAACAAACCAAATCTTCAATTGGATAGGCTATTCTTAGATTTCAAAAAATATATTTACTACTGTAGGAATAAAGAAAAGTTACCTTCAAGGACTGGTCTAAAGAATGCTAAAAACCTTACTTTAAATATTCATAAGTGCACGAAAACGCACGAAGTTGACAAATATAACATGACAGTTGTAGAGGATGTTTTTAAGTCTCCCATAAGGCTGTATAGAATTTAGATATATATGTACTACAATAAAACCAAACATACGATATCATACAGCGTATAAACATTACCATATATATATATGTGTGTGTGTGTAACCAAGTTTCTCTTTCCTTACTCCATATCCACACACCCATACACACACACTTACATATATTTTCCATTTCGATTTGTATGTTTATTTGTTTTGTTTGTTTTTCACTCTATATCTCCCACTCTTTCTTTCTCTCTAAACCCACATTTAAGTGATAGAATGGTTATGTAAAAATACAATACTGGTTAGTATTAAGAGACAAATCTTTTTTTGTATATAAGTATTAACTCTTAGGCTGCTGAGCGCGACTCACTGACCTTTTGTGGGCAGCGTAGACCAAGACCAGACTGCACAAAACGTGCAGTTTGAGCTTGGATCTGCGCTGTCCGATAAGGAGACATGTTTCCTGCAAAATTACCTTTGAAATATGAAAATTTAGGTGTATACTATCGGATTGAAAGTTTCATTTATTTTATCTAACAGGATAAGGGTTAAAACATTTCTATTACGCGACTATTATCTATACTATTATGATCATTATTACAGTTAATGACCTACTAACAACCTGTTTTTACTAACATTGAATTGTAAGGTATGGTGGGAGATGCACAAGACTCCCATCGTACCAGCTGACGTGGCAAATAAAATTTAATTTAAAAAAAAAAGGGACATGTTGGAAAAAAGCGGGATTAGATCCTAAGATGCTTTTTGTCAATTTAGGGCATAAAGTTATTGTCATCATTAACTCATAGAGTGCTAAACAGAACTTTGTTTTAAACGACAAAATTTTGGACCAAATTGAAAGCATGCGCAGACGACAAAATAAATATAGCTCAAATGATATTTTCTGTCCCTGATAAGGTAGAAAACATTGTGGGGAAAAAAAAAAAAAGAAAAAATGCTGGATACCAGCATTTTCTCTTTTTCCCTCCAATGATTTTAAAAGCCTTCTTTCTTCAGGGTCGTTAAAACCAGGAATTGTGTGGTAAAGGATTAAGCTGATTTCATAGACTATATAGATCAAGATCAGGCTACCTTTTGCTGACACAGTAGATCAAGATCAGGCTGCACAGAACGTGCATTATGATCTTGCATCTGCAACGTTAGCTATTTTGTTAAATATACTGACAGAACTATCCTTGCCATGGCATTCAGAGAAAAGGTTGATAGAGAAAGTGCTAGACACGTGTCTATACTTATAAAACTTGAGTCTGTGCTCAACTGAGTTTGTGCACAACTTGAAGTCTCAATTATGCTTAAAGAAGGTATGAAAATCTGAAAATAAGACTGATTTAATAGACAGAGAGAAAGAAACGCTCTAAAATACAGAAATTAGTCCATAAAATTTATCAAATTACATTCATACACCTTTGAAATTTCATTCCCAGCCGAGTTGAGCACGATAAAAAATTTATAACCATTGACCCTGGTTTCACGACAGAAACTGGTGTCTCTTATTTTGCTCCAATCCGGTAAGGGGCCCGTTTTGACTTAAGTTGATTTCTTTATTTTAGACGCATGTCGCTAACATTAAAGTAACAACAGCTGCCAAACGTAAACAAAACATGTGTTAATTTAAAATACATTTGAATCTAAATCATATAAATTAAACCAATTGTGAAGATGACAATTTTGTTACTAGTATTGTACGGTCGGCTCAAGTGTTAGTCATTAGCAGAGAAAAAAGGTTAAAACTTGTCAGGTCACTCTATCTTTTCTTTACTTTTTGCCTGATTTAAAATTTCCTAACTCTTGGACCGACCACACAATATTACCATACCTTTGAATGGTATGATTTAAATTTGAATGCATTTTAACAGTTGCATTGCGTTTTTGGCCGCAATTGGGACCTTAATAGACTTGAGTAACATTCTCAAATCCTGAGTTGACACAACATTTCAGACTCCACTCAGCAATTTAATGGAAATTAAGTCTTTTAAATGAGTTTAGTCTGAAATGTTGTATCAGCTCAGGATTTGAGAATACTGTATTACTAAAGTCTGTTATTGTTCATGAAATGCCCCTAAAATAACCAACTCTTCTTTAGTCAGTGGATTTGAGTAAAATAACAGACGGTCCCTGGCTGTTATTTAATTAGCACTTTATCGGGTAGATAACAGTCTCGATTCGAGATGCGATAAGGTTCTTAAACCGTGGTTACAACCGTGCTTCCGAGTCCACATTTTTGTCAGTCACAATGAAAATATGTCGTTTAACTTACTGAAGATTATATAATTGTAACTATGCAATACATTTGCGTACACGTGCGATGCAGACCAAGATCAGACTGCATTCTCCACTAGATAAGACCATTGTCGAGTATAGCAGGATGAGAATTGAAAATACAAGTATGATGATACAGAAACAAAAGTATTTTCACCAAGACGGGTGCATTCGTTCCTAATATATCTACTCACTCCGAGTCGCTTGACTCTTTATACCGAACGATAACATTCCAGACTGATCCAATTTGAAAGCATTTGCAGACGACAAATTAAAATAGCTCAAATGATGAGATAATTATATCTCTGAAAGGGTAGAAAACATTGATGGAAACGAAGAAAATGCCGGTTCCCCTATTACACTGTATGTGCAATTTAACGATGTAAAAATGCTTTTTTTGAAACTACATGTACTTTAATCATCTCTCTCTCATACAAATGTTGACAACTATTTGAGCAACGAATTGTAATACACACATACCCGGCCGGGAAGTTCAGTTGTTAGCGTATCCGACTCGTAACCTGGTGGTTGCAAGTTCGAACCCGGTCGAGGTAAAGTTTTTTTCCGGCGATTTTTCGGCTCTCACCTCCGATACGTGTGAGAAAAGTAGTCAGTGGCTTGAAAATAAAGTTGTGTCAGCACTGGTGCGAGAAAGCCAGGAAACACACTCGTAGGTGCACTGACCGCCAAAATAACTATGACCTAAGCTGTTAAAACGGTGTAAAACTCCAATACAAATACACACTAATTACGAACACACTGTACGATTGATATGCACAATAAAATTTTTTCAGTATTTCAATGTTACAAATATAGAAGCTGTCGAAACAACTGATTTTACATGATTGCTCTATTTGGTCCGACACAGGCGGTACCGGTCCAAGACCTTTGCATGTCGAATTGCTGTTCGTGGGATTTCAAATTGTTCAGCTTTCTACACAAATTGCAGTAGGCCACCTGTGTCATAACGTTACGGGGGATCACTCTGTACATGTCCTTTCTTTTCAGGAATTTGATGTACTCGTTTTCGCTCGAACTCAACTCCTTTAAATAGGAAGCGAGTTCGTTTGCGCTACTAAAGTCATCAGCGTCAACGAAAGTTCCGGCTGGTAAAAGTTGGTTGTATGAGCGAGAGCCTCGTGCAACAATAATGATATCTCTTTCAAACCATTTGAACGCCTTCTCCGTGATGTAATCCTTACAGATGGAATTTTCGAAGGCTAAGTAAAATTTAGTTTTTGAAATTAACATCTCGTCACAAGTCTTATAATTACGGTGGCATAGCCGTCCGTTACAACGCCCAAAGATTTCGATGTCGATTCTCTTTTTCATGACTTCAACGTATTTCTCGCGTTTACTCGCAGTGTCGCAATGACTCACGAGCCACGCTGCTGTCACGTTTTTTATCCGAAATATTTCACTGTAATTCTTATTTGCAGTACCAAGCGGGTTGTCATAAATCTCAGTTTCGTAGTCGGAGAACCACTTGTCTTGAAACATGGCATTGGACAACTGCATGTTAGTAAAAACCGAACCAACAGGTACCGATTTCGGCACAATCATTCCGTACACATAGGGAATATCAGCATCCCGTCTGTATGTCATAGACCAGTTGTAAAATCTATTCCAATTTGAACGATCCAGATTCACAAAGCTTAGGTATAACGGCGTCTCAAGGGAAGCAAACACGAAAACTTGCTGTTGGCTGACTCTCACCGGAAGTGGCCGTGTTGGTCGACTACCCTGGATGATAACTGCGTGAGATTTACTTGTATCCTTGGAAATAGTCACGTGACAATTTTTGTATACACATTTGGTCATGTTAACAATGCTCGCATCTTTCCGTAGCATACCATGAAAAGGTTGATACACCACAATTCGGTATGTTTCGTTCACATGCGGTATGATGATATCATTTGGTTGTATTGTAAAGGACTTTACATTGCGTTCGGTTATCTTTTCCATGCGATAGTTATTCATTCCGTTATTTCTTTTGAAAAACATCTTTTTCCATGATATTGTTTTACCCGAAATAATAACATGATCCTCCTGTTTTGTAATGTTGTCATGATCAAACAAGAATGTGTCTACTAATTGTCCTTCAAACACCTTTTTAAACAGAATGATAGCAAACAGCACGGCAACAAGACACAGGACAAAGGAATACTTGTAGACTTTAGTCATGACTGTCGAGCAACAGCACCTTAAAATTTCTACACGTTCTGAAATGAAAAGTCAGGAAGAAAAAAATGACAAAGACGTATAGAAATCCAAAGGGGACATTCTAAGACAGACACTATTGTTTCAACAAAATACTTTATCTTATCACGAGATAATTATCTTGTTTCTGAATTATATCATAATCATGCCATACCTTCGAGTGTCTACTTTGTTTCCACGGAATAGTTATCTTGTTTCTAAGACATATATCGTGATCATGACATACCTTCAAGTGTCTGCTTATTCCACGAGATAACTGTCTTGTTTTTAAGACATATATCGTTTTCATGACACGTCTTACAGTGTCTACTTTGTTTCCATGAGATAGTTATCTTGTTTTCAAGGCAAAGTTCCGACGGTTATCATGGCATACTTTCCAGTTTCTTCTACATAGTATATCTTCCCACGAGGTGATTATCTGGTTCCTATGACATAATTACATGTACATGTATCTGTAGCCCTTATCATGACATACTTTCGAGTGTCTAAAACACAAACTTTCATTTAAATGACGCAATTATCTGGTTTTCACGACAAATCTCGTTACGATGACACACTCTCTGAGTTTCTACTACATAATACTCGAAGTATGTCTCGAAACAATCGAAATCTAGAATTAGACTTATAATGGAACTTAGAATGGTTAGGGAATATACTGTCCCTGGTTAGACCGACATCTGATCCAATCAAAATTATTGTTACAAAGAATGACCAACAAAAAAACAGGGTAAACCAAGAGTGCAAAGTTTCTAAACAATATAAAAAATCTGTCATAGAACGACTATTGTTAAAATGTGTCAAGATATTAGTCCAAGCCAGCGGCGGTGTTTCTTTTGTACAACCAGTCAACAATGTTTATACTTTAATTAAGAGATTTCCCAACAAATCATTCTAACTATGTTAATTGGCTACCCGATTGTGTTTTTATGCCTACTGAATATTTTTTTTTTTTTTTTTTAATGGGAAAAAAAATGGAAATAAATTACACAATACAACATGCCAAAAATATAAATATTCTTTACTTTACCTGTGTATTTCAACTTCTCCAAATGCGGCAAGGTCCCCTTCAAACTTTGGGTGACCTGAGGCCGACCCTTTCTTCTTCACGGTCAGGACAGGGACACTATATGATATTGATATCTGAATATCTCTGAATATTTTATATCCCTGATCCGGGTAACACTTGTTCTTTTCTTGGGCTATTAATATTGTTGACGGCTTAACCCTTGGGCTACTAAGCGCGACTCAAGGACCTTTTGCGGATAGTGTAGATCAAGATCAGACTGCACAGCACGTGCAGTCTGATCGTGGATCTACACTATCCGAATAGGAGATATTTTTGCCCCCCCCCCCCCCCCCCCCGCCCACCACGTAACTTTGAAATAGCATCATTCAGGTGTTTACTATGGGATTGAAATTGTCATTTAACTTATTTAGCAGGTTGAGGTTTAATACAAAATGACCAGTACTCATGTGGACAGCGTAGATCTAGATCAGACTGCAGCATAATATGTGCAGTATGATCTTGAATCTACGCTGTCCAGTGTTTGGGTACATAAACTCTCCTACAAAGCCTTGTTATTTGACTAACTAGCTATAACATTAACTCTTTACCGCGAAAAGAAAAAAAACAAAAAAAACACGATTTTACCGTTGTTCAAATTGAAAGCATTTAATTACAACAAATTAAATGTGGATAAAATGATGCGAGTCGTCGTTGAAAGGGTAGAAAATATTGTGGGAAAGGAGAAAATGCTGGCCATCAGTATTTTCTCCTTTTTCCACAATGATTTCCAACACCTTGTTTGTCAGGTTCGATAAAACTCGGGGTTCCTTGGTAAAGGGTTATCTTCTTTGGTATGTTCATTTCATTCAGCTGTATTGGGCTTTGAAAGCGTTAAAAAGTCACAGAAGTGTCAAATATAAAGATGCAATGTTAATTGACACCCGAGGCACGCGGAGTGTACAAAGTAATTGTCATTCACCGTCTCTTCTGTAGATTTTAATTATCCCTATTTTCCGCGTTTCTGTTCTGGCACAACTAGGTGCTTAGGTATTTTAACTATTTTGGAAATTCTGAAAAAATAAAGTTACCTTGGCGATAAATTCAAAAGGAGGCAGGAAGGAGGGAAGAACATTTTCTAAGCATGGCCAACATAAGCAACATAGGAGCTTCTATGTACAATTATGTTTTGGATAGACGGACGGATAGACGAATTGAAGGGCGGACGGACGGACGGACTGACGGAGGGACAGACAGAGGGACGGACAGACAGACAGACAGAAAGAGAGACAGAAAGACAGGTAAATACTGTAGATAGATTGTTTCGCTTGTGCCATTCAATTATGTTACAAATAAACATAGCATCAACACTAATAGTCAACAAAGCGTGGATAATGAAGGCAGAAGAGAGAGAGAGAGAGAGAGAGAGAGAGAGAGAGGGAGGGAAGGAAGGAGGGATTTCTGGGGTTAAAAGCTATTTAAACTGGTATTCATTTATGCTTTTTTTCAGTTATACACAACAGTAAGATACCATCTACAAGTAATTTTAACCCGTCTATCAAACTTAATGTTGTCATGCATCCGTCAACGCTAATGTTAAAAGGACATCGAATTTTACCCTTTACCTAGCCTTGGTTTCAGTCCGACCATTTTTTGCCTTATATATAATGGGACATTGCTTTGTCAGTTCATTGCCATAGACATGTATAAATTGCGAAAGGAGACCGCGATAAGGCGTGATTCTAAACATTTGAGCCATGCTCTATGAAAAGGGAGCTTAATGCATCTGCAAAAAGTATCGACTCGGGTCAGCCTGAACAGTCTACGCAGGCGGACCTGAACTTTTCGATGTTAGTCAATTTTCTGTATGTCAAAGGACCAGTTTACCTCACGATTCAGTCGGTTGTTAGACAAAATGGACTTTATGGATCCATGATCATGTGATGACTTGCTTGGGAGCATGCATCTGGGATATGCATTAAACCCCCTTTTGCCAGATTATGGCTCATTTGTTACCGCCTGGACCCTGGCTACCCTTTACCAAACGATCCTGCGTTATTACGATTCTGAAGAATAGTTCTTTCGAAAACATTGTGGGAAAAAGAGAAATGCTGGTAACCAATTCATGTATTCATGGAGTTCGGCTTAACCAATACAATGCGCAACACTCTTTCTAAGGCACTGACTTACTAGATTGGTTACCTCCCCTGATACAGCCAATCGTATGCCGGTAAGTGTATAGTGTATCTGTATATGTACAAGGGGGGAGACCAGTTTGTTATACCTGCACTACGAAAGATACTGTTCCAATCCACCGGCTGCTTTTCAACACAATCAAAGTAAAAAAAAAAATCTCCAGACGACAAAATTTTAGTTCGATTGATGTTTAACGCCGTTTTCAACTTTATTTTAGTTACGATATCGTGGCAGACAACATTTTGGACTTCTCCAAATTAAAATCATTGTGCAGACGACAGTTGAGATATGACTCAAACAATGGGGTTTCTTTTCTGAAAGGGTAGGAAAAAAGGAGGAAATATTGGCTGCCAGTATATTCTCCTTTTTCCACAATGCTTGAAAAAATCCTTTGTCTCAGGGTCAGTAAAAACTCGGGACTATTACATGTAGGTAAAGGGCTTAGAGGTGATAAAGGAATATACACTGTCGCAACATTTTTGTCAACCCCCGAAAAAAGTTTGGATGGGCACGGATTCAAACGTGCAACCTTAACCCTTAGGCTGCTAGCCGACACAATGACCTTTTGCGGATAGTGTATATCAAAATCAGACTGCACAGAACGTGACACTGTCCAATAAGGACATATTTCTTCCTAAAAAACCTTTTTTTTATATATATATATCAAATTTGGGTTATTACTATCGGTTTGAAAGTTTCCTTTCAATTACTTAGCAGGTTATTCATTAAGATTACTGACCCTTAATGTTCCTATAGAATCCTATACACGTTAGCTGTATCAGGGGAACTAACAAATGTATTCCTCAACAAACTGGCCCTCAATGTCCCGATAGAATCCTGTACAAGCTGTATCAGGGAAATAACCAATAAACGTCAATAAACTAGCCCTTAATGTACCTACAGAAACCTGTACACGTAAACTGTATCAGGGGAACTAACCAATATATACGTCAATAAACTAGCCCTCAATGTACCTATAGAATTCTATACACGTTTGCTGTATCAGGGGTGCTAACCAACATGTACGTCAACAAACTGGCCTTCAATGTACAGTACCTATAGAATCCTGTACATGTTAGCTGTATCAGAGGAACTAACCAATATATACGTGAACAAACTAGCCCTTAATGTACCTATAGAAACAAGTACACGTTAGCTGGATCAAAGGAACTTTTAACCAATATATACGTGAACAAACTAGCCCTTAATGTACCTATAGAAACATGTACACGTTACCTGTATCAGAGGAACCAACCAATATATACGTGAACAAACTAGCCCTTAATGTACCTATAGAAACATGTACACGTTAGCTGTATCAGGGGAACTAACTAATATATACGTCAATAAACTGGCCCTCAATGTACCTATAGAATCCTATACACGTTATCTGTATCAGAGGAACTATCTAATATATACGTCAACAAACTGGGCCTCAATGTACCTATAGAATCCTGTACATGTTAGCTGTATCAAAGGAACTAACCAATATATACGTGAACAAACTAGCCCTTAATGTACCTATAGAAACCTATACACGTTACCTGTATCAAAGGAACTAACCAATATATACGTGAACAAACTAGCCCTTAATGTACCTATAGAAAAACGTACACGTTAGCTGTATCAGGGGAACTAACCAATATATACGTCAATAAACTGGCCTCAATGTACCTATAGAATCCTGTACATGTTAGCTGTATCAGGGGAATTAATCTTTATGTACGTCAACAAACTGGCCCTCAATGTATCAATAGAATCCTATACACGTAAGCTTTAACCAATATATTTGTCAGCAAACTGGCCCACGATGTACCTATAGAAACCTGTGCACATTAGCTGTTTCAGGGGAATTAACCAATATATATGTCAACAAACTGGCCCTTAATGTCCCTATAGAATCCCAGATACGTTACTGTATCAGGGTAACTATCTAATATATGTCAATAAACTGGCCCTCAATGTACCGATAGAATCCTATACACGTTAGCTGTATCAGAGGAACTAACCAATATATACGTCAGCAAACTGGCCCTCAATGTCCCTAGAGAATCCTGTACACGTCAGCTGTATCAGGGGTACTAACCAATATATATGTCAACAAATTGGCCCACAATTCACCTATATAATTCTGTAAACAATAACTGTATCAGGGGAACTAACCAATATGTGCGTCAACAAACTGGCCCTTAATGTCCCTAAAGAATCCTACGCACGTTAGCTGAGTCAGAGGAACTATCTAATATATAGGTCAATAGACTGGCCCTCAATGTACCGATAGAATCCTATACACGTTAGATGTATAAGGGGAACTAACCAATATATACGTCAACAAACTGGCCCTAAATGTCCCTATAGAATCCTGTACACGTTAGCTGTATCAGGGGAATTAATCTATATGTACATCAAAAACTGGCCCTCAGTGTACCAATAGAATCCTATAAACGTTAGCTGTATCAGGGGAACTAACCAATGTATACGTCAACAAACTGGCCCTTAATGTACCTATAGAATCCTGTACATATTAGCTACAAGTTAGCTATCAACAAACTAGCCCTCAATGTACCTTTAGAATGCTATACACATTAACTGTATCCTGAGAGCTAATCAGTCTATGTCTGCAAGTGCTTTATTTTTTTTTTTGTCAAGTCTTCAATGCTGTCTTCTAGTGAAGAGTCAACTCTTTGTAAGACAACAATTTTTAGACTCGTGCAATTTAAAGTATTTTGCAGACGACAAATTAAAAGTAGCTTAACTGATAAACTTAGTAACTGAAATGGTAGAAATTACTGCGTGAAAGGGAGAAAATGCTGATTTCCTCCTTTTTCCACAACGTTTTTAAAAAGTCTTCTTCCCCAGGGTCGTTGAAGCACGGAATCTGTTGTAAAGTTACACTGCTAAGTAAAGTGGAACATACATGTAGGAAAAAGTTTTTTTTTATCAGGAGCATCAATACATCCTAGGTCGGACGATTCTTATCTCAAGAGTGATATTTAAAGGAGGCTATTCAGATTTTTACATAACTGAACCAAGCTTGAAGAATATTTTGTCGATGAAATAAATAAAGCTTTATCTTTTACCCGCGAAATCATCAATAAATCGGAGGGAGAGATGAAAAAGGTATTTCCTGAAGTTGATGCGTATCCTCTCAAGGAATTCAAGGCCTCAGTATTTCTCGAAGGATTGTGGGAATATCACATGATTAGTTACACGCATAGATATTGTTCAGTGATGTCATATTTGATCCCATAAAGGTGGACGATGTCATCGATTACAAAACGAAACTGCACCTTTTAACAGAATCTGACCCTCGAATTTCTTTACGCTAGCAGAGAAAAATATATTTGAGCCATGCTCTGGCAAAAGGGGGCTTAATGCATCTCCGTGATCCATAATACCCACCCCCCCACAAAAAAAAAAAAAAAACCACCAATAGCAGCAACAACAAAACTGATCAAAGTTTCTTTGTCCGCAGAAATACAATATACCTACTAAACAATACAATCAATTAACAAAGATAATACTGTTGAAATGAAGTGGAAGGGAAGCAAAGCTTAAAGAATTCTCCAGTTTGTGGTTAATGCATGTACAAAATACAATACAAAGGACATAGAAAACACATAAAAAAGAAAGAGATGGGACAAAAAAGGGGCAGATGTGAGTGCAGTTTTAGGCCTGCTGGTGAAAATACCCCGAAAACTTACAACCTGAACGTCACTACTACGTCAGCTGGCGCGTAACCAGGGGTTCAGAATCATTATGCATCCCGAATCGAGAGTGATAAATGTATCTCACCCTTAAGCTGCTAAGCGCGACGCAGTGCGCTTTTGCAGACAGTGTAAATCAAAAGAAGACTGCACAGAACGTGCAGTCTGATCTTGATCTACGCTGTCCCATACAGTACGATTTTCCCTCGAAAAGAAAACTCGTTGTTCGAAATTGCAATATTTAGTTTTTTACTACTCGTTGAAAATTTTCACTTTTTATAGCAGTATTAGTAATGAAAAAATGTATGGAAAATAGACGGCTATATTCAATAAAAATGTGCAATTTCGGAGTTTAGATTACGGGATGTTTTATTCAATCGGCTATTTTGTCTATTGTGTAAGATCAGATATGATGCCATTGAGCTTATTTGAACAACAATCTCAAATAACAGACCTGTGTTATTGTCATATAATTATGAGCCATGCTCTGTGAAAAGGGGCTTAATGCATCTGCAAAGAGTATCGACCCCTTGTAGCCTGCGCAGCCCGCGGAGGCTGACATGGGCCGAAACTTTTTGCCATCTTTAAATTTGCTGCATGTTTAAGGATCATTCTACTTGAGGATTAAGTCGGTTGTTAAACAAAATGGATCCATAATTATGTGATGACTTGATTGGTGTAATGCATCACGGAGGTGCATTAACCCTTAGGCTGCCAAGCTCGACTCACTGACCTTTCGCGGACAGCATAGATCAAGATCAGACTGCACAGAACGTGCAGTCTGATCTTTGATCTACACTCTCCGATAAGGAGATAAATACCCTCATAAATACCTTTGAAATAGGAAAGTTTGGGTTTATACCACCCGTTTGACAGTTTCATTTCTTTTATTTAGCAGGATAAGGGTTAAACACCTTTTGCCAGAGCATGGCTGATATGTTTCCTTCTTGCTATAAACATTGTAATGATGTTTCAGGAAATAAACGTTTTGTATTGTGTTGCACCCATACACTACAAAAATTGTCGTTTCCCTGTAAGCTTTAGTTCAGGTAACATTCCAAGTCCTCGTGAATTTCTGGAGTGAAATCTATAGATATCTTAGGAGATTATTTGTCCCATGAAGGAAATGCCATATTTTTCCCCTTTTCTCTTTCTTATCTTTTGATGGTTTGTCAGACAAGAATAGGGTTTACCTACATCAGGCGAGTACAAAACTATATACAGAGAACGTTTAAGCATATGACGAATATGGAAAACTGCACACAGAATATAGAGCACCGTACAAAAAAGAAACACGACAATCTCTATATAGGGAATATTCCGAGCCCGATTGTAAAATCGGTACTTACATGTACATGGTTTGAAACTAAAGGGTCGATAGTTCGATTCCAAGCTCGGTCAAATTCTTTCTGTGGATTGATGGTCTAATCATTGTGACAGGATTTATGCTTTTATAAGCAGCGTTGAACATCAAACGAATAAACATGCAAACAAACAAAGCCTAACTAAATTCAGCAATAATACACATTTGCAATTTTAAAAAAAGATCTGAATATCCCCCCTTTAAAGGTAAAGACGTTTAAATTCTTTACTCCTATGTACGCTTGCACCGAGAGAACTAGCAATGGTTGTGTTCTGTACAATCTTTAGTGCATTTATAGTGAATGCTGTCTTGTGCGATGACACACTAGTGAAACGACTGGTATTCGATGGAACAATCAATGTGACTGAAGTTCTTTCAAGACTGTCAACAGAGGTATGCATAGAGTGTATGTTAGGTTCTTTTACCAAACCATTCCGAGTTTTATCGACACCCCCCCCCCCCCCCCCAAAAAAAAATTTTTTTTTTGAAAACATTGTGGGAAAAGGAGAAAATCCGAAAATCCTGGCAACCAGCATTTTCTTCTTTTTTCCCCACAATGATTTTCACCATCTCTAAGTCATTTAAGCCACGAATGATTTATCAATAATTTATGCAAATGCTCTCATTGTTGGCAATTTTGTTGTTTGGTAAAGGTTTATATAAATGAACCTACATTTTTACGTAGTACACAGCACCTCGTTGTACTTTCAAGGCTAGTTGGCCAGACTTGCGCAGAAAGCAATATAGATCCATAGTCAGACGTTTTGGGTCGAAAAATACTTTAAAACTGGGGATATTTTTTCATGTAAACTTTCTTTCAATTGATTAATTTAAGACTTAATACTGTTCTTTTTCAGCATTACCGATAATTGTTTCGAGAATCGTTATGTTGGAAAGTAGCCACTGGCTTGGGAAGAAAATTGTGCTAGTAATGGTAGAAGAAACCACAGGAAAGCATGCCTATAGGTGCACTTGCAGCCGCGATAAATTGTAAATTGTAGTGAATACTTGAGTATTAGACAAAGAATGCTATTAAGAATGGTTGGTGAATATGAGCCCAGGTCGACTGAGAACTGTCTCAGCCTACCAGATGGCTGATCTCGCAGTTTAACTAGAAATGAGCCATGCAAGCCATCCTCTGGACAAAGTGGGGTTACCGTATCTCCGTGATACATTATATCAAGCATTCATCACATGAAATCCTTATTGTTTAACAACCGACTAAATCATCAGGTACACTTTTCCTTATACATTCAGAAAGTTTTAAGATAGCAAAAGGTTTCGGCTCATGTCAGACTGCGCGGACTGCTTAGGATGTCATGGTCGATATTTTTTTCAGATGCATTATGTCCCCTTTTCACACAGCATGGCAAATTAAGTATGGTCAGTATTCCATACACGTTAACTCTGTATAATAATTTGGTTAAACTCTGTGTTAAACTCAGTTGTACAATTTCTGGAAATCTTATAGGCGTGGGGGGGGGGGGGGGGGGGGGGGGCCGGGGAAGAAATAAAACCTAGCTTTAAAAAAAAGCTAATGCTCAGTTTTCATAAAAATCTTCTCTACTTTTGAACTACAAAATTTATTTTTCCCCCAAATTTTGTATAATCCATGTTTTTTTTTTTTATGTTCTAGGCCGCCAAACCAAGTTGCTCAGGCGAGAACATACGGGAGGAACACCAAGGAGTCGCTGGTTATTTCAAAGCTCGTTCATATTCTTTCAAAGGAATGATGATAGTGAATGCGACAGAATTCATTCCTCTCTAACTGCTGAACATTGTTTCGACCACGCCTATGCCGGAAAGCAGCCAGTGGCTTGGAAAAAAATGTTGTGCAAACTACCTGTAAAAAATTGTCCAGGAAAGCATAGATAGGTGCATCTGCCAACACGATATAACTGACGTAATTTTGAAAACGGCGTTAAACACCAAAAATACAAACAGTAATGTGCGACGTTTTCCACTTTCCAGGTAATTTCCCTTAGACAAATTCAAACCAAACTGGCAGGCAATGTTTCTAACCTATCAGACACGTTGACGACGGTGAGCAGAGAACTAGCAGAAACCAAAGCAAAGCTTCTACATACCTCTATCAACTCTCAGACATATTCAGGCAAGTGCATAGCCGCCAAAAGTAAAAAAATCGACATCTTTCGAAGGTTGAAGGTGTCACACCAACAGTATTTCACTACATTGAAAATAGAGTGAAAATCACTGTCTTTGACCCTGTGCTGTACTTTAATTGGGAAATCCGCAGCTTTGCAGTTTGTTTCTATCAAATATATGTCCAGTGGCCTACACAAGAAGCTAAATAATGGCATCGCTACTGATTGTGGTGTTTTGCTATTCTACCTAAAACAAAAAAAAAAAACAGTTGAAAAATAACAGTGAAAAAAAAAAGGCCCTTTCCGGTGGTAGATAGACTATGTTCATTCACGATAAAGTTCCCCAAGAAATACCGAACTTTCACTCAGTTTCCACATAAATCATCAAATCAACACCAGTGACTCATTTAAGACCCGTCCTTCCATTTTCTCTGATAAATGGCTTGACTCGACAAGCGGAAGAGATCGGTTCAAGACCAGACTGCAGGTTCGGTTCAGTCTGATCTTTATCTGTCCCCTCTGCAAAAAGGAAGACTGTTTTCATTTACGGTGCTGAAAGGGTTCTGCATTCAATGGAATTTGAAACCATTGTGGCACATGATCAACTTTTCCAAAATGCAAGCGTCTTTTACTGTTTCTGCACCGTTAGGCATAATATTATAAAAATTTGGGCACATAGATAAGAAGATTGTTGAGGCAAGCAACCACTCCTTTTTCTCACTTTTATCCCTTATCCTGCTGAATAAGTTAAATGCTACCTTAAAAATCGATACTAAAAACCCAAACGTTGCTATTTCAAAGTTATTCTTTTGGAAGAAATATCCCTTGTTCGGACAGTGTAAATCCAAGATCAGACTGCAGGTTCTGTCTGCACATGTCCTGGAGTCGCGCTTAGCAGCCTAGGGGTTAATGCTTTCCGGGATAATCGTTTATCGATACCGAGCAGGGAAGTTGTCACATTTGGTTATATTATTTACCGGTATTCAGTTCTGCTCTGTTATGAATAAGTGTAATTGTGAAGGTTCCATGGACTATATTTTTGTTGTTTGTTCATATGGTATTAAATACCATTTTCAGAATTATTTCAGTACTACCGCGACGGCCATTGCACCTATCCACGTTTTCGTTGACTTTTTTTTTTACCAGTAGTTCGCAAAACATTCTTTCCAGGCCACTGGCTGCTTTCCCACCTAAACCTCGTCGAAAAAAAGTGTTCGGCTGTGAAAGAGTAATGAATCCTGTCATAATGACCTGTCATAATGGGGAATCAAACCAGCGACCATTAAGTTTCAAGTCTGGTACATAAAAACTAAGCTACCGGACTCGGCGTACATTTTTAACTTTAAGAACATTTCCGTCATTCTTTCCATTATAATTATTACAATTTTGATTTCAAAAGTATGTATAAAACGACAGCTTAACCCTCTCGAGGCCACAGGCGAAAGCAATGAGTGTTTGTAGGCAGCTTAGATCAAGATGTTCGATATAATCGTCCGCTTGTTCCGTCAAGCCTATATGACTAAGCCTTTTCTTTGTTTCAGTAGATTATATTTTCAGCCCTTGAAAGAGGTCGAGTTTATATGAGCCATGCTCTGTGAAAAGGGGGCTTAATACATCTGCGAAAAGTTTCGATCCAGGTCAGCGTGCGCAGTCCGCGCAGGCTGACCTGGGCCGAAAGTTTTCGCTATTGGTCAATTTTCTGTATGTTTAAGGACCAGTATACCTCATGATTCAGCCGGTTGTTATAAAAAGTGGCTATTGTGGATCCATACTTATGTGATGGCTTGATTGGTATAATGCATTACGGAGATGTATTAAACCCCTTTTTGGCAGAGCGTGGCTCATATATTTGGCGTTAAAAGAATTTATCGAGTTTAACTCATTACCATACAATCTTAACGGCCCTCAGGAAGAAGCATTTCTGAAAATATTGTGGAGAAAGAAGAAAATGCTGGTAATCAGCATTTTCTCCGTTTCCCACAATATTTTCAACTCTTTTCAATATAAATTCCATCATTTGAGCAGCATTTTCTATATCGTCTGCTGTTGCCTTCAGCTAGGAAGACACTAAAAGTTTACCGTCTGGTAAAGAGTCAACAGCTGAAAAGCTGACAAAAAATTATTTAGAAAAAATCAAACAGTACTTACTTTGCTTAACTCTTTACCAAACAACAAAACTTTCAGCTAAAGCATTTGCAGACGACAAATCAAATGTAATTGACTGATGACTTCTGTCTTTGATCGGGTAGAAAACACCGTAAGAAAAAAGAGAAAATGCTGGTTACCAACATTTTCTCCTTTTTCCGCTATATTTTCAAAAGCTTTCTTTCTCAGGGTCGTTAAAAATCGAGACTGTGTGCTAAATGGGTAAAAGGGAACACTCAAGGCCTTGATTCTGTTTTCAACAGACGCAGGATCTGTGTACGTCCGTTGGGGGAGATCATCGTGTGTAGGAACCGACGCCGAGCTGGTTTACTCAGGTATTTTTGATACGCAGATCATTTACTTCGTCAAACCTGTCCGAACGGCAGCCTCTATCAACCCACAATAGCGCATAGACAGTTAACAAGACGATGAAATTTTATAGTAAACGACATTTTACTTGTGGTTCAAATGATTGAATTCTCTGTCAAAGGATGGAAAACATTGGGAAAGGGATAGAATACTGGTTGCAGTTTCCATATGTGCACAGTTTTCCATAAACCGGTATTTTATGTACAGAATGTTATGTTGTGTATAGTTTTCTACATTCCTTATTTACAGACCTTGCTTGTTGTGTATATTTTCACGTATATCTTTATGCACAAATCCTGTTATTCTCCAGTTTTTTACATTCATCTACGTACAGATCCTGTTGTTGTCTAGCTTCCCCATGTTCTTAATGTACAGATCCTATTGTTTCCCAGTTTTCCACATTCTAAAAGTTATGTACAGATCCTGTTGTTGTTCCATTTCTTCCGAATTATTTTCTTTATGTACAGATCTTGTTGTTGTCCAGTTATTCCACATTCCTGATGTACTGGTCCTATTGTTTTTCCAGATACATGTATCTTATTAACCTATCCCTTTTTTCCCAATTGTTCCATAATCGTCATGTACAGATTCTGTTCTTCTCCAATTATTCCACATTCTGTATGTACAGACCCTGTTGATGTCCAGTTTTTGGTATTTCTGTATGTACAGATCCTGTTGTTGTCCAGTTTTCTACATACAGGTCCTGTTGTTGTCAGGTTTTCCACATTCCTTTATGTACAGATCCTGTTGCTGTCCAGTTTTTCCTTATTCTTCATGTAAGATTCTGTTGTTGTCCACTTTTTCCACATTCCTAACGTATAATTCCTGTTGTCAAGTTTTTTTTCCACATTCCTCACGTACAGGCCCTGTTGTTGTTCGGTTTTCGAAATTCCTCTTTGTACATTCCTTATGAACAGGGCCTGAAGTTGCCAAATTTTTCCGCACTATTTATGTACACATCCTGTAGTTGCCAAATTTTTCCACATCCCTTACGTACACATCCTGTAGTTGCCAAACCTTTCCACATTCCTCACGTACACATCCTTTAGTTGCCAAATTTTTCCACATTCCTTACGTACACATCCTGTAGTTGCCAAATTTTTCCACATCCCTTACGTACACATCCTGTAGTTGCCAAACCTTTCCACATTCCTCACGTACACATCCTTTAGTTGCCAAATTTTTCCACATTCCTTACGTACACATCCTGTAGTTGCCAAATTTTTCCACATTCCTTACGTACACATCCTGTAGTTGCCAAATTTTTCCACATTCCTTACGTACACATCCTGTAGTTGCCAAATTTTTCCACATTCCTTACGAACAGGGCCTGTAGTTGCCAAACTTTTCCGCATTCCTTACGTACACATCTTGTAGTTGCCAAACTTTTCCGCATTCCTTACGTACACATCTTGTAGTTGCCAAATTTTTCCACATTCCTTACGAACAGGGCCTGTAGTTGCCAAACTTTTCCACATCCCTTACGTACACATCCTGTAGTTGCCAAACTTTTCCACATCCCTTACGTACACATCCTGTAGTTGCCAAATTTTTCCACACTATTTACGTACACATCCTGTAGTTGCCAAATTTCTCTACATCCCTTACGTACACATCCTGTAGTTGCCAATTTTTTCCACATACCTTAAGTACACATCCTGTAGTTGCCAAATTTTTCCACACTATTTATGTACAGATCCTGTAGTTGCCAAATTTTTCCGCACTATTTACGTACACATCCTGTAGTTGCCAAATTATTCCATATTCCTTATAGTTCATTGTTTCATTGTTTAAGCTTTCCACGTTCTTACTTTCAGATTTTGTTACCGTCTGTTTTCCATATTTCTTACGGACATATTCTGTGCAAACATCACAGAACCTGTGATTGTGTACCGTTTTCCTTTTATGTACAGGTTTGTCTTATATGTAGCCAAAAAGTACACACCCTGTTCTCTATGTTCGGTTTTCTGTATTCCTTATGAAAAAACCCTATCCATAGTGTAGAGTTTTCGATACTTTCATGCAAAGAGCATGTTCTTTGTGTACATTTTTTTCAATATTTCCACTGCCCAGATTTTTTTGTTAACATTATGTTCTGTTCGTTATGCACAGATTACCTATCCGTATGATTCATTTCTCATAACCGAGACAACTATAAAAGTAGCGAAGAGTGTAGAGCAAGATCTGTGAAAAGGGGGATTAATGCATCTGCGAAATGTACTCGACTCAAGTTAGCCCGCGCAGTCCGCGCAGGCTGACCTGGCCGAAATTTTCGCTTTTGGTCAATTTTCTGCATTTCAAAGGACCAGTTTACCTCATGGTTAAGTCGATTACTAAAAAAAGGATGGCTTTTATGTATCCATACTTATATGCTGACTTGCTTGGTATAATACATCATGGAGATGCAGTAAGCATAAAATGAACCAACATTACTCATAAATCTGAGTTTACTAGGATTAATAAACATTTTGAAAATGTGGAATTTTAACATTACTCGATTCGATCTCTGTCCAAAATAAATCTGATGCGTTTGAAAGGACGAAGAACAGGGGACTAGCACGTAGACCTGATCTAGTCGTGCCGTAGCTATTCACATTTACAGTGGGGATTTGTGACTGGGTTTCGGCTTCAGTGCTGTACATGTATTTTGTTCTTGAGTAAAGCCCATTCCTCCCTTTTCGGGAAATATCTGTAATTTTACTCATCCAAGGCAGTAGAATACAAATGTTGTGAAAAATGGATTAAGGGGAAAAGTAGTTCCGAACCAGTGAGATCATCAAATCGGCAAATTCACTGGTCGAAACACTGAAATTATCAAACCTGCTTTGACATCGCTGCATTTTAACACTGTGCAACCGGAGCTTGGAACTCTTTATCTGTTGTGCATTTTAGGACTGAACTTTCCAAATCTAATGTTTTTTTTTTCTCACTTTTCTTCTATCATTCTCCTTGTCAGGTTATGCTGGTGGTTCAATATGGACATCTAAGGGTGCAGCATCCAACTATATTTGCTTAGTACCCGATCCTGTGTTGATTGCAAATAGAACAGGGGATAAGGGAGCCCAGGTTAGACAATTGTTTAATGCATGTGATTGCAAATCACAATTGCAGCAGCTATTTCGGACAGATCTATATCATACTGCTCTAAACAGTTAGTGTGATCTCAGACTTGATCTTTTTATTAATTAATTGATTAATTAATTAATTAATTAATTTATTTATTTATTTATTTATTTATTTATTTATTTATTTATTCATTTCAGTGCAATCTGATCTTTGATCTATACCGTTTGCTTTTAAAGTTAAGCCATAAAGATAAAAAAAAAAAAGTCTTTTTGAGTTTCAGTGGATTGTGCTTTCATCCGTCGAAAGGGATGAAGTTTACGGTAATCAGAAAAAAAGTAACAGGGAAAAAAAAAACGGAAAAAAGTAACAGTTTTTGCCAGGAAAAAAGTAACAGCAAACAAGTAACAGTTTATAAATTTCCTTAAATGTAATGGTTCAATATAGTGTTTTTTTTTTTTCCCTGTTACTTTCTTTCCTATATTAGAAGTTTACATGCATACCCGTTAAGCGCTGTCTGAAAGTCTGAAATAGTTTGCCGTTACCGCAGTAATTGTTCTCTGATCGATGTTTTTCATGTCATGTCAATAAATCTTTTTTCATGAGTAGGTCTACTCAAAGGTTTCACAACAGTTTATGTTGGTAATCCATTTTTTTTACACTGACATTTTTAAAAGCCGTTTCTGAAAGAAAATCAATTAAAGATTTATGAAATTCACACAGGACCAAACAATCCCTTGCTTTTCCGGCCCTGAAGAATTCGTAAACCTTTTTTTCAAATTTTAGAAAATGATGGTAACCAGCATTTTCTCCTTTTCCCATCATACATTTTACGTAAAAAACAATCCCGTCATTAATTCCAATTGAAATGGTCGGCTGGAAATGCTTATGGATGATGCAAATACCTAATAATGGACGTTTCTAAAATGTTATAGTTTGGTAATGTTTTGATGGTGATGCAGTCGATAGCGTAAAGGACTTGAAACCAGGGGTCGAATCCGCGGCTTGGCGAATTTCTTTCCGAGGACTGGTGTCTTTGTGACAGGATTCACTCCTCTTTCACAACTGATCATTGTCTCATCGATGGTTATATAGGCCTGAATGCACCTAGTGGCTTGTGAAGAAAATTGAGGGAAGTGCTGGCTAAAACAACTTCAGGGCTGGTATTAACCTATCATTATTAAGAAAATTATTGGTCTAATTCTCAAGAATTTTCTAAATTTGACAGTAAAACAACTTCTGATTGGCTAAACTAAACGGTTTAGCCAGTCAGGAGTTGTATTTCTTTCGAAATCTATAACTATAATTAGAATGAAATTAAGAATAATTGGTAAGGACCCATGAAGTGTATTGATAGGTGCACTGACCGCCGCGATATAACTGAAATAATGTTGAAAACGACATTAAACACCATACAAACAAGTGATGCTTTTTAGGTGTTCGGAGCCGAGTACATATTTGACAATGCACAATGGGTTTCTGCCTCAAATGCTTTGTTTGGAAAAGACATCACTTACCAAGATGTCCCTTGTGCTGTCTGCAGGTCTCCAAGGTAACGTTTTTTTACCTGTTCAGCCTTATTTTAATGGCCAAACCTGCCTAGCCCATATCCTGCTAAATCTAAATTGCTGACGGAAACAGAAATAAAGTTTGTTACATTATTGACATTGAATTCATTTCTCATAACCGAGACAACTATAAAAGTAGCGAAGAGTGTAGAGCAAGATCAGACTGCACATATCTGCAGACTGATCTTGCTTTACAGTATCCGCCAAATAAACCTATGGTTGCGAACTGCAGAATAAGATAAAACATGTCTTCACAGTAACGGACGATGGCTGTGCCGAAGAATGTTTTATCTTAGTTTTATGATGCCACTATATTTAAATTTAAAGGTCCAATAGAGGCCAAAAACACAAGCATGTGTTAAAATTCATTACATTCAAATCATACAATTTGAATTATGGAAAATACATGACAATTTGTTGTTGTGTGGTCAGTCTAAGTGTGAGTCGCTGGCAGAAAAATGAATTTCAAAATCAGGCTAGAAGTAAACAAAAATTAGTGTGACCTGGCAGTATTTAATCTAGTTTTGAAATTATTTTTTACTGCCAGCGACTACCACTTAGACTGACCGTACAATAACACATTGTCATCTTCACAATGATTTCCATACTTTTAAATGGTATGATTTAAATTTAAATGCATTTTAACATCCGTTTGTTTACTGTTGACAGCCGTTGTTATTTTAAGGAATGTAAAAAAAAAGAAAAATCGAAAAACGAGAAATCAGTTGTCACGAACAATTTCTCCTTTTGCCGCATGTTTTCACACGTGGCCTGCAAAACAGAAGACGTTTTCTGCAGGGGGCAAAGATTTACATAAGCTGCTGCTATTCTCTGTCGACAGAATGTCTTTGCATCATACAGACCCCCGTTTCAGTTCGACAAACTTTTTCAGCCAGTGAAAATTCTTCTTTTATATGAGCCACGTTCTGGCAAAAAGCATTCCGGTGATGCATTGTACCAATAAAGGTATCGTGTAATTATGGTCCATATGGTCCGTGCAGCAGTGGTTGGTACGAAGAGTACAGCGGGTATTTAAGTGCTGGTTACTATGGTATATCTCGGTCTCTATACTCTTCACCAAAGAGTCCAGCACTTAAACGACCCTAGGGAAGAAACCGTTTAAAACAATGAGAAAAGGAGAAAATTTTGATAACCAGCATTTTCTCTTTTCCTCACAATCTTTCCTACCATTTCAAAGACATGAATCTTATCATTTGTGCCAAATTTAATTCGTAATGTGAATGTTTCCATTATGACACAAGAGTCTAAACTTTTGTTATTTGGTAAAGAGCTAAATTTTTCAGTCACACAGTTTCATCTTTCAGACTCCTAGCTGCTAGGTAAATGAAATGGGGGCACTTTCATTTACATAGAAAAGGGCCAAGTTACACTTTTTTTAACTGTGAAATTGGCAAAATAAAGAATTTTATTTTCATGCCTATGTAAAACTATGAACAACTTTAAACCCATTCCAGCCAGAGAAATCTGAATCAGATATATACTGTTTAAGTAGAATCTGTAAATGTTGCTCTTGATCAAAACAACTTCAAAAGCAATCGAATTCGTCTTTTGCATACTTCTGTGTAATGCAAAACGGATATTTCCTTTCACTTCGTAAATACTATTTAAAAGGGCGCTCTGACAAAAGGGATTTAATGCATGTTCCTGATGCATTATACCAAGCAAGTCCTCATGATTACGGATCTATAAAATCCACCTTGTCTAACAACCAACTGAATCATGAGGTACACTGGTCCTTGTACACGCAGAAAATTTACAAATGGCAAAAAAACTCGATCCATGTCAGCTTGTACAGGCTGACAAGAGTTGATACTTTTTGCAGATGCATTAAACCACCTTTTCACAGAGCGTGACTCAACACATTCGCGCTTGTAAGTAGCAGGCCTTCAAAACGTCTGTTAATAGTGAAATACGCAGGATGTTTTTGGACCTTTTCCTATAAACTCAGTACGTTCTGAAGACAAGTTATTATTTCTTGCACTTGCATTTCTTGCATTTTACCTATTTGCCAACATGTTGTAAATGTCTCCATGTTCTTGAATTTAATTCATCTTGATAAAACATTTTAAGCACGCATGATGGTTTTAAAGTTATTTACCGCAATTTCATTTCGGGAAGTAACGCATTGACCAAGGATAAATGCAAAGTACCGGTACTTTGGCATACAAGTGGCAAGTTCTTCATTGTGCTTTTTCCAGGGCCAATCTTTGATCTAATGGCTCTATATTGTGATGTTCCACCCTGTGCTTTTTCCAGGGCAAATCTTCTATTTAATGCCTCTCTATCGTGATGTTTTTCAGTGTGCTTTTTCTAGGGCTGCGTTTCAATATGTTTTTGATATTCTTTTTCCAGGGCATGACAGCAGTTCAGAGTTTGTCTGTTTGGACAGATATGGAGAGGCAAGAGCCAATACTACGTCAAAACAGTTTGGAAAGCTGTTCTTCTCGGTCAGGGCTAGATGTGGCTCTTTGCCATGTCCACCGTATGAGGAGGGGAAAGATCTGACATGTGTTGTATGCTCAAAATGATGATGTCAAATTGTGTGTAAGACTTTCACAGACTGCAAATTTTGTTCTACTCATCCATACCGAAAAGCATTAAATTGACAGTAATCAATGATGGCTTGAAAAATATGTTTTGTGTTTAACAGGGTTGAAGACATTGTAGGAGAAGGAGGAAAAATGTTGCATTTCCTCATTTTCTACCGATGTATTCCAGAGCGTTCTTCCTCAGGGTTGTAGAAACAGGTGACCGTTTCATTACGAATCGTTCATTTATACTCATATGACTTATCATATTTAACCCTTTACTGCCAAGCCCCCGTAGCTCAGTCGGTAGCGTACAGGACTTGAGAACAGAAGGTCGCTGGTTCGATCCCCGGCTTGGCCAATTTCTTTCCGAGGATTGATGATAGTCATTGCGACAGGATTCATTCCTCCCTCACCTCTGACCATTGTTTCGACGATGGTTATGTGGGAAAGCAGCCAGTGGCTTGGAAAGAATATTGTGCGGAGTACTGGTAAAAGAAACTCCAGGAAACCATGGATTGGTGCACTGGCCGCCTCGATATAAGTGAAATTATGTTGAAAACGGCGTTAAACCCCATACAGCAAATCATTTAACCCTTCGCTAAACGACAAAATTTGAGACATGTCCAAATTGAAATCTTTTGCGGATGACAAATGCGATACAAAAATTGACATTTGTCGATGGAAGGGTAGAAAACACTATGGAAAAAGCAGAAAATGCTGAAACCAGCATTTTGTCCTTTTTCTATAATGTTTTCAAAAGGCTTCTACCTTATGGTCATTAAAACTTGGGATTGTGTGGTAAAGGGCTAAGCCAAAGTTTAAAAAAAAAAGCTTTTGAAAACATAACAGAGAAAGGATTGTTGATAAAAGCAAATAGTCCTTTTCCAACATTTGAACATTACACAGCCGAGCCCAGGTAGCTCAGGCGGTAGCATACAGGATTTGAGAACAAGAGGTCGCTGGTTCGATCCCCGGCTCGGCCAATTTCTTTTCGAGGATTGATGATTGTCATTGCGACAGGATTCATTCCTCTCTCACCGCTGACCACTGTTTCGACGATGGCTATGTGTGAAAGCAGCCAGTGGCTTGGAAGGAATATTGTGCGGAGTACTGGTAAAAGAAACTTCAGGAAAGCATGAATAGGTGCACTGGCCTCTGCGATATAAATGAAATAATTTTGAAAAATGTGTTAGACACCAAACAATCAATAATGCAAAAATTCAGGCTTGGACTGGTTGGAGACCCAGGAACAGTATATAGGTATATCGATCAGCAGTAAATGAAACACTTGAACTGGGGTTAAAACACAAACAAATCGATCCTTTAGGAATGGGCAGCGATTTTCATTATAAGACAAAAGTAGTCACTTTTGCACAGGAAACGCACTGTATTAAAGCTTGTCGACATAATGGAGGGAAAGTAAATTCTGTATAAACTTGACATGAATCCCCCTGTGCGGACCATACTACTCTGACTTGGTGATCCCGACAACAAATACAACCTTATGCATTTATATGCAAAGACATATACCCACAACTGCTATACACACACGCTATACACACACGCACGCACACACACGTGCGTGTGTGTGTGCAGTCTGATCTTAATCTACACTAGCTGCAAAGAAAAGTTTGATTGTGATACGCGCTTTATATCCATAACTGGATATAAGATTGAAGAGAGTATGTAACCCTGGAGAAGGAAGCTTTTAAAAACACTACTGGAAAAGGGAAAATGCTTGTAACCAGCATTTTCTGCTTTCCAACAGTGTTTTCTACCCTTCAGATAAATTTTTGACATTAATTTGTTGTCTGTAATTGATTTAAATTTGGACAAATCCAAAATTTTGTTGGCTGATAAAGATTTGAAGTAAGTATTGATAAACTTGCTATAATATATAATATAATGATCTTAGGTTGTTGACCTCTGACATTTTTTAAGAAAAGTTCATTATTTTAAATCCTAAATGATCTTCTTTATGTATCAGGATTTTGTTGTCTTTGATTTTCGGTGTAACTGTAAACACTTTGGGCTGCAAAATTTGAAGTCATTGTACTCAAAAGGAACTTTTCCACTAATGTCCTCTGCACACTGGAAACATCGACTGAAAATGAAAAACAAATTTACTTATTACCACACAATCCCGAGTTTAAATGACCCTGGAAGATTGAACTTTTGAAAACATGGTAGGAAATGGTGAAAATGCTGGTTACCAACATTTTCCTCTTTTCCCATAATGTTTTCCAACCTTTCAGAAACAAATACAATCTTTTGAGCCACCTTTAATTTGACATCTGCACATGCCTTGAATTTGGATCTATCTAAAACATTGTTATGCCGTGAAGAGTTAAAAAACTAATACATGAAAGAACTGATACAAAGGAACAAGAGTATCGCATGCGGATACCAACACTGGGTTGCAGGCGCTTTTTCATCTGAAACTCCAAATCAAAAAAGGGCCTTGGTATACGTCAAAATCTGTTGAGGGTTTTCTGCCATTCTGCTATGGGTTTCCCTGTTGATTGTAAACAGCTAGCCCAAGTTTGCAGTAAGTAATCTTCTGTAATAAGAGAGATATAAGAAAAAGACTGCAAAACAACCGTGACTAATAAGAAGAAAACAACCGAGGTATGACAATACCTAGGGTTGTCTTCCAAATCGTCGAGTCAATGAATGGTAAATAGATTGAAAATAATTAACTCCCAGAATGAATCAAAGTACTGAAAGTACTAATAAAAGATAATGGTAGAAAATTGCTAGCAAAAAGATTTTAACAGTGGACCATTTCATTAAAAATTCATTCATCTGACGGTTGACAACATTTATTTCTAAGATTGAGCATTAGTTCTTTGTTATTTTCCTTAAAGTTGTGTATCTAAGCATTTTGAATGCAGTTTTAAGAGTAAGGAAAGTGCTTTGGGAGTAATGACAGTCGTTTACGATGTAATGACAGTGGCATAAGGTGTTTTGGGGTCTTTCTATTACTGATCTATCCGCGATGTAAACTGTATATCCTAGGCCATGTCAATCTGCGAAACGAGGCCAATTTAAACCAAGAGCTACATGTAATTCTATGACATTTAACTCTGAAGTTCATTGTTTGTGTAATTGGTTTGCACAGTTCTTCCATCCACATGTGATTTTCACATACGAAATCACACAGACGCATCTGTTCATTGATCTATGAGGAACTATTTTTCTTGAGACAGAGGAGTAATTGGTCTTCAAAGGATTCCAGTTCGACGGTTGACACAAAAAGGCAAGACCTGAAAGGTCATCACCTCATAAACGTTGCAGTCGATGTCTTTAACCCTTTAACAGATGACAAAATGTGTTGAGGTGTCTATATCAAAAATATTTACTGACGATAAATTCAAGTAGGCTCAAACGATAAGATTTGTTATAAAAGGGTAGAAAACATTGTAGGAAATGGAGATAACACTAGTTACCAGCATTTTCACATTTTTTGAGAAGGTATTCAAAAGCCTTATTCTGAATTGGTTTGGTTTGGTTTGTATTGGCGTTTAACGCCATTTTAACAGCTCAGGTCATATTATGGCGGTCAGTGATGCACCCATGTGTTTCCTAGCTTTCTCACATCAGTACTGTCACAACTTTCTTTCCAAAGCCACTAACTACTTTTCTCACATGCATCAGGGTTTAAGCATATCTGTAAAACATGGATATTCCATCAACAGTCCAGTTTCAAAATTATGTGAGTTTCATTTCTGTTTCTATGGCATCTCATGCTATCAATAGCTCTTCAGTTATTTCAAGGTCAGTGCACTTGTCCCAACATTTCTGGTCTCTCTTTAACTCTTTAAAACACATAAAAACTCAAACTGAACTTGACTGGGCTTAGTTTTGCAACTTTTGTGTTGACTAATAAATGTCCCTTTCTTCAAATATTAGGTAGCAAAGTATTGCCTCTCTTCCTCCCATTACTGTTTCATCAGACCTTGCTGTGAGAGACAGTGGTTTAAGGATACGTGTTGGTCTCTTTCATCAAGGATTCTGGGTACAAATATTATGATGAACTGTATCAACCTTTTTTATACCCAAATCATGGTGCAAGTGCTTGTTTTAAGCTTTCCAGGAGGCATCAACGACTATGATCAATGTGCATTGTATGAACTTGTTTAGTTTGTATGTACAGTGTTCAATGCTGTTTCATTTACCAGTACTTTACACAATATTCTTCCCAAGCCACCAACTGCTTTGGCCGAGCCCCAGTAGCTCAGTCAGTAGTGTACAGAACTTGAGCACAGGAGGTCACTGGTTTGATCCAAGGCTCAGCCAATTTCTTTCCGAGGAATGATGATAGTCATTGCAACAGGATTCATTCCTCTCTCACTGCTGACCATTGTTTCGACGATGGTTATGTGGGAAAGCATGTGCAGAGTACTGGTAAAAGAAACTCCAGGAAAGCATGGATAGGTGCACTGGCTGCCACGATATAACTGAAATAATGTTGAAAACGGGGTTAAACACCATACAATCAATCAATCAATCAACCCACTGCCTTGTCACATTACCATCGTTGAAATAAAAATCAGTGTGAAAGAGGAATGAATCCTGTCTCAATGACTGTCATCAATCTTCCAAAAGGAATTTGCCAAGCTGGGATTTAAACTTTTTCTAGGATATTACCTATATTTGAGTGATGCTCTGGGAAAAGGAGGTTCATGCATCACCATGATACAATATACAGCGAGTCAACACATAATTATGGATCCACAAACTCCAACCAACTGAATCATGAGGTAAACTGGTCCTTTGACATGCAGAAAATTGACCAATAGCAAGAACCCTAGACCCAGGTTAGCCAGTGCAGACTTGCAGATGCATTCAACCCACTTTCCACAGAACATGGCACACTTTAAATCCTTTATGCACAATTTTATATGCACATACTTTAATATAGGTTTCTCTCCTCCCTGATGACTGACTTGTTGAAGTAAACGTCTCTCAGCTGCCAGGGCTCGCTGTAATAAAAATGTGATTTTAACCCTTTACTTCACAACCCCAAATCTTAATGACCCTGAGGAAGAAGGCTTTTGAAAATATTGTGAAAAAAGCACAAATACTGGTATCAAGCATTTTCTCCTGATCCCACTATGTTTTTTTTTTTCCATTTTCAAGAGCCAATGCCACCATTATTAGCCAAATATAATGTGTTGTTTGCAAATGTTTTCGATTCGGACAAATCTAAATTTTTGTCAAATGGTAAATGGTAAATACTTAACTTCGTATCCGACAACTAAATTGTTAACTCAGCCTAACTGAAATCATTTTCAGGGGAAAAAAAACTTGCAGTTCAAATGATGGAATTTGTTCTTGGAGTAGAAAACATTATGGAAGATGAATAAAATGCTAAATGTCTCATTTTAAGGACATTTTTTCTCAAAAGCCTTCTACCTAAAGGGTGGTTGACCCTTTACTACACAATACCGCCTTTTAACAACCCTTGGAAAGAAGCCTTTTGAAAACATTGTGGGAAAAGGAGAAAATGCTGGTAACCAGCATTTTCTCCTTTCCCCACGATGTTTTCTTCCCTATGAAAGAAAAATTGCACCATTTGAGCCACACTGAAATTGTTCTCCGCAAATGCTTTTAATTTGAACACGGCTGAAATTTTGTCGCCTGGTAAATGGTTAATACATTGGGTTGTTTGGTGAAAGTTTAATGAAAAATCTCAAAAAAATGTTGCTGATGAAATCTTTGAAAGCAAACTTGTGAAATAAGTGTAGAAAACACAAATTCAGGTTTAATTCAGGTCACAGAGACATATTAACCCTTATCCTGTTAAAAAAGTGAAATAGAATTTTCAAATTGATAGTAAAAACCCAAATGATGCTATTTCCAACTTACTTTTAAGACGAAAATATCTGCTTACTGGACAATATAGATCCAAGATCAGACTGCACATTCTGTGCTGATGTTTGTCCCTGTGTCCCCGTATGTGTTACAATAGTTCACAAGAAAGCAGCCCCTTCTTTGATCAGAATTTGACTGAAAATGAGGCTGAAAGAGTGTACTAAAAGTTTTCTAAGATTTACGCCAGTGACCCACTTCATGACCCCACCTGACCCCTTTTCAAACTTGTTCAAAACATTAGCAAGACAAACATACCCACCAACAATCACGAGAACTGACAGAAAATGTGGCCTTTAGAGAGTGCACACAGTGTATCAAATATCTGTCTCATGAGTATTGGGCTAAAAAATGTAGCCTCAAGATTGCACATAAGGGTTTTCTGAGATTTGTCACAGTGAGCTCATTTTTGACCTGATGTGACCCATTTTCAAACTCATCTGGGATATCGTCAAAACAAATATACTGACCAGGTTTCATAGGTACTAGACTTAAAATGTAGCCGCAAGAGTGTACACAAGGTTTTACAGAGATTTGTCCCAATGACCAACATTACCAAATTTCAAACTCGTCCGAGGTATCACCAAGACAACCATTCTGGACAATTTTCATGAGTACTGTTCACAAAAATGTGGACATGGGAGAGCACATAATGTTTTTCTAAGATCTGTCAAAGTGACCTACTTTTTGACCTGACATGACCCAGATATTATGAAGACAAAGTTAACATTCCGACAAACTTTCATGAGTATCACACTGAAAATGTGACCTCCAGAATGCACACAAGTTTTCTCCAAGATTTGTCCCAGTGACCTATTCTACATGTATTTTACATGCCCACAAATTCTAGACTCATATGAGATATTATCAAGACAAACATTTTGGCCATTTTTCAAGATTATTGGACTGAAAATGTGGCCTCTAACAGTTCACATGACCTACTTTTTGACCCAATGAGACCAAATTCAAATGCGTTAAGATATTATCAAGACAAACATCTGGACCAATTTTCGTAAGTATTGGACTGAAAATGGAATATGGATTATGAAAAGGACATAACAATTAAGAGTGAAAAGGAAAATACAACTGTTAACCTCTAAATTTTCTGGCTCATATACATCGTTAAATTCAGACAAGGCAACAAAAAAAAAATCACTATTTTAAAAAATTGAAATACTGTTCTAAATATGACATGATGACTTACTCAGTGAGCCAAAGAGGTTCATATTGGTTTGTGAATTGATTGGTAAAAATTTGACGCTATAATATTCCCTGCAATTTGAATGGTAAAAAATTTACCCTATAATATTCATATGCCATTCATAAAAGCAAAGTTATTACCCATCTAGAGAGTATTAAATTTTGTTTCATTTCTTTTACCATTCTCAAATAAAACTGTCGACAATTTCAATATTTTGCTGCTGAAGTTTTTAAATATATGAGGAATATTACAATACAGTAACTTTCTTCGTGCTTGTATTTGCTTCTCACAGAGTAGGAAAATTTTGACACCTGTCTCGACCTTCAGTCTTGCACGAGATGTCAAATTTTTCCATGCATCGCAAAGGAAACTACAAGGACCAGGAAAGTTGCTACAAAATAATATTCATATGGATTTGAAAAACATTTTCCATACCTTTTCCCTATCAGACAAGTTGAGATATCTATTTTTTTCTGCCTCTTCTGCTTTCTTTTTGTCCTCTTCTTCCTTTTTGACTTTCAATCTTTCTTTCTTTTCTTTCTGTCGAACTTTTCTCCTTTCAGCTTCTTTCTTCTTCTTCTCTGTTTCCTTTTCCTCTGACAGAGGGGCAGGTATCTGTAACAACCATTTGCCTTATCTCTTGACCCAATGACAAAAATTTGGACAAATCCGATTCAAAGCATTTGCAGACAACAAAATAAAAGTGTCAAAAAGTTTAAACTTGTTTTGAAAAGGGTAGAAAACATTGTGGGAAAAGGAGAAAATGCTGGTTACTAGCATTTTCTCCTTTTCCCACAATGTTTTCTACCCTATCAAAAAGAGAAACCATCATTTTAGCAACATTTAATTTGTCGTCTGCAAAATGCTTTCAATTTGGTCCGTTCCAAAATGTTGTCATTTGGTAAAGAGTTAAATGTTTGTCTTTAATCCTTTACAAAACACTCACTTTAACAAACCTCAGGAAGAGGCCTATCGAAGGCATTGAGGAAAAAGGACAAAATGCTGGTAACATGGATTTTCACCTTTTTCATTATTTGTTTTGTGCCCTTTCAAAAACAGTAAAAAACCTTTGAACTTCATATGAATTGGTGTCTGCAAACAACTGTTTTTTCCTTTTTCCATCAATGTTTTCTGCCATTTCATAAAAGTAATCAGCCCTTTGAGCTTCATATGAATTGTGGTCTGCAAAGCATTTTCTCCTTTTTTTCCATCAATGTTTTCTGCACTTTCAAAAAAAACAAATAAGCTTTTGAGCTTCATATGAATTGTGATCTGCAAAAGCTTTCAATTTGGGTAGTCCAAATTTTGTTGTTTGGTGAAGAGTTAAAAGAGTTGTTTGTCTGTGTTTGTTTGTTTGTTCATTCACAAGCTTGCTCGCTTGTTTGTTTGTTTGTTTGTTTGTTTGTTTGTTTGTTTGTTTGTTTAATGATGTTTTGAACATTATTTTAGATAAAGCACAGCTCCCAAATGATTATCTTCCAAACAATGAACAGCTGTAAGAGAGCAATCCATGATACCAATCAAGCCATATGGATCCATAACAGAAACTTTTTTCAACAACCCATTTAATCATGAGATAGACTTATCCTTAGACATAGAGAAAATTGACCAATAGCGAAAAGGAGAATATGCTGGTAACCAATGTTTTCTCGTTTTCCCACAATTTTTTCTACCCTATGGAAGACAAAGTCCATCTTTTGAGCCACATTCATACTGTCGTCTGCAAATGCTTTCAGTTTGGACAAGTCTACATCTTTGTTGTGGGGTAAAGAGTTAACAGCATTTTCTCATTTACCCACAATGTTTTAACGGTTTTCTTCCTCAGGTCATTCAATGGAGGAATCATTTTGTAAAGGGTTTAGTAACTGAAGTCTTAGAATGAAGAAAGGGGAATAAAACCAACAAACCTGTGCTACAACATAATCGTATTTTTCCGGCCATTTTCCCATGAACTTTCTAAATACATTTCTCACAGTTTTATCTTTAGATACCAAATATGGCGTTTGTCCAGCTTTATCTCTGAAAATGAGAACAAAGCTTTGGTTTACTTTTTTTTCTGCATTACACTAGTATCAAAATGTCACCATGAAGATGTCCTGATATCTACTTGGTTGATTCATTCAGAACAAATGGTCAGCTTATAATCAATCATTTCAAAAGGGAGTTATGAACCAACTGTAGCATCAAACAGTCAAGAAATCAGTGAGAAGTAAAGGCATCACTCACATGAAAAGAGTCTACCAAATGGCAAAATTTTAAACTAGTCCAGATTGAAAGCACTTGCAGAAGACAAAATATATGTGACTGAAAAATTTATGCTTCTTTTGGGTAGGGAAGAAAACATTGTGGGAAAAGGAGAAAATGCTGGTTACCAGCATTTCTCCTTTTCCCACAATGTTTTTAAAATGTTTCATTCTAGGAGGTCGTTAAAAGACAGGATTGTGTGGTGAAGGGTTAAATGTGCCCCTAGATTGTAGATAACAATCAAGTGTTTTGTATTTCAAAATAAAAACAAAACTGAAAGTTCTGTAATTGCTCACTTACTTGACAGCAGGAGAAGCACCACTCTCCATCAATAGTTCTATCACAGTTTTATGACCTTGTCTAGCTGCTACATGTAGAAGTGTGGTATCACTGTCGCCAAACGGTTCATTCAAGATGGACATCGTTACAACTGGGGACAGGTCTGGTTGGGAGGTTTCAGACTTTATAACTGATGAGCTTTGTGTGTCTTTTTCATTGAAATTTAAACTGTCAGGAGTTTGAGCAAATGTTGCTTTGTTACTCTTTTCTGTTGTTGATATATCACCTGAGAAATTTTTGTCACCTATTATTTCCTTACTTAGACAGTCATAGAGATTATTTTCAGCAGTTTTGTGATCACCATGCATGAGGTCATTATTACATAACCCACTACTGAAATTGGAAATGTTTTCTACTTGTTCATTTGAATTGTTACTGGAATCTTGAATCACTTTATTACTATTCCCAAGAGTTACTTTATCATGAATCTCTCCCTCTGGTATCACGTTGGACATTTCTCTAGCTATATCACTTGTAACATCTACATTATTTCTATCTCTTACAACCTTTTTTCTATCACTATCAATCTGAGAAGTTTCAAATTTTGACTTGTCCTCAATCCTAGTACTTTTCAAATTCCCTATCAGCAATGCTTGTTGTCTCACCTCAATGCTAGCTCCATCATTTAAATCCAGACTATCAAATCTCTCTTGAAATGATGTCCAATCACTGACATCTACATCTGTGGTTGTATCACCAGTAACCACATCTAAGTTCTTCACAAGGCCTGCATTATTTGAAATTACATTACCATCCAAATTTTTCACTTCTTCAGATGGTGCTCTCCGAGACTCTATGTCAACTTGTAGAGCACCGTCACAAGCAACAATATTTCTGTTTTCTTTATCTCCAGGCTGTTTTACAGGCTGATTAACAGTTGGCAGGAATATTGCCAGTAGACTTTTCAGTGAGTCTACATCACCAAGTTTGCATGCAGTATATAAGCTGTTCTTTAGATGGTACTTTTCCTCCTCTGAAAATCAAAGTTATAAATCAGTCTTCATGGTAGTGGTCCAGTGATTATGTACAACAGTAATGTAAATCTTTTTATCACATGAAACCTCCTCCAGCAGTGTATTAAATCCATGACTTATTTTTGATAATACACTAGTGTATTATCATTTTTTGGGTCCCGGTTCTGATCAATTTTTAGTCAAAAACGTGTGAAGCCGGAGCAACCGGCCACAACACGTGCCAGAATTTATACCAACATGCTGTTTCGCTGAAAAATAACGTCATTGTTGCTCAGGCATATACAAGTGGGAAGTTTTTGATTTCCATGTTTACTATAAACCAAGAATTGCTGCAAAAGTTTTTTAATTTCAACAAAATTGCAGAAACTGGTTGGCTTAGCCCCTCTAGAAACTATTTCACTCTACATTCGGTGTAAATGTCAAAGAGCTATCTACTTGTGTATGTACACATTTGAAACCAAACTACAACTGTACACATGGACCCGTGAATGCTGTATAGGCTAACGGTGATGATGAAGGATATTTTTGTCTTCCATTTGTTTTATGTGATAAATAGAATCTCACATTCCTGTTCATGTATCATCATTTTTATCACTCATTGACTAAAATGTATTTGACGCTCGCCAAGGCTCACATCATACATTTTTGGTCAACTCGTTCGATAAAAATGATAATACATAAACACTCATGTAAGATCCTCTATATAACACCATTCCTAGTTTTGAAAACCTTAAGGAGGAGGGCTTTTGAAAACATTGTGGGAAAAGGAGAAAATGCTGGTAAACAGCATTTTCTCCTTTTCCCAAAATGTTTTCTACCCTGCATTTTCTCCTTTTCCCAAAATGTTTCTTTACCTTCAAAAACAAACCCCATCATATGAGCCAAATTTAATTTTTCACCTGCAAAAGCTGTGAATCCAGACTTATCCAAAATTTTATCGATTAGTAAAGAGTAAACATTGACCAAACAATCCTGTACTTTGATACCGGTACCGGTACCTTGAGGAAGCAAGCACTCCCAGAAAAACGAGAAAATACTTTACAAGTAGTAGTTTTTGCTTTGCTCACAATGTTTTCCACCTGATTATAGACAAGTCATATGAGGCAAATCTAATTAGGTGCCCAATCCTGCACTTCACTTTCAACATGGACAGGTCAAAAATTTGTTGTCTAGTAAAGAGTTCATTTTTCTTATTCTTTCCTTAGTTTTTCAAAACTCACGGCTGTGTAGTTTTTTTGCGTTTAGCCATAGCCATTGGTTGCCCTTATGGGGAATGGCCCAAGAAAACTCTATGTCATTTGTATTGGGGGAATGTGCAAGATGCAGGACAAGATCCATCAAGCCTGGTTCTCTAGTAGGCTCAGTGTATAGCCCTGTTACATGAAACCTTTATTTAAAGTCTCATGCAAAAGACAATTAGTAACTTTAGTTTGCCAGCCAATCATGGAATTTATCAGTTCAGCTTTAATGTCTGATATCAAAGCTTAGACGATCTATAAGGTTCACAATCAACTTTAACCCACCCATAACATTAGAATCTGGCTCAAGCTGACATTTCTGTACTAGTAAACCGCTTCTTTTCCTTCCACATTTCTTTCTCCGCTTGGGCTTCTTTGTCCCACCAAATTCTATGAAAAACAAAAATAACTCCACATATAAATTGGAATTTAGATTCCTCAATTGTTTATCATTGTCAATGTTTAAAATGATGGAAGAAACTTTTAACTCTTTACCAGACAAGAAAATCTTAGACAAGTCCAAATTAAAAGTATTTGAAGCATGCCCTGTGAAAAGGGGGCTTAATGCATCTGCAAACAGTATCGGCCAAGGTCAGCCTGCACAATCCACACAGGCTGACCAGGACTAAAACTTTTTGGTACTGGTTTATTTTCAATACGTCAAATGACTAGTCTACCTTCTGATACAGTTGATTGTTGGACATAATGGATTTTATGGATCCCTAAATATGTGATGTTTTGCTTGGTACGATGCATCACGGAACTACGTTAAGCCCCCTTTTGCCAGAGCACAGCTCATTTGCAGATGACATACTAAATGTGGCTCAAAATATGGGATTTATTTATGGAGAGACAGAGGAAATTGTCTGCAGGTCCCCAATGGTAAAGGTACATGAAGAAAAATATTACCACCAATCAATTGTCAGAGAGTGTTGGAAAGCTGCTTCTCTGTGACTTAATGGTACAGTGGCATTAGATTAGAAATAAGGACATGCAAGGCCAGAACTCACCAACTATTAAAAATAGCATTACTAGCCTTTTTCAACATTTTAAAATTGCATAATTTCTGATAGGCTTCCCTGAATGGTTTAGCTTTTCAAAATTTTGTAACTTTCCAATTTTAGAATTAAGCTAAGAATACAATTTAGAGTAGTTTGGAAAAGAGGCTATAGTTATAGCCTGCTAGCAGAGCTACATATTGCGATGTCATTAGGCAAGGTTATTCAATGCCGCAGCTGGGTAATGGTAAAACCCATGAGACTTATACAGGTAGGCTGTTTGCAGTAATATAACTGAAATGCTGTTGAAAGCTGTTAAAACCACATTCATACAAATAAGACTATGGTTTCATAAATAATCTGTGAAGAACAAAATACAGTAACCAGATAAAGTTCAAAATTTAATGTTAATAAACTGAATGGTGCTTTAAACCTTTACTTTATAATCCCAACCTTTAACAACCCTTAGGAACAAGGTTTTTGAAAACACTTTGGGAAAAGAAGAAAATACTGGAAACCAGCATTTTCTTCTTTTCCCACCATGTTTTTTACCCTTTCACAAACAAATCTCATAATTTGACCAAAACTTAGTTTGTCATCTACAAAGCAGATTTCAAATTGGTCCAGTCTAAAATTTTGTCCTGTGATAAAGGGTTAAGACTCTTTCATCATTATTTCAGTCTGTATCAGGAAAACTGCCCCCGAAAACTGCCCCCGGGAAATCTGCCCCCGGAGAATTTTTAACGTTGTTATATTGATGCTGATGTTGTTGATTATTATTTCAATACATTTCATTTTCATTGATTGAATTTAGTCCACATGAATGCACATTTCTCAAAACATTAAAAATGTGCTGAATTAGAAATAAACGAACGAAAAAAAAGGTAGATGCACCATATCATTCTTGAAAAGTGTTTATATTTGTGTGTGTATGCATGTTCCATTTTTAATCGGGCAGTAGACCGATTAGAGAGATGGAAAACTTCGGAAACCCATCTACTCAGGACAAACTGGTGTAACTGCAACTCGGAACAGCTTTAACCTACAGCGTTTTAACGCTTATACCTGCTGTGATGACCTTATTACAAAAACTACTTTTGACCCAGATAACCGCACTTTTGACCCAGATAAGCGCAGGAATAGTAATTAGCGGTAAACAGGCGTTAAGTAATGCCAAGTAATCCCATAATAACTTTTCAATTATGTAATAAGCAGCGGTTACAATTTGTTTAGTATTGAAGTATGTCATAATTACAGTATTATCAAAATCTCTGGCAAGCAAAAACTGGAGCAGTTTACTTTCAGCACGATTATAAGAAATAGGGTCAGTAATTAGCAGCAACTTTATGAATGAAACGAGTGCGAATCAAGTGTATTGGGTGATGTGAACACATCTTGTAGTCGTCTGCTGTCCATGTCATTCGGCAAATTTCGAGTGATCCGTTGATAGTTATACGTAGTTACGGGATTGGCCGAGTTGTGACGAGTGCTCTCTGTATATGTAGCAGGTGTTGAAAAGATAATAGGTCATTTTGGTCTTGAGAGGAATAAAATCGCAACAGGAAACATTGCTTGAAAAGAATTTGAAAATTTAGATTGCTCTGCCTAAGAGAAAACTGATGTAAATGCAACTCGTAACAGCCGTATGTTTAAAATAGTAACCGGCTGGTCGTTTAATGTTAGCGAGGCAAAGCGTGTGAAGCTGTGGGGACAAAGGGTATAGAGTTGTGTAAAGGTTATGGCCTCGCGGAGAGGCCATTATGTAAACATTTTCAGAATGGACTGGCGATTCATCGCTTGCAACCTTAGTACCCAGACTGTCCATTCGCAATACTGACTGATTACGCATCTTTCAGCGTATGATGTATTAACCCCTAGGCTACTAAGTGTGACTCACTGACCTATTTTGCGGATAATATAGATCAAAATCAGACTGCACAGAACGTGAAGTCTGATCTTGGATGTATACTGTCTGATAAGGAGATTTTTCTTTTTCCAAAAAAGAGTAAGTTTGACATAGAATTATTTGGGTTTTACCACCGGTTTGAAATTTCATTTCAATGTTTTAGCGGGATAAGGGTTGAATTGTTTTCACAGTCCCTTTTCTTCTCCTTCCAGCCATGGCACTACCATTTTACACTCACTTACATGTTTCTTCTTGGTGAGTTTCTACAGACTGGAATCAGTCTGTAAACCCTTGACCAAACAATCCTGTGTGGCTTTGAAAATATAGTTGGAAAAACTGTATGTATTCAGCATGTTCTCTTTTTTCCACAGCGTTTTTCACCCATTTGAAAGATTTTCGAAATTTTGTCAAATAGAACACAAATAAGCTCACTTACTGTTATATTCTCCATATCTGAATCAACGGACCAGGGAAAAAGTCTTTGCAGAGAGTGCAGATTCAGACCAGACTGCTCAGAACATGCAGTCAGATCTTGGATCTGTCATGCCAGTTTTCCGAGTTATTCTACTCAAGACAGCAATGGTCCTGCAAGATTTAGGCTGCTTTTCTAAGCTTAACATGTCTATTTTAACAATTTAGCGCTCTAAGCGTGCAAATGTCAGCAACATGTTTGTCTCATCAGCTATTCCACATTGGTCGATTCTCATCCTTTCCACATTTCAGATAAAGAGATCAAGGCTACCACAGTTATGCTCTTACTGATTAGAATGACTCAAATACAATTACCTGTGTTGGCTATGGACAAGTAAAGTTGCTTTTGAAGACAATAAAAGATAAAGATCAGACTGTCCTTTGAACACAATGCAGTTTAATATCACAGACGTTCATATCTTAGATCTAATTGTATATGGGGGGGAAAAAAAACGACCATGAAATTGAAGCCTAATGTTTGATATTGTTTTCCTGACTGTAAAAGACTAGTCGATTAACTGAGTGTTTTAACTCTTAACCAAAGTATCCTTTGTTAATGCCCATGAGAAAGAAGTTGAAAACATTGTGAGAAATGGGGAAAATGCAGGTTACCATTTCCTCCTTTTCCTATGTTTTTTTACCCTTTCAATGATTCAGATCATCATTTGGTCTACATTTAATCGTCATGTGCAGATGCTTTTGATTTGGACAAGTCTAAAATTTTATCATTTGGTAAAGAGTTGACGGTTAGGGAGCTATTGGGTATCTACATTCTTTGAAAGTAAAATGTAGGAGGAATTTGCCTGCAGGCGTTTGGACTGGACGATTTGGCCCGCTATGAATAGGTAGGACAGTTTGTCAAGATGAATACGATGTTTTGTTAAAAATGGAAAAATAAAAGGCCCACAAGCAGCCAAAAGTAAACAATTCCAAAGTTATAATGCAGACATATGTTATACGGCTTTTATATATTACAATACAGTTACCAAAGTTGCCAAAGTTACAGAAAAGAATATATGTATTTTTTCACTCTTTTAAAGGGTTGGTAGGTACTGCTGTTCATGATGTGTGATATCTAAAACTTGATAATGGGTATTGCTGATCAGAATTGTCACATATCTTTTACGTTCTATTGCTGTCGGCTGGCAAACATAACTTATATTTTAACCAATCGTTAAACTACTAATTTGTAAAAGACAGTTTAAAAAAGTGGGATCCTACGTAGCTCATTTGTAATGGTGTAGGATATTTTGTCCAATGCATAGTTTAAACATCTACCATCTGATTTGTGATTTCAAACCACTGTAATTATTCAGAGTCGACCGATTACAGTGCTTACAGCACTTTGATTTTTAATGTTTCCATTACAATATTAGAACTAAAACAATAAAGTAAGATAATTAAAAAAAATTGATAAAGCGGGGATAGCTATAGCAATTTCTATCTTTTCTTTTTCATAGAACTTGCCATCATCACTGCCTGATGTGGCTGTAGCCAAAATAGTTTTTTGGTTTGTAAAACAAGAAATACACAGCGTGGGCGGGGACAGTTTTCCACTAGGCGAAAAGCTTTTCAAAAGCTTTCTGTCTCGAAGTGCGGTAAAGGGTTAATTAAGGACTGAACCACGACCCTCTAGAGAATAAATTCTACACCTTCTCCACTGAGCCAGCTAGGATCCCCTTTAAAAGTCAAAAATAAAAAACAAACCTTTCAAATCAAGTGTTGAGATAGTTTGCATAACTTCTACCATCTCTGTTTCACTAGCAGTAGAGGTCTCTGAGGAAAGGTTCTCCTCTTCCAGTACATGATCTGTTGTTAAAAACAAGATTTTGTTAATTAGACACATCTCAACTATTATCCTACCATACAGATGAGCCATGCTCTGTGAAAGGGGGGCTTAATGCATCTGCTAAACAGTATCGACTCATGTCAGCCTGCGCAGTCTGCACAGGCTGACCTGAGGTGAAATTTTTCGCTGTTGGTCAGTTTTCTGTATAAAAAAGGACCAGTCTACATTATGATAGTACAGTCGGTTGTTAGACAAGAGTTTTTTATGGATCTATAAATGTATGATTACTTGCTTAGTATAATGCGTCATGGATATGCATTGAGTCCCCTTTTGCCAGCATATTGCTCAGATGTATTTTGTGGCGCGTTGAACATAATTAGCCAACACAGCGCAAGATCATCACTTGCCCCTACTAAACTGTGAGAGATGACGATATGGCTAAACTGTCTGAAGGGAACAAAACTGTGGGAAAAGGAGAAAATGTCAGTTACCAACATTTTCTCTTTTTCGCATAATGCTTTGAAAAATCGTTATAAAATAAATACTCTAAAAATAATAATTATTGGGGAGAATAACAGATATGATTGAGTAAAAATAATGTACATAATTTTTTATTATTTTATTACATTTGATATAACTTTAAGCTTTGATGCTCCACTCGGTTGAGCACAAGAAAAGTGAACACTTTATGAAATGACAAATTCAAACTTGTCCAACTTGAAAAACATTTAAGCCACTCTCTGTGAAAAAGGGGACTTAATGCATCTGCACAATGTATCCAACCAGGTCAGCCTGCGCAGTCTGTGCAGACTGACCTGAACCTATACTTTTCGCTATTGGTCAATTTTCTGCATGTTCAAGGACCAGTCAACCTCACAATTAAGTCAGTCGTTAAAAATGCAGCTATTATGGGTACATCAATATGTGCTGACTTGCTTGGTATAATACATTACGGAGGTGCATGAAGCCCCCTTTTGCCAGAGCATGGCTCATTTGCATACGCCATATTTAAATGTGGCTCAAGAATAGGAATTCGTCTTTGAGTGGGTGGCATATATTAAGGGAAAAAGGACAAAATGCTGGTTAACATCATTTTTTCCTCTTCCCCACACTATTTCAGAGGTTCATTAAAACACAGGATTGTTTTGTAACGAATGCCTACCTGGTAATGGAGTCTTCTTTACCTCAGGTTTACCATCAACCCTCCCTTCACCTCTATCATCTTTGGCACTTTGGCCACACTCATTGGCCAATGGAGAACCTCTTAACTTTCTATTGTACAGTTTTCTGTGTTTGGGTGAAAGCTGTGTCTCATCTCTTATCTCTAACTGACCTGTCTCTCTGTTGAAGACTTGGGGTGGACTGACTGGTATAAATTCTTGGATATCTGTCTCATCACCTAGGTAGTTTACACATCCAACAATAACATTAACTATGCTTACATACATGTTATGCTCTGACAAGAGGGGGCTTTATGCATCACTGGGATGCATTATGCCGAGAAAGTCATTACATGATCAAGGATCCAATGTCTAACAACCGTCTGATTCATGAGGTCAACTGGCCCTTGGACTTTACAAATAGCAAAATGTTTCGGCCCAGGTCAGCCTGCGCAAACTGCACAGGCTGACCTGGGATGATAATTTTTGCAGGTTGCTTTAAGCCCCCTTTTCACAGAGCATGGTTCATATGTACAAATAGAATGACTGGGTGTAGACTTCTAACTGTAACATTGCCTAGGTTTAGACAAGTTACTCTCACATGACATGAGTTCAGACATGTACCAGTATCATAACCTAGATTTGGACATTAAACTTAATCATCAAGTTGGTTTAGACAAGTATTTGTATTATCACCTAGGTGTAGATACGTAACTTTAGTAGTCTGGTAACTAAAACACAACCTAGGTGAACACATGTAGCTGTTCATGTTGAAGCAGACATCATAATGGTGAAGACATTTAACTATAACATTATGTAAGTTTAGACATTTCACTATAGTATAAATAAAGTGTACACATTCAACTCTACTATGACCTTAGTGCATACATATATCTAAAAGATAACCAGGGTTGAGACATGTCACTTTAACAACACCTAGGTGTACACATGTCATTATAACATCAACTAGATTTTTGACATGTAACTGTAGAATGATCTAGGTGTAGAAAGGTCACTGCAAAATGAAACAGGCATAGACCCAACTTATTGTAACTATAACATGAAGTAGGTGTAGACATCTCTACACCTAGGTCATGTTATAGTTACAGTAAGTATGTAACTCTGACATGACCAAAGTGTTGACAGGTAACTCTAACATAACACAGTTATAGACACGTGACTGGAACATGACTTTAGTTTAGCAACTGTTACAACACCGCGGTGTACACATGTCATTATAGCATCATCTAGGTGTTGACATATAACTGTAAAATGACCCAAGTGTAAAAATGTCACTATAAGATGAAATGGGCATAGACATGACTTGTTGTAACTCTTATATGACCTAAGTGTAACACATGTAACTCTAACATGACAAAGGTGTTGATAGGTAACTCTCACAACTTGTAGATGGGTTACTATAACTTTACCTAGGTGTAGACATATACCTATGACACTACCTTGGTCTACACTCTACACATGTAACTATGACCTTTCCTATGTGTAGACATGTAACTGTAACATGATCTGTGTTTATACATTTAACTATGACATTACCTTGGTGGGGACATAAAACCATGTTATGTCCTTGGTTTTGACAGGTAATTATAGCACCATCTATGTTTTTATATGTAATTAGAGAATCGCCTCGGTTTTCAGGTATATGTAACTATAGAATCACCTAGGCCTTGACATGTAACTATAGCATCATTTACCAGAATGCTCTAAAACCTTTCAAAGATATTTGAGTCACCTTTGATTTGTTCCATGCAATTGCTTGCAAACTGATTTACAATTTTGTCAAATCAGGTGGCTGCATAGCACATGTGTGGAGGTGAACCAGGTTTTAACTTTTGAAGACATTCTAAACTTACCATAGCATTCAATAGATGACAGTATTTCATAAACTCTCCTCACTTCATTGAATGTGGGTCGACGAGTTTGGAAGGGAATAAGTCGGATGCGCAAGTCATCTTTCTGGAATGGTGGGGATTTACCTCCGAAGAAAATCTTTCTGTTGAAACTTGGAGCCCTCAAAAATATCCTATCACAGGTCAGTATGTGCTCCTTCCATGATGTAATCAGTTCTTGTATTTCCTGTTATAAATACCTCAATAACTTTTATCAATTTTTAATGCTGGCATAGCAAAGATCCAAACTTAAGACCCATGAAGTGAATGAAAAAATATCTCTCAAATGAGCTTATACAGCCTTAGTAACAGTAACTATAATTTCATTAATCATTAAAACTCCTTCCAGGTAATCAGTTCTTGCACATTTCATTTCCTGTTACAAAAATTCTAACACCAGTTATCAAACTTCTTATACAATGCTAGCATTGCCAAGTTTCAAACTTGTGACCCATGAACTACATGACACAATACCTATAAAATGAGCTTAAACAGCCTAGCAATAATTATAGATTTTCCTGTTACTCATGAAAACATTAACACTTCAACATACTCAAAAGAATGAGTAATTTCTGTTAACACTTTACCACAGAATGCCGCTTTTTAATGATCCTGGGAAAGAAGGCTTTTGAAAACACTGTGGGAAAAGGAGAAAATGCTGGTTACCAGCATTTTCTCCTTTTCCCGGAAGGTTTTCTACCCTATCAAAGAATTATTGCACCATTTGAGCCACACAGAAATTGTCATCTGCAAACACTTTCAATTTGGACAAGGCTAAAGTTTTGCCATCTGGTAAAGGGTTAAGAAAGTTATATAAGGAGATTAGATACTTACATACATGTATTTGTATATAACTCCCTAAACTGATCTGGAAGATATATTTCCGAGCCCATAACTGTACAAATATGACTTTCTACCACTATGCCAAAGACTGCTTTTTGAAAACAATGTGAGAAGAGGAAATAATTGTAAAAAGCAAGTACTTTTTTTTTTCCTACAATGTTCTCCTTGCCTTCAAATATTTCTCCTTTGTTATTTAGGCTTGTGACAGTTTTTGGTAGTTCTAAAAATAGGCTGTACAGGAACAGAATGAAATTTCAAATTAATCTTTTACTTGTTTCATTAACTGTGAGGAAAAAAGCCTTCAAAAACACTGTGGAAAAAGGAGAGATGTAGGTCACTAAAATTTTTCCTGCTTCCACAATGTTTTGAACACTTTTATAGACTGATCCCATCCTTTGAGCCACATTTATTTTGTCGTCTGCAAATGTTTTCGATTTGGACATGTGAAACATGTCTGTAATTTTTGTTGTCCAGTATAAAGTTTACTCCTTACCACACAAAAGAATTTTAGACTGGTCCATGCTGAAATCATTTTCAGACTACAAATTCAGTTTGACTCAAAAATTGAAATATGTCTTTATAAGGATAGAAAACATTGTGGGAAAAGGAGAAAATGCTGGTAACCAGCATTTCCTCCATTTCCCACTATGTTTTCCAAAACCCTCTCCATTAAGGTTGTTAAAACTTGAGATTGTGTGGCACAGGGTTAAACACCTTTCTACTAACCTCAGTTAATGCTGCTTCATTGTATCTTCTGAGGGAGGCGCCCCCTGATTTAGGGGCATTTCCCTGGCTGTCCCTGCTGCTCTGGGCAGTCCCTCTTTTAGCCCTTACAACATATCTGTGAAATGTCTTGTGGACTATCAGCTTTTCCCTGAAGTAGAAACAGACCTGTCACAAAAAGGTGACTTCCCATTATATTCCAGTCAAGTGAAGTCAGAAGTTCACATTTATCATTTAAAACAAGAGCACTGCATGCAGGTTCCAATGCTCGGCTGCAGTTGCTTGATTTTCAGTGAAAATTCTAAGTTGAAAAAGGGGCATTAAAAAAATAAAAAATATTTTGATTGTTACCTGCCCCTGTGGTTCCCCTTACGATAGTTAAAAACAAGTCCAAGTTTGAAATAAAATAACTAATGACAGAGATATTATAAAATCTTTTTGCACAACAATAACATAGACAATACAGACACATATGCAGATGCAGATGCAGACAATGACAGGGCTATGACAATACCTGAACATTTTCTTTGAAAACAGCCAAACTAAAAATGTGTCAGTTAAAGGGGGAAAGGGGGAAAACTCTATCTATAGCGTCTTGCATATTTATAGTTTATCAACAAAAGGGGGACTAGTCAGATTTTCATAATTGAATCAAACTTCAACAATATTTTTATTACTCAACTGAGCAAGGTAACAGCTGGCACAACATCAATAAATAACGATGACAAGTGTTGGAAATTAATTTACTGCCGATATTTTTATACAGGGATATCTAGTCTCTTCAAGTATTGTTTCATTTTCTCTTAATTTTGAACTGTATCATGGGACTGTCATATAATCAATAATAATGAATTGCTTGAATAGTGTTTTACACAGCTTTCAACATTTTTCAGTCATTTCACAAGAACAGCTCACATATTCAAGTGTGTCCTGGAATTCACTAATACTAGGCTAGGGTTCTAAAGTGCTTTAGCCGAGGACACTCCCACAAAAACAAACCTGTGCGTTCAGTGAGGCCAGAACCAGAGACCTCCAGGATACAAGTCCTACACTCTACCAGTGAGCCACGCAGTACCCCTCTGATCAATAATAAGCATTTAATATTCAGGATTGCATTAAAATTAGTATGAGGATGTCATATCTGATCTGAATGAATGAATGAATGAATGAATGTTGTTTTATGGCACATTGACAGCTTTGGTCATTTAGCGCGCATATCTGTGTTAAAAGATAATAAAAGTGAAATTGTTCAAACTGAAAAAAGTTTGAATACATTAATAATGATAAAAGAGTTGGATTAAGAAGTGTTATGTGTGATCTTCATATGTATAATGGAAATAATTGAGTGACAGGGCAATCCCTATCTACTCAAAAAGTTTTAAATCACAGTTAGGAATGTGATAAAAGGATTTGAACAAAAAGTTGGATTGATAGTAGAAGTGTTAAATTAAGAAGAGTGTCATTTTTTAATGTGCATAAAATATGATATTGAGTGGCAGGATAAACCCTGCCTACTCAAAGTTTTAAATGAAAAAGTTAAGAATGTGAATAGTAGCTTAAAGGTAATGAGAACTTAAAATTGAGAAAGTGTGGAGCCTCCAATGGGATCAAAACACTCCCATTAAAGAGGTCCTGTCTCCAATGAGATAAGATGCCCCCAAGAGGGCTAATCCTCCCATTAAGGAGATGCAAAAATGTTGGATTGATAGTAAGAAGTTTTTAAAATGAAGAAGAAGTATGTGTCATTTATAATGTGCATAAAATATGATATTGAGTGGCTGGGCATTCCATGCCTACTCAAAAGTTTTAGATTAAAAAAGGTAAGATTGTGAATCAGCTGACAAGATATTTTATATAAAGATGTGTAATGAATGTAAAAAGGTGGATAAGAAACTAAAAAGTAAATATCACAGTTTATTGTAAATGCCAATCTCCTTTATGAAAGCGATAATAGATTCAACGCTGACAGAATCAAAAAGATTTTTTAAACTATCGACGTTGAAATATTTTGTACGAACTGGCTGAAAGTCAATGCAATCTAGTAGAATGTGTTTTATAGAGAAGGGTGCATTGCATGGAATACATTCAGGGGCATCATCTCTGGTCAAGAGCCAGGAATGTGTCATGCGTGAATGGCCAATTCGAAGTCGTGCAATTATCACTTCTTCTCGACGAACAGACCTGTAAACGGGGTACCATTCACCAAGGGAAGGTTTAACTGAATGCAGTTTATTGAAAACATCAGCATCCCACTGGGATTGCCAAGAAGATTGGATATGTGTTAAAACAGAGGATTTAAAATCAGCGTGTGGAACTTTAAAATCTGAAATGGGAAGGTTAAGTGCAGATTTGGCAGACCTATCGGCATTTTCATTGCCTTTGATGCCTACATGACTTGGAAGCCAGCAGAACACCAATCTATTCATAGAAGAAATTTGTGAGATCCTTTCAAGTAAAGTACAGATCAAGGGATTCTCAAGTCGTTGATTTGAAAGGGCCTGTAATGTTGACAAAGAGTCCGAAAAGATAATGAAACGGTTGGAATTAGAATGTTCAGCTAGATTAAGGGCAAGATCAATAGCTTTAATTTCTGCAGAGAAGATAGAGGAATTGTTTGGAAGGCGGCACTTTAAGTTCCTTTCTCCATAAATAGCGGCAGCTGCTACAGAATTTCCCTCTTTAGATCCATCTGTATAGATTGGTTTGAAGGAAAAATAATGCTCCTTTATCTCGTTGTATCTAGCATGAAACACAGTTCTATCCATGACAGACTTTTTGTCAGATGCAAGGTCAAATCTGAATTCTGCACTGTTTAGTGTCCATGGAGGGATTTCAGAGATTTTATAATCGGCAATAGACTCAGTGTCTATGCCAAGGTTATCTACAATGGGCTCCATGCGGATACCAAATGGGGGAATAACATTTGGTTTCCTTTCAAAAAGACGTTTATACTGAGGTTTAAAAACAACTTTATGAGTTGGATTAAAACGATTTGACTTCAGTTTTAAAAGATATTGAAGTGAGAGTTTTTCCCTCCTGTAAGAAAGAGAAGGTTCATTAGCCTCAACACAGAGACTATTGACGGGAGTGGTTCTGAAAGCTCCAAGTACAAGACGCAGGCCTTCGTGGTGTATAGGATCAAGAATTTTAAGACAAGATTTACGGGCTGATCCGTATACGATAGATCCATAGTCTAATTTGGAGCGAACTAAAGACCGATAAAGCCGCAAGAGGACTTTACGGTCTGCTCCCCATTCAGAATGGGCCACAACCTTTAGAAGATTAAGAGCCTTCTTGCATTTCTTTTTAAGTGCAGTGATGTGAGGAAGGAAGGAAAGCTTTCTGTCGAAGATGACTCCGAGAAATTTAAATTCAGAAACGACTTCAATTTTAGTTTTGTCCAAATACAGTTCAGGGTCTGGATGAACACCACGTAGATTACATAGGTGCATGCACTTAGTTTTGGACTTTGAAAATTTGAAGCCATTTTCATCAGACCACATTTGGAGTTTGTTAAGACACTGTTGAAGTTGTCTCTCAATAATATTCATATTTCGAGATCTGAAGCATATAACAAAGTCATCAACATAAAGAGAACAGTCTACACCAGGACAGATAGCTTTAACTATACTGTTTATTTTTACACTAAAAAGTGTAACAGAGAGAATACATCCTTGGGGCACACCCATCTCCTGTTCACGGGCTCCCGAGACAGTATTACCAACTCGGACGCGGAAAAGACGTTCATCCAAGAAGGCAGAGATAAAAAGAGGAAGACGGCCTCGAAGACCAAAGTCATGTAAGTCTTTAAGAATTCCGTATTTCCAAGTCGTATCATAAGCGCTTTCAAGGTCGAAAAAGACAGATACTACATGTTGTCTATTAATAAAGGCTTCTCTGACAAAGGTTTCAAAGCGGACAAGATGATCGATGGTACCATGCTGGCGACGAAATCCACTCTGTACATCAACGATGAGGTTGTTTTTCTCTAGAAACCAGACAAGCCTGTCGTTGACCATACGTTCTAGAGTCTTGCAGAGACAACTAGTAAGAGCTACTGGACGATAGTTGGCGGGGTCACTAGCATCCTTGCCAGGTTTTGGGATAGGAATGACTAGTGCCTCTCGCCAGGACGAAGGAAAATCACCGGACTGCCAGATATCATTAAAAATATCAAGTAAAACAGAGAGAGAAGTAAAAGGTAAGTGTTTTAAAAACTGGTAATGAACTTTATCTTGGCCAGGAGAAGAATCGTGAGCTTTATTCAGAGCAGATTTTAATTCTTTAAAAGTGAAGAGTTTATTATAGTGCTCTGAATTAGAAGAATTGAAATTAAGTTTTTTCTTTTCTTCTCTGGCTTTATTCCTCTGAAACTTTTCAGAATAGTTTGCAGAGGAAGACTTTTTGCAAAAGGTGTCGGCAAGAGCATCAGCTATATCCTGGGGTGTTTCCAACGAAGTATTGTTAACTTCAAGGTGACTGAGAGGGGGTTGGCCTTTGCCATTGATCTTTCTGATCATGTCCCAGGTTTTTTTAGTAGTAGTTCTACTATTTAATTTAGAGACATATTGTCTCCAAGCCTTGCGCTTACTTTCTCTAATGGTACGACAAGCCTTTGCCCTGGAAATACGGAATAAGTCATGATTTTCTTTGGTAGGTCTGAGGTTAAACTTTCTAAGGGTTTGTTTTCTGTCTCTGACAGCCTGTTTACAATCATCATTGTACCAAGGCTTGTCAGGACGTTTTGGATTTGTCGAGGTCTGAGGGACAGACTGTTTAGCTGCATCAATTAACAGCGAAGTAAAAAGTTTTGCGGGATCATCGCAATCTCCAAATTTGTCATGTGTAATGGTCTGTTCACAGAGGGTTTCAAATCTGTTCCAATTGGCTTTAGAGAGCTTCCATTTCTGCGGTCTTACACTGCTGGATGGTTGTGTAGATGATAAGATAATAGGGAAGTGATCACTTCCACACAAATCCTCAGTCACTTTCCAGGTGAAATCGGGAAGTAAGACTGGACTGCATAAGGTTAAGTCAATAGAAGAGTAAGATCCTGTTGCTGGATGCAAATAGGTTTTGGATTTGTTATTATTCATGAAAGATAAGGAGTTATTCGAAATGAAGTTCTCCAACTGTAAACCTCTCTGGTTAGTGTCATTGCAACCCCACATAACATTGTGACCATTAAAGTCCCCAGCAAGAATATAGGGGGATGGCAATTGGGAAATGAGATCATTCAGATTGTTCTCATTGATAGGTGTACTTGGGGGGAGATATAAAGAACACAGTGTAACAGCACTGTGTAAAGATAACCTGACGGCAACAGCTTGCAAGTTTGTATTAAGAGACACAACTTTATGAGGAATGTTGTTAATGACAATAATAGAAACACCACCTCTAGCTTTCTCGCCTTCGGTAAAGACTTTATTGTAAATGGAATGATATTTGACAGAAATATCATCCTCCCGCTTAAGGAAGGTTTCTTGCAGACAAACAGCAACTGGTTTGTGATCATTGATTAAAAGGGAAAGTTCGTCAAAGTTTGACTTTAGACCTCGACAATTCCACTGGATTATGGTATCCATAGTGCATAAAGAGAGTATAAAAACTAAAGTAAAAAAAGAGGCCGTAGACCAATACATTTTAAAATAGATTAAGATTTAATTACAGTTGTCTCGGGTTTGGATGTGTGCCAAGTATCAGTGTCCTTGTTCCAAAGATCTTTAGAACTGGACCAGATAGAGGCTTCTGAATCTGAAGCCTCACCTTCCAGATTTTCAGTATCTGCATCCATGTCCTCTAACTCCGAAAATCTGTTGGAGGTAGGGACCGGATCATCTACTGTGACTGCTATTTCACAGGATTCATGGTTATCTCTAGACTGTGGTTTAGATTTTGAGGAAGATCTTTTTGGTGATCGGGGTACATGATACGATTTGTTATCTTTAGGTGGAGCGTTAGATTTATTTGTAGACTGTGAAGATGGAGGTTGGGGTTTCTTAGGAGGCTGTTTTGAAGGTGCAGAAGGCTTTGAAGCTTTTTTTGAAGAAATATTTTGTGAAGAGGAAGAGGGCTTTGGGGTTTTTTGTGAAGGAATACTTTGAGAGTTTGTGGGTTTTGGGGGTGCAGAAGAGGGTTTGTTTGTTTCAGATGCAGGCCGAGTCTGAGTGGAAGGTGTTGTAACCTCGACATTGGGAACTAAGCTCTTCAACTCATTGGCCATTTCTGGAAACTTTTCAAGAAGTTTCTTTGCCAAGAGTTCACAGTTTGAGCAATGTCCTTGTGAAGATATGGGAGATGTGACTTTGGCATAAGAAGTTGCACTAGTCAGCAATGTATCATCATTTTTTCGTTTTTCAACCACTTTCCTTGCTTCCAAAAAGCTAATGTTTTCCTTGTATTTGATTGATAGAATTTCTTTCTCATCCTTCCATATCGAGCAGTTTTTGGAGAAGGTTGGATGAGAAGACTTGCAATTAAAACAGAGCATTGGATTATTGCAAGTTTTCGGATCATGGTCGGGGCCCTCGAAAGCACATTTTGGGCAAACAGGGATGTTTGTGCAGGTGCTTTCATGATGGCCATACCGCTGACATTTATAAGCAACGCAGCGGGTTTGGCACATACACATCGACATTGACCGATTGAAATCCTATCTTAATGGAAGTAGGTAAAAAGGGTGTGGAGAATGTTAAAATGTAAGTGTGAGTCTCCCTACGTACTCCATCTCTAAAAACAGATATTCTCCTGACGTCAGACACAGCTTGAGATTGTAAATTAGTCTTAATCTCTTCTATGGAGTCGCAGTATGATAGTTCTTTGCATCGAATGACTCCTTTGCTTGTATTAAGGGATTTATGAGGATAGATTTTAGCATCTACGTTGTAGAACTTTTTATGGCCAAGAAGATTTTTTGCCTGCTGTTGGGTAAAACATTCAACAAGCAGGGTTTCATTTTTCAGTTTCTTTACTGATTTTGGTGTACCTAAGATAGAAGAGATTGTTTTTTCTATAATAAAAGGTGACAGTTTTGTAATTGGTTTTTTTGTGTCAGCTGACTCTATGACAATAAACCTCGCAAAAGTAGAGTTAGAAGTAGAAGAAATGTCTGATTCAGAATCTGAATCGGAAAGTACACGCTTGGCCTTTCTTGGGGTTGCCATGATAGTTTTTATTAATTCATTGCCGATGCTCCCCACCCGCCTCGGAGCCCAGCAAGGGGACATGATCTGGGAAAACCAAACGCAGATCATGACAAGGATACATCGGCAATATACTCAAAGTGAAAGGGCTAGACCGGACAAATGTAGGCCCTCAGAATGTCATACCAAGCATAGGCTATCTTTGGGCGGTTACAAGTGTCAATCAAACACCAACTTTCACCCGATTAGCCCATGAGCCACCGCCTTCTAGGGCACTGATTTCTATTTTTGACAGAAAGGAAAAAAGATATGATATTCTGTGAATTTTTGTGTACGATAAAACAATACACAGTTAAGAGAAATGCCCTAGGGCTAGGCATGACCAGCCGATTGATCCAGACGGGCCCTCCTGACCTCTCGTTTAGTCCAATTCAAGGCCAAAGTGGTGTGTTGTGAAAGCAGAACAATTCAAGGGCCATATCCTGAATCCACTCAACCACCAGGATCCCATCATCAGACGACACGAGTTGCAGCCCACGGCAAACAGGCAGGCACAGTGGGGGGGTCTTACCCCTGCTGTAGTGCGACAGCTGAGCTATTTCTATCCCCCCGCCCAGCTGGGGGCACATATCTGATCTGATAAAAGGGACAGAGTTACAAATTACAAAAAGGCTACCCTGGGTCGGTATTCACCAACCATTCTTAACAATGTTCCTTGTCTTATTCTCCAAGATTTTCCAAGTTTGAAAGTAACACAACTTCTGATCGGCTAAACCATTTGGTTAAGCAAATCAGAAGGTGTGTTACTTTCAAATTTGGAAAAATCTGAAGAATAAGACTAAGAATGTTCTTTAGAATTGTTGGTGAATATGGACCCTAATGATAAAATGCCAAAATTGCCAATTTGATCCTGATTATAACTCTCCTCTTTTTAAATTCCAGTAGAGAAAATATGATTATTTTATATACCATTAATTTGCAAACATTTTGACACATACCAAATGACCTAAATAGGCCACTTAGCTGTACATAGCTTCAATGCAATAGGCCACTTAGCTGTACATAGTTTCAGTGCAATAGGCCACTTAGCTGTACATAGCTTCAATGCAATAGGACACTTAGCTGTACATAGTTTAAGTGCAATAGGCCACTTAGCTGTACATAGTTTCAATGCAATAGGCCACTTAGCTGTGCATAGTTTTAATGCAATATTCATATAATATTGCTCCCTATATTGACATAAAAGATGTATTTTGTTGCCCCATAACTGTAACATGAGTTATGCGGAGGGAGTTTACAATGAACCCCCAAAAGCATTTGTTCTGCTGGGGAATAAGCACATGTATATTTGACAATCTTCAGTTATGTCAATAAATTTTTATCACAGCACATTCAATACCCATGATCATATTCATAAATGTGACTTTTTTTTCCAACCTGACCTTGACAGATTGAAAAAATATTGTCAGAAAAAGATGCCTCATTACCATTCTTATGATGGACAGACAGATGTATCTCCTCATGTTTTCAAAATTTCTCTGCACTATAAAAGGAATGAATAATCTTTTTGATCACAGGACAATACAAAAAGAAGAAAATTAATAGAAAATTAATGACTTACATTTTGGCATGGAATCTATTGTATTTATTTGAGAAATTACTCTCGAAACAATTTTCAGAGAGATATCATATCATTGTAATATAAGAATGATGTATTATAACTTCTGTAAAATTTACTTGGAAAACACCGCAGCAGCAAAGTGACCACCTCCAGCCATGAATATAGCCCAGTTCATTTCATCTGGTAACTTGGTTGTCATCGCAATGAGACCATCATTTGTATTTGGCTGATTCTGAAGCAAACAAAAATGTTTAACACTTTATCACACAACACCGAAATTTTAACTACCATTAGGAGTAATCTTGTACACAGCATTTTCTCATTTCCCAACAATGTTTCCTAGCCTTTCAAGTACAATTCCCATCATTTAACTCTTTACCAAATGACAGAAATGTAGACTTGTCCAAATCGAAAGCATTTGCAGACAACAATCAAATTGTGGAAATTGTCTTTGATAGGGTGAAAAACATAGTGGGAAAAGGAGAAAATACTGGTTACCAGCATTTTCCCCTTTTCCCACAATGTTTTCAAAAGGCTACTCTTTCAGGGTCATTAAAACTCGGGACTGTGTGGTAAAGGGTAAAACAACATTTAATTAGTTGTCTGCACATGCTTTGGATTTTGACAGTCAAAAGTTTTGGAGTATGATGAAAATGTAAATCCTTGCCAAGTGAAAAAATTCTAGATTTTTCCCTACCACAGGCAAATGTGGCTCAAATGATGAGATTTGTCTTTAAAAAGGTTAAAAATAGTGGATAGCAATGTTCGCATAAGCTCTCTTCCTCGGGGCTGTATTGAAACCATTGGTCTGTTTGGTATAGGATTGTTGTTACAAGATGAATTACATAAAATATATAAATGCCTTTAAACTGATTCTTCTGCTTGATTATACAATACTTGCTAATTATGAACAAGTAGAAGCTCAATTCATAAACTTCAAGTGTGACACTGACATTGCTATCTTGACCCTAATTAATTTTATGGTTCAAAGACAATTCTCCTCACCAAAGAAAACAATCTCCCAAGGATTTTAAATCTAGTTTGGTTTGGTTTTGGTTTGTATTAGGGTTTAATGCTATTATAGCAGCTGAGGTCATATCATGGCGTTCAGTGACGCACCCATGTGTTTCCTGGCTTTCTCACACCAGTACTGACACAACTTTCTTTCCAAAGCCACTGACTACTTTTCTCACATGCATCAGAGGTGAAAGGCGATTTTTTGCCGGAAAGAAAATTTGCCTCAACCGTGTATGGAACTCGCAACCACCAGGTCACAAGTCAGACATGCTAACCACTGAGCTCCCAAGGGCAGGCCTTTAAATCTAGGCAAATAGTTATGACTAATGGCTCAAACAACCATGAGTTGTGGCAATTTCATTATTTCTTTATTTGATATGACCTCAGACCTAACTGAACAAACTGTTTCACAAAATACTTGTACATGTACTTCTCAAGGAGACAAAAGTGCAAAATATTTATATCCATCAAATCAGTGTAAAAATATTTCAAAAGCACTTCTACATATCATGGAGAACAATCATTATGAAATCCATCCCTAAATGTAATGGCTTTAACAAGACTAATGTTTATGATGATTTCATTCTGTGACCCTCAAGTGTGACCTTGACCTTCTATGTATCTCAAAAATTAATGACATGACAACTTTTCTGATCAATAATAACAGTTATGCAAATTAACTTTGAAACCTTCCCCTAAATGAAGAACTTTTATACACACAAATCCATATGCATTCACATATGCACTAGGAATGCACAAGCACATGCTAACACATATACACCTAACTAAAGCTGTAGTGAATACATTTCACTCACCTCAACTTGACACATCAAAAATCAATATCAGAGTGTTGGTCAGGGTCGGTATTCACCAACATTTTTCTGAAGGTTCTTAGTTTTATTCTTCAAGATTTTCTTAATTTGAAAGTAACACAACTTCTGATTGGCTAAACCATTTGGTTACTTTCAAATTTAGAAGATTCTGAAAAGTAAGACTAAGAGCGTTATTATGAGTGGTTGGTGAATATAGTAGCTGAGATTATTTTTTAATCAGAAAAGAAAGCCTGCATACCTTTTTGTGGTAAATAACACATCTATATAGAGACAACAGCTCCCCTGCCTCGTTCCTAAAGTAAACTTTTGGTAAACATCTCGCAGCCTCTTCTACCTGCAGAGAAAAATGAAGACTAGGTCAAAACTTTACACATGTAACCCTTCACCACAAGACAAAAATGTAGACTTGTCCAAACTGAGAGCATTGGCAGATGACAATTTAAATGTGGTTCAAATGATGGAATTTGCCTTGGATTAGGCATTGTCCTCAGGCTCATTAAAACTCGGGATTGTGTTGTAATGGTTAAAGTCTTTTATTTACAAGCATTATGATCTTTATAAAGAACAAGCATTCTGATAGTATTGCATAGCAATACACAGTCCCCTACCGGCCGTATGTATCGCTGGCATGTCAGTGAAATTTTGTAAGTCCAAGGCCCGTAAATGCATCAAAAAGCAGTGGAGCGGAACTCGAACTTGATGTGTAAGTCATGGTGGTTGATGTACACACCAAAAATCAGCTCTATATGTAGCAGCGTTTAGAAAAAAAGTGCGGAAAAATGTTTTATCAGTGAAATTTTGTAAGTCCAAGGCCCATAAATGTGTGAAAAAGCAGTGGGGCCAGACGAAACTCGAACTTGATGTGTAAGTCATGGTGGTTGATGTACACACCAAAAATCAGCTCTATATGTAGCAGCGTTTAGAAAAAAAGTGCGGAAAAATGTTTTATCAGTGAAATTTTGTAAGTCCAAGGCCCGTAAATATGTGAAAAAGCAGTGGAGCGGGACGAAACTCGAACTTGATCTGTAAGTCATGGTGGTTGACTTTCACAGCAAAAGTCAGGTGAATATCTACCAGCATTTAGAAAAAAAAGTCCGGAAAACAGATTTATCAGTGAAATTTTGTAAGTCCAAGGCCCGTAAATCCGTGAAAAACCAGTGGACAGGAACGAAAGTCGAACTTGATCTGTAAGTCATGGTGGTTGAGTTACACAGCAAATCTGAGATCAATACCTACCAGCATTTATGAAAAAAGTCCGGAAAACTGATTTATCAGTGAAATTTTGTAAGTCCAAGGCCCATAAATCCAGGAAAAACCAGTGGACCGGAACAAAAGTCAAACTTGATCTGTAAGTGATGGTGGGTGACTTACACACCAAAACTCAGCTCAATATGTACCAGCGTTTAGAAAAAAAGTCCGGAAAACTGAATTGACGGACTGACGGACAGATGGACAGACGGACGGACGGAGTGCAAACCTAAAGTCCCCTTCGGCTTCGACGGTAGGGGACTAATTAAACTTACAATTGTATACTCTGTAGTATTTTATTAAGTCTTTCAGTGCCTAATATACATTCTTGGCCTCTTTTGACCGCTGAAAATACAATCTATTTAATGACAGAAGATTCTTGTCAAAATTTAAAAGTCTTGACTAAATTTAAAAGGCTTGACTAAACAAAATGATGTAGATCAAAGATCAGACTGCACATTCTTCACAATCTGATCTTGATCTATTCCAGTTGCAAAAACCTGTTTTTAAATATGGAGATAAAAGGGTTAAGGCCATGTTTCATTGCTGTTTTACTTGTAAATGCATAATCTAAATAGCACTGAGAAAAAATATAAAATTAACCTTTACCACACAACAAAAATTCATACCCGTCAAAACTGAAAGCATTTGCAGACAACAATTTCAATGTGGGTCAAATGATTTGATTTTTGTATGATAGGGTAGAAACTATTGTGGGAAAAGGAGAAAATGCTGGTTACCAGCATTTTCTACTTTTCCCACAATGTTTTAAAAAGGCTTCTTCATTAGGGCCGTTAAAAGTTGGCATTGTTTGGTATAGGGTTAAATAGCAGCTTTGTGTAAACTCTTAACCACAGACAAACCTCATCAGGACAAATTATTTTGTTCTTGGTTTGGTGTTGAATTCCATTTTCAACTTTATATCAGTCATATCGTAAAGCCAGTGTAACTATACATGCATTACTGGAGTTTTTTTTCACCATTTAAAAGCCTATCAGAGTCTGACTGTGAGCTTACTACATTTAAATCCTCAGAAACAATTTCAAACCAGATCAATTTTTATGTTAACTTATTTTTTTGCTTTGTAAGTTCCATTGCAATGCAGGTCATTCAAAATTTTAAAATCATTGCAAACTTAAAATAGTGTCATATCACTGAATTTAAAATGTTTAACCCTTTACCACACAATGACGACTTTTAACGATCCTGACAAAGAACCCTTTTGAAAATGTTGGAAAAGGAGAAAATGCTGTTAACCATCATTTACTTGTTTTCCAACAATGTTTTCTACCTTATCAAAGACATATTTCATCATTTGAGTCACATTTGAATTGTCGTTTGCACATGCTTTGAATTTGGACAAGTCTACATTTTTCTAATGTGGTAAAGAGTTAATTGATAGAATGGTGTTTTACACTGCTTTTAACATTATTTCAGTCATATCACTGCAACAGCTGACATATTCATGTATGTCCTGTGTTTCACCAGTGCTTGACCAGGGCTCTGAAGTGTCTTGCCGAAGGAAATTCCCACGACAAACCCATTGTTTCAAGAGAAGCTTGAACCTGAAGCCTCCAGGATACAATTCCCTCGCTCTACCACTGGGCCACAGAGTGAGAGAACCCCTGAATTTAGTATGCAAATAGGTTGCACAGCACCAATAAATAAGAAAGAGACATAGAAGGAAAAGAAGAACCATTTCAATGGGATTTTCTTAAAGTAATATGTAGTATCTTAAGGATTTTTTTCCTCAGAATTTTGCAATGGTTTGTGGGAGTGTCACATGATCAACTACATACATCTCCCAACATGGAATCCTGTTCAAAAATACCATGACCTCACTTTTGGTCTTGTAAAAATAGATGGAGTTCCCAGTTGCACAACAACCACATCATTTAAATGTCAAAATTACACCCATTTACTCAATGTAACTATCCAGTTCATTTACACATTCAATAAATAAATCATTTCATAGAGTTATTTATGAATTTTAAATTCACTACAAAAATATCTAAATATGTACATAAAAATATGTACATCACTGTACATAGAAATACCTGGTTGGCTACCTCACTCTCGCTGTCTGTGCTAGACAGTTCCAGTTTTACAGACGCAGCTAGCAGTCGCTGATTGGTCAAAATCCTTTCACTACTTGAATCAACATCAGAGGCAATATCATCATCTGTATCACTGCCTGACAAACTTGAAATGTTTCCTGGAAAAATAGTGAAAACAGTTGAGTCTATACCAAATGACAAAATTTTACACTTGTCCAAATTGAAAGCTTTAACAGATTACAAAATAAATGTGACTCAAAAATTGAAATTTACATTTGAAATGTTAGAAAACATTGTGGGAAAAGAAGAAAATGCTGGTTTCCAGCATTTTCTTCTTCTCCCACAATGTTTTCCAACAGCCTCTTTTCTAGGGTCATTAAAACTCGGGATTGTTTGGTAAAGGGTTAAACAAAAGCTTGGGGTCTAGAGGATGACACAGATCCAAATTTTATTCTTAACTAAAGGCTGTCAACTTGGAAGTTTTGCTCTTGTTTCATAAATTATTAAGATAAAAGCAGCAATTTATTGTTACAAGCAAATGCTTCTTTTCACACCACATTTTAGGAAGTTGTCTACTATCTACTGCCAGGTCACAAAAAAGCTGTATTACCTGTCACTATCATTTTCCCCATTTTCCCACAATGTTTTCAAAAACAACCCTCTTTGGCATCATTAAAACACACAATTGTTTGGTACAGGGTTATAAGAAATTTTTGTGTAGTATCATTTTGCTTACCAGAAATTGTTTCAAACTGTTCCTCCGTGATTCCAGTTTTATTCCGCAGTCGGAGTTTCAGATTGTATCTGTGCCAATCAGATCTGTAGTGCCTCTTCTACAAAAAAAAATTAAAATTATCAGATGTTTCTGTATGATCTTCAAACTATTTTCGACAGTGTTTCAGTAATGTAACAGTGACTAGTGCACCTGTCCAGGTGTACTGGGACTTTCTTTAGTCCTTTGTCACATACGAGGGCTGAGCAAAAAGTTTGTGGACTCTGTAAATTAAAACAAAACTACCACTGTTATTAAGTTAAATTTTCATATGTTTAAGATCCATTCATAATGGATAAAGTTGGAAAGTTTCAGACAAATAGATCCCAGAACATAGTTGCTATGACTATTTGTACAACGATCATAATGGCTACCAGGAGCACACCATGATGTTAAGGTCATTTAGCTGCAGCTATACTAACTATCTTCGCGCATCCACTCCTTGGGTCATCTTGAATACTCTTCATCCTGTTTTAAACCCCGATGCCACTTGAGCACTGCAGTTTTTTTCAATGGTATCGTTACCCCAGCTTCTTTTAATAAATCAAATGTTTCAGACGGACTATGCCCTACGTTTACACAGAGTCAGGTGACTCTGAAATATGATCGTTTTTAAAAGCATGACAACAGTGATTTTACAGTGCGCTCTTGGGTAGCAATCTTTATATCTAAAACAAAATAAGACAGGCGATTTTACTTGGGAATTGATGTAAAAGCATGATTACACAAGTGAAAATCTGAAAACAATTGGACATCAACTAAAAAAGTTATGAAGAAAATCCATGAACTTTTTACTCAGCCCTGGTAATCCAAAGTTTTAACAACCCCTTGGGTATACAACTCATGATAAAATTGTGGGAAATGGAGAAAATGCCAGTTAACAGCATCTTCTCCTTTTCCGATAATGTATTCCAACCTTTCACAGACAAATCTCATCATTTGAGCTATACAATTTAATTTGTCCTCTGCAAATCCTTTCTATTTTGACAAGTCGAAAATAATTTTGTTTGGTAAAATGTTAACTAGAACCACACACTCTTTTCAAGCCACTGGCTGTTTACCAACATAAACAGAGTTGAAGACTGTGTTTACTATTTTCCAAATTGTCCCCAGATCCCTAAAAAGAAAGCTTTTGACAGCATTGTGAGTATCAGAGAAATTGTTTTCTACCCTTTCAAAGGCAAGTCACATCAAATGAATAAAACTAAATTTGTCATCTGCAAATGCTTTCAATTCAATATGAGGATGTCTAATATTTTTATTGTTTGGTAAAGAGTTAAGTTGTGAAAGGAAAGTAAATCTTTTTGTTTTTAGCCAAAGTTCTCCTAAAGTGCAGAAGAAAATTGTGAGAAAATGGGAAAATTCTGATTACCTTTTCAAAACAAATCCATCACCAATTTTGCGATGTCAATAAATGTTTTCTACATGGACACCTCAAACAATTGTTGTCCAATGTTTGATGCCTACAAGAACACAAGATTAATACCTGCTCCAGCCGATTTTCAAACATCACGTCACAAAAGCTGCACGACATCGTCTCTGACACTGTCAGGTTCAGCTGTGAAAGGTCTGTTGGGCAAATGTCAGCATCTTCTACTTCAATAGAAATGAGCTAACATGAATATAAATACGTTCAAAAAATTAAAATTGTAAAATGTGCAAAAATCAATCCTTAACCAACCACAAAAAAATTTCAACTTGCCCAATTTGAAAGCATTTGCAGAAGGAAAGTTAAATGTGGCTTGAATGATAAAATCTGTCTTTGAAAGAGTTGAAGAAATTATCCTTTTCCCACACAATCCCAACTTTTAATGACCCTGAGAGATAAAGCTTTTGAAAAAAATTGTGAGAGAAGGAGAAAATGCTGGTATAAACTAGCATTTTCTCCATTTCCCACAGTGTTTTCTACCCTTCCTCAATCCAATTTTAATTTTTGTGTCAAATTTGTTTTGTCATCTGCAGATGTTTTCGATTTGGGCAAGTCTAAAATTTCGTTGTTTGATTAAGTGTTAAGGGAAAAGGAAAAATTGCTTGTTACCAGTACTTTCTCTTTTCCTTCAATGTTCTCAGGAGCTCTCTGGTCTTTTAAACTGGGTGTTGTTTGGTGAGGTGTTACAGCCTTGAAATTGTATAAATTGTGTTCTACTGAGAGGCTGAAAATATCCATTTCATTCAATTAGGCAAAGTAAAGCAACACCTAAAACCTTCAGATAGCTACAATATCTGCTGGGACATACCAGACTAACTGTTGAGATGGTTTCATTTGTTTGTATTGGAGATTAATGCCTTTTTGACAGCTTGAGTCATATCATGGTGGTTAGTGCACATACATATGTTCCTGGGTTTCTCACATAAGTACTGACACAACTTTCTCTCCAAGCCACTGGCTACTTTTCTAACAATTTAGTACCAGAGGTGAGAAGCAAAAAATAGCCAGAAAGAAAGTTTGCCTCAACCAGGTATCGAACCCATAACCACCAGGTCATGAGTCAGAATACGCTACTCACTGAGCTACCCGCCCAGGCTGAAATGATATTGAACACTAGAAAAACAAACAATATAAATACTTTTGCCTGGCTCAGACTCCTCACACAGAACTTTTTTCTCATATTTAGGATTACATGCAGCTAATGTGATCCCTTTCAACTTCTCTGTGGCTTCTTTTGTCTTGTACAAGGAACATGTTATGTAAGTTTTTGGTTTAACCCTGGGTAGCTTCTTCACTGTATTAGTGGCCATCTTTATTACTTTTCTCTGCAGATTTAGTTTCCTTGAATCTTCTGTTCCTCACCTAGAATGAAGGAGACAAGAGTCATAATGTAAACTACCTGATAGAAGAGACAAAGACAGAAGATACACAGGTAGATAGATCGACAAGCGAGACAGACAATACAGGCAAGATGGATGGATATGGATGGATGGATAGACAGATAGATCTGAACGAAATTTGTTTATCTCTTTAAGAAACACTCGTATGTTCTGACAAACCTGACAAAGAATGCTTTTGAATGCATTGTCGAAATACTGCTAACCAGCATTTCCTCCTTTTCCCACAATATATTCTAACCTACAGGAAAATTTAAACTCACATGTTATTTCATTTTTCGTCTGCAGATTTAAAAGCGTTTGAAAAAACGTGTTGTTTGGCAAAGCGTTGAGTGAAGCACAAATTGCAAAACCGAAACACAAATTATTTCGCTTTAAAGTTTAATGAATTAAAATTCTATAAATTCTATATCTTTACTCCAGAGTATCAGGGAAAAAATTGTACCTATCGATACACGCAGAAAACCTGGTTTTACTTTCTCATGGGAGAAAATTTACAAATGTGTTAACATATTGTGCAATTTTCAGGATTTGACAGCCATATTTGTTGTTTGAGTTACAGGGCGCAGCCATATTTGTTGTGGTTCCCGATTTACACTGTATTCGTACCCCTGCAAATACGTACTACATCTCGATGAGCGTTACGCTTCTAAAGCCCCTTGCCAGACGCCAAATTTTTAAACCAGTGCAAATTGAGGGCATTTGCAGACAACAAATTAAACGTTTACGTTTTTCAAATCACGAAATTTATTTTTCAAAGAGTATAAAACACAATAGAAAAAGGATTCGGTTACCAGCAAACCAAACACAGCAGAATGATACAAAAACCTAAATTTTACTTGATGTCCCTCTCCAACCTAGATTCTTTTTAGGAAAATATTTAATATTAACCATCGTTTTCTATGAATAAGATTAGAAGAAAAAGTGAAAATATCACAAATGTAACTCGATGCTCTGAATCCATAAAATGGTGGCCATAAATATCATCTTTCTTTCTTTCTTTCTTTCTGCCTGCCTGCCTGTCTTTCTGTCTGTCTGTATGTCTTAGACTTATTTTCAGTCAGTGCATGTTTATCTAAATTTATACATGAGGGTTTTTTTTAGGCAGGGATCGTATATATTTGTTATATACCATCCCTGGTTTAAGTAAACGTGATTTGTACAGAAGAAAGCTCGCATACATAACAAAAAACAATTCATTTCCACGCAAACAAATTTGGATTTATCTTAATCATTGCAAGTTACAAATAAAGCTTGTTATCATTCGAAGGGGGGATTGTATTGTTCAAACAGTATTGACAATATTCGGTCTACAGCAGTTGCCCAGTCTCTTCAAAAAGAGTAGGGTACTGAGGAGCAATAAGTTATATTTGTGCAGTAATGGGCTAAAATACCCCTTCCCCCAAGTAATTCGTTTTAACGAGCATGTGGTTGCTATGGCCGACGCGATGACGCGGTTCAATCCATTCTTACAGAAAGGTGTAGATCTACATGGCAGAATCATTTTTTTTTTTTTTTAAACTGTGCCAACTATTACCTTATAGATCTATATGAAACCCATTCAAAGGGGGGGGGGGGGGTAGATCTATTCAGATTTTTATAATCTCGTTAAAATTCAACTGATTCATCACTGAATTAAGTAAGGCAATAGCTGCTAAACTATCAGAAAAGAAGAAATACAAATGTGAAAAAAAAAGTGATATGTCATTAATTAATGGGCTACATAGCATCCTAGGGTATGTTTAGATTTTGCGCCAAAATTTTGCAAAGGTTGGCGGGAATGTCACGTGATCATCGCCTATGTGGGATCATATTCAAATAAACTTGAACGATGACGTCGTTTCTTTTTTTTTTTTTTTTTTATATCATGATAACAGAAGGAGTTGCCGATTGTAGGGCGACTGCCCCTCATTTAAACACCAAATTTGTACCTTTTGTAGTATTTATCAGTGTTTAACAACAAAATTTAATAACCGCAAAATAACTTAAATAGGCCCCTTTAACCTGATACATTGGTCACAGAGGACAAAGTTTGACAAAATACAAGTAAATCACTATCTTCCGGTAGATGGCATTTTTCCCAAATACATGTATACATGTTGGTTCCTTTTCAAGATGGCAATCGATGCAGCCAATATCAAAATAAAATATACTTTTATTCAAAACAACGCTAACTGGTACGATTCATCCAGCCATGGTTAGCTAGAATATATAAATTATAGAGATGCACTAGTCATTTTAAGACACAGCCCTTGTAGGCCTGGGATATAGCCCCGTTATAAGCTCAGCATGGTAGGATCTATGAAAAACCCTGCAAAAATCCCTGTTTTCCCATTGTCTATATTTAGAAACTATACAAGACTGTTTTCTAAAATTTCCGAGGAAGGAAGCGTGCTTTAATGCACCCACCACAATTTTGCAGTTTTGAATGCGCTTCGATAGGTGCCTTGCTTCGCTCTTAGAATTGAGGTGGGGTGCGAAGCAACTACACTTTGATTTACTATGTTGGAAATTGGACCAAAATGATTCTGGCGTACCTAACATCGCACTATAAATACCTGACAAATACTTAGCATAAAGAAAACACTTTAGTCAGTTTATATTAGCATTAAAACAAGACTTAAACGACGTCAAGGAAAGGGAAACTTACACGACTTGCGCGATAGGTATGAGCCATGCTCTGGCAAAAGTGGGCTTGATGCATCTCCGTGATATAATATACCATGCAAGTCATCACAGTAATTATGGATCCATAAAATCAAGTTCGTCTAACAACCGAATGAATAATGAGGTAAACTCGACCAATAGAAAAAAGTTTCGGCCCAGGTAAGCCTGCGCGGACTGCGCTGGCTGACTTGGGTCGATACTTGTTGCGGATGCACCAAGTTCCTTTTCACAGAGCACGTTTCGTATGTAATCAGATACATTACAATTATAACAGAATTAAGATCGGGCTTTGGAACCGAAGAAGCAAGCGTCCCAAAGGCTGACCCCGCTCAAGGAATTCGAGCCTGTAACCTTTCCTGTGAGGGGTCGGTGCTAGATACCCTTACACCATTATCCGTCAAAACCAGACAACCATGTGATTTTATACTCAAGCTATTGCAGTATGAACACGGCCTTATTACGACCCCGAAGTTTACAGCTTTAAATAGAAAATAGAGTGGGAAAATGGGAAATTGATTGGAAATATAATGCTCCTTTCTCTTTACAATATTTTCCCTTCCAATGAAAGTACCCTAAATATTGTCGATCGTTTCCTTGATTTAAATTTCCTTTTTGTCGTTTATATCAGTTTTTCAGTGGGTTTAGAAATAAAATGTACAGTGATGGAGTGTTGATAAAGAAGCCAGCAATCCGTTTCAGTTTTGTGGATCGTTATCGCACTGTTATCTCTGAACAAAACGACGAAATTTCAGACTTGTCCGAATTGAAAGCAGTTGCTGATTACAACCAAATTGCCGCCAAAGCAATTGACCATGTCTTTCAAAACGTAGAAAACATTCTGAAAAAAGGAAATAATTTCTGGCAACTAGCATTTTCTCCTTCTCAAACTACGTTTTCAAAAGGTCTTCTTTCTCAGAGTCGTAATTTGGAAACTGTGTTGTGAAGGGTTATAAGGTCACAGAACTATAAATAAACCTCAAGGTCAGGTGTAAACTACTAACAGCATCTGTTATACGAAGTAAGTTTAACTGTCTATATCTTTTATATTTAATCATTTTCTAATGCTTTATATCAGTAAGTATTTATCTTTTCACGTATGAACGTTACATTTGTAGTTACTTGTTTAAACATAGCGCCAATTTTGATGCATTGCTTTATGAAACAAATTTACCGCAGACGATTTTGAAAACATCCTTGTCAATCCTATACCAAACATTTCCGAGTTTGCAGAGAAAAAAAAAGAGGGGGGGGGGGTTTGCAGGTAACCAGCATTCTCTCTTTTTCCCACAATGATTTCTACTATCTTACAGACAAACTCACTCATTTAAATTGCATTTGTTAACTTGTCGTCTGCAATGCTTTCAGTTCTGACATGTCTAAATTTTTCTCATCGATTTAAGTGCTGCAGGTATGTGAACCATGCTCTGTGGAAAGCCGTGAGGGTTTTAATGCAACTGCAAATCAAAGGACTGATAGTCCTGAGAGTCGCCTGGGGGGCAATGGGTTAGAACTTTTCACCCTTTTCTGTTCAAATCTATTAAAAAGCATTCAAGATACAAAATAACTTAACCATAAGACAGTATTATATGCAAGCATATTTCCTAGTTGTCATCCTAAAGTTGCAAACATTTAGGCACCAGGAACAGGTTTAAAAAGTTCAAAGTCTCTTACTCCGGGTGACTTCATTTAACAAATGATTTTCAAAAGGTAAAATCATTACAAAACAAGTCATTCGTTAAAATGATATCCACCGCCGAAAAAAAAAACAATTTTTTTTTTAGATAGAAACATAATTATAAGAGGTATCGTGTTTTGCATGTAAATGGCCTTTTTGTCATTGGTGAAAATATACATTAAGCTCCCCTTTTCCATGACACGGTATTTCATTAAATAAAAACAAATACTGATTGTCTGTGGCTTATGATAAACAATATATATATGAAGTTTCATAAAATTTTGTCCAGTAGTTAAAGAGATATTGATCCATAATGGAAATATACATCAAGCCCCCTTTTTCCATGACACTGCATTAAAAACGAACAAACAAACAAAAAAAAAAAAAACAAAAAAAATCAAACAAAACAAGTAGACCGGAGGACATCAAGCCTCCTCTTTCCATGAAAAGGCATTATATTAAAAAAAAGTATATCGGCGGACTATCATGAGGAACACATGTTTGAAGTTTCATTAACTTCGTCAACGAATTAAGAATATATCTGTCTGGATGGACGGAAGATCGGACCGATGAACAGACAGACGGACAGACAACATGAAAACTATATCCCCCCCCACCCCGAAATTCAGCGGGGCATAATAACTGTCGAAGTTCCATCAGTATTTACAGTTCCTTCCCAGCGTAGTAATGCCGGTAAATCAGGCTTCTAGGTTGATAAAAATGTTTTTCTAGCGCAGAAACTTACATGTATATCTTAATTCTTACGCATATTGCTAAAACAAACATTCTAAATAATTTCATTTGAATAGGGCATACATTTTCTCTCCAGATTTAGAACAAGTTGTTTTTGTATGACACAATTTTTCTGAAATTGGACCATGTGGTTATACATATATCTGTTAAATTGAATAATTGTCCTTTCCAAAAGCAGGATGCTAGATATGAAATTTGGGTATAATTGCTTATACAGTTTCAGAGGCCGTGATTTTGAAATGTTACTAGTCAGTTCTGAAGCTTCTGTAAAGTTTATAGAAACAGAGCAGAACCACTTGAACAATTTTACAAGAGGGCCATTTAGGCAGCATTAGTATGGAACTCAACTGAAGTTTGTCTTTTGGTACAGGATCTAGTGACATACTTTTAGACCAAAATTGCCCTTTTGAAACTCACCCATATCTAATCTAAGCAGTCTGACAAAGTTTCGTGAGTATTGGACTGAACATAAATGGATTCTACAGCACTAGATCTATTACGGTTTCGTCTGATTTGACCTAGTGACAACCTTTTTCTTTTAAACCCCGGTGATCTACTTTCAATTTTGTCAAAAATTATTATTGAGACAAACAGCTGTGCAATTTCATGATCATTGGACTGAAATGTAGCCTCTGGAGCACACACAAATATTTGACTCGGTAATCTACGGTCCTTTGGAAATAATTTGTTTTTGTTGTTGTCCGGGTTCAAGTTTTGTCCACAGAGGACTCTAGAAATGTGGCTGCTACAGCTCAAGAAAAACAATATAACCCAAAAGCATGATCATCAGCCTTTTAACTTTGTCTGCGTGTTATAACGGCCCAGGAATTAGTACTGCTTCCACACCAATTGAAAATTGTAGAGATCTACATGTGTATTGCTTTGGTATAAACTACATATGTTTGCGATTTGCTCTAGTACCCTGTACAACAACCCTTTACAAGATTACAAATACTCCAATAAAGACCTTGTTGTTCGAGTGGGTTAACATTGACCTGTTCTATTATATTTGAAATATAGTGAAGTAAAAGTCAAGTTCTCAGATTGCTTGGAGTTAGAACTGCGTAGTTTCAAGTCGAATTCCCGTGTTACTTCATATTTTGGCAGTTACGAAAGTACCTTTCGTTCTGACACCGGCACTAATAAATTGTTTCATAAATACTAGATCTAGGTTAATCGCACATTGAAAAAAAAAATAAAAAGAGCAGACCTTGACAAATTCACCTCTTTAAAAACGAAAAACAATTAATTGAAAACAGTAAACTTTAAAACACTCTCTCTGCATGGGTCAGTGAGGCGCTAGGTCGGTGTACTCTGAAAATAAAGGCCGCATCAGCGACTGATTCATTCATAAACATGTAAATTTATAGAGAATTCCGTGGTGCACATGACGTTATACGTCACGTGATTACAAGATCTATATTTGTCACACAGCTACATTCCAGAAAGCACCTGCTAAGCGATGACTTGGTGCAGTCTTGAACCGTGCGCATTACATACGCTATTGTACGGTCTCTGCTTGTGCACCTAGAATATGGGTGTGCAAAGTAGTTGATGTCTAGAATAAAAAGCTCTGAAGAAGCAACGTTTAAGAATGTCTAAGAAGGCAACGCAACCATTCCAAGTCGTTACAAATTTGTTTAAAAAAATTAGCCTACTTTTGGGAAAAATCTCCATTGAAAGCTTCCACGTTAACTCGATATCGCCTTTCTCTTTCCGATCATAGGTTGAATGTTGGATTGAAATAAGACTTGCAATTACGGACAGATTGTAAGATTTAGAGTGTGCTTCTAATGGGTAATTATCAAACCTTTTTTTTCACTGAGAACTGTCCACAAATAGAAGCGTGCCGTAGTGAAGACGTTTATCGTCGAAGAGTACTTTGCAGTGTGTTCGCAAACTTATTCAGTTCACGACGGCTATTTTTAGATACATACATAATGCGCTATTTTAAGAGATGATGTCTGTGTAAGAGATAGGCTGTCGTGTACCTTGTCGACGAAATGATTTATCAAAGGCTTAAACCGTTAAAGAGCTCAGTCTTTATAGACACATTCATTATCACAAAGGCACAATTGTAAGTGAATTACTACAAAAAAATTGGGTTGTTTACCGAATAATTAGAAAACTATGTTTTATCTCGTAAACCGGAACTTGGGACAGGAAGCAGTACAAGGCCGGAGGTATGCTTACGTCACCCCATAGATCAAGATGATAACAATGAGAGCCTGGTTGCTACGCAACCAGGCGACTCAAAAACTATCGACCCAGGTCAGCCTATGCAGTCGACGCAGGCTGACCTTGATCGAAGCTATATAGGTCTTTTTTTTTTCTTTAAATGGCCAAGGACCAGTCTACCTCATGATTCATGTGACGCCTACGATTTTGAAAAAAAGATATTCTTGTTAACCCTTAAGCTGCTAAGCGCGACTTACTGACCTTTTGCGGACAATGTAGATCAAGATCAGACTTCACAAAAGAACGTGCAGTCTTATCTTGATCTACACTTCCCGATAAGGAGATATATTTCTCAAAAAAAACATGGAAGTAAAATTATTTGGGTTTTTACTATCGGTTTGTAAATTTCATTTCACTTGTTTAGCAGGATAAGGGTTAAAATATTAAATGATCAGTGGGTATACAAGTAAAGATTTGATGCACATGTACATGCAAAAAACCTAGTCATGAAAGGGGAAACTACTCATATGAGTAACTTTCTTTGCCACAAACAGTTCTGAAGTGGTCTGTTGTTCTCCTATAACCGAACAATCTCGTGATTGAGCTTTGATCGATTGATTGAATGGTGTTTTACGCCGCTTTCAACATTATTTCAGTCATATCACGGCGACAGCTCACATATTCATGTATTTCCTGGGTTTCACCAGTACTAGGCTAGGGCTCTGAAGTGTCTTGCCCAAGGACACACCCACGAAAAACCCAGCGAAACAGGTGGGGCTCGAGCCCGGGGCCTACTTTACTACTGGGCCACGCAGGAACCCCACCCCTTTCCGTGATTATGCAACCCCGAGACAAAAGCCTTTTGAAAATATTGTGGGTAAAAGGGGAAATTCTTGTAGCCAGCATTTTCTCCTTTTCCCGCAATGTTTTCTACTTTTCAATACAAACTCCGTCATCAGGGCCATATTTTATTTGTCATCTGCAAACGCTTACAAAATGGACGAGTTTAAAGTAATAGTTTGTAATAAAGAGTTAACCCTGTACTACACAATCCCGAATTTTAACGACGCCCCCCCCCCCCCCCCCATGGAAAAGGCCTTTTGAAAACATTGTGGAAAAAGGAGAAAATGCTGGCAACCAGCATTTTCTCCTTCTCCCACAATGTTTTCTACGCTTTCAAAGAAAAATTCCCTAATTTTTTTAAGATTTATTTTGTCGTCTGCAAATGCTTTCAATTTGGACTAGTCTAAAATGGACTTTGGTAAAGAGTTAACTCTTTACCAGGCGACAAAATTTTACACTTGTCCAAATTAAAAGCATCTGCAGACGACAAATCAAATCTATGACGCAAAAACTGAAATTCGCTTTTGGCAGGTTAGAAAACATTGTGCGAAAAGGAGAAAATGCATGTTATCAGCATTTTCTCCATTTTCCACAATGTTTTCAAAAGTTTTTTTTCCCCCCAAGGGTCCTTGAAACTCGGGATTTTGTGGTAAAGGATCAAGCGAGCGAAAGTCGTTTTTTCCTTCTTTTTATCGAAGTACAAATATAAAGTTAGGTGCCTCAGGTCATGAAATTTATCAAATCCAGACACATAGAGAGACTGATTGGCTGTAATACAAGAAAATATCGATTCATCTCAACAGCTTGCGTAGGAAAGGTGTGTTACATTTCAGCATGCTCTATGAAAAGGGGGCTTAATGCATATGCGAAAAGTATCGGCCCAGGTCACTGCCTGCGCAGTCCGCGCAGGCTGACCTGGGCCGAAACTTTTCGCTATTGGTCAATTTTCTGTATGGCAAAGGACCAGTCTACCTCGTGATTCTGTCGGTTGTTAGACAAGATGGACTAAAGTTGTGGATCCTTGATCATGTGTCGACTTGCTTGGTATCATGCACCGCGCTGATGCATGAAACCCCTTTTGCCAGAGCATGGCTCATTTACACTTGGTAGGTGCGCTGCATTTTAGGCGTCTGTTTTTCATTGTAAAATACATGTAGAAATATCCTCGCCTCTCTCTCTCTCTCTCTCTCTCTCTCATGGTCCAAAATGTGAGAATTGTATAATTAAACATTTAGAAAAGAAAATCTTTCAGTTGTATTTCTTGACAGCTACAGCTGTTTATCTTATTTATAACTTTCAGCCTTATCGGGCTCAAAGCCATCATAATGGATCAGAAAACGTACATATCTGGTTTCCATGACGACGAGGGTGTAAAGAAGATGACGTATAACAAACTTGGTAACACGGACATGTCGGTTTCTGAGCTATCGCTTGGTAAGCATACGTGGGCCATGCTCTGGCAAAAGAGAGTTTAATACATCTCCGTGATGCATGAAGCAAGGCATGACATAATTATGGATCCATAAAGTCCAGTTTGTCGAACAACCAATTATGAGGTAGTCTGGTCCTTGGACCCTTGGGCATGCAGAACAATGACCAATAGCAAAAGATTTCGACCCAGGTCAGCCTGCGTGGACTGCGCAGGCTGACCTGGTTGATTTTTTTTTTTTTTTTGTTTTTGCAGATGCATTAAACCCCCTTTTCACAGACTTGTTCAAGCTGAGCACATTGGAGCCGAACAAAAAAAAAAAAAACGTTGGCGAGTATCGTTGGCGCAAGGGGTGGGGATGGGGCTCATATATTTTGGCATATAGAAAATACTTCTTTACCAACATCTGTCAAAGTGTCAAAATGTTTCTTTTCATGAATAACAGAAGAGTATGATAACGTATTATTTTTGCCTAATCAAATTAAAACGGAAGCCGAAAGCACTTCACATGCTGGTTACGTCATCATATCGTATTTGGGACCATATACGGATTTCTTTCGTCGTATCTGATTTTATCCGTGTGCGATTCATGTATTGGAGTCGAAAAATTGTTAAGCATATACATTTAATAAATAAAATTTGGAACCATACTCTGTGAAAAGGGGGCTTAATGCAAATGCGAAAACTATCGACCCAGGTCAGCCTGCGCAGTCCGCGCAGGCTGACCTTGGCCGAAACTTTCCGCTCTTGGTCAATTTTCTGTATGTCAAAGGACCAGTCTACCTCATGATTAAGTCAGTTGTTAGACAAAATGGACTTTATGGATCCATAATTATGTGATGACTTGCTTGGTATCATTCATCACGGAGATGCACTAAGCCGCCTTTTGCCAGAGCGTGGCTCAAATTTATTTGTTTTAGGTGCTTCATCATTTGGCAGCGTATTTAGAGATACAGAAGACTCAGAGTGCCATCAGGTGTTAGAATATGCGTTGCGTTGTGGTGTTAATCTGATAGACACGGCCCCGTGGTATGGACACGGAAAATCGGAAACAGTTTTAGGAAAAGTATGTGGACCTGTACAGGGTATAAGTAAAGCATGTTACTGATTCATAGGTTGAATTCTGTTTTAGCTCTGCTATGGCCCTGTGTCCGTCAAGAGAGCGTCCGTGTGTGAGTTAATTTATTATTACAAACATCTTCTCTAAACTACTGTCCCAACTTGAAATAAATTTCATACAAATGTTCCTACCAAAGTTCTCGCTCAGTTTTCCTGAAAATCATAGGCGAACTCAGAAAGAATCTGATTAATTGGATTTCTTTGCAACTCGACTTGGGTAAACATCTTTAAATCGTCTTGATCCCTTTCAAATTGTGAATTTATAATTTCTATTTTATATTTTCGTTTGACCTCACTATGAATGATCAATCGGTAGATCTTCTCCAGATTTCGTGATAGAATCTTGATCTGTCTAAAAGCTGACTACCTCTAGTGTGGGCCTTTCTTTCTTTAGAGGTCATAGTGAAGTCTTTAAACTTATCTCGTCCTCAAAAGCTGTGAGTAATATTTTATTCATAGTCTGCATATATGATTCTTTGGAACACCTCATCTCTAGTGCTTGATAGAAGTTTGATACGTTAAAAAAGAAACTGCCGTCGTGGTCATGGCTTCTAATAGATGGTTGTCAAAACCTGTGCAAATTGTAAATTACAGTTCATATAAAAATGTTTTTAGATAGTGCAACGATGCAGAGCCATAACGAGCTTCTTGTTCTACGAGAGAGAGAGAGAGAGTTCAAACTTTTATATCGTAGGATTAATAAGCATGCATATGAAATCAAAGCACTGGAGTGCCGAGTGTTGCGAAAATGGAAGCTTTCAACGCCGGTACACAATATGATTTCTTCAGATACTCTTGGTCTTTTTGTGTGTGTATGTGTAACGCAAGTGCTGATTAATCAATTATACGTTGCAAACAATGTCCCCCTTATCAAAACACCCCGAATTTCCTAAACTTTGAGTAGTTTCAGTTTCAAAGTATCTCAAAATGTACAGTCAATAACCAAAATCCATTATGTCTTTGTTAGGACTCAGAAAGAGACAAATTTGCAATGTGGTATGAAAATTACTACTACTAATAGTAACACTTATGTCCTATTAGCTTTCTTAATCCATTTAAATTCCAGATATTAGGGAAACTACCACGAAACAGTTACTACCTGACCACAAAAGTGGGTCGATATTTACCGAAGCCTGCCGAAATGTTCGACTTTCGAGCAGAGAGAGTAATCAAAAGTGTGGACGAAAGTTTGCAGCGATTAGGTCTGGATTATGTCGATGTGATACAGGTACCAAAGCCATTTTAGGTTATTGGAAGTTTGTTTAAAAGTCATTCCCCTCGTTTTTTTTTTTTTTTTCCGTTTACCCCTTCAAACTCTATCCTTAGTGCTAAAATAAACTGTAAAGTCGAATGTAAACTTTGGCTGTGATTGACCGTGCCAAGACATATATACCTGCGGGCTGTATTTTCATTCGGTGGCCAAAGGCATTTAATCAAATTCGAAAAACCCATTAGCTTACATGTATTTTTTTGTTTGCGAGAACAATAATTACATTGCTCCTGATCATGTAATCATCTGGAAACTATACTGGTAAAAAGTGAGGTTACTGGAGCTATTTGGAATTATGTGTTATTATTTTTCCTAGCTTGACGTCAAAGGTGTTGCTCTCTGAAACTTGGAGGTTTGGTGACGTCGGCATTGACGTTAGCGTATATAACATTTGTTGAAAATTTTAACCATCCTTAAACTGCTATTTTTATATGTTATTATTACATCAAGTCTGAAAGTGTATGCATGTATCTTCATGTTTTTTCCCCTCTTGATTTTCATACAAGTTTCATATTTATAGCTTCGCTTTTAGCCCTTAATTAAGTGAAAGGTAAACGTGGAAATACAGTTACATCTATGTCATTGGGGATTTAAACTTTTATGGTTATTTATAGCAACTGAATGTACATGCATGAAGCCTAGATTATTTTTGTGCTAAAAATACTATCAACATCAGTCGTCCTCGACAGGTTCACGACATGGAGTTTGCACCAAATTTGGACATCATTATCAATGAAACTCTGCCGGCACTAAAAAAAGTCGTCGAAAGTGGTAAAGCCAGATACATCGGAATTACGGGGTACCCGTTGGAAAATTTCAGGTGAGCCTCCTTTTCTAATTTTTTATCCTTTACGCTTCGTGTACGAATTTTTTAATTCATGTCATAGATTACTTTTAGGATAAAGTTTGAAAAAAAGGGCAATTTTGGCACAGATCCGCTTTTCACGACTTTTAGTCCTGTGATTTCGTAGTACTTCAGACATTATGAAAGATAAAATAAATATATCACGTTACGAGCCTTTTCTCAATTTGCAGCTATGTTTAAATGCCTGTTTTAACGTATCAAACCTTAATAAGAGGTTTGTGAAAAATTAGTTTTAGAATTTAGAATTAGAATAGAATGTGGAATTTTTGGTGAATGCGACGCCCGGTGGACAGTCTTGGAATTTAGGATACGAATAGAATATATATCATGCTTGGAGAATATAGCCTTAATACTTTATTATTATTATTATTATTATTATTATTATTTGTTATTACAGTTGCTGCTGTTGTTGTTGTTGTTTGTTAATGTTGGCAGTAGCAGTCTTGATGAAAGTAGTAGTAGTAGTAGAAGTCGTCGTAGTTGTAGAATTTTCTCTTTAAAAGCAAGATATATAGCATAGAGACTGTTGATCAGAGACTGTGTTTTTCATTAACTCTTATCCTGCTAAATAAAGGATATGAAACTTTCAAGCCGATAGCAAAAATCCATATTTTTTCTATTTCAAAGGCATTTTTTTGAGGAAAGATATCTCCGTATCGGACAGTGTAGATCCAAGATCAGACTGCACGTTCTGTGCAGTCTGATCTTGATCTACGCTGTCCGCTAAAGGTCAGTGAGTTGCACTTCGCAGCCTAAGGGTTAACTTCAGTGCTTTGAATTGTGAATAATTTTTTTAATGTGAATCACGGATAGCTGTGTTTTTATGAAGGGCGAAGTTGGAAGAAATTGCGTGTGATGTGAACAGAGAAACTTGTCTCCCATAAACTTGCTTCACTTGTTTTACATCGAGCTATTTCAATTTTCTTTGTTTCCTAGGACCGTTTTAGACAGAAGTACAGTAAAAATAGATACTATACTAACATACTGCCGTGGTTCCCTGAATGACAATGCTCTCCAAGACTACATGCCATATTTCAAGGTAAGCCGAGCACTGGCACCTTGGTTTGACGTTCAAGGCTAGAAAACCCGGGCATTGTGACTTAAAAATCCGGCAAGGTCAAAACTGTTACCGGATATTGGCAATATTCATTCCACTTTCGGCACTGAAAACTGTTTCGGCGATGTGATATGTATCGGGAAGTCAGTGGTGTTAAGAAAGTTTAGTGCTGAGCACTCATTAAAGAAATACCAGGAAATATGAATAGGTGCACTTGTACGAGATATAATTCAAAAAAGTATAGAACAAAAACAAACAATTTCAAGGTAGCTCAACGAGGCATATCTATCATCGTTTGTCGATAAATTCTACAGTAAGATCTATCCTCTCATTTTATTCAGCGCTACTATAAGTAACAATTTATTGCCGTCTTTCTATGAATTACCATGGATGCAATTCATTGCCGTCATTCTAACGATATAGGCAGTTTATTAACTTTATTCTAGCACTATAGATTACTATCGGACCGTATGGGCAATTAATTTTACCGCCTCCATTCTAGAACTATAGATTACTATACTACCGTATGGGCAATGACTTTTACCGCCTCCATTCTAGCACTATAGATTACTATACTACCGTATGGGCAATGACTTTTACCGCCTCCATTCTAGAACTATAGAGTACTATACTACCGTATGGGCAATGACTTTTACCGCCTCCATTCTAGAACTATAGATTACTATACTACCGTATGGGCAATGACTTTTACCGCCTCCATTCTAGCACTATAGATTACTATACTACCGTATGGGCAATGACTTTTACCGCCTCCATTCTAGCACTATAGATTACTATACTACCGTATGGGCAATGACTTTTACCGCCTCCATTCTAGCACTACAGAGTACTATACTACCGTATGGGCAATGACTTTTACCGCCTCCATTCTAGCACTATAGATTACTATGGGACCATATAGGCAACTACCTTTACCGCTTTCATTCTAGTAGTATAGATTACCACAGTACTCTATAAGAATTTCATTGCGTTCATTTAATTGCCTACATTATAGCACTTTAGATTGCTATAAATAATTCCTGTACTACAACCAGTGCTGTTTGTTTTTTTTATGAGTTTGAAAAATACACCTGTTATAATGTTTCTCTGATTTTTCAAACAAAATGTCTTTGTAATCATTAGGAGAACGGGGTCGGGGTAATCAACGCGTCCCCGATAGCTATGGGTCTGCTATCAGATCGAGGCCCACCAGCATGGCACCCAGCCAGGGACGAAATAAAGCAAGCATGCAAGAAAGCCGCCGGTTACTGTCAGGTAATGAGCCACATGTACGCCAACCTTTTCAGCGCCATTGAGGAAAACAGGGACAGCATAGATTCAGTTCAGACTGCACAAAATGTGCAATATACCGTCCAGTCACCTGTTCAGTCAAGCCTACTAGAGTTTCATTGGACCGGGTTTTCTTTAGCCGCAAAAGCGGTCACGTTTATACATTTGGCACTGATAGAGTTAGTAATTTACGTTTGGTTTCCGCTTTTTTTTTTTTTTTTTTTCGTTAACCCTTTACCACACAATCCCGAGTTTTAACGATCCTTAACAAGAGGCATTTTGAGAACATTGCTGGTAACCAGCATTTTCTCCATTTTCTACATTGTTTTCTTCTCTTTCAGACGCAAATACCATCATTTGAGTTACATTTGATTTGTTTTCTGCAAATGCTTTGAATTTTGGTAGAGTTAACAAGAAAAAATTATATATAAAATTTTAGCAGTCATCGTTATAACTTTGGAGCGTAAAGTTTTGGTTTTTTTTTTTTTTTTTTTGACGGGGGGGGGGGGGGGTAAACCCAGAAAAACATCGAAATTCCTCTCATTCATGTAGAAGGTCTCTCAAAACTATAGGTTTTTGGGCAGTTCAAGATCATGTTGAAAACGGATCTTGCAATCTGATCTTGGATCTACACTTTCCAATATTTTGATACGTGTTTTGACTAAAAACTACTTTGACAATGTAATACGTCGGTCCAGTATACATTTACTTACCAACAATGCTTATTTAATTTGAGCCGTGCTCTGTGAAAGGGGAGCTTAATGCATCTGCAAAAAGTATCGACCGATGTCAGCCTGCACAGTCCTCGCAGGCTGACATGGACCGAAACATTTTGCTATTGGCCAATTTTCTGCATGTTGAAGGACCAGTTTAGCTCAGCCGGTTGTTAGACAAGATGGTGTTTATGGATTCATGACGTGATGACTTGCTTGGTATAATACATCACGGACCTGCATGAAATCCTCTCTTGCCAGAGCATGCCTCAATAGAGAAAGTGTTTACAGGGAACTAGGAAGAATCTGCAATATCTTTTATTGAAAATTCTAGGTACAAATGTTCTATGAAAAGGGGATGTATCTGCCAAAAGTATCGACCAAGGTCAGCCTGCGCAATCCGTGCAGGCTGACCTGGGCCGAAACTTTTCGCTATTAGTCAATTTTTTGTATGTTAAAGGACCAGTTTACCTTATGATACAGTTGGTTGTTAGACATAATGGGTTTTATGTCTCCCTAATCATGTGATGACTTGATGGACATCATGCATCACGGAGATGCAGTAAGCCCACTTTTGCCAGAGCATGGCTCATATGGATAATAAAAGGAATATTATGTTGTAGCATCTTCCCTGGTGCTTACAAGTATTGGCTTCTCGATGCGTAAGATAATTTTGTATCTTGCTAACTCTTTCCGCGCCAAATATTTAAACTCGACCGCTACCGAGGGCTGAACTTACATACCACCGAACCTCGGAAAGATTTTTATTTCATATGCTTGACCAAACAAGCGGACGGTATTAGATCAAAGATCAGACTGCACGTTCTGTGCCGTCTGATCTTGATCTATGCGTCCGCAAAAAGCCATGTTTTCGCCTATGGCGTCGAAAGGGCTAAACCTTCGGACTTTGATATCAAATTTTCTCTCGCTGCTCGAAGCAAATTTAAGCACCAGAAAAGTTACTACAACATAGCACTCTGTATACATCCTCATGATGCTTTGTACCAATAAAGCTTTCACACATTTATGGATCCATAATAGGCACTTTTTAACAACAATCGACTAAATCATGAGGTGGACTGGTCGTTGGAAATACAGAAAATTGACCTATAACGAAAAGTTTCGGCCCAGGTCAGCCTGCGCAGGTTTACCTGGGTAGATACTTTTCGAAATGCATTAAACACCCTTTTCACAGAGCATGTCTTATTATATTTGGGCCGGAAAAGTTATAGATATACTGTATAATAAAAATGTTTACACCCGAGGTATTATCTTGTAGGAAGAGGGTGTAGACATATCGAGGCTTGCACTTAAGTTCACCATCGGCCAGCCAGGCATTGCTACAACGCTGATCAGCACAGCCAGGTAAAAAGAAAACTTTTATGCGGGTATATTGACCGCGTGGTTATTTAGTTAATCCATAAGGTGCCTTTCACAACAAAAGCTGCCTTTGCGGCCAGTGTAGATCAAGATCAGACTGCACAAAAAATGCAGTCTGATCTTTGATCTACACTGTCCGCTTTGCTAAATCTCTGTAGACAAAAACACTTATGAAATAGTATTGTTTTGGGTCTTATTTTTCAACTGAAAATGGCTATCGGGTTTTTTCAACGCCCGAAGGGTAAACTTTTTCAGCGCAAGTCGCGAAAATAGGGGCTTTCGCGAACTGCATAGATTAAGATCAGACTGTACAGAAAGTGAAGTCTCATCTAAGACCTATAACTGTCCGCTTGCTTAGTCAAGCCTATAATATAACGAGATCTTCTGAGCATCAATGGACTTTCATTTCTGTCGTCGAAAGAGGTCGAATTTATACGGGCCATGCTCTGTGAAAAGGGGGCTAAATGCATCTGCGAAAAGTATCGTCTCTGTCAGCCTGCGCAGGCTGACCAGGGCCGAAACTTTTCGTTATTGGTCAACTTTCTATATGTCCAAAGATCTGTCTACCTCATGATTAAATCGGTTGTCAACAAAAGTGGCTATTTTGAATTCATAATTATGCCATTGCATAATTGTTATCATACATCTCCGCGATACATTTAATACCCTTTGCCGGAGCAAGGCTCAATTATTATGACTGAATAGTGCTGACAGAAGTTAGTGTTGACTTATGTGGACAGTGAACAAAAAAAAAACCCAAAGAATTATTCCAGTTCATAAAAGCGTTTCTTTCCAGAAATCTTGTAAAATCAGACCGCACGTCCCAATAAGCATAATCTTGACAGACAATACTAACGATATCAACTTGAGATATTCCAAGCGTCCATTTAGATGATCCATAAATTTCTTTCTCTTCATCATTAATATCACCTTCATCTTCTTCTTCTTCTTTTTCCCCGCTTCCTCTTTTTCCTGTCATGCTTTTGTTCTTTTTCTTCTTGTTCTTGTTCTTCTCATTTATCTGATATTCTGCAGCATATACTTTTAATGTCCTCCTCCTCCTCCTTCTTCTTCTTCTTCTTCTTCTTCTTCTCTTCTCTTCTCTTCTTTTTTTTTTTTTTTTTTTTCCAAAAAATTTACTATATAAAGTACATGTTGTTTTACCATTTTTTTTTCCACAGTATGCAAAATATACAAAAAAATCTAAATACAGTGTACAGCCCATTATCAGAGAAAGAGACGTCTACACTGTATACCTTGATGGAAAGGTAATGTATGCTGAAAGTAAAACTTATTTCTTACCAAAGAAGTGCTTTGAACGAACTTGGAAGATAAGCCTTTTAAAAACGTTGTGGGAAAAGGAAAGAAAAAGAAGATAACCAGCATTTCATAGTCTTCACGCAATGTGTTTCCGACCTTGTCACAGCGTCATTACAACCATATTCTATTTGTTGTCTACAAATGCTTTCAATTTGGAAGAGTCTAAAATTTTATTGTCTGGTAAGGAAGTAACCGTTTATCTAACGACAACTTTTTTTAATTCTCCAAATTTAAAAATACTTGCACACGGCAGATTAAAAGTGGGTGGCTCAAATTTTGAGATTTGCCTCTGAAAGTATGAAAAACATTGTGGGAAAAGGAGAAAATGCTTGACAATGCTTTCTACCATTTTACCAAAAAAAAAAAAAAATAGTAATCACAATTGTGTCTGATTTGATTTTTTGTCTGTAAATGATTTCAGCTTGGAGCAGATTGAAGATTTTTTGTCTTGTGTATATTCAAATGTCTCTGAATTCTTTATTTTTTCCAAAGCCAAACTCTAGCCTGATTAACCGGAAGTTGACGTACATTTAGCATTACGGTCAGCAAAATATATAAGATCGCTCTGAAAAGTAGATCGCAAATTCCAATAATCCTTTCGACGCCACAGGCGGCAAAATTAAATTTCGCGGACGGCGAAGATCAAGATCTGGCTGTACAAAACGTGCAGCCTGATCTTAGATCTACACCTTCCTCCATTTTATGTTGAAGTTTGGTAAAAATAAAATCTTAAACTGCTGTGAAAGTGGATTTTTTTGTCAATGAAAAATAAAATATAATTTGTGGGAAGCAATAGACTTACCGGGCTAAACCTACAAAAATTGTGTCCACCTTTATCACATAACCGCTCTTGTTTTCAATGCAATATACCCATTACCAGTTTTGTTATCTTACACACGTTTGGCATTAGGTTTTGTGACGTCATAGGGGAGTTATGTGGCGTAATTTGTTAAAGCATTGTATTCATGCATGGTACTATTTCCAAAATGCGTCAAACACACATTTCCAGATTCATTCAACTGTAAAATCGGAGGTTGTAATAAAGCTTCGGTTATTTGTCCAATTCTTCCGAACTATTTCTACGCCGACCGTACATTCTGTAAAACCAGTGAGTCGTCTAAATCATGAAAAAAATAAATTTTATTATATAGATCTTATCATTATATGCATGATTCTTGTGGTACAGTTATACGATTAAAAGAATCTGGCATTCGGTAGCCTCTGTGATAAAATTTGATTTTAAACTTGTCAAGAAAAATGTGTGAACCATGCTCTGTTAAAAGGGGGCTTAATGCATTTGCGAAAAGTATCGACCCATGTCAGTCTGCGTAGTCCGCACAGACTGACATGGGCCGAAACTTTTCCCTATCTTTAAATTTTCTGCATGTCAAGGGATAACTTTACCTCATGATTCAGTCGGTTGTTGACAAATTGGGATTTATGCATCCATTAGTCAGTTCATGAAGCTGATGTCTTGCTTGGAATAATGCATTGCGAGGATGCATTAAGTCCCCTTTTGCCTGAGCGCGCCTCATGTTATTAAGCTCGCAAAAGCGTTGCTTAATAACTTTTTCCTAGGCTTGTTCAATAAAATTCATCTTAGAGGCCAACTCATGCTAGATCCTATATTTCAGAATTACAGTTAAACTCTTTACTCTTTACTAAACTCTTTACCAAACTACAAAATTTCAAATTAGCAGACGACATACCAAACTGGGCTCGACTGATATAGTTTGTCTTCGAAAGGACTGGAAACATTGTGGGAAAAAGAGACAATTCTGGTTACCAGCATTTTCTACATTTCCCAGAATGTTTCAAAAGCCACATTCCTCGGGGTCAACAAAAACACTGAATTGTTAGGTAAAAGGTTAAAACGTTTCATCATGATATCATTGTAGATTCATGCAGCCACTAAACAACATGCACTGGGAGGGACTAGAGGTAGAACAGTATAGAAAGGAGCTAAACGAAGCCTCGGACTCAAGTGTTCTTGGCTAGAGAAACGCACGTGTTCATATAGTAGCACTGCAGAAGTTGTTCTAAGTCGACAAATAATAATGATTTAAAGTATGGACCGGGCTGAGAAGAAATCGTAATCATGAGGGTACAGTAAAAGTTATGTAATAAAATACATCGCCATCTGACGTCATTTTCATATTCTGACTCAAGTATAAAGGGGACAACGACCGTAGCAATGCTCAACCAGGGTCCATAAATGAAAGCAACGGAAGTGGATAGATTTTTTTAAATGAGCCATGCTCTTACAAAAGGGGGCTTAATGCATCTCCGTGATGCATAATACCAAGCAAACAATCAAATAATTATGGAGCAATAATAGCCACTTTTTTTTTTATACAACCGACCTAATCATGAGGTACACTGGTCCTTGGACATACAGAAAATTGACCATTAGCGAAAAGTTTCGGTCCAGGTCAGCCTGCTCGGACTGTGCAGGCTGATCTGGGTCGACACTTCTCGCAGATGCGTTAAGCCCCTTTTCACAGAGAACGGCTCAAAACTATTTGTTATCAGGAAAGACATAAACATACAAACAAGATAAACTCATTGTTTCAAATGATGGGCTGTTTGACAGTTTAGCAGTCAAAGTCTACAAGAAGTTACGCATGAAATAAGACAGACAGACAGACAAACGGACAGACGGACGGACGGATAGACAGAAATAATTGCAACACCAAACCCAATATAAAGTAATATTGTCGTTACATTTCAGAAAATCTTTAATCACAAGACAGATTTAATTCTTTCAGCGCCAAATATATGAGCCATGCTCTGGCAAAAGGGGGCTTAATGCATCGCATCTCCTTGGTGCATGGTACCAATCAAGTCATCACATAATCATGGATCTATAATAGCCACTTTTTTAACAATCGACTTATTTATGGGGGTAGATAGGTCCTTGGACATACAGAAAATTGACCAATAGCGAGACGTTTCGGCCCAGGTCAGCCTTCGCGGACTGCGCAGGCTGACCTGGTCAATACTTTTCGCAGATGCATTAAGCCCCCTTTTCACAGAGCATTCCTGAATATAAATTCGACCTCTTTCGACTTATCCTCAGAAGGAGCTATATCGTATGAGCTGTCAAGACTAAACAAGTGGATGGTATACATGCAAGATCAGACTGAACGTTCTGTGTTGGTCTAAGTCAACCGCAAAAGCCCCTGTTTCATTTGTAGTTTCTATGTGAATTACAAGTAAAGTTGGCAACTCGACACTTAGATTGATTACCTCCCGTGACCCAGCTAATAACTTACAGTAAGAATGAATTCGGCTATATGACAAAGTGGTTTAATGTACCTGCAAAACAGTATCGATCCGTGTCAGCCTGCGCAGCCCACGCACGCTGACCTGGCTTGAAACATTTTGCTTTTGGCATATTTACTTTCTGCATGCCAAAGGCAGGTTACTATTCTTCAAGATTCAGTCGGGTTTTCAATAAAATGTATCCACAATGCTCGATTTAATGCATTACGAAGTTGCCTTAAACCCCTCTTTTCCAGAGCGCCACTCAAACATGTGTACAACAGGGCCGCCTGTTTCAATCGACACGTGTAATAGTGAAAAGGTCCATGTATGTCCAACAACTCCTTAAGCCAAACGCAGTGAAAAAAGAATAGTGTAAAAAATAAATTTTCGAGAAAAACAGATAAATTTCTCTGAGGAGGTAGTTATCTGCAACCCTGGCGTTTCTGACACATAAACGGTAATGTGTATAGACATCTGATAGCTTGCCATTGGTAACCCGAAACCTTATTTGCGCGTGCGCACTGACTCTGTCGTGTGGGTTCTCCTGGTAGCCAGTTTGTATAAACAAGTGGGTCACCTTCTGTCGAAGTGAAAATTCCGGTGCCATTCGGGTTTATCAAGCCGATGTAGAAAGACGAAACTCCGGCTTGAATGAAAGAAAAAAGAGGTGTTTTTATGCAGATTTAAAACCTATATGTACGTATTTTACATTGATTCTAAATTCAATTTACTAGACCTATGTCTCGCTTATTATCTCCCGGGAACCTCGGCAGTACTCGCGCCTTGATATTGGTGATTCCATGAGTGGATAGTGCTGGTCTAGGTTCCAACCCTAACCCTTAACCTTCTAAACAAGTTAAATGAAACTTTTCAAGCTAAGCAAAGTAAAGACCCGAGTGTTGCACTTTCAATGTTATTTTGGGTGCAAAAAATATATTCTTATCGGACAGTGTAGATTCAGGATCAGACTGAACGTTCTCTGCAGTCTGATCTTGATCTACACTGTCCGCAAAAGGTCCTTTTGTCGCACTTTGCTGCCTAAGGTTTAATCGACCTAAGTGCATGCTGTCTTCCTAGTGAAAAAGGTCTATGTACAACTGATATAAATTACCCCCTAATGACTGCTTCTTTGACTGCTATTTGGAGTCCTATTCGCGTCATGACAAAAATTTAAAAAAGAAACTGTAACCAGCATCTTATCCTTTTCCCACAATGTTTTCTACTCTATCGAAGACAAATGCCGTCACTTTATAAAGCTAGATCAAAACGTGTATGTCTACAGTTTGGTCGTCCTGTAAGAGTTGAAATACAGATTTTGTTCTATCCCTTTCATGGTTGCGTTAGAACTATTTCATTCTAAATATAAGTGAATCATCCGAGACTGAAAGAAAGAAAAAAAGAATTAAAAAAAGAAACAGGTGAAGGAATTAAGAAAGGAAGAAATAATGCGAAAAGAGCTCGACCAAAACTCACGGTAACGGTTATTCATGTAGTCCTTTATATCTTCCATCATCTCTCGACTCGTTGGAAACACAAGAACAGCACCGTTCGCCATACAAATGTTACTTGCGTCCTGATACTGAAGGTAGGTATTGTACAATTTGATGCAAACGCTGGTTGACGAACTATTTGAAACGTCGAAATAGCCATCGGGAGAGTAAGTTCGACCTCGAGTTGTTGTTTCTAGGTTGAAAAAACAGTGTAAATTGTGATGAATATACATGTAAGTAGTATAGATTTTCCGTTCCTATATACGGTTTTTGTATCAAGGTCTAAATATCGTTACAGCGGTACAAGTAATCGCTGGATTTATACCACTGTATTTTTGTTATTCTAAAACATTACCAACTAAATGAGAGAAATGAGAGGGGAAAAAAGTACAAATTGATAAATGTGCTACAAAGTCTGATTGATCAGTCCATTGACACTACCTTGATCTCTTGATATAGAGAAAGAGACATACTATATTATATAATTGAGCCATGCTCTGTGAAAAGGGGGGTGCTTAATGTATCTGCAAAAAGTGTCAGGCCAGTTCTAATTATCAAGAGTTATCTAAATTTGAAAGTAAAACAACTTCTGACTGACTAAACCAAATGGAAGTTTTGCTTCTTTCTAAATTTATAAATAGACCAAGAATGTTTTTAAGCCTTGAATGGTTAGTGTATACGGACCCTGATGTAGACAACAGCATGAGTTACAACAAAATTAACTGGACCTATCAGGTAAAACTTCTTTTCGACGAAAGCCGGATTTCTGTCGTCTTGCAAGATCAAATAAATACATGTACCAGTTTAAATTATAATCGAATCACGGAAAGTATTTTTAATATGTATATATAAGCAGAGCTGAGATAAAACAATAGAGATTTACACCCGTTTACAAACACACTATTTTTAAACGAAATTAAATTTTGAAAATAAATTTAGTTTCATACGTAAAAAAACTATTGAGAGAGGCATACACTAAGCTTTGTATTTCTGCAAATGACTCCAATAATTAAACATACCACAAGACAACAAAATTTGATGAATTTGTCCCATAAGTTTGCTAGGAAAAGATTGTTTGTATCAAATACCACGACATGAGAAGAAATTCATCAAACGGTATTACAATACTTGGCTAACAATACAAACATTTAGAAACTTCCTTTTTGTACACATTCAACAAACCTATAACAGATGTTTCCAAATTCCAATATTACTCTTTTTCTCACAGAAATTAAAAATGAATGTACTGCACTTAAATTCGCAACAGTTTATCATATCGGCGAGCTATATTAGCTTGCTATTGACCTTCCTCTTATCCCTAATCTTGCTAAATAAAAGAAATGAAACTCTAAAGCCGATAGTAAAAAAACCCCAAAACTTTCCTATTTCAAAGGTACTTTTGGAGGACAGATATCACCTTGTCGGACAGTGTAGATCCAAGATCAGACTGCACGTTCTGTGCAGTCTGATCTGAATCTACGCTGTACGCAAAAGATCCACGAGTCTCGCTTAGCAGCCTAAGGGTTAGTATTAATCTGGAATAAATAAATAGTAACTTGCTATTGATAAAAATGTGGACATGTTAATTCTGTACCTCTATATGCGGGCCAGTTTGTGACACTGATATACTCTTAGTCGATACTCCGCGGCGCTTATTCGCACGGTAACAAGTGGATATGATAGGGTATCATTCTTTTCTTGTACTAATTAGTATTTATATATATTTGTATGCGTTACCCCATACCCATTACTGTGCAGCCTATATGAGCCATGCTCTGTGAAAAGGGGCTTAATGCATCTGCGAAAAGTCTCGATTCATGTCAGCCTGCGCAGACCGCACAGGCTGACCTGGGCCGGAACTTTTCGCTATTGGTCAATTTTCTGTCTGTCCAAGGACCAGTCTACTTCATGATTAAGTCGCTTGTGAAAAGAATGGCTATTATGGATCCATAATTATGTGATGGCTTGATTGATATCATGAATTCACGGAGATGCATTAAGTCCCCTTTTGCCAGAGCATGGTTCGTTTTTTTTTTTTTTTTTTTTTTTTTTTAGTGACGACATTTCTGCAGCAGCTGCTCCTTTTCTAGCGATGAGTTGGATTATCATCTGATACTGAAAATATTTGAGCCATGCTCTGGCGAAAGGGGGCATAATGCATCTCCGTGATGCATGATACACAGCAAGTCATGACATGATCATGCATCCCTAAAGCTCATTTTGTCGAACAACCGACCAAATCATGAGGTAGACTGGTCCTTTGACATACAGAAAATTGACCAATAGCGAAAAATTTCGGTCAAGCTCAGCCTGCGCGGACTGCGCAGGCTGACCTGGGTCGATACTTTTCACAGATGCATTAAGCCCCCTTTTCACAGAGCATGGCTCATTTCCTTTCGAAAATTTTACTTTTCCACAATATGCATAACATGGAAATGGATGCAGTTGCCGGCCCGGTTACTTTCCGTTATTTCTCTTTATATTGAACGATAAGGGTTTCAACATTCATTTTCCTGTTCCTCTTACTCTATCTTTTTCCTAAGAGATCTACCTTGTAAATGCTATTCGCAGAGCTTATTGTGGTCTTGATATTCTCCTGTTAGTCACATATGTTATATTCAAATCGCTATAAACATGCATTTTGTTTCATGGAATATTTTTTGTACTGTATACAGCCATTGGTAGACTGCACATCAGTTTGACTGGGGCACGCCTAGTGATCGATATGTAAGGCCTTGGCAGTGTTTGATAATTAGCCTTCAATGTTACAGCGACTTTCTGCTGTATGGCCTAAAACATCAGCTATTATTGCACATCAGGGACGATTAAATCTTTCACTGCTAATATCACACCTAATGGATTTTGCGGACGGCGTAGATCAAGTTCAAGGGAAAAATACTTTTATACCTGTGAGAAGAGTCGACTTAATTTACTTGACAGCACGGCGAAAAAAGAGCGACAATGATAACGATACTCATAAAAACGACAAAACATTTCTTATTTACTTGGCACACGATTGACGCTAACTTTATTACCTGTGGTTGGTGTTGGGGTCCAAATTGGCGTTGTGGTAGAGGTCGACCTTGCTGTATTCGTTTTACGAGCTGTTGTAGGTTGAACGGTAGTTTGTGGCGTTGTCAAAGTCGTAGTTGGCGTTGCTTTGGTGGCTACAGTCGTTTTTGAAAGCGGAATATGTGCTGAATTGGTAGTTGAAAGTATAACTGAAGTTGAAATTGGCGTTGTTATGGTACCTGAAGCCATCGTTGTAGTTGTTATCGGCGTTGTAGGGATAGTTGTTGTCGAAGGTTTTGTTGAGGCTGTAATTGGCGTCGTCGTAGAAGTTGCTAACGTCGTCGTTGGTGTTGTTTGTTGTGTTGTCGTGGAAGTTATCAGCGATGTCGTTGTTGTGGTGGGAATTGCGCTGCTTGTTGTCGTTGTCATTGTTGTGGTTGTTGTATATCTTGTTGTGGTCGTAGTTGAAGTGGGAAATGTTGTTGTTGTCGTCGTAGCCGTAGAGGTGGTCGGTGCTGTAGAGGTGGTAGTTTGTAACTTTTGTAATTTTGTGATGCTGTTCCGTGTGACAGTCTCTTTATCAATCTGACAAATATATCCCTCTTTTTGCGATGAGCAAGCTTGCGGGTTCCACCGAAAGTCGTCGGTGCGGTCAAGGACAACACAGTCCTTTGGATCTTGGGTCGGAACTGTGTGCCAGTTTGTGTAGTTAAAGACCTGTTTTGACTTCTCCCAGTAAAACGTTCCGTTTCTATGGAGATCCATACCGCCGATCCAGAAATCCGTTCCATTTTCTGATAAATACAGCATAAAAGATGCACACATGGATACGAATACGATTTTATCACATAGTCTCCCTTATATTTAGTGTAATATACCCATAACGAATTTTCTTATCTTATACACATTTGATATCACAAGTGTGTGACGGCATTTTCTGACGTCATTTCGTATGTACTTCATAGAAGTGAATGGGCTTTTATGGAAATTATTGCGCGTGCATCTATAGATGGTCATGTAACTTCTGGTCTATAATTTGTGAAATATCGTCATGTGATTAAAGAGTCTGACATTCGTTGGCTTTTTAGATAAAATAAGATATTAAACTTGTCAAGAAAAAATGTTAGTAAGCTCGCCAAAGGCTCGCATAATACATGTAACATTTTTCCTAGACTCGTTCAATAAAATTTTATCTCACACGCACACTCATTTCAGATCCTATATATTTCTCTGAGTAAAGGTTTGAAGTCTTTGATTATATGGAAGCACGATCATAATTGCTCTTATTTCTACAATTTTTGAGGACATGCCCATAAGATTAGGGCAGAAAGTTGAAATCCCTGTTTATGAGCTAGATGTGTTTAACACAAGCTTAAATACACTTAGAGATCAAAGGAATTCTTTGTGACAAATAGATCTGTATCATTTTAGAACTTCAACCGGAGGTCATTGCACTGCTTTCAATAGCGCTAACTCCTACTGGATTGAGAAGAATATACACGAGTCATGCTCTGTGAAAAAGGGACTTAATGCATCTGCAAAAAATATCGACCCAGGTCAGCCTGCGCAGTCCGGGCCGAAACTCTTTACTATCGGTCAATTTTCTTCATGTAGATGGGCCAATGTACTTCATGATTCAGCCGGTTGTAACACAATAAGGATTTTTTGGGTCCATAATTATGTGATGACTTACTTGGTACAATGCAGAGATACAATAAACCCCCTTTCGCCAGAGCATGGCTCAAAAGGAAAAACCATTGCATGCAAGTGCGACTGTTTGAATATCTAAAGACTAACATCCCGTTTCATTTTTTTTTAATATATCAATACGACGGTTATAAGTGGATTGATAAAAAACAGAGCTTTACAACCGTAAGGATCTCTATATGATTCGGGTTTCAGGGACCTTGTCTGACAAGGAAGATTTTGTTCTTCTACGAAGTCTATAGACTGACCTGACATTGTTCCGAAAAACTTCCTGGTGCCTTTCTTCAAAATAATCTTAGCGTCGTTAGCTCCGAAGGCTGCGATGGTTTACTACAATTTGCCTATTTGAGCCGTGCTCTGTGAAAAGGGAGCTTAATGCATAGACGAAAAGTTTCGACCCAGCTCAGCCTACGCAGTCCGTGCAGGCTGACCTGGGCCAAAACCTTTTGCTATTCGTCAATTTTCTGTATGGCAAAGGGCCAGCTCATGATTTATGTCGGTTGTTAAAAAAAGTCGCTATTATGGATCAATAATTATGTGATCGCTTAATAGGTATCAAGCATCACGGAGATGCATTTAGCTCCCTTTTGCCAGAGTATGGCTCATTTAAATTGTGCTAAGCTAACAGTATCTTATCCAAGGGCTCTGCAACATGACCAATGACACCGATGGGAATTAGAAGTACTTTCGTAGATATGGATCATCTGATATTCTTAATCGTTTCTTGTATCCACTCAAATTCGAATTAAAGATCAAAACTTGATTTTATACTTTATACACACTTTTAACATTTAGTCGTGTATTGACCCTTACACTGCTAAATAAGTGAAATGAAACTTTCAAGGCGATAGTTATAACCCAAATTTTGCTATTTCAATTTTTTTTTCAGGGAAAGATATCTCCTTATGGACAATGCAGATTTAAGATCAGACTGCACGTTATGTCCAGCCTGATCTTCTTCTATACTGTCGCAAAAGGTTATTGAGTCTAGCCTAGCAGCATAAGGGTTAAGTCTGTTTCTCTGCATTAAATAGCAGCCAAAAGTAACAGTTAATCAAATTAAACAATGATTTTTTTTTCTAAAGTCGTCCGCTGTAGGTGTGCCTCAGAATGTAACGAGTTTAGGTTAATTTTAAAAAAAATCATCATCATCATGCGTCATCATCAACAACAACAAAGACAACAAACGACATAACTTACTTCCAAGAGAGAATATAAGGTTATGAATGAAGCTTGTTAAGGTTTGTGACGTAATCTCCACTAAACTACTGTTGAATCGTTCACATTGTTGCTGTGCACCATGTCTGTCACTTGACGTACCATTAACTACACTGACACATAGCTTTGTTCGATAATCGAAGAAGAAATGGTTGCCAAGAAGTGAGTAACACCCCATTTCTATACAAAACGTAAAACAACATCGGTTTAGGTATCAGTGATCGAATAAAACGTAAAGCTCAAGGAATTTACCGGCCAATTACGCGGCCATGGCTTGTAGGGGCAAGGGGGCATCCGACATTTTAAAAATTTGAGCCTCAGATTTTAACCACATCATAATACCATAATACTACGTATAGGCTGAACTCATTTGCATACTAAGAGTTAAACATAGAGGGAGATAATTGCCTGGACCGTAACGATGAAAACTCTTGCTACACATAAACAAGGATAAGAGCTTGTGTGTATAATCATTATCATTATCATCAACATTATAAAAACAGCGAAATAGCAGTTTTTGGAATCTTTGTTTCAAGACCTGATGATTCGATGGTATCTATTAAACTTCGATATTTTTCTTATAATGCTGCACTGTGGCTATGATGTTTCTAGGCATCGTTAGATATATAGCACCCACATATAAGGAGATGTACTTCTGGTATTATAAATGCCCCTGGTATCAGGTGGAATACCACTCTTCACAACTCGGTAGATTCAGTGATTACATCTCACCTCGTCCGAATGATGGACCAATTATTTTTGATATAGCCTGTCAGTTCTATAACCCAGGATAATTTTTTCAGAAAGAGTCAAATTTGAAAACTTGTGACAAAGATGCTTCCGCTTTAAATTCAAAATAGCAACCAATTGGGCTAAGATCGAGCATTGGACCGCTAAATTAAAACCTACCCGGTCCTTAAACATTCGAATATCTGGTATTTAAAGAGTAAGACCTACCCGTTTCTGTTTCGGTTGCCCCAGTATACTGACATATATAACCCCGCTTGGTGGTATTGCAATGTTCATCAAACCAGTCCATTTCGGTACCTGATAGATATACACACTGCGTGTCGTATTTGTGGTAAAATAACTCGTCTGGTTGGCTGTGTTCCAAGGGAGGTAACTCTGGGCCGCCCCAGTTTGTATAATTAAGTGCAACACCGTTTGGCCATGTGAAATTGCTTGAATTCGTTCTATCTTGTGCACCGATCCAGAAATCTGCTGCATTTGCTGTAATATTTGAAAAACAGAAAAATGAATAAAAACCGATCGGCGCACTGGCCAAAGGAGGGTTTACTGCATCTCCCTGATATATCATACAGATCAAATCATCATATAATTGTGGATCCATAAAATCCATTTTGTCTAACAACTGATTAAATCATCGGGGACAGTGGTCCTTTGACATGCAGAAAATTGACCAATAGAAAAAAAAGGTTTGCCCCAGGTCAGCCTGCGCGGACTGTGCATGCTGACCTGTGTAGATACTTTTTGCAGATGATACTTTATCTCCCCTTTTGGCCTAGTATCTCTCAAAATATTGAACGGTATAGACCAGGATCAGAATGCAAATTATGTGTAATCTGGCCATGGCATGCACTCTCCGATAAATTACCAAATTGTGCCCTGAACCATTTATGATCTAAATATAGTTTCATCTCTAAAGTTATTTACAAATTATCTGCTTGGCTGAAGCGTTTTATCTTGCATAACTCTATAGAAAATGTGCAAGTGTTAAAGATACCAAATTCTTGCGTCAAGCTGTCTCGAACGAGACAATCATAAAGAAAAATGCAGAATGCTTGCTACGCTTCATTGGTTTTCATTGCTTCTACATGATTTATTACAGAGGAATAATGATTACCAGCATGATTTTCTCCTTGACGTAAAATGTTTTTTAACTGGCTTCTTCCTAAAGGCTGTAAAAATCACGGGTCGTTTCGTACAGACTAAATGTTTTATACCTCTGTTCGAATTTATCCACCTTTTCAGAAACTCCATCTTTTGTCTTGAATCGACAGCTACCAGTGTACCATTGTCCGTCTGGCATGCTTTCTCGGCGTCTTTATAGTCATAAGCCTGTGGACTTACATCGACCAGGTGGATACAGATAGCAGTGCGTCTGTCGTAATAGTAACCTCTGAAAACTTTTTGTCTGCAACCTGTCACTGCAAAATACAGTCGTCCCTGTCGTGAGCTGGGTCGGGTAGCTCAGTAGCTAGCTTATCTGACTTGTGACCTGGTGGTCGCGAGTTCGTTTGCCGGTTGAGGCTAACTTTCTTTCCGGCGATTTTTCGCCTCTCACCTCTGATGCAAGTGAGAAAAGTAGTCAGTGGCTTGGGAAGAAAGTTTTGTCAGTGGTGGTGTGAGAAAGCCAAGAAAAACATGCGTAGGTGCACTGACCACCGTGATATGATCTAACCAGTTCAAACGGCATTAAACTGCAATAAAAAGACTCATCCCTGTCTTAGCCCTTTACCAAACGACAAATTTTATACCTGTCCAGTCTTAGAGAAATTGCAGATGACAAATAAACTGTGGCTTAATTTATAAGATTGTCTATGTGAGGATAGAAAACGTTGTGGGAAAAGGAGAAATGCTGGAAAAGGAGAAAAACCAGCATTTTCTCCTTTACTCACAATGTTTTTGAAAGTCCTATTTCCAAGGGTCGTACAGACTCGGGATTGTGTTGTAAAGGGTTGATGCAATCTCTATCAAGCAGCTACCCTGTGTTAGTGAGTAAACGTCTATATTCTATTTTGAAATTCGTTGCATCGATTGCCGCCTTGAAAAAGAATCCGGTTCTGTACCCAGAATGCCCATATCAAATAGATTATGTGTTTCAAAAAATGCCACCTAGCGGAAGATAATGATTTTCGGAGGCCCTTCCCTGACACTGCAATATCTTCCGCTACGTGGCATTTTTCAAATACATAACCTATCCGATATGGGCATTCTGGGTACAGAACCGGACTCCTTTTAAGGGCGGTAATCAATGCGACGAATTTCAAAATAAAACATATCTTTACTCACTAAAACCAATCCTGCACGATTCATCCAGCCTTGGTTAGCTAGTATATAACCTATGCACTAGCTATTTATAAACATAGCCCTTATAAGCTGGGGAAAACGCTCCGGGGTAAGCCCAGCAAGGTGAGACGTTATTTTTGTTGTCAGTTTGTTGCACAAATCCCGGTTTTCCCCATGTCTATATTTAGAAACTGTCTACAGAGATTTGCAGTAAACATTTGGTATTTTTTAAAAAAAGTATTTTCCCCGTTTAAAATCATTTTGTTTTTTGAGAAATTTGTAGCGAAAAACTGGCTTGATTTTTACACAGACGTATTTTTTATTGCCATTTCCCGCCTACACTTTTTAAGCGGCAATTTATGCACCGCTTATTAATATTTGTCCTGTACAGGATTGTTATGCTTCATAACAGACAGGTCAAATCTTCGAAGAATATTGACATGTGCAGACAACGCTCCGTAACGCTGAAAAATATAAATGATATATAGCCTGTATAAGCACGCCAAGGACAACGTTGTTTCAAATATGTTTTCCACAAACCTTATGATACGTAAAACCTTGGCAGGAAATTGCCAAGTAGTAATATAATAATGTCGAAGCTTACTGAACAAAAGTATGTCTACAACTTCAGAGCCACCCAACATAAACGGGACCAGATGTGTTTTGAGCAAACTTTCTGTGATATTACTCAGAGACACGTCAGGGGACATTGTGGTTGTTTATCTACCACCTAGACACTATTAAAACAGCAACGCTCAGCCAAACAGTTTCAATATAAGCAGTCTGTTTAAGAGAAACACCGACTGTCTTGTGTCGCCATCCGAAAGTTTCCTCTCGGAAGAAAGCATTTCACAGACAATCCCGAAGGCTTTGTTCAGTATCCTTTGCGTATTTCAGCGGTAGAATATATTAGCGATCGAACAGCATTCCATTTTTTCTTTTCCATACTCTTCAAAGAAGAGAAATAAATGAAAATACCGAGCACCTTCCTGACAGAAGGGTTTTTTACTAGCTACAACTTCATAACACTGTGAATTGGTTGAACGACAGTATGAGCCACCACTAGACTGGTATTTTGGTCGACTTTGATGTAAAAAGGCAGTCGACAAGGGTCTCAGTCAATCGTTCCTAAATGACCCGCAGTTAAGGTAAATTATACCTTTAATGTAGCTTAAATTTACGCTGGCGGATATCTGATTTTTATTAATGAGCGAAAATCGCGAAGATTTCCACGACACGAACATTTTCGATTTACAGTAATTAAAAATCAAACGTATTCTAGCAGTATAAGTCATAATACTCACCAACATTTCTGCCTGTAATTTCACAAATAAACCCCGACTTTGATGACCCACAGTGATCGTCATACCAGTGATAGTCATCACTACTCTTCATATAAACACAGTCCTCAGTTTTAGTGTACAAGTCTGTCGGCTGGCCGACCATGGTTTTCCCCCAGTTCCTGTAGGTCACAGGCTCACCGTTTGGCCAGAAAAACTTTCTACTTCCGGTCACATTGGCTTTCAAGCCGATCCAGAAATCTGTTGTTCTTCCTGGAAAGGAAAGGTACGCTTGTGGCGAACGAATTGACACAAATTGGCCGTACAATATACTGGGACAAGTGTGCAAGTAGAGATAAATTAAAAATAAAAGTTTTTTTTGTTGTTGTTGTTGTATCATTAAAGCTGCATATTTTAGTTTTTTTACGCAGTAAATCAAAATTTCTTGTAAAGTACCAACAAGTACAACTACATATTTTTTCTATGTTGTTGTATAAATTGTACGTACATTTAGTGAAAAAAGGTGCTTATAGATGTTTAAATGACGGGATGGTCGTTCTGCAAGATATAACTCCTTATCTTTTCATTGCGTAAGATATCTCTCTCATCGTATTTTGTATATGAGCCATGCTCTGGCAAAAGGGGTTTCAAAACATCTCCGTGATACATCATACCAAGCAAGGCATCACATATTTAGGGATCCATAAACTTCCTAAAAATATCTAACAACCGGCTGTATCATAAGGTAGACTGGTCCTTCCACATACAGGAAACTGACTAATAGCGAAAATTTTCGGCCCAGGTTAGCCTGCGCGCACTGCGCAGGCTGACCTGGGTCGATACTTTTCACAAATGCATTAAGCCCCCTATTCACAGAGCATGACTGATACATTTTTAGAATAATAAATCTTTGTACATATCATTGTTAAAAAAAAGTATATATATACTGAAATTGTACTGTAGGGGAAGGACCGATTCTAAGTTGGTAGTACTTGTAGTCAAACCCCGCTTCAATCGATATGAAATAAAATATGTTTAAACTAAACTATAGGATATGTTTGGAGAAGAACTTTATAAGCCTATGCTTTCGTTCTAATCCTTTTCTTCAGTTTGCTTGTCATAGATTGTATTTCATTTCTCTTGTAAATTTGTACTGTTGAATGAAATATGTTTAAACTAAGATATGAGGTGTTGCTCCGTCGGTAAGGTACAGAGAATGAAAGCAGGGAGGGGCGGGGGGGGGGGGGGTCGCGGGGAAATTTTTTTTTTGTACCAAGGATTGATGATAGTCATTGTAACAGGGTTCACTTCTCTTTCACCACTGATTTAGGTTTCGGCTATGGTTATGTGGGAGAGCAACCAGTGGCTGGGAAAGAATGTTATAAATATACTCAAAGAAAGCATGAATAGGTGCAGTTGGAGCCGCGATATAGTCACTATAATGTTGTAAACGGCGTTAAACACCATTAAAACAAACAAACAAGTTGCTAATGGATTAACAGAAACATTTACTATAATGGGTATAAATCCAACTTAGTAGAAACTGCTGGTCAGCTTCCTTCTTTATAGTCATAATTTCGGCACCCTGCGATTGGCAGAGATCCTCTGCTTCCGACTGGTTGAAAGTTTGTCCAATCGCCTTGACGACATGCAAGCAGGTATCGGACGTGGAGTCGTAAAAATAGCCCGAATTCATCTTCCGGTAACATTCCTCCTCTGAACAATTTAAGCGAATCAAAATGGTGATAAAGTGATCAAGAGTGAAAATGATAATTGGTTTGTGCTCTGTGAAAGGTTGGTTTGGTGCATCTGCAAAAAGTATAGATTCATGTCTGCCGACGTAATCCTCGCAGGCTGACCAGGGTCGATACTGTTTGCAATGGTTTAATTTTCTGCATGTCCAAGGACAACTTTTAATCATGATTCAGTCGATTTTTAGACAAAATGGATCCATGTGAAGCGATGACTGGCTTGGTATAACCATTAATAGGATGCATTTAAACCCCTTTTGTAAGAGCACCGCCCTGTTATTTTATCCGCAGATGCTTCTATTGAAGAGCCGTGCTCTGTGAAAAGGGGCTTTCATGCATCTGCATAAATCAACACCCCCATGTCGACCTGGGTCGAAACTTTTTGGTGCTGGTAAATTTTCTGCATGTTAATGGACCAATGTATCGTATTCTACCCCATGATTCAGCCGGCCTTTATGTAAAATGGGCCTGTTTTATGAGTCCCCTTGATTGGCAGAGTGCATTAGAAAGATGCAGTAAACCCACTTTTCACGGAGCATTACTTATAAAATAAAATTCATTGTGGTGAGAGTTCTACAACATGATGGTTTCATGAGTTTTACTTTTAGCGCTATCTATTCATAATCGAGAACAGGGACTTTTGCGGACGGCATGGATCAAGTTCAGGTCGCACAGAATGTGCAGTCTGATTTTGGATCTATACAGTCCGCTTGCTTTATCAAGCCCATGAAACGGAAATGAGCCATGCTCTGTGAAAAGGGGGGTCTAATGCATCTGCGAAAAGTATCGATCCAGGTCAGCCTGCGCGGACTGCGCAGGCTGACCTGAACCGAAACTTTTCGCTACTGGTCAATTTCCCGTATGTCCAAGGACCATTCTACCTCATGATTAAGTTGATTGTTTAAAAAAAGGGGGCTATCATGGATCTATGATCATGAAATGGCTTGCTTGGTATCATGCATCACGGAAATAAATTAAGCCCCCTTTTGCCAGAGCATGGCTCAAATCTTTTCTGACTTCAGTGGATTGCACTTTCTGCAGAGTTTATCTGATACTACCCGAGAGTTATGGTCAAGAGACCTCGTCCTTGACCCTTGTCAACAACGACCGTATCGGAGGCAGGTTTGTAGGGGTAGAGATGACATATCAAAGGTAACTGAAATGCTGAGGTTTGTCTTTAACCCTTAGGCTGCTAAGCGCGACTCACTGACCTTTTGTAGACAGTGTAGATCAAAATCAGACTGCACAGAACGTGCAGTCTGATCTTGAATCTACACTGTCCTATAAGGAGACACTTTTCTAAAAAAAAAAAAAAAAAAAAGCGGAAATAGCTATATTCGATTTTTTACAATCGGCTTGAAAGTTTCTTTTAACTTATTTAACAGGATAAGGGTTAAAATTGTTTAAAAAGGTGAAAATGCTGCTGATCAGTATTTAATCCTTTTGCCCCAAAATGTTTTCCAAATCCCCTTTTCTTGAGGTCGTTACACGGGGTGATGTTTGGTAATAGATAAAACAATTAAGCAAATTTTACAAATTTATGATCAGCTGACAAATTACCTAAGGAATCACACCCGAAGGCGTTGCAATAGTCCGCCTTGCAGCACTCAGTACATAAAACAGCGGTCATCCTTTGTGAAATACTTCGTTTGCCGATAAATGGTGCTGTAACTCCACCCGGACATGCCTGTGTTGATACAAGAATGCATCTAAGTAATGATATGTGTAAAGACTTCTTCTTCTTCTTGTTTTTCTTCTGGACACGCAGTAGTGGCGTCATTACTGTCATTGTTATTATCCCCATCGGCGTTATCGTATGAGCTGCGCTCTCTGAAAAGGGGGCTTAATGCATATGCGAAAAGTATCGACCCATATCAGCCTGCGCAGTCCGCGCAGGCTGACCTGGGCCGAGACTTTTCGCTATTGGCCAATTTTCTGTATGTCAAAGGACTACCGGTAGTGTGCCTCGTGATTCAGTCGGTTGTTATACAAAACGGATTTTATTGATCCATAATTATGTTATGACTTGCTTGGTATCATGGATCACGGAGATGCATCAAGCCCCTGTTTGCCAGAGCATGGCTCATATTCTTTTTTTCACCATTACCGTTATGTACTTCTGATATCATCATCATCAGCTGCTGCTAAACCATCATCATCATCATCATCATCATCAGTCCATCACTATCATCATATTTACAAAGAAGGAAGTCACAACAAGAAGCAAATGAAGCAAATAAAACAAATGCAACGAAAATGCCTAGCTGGAGCATTAATCCTTAGGCTGCTCTGCGCGACTCACGGACCCTTTGCGGACACAGCAGATCAGGATCAGACTGCACAGAACGTGCAGTCTGATCTTGGATCTACACTGTCTGATAAGGAAGTATTTCCCTGTTATCAATAACTTTGAAATACCAACATTTTGGTTTTTACCGTTGGCTTAAAAGTTTCATATTAGCAGGATGAGGGTTAATGCAGACAAAACAGATTGAGGTATAGACACATTTCAATAGAAACGCTCCAGTCTCAGCTGATAAACCTACACAAACACCCCAACACTTTACCTCGCCTTTCTCATTGGCTTTACTTAAAGGGAAGTAATTAGGCAAGCAATACTATCATCATCAGCAGCAGCAGCATCGTTCTCGTCGTTTGATTAACCCTTAACCTGCTAAATAAGTTAACTCTTTACCAAACGACGAAATTTTGGGCTCAACCAAATTGAAAGCATTTGCAGACAGCATAATAAATGTAGTTCAAATGATAGTTTCCGTCTTTGATGGGGTAGAAAACATTGTGGGAAAAGGAGAAAATGCTGGTTATCAGCATTTTCTCCTTTTCCCACAACGTTTTCAAAAGTCTTCCTCTTCAGGGTGGTTAAAACTCGGGATTGTGTGGTAAAGCGTTGAATTAAACTTTCAAGCAGATAGTAAAAACCAGAATGATGCTACTTCAAGCTTACTTTTTGGAGAAAAATATCTCCCTATCAGACAGTAAACGTCCAAGATCAGACTGCACAGAACGTGCAGTCTGATCTTGATCTTCACTATCTGCAAAAGGTCAGGGAGTGGCACTTAGCAGATGAAGGGTTAATCTCCAATCTTTCTACCCGTGTTGATTTTCACAACATAATTTTCTTGTTGAGTTATTAACACATTCATTCATTAGCTGAACAAAAAAGTCCAACCCGTCTACTTCTCTTGGTAACTTACTCGCATTGGTGTAGATCAAGAACAACATGCACAGAAGATGCGGTCTGATCTTAGATCTACACCGTCCGCTAAATGATTCCCTTTCATCTATTCTGTCTGAATCCTGTCGCACTGACTGTCACCATTGTACCGATCTCGGTTGACAAGTTGTTAGTTTTACATGTTGCATGTGAAAAATCATTACTATAGTGTGTACTCTCACTTTTGAAGGTAGAGATTAGTGATTAGTAAATGAAAATGAAATTACTGATGTATTTCGGCACCCACTGTTGTACGTAACTTGACCAAAGCCGCTTATAGTCTTTTCAAGGTAGCAAACCTGAAACAGGGATATCATTTCAATGATATCACGGCGGAATTTATATAATATTTATTCATGTAAGCCCTGGGTCTGTTTTCACCAACCATTCTTAAGAATATTCTTTGGCTTATTCTCCAACATTGTCTACATTTGAAAGTAACACAACTCCTGATTGGCTAAACCATTTGGTTAACCCATCAGGAGTTGTGTCACTTTCAAATGTAGAAAATTCTGGAGAACAAGGACAAAGAACGTTCTGAAGAATGGTTTGCGAATACGGACCCTGGTTTTCACCACTATTACATGTAGGCTATTGCCCTGAATTGTCCTGCAAAAAAAGATCGGAGCCCCGAGGTTACAAATCCTATACTTTAACACAAGCCACACAAAATCCTTCAAATTTACAGAGGAAGGAACTATACATATTACGTTTTGTTTCCTTTCTTTTATCAATCTGTCTTATCATAAACAATGCCATCCGACAGATGGAGTCAGCTTGTTTGTTTCTTTTACGTCGTTTTTTCGAACAGTATTATATGGCGGTGAACGTGCACCTATCTATGTGCTCATGGATTCTCTCTTTGCCACTACTTGTTCCCATATACGAAAACGAAATGATATTAAGTGGTAAGAAAGGAGTAATATTTTCGCTATGACTGACACCAATGATCGAAAAAAAATTGAAAAAGGTTAGATCAAAGTCTCCACAAGAAGAAGAAGGAAAGAAAAAGAGGAAGTGAGCAAGAAGAAGAGAAAAAAAAAAGAGGGGGACAAGAAGAAGAAGAGGAAGTGGAAATAGAAGAACAAGAAGAAGAAGAAGAACAGGGAAAACAGATAGAAGAAGAACAAGAACAAGAAGAACAAGGAGAACAGATAGAAGAAGAACAAGAAGAATGTTGAGAAGAAGAAGAACACGAAGAACAAGAAGACCAAGAAGAACATGGAGGAGGAGAACAATAACAAGAAGAATAGTAAGAAAGAGAAAAATTACACGAAGAATAATAAAAAGATGGAGAGGTGAAGAACAACAACAACAAGTAAAGAAGAAAGAGAACACGAAGACAAAAAGAAAAGCAACAAAAACAACAATAACAAGAGCAAAACAAAAAGTATAGATACAAGAACTGAAAGAAAAAGAACGAGATCAATTACAACAAACACTAAAACTCTAGAAAAAGAAAAAGAATATCAAAAAGAGCAACAACAAGAAGAATAACAACGGGCACAAAAAAAAAGGGCAGCAAGTGGAAGAAAAACAACAATAAGAGCAACAAACAGAACAAGAACGAGAAGAAGAACAACAGGACTAAGAAAAAAAAATCGAAAACAAAACGAACTACAAGAACAGGAACAAAGAAAAACAAGAACAAGGAGTTAAAAAAAAAAGAAGCCAACCTGGTTGGTATCACATGTTTTTACTTGTGTACAGTCGGAAGGCAGTTGGACACCATGACACTGAAGACACTGCACACTTCCCTCAATGCCTGAAACTGAACGAAATGATTCCTGTAGAAGACTTCTCTTTGTCTTGAGGTAGACCACTGCAGAAATCATCGCATTTTTTTTTTTTTCTTTTTTGGCACAAGGTTTTCATATGTGTTCATGTATCAAACCACAATCTATGTTAATTATCCGTATGAAACTGGTGTTGCATGGTTGTTTTGAAGTTCTACCGCCTTAAAATTGCATTTAGCTATATTGATGCATTCCAACAAACGCACTATTTCCATAGTAGGCCTATGTTGTTCGGAATTTTTCTTTAACTTTTGTTGCAAAGCAAACAAATTTTTTTCGTGGATCGAAAGCGCCGCTTCACGGTAAATAAAGAAAAGGTTTCACAATACATTTACAGCAATCTCAGAGACGATCTGTATTAAACAAACCGCTGCTTTACAACACCGCTTTTTTTATGCATTCGTCCCAACTTGAATTGAAAAAAATGAGTTGGCGTAGGCCACCTGCTGTCAATGAAAATCTTTGAAAGTAATATCAGATAGAAGGCGATGAAGACATAAATGGAATATTTATGTTGTAGTAACTTTCCTAGTGCTTGTATTTGATTCGAGCAAGGTGAGAAAATCTGATATCGCGCGAGACCGAAGATCAAGCGAGATGTCAAAATTTTCTTACTCAGTGAGAAGTTAATAGAAGCATCAGGAAAGCTACCACAACATAATATTCCTTTTATTATATAACTAAAACCTTCAACAACAAAATTTTGCAAGTATTGATATTTTATTCGTAAATTGGTAGACAAGATGAAACAAACATTGGAAAAGTGGCTAGTAACTTCGTTTTTATGAATGGCGGATAAATATCATAGCATATATTTTGACCAATCAAATTGCAAATTAATACGTACGTTTTCCGTGCGTAATTTACGTAACCATACTATATTTGGAACCGTATTTGACACTGCGTAGATACGTATTATTTTTTTGCGATATTTTATACGCTTGTGACGCATGCATTCGAGCCAAAAAATTTCCAGGTATATAATATATTAACATATTACATGTTCGGTAGAGTCTGGTCTTGATTTACACTGTCCGATAAAAATGAACTATTTTGCCCTTGTCTCCATCAAACGGCAAATTTTTAGACTCGTCCAAATTGAGAGTATTTGCAGACGACAAATTACATATACCTCAACAACGATTTTTTTTATACAATAGAAAACATGTCAGGAAACGAAAAGAACTGTTGATTTTTAGGATGCTCTACTTTTTTTCTTATGTTCTCCGTAATTTGCCAAAAGGCTTCTTCCGCCGAGTAGTTACAACATTGTATTGTTTAAAAAAAAGTTTGGGTGAATTAATTTGCACTGGCTAAAGGGGGTTTAATGCCTCGTTATGATATAACAGATCCCTACCAAGCAAGTCATTATACAACTATGGATCCATAAAATTCATTTTGTCAAGCAACCAACTGAATTATTAGGTAGACTGGTCCTTATACATGCAGAAAAGTTACTTAAAGCAAAAAGGTGAGCCTGCGCATACTGCACAGGCTTACATGGGTCGATACTTTTTGGAGATGCATTAAGCGCCCTTTTCACAAGGCAAGGCTCATTTATAAATACCTGAGCAACAAATGAGTGATATTGCAAGAATCCCGGCTAGAACCATCATTCTGAAATCTTCAATTCTACAAAAGAATTCATAGGCAGGATTTACACAATGAATTACTTAATGCTTGTTATGAATGAAAATTATTTTTCTAGACGACAAGTTGTCCGACTTCTTCATTTTGAAAGCATTCGAATCATGTTCTGGCCAAAGGGGTTTAGTTCACGTCTCTGATTCAATTTACCGCCAGTCATTACATAATTTTAGATCCATAAAATCTAGTTTATCTTACATCCGACTGACACATGAGGTAGACTGGTCCGTGAACATGTAGGAAACATATTTATAGCAAAAAGTTTCGGGCCTGCGCGGACTGGGTCGATACCTTTTGCAGATGCATTAAATCCCCTTTACACAGAGCATGGCTCATTTAAAAACTGCGAATCAAACGTAACTGAAATGTTGGGTTTGTCGTGGAGATGGTATAAAATATCTTGGATAAACGGGAAAATTAGGTGTACCAGCGGGTTTTTTTTTTTTTCTCAAAAATGCCTTCTCACCTTTCAAAGACAAATCCCACCACTTGAGTCCAATTGTATATAACGTCTGGAAATGCTTTCAATTTCTTCATGTCTAAAATTTTGCCATCTGATAAAGAATTAATAGTACAGTGTCAAGTATTCTTATAATAGAGTCACGTTTTAGCAAACGGGGTTTAATGCATCACGGTAATGCACTGTACCAACCAAGTCATTATATAATTCTCGAACAATAAAATTCACTTTCTCTTACAACCGACTGTCCAACTATGAGGTAGACTGGTCCTTGGGCATGTAGAAGATCTAAAACTAACTAAAATTTTCGACCCAGGTAGGCCTGTCCGGACTACACAGGCTGGCATGAATCGATACATTTTACAAATGCATTAAGTCCCTTTTTCAAAGAACATGACACGTTTGCATCTTACAATTATAAAAGTACATTTAAATATAACCTGTGACCACGACTGCATAGATAAAGACAGTCCGTAAACTATGTCTTCTCCACTCGTCTTTTTTAAAGTTACTTTCATTAATTTTTATGCAAGATTATTCAATTTTTGTGGTCGATATATATATATGAGCCATTTGGTTTAGCCCATCAGAAGTTGTGTTACTTTCAAATCTAGAAAAGTCTTGAGAATAAGACTAAAAATGATCTTAAGAATGGTTGGTGAGACCGTTTTCAAATTTGTCTCTTGTAGGTTTGTTATAAGTTAAAACCCATTAAATGCTATGGGCAAATAAGGGTTTTTGCAGACGGCATAGATCATAAGCAATCCTCACCTGGTCACCACAATTTTCTGTTTTCCTACGATGTTTCCGGAGGGCCTTTTCCTCGGCGTCTTTAAAGAAAGGGATTGTTTGGTTTGCGTAAAGAACGCACCCACAGGATACTAAAAATATGAATGCCTAAGACAGATGTCTGCTTAACACTGGTACATTTCAACTTATTTGTCTTCTTTTGGAACTCATTATAAGTGAGCCATGCTCTGTGAAAAGGCGGCTTAATATATCTGCAAAAGTGTGTCGACCAGGTCAGCTTGCGCTGTCCTCGCAGGCTGTCCTGGGCCGAAACATTTTGCTACTGGTCAATTTTCTGTGTGTCGAAACCAGTTTACCACATGATTCAGACGGCTGTTAGACAAAATGCATTTTATGGATCCTTTGTACTCTGATTACTTGTATCGTGCTAAACGGAAATGCATTAAGACCCATTTTTCCAGGGCATGACTCATACGTATCTTAATACAGGTTGCTTGTTTAAACCTTTACGACACAAATCCGTGTTTTAAGGACTCTGACGGAAAACCAGTTTGAAAAAAAAAAAAACGATTCAAAAGAAAAAGATGCCGTTAACCAGCAGTTTCTCCTTTCCCCAGAATATTCCCTAATCTTTCAGGGCAAATCCCATCATTTGAGCGACATTCAATATGTCGTCAGCAACTGCTTTGAATTCAGACAAGTGTAGAATGTTGTGGTTTGGGAAAGAGTTAAACCTTTACGACACGACCCCGTGTTTTTAACGACCCTGATGTAAAACCAATTTTAAAAAAAAATATATGTGGGAAATGGAAAAGATGCTGGTAACTAGCATGTTCTCCTTTTTTTCCAAGAGAATTTTTTACCCCTTCAAAGACAACTTCTATAGTTTAAGCCACATCTGATCTGTGGTCTGTAAAATGCATTGAAATTGGACAAGTCTAAAATTTTGTCGTCGATAAAGCAGAATAGCTATACTGGAACTTCAATCTGAAGGTAGGTGAGGCTCTCCATATGCACACGACAAATTGTGCATGAAATACTAATTCTTAAGTTCCCTGATAGGGTAAGAAACATACAGAAAAAGAGACATTGCACCTTTTCTTACAATATTTTTAATACAATCCACCAAAAAGATTTAAATTTTCTTTTGTCTCTCAAATACTTCATTTTGGCGCCCCGTATACAACTAGGCTTAAGTAGTTTGTGCGATAATACCACAGGAGTTCCTTTTGTGACGAACCTTGCCATCTTGAGTCGTGCTCTGGGAAATGTATCTCCGTGATGTGCTATACCAAGTAAGTCATCACATGATAAGGGATCCATAAAGTCCATTTAGTTTAATCACTGACTGAATCTGGAGGAAGAGGGGACATGCAGAAAATATAGCAAAAAGTTTAGACCCATTTTAGCCAGCGGACACTGCGCAGGCTCACATGGGTCGATAATTTTTGCAGATGCATTTAGCCCCCTTTTTACGGAGCCTGACTGATATAATGACCACATTTTATAGATTGTCGCAAAACGAACGCCTTGGATAAAACCTTGGATGGTGAATGCCAAGCGTAAGTACTTAACTGTTTACTAAAGACATAATCTTTTATTTCTCCAAATCAAAAGTATTTGCAGACGGCAAGGTAAATTTGATCGGACTTGGTCGTTCAGAGTAGAACATATTCTCTCCTTTTCCCAAAATATTTTCGAAATCCTCTTTCTTGAGGGTCCTTAGAACTGGAGACCGCGTGGTAAAATGTAAACGTTTTCAATGCCCAATATAATAATGAGCCATGCTCTGTGAAAAGGGGACTTAATGCATCTGCGAAAAGTTTCGACACAGGTCAGCCTGCGCAGTCCGTGCAGGCTGACATGGGCCGAAACTTGTCGTCACTGGTCAATTTTCTGTATGTCCCAAGACCAATTTACCTCATGATTAAGCCGGTTGTTTGAAAAAGTGGCCTTTATGGATCCATGATTATGTGATGGCCTGATTGGATAATGCATCACGGAAATACATTGGGCCCTTTGGCCAGAGCATGGCTCAATTATAAACTAGCCTCTTTCGACGGCTGAAAATATAATCTTCTGAAACTCAGAAAGTTCTTTATGTCATAGGCTTGACAGCGATGTAGCGGTAGAGCGTCGGCCTCTCACACCATTGGGTTCTGGTTCGAATCCCGTAAGTAGCGGGGTCAACCTTTAGAACAACCATCACGGAGCAGGTACTGGTTACCTCTCTTTACCACACGACAAAATTTTCGACCAGTCCAAATCGAAAGCAGTTGCAGACGACAAAAAAAAATGAAATTTGTTTTGGGAAGGGTTGAAAACATTGTGGAAAAAGGAGAAAATGCTGGTCACCAGAATTTTCTCCTTTTCCCACAATGTTTTCGAAAGGCTTTAGGGTCATTAAAAGTCGGGATTGTGTGGTAAAAAGTTAAGGTTTCTAGGAAGCAAGGATCGAGGATGCTTAATAGTAGTTGTTAGAAGTTCCTTTCACAATCGATGTAAAATAAAAATGTTTAAGCTAAACAAGTGGACGGTATAGATTTAAGATCAGACTGTATGTTCTGGGCAATCTAAACTTGATCTATGCTGCTTGCAAAAGCTTCTGTCTTTAACAGCCCTTAGGAAGTGATACCACTTCAATTGCCTTACGACGACGAAAATCAGGACGTCATAGCAATGCTCGTAAACATTGCCAGCAATAGTTTTGTACAACGGATATGAAGACAAGCTGACTAAATATCAGGGGCAAAAAAGGCTGAACAAAAAAAAAATGTTCCAAAGTGCAAAGAGTATGGGCCATGTGCAAATCTTTTGGACAGACAGACAGAGACACAGACAGACAGACAGACAGACAGACGGACAGACTAGGATGAACAATAATAAACAATTTCATACCTCTATATAGCCCCTGCTCTAAAAATGAAATGCCCATATCATATAACGGGACTGTTATGACCTATTTTTTTAACTTTGATAAGAAAAAAATGTATCATGTTATCTATTTTAGCCATGCTCTGTAAAAAGGGAGTTAAGCCCACCTGCAAAAGGCTATCGATCCAGGTCAGCATGCGCACGCAGTCCTCGCAGGCTGACCTGGGCCGAATCTTTTTGTTATTGGTAAATTTTCTGCATGTCAAAGAACCATGATTCAGTCGGTTGTTATACAAAAACGATATGATATATCCATAATTATGTGATGACTTGCTTGGTATAACGCATCACGGAGATGCATTTAACCGCCTTTTGCCAGAGCATGGCTCATTTGTATAAGGGGGCTTCCGTGGCTAAGTGTTTACGATGTTTGATCTGTTATCAGGAAATCCTGCCCGGTCTCCCCTGTGGCTGTCACGAGTGAGTGTCTATAGGCAAGGGACTGCATATCCTAGCCTGATACTGTAGAAACCCCGGAACCTTGGAAATGAATAAGTGAACTGTCTCCGCTATACGAATTAGATTATATTGAGACTGGCATTAAACATCCGAAATTTAACCACCACACCATGTACAAATGAGCCATGCTCTGTGAAAAGGGGGCTTAATGCATCTGCAAAGAGTATCGACCCATGTCAGCCTGCGCGGACTGCGCAGGATGATCTGGGTCGAAACTTTTCGCTACTGATCAATTTTCTGTATGTTCAAGGACCATTCTACCTCATGATTAAGTCAGTTGTTAAAGATAGTGGCTATTATGGATCCATAACTACATGTTTGTGATGACTTGCTTGGTATCATTTATCACAGAGATGCATTAAACCCCCTTTTGCCAGAGCACGGCCCAAATTATTCGGTACACTACCGCAGTTTTGTTCGAAAGCGTAAGACTGCCATTAAAGAAAAGAAGATTGCACGAGAGAAAGCCGTGTGTCTTGTTCAGGCTGACTCGTCTCTCTCGAGGGTTCGTCTGAATATTAGCCTATTTTTTTAAATATGTATGCGTTGAACTTACGTCTTACCTGACACAAAGTAAGTGAGCAGTGCTCTTGGAAATGGGGGTTTATTGCATCTCCGTGATGCAGTATACGAGGCAAGTCGTCACATGATTTGGATCCTTCTTTTCTAACAACTTGCTGAATCATGACAAACAGAAAATTTACCAGTGGTGAAAAACATGGACCCAGGTCCGAGATGCATTATTGCAAACAAGTTATCGCAAAATGTGGGTCCATCTTTCCTAAATAACCTGCTGAATCATGAAGTAGAGTGGTCCCTTGATGTGCAGAAAATTAGAAAATTTACCGATAGCAAAAAGTTTCAACCAGGTCAGCCTGCGCGGATCCACAGGCCGACAAGGATCGGTATCGTTTACAGATGCATTAAAACCCCTTTTCATAGAGCATGGCCTAAAGTAATTCAATGGGTTCATTACACTCATAGAGTTAAACTTTCCTATCTAAGTTGGGGGAAATTAGCGATTGCTGTTCACATTCATTGCTGAAAGTAAATGTACTTTCAAAAGTTAACTCTTGAACGAAGTTCGTTGACCAACATATCAGAAGGCAGATAGCAGAATTCAGGCCTCTTTATATGGTGCCCATGTCCTCTCGTCTCTCTAGCTTAAAAACCGTTATTCACACAGCGATGTACACCGTTGAGTGAATAACGGTCTTTGTGCTACAGAGAAGAGAGGACAAACTATATTGTGTTTGCCGGGAGGTTAACGCCGTTTTCAATGAAATACACAATGTATACAATTGTGACATGACGTTCGTACAGCTTCTTCTCTGAAACTATGCAGAACACATTAAAAGACAGAAGCTCTTTTCCCGCAAAACAAAATCAAAGCATTATTAAGGGGTTAGAGACGGAATATAACGTGGTGATGTTCATCAATTCTGTGAACGAATCGGGACTTGACATTATATTCAGCGCTTTACGACATTGATAGATCATGTTTTTTTACGTGAAATAATATGCGTTGCCAAAAAATGTATAGCTAATGAAAATTCCACTAATGATGTATAATTAGTCAATTATACGAAAGCTAGGATCCTTGGGTTTGCATCATCGGCGGAGCTTGCATATAAGCGGCAACAGATCATTTTTATGTGAACGGGACTTAGATCCATCCAATGCCTTACGACATCAGAGGGACCTTGTATATCCGGGGTCTTGGATGCAATACTTAACGACTTCAGTGAGACTTCTGCCAGGTTCAACAGTTTTCGAAATCCGTGGGACTTGCAGATCAACATTTTTTTTTAAAGATAAACCATTCGGGACTGGTGCATCCAACGTTTTTCAACATCTGTGGGACTTGCGAATCCAAAGCTTTTCGAATTAGTGGGACCTGTTGATCTAACGCTTATCAAAATATGTCGGACATTTTGATTCAACACATTTCAGCATCTTTGAGACTTGCAGATCCAACACTTTTGGGCATCTGTAGAACTGTGGATCAAACTTTTGTCGACATGTGTAGGACTTGCGAACTCAACGCTTTTCGACATCTGTGGGACTTGTGGATTCAAGGCTTTTCGATATATTCTGGATTTGTGGAAATAACGCTTTCGGATATCTGTGGGACTTGTAGATCCAAGGTTTTCAATATGACTTATGAATCCAACAGTTTACGAAATCTGTTGGACATGTGGTTTCAAAGCTTCTCGACATAGGCAGGACAATTTTTAGCGTCATCGACGAGACTACCACGTATTTATTACACGTATATATAACTAAAAGATATTTGCAGACTGGGTCTCTAGATACAGCATTGTGAAATATAGATCATTAACATTGATTAAATTATAATGTCAAATAAATATGACAAAAGGCCTTATAAATTATATAGAGGCAGTGGCCAATGTGCTATTTTTAGTAACGGTTCTATTCTGTGATAGACCAGTGGACTATGACGTACTTTACCATAGTGCAATGTATAGATAGAAAATGGTCAGCCACAACAGAGTAGTTCGGACTTAAGTTTTTCCTCCAAAACTCAACAAAACATTAGTTTTCCCTCTGTATAACATTTATTTTGCAAGATATGTACAAAAAGCAACTAATTGACAAGCATGCATGTACCGAATATTTGCATGCAACTTCATTATGCTGGGTGGGGACTGAAGCATCGTAAATGAAATGTGGAATGCTCAAGTCTGTTTCTCTGCATTAAGTCTGTTTCTCTGCATTAAGCAGCCCAGCTGGGCGCCTTCGCAGAATAGAATTTGTCCGTCTTGTCTCATTTTCTCTCTGTTGCGACATGATGGTGTTAAAAAAAAAATCGGTTTTCCAGTTTTCAAAATAGGTCTTAAATTTAAGCACAAAATAGTCCAATCTGTCCAGTGTTTGCTTCATACAGCTGTTGACTTAAGTTTGTAAACAATCTCGAGTTTACGTGTTTCACAAAAGAATAAATATTTGTACGAGGAGGATCGATTTGAGGACTTACGTAACAAAAACACCTTGCATCTACTGTTTGTTAGTTACCATATGAGCCATGCTCTGGCAAAAGGGGGGCTTAATGCATCTCTGTGATCCATGATACCAGTCAAGCCATCACATAATTATAGATCCATAATAGCCACTTTTTGTAACAGCCGACTGAATCATGAGGTAGACTGGTTCTTGGACATAGAGAAAAGTTTCGGCCCAGGTCAGAGTAGATTCCTTTTTGCAGATGCACTAAGCCCCCTTTTCAAAGAGCATGGTCCATATATAAATGAAATATCATCGGCACAGCAGTCTTCATTTCTGTGTGGTCAGGTAGGGTCGAGGTCCACATGTAAAGAGGCTCGTCTCGGATAACACCGAATGTCAAGTGTAATGTTCCTTTTATCATATGCCTTTGGCCAAAACGGTTTACAAAGAAAAAAAAAACAGATGACAAGTAACAGACTATGTGTTTATATAGAGACTTAAATGAGCTTTTAGTGCTTCTAAAGTCATAGCTGCTCTTTTTCAGGATTTGACGGAAAGAGCCGAACATGATTCATATGTAAAAGTAGTTCCTGAACACAATGATGTTCTGTACAGAATAGCCCACATGCGTGATACGCAACACCTACATATGTCAAATGCGTGATACGCAACACCTACATATGTCAAATGCGTGATACGAAAAACCTACATGCTTGATACAGAAGACGTATTCTGGTCTGTTGCATGTGTTAAAGATAACGTCCGTATGTTAAGCAGATCATTTTTCTCTGTACCAAACGACAATATTTTGGACTGGTCCAAATTGAAAGCATTTGCAGACGACAAATTAAATGTGGCTAAAATGTTTGCATTTAGGTTTCTGAAAGATTAGAAAACATTGTGGGAAAAGGAGAAAATGCTGGTTACCAGCATTTTCTCCTTTTCCCACATTGTTTTCAAAAGGCTTCTTTCTAAGGGTCGTTAAAAGTCGGGATTGTGTGGTAAAGAGTTATGTATAAAATAAACCCCTATACTGAACAACCCAATATTTTTACAACCTTTTGCAAGAAGGTTTTCTGAACATCGTTTATTGTCTATGTATTGGCTATAAATAGCAGTTTTATGCCAAACAGAACTTCTATTGTGTTAGGTTGTTTTATTTTTGAAAAATGTACGAAAATGAGAGAAGGTTAAACGACACCATTTTCTACTTTTCTCATTATGTTTTCAGCCTTGCCAAAGACAAATCTTATCATCTGAACCATACTGAAATTGTCATCTGCATGTTTTTTCGGTAAGAATTATTCTATAGTTATGTTATCTGTTAAAGAACTTAGATACTTTTGTATTCTGTCCAGATCAAGATTGGACACCACAAAACATGAAACTTTATTTAACACTCATCAGTTACATAACATGTAACGAATAGTCTCTAAACTGCGATGTGTTGTTGTTTTTTTTTTATATTACTGAGAAATAACGTCCATTCTTTTTATCCAAAATACATATGCGTTAGGGCTATAAATAGAGTTGACAACCAATATGATACCACCAATGAAAAGACAGTAAACCCCTAAGACTCCTCCCCCTCATTCAGTAACTGTTGGTAACCGTCTTTAATGACCGCATTACGCCTGTACCGTCGGTAACAGAGGCAAACGGCTATAGATATGAACACCGCCGTAACCATAGATGCTGCGCTGATAGCAAACACCATTTGGAGTTCTTGAGCTTCAATATAGCCTTCCGGTTTCTGGAAACAACAACAAACAGATAACCAGCATTTTCTCCTTTTCCCACAATGTTTTCTACCCTATTAGAGAAAAATCATATCATTTGAGCCACATTGAAACTGTCTGCAAATGCTTTCAAAGTGGACGGGTTTAAAATTTTGTCGTTTGGTAAAAGCTTAATTCCAGTTTTGAGCTTAATTTTCTGCCAGCAATTTAAACTTTGAAAGATTGCACTGTTTCACATTATCAAACTCAGAATGATATCCATACTTGTAAATGGCATAAATAAAATATCCTCAGCTTGGACCACGTGTTGTTTACACATGGCCTTTAATTAACCCTTAAACTGCTAAATAAATGAAGAATAAAAATCTGCCAATAGTAATAGGTCCGAGCTTAAATAAGTGCACCCTAAAACTTTCAGTAAGCTGTACTGCTTCAAATGGGGAAAAAAAAAAAATGAAACTTAGACTACTCTTGTTGTTGTTGATGTTGTTGTTGTTGCTTGAAAATTATTGAAATTTATATATCCAACTTCAGTTTTTCAGCATAAAGGATAAAAAAGAATACTGGAAAACAACCTACTTGTAAGAGGGCAATGCAATTTGAGACGTTGTAATTACACTCGATAATGAGTTTGTCTGCCACAGTTGTAAACCAGCTCCATGGTACGAAACTACAAGCGATGAATAACAAAATTAAAAATCTAGGACATTTATCAGAATTCGGGCAATTTCTAATTAGTAGTATGTAAATCGAAATTTTGGAAAAAAAGTAGTTCGGCTTTAGCGCCGACGATGGAGAAGGCAACAATGACAGCACTATGCCTCTGTAAGCAGGAATTCGGATAGGGTAATGCAATTACTATTGCATTATGCTGACCGCCCTATTGTCGATCTCTGCTCCCTTTCTGTCTGAACCAAAAATATTAGCAATGACACACAATTTTTCTTCGTGAAAATCTATACCGTCTTTAAAGGCAATACCAACAATATTAGCAATAATAAATACTTTCTCCTCGTGAAAATCTACACCGTCCGCTTTTTTTTTTCCTTTCGGCGCCCAAACGGTCAGGTGTAAAAGTCGCATTCTTGACCAGTGCTAGTCTACAGTCCAGGACAATATCTCTGGATTAACAATTCATAAAAATAAGAAGTTGTTGTTACTCAATTTATATACATTGTGATGTATATACAACTACAAACTAATACCGGTAGATTGAATTCATATGTTGTATTTTTGGTCGAAAACCTTTATGTAGATTAAATAAAGTTCGTATTCGTATTTATAATGCCCAAACAAGTGAATTTTTAAGTTGCCAAAAAAAAGAAACAGAGAAAATTTTAAGTATGAAACATACCTTTTAAAAGAATCTTCTTCCCCAGGACACGAGTTAGTTACACAAATAAGTCCTTTTGTCATCTGTAACAAAGAAAAAGATTAGAAAATGTAATAAAATATCCCAACTCTTTACCAGGCGACGGAATTTCAATTCTTCCTATTAGAAAGCATTTGCTGACTACAAACAAAACGTGGACAAAACGTTGGACTTTGTCTGTGAAATGAAAGAAAGCTTTGTTGGAAAAGGATAAAATGTTGGTCATCAGCATTTCCTCACAATTTAAAAAAAAAACGTCCACCAGTTTGAAAAGCATGGTAAAGGCGTTACAAAGGTATTCGAGAAGCTCTTGTTCCATCCACGCCTGGGGGGAGGGGGAGGGGTGCCGGTCACTTACTGCGTCTTTTTGGCTTCCCGGGAAAGACTCCAAAAAGCGAACTGTAGTCGTGATAAAACTTAAACGGATTTGAAAGCCATGTTTAACCCTATACGACACAATCCTGAGTTTTAACGACCCTGAGAAGTACGACTTTTGAAAATATTTAGGGAAAAAAAGAAACTGCTGGTATACCTAGGTAAAGGGCATTTACCCTTACCTGCTAGGTAAATTAAATAAAACTTTGAAGCCGACAGTAAAATCCCGAGTGTTATTGTTTCGAAGTTACTTTTGGAGAAAAATATGTTCCTATCGGACAGCGTAGATTCAAGATCAGACAGCACGTTATGTGCAATCTGATCTTGATATACACTGTCCGCAAAAGGTCGTTGAGTCGTGCTTAGCAGTCTAAGGGTTAAGTCATTTTCAATCATAGCGAAAGTAGGATTAATTTTCTGTACAAAACAATCCAGTGTTTTAACGACCCTGATGAAGGAGGCTTTTGAAAACATTATGGGAAAAGAAAAAAATGCTGGTAACCAGCGTTTTCTCCTTTTCCACAAAGCTGTTTTTTACCATTTCTGTCACATTATTTGGACATCATTTCATTTGTCGCCTGCGACTGCCTTCAATTCGGAAAAGTCTAAAATTTTGTTGTTTGGTAGTGTTCAAGTGAACTCTCTGTTTTTAAGGCGAAAGGCCAGACATTAACTGTATAAATCACGGCCAAAATAGAAAAAAAACCGCACCCTGGTTACAAAGGCTAAAAGTATTATGCCTACTGCACATTAATTAGGGCGAAATTTGTATTTTAAAGTGCATCTGGATTATGTAGGTGAAAAAAAAAATCGTGAACTTCACTAATCAAGACGAAAGAAGCGTGAAAGTGTATCCTCGGTTACCCAGATGAAAGACATTAAGGCAACATCAGTAAACACGTAGATCGAAAGTCATTTCATTAACATAAATAATCATGACGCGTGTAGGACTGGAGTTCACCTCATTCGGCATACCTCGGGTGATCCGGTGATCAAATCCCTCGGCTGTATCACGTAGCTTGATATGCACCTACATGGTACATTTCGCACATCTCCGGAAGCACACCGCTTTACCGTTATTGAAATTGTAAGGCTCCTCTTTAGAAAGAACGCATGAGTAAATTTTCTATCGTTATCTTTCTAAGAGTATTTCAGTCGGCAAACAGTTTGTACATTCAATTTTTAGCGTGGTTTATCAATTCCGTTAGGAGCTTTCATCGACAGATCGATAGAAGTGAATAACTTCACAGTGGTTGTTCATGTCGTTGCCTAGCGATCTACAGGGGCGCCGCCATGTTTAAGATCATGTGATTGGTAGTTCAAAATGGAAGCCTCCCTTATACAGACGAGGTTAGATGTAGGTACGGAATCGGCCGAGTTGTGACGAGTAGAGTTCACCTAAGTTACCATGTGGTAGACATAACGCCAGCATCAGTAAACATGACGATTAAAAGATATTTCCTTAACTTCATTAATCTCGACGAATGTAGGATTTCAGTTCACCTAATTACCCAGGTGGAAAATATAACGTCAATTAATCAACCGCGAGGAAAGTAACATTATAATGCCCTTGGTCACCCATTCAGATACTACATGTAGTAAATGTCATATCAAGGTTAGGAGTACACATGTACATACGTGAGCTTCCGGAGTCTCACACGTGTCATCGGGCTTTGGTTCCACATAATCCTGAAAAACAGAGCATTGTAATGATTAAACCTGTGTAATCCAGAACTTGCCCCAGCAGCCACCAGTACTAAGCAGCAACCACCTGTTGATTGTAAACCGCCGTTTTCAACATTATGTCAATTATACCATGGCGGCCATTGCCCCTATCCATGCTTTCCTGGAGTTTCTTTTTTCAGTAATCTGCATAATCTTCTTCCCAAGTCACTGGTTGCTTTCCCCATATAACTATCGTTGAAACAACGATCAGCGATCACCACCCGTTCAAAAAGTAATGTACATAAAAGAGTTGTTTTAATCGTCCACTTGTCCTAAGGAGCAAACTTTCTATGTCTCGTTAGGTGGCCTCACAAAACAGGTTTGACTATATTTGGCGTTACCGTGGTGAAGTTGAACGGTAGCTCCAGATAGAGGGAGTGATCTTGATTAAAATATAAGGGTGAAAGAATAACTCTTTACAACGTAATCCCGAGTTTTGATGACACTGACAGAGTAGGATTTGGATAGAACATTGTGGGGACAGAGAGAATACTGGTTACTAGCATTTTCTCCTTTTCCCACTATGTTCTTTACTCTTTCACAGACAAATACCAAGATTTGAGGCAATTTTTATCAGTCTCTAATTCTATAGCTTCGTGCAGATTTATGGCACTCAAACCTCTCTGCAGACAGAGTAAGCACGTCATCCCGCCGATAATTATTCACACTTTTTGCAGCGGAGTTTAGGTGCATAAAGAGTCTGCACTGGTTTCTGGAACACATGTGTTCGAGCGGATTTGTATAGCAAATCTATCTGAGACCACTCTCTGTCTATCCGAACACTGTGAAACACGCATGCGCTCAACACATTCTACTTTCAGATTAAGCCAATACGTATTAACCTCATTATAGTCTCTACCATTTGTACCATACAATGGGTCCTTCGTGGCTAAAATGTACCATGTAAGTCTCGTAATCTGGTGGCCCCAGGTTCGAGCCTCACTAGAAGCACTCGGTCTTTGGTGAAAGTGTCTTTGGGGTAGAGCCCTGGCCTAATACTGGTGAAACCGAGGAAATCACATGAAATACTGAACCGTCGTCGCGATAGGAATATTGAAAGCCACGCAAAACATAATTCAGTCAGTCATATGCATGTACTACAAGCACGAAACAGTTCAACATCTGACACCAGCAGAGAAACTGCGACAGATTTAATATAAATCGAACAGATTTGATAGAAGGTTGAAGAATTAACCCTGTATCACATAATCATGAGTTTTGACGACACTGGCTGTTTAGGCTTTGGACAAAGATTAAAAAAAAAAAAAACCATTGTGGGAAAAGGAGAAAATGCTGGTTACATGTTTTCAAAAGCCTTCTTCTCCAGGGTCTTCTAAACAAGGAATTGTGTGGTAAAGAGCTCACTCCTCCTATTTAAGTTTACAAATATACAATAAAAGCCTACTTTTTCCAGGCCAACTTTGATTTTCTTTGAACCTTGCTCGTTCCATACAGTAATTTTACAAACATGTACATGAGGTAAAAAGTTTATTTTTCATTCCTCCGGATCTTTGTTAGATTCTGCTCTGATTCTGTAAAAGTCTGACGACTTCATTGGATTAGCTACGCTATTTTTTTTTTTTTTTTTTTTGGGGGGGGGGGGGGGCTGGGGATTCCAGATTTTGAAAGCGGTCACAGAAAGATCTACAAGTTTAGGAAATACTTTGCTTTCGTCATATTGAGGTTATGTCCATTCCAGAATCATGTGAACCAGTCGTAACTATAAAAATAATGAAAGAAGGGCGAAATAAACTTCGAAGGTCATACCGCTTCTCTGTTTTCCTCTCTTAAACGATCGGCCAGGCTGACGTGAAGGGCTTCCGACACATGTTTATAACAGGCTTCTGTTAAAATGTTATTTCGTCTCAAGTTACAAATAAGGTCAAGGGCTTCCGATGTGAAGATCATTTGCTGCAAAAACATATACAGTAGAACCTGCATTAGTCACTGGTAACCGTGTTTAACAGCCACTTTTACTGGACAACCACCGAGTTAAAATCCAAAATCAAATGTGCCATGCTCTGGCAAAAGGGAGCTTAATGTATCCACGTGATGCACTACACCAAAGAAGTCTTTACATATTTATGGATCCATAAAATCCATTTTGCTTAACAACTGTCTGAATTATGAGGTATGATACTCGTTTGATATATAAAACATTTAGAGATAGAAGGAAGTTTTGGCACATATCAGCCTGCGCGGACTGCGCAGGCTGACCTAGACCGATACTTTTTGCAGTTGCATTAAGCCCCCTTTTCACAACGCATAGCTCAATTGCATTTTCATATACAGTACCTATGTTCCAAAATCACTTGAGCCGTGCTCTGACAAAAGGAGACTTAATGCATCTCCGTGATACATCATACCAAGTAAGACATCACGTAATTAGGGATCCATAAACTTCATTATGTCTAACAACCGACTGTATCATAAGGTAGAATGGTCCTTTGACATACAGAAAATTGACCAATAGCGAAAAGTTTCGGCCCTGGTCAGCCTGCGCAGACTGCGTAGGCTGACCTGGGTCCATACTTTTTCGCAGATACATTAAGCCCCCTTTTGCCAGAGCATGGCTCTCTTGTATTTGGCAACCACTGAATAAAGTACCGAGCTCCTTATTTTTCATACAAAAGTGCCTGAGTTCAAACGCCACCTGTTGAAAAAGGTTTTCTTCTGCCTGGGGTGCTTCCTCAAGACAGGATTAGGTAGATATGTACTAGAATTAATGTAGGCCTTTTCGCTGTGAATTTGTGTCCGGCGTTTATGTTTGATTGATTTATTGTGTGGTGTTTAACGCTGTTTTCAACATTATTTCAGTGTATCGCGGCGGCCAGTGCACCTATCCATGCTTTCCTGGAGTTTCTCTCACCAGTACTCCGCACAATATTCTTTCCAAGCCACTGGCTGCTTTCCCACATAACCATCGCCGAAACAATGGTCAGCGGTGAGAGAGGAATGAATCCTGTCTCAGTGACTATCATCAATCCTCGGAAAGAAATTGGCCAAGCCGGGGATCGAATCAGCGACCTCCTGTTCTTAAGTCCTGTACGCTACCGACTGAGATACGGAGCTTGGCTCGGCGTTTATGAGTTAACTCGTGGAGCGCTGGACCACGCCTAAGTTGCTTTTACGGACAGTGTAGATCAGGATCAAACTGCAAACAACGTGCAGTCCGATCTTGGATCTACATGGTCTGGTACTTTTTTACATGGTCTGACCAAAGCAGTCATGAAATAGCAATATTTCGGCTCACGGTATTTTCCTAGCTGAAAAGGTTCGTTTCATTAATTCAACGCTTGAAAACTATCAGCTTGTATACGAGCGATGCAATGTGAAAAGGGGGCTTAATAGACACGCGAAAAGTATCGATTCAGGTCAGCTTCCGCAGTCCGCGCAGGCTGATCTGGGCCGAAAGTTTTCACTGTTGGTCAATTTTCTTCAAGTCCAAGGACCAGTTTTCCCTCATGATTCAGTCGGTTCTTAGACGAAATGGACTTTATGAATCCATGATCATGTGATGGCTTTCTTGGTAGCATGCACTAGAGATAAGCCAAAACATGGCAAAGAGGTACTGGTGAAAGGAACTCAAGGAATGCATGGAGAGGTGCACTGTTCACCGCGATATACCTTAAAGAAAGCTGAAAATGACATTAAACAACAAACAAACAAGCCTCCTTGGCTCCTTGGTTAGGCATTGGAGGTTTAAATCGGAGCCCTACCCAAGGGCTGTAATTCACCAACCATTCTAAACAATACTTAAAGTCTAGTTCTGAGGAATTTTCTAAATTTGAAAAGTAACGCAGTTTCTGAGTGGGGAACCATTTCTTTTCTAAATTTCGAGTAAGACTAAGAAATCAATTATCTGTAGTTAATGAATACGGCCTCTGGTATAGTTTGTTCTGGTCGAGACAATATCGAGCGCTTGCCTCGCACGTGTATAGCTTGTGAGCTGTCACCTTGAATATGACATATTGTTCAAGCGACGTATAATTCTCCTGAACTGGTGTAACTAAAGTTAGCTGTCGCCTCTAACATGACTGAAATATTTATGAAAGCGGCCTACAATTTCCTTCGAGCAAACCAGGGATCGTTTACAAATTACATGTTATAATTACATGTTATTTACGATCCCTGAGCAACAGAGAAGTATTGTATGCGAACGCGATACTGGAGGTTTTTGTTTACCAATATTTTCTTACTGAAAACATATATACAGGCCATAAGTCGTGATTACAGTTGTTATATTACGTTGCCACCGTGGTACAGTGGTCAAGTGGTAGGATTATCCATAAAGCGATTCAAGTTTGATTGATTGATCGATCCGGTTGAATGGCACATTTATCGCGTTCAAATTATATGTCTGAGGCAAAAGGATTAAATGTCAATATCAGCGCTTAATGACGCATTTGAAACCTTGTGTTATCATATAGAAATAAACAGTATACACATGTATACCTCCACATATAGCATGTGGCGGGGGCAACAGCTTGGACATTATCTAGGCCTACACAAATATTCCGATATAAGGAAACTAACACCATTTTCCTATGTAAATGTTTCAAACATTTCCGCACTTCCCCCGATTGGGCCCAAAAAAGAACTATCTTTAGAAAAAAAATATTTCCGACTTATATGCGATCTTTTTCATATTTGAAACCCGGAGAATTAGAACAAAAATGCGTTGGTAAAAGGTGTCACTCCACTGATTTTTTGTACATTGAAAATAGACTGATAATCACTGTCTTTCACCGTCTGCTGTAGTTTTATTGGCACACCCGGAGCTTTGCCTTTTGTTCCTTTCAAATATATGCCTACACAAGCAGTTAAGAAAGTGGCATCTTAACCACTTTCAGTTTTGTAATATTCCACTTCAAACACAACGACCCATTAAAAAACCACGGTAAAAAAAAGCCCTTTATGGTGGTAGACCATGTTCCTTTTTGTGGTCACAGGCACAAGATCGTTCCACAAGAAATATAAAACCTTACACTCCGTTTCCACAGAAAACGTCAAATCAACAGCAGAAGCACGTTTTAGACCTGTCCTTCCATTTTCTGTGATGAAATAGTGCAGCAAGCAGAAGTTCTGGCTGTCAAATTTTCAAACGGAACCACTTTTGGCCACTACCACCAAAGCAGTTCGAAGTGGTGCGACATCTAAAGCAGCCAGCCTTTCCTGAGAGGCGGGCGTTCCCATTTCCACAGGTGAACAGCAAGAAGAAGTTTTAACTGTCTTGAGCAATTACAATCTTTAATCAAGCACTGGGCTAAATACAGTTTTGGCGGTAGATTGTGTTTAAAGATCTAAATTGAAAACTAGTTTTCGATCGGTTGGTGATTCTGAACACTTGACCCGCATACTTACGCTATAGAAAGAACAACGTTGAAAGTGTTCCGCCATATTATCGATACAGCTCAATACACCAGGCTGGCACATAGTTGACACAATCTCAGAATTCATGACGATGTCAACTCTCTCCGCAATAAGCGCATTCCAGTAATCGTATTTGTCCTGACCAATGCAATGACACAAGATTTGATATTAGTTTAAACATAATTTGTTTAACAGTATGATACACAAGCTAACAAAAAAAATACAATCATATTACAAATGAACCATGCTCTGTGAAAAGGAGGCTTAATGCATCTGCAAAAAGTATCGACTCAGGTCAGCCTGCGCAGTCCGGGCAGGCTGACCTGGACCGAAACTTTTTGCTATTGGGATATTTTCTGCAAGTTCAAGCACCAGTTTACCTCATGATTCAGCCGGTTGTTCGATAAAATGGATTTTATGAATCTATGATCACGTTATGACTTGCTTGTTATCATGGATCACGGAGATGCATTAAGGCTCCTTTAGCAAGAGCGTGGCTCAAATATTCTGGAGAAAAGGATAAGAACGGAAGCTGAGGCTTATGAAGTTTTTCTCAAAATTTCGGATTACGGTTATTACATGATCATATCATTACTAATTACTGACAAAGAAAGTTAATTTTAGAGAAAATGTTGCGGAAAAAGATTTAATATTAAATATTGATTACATGTATATAATATTATATTATCACAATATAAAGTCCCAGGCCAATGATATTTAGAAAGTTACTTTCCCGGTTATAACCGGGAACGTGACTCTGTAAATAATTATAACATGTATGTTTTGTATGACATTATTTTTTTTACGTTGAGAATGTGACATAAATAGTTAAACCATGATTTCATATATTATCTCCAAGTCTAAATATCTTCAGTGAAATGTGATCTACAATAGATTACCATATCATTGATCAAAAGCTCCGCAAAATATCAACTTGGGACCGGTGATATACTTCAATGGGTATTCATATGAACAAAATTTTGTCAGCAAAATTTTGCAAGGAACATAGATAAAATGCAATCCTGCGTTGCTCAGCGGTGAAGGTATAGATATTGAATACGCTGGATCTTTCGTTGGACTATCCTTAGTAATGCACTTTAGAGCTTTGACATAATACCGGTAAAACCAGGTAAGCTGCCGCCGCGATTGACTTATAGATACTGTTGAAAGAATTATAAAAACCGTTCAATAAATCAACAGAGATTAAGTTCTTCGTAAACATAGTATTTCAAGTAACCGATTGTGCTTGTTAACGCGAGCTACATTTATTGATGTTTTTATAGTCTCGCCAAACTTCAAAGGTGATATATCATTGAATAAAGGAAGGCAACAGATGGCAAACCATCAGTAAAGAAAGAAAGAAAGAAAGAAAAGAAAGAAAAGAAGAAAGAAAGAAAGAAAAATAATTTTCAACAGTATTTCCTTATTGGTCTTCGTAGCCTCTTAGGGTATTTTTAGATTTCGCGCAACTTTCGCAAAGACTTCTGAGAATGCCGCATGATAAATAGCACGAGGATTTGAATTCAGATCTCTACGATTGCGTAATATTTGATTTGATAAAAATAGATAATTCAGCAACTTAAAAACGACGACACCGTTATTCACACGCCAAAAATTGCACCTTTTTACTGAATGTAGACTTACAGTATCCTTAGGGTTAGAAAAAGGGGAAAAAAGAATGACGGAAAGAGTAAAATATATTGATCTAAACTGTCAACAGAATCAAGGGAAGTTCTATTGTTCACTCTGCAGGCTAACTTGGTGACTTTTATTATCAAATTCTCTGGAAAATTTTGTAGATCACTGACAAAACAATAAATTGTCCTAAAGGTTGTTATACATAAGCCTATGACAAAGCTTATAACAGAAGACATTATAGAAGTGAGCTAAATATCTCCTGGAACAGTTTTTACTTGTAAATGGGACAAAGTCAAAATTTCTGCGATTGCTGTCCTCTGATTTCAGTAAAAATGAAATAAAAGGCTCTTAACTCTCTACTTTCCGTGCTTTTTTTTTTTTTTATGCTGCATCATCACTATTAACTGGTCCCCGTTGTAGATAAACATATTACAACTGGCACAGGCTATTGTGTCGTTGCTTTTCATTGGGCTACATGTAGATCAAAGAATAGCCAAATAGAGCAGCTTACACATTTCCAGTTTGGCTGTATAGGTAGCACTGCAATTTTTTTTGCACAATTTGAAATTGGTAATCGAAATTAAAAGAATATTAGCAGACATAAACATTAAAAGGTGATACAAAAAAAAAAAATCACTAATTCATGAGGTCAAAAATATCGGAAAAGTTGCTTCTCAGGAAGTGAGAGTGACCTCTCCTGAGTCTCCGTAAGTCTTGCAACATGGCTTTTCTTAAAATAGACGGGCATAATTCTGCCCGTTTAGTGGTCTGTACAGATCCCTATACACTTGCTGTGTCAGGGGAGGTAACCAATCTACATCACTACTGTAGCAATGTCAGTCAATTGATTTTGGGATCAAAATCAAAGGACTGAAATTACTGAAATGTTCTATAACCCATTATGGCCTTAGTGCTGTACCAGACGACAAAAGTTCAAAATTGTCCAAACTGAAACTGTTTGAGGACGACAAATTAAATGTGATTTAAAAGGTAATACTTGTACTTCAAAGAGTCGAAAACATTGATGAAAAAGGTGAAAAATTATCACAATTTTCTTCTTTTTTCAAAATGCTATCAAAGGTCTCTTTTTTCGGGGTTGTTAAGATATCGGATTGTTTGATAAAGGGTAAATGTACGTTAACTTACCCTTAAACACCATGAACCTGGGGCACACCCCATCATCAAACCATCCAAAACACTTTCAGAGAATACTGCAGTAAAAAGATCCCAAAACGAAACATCTGTTAAAGCGCTTGGGGCCACACAGAAATTCTGTAAGAATAGAATCGATTTTAGCCGGCCAAATTATGAGACCGCAGACTACTATGAAAAACATACTTTTAAAACGCTGATGACTCCGACGAGTCAAGCTTATATGAGGCATGCTCTGGCAAAAGGGGGCTTAATGCATCTCCGTATGCATTGTGTGAAGCAAGTCATCATATAGTTATGGATCCATAATAAAAAAAAAAGTCTAGAAACCGACTTGATCATGAGGTAGACTGGCTCTTTGACGTACAGAAAATTGACAAAAAGCGAAAAGTATCGACCCAGGTCAGCCTGCACGGACTGCGCAGGCTGACCTTGGTCGATACTTTTCGCAGATGCATTAAGCCTCTTTTCAAAGAGCATGACTCATATTTTTTTAATATACTGTGGCGGATAGAAAAATTGCTTATTAACAGCATGGCATTTTCTTCTTTTGTCTGTTTTTCATCCTTAAAGTGCTTTTAAATAATATGGACTTTCTCAATCAGGAAAACAAACCAAATCATTGTAATTACAGGGGTGTTTTTGCAAAAATAACCTAAGTTGATGACAGCCCCACCCCATTCTAAGCTCAACTTTTTTTCATATATGGGTTTCATATAGTTATTGTCGACGTTTCTGCTAGAGCAGCCAAGATGGACAAACATGAATTCAGTGTAACAAGTACATTATGGGTGCTGTGACGGTATTCACCAGCATTCTTAATCACTTTTCCATTGTCAAGGACTTTCTAAAATCCTACGGATCGCAGTTTCTGATCAATTAAACCATTTAGCTTAGGTAATCAGAAATTTCGATCCTCTGGATTATAGAGACTTGGTTTAGCTGATTACAGGTTACATTATTTTCTAAATTAGGAAATTGTATTAGAACACAATTCAGAATAATTGTTGAATACGGACATTGATTGTGATGACGGATGATTATTAGATGCACCTAAATGCGCGATATTGATGATAATTTGATAGTGATGAACATAGGTTGATAAAGACGAACAAAAGGGTGATGTCAATCACGAGCACGACGACGACGATGGTGACAACAACATACCTGAATGATAGCATCCTCGTAACATGTTGGATCTTCTTCTTCGTCTCTATAAAGATCCTCATAATCGGGGGAAGCCGACGTTGACATCGTAGACTCATTACTCGTTGTCGAAAAAACACCGGTCGTTGGCGAATTCGTAATAGGTAGAACAGTCACAGTCGTAGTTTGGTTGATAGTCTGGTTCAAAGTTTGGTTTAACGTTTTGTTTAAAGTTTGGTTTAATGTTTTGTTTAAGGTTTGGTTTAACGTCTTGTTTAAAGTTTGGTTTAATGTCTGGTTTAAAGTTTGGTTTAACGTCTGATTTAAAGTTGAATTTGACGTCTTGTTTAAAGTCTGGTTCGGCGCCCTGTCTGTCGTAGCGTTCACTGACGTGTTTGTGGTAAGGTTAAATATCTGGGACATTGTGGATCCTTTCGATAATTGTGTGCCATTGTTGTTCTGTGGCAGTTCTGCTTGTGTAGAACTGTCTGTGGTATCGGGAGAGCCGAACAGACTTTTAAGGAATGAAGTTAGAGTGTCTCGAAATGAAGGGTCGGACTGGTCATCGCCCTGTATGATGGTCACTCTGTTACACGCGATAAGAAGTATACATGTCCAGAATGAAGGTTTCATTGTTTACAATAGCCCTTGCTGCTTTACAACACCCAATCCTTTACCTTTCTGTGTCACAATGCTGTAAAACTGTATTGTTTGTGTCAAGGTCCAGAATCTCAGTCGTAATTCGCAGAGCTACTAATCTATGGGTTATAAATTCGAGTCTCGGCTATGCAAGCTCTCTTTGAGGGGCTAAGTCTTTCAGAGCCAAGTATATAACATATTGGACCTCTATCGGTGACTAATAATAAAATCCACTGATACTTAGAGAGATTTTTATCTTGCAGGCTTGCCTAAACATGTGGACAGTATAGATCCAAGATCAATTTGCACATTGTGTGCAGTCTGATCTTTATCTATGCCGTCCGCAAAAGCCATTGTTCTCGCCTAAGGTGCCAAAATGGTCATTGCCACAACAATCAGCTCCTCTGTCACCGCTAGACATTGCTTCGACATTGTCCATTGGATAAAAAAAAAAAAACAGTGTCTCGGTAGAGAGTGCTTTTGCTTAATACTGGAATGGAAAATCTAGGAATGCTTGAACAGGTCAGCTGGCCGCCATGATATTACTTAAATACATTTGAATATGGCTACAAACACACACACAAAATGAAAACAATGAATTTATGGTTCACTGGAAAATGTGTTTCTTTTTTTTTTTTCTTTCTTACGGGTGGTGCAGACCAAGATAAGACAGCATGGAACGTGCAGGTTCAGTCTGACCTTAATTCGACAGTGTCCAATATTTCGTAAGATTCTTTTTTGACAAAAATTCAAGAGATTCAAAAGCACTAACTTTGTCGCTTTATTTACTAAATTAGCCATGATCTGACAAAAGTGTTCTTAATGCATCTCTCATGATACCAAGCAAGTCACCACAGTATTTTGGATCTATATAAATAAATTTTGTATAAAAACCGACTGAATTATGAGGTACACTGGTCCTTTGAGCCGCACACAATTGACCAATAGCAAAACGTTCCGACCGAGGTCAGCCTCCGTTGACTGAGCAGGCCGACCCGAGTCGATACTTTTTTAGTAGATCTTTGCATTAAGCCCCCTTTTCGCAGAGCATGACTGTCACCTCAGGGGCTAGCCTTGTTTGTTAAATTTGAGCCATGCTCTTTGAAAAGGGAATGTACTGCATCTGCAAAAAGTATCGATTCATGTCAGCCACTGCAGTTCGCGCAGGCCAACCTGGATCGAAACTATTCGCTTTTGGTCATTTTTCTACATGTCAAAGTACCATTCTACTTCATAATTTGGTCAGTTGTCAGACAAAATGAATTTTATGGGTCTATAATTATGTGATGACTTGCTTGGTATAATGTGTCACAGGGATGCATTATACCCCCTTTTGCCAGAACGCCGCTCATTTGTTTTACGCCCTTTTCAACATTATTTCATTTACATTGCTGAAGCCAATGCGCCTGTCCATGCGTTCCAGGATTTCCTATTATAACGGTTCTACGCACAACACTTTTTCAAGCCACTGGATGATTTTTACCACAAACAGTCAAAACATTGTTCGCGGTGAGACAGGGTAAATCCTGTCGCAGTGACTATCATCTATCATAGAAAAAAGAATGGCCGAGCTGAGATTCGAACACACAACCCTTGGTTTAACACTTAAGCTGCTAAATAAATGAAACGGAAATTTCTACTCAATACTAAAAGCCCAAACATTGCGGTTTCAAAGTTGATTTCACCGGAAAGAAAATACCGTATCGGACAGTGTAGATCAAAGATCAGACTGCACGTTCTGTGCAGTCTGATCTTGATCTACACTGTCCGCAAAAGGTCAGTGGGTCGCGATTAGCAGCTTAAGGGTTAAAAGCCCTGTTTGCTACAGACTGGGGTACCGGCCTCGGTTTAGATGTATTTGAGCCATGCTCTGTGAAATGGGGGCTTAATGCATCGCCATGATCCATGATACCGTGCAAGTCATCACATTACTATGCATCGATAAAACCCATTTTGTATCATAACCGACAGAGTCATAAGGTAGACTGGTCCTTTGACATGCAGAAAATTTACCAAAGCAAAATGTTTCGGCCCAGGTCAGCCTGTGCGGACTGCGCAGGCTGACCTGGGTCGACACTTTTTGCAGACGCATTAAGCCCCCTTTTTACAGAGCATGGCTCATTTTTTTTTTTTTTTTTTTTTTTTTTTTTGTAAACTCGTTGTTGTATAGCGCTGATTTAACGAATACTATTTAACTGACATTTAAAGGGAGGTATTCGGATTTTCATAATCTCACCAAACTTAAAAAAAAAACCTTTACGTGAATTAAACAATACCTGCCAAATCATTAGTACAGAAGAATGATAAAAGAAGAAAATTTTATTTTTCAATGGTATTTTCCTAATGGGCTAAGTAGGTTTTATTTTTTAAGAAATTTAACTTCGTGATCACTGATGGACATTGTCCGCTTAAGTATAAAAAAAAAAAAAAATGCCTCAGCTAGTAATAAGTTAATGATCAAAGATATGTCCTCTTGTGATTTCAGTTCACATTTAAATTAACATGTTACAGAATTGCTTGACATTTCATTCGCATTCAAGAAGTGTACGGTACAGCAACATGTAATAATGATTATGAGAAGAAGGGTAACAAAGTTGCACGATGAGCTATTAATCAGCTAATTATAAAATTCCTCACTCAAACACATAACAGTTACTGCTTGTTCACAAAACTAAGTATCTTACCCGACGTGCACTTTATAACACGCAGTTTATTGATGAAAATGTACAAACATACTCATGCTTCCATCGATTGGTTGAGAAAAGTTCGTATGTTTCTTAGTCACATGACCCTTTCAGTTGTGTTTCGAGCTCGGACTTCCGCAGATCTGAGGGGGAAAATTAACTCTATACCAGCCAACAAAAAAATATGTTAGACTAGTCCATATTAAATACAACTGCTGAGGACAGCATTTTCTCCTTTTCCTGCAATGTTTTCAGAAGTCTTCCTAGACAGGGTGGTTAAAATAGAGGAGTGTTTGATAAAGGGTTGACTCTTTACCAAGTGACAAAATTTCAAACTGGTACAAATTGAAAGCATTTGCAGACGACAAAATAAATGTGACTGAAAAACTGAAGTTTGTTTTGGGAAGGGTAAAAACATTGTGGGAAAAGGAAGCATTTTCTCCTTTTCCCACAATCTTTTCAAAAGGCTTCTTTTTCAGGGTCGTTCAAAGTCAGGATTGTGTGGTAAAGGGTTAAATGAATATCCAATGCCTGTTCACAGGTAACATCTGGCGCTATTTGTGGGGAAAATCTAAGTTTATACAACCAGACATATGTGACTGTCTTCTTTAATAACAATATTATAGAAAGCTGAAGGAAGTGGAATGGATTTATCCAGTTTATTTTATGGTATAGTAAGAAGACGAAGAAGAAGTGTAAGGTACAACAACATAAAATGATGATGATGATATTAAAAAAAAAAATAATGAAAGGAAGGAGGAGGAAGAAGTGTTGGAGGAGGAGGATGATGACAATGATGATGACAACAACAACAAATAACAAGAGGGCCATTGCCCTAAAGCGCTCACCTGAGTAAGGTGATCTAGGATTGATAAAGCTGAAAAGATCCTGGTCTTGATAATGAAAAACACATGGGTGTAAGTGACCTACTATTTTACCGACTTGACCAATTTTTTAATTTTAAATCTAGCTGAAAATGTGACCTCTACAGGGTTTTTCTAAGATTTGGCCCAGTGACCTACTTTCTGACCCAGCATGACTCAATATCAAACTTTTCCGAGATATCACCAATACAAAATTCTGACAATGTTTCATGAGTATCAGACTAAAAAAAATGTGGCCTTTAGACTGCACTTAAGGTTTTCCAAGATTTGGCCAGTGACATACTTTTTGACCCAAGATGACCGAATTTTAAACTTGTCTGAAATATCAAATTTTCTACACAAGTTTCAATGTGGCCTCTTGAGTGCACACAAGATGTTTTAAAGATTATGTGCACAAACCTACTTTTTGACCTGATGTGATCCACTTTCAGACTTGTTAAAGATATCATCAAGACACAAATTCTGACCAAGATACATGACATCAGGCTAAAAAGTGGCCTCTAGAGTGCACACACCATCTTTTCTAAGATTTGGCCCAGTGGCCTAGTTTTTGACCCAATGTGGCCCAATTTCGAACTTGTCAGAGCTGTTATCCAGATAAACATTCTGAGGATCTGGCTGAAAATGTGGCCTCTACAGTACACACAAGGTTTTTCTAAGATATGGCCCAGTGACCTACTTTTTGACCTAATTTGACTCAATATCAAATTTGTAGGAGATTTTTAATCCAGACCAACAAAAATTCATGAAGACCAGACTGAAAATGTCGCTTTTAGAGAACACACAATTCTTTTTCTAAGATTTGGCCCAGTGACAAACTTTTTGAACCGATGTCACCCAATATGGAAATTGTCCGAGATTTTATCCAGACAAATATTCTGACCAAGTTTCTTAAATATCAGGCTAAATATGTGGCCTCTAGATTGCACACAAGGTTCTTAGATTTGGTCCAGTGACTTACTTTTTGACCCTACATGACCCAATTTTGAACTTGTCTCAGATTTCATCCAGACAAAGATACCAAGTTTCATGAGTATCAGCTTGAAAATGTGGCCTCTACAGTGCACACAAGGTTTTTCTAGGATTTGGCCCAGTGACTCACTTTTTGACCCAACATGACCCAATTTTGAACTTGTCTGAGATTTCATCCAGACAAACATTCCAAGTTTCATGAGTATCAGGTTGAAAATGTGCCCTCTAGAGTGAACTCAGGGTTTCTCTAAGATTTAGCCGAGTGACCTAGTTTTGGCCAGGCATGAGCCAATTTTAAACTTGTCCAAGATTTTATAAAGACAAACATCCTGCCCTTGTTTCATAAGTATCAGGCAAAAATGTGGCCTCTAGAATGTACATAAGGTTTTTCTAAGATTTGGCCCAGTGACATACTGTTTGATCCGACGTGACCCAATTTCGAACTTGTCCAAGATTTTATCCAGACGAACATTCTGACCAAGTTTCATGAGGATCTGGCTGAATATGTGGCCTTTAGAGTGCACACAAGGTTTTTCTAAGATTTGGCCCAGTGACTTACTTTTTGACTTGATTTGACCAAAAATTCAAACTTGTCAGAGATTTTATCCAGACAAACATTCTGTCCAAGTTTCATGAGTATTAGGCTGAAAATGTAGCCTCTAGAGTGCACACAAGGTTTTTCTAAGATTTGGCCCAGTGACCTACTTTTTGACCCAACATGACCAAATTTCAGACTTGTCCAAGATTCTATCCAGACAAACATTCTGACCAAGTTTTATGAGGATCAGGCAGAAAATGTGCACTCTAATACAAGATAAATGTTGTTGACCTCATGACAAAGGATGGACGCTGGATACAGCACGATCATAAAAACTCACCTTGAGCACTTTGTGCTCAGGTGAGCTAAAAAGCAGCAGCATGAAGAAGCAACAGCAACACCAACATGCAAATTTATTGTTATTTCAAAACCTGCTTGTAAGATTGCCTTCAAAAAGGTCAATGCTGCTGACTGCTTACATAATACAAACAAAGATTTTTTGCTAAAATGTCATATAAACAAAGAAAAATTTTTATCTTACTTTGCATGAAACATTTTACCAAACAAACAATCCATGTTTGAAGCACCCTGATACATATTAAATATTTCCTCATATAGAGCCATTTCTCTATATTTTACAATGTTTTTGACTGACTCTACATCAAACTTTTCTTTCCTCTAAACTTAAATAAACTTCAAATTATCCAAACTGTAAAATATTTGTACACGGGTTGAAGCTAAGAGGCAAACACTGCCAGTAAAAATGATCATTGGATATTTAATAAAAAATAATGTACAGTGATGTAATAAACAGATATAAAGGTATGATGATGTTTCATCTACTACGCATCTGATGCATTATATGTACATTTTCTGGTTGTGAATAGTAAATATAGAATATTATGATGTAGTAACTTTCCTGGTTCTTGTAGCATTCTTTGAGCTGCATGAAAAAAATTTGATATTGGGACCGAGCAAGATGTGAACAATTTCTTACGCAGCAAGAAGCAAATACCAGCACCAGGAAAGTCACTACAGCACAATTTTCCTTTCATTATACACCTATAAATTTCAACAACAAAGAATTGCAACTATTAACAATCCTATTCAATGGGTAATAACTGTATTTTTGTGAATGGCGGATGAATATCATAGCTTAAGTCTTTACCAAATGCCAAAATTTTAGTCTTATCCAAACTGGAAGCATTTGCATACGACAAAATAAATGTGACTCAAAAATCGAAAATTATTATGCACAGGGTAGAAAACATTGTAGGAAAAGGAGAAAATGCTGGTTACCAGTATTTTCTCCTTTTCTTACAATGTTTTCAAAAGCTTTCTTAGGTTTGTTACAAGTCGGGATTGTGTGGTAAAAGGTTAACCTTTTTACCAATCAGATAGCAAAACCAGTCTCAAATGTATCCTACATGCAGTTTATGCTATCATACCGTATTTAGAACCATGGACACAGAGTCGATACATTTTTTTTCCATCATGTCGGATTTTATCCATGTGCAATGCATGTGTTTGTGCAGGAAAATTTAGAGGTATAAAGGTGATTTACGCTGCTTGCCACCTGATTTTGGTTATAACAAAGAAAGTCAATAAGGCCCAGTAGGACAGGGACAGAAAACCTCTTAACTCTCTACCAAATGAAAAAAATTTAAATTCATCAAAATTCACAGGATTTGCAGACCTGTATTTAATTGTTCCTCAAATGATGGAATATGTTTTTGAAAATGGCAGAAAACGTTGTGGGAAATGGAGAAAATGCTGGTAAGTAGCATTTTCTCCTTTTCTCACAATGTTTTCAAAACTTTTTTTCCTGAAGGTCATTAAAATTTGGTTTTGTTTGCGAAACGCTAAAATATCTGCAAGGTAGATCCAGGATCAGTTACATTAAAGCCTATTACCTAACAATAATTTTGAAACAAGTGCACACAACTTATATTAATCACTCTCAATGATAGCTTCCTTGAAATCTTAACACTTAAGCTGCTGAATAAAATGAAACTAAAATTTCCACTCAATAGCAGAAGCCGAAACATTGTGTTTTCCAAGTTGATTTCACCGGAAAGAAAATACTGTATCAGACAGTGTAGATCAAAGATCAGACAACATGTTCTGTGCAGTCTGATCTTGATCTACACTGTCCGCAAAAGGTCAGTGAGTCACAATTAGCAGCTTAAGGGTTAATCAGTATTTGTGATACTGGTAGTTCCAAAGGTTGACTCTACCCATCATGTAATTTGAATCCGAACCTTTGATGTAAAAGGTTGACACTACACCCCTACACTGTTGTACCCATGATCCACGATCAGATTGCACAATGACATGATGTTGAAAGCAGCTTAACACTTTACTAAACAAATAAATTTTAGATTTGCCCAGTTTGAAATCATTTGCAAATGACAAATAAAAGGTGTCTCAAATGTCGAGATTTGTCCTTGATATGAAAAAAAAAAAAATGTGGGAAAAAAAGAATATGCTGTTAATAGCATTTTCTCATTTTCCCACATTGTTTTCAAAAGCCTTCATCCTCATCTAGATTTTTTTTTTGGTATAGGGTTATTACATCATTAAGTCAATCAAGCATATGATATGTTTTCTTTTAAGTTAACCCCTAGGCTGCTAAGAGTGACTCAGAGTGCTTTTGCAGACAGTGTAGACTTAGATCAGACTGCACAAACATGCATTCTGATCTTTGATCTACACTGTCAAATACGATATTTTCATGACTGTGAAATCAACTTTGAAACCGCAATATTTGGATTTTCACAATTGAAAAAAAAAATTCATTCATTTATTCAGCAGATAAAAAGTTAACCAAATGCAACAATAAAAATCAATGAATGAATGTATGGTGTTTTATGGTGCATCAACATCCAGGGCCACACAGCATGCACACAAAAAAGGGTAATGAAAGGAAAAAAACAGCATGTAAAAATGTGAGTCATGCAACAATAAAAAGCATTGCTAAAGCAACCAACATGTGGATATAGAACACAGCTCTTTAAAGGGATCATCTATTTGTGATGACATCAACAGTGCCCTGTTGTCGGTAAAAAAAGTCCTTTCCCAGATAAATACAGTCATGTGTTCACCAGTCTTCCCCACTATTCTAAACTGCATTCTAATTCTTATTCTAGAGAAAGAAAGTAACATAATTTCTGTTTGGCTAAATGGTTTAGCCATCTAAAATGTTTCAGCCAATCAGAAATTGCATTACTTTCAAATATCGAAAATTCTTGAAGATTTGGAGTAAAACTTTAGAATAGATGGTGAATACAGACTAAGTCCATCAACGAAGAAAACAAGATTTAATCTTGGCATGCCCCAATTTTTTTTAAACAAATGCCAATATGACTGGTGAACATATTTTTGAATAATAAGCTAGATATAAAATGAGGTAATAGCTTAACAATCTTATGCTAGATTTAGAAAGTAACACAATTTCTGGTTTAGCAAATCAAAATGGTATAGCCAGTCAGAAATTGGGTTACTTTCAAATTAAGAAAATTCTTAAGAGTTAGATTAAGTCTTTACCAAACGACAAAAATGCTGACTTGTCCAAATTGAAATCATTTGCAGACGACATTAAATGTGACTCAAATGATGTGAAAACATGCGGGAAAAGGAGAAAATGCTGGTTACCAGCATTTTCTCCTTTTCTCACAATGTTTTCAAAAGACTTCTTTCTTAGTCAGATTGTGTGGTAAAGGGTTAAGAATGTTAATTAGATTGGTTCATGATTACAAAAAAATGACTTTATTTGGTATTCGGCAAAAGAATTTTGCCATTGACCATTTTACAGAAATATAGCATGAAATATAGAATAAATATTTACAAATACAATATATAAAAATCTGAAAAAAATAATAATCACAACTATAGTAGGATTAACCCTTAAGAAATTGAGCATGTTCGACTTTTTTTGTGGATATTGTAGATCAAGATCAGACGGCACAGACCGTGTAGTCTGATCTGAGATCTACATTGTCCGATTAGAAGTATTTATCTTCAAAAAGAAAAAAAAAAAAAATAATAATAATAATAATAAAAGATATAATAAAGAGATAGTATCATTAGGGTTTGTAGTATGGCTTGAAACTTACCTTTATTTTAATATAATCAGCAAGATAAGAATCAATAATGTCAAACGTTATTTAAAAAGATATTTCGTAAATCAAATGCTCTTTTGATGAATTTTGCAGTATTTAATTGGATTTTTCGTTTTTTAGATGACATAATTCTATTAAATTTAGCAATTGTAAACCAGTGTATATTTAAGTGTTTTGATCTTAATTCACAATATTTTGGACAAACACATAAAAAGTGATATTCTGATTCTATTATATTAATGTTGCATAGTCTACAAACTCGATTTTGTCTATCAATATTTTGGATTCTCCCAGGTTCTATTGCAAGCTTATGCGAGGCAAGTCTAAAGCGTGTCAGCGTTTTTCTTAGTGTTTCATCCCTGATGTTTGTTAAATAATTTTCAAATTCGAAATTAGTTTTGTAATTACAATAATAGTCTAATTTTACACAAGTGCGGGTCGAATTTTGCCATTCCTGTATGAAATTATCACCAAGTCTTCTTTGAATATTTTTGAATACAAAATTAAAATTGTCTATGTTATATCTTGTCCAAATATATGAATATCCAGTTTTATCTAAATTTTCCTTGATTTTTTTAGACCAGTTAAAAGCATTTCTACTAGCAATTTGAATATTGCAATTTTCATTAAATATTGTATGAATAAGTGACATTCTATTACTTTTGATTTTTAAATAATATTTAATTGACTTTTCGAGCGCCAAAAGTGACATTGGATATCTTCCAAGTTCTCCATACACAGCGAAGTTTGGGGTTTGAGGGCTTACACCAAGAATTTTCTTTAAAAATTTCATATGTATTTTGTCAATAGATTTTAGGTTATAAATCCCCCAAGCCTCAGCTGCATACAGCAAAATTGGAGATACCATTCTGTCAAAAAGAAGCAGTTTTGTTTTGATATCTGTTGGAACTTTTTTAAATACAGATAATAAACTATTCATAGCTTTCAAAGCTTGATCATTTAGTGCATTAACTGCATTTTGCATTCTACCTGTTCTAAAGAATTTAATACCTAAATAACAAAATTCATCAACAATTTCCAGTTTTTCTCCCGCAATAGCCCAATCGAAGTTGCAATTACTTTTACGTTTTTCAAAAATACAGACTTTGCTTTTGTTTACATTTATTTTAAGACCCCATTTCTCGGTGTATTTATATAAACTATTAAGTTGAAATTGTAAGGAACTTTTATCAGTAGTAAAAACAACCATGTCATCTGCAAACATTAAAAGGTATATAGATAAAATATCTAGATCATCATCTGTAAGGTTGTTGATGTCAAATGCATCGTTTATATCATTTACGAATAAAATAAATAAAATTGGCGAGAGGGGTTCTCCTTGCTTTAAACCCATTGAGACATCGAAAAAATCAGACATTTTTGAACTGTTTGACACTTTCACGCATGACGTAACTTTTGTATATAAAGCTTTAATAATTTTCACAAATTTGGAACTAAGGCCTGTTGAAATCAGTTTATGTATCAGCATGTCCCGATTAATTGTATCAAAACACTTTTCATAGTCTATAAAAGCACAATAAAGTTTTTTATTCTTGGCTAAACACTTTTGTATAATGCAATGTAAAATATAAATACAGTCAACGGTCCCTTTTTTCTCTCTGAACCCAAATTGTAAATCTGTAAAAAGGTGTTCATTTTCACAATATTTATTGAGTCTCTTAGTCAAGCAGAGAGAAAAGAGTTTTGCCATTGTATTTACAAGAGTAATTCCCCTATAATTACTAGGATTATCTTTCGTGCCCTTTTTGAATGTAGGAACAATAATACCTTTTGTCCATGCGTCTGGGTATATACCGTTATCATAGATTTTGTTGAAAACAGTAACGAGATAAGGGGAAATAAAATCTTTACTATCGATAAAAAATTCTGGAACAATATTGTCAATTCCAGGGCTTTTATTCCTATTCAGCTGCGAAATGTTACTTTTTATTTCTTCTATAGTAAAGGGTTTATCTAGAAATTCTACATGGTTATTAATGGAGGCTAGATCGGGAAGTTCTTCTCCAGTTCTTTTGGTACTTTCATCACTCTTTACACAGTCAAAGTGCCGTAAAAAATAATCTGCTGATAAAGGAATCTTCGATATTTGTTTATGGTTATACTTACAGATAGTTTTCCAAAATTTGCTACTGCTTTTTTTACTTATATCTGAAAGCCTCAACCCTTCTTTTATAAAACATTTTCTTTTTTCCTTGCGCTTAACGTACGCGAAGAGATTTCGTGATTTCAAAAAACTTATTTTATTCTCACTCGATGGATTCTTTTTAAATAAATTTTTACTTTTTATAAACTCAATTTTAGCCACTTTACAGTTTTCATTATACCACGGGCATTTTTTTCTTCTGTTTACAGTTTGTCTATTGTAGTTTACCTTCTTACCGAAACATTTTTCTGAAATATCATACATTACATTACTCATTCTGTTAATACATTCATTAATATTGATTTCATTTTTTTCTATATCAGATATTATACAATCAAACACATGAGTCTGGTTTAACAATTCATCATGAAATAAATCATTTTTGTCCATCTCCCACTCTATTTTCATGGTATCCTCTCTACCTACGTCTGAGGTTAGTGATGAATCATTAGAAGTTCTATATTTAAAAGAATATCTGATCGCACAATGGTCAGAGAATTCACTCAAATCTAGCACTTGAAAGTCAGAAATACATTGAAAATTAAGCAAATCAGTAATCAAATAATCTACAAGACTGGAACCAGCCGTATTTCTCACTAACTTATAGCAAGAAAACAACCGTTATCCAGTCTACCATTTACTACCAACAAATCATGCTGCTTACAGAGTGACAATAACTTATGTCCAAAACTATTTACAACTTTGTCACATGACTGACGTAACGGTATGTCTGATCTATTGTTTAGGTCTGACACATCTAGGTATCGGTTCAAATTCAAATTATCAGCAAAATCTGCTTTTGAACCAATTCTAGAGTTAAAATCACCACAAAGAAATATATCACCCAAATCTTTATAGACCCTAAGATTGTCACTGAGTTTCTCAAAAAAATCAAATTCAAATAGTGAGGATTCCCTATTTTTATAAATATTGGATTCTTCCGGAGGGATATAGGTTAAACACATATAAATATCTCTATCTAGATTGAAGCATTCACATTTAAATTTTAACCATAAAATACCTCTACTGTCAGATTTCACTAGTTCAATTTTTCCATATAACCAATCCTTAAAGAAAACAACCAGTCCCCCACTATATCGCTTAGCCTTCTTATTGCCTTTCGGCCTTGATAAACTAAATGTATGAAAACCAGTCACTTTTAAATTATTCAAACTTTTATGCCAAGTTTCTGAAAATAACAAAATATCATATTTGTCTATATAGCTTATGAACTCAGGATCGTCTATTTTACTTGTCAGACCGTTAACGTTCCACTGTAGAAAAGAGATCCGCCGAATACCACTGTCCTAGCCTGAAGCATCATGGGAAGAGGTGTCACGTGGCGCGTTATACAATTGACCGTTAATGTAGAGTTTATCATACGACATGATTACGTGTTTACCTTCACTCTTAGCTTTGTTCATGACCGGATATAAAAGTTTACGCCTGTCTTGGATTGTTTTTGGATATTGGTCACTGACCCATAGTTAGTGTCTTTTAATACATCGTATGCTCTCCGTTTGATGTGCATTTTGTCTTGGTAGAAGTTGAATTTTACAACAATAGGTCTATTTTTGTCTGCTCTAAAACGACCAACCCTGTGTGCTCTATCGATTTTTACATTGCCCATATTTTCAATGTTTAACGTCGATTCACAAAAAAGCCTAAACTTCTCTTCACATTTTTCAGCTAATCGCTCTTCCCGAGTGACACATTCCGGTATATTGTAGAACAGTAGATTGTCTCGCATTGAGCGCGATTGTAGGTCTAATAGTTTTTCATTTAATTCATTTTTTTCAGCTGTAATTGTTTTCATTTGATTAATAAGGTGTTGATTGTCCTTGATTAACTTGCTGAGCTCTGATTTTACACTTTCCTGAGTTTTTTGTATGCTATCACACACTGATGCATCATATGCTCGACTGGCTTGTACATCAGAAATTGCCTGGTTCGATTCCACAATTTTCTGTTCAAGGGAAGTTACTCTGTCATCTATCTTCCCGACTCGTGCGCTAATACTCGTTATCCTCGACTCCAACGAATCTAATACCCATAATTTGACATCAATATTGTTCAATCTGTTTTCTATTTTTTCGAGCAAAGCATTCGTATGCAAAGCTTGAGGGCTCCCTTGATCACGTTCACAAGTTTGTCGCTGTTGTTGTGGTGTGTACAGCTGGGTATATATAGGTTGCTGGTTCATTCCAGGTTGTTGCTGATAAGCCACTGACTGAGGTGGTTGGGGTGGTGTACAATATGGTGGTTGTATTTGGGAAATAGGGACAGCAGGCGGTGTCTGGTACATAGCCATTGTTATTGGTGCCGTCTGTGTCTGTTGTACACCGTTTTCTTGTAAATTGCCAACACTCGACCCAGATAAATTTACCGCTACAGTACCGTTACTCACATTGGATGTTTTGCTTGCAGAGCTTTTGCTACAATTATCACTGTCAATGTTTGTTGGGGAACAGGTTTTTTGTTTACGTTTCTCGGGTACAGTACTCACCCATTCAGGTGACGATAATGGCCGCTTTCCCCCGCCTTTCTTTTTCCTCATTTGGTGAAATATAAGTCCAAAAAAACACCTTTAACACACCAAATTCACCACATTAAACAGTTCTTTGGATAACCTTATAACTATTTTATGCTCAAGTCATTAATTAGCTCTAAAGTCCTACTCGATTCCCAATAAAAAGTATTTTTCCAGTTTTTCTTTATGAGATTTGAAAATTCGAACTGCCATATTTCAGGCATGCGCAAACATTACAGACCCTGTCCATCAAGGAAAATTGGTAGCTTTTGTTATTCACTAAACTTTGTAATTATTTTGACCAATACCCATAATACTTGGTTGAACCATTTTGACAATGACAAGATATGCACAAAGGAAGGTAATAGCTTTGCAACCCATTATTTTACGAACATTTTCCTGTCTACTGTTTTTGTTTTCAAACACTTTAAAAAACTAGAGGACCATTAGTGGCCAAAAGTATTGGAGGTCAAAATGGAGGTAAACTTAATTCATATCATTTAACCCTTTACCACACAATCCCAACTCTTAATGACCATGAGAAAGTGGCTTTTTGAAAAAATTGTGGGAAAAGGAGAAAATGCTGGTAACCATTTTCTCCTTTGCCCACAATATTTTCTACCCTTCCGAAAACAAATTTCAGTTTTAAAATCACATTTATTTTGTCTGCAAATGCTTTCAATTTCAACCAGTCTAAAATTTTGTCCTATGATACAGGGTTAACAGTATGTACATAATTATGAATCTGTGAATATTACAGTACAGTCGGCCAAATACAGTTGCTGTCCAAAAAATAAATTGTCGTACTAGAATAAAAGTTTCCTACAATTTCTTTTTTTTAAGAATCATTTTGCTGATGGGGGTTCACCCTTTACCACATGAAAAAATGTTAGACTCGTCCAAACTGAAAGCATTTGCAGACGACAATGTCAATGTGGCTCAAATAACACGATATTACTTTGATAGGGTAGAAAACATTGTGGGAAAAGGAGAAAATGCTGGTTACCAGCATTTTTTCCCTTTCCCACAATGTTTTCAAAAGGCTTTATTCTCAGGGTCGTTAAAACTCCGGATTGTGTGGTAAAGGGTTATAGGAAAAATATCTACAGGGATGAGGTAACTCTTTACCAATAGAACAAAATCTAGACTGGTCCAAACTGGTATCATTTGCAGGCAACAAATTAAATGCTATAGTGCTGATGGAATTTGTCTTTAATAGGGTAGAAATCATGGTGGGAAAAGGACAAAATGCTGGTCACCAGCATTTTCTCATTTTCCCACAATGTTTTACTGATGGATTTTGTCTTTAATAGGGTAGAAATCATGGTGGGAAAAGGACAAAATGCTGGTTACCAGCATTTTCTCATTTTCCCACAATGTTTTCAAAAGGTTTATTTCTAAGGTTCATTAGAACTTATGATTGTGTGGGAAAGGGTTAAAACATACAATTAACATACTCTACTATTTAACAGTATCACAAATTACCCTGTTATCACAATATTTATCACAAATTTTATCACAATATCATATAAATTGATATGTGAATATATATGTTATGTATTTGCTTCAAGAGGTACCCGCTAAGAGACCTATTTAAGGACCTAAATCACTGTACTGACTATTATTCACCTGTAGAAGTAATATTGACTTGGTGGGACGTCATTTTGAACATTTCATGTAAATCGATGTATGTTTTCGAAAGACTCTAGATGCCTTTATTGTTTATTGTCACTTAACATATTGTGCATGTCGTGGAACTTTATTTGTAAACCTATTAATTTGTATAAATTTTATTCTTTAACTTTTACAAACAATATACTGTAGACATAGTTAAAGTGTAACATATATTATTGAACACCCTGTACACACTCAATTCCATGTACATAGAAGGTTAACTTGGTTGGAAACCCCGGCTCCTTTTCTATGGAAAGCCTCGACTGTCTTATATGCACTAAATTCATGTTGTCGTGTCAAAACAGCAATATATCAAGTCAAGTTATCAATATATTGAGTTGTAGTATCTTTACATGGTGTGCATTTATGAATTTGTTAAGGTAAACCGTCATTATATTGATTCCACGAGACAATATATTATGCCAATGTGACTTTATACTAAGTCGACTTGCTAATATACTAGGACGAAAAAGAAATGCCGGGTAACCTATTAAGATAGTTTTAAAGGATATAATGTAATATTACATTATTATATTCATTTTTTGTATAAAATTTCATCTGTATGGAACCAGTTGGTGAAGTTTCAATCGATTTTCTATGCTGTTTAAGCGAAAAATAATCCCCTTTTAACGATGACATTAACAATGTAATATTACATTATATCCTTTGAAACTATCTTAATAGGTTACCGGGCATTTCTTTTTCGTCCTAGTATATATTGAGTGGAAGTGTTATGATATCAAACCAATCAACCATTATATTGCGTCATTTTGATATCATATTATGTCAAATCATCAATATAAAGTGAAACTGTCCTTATACTGATTCAGCGGAACAATATGTCAAAGTTGCAGACCACAGATTAAATGTGGCTCAAATTATGAAATTTCTGTCTGTACGGGTAGGAAAAAAAGGGACCAAAAAACCATTCAGTTTTTTGTTTGTTTTTTTTTTTTTTTTTTTTTAGGGGGGGGGGGGGTAACACCAAACCTAAAGGGTGAAAGCATATGACAGCTTATGTAGGTAAGCAAGGTTAGTTCTATCACATAATTTGTGGTTAATACATATAAGCCATGCTATGTGTAAAGGGGGCTGAATGCATCTACACAAAGTCCATGCAGGCTGACCTGGGCAGAAACTTTTTGCTTTTGGTAAATTTCTGTATGTAAAACAACAAGTGAACCTCATGATTCTGTCTGTTACTAGACATAATGGACTTTATGGATCCATAGTTATGTAATGACATGGTTGGGCGTCATGGGTCACGGAGATGCATTAAGCTCCTTTTGCCATAGCTCATATACTTCCGGGTAATGTCTCTAGTTAGGCAAAACTTGACTGCTTGTTAGCTTGTCAGGGTTGCATATGTATGAATCACAAATACTATTTCAATCAAATCAGGGTTTTTAAGATACTTGTATTTAAGCACATTTTAGCCATACTCAGACTGATGGACAGACGTAAAGACAGACAATGCCAAAGCAAAATCACCTGGTCTTTTATGAAGGTGGTAACCTAGTGATTTTTTTTAAATCAAAAAAGGCATTCAAGATATATGGATATGCCATAATTCAACAGACCTTTGAACCCCTGCTCTGACCTTCACCTTGGGATGTGACCTCTGAAACCTTTCCTTTGCATGTTGTCTCTTCAATTTAGACATATGTGTAAACTATCTTTAAACTAGAACCAGGCCTTTAGCAATTGCAGCAACTGCTTAAAGAAAAAACAGGTATCTGGACAGGATAGACAGGGAACCTGACATCTGAAACTTCTGCTCTTCATGTCATCCCCTAAAAGTGGACCTACATGTGAAATATCTATATCAGACCAGGGGTTAACCAGCATCAGTTATAAAGAAAATCTGTGACCTTTCAACCCAAGCTGTGACCTTGACCTCAGAGCCTAGTGTATGAAAGTATCATTCTGCATACCTGGTCTTCCAGGTAGACATATATGTGAAATAGTTTTAAAACTGACAAGCTTTTGATAATAAACCCCAGCTGTGACCTTGACCATGAAGTCTTGAGGCTAAAACCTCTGCTATACACACTTTCTCATCAAGGTACACATATGTGCAAAACACTTTTAAAATTAGAATTGAAATAAGGATAAGACAAAACTAAAGAGACTTTGACCTATGAACCCCCTATTGTGACCTTGACCTTGCGGCATGGCACCTGAAACCTATGCTATGAACATCGTATCATAGAAGTTAACATATATGTGAGATATTTTTATATTCAGATCAGGCATTAAGCAGAAAATCGGACTGAAGGACATCTGGATGACATCCAAACAGATGGACAACAGCAAGACAATATGCAAAAGCCTTTCTATGGGGGATGGTTAACCGTCCCTGCAAGTTTCAAAGAAATTCAGACTGTGTAAATATAGGTTACAAAGCACTTATCATAGTCTGATCTTGGTATTTCTTAAGATAATCTAAAAAAGACAGCTACATGCAGTAAATTTTTGTGTCTTCTACTACACTGAAAATGTTTCTTTCTTTTAAATTGCTTTCATGGATAAAAATGATATAAAATAAAGACTGCTTTCATGATTCTTTTAAATCATAAGTCATACAATACTTTCATGAGTACAACCATGATCTACAATCAAAAACAGAAATTGTACACTCTTAATAATTAAAGCAGAACAAGTGGGAAACATTGGCCTTTGATAGCTCACCTGTAAAACTCTGTTAATTAAGATCAGACTGCAGGCAACAGCGCCTAACCTTGTGTTATTAATCTCATGACATACTTCAAAAATCCGAAAGACAAATAAAAAAAGAAAAAAGATGGTAACAGATTTCTGTGATTTAAAACTCGACAAGAGGATTACTTCAACCCAATGTGGCTGACCTGAGACATCCAGTCAATAGAGAACAGAGCAGCCAACTATGCTAAAAGACAGATATTTGGAGCTCACATCAGCTCAACAACAGAACATTGTGCTCAGGTGAGCTAAAAGAAATAAACTTAAGTACAATTATATCTGACAAAAAAGGGTTAAAGCAGAATAAAAACAAAACTCTAAACACCTCTGTATATTTACCACTTGAAAACCACTTTAGAATGAGTTTGTCTAGGTAACATTTTCTATTTGTTTAATTGTTTAACACTTTACCAAAAGAAGACAGGTTTTTGAAAACATTGAAGCAATATTTATAGAAGAAAATGTAGGTAAACAGCATCTTTTTCTTCCTACAATGTTTTCTACCCTTTCGAGGAAAAGATCTAATCATCTGAGTCATATCCAATGTCTGCAATCACTTTTTGATTAAGTCAAGTCTAAACTGGTGAAGATGTTAAGAGTTAACCCTTTACCACACGGCAAAATTTTAGACTCCTCCATATCTAAGGATTTTACAGAAGACAAGTCAAATGCTTTTTCAAATGATAGTATTTGTCCTTGGACAGGTGAAAAACATCATGGGAAAAGGAGAAAATGCTTGTAACCAGCATTTTCTTCATTTCCAACAATGTTTTCAAAAAGGCTTCTTTCTCAGGATTGTTAAAATTTGGGATTGTATGGTAAAGGGTTAAGGGCAGTATTTGCTACAGCTCTCTGGGATCCAGAGTCAAAATATTATTGATAATGTTCACGAGATGGAATAAATTTCGATCTTCCACTGAAATAAGCAAAATAATATTCTACTTATTCCATGCTTGCAACCCCCATTTCGTCTCATCAAAATCCTGTAGAGTTGTTTACAGTAATTTCCCTTGGTGTACCCTTGAATGGCACGTGCTGATTACCTAGGTAAGTAGTGCATGGGAAGTACTGTTTCTGCCTTAGACTGAAGTCTTAGAAAATATAAACAAGAGGGCCGTGATGGCCCTGTATCGCTCCACTGGCTTATAAATATAAACCATAAATACTGAACATTTCAATTCTGAGCCAAATGGTTTCAAAATGAAGACTTACAAAGTTTTCTCTGTAAAAGCCCATGTGAAAGTTGAGACCCGCAGGGCAAAGCCATTTTTGATCCCAGAGCTATAATTACTTGAACCCTGGTAAAGCCACATGCCAAAATAATACAAGTCTATGCTGTATGGTTATAAATAAGATGATTTTCAAGTTTCGTCCATATGAAGCCTCTGTAAAACATAAGACCCCTGATGCAAGGCTAATTTAAAAAAAAAAATCAAAAGTGATCCAGATTTGGTAGCCCTTGGGTTTGCGGTTAGGAGCAATAGGATTTTTTGAATTTTCACCCTGTAAGCACATGTTTATGACCAAATTTGGGAGTTCTTGGCCTTATGGCTAGTAACAAGACGGTTTCTGAAGTTTTAACTCCATAAACCCGTGTAAAACTTGTGACCCCTGGTGCAGGGCCAAACTTGATCCTAGGGTTCTAACTTGGGCCCTCTTTGTAGTTGTCCACTAGATAGTGCTATAATTATGCAAAATTTGGTAGCCCTAAGCCTTTGTACACCAAGATTTAAAAGTTTTCCCTATATAAGCCCATGTAAATCTTGTGAACCTCCCCCCCCCCCAGGCTCCCACCCCGCAGCATGAGGCCAAATTGACCCCAGGACTGTAATTTGGGCACTTTTGGTAGGCCCCCACTAGATCAAGCTAAATGCAAAATTTGGTAGCTCTAGGCCTTATGGCTAGATACTGGAAGATTTCTTAAGTTGTCACTACGTAAGCCCATGTATAACTTGTGACCCCTGTAGCGGGGCCAATTTTGACCCCAGGGCTAAAAGTTTGGCCTGCTTGGTAGAGGCCCACTAGATATAGCTACATGCAAAATTTGGTAGCTCTAGGCCTTATGGCTAAGTACAGGAAGATTTTCAAAGTTTTCTCTATATAAGCCTATGTAAAACTTGTGACCCCTGGGGCAGAGCCAATTTTGATCCCAGGGCTATAATTTGAAGAAAGATGATAGAGGTCTACTACATAAAGCTACATGCCAAATTTGGTAGCCCTACACCTTATGGTTTCAGACAAGAAGATTTTTAAAGATTTCCAATATTTTTCAGTTTTGTTGCCATGGCAACCAGAGTTTTTGAAGGAATTAAATTCTTTCAAGAAATTCTGAAGAGGACCATGGCAGGATCATTTCTGTGAAGTTTCATGAAAATTGGATGGGTAGTTTCAGAGAAGAAGATGTTTGAAATAAAAGTTAACGCACAGACGGACGGACGCACGGATGGACGCACGCACGCACGACGGACACCGGGCCATGACAATAGCCCGCTGGCCTTTGGCCAGTGGAGCTAAAAATGGTATTTTCACTGATCATAACCACTGATCGTAACAATGAAATATCCAACAATAACCCACCATTATTTCTCTATAAACTACCGAAAAGCATGAAATAAAAAAAATATCATTTTCAACAAAATTACTCATTCACATGTGAGGTGGGGATGATAAAGACAAATCAAATACATAAAATGCAATTAAAATGAGCCATGCTCTGTGAAAAGGGGGCTTGATGCATCTGCGAAAAGTATTAAACGAGGTCAGCCTGCACAATCTGCCAAGACTGACCTGGGCCAAACCTTTTCGCTATCGGTCAATTTTCTGCATGCCAAAGGACCATTTTACCTCATGATCAAATCAGTTGTTAAAAAACAAGAGGGCCCTGTATTGCTCCACTGGCTTAACCCTTACCCAAACGACAAATTTTGGACTGGTCCAAATTGAAAGAGTTTGCAGACGACAATTTTAAATTTGATGAAAATGGCAGAAAGTTATCAAAAAGGGGAGAAAACACCATGGGAAAAGCAGAAATTGCTTGTTAAGAGCAATTTCTCCTTTTCCCAGAGTGTTTTCAAAAGACTTGTACTGCAGACACGTGAAAACCAGGGCTTGTTTGGGAAAGGGTTAAAACCCTTTACCACACACTTCCCAGTTTTTATGACCCTGATAGAGAAGACTTTTGAAAACACTGTAGGAAAGGAGAAAACGATGTCAACCAACATTTTCTCCTTTTCTCACAATGTTTCCTACCCTATTAAAGACAAATAATCATTTAGGCTAAATTCAATTTGTCGTCTGCAATGGCTTTTAATTTTTTATTTGGTCCAGTCAAAAAAAATCTCGTTTCGTAAAGAGTAAAACAAATTTATCAAGCACTTAACTGGCACCGAAAAAGAGATACAAAGAGGTAACAGTAACAAAATTTATCTATCTTATAACAGGAGCTTTTTTCCTTGATTATTATATAAATTTAAGTCACTCTATAAGCCCATGTCAAATTTGTGATCCCTGGGATGGGGCCAATTTTGACACCAGGGCTATAATTTCAAAAATTTGGTAGAGGTCTATTAGACGAAGGTTCATGCAAAATGGGGTAGCACTAGGCCTAATGGTTTCAGACAAGAAGATTTTTAAAGATTTTCAATATTTTTCAGTTCTGTTGCCATGGCAACCACAGTTTTTAATGGAATCAATTTCTTTAAAGGCATTTTGAAGAGGACCGTGGTAGGATCATTTCTGTGAAGTTTCATCAAAACTGAACTGGTAGTTTCAAAGCAGAAGATGTTTGAAATAAAAGTTAACAAACATGCACAACCACGCACGGACGGACAGATGCACAATGGGCACCAGGCCATGACATAAATTCACTGGCAGGCCAGTGAAGCTAAAAAGTGGCTATTATGGATCCATGATTATGTGATGGCTTGATAGGTATCACTTATCATGGAGAAGCATTAAGACCTTTTTTGCCAGAGTATGGCTCAAATCATTTTTGCTAAAGGAGAATTTGCTTGTTCTGACCAATTTCTTCTTCTGCCAAAAATGTTTCAAAGTGATCTGAGAAAGAAAAAAATAAGGGATGGTAAAATTTTAAGGCAAAGGTAAAACTCTTCTGGCATCAGTTTTGAAAGCTGCGTTTCACAGCCACCTGAGGGAATTGTTCTTTCCAAAGCTGAACAGTATATTGATCTATCCCTGAGCAAAATGACACATCAAAGAAATACAGCTTTTCACATTTCTGCATCAATCTGAAGAAGAAAGAAGAAGAAAAAAAGATATTTTCTTTGTAATAACAATAACAAATTGTGCATTTACCAGGAAAAACTCCATAACTTGGAAATTAATACTGGTTGAAGAACCTAAACATGATATCACTCACTCGCTTGCTCCTACAATCACCCACCCATCCAATCATCTGCTCACTCACTCCAGTCCACTCCACTCCACTCCACTCCATCTCACCAACCCAACCAGCCACGTACCTACTAATTTAGTCCACCTCATCACACTCACACCTCACTCCACTCCAGCCCATCCACACTTTCCATCCATCCATCAACCCATCGCTCTATCTGTCTGTCTGTATGTCCATCCGTCTGTCCATTATCCATCAACCCACTCACCCATCACACATCCATCCATACATCTATCCACCAACTGTTATACCATTTACCCATCCATCCTTCATAAATTTGTATAACCTTTCACCTTTATATGGTGTTTACACAGTTGCCAGTATTTCAGATATATTACAACATCAGATCAACAATTCACGTGTGTCCTGGTTCTAGGCTTGGATTCAACAGTCTCTCTTCCCTCTCCATTCTCCTCTCTATCTATTACTCCTTTTCTCTAACCTACTTCTCCATCCACCAATTAATTTGTCTATCTTACAAATCCACAAGCAACCACAAAGATGATGCATCAAATTCATCCATGAATCAGTTGACTCACCCATCAATCCATCAAAAAAGCCAACTGATCCATCCTTTAGCTGCTTAACCCTTTACCAGACAACAAAATTTCAGCCTTGTCCAAATTCAAAACATTTGCAGACAACATTTTCAATGTGGCCCAAAGGTGCAATTTTTCTTTAATTGGGTAGGAAAGACTGTGGGAAAAGAAGAAAATGCCGGTCATGAAAAGGTGGCATTGTGTGGTGAAGGGTTAACCCAATAAGGTCGGTCAGAAACATACCAGGGTAACAGTAAATGAGTTTTGAGTTCTAATTCAAGCTAAGCCAAACTTTTTCTGAGTATCTGAAAACAGTCATTGCAATAGGATTCATTCTTGATTATGTGAAAAAGCAGCCAGTGGCTTAAAAGGTGCTGTGCATAGCAATGGTCAAACAAACCAACAGGAATATCTTGATAAGTTCTGTGATGATGTAACTGTCTTACTGTTGGCAATGGCTTCTAGCACACACACACACAAAATTAATAAACAAACCTTTCAGCTGCAGCAGCTGTAACCTGTCGTGTTCCCAGTATATCCAGCTGTTCTAAATCTCTACTGTATTCTGCTACTGCATGTAAATCTGTATCACAGATAGTCCTGAAATACAAAAAGCCCCTTCTAGATTTTTTTTCTTTTTTCCTTTCATTTTTCAATCCTTACCCTTTCAGTGCCATAGGCAAAAACAGAATGTGCAGTCTGATCTTTGATCTATACCATCTGCTTGTTTAGTCAAGCCTATATGATAAAAGATTTCTGAGTCTCAACGGGTTGTATTAACAACTGTCCAAAGAGGTTGAGTTTATTTATTTGGTGCCAAAAGAGTTAATCTAGATATATGATTGGCCGAGACATTTTGTCTGAGACAGTTAGATTGCTTGTTTTGGGATTTAGAATAAAATCATATTACATCTTTACCACACAATCCAGAATTTCATCAACCCTGAAGAAGAGCAATTTTGACAAGATTACTGGAAAAGGAGAAAATGCTGGAAAACGGCATGTTCTTTTCCCACAATCATAAAACTTGTTATTTTCTGGCAGAGGGTAAATACAGACATGGAATAGACAAGAGCTCTACAAAGCAGCACAAAGAAAGCTATCAAGAGCATCTGACTTTTGCCCCCCCCCCCCCCCCCCCCCCCCCCACCCCACCCCGAAGCAGAGCATGTGACCTTTTAAACAATCCCCCCAACTTTCCCACTTGTGACAGACAAACGGACCGACAGTTGGAGACTAAACCAGGAGCGTAATATAATACTTCTCTTTTAGATAAAAAAAAAAAAAAAATGGTTTGATGAAAACAAGAAAAAGACTTTACAGTCTATTTTCAGAAAAAAATATACCAAGGACCAGGTGCAAAGAACACAAAGAAGAATTATTATGGGAAAGGAAAATAAATCAACTGTGAAGGGAAATTCCTCCCTTTTGTAATTATCTTTTAAAGTTTTTTCTACTGTCATCTATAGCTGCATAAAATCATATTCATATGGAAATAATTTAACCTTCTATCACACAATCCTGAATTTCAAAGACCATGAGAAAGAAAGCTTTTGAAAACACTGCAGAAAATGGAGAAAACACTTGTAGCCAGCATTTTCTGCAGTTTCCACACAGCTTCCTAACTTCTTAAAGATATATCCTACCATCTGAACTATATTTTCTATGTTGCCTGCAAATGCTTTCAGTTTGGACCAGTCTAAAATTTTGCCAATCAATAAAAGTGTTAAATCTGTACTAAATAAATTCTGTGGGTAATTAAATGACCTAAAGTTGTTAGACATAAAGTCTTGCTAAAGTTATATTTGAAGCCAGGGAAACCAAAATCTTCAAAAGTGATAACAAAAAAAATCAGAATGGGAAAGTTACAAACATACCTGTTTGCTGTTAAAAATAGCTTCTTCAGTTTAAGACAGCTCTTCACTAAGTTTATCACACAATTTGTACTTGATTTAACATCATTACTGTAAAACAGCAAAAGAGATATAAGCATACTGCAACCAGGTGCAAACACGTCGCTGCAGTTGCTTTTTCAGTGACATTCTAAATAGAAAAAAGGGCTTAACTGTGTCAAAAATATTTTGAGCATTGTCTTTTGTATTTAGATGATGATGCAGCCCACAATAGAACTATAACAACACAATACCTTGATATTTCCTTCAACAAGAACTAAGTTAAAAATGTTTTTAAACCATGACAGTACCATCAACATTGTTAGGTCTAGGGATTTTACAATTTACCGATAACCGATTCCCTAACAATCCTATGAATTTACAACCCTGAAGAAGAAGGCTTTCCAACGAAATTGTGAGAAACGCAAGAAATGCTGGTAACCAACTTAATATTACCATTTTCTCACAATACTTCCATGCTTTCGATGAAAAGAAATCAATTATTTCATCCACCCTTTATTTGACAACTGCAAATGATTTTAATTTGGTTAAATCTGTAACTTTGTTGTCTGGTAAAGAGGTATGTGAGTTATAGCATTTTCTCCATATCCCGAAATGATTTCTAACATTGAAACATTGAACACTGAAAGAAAAATCCCATGCATTTGCGCATTTATCTGTCTGTTGTCTGCAAAGGTTTTCTATATCAACCGGTCGGAAATTTTGTCATCTGATAAAAAGTGTAGATTTTGATTAAACATATTTTTGGGAAAAAAAAAAAAAAATGAGCCATGCTCTGTGAAAAGGAGGCTTAAAGCATCTGCGAAAAGTATCGACCAAGGTCAGCCTGCGCAGTCCATGCAGGCTGACCTGGGCCTAAACCTTTTGCTACTGGTCAATTTTCTGTAGTATGTCAAAGGACCAGTCTACCTCATAATACAGTCGGTTGTTTGACAAAATGGATTTTATGGATCCGTAAATAGGTGATGTCTTGCTGAATATAATTCATTACGGAGATCCATTAAGCCTGCTTTTGCCAGAGCATGGCTCAAATTCTTTACAGCATGTTTATTTAACTGAGAAGGGATAAAATAAATCATAAATCATGCAGCAAAAAACAATGTACTCTTGCACTGACTTGAACCCTTAAAAAACAAGAGGGCCATGATGGCCCTGTATCGCTCCACTGGCTTAATAAATATAAACCATCAATACTAAACATTTCAATTCTGAGCCAAATGGTTTCAAAATGAAGACTTACAAAGTTTTCTCTGTAAAAGCCCATGTGGAAGTTGAAACCCGCAGGGCAAAGCCATTTCTGATCCCAGAGCTATAATTACTTGGCCCCTGGTAGAGGTCCACAAGATAAAGCCACATGCCAAAATAATACAAGTCTATGCTGTATGGTTATAAATAAGGTGATTTTCAATTTTTGTCCATATGAAGCCTCTGTAAAACATAAGACCCCTGATGCAAGGCTAATTTCAAAAAAACAAGAGGGCCATGATGGCCCTGTATTGCTCCACTGGCTTATAAACATAAACCATAAGGAGAAGTCTTCACTATATAAGCCCTTATAAAACTTTGACCCCAGGGCTACAGTCGGACTAAATGGGGAATATGTGTATTAGAAGAATAACATGCCAAATTTGGGAGTTCTTGGCCTTATGGCTAGTAACATAACGGTTTCTGAAGTTTTCACTCCATAAACCCATGTAAAACTTGTGACCCCTGGTGCAGGGCCAAACTTGATCCTAGGGCTGTAACTTGGGCCCTCTTTGTAGTTGTCCACTAGATAATGCTATAATTATGCAAAATTTGGTAGCTCTAAGCCTTATGGCTATGTACACCAAGATTTCAAAGTTTTCCCTATATAAGCCCATGTAAATCTTGTGAACCTGCCCCCCACCCCGTCCCCCAGCATGAGGCCAAATTGACCCCAGGACTGTAATTTGGGCACTTTTGGTAGACCCCCACTAGATCAAGCTAAATGCAAAATTTGGTAGCTCTAGGCCTTATGGGTAGGTACAGGAAGATTTTTAAAGTTTTCTCTATATAAGCCTATGTAAAACTTGTGACCCCTGGGGCAGAGCCAATTTTGACCCAAGGGCTATAATTTGAAAAAACATGATAGAGGTCTACTACATAAAGCTACATGCCAAATTTGGTAGCCCTATGCCTTATTGTTTCAGACAAGAAAATTTTTAAAGATTTCCAGTATTTTTCAGTTTTGTTGCCATGGCAACCAGAGTTTTTGAAGGAATTAAATTCTTTCAAGAAATTCTGAAGAGGACCATGGCAGGATCATTTTTGTGAAGTTTCATGAAAATTGGATGGGTAGTTTCAGAGAAGAAGATGTTTGAAATAAAAGTCAACGCACTGACGGACGGACGGACGCACGGACGCACGGACGGATGCATGACGGACACAGGGCCATGACATAAGCCCGCTGGCCTTTGGCCAGTGGAGCTAAAAATCAAAACAGGAAGATTTCTTAAGTTGTCACCATGTAAGCCCATGTAAAACTTGTGACCCCTGCGGCGGGGCCAACTTTGACCCCAGGGCTAAAATTTTGGCCAGCTGGGTAGAGGCCCACTAGATATAGCTACATGCAAAATTTGGTAGCTCTAGGCCTTATAGCTAGGTACAGGAAGATTTTTAAAGTTTTCTCTATATAAGCCTATGTAAAACTTGTGACCCCTGGGGCAGAGCCAATTTTGACCCCAGGGCTATAATTTGAAGAAACTTGATAGAGGTCTACTACATAAAGCTACATGCCAAATTTGGTAGCCCTATGTCTTATGGTTTCAGACAAGAAGATTTTTAAAGATTTCCAATATTTTTCAGTTTTGTTGCCATGGCAACCAGAGTTTTTGAAGGAATCAAATTCTTTCAAGAAATTCTGAAGAGGACCATGGCAGGATCATTTCTGTGAAGTTTCATGAAAATTGGATGGGTAGTTTCAGAGAAGAAGATGTTTGAAATAAAACACGACGGACACAGGGCCATGACATAAGCTCGCTGGCCTTCGGCCAGTGGAGCTAAAAATCATGTGACAATGCCTAAATTAACCAGCTCAGAAAATAACAGTTAGCCTTTCTGGGAATGTTTTCTCTAACTAGAACAACTTATTAAGCCTTTACCAACCAATCCTGAGTTTTAAATATCCTGTATGATAAAGCTTTTGAAAATATTGTAGGAAATGGGGTTAATTCTATGTGACTGAATCACTTGAAAGGAACTCACTTACCACCATCCAATATCTAGCTCCATAAGATTTGGACAACCTTCTGCTATGGCCATCAAGCCAACATGGCTGAGAGTTCTTGCTCTCCACAAGTCTAACGACTCTAACTTTCTGCTCAAAGAAAATATGTATGAGCTATGCTCTGGGAAAATGGGGCTGAATGCATCTGCAAAAAGTATCGACCCACATCAGCCTACACAATTTGCGCAGGCTGATCTGGGCTGAAAGATTTCACTACTGGTTAGCTTTCTGCATGTCTAAGGATAAGTCTACCTCATTATTAGGTCCGTTGTTAAACAAAATGGATTTTATGTATCCATCATTATGTGATGCCTTGCTTGGTATCATGCATCAAGGAGATGTATTAAGCCCCCTTTTTCACATAGCATATTTCATATACAAGTGATAAGGAGCTAAATAGCTCAGTTGCTATCTTAATGGGGTTGCTGTTTTGATCCCTAGCCTGATAAATTTCTTATCAAGAATTGATGATAAATCATTGCAACAGGATTCATTTTTCTCTCACTGCTAAACATTGTTTTATGTTGGAAAGCAGCCAATGGCATAGTAAGAATATTGTGTGAAGTACTGGTAAAAAAAAGCATGAAAAAGTGCAATGGTTTCTGAAATAATGTTGAAAAGGGTGGCTTTGGAAAGAAAGTTGTGTCAGTACTGGAGTAAGAAAGCCAGGAAATACATGGCTATGTAATGATAAGGTCCGAGCTGTTAAAATGGCATTAAACTCTAATACAAACCCAACAAAGCACATAGCTCAAGACGATTTTAAGGTAAATGCCAGCAGTGATCAACCAGGATTTCCTGGTAAAAAACAAAAAACCTAAACAACTGAATCACAGGGGGGATCCCCCTCCCCCATGTAGTTGACAAACAGACAACAAGAGGGACATGGTAACCTTATAATGCTCACCTGATTAAAATTGTACAAATGAAATGCTAGATAATATAAGGTGCATTCCTCTGTTTTATACAGCTATGTTGAACAGTTTAACTCATTACCAAACTGCAAAATTTTGGATTATCAATTTAGAAGTATTTCCAGATGACAAAACAAAAGTTGCTAAAATGATGATTTCTGTCTTTGATAGGGTAAAAAAGCATTGTGGGAAAAGGAAAGAATGCTGGTTACCAGCATTTTCTCTTTTTTCCACATTGTTATTAAGAGCCTTCTATTTCCAGGTTGTTATAGTTGGAACTGTGTGGTAAGGGTTAAGCAGTTTTGTAAAAAACAGCTAAGGTAGAAAAGCTGTTTGTATTAACCACATGACAAAATTTTAGTCTTATCCAAATTGAAAGCATTTGCAGACTTACTCAAAACATGAAATTTGTCTTAAAAAAGGAGAAAAGGTTGGTTACCACCATTTTCTCCTTTTTTCCAAAATGTCTTTAAAGGCTTTGGTTGTCAGGGTCACTAAAACTTGGGTTTATGCGGTAATGGATTAACGGTCAACTGATTAAATAGACATTAATACCAGCTGCTTGTATTAATGTCTATTGAATCAGTTGTTTGTGTCTACAAATATTGTCAAATATAAATCTTTTAATTTATTTACAGACATGAAATAAAGTAAATGTTTTTGATCACATGCAAAGACAAATAAAAAAAATACATAGATATATAGAAATTATGAGCCACATACGGACAGTGTAAACCCAGTTCACACAGTACTCCATCAAAATTGTTGATGCGAATGCAAGATCCAAGATTAAGATGTCGCAACTCTGGACAGGAACTGAAAATAGAGACAAAAAAACTGAGAGATTTGATTGAAAGGCAAGTCAGTTCAATAAGCAAAGCAAAACAGTGACAATTTTTCTTGATTTTGGTATTTTATGACTTCTCAACTGTATTTCATTTGTCTTCCATGCTTTCCTTTTATTTCTTTAATCAATTCTACGCACAAAATAATCCTCCTTTGGCCATTAAATTTGAGTTTAAAAAAAAAATGATGTTATTTAAAATTAAGTAATAATTATTGCTTTTTATCAGCATTTTTCCATTTGCAACAATATTTGCAAGTCTGTAAAAAAAGTCTTTAAACCATAGATCAAACCATTATTTGCACATGTCTTTTAGCCAAACAAAAAGCCCTTACAATTTTGAACTGTCTCTAAAAAGTGACTTCATACCCCCCCACCCCCCAAGTGCTTTTAGTCTTTACATTGCACATTTGCAGTGTCTGATCAGCCCTTTACCACAAAATCTCGAGTTTTAACGACCCTTAGAAAGACGCCTTCTGAAAAAACTTTGAGGAAAGAAGAAAATGCTGGTTACCAGCATTGTTTTCTTTTCCAACAATGTTTTCCACCCTATCAAAGAGAAATTCTATCAGTTGAGCCACACTTTAATTGTTGTCTGCAAATGCTTTCAATTTTGACTAGTATTCATTTTTATTGTGTGGTAAAGTGTTAACAGATGTACAAAGTTTCAAGATGATGGCAGGCAAACTGAAAAGTTAACCACAAACACATACCAATGCACAAGGCAGGATGAACGGGCAGAAGAACTACCAAAAACATTTCTTTTCCAAAGCAGACAAACATTCAAAGAAAAGGAACACATATTATTAATAATTCAATAGTATGGAAAACATTGTGATGAAAGAAACCATTATTTTTTTACCAGGTGAAAAGCAGCATTTCTACAGCAACCAGTATATTATAACAAACAACAAAACTTTGGACTTGTCCAAACTAAAAGCATTTCCAGACAAAAAACCTAACATGACTAAAAAAACTAAAATTTGTTTTTCGAATTGGTTGAAATACTGTGGTTACCAGCATTTTCTCCTTTTCCCACAATATTTTCAAAAGTCTGCTTCTTTAGGGTTGTTAAAATTTGGAACTGTTTGGCAAAGGGTTAAAAGAATTGTACTTACATGATAATAGAGGTGATTGTTCCTGTATTCACCATTGTCCTGTACAGGTTCAATCTCTGTAAATTTTTCAACTTCTCTACATGAATCAAATCTAAACTCTCAATCTGCCGGCAGCTACCTAAATCTAACTCTGGAAAAAGTATTGTAAGAGATGTTAGATGTAAAACTGTAAAATATTTATTGAATGTTGTTTTAAGTTAATTTCAACATCATGTCAGTCATATCACCGTAACAACTTGCTTATTCATGTATGGTCTGGGTTTCACAAGTACTACTGGGCTTTCTGACATGTCTTGCCCAAGGTTACTCCCTAAAAAGGCCCAATGGTTCCAGTGAGGCTGGAACCCAGGACTTCCAAGTTACAAGTTCTACACTTTACCACTGAGCCACACAGGACCCTAGAAATATACGAAAGAAAAAATTTAAACAAACAAAATAAAACCTTTTTTTCCCAAATTTAGTGTGCCTCAGTGTAGTGTTTTGTGTATTTTGTTGATAATATTTGTTGTAAAGAGAGTAAAACCAAGAAGCAAGTCACAAAAAACAACAGAACAACATGCCGCTGTCAACACTCCGATGCAGTTGTTTAACACCATCTCACTGGAACCAAAGGCCACTGAAGCTCCCTTGGTGTATCACGAAGCACTAAAATCTCAATTAGTCGATCATTGAATACTGTTAATAAAAACAGCACATTTGTGCATCCCTTCCATATCATATATAATAAATCAAGGTGTGCAACAACATCTGAGAAAATTTGACTCCCCTTGTTCCTTTTGGAAGTGAATATCTGATCCAAAACAGAAAAGACAACCTTGCCCTCAGTGTAGATGGGTTAAGAAATGAATTTTCTATAGTTCCCTGACTTTTGAAAGTTTCAAACAACTCTTGCAACCATGCATTGATGTTAATCTCATGAATTTTATTCAAACTTCTGCATTTTCAGGATCGCCAAGTGCTGATGTCACATAATTCATTACCCTGTAGTGAATTATGATTCAAATGAATTGAATTATGGAAGAATTGCCAAAGTTTTTGACCAATAAACTGTAAAGACGCATTTTAAAAGATGCCAAATGTATGATGAAATTCTTGAAACTACATTAGAGGAAAAAATAAAGTATACCAGACATAAAGTTATTTTCATAATTTCATCAATAAAAAGTTTTTTAATTTCAATAATAATTACATGTAGGTGCAGGATAATAAATTGTGTGACGTCAGCGCATGGTGATCTAGAAAACATGGAAGCATTTAAAACTCATGAGATCAGTGTCAATGCTTCATTGCAAGAGTCGTTTGAAATGTTCCTATGTCAAGGAATAAAACGCTCCACTCGCTAAAAATTACAAACCATACATACCAAACATTACAATTCTAGGCCAAATGAACAAAAAGACAAAGTTTTCTCTATAAAAGCCCAAGTGAATGTTGTGACTCCAGGGTGAGACTATTTATAACCACAAAGCTACGATTACTTAATTCCCGGTAGAGGTCCACAAGATAAGGCTACAGCCAAATAATACAGGTCTAGGCCATATGGTTATAAAACAGAAGATTTTCTAAGTTTCCTCAATATAATAAAGCCCCTGTAAATCATGAGTCACATGAGGGAGGGCTGATTTCAATCCAAGGGCTAAAAATTGGACTAATTCAGAAGTGATCCACAAGGTGAAACTAGATAGCCCTAGGATTTACAGTTAGGAGCAAAAATACATACAAAATTTTCATTCAATAAGCACATGTTAAAATTATGACCCATGGAGTGGGGCAAATTTTGACATTGGAGCTTTAATTTGAAAAAAATTGGAAGCTGCCCACTAGATGATAACACTCAAAAATATTACAGCTGTAGCTCACAGTCAGGACCTATATAAACCTATGTAATGATTGTGTGTTGTTTAACACCATTTTCAACATCATTTCAGCTATATTGCAGCGGCCAGTGCACCAATCTATGCTTTCCTAGAGTTACGTTGACAGGTTCTACACACAATATTCTTTCTAAGCCACTGGCTGCTTTCCCACATAGCCATCATCGAAACAATGGTCAGCGGTGAGGGAGAAATAAATCCTGTCGCAGTGACTATCATCAATCCTTGGAAAGAGCCGGGGATCAAACCAGCAACCTCCTGTTCTCAAGTCCTGTATGCTACCAACTGAGCTACTGGAGCTCAGCATAAGCCTATGTAAAACTTGTTACTTATTTTGACCCTAGGGTTACAACTTGAAGAATCTTCATAGAGGTCCACTAGCTAAATATACATGCAAAGTTTGGTAGCCCTAGGTATTATGGTAAGGACTGAGAAGATTTTTAAAGTTTTCACAATATAAGCCCAAGCAAAACTTGTGACTGCCTAGGTGGGCCCAAATTTGACCTCAGGGCTATAATTTGGAGACTCTTGGTAGAGGCCTACTACATACAGCTAAATGCAAAGTTTGGTAGCCCAAGGCTTTATGGTTAGGAAAAACAAGATTTTTAAATTTTTCACTATATCAGCCAACGTAAAACTTGTAACTCCCAGTACAGGGCCGACTTTGGCCCCAGGGTTATAATTTGGAGAATCTTAGTAATAGATTCATTTGGTGAAGCTGTATGCAAAATTTGGTAGCCCTAGGCCTTGTGATTTAGAACTAGAAGATTTTTAAAGATTTCCTTATATCAGCCCATGTAAAACTTGGGGTGGGGCCAATTTTGACCCCAGGGCTATAATTTGAAGAATCTTTACAGAGGTCCATCAGATGAAGCTACATGCCAAAATTTGTAGCCCTAGACCCTATGGTTCGGAAAGAAAGATTTTCAATATGTTTTAGTTTTGTTGCTAAGGCAACCAGACTTTTAACAAGAATCAAAATTCTTTCAAAAAATTCTGAAGAGGACCATGGCAGGATCATTTCTGTGATGTTTGGTCAAAATTGGATGGAGAGATTCAGAGAAGATGTTTGAAAAAAAAGGTTAACGCATGCACAGACAGACGCATGCATGCACGACAAACACAGGGCTATGACATAAGCTCACTGGCCTTCAGCCAGCAGAGCTAAAAATCATTTCTGAACCCATCTGCACCGACCACTATGTGGTTATTTCTGTTTTCCATTGAATGTTCTCTTTCAAATGGGACGGGGGCTCTAATTTTCTCAGATTTCATTGCACAACTTGCGTTATTATATACAATATAGAGGTGATGCGCCAATGTGCTATTTTTAGTAATGATGTCCTATGATTAAGCAATGAAAGTTTTGGTGTTCAATGATAGACCAATGGTGTTTGAGCAATGAAAGTTTCAGTATGCCCTGATAAACAAACAGATATTCAGTGGCCTATGCTGGAAATGACAAATACATTTACTGCCTAACAAACTAAAGGGCTAACCAATGACACAAATCAACGATTACTCTTTCAGAACTAAAATTATATCTATGACCTCTTTTGCCAACTGGAAATACAATCCACTGAAATTTAAAAAGATTTATATCCTACAAGTTTTACAGAACAAGAAGATGGTATAGATCAAAGATCAGGCTGCATGTTCTTTTAGTCATTCAAGAAAGCCCGTTTTGGCCTATGACTTAAAAGGATTAACCCTTTTCCAAATGACAAAGTTTTAGACTTTTCCAAACTGAAAACAGTTGCAGACAACAAATTAAATGTGCCTCAATAGATGCATGTCTTTAAACAGGTAGAATACATTGTGGGAAAAGGAGAAAATGATGGCTACTAGCATTTTCTCCTTTTCCCACCAAGTTTTCAAAAGCTATCTTTCTCAGCGTCATTAAAAAGTCTGCTCTGTGTGGTGAAAGGTTAAACTTACCAACTAAGTTTGGACAGCTTTCCACTATATCAATGACAGTGTCTGAGTGCAAAAAGTTACATGATGACAGATATAAATCCTTCAAGTCCTTCCCACAGGTTTTGATATATCTGAAAGGGCAGAACATACAGGTAGATAACAATATAGCACTGCGGCCTTTTTTTTGAAATTTTAATGCTGTGGATCATTTTCATAGGAACATTTTTTCACACTTTTAGTCAAGACGTCAAATATGGACAAAGACATATTTTTGTACCTAATTTTTCGAAAGCTCATCATTTTTCATGCTGTATTTTTTGAAAGGTTATGATTTTTCAATGCTGTAAGATTTTCATTTATTTATAAAAATGGATATGAAATTGAATGTTATTCTTAGTTTCTTTTTCATAAATTTAAATTTTGACATTTTACTGTAGTCTTTCTTTGTTTGATATTTGGTGTTTAACACTGTTTTTAACAACATTTCATTTATATTGCAGCAGAAAGTAAACTTACCAATGCATTTCTACAGCATTTTTTATTTTTGTATCTTTACACACAAACTTTTTTCCAAATCAATTACTACTTTACCTTTTAACTCTTCACCAAATGATGAGCCCACACGGGTAGCTCGGTGGTTAGCATATCTGACTTACGGCCTGGTGGTTGCAAACTTTCCTGTTGAGGCAAACTTTCTTTCCTGCGATTTTTCGCCTCTCACCTCTGATGCATGTAAGAAAAGTAGTCAGTGGCTTTGGAAACAAAGTTGTGTCAGTACTGATGTGAAACAGCCTGGAAATACATGGGTGCATCACTGACTGCCATGATGTGACCCAAGCTGTTAAAATGGCGTTAAACTCCAATACAAACAAATACAAAATGATGAAATTTTAGGATTGTCCAACTTGAAGGCATTTACAGCCAACAAAATAACTCTGGCTTAAAAATTGAAATTTCTTTTGGTAGGGTAGAAAATATTGTGGGAAAAGGAGAAAAATGCTGGTTACCAGCATTTTCTCCTTTTCCCACAATGTTTTCAAAAGCCTTCCTCCCTGGGGTCTTTAAAACTCGGGATTGTGTGGTAAAGGGTTAAACATCCCTCTAAAACAAAGAAAAAGTTTGAAATAAATGGAGGATCTTACATGAATGTTCATGTTATTATACCAAACTGTTTTACTTGTTTTAGATGAAAAGTTCAATAAAGTCAGCCATTACTATCATGGTTACATCAGCACTACTGTGCATACATCATTTAGTTAAGTCGGTTGGATAATGTCTGTGAGTTTAAACTTTTCTGTTATCACTGCCAATGTATCGTAACAATGTCTCTATCTTGGTGAGGCTGCTCCTATATAGCAGAAGTTGCTTGATGAACATGTTCCTGCATTTACGGAAGTGCTAAAGATGCCTTGAAATCTAAATGGTATGTGATTGTTAGAGTTTGTTATTTGCAAACTCCAGACTGCTTTTATATGCATGAAAATTTATTACACTAGTGTAGTATTGACATATTCAATACACAGACCATTTAATGGCTTTCCATTACTGCCACACCATGGGTCATGTTAAAATATTTAGAACTGAATGCAGAATGAATTCAAACAAAACAAGTTTCATTGACCCTTGGAAAGAGCTTTGGTAGAGTCAGTGATTTGAAGTTGCAAGCGCTTGGCAACTATTCCTGCCTTTTAACACCGATCTAATAGGCTTCAGCTACACTGAAATCATACAAAACCTAAAGGTCTTGAAGAATAAAAATGGAAATATTTAACCTTATCCAAGACAACCCCCTATCTCAATGACAAACAGACGGAAAAGCTTTTTAAGTCATCATGAGAAAAGAGAAAAAGCTGGTATCCAGCATTTTCCCCTTTTCCCATTCTCATTTCTACCCTGACAGTGAATGTCATTTCATTTTTACCAATTTTGAATTTGTCATTTTCAGACTCTCTAAATAGAAAGAATCTTATATTTTGTTCCCATAATGTTCTCGAATGCTTTCTTCCTCAGGGTTGTTAAAACACAGTATTACGGGTATTTAGTATAAGGCAGAGAAAGTGTTAAAAAATATTGCAAAGAAGAAAATCTACCTTCTAAAGGCTCTATCTGACAATATGTTACCATGACACCAGGACAAATTTAACCTCTGTAAAAATCGACCTCGGGATTGAAGACTATCTAAAGCTATATCATTTACCTATTAAAAAGAAAAGAAAGTTATAAAACAACCAAGACGGTATTTTGGAGAACTATCCATAAAACTGAATTTGTGAGCAACAGTAGTGTTGGGTTAGACCTTCGGCCTTCCACATCAAAGGTTCCAGGACATTTGATTCCCCTGATATGTGGGACCAGCAACCACACAGCACAAGTATCAGTTAACCCTTTACCACACAGCAACATTTTGGACTTACTTGTCTATATTGAAGGAAATATCCAGACACATGTCAGATGTTTTTTTTCAAATGATAGTATTTGTCCTTGAATGGAGTAGGAAACATTATTGGAAAAGGAGAAAATGCTGTTTGCCAGCATTTTTTTTCTTTTTCCCATAATGTTTTCAAAAGGCTTCTTTCTCAGGGTCATTAAAACACAGGATTGTGTGGTAAAGGGTTAAGGTTTTCAGAAAGCAATCCACCAAGAATGATCTAAATACCAAACGTTGAAAGAAACGTAGGGTAACCATTTTATGCAATAAATACTGAACTGCTTAAAATACAATATTGGAGGTACCGACAGAAACAGTTAATGTTTGATAACTCTGCAAATAATAGCCTTATTGTAATGATATGTCTGCTATATGTTGAAAAAGGTCATCTTTAATCAAATAATTAACTATTTACTATACAACAAAATTTTACACTGGTCCAAACTGAAAGCATTTTCAGACGACAAATTAATGTTGCACAAATTATGAATTCAATCTTTGAAAGGGTAGAAAACACTGTGGAAAAAGGAGAAAATGCTGCTTACCAGCATTTTCTCCTTTTTCCACAAGGTTTTCAATAGCCCTCTTCTTCAGGGTCGTTAAAACTCTGGATTGCGTGATAGAGGGTTAAACCCTTTTTATTCTAGGGTATAAAATGCTTTCCCTGCTTTTTTTGTTGCTGTTGTTTAGTATGTTATCATTAAAAATGTTTTTTACCATCGATGTTAAACAAATACTTGTAGGTTTAAACTCAACTAATGAATAGGTTTGAAATAAAGCTTTGGTTTTTGCTTGGACAGACTGATATTTCATATCATTTTCAACAGTACTAGTCATGGTCATGGTGGTAATTGCACCTACATGTATCTTTTTTTGATAGGTACATGTACAGCCATAAATTTGTTTCAAAGCAACAGACTGCTCCCTAATATACACAAAGTGAAAAATAACATGTTAACACTTTAACTCTTTACCAAACGACAAAATTTTAGACTTGTCCAAACTGAAAACATTTGCAGACGACAAATTACATGTGAATCATATTATTGGATTTGTTTCTGCGAGGTTAGAAAACATTGTGGGAAAAGGAGAAAATGCTAGTTACCAGCATTTTCTCCTTTTCCCATGATGTTTTCAAAAGCTTTCCTGTTCAAAGTAGTGAAAAGTCGGGATTGTGTGGTCAAGGGTTAAAGGTATATAAACCTTGACCAGTATTAATCCATCAACTCTTAACTTGATGACAAATTTTAGACCTGTCTAATTTTAAAACTTTTGCAGACAACAAGTCAAATTAGACTCAAACTGCTAAATTTGTCCACTGTAAAAAACATTGTGGGTATAGGAAAGAATGCTTGTTATCAGCATTTTCACATTTTCCCACGATTTTTCAATGGCCTTCACTATCAGGAAATTGAACTTGGGATTGTGTGGGAAAAGATTGAAGGATTTTAACATTCTGAAAATTAAGAAATATTTCTGTGAGATATTGTGGTTTCCCATAATATTGTCAGTATAATATTTTGTTGATTTTTCAAATTCAGCGAGGTCATTGGACTGTAAATTTGTTCATTTTCCATTTCCAAATGGTATTTTTCAGGAAAAAAATAAATCAGAATCAATGTTATTACCGCAGTGCATCATAAAAACCTTATAAGGACGGGAGTTGGTCACTGACAAGTACACAGATATCATACAAAGTACAATGGGTTAAAAGTTTATGACACTTAGCTGATAATCTGATCCACAGTCCCATTTCCATTAATTTAAGCAGAAGTAATTATACTGTTATGCTTGAAAACCTGAAGTCACATTTTGCAGTCAAAATTTTCAGCCATGAAAGTTATGACAATGCTTCCAGAACGGCCCAAATAAAATTGTACTGACTTTCAAAATGTTCTCTTGAAAGATGTTTTAGAGTGATTTCCCTTGCCTATATGTCCTGGTCAAACAGACAATTATGAACGCAAGAGCACTTACTATCATATGAGAGAGACCTGTTAGGAAAATAATGGCATTTTGACAAGATTGTGATTGATGATATATAAGACAGGAAGAAAATTCTCTGACTCTCTTTACTTACTTTAGTTAAAAATCTTGAGCAGATCCTTATGAGACTGAAGAGTTTTGAGTTTTCAGTTATAGCCTAAAAGGGAAGAATCCTATGAAAAGAGGAAAAATTACAGCCATGTTACTCACTGAGCTATGGGACTTGGCATAGCAAATATAAAACTGTACAGAAAGAATCAAAGTCTATTTTACACAAACCTGAGTCCAGTGAGGTTGTAAGTTGAGCTCTGTATACTGTAAAGAATCATAACTGTGTTTCCAAAATAATCTGGAAGGTACAGAAAGTTTTAATCTGATAATGCTGGTCTTTTTACATTGTACTATCTTTTCACCAGATGACAAAATTTTGGACTGGCCCAAATTGAAAGAACTTGCAGATGACATATTGAAAGTTTAAATGGTGGAATTTGTCTTCGATAGGATAGGAAAAAAAACATTGTGGGAAAAGGATAAAATGCAGATTACCTGACGAAGCCTTCTCCCTTAGGATCACTGACCCTTTACCACACAATCCTGAATTGTAACGACCCTGAGAAAGAGATATTTTGAAAACATTGTGGAGAAAAGGAGAAATTGCTGGTAATCAGCATTTTCTCCTTTCCCTACAATGTTTTCTGTCCTAATACAGACAAATCTCACCATATGAGCCATATCTAACTTGCAAATGCTTTCAGTTTGGACAAGTGTAAAATTTTGTTGTGTGGTAAAGGGTTTAAAACTTAGGATTGTGGGATAATGTAGTAAAGATATTCTTAGTGACCTACTTTTTTACACTACAAGACACATTTCCAAAGTTGGCTAAGATATCATCAAGAGAAATATTCTGATCATTTCATCAGTATTGGATAGAAAATAAGGTTTCCAGAGTCCACACAAGGCTTTTTCTGAGATTTGTACCAGTGACCTATTTTTTGACCCTGAGTGACCCATTTTCAAACCCAAAACAAGATATCTGCCCTTTAAAAGACAAATTACATCTTTTGAGCCATATTTAATTTTTCATCTCCAAATGGTTTCATTTTGGACAAATATTTGCACCAACTCTTCAACAAACAGCAAAATTTTACACTTGTAGAAACTGAGAGAATTTGCAGACAACAAATTTAATGTTGCTAAAATGGTGTGACTTGTCTCTGAAAGGGTAGAAATCATTATGAGAAAAGGAAAAAATGCTAGTAGCTGAAATTGTCTCCTTTTCCACATGTTTTCAAAAGACTTCTCCGTCAGTCATTAACACACAGGATTATGTGATAAAGAGTTAATGAATGGACAATACCTGCAAGTTCTGGCAACACGACACAGTGACAGAACATCCAGAAAACTGAGTACTAGCTGTATCACTTCTTCCTGCAAATATTGAACAACACCACTCTGAGATTGAAAACAGGACACCCGATAAGCAAAAAGTATTAATATTGAAATATGTGGAGAAGTTAATGTTCTGTTCAACACACAGGAATCAACTGATTGAGGAACAATGAAAATGTCACCCACTAATGCTTCCAACTTGGATAACTATAAATTTTTGGTTTTTTGGTAAAGAGTTACTTGTTTTATAGATAGTCTCTTAACTCTTTACCAAATAACAAAATTTTAGACTGGTCCAAATTGAAAGCATTTGCAGACGGCACAATAAGAGTGCCTAAAAAATGAAAATTTAGTAAGGGTAGAAAACATTGTGGGAAAAGAAGAAAATGCTGGTTACCAGCATTTTCTCCTTTTCCCACAATGTTTTCAAAGCTTTCTTTTTCAGGGTCATAAAAAGTTGGGAATGAGAAGTAAAGAGTTAAACAACATTTTACTACAGACCACTGTTGAAAAAAAAAAAAACTAGAGGCGCTTGAGCGCCTGTATCGCTCCACAGGCCTGATATTTCTGTAATGGCGAAAAAGAAGTTTTTAACAATTACCATTCAATCCTGCATTTTAGCTCACTAAAGAAAAAAGGTATGGAAAAAACTTGTGAGAAAAGAAGAAAAAAATGGTAACCAGCATTTTCTTAGTTTCCCACAATAATTTCTATCCTTTTTTATATATGTCTTACTAATTTGAAGATATGTTGTCTGCAACAGGTCCTTTCACAAACCATTTTGGGTGGGGAAACATCAAAATATAGAAAATATGTCTTTCTCAGGGTCGTTAAAAGTTGTGATTGTGTGGTAAAGGGGTAATCTAAAAGAACAGCTAGGAGGGCAAATGAATGAATGTTATAGCAATATAGATCAACTTACATCAATACACCAGATAGAATGAAATATGCTGGCATACAATGAACGCCTAATCCCTAATAATCAACTTTTCACAGTTAGAATGTCTTCTGTGGCAAACAACACAAAATGGTCTACAAATGCATTTACATAAATCAGATATCCTGCTCCAGGGCACAGATTAATTCTGGTGTACTGAAGTTGCGGATCAGTTTGACTGGGTAACATTAATGCCTTATCACAAATGTAAAGCCCTGTCCCACTGTGTACCAGGTCACCAGGATTTACACCCCTTCTCTGTCCACTCTGCATTTACTCATTAGTAGGTCAACAAACCTTTACCAGAACTAATAAAAGTGCAGAGGTTCTCTTGTTCTATATCAAAAGGACTATAAAGTACCTACAACATGGGAGTTTTGTTATTAAAATACTTTTTCTTTTTTATCTTGGCAAGGTTACTCAGGCTTAGTAATAAGGCAAAATTGAAAAGCTCAAGTTGTGAAAGGTGCTCAAGCTTTTATCTTATTTATGGCCAGTGATATTTCATTACTAGTACTAACTAATAGCATATCATTGGAGTAAATTGTGATCTTAATACCAAGGAAAATGTGTGGGCTTAAATAGGACAGCCCTGACTAGGTCAAGTCAATCCAATTTTCTTCCTTTTTCTTTGTTAGTCGATAAAACTAACACAATAAATAGTTTTGGAGAAGAACATTTTTTTGAAATATAAGCCTTGTCTATAAAAAAATGTGTTTTTAGGTGTATAATTTTTTTAAAAGGAATTTGGTATACAACCACCATAGAAACAATTTGGCAGACAACCACCATAGGAACTTACCTGCAAAACAACAATGAGTTTTAGAGAAGAAATTTTTCAAAGATTTTACTTTATACCATAAAAGGAAAATGAGTCTCCCATAAAAGCCATGTTTTTTGACAGATCATTTTTTTTTAAAGGAATTCTGTAAACCTGTATCTAAGGAACATTCCTGCAAAATAATAATGCTATCCAAATAGCGGTTTGGGAGGAGAAGATTTTTAAAGGTTTTTTACTTTGGTTGCCATGGCAACCAGAATTCTTCATGGAACACAATTATTTGAAGGAATTTGAAAGAGGACCACCAAAGGAACATTCCTGTGAAATTTGGTAAAAATCCAGTCAATAGTTTCTGAGGAGAAGTTTTTTAAAGAAAAAGTTTACGGACGCACGCACGGACGAACGGACGAACGGACGGACGGACGCACGACGGACACAACGCCATGACAATAGCTCGCTGGCCTTTGGCCAGTGGAGCTAAAAATGCCCATAACAAGCACTCTCTCCTTTTGCCACAATGTTTTCACATACATTCATGTATAAGACCTTGTAGGAGACAATAGAGTGAAGGCTGAGTATTGGCCTCTCCCATCCAAAAGGTATGTGTCCCCATCTCGTGGAACTATAAACATTGTGGTGCAAGCAATGGTTTGGTTTCCAGAAAGCAATAATCCAAAGTGATTGATATCAGCCATTGAACTTGTTTTAAATTCAATGTAAAATAAGTAAGGTTAAACTACATATAAGACCTTCATTCAGGACAATAGTAATATTTAACAGAGATACTGTCAAGTTTACAGCTGCATATTTGTTTTAGATGCTAATTTTTCAATTTAGGAAGAAATATGCCTGATACTGACATTATCCCATGAGATGCCTTGTCACTAGTCCTATCCAACCTTTTATCCCTTTACCATACAATCAAGTGTTTTCATAACCATAAGGAAGAAAGCTTTTTAAAACATCCCTCTGCTGCAGATGCATTTCCAGTGAACGTTCGAAGGTGATAAAGGGGCACAACCATCTAAAAAATATTTGTAGGATTATCTGCCTTTCTGCTCTGGGTTCCCCATTTGAAATTTAACCCTTATCTTGCTAAATAAATGAAATGAAATTTAAAAGCCAATAGCAAAAACTCAAATTCTGACATTTCAAAAGTATCTTTTTGCAGAAACATATCTCCTTATTGGTCAGTGTAGATCAAAGATCAGACTGCACATTCTGTGCAGTCTGATCTTGATCTAAGCTGTCCGCAAAAGGTCAGTGAATCGTGCTTAGCGGCCCACAGGTTAACAGCTCGCCCAAATTTGAAATAAATATTTTCAATATTGATGAAGACATGAGAAAATGTCAAAGGTTTTACACAACAGCAATAGACAAGGCCAACAACACCAGGGCTATTACAATAGCCAAACTTTTTTACAAAAACAGGTGAACTAATAATCTAATGTAGAATACATACAGGTAACAGACCAAAGTATCCATTATCAGACTCCATAATCTCTCCCCTCTCATCATGGTCATTGTTCTTCCCTGATTTGTTTGAATTATGAGTTACCTCCCCTAGATCTGGTGATACATTCACAGTTAAGGCCCCTGATGAAAACTCTTGCAGTTGAATTCCCGTCACTCCATGCCTCTCTAAATCACTGATTGATAACTTGTTCATATCCTTCACAATGTTGTTTTGAGCCTGTGCACCATCTGTCGATGAAAAGGTGATCAAAAAAAAATTCTCACAATATTATATTAGACACAAAGATTTTTGAAAACAATGAGGAAAAAAGAAAAGATTCTGGTTACCAACGACCTTCAAAACCATCAATCAGCGACTCTACTAACTGAGCTATCCAGGCAACTGTTATTCTTTTATGTTCAAAATGTACTTATCCTGCATTGCACAATAAAAGCTAGATAGTATTACTAGGGAAATATGAAACTTTACTGAAAAAATACTAAAAACTTGGTTATTCCTGGTGTTTTCTACATGTGGTTCTGTCTATACATGTATTTCAGTTTTAAATCCATCTTTGCATGCAAATAAAAATGAATTGTCTTTGTAAATATTTTCTGAAAACACTTGTGAAACAAAACCTGGTTTATGCCACTTTATATTATGCACAATAGTCTAATTTTAGTGGTTAACCCTTTACCAAACAAACAAACCTGGAGAAGAGGGCTTTTGAAACTTACTGGGAAAGGAAGAAAATGCTGGTAAGCAGCATTATCTCCTTTTTCCATAATGTTTTCTAGCCTATCAAAGACAAATTTCATGATAACAAATATGTCATCTGCAAATGTTTTGAGCTTTGATTAGTCTAATACTTTGCTGTTTGGTACAAAGTTAAATAAAATGGTAATCCTTTTGCAGCAGGAAACTTTGTCTATGTATGTGAGACTTGATATGACATCATGGTACTTATTTGAATACCATCCTACATAATCGAAGCATGTTAACTCTTTACCAAGTGACAAAATTTTAGACTCATCCAAATTGAAAGGATTTGCAAACGACAAATTAAATGTGCAAAAATTATGAAAATTGTCTTTGGAAGGGTAGAAAGCATTGTGGGAAAAGGAGAAAATACTGGTTACCAGCATTTTCTCCTTTTCCCACAATGTTTTCAAAAGTCCTTTTCCTTTGGGTGGTTAAAACTCGTGATTGTGTGGTAAAGGGTTAATTGATCACTTCACATTCCTTCAAGCACTTGTAAAATTCTGGAGCAGAATCTAAAAATACTGCCAAAATTACAAACTTTTTGTAAATTTAAAGCATTTGCAGACAACAAATTGAGTGTTACTCTAAACATGGAATTTGCCTTTTAATCAGTAGAAAGCATCACTGGAAAATAAGAAAATACTGATTACCAGCATTTTCTCCTTTTCTAAAAATGTTTTCAAAAGCCCTCTTTCCTCAGGGTCGCTAAAAGTCAGGACTGTGTGGTCAGCTGTTAAGAGGCTACCTATCACTTTCACTTCGAGGAAATAACAGTAATTTTTCTGTCTTCAAACACTTCTCTTTCTAAGCAAATGAAATGTTCCGAACCATTGCCATACCACATTCATTTCTACAACATTAATATTGTAGTCTAGTATTAATACAAAAATCTGACAGCCCACTCTTAAGAGAGCTATTTAGGTTTTTTTTTTTATCTTACAAAACAAAAAAGAATTACTAATCACTGAATTAACCCTATACCACACAACAAATTTCAGACCTGTCCATATTAGAAAGGATTTAAAGACAAAGAGGTGAACATAGCTTAAATGATAGGATTTGTCTTCAAAAGCGTAGAAAACATTGTGGGAAAAGGAGAAAATGCTTGTAACCAGCATTTTCTCCTTTTCCAACAATGTTTTCAAAAATTGTCTTTTTCAAGGTTGTTAAATCTCAAGACTGTGTGGTAAAGGGTCAAGCAATAGTTGGCATATCATCAGTAAAAATAAAAGGCAAAAGTAAGAAAAAATATTTACAGTGGTATTTCATGAATGCGCTTTGTAGCCTCTTTAGGTATTTTTAGGTTTTGCACCAGTTTTGCAAAGACTTGTGGGAAGGTCACAGGATTAATAAAACTCATCGATTACAACGACTCATATTCAAATCAGTATGATGTCATTTTTGATTTAATAAAAATAGAAGATCAGAGTTACCAAGTTATTATTAATTCTTCTTTATTGTACATATAGGCCACTGGCCCAAGATACATAACAAAATATATAAATGAATATTTACAGTTATCGGATAGATTTAACTCCTTACCAAACCACAAATATATAGTCCTGTTCAAACTTAAAGCATTTGCAGACTTCAAATTAAGGACAGCTGAAATGACAGAATTTGTCTTTGATACAGTAGAAAACATTGTGGGAGGAGAAAAAAAAAAAAAAAGTGTAAAACAACCATCCCCATATTCAAACACCAAAAATGGGACCTTTTTATCCAATGTAACCGTATAGTTTAACCCTTTACCACACGACAAAATTTTAGACCCGTCGACACTGAAAGCATTTGCAGACCACAATTTCAATCTGGCTCAAATGATCTGATTTTTCTATGACTGTGAAGAAAACACTGTAGGAAAAGGAGAAAATGCTGGTAATCAGCATTTTCTCCTTTTCCTGCATTGTTTTCAAATGGCTTCATCCCTACGGTCATTAAAAGTGGGCATTGTGTGGTAAAAGGTTAAATGGTTGCAAAGAAAATTATATCTAGTTGTATTTATTGGCATTTCACCAAAAATTTTTATTTACAGCATAAAAACTAAATAGGCTCCTTTAATTTTTGTTGTCTGCAAAGTCTCTCAATAGGGCCCACTCTAAAATTTTGTGATCTAATATAAAATTAAGAAGAACAGATGAAATAAGAAAAAACTTTGTACACAGACAAACACCTGCATAGTTTCACCATACCATTGTTAGACTGGTCTTCATAGGGATTTTCTGTTGTACCAGTCAATTCTACACAGTCTAATTCTGTATAGTAATAGGCATTATGATGGCACATTTCTAATCGTATTAAACTGTAAATAAAGAAAAACAATAGTTATTGGGATTTGTCACCTGGTAAAGAATAACAGAAGACAGATAGGATCAAGGAGCGTTGGATGCAAACACTAGAATGGTTCCAGAATTCCAAGTTTCCTGATTTGTATCCTGGTTTATATAAGAATTTCATGTTGTACCAGACAACTCCACACACAGCCTAATTATGTAGAGTGTGGGTTATGGTGCAGTTGAAAGTGTATATTGCCTGTATAGTAAACTATATATCATAAAGCAAAGTATTTTATTTACTGGAAGTTTAAGCTTAAAGCTCAAGATGGGAATACCATTTCCAATACAATATCCTCTGGTACTTTACATCCAACAAATCCTAATGATGCATTGTATTGTACTGTATTGTACTGCATGGTGTTTAACGCCGTTTTCAACATTACTTCAGTTATATCACGGCAGCCAGTGCACCTATCCATGCTTTCCTGGAGTTTCTTTTACCAGTACTCCGCACAATATTCTTTCCAAGCCACTGGCTGCTTTCCCACATAATCATTGTCAAAACAATGGTCAGCAGTGAGACAGGAATGAATCCTGTTGTGATGACAATCATCAATCCTCAGAAAGAAATGGCCAAGCCAGGGACTGAACCAGTGACCTCCTAATCTCAAGTCCTGTACCCTAATGATGCAGAAGAAAATTATGTGAGAATCACAACAAAGTGTTGTGTTTCAGTCATGCCAAGCATCCATGTTGAATTCAACTGCTTCATACATATGAGCCATGCTCTGTGAAAAGGGGACTTAACGCATCTGCGAAAACTATCAGACTGCTCAGGCTGACCTGGGCAGAAACTTTTCACGTTTGGTCAATTTTCTGTATATCAAACAACCAGTCTACCACATGATTCAGTTGGTTGTTAAAAAAAAGTGGCTATTATGGATCCATAATTATGCAATGGATTGATTAGTACAATGCATCATGGTGATGTATTAAGCCCCCTTTTGCCAGAGCACAGCTCATATAAAAATTAACAGAATAAAGTCCCATATTTCTTGAAATGTAATGACATGTAAGCTCCCATTTTGATTAAACTGTTTTGACTAGAACTGTCGTAAAGCAGACAAATACAGCCCACCAGCACTTTTGTCACTAAAGCAGCACAATCAGAGAAAACTAAGTTTGCCTGTGACCTTGACCTTTGACCCATGTGATCCAAAAACAATAGGACACCTCCATGGGCCATGAGGAACAGTTGTATAAAGTTTCAGGGTCCCATGTCAAATGGCTTTTGAGCTAGAGCAGGGAAATGAAAAACGTGGACGGATTGGCTGATAGACAGACATGGTGAACCCAGTATACCTGCCTCTACTACCTAGGTGGAAGGTATAAAAATGATAACACTAACATTAGGAATGAATTTGGCTTATTAAAGATGTGAAAACTGCTTTTGAATTTTGAAAACTCCACATATGATACATACTTTCCTGCCCTTTTGTAAAAGTAAGTCTTCACTTTTAATATGCCAATCAGCTCTTTCATAAAACACCATAGTAGGCATAAGGATGGCACATTTTCAATCATTTTAAAATCAGTACAAACAATTTTGCCCTTCCTCCTGTTTTCAAACTAAGTCTGTTGCAAGCAAGCAATCTGCAAATTGCAATGTGCTCAAGTTAAAGTTATCAAAACAACATGGAAACATCAATATATGAGCCATGCTCTGACAAAATGGGGTTTAATACATCTCTGTGATGCATCATGCCAATTAAGTTTTTGTATAATTATGGAACCATAAAATGCATTATGTCTAACAAACGACTGTATCATGAGGTAGACTGGTCTATTAACATACAGGAAATTGATCAATAGCAAAAAGTTTTGGCAGTTACTTTTGCAGATGCATTAAGCCCCCTTTTCCTACAGCAAGACTCATACATTATGAGGATAAACATAGATACTCAGTGGATTTCTAGTCTCCAAAAACATTCACCCAAAAATGACTTTTCTCATAAGCAGAAGAATGGCTGCTATACTTTGTCCAAAGGCTGTACACCCCTGCCATTATTGAAGTTTTTACAAAACAATCTTGGATTTTTATGATCCTGCTGAAGCAGCATTTTTTTAAAATTGTTGGAAAAGGAGAAAATGTTTGTAAACAGCATTTTCTCCATTTCAAACAATGTTTTCTATCTTTCCAAAAGACAAATGCATCATATAAAACACATTTCATTCATTTTGTAGCCTTCAAGTGCTCATTGGGCGGGCTTAAATGGTAATAACAGAATTAGTTTAAATCCTAATTTTTTACATGTTTAAATAACATTTCAAAATTTCATTATTCATTTTTTACTTTTATTTCCATGCACCATACTATGTTTAAAATCACTGTGGCAAAGGAAAAAATTCTTTGTTATGTGCAATTTTTCTTTTTGCCAAAATGTTTTCTCTTGTATCCATATACTAAACCCTAACTGCTTACCAGGATTTTAAACAAAATTTTAAAACAAATCAAATATGGCAAAAATGATGGAGTATGGCATTGAAACAGAAGAAAACATTGTGGGAAAAGAACAAAATGCTGGTTACTAGCATTTTCTCCATTCCTACAACTTTTTCAAGAGCCCTCTAGCCCAGGTTCGTACAACTAGGCATTGTGTAGTAGAGGGTTAATTTCTGTCCATCATTCCTATATCAGAAGAACATTTTTGAAATTTGGTGTAAAGTTGTTACTGCAGGTTAAGGGTTAAAAGAAAAAAAAATCATACTTTGTTGCAAATGGACAAGGTTCTAAAACTGGACAGAATTTTCTGGCAGCTAGTTTGTCTGGTGGAATGTTTTCTGGTTCTCCCTCCCACAGTGTCTTCCATCTTGTGCTAAAAATATGTAATATTTATTCTTTAACCCTTTACAAGACAATTCAAAGTTTAAATGACATTGAGCTAGAAGGCTTGTACCCCTTAACCAAACAATACCAAGTTTTAGTGACACTGAGAAAGAAGCCTTTTGAAAATAATGTGAGAAAAGGAGAAAATGCTGGTCACCAGCACAAATTCCATCATATGAGCCACATCTAAACTGTCATCTGCAAATGCTGTCAATTTGGACAAGTCTACATTTTAGTCATGTGGTAAATAGTTAAATAAAACATTGAGGGAAAAGGAAAAATGCTGGTAATCAGCTTTTTCCCTTTTCCCACAATGTTTTCTACCCTTATGAAGACAAGTCTCATTATTTAGTGCATATATCATTTGGAAATGCTTTTAAAATGGACCAGTCTAAGACTGTGTTATCTAGAAAGAGGTCAAACAAAAATTCATTATGCTAAATTTTATCGTAAGTTAATGAAACATAATTTCGTGCATTCTATGAGAAAATCAACAGTGCAGTATTGACCCACTCATGTATAGGCAACAAAGTCCAAAAATTTGACAGGATGAAAAAAATTGATCTTCAACAGTGTGAAAGAATTTGTGATAAAAATGAAGAACTTCTTGTCAGAAAACAAGGCTCCTTTTCCACAATGTTTTCAAGAGCTTCCTTTGACTTGTACAGAGATAATTATCCAGGTACTGTAAGTTCAAATCCCAGCTATGTCAACCTTTGTTTGCCAGGATTGATTGATGAAAACTATTCCTCAATCCATGTCAAAAACGATTTGCAATCTCATTCTGAAAGAGGGCAGCTTATGGTTTAACTCTTTACCAAACAACAAAATCGTAGACTAGTCCAAATTCAAAGCATTTGCAGACAACAAAATAAATGTGGCTCTATAATTGAAATTGTTTTGGGAAGGTAGAAAACATTATGAGGAAAGGAGAAAATTCTGGTTACCAGCATTTTCTCCTTTCCCCACAATGTTTTCAAAAGGCTTCTTTCTCAGGGTCGTTGAAAGTCAGGATTGTGTGGTAAAGGGTCAAACAATCCCATGTTTTATTTGTAAACATATTTATTTTACATCGACTGATATACAAGTTCTTGCAACTTATACTAATTTCTCTTGATTCTGCTTCCTGCAAACTACACCAGTACTCACACTGAATGTGTGGGCCAATGAACAGTCCCAAAGTCCACACTGATTCCTGCATATTGAACTTGGGACTTTAGGACTGTGAGGCTAATGCTCTACCTAACGACCACAAACAAGACACAGAATCCTCGTATTTTAATGACCCTTTGGAAAATAACATTTGAAACATTGTGGGAAAAGGACAAAATGTTGGTAACTAACATTTTCTCATTTTCCTACAAAGTTTTCAACCCTATCATTGACACTCCATGATATAATTAATTTTGTTAAGTATGGTTCAATAAAGTGGCTTAAATAACAGCTTCTTTTCCCTCATTGTTTTCCATACTGTAGAAAAAAAAATTATTTCCTTTCCTGTAAAAATCTGTCCTTTGTGATAGAATTTTGGTAACCCTTCACCACACAGATCCAAGTTTATTTAAGGCCCCTTAAGAAAAACATCTTTTGAAAACATGATGGGATAAGGAAAAAATCCTAGTGACCAATATTTTCTTATTTTCCACAATGTTTTCTACTCTTTTTAAGACAAATTCCATCCTCTGAGTTGCATTTAATTCATGCTTTGCAAATGTTTTCAACTTGGACAAGTTAAACATTTTGTAGTCTGGTAAAGAGGCCATAGAGTAAGGGGCTGTCAAAAAGGACTCATTACTATTTCAGTCCTGTATCGACATCTGTGTCCTGGCCATTCTCGCAGGCAAGAATTCGTACCACACATCCTGGGTTGTAGGTTTCATACACAGTGACCTTGAGTGGATACAGCTTTGCTTGAAATGACAGCTCTGTAAAAAAGACAAGATAACCTAGTCTGTAAGCAAACAAGCCCAGAATTTTTCAACACTGAGGAAAAAGCTTTTGAAAACGTTGTGTGAAAGAAGCATTTTCTCTTTCTGAAACAATGTTTGTCAGCTCTTGAATGCAATTCATAATATCAGAGACACACCTAATTTGTCACTTTCAAATGCTTTCAATCTGGAAAAGCATATGAACCTTTTTACTCAAAGTTTCCCACACTTTCAAATACAAACCATACCTGAACCACCTCTAATTTGCTATTTATAAATGCTTTAAACCTTCACCACACAATGCCCACTGTTAACAACCCTATGGGAAGAAGCCTTTTGAAAACATTGTGGTGAAAGGAGAAAATGCTGGTAACCAGCATTTTCTCCTTTTCCCACAATGTTTTCTGTCCATCCCAAAGCAAATTTCAAATTTTGAGTCATGTTTACTTTGTCGTCTGCAAATGCTTTCAATTTGGAGAGTATAAAATGTTTTGTTTGGTAAAGAGTTAAATTAGACAAGTCTTAAAGTTTGTCAACTGGTTAGCAGATGAACTGCTAAATGATATAAATACTGTAAGCCAAAAGGACAGACTGTAATACTATGATTTCAAAACCATTTTCACCAAATATTGAGTAATTTATTGCCTAAATGAGACTGCATTCTTTGTGCCGTCTGATCTTCATCCAAACTGTTTTCAAAAGGTGCTGGAATTCTTGCCTTTGTTTAACAAATAAAATGGTAAACCACCATGAAAGTGAAAAAAGCAATACAGGTCAAGTCAGTCACATGAAGGTGAAGTCTATATCAAGATGTTGGACAACAGTATGGTTTACCCTTTACTAGTCAACCCCTTGTTTTGATGACCCTGTGGAAGACAACTTCTAAAAACACTGTGGGAAGACAACTCGCATCATTTGAGACTATTAACTATGTCATCTGGAAATGTCTCTAATTTGGACAAGTCTAAAATTTTGTCCTCCAGTAAAGAGTTCAGAGTTTATGTCATCTGGAAATGTCTCTAATTTGGACAAGTCTAAAATTTTGTCCTCCAGTAAAGAGATCAGAGTTTACTGTAGGATTGAGGATAAAATGAAGTTAATCTAGCATAATACCTATGTAATCCTGACTGTGGAAGTTTGCTGGTGTTCTGTAGAATGGAGCACGACTTGATGGCAGCGTGTCCCACCATGGCCCATAGATTCGCTGAAAAGATTATATAACAAGAGGGCCATGATGGCCCTGTATCGCTCCACTGGCTTATAAATATAAAACATGAAGAGAAGTCTTCACTATATAAGCCCTTATAAAACTTTGACCCCAGGGCTACAGTCGGACTAAATGGGGAATATGTGTATTAGAAGAATAATGTGCCAAATTTGGGAGTTCTTGGCCTTATGGCTAGTAACAAGACGGTTTCTGAACTTTTCACTCCATAAACCCATGTAAAACTTGTGACCCCTGGTGCAGGGCCAAACTTGATCCTAGGGCTGTAACTTGGGCCCTCTTTGTAGTTGTCCACTAGATAATGCTATAATTATGCAAAATTTGGTAGCCTAAGCCTTATGGCTATGTACACCAAGATTTAAAAGTTTTCCCTATGTAAGCCTATGTAAATCTTGTGAAACCCCCCCCCCCCTCCACCAGCATGAGGCCAAATTGACCCCAGGACTATAATTTGGGCACTTTTGGTAGACCCCAACTAGATCAAGCTAAATGCAAAATTTGGTAGCTCTAGGCCTTATGGCTAGGTACAGAGAGATTTTTAAAGTTTTCTCTATATAAGCCTATGTAAAACTTGTGACCCCTGGGGCAGAGCCAATTTTGACCCCAGGGCTATAATTTCAAGAAACATGATAGAGGTCTACTACATAAAGCTACATGCCAAATTTGGTAGCCCTATGCCTTATGGTTTCAGACAAGAAGATTTTTAAAGTTTTGTCTATATAAGCCTATGTAAAACTTGTGACCCCTGGGGCAGAGCCAATTTTGACCCCAGGGCTATAATTTCAAGAAACATGATAGAGGTCTACTACATAAAGCTACATGCCAAATTTGGTAGCCCTATGCCTTATGGTTTCAGACAAGAAGATTTTTAAAGTTTTGTCTATATAAGCCTATGTAAAACTTGTGACCCCTGGGGCAGAGCCAATTTTGACCCCAGGGCTATAATTTCAAGAAACATGATAGAGGTCTACTACATAAAGCTACATGCCAAATTTGGTAGCCCTATGCCTTATGGTTTCAGACAAGAAGATTTTTAAAGTTTTGTCTATATAAGCCTATGTAAAACTTGTGACCCCTGGGGCAGAGCCAATTTTGACCCCAGGGCTATAATTTCAAGAAACATGATAGAGGTCTACTACATAAAGCTACATGCCAAATTCGGTAGCCCTATGCCTTATGGTTTCAGACAAGAAGATTATTAAAGATTTCCAATATTTTTCAGTTTTGTTGCCATGGCAACCAGAGTTTTTGAAGGAATCAAATTCTTTCAAGAAATTCTGAAGAGGACCATGGCAGGATCATTTCTGTGAAGTTTCATGAAAATTGGATGGGTAGTTTCAGAGAAGAAGATGTTTGAAATAAAAGTTAACGCACGGACGGACGGACGGACGCACGACAGACACCGGGCCACGACATAAGCCCACTGGCCTTCGGCCAGTGGAGCTAAAAATACATACATGTATATGTACTAATCTCCTTTTATAACCTCATAACATGCAAAACGGTTCAACCTGATCCTTTTCCAAACATATTTCTACCCTTTCAAGAACAAATTCTATCTTGTTAGTCACATCTAATTTTTGTCTTCAAATACTTTCAATTCAGCCAAGTCTAATTGAATTGAATGGTGTTAAATGCCGCTTTCAACAATATTTCAGTCATATCAGGGCAACAGTTCACATATTCATGTATTTCCCCGGGTTTCACCAGTGCTAGGCCTGGGCTCTGAAGTGTCTTGCCCAAGGACGCTCCCACGAAAAACCCAATGAGTCCAGTGAGGCTCAAACCTGGGGCTTCCAGATCACAAGTCCTACACTTTACCACTGAGCCACACAGGACCCCTCAGCCAAGTCTAAAATTTTGTCATCTAGTAAAGAGTTTAATGCAGATATAGGTTGACGGGAAAATCTATTGATTGCATTTTGGGCTACATACATGTAGTTACATACAGTCAATCGTGTCATAATTGGTTTCTTCGGCTATTAATTTATTGCAACTAATTGCCTATGGAAGAGGATAAATCTAGGTAAATGTATCTCCTAAACTTTTAAGTTTCAAAAAGGTAAAGTACATCAAGGAAAGAAACAAAGAAGAACTACAGATTCAATAATTCATACATGTAAATAAAAAATACCTACAAATACACAGGCTTGTGTAAAATCTCCATAGTTGGGATATACGTTTGCCTTTCCAGCCAGATTACATGCCGTGTAAGAGATACTCAGTTCACTTCCATATTGGGAACTAAAGTCAGTGACAGCTTCCGCAGTCAATGTTGAAATCACTACATCTTTCTGAGGCAATGAAAAGTGATTGTCATCATTAAAGAGGCCATCACTGTACTTTTTGGATTGAAACTTCTTTAACACCCTAAAAAATAAAAACACAAGAATGAATTACAAATTCAAATACCTAATTACTTTTGTAGCAACCTGTCAAAAAAATTCCTTACTCAGACAATGTATTCTGTTTTCTCAATTCCCAGGTGGTACAAAATTCATATCTAGAAGGAAAACATCAAAGCAAAACAGACATTTTTTACATAATCAAATAAAACATAAGATACACGTAATTGATTTGCCAAAACCTGTAGTCCTGTGTAGGAACATATCAACCCTTTAACCCTTTACCACACAATTCCAAGGCTTAACAACCTTTAGGACAAAGTCTTTTGAAAACATTGTGGGAAAAGGAGAAAATGCTGGTTACCCGCATTTTCTCCTTTTCCCACAATGACAGACTCCTTCATTTGAGCCACATTTAATTCCTTCATTTGAGCCACATTTAATTTATCATTTGCAAATGCTTCCAATTTGGACTGGTCTAAAATTTCATCGTTTGGTAAAAAGTTAAGGGTTAAGCACAACCCTGGCCATTTCTTATCAACAAAATTGATCACAATCAGACTGCTTTTAGTGGACAGTCTAGATCAACACCCGACTCACAGGCATTCGTTTAGTGACAAACTTCACCATCTATATAATGTCTTATGTATTACATTATATAGATGGCAAAGTTTGTGACAAAATGATCGCCTGTGATCCTACTGCACCAAACGAGCAGCTTGATCTTGAATCTATCCTGTCTGCTATTTTGAGTGATAATCTGGCAAAACCACCCTTGTACATGTAACAGCAATGCTTTAAAATTTTGTCTATTTGACCTACTGAGAAAGTCCATTTCATTTACTAAGAACATAATCCTTTACCACAAAATCCCGACTTTTCATGACCCTGAAGAAGAAGGCTTTTGAAAACATTTTGGAAAAAGGAGAAAACTGATAACCTCCTTTTCCCACAATATTTTCTACCATATCAAAAACGTAAATCATCATTTGAGCTACATTCAAGTTCTCTGCAAATGCTCTCAATTTGGTTGAGTACAATTTTTTGTTGTCTGGTAAAGAGTTGAAGGGAACTATTCAAATTTTTATAAATTCACCAACCTTAGATGTAAGATTTAACTCTTTACCAAACAACAAAATTTAAGACTAATCCAAATTGAAAGTAGTTGCAGATGACAAAATAAATGTGACTGAAAAATTGAGATTTGTTGTAGGAAGGGTAGCGAACATTGTGTGAAAATGAGAAAATGCTGGTTCCCACAATGTTTTCAACAGGCTTACCTAAACAAGAGTGCCATCATGGCCCTGTATTGCTCCACTTCCTTTTAAAATGAATATATCATGCGCTTAATTGACATTGATAAAGACATGAATTGTGAGAAGTTTGTATGGCAATAAACTTTCACAGGAAAAAATACCATAGCCCAGCCCCCAGCCCCCAACCCCCCCCCTCCCCCCAGCACCATATTAGACTCATCTGAGCATAAATATAAACATCAAAATAAATCACTCTCACTGAAATCTGAACATTTTTTGGCAAAAAACTTGAATACCAGATACCATCATGTTCAAGTGCAGAGTGATAATCAAGGGAGGTCAATTATAACAAATTATATATATATCATAATTGGAGTTATTTCCTTTGATCAGTACTCATAAGTTTAAATATTGACTTCATATACTAAAAGAATATTTTCAAGATTTTCATAATTTTAAGCTGTTGTGCCATGTGTTACCGCCAGGTCTATAGTTTTAAGTCTTGCTACAGGTCCATTAGATGAAGCTACATGAAAAATTTTTTAAGCCTAGACTTTACGGTTAGGAACCAGACAATTCTTTCAGTTTTCAGTATGTAAGGCCATATAAACCTTGTGATCCCCGGGGAGGGGCCATTTTTGGCCCTAGGGCTATAAATGGGACAATCATGCTGGAGGTCTACATTATGAAGCAGTATGCCAAATTTGGTAACCCTAGGCCTTAGAGTTAGGATCAAAAGATTTTTTTAAGTTTTCAGTATATAAGCCCATGTAAAATTTGTGACCCCTGGGGTGGGGCCAATTTTGACACCAGGGCTACAATTTGAATAAAATTAGTAGGGGTCCACTAGATGACGCTACATGCAAAATTTTCTAGCCCTACGCTTTATAATTTAGAAAAAAGATTTTTAAATGTTCACGATATAAGCTGACCCATGTAAAACTTTTAACCCCTGTAGCAGTACCAATTTTGACCCCAGGGCTATAATTTCAACATATTTGGTAGAAATCATCTAGATGAAGCTACATACCAAATTGGGTAGCTGCAGGCCTAATTGTTTCTGACAAGAAGATTTTTAAAGATGTTCAATATTTTTCAGTCATATTGCCATGGCAACCAGAGTTATCATTGGAATGAAACTGTTTGAAGGAATTCTGAAGAGGGCTGTGGCAGGATCATTTCTGTGATGTTTCATCAAAATTGGATGGGTAGTTTCAGAGAATAAGATGTTTGAAATAAAAGTTAATGCAAGCACACACACACGCATCAAAGACACATGACATAAGCCTACTGGCCTTCCACCAGTGGACCTAAAAACCTTTGGTAAACTTTCTATACTGTAGAATAGTTGACTAACTGACAACAAAACTGTTTTAAAACTTCACCACAAAAATAAAATACTGAAAGTATTTGCTGACAACAAATCAAATGTGCTTAAAATGATGGGAAAAATCTAGGAACAGGTTAAAACATTGGGAGAAAAAGATAGTTAAATGTAAACCATAACATCCGTCACGTTATTGATAGATTCTCACATTCTGCATACCTCAGGTGACCCTGTGCGCCTGACGGGCCCAAGATTGGTTTAGAGTTGAGCCATCTGCAACTTTTGAGGGCCTAGGGCGCAATGGCCTGCTCTAGACAGAACACTGGGTATGGTGCATAAAAACATAGGTGCCGTCAGCCTCCTCGAGCAAAGATGGCCTGACCTAATTCCAGTAACTTGGTAGTAATTACAGCAAAAAGTAATAGGTCCTTGCATTTTTTTGAGAAAGAACACTATTTAGAAATAAGAAAAATGGTACCTGTTTCTTTCAACAAAGATAGATCTACATAGTTAATTTAATTTTTTTACCTGTTTTTTGCCTTGCATTTGGCTGAAATACTGTGTGACATCTTCAAAATACATGTGTTACGAGATGAAAACAAAAATCACCGGTTCAAGGACACTCACGGAATAAAGACATTCAACGACACATTTACAAATCTTTTCCCTTTTCAGAACTTTCCTTAAGTGTAAGGACATAGCCTACATCTACATAGTGCACAATCAGACTGCGCGTTTTGAACAGTTTAACTTCGATCTATACATGCTAAATATCACTGGATATGCTAAAAGAGAATTCATACGGTTTGAATTAGGACTGCCCTATCCTTTTTGCAATTTCTCTCATGATTTATTTCACAATTAATCTACACTTATTGGCTTTCCAATACAGTCTAGTGATGTTATTCTCGTCCAAACAAATGATTTATTCAAATTCTTAGATCTACTAGAAATTACCTTCCAAACATTGTTTGTTTGTGTCTGTCATTGCTCAGGTATATCTCGTTTATTTTGAACCGGAAGTTCAAATTTTGCCTAAAAGGGAGGTAACCGAAATTATTGCAACAAAAATGACAACCTGCACAGGTGATGACTGCGAATGAAATAATTCCCTTCGCAGGTTCAGCTGAGAAATTTCATTTCATTAAAAAATCGGTTGAGTCGCAGATAAAAGTGACTTTTTTACCATATGTACACTCATTAATCTTTGTCCATATGGCTGAGCTTGCGCCGAATGAACATATATATATTGCCCGTACTTGACCGTTTCGTCTGCTGTTCACGGGGGTCAGAAACTGGGTCGCCCAGAAATTTTAATGAAGGTGCTGAATATTGAATTGCATTCACTTTTTTATAAGCTTACAGTCCTGCTAAATTCAGATTTTATTTCCAAATATAAGTAAAACCTAGAAGCTAACTGTGGATAGCTGGAGAAGATGGCAGATTACATTGTGAAAGAATCAATTGCTGTTATTCAGCTAAACAATCCACCAGTAAATGCATTGAGGTAAGATACTTTCCTGGAGTTTCTCTAGGTAAATTTCAGGTAAAAACTTAAATACAGCTAAAATGATATGAATGCAATAGGTCTCTGAAGTGGTAGAAAATATTATGAGAAGTGTTGAAAATGCTGATTTACCTAGTCTTTTAAAAGGCATTATTTGCTCATGGTTGTTGAAAAATTGTGAATTTTATGATGAGAATTTATAATGTTTTTGAAAGAGTAAAAAAAAACATCGGGCTTAAGAAGAGAAATGTGGATTATCTATTAAAATTTACTGTGTTAAACCGGTCTCCCTAATCAGCGTCAGGAAATGTCAGGAAGTGCCAGGAAATGTCAGGAAGCGTCACACCCAAATATTCCACTTTTCATGTTATTTTTGAAATAATAATGGAGTGTATGACATATTCTATCAAAAAAGCCTTTATTAGTATGTATTTTGATCCAAATATGGGATAAATCCACCTACCGACTTAGCATCACGATAACTGTACGAGCGTCGAGAGGTGTGAAGTCAGTAGAGAATTAGCGTCACGAAATATGTCGGATAAATGTAGGAGCGTCAGAGAATATAACAATTACAACAAATGAGTATTATAATGAATTTCGACATTATAAGTGACAAAAAACAGAAACAAGAAATATCAATTAACTTACCTTTCCAAATAATGCAAATTCCATAATCCTAATGAAGGCGTATTTAGGCGTCACAAGATCCAACCACTGTATTACGCGCTAGTTAGCGGCACGAAAAATTTAGCGTCACGAGATCCAACCACTGTATTAGGGATTAGCCACAGGAAGTATTCAGCGTCATGAGAACCAACCTGTTACCACTGTATTACAGACTAGTAACAACATGTATTTCAACGTCACGAGATTTAATAACTATATTATGGATAAGCGTCAAGATAATATTCAGCGTCAGGAGGTTAAAAAAGTCTTTTAGAAACATTGTGGGAATAGGATAAATAACTCGCTTTTCACAAACTGTAAGGTCTTCTTTTCCCAAAAAGTTTTCTCTACAATTAGAAAACTGCTATTGATCAATAGAACAAGATTCAGTGCTGTTTTACAACAGATTACAAGGTCACAAGTATGGATGTACAGCCACGAGAAAATGTATTAAACGTCACGAGATGCAACTTAACATTGTGGGAATATGATAAATAGCTCGTTTATCGAATAATGTTTTTGTTTAAGAGTTTAATTTTTTTTCTTGATAAAGTGATAAGATGAATATTCTCCTTCTGCTATACACTGTCGCTATACATGTAATACACGCTTGCATGCATTACCAATACCAATTAATGCGAGCATGCTTTTTCACACCTTTTTTTATCAGAAACTGACGCATTTATCAAATAACTATCAAAACGGTTAATTATCTAGATTTATAACAATTAAAGTTCACCTGTGCTTATTGTTCATGGCAACAAACAGAAAAGATAATGAGGTGTTGAGAACATGTCTAAATTGAAAGTATATATATGTATATACTTATACATATAAGTATAGTTGTTTCTGATATCTCATTTTCAGTGTGAAAATTCATTATGATACTCATTTTTTGTCACTTGTTTTATTCCCTCACGCTCCTTCATTTATCCGCCATATTTCGTGACGCTAATTCTCTATGTAGTAATTGACTTCACACCTCTTGACGCTCCTAGTTATCCACCATATTTCTTGACGCTGAGTCGGCAGGTGGATTTATCCGTTATTTGGGTCAAAATACACTATAGTATAAGATATTTTGATAAAACATTTTATGTATTCCATCAATATGACAAAAACAACATGAAAAATGGAATATTTGGGCATATGGACATTTCCTGACACTTCCTGACATTTCCTGACGCTGATTAGGGAGACCCATTTTTGTCCATTAAAGGACAAAAATGTAGACCTATCCAATTCAGAGGCATTTGCAGAAAACAGTTTAAAATTGGCTCAAATGATGGAATTTGGCTTTGATTGGGTAGGAAAAATTGTGGGAATAGGAGAAAATGTTGCATGTTCTCCTTTTCCTGCAGTGTTTTTGAATGGCATCTTTCTGAGGGTCATATTGTTTGGTAAAGGGTTCAAGTGAGCCTGACCTCTGCAAGGACAATAACACATAATCCCTGAAAAAGATGGCTATTGAAAATGTTGTTTTTAAAGGAGAAAGTGCTGGTAACCAGCATTTTCTCCTTTTCCTACAATGTTTTCTCCCTATCATAAAGTAATCATAATTTGAGCAGCACTCAATATATGGTCTGCAAATGCTTTCAATTCTGTTGGGACCAAAATTTTGTCACTTGGTAGAGTTAACACACTATCCCAAATTTTAATGACTTTGAGAAAGAATGCTATTGAAAACATTGTGGGAAAAGGAGAAAATGCTGATAACCAGCATTTCCTCCTTTTCACCAGGTATCATGTATAACATATACATATATAAATGTAATTTACAATCCCTATTATTACTCCATGTTTTCTATCCTATCAAAGAAAGAAATCATTGTTTCAGCCACATTTAATTTGTTGTCTTTGAATGCTTTCAATTTGGTGTGGTCTAAAATTTTGTTGTTTGGTAATAAGGTAACACAAAGCTAGTAAGAGGCTGATAAGAAATGTTACAGGTACCTGTAAACCCCATACTGGCCACTGTGTGTCCTCCAGAATGGAAATTAAGGATCTTATCTTTCTTAGTGGTTATAATGTTTGACCACATAATCCTGATTTTAAACAACCTGAGGAAGAAGGCTTTGGAAAACATTGTGGAAAAAGTAGAAAATGCTGGTAGCCAGCATTTAAATTTCTCCTTTTCACACAAGGTTTTCTTACCTTCTAAAATTAAATTATAACTTTTGAGTGACATAATACATTTTGTTGTCCGATAATGCTTTCAGTTTGGACAAGTCTAAAATTTTGACATATGGTAAAGAGTTAAGGTGTAGGATTAGATACCTGGAGGAAAAGGTTTGGTTTTTCTTGCTGGTGTTCTTAACTTAAGAACCCTTGCCTGTAACTAGTGAAACCTGGGACATACATGAACAAGTACTTTATTGCAGTGATATGACTGATATAATGTTGAAAGCAGCATAAAATACTAATTATTCAACCAAAATGGAATTCATTATATAGCTCAGTGGTAATGGACAACGTTAATGATACATGTACATGCCTGGCTTGGCAAAAGCCCCTTTTCAAGATTGATGAAAGTTATAATGACAGGATTCATTCCATTTCCATCACAACCACAGTTAACCCACGATTCGGAGGCTTGCTAAGATGTTTTTTTTTTATTGTGTCTTCACAGAGAAATAATAAAAAAATAACATTGGAACAACTTTTCAGACTGAAGGTACACTACCCAGAGTTCCAGATATAGGGAGTGATTTTGATGTCAAAATTGAAAATACATGTATTAGTTATTCTCTACTAAACCAAATGTTATGGGTATTCATTAGAATTGTCTCATCAAGATTATTCTAATGAGTACACACAACATAGGGTTTGGAAAAGAAATAATTGGATTTAGAATACCATCACTCCCCTTTATCTGGAGCTCTGCTACCTTTAGACACTAATTTGCCTTTATTTACAAATACATATGGGAGAGTAACCAGTGACTTGGGGAGAAGGTAGTTTACATGTGCAAATGGTACAGCTGACTGCTGAGCCCTAAGTTTGAAACCAAGAGTCTCTGGTTCACACAAAAAAATCTTATCAGAGTTTATTATTACTATGAAATTCTTGATTCAGCTGCTAATTAGTTCTAATAATATAAGTTGAATCTTGCTCAGAAGTACTAGTGGCATACAGTAATTGATAGGAAAGGTAATAGCTGACAGTGTTATTCATGTTTGTAGTTCCCATGTGCGCAATGCTGTAAGAGATGGTGTCAAAATGGCTAACGCAGACAAAAATGTGATTGGAGTAGTGGTATGTGGAAAAGGAGGTAATTTCTGTGCTGGTGCAGACATCAGAGAGTTTGATTCTGGAAAAAAAGGTAAACCAATATGTGTAACTGATGATACAGCTTTACCACACAATCCTGAGTTTTAATGACACTGAGAAAGGAGCCTTTGAAAACATTGTGATAAAAAAAGAAAATGCTGGTAGCCAGCAATTTCTCATTTTCCCACAATGTTTTCTACTCTTTCAGACACAAATACATGTACCATCATTTGAGCCACATTTAATTCATCATCTGCAAATTAATGCTTTCAATTTCAACCAGTCCAAAATTTTGTTACTTGTTTCAGAGTTAAACTTTTGGACTGCCATTCATAACTTATCTCTTTACCAAATGACAAAATTTTAGACTAGTCCAAATTGAAAGCATTTCCAGATGACAAAATAAATGTGAATCAAAAATTGAATTTTGTTTTGTAAAGGATAGAAAACATTGTGGGAAAAGGAGAAAATGCTGGTTACCAGCATTTTCTCCTTTTCCCACAATGTTTTCAAAAGGCCTCTCTCTCAGGGTCATTAAAACATGGGATTGTGTGGTAAAGGGTTACGATGGTTTAGTGGACAATGTGGATCAAGGTATGGCTGCATAATTCAGGATATTTTAGTCTATGATTTTGTCCAATCATTTATGAGATGTGAACAAAGAGCTTTGGAATATTGCATTAATTTTTTTTTTTTGTTGTTTTTGTTTTCTACATTTTCTTTCAACAAATGAAATATAAAAATCTAAATATTTTTGACCATCTGAGTGTGAATATACCACAATAAGATCAGTTTTGTACTAAAAATTTAATGATGTACAAAGTTATATTGTCACAAGATACTTTATCTAAATCGTGGCTGGTCACATGATTTGTTGGCATTAGCGTCTGCAAGAATCACAGAAAAATGAGGTTTAACTCGTTATCAAACAACAAAATATTGGACTCTACCAAATTACAAGCATTTGCAGACAATAAAATAATTGTAGCTGAAATAATGATTTTTGTCTTTGATAGGGCAGAAAACATTGTGGGAAAAGGAGAAAATGCTGGTTATCAGCATTTTCTTCTTTTCCCACAATGTTTTCTAAAGGCTTCTTCCTCAAGGTCGTAAAAAGTCGGGATTGTGTGGTAAATGGTTAAATAGGTAAAACGGCAAATTTCAAGAAGTTCCTATTCAAAACACATAATTTCGCGAACATCAAAAGCCCTTCCCACAAAAGCAACAAATTATTTCAAAACAAAACCTAAGACATTTCCACAAGGTTTTGCTGTTAATGGCTGTCATATGACCATGTCACTGAGTGGGATTTAAGGTCAGTGTATTTTTTAAATGCTGGTCTGTTCTTACTTCATGCAAATATGTCTGCATAATGAAATGGCTGTGCTGCGGTGAATGTGTCAAGCTCACTGAAATAATTTTACGAAAATTTGTATTAAAAAAAATAAAACAGAAATGTCTTGTATACTTGAAAGATATTAGGTGAGTTTAGTTTCAGTTTTCCCTATAATATTAGCTGACAAATACTGAGGCTTATAGTTATCACTATAAGTGTGGCCAGGGTATGTCTTGTGAAAGCTTAGGTTGTTTTTGGAAAGGTTTTAAACATCTTCATTAAAATGGAAAATCAATGTTAACCAAAGTATAATATATGAATATAATGTTGAAGCATCACTGCATAGGAGAAAATGCTTGTTGCAAGCATTTTCCTTTAGTCACAGTGTTTTCTAAAGCAGTCTGCTGCAGAACAATAAAAGTTGTCCACAGGGGGTAATGGGCTAATGGTACTTTAACCCTTTACCACACATTCCCAACTTTTAATGACCCTGATGTTGAAGCTTTTGGAAAATATTGTAGGAAAAAGGAGAAAATGCTGGTAACCAGCATTTTCTCCTTTCCCTAATGTTTTCTATACTATCAAAGACAAATCACATCATTTGAGTCACACTGAAATTGTCATCTGCAGATGCTTTCAATTTGCATGGGTCTAAAATTTTGTCATTTGATAAAGAGTTAACTCTTTACTGAATGACAAAATTCTTAGACCAATCCAAATTGAAAGCTTTTGCAGACAACAAAATAAATTTGACTCAAAAATTGAAATTTGTTTTGGGAAAAGTAGAAAACATTGTGGGAAAAGGAGAAAAAACTGGTTACCAGCATTTTCTCCTTTTCCCACAATGTTTTCAAAAGGCTTCCTCTTCAGGGTCATTAAAAGTCTGGATTGTGTGGTAAAGGGTTAAATCTTTACCAGACAAAAACATTTTTTGAGGGTCCAAATTGAAAGCATGTGCAGGCAACAATCTAATTATGACTCAGATGATGGAATTTGAGAGTAAAAGGGCAGAAAACATTGAAGGAAAAGGAAAAAATGCTGGTTACCATCATTTTCTCCTTTTCCCACAACATTTACAAAGGCCTCTTTGTTCAGGATCACTTGGACAAAGGATTGTTTAGTAAAGCGTTAATACTCATATACAGTTAAGCCTTTACCAAACAACAAAATTTAAGACTTGCCCAATTGTAGCTCAGTTGATATTGTACCAGACTTACAACCCAGGAATTGCTGGTTTAGTCTAAGCACGGCCAAATTGTTTCTGACGATTGATGATATAGTCATTGCTACAGAATTCATTCTTCTCTCACCACTGAACATTGTATGTGTGGGAAAGTAGCCATTGGCTTGCAAAGAATATTGTGTAAGGTATCTGAGAAATGAAACTGGAGGAAAACATGGATAGGTGCACTGTAATATTATTGAAACAATGTTGAAAATAGCATTAAACACCAAAAAAGATGTGTGTCCCTTTGTTGCAGGTGTTTGGATTACAGAGATAGGGGACATCATTGACTCCATGTCAAAACCTGTTGTGGCAGCCATTGAAGGGTTTGCTCTGGGTGGAGGTTTGGAGTTAGCTCTGATGTGTCATTACAGAATTGCCCTGAAAACAGCAAGGTATGTACTGAACTCATTACCCAACAACCTCATGATTTTATGAGCCTGATTATGGCTTTTGAAAATATTGTAGGAAAAGTAGAAAATGCTGATAAGCCAGCATTTTCTCCTTTTCCCAAATTTTTCCTGACCATGTGATGACAGATACCATTGTATTTATAAGCAAAATTTAATATGTACTCTGGAAATGTCTCTAATGTGGAAAAATGCAGAATCATAGCAAGTGTGTACCGCGGTATAAGAATCACTTTTACAGTTTTAAATGTCACAGCATTAAAACATTGACTTCTTCAATGTCTAGCAGTCTTGTAGAGGTTCGGTTTTTGCCAAACTATCCACTAGTTTAAATTTGAAGTGAAAAAAGGGAAACCCAGAACAGATCTAGACTAAAAACTGAAATATAGACTCCCTTCTTTTCTTAATGACATGAGAAAACTCATAGCAAAACAATACTTTAAGTTTTTTTATGAAGGAAAGTGCAGCCAGTATCTAGTTGACCAGCTTAGAGTCACAACAAAATGTGCCATCTCCAGCATCACTTGGCTGATCCAAGGTAGATAACATGTGGCGGCCTATTTGTTACCAGAAGCAGCAGAGCTGAAGATAGCTTACGCTATGCCATTGTAAAGCCATGCCTCTTTGTAAATAGAATTGTGTTTATAGAAAAAGAAAAGCGTTTGTGGAAACCAACAGTGTCAATGCACACCATTTCTCTACTGTAGCAGAAATGGCAGGTTGGCAGAGTAAACAGAATTTTGAATGTCTAACTACGAAGAAGTCAGTGAAATGTTGAATGTTCCCTTTTTTTAGTCATTAATATTATATCTTCAATTTTCAAGAGTGAAGCAATGTGTGATAGTTTTCAAACAACCACACTAAAAACATAGACTTTTTCACTTGCCTAAAATACTCTTTCAAAGTCGAATTTCATTATTTGAGCCACACTGAATATTTTGCCTTCAAATGCCTTCAATTTGGAGAAGCCTAAAAGTTTGTCAAGTGGTAAAGGGTTACGCTGAAATTTTCTTAGTCAACAGGGAATATGAATTCTTTTATTACTCAATGATTCAGGGTTGGACAGCCAGAGGTACAGCTGGGTTTGATCCCTGGTGGAGGGGGAACACAAAGGCTACCAAGGGCTGCTGGACTGAAGAATGCTCTGGATTTGATAACAACAGGAAACCATGTCTTTGCAGAGAAAGCACATCAAATGGGAATCATTGATCAGGTTTTGTGAAAACTATTCAAATATCTGTGCACTGTTGGCAGCGTGAGAGTAGTAAACAGCGTAATGAAGAAATTATTATATAGCAAAAACAGTGCTATAGTTGTCTGCAACCATTGTTCTGGCATAGGTGATGTTATATTTAGCTGCTTTGTACATGTATCCTAGGCTCTTCTTTATTGCAGTCATTGGTTTTTAGATGGGGATTTGTTTGGAGTATGTGCATATGATGAAGTGAAATTATAAGTGTTGAAATACCAGCCATTTAAATTTGTGACAGCATTTTGGTTACCAGCATTTTCTCATTTTCCTAATAAGTTTTAAAAAGCCTTCTTCCTCAGGTAATTAAAACCTTTGATTGTGTGGTAAAAGGTTAAATGGTATATTCAAGGCTTGGTTGGTTGAACATTTAAGATACCACTGAACTTGTAAAATTGACTGGTAAGCTTTTAACCCTCACAGCAACAATTAAACCCAAATGACATTTTCAGTCTAGAAATAAAACACAAATACATAATTGCAATTTCAAGTGTGCATTTGTACAGAACATCACATCAAAGTGATCAGCATAGATTATCAGCCACAAAGGCAACTATAGTAGTGAAAGGTCCTTCAAGAATTTATTAGATCTGCACAAAAGTATCTTTACAATTTGTAATATATTTACTAGTATCTCCTGGTTTGTAAATGTACTTAAAAGTAGATGAAACAGTCTATCTTGAAACTTTATATAAATTAATGATTGATTGATTGACTGAATAGTGTTTAACGCAGTTTTCAACATTATTTCAGTTATATCGCGGCGGCCAGTGCACCTATCCATGCTTTCCTGGAGTTTCTTTTACCAGTACTCCGCACAATATTCTTTCCAAACCACTGGCTGTTTTCCTACATAACCATCGTCGAATTAATGGTCAGCGGTGAGAGAGGAATGAATCCTGTCCCAGTGACTATCATCAATCCTCGGAAAGAAATTGGCCAAGCCAGGGATCGAACCAGCGACCTCCTGTTCTTAAGTCCTACACGCTACCGACTGAGCTATGGGGGCTTGGCTTTATATAAGTTAAGGACAAGGTACATGTACTATTCATGTACAGATTAGACAGCAGAGAACTGAACATGCAGTTTGATCTTGGATCTACACTGTCTGGTACATATATTTGTGAGGTATTCAGGCAAAACGACTCTCAATTGAACAGTGTTGGATTTTGTAGTAGACTGGAAAAGAAGAATTCATTTATTTTTTGCTTTAGGTTACTTGCTCCCTTTGATAGGGAGAAATAGATGAAATACAATTATATAATCAACTGGATTTTTTGTTTAATGTATCATTAAGAACAGATAACTGTAGCCGCATGTGATTTTAGTTTTAGACAAGTCGCTTGTGGGTACAGAGACGATTGCCAAAAGAAAAAAGGCAAAATCTCCGCACAGATTTAGTGTGCACATTTAACCTCTCAGTATTTTCACAAACTGATGACAAAACTAGAACTTGAACATACCTTTTGCTTCTTTATTCAGTAAGCCTTCATTTCAAATACAATTTCAGTGCTAAACATACATAAAAAACGGTTTGTCTTTTACTTGAGATGTTTACATTTGCTAAAATGGACACAGAATGGCTGCCAAAACCTGCTGTTTTTCATTTATTTTTTCAAGACTTACAAGTTACAAATGACTTCTAAAAGTGCTTTAAATAATGAAATGTTTACCAATTCATTTCAGTCATATGTGTCACTAAGAATTTAGTACATTTTACTGCAATACGGATTAAACAAACTAAACAAAAAGTCAGTAGCTTTTGTCATGAAAATTTCATGAAGGACTTGACAAGGTATGGTGCACAATAAAAGTCCAAATATGTAAGGAAGCATGGTAAACATCTCGTTATTGAGAATGCATCACTATATATACTATACATTGCATGGACACAAATTGTTTTTACAGTTAGTCAGTCAGGATATTATCGAGGAAGGAATAAAATTTGCCAAAGCCAAAGCCATTGTAGATCCAAGCATTGTTTGTTTACGGAATCAGAAGGTGAAAGTTGAAGGAAATTTTATTCAAGTTTCAGAAGGTGAGCAAGCTAATGTCAAACTTGTCATTGCTTTTAATTTCAGCAATTTTTTAATTTATTAATCAAACTGTAACTCCTTAGTAACATTTTCTTTAACTCTTTACCAGATGACAAAGTTTTAGACTTGTCCAAATTGAAAGCACTTGCAGATGACAAGTTGGGTTTGGCTGAAATAATGGGATTTAAGTCAGGAATGTGTTGTAAAGGATTAATGAGTAATGTTTTCTTATCTCAATGCTCTTTGCTCAAATTGTACATAAATTAAGTAATGGATAAACAAGCTTGAATATCCTTTCAGTGAACAGCTTTGAAAACTTGTGCAAATAGGAACAATCATAAATCATTCCTATAAATATTGATAATTAAGATGAATTAATCATTTACCAAACAATCCTGGTTCAACAAAACTTACAAATAAGACTTTTGAAAACATTGTTTGGAGAGCAGAAAATGCTGGTGACCAGCATTTTCTCCTGTTCTCATGATGTTTTCTTCTCTTTCTACTCTGACAAATTTCATCATCATCAACGCTGTCTGCAAATGCTTTCAATTTGGACCAGTCTAAAATTTTGTCATCTTGTAAAGCGTAAAGGTAAATACATGAGTGCACTTTTTTAAATTCAATATGAATTGGATTATTTTTAGAAAATGGTCAAACAGGATGAAAGATCCTGTAATGGATTTTCAGTTTATTGAATTCTTTCTGTTGTTATTGCCATGTTAAGTACATAAGTAACATCTTCTTTTGACTTTATGTTTTAGCTGCCATATCCAAAGTGAAATCTAAGTTCAAGGGCTATATTGCTCCAATTGTAAGTGATACTTTATTCTATTTCCAGTAGATTATTGTTTCCCTGTTGTAACAAAGGTGGAGTCTGAATAGTCCGAATTGAAAGAATCAGCAGACGACATATCAAACATGGCTCAAAAACTAAAATTTGCCTTTGGAAGGGTAGAAGACATTGTGGAAACAGGAGAAAATGCTGGTTACCTGCATTTTCTCCTCTTTCCACAATGTTTCCAAAAGGCTTCTTGCTCAGGGTTGTTAAGAGTTGACATTGTATGGTAAAGGGTTAATATATATACATAGTAAAATTAGTGTTGCACCCCTTGTGTTTTTAACGTGTTTAATTTTCTGGCGTGAATGATATGAAATGGGTTGGAAATTAGAATCTGGCTGCTGTATACAAGAACAAACAAGTCTGTTGTCTCTGAAATGGAATGAACTTAGGTATCCCTTAACCTCATGGCAGCAGCTACTGATCGAGCTGTTTCAACCTCTCGTGAGAGGTGTGAGACAAAGACTGCAAGCTGTTTTGCATGCCCCGGCGGAAGTACGCAATATTGCCTGATTTGTGTGTCCATTCTCTGCAGGTCACTTTCAACCTGTCGTAAGTTTTGTTTCAACATTAAATTCCCTGTTTTAACCAAACTTAAACGCTTCTTGTTTTTCTTAAATTTGAAAGCAACATCTAGGCAAAAGATTCCCACTTACCATGAGGTCAAGGGATACCTCAGTTCAGTTCATTTTATGGGCAAAAGACGAGTCTGTTGGTGTATGTAGCAGCCAAATTCTAATTTCGACCCAATATTATCTCATTCATGTCAGAAAATCAAACCCGGTAAAAAACACAGGGGGTGCAACACTAATTTTACTATGTATATGTACATTTTACAAGATGACAAAAATTTAGACCCACTCAAGGTGAAAGCAGATGACAAGTTACACATGGTTGAAATGGCTGATTTTCCCTTTAAAGGCTAAAAATCATTGTAGGAAAAGGAGAAAATAATGGTTACCAGCATTTTCTCCTATTCTTAGAATCTTTTCAAAAGCTTTATTTCTCATACTTGTTAAAACAGTAGATTATTTTAAGGTTAATCAGTGACCTAAACCTTTTGATGACAATGGATTTTTAGGTATTTTTGCAGACTGTAGATTTGTGCAGTCTCAGGTTGTATTCACCAATTCATTCTAAACACTGCACTTTGACAAAATTCCTGGAATAGCCATCTCATTTGCTGAGACAGAATGACAAAGTAAACTGTGGCTTAAAGGACAGGGTTTAATTTTTGAAAAGGTACAAAACATTATGGGTATAGGAGAAAATGCTGTTTGATATTTTTCCCAAAATGTTTTCAAAAGTTTTCTTCTTCAGGGTCATGTTAACTCTTTACCAAACGGCAAAATTTTAGACTGGACCAAATTGAAAGCACTTGCAGACGACGAATTAAGTGAAGCTTAAATGGTGATTTATATATTGGATAGGGTAGAAAATACTGTGGGAAAAGGAGAAAATGCTGGTTACCAGCATTTTCTCCTTAATACCAGCATAAGGTATTGCTCAAATGATATTGTGTTTGAAAAGGTAGAAAAGCATAGAAAGCATTGTTGTAAAAGCATGAAAAGTGCTACTTACTTGCATTTTAATCTTACACTGTTTTCATGGCCTAATTTGATAGCCCATAGATACATGCCATCATTTTTTAAAGGGTTGAAGTTTTCTGGTGTTGTACCTTGACACATACATCTTTTAACTCTTTACCAAACAACAAAATTTTAGACTTGTCCAGTTCTTAAGCTGTTGCAAAAGAAAAAATGAATATGGTTCTAATGATGAAAGTTTTCTCTGAAAGGTAAAAAAGATTGTTGGAAAAGGTTACCAGCATTTCCTTGTTTTTGCATAATGTTTTCAAAAGGTTTCTTCATCAGAGTCGTCATAACTTGGGATTAACCCTTTCCTGTACAATCCGAATATTTACCACCTTGAGGAAAAAGGCTTTTGAAAACATAGTGGGCAAAGGTAACCAGCATTTTCTCCTTTGCCTACAGTGTTTTCTGTAATTTCAAAGACAGATCTGACCATTTGAACTACAGTATATTTGATGTATACCAAAGCTTTCTATTTAGACCAGTCTATATGTAAAGTCATAAATCAGAGGACAGTATGGCAAATGAAGGTGTTGTTTTAGCATTCTCTTTTTCTTTTGAAGACTTTCTTCCACAAGCATGTCTGAAAAACCTAGTAATGCACTAATGCAATATAACATTTTCTTTTCACCTGAAGTTGACACCTATGGAAAGCATGTTGAAAAAGAAACATGTGCTAGTTGCAAGGAATTACCTCTTTTTCCTCAGTAATGATGTTCTGCATGAAGTTGATTAACAACATTTTGCTCATGTCAAAGGTTTTTCCTTTGTATAAATTGTTGTATTTTTTGTTGGATCTAAAAATACTTTGTACTGAAATAGAATTAAGTTGAGTGCTCCAAATGTCCTGAACTGAATGTATTAACCTGACTTTATTTTTAGCTCTGCTGTTTTCGAAGAAAAAATTGAGGATTTGTGATAGCCCTGTTGTTGTCTGTCTCATTGTGCAAAAACTTTGGCATTTCGTAATATCTCTATTAATACTGGAGATATTTTCTTTAAACTCAGACTGGTTACTGATTATCAAAAGGGGAACCAATGCAACAGGGGCAGGTGACCATCAGAATATTTTTAACACAGTTATGTCCTTTTTTTACTTAAAAATTTTCACTGAAAATCAAGCAACTGAAGCCAAGAGTTGACACCTCCATGCTGTGCTCTTGTTTCAGTACTGTGTGAAGGCAGTTCTCAACTCAGTTACAGTGCCATATGAGAAGGGTATAACATTAGAGAGGGAGTACTTTGAATATTTGAAGTCAGGTGGACAATCAAAAGCTCAGAGATATGCATTCTTTGCAGAAAGACAGATCAGTAAGGTATGCTATTTCAGGCAATGCCGAGTTATTTTGGACAGCACTTTGACAGACAAATAACCAGGATACAATTTAACAAACAGTTGTATAACACATCTTTGCCAAGATTTCTTGTTGTTCAGTATTTGTGATGTCTAGTAGTTTAATGAAAAAGACATCATATTTTTCTAATTTTTCTGTCATAATTTTGCAACTGCTGAAGTAGAGGGAACTATTCATTTTTAAGCCTGCATTAAGCTAACTCATAATCATCCAGTCTTGAGTTTTAACTCTTTACCACATGACTAAAATTGAGACTGGTCCAAATTGAAAGCATTTGCAGACAATATTTTAAATATAGTTCAAAAGATGGAATTTGTCTTTAATAGGGTAGAAAACATTGTGGGAAAATGTGAAAATGATGGTTAGCAGCATTTTATCCTTTTCCCACAATGTTTTCAAAAGGCCTCTTCCTCAGAGTGGTTAAACTTGGCATTGTGTGGTAAAAGGTAAAAGACCCTGAGGAAAAATGGTGTTAGAAATTTTGTGGGAAAAAGAGAAAATACCGGTAACCAGCATTTTTCTCCTTTTCCAATAATGTTTGTTACTAGTTCAAAGACACATTCATTATTTTGGCCACATTTTGTTTGTCGTCTGCATATCCTTTAAATTAAGAGAAGTCTTAAATCTAGTCATCTGGTAGAGAGTTAGCAAACAGTTGTATGATACATCTATGTACCTCAAGTACCTCATCGTCGTTTGCATCATTGTGCAAAAACTTTTACATTTTATAATATCTCTTTTATTACTGAGATATATTTACTTCAAACTCTGTCAAGTTGGTAACTATCAAAAGGGGAACCCATGCAAGAGAGGTAGGTAACCATCAAAATATTTTTGAAACATTTATGTCCCTTTTTCAACTTGAAATTTCAAAAACTTTGACATTTAATATCTTTTATTACTGAAGATATCTACTTCAAACATGCACAAGTTGTTGATTATTAAAAGGGAAACCTATATAACAAGGGCAAAGTTATGCATTTTTTTCGAGTTAGAATTTTCACTGAAAATCAAGCAACTGCAGCCAAGTATTGGCACCTTGTTTTATAAACTGTTTGTTTCTGTTGAATTACTTTGGAACATGAACTTGTATTTCAAATGACATTCTTACTTTATTCTAAAATCTTGAAAGATACTAAAAAGATTGTATTAAGATGTTCCCCAGCTTGCTCTATACCTGATACTACAGAATATCTCTGTTTATGTGCTTTCACAGTGGCAAATGCCAAATGGTGGTAATTACAAGACAGCAAGGCCTATGCCCATCAAAACCACAGGTGTGTTGGGGGCAGGAACAATGGGGAGTGGCATAGCCCTGTCACTTATCACGTCAGGCTTTCCTTGTGTCCTGGTAGAGCAGAATGAGGAGGTAAATTAATATCTTGCTCTTTACCAAACAATGAAATTCTGGAATGGACCAAATTGAAAACATTTGCAAACAACAAATGTTTCTAAAATGACAATTTCTGACTTTGATAGGGTAGAAAACATTGTGGGGAAAAGAGAAAATGCTGGTAACCAGCATTTTCTCTTTTTCTCACAATATTCTCAAAAGCAATCTCGTTCAGGGTCATTAAAAGTCAGGATTGTGGTGTAAAGGTTAAACAAGTTTTGTGATGTGAGGAAACGTGGGTCCATGTTTACCAACCATTCTTAATTTCATTCTGCTTGTAGGTCTGGTTCTAGGCTTGCAATGTAACACAACTTGTTATTGGCTAGACTGTTTGGTTTTGCCAATTAGAACTTGTGTTACTTTCAAATTTAAAAAATTCATGCAATAAGACTAAGAACGATCTTATTCCTTAGGCTACCAAGCATGACTCATGGACCTTTTGCAGACAGTGTAGATCAGAATCAGACTGCACACAATGTGCAGTCTGATCTTGAATCTGCACAGTCTGATAAGGAGATGTCTTGCCCCAAAAATTACCTTTGAAATAGCAAAATCTTGGTTTTTACTATCAGCTCTAAAGTTTAATTTCTTAGCCCTTGGAACAAATTTTGCAATTGATGAAATTCAAGCCATCCTTGAAATCTTGGATGATAAATGCAAATTAGCAGTTAATATATGAACATGTGTGAAAACAGTGAAGCAGAAGGTGGAAATTTTCACAAAAGTGATTTATTCTACTCTGACAAAATTTTCAAAAGCCTTCTAGTGTAGGTCAAAAGATAGTTTTATGTAGAAGGTGATATGTTGTTTATACTGCTGATCACACTGCTAATCAGGGCATCTGTGACAAAAACTTAAAATGGATATTTTGACACTGCCTATGTCAAGGGTCTGTAAATTTGAATGGACCACTTTTGTTAACATCATGGTGAAAGAAAAAATGTTTGTAATACACAATTTGTCCTTGCACCTTGATTGTTTCTCTTATACTTTTTATGTACACTTCGTTTTTCGGGGTCCTGAGTGGCTCAGTGGTGCAGACTTGCAACCTGTAGGCCCTGGATTCCAGTTTCACTTGATGCATGGGATTATCTACAGAGTGTCCTTCAGCAAGATGCTTCAGAGCCCTAGCCAAGTACTAGTGAAACCAAGGACATATATGGATTAGTGAACTGTCACTGGGGTATGACTGTGATGATGTCGAAAGCCACATAAAACACCATTCAGTCATTCAATCTTTTTCCTTATGACTATTTTCCATGTGGTCTGTAGCAATTTTGTTTCATTTAGTAATGAGGTAAATTCAAATAAGGTCTTTAACCTTTTACCACACAGTGCCAAGTTTTAACAGGCTTGAGAAAGAAGGCTTTTGAAAACATGGTAAGAAATGGAGGAATTGCTGGTAACCGGCATTCTCTCCTTTTCCGATAATGTTTCTTATCCTTTCAACCCTTTACCACACAATCTCGAATTTTAACAACCTGAGGAATATGTCTTGTGAAAACATTGTGGGAAAACGAGAAAATGCTGGTAACCAGCATTTTCTCCTTTTCCCACAATGTTTTCTTCCCTTTCAAAGATAAGTTTCTTCATTTCAGCCACTTTTAAATTGTCATCTGCAAATGCTTTCAATTTGGACGAGTCTACATTTTTATCATGTGGTAATGGGTTAAAGACAAATCGCATCATTTGAGACACATTTAAATTGTGGTCTGAAAATAAATTGTGGTCTGAAAATGAAGTGGATTTCTACGAGTCCAAACCTTTTTTTATTTGGTAAAGAGTTAAGGTAATCATGTATATTTTTCAGTTCCTAAAGAAAGGAGTTGATGCCATGAAAGCACAATTAATGGGAACAGTACAACTTGGGAAAATGACAGCAGAGCAGGCCAAGAAATGTTTTGCCACCCTTAAACCCACAGTGAACTTTAATGAGCTTAAAGATGTTGACTTGGTAAGATAAAATACAATCTTTTGTTATCTACATGTTTTTGAGACTATTATTGGCAAGAAAAGAAGAAAAGTATTTGAGGAAATACATGTATAATAATAGTATGTCTTTTTTGAGCCATGGTCTGTGAAAGGTTGGATGAATACTTCTGCAAAAAGTATCGACTCGGGTCAGCCTGCTCAGTCCACACAGGCTGACCTGCCTCGAAACTTTTTGCTATTGGTCACTTTTCTGCATGTAACAAGGACCGTTCTGGTTCAGGATTCAGCCAGTTGTCAGACAAAATGGATTTTATGGATCTATGATTATGTGATGACTTGCTTGGTACAATGCATCACGGAGATGCAGTGAACTCCCTTTTCCCAGAGCATGACTCACTGTTTTGGTCGATAACACTTGACAAAATGTAGGGGCCCTGCATGTCTCAGAGGTGTGGGTATAGGATACACAATCCCAAGGGGTCCTGCATGGCTCAATGGTAAAGTGTGGGACTCATGACCTGGAGGCCCCAGGTTGAAGCCCCACTGGATCTGCTGGGCTTTTCATGGAAGTGTCCTTTGGGAAGACACTTCTAAGCCCTAGCCTAATACTGGTGGAACCCCGGACATACATGAATATGTGAGCTGTTGCCGTGATATAACTGAAATAATGTTGAAAGCAGTGTAAAACACCCTTCAATTAATCAATCACAATCCAGAGGCAACAGGCTTGGTCCTCGTTCAAGGTACTGGATTTTTTGTTGGAGTGTCCTTCAAAAAAACATTTCAGAGCTACTGACAAACCCATGACACATATTCATTCAACCATTACATAACATGTAAAATTGATGGAAACTTAAAAAACTCACTTCAAGCAGTGTTTGTATAGGTTATAGAGGCTGTATATGAAGATTTGAAGTTGAAGAGGGATATTTTTGAGCGACTAGACAAACTCTGTAAACCTCAGGCCATCCTATGTACAAACACATCTACACTGGATATTGACAAAGTGAGTTGTTTTTCTTGTGAGCCTTTTACCAAACAATCCCGGGTTTTACCACCCTGGCTATGAAAGCTTTTGTAGAACATTGTGGGAAGATTGAGAAAATGCTGGTATCCAGCATTTTCTCCTTTTCCCATGATGTTTTTACCATATAAGAGAGCCTAAGGTCATTTGTACCAACTTTGAATTTGTCGTCTGCAGATGTTTTGAATTTAAAAGTCTAAAATTTGTTGTTTTGGGGAAATGTTCAGACAGTATTTGAAGCATAAGTTTTTATACAGACACTTCTAAACAAGATTATAGACAAAGTGGATTGTTTTATGTGAAGGAAGCTTTTGAAACAGAATTATAACAGTCAACCTCTAAAGCGCCATAGGCCAAAAAGGAGCCTTTGTGGACAGCAAAGATCAAGAGTCAGGTTGTATGGAACACGCAGTATAATCTTGGATCTACTCTATTTTTTTTTGTAAAGCCTGTAAGACACACACACACACATATATTTTTTTTTTTTTTTTTTTTAGCTGTCAGAGTCTTATTGATTCACTTAGCATTGAAAGAATTAAAATTTGAACAAACATTTTCCATACTGTATGTACATACTGTGAAACTCATGTAGTACTAGATTTTGTTGATTTAGTGGGTTGGAAAGTGATTGAGTAAAGTCCTCGACGAAAGATCAGTCCTTGACATATTCCATCTTAGTTGAGTTCAGCTTTCATTGATTAATTATGAATATGCTGATATTATCTATAAATACATGTACACTCTCTTTATCAAACAGAAACTTATTTACACCCAAGAACATATTGTTCACATAAAGATTGCATTTAGATTTAACCATGACTGAATTAGATATGTTACTTTTTCATTGTTTTGTATTCATTTCTGTGATAATATCAACTGACTTAGAGCTATTAAGACACAGCAGACAGCTTAAGGGACAACTCAGAAACAATGTTGTCTTCTTACAACCTTTTCTCTTTCTAGTTCAACATTAAAGAACAAACATTGACAGTAATAGATGAAAAATTCTCATTCAAAAAAGAAAGAACCCAATGTTCCATGTCTCTTATAAATCAGCCATGCTCTGGCAAAGGGGGGGCTTAATGCATCACCGTGAAGCATGATACCAAGCAAGTCATCATATGATCATGAATCCATAATGTCCATTATGTCCTAACAATGGACTGAATCACAACCGGACCTTTGAAATACAGAAAATTTACCAATAGCAAAAAGTTTCAATCCAGGTCAGCCTGCGCAGACTGCTCAGGCTGACCCGTGTTGATACTTTTTGCAGATGCATTAAGCTCCCTTTTCACAGAGCATAGCTCAAATTGTTATTTCATATATTCTTACAAATTTGAGGTGTTACTGCATATTTTCTGATTAATTTGAATTCTTGTTATATATAATTACATATGATATTTTTGTAGATAGCCAGTGCTACAAAAAGGCAGGACAAGGTTGTTGGTACCCACTTTTTTGCTCCATCCTACATAATGAAACTGTTAGAAAATATTTATGGTAAGAAGACCTCACCAGAAACTGTAGCTACTGTGATGAAACTTGGAAAGGACATTAAAAAGGTGGGCCAAGCATTTCACTTTTTGCTAAAGGCAAAATTTTGATTTTGTGCAAATCCAAAGCATTGGCAGACGTCATATTAAACGTGACTCAAACATTGAGATTTTTGCAGAAAACATTGTGGGAACAGGAGAAAAATGCTGGTTGCAGCATTTTCTCCTTTTACCACAATATTTTCAATGGAGTCTTTCCTTATGGTGGTTACAACTGGGTTAAATTGAAAGAAAGGACTGTATGTTTGAAAACAACATACAACCAGACTTTGTTTCGCAAGTTTCTGAGAAAATATTACCAACAGTAATATTTTTTATTTACCTGCATAGATAGCTTTAAACTATGGTATAGACACAAAGACATGTAGAATACATATGAAATGTCCTTTTTTTTCTTTTTCCTTCAAAGTTTCTGATCCCAGATTATCTTTTATTATGTTACAAGGGATAAATACATGTATAAATATGTTTTAACTCTTTAACGAATGACAAATTGTAGACTAGTCCAAATTGAAAGCTTTTGCAGATGACAATATGAATGTGACTCAAAAATCGAAATATGTTTTTGGAAGGGTAGAAAACATTGTGGGAAAAGGAGAAAATGTGGGTTACCAGCATTTTCTCCTTTTCCCACAATGTTTTCAAAAGGCTTCTTTCTCAGGGTCTATAAAAGTCAGGATTGTGGGGTAAAGTGTTAAACACGCCAAGTAGTAATTTGCATGGATAGCTCAGTTGGTAGCATAACTGGGCTTTTGTTTTGAACGTCATATGTTCAAATCTCAGTAATCGTAAATAGTTTTTGTGATATTTTTGTGGTTTTCACCAACTTTGGATAAATCGACGTCCTATCATTATTGCGACTGACATGCCACGGAATCTGAATATAATGTCTTTTAACTGTAGAGGAATCCACACTAAGAAAAAACGTATATCAGTTTTTCACCATCTTAAAAATTTGAAACATAATATTTACTGTTTACAGGATACCCATTTTACTAATGATATGTACAATACTATATACTCAGAATGGGGTATTGAAATTTTCTTGAGTTGTAATACTTCACAAAGTAGGGGAGTTGCCATATTATTTGGAAATCTGGATTATGAAATACACAAATCACTTTCAGACTCGGAAGGAAACTACGTTATACTTGATTTAACCATTGATGATCACAGGTTTACATTGGCATCAATTTATGGACCAAATCAAGACAATCCACAATTTTACACAAATCTTTTTGAGAAACTAGATTACATTGGTAATGATTCGTTTATGATTTGTGGTGATTTTAATCTAGTTTTAAATCCTGAGTTAGACTATCAAAATTATAAACACATCAATAATAAAAACACTAGAAATCATATAAGGGAAATCATTGAAAACAGGCAGCTAATAGACCCATTCCGCGAACTCAACCCCGAAACTAGACTTTATACATGGAGAAAAATTAACCCTATTCAGCAAGCGCGTTTGGATTTTTTTCTTGTTTCAACTGAACTTTCTAGCAATATTGTTAAATCATCTATTGAACATAGTTACCTTTCTGACCATTCCATCATATCTACAACTTATATATTCAATGAATTTGAATACATTTCTGGCCTTTGGAAACACAATAATTCCTTGCTACAAGACATTGAATATATTCATACAATTAATAAAAAAATAGATGATGTCATAGAACAATATGCCCTACCTGTATACAGTAGAGAATCATTGAAAGATATACCTCCTGATATTTTGCAATTTACTATAAATGACCAATTATTCTTAGACACATTACTAATGGAAATAAGAGGGAAGTCAATATCATATAGTTCTTACAAGAAAAAAACATCACGAAAACGCGAAGAAAAAATTAAACAAGAAATTATTTCACTGGAACAAAATTTATCAGAAATTAATTCAGAAAGACTAGAACTATTAAAAAAAGAGTTACAACAGATAACAGAAGACAAATTAAAAGGTTCAATGATTAGATCAAAAACAAAGTGGAGTTTAGATGGCGAGAAACCTAGTAGTTATTTTTGTGGTTTGGAAAAGAAAAATTCGTCCATAAAAACTATCCGTAGAATAGTTAAAGATGATGGTACCGAAGTTTCAAATCAAAAGCAAATTTTAGATGAAGTTAAGAGTTTTTATGCATCACTATATAGCAAAGGCAAATGTATTGAATCTGATAATAGTAACGATGACTTTCTTAACGACTTACACATTCCAACCTTAAATGATCAACAATCAGACGCTATTGAGGGAGAAATTTCCATTCAAGAAGCAGCACTAGTTTTAAAAAATATGAAAAATAACCGTAGTCCTGGTACGTCTGGCTTTAGTGCTGACTTTTATAAAGTCTTTTGGAAAAAAATAGGGCATTTTGTAATAAGAAGTCTTAATGAAGCATTTCATATAAACAAATTATCCGATACTCAAACACAGGGTTTAATTACGTGCATACCAAAAGGTGACAAACCAAAACAATATATTAAAAATTGGCGTCCAATTACGTTACTTAATACCGTGTATAAAATTGGAAGCGGTGTAATTGCAAACAGAATAAAACCATTACTACCATTGCTAATTAAAAGTGACCAAACTGGTTTCATAAAAGGTCGATATATTGGAGAGAATATTAGACTGATCTACGATATACTCCACTATACTGAGGAAAATAACATACCCGGCATTTTACTTTTAATTGATTTTGAAAAGGCCTTTGATTCCCTTTCATGGTCTTTCATTAACAAAACACTAAATCTTTTCAATTTTGGACCCTCAATACAGAAGTGGTTTAATGTTTTCTACAAAGATGCAAAGTCAACTGTATCACAGTGTGGATTCCTCTCAGATTTCTTCAAAGTCGAAAGAGGTTGTCGACAAGGAGACCCTTTATCTTGTTACATTTTCATTCTTTGTGCAGAAATTTTATCAATTAAAATTAGATCAAATCCTAAAATAAAAGGTATTAAAATAAATGGCACCGAATACAAACTTTCTCAATTCGCTGACGACACCAGCATTTGTCTCGATGGTTCAAGTGAGTCCTTAAATGAAACTCTTACCACACTTTCCAAATTTTCAGTAATTTCAGGCCTTAATGTTAACTTTGATAAGACACAGGTTATTTGGATAGGAAAGAAAAAATACAGCGCTGATACTATTAAAACAAGATGGAAACTAGTGTGGAATCAGCATCAATTCCAGTTATAAGGCATCATCTTTCATGTCGATTTATCGAAAATGATCAGATTAAATTACAGTAAAAAGATTAACGAAATCGAAGAAACTTTAAGGAAATGGAGAAGAAGAATTTTAACACCCATTGGTAAAATAGTCATCGTAAAAAACTTGCTTATTTCAAAGTTTAACCATTTGTTTTTAACCCTTCCAAATCCATTAGAACTTGATTTTCGTAAACTTAAGACTCTTTTAAACACGTTCGTTTATGGTAAATCTTTTAAGGTTAAACAATCAGTGATGATCAAAGATTATAATCAAGGAGGCCTGAAAATGATTAATTTAGAAGCTTTCGTAAATTCGCTTAAAATTACTTGGATCAGGCGACTAATGACTAGTGAAAGTAAATGGACGGAAATAGTCAAGGTGTATGTCGATATTTCTAAACTACCCTTCTGTGGTCAGTGTTTTTTCGAACTAGTTTCAAAAAAATGTACTAATAATTTTTGGGCAGAAGCATTTGACGCTTTTTCTAAACTAATCGAAAAGTTACCAGTCAAAAAGGAAAAAATATTTGAATATCCTTTATTTTTTAATCCAGATATTCTAGTTGGTTTTAAAAGTATTTTCATAAAGTCATGGTTTGAGGCTGGAATTAACTGCACAGGAGATCTAGTAACAATAAATAACACAATTATGGAATATAATGAATTTAAGGCAAAATACCACGTAAAATCTGATTATTTAACATATCAAGGAATTAAAACATCCCTTCAAAAAGCTTTAAAGAAATACCATGTCAAACAGCAAGAATTAAAACAAACTCAAAAACCCTTCTTCCCGCCTTACCTTAAAGCCTTACTGAATGATAGCAAAGGCTGTAAATCAGTTTATACTTGTTTAAACAATAATAATGAAATTCCAACATGTATAAGGAAATGGGATGAAATTTTGTCCACTAAATTTACTGAAGATAACTGGGAGGCTATTTTCCTCTTACCTTTCTCCGTAACAAGTGATATTAATATAAGATGGTTTCAATTTAGGTTAATCCACAGAATTCTTGGCACAAACAGTTACCTGTACAAAATAAATTATGTTGAAAATTCTGTATGCACCTTCTGTAAACAATTTCCAGAAACAATTCAACACATTTTCTGGACATGCCGGTACAGTCAAGCTTTAATTAGAAATATGCTACTAAATCATCACAACATATACGGAGATCTAACTTTAAATAACATGTTATTTGGATTTATAGAATCCGCATGCAAAATGAAAAATTTTCTGTTAATTCTTTTCAAAATGTACATTTTCAAATGTAGGAACATAAATGTAAAACCATCGATACAAGGAGCAAAAAACTACTTAACATTTCAATACAAAATTTTAAAAAATAAAGTATTGTTAAGTGAAAAACACGACGAGTCTATAGAACAGTTGGATGTTGTCTGGTCTCCTTTTATAGATTGAATTGTTTTTGAGTATTTAAATGCTGAGGTGCAAAGGAATATCATATTATAAAAATGAATATACAAAACATAACGAAACTGACTACTCTAGAGTCTGGCTATGGATAGTTTTTTTTTTTCCCCCCTTTTTAACCATACGTTTTTCAATTTTATATTGTCTGTTCTTTGTTTGTATTATAAATGTTATTACTCTTATATTAGAAAAACCAGGTGCTATTGGAGTACCAAGATTATGAAAATTTTGATCACTCCTATCCGGCAAGCCACTGAATCTCTATACCTTTCTGATGGCAGAATATACAAAAAGATCAATTATTCCCGATAGGCAATTTTAAAGATTCCACCTTATTTTTTTTTTTTTTTTTTTTTGAAAATAGTGTGTAATTAACCGTTTCCCAAAAGACAAATTTCAGACTATTCCAAATTAAACCATCAGCAATCGGCAATATTGTGATTGGTATACTTGAGATGTAGTAGTATGAAAAGATAAGAACCATGGTGGGAAACGGAGATATGTATCTTTTTGAGTTTTTTTTTTTTTCTAAAATGTTCTTCAAATCCAATATATCTCAGAGTCGTAGTAGGAGGTGATCGATATTGAAGAGGTCAAACTGGAAATTGTGGATCAGGATCTGAATGAATTTTTGCTCATTCTGATGCTGATCTGCAGTATTCGCATAACCAACAAAACGGTATATATTAACTCTTTACCACACAAGCTCGAATTTTAATGACCCTGAGAAAGAGAGTTTTTGAAAACATTGAGGGAAAAGGAGAAAATGCTGTAACCAGCGTTTTCTCCTTTTTCTAAAATGTTTACAGCCCTTTCAAATACAAATTTCAATTTTTGAGTCACATTTACTTTGTTGTCTGCAAACGCGACTGCAAATGTTTTCAGTTTGGGCAGGCCTAAAATTTTCGCCGTTTGTTAAAAATTTAAGGTGCAGGATCGATCTTACATGTTATTGTAATTTGTGTACTATATTATAGAGAAATAAACGAGGCCCTCTCTGACAGGACCTGAAGAAAAAAAAAAAAAAAAAAACTTTGGATAAACTGCCATTTCCTAATGATTTTAATTTTTTCTACAAAACATCACTTTCCTTTATAAAGATTTTTTTTTTCAAAATCTGTTTCTGTGCAGCTTTACAGAACAATTCCATGTTTTTAACAGCTGTGAGAAAGAAGACCTTGGAAAGAAGGGTGCTGGTAAAATGTACTTGAATGTATTGAAACCGAGATCAGACTACAATAGTTCATGTGATTTACTGCATGTGTGATTTATATATATGCTACGCTGGTGAGCCAACAAGGTGAGTCTAGATGCTTTTTAGACACTAAAATAACCACTAATCCTTTGAAAAGTCTCCTAGTTTCTCTTGTGGTAAAGATTGGAACACCCTGATTGTTTGATTAAAGGGATTAACCCTTTCCCAAACAAGCCCTGGTTTTCACGTGTCTGCAGTACAAGTCTTTTGAAAACACTGTGGGAAAAGGAGAAATTGCTCGTAACGAGCAATTTCTCCTTTTCCCACAGTGTTTTCTACCCTTTTTGAGAACTTTCTGCCATTTTCATCATATTTAAAATTGTCGTCTGCAAACTCTTTGAATTTGGACCAGTCCAAAATTTGTCGTTTGGGAAAGGGTTAAAAGAACTTTGTACTCTTTCAAAGGTTCCAGTTTTAGTTGGTACTTGCACAGGGTTTGTTGCTAATAGAATGAATGGACCATATGCACAGGAGGTAAGTATGCAGTTATTATTGGTTTTTGTGTGTTTAGTTTACTTGGATACCTGCACATGTAGAAGGGCAAATGTTTACGAGGGTTGTCTCAGAAGTAAAAGGAGTTTTCTTGAAGCTGCTTAATTGCCCCTCGCACATACAGCTGTACCTATATTTTTGTATGAATAAAATTCAACATATATGCCACCAACACATGTGCTCCTGATGAAATTTTATCTTACGTACTTTGGAGAATGCAGATTTCCAAGGTAACAGTCATGGTAGGCGGCGCACATCATTTTTTATTACGCAAAGAGAATGTTGGCTCTTTTATATGTCATAATGGCTATTCTCATGCTTTGTTTTTGTGCCGGAAATTTTGGCTGCACGACAAGTCATGTTACAATGGTATTTCCTGTTTATTTGGGGCCATAGCATTTCCAGTAGCTGAGATATACATTGTTTTTCATCACATCATTGTCTACAGAGAGGAAGCTTCATGACATCAACAGTGACATTGTTTTTGACGTGACGGGACGTTGTTCTGTGCACTGGGTGGAATATAGTGTTATATGTATTTTGATTGTAGTTTCATTATTATTCTATGTATTTTTATTAAACCTTGGGGAATTGATCATGAGATATGACACTTGATCCATGTGAGTTTTCTTGTTATCACGCCAATAATTGTTCATGTTACAGCAATAGTCCTTTTACTTCTACGACAACCATTGTACATAACTCTTTCTGTGCGTAACTTGCCAAGGCATGACATTTCAAAGTAATTTCTGATGTGGCTTAACCCATAATGAGCCAAATGAAGCCAAAACATGTTTTGTTTAGAAATAAGACAAAAATAAGTCTACACTGTCCATCCCGCAATCTTTAATTTTCTTGGATGACAACTCTTGCAGAAACAAAAAAATCACGGGCTCAACAACAGCCTGTGCAAAATAAAATTAAGAAATAATCTTTCTGTCATAACTTATTGTTCAATAAACCACGGTTGTGAGTTATGAGGCACATAGTGTACAAAAGTGAATGTGGATTAATTCTTACATTAGACAGAATGTAGAATGACGTGGATTTTACCACACTTCAGTTGCATTGTGCTTATAGAGAGGAATTCAAGTGTCAATTTAGAATTGTATGAATATAAGAAACCATGACGTAATCATGCTTAGGGGCATAAATGCTATTGTGGAATGCCGCTGGTGTAATTTCAACACAAATTTATTGGCGAGGAAGGCTTTCCAACTGTGTTAATTAATTTGTTAAATTTGTATCATGGATTGAATTTAACATATGCGAAGGGTTATGCCACCCAATCGCATCACGGATGTAAACAAGAAGAGGGCATTTAATCCATAAAGATCTACTTATAAATGCTCATTCAAATGGAGGGTGGGCAATTTCAGCATCCAATTTGACTTTGAAGAGGCAGTGGCATTGTGAAAAAGTAAGAAAGACTTTAAACTAGATATTTATTTTAAAACTGTTAATGTGAGTATTTAGATATATGGATATGGTTAAAACACTTGTTTCTTTTAAAGGATCCATGCTAAACCAAGGTTATTGAGATAAGTTTCATCTGCATTGTGCTCAAATGTTTTCACTCCTCCCATTTTGATTCTATGATGGGGGATCTCCTCCTCTCAGAGGTCATTCTGGATGCAACACTGCAGTGTTTCAGCTCAGTGGACAATGTAGATCAAAGACCAGACTGCACATTCTGTGCACTCTGATCATGATGTACAATGGCTGCAAAGGCAACTATAGTTGTGAAAGGCATGTTAAGGATCCTTTTAGAGGAATTTCTAAATTCTGTTGCTGTTCTCTTTCTTTGTTTTTATGAAATGAAAGGCTTAGTTTTATTTCTAGCTCAACTGTTTTCTAAGACAATGTTGAGGTATTGTCAAAGCCTTATCATCATCAGCAAATACTTTGACATTCGCAGATAATTTAGGACATTTACTTCAAATAAGGACTAGTCCTCTGTTTTAATAGGCAAGCCAATACCAATAAGGCATGTTACCCACTAAACATATTTAACTCAGTAATGCTGGGACACAATAAATACTACATCTCTGATTCCTTTGAATTTTTTTTTTTTCAGTTTAATCTTACTTTTGTAAATGTACCAATGAACCTTTTACCACACAGTCCCAAGTTTTAACAACCCCAAAGAAGAAGGCTTTTGAAAACATTGTGGAAAAAGGAGAAAATGCTGGTAACCAGCATTTTCTCCTTTTCCCACAATGTTTTCTGCCCTATTCCACAATATTTTCATCATTTGAGACACTTTTTTTGTTGTTGTCTGCAAATGCTTCTAATTTTGAAGAGCCTAAAATTTTGTTGTCTCGTAAAGAGGTGAAGAGCCTATACATTTGGTCTGGAAAGAAAATAGAAGAATGAGATGATATTTGTTGCATAAAATTGATAATAATGATGATTTGCTTTCTTAATAAATTGAAAGTTTTGAAAGCAGACTGTCTGCTGTTGATGAAAGGTTAGTCTGTTTATAGAAAATCTGTTAATAAATACAGCAAAAAAAGGAAGTCTTAATGCTTTTTATTTTCTCTATTTTCTCCCCCCCCCCCTTCCCCATCTCAGGCCACGTTTTTGGTTGAAGAAGGAGCTACTCCAATGGAAATAGATCATGTCACTCATGATTTTGGTTTTCCCATGGGAAGATTTGAAGTTCGAGACCTCTCTGGTGAGTTGTCTTAATGATTTTTAGCTCACCTAAGTAAAAAGTGCTCAAGATAAGCTATTGTGATTGTGCTGTGTCTGTTGTGCGTTGTATTGTGTCCGTCATGTATTGTGCGGTTGTCCGTTTGTCAATATTTACCTTGTGTGCATTCTAGAGGACACAATTTCAGCCATATACTCACGAAACTTGATCAGAATGTTTGTCTTGATAATATCTCAGACAAGTTCAAAATCAGGTCATGTCGGATTAAAAAGTAAGTCACCAGGTCAAAATTTAGAAAAACTTTGTGTGAACTCTAGAGGCCACATTTTCAGCCCGATACTCTTGAAACTTGGTAAGAATGTTTGTCTTGGTAATATCTTGGACAAGTAGGAAATTGGGCCATGTTGGGTCAAAATGTAGGTCACTGGGCTAAATTTTAGAAAAAGCTTGTGTGCACTGTAGAGGCCACATTTTCAGCCTGATACTCATGAAACTAGGTCAGATTGCCTGTCATGATGAAATCTCGTACAAGTTCGAAATTGGCTCATGTCAAGTCTAAAAGTAAGTCATTGGGCTGAATCTTGGACAAAGCTTGTGTGCACTCTAGAGGCCACATTTTTAGCCTGATACTCATGAAACTAGGTCAGATTGTCTGTCTTGATGATATCTCAGACAAGTTCGAAATTGGTTTATGTCGTGTCAAAAAGTTGGTCACAGGGCTAAATCTTAGGAAAACCTTGTGTACACCAGATTCAACATTTTCAGCCTTATACTGATGAAGAGTTGTCAGAATGTATATCTTGTTGATATTTCCTACAAGTTTGAAATTTGGTCATGTCGGGTTAAAAAGAAGGTCACAAGGTCAAATCTTCGAAAAACCTTGTGAGCACTTTAGAGGCCACATTTTCAGTCTGATATTATTGAAACTTGGAATGTTTGTCTTGATGATATCTTGGACAGGAACCAAATTTGGTCACATCAGGCCAAAAAGTAGGTCACTGGGCCAAATCCTAGAAAAGCATTGTGTGCACCTTAGGAGCCTGATTCTCATGAAACTTGGTCAGAAAGTTCGTCTTGATGATATCTTGGACAAGTTCAAAAGTGTGTCACATCTGGTTACAGAGTAGATCACTGGACCAAATCTTAGAAAAACCTTGTGTGCACTATAGAGGCCTTATTTTCAGCCTGATACTCATGAAATTTGGTCAGAATGTTTGTCTTGATGATATCTTAGACAAATTTGAAATTAGGTCACATTGGTTCAAAAAGTAGGTCACTTACACTCAATGTGTTTAACATCATTAAACCCAGGATCTCTTCAGCTTTATCAACCATAGATGACTTTATTCAGTTGATCGCTTTAGGGCAATGGCCCTCTTGTTCAGAATTGTTATTAGATGCTTTTCTAGATGTGGTAAACACTCCTCATCCCACGACTGTACAACTATGACTTGCCCCTTACAGTTGACACCATTGAAACATTTGGAAAAAGGAAAAATTGTATTTAACAAGCAAGTGCTCTTTGTCCTACAAAATTTTCCCACAATTTTTTCCACAAAAAAACTGTATTTTCCTGTGGGTCATGTTCATCCGTTGTATGATTCCATACAGCTTTTTGTATTTCTAAAAGTAGCAGTTACAGTAAAGGATATTGGATCTTTGTGTGATGTTTATCTACAGCCAATGATCATGCTTTATTCTCATTTCTCACATGAAACCTCATCTGGCAGTGTTTAACTCTGTACCAAAGGACAAAATCTTAGACTGGCCCAGACTGAAAGCATTTGCAGACGACAAAATAAATGTGACTGAAAAATTAAGATTTATTTTTCGAAGGGTAGAAAACATTGTGGGAAAAATGCCGGTTACCAGCATTTTCTCCTTTCCCACAGTCTTCTTTCTTAGGGTCGTTAAAAGTCGGGATTGTATGGTAAAGAGTTAAAACCCATGACTTATTTTTGATAATACATGTACAGTGGTGTATTATCATTTTTTGGAGCCTGATTTTGCTTAACTCTTTACCAAACCACAAAAATGTTGACTTGTCCAAATTGAAAACGATTGCAGACGACAATTTAAATGTGACTCAAATGATGTAAGTTGTCATTGATAGGTAGAAAACATTGTGGGAAAAGGAGGAAATGTTGGTGACCAGATTTTTCTCCCTTTCTCATAATGTTTTCAAAATGCTTCTTTCTTAGGGTTGTTAAAAGTCGGGACTGTGTAGTTATGAGTGGGTGAATCTGGCAAAACAAACTATAGCATTTGCCCGAATTTGTTCTACTGTACCATTTCACAGGAAAGTCATATCATAATTGCTGAGAAGTATTCACATGAAAGTTTTAGGATTTTCCTGTATTATAACAAGAAGAAATGGAGCAAAATTTTTAAGTTTGACAAAACTGTGAAAATATCTCTATTCCCTCCCTCTATAAACTGTTTCATTCCACTTTTGATGTAAATGTCACAGAAGTATCTTTTTGTGTATGTACAAATTCAAGCTGAACTACATATGTAAACATGGACCCATGAACATTATAAAGGTTAAAGTTGATGATGCAGGATGCTTGTTTGTCCGTCTGTCATCTGTTTTATTTGATAAACAGAATCTTTCATTTTCTTGTTAATGTATCATTATTATTTGAGCCATGCTCTGTGAAAAGGGGGCTTAATGCATTTGCAAAAAGTATCAACCTATGTCAGCCTGCGCAGGCTAACATGGGCCGAAAGTTTTTGTTATCTTTAAATTTTCTGCATGTCAAAGGATAATTCTAGCCCCTGATGCAGTCAGTTGTTTGTCAAAATTGGATTTTATGGATCCATAGTTAGGTGATGTCTTGACTAAAATGTATATGACACTTGCCAAGGCTCGCATTATGTTATTTTAGTCATCTTGTTTGATAGAAATGATTATACATAAACACTCATGTAAGATTCTCTATTTTTCTAGTACTACTATTTATATGCTTGCATCATTTTAGTCTGTCATGGGCGCAAAATTACCTCAGCTGTCAATGTGCCATAGAACAATACATTCATTGAAACATTCAGAAAATATAATCTTAAAAAGGGGGCTTGAACCCCTTGTTTAATGTAAAGGTAGAGCTTGTTATAAGATAATTTGCTATTTGAACATTTGTCACTATACTTCCAAAAACTGTTTGAAATGCAACATGTTTAGACTTTATATGGGTTAAGTCATTTCTTTGCCTCCCTTCCTGTACAACGGTTGTAACCTTGTAAATATTTTTGACACAATTATGCCCCTTTTTTGGCTTAAAATTTTTCACTGAAAATCAAACAACAGCCATGCATTTGCACCCGCATGGGGTGCTCTTGTTCAAATTTGCAGCAGACAACTTTGAATTAAAAAATCACGTTTGCAGAATTTGATGATTTAAAGTTGAATACAATCATAAATCTATTTAAGAATGTGGTGGCTACTGGAAAACCCACTTTCTATGAGCGATTTCTCTGTACAATGTAGTTTGTAAATCTGTTTTTCATTCAATGCGCAGGTTTAGATATAGGGTACACAATCAGACAAGAGGCAGCAAAAGAGTCTGGGGAGGTTTTGACATCTGAGTCAAGGTTCTTTCAGGGTCAACGAAACTGTAGTTTGATTGAAAAGCTAGTAGAGAAAGGAAGGCTCGGGAAAAAGAATTGTAAGTATGTGAACTGAATCTTTGTTGTATATGATAATTTTATACTTTACAATCCAGTTTCCATGTTTTTCACAACCTGGAGGAAGAGGCTTTTAGAAAACATGGTGGGAAAAGGAGAAATGGTGGTAGCCAGCATTTCCTCCTTTTCCCACAATGTTTTCTACTCTGTCAAAGAACTTAAGTTTATTTGTACTGCTTTCAAATTTGTTGTCCTCAGATTCTCTCAATTTGGAAGGGTTTAAAATTTGTCATTTGGGAAAGGATTGAAATAAAGTATAACAGGTTGCTTTTATTGCTGTGAAACTTTACAAATTTGGGGGAAAAAACGTAAGATTTCTTTTTGTATGACTTTTATTTTTACATATTCAAAGTGTCAGTAAAACTTCAACTGATTAAAATTTCTCTACAATAAAATCAACAAACATAGTGAAAGTTTTGCATAAAACTATAGTGTAATATATGAGCCATGCTCTGTGAAAAGAGGGCTTAATGCATCTGCAGGAAGTAGGCTGACCTGGGCCAAAACATTTCGATATTGGTCAATTTTCTGCATGTCAAAGGACCAGTCTACCTCATGATTTAGTCGGTTGTTAAAAAAGTGGGTCTTATGTGTCCATAATTATGTGATGGCTTCACTGATATCGTGGATCACAGAGGTGCATTAAGCCCCCTTTTGCCAGAGCATGGCTCATATACATAGTAACGACTATAAATTTAGACTGGTTAAAATCACCCTATACATTCACAAGTCACCAACACCATGAGAAACAACTTTTTGGGCCTTTTTCCATAATAGCAGCCATTCCTGCTTCCAGAAATCCAATATCGAGTACAGTAGTGTATATGCTACAAGTGAAAGAGTTTACGTGCGGTCAATTTATATTAAGATAATTTTTATGAATCCTGCCTGGGTCATAAAAAAAAGGTAAAAATAAGCAGTGCTTAAAAAATCCTATTAAACAGTAGTCTTGTGAGAGAAGTGGTGTAGGGGGTAGAGTACCGGCCTCTCACATCAAAGGTTCTGGGTTCAAATTCTGTGATGAGTTTGGTCAACTTTGTTACTACACACGTCATGTTGCATGCACCTGCTAAGGCTTCCAGGAATCAATCATTGTCATAAAGATCCTATTAGTTTTTAATTCTCTACGCATTGGATTTAACCCTTTACTAAACAATCCCAGGTTTTCACGACCCTGGAAAGAAAGCCTTTTGAAAACATTGTGAGAAAAGGAGAAAATAATGGTAACCAGCATTTTCTCCTTTTCCCACAATGTTTTCTACCCAATTAGAATCAGGTTTCGTCACTTGAGCCATATTTACTTTGTCGTCTGCAACAGTTTTGAATTTGGATGAGTGTAAAATTATGTTGTTTGGTAAAAAGTTAATAAGCAGGTCTAGTTTAGTTGCAACTAAGCATTGGGTTTAGCAAACATGTCCATACTTAAGTTTTAACTTCTTTATTCATTTTCTCATCTTTTTTTTATGCAGCTGAATTACAACAGCCATCGAAGGAAATACTGTCGCTTTTTTCCATCTTTTTTTATTAGCTGGTTTACTACAGCCATTGAAAGAACTATTTCTTTTCTTTTCTATTATTACTTAAACTCTCTTATTTATATGAAATTACTACTCTGTTGACTTCGCTGCATGAGAATGATAAGAAACACAAGAATCAATGGAGAACCAATTAGTGTGGCAAAGGAACAATAAGCGGAGTGAAACTTTAACTTGTTTTAAACAGGAGTCTGACTGAATTAGACCAAAATGTACTCTTACTGTATGGTATAATTGAGAGTGGCTGGACAGGCAACCTAACAAAATATTTGAAAACATTGCGACAAAAGGTTAAATACTCACAGCATTCGTGACAATCATCAAGAGAGATAAGTATACATGTAAGTTGCAAGAGCTTGTTTTGAGTCACATTTATTTTGTCATCTGCAAATGCTTTCAACTTGGACAAGTCTAAAACTTTATCATTTGGAAAAGGGTTAAGAATGCTGGGAGTTAACCAGGAAGGAGTCAAAAATTTAACCGTTTACCTCACAATCCTGAGTTTTAACAACCCTGAATGAGACAGGTTTTGAAAACATTGTGGGATAAGGAGAATATGCTGGTAACCAGCATTTTCTCCATTTCTTACAGTGTTTGTAAGTGTATTGCAGACAAATTCTTTCATTTGAGCTTCCTTTAATTTGTGGTCTACAAAACCTGTCAATTTTAACAAGTTTACATTTTTAGCTCACCTGAGCACAAAGTGCTCAAGGTGAGCTATTGTGATCGCCCTATGTCCGGCATCCGTCATCCATCGTCTCTCGTCCGTCAACAATTTCTTTAAATATTTTCTTCTCCTAAACCACTGGGCCAATCTTGATGAAACTTGGCAGGGATGTTCCTTGGGTGAAGCTCTACCAAAGTTGTTCAAAGAATTGAATTCCACCCTTAACTCTGCTTGCCATGGCAACAAAAAGAAAAAAATGCAAAATCTTTGAAAATCTTTTTCTCTGAAACTAGAAGGCGCAGAGCTTTGATATTTGGAATGTAGCATCTCCTAGTGGACCTCTAATAAATTTGTTCATATGATGCCCCTGGGGTCAAAACTGGCCCTGCCCTGGGGGTCACAAGCTCAAGCATAGGAACAAAGAAGGAAAACTTTAAAAATCTTCTTCTCTGAAACTTGAAGGAGTATGATGCCCTTGGGGTAAAAACTGGCCCTGCCCCAGAGGTCACAAGTTTGGACATAGGAACAAAGAAGGAAAACTTTAAAAATCTTCCTCTCTGAAACAGGAAGGCGTGGAGCTTTGATATTTGGTATGTAGCATCTTCTAGTGGACCTCTACCAAGTTTGTTCGTATGATGCCCTTGGGGTAAAAACCGGCCCTGCCCTGGGGGTCACAAGTTCAAACATAGGAACAAAGAAGGAAAACTTTAAAATTCTTCTTTTCTGAAACCAAAAGGCATGGAGCTTTGATATTTGGTGTGTTGCATCTCCTAGTGGACCTCTATTAAGTTTGTTCATGTGATGCTCCTGGAGTCAAATCTGGCCCCGCCCCAGGGGTCACAAGTTTGAACATAGGAACAAAGAAGGAAAACTTTAAATTTCTTTTTCTCTTAAATGGGAATGTTTAGAGCTTTGATATTTGATATTTGGTATGTAGCATCTCCTAGAGGACCTCTACCAAGTTTGTTCCAAGGATGCTGCTTGGGTCAAAACTGGCCGGGGGTCACATTTATGAACATAGGAACAAAGAAGGAAAACTTTAAAATTCTTCTTTGAAACTGGAAGGTCTAGAGCTTTGATATTTGGTATGTAGTGATTCTCTTCTAAGTTTGTTTTCCCATCTAAGCACAACGAATTCATTGAGTTCAAAATTGGGTCATCTTGGGTCATAAACTAGGTCACTAGGTCAAATTAAAGAAATACTTTGTTAGCACTCTCGAGGCCACATTATTTGCTCAATTGCCTTGAAAATTTGTCACAAAGTTTGTCTTTATAAAATCCCACATAAGTCTGAATTTGGGTCAACTGGGGTCATAAACTAGGTCACTGGGTCAAATTAAAGAAATACCTTGTTTGCACTCTGGAGTCCACATTTATTGCTCAAATGACCTGAAATTTGGCCAGACTGTTTGTCTTGATGAAATATCAGATGAGTTTGGATTTGGGTCACCTGGAACTATAAACTAGGTCACTAGGTCAAATTAAAGAAATACCTTGTGGGTACTCTAGAGGCCACATTATTTGCTCAATTGACTTGAAAACTGGTCAGAATGTTTGTCTTTATAAAATCTCACATGAGTCTGAATTCGGGTCAACTGGGGTCATAAACTAGGTCACTTGGTCAAATTAAAGAAATACCTAGTGGGCACTCTAGAGGCCACGTTTATTATTCAGTTGATTTGAAAATTGGTTAAAATGTTTCTTTTGATAAAGTCCAAGACCAGTTCAAATTTGGGTCACCTGGGGTCATAATCTAGGTCACTAGGTCAAATTAAAGAAATACCTATAGGGCACTCTAGAGGCCACATTTGTTGCTCAATTGACTTGAAAATTGGTCAGAATGTTCGTCTTCGTGAAATATGAGTTTGAAATTGGGTCACCTGGGGTCATAAACTAGGTCACTAGGTCAAAGAAATACCTTTAAAGCACTCTACTCAGGTGAGCGATCCAGGGCCATCATGGCCCTCTTGTTGTGGTTTGGTAAAGAGTTAAGCTAGAGCCCAGACAAACTGATGTCAAACTTCTATTAATGATTCCAGGCAAAGGTTGGTACAGATACAGCAGCCCAACCTCCAAAAAACCCATGGTTGACCCAGAGGTCACCAAAATTATTGATGAACACCGTCAGAAAATGGGAATAGAACGCCGTAAAATTAGCCAACAAGTGAGCGTTTTGCTGTGGAATTTTACTTAGCAACAGTCAACGTTTTCAAGTAGTTCTAACAAGTATATAATGTTGTTTTCAACATTATTTCAATTATATCATTGAGGCCAGTGCACACTTATCCATGCTTTCTGAGTTCTTTTTACCAGTAATTTACACAATATTTATTTCTGAGGCAATGGCTGCGTTCCTACTTGAAACACTGTCAAAACAATGTTCAGCGGTGACAGAGAAATGAATCCTGTCATAATGACTATCAAAGAGCAAAGGGTTTGGCAGAGTTGGGAATCAAACCAGTACCACCTGGGTCCATATTCACAAACCATTCTTAAGAATATTCTTAGTCTTATTCTTCAGAATTTTTAAAATTTGAAGGTAATACAACTTCTGATTGGCTAAACCATTTGGTTTAGCTAATCAGATGTTGTGTTACTTTCAAATATAGGATAAAGAACACTCTTAAGAATGGTCAGTGAATACGGATCCTGGGTCTCAAGCCCTGTACATGACTAGACTGCATGCCTTGGCCAGTTCTAACTTAAAGTCATTGAAAGAGATGCAATTAACACATGGACCATGCTCTGTGACAAGGGGGCTTAATGCATCTGCAAAAAAAGTATAGAACCATGTCAGGTAATACAACTTCTGATAATACAACTTCTGATTGGCTAAACCATTTGGTTTAGCCAATCAGATGTTGTGTTACTTTCAAATATAGGATAAAGAACATTCTTAAGAATGGTCAGTGAACATGGACCCTGGGTCTCAAGCCCTGTACATGACTAGACCGCATGCCTTGGCCAGTTCTAACTTAAAGTCATTGAAAGAGATGCAATGAACACATGGACCATGCTCTGTGACAAGGGGGCTTAATGCATCTGCAAAAAAAGTATAGAACCATGTCAGCCTGCACAGTCTGTGATTTCTTTGCTATTTCTAAATTTTCTGCATGTCGTAGGATCATTCAGTTGTTTGTTTGACAAATGGATTTTAGGGATCCATCATTATGTGACGACTTACTTTGTGTAATGCATTATGGAGATGCATTAAACCCCCTTTTATGCCAGAGCATGGCTCAAATGTAGGTATAAAATGCAACAACTAGTGATTCCTTTTTCAAGCACTAGACACATGCATGTAGCCAGTTGTTTAATATCTGTGGAAAGGCAAAAAGCAAAACCCTCCAACTGAAAAAGCTAGACCTCTGGCAAGCATTAGTTTAAGTCATTTACTAGATAATAAAATTTTAGAATTAAAGCATCAAACATATTGTAATTCAGGTTACTACATTTACCCTTTAAAGGTAAAACAAGAAAAATGGAGAGAATGCTGGTTACCAGCATTATCTCATTTTCCCACAATTTTCTCAAAAACCTTTTTGCACAGGTCATTAAATCATGGAAGATTTTGGTTAAGAGTTAAATGTGTCATACCAAACAATTTTTTCTGACAGAAGTTTGGCCAAGAAATCTGTGGCAGAGAAATTACTGGCTTTGTCAAGTTTATCATACATGTATATCTCTTTGTTTTAAAAACCTTTTCTTTCATGCCATAGAAAAAAGGTTTTCTGGTTATAAACTTTTGGCAGTCTTCATGTCAAGTTATTGTTTGTCAAATTGCATTGATATATTTGATGTGAATGAATTATGACGACTGAATTATTAGACGTGCTTGTATTCACAGACATCATCTTGGCATGTGAAAAAATTATGACTTTTCGGAGGCCTAGGCTATTATCTCTCTGACAGTTTATTGCCATATATACTGTTTATGGTTTAACCCTTTACCACACAATCCCAAGTTTTAACAACCCCGAGGAAGAAGGCTTTTGCAAACATTGGTAGCCAGCATTTTCTCCTTTTCTTATTATGCCTGTACTTCTCTAAGGATAGATACTATCATTTGAAAAACCCTTGAATTGTGGTCTGTATATTCTTTCAATATAGACAAGTCTAAAATTCTGCCATGTGGTATAAAGCTAATATCTCTGTAGATGCCAGTTAAATGCATGGCACATTTACTTTAGGCAGTGGACTGATACAAGGCCATTATGGCCCTCTTGTTTATTTTTGTAGGAGATATCGGAGAGAACTCATTATGCCATGATCAATGAGGGATTCAAGATATTAGAAGAGGGAATCTGTATGATGCCTGAGGAAATAGACATCATTTGGTAAATTTATACTTATTACATGGTTCCTATTTATTAAATCTGGAAGAAAAATTGTGGGAGTATATGATTGCACAATGTCCTTGCTTCTGTCCTGTCCATCTGTCTGTCTCTCCATCTGTTTGATCCTTAATTTTGTTTCTGAGCTATTTTTTAGCAAAAACTGGATGAAATTCAATGAAGCCCAATAAAGAGGACATGCACATGTTGTTAGCATTTTCTGATTTGATTGTTTTTGTCAATTATGGTCCTTTGATAATTTTAGTTCCCAATTTTGTTTCATCACCTTTTTCAGCAACCACTGAATGGGATTCAACAAAGTTTTCATGGGAGCTTCCCTATAAGATAGAACATGTGCTCATTACCAGCATGTTCTGGTTTGCTGATTGTTGTAGCACATATCACCCATTGATTTTTTAGGCCTAATTTTGTTTCAATGCTTTTACCCATCAAGCACTGAATGGAATTCATTGAAACTTTATGGGAAGCTACGCCATAAGGATAACATGTGCTTTTGGTCAGCAAATTAATTTATTCAGCACTTTGAAATGTTTAATTTACAGGTCCTTGCTATTTATTTTCTTTCTTTTTTCTTTAAAGGATATATGGATTTAGTTGGCCCAAGTTTAATGGGGGTCCAATGTACTATGCCAGTCAAATTGGGCTTAAAGCAATCTATGACAGAATTTGCTACTATCATGAAAAATTTCGTGAGTGTCAACATTTTTTATCTCAGAGTTTAGACAGTTTTTGATCACTGAACTTCCATTACGTATGCATGCTCTGTAAGCCACTGCTTTTCATCAGGATTCCATTTTATTCTAATATTTTTTTAGGTTTTAATAACCATAATTTAAAATTTCTGGATTGAATTAACTTTTTGATCCTTTTCTGTAAATTATTTTTTCAACGTGGTCAGAGATGGTCTCATCAAATTTTTTAAAATATTGAAACAGAAAAGAAATCAGTGCAGAAAAGCAAAGTGAGAATTTTTGCAAATCCAATGTCAAATACAGTATGGTATGCTGCCAAGACATGACTGGTAAAGAAACTTATACCTGAAAGACCAAAGTCACTGCTAACTTAGGGAGAGTCATTAAATTTAGATGACTAAAATTTTGAATAATTAATTACTTCAGAAAAAAAACTCCTTTGACTGATTTTTTGTTGCATCAGTATTGTTAATTAGGAATAATTGTAAGATACATTATAATTTGTTTTAACAATGGAAGTAGCTGTATATATGTACAAATATGATAAAAGGTATACAAGTAATGCTCTGTGAAAGGGTGGTTTAATGCATCTCAAACAAAAAAAAAAAAAAAAGCATCAACCTTCATGAGTCGAAGAATGCTGCTATTGATGAATTAATTTTTTGCAAGTCAAAGGATCATTCTCACTCATGATTCATTGCACTTTTTGACAAAATAGATTCATTTCATGTGATGACTTACTTGGTATAATGTATGCCGAAGATGCATTAACCCTGTATCAGTCCTGAGTTTTAACAACCCTGAGGAAGAAGGCTTTAGAAAACATTGGAGGAAAAAGAGAAAATGCACGAAACATCTTCTCATTTTTGTATATTGATTTCGTACCATTTTAAGGACAAGTTTCATGTGTTAAATACAGTTTGATTTATGGTCTCCAAATGTTTTGAATTTGGATATGTTTTATGGTAAAGAGTTAAGCCCTCTTTTCCCAAAACACCAATCATAAGTATCCATTTCTCTTTATAGCATTCAGTGCACATTGGGTGCCTAGCAGCCTTCTTAAAAAGTTAAGTGAGACAGACCTTCCCATGAGCCAATGGGGAAAAGCAGCCAGGACAAGCAAATTATAAAGATTGTATTGTCAGCAATATGGGAAAAAACTGTGATGGACTTAAGGAAATATACAATTACTGAAAGACTTTTTGTTTAAAAAATAACTTGTTGTAGTCAGAGTAAATCATGAGAAAATTTTCCTCCAAAAGGATCGATTGATTTTCGTACAGACGAGATACGTAGAACAGCCTGTGTTCTCTGAAATAACTTTCCAGCAATGAAAAGATAATTTTGTTTTTTCTTCGTTGTTTTTATGAATGAATAAATATAATATTGATGATATTATAATTAAATATGACATATAAATAATTAGAAAAGTGTATAGTTTAATTGTACAATGTATGAAAATATTGTATTTTCATATTATCGGTCAACTCTCTACCACACAATCCCAAGACTTAATGACCCTGAAGTAGAAGACCTTTGAATACAGAAATAATAGTTAAAATTAAAAACAAAAAGTGGAAAAACAATAGATGTATTTGTGAATCCATACTTTATCATCCTGATTCATAAAGATTCAAAGTTATGCTAGAAGCTTTTAGGAATGTACGCCAAGACTAGATTGGATACAGATTGGTAGAAAATAGCTATAAACAATACTTCTGTGAAAAAATCTAGCTTGTTTTTTGCTTCAAATTTCTTAATTTTTTTTTTTTTTTTTTTTTTCAAATGGGAAAAATAGTTTTTAAAAATATCATTGTTTACTGCAAATCTTTGTATAGAGTTTTAAAATATAGATTTCAGAAAACCTTGGATTTGTGCATCCTGTGTTTTCCAGACTTATCAACAAAAAATGTACCAGGGCTATTTCCCGAGCCTATAGGGGCTGTGTTTATAAACGACTGTTGCACAGGTTATATGCTAGCTAACCATGGCTAGGTGAATCATACGAGGTAGCGTTTTATTGAGTAAATATTTATTTTGAAATTCCCTGCATTGATTGCATTTTCTTCCGCTAGGTGGCATTTTTCAAATACAAACCTATCTAATTTGGGCATGCTGGGTGCAGAACTGGACTACTTTTCAAGACGACAATCAGTACAGCTCATTTGTGTTTTCCATAATCACAACCAGGAGCTCTTCAAATCTATCAATTCTAGACGACTTTACTCAGATGAGGGCTTTAGGTCCAATGGCCCTCGTGTTTAAAAAAAAAAATGAAAATGGGCTTTCCAACTTGGTTGATCATGGCATTTAGAGATTACATAGACTTTCAATAGGGAAAATTGGAAAGTGGCATTTACAGCAGATATTTTGACAAAACTTTTATAGAAAGTGCAGTCTTGTATCATCCATATGATTTTATTCAACTGGTAGTCTTTAGCTCATCTGTTTACAAGAAAACGTCAAGCTATTATTGTTGTGTGTTGTTGTGTTATATTAGCCTTTAAAGACTTTTTGTTTTTCCTTGTCAGTGCTCAAAGGACATTGTTACTAATTCAACTTATAGACTGAGTGTGGTAAAATGAAATAAAAATATGATTTATTAATCGGCCACTGTGGATTTTTTGCACTTTCCAGAAATGATCCCTGGACTTGTCCTCTATCAGCAATTTTTTGCACGCTGCTTATTTTGGTTTTTTACCATTTTGATTTGTTGCCAAAACCAAAGCAACGTAATGGAAGAAAATAGGAAACAGAAAATCCTTTGAAAATTATCTCCTTTCAATCCATAAAAGATCATGAGGCCAAGGCTATACAAAAATACTCATTATATTGGCCTGTACAAATTTATGTTTTTTTCCATTCTGTTGTCAACTCCACAGACTGTCAATGTGAGACATGTAGATATTTTTTTATTAGTATGTACAAATGTGATAGCAACTTTAAGCTTCTGGGCCTCATCTTCCTTCCTCTTCTCCCGTTCTGATGCCCAGGCTTTCAGCGGCTTCAGCGCTTTGATTGCATGTTGCTTTTATGAGCTTTGCACTTTCTGCTTAGGTTAGTTTTTGTCATCGTGCTTTGTCCGTCTTATAGGCGTCAACAATTACCTTATTACCTTGGTGTACACTCTAGAGGCAACATTTTAAGTCCAATACACACGTCAGAATGTTTTCCTTCATGATATCTCAGATAACTATTAAATTGGATCACGTCAAAAGCTAGGACACTTGGACAAATCTTAGAAAACCTTGTGTGCTCTCTTGAAGCCACATTTTCAGTCTGATACAAATGAAAGTTGGTCAGAATGTTTTTTCTGTTGATATCTCGGACATACTCAAAAACTGGGTCACATCAGGTTAAAAAATTGGTCACTTGAACAATTCTTAGAAAAACCTTGTTTTTTTTTTTTTAGAGGCTACATTTTCAGTCCGATACTCATGAAATTTCACTGGAATCGAATATTTTGATACTACTACTGTTTCGGACAAATTCAAAATTGGATTACGTTGGGTCAAAAAGGAGGTCACTGGATCATATTTCAGGAAAATCTTGTGTGCACTCTACAAGGAGTGTTCAAATATGAATGCATCTAAGCACTTAAAATCTGATTCTTCTGAGGTTTCACTGAATTTTTTTACTTTGTTCCCTCAAAGTATTCACCTCCAACACATGTACAAAGTTTCAGTCTCTCGATCCAATCTTTAAAGGCATTTTCATAGTCTTTTTTACGTATACTGTCAAGACACTTGAATATTACAAACCCAAGGTGTTTGCGCTGAACAAATTTTCGACCTGAAAGGTTGTTTTTTAGCTTTGGAAACAAAAAAGTCACAAGGGGCAAGGTCAGGTGAATACCCTCTGTATTAAATACCTTAGAAAAACTTTGTTTTCACTCTAGAGGCAACATTTTCAGTCCAGTACTCATGAAACTTGGTCAAAATGTTTTTCTTGATGGTATCCGGTACAAGTTTAATATTGGGTCACTAGAACAGATCTTGGAAAAACTTTGTATGCACTCGAAAGGCCACATTTTCAGTCAATACTCATAAAACTTGGTCTGAACGTTTGTCTTGATAATATCTCAAACAAGCTGGAAATTGGGTCACATTGAGTAAAAAAGTAGGTCAATGAGACAAATCTTAGAAAAGCCTTGTTTGTACTCAAGAGGTAACATATTCAACCATATACTTATGTAAGCTAGTCAGAACATTTGTCAATATGCTGTCCTGGATAAGTTTAAAATTGGGTCATGTCAGGTCCTGAAGCAGACCAATGGGACTAATTCCAGAAAAACATTAAGAGGCCTAAATATCAGTCCTATTCTAATAAAGACTGGTCAAAAGTCTTATGTGTTTTTTTTTTGACATCATAACAGCCTGGATCCCTTCAACTTTATCAATCCTACATTGACTTTACTCAGGTGAGCGCTTCAGGGACAATGTCCCTCTTGCTTTTTATTCTTTATATATTGTCTTATGATAAACATGTGACTGGTTATCTTACCTACTTACATGTATATGTAGCAATACTTTCATTCTAATCTTGTGTGTTGTGACTAATCAGTATTCTTTTCACATTGCCATATGCGTCATTTGCATTAGCTGACATTTTTAACACAGCGTTTTAGCATTGGTAGCCACGACAAACTGAACTACCGTTTGCATTTGCTGATCGCAAGGGCATTGTTTTGTAAATTACAGTTCACCAGGACATATTAAAATAAGGTATATTTTGAGTTACATATTGATCGCTGGTATAAAACCTTCATTGTGTTTTGTTATAACGTTCGCCAACTAGATATGGGCTCTGGCAAAAGGGGCTAAATGAATCTCCGTAGTCTATGATACCAAGCAAGTAATCACATAATTATGGATCCATAAAATCCATTTTGTCTAACAACCGACTGAGTCATGAGGCAGAATGGTCCTTTGACATGCAGAAAATTTACTAGAAGTCAAAAGTTTCGTCTCAGGTCGGACTGCGTAGGCTGACCTGGTCGATACTTTTTGCAGATTCTTCAAGTCAACTTTTCACAGATCATGGCTCATATTGTTATGCATCAGAAGGATTTTGAGGACATATTGAACTACTTTTTGCATTATACTGGTCGTAAGATGTTTTAAATGCCGGGTGGCTTGGTTCCAGTGATATGCTGAAATACTGTTTTAAGTTGTCCTCCAGATATACTTAATTGTTTTGCTGTTTACCGGTTAGAAGGACACGCTGAAATATTTTCTGTGGTATAATGGTAGGCGTTGCACAGGTCGCTAAGACTTTTTTTGTTACATCGGTCACCAGGCCATACTGAAATACTGTTTCTGTTATGGCCAAGACATGCTGAAATACAAACTGCATTTTGACCGTGGCAAAGGTATGTTGTAATACTTTTTTGCATTTTGCCAATATCCAAGAAATACTGAAGTCCTGTTTTGTATTACACCAATCACAAGGACATGCATGTATCGAAATACAACGGTAGCCATGAACATTGAAATCCTGATTTGCGTTGCACCGATCAGAAGGACAAACTAACATACTGTATTACACCAATCACAAGGACATACATGTATCGAAATACAACGATAGCCATGAACACTGAAGTCCTGATTTGCGTTGCACCGATCATCAGGACAAACTAACATACTGTATTACACCAATCACAAGGACATACATGTATCGAAATACAACGATAGCCATGAACAATGAAGTCCTGTTTTGCGTTGCACCGATCAGAAGGACAAACTAACATACTGTTTTGTATTACACCAATCACAAGGACATACTGAAATCCTGTTTTGCGTTGCGCCGATCACGAGGACAGACGCCAGTGCCATTTTACATTTGTTACGGGAGATTACTCCTTCGTAATAGCATAACTTCTTCCCGTATAAAATCAATACCTGACAACTGCGTTAGAAAGAATTCTCTATAGCTCAGTGGTTAGTGTATTGGTCTTTTAAACCTCAAAAATGAGGATATTCGCCGCACGGGTTCGGATCCCAGCCGGGGCGGTTTGTATTTGATCTATGCATTTGTTGCGAACTTTCATGTTCGTAAGATGGAGGCTCGCCCGGGATTGGCCTCTGAGGCATTTGTTGTCTATAAAATTGCCCGTTATTAGCCATTGAGCCATTTGTTGTCTAAATAACAGACTTGCTGCCTAACAAGGCTTTCCGTGATCAAATGATGACTTCTCTGAAGAGGGGATGTGTTCCTGGAGATCACCCCTTCCTTACAGCAAAGCTTCTTCCGGTATAAAATCAATACCTGACAACTACGCAATACCGTTAGGGCCATCGCCTATGAATGTGATAATTTAAAACGCGATACTCGATAGTACTATGATGATGATGCGAAATCACGAAACTACGATGATGAAAACGCGAAAGAACGATGACGATAACGCGATACTAGGATGTTGAAAACGCGACAATACGATAGTACGATGACGAAAGTGCGATATAATATCGTGCTTTCACTATCGTACTGTCGCGTTTTCAGTATCGTAGTATCGCGTTATCACCATCGCACTGTCGCGTTATCATCATCGTACTATCTTGTTTTCATCATCGTACTTTCGCGTTTTCTCCATCGTACTATCGCGATTTCTTCATCGTACTGTCGCATTATCTCCATTGCACTATCGTGTTATCATTGTCCTGTCGCATTATCATCATCGTACTGTCGCGTTTTCACCTTCGTACTATCGTACAAGTATTTTCATCATCGCACTGACGCGTTATCACCATCGTATTATCGCGTTTTCACCATTGTGTTATCATCATCATACTATCACGTTTTCATCATCCTACTGTCACATTATCATCATCTACTATCGCGGTTTCCGGTGCGCATGTGCATACACATTCAAAGGTGATTGCCCTAACTGTATTCCGTATAACTCTACTGGACTGCAACTTTTTTTTTTTTGGCGACGCAGAAAACTTTACGGGAAAATGCGAAAATTCTGGTTACCAGCATTTTTTTTTATTTCCCTCAAGGTTTGCAAAAGCCTTTTTCCTTAAGATCCTTAAAACTGTGTGTTGTTGTGGGGGAAAGGGTTAACTTGTTTGTTTGTAGCAGTATAAGAAGATTAGCGCATTTGTCCTTATCCTTACGATTGCAATCATGGATTTATTTTGCGGAGAGTGTAGGGCAAGATCAGCCTGCATGTACGTGCAGTCTGATCTTGCTCTGCACTCTCCGCTGCTCTATCATTAATTTCTGTCAACGGAACGCCATCCATTGCCATTTAACCAATTGAATTCTGTATAATCGCCAACAATTTAAATTTGGCAGAATAAGGGTTAATACATCTGAATTTTGACGAAGACCTTTTTTGATCAATTTCACTGGGAAAATAAGTGTTATTTAATGTGTTCCATTTGCCAAACTTTGAAGTGTGTTTTTTTAAAATTATTATAGCAAAAGAATGTGCGGTTTGTTTATTCGGTGTTTAATGCCGTTTTCAACATTATTTCAGCTATATTGCGACGGCTAGAGCACATATCTATGATTACTTTGAGTTTTATTTACCAGAACATTGCAGAATTTCATTTTCAAGCTGATAACCAGCATTTTCTCCATTTCCCACATTTTCTGTCTACCCTATATAAGACAGAAGTAAGATTTAATTTGTCGTCCTCAAATACTTTCTATTTGATAAAGTCCAAAATTTTGTTGTTTGGTAAAGAGTTAAGATGGAACTCAACAAAACATGTAGTGTGATCTAATTCTACACCGTCCGGTGTCTTATGAGGTATTTTGGCTCAAACTGTCTCATCTCACGTAATGTCTCTCCTGTCCGTTGCAGTCTGATCTTGACCTACGATATCGATTTCACCTCTTTAAGTACTACAAAATCCCGAATTTAAATGACCCTAAACCACCCCCCCACCCCCCCCCGTCTCACAGAGCCCGAATCTCTAAAAAATCATAGTACTTCGGGAGACAGCGTTTTTCCCGAATCACTACGAAGACGAGCCGTTCAGTAGACCCTCAGGGCATATTTCCCGAAGGACAGCGGTTTGTTTACGGACGGGCAACGACTTACGACAATATACATGTACTACGATTTACTACGCTTTCACCCCGATTTTAAGGATTTGGAAAACATTGTGGGGAAAGGAAAAAATGCTGGTGACCAGCATTTTTTTCCTATTTCCGTAATATTTTCTACCCGTTCTAAGACAAATTTACCCATTTGAACCACATTTAATTTGTCGTCTACATTAGTAACGTGAGAGTAAATGTCCATTCTAGCGCTCTGTGAGTTAATAATTTCTTCGTTAAAGAACCCAAATGCCCTAAACACTGAGCTATGAAAAACTCAACGGACATTTCCAGTGAATGGCAGCGGAAGTAATAAATGGAGAGAATGGAAATCATTCACATAGAACAATTTCGAGTTTCCCAAGTAAAAACAATGGGGAAAAAAGTAACAGAAATAACTTTTTATTTCACTCAGAAAATCTCAAAAACAGACAATTTTAGTTTATGAGTTTCCAATCTGTTTAGATCTTCTGTCAGAAAGAAAAAACATCGCTGATTTTTAACCTTTAGATTGCCAATAAACCAAATGGACATTTTCATTTTTGAAATAAAGGAATAAGACACAAATGAGAACATGATGAGTACATAATACCGTGGGGGCAATCGCCTTTAAATGTGTATGCGCATGCGCAACGGAAGGCGATAGTACGATGATGAAAACACGATAGTATGATGGTGAAAACGCGAAAGTACGTTGGTGAAAATACGACAGTACGATGATGATAACGCGACAGTACGATGGTGAAAACGCGATACTATGATTCTACGATGGTGGAAACGCGACAATGCGATGGTGAAAACGCGACAGTACTATCGTAGTGTCGCGTTTTCACCATCGTAGTATCGCGTTATCGTCATTGTACTGTCGCGTTTTCATTACCTTTCGTTTTTCACGTTATCATCATCGTACTATCAAGTATCGCATTTAGATTAACACATTCAAAGACGATGGCCCTAACGGTATTCCGTAGACAAGTGCTTAGAAAGAATTCTCTTTAGCTCAGTAGTTAGTGTATTGGTCTTTTAAACCTCAATAAATAGGGATATTTGCCGTACGGGTTCGAATCCCAGCCGGGGCGGTTTGTATTTGAGCTATGCATTTGTTGCGAACTTTCATGTTCATAAGACATTGCACCGGTCATCATGACATACTGAAATCCGGTTTTGAGTTTCATCGGCATGACGTACTAAAATTCTGTTTTGTGTTGCACTGATCAGTAAAAAATACCAAAATCATGTTTTACCTTGCACCAATCTCAAGGAAATACTGAAGTAGTGTTGATAATCACACTGAATCTATAAAGAAAAGTTTTCAATTTTGAGATTCAAGATACCAATATGTTTAACAGGTTGTCAGCCAGACTATTACTGTTGTCTGAAGTATCCCAGAAAGTTGCTTTTTTTTCCTGAACAAAATGTTACCGTTAGTCTTTTAGATTGAAGTGTCTTAATGGCAACCAAAGTATGTTTTTCAAGAAACTTTTTTTTCCTTCCCTCGTTCTGCAATAGACTTTTTCTAACACTGGCAGAAAAGGTGCAATTTTTGGGAACAAGCCAGAGCGTATCTTCCCACAAAAGTTATCATACTATTCAAAACGAAACATTTTCTTTGCTTATTTTTTAACTCGTGATGGTACCAATTCGTGTTAGGTCTAAAATGAGCATGTTATGTAATCAGTTAACCTATTTCCGATCGATCCCGTGTATTAACAATCCTAGGGAAGGGGCTGGTAACCAGGATTTTTGCCCTTTTCTTTTAAATTTTTCTACTCTGTCAAAGCCAAAACACGCCATTTAAAACAACACTGAATTTATCGTCTGCGTTTGCTTTCAATATGGATGGGTCTACAACTGTGTCGTCTAGTCACACTAAACAACTGAATGGAGGATATATTTTTTTGTGAAAGATCGAAATTTACTTTATCGAGAGAACATCATCGGTAATATTTTCACGAGTGTCGCAGCCACGAGTAAAAACAGTACGTATGATGTTCACGAGCTAAAATAAATTCAATCTTTCACCGAAAAAAAAATATTGTATTTATTTCATGCTTCTAACCCCTTTTTTGTTGGAACTTGCGAAGCACAGGAGAGCTCATAGTATTTCCGTATCGGTGAATTTATCAATTGGTAAATTCATTTGTCGAAACGGTGAAATTATCAAATAATAATCCACCATTATTTCCCGATAAACTACCGAAAAGCATTAACCCTTTACCGCACAATAACGCCTTTTAACGACCCTGGAAAAGAAGCCCTTTGAAAACAATGTGGGTATAGGAGAAAATGCTGGTAACCAGCATTTTCTCCTGTTTCCACAATGCTTTCTACCTTATCAATAGTCAAAGTACTGAAAGTACTGACAGACTAGCGAATTTGTTTGATTGATTGATTGATTGTATGGTGTTTATTAACCCTGTTTTCAACATTATTTCAGTTATGTAGCGGTGGCCAGTGCGAATATCTATGCTTTCCTGGTGTTTCTTTTACCAGTACTCCGCACAATATTCTTTCCAAGCCACTGGCTCCTTTCCCACATAACCATCGTCGAAACGTGAGCGAGAAATGAATCCTGTCGCAATGAGTATCATCAATCCTCGGAAAGAAATTAGTTGAGCATCAAACCAGCGACCTCCTGTTCTCAAGTCCTGTATGCTACCGACTGAACTGCAGGGGCTGTATGTGCTATTGGTTAACTATAAACCAGTTTAATTCTTAACCTGCTAAAAAGTGTTAAATGAAACTTTCAACCGATGGTAAACACCTGAATATTGCTAATGCTATTTCACTGTTACACTTTGGAGAAAATCTATCCTCTTATCGGACAGTGTAGATCCAAAATCAGACTACACACATTGTCTGCAAAAGGTCATTGAGTCTCGGTAGTGCTGGTAAAAGAGACTCAAGGAAAGCATGGACAGGTGCTCTGGCCGCTGCAATATCACTGAAATAATGTTGAAAACGGCGTTAAACACCATGCAGTCAATTAGTCAATATCTAATAGCACAAGATGTAGTCAACTATTTAACTCTCCTTACAAAACGAAAAAAATTACATCCATCAAAATCAAAGCTGTTGCAGACCATAAATTAAATGTGGCTGAACTGATGAAATCTGATTCCAGAAGGGCAGAAAACAATGTGGGAAAAGGAGAATATGATGGTTACCAGAATTTTCTCCTTTTCCCACAATGTTTACAAATGGACCCTTCCCAAGTATCGTTAAAACTTGGGATTGTTTGGTAAAAGGTTAATAGAATAATAGTTCAACATATTAGTTCAACTGTACACAATGATCTAAATAATGAATGACTGAAGGAATGACAAGGGTTCCCTGTCCAGTGGGGTTTGATATAGCTGGGATTTGCTACAAGTTAACCTAGTTGTATCTATTAATAGATTCATTCATAATGTTACAGTTGTGTAGGAAGAAGTGATTCTCTGCTTTGCATAGGTCACTCAATTTACATATAAGCAAATATCTTGTACCTTATAAATGACATCTTGTCCGTTTATTACTTTGTAAGACGACATGTTCAAATCGGAGAGGTAGAGATTTAGTGGTTTATGTCTAAATTGTCATGTATAACAGAATTAAGATTTCTAACAGATAGAAGTATTTTCTGTGTGGCAGTATTTGGCAACTGTGGGGTTTTGAATCTAGGTCAATCTTGATGCCTATAGACTAGCTTCGCTAGTTAAAAATGCACCATTTGATCCACACTGAAATTGTCGTCTGCAGATACTTTCAGTTTGGACAAGGCTACAAATTTGTCGTCTGGTAGATGGTGAACAAAATACCGGTACTATTATCCATCTACGTTTGTAGTTAGACCATGATGGAGGAGCACAGTGAGATGACGAGTTTGAAGGAAGATCAACCATTGCTGAAAAAGATCCAGCTTGGACTACAAAAGGTTTACTATGCTGTTTTCTCGCCGAATGATTAGTTAACCCTTTAGCACACAAAACCAAGGTTTAAGTACCTTGAGGGAAAAGGCCAGTCAGATAACATAATGAAAAAGGAGAATGTGCTGGTAACGCCGGGTTACCAGCATTTTCTCCTTTTTTCTACGATGTTTTATACCCTTACAAAGAAAAACACCCATCACTTGAGGCGCCTATTATATCGTCTGAAAATATTTTATAATTCGACAGGTCTAGAATTTTGTGGGCTGGTAAAGAGTTAAGATTTACACAGTGTGGAATCTTACAGGTTACAAATAGCGAGTTCTCGTACGTCGTTGTCATAGCTTCTAAAACTGGATCCGTATTTACCAACCATTCTTAAGAACATTCTTTGTCTTCTTCTCCAAGATTTTCAAAATGTGAAAGTAACACAACTTCTGATTGGCTAAACCAAATGGTTTAACCAGTCAGAACTTGTGTTACTTTTACATTTAGAAAATTCTGGAGAATAAGATTAATGGACCCTGGCTCCCAGCAATGAACTCAAATACATGCAGGTTAGGTAAGGTGTTTGTGATTGTGTAGGTATATCAACATTTCTATTTAAATATCGAGTGCCTCAGTCTGGCTGTCCGCTTTGCGTGCCTCAGATATACATGTACGACTTACACGTATTTGTCTGGTTGTTTCATTTATTTGCTTAAAAGTTCTTTATTGTATCAAATGTACCTATACATGTACATGTATGTCTTAAACATATACGATAACTAGTGGTTACATTTTCTTAAGAATATTTACATGCCATCTTAATCAAGAATAGCAATCTGAACTTTTTCTAATATTTTTAAAATTAAACGTGATCTTTTCTATAGGCATTTGAAAAAGCCAAGAGAGAGACAACTATAAATGGTGATTTGGTTCTATTAAAAGAAGAGCGGTTCCAAGATGCGCTGGATTTTCTTAAAATCCATTACATCACAGACGAACCATGCTCTCGTGCCAGTGGGCAACAGTTTACACCAGACCTGGAAAAGTTTGGGTTCCTGTTGCCCTTTAGCTTTGGTTTAACTGTAATTTGTTGAAGCCAGGAACACAGGAAATCGTTGCTATGCAAGTGATAGATATTGAAGGGAAAAATGATGTAAACATTAATGATCCAGCTCTTAAGGCCGTAAACAGGCTTCAAAACCACATTACGGAAGCTGCTAAGATTTTTCCAACACTGGGAATCGATGAGATTGTCTGCTTTGAACATTTGTCTGTGCACAGAGTTTTTCGGAAACAGAATATCGCAACAAGACTGGTCGAGTTTTGTATTAAACTACTCGCATACTTGGACATTTCTCCAGTGTATGATAAAGTTCATTGTACCTCCAACTCTTCCAGAAAAGTCTTTGAAAAAATGGTTTCTACAGGATCTGTAGTGTAAACTATGACGAATATTCTGAAAATGGTGCGCTGGTCTATATCTGTCAGGTGCCAAAATAGCTCATGACGTGTTTTATCATTTTCCTACTCTATTGTACAGATAACACAAACCAGTAATTGTTCATTCTGACATAAAAAGAATAGTGTTAAATATATTCGTTACCTTGTAGGTTCTCATTGTCTCCTTCGTTTGTTTTGCCAAATTTAAAACGGCTCCGGCTCCAACTAAATTTCTGGTTTTCAAACGTGTCCGTAGTTTCCTGTGGTGCGTTTTCTATTTCACACAAGTAGCAGCACTGCACTGTTAAATTGAGCCACGCTCTGTCAAAAGGCGGTTTAAAATATTCACAAAAAGTATTGATTAATGTCAGTCTGCACGATTCGCGCAGAGCAACCTGGGTCTAAATTGTTTTTTTGCGATTGGTAAATTTTCTGCGTTGAAAACGACCGTTCTGCATTAAATTTTAACTCATGTGTCTCAGCTGACCAATTAAAATTTGTATGACATTTTTTCCCCACCGATTCATGTGGGTTTTGTCATGCAATGGTCCTCTAAATTTAGACAATATATCAACAATTTCCTGCTTAAAAGGATCTAGATATTTACGGTGAATCTAATCAGTGAAAATATGCAAGTTTAGCGTTAAAATAAAAGGATAGTTGTTTTGCAAGTGGTAACTTTGTCTATTTTTTTTTTTTTTTTTTTAAGATCATATATGACGTCATCATACCTATTTAAAGGAGCGCCATTTAAATGTTGTTGCTGTTGCTGTTGTTGTTGTTGTTGTTGTTGTTACCATTGTATTTTTCATTTATTGTTGGTTGCCAGCTAATACCGTACTGAATTCCTTGATAAAACATTTGATTTCAAGAATCTGTCTAGCCCCCTTTGGAGTGTAGTGGATCTAGATTAGTCCACAGGGGGTTTCCCGGGAAGTTTCAAGAGATTGCCGAGTTTCCCATGACGTCTTTGGTGAAATGGAGGCCTCTCCCGATTATCTGGGGATGGAGGACAATGGCAGCATGAAAATAGCTCTCGATATTCATCACATCGTGACCACTGAATTAAATACAGGTTTGCAGCTTGATTGTATACTGTCTCTGAGGTGATTAGCGATCAGTTTAATCCCTTACCACACAGTTCCGACTTTTAACGACCCTGAAGAAGATGGCTTTTGAAAACATTGTAGGAAAAGGAGGAAATGCTGGTAACCAGCATTTCCTCCCCTTCCCACGATATTTTCTACCCTATCAAGGACAAATTTCGTCATTTTATCCACCTTTAATTTGTCGTCTGTAGGTATAAATGCTTTCAATTTGGACCATTCTAAAGTTTGATCGTTTGGTAAAGAGTAAAAGGTATCATCGACCTTGCACCGATTGCTTTGTTACTGGATCAGGAAAACATCCATATTTCCGGCCACAAGGAAAATCCTTTATCCTCTGCAGCTTTATACATTACCAGACAGTACTGTGCTTTTACAAGCATGTGGAAGAAGACTTTCGGGGAAAAACTTGGAAAAAGGATAAAAACGTGCTGGTAGTCAGCATATTCTCCTTTACCGACATCGTGTTTGTTCGTTTGTTCGTTCGTTTTCTTCAAACACATACACATACTCAGTCATTTAAGCCACGTCGACTTTGATGTCTACAAATTCTTCCAAAATGAAAGATACGGAATTTTCTGGTTTGTTAAAAGGTTGACTTAATATTATCTCCTATAGAAGACCTTTAAAGTCTTGAAGAAAATTGTGGATCACCTTTAAAAAAAAGGGGGGGGTTAAATACTGTAAAACACATTTTGTCTGTAAGCGATAAAAAATCAAAGTACTGAAAGTACTGACAGACCAGCGAATTTTATTGATTGATTGTTTGTATGGTGTTTAACCCTATTTTCAACATTATTTCAGTTATGTAGCAGTCGCCAATGCACATATCCATGCTTTCCAGGAGTTTCTTTTACCAGTACTTCGCACAATATTCTTTCCAAGCCCCTGGCTGCATTCCTACATAACCATCGTCGAAATGTGAGAGAGAAATGCATCCTGACTAGATCACCAATCGTCGGAAAGAAATTTGTCGAGTCTGGGATTGAACCAACGACCTTCTGTTCTCAAGTCCTGTATGCTATCGACTGGGCGGCTGCTGGGGCTATGCATGCTAATTGTTCAAAGTTACATTTTGGAGAAAATATATCCTCTTATTGGACAGTGTAGATCCAAGATCAGACTGCACGCTCTGTGCAGTCTGAACTTAATCTGCACTGTCCTCAAAAGGTCATTCAGTCGCGGTACTGCTGGTAAAAGAAACTCCAGGAAAGCCTGGATAGGTGCTCTAGCCGCCGTAATATCACTGAAATAATGTTGAAAACGGCGTTAAACACCATGCAGTCAATTAGTAAATATCCAATAGCACAAGATGTAGTTAACTATTTAACTCTATTTACAAAACAAAAAAAAATGTACACTCTTCCAAATTCAAAGCTTTTGAAGACCATAAACTAAATGTGGCTGAACTGATGAAACCTGATTCCAAAAGGGCAGAAAACATTGTGGGACAGGAGAAAATGATGGCTACCAGCGTTTTTCCTTTTCCCGCAATGTTTTCAAGGGGATTCTTTCCGGTGTCATTAAAACTTGGGATTGTTTGGTAAAGGGTTAATATTCAAGACGTAAAATAACAGTTTAACTGTACACAATGATCTAAATAATGAATGACTGCAGGAATGACAAGGGTTCCCTGTCCACTGGGGGTTTATATAGCTGGGACTTGCTACAAGTTACCTAGGTAATATCTATTAATAGATTCATTCATAATGTTACAATGGTGTAGGAATAAGTGATTCTCTGCTTTCCATAGGTCACTTAATGTACATATAAGCAAAGATCTTGTACCTTATAAATGGCATCTTGTTCAGTTTATTACTTTGTAAGAAGACATGTTCAAATTGGAGTAGTAGAGATTTAGTGGTTTTTTGTAAAAATTGTGATATGTAACAGAATTAAGATTTTTAACAGACAGAAGTATTTTCTGTGAGGAGTATTTGGCAACCGTGGGGTTTTTTTGTTTACTTTGACTCTAGGTCAGTCATGATGCCTATAGACTAGCTTCGCTATTCTAAAAATGGACGGTTACGTGTACATTCCATAAACAGCTGTAATTTGCGAGTTTAATGGTCATTTCGCAGTCAGGACCGCCGTCTATCTAAAATTATGAGTTTGACGTCATGTAGTACCACAGGCCTTTGAAGCTCCATTGGTCTATCACGGAACAATAATATTTTCTTTGGTCGATCATCGGACACTTTTGCACATTGCTGCATCGCCTGTCTATCGCGTTACACTCAATTTTTCATTTACACCGTTACTATAAATAGCACATTGGCGACTGCCTCTATATTGTATATATAACAAGTTGGCTTCTTTAAAAAAGAAGCCAGGAGAGGTCGGCATCGGTGTCTTCAAATAGTTTATTGGCTTTTGATTTCAATATATTTTGGTAGAAGTAAACAAACAAATTAGGCATTAAATGAATGAGAAAAAACATTTTTTTTTCCAATCTTGCTGGTGTAAAGGCACAAAACAGTACATGTTCCACATTGTTATGATATTCAAGGAATTGGAGGCCATATGCTATTAACATGCTCAGAAATGCATATTTTTTTCAAAATTAAAGGACACAAAACCGAAGATGATTATCCAATTTAGCACATTTTCAAAATGAACAACCCTCAAATGAATGTTTGTAATGTGTGCTCAGATAAGCCAATTTTTTATTTTTTGGACAGAAGAAATCGTTCAATTAAAATTTGATACAATATGCTAATTCCACTGAGGAGGCAAGAATCTTACCTGATAACAACAAATAAAGGTGGCCTATACATAATACTAGTACCAGACATGTTAAAAATAAATGTAACATTTTTTAATCTTTTAACAAACAACAATTTTTTGACTGTCCCAAACAGAAAAAGCATGCAGACGACAATTTAAACTTTGATAATTAATGTGGAAGATGGTGCTTTGATGTGATGGAAACCATTGTGACAAAAAGAGAAACTGCAGTGACTAACAGCTTCTCCTCTTTCCACAATATTTTGAAAAGTTGTCTGCTGCAGACATGTAAAATGAAGAGGTCGTTTGTCTAAACGTTTAAAATTTAAGAAAGTAGATAAATGAGCCATGCTCTGAGAAAAGGGCCCTTAATGCATCTGCAAAAACTATCGCCCCATGTCAGCCTGCGCAATCCGCCCAAAACCAAAGGACCACGGACTCTTTTGAGGTGTGCGGTACGTAGGACGAAGAGGCACGACTTTCTTTCGCGCTCATAAGTTGATTTTTGCAGGATTCTCGAAATCCCGCATAATAGAAGCAGCTCTGTGGTGTTATTTCATCAAATCTAAATCATTATAAATCCATAGAATTTTTTAATAAAACAGAAAAATGCTAGAATCTAGTCAGTTTTGAAAAATAGAACTTGAAAACATACTGATCAACCTATTTCTATCTATTTGTGGGGTACGAGTTCTCCAGAGAACACGTGCTCTCGAGATTAGGGTACGAGTTCTCCAGGGTATGAATTCTCCAGATAGTATCAAGTCACGTGATCTTTTCCCGCGGTGTTCTTTCTCTTTTTTTTTAACGAATTTTTTTTTCTGTCTGCTTAGATTTATTTGTTTAATGAAAAATTGCAATTATTAGAGAGATCATTTACTATCAATATAGTATAATAAATCTTTTTGGAAAGCCGTCATATAAAAGAAAACGTTTATTTCCTATTTCAGTTTTTTGATTTCGGTTTGTTTATAAAACCATGACGAAATAGACTGTGTATCAGAACAATTTCGCAAAGACAAATGGACTTAGACAGCAATTTCTGTGGCAGTCTGCCTTTTAAACTCACCACTGTTGGAGAGGTCTGATGACCTCTCCAATAAGACAAGGTGTGCAACGAAATCGAAGAAAATTTTTACCCCTTTTTCCCTTTTAGAGATAATGTTTAACTGAAAACGGAAAAATAAACTAAGTTACCGTTGTAGATGGGTTCACAAATGATTTTTCTTGTGTACCTTGACCTTCGAAAGTTCCAAACGGCTCTTGCGATAAAGCAATAGCTCCGATCTAAAAAAAAAAATTAAAAGATTCTACATTTTCCGGATCACAACTCATTATGAAGCAGCGAATTGTAACTCGTGAATTTACTATCAGAAGACGCGCCAAAGTTTTGACTAATAAACGGTAAATATGCATTTGAAAATATGCGAAGTGGAAGATAAAATTCGTGATACTAGATTAAATGAAAAGATAAATTATAACAGACGAAATATAAGTTTGATAATTTAATCAATATGTCAACAAAAAATTTAGATCTTTGTTAGAAAAAAAAAAAATATTAGTTATAATTCGCTGCGGAACTCTGTCGCAAAGTCTAAAATACCTTACGCGGCTACGTAGCTCCTTAAAGAAAATACCATTGAAAAATGTTTTTTAGACTCGCGAAGCTAGTGTATAGGCATCAAGATTGAACCCGATTCAATATGATAAAAAAAAAAACCTCAGTAGCCAATTACTGCGCCACAGAAAACATTATAAATGAACCTAAAAACAGATACACCTAGGTAACTTGTAGCAAATCCCTGCTACATTAAACCTCACTGGATAGGGAACCCTTGTCATTCCTTCAGTCATTCATTATTTAGATCATGGAGCACCATTAAATTGTTATGTTAAACTGTTATTTTACGTCTTTTATATTAACGCTTTACCACACAATCTCGAGTTTTAACACCACTGGGAAAGAAGCCCTTTTGAAAACATTGAAGGAAAGGGAGAAAATGCAGCTAACCAGCATTTTCTCCTTTTTTCACACAATGTTTTCTGCCTTTTTAGAATCAGGTTTCATCACATTTGATTTATGGTCTGCAACAGCTTTGAATTTGGACGAGTATAAAATTTTCCGTCTTGTGAAGAGTTAAACAGTTAACTATTATATCTAGTGCCATTGATTAACTATCAACCAGTTCAACCCTTGACTACTAAAACAAGTTAACCCATATCCTGCTAAATACATGTAACTTAAATGAAACTTTCAGACCGATGGTAAAAAACCAAATTCTGCTATTTCAAAGTTATGGGTGTTGGGGAAATATCTCCTTATCCGACAGTATAGATCCAAGATCAGACTGCACGTTCTGTGCATTCTGATCTCGATCTACACTGTCCGCAAAAGGTTAGGGAGTCGCGCTTAGCAGCTTAAGGGTTAAATAAAACTTTCAATTGTAAAAACCTAAACATTGCTATTTCAAAGTTATATTTTCGAGAAAAGATATCCCCTTATCGGAAGTGTAGATCCAAGATCAGACTGCAAGTTCTGTGCAGTCTGGTCTTGATTTACACTGTCCGCAAAATGTCACTGAATTGTGCTTAACAGCCTATGGGTTAATAGAACCCTACATTTTTAATTATAAACACACTTTAACATTACATGGTGTCAGACGTGAAAAGCAACCTCGGATTTCCATTTGCTTAATTTTTATTTTAGATGAATTGTGAAAATGGAAGAAATTTAACCTCCATGTATGAAATGAGAAGACAGTAATCTTCTAGAGCAGCTAGAAAAATTTATAAGGTCTTGTCAATTAACCTTTACTGGACCTCTAAAAGACGATGAGGGATTAAGAAAAAGCAGCGACATCAGTCGCAGTGCATATATTGATGGCTTTTTTCTCTGTCCATGGATTAAATCCGAACAGAAATCTCCCTTCAGTTTTCCTAGTGCTATTTCGTCAAATATTTCATTATCTGGATGTTATTTGACAACAAGATAAAAATAAAACTTGCTGAATCTGTGTAAACACAATTTCCTACGCACAAAAAATATGTTAATTAACACGACCGAAGCGCTAGATAAATATGTCTTATGTTTTGCAACTTAACGCCGCAGAAATGCCTTTAAGCCCTCGTGGTGAAATGGTTATATGCTTTGAATAAACGATATTTGTTTGGGGATAAATAAACTGTAAACCAGTCTATCGTAGTAAAATACGATGCTGCTTCCCTGCCTCTACATTTAGTACTGTCGAAATGAGGGAACCATTTATTTCCAAAATGGCGTCGAGAGATCACCGGGGACGCTTCAAGAAAGTAAAACGAAGTGGTACGGCGCAAAAATTAAATAAACATGCGAAAGCACAACATGATTCAACTGACTAATGGAATTATCTGTACTTGAAGCAATTTTGCCATGTTGATGTCTAGGGCTATGATTTGCTGCAACCTTTGATTATCAAAGCAAACAGTATGAAATATTTTCATCTTTTACTATCAGGTACAGTATTTACAAAATTAGACAAAGTCAGAGAACAACTTAAAAGTTTTGTAAACATTTATAGGTTCTGGGTCAAAATGGCACACTCCAAAGAGTTTTCAGTTGTCGTGGGTGGCTAAGTGCTTGAATTAGTAATAAGGTCCTGGGTTTGATCCTCGCCCAAGATAATGTTTTACTTTTATGGGAGTGTCTCTAGGCAATGCAAGGTACATCCAAAGCATGGACTACTTGTAAAACCAAAGAAAATACATAAATAACTGGGATGTCAGTTTGATAGTAGGACTGAAATAATTTTGAAAGAAGAGAACACCAATTAATCAATCAAAAAGTCCTAGTTTCCAAAACGATCCGGCCAAAAGAAGCTTGTTAAAAATTATGGTCCTTTTTTCAAACTGTTATCTGACATTGGTATTTGATTTGAGATCATGACTATTTAGTCATATTTTGACAACATAGCATTTCTTAATTAAAGTTATAGACAACATGATATATACTAGTAGTTTACTTGAATGGATCAAGGGAAAAAGTAAAGGATGAGAATTTTCAGAGATTTAAGTTTGTGAATATTTGTTTGAGTGGAGTTTTATGTTGCTTTTCACAGCAATTCAGCTTATTTATTGTTATTAATTATATCTTAGCAAAGTTTCAACAAGTGCTAGCCTGTGGCTATGGTGCCTTGCTCAATGATACTCCCTTATGACTGACAGTGCAATCTGGGGTTGAAACAGGATTTCCTGATAACATACCCTTTGCCTTGAACATACAGATACAGATCACCCCAGGGGTACAAAACAGTCTCCTACAAAAACAAATCTGCCGAAGAAATATTTCAATGGCTTTCAGGTCTTTGTTATTACTTTGCCACAAATCTGTTTTTAACAATCAGTTTATCGATACTTTTTTATGTTTATGCAGGTGATGGTTTTGCTGGGATGTAATAAAATTAATTGATATTATTCTGCAAAAGGGGTTTAGACCAAGATGTTATTTCAAGAGAAACTACATGTACATAAAGGAATATCCTACTTTAAAAAAAAAGGGGGGGTGTTGACTTACGTGTAACACAGCCAAGCCTCGTAGCTCAGTCCGTAGCGTACAGGACTTGAGAACAGGAGGTCGCTGGTTCGATCCCTGGCTTGGCCAATTTCTTTCCGAGGATTGATGATAGTCATTGCGACAGGATTCATTCCTCTCTCACCGCTGACCATTGTTTCGACGATGGTTATGTGGGAAAGCAGCCAGTGGCTTGGAAAGAATATTGTGCGGAGTACTGGTAAAACGAAACTCCAGGAAAGCATGGATAGGTGCACTGGCCGCCACGATATAACTGAAATAATGTTGAAAACGGCGTTAAACACCATACCATACAATATCGTGTAACAGGATAGTTCTAAATACATTTTAGAATGGCTGACAGATAGTATAGTTTGAATGATTACGATTATATCAGATGATGGAGGCACTTCAAGTTATCACTTTAGAGGTAATGAGTTTGAGACCTGGTGCTGACAATTTTTTTAGTGCCTTTTTTTTTTCTCTCACCTTTGCCACATTGAGAGTACTCTGTCATTTCCTGGTTATGTATCTTACCAACTAGCAAACACCTTGAACAAAATTCTTTGCTTAAATTAAAGTTTTACCCAGCTGTTACCCCTACAGTGGAGAATAGATTGGAATAAAAAAAAAAACATTTCAGTCTGTAGAAAAGACAGCTATCCTAAATTTAAGAATGTTTTAGTAAAAACATCTCTGAATTTCCACCAGTCCAACAGTGTAGACCCAATTTTAGAGAATAACAAGCAGAACAAAAATTCATGTTCTATGCAGTCAAATTGAAATCTATGTTTACAATATCAAAAACGTAAAAGCAAATTTTGACAGAGTTTGATAGGATTTCCAACAAGCATAATTTGGCAGCTAATTCACACCAGAAAGAAGGAAACATACCAAGATTGAAAAAGGAAACGATTCCCTCTGTAAAAAAAAAAAAAAACTGCTGTAAGTGGGCCAATTAGACCTATACCCTTTTGCTCCTAAAAGAGAAAAAGGTTAAAAAAAAGGGGGGGGGCTGAAAATCCCAGATCTAGATGAAAATCGACTTTCCGCCACTATCTACAAAGATAAACTTACAAATTTGCCCTTGCCGAGTTGACCTGGGGACGAGTTAAATACTGGCCGAGTTGCTTCGCTTTCTTTACAGAATAAAACTTTTAAAAATAGGGAAAACGTAATAATGAAATATGAATGAAGTTTTTATTGGTAAGTGCGCGAAAAAACTTTAAAGAAAATAACGATTGGCACACCCGAAATGGTTCTGCTCCTTCTTAATTCTCGTAACGTTTATTTATGTATACGGAAATATCCGGACCTCGGACAGATTCGGAAAACCCCGAATTCCTTCGTATTTGACCAGATCTCGCGAGGGCCTCGTTTGTAGACTGGAATGCTGTGAATCTGTAATTAACAAGGTTGTCAGAAATCATATGAAAGAAACGCTCTTAGTACCCGTCTTTTACGTCACTTCCGTCTGCCATATTTGAATTTGTAAAAATCAACTTCCGGTCTACCACTTTTTCAAAGGCATCAGGTATGTACATTTTTGACACCATCTCTACCAATAAGCTCTCGCTTACGCGAGGCGTCTCTCCGCGACGCCTCTTGTGCGCTGCTCGCTACTAAAATAGCTGTGATGGCTTGATTTCATATTGGCGAAATGCAGCTCTTATTATCCCATTAAGCTTCCTAAGCGTGCCAACAGTGATGACTTGAAAATTGAAAGACGAATTATCAGAATGTTTGACATGTATTTTGCCCCTCACGGTGAAAAAACACAGACAGAAGGGGAATGGAATGCCTTGTTCCGCAACCAATATCATAATTGGTTGTTATCCATGGGTATGTGTTTTTATTTTTCTTGTTTCACCTTATTCACTTTACTTCTAGCCTCGACCGACCTTTTTTCGAGCGGTTCCTGTTTTCCAACCCAAAATAATATCACAGTTTTCTTGCAAACTTTGATGTGAATGATGTCACCGTTTTGTGTGACTGCTTATTTGAATGTAAACAACTGTGTCACTGTTGTTAATTTACAAAATGCGACCAAAACATGACAGTATGCATATTTCTAAGGGAAAGATGGGTTTTGGTGACATTTTTTTATTTTCTTTTTCAACTTGATACATGCCCAATTTTAAGTCTCTGTTACAAATTTAATTTCAATCTTGGAAAGCTTCTGAACTGTGACATAGCCAATGTTGATACCAAACAGTCATATGGCCATACTGGAAGAATGTGACAAGGTATTGATCTATATTAAGGTCGCAGAATTTCGTGACCTATTTCATTTGGTCACTTATGAATGAACAATTTTTCCAGAACATCCACTGCTACTAAGAGTAAATGTTGACATCCCTTTTATCGAGACACTCAATATTTTCACATGTTTTATGATAAAATTATATCTGAAAAATTCATAATCTGTCCTTATAGGTCACATTAAGTTTATATGAGTTGAGGGGAGGGACCAAAATGCCTGAATTTTTGCTTTCTGGTATTCTGGTGCTGCTGTCACGTGAGGGCCAGTGGCCACCGTGACAATCATCCATCTCTTGAATCATGCTTCAAAAACTGAAGATAATTTATTTAGAACTGTTAATTCTTTATTCATGAACTGTTCTATGGACAATGAAAGCCAAGAAGAAATGAAGTTGGCTTTACCCAAGCGCCTATTTCAGCTTCCGGCACAAGATTGAAGGGTAAAATATGTTGTTATCATCGAATATACAAGAATTAATGGTTAAAGAGGCATTTAAAAATGATCTTTTGGGTTATGAAATAATTTTGGTAATCCTTACTTCGTTTAAATATATGCGTTAATTCCTTACCTTATTTAAATATGCGTAAAATAAAATTGTCAAAGCCCTGTTCCTGTGATTTTGGCTGGCCTGATGGCAACTGTTTCAAAAGAAATCTATTCCAGGTCAGTTGCCATGAAGAGAGGACTTGGGAAAGGAGAAAGTACTCAAGTGCTCATGACAATTTTTTTTTTTTTTTCAAAAGTTATCCTCTGCAATGGTCAAATGTAGAAATGCATTAAGCATAAAGAAATGATGTTTTATACTTTTCACACAAAATTGTATCAAAGGTGGTTAAACATGCAAGTGTACAGAATTACCCGAAGGTATGTACGGATTTACCTCCAAGCTGAATTAATTGAATAAGCAAACCTCACCATCTGTCCATTATTTCCTCCCACGTTATGACAACCAATCAAATCAACGTATTCTTGTGACGGTTTTCTAAAGCGGGAAGTTCGATTTTCAAGATCACAGTTATACAGCAAATGATGCAAATATCAATTTTGTCCGAAGGTCTATGGAATTACCTGGATCAACTACATGTACCTGCTTCTTATGCATATTTAGGAAACATTTTAATACACAAGCTATAATCAAGTATGATTTTGCATTCCAGCCTACAGGGACCCAAAGTGTCCAAAATGAATGGAATCTATATTGTTTCAATCAAAAGCTAATTCCTGATTCCTTCTGCTTGCATTTCTTAAAAGTATGCTCAAACTCATTCCCCAGCAGACCATTTTGAGATGAACCTAAATTATGAGAATCTGCAGACAACCAATAAAAACTTGTATAACTGTAAATCAAAGAGTCTAGTACGGTAGAAAACACTGAGGAAAAAGGCAAACTTGCTTGTTACAGGCAATTTCGCCTCTTCTCTCAACCTGCACCCTATCCCTGGGAAAAACCTGCATTACATCCGAAGCAGTGTAGGTACTGCAGATTTGTCAGAAAAAAAAAAGCTGTTGTGGATGCCTTTGAGAAAGTAATAAGGTACATTAATGATTCTCTTATTTACTTAACCATTTAGTATTTTACAAAAAAAAAAAAGTTATGGACTCTTCTATATTGAAAGCATTTGCAGACAACAAATTAACTGTTGCTGAACAAATAAGAGTTATCTTTGATAGGATAGAAAACGTGGAAAAAGGAGAGAATGTTGGTACCAAGCATTTTCTTCTTTTCCCACAATATTTTCAAAAGCCTTCTTCTTTGGCATTATTTGGTAAAGGGTTAAAAAAAACTTATGTATGTTAAGTTTAAACTTACTGATTTTACATCAATCGAGAAACAAATTCTTACAAATCATACTAATCTAGCTTGACCCCGCTTCCTGGGAACTACACCAACACTCGCACTGAATGTTTGGGCCAATGAACAGTCCAAAAGTTGACAGGAGCTCCCGGGTATCCAACTCAAGAACTTATAATTACTAGACAGACGCTCTACCTTATAACCATGGACACCAAAGATCAGATGAAAGTTGTAAATTTGACAGAATTACTAAAAAATGTTCTCACTGGATAGGAAACGTTGTAGGAAATTGTAGGAAGTGGTATAATAAGATCTCAAGAGGTTACAACTCATATAATGTTGTAGGTTTAACGAACTTGAAATTCTCCTCAGAGGAAAATTACATGCCATTAGGGGTATCTTACTTTTAACCCTTTCCCTCCCAATACAGTGGGGGTATGGCACCCCCACTCTTTACATATGAAAAATTTTGATGTCTTTACCTCTTAGAAACCTTTTTACATCTCTAAATAGACTGCTTTTGAACAGCTTGTGAGAAATTGAGAAATTTTTCATAACATGCAATTTCCCATTTTCACATTGCATTTCCAACTCTGTTAGAAAACTGAATTCATATTTGATTTTGAATAAAGATTTCTGTTTTGACAAATAACAAGCCTTCTCTTTACCCCTATATCCCCTTTTCTTTAAAAAAATGGCCTTGCTGTTTAATGACAATTATATTTCATTTTTTGTTTATAGTGACATGGCTAGCGAATAGGCAAAAGAAGCATTCCGCAGGATGGATGGTCTACAGCCCCAACATTCGTCTCAACTCGGGCGATTCTGTACCTATATCTAACCTATATCAAGTTTTATCTTTACAGTAGCTACTTACTTCAAATTCGCTTGTCTGTCAGTACTTTTATTATTTTTATCTTACTTTTGTCTCTCTTCTTTATTGATGATTTGACAGCTATCGGTTTACTTGATTCAGTGATGAATCATTTTTGAAGTTTAGTGACGTTTTGAATATCTGAATAGTTCCCTTTTAAAAGCTAGAATCTACGTTTTACACCAAAGGAAATACCATGCAACAGATTTTTATATATCTTTTGTTTCCTTTTCTTGTTTGTTGATGGCTCGCCAGCTTTTGCATGGCTTAACCCTTTACCAGACGACAAAATTTTAGTCTTGTCCAAATTGAAAGTATTTGCAGACGACAATTTCTATGTGGCTCAAATGGTGCAATTTTCTCTTGATAGGGTAGAAAACTGGAAAAATGAGAAAATGCTGGTAGCAATGTTTTCAAAGGCTTCTTTCTCAGGGTCGTTAATAGGCGGCAATGTGCGGTAAAGGGTTAACGCATTGATAAAACAATTTTGAAATTGTGCTCGACAAAAATAAAATAGCCTCCCCTTTGAAACAAAATCCATGTACTATTCATGACCGTATGCACAAATGCATGCGTGCATATGAAGATCATATTTGCATGATCTTTAAACCTTCCATGTTACGAATGGTGACATACATAGTGTACTTATCTGCTAAGTCGTGAGAAGAGCTCGTGAAAATGCATGAAAATCTTTGCAACTGCCCACTTTTTTACCTCCATATTGTGACAGAACAAAAACATTTGTGTGTGACCACAGAGTTTATTTATCTCGTATTAGACTGTCTGCAACCATTTTCGTGAGCAGTTAGTGTGAACTTGTCTGTATAGGCTGACGTATCTTTCCTAACTTCTGAGCTCACGTTGAGGTAAGTTTGCATATCTCACTGCTTTTGAGCTTTTTTTTTTTTAATTTCTTTTTCACTAAGATTTATCTTCATCTTTATCGTATTCGTAACCGAACTTTAGTGTTAGTTTCCTGTAATTAACGATATAAATTCTGAATGGTTTGTACCTTCAACTAACGCTGCAAACATGTCGGAAATGTATGTCTGTATATTGACGTAAAGCAATGTTGAGCGATTTTACCTTCGTAAGTACAGATAAAAGTTCTGACAAAAAATTCAAATATTTGATTATAGAATATTGGTATCCATTTTCATTGATGAGCAACATGTCGGATGAACCAAAGGAGATGACAATGAGTCACACGAAACATTTACCATTATTGAGTAAAATTCACTTCGGATTGCAAGAGGTATCTTTCCGGGGTCCGTTTTCACCAACCATTCTTAAGAACACTCTTAGTCTCATTCTCAAGAATTTTCTAAATTTGAAAATAGCACAAGGTTTAGCCAGTCAGAAATTGTGATACTTTCAATATCTATAATTAGACCAAGAGCATTCGTGAGAATGGTTGGTGAATATGGATCCGGTTTTGAATGAAAGATGTCATGGCTAGCATAACTATTTCCCTTTAATGAAGACCAATGAGAAAGGTTGCTTGTGTGCATACAGGGCGGTTTATTATGTCTACTACACTCTGGAATGCAGTCATTTATACAGCCGTAAATGTTTCAAAGATTTATAATCAAGAGCCTTCCGAGGTTTTGCTAATACTAGAAGAAAAAAGAAAAACAACTCTAGGTTAAGCATAGAATCTAGATGTAAATTTATTCACAATATAAATTGATTTCATTCTTGAAATGACACCACAAGAGTCCTTCTTTCATTGTCATTTTGCGTGACCTTAAAAAAAAAAAAAAAAAACACACACACACACATCGTTACCTTAAGTCATCAGTACTTATTAGACAGTTTACAAATTTTCGTCAAATAGTTAATTTTGTACTTGAAGCAATTACAGAAACTGAAAATCATTCAACTGTGTATTCATTATGAGAAAAAATGAGAGAGAAAAAAAAACTGAACAGATGTTGTTTTGGTAACGAACATTACATTCGCAGTTTTCACTGAAACATTTAGTAAAATAGATCATCACATTGCTTTTTTCTTGGACATTAAGTGCTTGTGAGTATTCGCTCTGATTTTCCTGATGGTAGAGACTGTGTTACTAATAATGTCTTCGTTCAGATTACAATTATGTGGTCTAGATGGCCATAGAAATATCACCTTCGTGTAGTCCAGGAAAGAACTTTTAAGTACTCTAAATATTACTTTCTGAGTCTACTGTTAAGACTTTTTCGGTATTTATCCATGTATGTAGCTGCCACAAGAAATCATCTTCATTGTTATCTGTACGTGAAATGTAAATTAAATACCTAAACTTTGACTTACAATTTTGCAAAGGTAAGCGAAGTAATCTTGACTTTGAAATGTATTTCACGAGATAAAAATCATATATTCAATTGATAAAACGCAGTGCATTAGTCAGGTACGGCTTAGAAAACTTAGGTTAATCTTAGAACAGTACTGAAAGCAGCACCCCCTTTCCTGAAATTAAAAAAAAAGAAGAAAAAAAAAAAAAAAAAAAGCGGTAAGAAATTTATGAAATATGGCATATAAATCTGACATCATATTGAGTGATATCTGTAAGAAGGGGCTTCAGGTAGTAGTAGCAGCAGATAATAGATGCTGGCGGTAATATCCGTAACGAACATGTCAAGTAACGAACACTTTCAATTTCATTGATTTTCAAACTAGTTCTAATAAGTTCTTCAATGTGGGCCACTGTAAATGCGAGTTTTTTGGTAAAATTATCTTGACTTATCATCTTACCTTTTGCAAAACTTTCCTCACACAAGCAATCTATGATATAAAGCGCTAACGAACATGCTTTTTGAAGTCATTTTAGGACACTAAATGCTATGGTCCGTGCTCTATGAAATACTGAAAATGAAAATGTATTCATATCTCCAATGCCTATATTTATAAAGTGGAAATAACAGACATGTCAAAAAATAATTGATTTTTAATGTTTTTGAAAACAGGCAAATATTTCATGCAATTTTTTGGCTTCTTCCGAAAAGTGAATGACGCATTTTGAAGTACTTTCATTTGCCTTGTCATTTTAACAATTGTTTCACGATTTTCATTGAATAATAACATATTTATAATATGGTATTTCTGTTACGTCGGCGACAGTAACGAGCACGTCAATTTTAGCTATTAGAGGATTTTTCGAGCGATGTCTTAGTCCGCGAACCTATATCATAGACGGGTATTGGACCAGTTAAACATTCACCACAGAATGGACCAGAATACCGAGATACAGATCGAGTAAATGGCCAGCGACAGTATATGCACCCGCTTACTGAAAATGCGTGAGATGTGTCGGGCTTTATATACGCGTCTTCCTGACGTGTAGTGGCACGAGGACGTCCTGATCTTTGGCGGTCGTTCGCAGTGCCAGTCTCCCTCAAACGTTTTATTAACCTAGATATGGTACTCTTATGCACTCCAAGTTGCGCTGCGACTTGGCGTTGCGAGGTCCCTTTCATCAGCATCCTGACGGCCTGTTCACACTGTTTTTTACGTGAGCATGGCATAGCAATTACCGAACAAAAAGACCCAAAAACCCGGAGTATTTGTACTTGAGCTTGTGTGATAAATCCTACGATAAAGTTTGTACATGTGCTCACGTGCAGCGTGCACGAGAATATTGAAATTCGCTGAACACGGCTTAATGCATGGGCTACTTTCAATAAAATGATTTGAGTAAATATCGATAGCGATGGCCAGTTGTAGAAAGAATGACACACGGACGTAAACTTTCAAATATACATGATTTTGAAAAAGTTGCGTTTCTTTTTTCTTTGAGTATATATGACATGATATACACTCCTTATCCGGTGTACAAATGTATATATTTTTAGTTTGTAATCGCACACTAATGAAAATGGTATCATTGGTGAGAGGACATCATGACACATTCAATGAAAACCTATTTATGAAATTTGAATCTGTACTTCTTGTACAATAATGTCGTAATTTCGGACACAGTAAATTGGCAAGTCACAACTGACCCGTCGAAGTGTTGCTTAACTTAGGTCAGGGTATATCAATAATGAGTGTGACCCATTAACCAGAATGGGATCGGTGCACCTTCGTTGCACTGAGGCGACAAGTCTGTGCAGAAGCTGGCCGGAGTTGGTTCCATTCGTCAGTAATGGCCTGCCGTGATTGTTGAACGTTGTACACGTTTCGCGCCATGATTTGGCGTTTCATGTAATCCCGTACGTGCTCGATCGGGTTCATATCCGACGATAACGCAGGCTATGGTAAAGTCTGAACGTTCTTTGTCACTAAGAAGTTTTGCGTTACCCTTACAGCATGGGGACGGGCGTTGTCCTCTTGCAAGACAGTACCTGGATGGGCAGCAATATATGGCAGCATAATCGGCAGCAATACCTGATCGACGTAACGCTGTGCAGTTAAACCGCGACCGCGTCCCCCACTATATTCAAGAAACACCAGGTGACTTTTATGGTGGTGGGTAAATCCTATCCAAACGATGACGCTTGATCCATCCCAGCGGTTAATCTCAACAGCACAGGCGTCTGTAAAACTCTCTCCACAGCGTCGGTAGACATGCTGACGTCGGTCGCTGGAATCAACGTTGAATTTACTCTCAAAGGTAAAGAAAACTGTTCGCCATTGATTCAACCTCCATGTACGATGTAGCAAAGCCCATTGCACATGCAAATGCCTGTGATTAGGGGTTAATCGGGCTCCACGGTATTGCCGACTGCCTTGAGACGTCGCCGTATGGTTCTGGCACTAAAGCGAAGTCGATTTCGACCTGGCGTATTTCGTGCCGTGTCATTGGGAGCGGTAAAAAGATTACGTAAATGCGTAAGGTGAATGTGCCAATCCTGTCGCGACGTCGTTACACGCGGCCGTCCGGTACGTGGGAGATCTGCAACGGTGTCGTGCGTTGCAAATTTTTGGCGTAAACGCCGAACGGTTTTTCCATTTACCCTAAGCTGATTGGGCTACGTTTGCGGCTGTTGCCCCAGTCTCAATATGGCCAATAACGTGCGCGCGTTGCTCATTTGAAAATTTTATTTTTCAAATAAACTCAACACTTTATCAAATATTTCCATCTCTTTCGCTTGGATTATCGTAAGAGAAAGGGTTTTGATAAAGAATATTTTACTCGATACTGTATACATGAGGGAGCACATGAAAAACGTCGCCGGAAGTGAATCTCCATTGTTACAACGCCAACGAAAATGTAAACTGACAAACCGGTTTTAAAGAAAGGCAATAAAAAATAGGCCAAATTTCAAGGACATAGCTTTACAGGTCTTAAGATAATTAAGGAAACCGCAGCCGGACAGGAATTTTGTCCATAAGTATACTAACACCAGTGAGCCTGTCCGTAAGCGGAATATGAATTGTGCAATATCTGTTCAATATGACGTCCTTCTTGCGATATGATGACGTCTAAATGTGTTTGTTCACGTTAAGTGCTCAAGCTTCGCTACTTTTTTTTGTCTAGTGGGTCTCATTCGCTCTTATTTTCAATTCGCCTGTCGTAACAATAATCCGTTTGTGTATTTTGATACAGTTATTTTTCACCGCCGAAGGATATAGTTTTTGCGTTGTCTGTCCCTTCGTCCGTCCGTCCGTCCAGACAGATATCTTCTAAAGTCTTGAATGAAATTTGATGAAACTTCATACATGTTTTCCTTATGATAGTTCGCTGATATTTTTTTTCATGCCGTGTCATGGAAAAAGCGGGCTTGATGTATATTTTCTTTATGAAACAATATCTCTTTAACAACCGGACAAAATTTTATGAAACTTCAAATTTATATTGTTTATCTTAAACCACAGAAAATCATTATTTGTTTTTATTTAATGACATGCCATGTCATGGAAAAATGGGGGTTCATGTATAATTTCATTATGAACCAATAACAAAAAGGCCATGTGTTCATGCAAAACACAATACCTCTTATATGTTTCTATCAAAAAGGGTCTTTTTCGGCGTGGGATATCAATTTCAACGAAATAACTTGCTGTTAGAGTATCTATCGTAGAGCAAAGTAGGGAAGGAGCAACTGCTGAAAACAAGCATGTTCACCATTTCTCATCGGAGTTGAATCTCTTTCAGCGCCAGATATATGAGCCATGCTCTGTGAAAAGGGGTCTTACTGCATTTGCGGAAAGTATCGACCCATGTCAGCCTGCGCAGTCGGCGCAGGCTGACATGGGCCGAAACATTTCGTTATCTTTAAATTTAAATTTTCTGCATGACAAAGGATAATTCTACCTCATAATTCAGTCGGTTGTTTGTCAAAATGGAGTTTATGGATCCATATATCAAGTCATGTCTTGCTTGGTATAATGCAATACGGAAATGCATTAAGCCCCCTTTTGCCACAGCGTGGCTCAATTATAAAGTCGGCCACTTTCGACGGCTGAAAATACAGGCTGCAACTCAGACAGACTTTTGTACTCTAGGACTGACTGATAGAATATTCTACTAAACAAAGCACGTTTGCTTCTCTTTTAACCCTTTACCACATAATCACCAGTTTTTACCAACTTAGAGATAGAATCTTTTGGGGGAAAAAAAGTATGGGAAAAGGAGAAACTGATGGTGACCAGCATTTTTTCCTTTCCTTTTTTCACAGTGTTTTCTATTCTATCAAATACAAATTCCAATACTTGAGTCAAGTCTGAATTGTCGTCTACAAAACGCTATCAATCTGAAAATGTCTAAATTTTTGTTGTGTGGTAAAGGGATAAAAGGGTCTATCGAGACTAGCAAGATTGAACCTTTGTACAGTCATGTTTTTGTTGGCCGGTTTTTCCAACTTCCAACAGGCATTTGAAAAGGCAAAGGGACAGACAGTCATAGATGGCGAGTTGGTTCTACTAAAAGATGATCGCTTTGAAGATGCGTTGGATTTCCTAAAAAAGCACTACATCCCAGATGAGCCCTGCTCACGTGCTATTGGGCAAGAATTTACACCGGAGCTAAAACAATTCTGGTTCCTTTTACCTTTTAGATCTGGCTTAACTGTGATGTTGTTGAGACCGGGTTCAAAAGAAATCCTCGGTATGCTTGTTGTACACATCGAAGGGAAGAATGACAAACACATCGTAGACGATATTTATGATCAAGCTCTCAAGCGAGCAAATCAGCTCAATAATCAACTTGTTGAAGCTACTAATATTTTTCAAACGTTTGGAATAGATGAAGTTGTCAAATTTGCACATGTGTCTGTGCACAGAAATTATCGGAATCAGGGTATTGCCACATCCTTAATTGCTTTCTGCATTAAGATGTATGAGTGTATGAATATTTCTCCTATGTATGCTACCGCCCATTGCACCTCCAACTATTATAGAAAAGCCTTTGAAAACAAAGGTTTCAAAAAGATGTGCAGTATTAGCTATGATGAGTATTATTTCAACGGAGAACTAGTCTATCCGAATATGCTAGAGCATACATCATTTACTTGTCTCATGAAAAGATTAGCATAGAAATGATTGGCGAAGCCTTTTGTTGAAGAGGAAATATTTATGCTCCAAAGTTTTGTTTCGTACTCAGCCAAAATTTTAGAACGTGTTTCACTTTCTTTGTTGAATGTTTGTGTAGTATTTAAAACATGTTTCTATCCTTCCACGCAACTTTCTTTCGAAATAGAAAATGACTAATGATATTGGATTTGAATGCATGAAGATATTTGATATATTAAGATACAAATTCCCAGCCCAACATCGCCTTTTATTGTCCAGCGGCGGTAGATTGCGCAATGCAGAGAATCGACATCCAAGGTGCTACTTTTTTAGTCCAGTATAAGTATTCTGTTATTATTACACTATATCGGACCAATATGCGAAAGTACTTGTCCAGATACAGGCCACATGTTCTCTCTTTAACTCTTTCACTGCCAATGTCGCCTTGGAATCTTTTGCGGATGGAGTTGATCAAGATCAGACTGTACAAAAACGTGCAGTCTGATCGTTGATTTACACCATCCACTACCTGATACTAATTTTGGACCAAAATCGGCTTCAAAAGCAACGATGATAATATACTTTTATACATTGAGAAATATCATTTTCATTTATTTAGCAGCGAAAGAATTAATTTTAACCTCGGCTGTTTTCATAGAAAATCCGAGGTATTGTCACAACTCTATCGTCACCTGCGTTGCCGTCGTGCTCAATACTCGAAAACTTTATGATATTTTCTCGTGTCTCTTTTATTACTGAAAGTAGTTACTTCAAACTTGGGCTACTTGTTAACTATCAAAAATCGAACCCAAACGACAACGGTTACCAAGAAATGAGTCATGCTCTGTGAAAAAAGGGGTTTAATGCATTTGCAAAACGTTTCGACCTATGTCCACCTGCGCAGTTCACGCAGAATGATATGGGTCGAAACATTTTTCCCACTAGTCAATTTTCAGCATGCCCAAGGGCTATTCTACCCCATGATTCAGGAGGTTGTTAGACAAAATGGATTTTATGGATCCACAATAATGTGATGACTTGCTTGGTATAATACATCACAGGGATACATTAAACGACCTTTTGTCAGAGCATGATTCAAATATTTTTGACACAGTTATGTCCCTATTGTGGACCTAGAATTTTCTTTGAAAAAGCAACTGCAGCGGAGAGTTGACACCTGCATGCAGTGTTTTTGTTTGTAAATTGTAACATCCAGCTTGTAAAACTATTAAAATGGGTCGCGTATGCTTTTTCTTCCAATATATGTTTTTGTAATTTGTAGTCCGGATTCAGTATTCACCAACCATTCTTAAGAACATTTTAATCTTATTTTCAAGAATTTGCTGAACTTGTAAGTAAAAACACCTTCTGATTGGCTAAATCAAATGAGCCATACTCTGGCAAAAAGGGGGGGGGGGCTTAATGCATCTCCGTGATGCATGATACCAAGCAAGCCATCACATGACTATGAATCCATAATAGCCACTTTTTTTAACAACCGACTGAATCATGAGGTTGACTTATCTGTGGACATCCATTTTCTCTAACAACCAGCTGAATGGTGAAGTACACTGGTATTTTGACATACAGAAAATTGACCAATAGCGAAAAGTTTCGGCCCAGCGCGGACTGCGCAGTCTGACCTGGGTTGGTACTTTTCGCAGATGCATTAAGCCCCCTTTTCACAGAGCATGGCTCAAATGGTTTACCCAGTCAGAAGTTGTGTTACTTTCAAAACCCATAATTAGATCAAGGATTTTCTTAAGAATGGTTGGTGACTACGGAAGCTACCAGACTGATAACCCTTTGTGGGCCGGCATTTATTATCTGTCTCACTAGATCATTTGGCGGTAACGTATCACAAAATGTAATATCCAAGTTCAGTATCCTTCTTTCTATATATAGATCTATACAACACAATCCTGTTATCTTTAACAAAAAGGATCCGCGTAATTGGGAAGCAGAATGGTCCTTTGACAGACAGAAAGTTTACAATCGACAAAAAGGTTTCGGCGCAGGCTGACATGGGTCGATACTCTTTGCAGATACATTAAGTCCCTTTTCACTGGGCTCGATTAATTCAGCACAGACGGAACAGTCTTTCGTGTACATCGGAAATGGGGGCTATTCCTGTATGTCAAATTTTCTCCCCTGCCAGATAAAAACTAAAGGAAACCAAATTACAGATTGGTTCTTTTACCTGTATTCCTTTGTTTTTATCTTTGATCCCATTGGGGATGTTGCGATAAATATAATTTGATTTATGATAATTGTAAGGGACCATGTAATTGTAAAGCAAATTTTCTTTTCAATCATTAGAGATATAGAGGATCTTACATGAGTGTTTATGTATTATCTTTTTTATCAAATGAGTTGACTAAAAATGTATAACGCGAGCCTTGGCGAGCGTCAAATACATTTTAGTCGACGAGTTTGATAAAAATGATAATGCATAAGCGCGAATGTGAGATTCTATTTATCACATAAAACGAATGACAGGCAAAAAATATCCTGCACCATCACGTTTAGCCTCAACACCATTCACGGGTCTATGTTTACAGTCGTAGTTCGGTTTAAATTTGTACATACACAAGTAGATAGATCTTTGACATTTACTCCGAAAGTAGAATGAAACAGATTCTAGATGGGATAAGTCCACCTTTTTCTGCAATTTTGTTGATTTGAAAGACTTTCGCTACATTTCTTGGTTTTTATTAAACATGAAAATCAAACACTTTCCATGCGTATACGTCTTAGCAACAGTGACGTCATTTGTCCGCGAAACGGCGTAGTCGTACAAAATCCTGCACGTGCCGTGGCTGGTTTCTCCAGCTTCACGCGCTCATTAATAAAGAATGATCAGAACTGGGACCCAAAAAATGATAATACACTGGTGTATTATCAAATATAAGTCATGCGTTTAATACACTGCCGGAGGGGTTTTTATGCGATAAAATTATATAATTGATTTGTAAAACAATATGACCAGATTTAGTTGAGAGGTTATCTCAAAAACATATCTGTGTAGAGCAAGAGAATCAGGGATGAAACCAAAGTAACCCCTTGATCAGGACCAATGTAGTACTAGAGAGAAATCAAGGGAAGTAACTGATGAATGGCCCTCATTAACTAAATGAATGACAAAAAAAAAAATCAAGATTGTTGAATGTGGAGGGCTGATTTTGTTTGAAACTTGGAGCTTTTTTTTTTCTTCTTAATCAGTACTTCGCACAATATTCTTCCAAACCACTGGCTGCTTTGTCGCATAACAATGATCAGCGATGAGAGAGGGGGTAATAATCCTGTCGCAATGACTATCATCAGTCCTCGGAAAGGAATTGGCCAAACTGGGGATTGGAACCAGCGATCCCCTATTTTCCAGCCCTGTATGCTACTGACTGAGCTACCGAAGCTCGGCCATGCTTAAAGAAGAAAAGAATTCAGCATCTATTTAACTTGATGTTGGATATCATAATTGCAAATTAAACTTTTTGTACATTTCAACAATGTCTACATGTATATACTTAGACACCCACTTTATACGAAACCATTCAACTCGCGTATCGGGTATTTTTACCTCTTGTGGTGCTAGCACGATATTTGTTATAAATATATTTTTCTTTAAAAAATATGGAAAAAAGAGAGAAAGAAACACACTCAGGAAAACAAAGAGCAGTGAGTTTTGCGCTTACGTGTAACTGTAGAAGGTGATAACCTTATCTGAAGGTCTTATGTAAGATCATGTGATTCAGAATGAAAACCCCCTTGATACGGACGAGGTTACGAGTACATGTAGTTAACGGAATCGACCGAGTAGTGACGAGTGACTGAAATTCTGTGACGACGATTGACTCCCCTGTTTCAAGAAAAATAGGTCCTCACAGATCAATAAGCAGATGCGTCTGTGTCATTGGATATGTGAATATAACATGCGGATTGAAAAACTGCTAGCCAAGTACACAATGAACTTCAGACTTAAATGTCGTAAAAATAGTTCTGCATTTGATATTGGCGCTGTTTTCGAAGCTATAACATGGCCTATGTTGTAAAGTATACATCGCAAATACACAACAAAGAGGTATCCCAAATTACCCTAAACTACTATAAAACTCCGCCGAACAGCTGTCTTTACACCCGAAATCACTAAAACCGCATGCAAAAAGCTTGAAAATAGTCATAGAAATCAATCTTTGATAAAATGTTGCCAACCGTCAGATGAATGAACTTTAATGAAATGATATATTGTCAAAACCTCTTTCCCAGCAGGTATCTTCCATTATCTTCTATTAGTACTTTCAGGGCTTTGATTTACTTCTAATGACCAAGATCTAGGCCACGGTGGTTTAAAAACTGCGCAGTTGCATTGACATGCTCAAATGTATCACAGGTATTCAGTTTATGTAGGTCACCCTTTAACCCTTTACCACACAATCCCGACTTCTAACGACCCTGAGAAAGGAGCCTTTTGAAAACCAGCATTTTCTCCTTTTCCCACAATGTTTTCTACCCTCCCTAAAACAAATTTCAATTCTAAAATCACATTTATTTTGTCGTCTGCAACTGCTTTCAATTTCAGCCAGTCTAAAATTTTGTCGTCTGGTAAAGAGTTAATAGCTTTTTACGTCGCAACAATTGACACACATGATTTGCTTATCTGTCTGGACTGCAGGTGTCTAAAAGGGCACGAACATCACATTTCGATTTTACCTGGATACTGAGTTTTAAAGGGGCCAACATGTGCACGGGTAGTAAACTTCATATGCGGAGCCAATAGGTCTGATAACAGAATGTTGTGTCCAGTAGTCTTACGGCCCCGAAATTATCAGATCAAAACAACTAGTGAAACACGTAAGCTTGTCATTCTTTGTACTTATATGTTCTTAAAATGTCTTTGAAATTCCAAATTCGAAAAAAGGAGAATGTCATGCAATGCTGTAGTTATTTAAAACGTGTTTTCTACACTACGGAAAGTTGTAGCATGTGTATTGTCTGAATCATTTGTGCCTTGGGTTGACCGTGGTTGAAATAATACGTGACAGGCCTAAATTCAGGCTGATATTGCCATTATCCTCGACCGTACATGATTCGTGACCATAAACATGAACCGGCCGGTCAATCAATGGAGAGACATCACCAATAATAATCAAAGTACTGAAAGTACTGACAGACTAGCGAATTTGATTGATTGATTGTTTGTATGGTGTTTAACACTGTTTTCAACATTATTTCAGTTATGTAGCAGTGGACAGTGCACATATCCATGCTTTCCTGGAGTTTCTTTTACCAGTACTTCGCAAAAATATTCTTTTCAAGCCATTGGCTGCTTTCCCACATTTATATTATAACCATCATCGAAACGTGAGAGAGAAATGAATCCTGTCACAATGACTATCATCAATCCTCGGAAAGAAATTTGTCGAGTCGGGGATCGAACCAGCGACCTCTGTTCCCAAGTCCTGTACACTACCGACTGAGCTGCTGGGGCTATGCGTGCTATTGGTTTACTGTAATTCAGTTTAACCCATAACCTGCTAAAAATGTTAAACAAAACTTTCAAGCCGATGGTAAACACCTGAATATTGCTATTTCAAAGTTACATTTTGGAGAAAATAATATATCCTCTTATAGGACATTGTAGATCCAAGATCAGACTGCATGCGCTGCGCAGTCTAATCTTAATCCACATTGTCCGCAAAACGTCATTGAGTCGCGGTAGTGCTGGTAAAAGAAACTCCAGGAAAGCATGCATAGGTGATCTGGCCGCTGCAATATCACTGAAATAATCTTGAAAACGGCGTTAAACACCTTGCAGTCAATTAGTCAATATCCAATAGCACAAGATGTAGTTAATTATTTAACTCTCCTTACAAAATTAATTATTTAACTCTCCTTACAAAAAGAAAAATTTCACGCCAGTCCAAATTCAAAGCTCTTGCAGACCATAAATTAAAAGTGGCTGAACTGATGAAATCTGATTCCAAAAGGGTAGAAAACAATGTGGAAAAGGAGAAAATGATAGTTACCAGCATTTTCTCCTTTTCCCGCAATTTTTTCAAAAGGATTTTTCCCCAGTATTGTTAAAACTTGGGATTGTTTGGTAAAGGGTTAATATTCAAGACTAGAATAAACAGTTTAACATAACAGTTTAACTGTACACAATGATCTAAATAATGACTGACTGAAGGAATGACAAGGGTTCCCTGTCCAGTGAGGGTTAATGTAACTGGGATTTGCTACAAGTTACCTAGGTGTATCTATTAATAGATTCATTCCTAATGTTACAGTGGTGTAGGAAAAAGTGATTCTCTGCTTTGCATAGGTCACTTAATTTACATATAAGCAAAGATGTTGTACCTTGTAAATGACATCTTGTTCAGTTTATTACTTTGTAAGACGAGTGTAAGACGAAATTGGAGTGGTAGAGATTTAGTGGTTTTTGTCAAAATTGTCATATATAACAGAATTAAGATTTATAACAGAAAGAAGTATTTTTCTGTGAGGCAGTATTTGGCAACTGTGGGGTTTTTTGTTTACTTTGACTCTAGGTCAGTCTTGATGCCGATAGACTAGCAAAAAACTACATCGGGAAATAAACCTACTGTATGGTCTTTGTATGCGTTTTGTTGTTTTGTTTCATATCGCTTCCAATTATATTAACTGTTTACCTTTAAAACCAACCTTGATCACATTTTTATTTCTGGAGTTACCGTCCTTGAACCGAGCCCCGGGTGAATGACGTCATACACACATCCTTTAGAGGCCTAGTCTGGATTACCTGGCCCTACCACTACGTTATCGGGTCAGGCAAAGCACAATAATGGCGGCCTCCATGGCGTCTTCAATCGTAGGCATACATGCGTTCCTATTTCTCCCAATTTCATGTGATCCAGTTTGATCAATGAATAAAATGAAATTAATTTTGTACATAATATACACTACCGAATCTAAAGTCGGGGCATGGTTTAAATATAAATTTGACTCTGAATCATTTTAAAAGCGGCTCTTTTTTCGGACGTTATACAGGTCCATTGACATTTCGGATACTTAAAGCATTTCTAAAATGTAGTTTTTCTCGCTAAAGAAGATCGACATTAAAAAATAAATTAAAAAAAAAAAAATTAAATAACTGCCATTACTTTATTGCAACCGATCTGTTTTGAATTTAGCCTATTATCTGATTAGATCAAGTGAAATAACGATATCCCGTTACCTGTGCATATTACCAACGGGGCCGCCATTATTGCACTTTGCCTGACGTACTCATGAAGTACGGTGGTGTACAGACTATTAGAGTCCAAGCTTATTTCAATCATCGTTTATCATCGTTAGCTTAACATAGCCTTGAAATCGCACATAATTGCGGATTTACAGAGAAGTGAGTCTGGAATTCGTTTCTCAGTAGAGTTGTCTAGTTTTTATGCCTTAGTTGATAATTGCATTATTACAGGCCTGAACTTGTATTAGGACCCCCCCTTTCGTAAAACACATGATACAATTACTTTGGCCTTACTGTCGAAAAAGTGGGTGGGATTATGGTAAAAAAGGAACATTGAAAAATGCTATGCGAAAAAACTGACATGTTAGAAAAACATTTCAGGTGTTTTTGATTTAAAATGTATTTGAAAAAAATGGGAATAAGAAAATTGTGTCATTGTGGGGTCATGTCTCGAATTAAGCCTATATTTGCTGTTTTAAAACGCATTTTGATGCAATTTTCGGTAATGTAGCTCCTGGAAGGAAGTCGAAAGCTGGCAACCTACTTCATGACATTATCTTCTTACCCGATCCATCGTTATTGCTGAAATGCGAGAGAGCACGGTCCAAGGACGGTCTACGATAAATTAGCAAATTAGAATTTTACTGTCCCAAAATCATGAAATGTTGTTTTCAACTTTTCCATTCGCTGCTAGCAAAGAATCGAAAAGAAATAACACAAAATTGACACAAATTAACAAAGGCTTCGATTATTTGAACCGTCTTTGAATATGTCGGTTTGCTACGATGGAAGAGGGCTTCCTTTCACAGATTTAGTTGTCTTTAAGAAGTTACTTAAGATATAAGCTTTGTTTCCCGTTGATAGGCCTACCCTTTACTCCAACAGGTAAATGATACATTTGTTCGATGAAACGTGACAAAATTTCTGGAAATACAAAAGACTGATATAGTCACAACTGAAAATGCTGTCTTGCACTGGTCTATCTAAATTTTTAAAATACCACGGGTGGTAAGAAGGGGAACTAGCTCCGCAAAGAGTCAATGAAATTTTGTTCCCTCAGTACATCCGGAAACTCTCGAGCTAGCACCCTAGACAGAAAAACAGTAAATAGTGGTATGTCTCCAAAACGTTTATTAATATTTATTTTTGTTTTATTAGCGATCTATGAAAATATCCGGTAATGCTATCAAGTGTAGATATGATTTCACTTTATTCACCGTGAGGATCGGTCGTATAAATATGCAGGGTTTGAAAGACCAGGGCATTGCATGATCCATCCTCCTTGTTCGAGTTTCAAAGACACAATAGGAATACACAAGTACAAAGAATGACAAGCCTACATGTTTCACTAGTTATTTTGAGCTGATAGTTTCGGAGCAGGAAGACCAACACAACATTTTGTTATTAGATCCATTGGCTCCGCATATAAAGTTTCCTACCCGTTGTGTACTTTGTTTTTATGCCGTAAATCAAATCTTCATATAAAACACCGATAAATACAAGTGTTTTTCTTTTTATTTGCAACCGTAAAGAAACAGTGCGTCTACATTTGGTAAAAAGGTGCAATTTCAGGCGTTTAGATAACGAAACGGTCGTTTTTGTGTCGGTAACTCCGTTTCTATTTAATACATCAGATATGACTTTATCGAAGTGATGTGAATATAAATCGTAGTAGCCGCTAATGATCATATGACATTTCTACTAGCCTCTGCGCAAATTTGGCGGGAAGTTTTAAAAGACCTTAACAGGCTACGTATCCCATCAAGGAAATACAATTGAAAAATACGTTTGTTCTCATCTTTGTCTTTCTTCTCATTGATGATTTTCCAGTTATCGCCTTACTTAATTCAGTGATAAATCAATTAGGAGTCAGGCAAGATTTAAAAACTCTAAATAGCCCCTTTAAGTGAAACAGCCTACCAGTATTTTGTGATTTCGGTGTCCATTTCAATAAACATTAGACTGACTGTATCATTTATCTTGAAAGGTAAGTCTTGGTAAGCTTAGTTGTCTTAAGCCTTTTCAGCCGTGCTTAAATTACGAATTATATTCATAGATCAAGATCAGACTGCAGAGAAGATGCAGTCTAATTTTGGATATATAGGGACCTTTAGTTTCGTCAGTCCTTAAGGATAAAAACTGTTTTGAGTTTCGATTGTATTTGCAGCTTTAGAAAGAGGTTGGATGTATATGAGCCGTGCTCTGTGAAAAGGGGCTTAATGCATTTGCAAAAAGTGTCGACCGCGCAGGCTGACCTGGGCTGAAACTTGTCGCTGTTGGTCAATTTTCTGTATGTCAAAGGACCAGTCTACCTTATGATACAGTCGGTTGTTAGACAAAATGGATTTTATGGATCTCTGACTATGCAATGTCTTGCTTGGTATCATGCATCACGGAGACGCATTAAGCTCCCTTTTTCCAGGGCGCGGCTCATATGTTTTGCGCTAAAAGAGGTTAATCTTTGACTTGCATACTGTAGTCTACATGTATAGCGTTTTGATCTCAACCTTCACTTCAAACTGTATATCAATTTATTTTTTACACTTGTAACAAAACTTAGCATATGGAGGTTATTACACGACTGATGAGGGCCGGAGAGTGATATCGGCCCACCACCTTGATATCTGCCCCGAGGGCTTTAGCTTGAGGGCAGATTTCGAGGTGGCGGGCCGATATCACTCTCCGGCGTTCATCAGTTATGTAATAAGCTGTTCATTGTATTCATGGATCATTTGCTCGATTTTTTCGCTTTACTACATGTTAAATCATTAAAAACAGAGAAATAGAGGATATTTTTTCTTTCGATGAAAGATCGAAATTTAATTCATTGAACATCATCGGTAATAGTGAAAATATTACATATGATGTTAACAAGATGAAATGAATTTCGATCTTTCAACCAAAAAAAGCAAATATTCTATCTGTTTCATGCCTCTAAGCCCTTTTTTGTTGGGACTTTCATCAAAATTCAGCACAGTTGTTTTCGGTAATTCCCCGTGGCGTACCCCCAACATAAGTCCGCATAATAACTTTATTTATTTTATTTATTTATTTATTTTTATCTATTTAGAGAAGGTAACATGTTAAGATATATATGTACAAATCTTATTTTCAACATGGCCTTCTTAAAAACAACTACAATAACACTCTCTCTCTCTCTCTCTCTCACACACACACACACACACACAGATATATCACTTTACATCCAGAGCACACAGCCATAAATTTGCAATATAACTCATACAACAATATAACATCATTTCAAAGACATACACAGACAATATAATATTAGTTGTAAATGAACAATGTATATTCATTTGATATATAATAGTAGAAGAGTGTAGGCATTTAATTAGAAGTCTAATGACATAAGAAAGCTTTTTAGTTTTTGTTTAAAATAACCTATATTATTAATAGTTCTTATATCTATGGGGATCGAATTCCAATATTGCATCCCAATATAGGAAAAGGTGCGCTTTCCAAAATCTGTCCTAGGTATGCTTTGGCTTGTACACATAACATCATTATTTAACTCAGATCTTAGCATGTAATATTGATTTCTACTATAATTTATAAGGTTAGACATGTAAGGTGGCGCTAGACCATGAACCGTTTTATAAACCATTAGGATTGTAAAATATTTGCGGCGACCTTTAATGCTAAGCCATTTTAATGAGGTGAAATTTGACTTAGAGCATGTTTTTCTAGGTTTTTTCAAAATTATACATGCAGCTCGTTTTTGTAACTTGATAATTCTGTTTATAAAAGCTGATTTACACTGACTCCATGAAATACAACCATAGTCAAAATAAGGAGCAATGTATGAATTATAAAACAGTTGTTTCATATCCAGTGTGAGAAAATTATTTATTCTCTTGAGTAAATACACTTTTGATGATACCTTTGAACAGACCTTGTCAACATGAGTCTTCCAACATAGCGAATTGTCAATATATAAACCAAGAACCCTTTGAACACTTACATTCTCGATTTTATTATTTGAAACTTTTAATTGAAGTTCTGGTAGATTCTTAAGTCTCCCTTTACTTCCTATAATCATACAAGTAGTTTTCTTTGGATTTAAAATCATATTGTTATTTTTAGACCAAGTATCAATTTTAGATAAGTCATTTTGTAATAATTCATTAATTTCTGATAGAGATTTACTTGATTTATAAAGAGTAGCATCATCTGCATACATGTCTATGTTTGATAGAAGGTTTAAAGGTAAGTCATTCACGTATAGTAAAAATAAGATGGGTCCTAAAATCGAGCCTTGAGGTACACCAGATGATAGTGGTTGCATTTCCGATACCACAGGGCCATTTTTGATAACTTGAAATCTACCATTTAAATAAGAATTAAAAAGTGTACAAGCTTTGTCTGTGAAATGATGTAATTTAAGCTTATATAATAATATTTCATGATCAACAAGATCGAATGCTTTTTTAAAATCAAGAAAGACCGATCCAATAAATTTACCATCGTCCACGTCCATTAACCACGAGTCTATTAGTCTTATGAGAGAAGTCTGGCAAGAATGATTTTCTCTAAAGCCCGATTGATATGCGAACAGAACATCGATAGTTTTTAAAAAGATTTTAAGTTGATTTGCAATATGTCTCTCAAATATTTTTGAAATTGTAGGTAAAACTGAAATCGGCCGATAGTTATTTGGATCCGATTTATCGCCGCCTTTGAAAAGAGGCTTTACACTTGCTTTTTTGAGATCAGCTGGGAACATTCCCGTTGATATGCAACTATTTATTATTACTGATATAGGTTTTGATATAAAATCTTTACACAATTTTAATATTTTGGGACTTATACCATCAAGCCCAGTGGCTTTATTATTGTCTAATTTTTCAATCATATGCCGTACTTCTAGTGCTGTTATGAAATGTATGTTAAAGTAGTTATTTTTTATTTTTTTATCTAGATATCTTTTAAAATCATCAAAGTTCTTCGGGTTAAAGGGGGCTCTAGTTACCATTCGTGAAATATTTACAAAATGTCTGTTCAATGCATTTATGACGTTTACTGTTCCTTCTTCATCTAAATCATCAACGATGAGATTATTAGGAAGTTCATAAGGGTTCCTTTCATTTGACGTAATTCGTTGAAGATTTTTCCAAATATTTTGCATTGCAATAAGAATGTATTTCCCAATTCACAGAGTAAACAGTTCGTTGTTATAGGCCAGAATTACGATATTGACCGTGTTTTAATCAATTTCAGAGAATATCATGGTCAGTGAATTATTAAAAAAAAAATCGGTTTTCAAATTAACGTTTTTAATCCGATTGCCACATGTATCGTTCCGTTTTAGTGTCATTAGTGTCCGCCATCTATTTACATTCGAAGTGACACAACAAATCAACCAAACTCATATTTAACAAGGTTAATAAACATCTTGAAGAGGTGGTTTTTTTTTTTTTTTTTTTAATTTATAGATTACTCGATTATCTCTGTCCGGAATAGATCAATGCTTTTGAAAGGGAGAAGTTACAAACATGCTGCAAGAATCTAAGTAGTCCCGTACAGGTTCCTATTAAATCGGTTAATTTCACTTGTCGTAACTATTAATTATCAAACCATAATCCACCATTTTCTCCCGATAAATTACCTAAAAACATAAGATAAATTCTTGTCTTCATTAGACACAACTTTTTTTCGCGGGTAAAAGTCACGTTCACACTTAAACTTCGGGTGATCCGCAAACCTTGGATGATATTCACCCACACGGTACATTTCTTTGCCGGAAATATACCGCTTCATCGTTCTTAAAGTTGTAAGGCTCCTCTTACAAGGGAATCAAGAGTCACAGTTTTCTGTCGAAGTCTTTCTAACTACATTTCCGTTGACCAACAGTTAACAGATAGATAGATGTGAATTAATTCGCCGTCGTTGTTTATGTCGTTGCTAATCGATTTTCATGGGCGCCGCCATATTTAGATCATGCGATTGGCAACTGAAAATAGAAACCTTCTTGATACGGACGAGATAGATGTAGTTACGGAATCGGCCGAGTTGTAAACAGTTTTTCACAAAGTGTTTCCCAATCCAAGATACCAACTCACTATTTATCAGGTCTTGCTGGTTTTGCGATTCAGTCATTGCCTCTAATTCTAAAGATCTGTCCACTAGCGATAGACGGACTGATTAAGTCATTTATTTTTTTCAAACGGGATGTTCAGAGAAGGTTATTTAACGAGCGAGGGTTAAGTTGAGTACTAGGCCTACAATATATAGATTTAGCACAAACGTCTTTTCAACGGGCAGGATATCAGATATCAGCACATTGCCCTGGCGTTGCCCTGGCGTATCTTCCCTCGTGTGACATGCGGATCCACAAATGACACTGATATTACACCATTTTCAGTGAAAAGTGTTACTACCAATAGTAACACTGTGTTATATTTTGTATATGAGCCGTGGTCTGTGAAAATGGGGTGTAATGCATCTACTAACAGTATGAACCCATGTCGGCCTTCGCTGTCGGCACAGGACTGACATGGATCGTAACTTTTGCTTTCTGTAAATTTTCTGCTTGTCGAAGGCCCATCCTACCTCATGATTCAGTCGGTTAGTCGGTTGGAGGACAGAATGGATTTTATGGATCCATAGTGATGTGATGACTTGCTCTATATATTACAGAGATGCATGAAACCTTCTTTTACAAGAGTATAGCTCAAATATTCGTGCTCACAGCTGAAGTTCACCGTTTCGAGTCACACACACACACACACACACACACACATATATATATATTCTTACGAACATGAAGAAATGCATAGCTCAAATACATCCGCGCAGGCAGACCCGAGTTGAAACTTTTCGCTCTTGGTCAGTTTTTTGTATGTCAAAGGAACACTTTACCTCATAATTAAGTCGGTTGTTAGACAAAATGTACTTTATGGATCCATGATCATCTGATGATTTGCTTGGTATCAAGCATCACAGGGATGCACAATACCCCTTTTGCCAGAACGTCATTTACATTGGAAAAACGGTCAGAGAGTGGAGAGTTTTAAGGTTTTTATCTGTTATAAAACCAAGGACAATGATATCGATTGCCGCCTTATCGCTTAGGATTTAGGCGACCCGATTGCCGGTGTAATGCAGAGAAATGACCCTCTCCTACAAAATGACCCATGGGTCATTTCACTACGTAGAGGAATGACCCGGGTCATTATTCTACGTAGAGAAATGACCCCAGACCGTAGAGAAAGGACCCCCCTCTAGCTGTAGTAGAATGACCCCCTCATGAAAAGAAAGGACCCCCGTAGAGAAATGACCCCCCTTTTTTCCCCTGTAACATTGTTGTCGCTGCTGATGCTGACACTACTACTACTACTACTACCTTTACTACTTCTACTACCATTACTACTACTACTACCATTAATACTACTACTACTCGTACTTCTACTACCCCTTTTTTGCCTTAACATTGTTGTTGCTGCTGATGCTGCTGATGTTTCTACTACTACTACCACTACTACTTCTACTACTGCAGCTGCTGCTGCTGCAACTACTTCTAAGAGGGGGGTCCTTTCTCTACAGTCTGGGGTCATTTCTCTACGTAGAATAATGACCCGGGTCATTCCTCTACGTAGTGAAATGACCCATGGGTCATTTTGTAGGGGAGGGTCATTTCTCTGCATTACACCGGCATCAAAACAGAACTACATGTAGGTTAAGGAAGTCCAAGAAAAACGTATACATGTTGCTTTTCACCATTATCCACGAATAGAATAACATAATTTGAACAAGTATTTAACCCTTATCCTGCTAAATACGTTAAATGAAAACTTTCAAGTAGTAAAAACCCAAATTCTGCTGTTTCAAAGCTATTTGGGAGGAAGAAATATCTCCGTATCGGACAGTGTAGATCCAATATCGTGCAGTCTGATCTTGATCTACACTGTCCGCAAAATGTCCTTGAGTCGCGCTCAGCAGCTTAATATATCATTACAATTGGTACCGCCTTAGTTTCTGTGCAGAAACTTGACATCTTAAAACGTCAACAACTACTGATGTTGTTTTTGCCGATCTATCAAATGAAGAAAAGGCATCCACATGCCTGTTGACCAATTTTTAGCGGATAATCAGATCGAAATGTTTTGACTTTTGATATCTTGTGATGTTCTCCAGCCGACAAGTTGGTCACTTTGATGATAAAAGTACTGGTAGCTAATTAGGTATTTGTAACAACATGGCGAGTGTACAATGTGACCTGACAATAAGTATCAAGAAAGATTCACCTTTATTCACCAAAATCCACCTTCGCTTGCAAGAGGTAAGTATGTCCTTTTCTCATGTCTTTGTGAACGTTACTGGTATTTTCATGCCATCAAAGATACAAACAAGGCAGAGATTTAATCTAAGCACATTAACAGATAGGGAAGGAGTCAGATATCATTTTTGGACAAGAGAAAGTACATTTAACCTATTTTTCATAGCAAAATTATCCTAAAAAATACATTTGATAAAACACCAGAAATTGACCAGACGATTTCCCATAACTCCGTGAATCATTTTCGAAAAAAAGAGGGTCATTCCAAATGCAGTCAGATAACGTCATACAGGAGATATTCCTAGAGGTCACAGCCTCTACACTATCACAGATGCATTTTCTGTGTCGCATTTTCAATTCATAAGCACTTACTGTAAACAAATGTTGTGTTGTACAAACAACTTATGAATTATGGGAGAAAATATAGTTTACGACAAAATGTGACTATTTTGACCTGCAATTCTTTTTGTGACAAATTTCTTCAGCGTAGAGAGCTTCCTGGAATGTTTACGTCTGTAGAGGTATGACAGGAGCCACACACACAAAAAAAGGATCGTTCAAAAACTATTGATAGCAAACACAGATTCACGAAGATATGAGAATTCACGGAGTAATGAGAATCAACGAGATATATGTTTCAGGATTATTTCTCTGAATGATTAACCGTTTTGCATATTTAAATCCATTTATCCCTTTCAGCGTCATAGGAAAGAGCAGGGGCTCCTGCAGACAGCATAGATCAAGATCAGACTGTACAGAACACGCGCAGCCTGATCTTGGATCTTTACCGTCCGCTTGATTAGTCAAGTCAAGGGTATAGGATTTTTTTCTTGGTTTCAGTTGATTTTTTTGTCAGCCATCGAAAGAGGGCGATTTTATACAATTAGTGGTGAAAGATTTAATAGTCTGCACATTATTAGTTGACCGGTCAGGCGGCAGGACTCTTGGAAACTAGTTCACGGCTGTGGAAAATCATGTCGGCCCGAGCCGAAGGCGAGGTGGCGACATGATTCGCCACACCGGTAAACAAGTTTCCATCGGCTCGGGGCGACATGATTCGCCACAGCCGGGAACAAGTGTCCAATTGTCCTGCCACCTGACCGGACAACGGATTATTATATTGCAAAGTTTTACCATCCCAACATGTATTCAAGTGGAATTATCCTGTTTTATGGTGTAACAGATCGAGTACGCTTAGGAAATCAAATTTCCCATGTGAGTGCCCGTACACACTGATAACTGACGACAGAGAAAACTGACATTACTAAAAACTCTATGAAACGTGCAGTTTGGTGTATAAAGTCACTGCGATTCGATGTAGGCCTACTTTAATTTAAACATGGATTTAAACAACTTCAAGGTATTGTACTATTCATTTTATGATTTGTTGGCAAAGGTAAACGACCAGAAGTTGCTTCAAACGAACATTAGTTTGTCATCAAGTTTTTTTTTTCTTTAACTTTTACAATGCATGACCTTTAACACTTCACGGTTTGTGTACGTGGCGAAGGGGTAGCTCGTTTAACCCCATGAAGTGATTTATTATAGAATGACAACAAAAGATGATATATTAATTTTAACCATTTTCATTGGTTTCAAAAACGATCCATTCTTTCCGCGTTGATGACAACCGTCAAAAGAAACAAGTAATGTTAAGGTGTATTTGTCTTGTGTGCGACTGGCTTTGATTCGACGCCGCCATCTTGGATTTTTTTGTGTTGAAGTGTAGGATTGTCTACGCGACAGGGAAGCTGTGCTGTTCCCTGGGAGCTGTCAGTGTCCAGCAATTTACGTATGTGTATTTGGAGCATATTATCCAGTAGATCGCGAGGAATTTCTTTGCAGTATAATAAGAACTTGACCGATCGCTTTAAGCATATTCTGGACACCATTTACTATAGGGAGGGTAGATTAAATGAGAAAATGAATGAAGTTAATGTCTTAACCCTTAGGTTGCTATATGTACAGTGCACTTGTTGGGCGTAGTCAGATCGCTCAGACAGTGTTGGTTTCATGATTACTGGGATACAATATTTCATGGCATCATGCTCTTTTGGAGACTGCCAGACTGTTGAGAACGTGAGGTCGTCTAAGATTTATTCTGTGTTCTTATTGATCTTTCTCTGTCTTGCAGGCTACAAACTCTCCTGTAAACTTTTTTTTTTGGGGGGGGGGGGGTGGCTATGGCGTAATTGTTTGTTACGTGCACGTAAATCATCCTTACACGTAAATCATCCTTACACGTAAAAAAAAAACCTTCGAATTACATTGATTTGGTCTTGTCTGTTGACTGTGAAAATGTTTGTTTTTTTTTAATTCCCATTTATGTAGCACACTAAGTGTCATAAAACAACGAATTATTTGTTTCCTTTCAATCAAAACTTGATAACTTTAATTTTCAAAGGCATTGGAAAAAGCGAAGAAAGAGACAGACGTCGATGGCGAATTAGTTCTACTCACAGAGGATCGTTTTGAAGAAGCGATGGATTTCCTTAAAATCCACTATATTCGGGAGGAGCCAGTTTCACGTGCTAGCGGTCAAAAATTTACACCAGACCTGAAGCAGTATTTGTTCCAGTTGCCTTTTAGCTTTGGTTTAACTGTAATGTTGTTGAAGCCAGGAACAAATGAAATCATTGCTATGCAAGTGATAGATATTGAAGGGAAAAATGACAAACAAATAGTAGATGGTACTGATGACGAAGCCCTCATACAAGACAATCAGCTGGAAAACTATGTTTCTGAAATTGCTGATATTTTCCAAAAGTTTGAAATAGATGAAATAGTCCGATTTCAACACTTGTCTGTGCACAGAAATTATCGAAATCAGGGTATTGCTACCATTCTGCTTGAATTCTGCATCAAGATGTTCGAATACCTAAATATTTTGCCCATGTATGCAAAAGTTTTTTGTACCTCACACTACTCCAGAAAAGTGTTTGAAAAGAATGGTTTCCAAAAGGTGTGTAGTATAAACTATAACGAGTATTATGTCGATGGGGTACTAATCTATCCCAACATGCAAGAACATACATCATGCACCTATCTCGTAAAAAGAATAACGTAGAAACGTGCCTTGTGGGAGGAAAGTTTAGATACTTCTAACTTGATTGTAAACAGATTGTCACGGACAATTTCGGCCAAGAAAGTTGCCCTTGAAAATTATCACCAGGAAAATTAAAATACCCTATTGGCCATCAAGGACAGCTGTCGCCCGGACAACACTATAATTGATCGGTATCATCCCTATTACATCGAGAATATTTGAGCCATGCTCTGGCAAAAACCGAGCAAGACATCACTTAAACATGGATCCATAAAACCCATTTTGACAAACAACCGACCAATGCATGAGTTAGAATTACCTTTGACAGGCAGAAAATTTAAGGATAGCGAAAAGTTTCGGCGCTTGTCAGCCTGCGCGGACTGCATAGGCTGACATGGACCGATACTTTTCGCAAATGCATTAAGCCCCCTTTTCACAGAGCATTTTTGTGAAAGATCGAAATTTATTTCATCGGGTGAACATATGGGTTATACATGTATTTTAACGAGTGGCGCAGCCACGGGTAAAAATATTACCATATGATGTAACAAGCCTGATTTTGACTTACACTGTACAAGCGCACTAAGTAGCGCTAAGGCAGCTAGAAGGCTTATTCTTTATGATTAGAACTAAAAGTAAGATGCTTTCAGAATTATTCACCATAAAGTTTAAATCCCAGAAAATTAAACTGTTTCACACAAGTGTATAGCCGAGCGCTGTAGCGCAGTCGATAACGTGCAGAATTTGAATGCAGGGGGTAGTAGGCTCGCATCAAAGCCAGGCCAATTTCTTTCAGAGGATTGATAATAGTCAGTGCGACAGCATTCATGACTCACCGCTGATCCTTGTTTCGACGATGATTACGTGGGAAAGCAGCCGGTGGCTTAGGAAGAATACTTTGCGAAGTACTGGTAAAAGAAACACCAGGAAAGTATGGATAGGTGCTCTGGCCGCCGCGATAGAACTGAAATTATGCACAAGCTGACCTGGGTCGATACTTTTTGCAGAAGCATAAGCTCCCATTTTTCCAGGGCATGCCTCAGTTTTTCAAAGCAACAAAGTCATTAATTTTCGAATTTCATTGAAATAAACACAAAATATTCAATCTCTGTTCTTTTCTCTCTCGGAGTCCTTCTCATTTTCAATGGCATTAGTATGAAAGCTATCTCTTAAAGCCGTTTCAAATTCATCCCCAACTGAAAGTAGTCTGTGTATATTTGGAAAACCGTCTCCATTCCCTTTTTGGTCCTCCTTGTATAAGTACCACAGCTCTTTAATTACATCGGAAAGAAACATATCTGTAGTATTCTTATTTACAATTCTCAAGATGAAACATCCGTCATTTCGAAGAAATCTGTCAGCAAACTTTTTCGCCAGGTTTTTATCCGCCCTTGTTTCAATTTCATTCACTGCCCTGAGATATTTTCTAACATACAGTTCTCTGTTGTGTTTAACAACAAACTGATATATACAGCTAACGAAGTTTCCAATATTGAAGAAAGCAACCATCATAATCCACAACCATATGATGGCGAAAATTTTCTCGTTAATAATATTGAAAGGCAAGACACATTGTACAGTATATGGATGTAAATTCTGCAACTGGCGGATTTCAAAATCACACAGGGTTACTCTTGGAAATGCTCTAGACTCCTGAATGACAGCACAATCTGAGAACATGCACTTAAAACTCTCAAACCCATAGGACCAGAAATCCAGGGCAAGAAAAGCATTTAAAATAGAAAATTGACAAAAGCCATTGACACAGTACAAAGTTTTTATAAACATGGAGAGTCCTGTCAGATAGTGCCCATGTCGTTGCCCACAACATAAGCTCGAGACTGAGGACAGTTTCTGTTTTATACGACCCACGAAACCAACAAAACTGGTGTGCTGTATGCGTCGATCCAATAACCATCTGTTGATGTACATGGCGATATTTCTGACTTGCTCATATCTCTTTTCTCGGTTTTGAAACTAAAGATACAAAAATGGAAGCTTTGTGTTAACAACCCCTAGACAAAGCGATTTCGAGTTTTAACCATTAGCTGCTAAATAAGTAAAACGAAACTTTCATACCGACAGTAAGAACTCAAATATTGCTATTTCAAAGTTATTCGGGGGGGGGGGGGTCACATCTCCTTATCCGACATTGTAGATTGTAGATCCAAGATCAGACTGCATGTTCTGTGCAAAAGGTTCTTGAGTCGTGCTTAGCAGCGCAATGGTTAACAACCCTTTGACAGAGTGCTTTTGAAGCATTGTGGGAAAGGGGAGAAACCGCTGGTAACTAATATGTTCTCCTTTTCCCTTCTCTCTGCCCTTTCTCTGCCCTTTCACAAACACATTCCACCATTTCGCCCATAATTAAGTTGACGTCTGGGAGTGCTTTCAATCTGGACCAATCTAAAAAAGCATGCTTTCAATTTGAGCAAGTCTAAAATTTTGTCTTCTGTTAAAAAGTTGAATAATTGGGATGATACATTGATACTTGATCAATCAGGGTTCCACAGAGCTTCTAGGTCAATTTGGATAACATAAAACAATTGTATGTATACATATGAATCATGTTCTGGGAAAAGGTGGTTTAACTCTTTACCAAACGACAAAATTTTAGACCGGTCCAAATTCAAAACATTTGCAGACGACAAAATAGATGTGGCTCAAAAATTGAAACTTGATTTGGAAAGAGTAGAAAACATTGTGGGGAAAAGAGGAAATGCTGGTTACCAGCATTTTCTCTTTTTCCCACAATATTTTCAAAAGGCTTTTTCTTCAGGGTCGTTAAAAGTCGGGATTGTGTGGTAAAGAGTTAATGCACATGCAAAGAGTATCGACCCATGTCAGCTTGGGCAGTCCGCGCAGACTGACCTAGGTCGATTTCTCTTCTGCTTCATGAGTCAGCCGGTGACCAGACAAAATAGATTCTACCCAACGACTTGCTAGGTGTAATGCTTTGCAAAAATGGATGGAACCTCCTTTTCTCAAACCGCCGCTCCTATCATGACCCATGCTCTGTGAAAAAGAGGCTTAATGCATCTGCAAAAAGTGTCGACCCATGTCAGCCTGCGCAGTCCGCAGTCCAAGCAGGCTGACATGGTCGGAGCTTTTTTGGTTTTGGTAATTTTTCTTTAAAGATCCACCATCATATAATGACTTGCTTGGTTTAATGTATCGTGGAAGATATATTAAGCACCCTTTTGTCAGAGCATGACTGATATGTTGAAATACGCGTAATTAGAATATGTAGACAATGTAATAGATCGGTTAAGTCTTTATCTCTTATAAAGACATTTATACTGTGGCACTGAGGTGACATGTGCATTTTTTTGTATTTATCTCGTTCCCACGAGATAATAATTCGTTTTCTCGAGTTTTTTTTATCGTTTTATTCAACAATGTAGTTTGCATCCGCGATTTAACAGAAAACCGTTTTAACAATCGCGGGTGCAAACTACATTGTTGAATAAAACTATGAAGAACATAGACGCCGTGTAAAAAAAAAGGAATTAGTAGGAGGAATCTGATTGGATGATTATGTCGTGAGCACGACTTATTATCTCGTGCGAACGACATAATGGATGACTTGGATTGGCTGATTATCTCGTTCGAACGAGATAATATTTCGTTTTTTGCATAATTTTTTATAAAAAAAAAAAAAAAAAAAAAAAAAACTCGAGAAAACGAATTTTGTTTTTTGCATAATTTTTTATAAAAAAAAACTCTAGAAAACGAATTTTGTTTTTTGCATAATTTTTTATAAAAAAAAAAAACTTTAGAAAACGAATTATTATCTCGTGGGAACGAGATAAATACAAAAAAATGCACATGTCACCTCAGTGCCACCGTACATTTATGCAATTTTGCAGAATACCATTTCTGAAAACGGTGTAACAAAATACGAAAAATGATGGTGACAAGAAATTCTTCGTTTTTCCTTTTCAGTTTTGTAGTAGACCATTTTTGAAGACGAAACAATCTGAGAAATCTGAGAAATTTCTTGTGACGCGCAATTCTCCGTTTTGCCAAGTTTTAACAAGTTGGAACTTCGGATTGATCTTTATTCCCTAAATACACGTTTATTTTCTTTACTAGGTGCCGTATTTTCTACGTTTCTCGCATTCATTTGGTAGATATTGAAATCCGTTATTTCACTGGTGCAGTTAGAACCTACTTTATGCAATGGAAAGGCTTGTCATTGCAAATACAAAATAGAACTCGATCATCGGAATGTTACAAGCCGAGGAGCGGCGCGGTGCATATATCTTGGTTGGCGAAGATGGCTGGTGTGATGTAGATTTAACTGATTATATTGTTGAAAATTGCGTTCAAAAATCACATAAAAGTCATACTCTGTGAAAAGATGGCTTCATGAATACACAAAAAGAATCGACCGAGGTCAACATGCGCAGTCCGCGCAGGTTGGCCTGGGTCAAACATTTTGCTATTAGTTAATTTTATGCACGTCAAAGGACAAGTGTACCTTATTACGCAGTTGGTTGTTATAGAAATGGATTTTTTTTTAAATCCGTGATTATATGATGGCTTCACGAAGATGCATTAAGCCCCCTTTTGCCAGTGTACGGCCCATAAATGATAACAACATACCTGAATAGAATCAATCATTTCACACAGTTTAGACATATCTATGCCGCTCCTCTTGCTCAATAGGGACCAGATAAAATTCGGCAGTTTAAACAGCAAGGCCTGTATCAGCAATATGAAGGGAACCCATTGATAGTAAACTAGCTGATTATCTCGTCTCGCAACGATATTAGACGGGATGTGTGACGTCATCGGTATATGGTAGGTGTTAGAGATCCAGCAGTAATTCTTGGTATACTTTACATATGCTTCTGTAAAAATAATAGTGATAGTAATAATAATAGCGGTATTTACAGTAAATAAAGAAATGTGAACTCAGTTGCTAGTACAAGTTCTTCGGGTGGAAGATGTACCAATCATAAAACAAGAACAGTGTATGCTGGTGCCAACGCTCGGCTACAAGTGCTTGATTTTCACTGAAATTTTAGGTCGAAAAAAAGGGGCATAACTATACCAAAAAAGTTTGAAGGTTACCTGCCCTGGTTGTTTGCGTTCCCCTTTTGATAGTAAACACTGACTCGTCTGAGTTTGAAGTAAATATCTTCAGTGATATCAGAGATATAATAAAATGTCAGTTTTGACACGACGCAGACGACTATGGCTATGACGAAAACAGCCGAGCTAAAAATGATTTGATATTTCAATCATAAACCTTAGCAATGATGAATCGGCAATTTTTGGCATGCCGAAGATTTTGCCACAACTCACCAATTTAATGCCTTAATCCGACAAACTCCAGCAGCGACCATGCGGTAGCTTAAATCTTTACTAAACGACATATTTTAGACATGTCCAAATTAATAAAAAACATCCAGACGACAAATATAAAGTGGATTAAAAGATGGAAATAGCCTTTAAAAAGGTAGAAATCATTGTGGGAAAAGGAGAAAATGCTGGTTACCAACATTTTCTTCTTTTCCTTTAGTGTTTTCAAAAAGCTTCGTCCTCGGGGTCGTTAAAACTCGGAATAGTGTGAGAAAGGTTCAATTTTTTACCAGGCAAAAAAAAAAGTATATATATATAAAAATGAAAGTAATTGCAGACGACCTACTTAAAATGGCTCAAAGGAAGATGTGTGTCTGTGAAAGAGTAGGAAACATTGTGGGGGAAGGAGAAAACATATTTTCTCCTTTCCCGACGATGTTTCAATAAGTCCGGTCGTTGAAACGCGGAATTGTGTGATACAGGATTAAGGTGCCTTCACAACTGGCCCAATCTCTTTACGATCAGCGCCAAATTTGAATATGCTCCTGATCGTTAGTCCATGTTGCTTAATGTCAGAACAATGTGACCACTGGATAGGCAACTTAAATCACCTGACAAACTTACCTGTGAAAAACGCAGGGCACCAGCAATGAATTGGGTCAGAGATATACTGTCCGGAAGTAGTGAACACGACAAACAGCAGAAGTAATACAACTGTGGCCTTATGGTTAATTTTTTCTACCCAATCATCGTCCGAGGATCCTGTCAGGTGTTTCCATGTTAATTTCCTCACCGTTGACAACCTATGTAAATGTTTGTAGAAAATACATTTAACGTTTAATCGATCCTGAGGAGGATGGCATTTGAAAACACCGTGGGAAATGGAGAAAAATGCGGTGACAAGCAATTTTTACTTTTCTAAAACTGTTTTCTGCTCTTGTAAGGATAGATTACATTTTTTGCCGCATGTAATTTGTCGTTTGCAAATGCATTCGATGTAAAAGAGCTTAAAATTGTGTCAGTATTTAAATGTGATTATACTTTATTGGTAAAAACTTGCTTCTTGACCAATTAACATACGCGACCTTATGTCTCTGCGAATTAAAAACTTTAAAAAGCTTCATAAACGTTTGACCCAAAAAAAAAATGTCAATTTGATCAGGGGTTCTGGTCAGCGGGAGAGGAAAATTCTTAGCTTCTGGCTCTTAAATAAAAATCCCTGAAAGCACGTGCGTACACATAAGGACTTTCTAGGATTCCATTTTTGACCCTGGGCATATTTTTTATAAACTGATGTGAGCTACAATAAGAGCGCCTACAATACTTTTGATAATGAGCCATGCTGTGTGATAAGGGGGCTTATTGCATCTGCGAAAAGTATCGACCAGGTTATTCTGCGCAGACTGCGCAGACTGACCTGAACCGAAAATTTTCGCTATTGGTCACATTTCAGTATGTCAAAGGACCAGTCTACCTTATGATACAGTCGGTTGTTAGATAAAATGTTTTTAAGGATCCATAGTTATATGATGACTTAGTTGTCATAATGCATCATGGAGGTCACTAAGACCCCTTTTGCCACAGCATAGCACATGTTAATAACTCGCGATTTAACTTCACCTAACCTTGATACGCGGTGGATATCATTTCGAAGATCGCAATTTGGCAGTCATTGCGATTTCACGCCAGTTAACCTTGATTCGCGGTGAAAAATGAATCTCAAATCGCAATTTAACATTATTAGTAGATTCTTTTAAATGTTAACTAAATACATAAAAAAGAAATGAAACAATTCCGAACATTCAAAGATTATGCTAAAATCTCACATTTTTCTTTTACACTAATCATCGCGACAGTAAAGTGAGTGTATGTATTTATGTGAAGTTATGACAAGTTGTCATACAGGAGAGATAGAGACAAAGAATGTTTAAACTCACATGTTATTCAACTAACAGCCGTCTCTAATCAAGCCGTTTGTTAACCACTGTTAGGTCTACATGCTATTTCAACATGAAAAACTAAACTGCGATCTGAAAATCTGATTTGAAAGTACACAAATACAATACATTTAAGTTTAATAACACTTTCACTGTCAGAGAAATAAAATGGACATTTTGTATCCGTAGAAAAGTCCCAAAAATTGATACTTCAAGCTGGCCTTTTCAAATAATTCTTACAAAAATGCCAGTGCAGATTCTTAGATTAAACTGCATATTTCAAGCAGTCTAATCTTGATCTTCGATTTGTTTAAAATCACCTTTATCCTGTTTTATACTAAGAGTTAAGTGTTTTATAGTAATAGGATTTATATAAATCAATAATACTACTTTTGGCACAGTTAAATCTTAAGCTGCGAGGCGCGACTCGGGGCGCTTTTGTGGCCAGTGTAGATCAAGATCAGACTGCACAAAACCTGCAGTCTTTTTTTTTTTACAGTGTCCGATACAGTTTTCTTTCCGATAAAACCAACTTTGAAATCGCAATATCTGGTATTTATTATTGAGTGAAAATTTTCGTTTCATTTATTTAGCAGTTTAAGGGTTTACCATTTCAACTGAAATTCTGATGTACTTAAAATGTTAAATCCAATGTTTTGACCGTGAATCATAATGTTCTGACCGCTGACCCCAACTTATTGTAAATAATGGGAAAATACTTAACCCTTTACTTGTTAAATAACTAGAATAAAACTTTCTTGAAAGTCGATAAAAAAAAAAAAATGCTATTTCAAAGTTACGTCTGGGGGAAAATATCTCCTTATCGGACAGTGTAGATCCAAGATCAGACTGCACGTTCTGTGCAGTCTGATCTTGATCTACATTGTCCGCAAAAAGTCCTTGAGTAGAGCTTAGCAGTCTAAGGGTTAAATGCCCAAAAGCGGCCAAAAGTAAACAATGCGGGTGTTAAAGTGCGTTAAATTTTAAATCATATCATTTAAAAGTATGAACAATAATTGTGAAGATGAAAGTCCGTTATTGTACGGTTTGTCCAAGAGTTAGTCGCTGGCAGCAAAATGAATTTTGAAACTTGGTTAAAAGTTGCAAGGCCGCTCTATCTTTTGTTTACTCTTTACCTAATGTTATTTTTTTTTTTTCTGCCAGCTACTAACACTTATCCCGACCGCACAATAACAAATTTTCATCTTCACAATAATTTCCATACTCTTAAATGGTATGATTTAAATTAATTTAATTTTTACATCTGCATTGTTTAGTTTTATAGTTTAAACACATTTTATTCAACAGTATGATATACAAGCTAAAAAAGAAAAAGACAATACAATCATACTACAAATATACTGGAGAAAAGGATAAGAACGGAAGCCTAGGCTTATAAAGTTGTTCTCCAAATTTCGGATAACGGTTATTACATGATCATATTATTACTAATAACTGACAAAGAAAGTTAATTTTAGATTTGTTTACTTTTGGCTACTACCGGGACTTTGATTTTCAGGTAGTATTTGACAGTCTTAAAGTTTGATCACGGCTACAGTTCACCAAGTTATGTGTTTTCTGGATTTCATCAGCACTGGGCTGGGACTGTGTAGGGCCATGCCAAAGGACACTTCAACAGAAACCAGAGGCTCCCGTTAGGACCGACCTCATAACCTTTCGATTACTAAACCAAAATCTTAACCATCGAGCTACGCAAGAACCTTAAATTTGTATTTCAGAATTACGAAGCTCTATTTCAAAAAATAGTTTCGTGATGTATTCACTATTGCAGCACAAAGTTTTCCATCTAATATGATCCACGCTCTGGCAAAAAGGGGCTTAATGCATCTCCGTAGCCATGACAGTGCGTAGAAAATGTCTGTTTTGTTTGTAAACAAGAATGGCATAGCAACAAGGAGAGCAAGTGCGCTTTGGTCATCGTGTTTTATATAATTATCTTAATGAAATAAAGAGATAAGAAAAAGCACAAGGCTGCAGATATGAAGATAAAAAAAGAAAAAACGGGTTATGCCATTTTACATTTTAAGTCATATTTCTGGTGTGGTGAAAAAAGCCAAGCCAATTTAAAAATACGAGAGCTGAATGACAAGTCCTCCACTGCACCTCGATTTACAGATGAATTCTACGTTTTTTCATATGTTTAGCGTTTAAATTGAAAATATTTGTATTTGAAACAAAAGATGTATATGTATACTTAAATAAACAGGTATGTTAAATTTCTAGTTTTGTCCTTTATTTATGAAAATAAAAGGGTTTCAAAGTGTGCACAAAATCTGTGCGCTGATTTCATTTTTTTTTTTTTCCATGATCGTCTCTGTACCCCAAGGCGACCGATCAAAATCTTAAATCGCCTTCGGGGACAGTTATCTTTACTGACGTCATCACCTGGCCCACAGTGGATACCGGAAATGGCCTTTTTTCAATTTTGGAAAAAGATCAAAGTCAGATGGAGCAGATCGGGCCAATGCTAAATCAATTCAAACCACACTCGATAATAGACAATCCTCGCAACCTCTGTTATGAGAACATGGTTTATTCCTTATTAAGACAATTTTATTTAATAAAAAAGATTTTGCTTAACCCTTTATTACAAAATGCCGACTTTTAACAACCTTGACAAAAACAGGCCTTTGAAAACATTTAAGGGAAAGAGGAACATGCTGGTATCCATCATTTCTTCTTTTTCCACAGTATTTTCTACCAATCAAAAACACATCTCAATTTTGAGCCACATTATATTGTTGTCTGCAAATGCTTTGAATTTCAACAAGTGCAAAATTTTGTCGTTGGTAAAGAGTTCATCGTATGGGTTTAACCCACTGTCAATGTTACTTCTATTATATAACAGTTCGCTATTTCTGGGTGATCTACGATTTACATGAGCCATAGAAAATGTTTCTTGTCATCGGTTATTTTCAAGACTGTATAGCCTTGGTGAAAACCCATCAGGGATCGCCCTGTCTAGAATCCCAAACATAAATAACCACTCCACCTTGGTGGATGCAGTGTAAAAAAAAATCGATGTGTGTGTTTTTGTTTTTCTGTCTGCAGTGCTTATCATTATTAATGCGATACGTTTGGTTTGTATATCAGTTAAGTTCTCCATTCAATGACAACAAAAACCCATAATGGCAATTATTGAATGGTGTTTCATGCTGCTTTCAACATTACCCTAGTCATATCACCGTGATGGCTCAGTTATTCAAGTGTATAATGCATTTCTTCAGTACTATGCTAGGGTTCTCAGACCAAAGGTTCCGTCTTGCAGCCCCAGAACTAGAGGACTGCCCAGGGGCAACATGTCCAGCCCGCCATGTGAGAGTTAGTAAAGAACCTCATAAGCTGCATGTGGAAAAAAAGTAACCAATCACTAAATGTACATCTATCATCTTATTTCAGATCCCTTTGTTTTCAAATTTGCAAGCGGGTAAGAGTATTCCCTATTTATGAACAAGAAGCTTCATTCAAGACCTTCAAAATATGACTTGACACCACTGAAGTTAATAATTCAGATGGAAATTCAAATGGCACGTCTTCTGGTAAAGGAGAACATTTGTGTAAAATTCTTTTTAAAATCTAACCATATTTTTTGTAATGTAGAAGTTGTAGCTCAGACAAGCTCTGTGTAAGACAATATTATCATTTGACCTTCAAGTGTGACCTTGACCGTGGGCCTACCAGGTCAAATGTTCCAACTGGCACTTCTACTCATAAATGAGAACAATTGTGCAAAATTATTTTGAAATCCATCCACAAATGTGGAAGTTGTAGCTCAGACAAGCTCCATTCATGACAATTTTATCATTTGACATTCAAGTGTGACCTTGACCTTGGACATACGAGAACAAATGTTTCAAATGGCACCTCTACTCATAAATGAGAACAATTGTGCAAAATTATTTTGAAATCCATTCACAAATGTAAAAGTTGTAGTTCGGACTAGCTCTATTTAACACAATTTTATCATTTGACCTTCAAATGTGACCTTGACCTTGGACGTACCAGAACTTCTACTCATAAAGGAGAACATTGTGCCAAATTATTTTGAAATCCATCCACAAATGTAGAAGTTCTGGCCTGGACAAATTTGGACAGAGGCACATGCACATTACTGAAGACTTTGTGACAACCATGTCTCGCTCATCGCAAGCGAGCTCAACAAAAATCTGTGCCTTTATATTTCACAGCTAGATTATGAGGTCTACAACTTTATTCCTGAGTCACTTAGGATCTTACAATTGCAACAGCAAAAAGGTGGGCTTAAAATGTTCACTTTCAAAATGGAGTTTATGTACATGTACAAAGACCTGCAGCCTTTGCTTTCAACCTTGTGGCTTCTTTGCTCTTAGCTTACATTGAATCCTTTAACTAACTCTTTACCAAAGACAAACTTTTAGACTTGTCCAAATTGAAAGCATTGGCAGACAACAAAATAAGTGTGACCCAAAAATTAAAATTTGTTTTTGGAAGGATAGAAGACATTGTGGGAAAAGGAGAAAATGCTGGTAAACCAGCATTTTCTCCTTTTCCCACAATGTTTTCAACAAACCTTTTTCTCAGGAGGGTTAAAACTCGGGATTGTGTAGTAAAGGGTCAAACCCTTTACCGTACTATCTTTAGACACACTGGACAATTCTTCTTGTTTTGGGTGATTTCTCCTTTTGCAATAAAGTTTTCCAACACTATCAACTGTATGAATATTTAAAGTTGTACTTGTAAAATAATTGGTGACTAGAATATCAGATGAAGAAAAAAAGTATCAAAATCTTTATATCTCAGTCTTTTATTCAGTTGTTCATGATATCATATACAAAATATCAATTATGCATTCATTCTACATAAAAGCCAAACAGAAATAATCCGAATGGAAATGCCTGTAACCTTAATGTAATAGAACTGCTTGCCAAAACCTTGATGAGATTTAGAAACAGGAGAAAGAAGGGAGAAATACTTGTAAAAGTGAAAAAAAAAACAACAACATTTTTTCTTACGACAAAAAAAAGTAGAAGAAGGGACTGTAAGTACTGTTACTTACAAACCAGCAGTTATTGTTTTTTCCCCCTGAATTTGTTAGGTTGTTTTCTGCTGGGGTGTAAAAACCTGTCTCAGTTAAAGTCACAGTAGCAGCCAAAAGTAAACAACCAATGTTACAATGCATCTAAATTTAGATCTTACTATTCAAAAGTATGGAAATTTTTGTAAAGAGGACAATTTATTATTGTTAGGTGGGTTCAAGTGTTAGTCACTGGCAGGAAAATGAATTAAAAAACAAGGTAAAAAGTAAACAACAAGTAGAGTGACCTCTCATCTTTTGACCTAGTTTTTAAAATTCATTTTGGGGTATGATTTACATTTAAATGCATTTTACCTTCCCCTTTGATTACTTTTGGACACTGTTGGTCCTTTAAGTGGTTGGTCAACTCTTGACAAGACAACAAAACTTATAATACATGTAGATAACTTTAAAGGCATAAGCAGAGGGTATATATGCAATGACTCAAATACAAGGATTTGTACAAGAAATGGTAGAAAACCGGGGGAAAAATAACCAGCATTTTCTACTTTTTTCACTATATTTTCAAAAGCGTTCTTTCTCTGAGTCATAAAAAAATTTATACTCTATGGTAAAGGATAAACTCTTTACCAAACAACAACTTGCCCGAATTAAAAGCATTTGTAGACAACAATACAAAGGTGGCTCAGTGGCATAACTTCTCTAACAGAGTAGAAAACATTGTAGAAAAAGGGGAAATGCCAGTATTTTTTCCTTTTCCCACAGTATTTTTAGAAGCCTTCTCCCACAGGGTTGAGCAAATTCTGAATAACCAAGCCTACTTCACCCCCTCTCTCCTACAAAGAAGTAAAAACATCAACAGTGACATTCTCTACCAAGGCTTATACATATAGACAATTCTGTAAATCTAAAGCAAATATGATTGAGCCATGCTCTGTGAAGAGAGGGTTTAACACATCTGCAAAAAGTTTTGACCCATGCCAGCCTGCCCAGGCTAACTTGGGTCTAAACTTTCTGCTTTTAGTCAATTTTATACATGTCCAAGGACGAATGTACCTCATGATTCGGCTGGTTGTTAGACAAAATGAATTTTATAGATCCATGATTATGAGATGATATGCTTAGTATTATACATTACAGGGATGCACTAAGCCCCCTTTAGCCACAGCATGGCTCAAATCAAAATTACGTGTCAACAGTTTGCTTTTTGGCCTAAAAATGGTCATTTTTTTTCTTTAACCTTTTACCACACAATGCTGCCTTTTAATGACCCTGGGAAAGAAGCCTTTTGAAAACATTGTGGGAAAAGGAGAAAATGCTGGTAACCAGCATTTCCTCCTTTTCCCACAATACTGTCTACCTTATCAAAGAAAAACTGCACCATTTTAGCCAAATTGAAATTGTTGTCTGCAAATGCTTTCACTTTGGACAAGGCTAAAATTTTGTCGTCTGGTAAAGGGTTAAATATCTAAATTTAGCTTTTATATGGAAAAGTCTTCAGCTAATGTAAAATGGAAGCCTAATATTTGAATTTCGAATATGGATTTATTTCTGACAAATTTTTGCTAGTGCAGGTTTTCATATTTACATCTTTATCAATACCTGTTGTCATCCACAGAATGTTTCCCCTCCAGCTTAAACATCTGCAAGAATATGGAACAAGATATCAGACCTTGATTAAAGATTAGACTGCAACTAATGTGATATATCTATAATGTTTGTTTATGAAAAAGTTGTACGATGGCAAAAGCTCTAAATTAATTATCTAACATCTAGCCATGTAAAGCATGAATTATGACAAAGAGAATGTGTACAAATTATGTTTAAAACCCAAACTTCATTCTATGATCATGAAAACTTAATGCTAAATGCTACAAGTTTGAAGGAAATCTAAAGACAAAATGTTTAAACAAACATAATTCTGAAGAGGGTTTAACGCTTTACCAAACATAAAAATTTTAGACTGGTCAAAACTGAAAGCATTAATCTAACAACATTTTATATTTAACTGAAATGATGGTAATTTTCTGTAAAAGAGTAGAAAACCGTGAAGATACATTTGTACTCATTTTCAGGCAATTTTTAGCCAGTTTTTAACCCATTTCAACCTTATTTTATGAAACTATAATCATTCTTATATCTCCATGTCAAATGTTGCCCATGATGGCTGCTAGATTACACAGATAACGATGGATAGAAAATGCATTTCATGTACTGGACGCCTTCTAAGAAACTGCTGTTGTCTTTTCCAGTTTTACATGGGGACAAATCCTTTGTGTTTTTCTATCCCTTACATCATATATATTGGTGATTTATCTATATTTACATATCTGAAGCATACACTTTCAAGTTTTAACAGCGTTGTTTTCTCTCTAGCTGTAAGGATGTATCTTTAAGGGAAAAGGAAAAAATGCTGGTTTTCTCCTTTTCCTACAAGGTTTTCTGACGGCTGTTTCCTTTGGGTTATTCAAACGCAAGAGTGTGTGGTAAAGAGTTAATATACTTCAGTCTAATGTATAAAAAGTTAAAATACATACATCATTGTATATATTAAAACTTTTGCAGTTTGGTCTCTATCATTCATTCACAAGTAGCACAGAACAATGAAACATCTGCAAACAAGTTCTGAAAATAAACCTTTTCTTCATTTTGTATAACCCTTCAAGGGCTGAATTGATAATCTGGACCTTTTTAATAAGAAAATATAGCCCAAAATATTGCTATTTCAAGGCTGTTTCTGTTAGAATATGTAACATAGTAGCAAACAGTGTAGATCAAAGATCAGACTGTATGTTCTGTGAAGTCTGATCTTGATCTACACTACCTGTAAAAATAACTAATGTCAGTTCCTGGGCTCTAAGGGTTAAATAAAGGGTATACTAGTAAACTAAAGGGAAGAGTCATTCAATTAGTATTTTTGATAATTAGGGCTATATTCACAATCTTAAGGTATGTGGATGCCTAAGCAATCCTTCAACTTTCACTTGATTTTTTCAGTAGAATTCTGTATGAAAAAACAGTCTGCACATAATAAAGTGTAAATTCTGTTCATAGTACATATTTTCATCCAGATATGAAATCAGTAAAATCTGTAGTTTGTAATTCACAGCCATGGGTGCCAGGCAGGGTCCATTCTACACAAGTTGTCATGGTTGTTGGCAGCACCCACTAATGTATTCACCCGACTTTCTGCGCCCTCAAATGTTGCCAAATCTGAAAAATAAAGCAAAGAATTCAGCTTATAATTCACAAATTCCCAATGTAATTGTGTTTAGTGTTCAGCATGTCAGTACCAATGATGATTTCTTCAGCTTGGGGCAGATCACTTTGAACCCTTTACCACAAAATCCCAAATTTTAACAACCATTAGAAAGAAAGCTTTTAAAAACATAATGGGAAAGGAGAAAATGCTGGTGACAAGCATTTTCTCCTTTTTTTTCCACAATGTTTTCTACCGTTCCCAAAACAAGTTTCAATTTTTTCAGTCACATTTATTTTGTCATCTGCAAATGCTTTCAATTTGGACTGGTCTAAATATTTGTCATTTGATAAAGAGTTAACTATTTACCAAATGACGAATTCTTGGACTGGTTCGAATTGAAACCATTTGCAGACGACAAATTTTAAAAGAGTTAAATAATGGATTTGTAGGTGAAAGTGCAGAAAAGATTGTGGGAAAAGGAGAAAATGCTGGTTTCCAGCATTTTCTCCTTTTCCACAAGTCTTTTTGAAAGGCTTCTTCATCAGGGTCATTAAAACTCAGGAAAGGGTTAAAGATACTGTTGAAAAAGGAAAATTTCTCCTTTTACCAAAATACAATCATGTATTCATGAAAAACCTTATGCATGTTATCAATATAGACAAAAAAAGACATCTTCAAAGTCATGGCCTAGAAATTTGTTTCAGGAGACATTGACAAAAAAAACCATTTCTTTCACCTCTGTTTTTATTGCAAAGGCAAAGATTTTTCATTTCTCTTTCATGTAGTAAGGCTGAAGCTGACATAATCTTGTTTACATGATTTGGCTGCTATACATATCAATAAAGACTTTTATTATCTCTAACCTTTTTAACCCTTTACCGCAAGATGCCACCTTTTAACGACTCTGGGAAAGAAGCCTTTAGAAAACATTGTGGGAAAAGGAGAAAATGCAGGTAACCAGCATTTTCTCCTTTTCCCACAATGTTTTACTACCCTATCAAATAAAAATTGTACCATTTGAGCCACACTGAAATTGTCATCTACAAATGCTTTCAACTTGGACAGCTTAAACCATGACTTTGCTAACATTTATTTACTGGCTGGAATTCAGTATCTGATACATTGGTATTACTTAGACATGAAATTTCAGTCTAATTGGGGGAAAAGTAAGTCAAAACAAATTCATTCTACCCATAATGCAACTCAAATCCACAAAATTATGGCAAAATTCTATTTCATGTTTCCATCCATTGAGTCACAGCATGCTGTAATAATGAGGCATATCCAGATTTTTTCAATCTAGATTTTATGATAACAGCTTACCATTGCCATATATATTGAGACATTCGAAAAAAAACTGTAATGATACAACTCAATTCTAAACATGTTTTTCCTATCAACATTTTTTTCTAACTGCCATTTTTGCATGTGAATATAAATGATTATTATGTTTTGTAAATATTCAAGTTAACCTAAACTAAATACAATCTTCTTGTGAGTTGCGTTAATCACAATTACTCAATCTGGGACAATACTTGTTTCTGTCATACTTTCCAGATGCAACAAATCTGGTCTGATTAATCCTTTACCACACAATCGCAGCTTTTAGCGACCTGGAGGAAGATAGCTTTTGAAAACATTGTGGGAAAAGAAGAAAATGCTGGTAACCAGCATTTTCTCCTTTTTCACAATGTTTTCTACTCAATTAAAGGCATCTTTTATCTTTTCAGCCACCTTTGGTTTGTCATCTGCAATCCTTTTGAATTTGGACAAGTCTAATATTTTGTCATGTGGTAAAGAGTACAACTTACTCTGCAGCCTGGTTGTGATGGCTGACACGGCTTTATTCACCATGGTAATGAGTTGTTCTCCCTCCATCTCTGTAGGTTCTGTGCCAGGATTGACCTCCTCTTGTTTCTGAGAAGGAGAACAACATAACATACAGTAAACTGCACAAATAAAAAGAAAAATCAAGACTGGCTACACAATCATTCATCTGAAATTGCACCTCTCACAAAGGACCTTAATTATTTTGTAACTTAGTACCTGTTGAACCAAATATGCTGCAAACATATTTAAAACATAGGATTTACAAATATAAATAGGGAATTCTATATGACCTGAGAAAACATTGTAAAGTATAGTTCCCCCTTCTGATAGTTAACAACTGTCCCAAGCTTGAAGTTAACATTATCATTTAACCCTTTACCACACAATCCCAACTGTTACCGACCCTGAGAATGATGCCTTTGAAAACATTGTGGGAAAATGCTGGTAACCAGCATTTTCTCCTTTCTCACAATGTTTTCTGTCCTTTTACAGACAAATCTCACCATATGAGCCAAATCTAGTTTGTCATCTGCAAATGCTTTCAATTTGGACAAGTGTAAAATTTTGTCGTTAGGTAAAGGGTTAAAACGAGAGATATGATAATGTCAAAGTTTTTGCACGACAACACAGATGCAGATGACGAAAAGGCTATGACAATACCTTTATGTTTTCTTTTTCTTTTTTGAAAACAGCCACGTAAAAATCTTCTTCAAAAACACTGTCTTTCTCTTGAAAGTATCTTAAAGTTAACCCACTGTCTGCAAAAGAGCATTGGGTTATGCTATGCAGTCTGAGTGTCAGTATCATGTAGCAATTGCTTGAAGCAAATTTTACCAGAAACATATTATAACAGATCATTTTAGTTCATTTTACAGCTTATACCAAATTGACAGAGGGATTAAAATAACAGTTTTGAAGGCTTACTTTTTTATGCCACGTAATATATTCATCCCTTAAAACAGCCCTCAGGAAACTAGGGAGTTTATACTGGGGCTGTACAAAACATCTTGCTGCAGCTACCATTGATGCTGTAAGAGGTCCATTGACCCCAGTTGCTGTCAGAAACTCTGCTATATTAGGGGTCAATCTGAAGGGGACAGGTCTGTTGGCATCCAATTCACCTATGAAAGAAAAACATAGTAACTTAAAAATCATGTTCTGCAATATGTTATTTAACTCTTTACCACACAATCCAGACTTTTAACAACCCTGAGAAAGGAATCTTTTGAAAACATTGTGGGAAAAGGAGAAAATGCTGTTACCAGCATTTTCTCCTTTTCACACAATGTTTTCTACACAACCCAAAAACAAGCTTTAATTTTATTTCATAAATAAACTTACCTGGTATGACAATGAGGATTCTCTTTTCTTAATCCGCTTTAGACCGTACCCAACCGGAAGTGAACTTTTTTACCCTTGCACCGTTTAGTTTACTTCCGTATGTACCTCGTGTTACCCCTCAGTTTCTCTTTTCTTGCGAAAGTGTTCGCACGTACGCTTTGGAGACCTTACAGTTGGAGAAATTTTTTCTACATACAGTCGAGTTCGACTTTAGTTCTTCTAGTGTAGTGTATAAAACACTCGTTTGGATTATGGCGTCAAATAAATTGACGGAAGTTTCCAGGTTGTCGGACTCGGACGATACGACAAACGTGTCGCCTCCAAGATTATCTAGCAAAACTCGTGGAAATTTTTCGAGTTTATCGGACTCGACAGTTCACTCGCCAGTTTCAAAGAAGAAAAAGAAGTCTCGTAGGTCGAGATATAATGAACTTGACAAGCGTTTTTCAGCCTTGGAAAACATGTTCAAGGACTTTATGGAGAAAAATTCTCGTTCAGGACAAACCTGTAATGATGACAGAGTGGGACAAACCCATTCTACAGAAACACATGTTTCTCGTAGTAGATTTTCAAAGGGTGGAAATTTCGAGTCTGACAGTGATTCTGAGGCAAATGACAATGTGTCTTTGTTTGCTTGTGGGCAGATTTCACCTGAAGAGGGAGAATGTCAGGAACCCTTAGATAGCAACAATAATCTCACAGTGAGTGAAGATAAACTGACTAAAGAGCAGAAAAATGACTTATTCGATATGTTTGGTGATGATGCAATTGTGAAAAAAGACAAGAAAATTGAAGGAATTGTCTTGGACAAATCTCAAATAGAGGTAATCTCTTCTAGCTACAGGTGCAAAGAGCCAAATTTTCTGACAGCATTTTCTGAAGAGACTTTTGATGCTTTTCCATTAGATAGTACCTTTGAAGAGACTTTACAGGTTCCTTCGCTAGATCCCATCATAGAGGGATGTCTCACAAAGAGATATGGCAATAAAGCAGCTTTCACTAAAAGCAAGTCCAAGAGCTTGTTCTCTCAACCAGCCAAAATGGTGGAGAAGATTAATTATAAAGGACAACAAGCTGCTCGTTTGGGTCTTGTTATTCAAATGTACATACAACAAAGCCTGGGTAATTTGATGCAGTCGATGCAGTCTGACACTTTTCAGAAGGAGAAATCAATCCAGCAGGTTAAAGACATTTTCGCCATGTCGACTAAGTGTTTAGACCAAATTGGCAGGTAGGGAGCCTTCCACCACATATCTTGTAGGGCGGTCGCTATGACAGACACAGCTCTCTATGAACAACATGACAGTCTGGAATTTTCAAATTTACCATTGACTGGTGAAGGTGTTTTTGGGACAGAACTTGAGACGTTACTGAAATCTCGTAAGGAAAAAATGAAACATGTGGAAGAGCTTCTGCCAGACTTGAAAAAGGGTCAGAAACGTAAATCCTCAGGTTATCAGCATGACTATAATAAGAGACCTGCGTTAGATTTCAGTTCTGAAAAACCTGCAACAAATAATTGGAACAATTTTCGGATTCCAAAATTGCCAAAGGACAGTAGAAATGAAAGTAGACAAAACTCCTACAATTCTAAGTACAGAAGAGGTTACAGTAACTCCTTCAGAAAGCCTGCTTCAACAACCTCAGGTAGAGGAAGGCTGGCTAAATCAGATGAAAAATGACTATGTAAGTATCATAGCAAAACACCCGGAGATACCTGTTGGGGGGAGATTGTCCCACTTTTTTCAAGAATGGGAAAAAATAACCTCGGATAAATGGGTTTTAGATACTATCAAGACAGGGTACAAACTGGAATTTCTGGAAAAGCCTCCATTTCAGGGAGTGAAAGCAACAAACGTCCCTCTGAAAAGCCAGAAGGTAATAAAACGGGAAATAAACAGTCTTTTAGAGAAAAATGCTATAGAGATTGTTTCCCCTTCACGAATTCACTCAGGTTTTTACAGCACACTTTTTCTTGTTCAGAAAAAGACGGGGGATTTAAGACCTGTAATAAATCTGAAACCCCTCAACAGATATCTCCGCAAACAACATTTCAAAATGGATACACTATCAAAAGTTATAAACCTTGTTGGAAAAGGAGATTGGGGAACAACCATCGATTTGAAAGATGCTTATTTCCATATAAAGATATTTCAAGAACACCGTCAGTTCCTCCGGTTTCAATTTCAAGGAACTGTTTATCAGTTTCGGGTTCTTTGTTTCGGCCCTACGAGTGCCCCAAGGGTTTTCGTCAAAATAATATCAGTCGTAGTGGCATTTCTTCGGAAATTCAATGTTCGTCTGGCAAGCTATCTGGACGATTGGCTTACGGTGAACAGTACAAAAGTTCTGTTACTAAAAGATCGGGCTACAGTCCTCAGTCTCCTTTATCGACTAGGTTTCATAGTAAACAAGTCTAAATCTCAACTAATTCCTGTACAAAAGCTCATTTATCTGGGAAGTCTTTTCGATCTAAGCAAAGGTCTGGTCTGTCCTACTCAAGAAAGGATAGAAAAGATAAAGATGGCTACAAAAGTCATTTGCGAAGGTCATTGCACAGCAAAACAATTTATGGTTCTATTGGGATTAATTGCGTCATGTCTGGAGCTCATTCCCAATGCCAGATTGTACATGAGGCCCATTCAGCTCCATTTACTTCAGAACTGGAGTCCAGCAAGGATGCCAATGTCCACAATAATTCCAGTTATAGCAGAGCTAAAATCTCATCTGCATTGGTGGTTACAGGATCAGAACATAGCAAAGGGCAGATCTTTGCAAAAGCAGTCATTTTTAGTCACTCTGACCACAGATGCAAGTGGCACTTGGGGCTGGGGGGGTCATTTGTACAATCTAACATGTCAAGGCAAATGGACCAATCTTCAGAAAATGCTTCATATCAATTGCCTGGAAATGATGGCAGTAACGCAGAGTTTACGGCATTTCCTGTGTCACTTGAATGGCAAAAATGTCATGATAAGGTCGGACAATACGACTGTGTGCCAGTACATAAATCGCCAAGGGGGGACAAGGTCCAGACAGCTATGCGAGCTAACAATAGAACTGTGGGATTTAGCTATAGCAAATCAGATCAATTTGAAAGCAGCTTATATAATGAGCAAAGCAAATCTTCTGGCCGATACCTTGAGTCGAAACCATATTCGAGCAACAGAATGGTCACTGAGCAGTACAGTGGTTCAGAAAATCTTCATGACCTGGGGTCAACCGACTTTGGATCTTTTTGCTACTTTCAACAACAAAAAGACCCTTCTGTTCTGCTCATGGACCCCGCATCCACAAGCTTATGCTCTAGATGCTCTGTCAATAGCATGGCAGAACATGTTTGTGTATGCGTTTCCACCAATTCAACTTATCCCAAGGGTCCTGAATCACTTCCAAAACTTTCACTGCAAAATGATATTGATTGCGCCATTGTGGCCACGTCAGCATTATTACCCATTACTTCTGAAACTGTTGATAGCATTACCACTGAGAATCCCATGCAGTCAGAATGTTCTGACTCAGTGCAACGGGAGGATATCCCATCCACATCCCGAATCCCTTCATCTGACTGCATGGCTGTTATCGACAGACGAATATCTTCAAAAGGCTTTTCTGAGTCAACTAGAGAACTCATGTCAAAATCTTGGAGACGTGGCACCCAGAGAGATTACAAAGCTAAATTCAGAATATTTCATAGCTGGTGTGCTGAAAGGGAAATTGATCCCTATCTTGCCTCTTTGAAAGATTGTGCAGATTTTCTGACATGTATGTTTCATAAGGGTCTGAAGTACAGGACTCTAAACGGGTACAGGTCAATGCTATCTTCAGTTTTGGCACCAGTGGATAATTGTGCTGTAGGGCAACATCCTTGGATTATACGTTTATTGAAGGCAGTTTTCAATGAACGTCCACCAGTTAAGAAACTTGTTCCTGAATGGAATCTCCTTCTTGTTTTAGAATGTCTCAAAGAAGATCCATTTGAACCGTTGCAGAGGGCATCTTTGAAATATTTGACTTGGAAGACTTGTTTCCTGATAGCCATCACCACTTTCAGAAGATGCAGTGATTTACAGTCTTTACAGCTAGGTGAAGGTTTTGTTAATGTCCAGAAAAAGGGTGTTACTTTCATTAGAACCGGGTTATCTAAACAGGATAGACCAAATCATGTTGACAAGAACATTTTTATACCAGCATTATTAGGAAATAGACGGCTAAATCCAAAAAGGGCTTTAACATATTATCTTAAAAAGACAGAACCTTTTAGACACTCTAAAAATGGCCAGGATGTTTGCAAATTGTTTTTATCTTATCAAAAGCCAAATCATCCTGTTACTGCTCAGACTATCTCTAGATGGTTAGTTGAAACAGTAAGATTTTGTTATAAGAAAAAGAACAAAAGTGCAGGTAAAGTGAAAGGACATTCTACACGCAGTATTGGTCCTTCTTGGGCTTTTTTCAAAGGTGCATCCCTGCAACAGATCATGGAATCAGCAGACTGGTCTAGGGAGACCACATTCACGAAACACTATCTTAAACCCATCAATGTGGATTTTATGAAGGTGTAGGAAACACCAGTGTACAGTGGGTTACTCTATTCTTGCGGATTTTTTAGAGAGGAAACTGTTTTTTGATAGAAACAGGAAATTTCAGACGATGTATGTTTTATAATTGTATACATGTATAGGGACATGAATCACAGAAGTGTGTAAACTACAAGTGTGAATGATTATTTAGTGTTTTCCCAATAGATAATTGGGGTATTGCACAGAAAATGTTTTATTGTGCATATAAAATGATTGGGGTAGTCACTGAGGACAGAACTGGGATGAAAGACACCCACCTCCTCAAATACTGCTGTGGAATCTACTATAATCCTCATTGTCATACCAGGTAAGTTTATTTGTGAAATAAAATTGGAAAATTTGTATTTCAAATTAGAGTTTTATGAATAAATAATACTTACCTGGTATGACGGCTACCCTCCCTCCAGCCCCTCTTGTCATTCATACAGTTCTTTATGGCGAACACTTTCGCCAGAAAAGAAACTGAGGGGTAACACGAGGTACATACGGAAGTAAACTAAACGGTGCAAGGGTAAAAAAGTTCACTTCCGGTTGGGTACGGTCTAAAGCGGATTAAGAAAAGAGAATCCTCATTGTCATACCAGGTAAGTATTATTTATTCATAAAACTCTAATTTGAAATACAAATTTTCCAATTTTTATGCAACATGTATTTTGTCATCTGCAACTGCTTTCAATTTGGCAAAGTCTGAAATTTTGTTGTTTGGTAAAGAGTTAAACAAGAGCCATTGAAGTCCGGCAATGCTCCTGGAATTTGTTTTTGCCACAAAAGAAATAGCTGTTTGTTTAGGATATGTAGTCTCTCCACATGGACTATCATTCAACATTCAAATTTCAACAAAGGAACAGATTTCAAGGAACTAAATTGATTGACTGATTGATTTGGAGTTTGCCACTGTTTTAACAGCTTAGATCATATCACGGCAGTCAGTGCACCTACATGTGTGTTTCTTGGCTTTCTCACACCAGTACTGACTACTTTTCTCACATGCATCAGAGATGACTGGCAAAAATCACCATAAAGAAAGTTTGCCTCAACTGGGTATCAAACTCACAACCACCAGGTCACGAGTTAGATAGATTAACCACTGAGCTACCTGGCCGGGCTCAAGGAACTAAAACTCAAAGGAAAATTATCAAACCAGTATATGCTGTCAATGTGCACGTGCAACTCGGATGGAAGGAGTTTCCTAAATAGTTTCAAGAGTTTGATCCACTGGCTGCTGAGAAATAGCGCAGACACCAAATTAAAGACTTTAGATGCCCATATCTTCCTTAACGGAAGCTTCCCATCAGGTCTCTTTAAATTCCACTCAGCAGATGCATAGAAATAGCAGGGAAATGAAATTAACAATCTAAAACTCAAAGGACTATAACTGTATGAAAAACCAAAACCAGAGCATGCTCACTATACCACTGTCCACCTTACAGGGCAGCTTCCAATGAACTCTCAATGATTTCTATCTTATAGCAGCCAAGGTAGAATGCAGAATCAAAAGACTGAAGGGACCCTTATTGTAACAAATATCATCAAACCAGAACATCCAGAATATGTGCAAGTCATGCCTATAGTGAAGCTTTCATGAAATTTTGTTGAATTGCATCTAGTGGTTGTTGTGAAACAGTACGGAAATGAAACAGATGTACAGATGGTTGGACAAAGCTGCAGATTTATGCTCACCCCAATTCTTTTCCAGCAGCATTATGACCAAATACTGTAAACTTCAAAGACTTTGAAAAAAAAACTTCACTATTAGTCTTCCCATGCATCTTGTTAGTTTAACTTTTATTGAATAAAAACAGGTTAAAAATCTACAGGAGAGAGGGTTAAACGGGAAAAGGTGAAAGGACTTGTTATCAACTTTGTCTTTGTGATCCCCATAATAACAGCTCAAAGACCCCTCTAAATTATGGAAAGGGGCCTTTGGCCCTTCTCCAAAATTTTCTACAGTTATCTTTGATAGTACACAAAATACTCAACAACATATATCTAAAACCAAAAGGCATGCTGTGTGCCATCTAATTTTTATTTTCACTGAATATGAAATTTGCAAAATGGGCATGCTACAATTTTGGTAAGCTGTTATCAATAGTAATTTTAGATTTTGCTTGTTAAATACTAAATCCACTATGAATACTCAATCCACTAAAAATACCAAAACCACTATAAATACTCAATCCAAAGACGATCTGTCGATCTGTGTCAGCTAATCAGATGGGCTAGTTCTGAAGTTTTATACAAGAGTTCAGTTTAGATTAGTTGGTACATGCAGCCCCTGAACAAGTTACCTGTTTGGTCATCAATGTCGAATTTGAAATAAGCAATGTTGATATAACCACAGTCCTCGTGTAAATACATCATGTCTGGATTCATTCGGCTCAGATGTAACACAAACTCCGCAAAACCCATCAAGGCTAGTTGTATTGTGAACTGAAACAAAAATTACCATTTTATACCAAGCCTTTTCTTCCTAAAGGACCTTTTAAGGACAGTGTAGATCAAGATCAGAATTCAGAATGTGCAGTCTGATCTTGGATCTACACTGTCTGATAAGGAGATATCTTTTATCCCAAAAAATAATTTTGAAATAGCAATATTTGGGTTTACACTACTGCCTGGAAAATTTAATTTCACTTATTTAGTAGGTTAGGTTAAGGGTTAATACATTATCATACAAATACTACTTCTCAGGCAGTGTACTAGGTTTTTGAATTGATTCATTGATTGTAGGGTGTTTTATACCACTTTTAACATTACTTCAATCTTGTAATGGACAAAATCATTTCTTCATGTGGGTCCTTGTGATTCTTAGTATGAGTCAAAAGCTCTGAAATGTCTTGCACAAGGACTCTCCAACAAATCTAGAACTTCGAGTGCGGATCAAACCAAAGGCCTTGGATTACAGACAGCCTTTGGAATGAATTTGGTAAAAGAACTAGTATGATAAAAGGAGATGTGCAGTTCCTGTTTTACAAACAATGTTTTCACATCTATTAATGTACTTATATCTAAACACCTGTTGATTTCAAGGGTGCTTGAAAACATGTCTGCGGAAAATTTGTTTCGTTTGGTGTATACTGTAAGTAAATCCCATTAAATTTGCTTAACTTTTCACCAGACACTAAAATTTTAGACTTGTTCAAATAAAAAGCATTTGCAGCCCACAAATACAGTGTACTTCCAATGATGGGATTTGATTTTGGAGGGGTAGAAACATTTTGGGGAATGGAGAAAATGCTGGTTACTGGCATTTTCTCCTTTTCCCACAATGTTTTCAAAAGCTGTCTTTCTCAGAGTTGTTAAAACTTATGATTGTATGGTACAAAGTTAAGCATATGACAACAGCAGTTTGTCTTCTCACAATTTTTCCACCATTCAATAACAATTAAATCCTATCATTGCAACCACAACAAGCTACTGTGTTGAAATTATATCCCCCACTGAAAAAAGTCCCATTTTTCCATGACATGGTATTAAATTACAAAAACAAAAAAAGAATATCAGAGGGGCTATTGTAATGTATGAAATTTCATCAAATTTCCTCAAGGATTTTAGAAGATACCTGTCCGGATGGACAGACGGACACACAGATTGACAACGCAAAAACTATATCCCCTTGCTTTTGGAAGGGGATAATTAACCTTTAATTTACGTAGGTTTTGTTTCTTACCTAAAAACATTTCTTGGGATTATAAGTCACTGTAAGGTTAAATAACTCTGTACCACACAGTCCAACATTTCAATGACCCTAAGGAAAACAGTAATGCTGTTAGCATTTTCTCCTTTATCCACAATGTTTTTACCCTCAGAGACAACTTTCATCATTTGAACCTAATTAAGTTGTCATCTGCTAATGCTTTCAATTTGGACAAGTCCAATATTTTGTTGTGTAGTAAAGAGTAAAAGGACATATTTAATATTTTTAGTATCTGTAAAGAGTTATCAGTAGTTCATATAAAATCTTCCTTCACTTACTGTTTTCCTGAAAATCCAGTAATCAGTGGCATCTAGGAATGTGTGCAGGGCCCATTCTTTCAGAAGTCCTCTGGGGACCATGTTATTTTGAACTTCCTTTAGAATATCTCTCAATACCTGATGGCTGGCCTGCGTGCCCCTCGCCTGGACAGTCAATAGTCGCTCGTAATACCTGGCTATAGGGGCATCATGCTCTATCCCTCTCTTACCACATCGCTGGAATGTAGACGAAATCATAATTAACTCTTTACCAAACGACAAAATTTTAAACTGTCCCCAACTGAAAGCATTTGCAGACAACAAAATAAACATGACTTAAACACTGAAAGTCTTTTTTAGAAGGTCGAAAACATTGTGGTAAAGGAGAAAATGCTGGTTATCAGCATTTTCTCCTTCACCCATAATGTTTTAAGAAGTCTTTTTCTTGAAGGTCGTTGTCAGGATTGTGTGGTAAGGAGTTAACTGTAAATACTGTAAATGACCTTTTTTTTCCCCCTTCAGTACAAAGCTTTGAAAATTGAGCTTTAGCAGAAGAGATTTTAGCTGGTATAAAGACTGTACTGAAAAAATGTTGATCAAGATCACACTGCAAAAGGTTAACTCTTTACCACACAAGGTTTCAACAACCTTGGAAGAGGAGGCTTTTGAAAACATTCTGGGAAAATGAGAAAATGCTGGTAACCAGCATTTTCTCCTTTTCCCACAATGTTTTCTACCTTAACAAAGGCAGAAATCATTATCTGAGCTTCATTTGTCGTCTACAAATACTTTCAATTTGGTACAGTCCAAAATTTTGTGGTATGGTAAAGAGTTAATTCATTACCCCCGGAAAGAAATTAGTAGCAGACGACTTTGAAACTGTCCTCTTTCTTGTTTTAAACTAAAATGCATAAAGCAAAAATATCAAAAGGAGATAATTTTCTAATGCTGAAAAAAAAAAGACATAAAAAAAAAAAAAAGTTGTGTCTTAACTCATTACCACACAATCCTGAGTTTTGATGAACCTTATAGATAGCTTTGAAAAAAAATTGGGAAAAGTAGACCAGCATTTTCTCCTTTTCCCACAATGTTTTCTGCCCTATCAGGGCCACATTTTGTCTCTAAACCTCCTCTAACTTGTTGTTTGCAAAATTAATACTGTCAATTTGGACTGGTTTACAAGTTTTGTCATTTTGTAAAGAGGTTTTGTTTTGTTTGGTATGTATTGGACTTCAGCGCCATTTTAACAGCTCAGGTTGTATCATGGCGGTCAGTGACACACCCATGTGTTCCCTCGCTTTCTCACACCAGTACTGACACAACTTTCTTTCCAAAGCCACTGACTACTTTTCTCACATGCATCAGAGGTGAGTGCGAAAAATCACTGAATAGAAAGTTTGCCTCAACCGGGTATCGAACTCGCAACCACCAGGTCACGAATCAGATACGCTAACCACTGAGCTACCCGAGTGGGCTTGTATAGACATAAACACAATGTGTTTTTGTCAAACTTATACAAACAATGACAGCAAAACTGAAGAGAGAGTAAACACACATACAAACAGATGGATAAGCTGATCCCAATATAGCCCCCAGCCCCTATAGGTTTTATTTCTTTAAAAACACAAAATGTGATCAGCGGGTGTTTTGCATCAAAAGAAACTGTACATTTTACCTGTTTGTAAACATCCAATAACGACACAGAAGAAGGGTTGTCCTCTACAAGTCTCATCTGGGGAGATACAGCCACCACTCTTGGTACCGTAAAATACAACATACGTCTGCTAGTCTCCTATGAAACAATGTGCAGGCAACAAAATAAATGTAGTTCAAATGATGGTTTCTCTCTTTTAAAGGGGAGAAAACATTGTTGAAAAAGGAGAAAATACTGGTTACAAGTATTGTCTACTTTCTCCTTTTCCTACAATATTTCTAAAACCTTCTTTCTGCAGGGTAGTTGAAACTCAGGATTGTTTGGTAAAGGGTTAAGCCCTGGGATCTGGCCCAAGTTGCTTTTATTGAGACTAAATATCAACATACAATGGCGCAGAATGTATCCTGGATCTTAACTATCCCATACTTTGTAATGTTTTCTGGCTAAAGCCCTTTTGAAACAGCAGTATTTTGGCCGTTTCTTCCAAATTTGAAAATGTCCATTTCATTAACTCTTTACCAGACGACAAATTTTAGTCTCTTTCAAATTCAGAATATCTACAAATGACAAATTCAGAACTGGTTCAAATGAGCTTGAGATCTCTGGTCTATGGATGAAAACATTGTTGGAAGAGGAGAAAGTGCTGGTTAACACCATTTTCTCCTTTGTCCAAATTGTTTTCAAAACCCTTCTTTCCTTGGTTTGTTAATACCAGGGATTGGTTGGTAAAGGGCTAATTCAGCACTCAACTGATTGACAAATTATTTCTGACACACACAAAAAAAGAAAGAAAGGTATCTTACTTTCTGTTTAGTTAAGAAATGATTCAACATTCTCAGTAACTGTAACACTCTTTCCTCTCTGCGTGATTCTGTCAGGCATGCATCATTCACAACTAAATATGGATAAATCTAGAAAAAGATATGATGAGAAACATCAGGGTCCGTATTCACCAACCATTCTTAAGAATGTTCTGTCTTATTCTTCAGAATTTTCTAAATGTGAAAGTAGCACAACTTCTGATTGGCTAAATCTATGGTTTAGCCAATCAGAAGTTGTCTTAATAGGTTTAGCCAATCAGAAGTTGTGCTACTTTAACGTTTAGTTGGAGAATAAGACAAAGAATATTCTTAAGAATGGTTGGTGAAAACGGACCCAGGAAATCAGCATCATGCAGTTGTTATGTAATGCAACATTGGTCATCAACTTAAAACTGAAGATTTCAATTAAAATTACACCAAATAATAACATGTTGTTATATGACTATCAACCCTTAACCAGACAATCTGATTTTAATATCCCTGAGAAAAAAGGCTTTTGAAAACACAGCAGGGAAAAAAAAATTGCTGGTAGCCAGCATTTTCTCCATTTCCAACAATATTTATTTACTTCCTTTTTAAATTCCATGTTTTGACCATCACTGAAATTTTGTCATCTGCAAATGCTTTCAATTTGCATTGGTCTAAAATGTATGATGTAAAGTTAATCAGATTTGCTTACTATAAATTTGAGAGTTTGGCCAAAGACAGCTGAACTTTTACTTCTCATTAATGAAGACAGATACTTTTGTAACAGTGAACGGTTTGCTATGGCTAATACTTCTCCGACAATGTTTTTTTTTTTTTCTTTTTTCAAATAATAAAGCCCAAGAAAATCTGTATTTATTCACCACCACAGTAACAAGTTTATACACTCTTAACACTTTGATCCTATATTTCTACAACTCTGAAATGGAAGACTTTCAAAAATACCTCAGAAAAAGCATTTTCTCCTTTTCCCATGATGTTTTCTATCCTTCTACACACAAATTTCAGTGTTTGACTCATGTTCATTCTGTCCTCAAAATATGCTTTTCATTTGGACTAGTCTAAAATTTTGCAGTTTGCTTAAGAGTTAACCACAATTTTTATACCATTACCTTTCCATTGTGTCCTCTAATATACAACCGCCTGGCAGCTGTGTTGTGTTTCTGCACAATTTCTACACGAGGCATAAACCTGGCAATTCTTACATAGTAGTGACTATGCTGTAATTGGAAACATTATATGAGAATAGTAACAGTGAACCTTGGGGATAAGTGTAAGTTTCAAATACACATAATAGAAAATGTTACCAAAAATGTCAATAAAATGAAAAAACAAGAGGGCCATGATGGCCCTGTATCGCTCCACTGGCTTATAAATATAAATAATAAACATTTCAATGCTGAGTCAAATGGTTTCAAAATGAAGACTTACAAAGTTTTCTCTGTAAAAGCCCATATGAAAGTTGAGACCCGCAGGGCAAAGCCATTTTTGATCCCAGAGCTATTTAATTACTTGAACCCTGGTAGAGGTCCACAAGATAAAGCCATAAAAATAAGGTGATTTTCAAGTTTTGTCCATATGAAGCCTCTGTAAAACATAAGAACCCTGATGCAAGGCTAATTTAAAAAAAAAATCAAAACAGGAAGATTTCTTAAGTTGTCACTATGTAAGCCCATGTAAAACTTGTGACCCCTGCGGTGGGGCCAATTTTGACCCCAGGGCTAAAATTTTGGCCTGCTTGGTAGAGGCCCACTAGATATAGCTACATGCAAAATTTGGTAGCTCTAGGCCTTATGGCTAGGTACAGGAAGATTTTTAAAGTTTTCTCTATATAAGCCTATGTAAAACTTGTGACCCCTGGGGCAGAGCCAATTTTGACCCCAGGGCTATAATTTGAAGAAACTTGATAGAGGTCTACTACATAAAGCTACATGCCAAATTTGGTAGCCCTATGCCTTATGGTTTCCGACAAGAAGATTTTTAAAGATTTCTCTATATAAGCCTATGTAAAACTTGTGACCCCTGGGGCAGAGCCAATTTTGACCCCAGGGCTATAATTTGAAGAAACTTGATAGAGGTCTACTACATAAAGCTACATGCCAAATTTGGTAGCCCTATGCCTTATGGTTTCCGACAAGAAGATTTTTAAAGATTTCCCATATTTTTCAGTTTTGTTGCCATGGCAACCAGAGTTTTTGAAGGAATCAAATTCTTTCAAGAAATTCTGAAGGGGACCATGGCAGGATCATTTCTGTGAAGTTTCATGAAAATTGGATGGGTAGTTTCAGAGAAGAAGATGTTTGAAATAAAAGTTAACGGACGGACGGACGAACGAACGAACGGACGGACGGACGCACGACGGACACCGGGCCATGACATTAGCCCGCTGGCCTTCGGCCAGATGAGCTAAAAAACAGAAAAAGATGTGGTAGATTTTAAAGCTATATCGAAATTGTAAAATAATCTTATTAAAAAGGAGTTCTGCAAGCCTTTAATTTTCTTGGCAATTTTTATTTCACTGCAGCACAGGGTAACAGTACACTAAAATCTGTTTAATTAGAACTAAGCAGAAAAATTTGAGGTATGAAAACATGCTTTTTCAATAACATAAAAACCATTATGGAAAACCAGACATTGCTTGTAACAGGCAACTAGTCCTTTTGTCAGCAATGTTTTAAAACGCTGTCCACTATCTGGAACTAAAAAGACATAACTGCATGGCTATGGGTAAAAACTGTTTACCATACAACAAAATTTCAGACTGGTCCTTATTGAAAGTATTTACAGACGACAAATTAAATGTTGCACAAATTATGAAATTTTGTCTTTGATTGGGTAGAAAACATTGTGGGAAAAGGAGAAAATGCTGGTAACCAGCATTTTCTCCTTTTCCCACAATGTTTTGAATTGTCCTTTTTTCTTGATTGTTAAAACTCTGGAGTTTTGGTAAAGTGTTATATATATAAAAAAAAATATGTTACCTTTGCAAGCAAGAATTCCCCAGGTAACTCTACCTCAGCTGTGTTTAGGGAGAAGTTACTTAAAAATCTACATTTTTCCTCAATTAGGAAGGATCTGAAATATCAAAATAAAGTAACACTAGAACTGTCACCAAGCCACAAATACCCCCCACTAGCACATTGTCACTGAAGCAGGACAATCAGAGAACGGAAATGATTTTCAAAACCAAGATCACCAGTGACCCTGACTGACCCATGTGACCCAAAAACATTAGGGCATCTCCTTGGATCAAGGGCAACACTTATATTAGTTTTCAGAGTCCTCTGTCCAATAACTTTTGAGTTAGAGCACAGAAAGGAAAAATAGATGGACGGTTTGATGGACAGACGTACGGACAGACAGACAGACAGACATGGTGAAACCAGTATACCCCTCTCTACTCTACTTTGTAGCTGGGGGGCATCGGACAGACGTACGGACAGACAGACAGACATGGTGAAACCAGTATACCCCTCTCTACTTTGTGGGGGGGGGGCATAATCACCATAATTCACTCTTTACCAAACAACAAAATTTGGATCTCAACCAAACTGAAAGCACTCATAGCCGACAAATTAAATGTACATCAAATGATGACATCCGTCTTGATAGGGTAGAAAACATTGGAGAAAAAGGAGAAAATCAGCATTTTCTCCTTTTCTTACAATGATTTCAAAAGTCTTCTTCTTCAGGGTCGTTAAAACTCATGGTTGTGTGGTAAAAGGTTAACCATGCATTTTTTTCTCTCCAAGACAAGTTTTAGATGAAAAATTCAAACATTTGTATATAGAATCAGATTAACTTATAATATAAGGTACTACACAAAACTTCTTGCAAGTAGAAGTTGGATATTCTGAGAAAACACTTGGAGCACATGCATTAACCCTCACTGCTCAAACATTTACCAAACAATTCCCAGTTTTAATGACCCTGAGGAAAAACTCTTTTGAATACATTGTGGGAAAAGGAGAAAATGCTGGTAACTTGAATTTTCTCCTTTTCCCGCAAAGTTTTCTATCCTATCAGAGAATTTCAACTCTTTTGTACTAATTTTGAAGTTGTTGTCTGCAGAGTCCCAAGTTTGATTACCGTGAGCAGGTGTTAAGTTTCGAACTTTTCATAGACCCTTTCCTTCCATGTGAGTACTGGTGTAGTTCCAAGGAAGTAGAATCAAGAGAGATTAGTGCAAGGACTTTTTTCTCAATAAAAATTAAAATACACATGTTTACAAAACAAAAACTTACTTTGGCAGTAATTTGGTCTTGGCCTCCAGAATTTTAATCCATTTCTTCAGCTTATTTATCAGATTGTGTAACTTTGTGGATCCAGGGACACTGGAAAATTACATGAAAATGAAATAAGTATTCAAACATGAATGAACATATACCTTAGTCCCGAGGAATGCATAATATCGAATTCTTGAAAACTTACAAACTTACACTTCATTAAGAACTCTCAAGAATGTCTTTATTCCAATGCTCTGTAAAGAAAATATTCACTGTTTCCTATTTTAATGTAAATCAAAACAAACTAAAACTGTCGTAGGCAAACAAAAAAACCCACCTGGTGCCTTGTCACTGAATGACTGCAACTTTCCAAATCCAAAATGTAAGATAAAAAAGATCAATCACTCCAAAAATACAGAAGACAGAGTTACATATCTTACACACCGTACTTGTCTTCAATGTGATCTTCTTTATTTGAAGTTTCAAGTCAATAGCTTTTATACTTTGGAAGTTATGCTCTATACAAAGACCCATAATCTAAAATAACACAGCTATGGGCAATAACTCTAAAAATAATGAAGATAAAGTTATAGATCTTGTGCACTGCATTTGTCCTAAATGTGATCATCTATATCTGAAGTATGAAGTCAAGGGCCTTTATACTTTGTAAGTTATGGTTCAGACAAAAACCCAAAATGTAAAAATAACAAAGGACAAGCACTCCAAAAATACTGAAGACAGATCTATGGACCTTGCGCACTACGCTTGTCTTCAACTGTATTTGAAGTCAATAGCTTTTATACTTTGGAAATTATGCTCTGGACAAGACTTCAGTGGATGCACAGATACACAGACAGACGGATGGACAAGGTGACTCAAGTCCATCCCCCTCCCCCCACACACACTTTGTTTTTGGGGGTATACTAAATGATAAATTATGCACCAAATGAAAAATGAAAATGTGTTTCTCCTGAAATATTACAAATATTTTCAGCTTTTCATCCAACCTTAATCTACAACATTAACCCTTTACATATACATTTTCACAGCCATGGGGAACAATACTTTTTCGAGACATTGTGGAAAAAGGGAAAGTATTCTGGTAATCAGGATTGTCTCCATTTTCCACGATGTCTTCTACCCTTTTGAAATGACATTTTTTTATCTTTTAAAATATTTGCAGATGATAATCTAACATTATCTCATCTTATACAAATAAACAAACTACTATAAAAAAAAAAAAAAGCTCTATGTTCCCACAATGGACAGACTTTCCACAATGTTTTTAAAAGCTTTCTTCCTCTAGGTCGTTAAAACTTGGAATTGCATGGCAAAAGCTTAATGCTAAGTCTACTTCTGTTGTTCAGACAAAATTTACCTGAAATCAAAGTCTGTCGTAAACTGACTCTTCATTTTCTGGAAGATTGGATCCTGGGCCGTTGCCTGGGCACGCTTTGCCAGAGATTCAGAGGCTGCACTGGAGAATGTAGTCACCACATTCGACACATTCTCTATTCCTACTCCGAATGTGCTCACTAATTTTTTCACAAAGTTCAGTGTGTGTGGAGTAATGGTAGCATCAGCAACTGTGTAAAATATTGTGTAAATCTTTAGTTTAAATATTTGGTAGAGCTATAGAATTTGACATGTTTCATGTGTAACCATGTAGTAAACAACAAGATTCTAGACTTGTCCTAATTGATAGCGGCTACAGAACACAAATCAAATGTGGCTCAGGTAATGATACTAGCCTTTAACTCTTCACCAAACGACAAAATTTTAGACTGGACCTAATTCAAAGCATTTGCAGACAACACATCCAATGTCACTTAAATGGTAGTTTCTGCACATGATACAGTAGAAAACATTGTGGGGAAAGGTGAAAATGCTGATTACCAGCATTTTCTCCTTTTCTGACAATGTTTTCAAAGCCTTCTTGTTAAAACTCGTGATTGTTTGGTAAAGAGTTGAATAGCAAAAAAACAATGCGATAAAACAAGGAGAAATACCTGGTTAACAGCATTTTCTCCTTTTCCAACAATGTTTTCAAAAGCCTTCCTCCTCAGGGTTGTTAAAACTCAGTACTGTTTGATTAAGGGTTAACAGCATGTTTGACTGTATGTCAAGTAGCGAGCACATCTATCAATGTGTACTTGTAATTTTTTAACGCTTTGGCCATATAATTCCATGTTTTACTGGCCTTGAAAAAGAAGCCTTTGAGACTGTAGGAAACAAGAGCTGCCATCACACAACACTGCTCACCTGGAAAAGTTTATTGTTGGGGGGTGGTAATCATTCAGTCTTGAAAACAGAAGCTCTAGAAAAACTTAAAGACTTTTCATAGGCATAGGTAATGGTAGGGTATTGCTCAAGGAAACTTTGAATCTGTATTTCTCATCAAGCCAAATATACACTAAATCCATCTATTGGTTTGGAAAATGTAAAACTTAAAAACAAAACCCTTTAACCTAGATTTTTTGCATAAAATATCAAAGTCTACCACCTTGACCTTATGACCATTTGTGTGGGCAGGTGTATTGCTGAAACTTTTTACCAATATCTATCATCATGAAAAATATGAACCAAATCATATGTTTTGGAAAATGTGAGCTCTTAAAAAACTTTAACATAAATGTGGACAATGCCAATACTAAAGCCGATCATAGTGCAATAGCTGTTTGCTTGACTTTGTCCAGGCATGCTTAAAAGAGAAATTCTGGAAAGCAGAATTTCTCTTCGTGCCACAATGTTTTCTACCCTAAAACAAATCCTATCATTTGAGCCATTTATTTCACACAGATATTTTTGGTGTCCACTGCAAATTTTTTCAAGAGAAGCGACTTTACCCTGTACCAAAAAAACAATCTCCAGTTTTGACATCTTGAGGATGATCTTGAGTTTGACAGCCTTTGAAAATATCATGGGAAAATGGAGAAACTACTGTTAACTCTTTAGCAAATGACAAAAATTAAGACTTGTCCAAACTGAAAGCATTTGCAGACATAAATTTCAATACGGCTCTATTGGAGGAATTTGTATTTAACATGATAGAAAACATTGTGGGAAAAGGAGAAAATGCTGGTTACCAGCATTTTCTCCTTCTCCCACAATGTTTTCAAAAGGCATTTTGGTCAGGGTCATTAAAACTCGAGTGAAAGGGTTAACTCTTCACCACATGACTAAAATTTTAGACTGGTTCAAATTAAAAGCATTTGCAGACGACAAATTCAATCTTGCCTTAATAGTAGTATTTTTCTTTGAAAGGAAAGAAAACATTGTGGAAAAAGGAGAAGATGCTGACTACCATCATTTTCTCCTTTTCCCATAATGTTTTAAAAAGCCTTTCATCTCAGGGTTCTAAATAGTTGGGATTGTGTGGGAAAAGGTTAAACAGTGTTTTCTCCTTTTCCCACAGTGTTTTCTTCTCTTTCAGAGAACATCATTTAAGCTGCATTCAATTTGTCATCTGCGGACAATTTCAACATAGACCAGTCTGGAAGTTTGTCCCCTAAACAAACAGATAAAATTTTCAAAAATACCTGAAGCCCTATTCTCAAATGCCACAGCATAACACTTTGCAAGGCCTTGTCTCAGTTGTCGAAGAACTTCTTCATACCAATTTTCCCTAAACCATACCATTTGGTCCACAATTCCTTCCAAAGAAGAGAGAATGGTCGGGTGAAGCTCTCGCTGCATGTGCATGATACGACTGCATCTCCACATGGATGCAGGTGCTCTGATTGGTCCCGCATCTGATTGGCTGGTTTGTCGTGCTGCGCTGGATGATGCTGATGAAGTAGTGGTGGTGGTTGTGCTGGAAGCTGGGTCTTAAATAAAAATTTATAAATTTATTCTCACTTATTCATCATTACATGTCTTACACTCCTGAGACAAGAGCGGCAAATTGTAGCAAGATACGCCCGTCTTACCCCAAGTTGTAAAGTTGGGGCATAATAATGATAAAGGGGAGGTATAGAAAAATAGTAGTGCAGAATATTTTTTTTACTGTTGATTGAAGATAATGGCAGTGTATTTGTGTTGACGGAACTCTTGTTTATACACTTTATGTTGATATCCATAGATACGATAGTGTTGAATTTAAGCCTGAAAAATGACTAAGGACAATAAGAAAAAGTTAAGGAAGCAATAGTTATGTTTCTAATAATCTGAGATGTATGCATCACTGAAATTTCATATACATAGGTAGTGTAATAAGAGAGATATGCTGCTGACAAAATTTAAGTATGAAAAAGAAAGGGCAATTACTCATAAGGAAGGAAGACTTATTCTTTGTGTACACTGCACCCCATATGATTACAACAAACACAACTGTCAAATTTAAAGTTAATAGGCTTGAAGATGTGTAAGTTATGCTACCTGGATGCCTGTACGCCATGGCTGATCCCATAATACATCCTGTCTTGAAAGGGTGCATAAAAAATAAGCAATTTATATTTCATGTGCACTGCACTACCCCTTGATGAGATGTATCCAGCCCCAAAATTTCATAACCCGAGGTAGTATAGTTTGAGAGATATGCATCATACAAAATTCAAGCTCAAAAAAAAAACAAGAAAGGGCAATAACTGAAAAATTAAGCAAGCAAGAGTTGAAATTTATATGCACAGCACTTCCCGTTGATGGAATGTATCCACGCATGAAATTTCATATCCTTAGCTAGTATAGTTCTGAAGATATGCACTGGACAAAATTAAAGTTTCAAAATAAAGAAAGAGCAATAAGTCAAAAATTAAGCAAGAGTTATGGTTCATGTGCACTGCACTCCCAGTTGATGAGATCTATCTACGCATGAAATTTCATAGCCATAGGTAGTATAGTTTTGGAGATATGCTCGAGACAAAATTCAAGTATGAAAATAAGTCAAAAATTAAGGAAGGAAGAGTTATGATTCCTGTGCACTGCACTCCCCCTTAATGAGATGTATGCAGGCATGAAATTTCATAACCCTAGGTAGTATAGTTTTGGAGATATTCACCGGAGAAAATGCAAGTATGAAAAAGAAGAAAGGGCAATAACTGAAAAATTGAGGAAGCAAGAGTTATGATTCCTGTGCACTGCACTCCCCCTTAATGAGATGTATGCAGACATGAAATTTCATAACCGTAGGTAGTATAGTATTGGAGATATTCACCGGACAAAATTCAAGTATGAAAAACAAGAAAGGGCAATAACTGAAAAATTAAGGAAGCAAGAGTTATGATTCCTGTGCACTGCACTCCCCCTTGATGAGATCTATCCATGCATGAAATTTCATAACCGTAGGTAGTATAGTTTTGGAGATATGCTCCGGACAAAATTCAAGTATGAAAAACAACAAAGGGCAATAACTCAAAAATTAAGGAAGCAAGAGTTATGATTCCTGTGCACTGCACTCCCCCTTGATGAGATCTATCCACTCATGAAATTTCATAACCCTAGGTAGTATAGTATTAGAGATATTCACCGGACAAAATTCAAGTATGAAAAACAAGAAAGGGCAATAAGTCAAAAATTAAGGAAGCAAGAGTTATGATTCCTGTGCATTGCACTCCCCCTTGATGAGATCTATCCATGCATGAAATTTCATAACCGTAGGTAGTATAGTTTTGGAGATATTCACCGGACAAAATTCAAGTATGAAAAACAAGAAAGGGCAATAACTGAAAAATTAAGGAAGCAAGAGTTATGATTCCTGTGCACTGCACTCCCCCTTGATGAGATCTATCCACTCATGAAATTTCATAACCGTAGGTAGTATAGTATTGGAGATATTCACCGGACAAAATTCAAGTATGAAAAACAAGAAAGGGCAATAACTGAAAAATTAAGGAAGCAAGAGTTATGATTCCTGTGCACTGCACTCCCCCTTGATGAGATCTATCCACGCATGAAATTTCATAACCATAGGTAGTATAGTTTTGGAGATATGCTCCGGACAAAGAACTGGACGCCGCCCGCCCGCCCGCCCGAATGCCCGCCCGCCACGGTGATCCCATAATACGTCCCGTCTTTGACGGGCGTATAATAAAAACTGAATACATTCCATGTTTGTGAATTAAACTATTTCTAAACCATTACACCCGCAAGAAGTGTCATCAGTCAGCACAGCTCGCCTGGAAAAGTTCATAGTGGAGGTAGCAATACCTTGAAACAGCAAAAACGTCCCAGCCTGGGACAGAGGACCCAACACCAACTCTGACGCCAGAGTTAGTGCAATAGCTTTACCTAGACTTTGTCCAGGCATTGTCTGTGACCTTGACTTTCTGGCAACAGACATGGGCAGGGGTACAGCTGAATGAAACTGTGGACCTGTGCCCATCACCATACTAAATATGAACCAAATCAATCATTCAGTTTGGAAAATAGGAGCTCTAGGAAAGCCTTAACATGAATTTCAAAACTTGAATTTTGACCTTAAGTTCATGGGCATGGCTAGGTTATTGCTGAAAGAAACTTTGGATCTATATCTATCATCATACCAAATATGAACCAAATCCATCATAATGGTTTGAAAAATGTGAAATCTTAAAAAAAAAAAAAAAAAAACCCAGAAACAAAACATTAAGTCAAATGTGTAAATTCAAAATACTTGACCTTGACCTTGAGATTATCGGTATGTGCACAACCAGGATATTGTTCGATGAAACTTTGGACCTGTATCTGTCATCCAGTCAAATTTGAACCAAATCCACCATACAGTTTGGAAAATATTCTTAGAAAACTTCAACACAACATTTTGACCTTGGAATTATAGACATGGGTGGGTGGGGGTATTGCTGAAGAAACTTAGGCCTATATCTGTCATCATACAAATATGAACCAAAACCTTCATACAGTTTGGAAAATGTGTGCTCTATAAAAACATTAACGTAAATGTGGATGCTGACTCCAGCATCAACATCGGGGGTAGTGCAATGGTTCTTAATGAACTTTGTCCAGGCAAAATGAAAATGAATAAAAAAACTGAAAAACACTTTGGCTTCAAGAGAAATGTCTTGCTACAAATTAAATCTAGAACTTTAACCAACATTTAATATTTGTGGAGCAGAATTTCTAAAATTTCTAATAAAAGCATACCAATAGAATTCAATACAAAAAAACAAACCAATGTGGCTAATGTCGAAATTCCAAGTTAACCCTTTACAACACAATCCCGACTTTTAACGACCCTAAGGAAGAAGGCTATTGAACACATTTTGGGAAAAGGAGAAAACGCTGGTAACCAGCATTTTCTCCTTTTGCCACAATGTTTTCTGTCCTATCAAGGACAATTTCTGTCATTCAGGCCACCTTTAATTTGTTGTCTGCAAATGCTTTCAATCTGGACCAGTCTAAAATTTTGTCGTTTGGTAAAGAGTTAAAGCAATTATAAGCCACCAAATTTCAAAAGTTGTGAACTTCAAAACAAAAAGACAAGAGCAACGCAATGCTTGGCTGCAGTTGGTTGATTTAAAAGGGGCATAACTGTGTCAAATATAGTTTGATCCCTTGTTGTATCGGGGCCCCTTTTGATAGTGAACATCTTGTCAAAGTTTGAAGTAAATACTAGTATCTTCAGTAATAATTACAGGGATATTATAAAATGTCAAAGTTTTTGAAAATGTCAAAGTTTTTGAAAATGTCAAAGTTTTTTCACAGTGACGCAGACGACTCCAAGGCTACAAAAAAATCTCAATGTTTTCATTATAAACAGTCGAGCTCAAAATACATCTGCATAAGGGAAATGACTTAAAACTACCTGATGAAGAGATGGCAGAATCAGGAGTAGTAGGATGAGCTAAAGTTGGAGATAAAATCTGATTGGCTGTGCTAGAAGTTGTTGTTGGTGCAGTTGGCTGTGACAAACTTCTGTTAAGTGAGGCTGCTATTTCTCCACTTTTATCTGTCACAAAAAATACATATTATAGCATTAATCTTTTACCACAAAATCCCTATTTTTAAGAACTCTGAGAAAGAAAGTTTTTGAAACATTGTGGGAAAAGGAGAAAATGCTGGTAATCTACAAATCCTATTATTTTTGTTAAATACAGTAAAACCCCTCTATTAAGACCACCCGTGGTACTTTTGAAAATTGGTCTTATTAGCCAGGTGGTCTGATTTCTGGGTTTCATCCACCTAGATTTTGAATCAAACCCGGACTCTGTGTAAACTTATGTAGATTTAAATTATGTTCCAAGTAATGTACATGTATTTTAGTCAGAGAAGTAAATGCCCACATATTTAAATGACCACAAGATTATTTTCATGTTTATTGAAAAGTTAGTATGTTGCTTGAAATTTATGAATAGATCCTCATGGCAGTGCATGTCCATTCATAATTGCCTATTTAAACTCTTACAGCAAAATATGTACTTTAACTAAGAATCTGAAATTAAAGACTATATAATTTAATGTAACTGATAGAACTTGTCATATTCCCCGTTTTTAATCTGCTTTTTTTTATTTTGTGTAGTCTCAAGAACTCCTATTCCACATGCTCATTTTCAAACAAAGAATTTCGAATATTATTGAAGAGCCTGATGTTTACAGGTTTTTTTTTCCCATTTTGATTCGAGTTGAATGTTCGAACAGCCCTGCTAATCGTCGATCACAAAGTTGAAGTGTTTGCCAGTTCACAAATCGCATATTCTCTATAAGTATGGCTTTAATATGTGACAAAAACCAAATAATTATCCCATCCCAATCACCAGATATTAACCCAAGCATCTCAAATTACAAAAGCTGGATGTTCAAAACAAATCATAATTACCAGATGTCCACATGTTTTTTACCCAGGTCAGCAACGGGTGATAAATGCCTGATTACCGCATAAGTGCCAAATTAATTATTATCAATTCATCGGTCATTTGATTATTTAAGGTAACACCTTGATCACTTAACACGATTGTGTTACTATGGTCAACAGATAAACAAAAGACCGATAATTGATTGTCTACTCCATCCGACCCAAGAATATTCGTACATGAAGCACGGCCTCCAGTTCGCGATTATGGACGCGTGAAAATTAGCTGGTCGTAAAGAAGTTGTGAAAATTAGTGGTCGTTTCACAGGGTTAAAATCTATTGGTAATTTCTCATTGGTACTGAAAATGGTGGTCGTAATTTTGGAATAGCGGGGTGCCCGTATTTCCGAGGTCGTGGTCATTGATTATGAAGAAGGAAAAATTCCGTTCTGACAAAAATCGTTCATAATAGCATGTTGCTCGTATTACCGGAGTGGTCGTGAGGAGAGGTTTTACTGTATATCATGTCAAATGCAGCCTTCAATTCGGACCAGTCTAAAAACTTTGCCTAGAGATAAAGAGTTTAACTATAAATCCTTCATATCTCTGTTGTAAAAAAATAAAGGCATGCAGAAGTTACATCTTTACCAGACGACAAAACCTGAGACCAGCCTGAATTGAAAGCATTCATGACAATTTAGATTTGGCTCAAATGATGGGATTTGTCTTTGAAAGGGTAGAAAACATTGTATGAAAAGGAGAAAAAGCTGCTTTTTCAGCATTTTCTCCTTGCTCAAAATTGTTTTCAAAAGTCTTCTTTCTCAGTCATGAAAATATTGGAAAGTCTTGTAATGGATTAACTCTTTACCACACATTCCCAACTTTTAACAACCCTGGGAAAGAAGCCTTTTGAAAACATTGTGGGAAAAGGAGAAATACTGGTAACCAGCATTTTTCCTTTTCCAGCAATGTTTTCTACCCTTTCCAAAACAAATTTCAATTCTTGAGTTGCATTTGTCGTCTGCAAATGCTTTCAATTTGGACTGGTCTACAATTTTGTTGTGTGGTAAAGTCTTAACCTGTAAATCTTACTGCTTTTATCACATCTAAACGGTGGTATAGACTAAGTAATCACAGCCTGTATTCACCAACCATTCTTAACTGTATTCCTAGTCTTATGTTAGACTTAAAATGTAAGATGATTTCTGATCTTCATGAGTATCAGGCTGAAAATGTAGCCTCTAGAGTGTATACAAGGTTTTTCTAAGATTTGGCCAAGTGACCTACTTTTGACCCGACATGACCCAATTTCAATCCTGTCCAAGATATCATCAAGACAAACATTCTGAAATAGTTTCAAGAATAATTGGCTGAAAATGTGGCCTCTAGCATGCACACAAGGTTTTTCTAAGATTTGGTCCAGTGACCTACATTTTGATAAGACATGACCCAATTTCAAATTCGCCAAAGATATCATCAAGACAAATATTATGACTTACCGGTAGTTTCATGAGTATCAGGCTAAAAATGTGGCCTCTAAAGTGCACACATGGTTTTCTAAAATATGGCTTGGCGACTTATTTTTTGACCCAACATGACCCAATTTCTAATATGTTTGAGATCTAATTAAGACAAACATTCTGACCCAAGTTTCAAGAGTATTGGGTTGAAATGTGGCCTCTAGGGTGCACACAAGTTTTTTCTAAGATTTACATGTAGCCAAGTGACCTACTTTTTGACCAAATGTGACCCAATTTTGAACTTGTCCAAGGCTTTATCAAGACAAATATTCTGACAAAGATTTGTGACTGACTGAAAATGTGGCCTCTAGAGTGCACGCAAGGTAAATCTTGACGACCTGGATCACTGACACAGCACAATCACAAAAGCTCACCTTGAGCACTTTGTGCTCAGGTGAGCTACAGAGGAGAATACGCTGGTTTCCAGCATTTTCTCCTTTTTCCACAATGTTTACAAAAGTCTCCTATATGGTCGTTAAAACTTGGGATTGTGTGGTAAAGGCTTGATCAATTTATTGGTCCGTTTCTACTGGCTCAAAATTTCCATTTTATTCATTTGGCACATTTAGATTGAAATGTAAGCCATAAAAATCTTCTCAGGGTAGGAGAATCGGGAAAAGAACAATCAGGAAAAGTACAAACAGAATAAAATATTTAATCCATACAGTGAACTTACATCTTTCACGCTGTTCAATTTTCAGTGTAAGGTAAAGGGTTCTGATTGGGAAATAAACCGCCTGTGGATACATCCTTCCCACTTGACTGAGTAAGTTCATTATAAGACGGCCCTCGTTCCTCACTAGACATGTTAACAGCTGGGGTATCCTGAAATCAAATTTAGGCACATTGTATACTCATACAAGCTACTTTTAGAAAAACCTTACACTAAAGCAAGCAACACAATGAGGCATTGTTTGAAGGAAGGAAAAATCACTTATTCCATGAGATGAATCCAAGTTCTATTCATATGACTTGACCTGATACAGAATGTTATTTATATTTAATCCTTTACCACACAATCCCGAGTTTTAACAACCCTGGGAAAGAAGCCTTACTAAAACATTGTGAGAAAAGGAGAAAATGCTGGTAACCAGCATTTTCTCCTTTTCACACAATGTTTTCTACCCTATCAGAAATCCTAAGACCATTTCTACTTGAAAATGACTGTCTGCAGATGTTTTGGATTTACAAGAGTCTGAAATCTGTCATTTGGAAAGGGGTTAAATGTTCGTAAAAGCTGTACTTCAAGCACTTAATTAGAAATGCCTCAGTCTATAGAACGCCAGCATTCAGTACTCTGTCAGTCAATTTCTGAAGCTAAAGCATGGTTATTACAAATAGTTTCACTCTTCAACAAATGGCAAACTTTTTGCTTTGTCTGAATGGAAAGCCTTGCAGATAGCAAATGAAATCAAATCATGATCTCTGTATATCACAGGGTAGAAAACATTGTGGGAAAAGGAGGAAATGCTGGTTTCCAGCACTTTCTCCTTTTCCAACATATTTTTCAAAAGCCTTTCTTCCTCTGGGTCATTAAAACTGAGGATTGTCTGTTAGAGAGCAAACACTTTATTAGATGTCAAAAGTTTCGAAAAGTCCATGTTGAAGATATTTGTAGATATAAAATGTGTCACATTTAATGTGATTTGTCTTCGAAAAGGTAGAGGGCATTGTGAGAAAAGAATCCTTTTCCACACAATCCCGAATTTTAACAACCTCAAAGAAGACTTTTGAAAACGTGGGAAATGGAGAAAATGCTGGTAACCAGCATTTTCTCCTTTTTCCACCATGTTCTCTGCTCTAACAAAGACAGAAATCATCATTTGAGCTACATTTATTTTGTGGTCTGCAAATGCTTTCAATTTGTCAAATCCTACATTTTGTCATTTGGTACAGAGTTAAATGTAGAGTTACCATGGTAACCACTGTACAGGTGGCACTCCAACACAGTATTTGTCCACAGCTTCAGCCAGGGAGGACTTCTCGTCATCGTAGGTTAACAGCCATAAAACTTTCGCCAGGTACTTCCTAGACTTGCTCTCGTTCTGATGTCGACATGCATGCAAGAAACATGTGATGGCAGACACACCTACATTGCTTTGCCTGAAATTTCAAGGATCAATCAAGTCAAACCGGAAGACTGGTACATATACAGTAAAACTTAATTATAACGAACTCTGATAATACGAATTTTTGCTTAGTACGAATCGAAATCAATTCCCCGGCAAAAACCTTCTTTCGCCTTTGTAAAAATTAATTGTTAAAACGAATTTGGATATAACGAATTTTCGCATATTGCGAATCAAAAATCAGGTCCGCAGATATCCATTTCAACTGAAAATACCTTGGTTACACTGAAGTCGCATCTAAGGGTCTTTAATTACCAAGTCAGTTTTTCACACCTTCCCACTTGCCCAATTAACACGTTGACGCTAGAGGGGTTGATCTACACAACATAAACTGACTGCGTTATCGATCGATAATTATCGTGGAAAGGTATAATTTGCCACAAGTAGAAAATTGTCGTCTGCAAATGCTTTCAATTCCTACCGGTATAAAATGTGTTTTGAATGATTAACATCGCTCACTCGATTAAATGAATACGAAATCGGCTACTAGTTTTTCCTGCCTGTCATAAATGTCATTGGATACTATAAATATAACACATATTTGTCGAAGTATGTTAGAAAAACATTTTTCTGGTAAATAAATGTTAGACTGCATGTACATGTGTCCACCTTTGAGTCCCGAAATATAACGAAGTTCGTACTATCAATAAAGCGAATTATGCTTATAGCGAATTAAATCTGACGGTCCCATGAAATTTGCTATATCAGAGTTTTACTGTACTGTAAAAGTGGATATAATTGCTGGTCTAAAATTTCGTAATTTGCCAAATACTGACCTCACATGTGTTTTAATTTCCATGAGAGTTACAGGCAGAATTTCAAATTTCTACTCCAAGTGTGTACTATAAAAGTAACTTATTACTCAATTTAATAAGTCTACATTTTGACTAATGAAACATGCTTGATTGGCAGTATTAACCACTACTAGACTGGCATTCTGGTCAACTTCGATGGAAAAAGGCACTCATTGATGTCGACAAGGGTCCCAGTCAATCGCTCCCACATGACCCGGTATCTGTGTAAAATATATCTTAGTGTAGCTTTAATCTATATTGATGGATATCTTCGCGATTTTTATCAATACATTAAAATCCCAAAGATTTCCTCTACGCAAGCATTTCCGGTTTTACAGTGAATATTTTTGGAAATAATTTACACAGAGGCCAACATGTTGTTCTAGAGTGAGAACAAGGTTTTTGTTAGATTTGCCCTACTCATCTACTTTTTGACCTGCCTTGACCCATTTTCAAACTCATCCACATAATGCCAATGGCAATGCAGACAACACCATTATTTACCCTTAAGCTGCTTGGCATGACTCAACGACCTTTTTGTGGACAGAATGTGCAGTCTGATGTTGGATCTACACTCTCTGACAAGCAGATATTTTTTCCCTGAAAATAGCTTTGAAATAGCATCATTTGGGTTTTTTCTATCAACTTGGGTTAAGACAATATCTCGGCATTTTTCTTTCAAACAACTCCGTGAACAAGTAGAAACAACTCACTTATCTCTAGTAAACACAGACTCCAAATAGTCTCCCCACAGCGCCCATGCCTTCACCAGAGTGTCATGCATCTGTACAGCTGCTGAGAAGGACTTATTGGCATCATCTGATCTTCCAGTCTGGGCGAGGAACATCCCTTTCAGGGCATAGAACTCTGCCGTCATCTCCTTTGTAAAGTACTTCAAATTGGTAGATTCAATAACCTCTAAACCCTACAACAGAAATCAATCATATATCCCTTTTTCCCCCCCTCTTCCTTTTCACTCTTTAAAGGCCCAATAGCAGCCAAAAGCAAACTACATAGGGGTCAAAATGCAGGCAAATTTAATTCACACCAATTAAGAGTATGTATATTCCTATGAGTCTGATAAAGTGCTACAGCACAGTCTGTCACAGTTAATGGTAGAAAAAAGAATTACAAAACTAGATTTCAAGTTGCCAACTTTATCTCTTTACCAAACGAAAAAATTTTTGACTTGACCGAATTGAAAACATTTGCAGACGGTAAATCAAATGTAGTTGAAATTATGATTTTTGCCTTTGATAAGGTAGAAAACATTGTGGGTAAAGGAGAAAATGCTGGTAACCAGCATTTTCTCCTTTTCCCACAATGTTTTCAAAAGCCTTCTTTCTCATGGTCGTTAAAACCCAGGACTTTGTGGTAAAGGGTTACATCTTCTTTCTCATTTGTCTGCAAGGGACTGGAACTTTTGTAGACCATACTGTAACACATTGTCAGACTTACAATTATACTTTTAAATGGTGTGATTTAAATCTGCCTACAATTAAGACCCCCACATTGTTTACTTTTGGCTGGTAGCCGGCCTTTGAAAATTTGTCTCTTTAAATCTTTTCTTTGTTTGATCCCCTACCACACAATCCAGAGTCTTAAAGACCCTAATGTGGATGGCTTTAGAACCATTGTGGAGAAAGAAGAAAAAGACACTTGATTTGTTGTCTGCAAAGGCTTTCAATTTATGTGAGTATAAATTTTTGTCGTTTGGTAAAGAGTTAATTGTTTGTTTCTATCTTGCAGCAGACCACACCTGCTATTTAACTCTTTACCATACAACAAAATTTTTAACTGGACCAAATTGAAACAATTTGCAGACGACAAATTAAGTGTGGCTTGAATGGGGATTTCCATATTTTATAGGGTAGAAAAAATGGTTGGAAAATTTTGCTAGGCCTACATCCCTTGTCAAAAAGTGTAAATCTAAAACAGAAAAAAAAAACCAATGTTCTTTTCATTATTTCTTTTCTTTTCTTCTTTTTCATTTAGGTAATTTGCCACAATTATTTTTCCACCATAAAGAAAAGAATGTTTATTTTAGTGCCTGGGAGAACTGTAATTAACCTTTACAATGCTAAGCACGACGTTGGGTGCTTTTGCTGACACCGTAGATCAAGATCAGACTGCACAAGACATTAGTCTGATCTTCAATCTACACTGTCCCATACGGTGTTTTCCTTCCACTGAAATCAACTTTGAAATTGCAATATTTGGGTTTTTGTAATTCAGTGGAAATTTTTTCTTTATTTATTTAGCAGTGTTAAGGGTTAAATTTTTGTGAACTTGTGGCTCATCTAATTTGCCAGCTTCCCTGTTTCTACTTGTGAATTGCACATGTATTCTATGTAAACTATGGCAATAAAATATTTAAACTAGAATAGCAGATCTGCCTTACCTCATTAAACTCATGTTTACCCATTGACCCCGCCATCTGCAGGTAGCATTTCACTTGTTGTCTTATTTTCTGGAAACAATCCACAATAGGTACACTGGGTATGGTGTGAATCCTTCAAGACAAATAAAATTCAATCCTTACACAATTACAAAATCTGACACTGGCATTTACCTATCCTTACACAAATACAAAATATGACACTGGCATTTACCTATCCTTACACAAATACAAAATATGACACTGGCATTTACCTATCCTTACACAATTACAAATTATGACACTGGCATTTACCTATCCTTACACAAATACAAAATATGACACTGGCATTTACCTATCCTTACACAATTACAAAATATGACACTGGCATTTACCTGTTAGTAAAAAGAAACCATGGTTCCATATGAACCAACCATTTTAACCCTTTACCACACTATCCAGAGTTTTAACGACCCAGAGAAAGAAGCCTTTTGAAATATTGTTGGAGAAGAAGAAAATGCCGGTACCACATTTTCTTCTTTTTACATACTGTTTTCAGTCCTTTGAGTCAGTCACATTTGTCATCTGCAATAGCTTTCAATTTGGACAAGACTACTTTTTTTATCATTTGGTAAAGAGTTAATATTGACTGTATGCTGTTTAATGCAACTTCTATTATCATTTCACTTATATCATGGTGACGTCTCACTTATTCATGTGTGTCCAGGTTTCACCAGAACTAGGCCTGGGCTTTGAAGTGTAATGCCCAGGACACTTCCACAAAAACCCCATAGTCTAAAGTAAGGATCTAACCCCATACCTCTGGACTGCAATATCTTCCAGTCTACACTTTGCATTTAACGACCCGACTAACCAGTCTAAATTTTATTTCTAAATTTTAAAATTACCCATGTGACTGGCTCAGACAAACATCTCAGTCAACCAGATGGTAAGACTTTCAATTTAGAATTAGATAAATATTTACAGTTCTTGATGAATAAAAACACAAGACTAGTATTCCAATTCCTAGATTAATTTGGTAATATCCCTCAAAATATCTGCCATGGTATATAAATGATCAAGCTGGATGCTCTGTGACACTATTTTCCCCCCATCGTAGAGTGCTGAATATTTTCTGATTTTAAAAGTAAATGCAAACCACATTGATAAACTATAAACTTGTTCAATACAATTTCAGTAATATAACAGAGTAATATTAATTTTCCAGGATTATTTTATAGTCATTCTATCCTAGTAATTACATCAAGATATTTCATCAGGATTTGTAATGTCTGTAATGCTATCATATCAATCCATAAATATATGGACATGAAACCATATCTACCATGGCATTTTTGTACATAATTAACCCCTGATACCTAGCTCATCAGATACGAACTTAAGCGTAATGTAAACTGAGCCTTGGTAGATTAGAGTATGTGCAAAACTGCCGAGCCCAGGTAGCTATAGTATAGTACATGTAATTATATACAGAGAAATCAATCCACTGCTTGCAAGTTCATATCCCCTATGGGCCAAAATTCTTTCTCAGGAAATTCTTTCAGTTTTGTTATTGTGGAAAAACAGCTATTTTTTGCCCTCACCTGCAATAATCTTGACCTTACCTGCTTAAGGAATCCAGGCAAACCCCTGACAAGTTATGTTTTCTGGCAATCTTTCCAAAATGTATGATAGCTTGTGCAGATGCGTGAACTCCCAACATGGACTGGTTGTTTTGCTGAAAAAACAAACTCATTCCTGTACAGTCTACCTTTAGACAGACCTTGGCTGGGCTTATCACTTTATTAAGCATGCATTTATGTGTACATTATTAACCCTTAGGCTGCTAAGTGTGACTCAAGAACCTTTTGCAGACAGTGTAGATCAAGATCAGACTGCAATGAACATGCTGTCTGATCTTGGACCAACACTGTTCAATTAGAAAATATATTTTCACAAAAAAATTACTTTGAAATAGCAACATTTAGGCTTTTACTACCCACTTCAGAGTTCCATAGCAGGTTACAGGTTAAAAGTGAATCTAGGTAAAAAAGCCAGAGGTAAAAAAGCCATAGGTAAAAAGGCCATAGGTAAAAAAGCCAGAAGTAAAACGGTAAAACAGCCATAGGTAATACCAGAGGTAAAAAAGCCAGAGCTAATTTAGTATACATGGTTTATTAAGAAAATACCAGATTATATATATATATATATATATATATATATAAAAATTATTTGTGCATTCATTTTAAGAATTAACCATACTCTATGTAAAGCATATGTGGTATCTAAATAAAGATTAATTTTGTATTATCAAAAAGGATGGGCAATAAAATAATTTGTATTTAATAGAAATTATATTTGTTTGTTTATTACAAGTACTTGTTGATAAATTAATTGAAACCAATAATAGGTGCAGGAAATGCCCTTATACATAATTCAACAGTATTATTTCAAACTGTTATTGATCGATTTCATAATCATGATTAAAACTTTGACTTGTAAAATAACTGTTTGCACTTGTTTGTAATTAGTTTGTTTTTGTATTGAAAGTTTGTTCCATAGAAACTTTGAAGTATAAGATAATGGTATGCAATGATTGCAATTAGTTTATTTGCTTCTTTAATGATACCAATATGAAAAAAACATTAGGGACTCCCAATATCAGTCAAAAGTATGTATGTGAAGAAATTTTCATTGAACTACATTAATTATTATTTCTTTGGAAAAAGGAGATATAGTTTGTTATGAGCAAGACAAGTAATAGGAGACCCATCTAAAATTGAGTTGTATGGGAAAGGGTTAAATATTGAAAGAATCTGCATACAACACATCAATATAGGGAAATGTGGGAAAAGCAGAAATTGTTTGTTATCGGCAGTTTCTCCTTTTCCTATAATGTTTTCAAAAGTCAGCAGCTGAAGACTGGAGAAGTTTTAATTACGACCAGTTCCCCTTATCAAACAACTAATTTCAGACTCTTACATATTGAAATAATCTGCATACAACACATCAAGATAGGATATAAAACATTGTGGGAAAAGGAAAAATTGGCTTCTCCTTTTCCCAAAATACTTCTAAAGATTTTCTGAAATAAAAAGCTTTCTCTATATATACTACTAAATTAGCTCTGGCTTTTTTACCTCTGGCCTTATTACCTATGGCTTTTTTACCGTTTTACTTCTGGCTTTTTTACCTATGGCCTTTTTACCTATGGTTTTTTTACCTCTGGCTTTTTTACCGCACACCGTTAAAAGTATCAGGCCAAGCCTGGTAGCACAGTTGGTAACATACTGGACCAAAGGGTCTTGGTTCCAATCCAAAGCTTGGAAAACTTGTTTCCACAGATGGATGATAGTCAATGAGACAGGATTAATTCTTCTCTCACTGCTGATCATTGTTTTGAGGTTATGTGGGAAAACAATCAGTGGATTGGAAAAAATATTGTGTGAAGGACTGGCTAAAGGATCTCCAGGATAAGTGAACTGGCCATTGCAATACAATTGACATTAAATTCAAAACTGTTAAACAGTATACAAAGAAACACACGAAAGTACCAGACTGCACACAGTATACCATCCTATCTCCTATCTACAAAGTCTGGTTATTTCTCCAGTACTCTGGTGAAAATAGGGATTGCAAGAACTAAGTCTTTTTCTGTTAAAATGAAAAAAGTTGACTGATTGACCGAACGGTGTTTTATACCACTTGAAACACTGATTCTGTCGTACCATGCAACAGCTTAACTCTTTACCACACAATCACAGGTTTCAACGAGCCTGAACAAAAAGCCTTTTGAAAACATTGTGAGAAAAGGAGAAAATACTGGTAACCAGCATTTTCTCCATTTTCCACATGTTTTCTACCCTTTCTGACACAAATATCAGTTTTTGAGTTACATTTATTTTGTCGTCTGCAAATGCTTTCAATTTGGACAAGTCTCAAATTTCGTTGTGTGGTAAAGGGTTAATTATTCATGTGTGTTCTGGGGTTCAACAGTACATACTAGGCAAGGGCTCTGAAGTGTCTTCTCAAGAATGCTTCTGCATAAAAAAAAAATCAGAGTGTCAAGCTATGACAAAACTAGGTTACAAATACTACTTCATCATCACTGAGTCATGCAGGGCCCATTAAAAAAAAAAAGCAAAGTTTCCTATTTGGAAAGAATGTTGGTATACAGACCTGGTCCTGTGCAGTATGTGTGTCATAGTGGTTCACTATAAACTGATAATGGTGCTGCCTCCATGTGAAAATGTCACTCCAGTGGGAAAGGTCATCTGATATCATAGGTAAACGATTCCTGCAGAAATTTAAACTGGTTCAAAATGATATACAACATAAAAACAAATTATATTATCATAGGTTATCATATTGATACCACAGGGGATTATCCCTTACAGTGCCATAGGTGAAAACAGATTTTTGAGGATAGCAAAGATCAAAATCAGACATTCTGATCTTTGATCTATACCATCTGCTTGTTGTGTCTAGCCTATACAATAAAAATGAGCCATGCTCTGTGAAAAGGAGGCTTAATGTATCTGCAAAAAGTATCGACCCAGGTCAGCCTGCGCAGGCTGACCCAGGCCAAAACTTTTTGTTGTTTTTAAATTTTCTATATGCCAAAGGACCAGTCTATATCATGATTCAGTTAGTTGTTAAAAACAGTGGCTGTTATGGATCTATACTTATATGATGGCTTGATTGATATCGAGCATCACGGAGATGAATTAAGCTCCCTTTTGCCAGAGCATGGCTCAAATCTAAGTCTCAGTGGATTGTACCTACAGTCAAAATGGTCAAGTTCATTTACTTACCACTGAAAGAGATAAAAGTCAATAAACACATAAATTAAACCGCTGATTTTTTCAATATTTTGGCAAATGACTTTACAAACAAAAAAAAAAGTTTTATTCTCTTTAGATCAAGGTGATTAGTCAAATATCAAAACATCTGTAACTATGTGTTTTTCCTGTCAAGGCTGTTGGTTGAACATTTGACAAAAAAGTTTTTAACTGATGTGTTTTATTACACTTTACTTTGTCTCTTATTTCCCTATTTTATTAGAACTGAGGATAATATTACAGTGTATATCCACTAGCAAAGATTTCCTCTTAATTTATTTCCATCAGAAACAAATCTGTAGGTATGATTTTTACAACCTAACTAGCCCGTAATGAGCATTTTTGCCTCTGTGATGTTTGCAAGAATGGTTAGATGCAAAACAAAAGAAGTTGTTTGCTGGGTGGTTTTGTGTTGAACCTCTATTAACTTTACAGATATTTGATCTAAATATCATTGAATATTTAGGAAACTTCAACATAACCATTTAACAAACAATTAACCCTGTACCAACCACTCCAATGTCTTTATAACCCTAAGGAAGAATGCATTCTAAACATTATGGAAAAAGAAGAAAATGCTGGGAAATTTTCTGATTTTTCCACCTATGTTTTCCATCCTTTAACTCCTTACCACAAGGCAACCATTTATACATGTCCAAGTTGAAAGCACCTAGAGACAACAATTTAAAATGTGGCTCAAATGATGGTATGTGTCCATGATAGGGTAGAAAACATTGTGGGAAAAGGAGAAAATGCTGGTTACCAATATTTTCTCCTTACATTCTTTTCAAAAGGCCTCTTCCTCAGGGTGGCTAAAACTCTGGTTTGTGTGATAAAAGCTTAAAACATTATGGAAAAAGAAGAAAATGCTGGTAAGCAGCATTTTCTGCTTTTTCCCATAAGGAAATGGGTTGATACTTTTCGCAGATTCATTAAGCTCCCTTGTCAAAGAGTTTGGCTCATATAAACATATAGCTTGTGTTTGTATTAGGGGTACTTATACTGCCTTGCTTAAGAGCCAGCTTTTGTAGCCATGTCACAGAGCTTTTACATAGGGACATACAGGTCCTGGGTTAAATCCAGGACCTGGGAGAGCAGTCACATTGGGGCCCAACAGCAAAAATGCAATGAGCTGAGAAATGGGGTAGCAGTATTGAAGTGAATGATTCAAGTACAAATCCTGATATGGCAGTGGAGTATGTAATATACTGGTCTATCCCATAGACAGATATAAATGTATTGTATGTGTTTGTCTTAGGGAACATTTTACAATGCCTTGCTAATGCTAGCTTTTGTAGCAATGTGGTAGAGCATACACCTTGGGGACTAGAGGTACTAGGTTCAATCTCTACCCTGGGAGGCTGTGTATCAGAACTGTCAAATAAAACCATGTGATCATTCTGGTATAGGGTTCTATGGCATACCTCCATGTTTTAACTATAGCTTATAGTGAAGTTATTTGAGTGACGTCCCTTGGATGATGTTTACTTTTTGAAGCTCTGATACTCTGGAAAAAACTTTGGAAAAAAAACACGAATTACAGAAGTAACGAATTTCAGCTTTATACAGCGTCCGTCGGAAGTATTGAGGTATATCTGAAGAAAAGGAAAGGCTTTTTATTGCATTATTTCGCGAGTTAGTGACTTTGGTATTTGTTGCATTGTCCAAGAAGGGGTAGCGAGGCGTGACTTTGGTATTTGTTGCATTGTCCAACAAGGGGTAGCGAGGCGTGACTTAATTGATTCGAGTACTGGTCAAAGGTAAACCCACGCTCGATTTTACGTTGAGGCCCGTCATGGGTGTTTCTATTGAGGAGTGGCGGACGCGGATCGGACGGTTTAGCATGCCGAGGATGAGAGATCACTCATTAAGACAAGATTGCCCAAACCGTGTAACACAAACTATGTCCCTCAGTCTGAGGATAGTATTATTCTTGTTATTAGCTGCAGAATGTATTGAGATGAATCCGGGGCCTACTGGTGGGGCAAAGGGAGGTAACTCTGGGCAGAAATTAAAGACTTCTGCAAGGAAGGATAGAGGCCCAAACAGAGGTACTACACAAACAGATAATTGTGACCCTCATACATCTTTTGGTTGTAACAGACCCACACCTTCTGAGCTAGATCAGTTATCTCAGTCCTCTCAGTCCCAGAGTATTCTTGAACCCAGAAGATCATCAAGAAGAACTGTACAGCAACCAACGATTGGAGATATGTTCGCCGGATCTTCTTCTTTGCGGAAAAATCGAAAACGGAGTGAATCAGCTTCAACCCGAGCATCTTATACTGATGATGAATTTCTTACCAGCGATGAGAGAACCGATCAGACAAACAGTAGTGCCCTTCCAGCCGAGGTATTACTAGATATACAGAAATGTGTAAAGAGACTGGATACCAAATTTGATAGGATGGAATTATCTCTACAAACGTTAAAGGATGAAAATAAACACTTAAAACAACAAAACGCAGAGCTTTTTGAGAAAGTGGGAAATTTGCAAACGCAAGTAGGCAAGCTGTCGGCAAAATATGACAATTTAGAAGGTCGGTCTAGAAGAGAAAATCTACGATTTTTTAACATGAAAGAAGAAACAAGGGAGACATGGGAGGAGACAGAAACGAAAGTCAGAACCTATATCAAAGATGAACTTGGAATTGAAAGTGAAAACATACAAATTGAACGAGCACACCGTCTGGCAGGGAAACACAAACCTCGTCCAGTGATTGTTAAGTTTTCATTCTACAAAGACAAAAACAAGATCTTGAGAAAATATAAAGACAAAGTGAAAACAGAACGGGAAAACGGAACTTTGAGATCCGATGAGGAAACAGTAAGGATAAGTGAGGATTTTCCTGAGAATGTAAGAAGAATACGAAAGTTGCTGATACCGTTTATGAAGGATGCCATTGAGTCAGGAAAAAGAGCTTACTTACGTTATGATAAACTGTTCATTGATGGGGCAACTTATGTGTATAGGGAAGAAACAGAAGACATTGGGCGGATAAATGACAGGCAATAGGAAGCCGGCCAAGGCCCAGAAAAGTTAACACTCATTGATTGCACCGATGAACCTTTAGCGGAAGAACAGTGTATTAAATTCAATATATGTTCGTGGAACATCGAAGGCTTGGCAAAATATTTGGATGACCAAAAATTTAAAACATATTGCTCTGAGTACGATATTATTGGTTTTTGTGAAACCTGGGGTTATATTGCGAATCAGTTCGACGATATGCTCCCAGATTTCACAAATTTTGACTATATGAGACACAAGAAATTCTCTGCAAGACGAGGCTCCGGTGGAGTTAGCGTATTTGTTAGAAAAGTACTTACAGATTCCGGTAAAGTTAAACGCATTTTCAACAATTTTAAGAACTGCATTGTATTATATTTTAAATTGTCAAGTATTGATGTACTGTATAAGGATATTGTATTGGTGTTTGCTTATGTTTCACCAGAGTATTCAGTTGTATACCAAGATCAAAATGATAATTGTATAGAGCTGCTATATGATTATTTCAGTATCATCACATCAGAATATCCCGATGTAAGTCTAGTGTTAGCTTGCGATCTGAATGCACGAATAAAAGATTATCAAGATTTTATACTGGATGACAATCTCACATATGTATTTGGAAATGACTTATCATATCAAACTGATTATTTCAATATTCCTCGAAAGTCTAAGGACAGAAGTTATAACCGCTTTGGTATCTCTTTACTTAATTTGTGTTGTTCTTTCAATGTTCATACGTTAAATGGACGGCTTGTTGGGGATACCGACGGAAATTTTACTTGTATCGCTAATAATGGCGCAAGCGTAGTCGATTATATAATTTGTTCTTCAGAAATATTTTCATACGTGTCAGATTTTCGTGTCCTAGAAAATGACTCGTCCGACCATTTTCCATTACACTGTACTTTTCTTTTCAAGAGTAATAGAGACAGTCATTTAAATCAATCACAAAGTAAAGCAGACGGCACAAAGTATGTAAGGTTTAAATGGAATGATAAGAGTCAAAGACGATTTTTACCACAAGTTTACAGCTTCTATGGCGACTTTTAACGAAAAGTTGTCCGAAAATTCAAGTCAACAAACTATACCGCTTCTAAAAGACTTTAATCAGATTATTCAGGAAGCAGCTGGTAAAATGCTATATAAACCGAAAAGTCATAAAACTTTCAATCAAAATTGGTGGGATAACGAGTGTTCGAAGCTACAAAAAAAGAAAAGAGGATATTTACGGAAATTTAGATGTACCAATAGCATGTTAGATCTATCGTTGTATAAAATTCATAGAAATAAGTTTAAGGCAATATGCAAACAAAAGAAGTCTAAAGAAAAGAAACAAAAACGCCTTAAACTTATCAATAGTAGAACGGATCCTAAAATGTTTTGGTCACTCTTAAATTCATCAGTGGAAAAAAACCAGAGTAAAAACTATATTGAACATGAAACTTGGTATAAACATTTTAAAGACCTTTTCAACAAAGAAAATAGTCACGCAGCGATAGATGTTATCTCGTTAAATCTTAATTCCAGCACATAGTTGTGACGATCTGAATAAAAGTATTACAAACGATGAGATAATTCGAAATATCCGATCTCTAAAGGATAATAAATCTCCCGGACCAGACAGTATTTGTGCAGAATTGTATAAATATGTTTTACACAAAATTCTTCCTTTCTTGAATAAACTATTCAATGAAATTTTTGATTCTTCAAATATACCAGAGGAATGGTGTAAAAGTATAATTACGCCGATTCATAAAAAGGGGAGTTTCGAAGATCCAAATAACTATCGTGGAATCTCACTATTAAACTCTATCTCTAAAGTATTCATGAGTATCCTTACTAAAAGATTGACGAACTGGTGTAATGAAAATTGTATTATTGATCAAGCACAAAGTGGATTCCGAAAAGATTTTTCAACTATAGATAATATTTTTGTGTTAATGTCACTGACACAGAAATATCTTTCGAAAAGGAGAGGCAGATTTTATTGTATATTTATCGATTTTGAAAAAGCATTTGACAACATTAGACATGACAAATTATGGGACGCGCTACGCAGAAATTGTTGTATGGGCAGTTAAAATCTTGCGTGAAAGTAGACGATACTTTAACGGAATACTTTAGATGCACGGTCGGAACACGTCAGGGTTGTGCTGCAAGTCCTCAAATATTTTCCATTTTCATCAATGATTTAATAGATTATGTTAACCAAAGTAGTGGGACGGGTATTTTTGTAAGTAATGCAATTAGAGAATTAAACTGCCTGCTGTTTGCAGACGACGTATCTAGTTTTTCGGACACAATTATACAGTTGCAGAGACAGATTGATTATATCTCTAAATTTTCCCGTTCAGTTGGTCTGAATATTAATGCAGAAAAAACAAAAATTGTGGTCTTTAGAAATGGAGGCATCATCAAACAATCTGAAAAATGGTTTTGTAACAACAAAGAAATTGAAATAGTACCTGTATACAAATATCTAGGACTTTATCTCACTTCCAATTTATCCTGGAATACAACTATTGATATGCTTTCACGACAGGCATTTAAAGCCATTGGTATTATGTGCCGAATACGTAGGAATTTTGGCTTTCTCGAACCTGTGGACATGTTCAAAATATTTGATTCTGCAGTCAAACCTATTCTTTGTTATGGTAGTCAAATTTGGGGTTACAAGTACATAGATAAAATTGAAAGGGTTCACATTAAGTATTGTAAAATTGTCGGCAACCTAGCTCATAAAACATGTGACGCAATGGCATTAGGTGAATGTGGAAGACTGCCAATTAGCCTAACTTACATGAAACTTTGTATGAAATATTGGTTGAAATTATTGCGTATGAATACTAACAGATACCCAAAACAGTGCTATGAGATGTTAAGACGGCTTGATACAACAGGTAGACATACTTGGGCAACAAATATTAAAGATCTTTTATTTCGTTATGGTTTTGGCTACGCATGGGTTGCCCAAGAAGTTGGTAACGAAAACATATTTCTAAGACTATTTTGTCAGAGAGTAAAGGATATTTTTACCCAGAAATGGTTTTCTGATATCGACAGTACACCAAAAGCTCATCACCATAAATACTTTAAATCAAATTTAGCACCCGAATACTACTTAAGTCTAGATATATCATATGTGTATAAGAAAATGCTTTCTAGTTTTAGATGTTCAAATCATGATCTGATGATCGAAAAGGGGAGACATTTAGGGATAGACAAGACAATTACGAATATGTCCTTTATGTAAACAAAAAAATCTAAACATAATTGAGGATGAATTTCATTTCTTTTTCGAATGTATGGAATACGAAAATCTAAGACTACTTTATTTCAATAAAAACTTGCTTCGCAATAAAAATAGAAATAAGTTTCACAGAATTTTAGAACTTAAAGACAGGGGTACAGTTTTAAAAGTATCGAAGTTTCTTGTTGATGCTTTCAACTTGAGAAAAGCCCTTCTAGAGAATCAGTAATTTTGTGTTTATATACTGTCGAAAAGAAACTTCTCGCTGTTACAATGAAATATTATAAATTGTTAATTGCTCATATATCTTTTAATCTGAAGATTTGAGCCAAATAAAGTATTTTGAATTGAAATTGAATATAATCATTATATAACCAACCATCTATGTATTTTGTTAATTGTTGTTTGTTTTCTCTCTCTATTTGAAAGATTTGCTTAATTTAAGGAGTATAAAAGCAGTATTAATGCATTACCACACAATCCCTACTTTTGACGACCCTGAGAGGGAAGCCTCTAGTGGGCATTGTGTGAAGGGGAGAAAATGCCGGTAACCGGCGTTTTCTCCTTTTCCAACAATGTTTTCTATCCGTCACAGGTTGAATTTTAAATTTTCAGTCACTTTCATTCTATCGTCCGCAAATGCATTCAATTGGGTGGATATAGGGATGTTGTTGTTTGGTAATGAGTTAAATAAAATAAGGGTGTGCTCGTAAGCATTGTAAATATCGTTTTTTCCCTTTAAAATATGTTGATATTATGAGTCTATCTCATATCAATCTTTGTATGTAATGCAACCTTTTGCCACAATGTTTTCATAAGTTTCACTCTAAAAAAACGAAAATTCGCAGCATTAACATCAGTTTTGCTCTAAATGAGCATAAACATGTAGTTGTCACATCACCTTTTATCGCAATGTTTTCAAGGGAATTCATTCAGAGGTACATGAAAAGTCAAAATTTATTAGTGGTCTTCCTCCAAGACAGTATGACAAGTCGCAATTTTTTGAGAGCTTACCTCTACCAGAACATTAAAATACCAACCTTAGTAGGTGACCATCTGACACAATGTTTTCAAAAGATTTCCTGTAAATGGGCATGAAAAATCACAATGTTTTTAAAAGCTTTGCTCTAAAAGAGCATAAAGGATCGCTGTAATATTTTTTATGCCGTTTATATAAAGTGATTTTTTTTTTGTCACTAATTTTTGTCTCTTCAGTTTTTTTTTCATATACTTGTTTTAAATATCAGTTGTAATGTTGTGTATATAAATGAGGTTTGTATAGAGTTTTGTGTCGATTTAGACATGATGTTAATCACTTTTCTCCTAATCTACAAACTGCAGAATAAACACTGTTATATTCTAGCAGCATTGTCACATGTACTTTGATTCTTTGCCAATCGTTTAACCCCTAGGCTGCTAAGCGCTACTCGATGACAGTTGATGGGCTGTTTGGATCAGGATCAGACTGCACAAAACGTATGGTCTGATCTCGGATCTACACTGTCCCATAGGGAGGATATTTCTCTCAATAACATAACCTTGAAATATTACTGGTTGGGTTTTGCTACCGGCTTGAAAGTTTTATTTGAGTAATTTGGCAGAAAAAGGGTTAAGAATGTATCTTTTGTCATAATGCTTCCAAAAGGTTGAAGACAACATAGTTTTGATAGTTCTTTTCTTTTTTTTTTTTTTTTTTCTTTTTTTTTTAATCTTTTCAATAAATAACACACTTGTCACAATATTTTCAAAATTGTCAACTATCTGAAACATTAAGATAACTAGCAAACTTGTGGGAAGACATCGAGAATTTATTTTTTAAATGTTAACGTTTAGTTGTATTAGGATCTTCTGTCACAATTTTTTCTTTAAGGTCTTCAGCTATCAGTTTTTTTGCTCACAGTTAATTGGTTTAAGAACATTGTCAGTAGGTATTATATTTTCTCTTTCTTTTTTTTAATTATAAGCTGAAGATGTATTACAACGTATATTATAATTTTCTCAAGAGTTGTTAACTGCAGGAGCTTATAAATTGTTTTAAATATGTCACTCATTGTACAAAATTGTTGTATATTATGTAAGTGTATATGGGCCAGGGGCCTATATACTTGAATAAAGGTATATTGATATTGATATTGATATTGTTCAATCTCTACCCTGGGAGGCTGTGTATCAGAACTGTCAAATAAAACCATGTGATCATTCTGGTATAGGGTTCTATGGCATACCTCCATGTTTTAACTATAGCTTTCATATCATGCAGGCTTGAACTGCGGGTGATGTTAGCTGGCTGAAGGCCTTGGTTTATCTGAGCTGCTTCTTGAAGTTCCATGATCTGTTGTGCAGCCTGCAATGATGAAGTTAAACATCTATTATATAACTATACTAGTAGCAAACCTCCAGTAAAAGGGAGTGATAGAATTCTAAATCCATTATTTCTTTTCCATACCCTATGTTGTGGGTACTCATTAGTACTGTCTCGATGAGACGATTCTAATGAGTACCCAGGACATAGGGTTTAGTGGAGAGTGATTAATATTTTCAATTTTGCAATCAAAATCACTGCCTCAATCTGGAACTCTGCTAGTAGTAGTAGATCAGAGTACACAGTTTGGGCAGGATAAAAATATTTTGAGCTTAACTCTTAATCACAGAATCCTGCATTTTGACAACCCTGAGAAAGAAGTTTTTGAAAACATTGTGGGCATAGGAGAAAATGCTGGTAACCAGCATTTTCTCCTTTTCCCACAATGTTTTCTACCCTTCTGAAAACACATTTCAATTTCTGAGTCCATCATATTTTGCCATCTGCAAATGCTTTCTACATATTTGTTGTGTGGTAAAGAGTTAGTCTGTGGGCCCCATATAAGTTGAAAGCTTATTGAACATGAAACCAGACCCCACACACTGCGCTGTCAATTCAGTATTAGAAATTAACTTATTTTGCAGGTAGCAAGTACTTGCTTCCTGGCTTAAAATAAAATAGCAAAAGGAACCTTCTGAATTGCAAATATGGGCAGACAAATAATGGCCCTCCCTCCCATCACTAAAATGATGCTTGAATTACTGCCTCTGCACATGAATGGCTTGGCAGAAGTATAAACAACAGGTTTTCAAAGACATAAGCAGAGAGACTGTGCTGTTTGGCAATTTCTGTTTCAGTTGGCTCATTTACACTTGCATGTTTTCCCTCATTTTGTTATAATACAGACCATTTTCAAATGGACAATAGCAAAGATTCACGAAGGTAGCTACAAATATAGATATTGAATATAAAGTCATCATCAAGCACAGACATGTTCCATTGCGAGACTCCATGATGCTTGCATGTTTTTCTACCTGTGTGGATGATTGCGAAGATCATTTCAACTGATTTCTAAATTAGCAAGTGGAAGATTATTTAACTGAAAATTGAAAAAACTTTTCAAGCAAACAGGATTACCAGGTAGCAAACTTTTGCTACTTTTTTGTGCCCAGGTAGCAAAATTTGTTGCTCAGGTAGCAAATTGGCTACTTGCTGCTGCTAATTTTGAACCCTGGCTGTCATGGGTGTTCTTGCCCCAATATTTCACAAACAGTTATCATCATTTTAGTCTTTTCCTCAAATGTTTTCAAAATCTTTCTTCCTCAGTCTCGATAAAAATACAGGATTAAAATGCTTAATATAAAGGCATTTGAAAACGTAGTCGCAAAAGGAGAAATTAGTTGCTACAAGCATTACCTCTCAAAACGACAGTGCATTAACTCTTTATCAAATAAAAAACATTTTACACTTTTCCAAATTGAAAGCATTTGCAACTGACACTTCAAATATGGCTGAGATTATGCAATTTGGCTGTGAAAGAATAAAAAACATTTAATGCTAGCTACCAGCATTTTCTCCCTTTCCCACAATGTTTAAAAACCTTTTTCTCATGGTTGTTAAAATTCAGGATAACTTGTAAAGGATTAAAAATAGAACACTTAAGGATAAAAGAGGTATATTTTGAAGGAGGAGATGTATTAACTCTTTACCAAGCAATAAAATTTTTGACTTGTCCAAATTGAAATCTTTTGCAGACGATAAGATAAATGTGCGTCAAAAACTGAAATAAGTTGGGAAGGGTAGAAAAAACTGACAGAAAAGAATAAAATGCTGGTTACCAGCATTTTCTCCTTTTCCCAAAATGTTTTCAAAAGTGTTCTTTCTCAGGGTCATCTAAAGTTGGGACTGTGTGGTGTAGGGTTAAAAGTTACAAGACAACTTTACCTGCAGTAAAGGAACATGGGTGTGAGTAACAATGTGGGGTAACCTTCTCCATTCTTTGATGGCCAAATTACTAGATAACTCCACCAGTCTTTCGATCTGAAAGATAAAACATATTGTCTTTCTGAAACACCTAAGAGAAGGATAAATTGAATGAATCCACAATAATGAAAACCTAATTTAATCATTTGTCTCATACACGTATTCTACAGCTTTAAAGTAATTTGAACATTCTATTTAATTTTACTTCACAGCTATTACAAAATACCACAAATGACAAACAAGAGCACAGCATGCCAGTGCTAACACTCAGCTACAAATGCTTGATTCTAAGTGAAAATTCAAAGTCAAAAAAGGAGTATAACTCTGTCAAAAACCATTGATGGTTACCTGTCCTTGTTGTGATAGTTACCTGTCCTTGTTGTAAAGGTTCCCCTTTTGATAGTTGACAACTGTCTAAGTTTGAAGTAAATATCTTCAGTAGCAACAGAGACAGTAGAAAAGGTTTTTGCACAACAAAGAAATCAGGCCTACGACAATACCTCTATGTTTTCTTTGAAAAGAGCACAGATAAAAATTGAAGGAAAGGTAATCACTATTTCTTTACTGTAGTGAAAGTATCATTGGAAAAAGAGTAATTGCTTGTTAAAATCTTTTCCAACGGTGACAAATACAGGGAAATGAACATTCACATTTCTATAGTAATGGGCTTACTCTATTTATGAGTAAAACATTAACCCTTCACCACTCAACAAAATATAAGACTTGTCCAAACTGATGTCACTTTCAGATGATAAATTCAATGTGTCTCAAAAGAGGATTTCCATGTTTGCAAAGGAACAAAACTTTGTGGAAAAAGGACAAAATGAAGATCATGAGTATTAAATGTTCTCCCTTTCCCACCATGTTTTTGAAAGCCTCTTTCTTCCAGGTTATTTAAACACTGGGTTGTTTAACTCTTTACCACACAATCAAGGGTTTTAATGACCCTGAGAAAAAAGGCTTTTGAAAACAATGTGGGGAATGGAGAAAATGCTGGTAATCAGCATTTTCTCCTTTTCCCTCAATGCTTTCTAACATTTGCTAGACACATTTCAATTTTTGAGTCACATTTGTCATCTGCAAATGCTTTCAAATTGGACCAGTCTAAAATTGCGTTGTTTGGTAAAGGGTTCAGTAAAGTTTTGTGTGTAAGTCTGGTTTGAATGGTTTGACTCAAATTGTTACAATACAATGGAATAGTCTGTACAGCAATCAGTCACATAGAACATCACAAAGAATTTCCTCACCCATTCAACCGAACAGGTGGCAAATCAAGGTTATATAGGTACAGAGCACATGTTCATGTTGTGTAAAGAAAATGAGGCATGCTCTGTAAAAAGGGGACTTAATGCATTTGCACAAAGTATCGACCCCAGTCAGTCTGCGCTGGACCTAAACTTTTCACCACTGGTCAATTTCCTGTATGTTCAAGGACCATTCTACCTCATGATCGGTTGTTAGACAAAGTTGATTTTATGGATTCCTAATTAAGTGATGTCTTGCTTCGTACAATGCATCAGGGCAATGCATTAAGCCCCCTTTTGCCAGAGCATGGCTCATATACATGTACACATGTAGCAACTATAACAAGGTTCATACAGGTATACAATGACAAAATTTAAGCACTTTTTAAGGACATTTTCCCTTTTTCTAAGCACTTTTTGTTGTATATGTATTACTTGGCACCAACGGATAACAAACCTAAAAACAGTAAAAGCACTGAAAACTTACAGACTTGTTCATTTGCAGTAGACTTGATTTTTCTTTCATAGCTTAGAACATTGTGGAAAAAGGGACAAAATAAAGGTTGCATCCATGTTTTTTATTTATTGTAGTCTTATTTCTTTGTATGAATGTCCAATATCTTCTTCCAGTGCTATCACTGAAAGACAAGAAGCCCTAAACACACCCCGCTTCAGAACAGAGAATTTAGGTTTCAGATATTGTTTTATACAAAGATTCAAGTGAATTCACTGTTAAAATTTGTTATTAAAGATGAAAAGACAGTTTGAAGTGCCTCTGATCTGACGACATCAAACTGACTTTTGGAGTGTCATGGATTTTTGCATTCTTTTCAAAGGTCTTATTTTTTATGTCAATTAATTTTGTGAGAAGTCTTATCGCATGACTTGACATGACTTTGTCAATTATGGTAGTTTGTAGCTTAAAAACCTGTCATTTTACTCTACATAAGTGGATAAACAACTTTATCCTGTTTTCAAAAATGACTCGCCAACTTGATTAGCGGTGATAAACAAAGCCATGCACATCCTTCACATGTGACACTGGTTGTGTTTATTAAAGCCCATATTTCTACTGGATGCATGCTAATTTATATGAAGCTTTAGCCGATAATCTCATGCGCCAGATTAACGCTTAGGCAGAAATTTTTAGTGTCAAAAACAGGTCAATTCAAATTTGCAAGCATCAAAACCCAGGGTCCTGGGTCAAATGAGAACCCTCTGTTTCTCCCACATTGCCAGTGTCAATCATGTTCAGGCATGTGTGATACTTTGTCTCTCTATCACAATCAATAACACAAGGATACATCATCACCTATTTTTTTTTTTTAAATTGAAAATGCACTTTTCCGATCCCACTTCTTAAACCTCCCACTACGTAAACAGTTCAATTAAGGAACCCAAAAGTGGCATTTTCGTCCCAATCTAGTTCGATCCAACTGTGATTACGTTACTATACAGTTACACAGAGGAAAAATAATGGCATTTTGAACTATGTATTTGGAATTGTTTCTTAAAACTAGCCACTTTATGAGATATTTTGTTCATAGCTCATTTTAAAGCACGTTTTCAGATAAAAATAAGCACTTTTTGAAAGAGTGACCAAAATCAAGGACTTTTAAGGACTTTTTTCATATTCAAGCACTTTTTAAGAAAGGGACTCAAAATTAAGCACTTTCTGTTTTGGATTTCATGTAAAAGAAGATTATCATTGCTAACAGCGAGGACTGTTTTCAGGCAATATGTACTTGATTGGTAAGTAAGAAGTAAAAGAAATAAAATGTTTAAATTGATTTAATTTGAAATACACATTTCTTAAAGTTATGAATTCATTAAATGATCATGATCCCAGAATTGAACCTCTGTCACAAGGACAAAATAATCCTCTGCATCTTTTGTCTGATTTCCAGTCTAAAAGGAGGCATCTAGTTATAGCAATGATTGCTCTAATGCAATATTTTCTCTAACAAAGAGGAATTGCAAATAAGCAGAATTCACTGAACCAACAAACAAACCAACCTACTGACATACACAACAACAAAAGCCAGCCAACCAATTTGAGCAAAGCAACCCCTACTACTAGCACAGAGTTGCACAGGGGCATATAAACAAGATATAAAGATATGGTCCCCAGCCCACCTTTCTCCCTGTCCCCTCTTACATGCCAGTATATAGCAAGACTTCATTGACCTTGACATCTCACCTACATGTATGTCCTCGAACCTTTGATCTCAAAATCAATGAGACTCATCTACACAATAAGGTACATATCTGTGCCAAGTTTGAGGGACCTAGATCAATCCAGTGTCTATTTAACTCTTTACCAAACTGTAAAATTTCAAACTGATCAAAATTGAAGGCATGTGAAGACGAATTATTGAACATGGCTTAGAACAAAGAATTTGTTAATGATAAGGTAGAAACATTGTGGGTATAGAAGAAAATGCTGGTTATTAACATGTTCTCCTTTTTTCAGCCCCTTTTTGTTTGTTTGTAGGCATGGTGTTTAATATTGCTTTCAACACAATTTCAGTTATGTCCCATCCACTAGTTCACCTACACATGCTTTCCTGGAGTTTTCTTTTACCCGTACTTTACACAATATTTTCCGAAGTGACTGTCAGTTTTCCAACATAACTATTGTCGAAAAAATGATCAGCAGTGACAGAAAAATGAATCCAGTTACAATGACTATCATCTATCCTTGGAAAGAAATTAGCCCAGCTAGGTATTCAAGCGACACCCTCAAGTTCTATATGCTACAGACTGAGCTTTCGTGGCTTGGTGGGTTCATATCTTGACAATGTTTGGCATACAAATGGATGGATAGACTATATAAACATTTTCAGAGACACAGAAATTCAACATGGTTATCACAGGCACAACAGTGACGCTCATGCCTATAATATAGATGTACGATTACCATAGTTACCATATTTAAATGATGGTCGTCCGGGTGACAGATAGCTATGTATCCACGATACAGGTTTACCTTCCAAGCAAGCTCTTTGGGACAACTTAACTCGACCTAAAAATACATGAGATATAAATTAAGTTATAAATTTTTTTTCCTGTCATTAAATTATGACAAAATTAAATGATGGTCACCCTTCTGAAGATAACAAAAACATTTCAACAGTATGGAATACATTCCCACAATGTCAATTACTAAGGCTTAACTCTTTACCAAATGACAAAATTATGGACTGAACCCAATCGAAGGCATTTGCAGACAACAAATGTTTATTAAATGGTGATTTCAGTATTTGATAGTGTAGAAAACATTGTAGGGAAAGGAGAAAATGCTGGTTACCAGCATTTTCTACTTTTCCAACAATGTTTCCAAAAGCTTTCTTTCTCAGGGCCGTTAAAGGTAGGCATTGTGTAGTAAAGGGTTAAAAAGTTATACTTGTCCAATAAAGGATATAGGCAAAAGTACAGGGGACAGTGTCATTGTTTTCATATAAGACCTTCAAATTTGACCTACATGTAAATCGTACACTTCATTTACTCCTCAAAGAAGAGCAGGATAAAACCAGTCAAGACCTTGAACTTTGACCTAATTGTAAATAATATAGTAACTGTTTATCTTAATCGTCAAACGAAAAAAAAAAAATCAAAAATATATAAATGAGAAACACTAAGTAAAATTTCAGTCATGCATCAAATGATGAACAACCCTTTACCCCATTTACAAACAATGTTCTTTTTGTTGATATGGAGAAAAAAAAATCAAGAAGGATCCATGGCTTGCAACAAACTAAAAGTCATTCTATTTTTTTTAACCCTTTCCAAAACAAAGGATTTTAGTATCTGCTAGACTGAAAACATCTGCAGACAACAATTTCGAAATTGATAGAAATGAACTGAAGTTTTCTGATAGGCTGCAAAATATAGGGAATGGAAAAAATGCCAGTTCTCAGCATTTTCTCTATTTCCCACAAAGTTTTTAAAACCTTTCTACCTCATGGTCATTGAGACACAGAACTGTGTGGTAAAGGACTAAAGCCATCCACTATAGCAAAGTAAATAAGTCCTAACTCCTGTCCACTATAAAATATTTTGCTAGTTTGCCATTTAACCCATTACTGCACTTTGAAATTCAGACTTATCCAAATTAAAAGCATTTGCAGATGACAAATTGAATGTGACCAAAATGGCGATTTCAATCTTTTAAAGGTTAGAAGGTTACCAGCATTTTCTCCTTTTCCCACAATATTTTCAGAAGCCTCCTTCTTCAGGGTCATTAAGGCTCGTGATTGTGTGGTAAAGGGTTAATGAGGATACTATCAGTGAAGCCATTAATAAACAAGAGGGCCATGATGGCCCTGTATCGCTCCACTGGCTTATAAATATAAACCACGAAGAAAAGTCTTCACTATATAAGCCCTTATAAAACTTTGACCTCATGGCTACAGTCTGACTAAATGGGGAATATTGTATTAGAAGAATAACATGCCAAATGTGGGAGTTCTTGGCCTTATGGCTGGTAACAAGATGGTTTCTGAACTTTTCACTCCATAAACCCATGTAAAACTTGTGATCCCTGGTGCAGGGCCAAACTTGATCCTACAGCTGTAACTTGGGCCCTCTTTGTAACTGTCCACTAAATAATGCTATAATTATATGCAAAATTTGGTAGCCTAAGCCTTATGGCTATGTACACCAAGATTTAAAAGTTTTCCCTATGTAAGCCTATGTAAATCTTGTGAACCCCCCCCTCCAAGTATGAGGCCAAATTGACCCCAGGACTATACTTTGGACACTTTTGGTAGACTCCAACTAGATCAAGCTAAATGCCAAATTTGGTAGCTCTAGGCCTTATGGTTTCAGACAAGAAGATATTTAAAGTTTTCTCTATATAAGCCTATGTATAAAACTTGTGACCCCTGGGGAAGTGCCAATTTTGACCCCAGGGCTATAATTTCAAGAAACATGATAGAGGTCTACTACATAAAGCTACATGCCAAATTTGGTAGCCCTATGCCTTATGGTTTCAGACAAGAAGATTTTTAAAGTTTTCTCTATATAAGCCTATGTAAAACTTGTGACCCCTGGGGAAGAGCCAATTTTGACCCCAGGGCTATAATTTCAAGAAACATGATAGAGGTCTACTACATAAAGCTACATGCCAAATTTGGTAGCCCTATGCCTTATGGTTTCAGACAAGAAGATTTTTAAAGTTTTCTCTATATAAGCCTATGTAAAACTTGTGACCCCTGGGGCAGAGCCAATTTTGACCCCAGGGCTATAATTTGAAGAAACTTGATAGAGGTCTACTACATAAAGCTACATGCCAAATTTGGTAGCCCTATGCCTTAGGGTTTCAGACAAGAAGATTTTTAAAGATTTCCAATATTTTTCAGTTTTGTTGCCATGGCAACCAGAGTTTTTGAAGGAATCAAATTCTTTCAAGAAATTCTGAAGAGGACCATGTCAGGATCATTTCTGTGAAGTTTCGTGAAAATCGGATGGGTAGTTTCAGAGAAGAAGATGTTTGAAATAAAAGTTAACGGACGGACGGACGGACGGACGGACGACCGGACGGACGGACGCACGGACGGACGCACGCACGACGGACACCGGGCCATGACATAAGCCCGCTGGCCTTCGGCCAGTGGAGCTAAAAACCAGGAGAGTGTAGACAGAGATCAAATATGACATATACAGGCTGATCTTAGTGATGTGCAGGCTGATATTTTTAACATTACAGCAACACCACCATTATGATAGTTTGATTTTTTAGCCAACACAATATCTGAGTTCTTACCTGAGACAAAGCATCCTTCATAAGGGCCCAGTTTGGAACTCTCCAAGCACTCTCCAGTACAAGGTGTGGGTTTGTGTTGCCTTTTGAATTAGCATACTCCAATAACAAATCCCACTGATTCAACTCTTTGGAACACCTGAAACGGGAGAAAAGAGGGACATACAGTGCCACGGTAGAACACAAAATTTTAGACATCTCCAAACTAAAAGCATTTACATACAACAAACTTGTCATCTCTCACATCAAAATATTTGTTTTTGAAAGAGAAATAAACAAGGTAGGAAAAGGAGGAAATGCCAGTTACAAGATACCAATGTTTCCAAACCCTTCCTCTAATAGGTTGCTAAAATGTGAGATTGTTTACTACAGGGTTAAACCATGAAAAATACTTGGCTGGGGTCATGAAGTGCCTTGCTGCAGGAAATTCCTATTGCAGGACATTCCCCGCCACAAAGCACCAACAGAAAGGATAAAAATTCTCCATTAAAAAATCAAACGCCATATTCACTAAGCCATGCAGGACCCCATAACATGGTATAGATTAACTAGATTAACTAAACAACTAAATACACAGGGCTTGAAATAATATAGAGATATACCATGTTCAGAGAAAAGGGAGCTAAATGCATCTGCAAAAAGTATCGACCCATCTCAGCCTGGGCAATCTGCACAGGCTGCTGTGAGAAAAATCTTTTTGCCAATTGTAAATTTTCTGCATGTCCAAGGACCATTCTACTTCAGGATTCAGTTGGTTGTTAGACAAAATGAATTTTATGGAACCATAATTATATGATGACTTCCTTGGTATAATGCATCAAGGAATGGCACTAAACCCCTTTTTGCAGAGTGCAACTGATATATACAGAGTAATCCCACTTACCTAATCCAATGTTCCTCCCACAGTCTGTACTCTGGTAGTACAGATGGTGAAGCAGGTCCTGAGTTATGATCATTTCTTGCTTTTGACATGGCCTGCAAGTATAGTTTAACCCTTTACCACACAATCCCGAGTTTTAACGACCCTAAAGAAGAGGGCTTTTGAAAACATTGTGGCAAAAGGAGAAAATGCTGGTAACTGGCATTTTCTCTTTTTCCCACAATGTTTTTTACCTGATAAAGGAAAATTCAATCATTTTAGCAAAATTTAAGTGGTAGTCTGTAAACACTTTCAATTCTGATATCAAAAATTTTGTGTGGTAAAGGTTAAAAACAGACTTGGGATAATAATCATGCTGGAATGTTTTCGGATTTGGTTGAAATTTACCTAACATGCTATCTTTGAGCCATTTATTCAGACTATCCCATATTTCAATGATCTGGCTCAAGAAGGTTTTTTGAAAATGTGGGAAAACACAGATGCTGTGCTGGTAACAAGCATTTCTACGGAGCCCTGTAGGTGTCATACTCTACACATTTTTTATTTCGAAATAGGAAATCCTAAATCGTTCAAACGAAATACTATTTCAAGAAAACGAAATACTAAATTGTTAAAACGAAATGCTATTTTGCTTTACATAATATTGTAGCATGCTGCTATGTGAGGGAGGTAGGCCGCAGGGAATTACTGAAAACAACTGTTCTAGATTTTGACAAAAGTCCCAACAAAATAGGATTTAGAAGCATGAAATAAATAGATTTTTTTTTTCAGTGAAAAATTTCATATCGTGGCACCATCAGTAATATTTTCACTTGTGCCTGTGCCACTCATGAAAATATTACTGATGAAGTTCACTTGATGAAATAAATTTTGATCTTTCACCAAAGAAGACAAATATCCTGAATACTGCCCCTTTCTCTGCTACAAAACAACTTGGTTGTATATTCAAAGTTGTCAATACAATTGAGTCAAGTTCTGTGCAAGTGACATTTAACCCTTGGGCTGCTAAATGCGACTCAAGGACCTTTTGCAGATAGTGTAGATCAGGATCAGACTGCACGAAACTGCAGTCTTAAAGCGATAGAAAACATTGTGGGAAAAGGAGAAAAAGCTGTTAACCAAGATTTTCTCCTTCTTTCCACAGTATTTTCAAGAGCCTTCTTCCTGAAGGTTGTTGCAACATGAGATTGTTTGGTATTGGGTTAAACGGAGATGTGTTTGGTGTACATCAAAAACTATTAACAACATCAACTTACAGCCTCAAAGGAATTTTGTGCCTGTTCAAAGAAGCCATGTTGTTCAAATGCTATTGCTGTATTGGTCTCTGCAAACTTTGCTCTTTTCTGCCATAGTCCCGCCCGCATATCTTCTTCTTTAAGTAGCGAATACAAGTCACATAGGGCATCTAATGTCTCCTACACCATTGACAAAATAGAAAACAGAGTTGTCAAAGTCTATAAAACAAATGAACAGACAAATATACCACACAATCTAGATTATTCCTTTTTCTTGTTGCAGACTGCTTTTGATGAACTTTGTGACCAAAGGAGAATTTGCTAGTACAACCAATTTTTCTGCCACAATGTTCTCACATGTATTAATGTATTAACTCTTTACAAAACCAATAAAATCTTTTATTTGCCCAAATTGAAAGCTTTTGCAGGCAAAAAGGTAATTGTGACTCAAAAATACAAATTCAATATTGGAAGGGTAGAAAACACTGGTTACCAGCATTTTCTCCTTTTCCCACCATGTTTTTAAAAGGCCTTTTCTTTAGGGTCGTTAGAACTCGGGAATGTGTGGTCTTGTGTGGTATTGGGATTATGTGGTAAATGGTTCACACTCCTCATGTAATCTCATTTTAATTTGGATAAGTCTACAATTTTTGTTGTTTGGTTAAAGACTTTAAATTAAAGTATGTTGGTTATCTCTACTTCAAAAGCATTTTTTTGAAGACTTATGCTGCAGATTCTTCCAGAAGTATTTAAAGGCCAATTACAAATGGGACATCATTTATAGTTCATAGAATTTTCCTTTACAAAGAAGCAAAACAAGAAAAAAAAAAAACAAATCTGTACAGTGAGCCCTAGTGTACAAAAACCTTGTGACAGAAAGACAAACTGTAGCTATTTTTTTCCATGTGCCACACAATTTTCTTCACTCTTTACACAATGTCAAAATCTTAAAGTGATCCAGACTGAATGAATTTGCAGATGACAATATCAATGTGGCTTACAGGATGGGATTCATCTTTGAGACAGTAGGCAACATTGTGGGAGAAGGAGAAAATGCTGGTTATCAACATTGCCCCTGCCACACCCCCTCCCGATATTCTGAAGAGCTCTTTTTACAAAGGTTGTTTAATCCTTTATGAGGAGTGTTCAAATATGAATGCATCTAAGCACCTAAAATTTGATTCTTCATAGGTTTCACTGACATTTTTATTTTGTTCCCTCAAAGTATACACCTCCAACAGATATACAAAATTTCAGTCTCCGGATCCAATCTTTGAAGGCATTTTCATAATCTTTTTTAGGTATATTATGAAGACAATGGAATACAGCAGAACCGAGGTGTCTGTGCTTTGGAAACAAAAAGAAGTTACAAAGGGTAAGGTCAGGTGAATACGGAGGGTGGGGGAGCACAATGACTTTCTCTGCTTCAGAAAGTCTTGCACTACAGATGCCTTGTGCAATGACACATTGTCATGCAGCAATATATTTCAATGGCATACTCTTGATCTTCTACCAACCATTTTTGTGTTAGAATATACGATTAGACAATATATATAGCAAGTGATAAACATAGCTAAAGTGAACAGATTTTCATGAATTGGTATCAATGTAAAGCTAACATGTATATCTACCCAATTACCTTCATTTTCCCTTGTTTTCGCAATAATGAAAAATATAACATTCTAGATGCATTCAAATTTGAACACTCCTCATACCACACAATCCAGAGTTTAAATGACCCTTAACAAAGGAGTTTTTGAAAACATTTTGCAAAAAGGAGAAAATACCCGTAACCAGCATTTTCTCCTATTCCGAAAATGTTTTCTACCCTTTCAAAGACAAACCTCACCATTTGAGTCACACTTGAACTGTCGTCTGCAATCGCTTTTAACTTGGACAAGTCTAAAATTTAGTCATCTGGTAAGGGTTTGAGTTAAGGGTTAAAGAACCTGAGACAAATAAGGGTTCACGTACCTGGACAGGTGAGTTTGTGGGCTCAAACTCATACTCATTGGCTGTTCTACTCTTGGCTGCTAGAGTTGAGGTTCCAGTTTCAAACATCATTTGTTCCAAGATCAGACAAGATCTATACCATAAATTGTGGGTTCTACCAAGATACTGTAAAGCATTTGGAACATATTAGTGCTCATTTGATAGAAGTCCAATGATGTTTAACTCCTTACCAAACAAAAGAAATGCAGACTGGCCCAAATTGAAAGCAATTACAGATGATAATCATATGTAACTCAAATGGTTAAATTTGTCTCAGAAAGACCAGAAAACATTGTGGGAAAATGAGAAAATGCTGTGTGCCAGCATTTTCTCCTTTCCACTATGTTTTCAAAAGGCTTCTTCCTCAAGGTCGTTAAAAGTTGGCACTCTGTGGTAAAATATTAAAAGTATCTCAAATTTGTGTATACGAACATAAAGTAGAAAAGTTATTCATTCCTTCCTCTAGAAAATAAGACAGACTATCAATGCTTTTCTAGAGTTTCTTTTACTTCATGCAATATTCTTTCAAAGCCACTGGCTGCTTTCCAACACAAACATTAGAAAAAAAATGTCCAAATGAACCCTGTAGCAAATGACTTTTATCAAGAATTCTACCTAAATTAGCAGTTGATTGAACAATCAAACCTTAGACAAATTAACCTGCACAATTGCAGCAATGTTTTTTACCTTTAAGACAACAGGTCTGATAGGTATAGGAGGTACACAGATTGCCAAACTTTCTACAAAGGAGTGAATGGCACTTGGATGGCAGTCCTTCTGGATCACATGACTACCACTACACATAAAGGGAACTAACTCTGCACCCAGCATCTAAAATGAAACAGGCAACAATGATGAAGTTTGTTTTTGAAACTGTCAAAAACACTCTGGTTACCAGAATTTTTCTCCTTTTCCCACAATGTTTTCGAAAGTCTTCTTTGTCAGGGAATAAAAATTTTTTACCTCATGGAAGGTGAAACTGTGGACTGTATGGTAAACAGTACAGGGTCTTTCAGCCAGATTATTATGATACAATACCCAAAATAGAATGGCATGTTTGTTGCAGTCTAATCTTCAATCTACACTGTATACATTATGTTATTTTTACCAACTTTCCAATTATATCAATATTAAAACCATGCTGAAGTAAACCCCCCATCACAAAAAACCTTTTGTTAAACTAAAATGGATGAAGAACTGAACAAATTCATATGCAACCACATATTTTGGGGATCCTTTTTCAAAATTTGTTAAAAAACATTCTAGTAGACAAAATTTAAATGGACCTGAAAATCATCTGAACAAGAAAAGCACTCAGTATGCCCTGTTTAACCCTATACTAGACAATCCCAGGGTTTAATGACCCTAAGAAGGAAGACTTTTGAAATCATTGTGGGGGGAAAAGAGAAAATGATGGTATTTCTCCTTTTCTCACAATGTTTTCCATCCTTCCACGGGCAAATCACACAACTAAAGGCACATGTAATATGTCCTCTGCAAATGCTTTGAAAATGGACAAGTCCAAACATTGTGTCTCTCAGTACAGAGTGAAACATTACATTGTAATTTGTTGCTGTATTTCTTTCCTAGATTTTCTCTGGCATGACTTTCCATGTCATACAACCCTTTTCCACGCAGCAAGTTTTAGACTCTTTCAAATTAAAAATATGTGCAGATGACAAATTCAAAATTGGTATAAGTGAGCTCAAGCTCTCTGACAAGGTAAAAAACGTTGTTTGTAAATGCATTTTCTCCTTTTCCCACAATGTTTTCAAAAGGGTTCCTGTTGCGTCATTAAAACTGGGGATTGTGTGGTAAAGAGTAAATCTACAAAAATCTTTTTTTCCCACCAACATAACACTTCCTTTAGAAGATCACAGTGATAAAGGACCATTGTATTTGTACTTACCTGTTGTTGTTTTTCAGACAGGACTTTCCATATTCGTGGAAACAAGTCCAACCATGTGATATGACTGAGGTCTGTGGAGCTGTGACTAAGCTGACTTAAAGCTGTCAAATACTGAACAGTCTGTAAAAAATGCAAGTGTTTTACAATGTACCTACAATTTTTTCAGCTCAAATACACACATCACACACAGATAAAATCAGACACGTTGGAAATGGAAAAAACATGTTTCCACACAAGTGTCAGACATCATTCCAAATATGGTATGCATGTGGAATATATTCAGATTGGTTTGCAACATAAAAATCAAAATGTTACATCATGATTTTCATCCATCATTTATAAAAACAAAGTTATTAACTACTAAGCCAGTAAATCTTACATTTGTTTTACTGTTTTCCAGAAAAAATGCCAAAAATTGCAACATTCTAGTTGTTGAAGTTTGTAGGTATATCATAATGAGGCTATCCTGTTGTTTGAACTCTGCTGGTTTGTACTTGCTTCTTGCTGCTTAAGAAACATTCAATATCTCACTCAACCTTCAGTATTGTGCCATATAAATTTTTTTCACACAGGTTGAAGCAAATACAAGCACTAGGAAAGTTACTACAACATAATATTCAATATAAACATACTAACTTAGAGATCTTGACTTACTAAATCGAGCAAGGACAGAAATGTCAGCTCTAGTTCTTAGTGTAAAACAATTACATAAAAAAATATGATATGAGCCATGCTCTGTGAAAAGAAGGCTTAATGAATCTGCAAAAAGTATAAACCCAGGTCAGCCTGCGTGGACACTGGGTCTGAATGTTTTACTATTGGTCAATTTTCTGCATATAAAAAGGACCAGTCTACCTCATTATTCGGTCAGTTGTTAGACAAAATGGATTTTATGAATCCATAATTTATGTGATGACTTGCTTCATATAATTCATCAAGGAGATGCATTAAGCCCCCTTTTGTCAGAGTATGGCTCAGATTATATATGAACTATCCTTTGTTTCTAAGCATTTATTTCCCTGTTACTCTGTTATTTGTCTATCTTTGAAATAAAGTCTGTAAGTCCTGTTTTGGGACAGTGTAAACCATAGATCAAGTTGAACATCCTGTGCAGTCTGATCTTGATCTACACTGTCTGCCAAAGCTTATGAAAATAAAAAAAATGGTCTTAGTAATAACATTCACCTTTACTTCTCTGCTACTCTCTAGAAACTTAGCCTGTCTTTGCAGTAATGTCTGTAAGTTCTGTTTTAAGTCCTGACTTTCCTTCTTCAGGGATTCCTTTGGTATAGAATCATCTGGTGAAACACTCAACTCCATGTCTATTTCATCCTGTAGTTGAGAAAAGGTTTATACTTATGAACTAATCTTCTTTCTACTGCAGTTTATCGTTCAATACACCACAGTTGTGAGTTATAAGGCACAATAAATAAGCCAAAAGGGCAATAGAAAACGGAAAAAAAAACGCAACAGAAAGAAGATTATTTCCATTCTAACATGATCAACTCTTGATCAAAGGGAAAAAAGTGCATACTTGGTATACAAATGTGGATGCCGACCAATTCCTTGAATATACCATGTCATGGTAGCCAGCATTTTCTCCTTTTCCCACAATGTTTTCTACTTTTTCACAGTCAAATCTCATAATTCCAGCAATGCTGAAATTGTCGTCTGCAAGTCCTTATGGTTTGGACAACTGCAATTTTTTGTTTAGTTGTAAAAAGTTAACCCTGTATTAAACCACAAAATTTTGGATCTGTCTGTACTGAAAGCACTTATGGACGACATATTAAATGTAGCTCAAATTATGGGTCTACTTGCAAAAGTTTATATAAGCGGAAAAAAGGTAAAATGCTGGTAACCTGCATTTTTCCTTTTCCCAAATTACTTTTTAAAAGCCTCCCCTGTCAGGGTTGTTAAAATTAAAGATTGTGGGGTGAAGGTTGAAGCTTACAGGTTATTCAAATCAAGTATCTATATAAACAAAAGTAAAAATCAACAGTGTTTAAAGCCAGTACATAATTGCACAAACGTTCAAGTGTTGATTTTTATGACAAGATTTACTGTATAAGTGGACATTTTTGCAACATGGAAATTTTTGAGATTTTGCACATTTGAAAAATTTGCAAACTTTTCTCTTCGGGTATTTTAGCACAAGTATACCAACAAATAACGACCGTCTTGAATTGCAAACATTTCCCTTTGCAAAATGTCTGTAATCGGTAATTTGCACATTTTTCAACATGCGTATACATGTATGTCCATGTATACAGTACCCTTTATGAAAATAAGACCCAGTTACAAACTTGTCTTAACATATCACCAAGACAGACGTTCACTACAACTGGATTGAAAATGTTGACGCTACAGTGTCCAGAAGGTTTTTGTTAGATATGATTTATTTTCAAACTCCTGCAAGATATCATCCAGGCAAGCATTCTGATCAACTTTCATACAAATTGGACTGAAAATGTAGCCTCTGAAGTGTACACAAGATCAAAGCTGATAACCAAACAATGGACAACGCACTACTGACATTAAACACAGAAATATCACAAAAGCTCATCTTGAGCACTTCATGCTTGGAGCTAAAAACAGAAAATGCTGTGTATCAGCATTTTCTTCTTTTCCCACTATGTTTTCAAAAGCATAATTCTTCAGGGCCTGTAATGCTTGGGGCTGCTTGGGTAGGGGTTAATTTGAGGTTATAAAAACTGATTAAAATACCTCTTCCTTGTTTGAGTCAAGAGATTCCACATCCATCGGTTCTTCTTTCATTCTCATCACTGTGGCAAACTGGGCTCTCTCCTGGCTGTCTGCCATGTTGACTATACTACTGGCCGAAGGAAGTAAGTTGAGGGGAGACGAACTTTGGACTGTGTGCCCATTAACAGCAACAGATAACAGTAACTACAAGTGAAAATAGAAAACAATTTTTTGTTTGCCCTTTAAATAATAAATACTGCTTTTGACAGTCTTTAGTTATATCACAGCAGCCAGTGCATCAATCCATGCATTCCTGCAGTTTCTACCGGTGCTAGAATACTTTTTCAAGCCACCAGATGCTCACCTATGTTCACATTCAGTTACAATCGTGACTATCAATAGAAAGGTGCACAAGAATTATTTCATACAAAAAACAAGAGCTGTCGGAATGAGAGCAATGCCCCCCGAAAGCCCTATTTCCAGAAACTGTGACCTTAAACCTGTTGTTGGGATCAGATGATCCTGATTATTGTAATTTCAAAATGGTCTCCAGCTGGCCACCTTGTATCCAATCCAAGGAAAAAAGAGATGTTTGTAAAACATGTATGCCCCCCTAATGGCATCCAATTCTAAATATAACATGTGATTATAAACTGTTAAGTTCAAAGTGTAAAAACAAACAAACGGTAATTACTCAAAAATTATTAATGATAAATTAACAATTCTTGAGCACTGCACTTCCCATTTATGTGAACTATCAACTTTTAAAGTTTCATGATTTTACCTCACATACTTTTTGAGTTATGCTCCGGAAAAAAATTAAGTACGAAAATCAACAAAAGGCAATAACTGCAAAAATATAATGGGCAGAGTTATGGTTCTTGTGCAATGCACTTCTCCTGAATAAGATCTATCAACATGTAAAGTTTCAAGATGATATCTGAAAAACCTTTTGAGTTATGCTCCGGACAAAAATTAAGTATGAAAATCAACAAAGGGCAATAACTCCAAAAATATGATGGGCAGAGTTATGGTTCTTGTGCAATGCACTTCTCCTTAATAAGATTAATCCACCTATGAGGTTTCAAGGTGATATCTGAAATACTTTTTGAGTTATGCTCCAGACAAAAATTAAGTATGAAAATCAACAAAGGGCAATAACTCCATAAATATGATGGGCAGAGTTATGATTCTTGTGCAATGCACTTCTCCTTAATGAGATCTATTCACCTATGTAGTTTCAAGATGATACCTGAAATACTTTTTGAGTTATGCTCTGGACAAAAATGTGGTCTACGGACCGACCGACAAGTGCAAAGCAATATACCCCCGCTTCGAAGAAGCGGGGCATAATTATGGTTCTATCTGTTTACTTCACACATCACTCTATGCATAGGATTGTTTGCTCTTGCACCAGCCATCTTTCAAACAAGAGCACTGTATGTGGATGGCAGTGCTTGGTTGCAGCTGCTTGATTTTCAGTGAAGTTGAAAAATGGGTATAACTGTGTCAAAAATATTTTGATCTACCTAAGAAAAAGGCTTTAAAAACATGGGAAAAGAAGAAAATGCTGGCAGCCATCAGTATTTCCTGCTCTTTCAAAGACAAATCCCATCATTTGAAACTTTGTTGTCTGCAAATGCTTTCAATGTGCCCATATCTGGAATTATGTTGTACGATAAAAAGTTGTTTAAAAGTTAAAATATGCATACATAACTTAAACATCTTGCCATTTTTTATACATCATTTACCTCTATGCACTGTTTAATCCAGAAGTGACCACCCATAGCCTCCCAGTTCTGTGAGCATGTTATATACAGCAGTCTGTCAAATACTCGCCTTGGTATGCTGGAGTTGAATACCTACAACAATACAGGGTTTATTGAGCAAAAGACCTGTGCAATATGCTGCTTTCAAAAGCTCCTCAATCATATCACAGCAACAGCTCACTTGTTCTCAAGTTTTTGTCAAACACCTGTCTTTAACTTCAGAATATGACAAAACATACATAAATGTTTTCAAAAAGTTTCAACAATTTTGAGAACTACTGGTAGGATGTTTCCTGGACATGTAAAGCCATGGCAAAACTGATTCAAAGACACAACTATGCTTATTTGGTGTTTTATACTATAAAGGCAAATTCAATCAATGGTGCTACTTTGAATACAATGCCTGTTAACGCTTTCAAATTGGACAGTCCTGCAGTTTTGTCATGTGGTAAAGAGTTACAGCAAATATTTTAAGTTGAAAAAAAAACAGAATAATTATGTCAAAATATTTAGAGTGTTATTGGCCCTTCAGGTATTCATTCTTCTTTTGATGAATAACAACACATCCAAGCTTGAAGTAAATATCTTCAGTGACAGTGGACGGGGCATCAGAGACAAAGTTTTTGCATGGCAATGCAAGAAACAACAGGGCTATGACAAGAGCTCCATGTTTTTTTCAAAAACAGCCAAGCTACAACTCGGGTAACTCAACTAACACATGATCTAGAGGAATTTAAAGATACATCTGTACTCGTTTTCAGCTGGTTTTTAATCCATTTTCATCTTTATTTTATGAAACTATAATAATTTTTGTATCTTCATGTTACCCCCTGGGGGCTGCAAGATTGCATAGATTACCAGGGATAGAAAATGCATTTCATTTTTAGGCAGCCATCAAAGAAATTGCTGTTGTCATTTCCAGTTCTAAATGAGGATAAAGCCCTTGAGTTTCTCTATCCTTTACATCACATATATTGGTAACTTATCAATGTTTACCCAGCCAACCAGTTCTGAGCCCTCTACAAATATTCAAGTTTTAAGAGTGTTTTCTCAATCTGGCTGTAAGCATGTATCTTCAAATGAGCATCATCAACGTCATGATGTCACAACTAATCAAAATTAGCAACTGTTTCCCCTCTAAACTTTCCTCAACATCTTTCAGCAGTTTTTCTTTAAAATATTAGTTATAAAAGAATGAAACAATATATAACATAAAGGGTCTTACCTCCACAAATTTCTGCCTAATATGAGGCTGATTGCAGCGTAACCCTGCTAGGAAAGCTTGCTCTAATTTCGAAGTCAGTTCTGTCCCGCTGAGGCCTTCATCACGGTATATATAGATAACCAGTTCTAAAAACTGAGCGTTGAGGTCCTGGTCATCACTGAACCGTTTCTCTATATGGACCATCAGCTTGACTAGTAAAATAGCCTTCTCCCTTATAGATGGTGACTGATTCAGTGCTATAGTACCCTGTAAACAAAGTTTCACAATGTAGAGTTCAGTTTTCATTAATCCTTTACTACACAATCCCGGGTTGATGAACAAGAAGGCTTTTGAAAACATTGTGGGAAAGGGAGAAAATGCTAGTTTTCTACCTTCTCAAAAAACAGATATTATCATTTAAGCTATATTTATATTGTTGTCTGCAAATGCTTTCATTATGGATCAGTCTAAATTTGTTCATTTGATAAAGAGTAAACCCTTTACCACAAACCCTGAGTTTTAACGACCCTGCAGAAAAGGGCTTTTGAAAACAATGTGGGAAAAGGAGAATATGCTGCTCACCAGCATTTTTGCCTTTTCCCACAATGTTTTCTGTCCTATCAAAGACAGAAATCATCAATTGCACTAAATTTAATTTGTTGTCTGCAAATGTTTTCAATTTGGTCAAATCCTAAAGTTTGTTGTATTGTAAAGGGTTAAGCACCCAAGGGACTCTCAAAAGATGCATGCCTAAGACAGGTGCTGGCTTAACTCATAACCAAACGACAAAATATTAGACTGGTTGAAATCGAAAGCACTTGCAGACAACAAAATAAATGCGACTTTAAAACTGAAATTTGTTCTGGGAAGGGTAGAAAACATTGTGGGAAAAGGAGAAAATGCTGGTTACCAGAATTTTCTCCTTTTCCCACAATGTTTTCAAAAGGCTCCTTTCTCAGGGTTGTTAAAAGTCCGGGTTGTGTGGTAAAGGGTTAAAACAGGTACATTTTAAAATGGTTGCCTTCTCTAGTAAATATATGCTTGCTCAATACATGGTGCTTGCTTCACAGAATGTAGTACTAAGGCAAGTGTTACTGTATGATGATGTCTCTATCTTTAACTCTTTTACCAGACAACAAAACTTTATTTGTGTCCATATCAATAGTAGTTGCAGTTGACCAGCTAAATGTAGTTCAAATGATTGGCTTTGTCCTTGAAAGTATGAAAAAACATCGTGAGAAAAGGAGAAAATGCTCTTTACCAGCATTTTCTTTTTTTCCCAAAAATGTTTTCAATAGCCTTCTTTGCCTGGGCTAGCAAAACACAGGATTGTATGGCAAAGAGTCAGCTATTAGTAATGTTTTTCTCATAATGCTTTAATGATGTATATCCCCTTCTTTCATCTGTATTTCAGTCATATCAAAGACAAAGGTAGTCCAGGTTTTTCATTGGTTCAAACAGTGCCAGCCTAGGGCTTATATAAGGCTTTCCAAAGAACAATTTTCACATGACCTGTGCCAATAGTGGAATCAAGCAGAATTCACAGATCACAAAGCAAATGCTTTAACTTTATCTAAAGTGCCAACTTATGTCAGGTCCTACATGTCATACATGAATCCACATGAAAATACTGTGGCAAAAGGAGAAGCTGCTTGTCATAAGTAATCACTTCTTTTGCCACAGTGTTTTCAAAGCAGTCTGCTAAGGTGATAAAAGACATCGAAAGAAAAAAACATAAGAATTCCAATTAAGAATTGATACTTTAACCAGCTCCCACACAATCCCACAATGTTTTCTACCCTATCACAAACAAATTCCATCATTTGAGCTGCATTTAAACTGTTGTCTGCAAATGCTTTGAATTTGCACAAGTCTACATTTCTACCATGTGGTAAAGACAAAATTTTAGACATGTCCACATTGAAAACATTTGCAGACGAAAAAAATAAGTGACTGAAAAATTGAAATTTGTTTTGAGAAGGGTAGAAAACATTGTTGGAAAAGGAGAAAATGCTGGTTACCAGCATTTTCTCCTTTTCCCATAATGTTTTCAAAAAGCTTTCTTTTTTAGGGCCACTTAAAATTGGGATTGTGGTGTAAAGGGTTAACACTTTACCTTTGTTTTCACCCAGTCCTCTACCATTTTAGTGATGGCTTTCATCACTTTACTGTCTGGGGTTTTCTCTATCAGTCCAACCAGAATCTGACCAATAAAACTCTTCCTCATTTCCATTGACATGACAACCACACGGTTCTTCACTAAGTCTAGACTTAGGATCAGCAATTCACTGGCAACTGTGAGAAGCAATGAGAGAAAAATTGTTTGTATTGATGTTGAATTGAGATTATATTCAGAGACCAGATTTGAAAGAATCTGAAAAAAATGGTCTTCGAAAATGTTCGTTTAACATATTAAAATATCATGTGAACATTTGATTTTGTTTTTTTTTTTTCCAGATGTAAAAGGAATTTGAACCAACATGTTCCCCTAAAGCTGGACTTTAACAAACTGTAATGAGTCAAGCATGTTGAATGGTATCTTAAAGGCCCAATAGTGTCCAAAGTAAATAAGTTAAAATGCAGAAAAATTTAATTCATACCATTTAAAAGTATGAATATTACTCTGAGTCTGAAAATGTGTTAAAGTGAGACCTGTAAAAGTTCCAGTTGATGGCAGAAAATTGTGTAATGTAAAACTAGAACAAAGGTTGACAACTTTAAACCTTTTACCACAATCCCTAGTTTAAATGACCTTTGGGAAGAAGCCGTTTAAAAAAATTGTGGGAAAAAGGAGAAAATGCTGGTAACCAGCATTTTCTCCTTTTCCCACAATGTTTTCACCTATTCAAAGATTGAAATCATCATTTGGGTCACATTTAATTTTTTGTCCACAAATGATTTCATTTTGGACAAGTCTAAAATTTTGTCATTTGGTAAAGAGACAAACAGAATTAATTAATTTTTTCTGCAATCTGACCCCTGAATAGTTTACATTTGGCAGCTGGTGGGCCTTTTAGCTGGATTATTTGGTACCTGAATAATCATTTCAATTTAACAAGAGCACAACATGACATGCCAACACCTAGCTGTAGTTGCTTTTTCAGTAAAAATTCTATGTTGAAACAGGGACGTAAGTGGGTCAAAAATATTTCTATGGTCGCCTGCCCTATCAACAGTCTACATCTAGTGCTATTTATCTTCAGTAAATGACAGCTGTATCAGAAAATGTCAAAGCTTCAGTATGTTTTTAGATAACAAAAGTATACAACTCTTTGAATCAAATATACAAAAAAACGAAAAAACTTGTTTATTAATAGTAACAGACCTGGACTGGTTTCAGGAGTACTTGGTGTTAGATGTTCTCTGTGCATTTTGTTGAGTACTTTCATAAATGTGGTGATCAGTCTATCTATGTAACACGGGTTGTGCATACAGGCAGCTTTAAGGATCATCAATGTACTGAACAGCTGAGATGGGGAACCAGTTACTGCTCTGAAATTACACAAAATTTTAAGTCTTTTTTTTTTCATTATCATACTTTGTCGTCTTTTTCTATTATTATATCTTGCACATAATGGATACTTTTATAGCAACAAAAACAGGCATTTAACTCTTTACCACGCAAGAAAAATTTAGACTGGTCCAAATTCAAAGCATTTGTAGACAATTTAAATGTGACTCAAATAATGGAATTTGTCATAGACAGGGTAGAAAACATAGTGGGAAAAGGAGAAAATGCTTGTTACCAACTTTTTCTCCTTTTCTTATGATGTTTTCAAAAGGTGTCTTCCTCAGGGTCGTTAAAAGTCTGGATTGTGTGGTAAAGAGTTAACCCTTAATCAAATAATCCCGTTTCAATGAATCTGTGGAGATTGGTTTTTAAACACATCTTGAGAATTTTCCAGAATGCTTTCAAACCATTTAAAATAATAATAAAAAAAAAACAATCATTTGAGCCAAATTTCATTTTTTGTTATCTGCTAATGCTTTTGATTGAGTTTGGTTAGTATGGGATTTAAACGCTGTTTTCACAGCTTAGGTCCTATCACTGTGGTCAGCCTATGCATGTGTTTCCTGGCTTTCTCACACCAGCACTGACACAGCTTTCTTTCTAAGCCACTGACTACTTTTCCCATATGCATCAGAGGTGAGAGGCGAAAAACTGCTGGATTGAAAGTTTGCCTCAACTGGGAATCAAACTCATAAACACCAAGTCAAGTCAGGTACCTTAACCACTAAGCTACCAAGCCAGGCTCTTTCAAATTAGGACTACTCTAAAATTTTGTTATGTGAAAAGAAGTAAACTTTTTCTTTACCAGATGACAAGATTCCATAATTGAAAGATATATCTGACATGTTGAATTTGGCTAAAATGGGTGTTTTGCCTTTGAAAAGGTAGAAAATATATGATAAAAATTGAGGAAATGCTGGTTACCAGCATATTCTCCTTTTTCCCCACAACGTTTTAAAGGAATTCTTCCTCAAGGTCATGACTACACAGGGTCATACAGTAGAATGGCAAAGGTGTAACTCTTTACTGAAAATTCCCTTGTTCTAATGACCCCAGAAAAAATGCCTTTGAAAACATTGTGGGAAAAGTGGAAATATTGGAAAATCTATATTTTCTCTGCTTTCCACAATGTTTTCTACTCATTCAATGGCAAATATCACCATCTGAGACAAATCTGATTTGTCAAATGCTTTCAAAATGGACAAGTCTAAAACTGTCAACTGGTAAAGAGTAAAATAAGGCTGTTGAAAAACATGTGGAAAAAGGAGAATTCTGAGAATTCTGAGAACCAGCACTGTCGCCCTTTGCCACAATGCTTTTTACCCTTTCAGGGGCAAATACCGTAAATTGCGTAAGTTTTGGGACAGTAAAAAATAATTAATTTTTTAGATGTCCCAATATTTAGGTTAACGAAAAATAATTATTTTCCGTGGTGTCCCAAAACTTATGGTCAAACAGGGATCGTATATTACACGTATATTACACGTAATATACGATCCCTGGGTCAAACAAGACAAGCTGTCAAGCTGTTTGGCACTGACCACTTACCCGTCGAATATTAGCGCTGCGATTTCAATAAAACCACGATCACATGCTGGTCTGTCTATTTTTAGAGAAATTGGAATTCCTGTAGTCAATTTGTGTAGTAGGAATTTAAAACTTCGTATTTTTTCATTGTTTTCGTTACTGATAAACTAAATGTTTTCAGTCATTTTTGTATGCATCCCGGGAAAGCAATCAGCATTGGTGTTTTGCGCTTATATAAAAACTTTTACAACGTATTTTACCTGTTAACGTGAGGTAAACAACGATTTGATTTCCGTTCTGAAAAGTACCTGCTCGGCCCATTCTCGAATTTGATTGGTTGACAATCTTCGATCGATAACCTCCAGTTAGAATATAGGATATCTTGATTTCTATTTTTATACAACGAACCCGATTGACCGTGAAACACATACACACTTGTCGACTTCAGATGTACGTATACACATGACATGTACCTTTGCCCTTTGATTCAAGTTAATCACACCCTTTTTAAACTTATTTAGGTTCTTTTTTTACAAATGGGTTTTTTAATTGTCTGTCGGGGTGATCGGATTTATTTGCCTTGAAGCGGGAGATTCCCGAGAGGGTTTGGAAGCAATGCTTATGTGGAGAAATGAAACTGCGCGAACCAAATGCTTGTAAACAAAGGTTAACAAGCGGATTAAAGGTTTTTTTTTTTCGGAGTAGATATTCACTGTCCCAATTCTTTGGTACAAAAAAATACTGTCGTATTTTGCAACTTTTAGTATGGCCCAAATCTTTGGGTCATGAAAAATAATTATTTTCACGTTTTTTTGATGGTGTCCCAATTTTTGGGGTGTCCCAAAATTTAAGCAAAATACGGTACCATCACTTAAATCACATTTGCAAATGCTTTCAATATTGGCAAATCTAAAATTTTCTCATCTGGTAAAGAGTTAACCGTGGGCTGCACAACTCAATGGTCTTTTGCAGACAGCGTAGACCAAGATCAGACTGCACAGAACATGCAGTCTGATCTTGAATCTACACTGTCTGACAGGTGAGTTTTTTTCCCCAGTAAGAAGCATTTTGTAATTAGCAATGTTTCCGTATTATACCTTTAGCTGGAAATCTTCATTTTATTTATTTCGCAGTTGAAGGGTTAACTTACTTGTCATAGTTTGTAAGTCCTTCATAAACCACTTTGCTTACACAGGCATATAGACATTCCAACTCTTCATATTTGGAGGCCACACTAGAGTTGACTGGTTCTGTGGGAAAGAAACTCATTAATCTAGACAATAGACTGTGTACTCCACGGATCACCTTTGTGTTTGGACAGTTCATACAGGCAGCTATACCCCTCTGTAGTGGTTTGAAGCTGGACAGAATAGTCTCTTTTTTCTAGAAGAAAGAAATACACATTCTGCAACAGAAGTGTTGAGTAAATTTTATCATTTTATATGTCACGAGATATCATCTAGAAAAACATTCTAATCAACTTTTATGAGTATCAAAACTGAAAATATGGCCCATAGAGTGTACACTTGGTTTTTCAAAGATTTGACCAAGTGACCTAATTTTAGACCTGATATGACCCACTTTCAAACTCACTGAAGATAACATCCAGAAAAACATTCTGATTAAACGTCATGACTATTGGACTATTTTAAGATTTAACCTGGTGACTTAGTTTTTGACCTGGTGTGACCCATTTTTTTAACTCATCCTCGATTTAACTCATCCTTGATATCATCGAGACAAGCATCCTGACCAACTTTCATGAGTATTGGACTGAAAATGTGGCCTCCAAAGTGTGCACACAATTTTTTCTAAGATTTGACCTGTTGACCGACCTAGCTTTTGATGTGATGTGACCTAATAATAAACAGTTTCTATGACTCACTAGTATATTCAAAAGAAAGCCCAACAATTCCAAAGCAGTACAGATATTGTTAAAGTTAGGTTGTTGACTTTCCACAGTGTTCAACAACTTATCAAACCACGCCAACTTCAGTTCTGCATTTGGCCAGACATCCTGTCGTAAAGCTGTTTTCAGAAGCGTGACACATCGTCTTGACAACAATTCCCCCTGTGACCCGGCCACCTCATTCACCTGAAAGGACACACACGCATAAAATATTCATCCATGTAATACATAGAGAATATTTGGGTTTTTTCGGTGAAAGATCGAAATTTATTTCATCTAGTGAACATCATGGGTAATACTTTCACTCGTGGCTGTGCCACCCGTTGATGATGTTTACTGTGCCACTTGTGAAAATATTACCAATGATGTTCACTCGATGAAATATATTTTGATCTTTCAAAAAAAAAAACCAAATAGTCTATTTATTTCATGCTTCTAATCCCTTTTTGTTGGGACTTTCATTAAAATCCAGTACAGTTGTTTTTGGTAATTCCCTGTGGCGTACCCCCCTTACATAACAACGCATTGCAATATTACGTAAAGTGCAAGAAATATAGTGTAAATTACATCATACTTTCCTCTTATTGAGTGGCACATGCCGTTAACCTTGGCAACTAGTGCACCGGAGCTATTGTTTTCGCCTTCAATTGAAGAGTTAGAAAGTATGAAATCAGTATTTTCAATGGTCGTAACCGTGAAATATCAAACCATAATCCATCATTATTTCTCAATAAACTACCGAAAAGCATGAAATAATATCACTCAACTTTTCACACACCTAAAAAAATGTAACAAGTGCATCATATGCAGATGCAAATGCTCAGCAGCATATGCTTGATTTAAAGTGAAAGTCAAAAGGGGCATAACTCTGTCAAAAATACTTTAATGGTTACCTGCCCTTGTTGTATAGATTTCCCTTTTGATAATGAACAACTTGTCCAACTTTAAAGCAAATAAATGTCAAAGTTTTTGCAAGACAACACAGATGGTGACCCAGATGACATCAGGGCTACTTCTTTTGTTTTCAAAAAAAAAAAGAATAAGCTTGATATAGAATCTTTACGACTGAGTTGACCATTTACCACATGGCAAAATTTTAGACTCCTCCATATTAAGCATTTACAGACGACAGCTCAAACATTTTTTAAATGATATTATTTGTCCTTGAAAAGATAGAAAACACTATGGGAATAGGAGAAAATGGTTATCAGCATTTTTTCCTTTACCCACATTTTTTTCCAAAAACTCCTTTCTCAGGGTCATTAAACTGGAGATTATGTGGTAAAGAGTTAAGAAAAATAATTGTACCTGACACGCAATTCTCAGTAAAAAATTCACGACAGCATCACAGAATTGTTTCTCGATAGGCTTCCCACTTTCTGTCCCACGCCCCTGTGAATCAGGGCTTCCAACAGCCCCGGAAATGTGCCTGACTTTCTTCACATCACCTACAGTAATGTCCATCGAACCTGGTCTCTTGATGCTAGTGTTCTGTGCTAGTGCTTGGGAGACATCTGTGGAACTCTGAAATAAAAGTTTATCCCATCACTGTACAAAGTTTAACATCTCTGTGGTTGAAGCTTTGGAAAACATTGTAGGAAAAGGAAAAATTACATGTGACAAGAAATTGCTCCTTTTTTCCCACCATGTATTTCTATACTTATCAAAAATAATATTTTCTTTCAAAATCTTTGTTCTTTATGAAATTTGTGTTTATAGTAGGTCTAAAATCACTTTACTCTTTTAAAGTACCAGTAAATATTGTTCTATTATAAACAACAGCTTTTAGATATAGTAAACAGAGCTAATTTCTATTTGTATCCACACCTTCACAGCAGCAAACTTTGGAAAACACTGTAGAAATAATAGCTTTTGTTGTCACCCCCTTCTTTATCTCTTAATCTGGTTTTCCTCATGATGAATTAACATAATCTTACTACGAAAAATCCTGACCCTTAGTGCCTCACTCCTTCAAATTATAATGGATACATCCTTGTGTAATTTCAAAGACTTAAAAAAAAAAATGCAAGGGGAAAGAACTGATGCTTTTAAATATTGTATTTAAATAAAGTTGAGCAAAGCATACTCACTTCACCACTACCATCAGAATCCTCCTTAATCCTCTGTACCTCCCATTTTATAATCACTTCTGCCAAATCTACTGCTAACTTCCTGTGTTCTATAGTGGCCTGGAATAAGGCAATATAAATTCACCATGAACAAAATCATAATGACTGAGCCGTGCACTGTTTTAGGAGGGCTTAACACATCTGCAAAAAGTATCAACTCAGGTCAACCTGCGCAGTCCGTGCAGGCTGACCAGGATAGAAACTTTTTGCTACTTGTAAATTTTCTGCATGTCAAGGGCCATTCTACCTCAGGATTCAGTCAGTTGTTCGACAAAACTGGAAATAAACAAGCATTTTCTCCTTTTCCCACAATATTTTCAACCTTTTCAAAGACAACTCCAACTATTTGAGCCACATTTAACCCTTATCCTACTAAATAAATGAAACGAAAATTTCCACTCAACAGTAAAATCCCAAATATTGCAGATTCAAAATTGATTTTACCGAAAAGAAAATACCATATCTACAGTGTAGATCAAAGAATAGACTGCACATTTTGTGCAGTCTGATCTTGATCTAAACTGTCTGCAAAAGCACCCTGAGTCGTGCTTAGCAGTCTAAGGACTAACTTTTCATCTGCAAAAGCTTTCAATATGGACAAGTCTGAAATTTCGTTTTCTAGTAAAGAATTAAGCCAGACGATAATAACCAAGAATATTTGAATCATGCTCTGTGAAATGGGGGCTTAATGCAACTGTGCTAAAAATATCAACCCATATCAGTCTGTGTGGATGGGTTGAAAGTGTTTGCTATTTGTAAATTTTCTGCATTAGTCAACCATTTAAAAAAATGGATTTTATGGATAAAAATTATAATTATGTGCTGACTTGCTTGCACACATCTCAACTTTTAACAACCCTGAAGAAATAGCCTTTAAAAAACCTTGCGGGAAAAGGACGAGGTTTTCTACACTTAAACAAACAATTACCATCATTTATTCTAAATTTATGTCGTCTGCAAATGCTTTAAATTTGGACCATTCTAAAATGTTATCGTTTGGGAAAGAGCTTAATCCCCTTATGCCAGAGCATGGCTCATTTGTTTTACTATACCATCTGTACTTACATTTGTTGTAAAACCCAGTCTCTGTAGAGAGTTGACCATGTGCTGTATGAGATGATGTCTCACTGGGTAATAAACTTTAAAGTGTTTAACAATCAACTGCAATATGTGAACAAGCTGGGCAACAGAGTGGCCATCTTCCACAATGATTTTCTTTGTCCAGTGTGTCAACATTCCCTGCAAATGGTTAGTTTCTGAACACAAATCTACCTTAAAGTGACACATTACCAACTGAAAGCAACTTTGCATTACGGGAGTCAAAATTGGAAAATATGTAGAAATTTTGTGCAAAAAGGGAAAAAATTGTTTGCAACTAATTAAATCTCTCCTCTCATCTGTTCATCTGTCCAACTGCACATATTGGATAACCAATATAGGGATATTTTCAGTCAACCAGTGCAAACTTCTCTAAGTTATCAGTTACAAAAGCACTGTCTTTTTGTTTGAAATGATACAAGAATTTAAACCTTCAATTGCATGTCGACATACATACAGAGGTATTCTCTAGAACAAAAATTTACCTCAATTAATACATCTGAAACTGGTCGATACCTTTTGGAGAGTTTGTCACTATTGTTACAGGAGTTCACTCCTTCCTTACAGCATAGCTTCTTCTCGTATAAAATCAATATCTGACAAGTGTGTTTGGAAGAAATCTCTTTAGCTCAGTGGTTGGTGTATTGGTCTTTTAAACCTCGATAAACAAGGATCTTTGCCGCATGGGTTCTAATCCCAGCCTGAGCGGTTTGTATCTGAGCCGTGCATTTGTTGCAAACTTTCATGTTCGTAAGATGGGAACTCGTCTGGGATTGGCCATTGAGCCATTTGTTGTCTGCCCATTAATGGCCACTGAGCTATTTGTTGTCTACATAATAGACTTACTGCCTAATAAGGCTTTCCGTCATCAAAGTGATGACCTTCCTTAACCCTTTCCCAGACAAGCCCTGGTTTTCACGTGTCTGCAGTACAAGTCTTTTGAAAACACTGTGGGAAAAGGAGAAATTGCTCGTAACGAGCAATTTCTCCTTTTCCCACAGTCTTTTCTACCCTTTTTGAGAACTTTCTGCCATTTTCATCACATTTAAAATTGTCGTCTGCAAACTCTTTCAATCTGGACCAGTCCAAAATTTGTCATTTGGGAAAGGGTTAAGAGGGGGTGTGTTATGGGAGATCACTCCTTCCTTACAGCTTAGCTTCTTCCTGTACAAAATCAATACCTGACAACTGCTCTTTAGCTTAGTGGTTAGTGTATTGGTCTTTTAAACCTTGATTAACGAGGATCTTTGCTGCACGGGTTCAAATCCTAGCCGGAGCGGTTTGTATTTGAGCTATGCATTTGTTGCAAACTTTCATGTTCGCAAGACTATCATGGAGAGTATCTGTACTTAATTACTTAATTATAAGATGTAAGTTGGTACAGCCTCCAAGCATATGTAATACTACATAAACAGTCCTTAAGGTCTCCTTTTACTTGACACTATCTCCAATAAGAGATGAACAATTCATGTAGCCGTAACTAAGGAGTAAGACATTTGCTTCACAGAATAATTGCCTTTATTTCTTCTGCCTTCAGTGATTAGACCCATCAAAATACGGGGAAATATTGGTAAGTCTTTTATCTCTTTACCAAACAACAAAATTTTAAACTTGTCTAAATTGAAAGCATTTGCAGACGACAAATCAAATGTTGCTAAAATGATGATTTCTCTCTGTAATAGGGTAGAAAACATTGTGGGAAAAGGAGAAAATGCTGATTACCAGCATTTTCTCTTTTTCCCACAATGTTTTCAAAAGCCGTCTACCTTAGGGTCGTAAAAAGTCAGGATTGTGTAATAAAGGATTCACAGTATGTAGCTAACATCATTATACAACCTTGCAGGTAACTGATGGAGGATAAAGCTCAGATATACATCAGTTCAAGTCCAGGCCCGGTTACATGAGAAAACTTCTTAAGTCTGTTATTTTACTCAAATCTGTAAACATACTTACTTTCAGATTTGAGTTGAGTATTTTATTCCAGATGCATTTCACTAACATTAACATACTTAAATAACATTCTCAAGTCGTGTATCGAGGTAATAATTCAGACTCAACTAAGCAAAACAATGGACTTTAGTCTGTTAATTGAAAAGTTAAGTCTGATAAGTAGTGTCAACTTAGGATTTGAGAAAGGTACTACAGTCTCTTAATGGTTCTGAAATGTGTCTTAAACAACAAACCCAACTTAAGTCAGTACCTAGGACAGTTAGTAGATTTGAGTAAAATAAGAGTCTTAAGTTTTTTCGTGAAACCGGGCCCAGGTTCTAACTTGTCATCTTTGATCAAAAAAGTGTTACTATTCAACTATATAACGGCTTGATTTAGGAGTCTTCAGTATTTGAAACAGTGCTTACGTTGCCATCCTCCATTCTCCCAGGCATAGCAGGGGTTAGTATTTCTAAGGCTTGTCTCACTACAGCTCGGGCTTCCACGGCATGAGCCTTAAGTAAACTGTGAAACACCTACAAGCATAGACAAACACCTCAATAAAGTTGGGTTTCAAAAGAAAGGGAAAAAAAATACACATAATTAAATTGAATACAGACATTAAGTGCTCTAAAGTTAAAAAAAAAAATTCAACTTGCCCAAAAATATTAGACAACCATCATAGCGAGGATAATTTAACCCTTTTCCAAACAATTCTCTGTTTCAACAACCCAGAGGAAACCAGTCTCAAAAACATTGTGGGAAAAGAAGAAAAGACCAATAACCACATTTTTTCCATTGCCTAAAATGATTTCTGTCCGTTCAAAGACAAATTCAACCATTACAGGCCAATTTGATGTGTTATCCAGAAGTGCATCTGTGGCTTAGGAAGAATATTGTGCAAATTACTGGTAAAAGAAACTCCAGCAAAGCACTGAGAGCTGCACTGGCTGCCATGACATAACTCAAATAATGTTGAAAACAGCATAAGACACCAAAAAAGGACTGCATTTCAGCCAAAAATGCAGCTTGGGCAGCTATACAAATCAATAATGATTATAAATTGGTGTCACCTCTCAGACATATACACTCTACAAAGAATGTAGAAATTCCCATAAGTACCCGCAGCACAATCCACAATAATGCAATTCAGACAATAAATTGTTGCCACTTATAAGACATAATCATACTTTAACTCTTTACCACACTATCCCAAGTTTCAAGGACGCTGAAAAAGAAGGCCTTTCAAAACATTGTGGTTAAAGGAGAAAATGCTGGTAACCAGAATCTTCTTTTCCCACAATGTTATCTATCCCATCAAATGCATAAATCACCATTAAAGTTACATTTGTTTTGTCATCTGCAAATTCTTTCAATTTGGTAAGTCAGTATTTTTCTAGTGTGGTAAGCCGTTAATAAATAAAGAAAAACACATAACTACCTGCAGCACAATTCTCTTGTGAATTGCAAACTTTGCTATGATATGAGACAACAGTAGATGTCCATGGTACTTTGTTGCTGGGTCAATACAATTCTTCATCAGCAAACAGGGCCAGGCAAAGGTCATCAACCTTCTCAGTTTATTCCCTTGTTTCCTGAAACATTTATAATGCAACCTTTTGCCAGGCAAAAAAAGGAACTGGATGTTAAAAAACTCACCCTTTTACCAAACAATCAAGTGATTTCATGACCATGAAGAAGAAGGCTTTTGAAAGCAAAGTGGGAAAAGGAGAAAATGCTGGTAACCAGCATTTTCTCCTTTTCTCACAATGTTTGCCATGTTTTCAAGGCCAATGTCCATTATTTGAGACATATGGAATTTGTCATTTGTAAAAACTTTTAATTCAGGTGTTTTTATAACTTGGTTGTCTAGTGTTACGGGAGACAACTCCTTCCTTAGAGCATAGCTTCTTCCCGTTTAAAATACATACCTAACAAGTGCATTAGGAAGAATTCTCTTTTGCTCGATGGTTAGTGTATTGGTCTTGTAAACCTCGATGAACGAGGATGATTGCAGCACAGGTTCGAATCCCAGCCGGCATGGCTTGTATTTGAGCTATGCATTTGTTGCGAATTTTCATGTTCGTAAGATTGGCCATTAAGCCATTTGTTGTCTATAAAATTGCCTGTTATTGGCTATTGAGGCATATGTAGTCTAAATAATAGACTTAATGCCTGATAAGGCTCTCTGTCATCAAAACGATGAGTTCTCTAAAGAGAGGGTGTGTTATGGGAGATCACTACTTCTTTACAGCATAGCTTCTTTACGTATAAAATCAATACCTGACAACTGTGTTAGGGAGAATTCTCTTCAGCTCAGTGGTTAGTGTATTGGTGTTTTAATCCTCAATAAACAAGGATGTTTGCCGCATGGGTTCAAATCCCAGCTGGGGCTGTTTGTATTTGAGCTATGCATTTGTTTGCAAACTTTCATGTTTGTAGGACTAGTACAGAGGTAAGGCTTCTTGGTCACAATATCTTACTATATTAAATTATAGATCCAAGGTCGCACAACAAATCTGGGTAGCCAAATCCTGATCTTCATCATCTCCGAAGGCAAAACTAAACTCTAGTTTTCAGACAAAAAAGGTAACCAATAGACAGTCTCATAAATAACAGTCTAATAAATAATTGACTAAACCTCGTAGTTCCATAAATATTCAGTAAATAAAAGACAAAATTATCTTAATAAGGAAATGCATGATCTACTAATAACCACTGTAAATTGCATAAAGATAAAACAGAATTCTTCTTATAAGAATTTAGACAAAAATTATCTTGATAAATTGTTGCCCCTCTGGTTTCAAATCCTGTCCAATGAAGAGGCTAAAAAAATTGTATCTACAGTAAAGGGTTAAAAAAGCCAATCATAGATTCAGCTAACTTACTTGTTACCCGCATCATGAACATGTGGAGAAGCTTGTTCCACAAGTAAAGATGAAAACTGTAACAACAGAATCCGGACGGCATCAGAGTTACCAAATGGGTTTTCTGGATCAATGACTTTGTTAATAAAGACACTGACGATGTTATCCGGGTTGTCCTGGTCTGGCATGGGCGGCCCACCAATCAAAATGTCTCCCTCGCCTGACTCAAATGATTGTTGGAAGCATGGCAGCAGTACATACTGAATGATCTTTGAAAACAAAACACAAAGATAGAGTTAAATGTGTAAGTATTTAGTATCTATTCTTTACTTTACTTTTTACCAAAAAATAATACTTTAGACTCTCCTAAATTGAAAGGATTTGAAGGAGGCAAATTAAATAGGGCTCAGAAAGTAGGAATGAAAAAGAAAATACTGTTATTCAAAAAGCCCTGTTCCCCTGGGTCATTAAAACACAGGATTATCTCATTAAGGCTTAACCTATACATTAAATCTGCCATTTTAAAACATTCATCACTGTTTAAATAACGTAGTGTTAAATCAATTTGCCAGAGTATCCTGGAAAACAAGAGGGCCATGATGGTCCTGTATCGCTCCACTGGCTTATAAATATAAACCACGAAGAAAAGTCTTCACTATATAAGCCCTTATAAAACTTTGACCTCATGGCTACAGTCTGACTAAATGGGGAATATTGTATTAGAAGAATAACATGCCAAATGTGGGAGTTCTTGGCCTTATGGCTGGTAACAAGATGGTTTCTGAACTTTTCACTCCATAAACCCATGTAAAACTTGTGATCCCTGGTGCAGGGCCAAACTTGATCCTAGAGCTGTAACTTGGGCCCTCTTTGTAACTGTCCACTAAATAATGCTATAATTATATGCAAAATTTGGTAGCCTAAGCCTTATGGCTATGTACACCAAGATTTAAAAGTTTTCCCTATGTAAGCCTATGTAAATCTTGTGAAACCCCCCCCTCCAAGTATGAGGCCAAATTGACCCCAGGACTATACTTTGGACACTTTTGGTAGACTCCAACTAGATCAAGCTAAATGCCAAATTTGGTAGCTCTAGGCCTTATGGTTTCAGACAAGAAGATATTTAAAGTTTTCTCTATATAAGCCTATGTATAAAACTTGTGACCCCTGGGGAAGAGCCAATTTTGACCCCAGGGCTATAATTTCAAGAAACATGATAGAGGTCTACTACATAAAGCTACATGCCAAATTTGGTAGCCCTATGCCTTATGGTTTCAGACAAGAAGATTTTTAAAGTTTTCTCTATATAAGCCTATGTAAAACTTGTGACCCCTGGGGAAGAGCCAATTTTGACCCCAGGGCTATAATTTCAAGAAACATGATAGAGGTCTACTACATAAAGCTACATGCCAAATTTGGTAGCCCTATGCCTTATGGTTTCAGACAAGAAGATTTTTAAAGTTTTCTCTATATAAGCCTATGTAAAACTTGTGACCCCTGGGGCAGAGCCAATTTTGACCCCAGGGCTATAATTTGAAGAAACTTGATAGAGGTCTACTACATAAAGCTACATGCCAAATTTGGTAGCCCTATGCCTTATGGTTTCAGACAAGAAGATTTTTAAAGATTTCCAATATTTTTCAGTTTTGTTGCCATGGCAACCAGAGTTTTTGAAGGAATCAAATTCTTTCAAGAAATTCTGAAGAGGACCATGTCAGGATCATTTCTGTGAAGTTTCGTGAAAATCGGATGGGTAGTTTCAGAGAAGAAGATGTTTGAAATAAAAGTTAACGCACGGACGGACAGACGCACGGACGCACGACGGACACCGGGCCATGACATAAGCCCGCTGGCCTTCGGCCAGTGGAGCTAAAAATGGTCAACAATACAGTACTGCTGTTCTTATCTATGGCAGGATTTAAGTTTATCAGTTACTTTTGTGGGTCCACAGATTCAACTGTCATGATGTTGGGGATCCTGGCTTACCATCTTAGATCCCTTATGTGGACAAAACTAATTCAAAAGATGCAAATATCTGTCCTATACCAACAGATTCTTGTTACATATTTTTGCGAAAGCATTTAAATCAAATGATTTGGCTTATCTATTAGGCTCTGTGGCAACCCCTCACTGAATTGTTTTAGATATTCTGTGCAAAAATCAATTTCTAAATTTAAAATATACCAATGAAAAGTGCATTTTTAAGTTAACTAATCATTAATATTAATCATTATTTTATTACAGCACGCTGTTGTATAAATAAGATGAAATCCTTATAACTTGAACCAAAAAGCTGCGAAAACAACGATAGTCTGACAGATTCCATTGAGATTTTTGGGCAGCATTCGTTTTTTTTTTTTTTTTTTTTTGAGTTACTGAGTTAACAATTTAAGTTGTGTTACACTTGATACAGACTAAAAATTTTAGGAGGTCAAGAGTACTGCATGCTGGTTCCAACACTCAGCTACAGATGTATTTTCAGAGAGTTGGTTTAACTCTTCACCAAACAACAATTATTTTGGACTCGACCAAACTGAAAGCATTTGAAGACAAAAAGTTAATTGAAGCTTAAATGATGATTTCTGTCTTTGATTGGGTAAAAACATTGTGGGAATAGGAGAAAATACTCCCTACCAGCATTTTTTCTACCCACAATGCTTTCAAAGGTCCTCTTCCTCAGGGTCGTTAGAAGTCTGGATTGTGTGGTAAAGGGTTAAGACAGTTAACAGCTAGCCAGGGTTAAGTAAATATCTATAGTATTGACAAGGATGTCAGAATATATAAACTATGCTCTGACAAAGGGGGGCTTCATGCATCTCCGAGACGCATCATACCAAGCAAGACATCACATATTTATGGATCAATAAAATTCATTTTGTCTAACAACTGACTGAATCATGAAGTAGACTGGTCCTTTGACCTAAAGAAAATTGACCAATAGCAAAAAGTTTCAGCCCAGATCAGCCTGCATGGACTGCACAGGCTGACCTGGACTGATACTTTTCGCAGACATTAAGCCCCCTTTTTTGCATGGGATATATCTTGAAAGTTAAGAACTACCCCAATTTTGAATTAAATATCTTCAATGTTGACAAGATATATTGATGGAGCTGTGAAAACACCTCAGATTTTCTGCAAAAACAGTTTGAGCATGGCTCATACACCAAAGTTTTTTCACAACAATGATACAAACAACAAAAGAGCTATATGAGAACACATCAAGGTTTTCTTCAAATACAGCAGAGCTAAAACTAATTGCACATGTTTGAATACTTGAACTTATCTTTAGGCTACTACCTGGACTTATCTTGATGAAATAATTCAAATGAGTATCAATCACATAGGATGCACTGAAGAACTGTCTGGTTGACTGTAACTTTTCATTTCACAGATTCCTTCCTTTATTCCCTACTCAGGAAGAAGCAGAGATTCCAATACAAAATGAGATAAAACATAAAATGTAACACTGTTACAACAAATAATCTGGGTCATAATCAACAGGTATATATATATACCTTAGCTTTCAGGGTCTGTGGCCAAGCAGCATCATGGAAAACTTCTTCAAATTTAAAAAACGCTTTCCTCTTCCATTCTGTTGTGTATTTCTGTACAAAATATATGAAAAAAAATTGTTCATGTAATTTTAACTTTTTTTTCTTTGGAAACCATGTATCCTTCATTCATTATTTTGGAATCTTGGACTAGTTATTAACAAATGATTGTATAAAAGACATACATAGTGCCTTGCAAACTTCCAAAGGCTATCTACTTCAAGAGCATAGAGAGGTCAAAAAACAAATTTTTATAACACTAGATTAACTAAAATCCATCCCTCCCCCCCCCCCCCCAAAAAATAACAAGAGCACCACATGCAGGTGCCAACACTCTGCTGTGGATGCTTGATTTTCAGTGAAAATTTGAAGTTGAAAAAGGGGCATAACTCTGTCAAAAGTACTTTGATGGTTACCTACCCTTGTTGTATAGTTAACAACTTGTCCAAGTCTGAAGCAAGTATCTTTAAATAATAAAAGAGATATTATAAAATGTCAATGTCTTCACAGTGACAATGATGCAGATGTGGATGCCAGGGCTACTGCAATACCTAGACGTTTTCTTCAAAAACAGCCAAGCTAATAGTAAAAAAAAAAAAAAAAAAGTCACAAACTGTAATTACCAATGCAACTGTGTTGTCCAAGAACTCCTTCACAAATTGATACTGTGGCACATGTCTCAATGTAAAACATCGTAAAATGTGGAACAGCAGTTCTATTTCATTGATGTTATGTCTGTAAATAAAAATCAATTCACATTTTTCCCTCCCTTCTGACAAGTTTGGTGAAAAAGGAGAAACTCCTTGTGACAATGAATTTCTCCTTTTTGTCTTAATGGTAACATATGAGCCATGCTCTGTGAAAAAGAGGTTTAATGCATATGCAAAAATTATCAACACAGCTCAGCCTGTACAGTCCTCGTAGGCTGATCTGAGCTGAAGCTTTTTGCTACAGGTCAATTTTCTGTGTGTCAAAGGACCTGTCTACTTCATGAATCAGTTGGTTGTTAGATAAAATGGATTTTATGGATCGTCAATTATATGATGTCTTGCTTGGCATGACGCAGCATGGAGATACATTAAGCCCCCTTTTGCCAGAGCACTGCTTAAATGTCTAATCATGTTAACGTCGCTATCAAAAATTCCTGTGATTTTAAAACTTTGAAGGAGAAGCCCTCCGAATACACTAGCATTTTCTCCTTTTCCAACAAAGTTTTCAGAACCATTCCTCTTTAGCATTGTGGAAACACCTGAATGTCTGACAAAGGATTATGTTCATGTCACAAGCTCACCTACAGTTGCCTTTTCAGTAAAAGTTTTATGTCAAAAAAGGAGCATAACTGTTAACATATTTCATAGTTGCATGCAATTTTTGCATGGGATACATCTTGAAAGTTAAGAACTACCCCAGTTTTGAATTAAATATCTTCAATGATGACAAGATGTATTGATGGAGCTGTGACAACACCTCAGGTTTTCTGCAAAAACAGTTTGAGCTAAAAATAGGGAGTAAAACATCACAGACAATGGAAATCGTAAAACATGTGCATTTTCCACATTCACAGCATTACTTTAAAATACTAAACTGTGACTAATCGATTCTAAATGAATATCTAACTGCAAAAACCTTTATGTGCTCTGAAGATTAGCAAAACAATCCTGTATTTTCACAAACTTGAGGAAGAAGATTTTATGAAACATTGTGGGAAAAGGAGAAAATGCTGGTAACCAGCATTTTCTCCTTTTCCCACTGTGTTTTTCTTACCTCTCATAGACGAAGAAAAGACTCTACCAATTGAGAAACTCTGAATACCCTGTCTGCAAATGCTTTCAAAATGGACAAGTCTATAGTTCTGCTTTTCTTATTTAAATTAAATTTGCTTTTCTGTATATTTTACTAAGTCAGACTTACTTGAAGTAATTGAGGAGACATTTCACTAACATAGCTGGTATTTTCCACTGACAATAATCACTAATCTCTTGAACCTAAAAATAAAAACAAGGTAAAAAGCAAACATTGTCATAGCGATGCACTTTTCAGTGATGACATTACCTCTACAATTTCCATATCCAGTACTACATTGGCAGATCATGCTCTTATCCATATCAGATTTTTTTTTAAATTAAATTATATCAATTAAAAGTATGCAAATTATTGTGAAGATGACAATCTGTTATTATATAGTTGGTCCATGTTAGTATCTGGTAGAAAAATGAATTTTAAAACTACATTATAACTTGCCAGGGTGCTGTTGTTTACTTTTTACCTTGTTTTAAAATTCAGTTTTCTGTCATCTTCACAGTATTCTCCATACTTTTAAAAGTTATAATTTACATTTAAATACTTTTTTTTACACCTGATTCTGTACTTTGGCCTCTTTTAAAAAGCTAGGGGTGAGGAAGTAAATGGGCAAGACAGCAGGTGTCTCATAAGTAAGATACTGGCTGGTCTTTCTAAATGTGACTTTACTTACATATACAAATAAAAACAAGAAAACAGTTCAGGATCTCAATTCAATCACAACATAATGGTAGTAAGGAAAATTATCTAATCTGCAAAATTTCTTTATCATTTGAGATATCCATTTCAAACACTTCTTGCATTTAAAAACAGATTTTTTTTTTCAGTAAAACCTTTTAAATTACAGTTAAGTTGTTTTTTTAGTGAAAATTTTATGCTTAAAACTGGATATAACTGTGTCAAACGAAACGGGTATTTTTTATCCTTTTTCGCTTTTCATATCAGAAAAATAAACTTTAATAGAGGGTAAGGTTGAACTTGCTATTGCATAACTCTTTACCCAAAGGCAAAATTTAGACTTGTCAAAATTGCAGACAACAAATTATGGGTCATATAAAAGGATTTATCCATGAAAGGGTAAAAAGCATTGTGGGAAAAGCAGAAAATGCTGGCAACCAGCACTTTCTCTATTTCCCAGAAGGTTTTCAAAAGGCTTCTTCCTTGGGGTGGTTAAACCTTGGGATTGAGTGCTAATATAAAAAGATTTAAAGAAAAAAATTGAAAAAAAAAAAAAAAAACTATATAAACTGTCACCCACTGCTTTTTTTTCTTCTTGAAATTTGTCTGATATCCATATCTTTTTTAGGCAAGCAAGCTGAAAGTAAAAGAAAAAAATTCTTCCTGATGTATAACAAAACAGATGATGGAGGGATGGACAATGTGTTGGCAATATGTTCCATCAAAGATTTTTTCAGGGAGCATGATAAATAATGCAAAGGGAAGACAAAGCAAGCAGGTATCACATTTTTCCACTTTACATAAAAGCTTCTGTTTTCTGTGTATAAATCCCTACTTTTACAGTAAAATTCAGCTGAACATGTTTTACTTACAAGTTGTGGATGGCTGGGAAGCCATTCCTCTTCAAATCTGACCAGCATATGGGTGAGTAGTATGGCTTGGTATTCAAGCTCTCCAGGTAAATTCTGTGGTTGTTGTTGTTGAATTGTCAAGGCAATCTGGGGCTGAAACAACCATAACATCAGCCTTTACCAAAGAAAGGAGGCTTTTGAAAACTTTCAGTGGTATGAGAGAAAAGAATCCTATTGCATTTACTATCATCAATTTTCTGAAAATATCTAAAAAAGCTGGGAACTAACCCAGTGAAACCTGGGCTTCAAGCCCTGCATAGAATCAACTAAGCTGCCTGACTTTGCAGTAATGGACTAATGTTGCAATGACTATCATTGATCCTTGGAACGAAGTTGACCATGCTGGGAATTAATAAATATATTCTGGATTTCAAGTCCTGCATATTACAGAGCTGCCAGGTTCCGCAGTAACAGATTAACTTCTTTGGTTCAAATCATTTATCTTACCTGCTGGGTTCCAGTCAACATTGTGATCAACTTCAAAACTTGCGTCTTCATTACATCTCTAAATAACTGGCCTTCAGTGTGGGTCAACAAGTACTAAAATAATAGGAAAGGAAAAAAAAAATCTATAAGCATGGACTTCAGATGTTCTTATTTTCGTCACTTGTTCAAGGACATTCTGGACAAATTTCACCCTGTCCAGAAAATAGTACACAAAGGTAATGGAATTCAATTTTAAACTTGATTGTAAAAATAACAATGTATGATCTATTAATCCAATAACACTTAACCAAATTGACAACAATGTAGAAAAAAAGAGAAAATGCAGGAAACAGCATTTTCTCCTTTTCCTACCATTTTTTCTACCCTTTCAAATACGAATCCCATTGTTTAAGTCATATTTAATTTGTTGTCTGCTTATGCTTTCAGTTTGGATGACAAGTCCAAAAATTTAATGTTTGGTAACATGAAAAGGCCACTTTCTTGAAAATTTATCTGTCAATGCTTTCTGTTGAACAATACTGACAATACTGCAATATATGGATAAAAAATAACATATAATCACTTACAATATAATCTCCCTTGTTTTAAGTGAAATATACATTACAAAATTAATGTTCTTATCTTATACACATTTGAGATAAGCTTTGTGTGATGTCCTTTGTGAGGTCATTTCAGAGAAGTGAATATGGGTTTATTTATGAAAATCATGTGTGCATGGTTTTGCATATTCTGATCCATAATTCATGAAATTTCATAATGTGATCAAAAGAATCTGACATTCACTGGCATTTGAGAAAGCTGTACGAAACTTCTTTATAAAAAAAGGTTTTCTAGAATCATTTAATAAAATTTTACCTCAAATGCCAACTTATTTCAGATGTTATAAATCCTTATTACATACAATTTAAAGTAAAACGTGTCTTAGTGGCCAGGTCAATTAACCCCTTACCAAACAATTCCAAGTTTTGACAACCCTAAAGAACCCTAAAGAAGAAGAACTTTGAAAAAAATATGGGAAACAGAGAAATGGCTAGTAACCACATTTTCTCCTTTTCGCACAACGTTTTCCACCCGTCTAAAACTTTGTTAAACTTGTCGAGAAAAAATGTTATTAAGCTTGCCAAAGGCTAGCTTAATAACATCTTTCCTAAGCTCATTTACTAAAATTTTATCTCAAACACCAATGCATGTCAGATCCTATATATGTCAACTTTGTATCAGGGGTAGGCTAAAAGAGAACTACGATCATTCACTTTTTTCACTCTATAGGCAGATCCTCATTTACAATATATTATCTTAAAACTAGATAAAATTCATACTTACGATGAAGAATCTTAAATACTGCATATCTCTGATATTGACATCGCCCATCAAGAATTCCACTGTCTGCACGGGGTATCGAACCAGAAACTTCCTCAGGGGCTCTCTAAAGGGGCTTCCAGGCTATAATGAAACATGGTCTAAAACAATGTCATAGCGATGCACTTTTCAGTGATGACATTACCTCTACAATTTCCATATCCAATACTACATTGGCAGATCATGCTCTTATCCATATCAGATTTTTTTTTAAATTAAATTATATCAATTAAAAGAATGCAAATTATTGTGAAGATGACAATCTGTTATTATATAGTTGGTCCATGTTAGTATCTGGTAGAAAAATGAAAAAGTACCTTTGACAGTTCTTTCCACAAAGATGTAAATTTTCTAACTTAGTGAAAACCACAGTAGATGACATGTATAAATGTTTATTTCATTATAACTATAACCTTACTGAATGGTGTCATGATACAGATTTAGAGACAACAAAAATGCTCTTAACCTGTTACCAAACAATCCCTCGTTTTAACAACCCTGCAGATGAAGCCTTTTGAAAATGTGGGTAAAGGAGAAAATGCTGGTAACCTGCATTTTCTCCTCTTTCCCATAATATTTTCTTACCTCTCACGGACAAATCAAAACATGTGAGCAACATTTGATATTTCATCTGCAGATGCTTTCAAAATGGACAGGTCTAAAATCTAGTTGTATGGTAAATGGTTAAGGAAAATTCGCGTTCAAGACATATCTCATCTGTATCGCAAATCAACATGCATTGCCATCTGAAACAATTTGACAGCAGCTGATTTAAACTCTTTATCAAATGACAAAATTTTAAATTTGTCAAAATTGAAAGCAATAACAAACACCAAATCAAATGAGGCACAACAAGGCTATTTGTTGTTGAAAAGGTAGGAAACAATGTGGAAAAGGGTAAATATGCTGGTTACCAGCATTTTCTCTTTATAAACAATGTTTTCCAATGCTTTCCCCATCAGGGTTATTAAAACACTGGTTTGTTTGATAAAGGGTTAAAAAGATCCTTACAGATGATGTAAAATCAGTTTGAATTTGGGCATATGAGTCACTCTATGTGAAAAGGGGGTTTAATGTATCTGCAAAAAGTTTTAAACCATGTCAGTCTGTGCAGTCTGAAACTTTTTGTTGTTTGTAAATTTTCTGTATGTCCAACCCTTAAAAAAAAAAACAACCTGTTGAAAACATTGTGGAAAAAGGAAAAAATACTGGTAACCAGCATTTCCTCCTTTTCCCACAATATAGTCTACCATTTCAAAGACAGAAATCTTCAATTACAATGTTTTCAGTCATCTTCTGTGTATGTGACTCTGAAGGAAATGAATGTGATAATAAAAGGTTACAGAACAATACCCCCCCCTTACCTCCATAAGCAGAGTTTTTTCACCTTGAAGAGTAACTTTCACCAGAGGTTCAATCATCTTTTTACTGGCTGCCGGGATCAAGTGAAATATGTTGATAATGGCTGCACATATTTTCAACTCCTGCAAGATTAGAAAGCAAGAAAGAATTATTAGAATGCTTTCAATATGGACAAGTCTTATATTTTGTTGTTTGGTAAAGAGTTAAATACATGTGAATTTGTTTGTATTGGAGTTTAACCCTGTTTTAACAGCTTAGGGTATCGAACTTGCAACAACAGGTTACGGGTCAGCTACCTGGCCAGGCATAAATACACATGAAAACCTTTGAAAATTTCTGTTGCACTTGATTATACAGACATGATGGTAATAAAATCTACATCAAACTGAAGTTGCAGTGATAAAATCTGAACACTATTTAAGCCATGCAAACTATTTATCAGTCCCACCTGTCCATTGGTTCGTATCTGTTCTGGTTTTTGACTTGTAGCAGCCTTATCTAACCATTTCCTCAGATGGGTCTGAAATATAAAAACTCTTATTAATACTCAAGCCTTTACCAGACAATCCAAAGATTTTACAACCCTGAGAAATCAAGCTTTTGAAATAATTGTGGGAAAAGGAGAAAATGCTGGTACCCAGCATTTTCTCCCTTTCCCTAAATATATTCTACCCTTTCGAAGATAAATCCCGACAAGATGAATCCCATCAATTTAGCCAAAATAAAATTATCATCTGCAAATGCTTCCACTTTGGACAAGTCTAAGATTTTGATATCTGGTAACGAAATAATACATCAAACCCTGAAATAAATTTAGCCTGTCTATTTTGTTTCTTTTGATTAAAGGCTTAACCCTTTTCTGCACAATGCCGCCTTTGAACAACCCTGGTAAAGAAGCCTTTAGAAAACATTGTGGGAAAAGGAGAAAATGCTGGTAACCAGCATTTCCCCCTTTTCCCACAATGTTTTTTACCCTATCAAAGAAAAATTGCACCATTTGAGCCACATTGAAATTGTCATCTGCAAATGCTTTGAATTTGGACAAGGCTAAAATTTTGTCGTTTGGTAAAGGGTTAACCCTATTTTCCACATTATTTTTATCATATTGTGGTGCATGCAAACGTTCTTTCCTGAATTTCTTATAGCAGTAATTCACATAAAATCCTTTCCAAGCCACTAGCTTTTTATTTTTACATAAAGAAATGACTAAATAAGTCTGGAAACAAGAATTGGTAAACATCTTAAACATACACTTACAGCCAAAAAAGTTCCATGTGTAAATCAAGTAAAAAAAAAAAAAGGACAAGTAATTATGGCAAAAAATAAAGAGAAAACTCTTACCAACAATTGTTCACACAGTTTCTCATTAAAAGTGTTTGGGAAGAGCTGGGTTAGACTGGACAGCCTCTGTATGACATTTAGGTCTAGATTATGATAGTCTCCTAACATCAACAGCAAGGGTCTCATTGCAGAATGAACCACGTCCAGTTCTATATGTCCACCAGCGATAAACTGAAAGGTAAAACATAATGAATTAATTACATGTGATTTTTTTAAACATTGACAAAACATTGATAAATCAGGGGCTGTATTCCCCAACCATGATTAGCTGGAACTGTCCCAAAGCAGACAAATACCCCACCTCCAGCACCTTGTCACTGAATCAGCACAATCAGAGAACGGAAATGAGTTTTAAAACAAAGTTCCTGACAGTGACCTTTGAACCATGTGAACCAAAATCAATAGGGCACCTCCTTGGGTCCTAGGTCATATGGCTCTTGAGTCAGAGCACAGAAATGGAAAGATGGATGGACTGACAGACAGATGCATGGATGGATGGATGGACGGACCAACGGACAGACAGACAGACATGGTGAAATCAGTATACCCCCCTCTACTTCGTAGGTGGAGGGTATAAAAAATAAACTTGAAACCTAATTCCAAAATGAACGATCCGACTGGGTGAGACTATTTGTCTCAGCCAATCCGTGATGAGTAGTGTCAGCAACTGGTTACCAGTATTTTCGCCTTTTCCCACAATATTTTCAAAACTTGTCTTTCCCTGGTCCATTAAGCCTTTACCAAATGACAAAATTTTATCCTTGTCCAAACTGAAAGCATTTGCAGAGGACAATCGCAATGTGGCTCAAATGGTCCAATTTTTCTTTGACACGGAAAAGAATTTTCTCCTTTTCAGCATTTTCTCCTTTTCCCAAACTGTTTTCGAAAGGCTTCTTTCCAAGGGTCATTAAAAGGCTGCATTGTGCTGTACAGAGTTAAAACTTGGAACTGTTTTGTAAAGGGTTAAACAATCACACTGACCTTTTTCATGCATTCATGGGCAACTTCCTGAAGTTCATTATTCTTACTGTTCAGAGCTTTGTACAAGACTTGGAAGATCTTCTCTCTCTTGTTAGGAATGTAACAGCATGCAGCAAGTGCCCCTGAAATGTACAACAGCTCTGTGTCAGTATAATGGACAACAAAATAGTGCAAAGGAATCCTATGTTTTCAAAAGAAAACTGTGCCATAATTCAGGTGGGCTCTCAGCCCTTTGTTAAGTTCCTCAGCAGGATTCTGCTGAGGACGTGCCATTGTGAGAGTGGCACTAAAAAATTACAGACAGCACATTAAAAACATGTGTAATGGGCCAACCGGCACTCCAAAAATATACCATGGCGGCCATACGTCAAAAAATAATGTGTGGCGAATCACTGGTAGATAGCAATTTCCGCTTTATCTATTTTGTTATTGCAATAAACAAAGACACCTGGAACCATTTTGTTGTTCATATAGGCAATTTTCATTGGATAAGTTTCTTCTGTAACAAGGAATTTTCCTAATTTTGACAACAGATATCTTTGTCACAAAGTTGCAGTGTTTTCGGAAACGGTCTGCATCAGATGATCGCAGTCTTTGCGATGGCTGAAAAGAAGTCTACGGAAAAAACTAGATTCAACCTCAGTTATTTTGGCCTCTCTCAGTCAAGAAGGGCCAAATCAGATAGCCAGATAAAGCCCACTGATCAGGCCAAATGCAAACTCAGATCATGCAGACCTCGACAACCCAGAAACCTCAACAGGTAAGTCCAACACCCACGCAAAAACTTCGTCATATGAAAAAAAAATCCAAATTAAATGGCTCTCGGACTGAGTGACTTGGCCCCATGTAGCATTTAGAAAGCCCCAGTTTTTAAGCTTGGGTAGGCCAGTGGCCCCTCTAGCTGAAAGCCTTGGCAGAACACTGTCCTCAGTGTGCCAACTGTGTAATAATGCATAACAAAGCCAGCGGTTCTTCCTTTTGTTTAACAAAACTGCCTAATTCAGGATTCAGGTGGGCTCTCAGCTCCTCAATAATTTACTAAGGGTGCCAACCAAATTGTACACCAAGTCAATACATTTGTATCACGAAATTTCCAGTAAGCTTTTACTTTGCTCATCAATCCAGCATGGCTAAATAAAATTCTTGAGATCAGTGTTGAACTCAATGCCTTGATTCATGTTGCATAGCAATCATTCCACAACTGGTGAATATGAGCTGATGAAAAATTTTGCATGTAATGTAGTAATTCCTACTCATTTATAATCGACCTGAAACTGTACACAATTTTAGTTGAAATTCAAAATCAGTGCAACAGACAATTCTTATGACCCAAAACTGTATTTTTACATTCATTGGAGACAAGAAACAAAACTCCATTGGCCTAAAATGCACAAAAAGTATCATGAAACATGGCATACACTACAAGGCTATATGCAAAATAAAACTACTAACTGTTATTTGCATTTGTCAAAGTGACCCTTTCAGAATGCACAAAACATTTAGTTCTGACCTAGATCTAGATTACACAGAGCCATTTTGCCTTTAAAATGACTTAACTTTACAAGAGAACAAAAATTCTAGACCTGTCAATATTCAAAGCACTGGGAGTCTACATTTAAATGTTGCTCAATTACATCATATTACATCTGTCAATTTAATTTCTCTTTGAAGGAGTCAAAAACATTGTGGGAAAATGAGAAAATACTGGTTTCCGGCATTTTCTTCTTTTCCCATGATGTTTTTCAAAACTATTTTACCACAGGGTTGTTACAAATCTTGATGATTTTGTTAAAGAGTAAAGCCTAAAATATTTGCGTCGGTTTCTCCCGACTGAAAACATTCTATCTGTTTATTTGGTAGTCTTACTATCAATAAAAGAGTTCTTGATAGTAAGAAAAGACCTTGATGTACAAAATTACTTACTCAGAGCACTTTTCCTTAGATGTAGAAGGTTTGTAACTGACTTGTAACATGGTAACTTCAGTAACACAGAATCTTCAGCATCACACAAGTTTTGTAGCTGTCAATCAAACAAAATGAAACCGCACTTAATCCTTTAGCAAACAATTCTGAGTTTTAAAGACCTTGAGGAAGAACTCTTTTGTAAATATTGTAGGTAAAAATGCTGGTAACCAGCATTTTCTCCTTTGCCAACAATGTTTTCTTCCCTGTCAAAAACAAATCAAATCAGCTGAGCCACATTTAAATTAGTATTTGCAAGAGCATTACCATTGGAGGCCTCTAAATTTTGCCCTGTAGGAAAGAGTTCACAGAGTTTGAATGGATTATAGACACTTTCAATGGTATTTACCAGTAAGTGATATCACAGTGACATCTCACTTATTTATGTCTTTCAGGGCTATCATCCCTGTGAAAATGGGCTTCTGCAATGCTTTCTCCAGGGCTACACCCACTAGACCAGCCCTATATATGGAGGATCAAACTATACTATCCTGCTTACAGAGGATACATCATTAACCATTTAGCCAGAGTGAGGTCTCAGAAGTGAGAGTAAAACTTCTTTTGCAGCAATAAAACATGAAGCAGATCTAGCAATTCATAAAGGCCATTTCCGTCACCCACTACTACAGCAGAGTTAAACTACAGGCCTTCGAAGCTCCATCGATTGCAAGCACCCTTGATGCCTCTTTAGCCAAAAGTTGTGCGACAGATAAAATGGCCAAAACCTTTTTTTCATTTATCACAATATTTTTGGGATGTTTCATCATCTTACTTCAATGCTCCTATGTTTGCTTTTGTTTTCCGTTGGGTTATTCAAGTCTGAGAGGCAGATGAACAGCATGTTGGGTAACTGGAATATGCTTAATAATCTTGTAATCTGGGTCCGTATTCACCAACCATTCTTAAGAACATTCTTAGACTTATTCTTCAAGATTTTCCAAGTTTGAAAGTAACACAACTTCTGATTGGCTAAACCATTTGGTTTAGCCAATCAGAAGGTGTGTTGCTTTCAAATTTGGAAAATTTTGGAGAACAAAACCAAGAATATTCTTAAGAATGGTTGGTGAATACGGACCCTGGCCGTCAATATTCATCAACTATTCTTAAGAATATTCTTCGTCTAACTCCCAAGACCTTTCTAGATTTGAAAGTGACACAACTTCCGCATAGCTAAACCATTTGGTTTAGGCAAAATGGTTAAGCCAATCAGATGTTATGGTTTTGCAGATTAATCTAACGCAAAAATATGGAAGAATAAAGGACTGTTGATGGACCTATAATAAATGAATATCTAATGATCAAGTTATAGTTGGATTAATTGAAAAAAGGTAATATTCTCTTTCTTTCTAGTACCAACACCAAAACTAAACTGTGACAAACAATCACTTGATGGTATTATCCACTCACCTCTGAGAAATATACTCCATGTTCCCCTATACTAAGGTCAATTGTAAACAATCTTGGATTGAGGGAGGTACAAAACGTATTGCCATCCTGAAATAGAAGTTGAAGTAGAAAATTACAAAAACAAATGGGTCATGCTCTGTGAAAAGGGGGGTTAAATGCATCTGTGAAAAGTATCAACCCAGGTCAGCCTGCGTGGACTGCGCACGCTGACCTGGACTGAATTTTTTCACTATTGGTCAATTTTTAGTATGTCCAAGGACCACTCTACCTCATGATTGCATGGGTTATTAAAAACAGTGGCTACAATGGATCCATAATTATGTGATGGCTTTACTGGCATAATGCATCACGGAGATGCATTAAGCCTCCTTTTGCCAGAGCACAGCTCAAATCCTTTACCTACATGGACACCCAATTAGAAACAGCCTGTTCAACACTTCACATGACAAGGCTAAGTTTTAACAATCGTTAGAAAGAAGCTTTTGAAAAGATTGTGGAAAAATGAGAAAATGCTGGTCAACAGCATTTTCTCGTTTTCTCCCCATGTTTTATACCCTTTTGAAGACCAATATAACTACTTGGGCTACAATGAATTTGTCGTCTGCAAAGGCTTTCAATTCGAACATGTCTGAAATTCTGTTGTTTTGTACAGGATTTGACATTTTTTAGCTTATCCTTGCACATTCTCTCTGTAGATTCATGAATTTCTTAGCCCTTTAGCTTCTGATCTTGACTCCATGTATTTTTTCAAACAGCGTAGACCAAAAGCAGTGTGCTCTTGGATCTATGTAGTCAGAAATGGTGAGATATTTTCTTGTGAAAGAACCCTGAAATTACAATACTTGGGTTTTAACAACTGGCAGGAAATTTCAGTTTCATTTACACATCAGTGTAAGAGTTAATCCTCTACCACAAAATGCTGCCTTTTAACGACCATAGGATAGAAGCCTTTCAAAAACATTGCTTTTCCCACAGTGTTTTCTACCCTATCAAGAGAAAACTGCACCATTTGAGCCACACTGAAATTGTCATCTCCAAATGCCTTCAATTTGGACAAGGCTAAAATTTTGTCTAGTAAAGGGTTTAAACTTAAAAGTCTTCCTTTCAATCTGGAAACATTTTCTGAAATAATTTAGAACAAAGATACAAAAAACATGATTCAAAAACACAAATGGAACGTAATGATTATTCTTTTATCATGCTTACATATTTTTCCACAAAACCTTTTTCCATCTAGTAACATGGAATCCTTTTACAAATGAATGGTGTTTTACATTTATTTATTCATCAAAGTCCTGGGATTCACCAGTTCTAGACCTAAACTTTGAGGCATCTTGCCCAAGGACACTCCTGCAAAAGCCCGGCGCCTCAAAGGTCAACACTTGGGCCTTTAAGATCAAAAATCCTACATTCACCACTGAGCGATACAGAACCTTTTTAAAAAAAAACAAGTCAGACAGCTAGCCATCAGAATGCCTAGAATAAGTATGATATCCAACAGTCTCAATGATAAACTTACATGAGCCATGCTCTGTGGCAAAAGGGGTCTTGATGCATCTCTGTGATCCACTACACCAGGCAAGTCATCGCATAATCATGGATCCATAAAATTCATTTTGTCTAGCAATTGACTGAATTTTGAGGAAGGGTGGTCCTTGGACCACAGACTGTGCAGGCTGACCTGGGTAAATACTTCTTGCAGATGCATTAAGCCCCATCTTCACAAAGCATGGCTCAAATTATTTAGCAGTCTATGTACTACTCCTTACCATTAGTCCAATCTGTGCATTAGCTGGCTGATGCCTCAGTAAATGCTTCTTTGGTGGTATCATGTCTTGAAGAACCTCTTTATGGGGCTCCATGATGGTGGTTACTGTCTTTCCTGTGACAGAGGCCAGGGTTTCCAGAGATTTCATTGCCTGTTCTCTTACCAGAGTATTGGGTGATGTCACTTGGCGGACAAGTTCATAGGTCACATCATGGAAAGATTTCTTCTGTACTTGTAACAGTTCTTCCGTGGCAGTTTCACCTTCTGGACTTTTAGCACACATGGTCAGCATGTTTTCTAAGTTAGATTTGGCAAGATCCACGGCCCCACTGGACACTTCTCCAGTCAAATCCATCATTACAAACAGTAATGCTTTCAGGAAAATAAACTGGTGTTCCAGAACCCAGCGAAGTGACATGCGCTCATACATAAACTTGATAGCCAGGCAGCTGAAATCATTTAAAACAAACAATCCTTCCAGTCAGGAACCGTACAGGCTCTTTTTGACCTACAACTAGCCGACTGAAAAAGTTACAAACAATAGACAACTGGAAGAAAAGCAAAGGGTATTATTTTTGGTCTTGCAACATGCCTCTTTCAAAAGCATTGTGAAAGGAAGAAAAACATAATTTTGCCACCCTACCATCACACTATATGTATTCATGTATTTTAAACATTTATTCAGGTTGATAATCCTGATGTTACAAGTCTGTATCTTTATAAAGACAGATAACAGTGTGCTAAATTTAGCAATAGCATATAACATAGGATTGTCACATTTGTTTGATAATCATTAATGTCTTATCAATTCACACCCTTGTTAACCCAGGTGTGAAGTATTACCATTCATCATCCCTGGGACATTCAATTGCGAAACCATCATTTCTATGAACATTCATAAGATTGCGAATTACACCCAATAGCCAATCGAATTGTCGATGACATAATAATACTCTCTCATAGTGGAGGATAATCACATGTCTTCTGTTGTTATGAATAAAACGGGTAAAACCCACATTATTATCAACGAATATGGTGGCAACCGGTGGGCCTTCCTCCTGTGGCATTTGCCTTATGACAATCCAGGGCAGACATTATAAATCCCTGTATACAAAGGCAAATATTCAGAAATACAGCATGCTGTTGCAGTCCTTAGGGGTATGTAGCAGGGGTGACGTCATCCTCGTTGGCCCAGTTCCGATGTATTCCGTATACTACATTAATCAATTTGATTGGGTGTAGACGAGGTAAAAATAGAAATGATGGCATATGGTTGATAAAAATGGATTAAATTTTCCAACTGAAAAACTGAGATTACCGTAATTCCCCTAAGTATTCGGACACCCTAAATTTTCGGACACCATTAATTATTTTCCGAAATAATTTATTTTTTGTCCCTAAGTTCGGACACTTGGTAAAATAGTTGTCCCTAAATTTTCGGACACGAAATTATGATGGTTTAGAAGTCCCGCAGTACTCTACCAAACAACAAATTAAAATGATTCAAAAGTTGACGAAGACCCGCTACACTCTTTCCCAAACAACAATTTAAAATGGTTTAGAAGTTGACGAAGACCCGCTATACTCTTTCCCAAACAACAAATTAAAATGGTTCAGAAGATCGACGAAGGTCTGCAATACTCTTTCCCAGACAACAAATTAAAGACTCTTCCAAACTGAAAGAGTTTGCATACAACAAAGGCTTGTTTGGGATATGGTAAACTTTTACCAAACGAAAATGTTCTTGGACTAGATAAAATTCGAAGGATTCGCAGACGACAATTACATTTTGCTAAAATGATTTTTGATTGGATAACGAAGAAAACAGTGGGGGAAAAGGAGAAAATAATTAATTCCAGCGTTTTCTCCTTTTCCAACAATGTTTTCAAAAGGTTTTACCCCAGGATCGTTTAAAGTCGTGATTGTGTGGTAAAGAGTTAATTAGCAAGTACCTGAGAAGAGTAAATCGATCTATGTTTTAAGCTTAAATCCTTTGTTTGGTATCTGATTGATCGCGGTAGACTGAATGCAGGTGCTAATTTGTGTTACACAGGCCGAATATATTTAGTCCAATACCCGTGACGCATTAAAGATGTAAATCTTATCTATAGACGCTATAAGATACACTTTTAATGCATAACGGGATGGCTAGTTGTAACGACCTGTACACAGACATGTTGGCATGGAGACAAGCACGTGTATGGGTGACATAACCAGGTTTAGTCAGGTCAAGAATAACCCTTATCACGACCATGATTTAGGATTGTTTAGCGAAGTAGCTATTTGCGTTCGAATACGTAATTGTGTGAACTCTTTTTACAAGTAAGTTTTATTAATCCATAAAGGTCGATCTCATGTCAGTTTTTTTCGGGAAATATTTGCCTTACTGTATGTTGTACATACGATGTCTATTAAAGGATATGTTGTTGTTGGAAAGAGATTTCCCGAAATTTTCGGACAGTCACACAAATAATTTAATAAGTTTTCGGACACCAAAAAAAATAATTATTTTTTTCCGTCCGAATACTTGGGGGAATTACGGTACCAATCAAAATGCCTCATGAATAATTCATGAGAATGAGAAAACATATGCGAGATAACCCAGGGACGATGAACGTAGTTTACGGAATACATCGGAACTGGGTCAACGAGGATGATCAATTCATTAATTTTGACAATTTTCAGTACAAGAAGATACATTATCAAGGTATGCCCAAATTTTATTAATTACTCAGAAAAAGCGTAACTTCTCAAAATGTTTTGACAGCCTAAATTTCACAAATGTTTAAAAGTCCCAAAAATTTTACAAACATTTCAAAGTCCCCAAATTCACTTTTTTTTGGAAGTGCCCAAATTTTACACACAAATAAGTCAGTGAAACAATTCAACAACATACTTACCCTCCAAACTTAGCATACCAGGCCCTATCATAACATAGAGAGCACATTTTCTCCACAAGATACTCGAAGAAAGGCAGCTGACAACCCTAGAGGACAAAACATAAAGCATTAACCCTTTACCACACAATCCCAAGTTTTAACGACTCTGAAGCAAAACCTTTGAAGACCTTGAAAACATTGTGAGAAAAGGAGAAAATGCTGGTAACCAGCATTTTCTCCTTTTCCCACGATGTTTTCTACTCTTCCCAAAACAAATTTCAATTTTTGAGTCACATTTATTTTGTCCTCTGCAAATGCTTTCAAGTTTTACTATTCTCAAATTTTTTGGCAAAGGGTAATCCTCATAGCACCAAATAAATCAAACATATTTTCAGACTAGAATAAGTATGGTACTGAATTTGTTGAACAAGGTTGCTTTTGTACAGAATGTCTCAACACAAAGGACAGTAAAGATCAAAGATCAGACAGCACATTAAGAGTTCAACCAAAATTCTAATTTATTTTCATTATTTTACAAAGATGTCTGCACATTTTTTTTGCAACAAATATATTTCATTATTTAATGAGATTTAGCAAACAGACACACCAAAACACACTTATTCATAAAAGCATCGTAACTATATCTACCTTGCTCATCAAAAACCTTTTTTGGGGATCCCAAAGAAATTTGTAACCGAATTGTGTAATATTCAATTTTTACAACCCTGTACCCAGACTCAGTCTCTAGTGCAGACAGTATAGATTAGGATGTCTGCTTTTGGCTAGATATTCTGACAAAAAACAGAACATAAAATTGCAATATCTGCATTGTTTTTTACTGATGGAGTATACTGATTGCATTAATCAGCTCTACAAGGGTAAAAAGTGTATGGTAAATCTAAAAATAGCCTGCACAGTAAAATGGGAACATTCACAAAAGCATACCCTTTCCCTGGATCCCAGTATAGTTGTGGCTGTATCCAGTATGAGAACGAGAGCCAAATTTCCTGGCTTACACAGCTCCTTCTCTTCATGCCCCATGATAAAGGCAAGAGCATCAATGAGGATTTGGGTGTCCATACCATGTAACTTGCTCTGTTTCTCTCCTACAGGGAAAGGTCCACACTGCTGGGAAATTGCTATCATCGTATAGTGTCTTACCATACAGCCCATGAACCTCAATGCAGTTTGACGCAAGTCTTTGATCGCTGCCGCAACTGCAACAGAATTGTGTTTTTTTTGTTATATAACTACCCTTATTTTCCATAGCCATTATGATCTTTTTTAATCAACAAGTTTAAATTGAAATCAAGTTTAGATTAAAATCAAGTGATTTCCTATGGCAGTGGCCAAAAATGACATAACTGGTCAAGCAGTGTATTCCCATACCTTGTTTTTACAGCATGACTGAACCCACCTAAACATCCAAACCTAATCCCCCATCCTATCCCTGCTCAACAGTTGAAGATTAAACTGTCAATTGATAATCTTACACTTTGTTCTTATCTCATTTAACTCTTCACCACAGGACAAAAATGTACACTTGTCCAAACTGACAGCATTTTACAGACCACAATTTAAATGTGACTCAAATGATGGCATTTGTCTTTGATAGGGTAGAAAACATTGTGGGAAAAGGAGAAAATGCTGGTTACCAGCATTTTCTTTTCCCACAATATTTTCAAGAGGCTTCTTCATGAAAGTCATTAACAGTCAGGATTGTGTGGTAAAAGGTTAAAGTCAAAAGATACATACAACTTTCTTTGGAAATATTTTCATCTTGGCCATACAATCCTAGAAGTGAATCAGAAGCATTTATGGTAAATTCCCATGACCAATACTGTACATTGCATCTTTATTAGAGTTTAGAGTTTTGTAATTCAAAGGCAGACAGCTACAGAACGTTAGGTTTCCTAGGAAGAATATATTTAAGACTACTTACCAAACATTCCAGTGAGAGCTTGTTCATGGACCTTCCATGACCAATGCTGTATATTGTATCTTTATTTGAGTTTTAGAGTTTTGTTATTTAAAGGCAGATAATAACAGAGCGTCAGGTTTCCTATGAAAAACATATTTAAGACTACTATACTTAAACATTCCAGTGAGAGCTTGTTTATGGACCTTCCATGACCAATACTGTACATTGTATCTTTATTAAAGTTTAGAGTTTTGTAATTCACAGGCAGATAACTACAGAGCCTTAGGTTTTGAATGAAGAATATATTTAAGACTACACATACCGAACATTCCAGTGAGAGCCTGTTCATGGACCTTCCTTGAATGAGAATCTGGGTTCTTATAGAGGGGTCCACTTTGTAATGGAATCTCTTTTTCTTTAAAACTGTAAAATAAAGAAATATTACTTGAGGGTTATAATATCACAGCAGTTTAAAACAGCATGCAATGTAAGCATCTTGTCAATAACAGTCTTCACCCAAACAATACAGTGAAACCACTTTAACATGTCACTAACATGTCATGCAATGTAAGCATCTTGTCAATAACAGTCTTCACCCAAACAATACAGTGAAACCACTTTAACATGTCACTTAACCCTTTACCACACAATGCCGCTTTTTAATGACCTTGGGAAAGATGCCTTTTGAAAACATTATGGGAAAAGGAGAAAATGCTGGTAACCAGCATTTTCTCCTTTTCCCACAATGTTTTCTCTACTATCAAAGAAAAATTGCCCCATTTGAGCCACATTGAAATTGTCGTCTGCAAATGCTTTCAATTTGGACAAGGCTAGAATTTTGTCATCTGGTAAAGGGTTAAGGTATATTCCGTCTTTTTACGTGAACTATTTATAGATCTCCAATAAAGGTATGATTTTATAGGACATTTAGTATGGGATCACATGTCCAGCTGAACGAGGCAAATATTGGAAAACCAAACATGGTCATGGAAACAAAGTAGTGACAAGTTAAAGTGGTTTCACAATAATTATGAATGATTGTCAAAAGGACAAACTTTGCCCCTGGCTAAGAGTCTAAATCTTCTAACCTGCTTTTCACAGTATCTGTGAGACTAATAATTTCAGGAAATCTTTCGAAAACCTGAGAGAGAGCAAGATGTCTGTACCCATTATAACATGTCATCTCTTCACACTTTACGGAACAATCTTGTGTTTTAACGACCTTGAAGAAGTAGACTTTTGAAAAAATTGTGAAAAAAGGGAGAACCAGCAATTTTTCCCTTTCCCACTATGTTTTCTACCATTTCAAAGTCGGTAATCATTTTTTCAAGCTACACGGAATTTGTCATGTGGAAATGCTGTCCTTGACAAATCTGAAATTTTGTTCTTAGGTAAGGAGTTAATTGCTCTGTCAATAAATAGTTTACTTTGACATCACCCTTAACCAAACTATCTCGTGCTTTTACCGTTACAAAACAGGCTTTACAGAACTTTGCACAGGGCAACCTTTACCCCTTTGTCTGTAAACATTTCAATATGGGCAACTCTAAAATTTTCTGGTCAAACGTTAATCCTTTACCACAAAATCCAAGGTTTTAACTACCCTTTTGAGAGAATGTTTTTGAAAACAGTGTGAAATGGGGAAAATGCTGGAAAATAGCATTTTTGCCTTTTCCCTTAATGTTTTCTATTCAATTAACAGCATGTTCCATCATTTGAGCCACCTTCTGGTTTGTCTTCTGCAATTGTTTAGAATTTGGACAAGTCTAAAATTTTGTTGTGTGGAAATACATGTACATCTCAGAAACTTAAACCTTTAAAGTGTAGATCTGAAAGACCATGGATATCATGTACACTTCATTGTGATAAATGGTGAGACTTTGAGGTACTGGATCAAACCAGTGTCTGATTTCAGTATTTTGACAAATACGCTGACTAACTGATATGACAAGATCAATACATCCTCTCTTTTTTGAACAAGGCACACAAATTAACGTAAGGCATTTATGTAAAGAAAAGAAAATTACAGAGGGGAAAAAAAATATGAGCCATGCTCTGGCTAAAGGGGGCTCAATGCATCTCCGTAACGCATGATACCAATCACGCCATCACATACTTATGGATCCATAATAGCCACTTTAACAACTGACAGAATCATGAGGTAGACTGGTCTTTTGGAATACACAAATTGATCAATAGTGAAAAGTTTCGGCAAAGGTCAGCCTGTGCGGACCACGATAACTTTTCGCAGATGCATTACTTTTCACACAGCATGGCTCAGATGTAAACAGAACTACAAACAAGACTGGTCCTTTTTCTTTTTCTACAAAAAATAAGCAAATATCAGATGCATTCACACCTCAAAGCCAGTTTGATTGTTTATTTTACACTTTACCAAACAACAAAATTTTAGACTGACCCAAATTGAAAGCATGTGCAGATGAAAAAATTTAAGGTGGCCAAAATGACAAAAAATTGATCTTGATAGGATAGAAAACATTGTGAGAACAGGAGAAAATGATGGTTACCAGCATATTCTCCCTTTCCCACAATGTTTCAAAATGCTTTCTTCCTCAAAGTCAATAAAAGCCGGGATTGTGTGGTAAAGGGTTAAATGGTGTAGTTGGCTACCTTCAACATCAGTTGAAGTCACATCACTGACAGTTTACTTACTTCTATCTTTTCCAAGTTTCATCAAAACTTAATGATTGATAAAACAATTTTCAATGGAATTCGTTCCTCTCCCATCACTACGTATTGTTTGAACTTTTTATGTGGGAAATCAGCTGATTGCTTTGTGAAAGTGTAATTCATGGAATTGGCAGAGAAACTCAAGGAATCCATGGATAGGTGCACTGACTGTTATGATATACTGTTAACCCTTTACCAGACAATCCTGAGTTTTAACAACCCTGGAGAAGAAAGCTTTTGAAAACATTGTGGGAAAAGGAGAAAATGCTGGTAAACAGCATTTTCTCCTTTCCCCACAATGTTTTCTACCCTACAAAGACAGAAATCATCATCACAGCTTCCTTTAATTTGTCTTTTGCAGATGCTTTCAGATTGGTGGAGTATAAAATTTTTTTGTCTGGTTAAGAGTTCACACAGTGAACAACAATAACACCATCAACAACAGCAGCAGCAACAGTAACAACAACAACCTTACCTTGGATGATTAAAAAGATTATCCAGAGTGGCTTTATCATCCTCCAAGTTCATCACTGACACAAGAAAGCATCGGATCAGTTCCCAGGCCTGCCTGCGGACGTATGTGTCAGTTGTGCTGCTCTTTAGCGCTGTCAGAGCTGCATCAATAGCTTTTTCTATGGGTAGAGATATGGGCATTTTACAGTCAGGGTAGTAGATCTGGATACATGGTCCCACTGTCTCTTTGTCATTGAACTGTAGCTGTAAATTTAAAAGAAAACAAGTGAACTCTTTACCAGACGAAAAATTTTGAATTTGTCCAAATCCAAGGAATTTGCAGACAACAAATTAAATGTGACTAAAGCATTCAGGTTTTCTAGAAAAGGCGGGAAAACATTGTGGAAAAAGGAGAAAATGCTGGATACTGGCATTTTCTCTTTTCCCCACAATGTTTTAAATTTTTTTTTTCATCAGGGTTGGTAAAACTCGAGATTGTTTGGTAAAGATTTAAATCTTTTGAGGCCAACAAATTGATTTTGATATTTTTTCCTGGTTTAAAAGTACAGTTTTGTTGCAAATCAAGAAAGTTTTGGTCACAATTTAGCATTGGATAGCGAACAATGTAGATCAAACAGCAGAATGCATGTTTTCGTTCGAAAAAGCAATTACCAGTGAAAGACTTAACTATTTACCACAAAACAAAAATAATGCCATTTTTAAAATTCATTTGATTTTAAATCATGCCTTTTAAAAAGTATGGAAAATGTTGTGAGGATGATAATTTGTTATTGTGTGGTTAGTCCAAGTGTTAATCGCTAGCAGAGAAATGAATTCTAAAATCAGGCAAAAAGTAAACAAAAGACAGAGCAAGCTGGCAACTTTTAACCTAGTTTTGAAATTCATTTCTCTGCCAGCCGCTTACACTTGTACCAACCGTTCAATAATAGACTGTCATCTTCACAGTAATTTCCGTTCTTTTGAAGGTATTTAAATCTAAATGCATAATTATTAACACCTGCATTGTTTACATTTGGCCAATACTGTGCCTTAAGAGTTAAATGCCCACTTCTAATGGGTCAAATGATTAACATATACATGAACAAGGCCTCTCAAAAACAACATTCCTGTACTGGAAATAAACTACTTACAGTCTGGGGCTCCCGTAACATTTTTCTGTTACCACCTCCAAACTTTCCTAGAACTCGGAATGCAACATGTGCAATATTGTCTGCTGGGTTTCTCAATGTCCTCCAGAGTGCCTGCATTAGCTCCGCCCTCACAGGCTGTATATGGTCATATAGAAAATCAGGCTGCAGGTTGTCAACACACAATTCCAAAGTTCTTAAGCCCTGGAAATATGAATTACAAGGCATCAAATGACAGCCAAATCACACTTTTATCACACAGTCCCATGCATGAATGACCCTAAGAAAAATTACTTTCGTAAACATTCTGGGAAAAGGAGAAATAAAAGTAACCAGCATTTTATCCTTTCATAAAATTTCTTCAACCTTTTTCGAGTCATCTAACCTGCAAAAGCTTGCAAAATGGAATAGTCTGAAATCTGTTGTCTGGTAAAGGGTTAAAAGAAAATGTAGATCCTGTAGACAATGTAACTTGCTGATGGACGCAGAGCACCAGCCAAGATACCTTGGTCACAAGTGTAAACAGAAACAGATACTACAAAAGCCGTCTTCCCATCATAAATGAAACCATTCCCCTACAAGCTTGTCAAGACATTCTGTCCAAGCCAATCAGTCTGTCATAATTTTAATCTAGACTGGTTTTTAGACATTGTTTTAAAGCTGCTATCTAATTTTCCAAGTTAATAGTCAGATCAGGATCAGTCTATGGACTCCTGGGATATATAATTACACATGTATATATGATATCTTCAGTTCATGGGACCCATTCAGGACCCAGCAGTAGCGTTAACAAACAGTTCTAAATACATCTGTTCTTTCAATTCTAAGACAAGTTTTTTGTTTTGCTGGTCTTGTCATTTCAGATTAGAATTGAAAAAAAAAAAAAAGAAACAGTTCAATAAAACAAGAGCTATGCATCAGCTGTATGAGAAATTCAAGGGCACATAAGCCTGGCGTGCATGTATTGACCAATGTGAAATTTAAGATATATAACTACATTGTCATTTCAGAAAATTTCAAGTGATCCAAATCAAGTCTCTAGTATGATATGGCTGCATAGAAATATCAAGCAGTCATTAACTAGAGTCATAGCATATACAATTCTTCAGGCAGATAAAATAGATGACCTACCTGACTGACAAGAGTCTGTGAACCATTGAGGGCAGATACTAAAGGATCCATTAACATAGGGAGGTAAGGTAGGAGTGAACTGAGCCTGACGGGAACAGTCAAACACAGCTCCACAAACAGATCCTTCATGTGTTGTCGATGTAACCCACTCTGTAGACTGTTCAGTCCTGATAGAATCAAAGGAGCTACCTAATAGATGCTTCTTAAACTTGTTATCACACAACAACATTTTAGACTTGTCCAAATTGAAAGCAACTGCAGACAACAAAGTCAGTGTGGCTCAAATCAGGCTTATTTCTGAAAATGCAGAAAACATTGTGGAGAAAGGAGAAACTGCTTGATACCTGCATTTTCTCCTTTTTGGACAGTGTTTTCAAAGACCCATTTCCTGAAAAATTGTTAAAACTCTGAACTGTAGGGTAAAGGGTTAAGTTAATAGAATTTGAATACAAACTTTTATCCCATCATATTAACCCTTTACCAGACAACAAAATGTTAAGACTCGTCCAAATTCCAAAGGTTTTGCAGATGACAAGTTAAGTGTGACTCAAATGATAAAATTTGTCTTTGAAACAGTAGAAAACATTGAGGTAAAAGGAGAAAAGGCTTGTTACCAGCCTTTTCTCATTTTCTTTCAATGTTTTCAAAAGGCTAACAAATGATATATACCTGAAAAGTCATAGGATTTTAGATACTTTTGTTTCTTGTGTAAACAAATGTTAACATACACAGTAAACTTCAGCAAATCCAATTCTCAACCATAAAATTTCATATACATTACCATGAGTCATGCTCTGTGAAAAAGGGATTTAATGCATCTGCAAAAAGTTCTGACCCATCTCAGTCTGCACAATCCGCTTAGGCTGACGTGGGTCAAAACTTTCTGCTATATATAAATTTTTCTTAAGTCAAAAGACCATTTTGACTCATGATTCAGTCGGCTGTTAGACAAAATGTAGTTTATGAATCCATTATTCTGACTTGTGATGACTTGGTTATAATGCAACATGGAGATGCATTAAAACCCCTAACCCTGAGTCCTGCTTGTATGTTGTAATGGTAATCTGCATGAAAACAAGGGCAGGTGCCACTCAACTGCAGTTGCTTTTAGAAACAGATTGATTTTTAGTGAAAATTCGAAGTTGAGAAAGGGGCATAACTGTGTCAAATATATTTTGATGGTAACCTGCCCCTGTTGTATGAGTCCCCCTTGCGATAGTTAAAAACTTATCTGATTTTGAAGTAAATATCTTCAGTGATGACAAAGATGTTATAAAATGTGGAAGGTTTTGCACGACAATGCAGGGCTATGACAATGCTTCCTTGTTTTTTTTTTGAAAGCAGCAGAGCTTAAAATGAAAACCAAACAAGCCAACTAACCTTGCAGCAGATTTGGCAATAATGGAAGGAACTCCTGGTACAACAGATCATGACTTCCACCCCCTATAGATCTAAACAAGGCTCTGAGTAGCAGGAAATAATTGTATGGTTCCTTGGCACTCATTGCCAGCTCCATAGATCTGTTCACTATTGTGTGAAGATGAGGCTGAAATCAAAACAACAAAATTTAATCATGTTTTGTGACATAAAGTGGTATTACAGATAAAATATTATTAAACAACTCTAGAAAAGTGCTATTGAGCAAGCCTCTGTCAAGCTTAACATTTCTGGTAGACATGTTTAATCAAGTAAAATTTACTGCCGAAGAATGTCAGTTTCTTTTTATAGCCTAACTATGTATTACAGATACAATTTACAGGCAAAAATATACAAATTGATAAATGCACATGCAAGAACTACACGAATGAAACCAGACTCACTTCTCTTGTAAGTTGCATAAAATGACATCATACATAGGGTCACATTATGCTTATTTCAAATATGTAAGATACGAAACTTTGTAACTGGTACATCATACTGGAAACAAGGGAGGTTATGCAATAAAACAGTATTACAGCATTTCATTTATTTCAGTGAAGGGGGCCCATTTCTTTGGTTTCACAGGTAACGAGCTCAGGCACTACAGTGCCATGCCAAAGGATCTTCCAAACATGAACAGTATTATCTAGCGGGCTTCAAGCAAGGATTTCTTTGTTACAAAACAAACCTTACCACTAACCACTAAGCCACCAAGGGACCCCAAGTTGACTGGTATATGGTCATTGATTATATATTACCCTAGCTCTGGGAAAAGGGGGTTTAATCCATCTCTGTGAATCATTATACCAATTAAGTCAACACATAAATATGGATTCATAAAATCCAGTTTGTCTAGCAACCAGCTACATCATGAGATTGAATGATCGTTGGAAAGGCAGTAAACTTACCAAAAGGAACAAGTTTTGAACCATGTCAGACTGCGCAGGTTGACCTGGGTCAATACTTCCTGCAGAAGCATTGAATCACCTTTTCGCAGGATAGCAATTACTAAAATGGGTCACATATCTGAATATCTCAACATTTATGAGCACTGAGTTTTAAATGGAAAATAAATGTCAGAAAACTACAAAAAAGCAGAAATGTGTAAAATCACATTGGATCATTGACTTTCTATAATTTAAAAATACCTTCAACATCTGTTCATTTTCTGCTGCAAAAAGGGACACAGATCCAAATACTAACTTGAACAATTTCAAATACAAATTACTTCTGTCTAGGTTACCTATAAAATATAAAACATTCTGCTAGTAAAAAGAGTTCTTTCATATCTGAATTAACTAGCTCAAAACCAACTCTTTTCCAAATAACAGCATTTAAGACTTGTCAAAACTGTCACATAAAATAAGGCTCAACCGATGGAAAGTTTCCTCCAAGTATTTGGACACACTGTGGGAAAAGGACATAATGCTAGTTGGCATGTTTCAATTTCTCTGTTTCTGAAAGTGTTATAAAATATGTGCTTCCTCAGAGTAATAACAATACGGCTTTTTTCGGTAATGATTTAATAATTTATGAATTACAAAAATTGTTCTCCTTTGTACCATATTGCAACCTGGAGACATTTTTTGTTGTCTTGCAGGAACTTTTGAAGACCTTTTGGAAGGGCTTTCCCTTGTCTTTCTTAAAGAGGGTCATTTCACCCCCTTCAAAATAAGAATTCATGTAAGTATTCCGGGACATTTAGAAAATTTGGAAGATGGTTATTTGTCTTCTAGTATATGGCAAAATTGCACAAACTGTATATCACAACATGTATCCATGTATGTAAGTTTGATTCATGCTGATGGTCGGTATCTTACAAGAATGTTCTAAAAGTTGTCTGCCGCAAATTCATTACATTAACCCTTTACCAAACAATCCCAGGTTTTCACGACCCTGGGAAAAATGGCTTTTGAAAACATTGAGGGAAAAGGAGAAAATGCTGGTAACCATGATGTTTTCTACCCTATCAGAGAGCTTAAGCTCATTTGTATGAATTCTAAATTTGTCTTCTGCAGATGTTTTGAATTTGAATGAGTCTAAAATTTGTTTTTTGGGAAAGGGTTAACTCTTTACAAGACAACAAAACTTTAGACTTATCAAGTCAAAACATTTGCAAATGATAAATCTCATGATGCTCACATAACCAGATTTGTCTTTGCAAGGGAAGAAAACATTGGGGGAAAAAAGAGAAAATGCTGGTTACGGCATTTTCTTCTTTTCCCACAATGTTTTCAAAAACTTTCTTTCTGGGGGTTTTATAACTCCGAAATGTGGTAAAGATTTAAACTAAGAAATAATTTCAAGGTCTTTGTCACAGAATCAACAGATTTTAAACACAAAATTACTAGATTTACTCAGATGCTTAGATGAAAAACATAAAAAGTTTTCCTTAAACTCTTCAACACACAAGCCGTGTTTTTAACAATGCTGAAGAAGAAAGTTTTTGAAAACAATGAGGGAAAAAGAGAACATGCTCTTTCTCACAATATTGTTTGACTCTTTCACAGACAAATACTGTTCTTTGAGACCACTCTCATTTTATCTGAAATTGCTTTCAATTTCAGCAAGCAATTTTAACATCTTGTACACACAAAATTTAAATAGGCCTTAAATTTAATTTTCATTTCAACTTACTTCCCATTTCCTCTAATCTGGCCAGTAGATATTCTACAAGAATCGTAGCAAAAGTTGCAGAGGTTGCAGGATTGGCTAGGAATGTGTTGGCTACAATTTGTAGGGCATAGTTGTTATGAATTCTGTCCACCATAAACTCTATCGTTGTGGAAAAGATTTCCTTGAAAGTGAATGCACTCATCATGGTAAACTGAAATGGTACATACATAGAGGACCTTACATGAGTGTTTTTGTATTATCATTTTTATCAGACAAGTTGACTAAATTATATGACATTTCAGTCAACGAGTTTGATAAAAATCATAATACATAAATACGAATGTGAAATTCTGTTTATTACATAGAACGTATGGTAGACAAATAAGTATCCTGCATCATCACCTTCAGCACTACATACCGTTCCTGGGTCCATGTTTACAGATGTGGTTCAGTTTGAAATGTGTACATACACAAGAAGATGGCACTGTGACCTTTACATCGAAAGCAGTTTATGGAGGGTGTAAATAGACATAATTCCTTGATTTTATTGATTTTAAACAACTTGTGCTACATCTCTTGTTGTTATTAAACATGAAAATCATAACGTTTTCTGCAGGTATACGTCTTAGCAACAACAAAGTCATTTTCCCAGGAAACGGCGAAGTAGTACAAATTCAAGCACAGGCTGTGGTTGGTTTCACCGGCTCAATGTACTCACTACAAAAACAAACTGAACCGGGACTAAAACAACGATACTACACTAGTGTATTATCGAAAATATATCATGGCGTTAATACACTGCTGGAGGAAGTTTTATGTAATAAAAACTTTTATGTTGTGGCATCCTTTCCTAGGGCTTGTTGTTTGCTTTGAGCTGTGTAGGAAAACATATTCTTTGATCTCTCACACTACAGGTCAAGTGAGATGTCACAAATATGCCGCAAAGACAGAGCTACAAATCTTACCGACTAGATATCAACAATTTTAGTCCAAACTGTTAAAACTTAAAAATGTGTAGTGGGTGATAGCTTTTTTTTTTTTTTAACTGTAGATGAATATTGTGCTGTATCATTGTAAATATTTGACATAAATTAACTTGATGTCATACCAAATTGGAATTTACATCAGATAATTTTTTTTTTCCTTGTCAGACCTGATTTTATCAGTGTGTCACACATGTAATTGAAGCGGGACAGTTTTGATATGACAAGAAATATTCCCTCAAATAATCTTGAACTATGTATGAAGTTTCCTTTTATTTGTTTCAATTGTTTCTGAGAAATCATCATAAAATAAGGACTAATGGAGAGACAGACTGACAGACTGAGACTGATCACCAAGAACACTCTCTGGTCAGATAATCTGAACATAAGGTTATACTACACCAAAGATTTGATTTGCCAGGCTATTATGTTTGATGCAGATTTCCCAGATTTAACCCCAAAGGGCCCTACATAGAAACCATTCTTAACCCATTAACAAACAATCCCAAATTTGTACGAAGACAGACATGCCTAGAAGCATGTCTCCACATATAAGCAAGGCAAATAGCTTGACTCCTGAAGGAGACTTGCTTCCTTGCTTGACACTGAGACCTGCCACAAGCTGATAGCATGTCACCAGCGTCCAGTCAAGCAACAGGCACGGCCCACTCTGTCTCTCTCCAGCCAACTTTTTCCCAAATTTGTACAACCTTGACAGAGAAGACTCCTTGAAAACATTGTGCAAAAAGAAGAACACACAATTTTTCACTGTTTCACAGACAAATCCCATTCATTTGAGCCACATTTAAATTGTTGCTTGCAAATGCTTTCAATGCAGATAAGTCTAAAACTCTGTCATATGGTAAAAGGGTTAATGCAACATTAATTCTAAATTCAAAGACCAGCTGATTAACCAAGACCTTCAGTCTCACCCAATCAACCATGACCTTCAGTCTCACCCAATCCACCACAACCTTCAGTCTCACTCAATCAGAATGTTAGTCTTGAAATGTACAATTAGAACAATTTTTACAATTGGGCCGAAACTTTTCGCTATTGATCAATTTTCTTTATGTCCAAAGAGCAGTCTACCTCATAATCAAGCTGGTTATTAAAAAAAGTGGCTATAATGGATCCATAATCATGTGATGGCTTGATTAGTATCATGCATCACAGAGATGCATTAAGCCCCTTTTGCAAGAGCATGACCCAATTGTAAGTGAATCTGACACATGATTCAACTGAGATGACTGTTGAAACTGGAAAAGAATACACTAAAAAACTTAATGAAATAATTATCAAAAAATGTATTTACCACTCCAGCAAAGTGTTCCAAAACCTCCTTCTCTTCCTTTGTTCTCACAGTCTGAACCCTGCCAATTACAATAAAGTACATAAATACTTTGATCTATTCTAAACATGTACATCAATTTCAATGTTCCCTAAGTTGGCATATCACACCTTAAGGTTATTTACTGTGCAGGTTAATTCTACCTTTAGAGCGCCAAACTCAACTTTGGTTGCATTTGTAACCAACGCAGATCAGGACTGGACTGCCTTCTGCCAACAGCATAGATCAAGATCAGACTGCACAAGAACAGTAATAGCTTTACAAGAATAATTAGAGTCAAAAATATTATAATGTTATTATTCAAGTAGTTTCATATTGGCTGAGTTATAGGTCCAAAGTTTGCATTATTCGTACAAAGCCATTGGCCCCAGACTAATACAGCAAACCTCTGACCTGTTACTCATCCAATATGAAATTACATGATTTATGACAATTTTAAAAATCTACATGCAGGATTTATCGTCCATTTGGAATTGATATTGACCTTGTTTTGTTTGATATAGGCCAAAATTTTCTCCTACTGGCTGAGTTTGCTGATTCACTCACATTTCCAAATAAATCCTTATTTTCAGAGTCATTAAAAAGGGGTGTTTTCCTTTGTATTAAACATTTTCCCTCTTGTCATTTGTACAAACAGTGTTCTAAAAATAATTTTCACAGTGTCATAAAAAAGATGTAATGTTTTTCTTTGTTACACAAACTACTTACACAGCAGGTCTAACCATGGCTTGTCCATTTGGGGACACATTGATGGTATATATATCCAGTGCCTGTAGAGCATACTTCACAAGTCGTACATACACCTGTGTCTCCTTGGGCAAAAACTGTTTTGTCTGTATGAGACTGGTATCTGAATTTTTAGAAGAAAGCTTTTTTTTTTCAACTGTGTAATACTCCCATGTCTTTATTCAAAAGCAGATCACAACATTTCAGTCTTATCTGATGTGTCTTTGGCAAATACTCATAATGTAGACAAGTCTACATTGTCTTTTGTGAGGTAATGAGTCAAGATATATGTGGATAGAAGTGTTCAGTTAAGGCTTTGACCACTTAAAAATGAGCCACACTCTGGCAAAAGGGGGCTTAATGCATATCTGTGATGCATTATACCAAGCAAATCATCACATACTTATAGATCCATAAAATCCATTTTGTATAACAACTGACCAATTAATGAGGTACACTGGTCCTTTGACATGCAGAAAATTGACCAATAGCAAAAAGGTTTGACCTATGTCAGCCTTTGCGGACTGTGCAGGCTGACATGGGTCAATAGTTTTTGCAGCCCCCTTTTCAGACATGGTTTGATACTTTTGGCAGATACATTAAGCCCCTTTTTCACAGAGCTTAATGTAAAGAGACCTTTCAGTCTGGAAGAGAATCTTAATACAGCAATTAATTAATTCTTTACCACACAATCCCAAGTTTTAACAACCTGAAGAAAAAGCTTTTTGTGGAAAAAGGAGAAAATGCTGGTTACCAGAATTTTCTCCACTTCCCACAGGGTTTTCTACACTTTCATAGACATACTGAAAATTGATCAATAGTGAAAAGTTTTGGCCCAGGTCAGCCTGTGTGGACTGCGCAGGCTGATCTGGGTTGATACTTTTCGGCGATGCATTACGCCCCATTTTCACAGAGCATGGCTCATTTCATTTAGCGCTAAAAAGGATTTAGAGTTAATCCTTTATCAACCTCTGTGCTGTCTGCACAACCCGATCCAGAGCGATAGTTTTTGCAGATGCATTAAGCTCCCTTTCCACAGAGTATGGCACATATACATGACAGTAACTGTCAGCCCAGTAGAAAAACAAAAATGTTCGACCTCACACAGTCTTCCCACTGTTTGTTTATCAGTAGACATAAAGCCCTATTAAGGCAACAACGCAAAGGCCAGTACTTGCCACACCAGACCTACCTGAGCCCACTGCTTTGCAGGATACAATTCCCCATGTTATAGTCTTCACCCCACAGACTAGAGTCTTCACAAGTCCTCGACAATCCGTTACAGAGTATGTATTATACTGACTGGGTGTCACACCAAACCTGTTTTGTGACATCTGAAAAGAAAGGTAAAATTGGAATATCCTTAAAAGTCTGTCCAGTCCAAACTGTATTAAGCAGTACCTAAGGGACACCCCAAATGTGCTTTCTTAACACAATTACTTGTTTAGCACAGGATCATTTCAACACGCTGGTCTTTTTCTGGAATCTTAATCTGTGGTTGCCTAATACTGGTTGCTGGGTAAATTGAGCTGGCCATGATGAGTGGTTTTACTGTATCTATTTTTCAGAAATGGTGGTCACAAAGATTCAGATACATCTATCCTCGTTTTCAGCCAATTTTCAACTAATTTATTACCCATTTCATCTTTACTTTATGACACTATAATCATTCTTGTATCTTCATGTCAAATATTGCCCTTGACAGCTGCAAGGTTGCACAGATCACGATGGAAAGAACATGCATTTTATTTTTTGGCAGCCTCCAAAGAAGTCACTGTTGTCGTTTCCGGTTTCAAATGAGGACGAACCCTTTGAGTTTCTCTATCCCTTTCACTAGATATATATTTGTAATTTATCTATGTCAACACAGCTGACCTAGTTCTGGGTCATTCTACACATTTTCAAATTTAAACAGCATTTCTTTCTCTCTAGCTGTAAGGATGGATCTTTAATGAAACAATCAATTAGATTACAAGTACAGAAAGCAATGGAAATCTGGGCAACATCTGTACAACAGAAAGTCTGGGAACAATGTGTAGATTGTAATTTGGTGTTTCTACCCTATTTGACACATGTAAAGTAAAGTCAGTATTTTCCAACAGGAGATAATTATAATATGTAAAGTATTTCAAATAAGTTTTGAATCATCATTCCCTTGGAAAAAGGTGAAGCAGAAGAACTGCTGCAAATTGATTATTCAATGGAAACAAAAAAATTCATGGATCATTAGTTTGTCAGCAACTTAGAATAGAACATGAAACTATAAACTGTTGACTACACTAACCTTGTCATCTTTATTAAGAGAAGAATCCTTGATCTCTGTTGACACACTACCCAGGGGTTGTTTTATGTCAGTTGGAGTTTCTGGTGCAACTGTGGGTGTGGATGGTACACTGGAAACAGTGGGAGTGGTAACTGAAGGAACTTTCACTTCAACCGTGGCTTTGTTCACACCATCCTGGGTGGTTGGTATTTGATTAGGCTGCTTTTGACTAAAGTGACATAAGGACATTCTGTGTTCTTAATCCTGTCTTCATTTATTTCTTAACATTATACCAACCAATCCCATTCTTACCAAGAAGAGGATATTTGTTTTTTTCTGTGAAAGATCAAAGTTTATTTCACTGAGTAAAAATAATCTGTAATATTTCCAGAGCGGTGCAGCTATAACTGAAAATATTACCGTATAATAGGGCCGTCATGATATACCGGTATATTGAAATTGAAACATACCGCGATACAAACTTCACGTACTGTTTTTTTGCGATATTTTCTAGTTTCGATGTATTTTCGGTTTATTTTGATCTGGTCATTTCTAAAACGTCGCGGTCATGCAAACGCTTATCACTATTATAAATTGTAGTGTGTATGAAAGTAAACTAGCAGCCTGTTGTCTATGGGATGGTTACGTGTACCAGTTTAGTATGAAAGCAGACTAGGGCATACTTGATTCGTGATTGTCAATATTTCATGGTCACAATCAATTCAATCCAAATCACGCCATGCCGAGTCTCCAACGTGATGTTTAAAACATCAAAAGTTACAGATTTTTAAAAACAGGAATACAAGAATAAAATTCATTAATACAATAATTAAATTAATGGAAAATGTGTGCAAATTAAACTGAAGTTTTTTCGTGTAATACTACTTGATTGCATCTGCATTTTCTTAATTGAGTATGACCATATCAACAATGGCTGCCAACGCTAATGCTAAAGATGCGACCGAGGACGGTTACGGTAAAATACCAAATGAGAAGGTAAAATCCAATATTTGGAATCACTTTTGTTGAGACTGGGTGATTTATCTGATTCACCTTCACTTCTTTTTGGAAGAATTAAATCTGAATTATGAATAGCAAAGGTATTTTTTAAGAAAAATATTAATTTTAACATGGACGCAATATATTGTGGTATGTATCGCAATACCGTTTCTGTGTATTGCAATATATTGTGGTACACTTAAGGCGTATCGTGACATCCCTACTGTATAATGTTCACAAGATGAAATAAATTTTGACCTTTTATCGAAAAAAAAAAATGTACATATATATTCTATTCATTACATGCTTCTAACCCCTTTTTTGCTGGGGCTTATATATATTCTATTCATTACATGCTTCTAACCCCTTTTTTGCTGGGACTTACGAAGTACAGGCGAGCTCTCGGTATTTACATACCAGTGAGTTCATCAATTGGTAAGTTCACCAGTCAAAACAGTGAAATTATCAAATCATAATCCATCTTTATTTCCCAATACACTACCAAAAAGCATGAAATAATAAAAACTCTTCTCCAGACAATGTTTTCAAGTTGAAACCATTTACTGATGACATACTGAATTTGGTTAAAATAAAGGAATTTGTATTTGAAAGGGTAGAAAACATTGTGAGAAAATGTTTTCACAAGCATTTTTTCCTTTCCTCATAGCATTTAAAAACCTTTTTTTGTCTGGTTCCTTACAACTTGGGATTGTTTGATTATGAATTTAGTGGGAAAGCCTTTGATGACATTAGGGGCATAGATAAAGATGCTGGTAACGAGAATTCTCTCCCTTTCCAACAATATTTTCTACACTTTTGAAGACAAATCATTTGCACCATATTTTAAACTGTTGTCTTCAAATACTTGCACAACATATTAATTGAAACATCCCTCATTTTGTAAAAAGTTTAAACTTTTGATTTTTTACTTTCTTCCTAATTTTATCTTGAATTTTTTCTAATTAAATACTTCTGGAAGACACCCTTTTCCTGCTTGCAGTAGAACATTCTTGGAAACATTGTGTCAATAGGGACATGAATCACATGATTATTTGGAAAGGTACTAACTATGGTAAGTGTATAATGCAAATGACTGCGTAATGCAGGTGACTGTTAAAACAGGTTTACATACCATTTGGACATTATCTGGGGAAGCTGTATTTTAGCAATGGTTTTAAATTTGAGAACAAAAACTTCCAACATCCTCATCAATAACTCTCGACCCTGGAAAAAAAGAAGAAAAGATCAACAGTATACAAAAATATCAAGGTACAAAATGCAATACAATAAAGCAAACTGCCACTTAATAAAATAAAAACATATATAATTATGCTGATTAACATGACATGCAGAATAATTCCACTCAAAATGTTAGACTCAACCAAACTGAAGGCATTTGCAGACAACAAAATAAATGTGGCTAAACAGCCAGCATTTGTCTTTGAAAGGGAAGAAAGCACTGTTGAAAAAGGAGAAAATGCTGGTTATCAGTATTTTCTCCTTTTCCAACAATGTTTCAAAAAAATGTCTTACACATGGTCATTAAATCCCCATGTTCGATACTGTTAAAATTTGAATCAATAATGTTTCACAACCTTAACCGAGCCAAAATTTTTCAGTTTGGCTTTCTTGAAATGATCATTTTTAATTTATAATCACTCTATTTTCGATATAAAATATGTAAAGTTATATGCTGATAGTGAAAATCTATAAAAATAAAAAAAACACACATTCAAATACTTAGTTTAAATGAATTTTAACAAATTCAGCAGTAGAAAATTCAGTAAAAGTATTTCTCTTTTTCTGTTCATTCATTACATCAGTTTGATTTTCTTCATTACTGTGTAAGTAGCATCAGCCTTGTTCTACCTTGATATTTACATAACTGTGTAAAAACCATTAGCCTTGCTTTACCTTGATATAAACATAACTGTGTGAGTAGAAATAGCCTTGCTTTACCTTGATATTTAAATAACTGTATAAGTAACATAAGCCTTTCTTTACCTTGATATTTACATAACTTTGTAAGTAGCATTAATCCTGTCTTACCTTGATATTTATATAACTGTATAAGTAGCATAAGCCTTTCTTTACCTTGATATTTATATAACTTAAACCATGTAAGTAGCATTAGCCTTGTCTAACCTTGATATTTACATAACAGTATAACTAGCATTAGCCTTGTCTTACCTTGACGTTTACATAACTGTGTAAGTAGCATTAGCCTTATCTAACCTTGACATTTACATAACTGTATAACTAGCATTAGCCTTGTCTTACCTTGATATTTACATCACTGTATAAGTAGCATTAGCCTCCTCTTACCTTGGTATTTACATAACTGTACAAGTAGCATTAGCCTTTCTTTACCTTGGTAATTACATAACTGTACAAGTAGCATTAGCCTTGTCTAACCTTGATATTTACATAACTGTATAAGTAGCATTAGCCTTGTCTTACCTTGATATTTACATAACTGTATAAGTAGCATTAGCTTTGTCTTACCTTGATATTTACATAACTGTGTAAGTAGCATTAGCTTTGTCTTACCTTGATATTTACATAACTGTGTAAGTAGCATTAGCCTTGTCTTACCTTGATATTTACATAACTATCAATTCTTAGCCTGCTTTTCACTGCAAGCAAAACTCTTCTTGCAGCATTCTAGATTACTTTATGCCAGATCACAAAATTGCACATTTACCATTATTGAAACATTAGCAGATGCCATGACATGTATGGCTAAAATAAAAAGTTTAGTCTTGAAAAAAGGTTAAAAAAAAAAGGGAGGAAAAGTGGACACCAGCATTTCAGTGTTTTCCCACAATGTTTTCGAAATTCTTTTTTTGTAGGGTAGCAAAAACATAATGATTTTTTTGTAAAACACAAAATGCCTACATTTCCATTTTCTTGTTCACTTTTCTGTCGAATACACTCCACAAGGTTTAGCAGCAGTTTACATGACATTGTCTGTATACTACTAGGTAAGGACTCATCATGGACATTCTTGGAGAAGAGATTCACAGCCATAGATAGCTCTGTCATTGGTAGAGACTGTCTCACATGGTGTACCAAGTCCGCAAGTGTGCTATAGGCCAATGGTCTGAATAAACAATCAATTCTAAACCTGTCTTTACTCCTTGGCAAAACTTAAGACAAGTCTATCCTGCATAAGATATATACTCTTCTGACTAGCAAAATTATTTGGAGGAAATATGTTTGTTATTCCTTACCAGCAACAAAATTCTAGACATAAGTTTGAAAGCATTCTGCAGACAAAAAGTTAAGTATGGCTCAATTGATGAATTTAGTCTCTGAAACTGTAGAAAACATTGTCGGGGAAAAAAAAAAGAAGAAAATACCCATGGCAAGCATTGAGAAATAACCTAACTTCCCTAACTTAAATGAGTCTAACTTGAAAAATTAAATCTGGTAAAATGTCCTTTAACACAGGCATCAAATGATCTTCTAGAGCCCCTGATATATGGGTTATAATTAGCTATTATCATATTGTGTGAGAATCAAAATCTGTAAAGTTTCCAGGGTCTGTATTCACCAACCATTCTAAAGAATATTCTTAGTCTTATTCTCAAGAATTTTCTATATTTGAAAGTAACACAAGTTCTGGCTGGCTAAACTATTTGATTTGGCTAAACCATTTGAGTTTTGCCAATCAGACCATCTGTTAGTTTCTAAATCTAGAATATGACAAAGAATATTCTTAAAAATGGTTGGTGAATACAGGCCCAGATATCGAATATCAAAAAAGGAAACATATGACCTTTCTTTTTTTTCTCTTTCATTGAGCTATGACAAAACCATGTCTTTCAGCCAGTAAGAGCTCACCAGTGTTGAAGAGAGCAACTAAATCAAAACATACTTCTATGAAAAAAGTTCTTATACCTGAGAGATTCATAAGTTGTCCATCCATTACCTATCAGAATAGTCTCATCAAAAAGCTTGTCTATAACATTCACAAACTCTGAAAACACAAATAAATGAGATATGCTCGTGAAAAGGGGGCTTAATGCATCTGCAAAAGGTATTGACCAATGTCAGGCTGTGCAGGCTGACATGGGTCCAAACTTTCTGCTATTTGTAAATGTTCTGCATGGCAACTGACCATTCTACCATCCAATCCAGTCGATTGTTTAGCCAAGTTTCAACAATGCAGGTAAAGTCCCCTCTTAAAAACAATGCCGAAAAACGAGAAAATGCTGGTAACCAGCAATATCTTCTCGAACAATGTTTTCTGCCCTTTCCAAGACAAGTTTCCAACTTCATCTGGTAAAGGTTTGAGTAGATATGTCATATAAAACAACTTTAACACATAGAGCCACTTCCTATCATACCCTTTACAGTTACAGGACAGAACTTGACTCATTACCTAACAACAAACTTGTAGAATTATTTAAATTGAAAGCATTATGAAGACAACAAACTAAATGTGGCTCCGGTAATTGTAATTACCCTCAAATGGGCAGGAAACATGATGGATAAACGAGAAAATACTGGATACAGGCACTTTCTTTTTTTCCTAAAATGCCCTTAACTCTTTCCCACACTACAGAATTATAGACTTGCTAAATGTGAAAAAAAATTTAGATGACAAACACAATCATGACTCAAAAGACCCGATATGTCTTCATAAGGGTAGAAACCATTGTAAGTAAAAGGAGAAAATGCTGATTTCTCGTGTTCCCACAATGTTTTCAGAAGATTCCTTCCTCAGGGTCCTCCGTTTTGCACAGGGCTAAATGTTATCTTTTTTAGGGTCATTAAAACAGGACTGATGAAGGGCTATCCGGATCCACCTGCAAAAACCACTGATCTTGGATTCAAACTATCGTTTGGTAAAGGATTAACTCTTTCCCAAACAAGCCCTGGTTTTCACGTGTCTGCAGTACAAGTCTTTTGAAAACACTGTGGGAAAAGGAGAAATTGCTCGTAACGAGCAATTTCTCCTTTTCCCACAGTGTTTTCTACCCTTTTTGATAACTTTCTGCCATTTTCATCAAATTTAAAATTGTTGTCTGCAAACTCTTTCAGTTTGGACCAGTCCAAAATTTGGCGTTTGGTAAAGGATTAAGTGGTATACATCCATACCTGAGACTATTTCTAGACCTAAGTTTCAACAAACAACCTATACAGGACTCTTCAGAATGCACATCACATTTAGCCTGTACTTACTATGTCTAAGATCTGTAGCCAGAATATGTTTAGCTGCAATCAACAATTCCTTTCTCAAGTGTGCAACCTCCTGAGGACATAGAGACAGCAAGCTCAGATGGCCTTGAACCATTTTCTGGGAGTAGATCTGCACTTGTTCCTATAGAATACAATAATGTAAGTCTATAAATGTACTTGGCAACTACATTTGCTTTTGCAGACAATGTAATTCAAGATCAGACTGCACAAATCATGCAGTCTGATTCATGATGTACACTGTCTGCTTTGTTAACATTTTCTAGCCAGAAAAGCACTGAAATTGTGATAATGTACAATGTCCTGCAATTCCTTCTTAAACCTTTACCAGACAACCCCAAGTTTTAATGACCCTGAGAAAGAAGGCTTTTGAAAATATTGTGGGAAAAGGAAAAAATGCTGGTAACCAGCATTTTCTCCTTCTCACACACTGTTTTCTACCCTTTCAAACATAAATTTCAAATTTTGGGGCATATTTATTTTGTCGTCTACAAATGCTTTCAATTCAGTCGAGCCAAACATTTTATAGTCCATTTTGTAATTTTGACATTTCAAAAGAAGAGATAACATTTCTTTGACCCTATGACAATTTATGTACTTAACCCATTACAAAACTTCAACATTATGGCCCTGTCCACGTATCCTTGCCTGGGTCAATAAACATGGAATTGATTGGATAAAAGGGATGTTTTTACAAAATTAGACCACATTGTCCTGTTATTTGCCATTGTTCTTACCAAGACAGTTTTAGAATTGAGCTGCAATAATAGTTTGCATTTGCAAAGAAAACAGTGGATTATAAGGTCTGAAAGCTTGCATAACCAATTAGGACTGCTGCTACATTGCAACACAACAGGCTTGTACTTTCAAGATCATCATAAATTACAGCATATTGAAAGATTTAAGATTTTATTGTAATTGGTCATATTAGGCAGATTTTTTCCACATTTTTTAACCCAAAATGTCAAATAGATTCATCAGTGAATTAACCCTTAAACTGCTACTAGTGACTTAAAGACCTTTTGCGGACATTGTAGATCAAGCGTAGACTGCAAAAAACATTCAATCTGATCTTAGATCTACACTGTCTGTTAAGGAGATATTTTTCTCCATAAAATACCTTAGAAATAGCAAAAGTTTGGTTTATACTATCTGCATGAAAGTTTCATTTAACTTATTTAGCATGTTAGCTTGAATTAGTACAATGATGTTATGTCTGATCTCATAAGAATTGATAGAATCATCAATTGCAAAACGACAATACAATCATTTAATTTTTTTCATTCAATGTATTGGTCCACTTTCTTTATGCTTGCAAAGAAAAACGTATTTAGTAGTTTTTATGTGTTTTTACAAGAAACTTTGATTGATGCAAAAAATCTAAATACACCTTTTTTACAGATCTACATACATGATAAGAGAAAAAAAAAAACAGAGACAGAGGACAACATTTACCTGAAATATCCTGACAATATAAGCCAGAAAAGACAGTGTTTTTATTTGTGCTGCAACAAAATCTACAAACACCTCCTTATTAAATGCTGGATGAGCCCTGAAAACATGAAAGTACAGAAGTGAGCTTTCTATAAATTCAAGCTTTCAATGGGAGAATACATGTAGTCTGTGTTTCATATCTAATCAAATTGAGCCATGCTCTGGCTAAAGGGGGCTTAATGCATCTCTGCGATCCATTATACCAAGTAAGTCATCACATAATTATGGGTCCACAAATTCATTTTTTTTTTTTTTTTTTTTTTTTTTTAACAACCAACTGAATCATGAGGTAGACTGGTCCTTTGACATGAAGAAACTGCGCAGACTGACATGGGTTGACACTTTTTGCAGATGCATTACACTTCCTTTCCACAGAGCATGACTCAATTAGAGAAAACACTAGAAACGTGAACTTCATAACAATATAGAAACAGTTCTCTGAGGAATGGTCCTATCATATGCAACAGAATAAGAGAAAACTCCATAAGGTAGAACTAACAATAAGAGAATGGTAACCTCAGTAAAGTGAACTCAGTTCCATATTCATATCAGAGAAAATTCAATTAACAAAAAATAAAAAAGAATGTTAAATTAGAAGAAGGCTAGTTCTATTTCATAATCAATTAAATTACAGAAATTTTGATAAACATGCACGAACAACCAGAGAATATACCCTCATTACCATAGTATTCCTTGTTTTGTATTCAGTCAAATTTACATCCACAGAAGAAGTTGTATAAATACAATAAAATCATTATCTCAACTCTAAAACCTGTCCTTTTTGAAAAGAATCTAAAATTATACTAAACAATTACCACCCAATAATGATTTTATTATTTTTTGTATTGCAACAGACCATTTTCAAAAACAGTGTAGCAAAAAGAGAGGTTGCTCTCAACATACATTATTTGAGTAAGTATGAACCCTTTCCCACACAATGCCGACTTTTAACAGTGCTGAAGAACAGGGCTTTTGAGAACATTGTGAGAAAAGGAGAAAATGCTGGTTACCAGCTTTTTCTTCTTTTCCCACCATGTTTTCTACCCTTTCACATAGAATTTTCAGCATTTGAGCTACATTAAATTTGTCATCTGCAAATGCTTTCAATTTGGCCAAGTCTAAAATTTTGTTGTCTGGTGAACAGTTACTGCCTCACACCATAGATTTATTTTGATTATCGATATTTTACTCCTGTGTTTTCTACTTAAAGATACATCCTTACAGCCAGAAAGAAAAAACACTGTTACAATTTGACAGACTGAAGAATGATTCAGAATTTTGTCTGCTGTGTAGTGAAGCTAGATAAATTACCAATACATATGATGTAAGGGATAAATAAATACATATATCAGAAATCTTAGATTTAAAACCAGAAACATTACAAGAGAGATTTCTTTGAAGGCCTCCAAAAAATGAAATTCATTTTCTATCAGTCGTAATCGAAGCAACCTTGCAACTGTTAGGGGCAACATTTAGCATTAAGATACAAGAATGATAATAGTTTGATAAAATAAAGATGAAATGGCCCGCAACATGCAAACTGAGACCTTCGGACATTTGCGTAAAGTGTCATCCCGGATTAGCCTGCCCAGACTAATCCGAGACAGCATTTTACGACTACAAGAGATTTCTTCATACAGTAGACTTTCATGAAACAGAAAATCACACACAGGAAATGTTGTTTCGGGTTAGTCATAGACTGCACATGCTGATCTGGGTCGACACACTTTTACGCGTATGTCTGAAGGCCCCTTTTCGTGTGTTGCATGCCAAATGGGTTAAAAACTGTCTGAATACATGTATCTCTTAAAGTTGTCAGTAGGGTGTCATGAATTAAAAGAAGTTGAAACATTACCTATGCTGAGGTTGTGGCTGTAATGTGATTGTGTTCATAATGAGTGGTATGAAATTGGCAACTTCCTGATGAACATTGGGCTTGTAAAGTTGGTACATCAACACCACAATGATGGGCAAGTCTGCTAACACTTTCAGTGATAGAACACCTCTTGGAATGATGTTATACTGTAACACAAATTGTACGAGAAATATTCATATTTGCCTATGTATTGCAGGTGTAACTTTAAATATGATAGTCATACAGCAAAGATCTTATGAATCTAGTAACCTCCCTCAGTACACAACTAACATAACATTGTTTTTGATCAAACTACCCAAAGAATGAAAAAACATGTTTACTGGAAACAAAGTAAGCATAAACATGGCAGATCACTGATGCCTCGAAATTAATATTAACATTTCTCTGTAAGCTGTGAACATGGACATTAAGTATCGAACCAACTCTTACAAACATTTCTTTACCATGACCTTGACCTTTGACCTACAGACATAATTGTAGCACATAATACTTTGTCTGTACACTGTTACATGGTTGATATTTCTACAAAGTTAGCCTGAAATTCATTTAGAATGAAAAATGTGACAGGCTGGACAAGAAAATAAATCCCAAAATTTCAATTTTTAAACGTATGTAACCTTACAATGACCTTGACATTTGACCTACTGGCATGGTTCATGCACATGAACATCATCTTTAAGTAATTGACAATTCTGAACAATTATACTGAAATTTATTTAAAAATAACTTATAGGTCAAACACAAAGCCTCAAAATTTTCCCTTTTTAAACATATTTGACCTTGGCATGGCCTTGGCCTTGATCTTGACCTGCCCACATCATTCTTGTGTGTATGTGGTTGACATTTCTGAAAATCTAGACTGAAATTCAGCCATAAATAAAATAGTAAAAGGCCAACCCAAATACCACCCCACAAATATATTTGACGTTGCTGTGACCTTGACCTAGGACCTATCAGCATGACTCGTGCTAATGACACATTGTTTTGATGTTGCTAACATTTAAGCAAAGCTAAATGTAACTTAAGTAGTACAGCCCAGACACAACAACTGCACTGACAGATAGACTGATAGACAGACGGAAAGAAGAGACTGACATGGTTCTTACTTAAGACATACTGTCTTTTTGCAGTTAATAATTCTGCACAATTTGTTCACAATTAATAAAGTTAAAGCCCCCTCCCCCCAAAATTGAAAAGTTGCATTTATTACACATTTGACCTTGCTGTGACCTTGACGTTTGACCAGTGACCATTGTTCTTTCACATGGCACATTGTCTTTTGGTGATTGACAATTCCTCCCATTCATAATTAAAAACATTACAGGCAGGAAACAGCAATATCCCCCCCCCCCACACACACACAGAGTTTCTCTTTTTAGACATATTTGGATCTAGCTATCACCCTCGATTAACTCTTTACCAGACAACAAAATTTTGGACTTGTCCAAATTGAAAGCATTTAAAAATGACAATTAAAAAAATGGCTCACATGATGGACTTTGTCTGTGCTAGGGTAGAATAAAATTGTGGTAAATGGAGAAAATGCTTGCTAGCAGAATTTTCTACATTTGCCCCAATATTTTTAAAGGCCTCTGTCCTCAGTGTTACAAAAACACAGTAATGTTGGTAAAGGGTTAAAGGAAATCCATCTCAAATGTTTGTCAGTAATGCTAGAATTATGGTCATTTCAAGCTCAAAGGTCCATGAAAGCCAAATAAACTTTGAAACACTAGAGAACTGATGTCATAATTTGGTCTGAACCAAAATTCACATACATGAGCAAAACAAACATTTGACTCACAGATACACTCTGATTGTCGGCATTCTTTTTGTCTGTCATTATAGTGGTCACAGTGAATGTCTCCTGTAGTAATGCTTCCACATTGATTTCCGTCACATCCTTCACCTTGATTTGGGACCTGGGCTCAAATATTTTGTTCAGATGGCCTGGTAGACTGGTGTAGATCTGATTGACAAACTTCAAGAAATCTTGTATCTGAAACAAGAGGAACATTGTATATCTATCAAAGTTCTCACAAAACTTTCCATCACTAATTGAAACAATTTTGTAACTGTCAGCATGGCCTGGAAAGTACCATCTTTACAATGTGAAACAGACCAATAGCTTGTTACAAGTAAATTCTCTTTTTCCTTCAAAGGTTTACAAGAAAAAATAATAACTTCTGTGGCATAAACTGTCAACTCTGTCTACAGACCACCTGTCTTTACTATGTACCAGACAACAAAAATTTAGCCTTGTCCATATTGAAAGTATTTGCTGACAACAAGTTTAATGAAACTCAAAAGATGAAATCTGTCCTTCATAGGGTAGAAAGTATTGCGGAAAAATGGGTACCGACATTTTCTCCTTTTCCCACAATGTTTTCAAAAGCCTCTGTCCTCCATGTTCATAGTGAGGTTTGTGTGGTAAAGGGTTCAGTAAATAACCACTTTACGAGACAACTTGTTGGACTCTACATCCTTTCCAAAATTAACATAATAGAACTTGCATAAGAGGACCACCTGCTATACTAGACCACTTTTCTTACTTTACCTTGTGCTGTCTCTAAATACAGGTTTGACTGTTAATCATTGTTTAAATTCATCTGTTGCTGTAGCTTTTTACTTTACCAGTTTGATATCTTGGATACTCCACAAGTATCTAGTAGGAGTTTATGCCTTTATTCTGAGAAATGTCCTCCATTTGCCACAACATTTCCTTGAGATAGTTTGCTGCATATACCCTGTTTCTCTCTTTATCAGGCAAGTTTTTTGTATTTTCCATCAAACAACTTTTAAAAATATTGTGACAAGTTTTACTTTTGCCAAAGGATTTTATCATGCTGTCACTTATTAAACCTTGATGCATGAGAATTTACGATATGTTACAAAGGTATTTACAGCGTATTTTACTGAAAATTCTTTTCAAGAGATAAGAAGTTGAGTGTCTACAAGCAGTAGTAACCTGAGGTTCTGGAAAAAGGAAATGAAGTTCTTACCTCATCATTCATTTGGGGTCTGTACTGTTTGTGGAGCTCCATAATTATCTTTAAACACACCAATACATTTTCCTCATTCTCTATCTGAAAAATAAGAGATGAGTAAATAGATAAAATGGAAGCATGATTAATTTTCAATGATCAAATTCTATTTGCTGACTTGTTTCAACAAACCCACAAATATTAGTGAGTCATGCTCTGTAAAAGGCAGCTTAATGCTCTTGCAAAAAGTATCAAACCATATCAGTCTGTGAAGTATGTGCAGGCTGACATGGTTTGAAACTTTCTGATATTTGTCAATTTTCCACATGTTTAAGAACTATTCTACTGCAGGATTCAGTATGTTATTAGACAAGATGCATTTTATAGATCTATAATTATATGACTTGCATGGTATAATGCATCACTGAGAAGCATAAAGCCCCCTTTAGCCAGAGCATGGCTCATTTTCAGTAGAGAACTGCTAAGAAAGAAGATCCAAATAACTGCAGCTTCATTCTTGCTTTTGTTTCCATATACTGTTTCAGCAAAGTCAACTAAGCAGATCAAAATCAGATTGCATGGTCAGTGAAGCCTGATCTTGATCTTCACTTAATACAAAGGCAACAATACACTTAGATTCAATTCAGTGCATTTTCATGCTTGATTTTGTTTATAGTGTTTCAGTAAAGCGGACAGTGCAGATAAAAGACCAGACCACACTTTTTGAACTGTCTTATTTTGATCTAAACTAGCCACAAAGGCAACCAGAGTTTTGAGAGGTACTTAAAGGGTGAATGTCATCAAACAATGACCTAACATTAAGTTTTTCCATCTTCTTCAAGAGATATCATTTGACAATGAGATAGCTATGGCAAAACCTCAGCATTTTGTTCGAAGGCAGCATGCTAAAAAAAGTCTGCCAAATGTAAGTATTCATGTCTTCACTTTTTTCTTCGCGTTCAAGGTGTTATCTCTCCACCAGATGAAAAAAATTATTTTATACAAGACAAATCATACATGGCTCCAAACATGGGATTGGACTTTGAAAGAGTAAAAATTGTTGCAAAAGCGGAGAAAATTTTCTGCTTTTCGGATAATGCATTTAAAACACTTATACCTGAGGGTTTTTAAAACACATGATTGTTTTGTACTGCATTTAATTCCTTTACCCAATGATTTCATGTTTACACAACCCATAGAAGTCTTTTGAAAACATTGTGGGAAAAGGAGAAAATGCTGGTACCAACATGTTCTCCTTTTCACATAATGTTTTCTGCTCTTTTAGACACGAATTCCATCATTTGGGCAACATTTGATCTGTTGTCATCAACTGCTTTTATTTTGGACAAGTCTTAAAATTTGTTGATTGATAAAGTGTTAAAGTGATAACAACTGTAGATAATGATATTAGGCAGGCTCATAAATACTTACTTTGATAAGTTTAAACATCAATGAGAGGATCTGCTGCACATACTTCTTCAGATGTTCATTACTTGGAATTCTATGAATGATTTCTAAGAGAAGCTTCCTAAGTTGCTGCAATATAGGTAAATATACAAATATATCTTTTCTTTTAAAGATACATCAATAGAATGATGTACTCGTTTTCATCCAGCTTTTAACCCATTTCATCTTTATTTTATCTAACTATAACCATTCTTGTTTATACCAAATATTGCTCCTCATGGTTGCATAGATTACAATTTATAGAAAATGCATATCATAAAATGCATATCATTTTCTTGAGGTCAGGCCATCAAAAAACTAGAAGGCCCTGAAGGGCCTGAATATGCTCTACTGGCAGGGACCAAAATCCAACCCAAACTACAAGCTTAATCCCTTAAACAGGAAATGTAAATTTTCAACAAAAAAAAAATGGCTACTTTTCCCACATTGTTTCTTGGATTTTTTTTCAAAATCAATAGGATTCAAGCTGTTGATGAGACAAAACAACTGGGTGAATTTCACAAAAATCTGATTACAAATGCAGACTTTATCATGTAAACAAGAATTGGAAATTTTCAACATGAAATGGCTACTTTTCCCACATTGTTTCTTCAATTTTTTTTTCAAAATCAATGGGGTTGAAGGTACTGATGAGATAAACAAACTGTGTGATTTTCATGAAAATCTGACCAGAAATACAGACTTTATTGCGTAAACAAGAACAGAAAATTTAAATTTTCAACTTTAAATGGCTACTTTTCCCATACTATTTGTTGGATTTTTTTCAAAGTCGATAGGATTGAAGCTATTGATGAAATAAACAAACTGTGCAAGTTTCATGAAAATCTGAAGTTATTTGCAGACTTTATCGCGTAAACAAGAACTGGAAATTTTCAACTTGAAATGGCTACTTTTCCCATACTGTTTGTTGGATTTTTTTCAAATTCAATAGGGTTGAAGCTATTGATGAGATAAACAAACTGTGCAAGTTTCATGAAAATCCGGCAACAAATGCAGACTTTATCACGTAAACAAGAAAAAGACTAACGGACGGACAGACGGACGGACAGACAGACGGACGGATGGACGACGGAAACCCCGCCATGACATAAGCTCTGCTGGCTTTCAGCCAGTAGAGCTAAAAATCACTAGAGATGTTTCCTGTTTTAATTTGAATACTTCCAATATAATACGTATCTATCCCTTACACCATGTATGTATTAATTTAACTATGTTTACATAACTGACTACATTCTTAACCAATCTACAGTATGTCTAATTTTAACAGCATTTATTTCTCTCTGGCTGTAAGGATGTATCTTTAAAAATGGCAGTTCAACCTTCTTAACCTAACTTGGACTAACCATAGCAAGATGGCAGGTATTTGAAAGATGACATGCAACTTTCATCAATTTAGTTTAACCCTATCCCAAACGACAAATTCTGGACTGGTCCAAATTGAAAGAGTTTGTAGATGACAATTTCAAATTTGATGAAAATGGCAGAAAGTTATCAAAAAGGGTAGAAAACACTGTGGGAGCAATTTCTCCTTTTCCCACAGTGTTTTCAAAAGACTTGTACTGCAGACACATGAAAATCAGGGCTTGTTTGGGAAGGGTTAATTTTTTCATTCCTTGACCCTTTACCAAACAATCCCGAGTTTTAATGACCCCCATGGAGGGATGCTTTTGAAAGCATCATGGGAAAAGGAGAAAATACTGGTAACCAGCATTTTCTCATTTTCCCATAATGTTTTCTACCCTTTAAATAATGGGGTCAATATTTGAAAGGTTAGAAAATATTGTGGGAAAAGAAGTATACGCTGCTCTTCTCATCAAGCTTTTAAATCCTTCATCAGCAGGGTTGTTACAAAACATGATTGTTTGATAAAGGGATAAATATTTTTTTTTTAACACTGATTTTGAAACAAGTTCTTACAACTTTTATTAATCAATCTTGACAATTGCTTCCCAGAAGCCTTCACCAGTACCAGCACCATGTTCTGGATAGCTCCCAAGTTCGACCTCACTCATCACAGGGTTCATAATTGAGAACCTTTGATGTGAGAGGTGATTCCCCCCTCCCCTACACCAGTGTCTCACACACTTTCAGCAGTATATGTAGAGGATCTTACATAAGTGTTTATGCATTATCATTTTTTTCAAATGAGATGACTAAAATGTATCACACGAGCCTTGGCGAGCATCAAATACATTTTAGTCAACAAGTTTGATACCAATAATAATACATAAACCCTCATGTGAGATTCTATTTATCACATAAAACGAATGAAGACCAAAAATATCCTGCATCATCACCTTTAGCCTATACACCATTCTCGGGTCCATGTTTAAAGTTGTAGTTTGGTTTCAAATGTGTACACTAAAAAGTAGGATGAAATAGTTTCTATAGGGGGGCAAATCCACCTATTTCTGCATTTCTGTTGATTTTAAAAAACTTTTGCTGCATTTTTTGGTTTGTATTAAAAATGAAACTCAAAAATTTTACATGTATATGTCTTAGCAAAAATGACATCATTTTCCATGAAATGGCGTAGTAGTACAAATTCCAGCACATGTTGTGGCTGGTTTCTCCTGCTTCACACTCATGACTAGAAACTGATCAGAACTGGGACCCAAAAAATGATAATACACTTGTGTAATATAAAAAATAAGTCATGGGTTTAATACACTGCCAGAGGGGGTTTTATGCGATTAACAGTTATATCATGCTGACACTTCCACAATTCATCAATTGATTGATTATATGGTGTTCAATGCTATTTTCAACATAAGTTATGATGCTGTGGCCAGTGCACCTATCCATGCTTCCCTGGAAGTTCTTTTACCAGTGCTTTGCCCAATACTCTTCCCAAGCCACTTGCTGCTTTCCCACAAAACCTTTGTCTAAATAATAATAAGCAGTGAGAAAGGGATGATCCTGTTGCAATGATTATCATCAATCCTCGGAGAGAATTTGGCAAAGCTGTGGGTTAGAACCAGCTTCCCCCTATTCTGAAGTTCTGTATGCTGCGGACTGTGCAACTGCGACTCAGCTCAGCTGCTAGTTTTCACAAGTGTAAGGCTAGTACTATGTAAAGGTTTGCCTTAACTCTTTACCAAACAACAAATTCCCAACTCTTCCAAATTGAAAGTATCAGCAAACGACAAATTCAAAAGTGATACAAATGATCCAAAGTTCTATGACAAGGTCGTTATAACTTGGGTGGTGTTCACATTAGTTGACTTATTTACACAATTTACAGAGTACTGACACAAGCCCACAGAGCTAAGTTAGTGCACTGACTTCTATGATTTAACTGAGATACTGTTGAAAAAGATATGAAACAAATGAGTGCCATAAAGTTGTTCTGGGTAAAGGCCTTATTATATTCCTTATAGTCCACAGATACTTCTTGATGGCCTTCAACAAGAAAGGAAGAAAGACTAGGCACTTACTTGCATATTCTGATCAGCAATAAACTGTGGTTCCCCTTCCTCTAATATCTTCATAAAGACTCTCAAGGCATCAGCAAGGAATTGTGGGTATTGAGGGGATGACACCACCGTCTGTGAACAAAGACTTTCTAAATATAAACCTTCGGAGGACCAATCACTTATAAATAACTGTTACTGCAGTGTATATTAAGATCAGACAGCACATTAATTTGTAGGATGATCTCAATTTTAAAATTCCTGGCCTAAACATAGTATTGAGTTTGCAAAATCTTTAACCTTTAACCCTTTAACACACAATCCCGACTTTTAACAAGCCTGAGAAAGAAGCCTTTTGAAAACATTGGGAGAAAAAAAGAAAATGCTGGTAACCAGTAACCAGCATTTTCTCCTTCTCTCACAGTTTTCTACCCTTCCAAAAATGAATTTCAATTTTTCAGTCACATTTATTTTGTTGTCCGCAACAGTTTTACTGCTTTCAATTTGGACTAGTCTACAACTGTGTAATTTGGTAAAGGGTTCACCAAATAATCCAGCATTTCAACAACCCTGGGGGAAAGAGGCTTTTGGAAACATTGAGGGAAAAGGTTACCAGCATTTTTTCCTTTTCCCAAAATGTTTTCTACACTTTTAGACATAAATTCCAGCACCGAAGCCGCCATTAACCCTTTACCTGACAACAAAACTTTAGTCTTGTCCAAATTGAAAGCATTTTGCAGACGACATTTCAATGTGGATCAAATGGTGCAATTTTTTTTTGATAGGATAGAAAACGTTGTGGGAAAAGGAGACAATGCTGGTTACCAGCATTTTCTCCTTTTCCCACAATGTTTTCAAAAGGCTTCTTTCTCAGGGGCGTTAAAAGGAGGCATTGTGTGGTAAAGGGTTAATCTGTTGTCTACAAATGTTCTCAATTCTGACCATTCTAATATTTTGTCACGTGGAAAATGGTTAACTGCCATTGTGATATAAATTATTGAACTACTACTGTAAACAGCATCAAATGACAAATCAAAAGTGAAAGCCCAGTTGGGTAGGTAAGTGGTTAGCATATCCGACTCCTGACCTGGTGGTTGCGGGTTTTATATCCGGTTGCAACAAACATTTTTTCAAGCGATTTTTTGCCTCTCACCTCTAATGCATGCAAGACACTCAGTGGCTTGGAAAGAAAGTTGTGTCAGTACTGGTGTAAGAAAGCCAAGCAACATATGCACAGGTGCACCGGCCGCAGTGATATGATGTAAGCTCTTAAACACCCTTAAAGTCCAATACAAACTAACAAAAAAATTAAAAATTAAATCCAGATAATTTTCATCTTTCTGCCTTGAGGAGACTTAGATAATTATAAACTTTTTACAACATCAGGAAACAAGAAGGGGAAGTTCTGAAGAATTTACCTCAAAGTTTTCGCTGAGCTCCTGTGCTGCCTTAAGCTTCTTTTCTGCGACTGAAAAAAAAAGAAAAATTGTCCTAAAAATTCCAATGGCTAGGATCATCTTTTGATTACATTTTTATCTCCAATGTGTTGACTTGTACTACCTTTTGGTCTGTGTAACATTATCCCAGCAGAGAAGAGTTTGGTATGCAATGCCAGGTGCTTCAATTTTCTACATTTCCTGGTGTTTATTTTCTTTTTGTTGTTATTTAATTTTCCCAGAAAAGTGTGCGACAATGTGAGCAAAATGTTGACTTGTCCAAATTGGAACAATTTGCAGATGACAATTTAAATGTGGCTCAAATGATGGAATCTTTGATAGGGTGAAAAACATTGTGGGAAAAGGAAAAAGTGCTGGTTTCTAGCACTTCCTCCTTTTCCCACAATCTTTGCAAAGGTTTCTTCCTCACGGTAATTTAGAGTTGGGATTGTGTGGTGAAGAATTAACAGTTCTCAAGTAATATGGTCTAAACAAACATTTTTTCTTTAGGCCTTTGGGTTTCTTTGTCTTAAGTTTTCTTTTCTCTCAGAAGCCATTATAAAAATCAGTATAGTCAAGCGACTGCCTCCAGAGAATTTTCTTTACTCTTTACCACCTGACAACATATTAAGGTTGACAGATTACAATTTACTGCATTTGCAGATGCCATATTGAATTTCGACAAAAATCAATGGATTTGTCTTAGAAAGGGTTGAAAATAGTGTGGAAAAAGGAGAAAAATGCTGCTAACAAGCAAGGGTTGTGAAACATGAGGCTGTTTGGTAAAGTGCTACTAGACACTATTACTCTTCAAAGAAAACTAGTGGCCCTTGAGGGCCTGAATTGCTCTCCTGGCAGTAGTTTTGCTTTTCATCTAGCATACATTATGAATTCATGATGCAAAAAAGAAAAAGACAAACACACAAAAAATAGGAGGTGGGGGATGTTGTTGCAACTGAGTTTGAACCCACTAAGACAACAAAACTAGGCATGGTGAATTAAGCAAGTAGTGAAAAAAAATTGAAGTACAATTTCTCAAAGCCAACTGTTTAGATTCAAGCCAAATCTGACAGTGTTTCAACACTCATTGTACTAAACAATCCCAGTAGAAATGTGATTAATAATGTGGACTGTGTTGAGTAAACAATACTAGGTCATCAAATATCTGCTTTTCTTAAACTGATCGCTACATTTTCTTCATTTTTAAAAGAGTTCAATCCCTTGATTACACAAATTATCTTTGCAAGTTTTAAAAGAATTGGATCAAAAATGTTGACTTAATTGCATAAACAAGAAATGTAAATTTTTAACTTCAAATGGCTCCTTTTCCCATACTGACCGTCAATTTTTTTTTTTCAAAATCTATAGGGTTCAAGCTATTGATAATATAAAGCAACTATACAAGTTTCATGAAAATTTGCCCACAAATGCCAATGTTATCGCGTAAATAAGAAAAGGAAGTTTTCAAACTCAAATGGCTACTTTTCCAATACTGATTGTCAGATTTTTTTCAAGATCAATAAGGTTCGAGGTGTTGAAAATACAAAGCAACTGTGCGAGTTTCGTGAAAATCTGATCACAGATGCCGAGTTTATCGTAAAACAAGAAATGGAAACCAGCATTCTGACAGTATTGCATAGCAATACACAGTCCCCTACCGGCCGTATGTATCGCTGGCATAACAGTGAAATTTTTGAAGTCCAAGGCCCGTAAATGCATCAAAAAGCAGTGGAGCGGGACGAAACTCAAACTTGATGTGTAAGTCATGGTGGTTGATGTACACACCAAAAAATCAGCTCTATATGTAGCAGCATTTAGGAAAAAAGTGCAGAAAAATGTTTTATCAGTGAAATTTTGTAAGTCAAGGCCCATAAATGCGTCAAAAAGCAGTGGAGCGGGACGAAACTCGAACTTGATGTGTAAGTCATGGTGGTTTATGTACACACCAAAAATCAGCTCTATATGTGGCAGTGTTTAGAAAAAAAAGTGCGGAAAAATGTTTTATCTGTGAAATTTTCTAAGTCCAAGGCCTGTAAATGCATGAAAAAGCAGTGGAGCGGGACAAAACTCGAACCTGATCTGTAAGTCATGGTGGTTGAGTTACACAGAAAAAGTCAGGTGAATATCTACCAGCATTTAGAGAAAAAAGTCCGGAAAACTGATTTATCAGTGAAATTTTGTAAGTCCAAGGCCCGTAAACCCGTGAAAAACCAGTGGACCAGAACGAAAGTTGAACTTGATCTGTAAGTCATGGTGGTTGAGTTACACAGCAAATCTGAGATCAATACCTACCAGCGTTTAGGAAAAAAGTCTGGAAAACTGATTTATCAGTGAAATTTTGTAAGTCCAAGGCCCGTAAATCCGTGAAAAACCAGTGGACCAGAACGGAAGTCGAACTTGATCTGTAAGTCATGGTGGTTGTGTTACACAGCAAATCTGAGATCAATACCTACCAGCGTTTAGGAAAAAAGTCCGGAAAACTGATTTATCAGTGAAATTTTGTAAGTCCAAGGCCCGTAAATCCGTGAAAAACCAGTGGACCGGAACGAAAGTCGAACTTGATCTGTAAGTCATGGTGGGTGACTTACGCACCAAAACTCAGCACAATATGTACCAGCGTTTAGAAAAAAAGTCCGGAAAACTGAATTGCCGGACTGACGGACAGATGGACAGATGGACAGACGGACGGAGTGCAAACGTAAAGATCCCTTCAGCTTCGCCGGTAGGGGACTAATTATGAACTTTAAATAGCTACTTTTCCCACATTGATTGTTGGATTTTTTCAAAATGAAGAGGATTCAAGCTGTTGATGATACAAGCAACTGTGCAAATAGTTTCATGAAAATCCGATTACAGATGCTGACTTAATCACGTAAACAAGAAATGGAAATTTTTAACTCTAAATGGCTACTTTTCATATACTGATTGTCAGACTTTTTTTCAAAATCAATAAGGTTCGAGCTATTGATTAGATAAAGAATCTGTGCAAGCTTCACGAAAATCCGACCAGAAATGCAGACTTTATCGCGTGAACAAGAAATGGGAATTTTGAACTTTAAATGGCTACCTTTACCATACTGATAGTCAGATTTTTTTCAAAATCCATAGGGTTCAAGCTATTGATGAGATAAAGAAACTGTGCACGTTTCACAAAAATCTGACCACAAATGCAGGGTTTATCGCGTAAACAAGAAAAAGACTAAAGGACAAACAGACAGATGGACGACTGAAACCACGCTATGACATAGACTCTGCTGGCTTACAGCTAGTAGAGCAAAAAATAAAATGTTAGATACCCGGTAGGTGCATGTACAACATACCTGAGCCAGGCTCTGTGAAAAGGGGGCTTGATGCATCTGCAAAAAGTTTCTACCCAGGTCAGCTTGTGCAGTCCAGGCAGGCTGACCTGTGTAGAAATCTTTTGCTATTGGTCAATTTTCTACATGTCCAAGGACCAGTTTACCTCACTATTAACTCTGTACCACACAATCAGGAGTTTTAACAACTCTGTGAAAGTAGCCTTCTGAAAACCTTGTGGAAAAAGGAGAAAATGCTGGTAAACAGCATTTTATCCTTTCCTACAAGGTTTTCTACACTTTCAAAGACAATAACCATCATTTCAGCTAAATTTTTAATAATGTCCTCTGCAAATGCTTTCAATTCGGTCCAGTCCAAAATGTGGTTGCTCGGTAAAGTGTTAAGTCGGCGTTTTAGACAAAAAAAACTTTATGGATCCATGATCATGTGATGACTTGTTTGGCATCATACATCAGAGAGATGCATTAAGCCCTATTTTGCTAGAGCATGGCTTAATTATCTTACACTTAAAATCCGATACACCTGTAGTTAATGATTACAGTCAGATCTTATCAGCAAGCATCATTCAGTCTCAACTCTAACAGAATAGTTCACTACATTCTGTGAGGAGGCTGGTCAAACTAAGTTTTGATACATCACTCTGTAGAATCTAGGATAAGTTTTCCTGTCCCCCTCCATAAGCCACTTTTAAAATAATTGTGGGAAAAGGAGCAATTGTATTTAAAAAACAATCACTCGTTTATTGGACTGAGCCTGGTAGCTCTGACTAACAAACAGGATTGAAACCCACGGGCCCTTAATCTCAGCTTGGCTACATTCTTTCTCAGGATTTTTAAACATCACAGGATACATTCCTTTCAGATTCTCACTGCATAACTTTGTTATGACTATGTATATGTGGGAAAGCAGCCAAGTGCTACACAAAATAAACAACAAATGACCTACTTGTAAATAGAAAGTAAAGAAGTGCAGGGACTGGTGCACTTAACCCATCCTCTGACTGAAATCATGTTTAACCCTTCACCACACAATCCTGACTTTTAACAACCCTGCAAAAGATGGCTTTTGAAAACATTGTGGTAAGAAGAGAAAATGCTGGTAACCAGCATTTTCTCCTTTTCCCACAATGTTTTCTACTCTTCCCAAAACAAATTTCAATTTTTGGGTTACATATATTTTGACGTCTGCAAATGCTTTGACCCTTTACCCCACGATCCCGACTTTTAACAACCCAGAGAAAGAAGCCTTTTGAAAGCATTGTCGGAAAAGGAGAAAATGATGGTAACCAGTATTTTCTCCCTTTCCCACAATGTTTTCTACCCTTCCCAAAACAAATTTTCATTTTTCAGTTACATTTATTTTGTTGTCTGTAAATGCTTTCAATTTGGACCAGTCTAAAATTTTGTCGTTTGGTAAAGAGTTAAATTTGGACAGGTCTAAAATTGTGTCGTTTGGTAGAGTTAGTGTCCAAAACACAGTGACTTTATATTGAGCTTTACTTGTAACCACTCTTATAAATAAAATATCAATCAAGAGTAGTGTTCAGGGCTTGATTTTAACACTCCCATACTCTCAAAATGCAAGCTGAAATCAAATATTGCAAGTTAATTGCATAGCCACTCAAATTTTTTGCGAGTTAAAAATATAAGATATTTTGTGAGTATACCGGTAATTGTACTCACCATATTAACTCTTTACCAAACGACAGAATTTTAGACCAGTCCAAATTGAAAGCTTTTGCAGATGACAAAATAAATGTGAATTAAAAATTGAAATTTGTTTTTGGAACAGTAGAAAACATTGTAGGAAATGGAGAAAATGCTGGTTACCAGCATTTTCTCCTTTTCCCACAATGTTTTCAAAAGGCTTCTTCTTCAGGGTCATTAAAACTCAGGATTGTGTAGTAAAGGGTTAAGCAAAATCTACAATTCGGCTTTTAGACACGACATACATTGTCTGTAGTATGCATTTTCATCAGATACATTGCTGAGCATTACCAAATGAAAAATTTTAGAGTCTTTTAAATTTAGCCAGTTTGCAGATGAAAAATCAAAAACCTAGTATTCATGAATGGCAGTCCTCTGACAGGTTAGAAATCTGTGTGTGAAAGAGAGAAATTGATCACTGTTATTTTCTCCTTTTTCCTCAATGTTTTCTAATGTTGTCTGCTGTAGACTCGTAAAAACTAAGGAACTGACCGGTAAAGGAGTAAGCGTTAACTTTAATTTTCTGATTTTAACCTGTTATTACAGATTTATTTTACAATGGAAGATTTCAAAACATGCAGTTCACTTGATTTATGCAACACGGTGAGGAAACTACATAGACGGAGCCATTGGCTCTGTTAAGGAAATCTTGTGTGGGTTTTTCCGGTCACGTGCGGCGCCGTCAATATCGGCTGTTTCGGTGGACACGAAAACGTAAGTCTCCCATTTATTGTCAAAATTTGATTTTATACTGAACACTAGCGAGAAAAGTGGAATTGTATGAGGGACCTATGACTTTCAACTTACTTCCTTGTCCGTTGCGAGTTCCAAGTCGGCGCGGTTTTGTCTGAAACACTTTTGCCGTGAGCCACGGTGAGGTAAACAAAGGTCATTTTCTATAATGACCACAGGCTTTCTATTGCTCTTTCTGCATAAAAATTACTTATCTAAATGTTTACACCGTCCGAATGTATGAATTGATTATCTAATCCTTCCCCACTCACGAAAAACAAAATTTGAATCAAAATAAAAAAAATTGAGAAAAAATAAACAATGGCTCTGTCCATATCGGCTGGCTCTGTCTATATCGGCTGGCTCCGCTGTATGAGGGCGAGTTTTAGAAGCGATAGGTTTTTTTCGCTATTGGGTTTACCAGTCAAAAGTTAGATTTTTTGAAAGTTATTTTTGGAATGGTGATGCTTTTCTCGAACCATCTATCATTTCAAAAAGGGCGGTCACGTGGTTGAGTGGTTAAAGTGGTTGACTTCAGTGCTCTTGATCATTCGACCATATCACCCTGTGGGTACAGGGCACTCTCGGACAACGTGGACAAGCCAAGTTCTGCTTGCGGGTGTGTCGGGTGTTTTTCCCGGGATACTCCCGGGGTACTCCCGTTTCCTCCCACTTACCGATCCATTCGTCTCAATACCAGTTTAACAGCTTGGGGGACGCAAAACTGAATAAAACCAATATTTGAGAATAACCTTTGTAAAAGTTTTGCAGGTATGTCTGAAGTGTGTGTATGAGTTTTGTTTCAATTGTGCATATACGTCGCTTCTAAAACTCACCCTCATACAGCGGAGCCAGCCGATATAGACAGAGCCGGCCGATATGGACGGAGCCATTGTTTATTTTTTCTCAATTTTTTTTATTTTGATTCAAATTTTGTTTTTCGTGAGTGGGGAAGGATTAGATAATCACTTCATACATTCGGACGGTGTAAACATTTAGATAAGTAATATTTATGCAGAAAGAGCAATAGAAAGCCTGTGGTCATTATAGAAAATGACCTTTGTTTACCTCGCCGTGGCTCACGGCAAAAGTGTTTCAGACAAAACCGCGCCGACTTGGAACTCCCTACGGACAAGGAAGTAAGTTGAAAGTCATGGGCCCCTCATACAATTCCCCTTTTCTCGCTAGTGTTCAGTATAAAATCAAATTTTGACAATAAATGGAAAACTTACGTTTTCGTGTCCATCGAAACAGCCGATATTGACGGCGCCGCACGTGACCGGAAAAACCCACACAAGATTTCCTTAACACAGCCAATGGCTCTGTCTATGTAGTTTCCTCACCGTGTGCAAGTAATTATGAAAAATGTGCCATTCTTTAAAAATTTAACTTTACTGGGCTTTATATTCCAGTTATTATTGTCCTTTGATAGCCCTTGACCTCATAATTATTAAAATATGTTAGATTCCATCCAACATGATTATCTAATTTTTCTTGTTTACACCCTGTTAAAGCAAATGAAATTACTATCAAAACCAAACAGTATCAGCTCTATAATATCTTATAAAGAAACAGAGCAGACCCAGATCAGAGAGCTCCTATAAGAGCTGACTGACCAGGGTAAGCTTGGTTTACTATCTTATACAATATCATAGATCTGATTTCTCTCTATTGGTTAACTTATGGCCGTAACTTCTTTGTTTTACAATACTGAGAATAAAACCCACTCCTCGACACACTTCTAACCCTTTCCCCCATAGAAAAGACTTTTAATGGGTCTGCAGTCCACTACTTACAAAAAAATACTACTACTATACTACTACTTATATAAAAAAATATCATGGGAATAGAAGAAATTGCTCATAACAAGCAATTTCTCCTTTTCCCACAATGATTTTCACACAAATACTTTCCGTTCACCAGATCTATCATTTTACATTTTAGAAGCTCTCGAATTGATCCATTCATTACCCTCTGGATGATGTCTTTTTTATCTGTTTCCACCTTTTATGCTCTCCGCAGTCACATTATTTGCAACATTGAAGCAAACCTATAATGTCTTTCTTCAACAGTATTTTCTAACTCTATAAAAAATGTTCACATCTATCACATTCCAACTGATCTGAAAGATGCCCCAGCTCAACAATGCGTCTGCCAGATAGAACGCTAGTGGCATTTATTTGTGTCCGTCTTTATGTGTTTAGTGACCTACTTTCGCTTTCAATTTGATCTTTTGAAACCTTTACCGTCAGATTTTTGTCTCGCATGTATAATGCTTGATTAAAACACTTTTGTGTTTGGTGTTTTGCTGTCACGAAACGCTGAACTTTTGTTCTTAGTTTATCCATTACTGCAGATTGACAAGTTTAGTGGGATTGACTGTGAAAAGTTTGGGTTCGAGTAACAGATGAGCTTGATAGTTACACTAGCATGATAATGGAAACTGTCGCGATCATCATTAAATATAAACTCGATCAGCAGGGAACCATGGAAATTTTTTGTTCTCACTGCGCGGAATATTGTTCCAATCAGGCAACGTCGATATGTTTAGTTTTGAAAATATTTTTTGAAAGTTTTTGTAAATTTGACATGAAAATTGTCACATTTCCTGACACTTTTTTTGTTCCTGTGAAACCTGGAACATATCATACTTGTGATCAGTACATCTAATCTATTAATAAAATGGTGGTGTAAGATCATCTAGGGTGACACTCACTGAGCAAAATAGACATTATTTCAGAACTATCGCACTTGTTTTAATTTCATTTCATGTGCATATATCACTTACTATAAAAAAGATGACTTGTGATTATTTATAATATAGATCTAAGTAAACATACTCTGTAAGCTGAACAACAAAAAATAATGCTAGTAAAAAATTAATTAGTGACTTGAAATTTTATCCACTCGCAAAAAAGTGCCAGTTGAAAAAAATTTTAAAATCGAGCCCTGGTGTTATGCTCAAAACTTCTTTTTTTCATCCAATTAACACTTTACCAAACAATCCTGTGTTTACCAACTCTAAGGGAGAAGGCTTTTGAAAAAGATTGTGAGAAAATGCTGGTAGCCAGCCTATTCTCCATTTCCCACATTGTTCTTTAGCTTTCCAAAGACAAATTTTATCACTTAAGCCACATTCAATTTCTTGCTTACAAATCTGGACGAGTCTAAAGGCTTGTCGTGTGGTAGAGACTTAAGCCAATCTGTCTAGAAGATGGATCTCTAAGATATGAAAAGTATAATTAAATTTAAGCCTCTACCAAATAACCATACGTTTCCACAACTCTGAGGAAGGAGGTTTCTGAAAACACGTATAAAGGAAAAATGCTGTGAGCAAACATTTTCTCATGTTTCCATAGTGTGTGTGTGTGTGTTTTTTTTTAATTCTTTCATTGGTAAATTCCATCATCCAAGCCACTTTTGTAAACTGCAAATACTTTGAATAAGGTCAATTACAGAATTGTTATCTGTTAAAGGATCAACTCTTTACCAAATGACAAAATTTTCAGACTGGTCCAAATTCAAAACATTTGCAGGCAACAAGTAGAATGTACTAAAATGATGGGATTTATATCAGAAAGGATAGAAAACATCATGGGAAAAGGAGAAAATGCATTGTCTCCTTTCCCACAATGTTTTTGAAAGGCTTCTTCCCCAAGGTCGTTAAAACTTGGGATTGTGTAATAAAAATTTTTAAAAAAGTAACAAGGTATATATCAATACATAATGGTTGAAACCCTCATATTAAAAGATGAAAACATTGTGGGAAAATGAGAAAATGTTTTTTCTCCTTTCCCACAATGTATTTGAAAGGTTTCTTCACGGTCACCAAGGTCATTAAAAACTTGGGATTGTGTGGTAAAGGGTTTTAAAAAAGTAACAAGGTATCTATCAATACAAAATGGTTGAAACATTCATATTAAAAATAATACTGAACTTACTTCCAGGAGTGGGATCAGCAATGAGGGCCACATAGCTCTTAAACGTGGTGAGCTGGGTTGTGGCATTGTGAGGGCTAAGAGGTGAGGCCAACATTTTGAAGTCATTAGACCGGTGTCATCTGGAAGAGAAAAAAAGTGAAGTAATTAAATTTTTTGATACCATATGTAAGTGTTTCGAGCTCAGTCAGTAACAAATAGGGCTCGAAACCAATGGCTAGCTGGTTCCAATTCACAGCTCGGCCTAATTCTTTCAGGAGTTAATGATGGTCATTCATTGTTCCCATTCACATACATATCACATTCAAATTGATTAAAACATTTAAAAAGTATAAAACAAATTAAAATCTGTACATGCAAGGCACATACAGAAATCATGCTTGCAAAAACATCTTTTTACTGTTTGATTTCCATGCCTATTCCTCTAGGAAACATTTTTCTCTCAGACTTCCAAAATTAATGAGTACTGATTTGAAGAATCAATTTTTTTTCTTAAAATAGATACAGGTATCCTGTGTTTTCGTTAACGAGTTGAAGAATACAAGACTGAATCTCAGTCTGAATTATTATTTATTAATAGATACATAGATATAGATCTTTGTGGCTAGCTTTTAATGAAATAATTTTGTGTTGTCTGTTGATAATGGTAAAATATATCATCCTGGTCGAATCTTACAGAACCGTTGAAGACACTAGCTTCTGCAAAGCTATCTTCGTCGAGTGCTGCAGATGACAATAAAGTTACAAGTATGGCAAAAAAATCGGACAATCTCTTAAAAAGGTTGGGAGCTACAGTTTGATGATGAAAGTAAAACCATGCACACTTGCAACCCTAGTTTTTACCGTGTAATTCTAGTTTTAAGATTTTGCAACTGCCTGGGGTGCAAAAAAAAAAAAATTCTGAAAAAGGCACGGGAACACCTGTCATTGCCACATGATTGATTCCTCTTCACTGCTGAACATTCTTTTTGATGATACTTATGTAAACAGTAATGGCATCAATTCGACACAATGACACCAAAAAAGGAAGCTGCACTGGACCTTAAATAAAGTAATTTTGCCCAAAACATTTCTTTTTTTAAACCGAACTTGTCTGTTATCGAAATTACCGTAATTCCTTGAAATTATCCGCTTTATGGTACCGTCCGGATCGGCATACACTAAAAGTGAGGCTGCAAGCTGAACCAAATTCCCGCGACGAATGCAATTTCGGCACTGTTCATAAATATTCGTGTACCATTTAACGGCGTTTTTTGTATCATTTAATCAGATTTTATCAGATGAAAAGAAGATGTTTACCTTTTTTTGCGACATATTCTTTTTAAAACATAATAACTCGCTACATGATGCGCTGAAGAGTTTCTTGTGACGTCACTTTAAAACTTCGTTTAAGAGGGTATTAGCCGGTACAAGTCGGCCAATTCCGTAATTACCCGAGGGTCTGCGGATGTGGGGGTAAAACGTTGTAAAATCTTGTAGAATTCAATTTGGAAATCTAAAAAATAAAGATTATAGATTTAAGTATATACTGGAGGTGTGATTCTTTAAATGATTTTCTTGCCAGAAAACGAAAGAACAAATATTGGAACTGTAATTTTCAGTACCCTGGCAGATAATTCGATCGAACGTTCGCCTGGCTCAAATTCGTTCCTGTACAAGTTCACACAGGTCAATCAATGTTCGTCAATAGAAAGCCCTAGAAGAAGAATCAAACGTCCAAAAAAAAAAAAAAAAAGCCTTAAAGGCACATAGCGGCCAAAAAGAAAATGTAGGTGTTAAAATGCATTTTAATTTAAATCATACCATTCAAAAGTATGGAAAATATTGTGAAGATGACAATCTGTTATTGCGTGGTCGGTCCAAGCGTTAGTCGCTGGCAGAAAGATGATTTTTTAAATCGGGCAAATCCCTAGGCAAAAAGTAAACAAAAGATAGGGTGACCTGGCAAGTTACGAAATTAATTTCTCTGCCAGCGACTAACACTTGGACCAAGCGAACAATAACAGGTTGTCATCTTCACGAGAATTTCCATCCTTTTATAAGATATGAGTTAGATTTAAATGTACTTTAAGAAATGCTTTTGGCAGCTATTGTTACTTTAAGTTGCACGAGGCAATATTTCGGCCACAATTTAAAAGTCATGAAAGTGCGTAAATTTGCCTTCTCATGAAATTTTGCACTATATTGCGCACACATTTTTAGCTCTACTGGCTGAAAGTCAGTAGAGCTTTTGGTCGTGGCATGGTTTCCGTCGTCCGTCCGTCCGTTTGTTTGTCCACCGTCCGTTGTTGTTGTTGTTGTTTTTTTTTTAACGAGATAAAGTATGTATTTTTGGTTGGATTTTCTTGAAATATGCACAGTTTGTTTATATCATCAATAGCTCGAAACCTGTCGATTTGGGGAAAAAAATGCATTTCTTGTTTACGCAATTAAGTCCGTATTTGTGATTCGATTTTCATACAACTTGCACAGGTGCTGTATATTGTCAATAGCTTGAAGCCAATTGAATTTTGAAAAAAAAAAAAAAAAAAAAAAAAAAAATTTGGACAATTTGCAAGGGAAAACTAGTCACTTAAAGTTGAAACTTACATTTCTTGTTTACACGATGTTTAAAGTCCACCTTTGTGGTCAGATTTTCATGAAACTTACAGAGTTTCTTTACACCATCAATAACTTAAACCCCATTGATTTTGGGGGGAAATCTGATATCTTTTAAGGGAAAAGTAGCGATTTACAGATGAAGATTTACATTTCTTGTAAATCTTATAGTTTCAGTGTTAACTTGACACAAATTGTGTAATATGAAATACCTACAGGACGAAAAGAGACCGACAAACTGTGTGTAAATAATGTTATATTTTCCCCTTTACATGCAATCAAAAAAGTTTGAGGAAAGAAATAAATTTATACCATAAACTGTCATAAAAAGGTATTTTTCAGCTGAAAATAATGTCAAACTTGCCTCAATTTTTTGCCATTCCGTTTTGCCACTTCTTTCTCAAAACTTCAATGGATGTTTCCTTACGCCTACTGTCTAAAGATAATCTGCATAACATTTTAATCCTTAAGCTGCTATATAAATGGAACTAAAATTTCCAATCATTAGTAATAACCCAAATATTGCGATTTCAAAGTTGATTTCACCATGAATGTAAATACCATGTCGGTCAGTGTAGATCAAAGATCAGACTGCCCGTTCTATGCAGTCTGATCTTCATCTACACTGTCCGCAAAAGGTTGTTGAGTCGCGCCTAGTAGCTTGAGGGTTAACCCCCCCCCCCCCCCCAATGTAAATAATTCTCGACTTTGGCAATTTTACTGTCTCTCCTACAACATCACCCACTTTTCTCAACACTTCTTTTTCACTCACAAGGGTTTCTTGATTTCAGTGGAAACACTTGGCAGACTTGTTTTGCCTTACATTTCAAAAATTATATCTGATGACATAAAAAAATGCTTTTAAAATGTACCAGCTTCTAAATCCTGTTTTGGAAATAGTCGGCTGAAAACAGGAATTCTGATGTTAGACTCTGTTTTGTCCGCTCTAGCTTGTACAGGTAATCTTTCAACACCTTCTTTCCAAACCGTTCATTTCCAACTTCAAGACCGTCTTTCTGTTCAGGCAGGCTTGCGCTCAGTTTATCATCAATAACTATATAAACCGTGCCCTGGCAAAAGGGGGCTTAATGCACTTCCGTTATACATGTACACACAGAAAATTGACCAATAGCATAAAGTTTCGGCTCAGGTCAACCTGCGCGGACTGAGCCGGCCTACCCCGGGTTGATACTTTTCGTAGATGCATTAAGCCCCCTTTTCACAGAGCATGGCTCATATGTATTTAACTCTTCACTGTTTTTATTTAGGACTTACGTTAAACTTTTCATGATTAAACCATGGTAAGTCCAATTGCTTTCCTCTAATTGCTTGTTCACACTTTGACATTCATATTTACTTACAAAATTGAAGTTTTGTATTTGTTTATTTTGCAAGGCTTTATTACCTAAAGGCGAATCACAAGGGCCTAAATCATCTGATGGTTCTGTTCATGTGAGGACCTTGGTAGGGACTTTCACTCTGTTTTTACATATGAGCCATGCTCTGTGAAAAGGGGGCTTAATGAATCCCCGTGATGCATTGTATCAAGCAAGTCATCGCATAATTATGGATCCATAAAATCCGTTTTGCTTAACAATCGACTGGATCTGGGGGTACAATGGTTCTTTGTCATTCAAAAAAGTTACAAATAGCAAAAGGTTTCGACCCAGTCAACCTGCACGGACTGCGCAGGCTGACATGGTTCGATACATTTTGCAAATGCCCCCTTTTCACAGAGCACGACTCAAATGTAAATCTACTCGCTGGTTAAAGTTTTTTTTTTTTTATCGATGTATACATTCATGTAAAACAGAGTAAATGATAAAATCTGAATGTATAATTGTGTACAGTTCAGTGGGAGAATGCATGAAGTATTTTACATGAAACGTATTTCACTGTCACTTAATTCATGTGAACACAGAAAATTAAGAATATCAAGAATTCATAAGAATAATAGACCCTGGTGTCTTGAAATTTATAACTTTACAACATAGCGAAACTACTAGTATTACTTTCCAGACTGAAATGATCCCTTCTTGGGATTTCGAAAAAACAAAAACATCAAAGTTTGCTTACATCCTTTTCCTTAGTAGCCGGGGGTCTTGTTAGATAAAACATTTGAGTCATGCTCTGGCAAAAGTGGGCTTAATGCATCTCCGTGGTGTATCATACCAAGTAAGACATCGTATAATTAGGGACCCATAAAATTCATTAAGTCAAGTCAACCGATTGTATCATAATGTAGACTGGTCCTTTGGCACACAGAAAATTGACGACGAACAAAAAGTTTCTGCCCAGGTCAGCCTGCGTGGACTGGCCTGGTCGATACTTTTCGCAGATGCATTAAGCCACCTTTTCACAGAACATGGCTCATTTTGTTGACATGCGTTGAGATCTATCTTTGCAATATATTAACTGAAATATCAGATACTTTGTTTGTGACATGATAATTTAGGCAACGTTGTCAACTGGAAACCATAAATTTTCCCCTCAAAAACATATTTTGTGTCAATCATTGCGATACGAACAGGGCACAATGATATTACAGCCGCACTCTGTGAAAAGGGGGCTTAATGCATCTGCGAAAAGTATTGACCAGGTCAGCCTGCGAAGTCCGTGCAGGCTGACCTGGGCTGAATCTTTTCGCTATTGGTAATTTTTCTGCATGTCAAAGGACCAGTGTGCCTCATGAATCAGTGGGTTGTTATACAAAATGGATTTTATGGATCCATATTTATGTGATGATTAGCTTGTCATCATGAATCACGGAGATACATTAAGCCCCCTTTTGGAAGAGCACGGCTCATTTGTTTTGTGAAATGAAACATAAAAAGAAACAGATTGGGTTTGAATTATTCTATTATGTGTGTGTGATGTGAAATTCATGAGTTTTGAAGAAAAAGAAAGCATACTTTGAAAACTTTGTGAGAAAAGGACAAAATACTGGTAATAAGCATTTTCTCTCTTTTCAACTATGTTATCTATCCTTTTAAAGACAATTTCAGCCGTTTGAGACATCTTTTATTTCTACTCTGCCTTCCCCTTTAGTTTGAAAGAAGGTAAAATTTTTGTCGTCTGGTGAAGATTTAACAAAAAGGAATCATAGAAGTTTTTCTAAAAAGTGATATACATTTTGAACGTGCAACGGCCTGGTCACCTATCCAGGCACTAACCATAATGCACGTTGCTTAGGCCTTTACCGCACAATGCCGCGTATTAACGACCCTGAGAAAGAAGCCTTTTGAAAACATTGTAGGAAAAGGAGAAAATGCTGGTAACCAGCATTCTCTCCTTTTTCCACAATGTTTTCTATCCTATCAAATACAAATTCTATCATTTGACCCACATTTAAATCGTCGTCTGCAAATGCTTTTAATTTGGTCATGACCAAAATTGGTTAGGAGTTAACTACATGTGTCACGGAAATACACCAAAGTGCACCGCTGTAAAAGGTAGCTCAACAGCTAGGCTGGTTTACCTAAGCGCTCTCCGTGACATGTTTCCCCTTCGAGAAATCGTGACCCCGAGACTTCTATACAAAAAAAAAATCGCTTTATTTCCCTCCATTAAGCCGAACAAATTAAAGAACTCCGGTTTAGGTCTCTGCACGAACTATAGATTGCGACTACTAAAATCTCTTCCAAGTGTGATCAGGAATGGTACAAGGGTATGTATAAATAGAGGATATTTGGGGTTTTTTTTCGGTGAAAGATCGAAATTTATTCCATCTCGTGAACATCATCGGTAATATTTTCACTCGTGGCTGCCCGCCACGAGTGAAAATATTACCGATGATGTTTCTATTTATTTAACGCTTCTAACGCCTTTTTTTGTCGAGGCTTCCATAAAAATCAGTACAAACTCCCCGTGGTCGGTATTCTCACTGGTCGTACCCGTGTAATATCGAAAAATATTTTCACCGCTATTTCTCGATATCCTACCGGAAATAAACAATGGATCCATCCACACTATCATCGATGCATTGTACTTAACGGGGAATACTTTGAGAAGAAATGAACTCCTTTAAAAGAAGACGTTTATCACCCAAAAGATAACTACGTAGTTTACGTCTTGTAAACCCAGTTGACGTGCCCCGGGTTCATGGTAATGACTCTCTTTGAGAGCCTGTAACTGGAGCTCCATATAGAGAGTGTGATTTTGGTTATAGAATTGAAAATATTGATTATTCTCAACTAAACCCTATGTTATGGGTGCTCATTAGAATCGTCTCATCGAGACAATTCTAATGAGTCCACAACACTGAGTTTGGAAGAGAAATAATGGATTTAGAATACCATCACTCCCTCTTATCTGGAACTGTGCTATATCGTACAGGGCTTGAAACCAGAGAATCGATGGTTCGGTTTGCCGGCTCTGCCATTTTTTCCCAAGGATGGGTGGTAGCTTTTGTGACAGTATTTATTCCTCTCTCACCGCTGATTATTGTTTCGACAATGGTCAGGTAGGAAAACAACGTTTGGCTTAGGAAGGATAAATGTTGAGCGAAGCTCTGGTAAAAGAAAGTACGGGAAAGCGCTGGATAGGTGCACTTGCCGCTGTGATACAACTGAAATAATTTTGAAAATGGCGTTAAACACGATACAGACAAACAAAGCACCACGCGGAATAAAACCAATAGACATTTTCAGTCCAGAAGTAAGACCTAATTAATTGCCATTTAACGGTTGTTTTTGTCAAGAAGGTCTCAGCAAAGCGGACAGTGTAGATCATAGACCAGACTGCAGGTTTTGTGCAGCCTCATGTACACAGGCCGCAAACCGACTGTAGTTGTGAATTGTAAATTAGTAAAACGTGAGAATTGTTTTTCCTTAAAAAAATAATTCTGTTTCAGCAAAACCACTTAGAACGCCACTGTGCGGAGACACTCGTCACAACTCGGCCGATTCCGTAAGTACATTTGACTTGATCAACGGATCATCAACCGAGGTTTGCAGAATGTGTACGGAGAGTTTGTCTAGTTCCATTTGCACTCTCAGCGGTTGCCAAGGGATGGCTGCAACACGTGCTATTGTTATACGGTTGGTAACAATAGAGGGACAACGTGTCCACCAAGAAAAAGAGCAAAATACAAAAATCCAGGTAGTTCCTGTTTTAAATTGGCTATTGGATTTATGAAACCTAAATTCACGCTATTATGTATCGCATTGTATTTCTCCTTTTTGAGTCGCCTGGTTGCTTAGCAACCAGGCTCTCATTGTTATCATCCTGATCTATGGGGTGACGTAGGCATACCTCCGGCCTTGTACTGCTTCCTGGCCGAGTTCCGGTTTACGAGATAAAACATAGTTTTCTAATTATTCGGTAAACAACCCAGTTTCTGTCGTAAATAACTTACAATTGTGCCTTTGTGATAATGAATATGTCTACAAAGACTTAGCTTTTTAACGGTTTAAAACTTTGAAAAAATCTTTTCGTCCACATGGGTACACGATATCCTATCGCTTACACAGACGTCATCTCTAAATATAGCGCATTATGTATATATCTAAAAATAACCGTCGTGACCTAAACAAGTTTGCGGACACGCTGAAAAATACTCTCCGACGACAAGCGTCTTTACCACGACACGCTTTTATTTGTGGACAGTTCTCAGTGAAAATGGTTCGATAATTACCCATTAGAAGTACATTCTAAATCTCACAATCTGTCCTTAATTGTTAAAAGTCTCATTACAATTCAACACTCAACTTATGGTCGGAAAGAGAAAGGCGATACCGAGCTGACATTGAAGATTTCAATGGAGATTTTTCCCAACAGTTGGCTATTTTTTTAAAACAAATTTATAACGACTTGGAATGGTTGCATTGCCTTCTTTAACATTCTTACACGTTGCTTCTTCAGGGCTTTTTATTCTAGACTTTAAATACTTAGCACACCCACATACTAGGTGCAAAGAGATCGTACATAGCGTATGTAATGCGCACGGTTCTAGGCTGTACCAAGTCATCGCTTAGCAGGTGCTTTCTGGAATGTAACTGTGCGACAAATATAGATCTTATAATCACGTGACGTGTAACGTCATTTGCACCACGGAATTCTTTATAAATTAACGTATTTATGAATCAGTCGCTGTTCAAAGCGGCCCTTACTTTCAGCGTACACCGACCTAAAGCTTTACCGATCCATGCAGAGAGAGTGTTTAAAGTATACTTTTTTTGGTTAACTGTTTTTCGTTTTTAAAGAGGTGAATTTGTAAAATGTCTGCTGTTTTTTTTTATGTGCGATTAATGTAGATCTAGTACTTATGAAACAACAATTTATTAGTGCGGGTGTCAGAATGCAAGTTGTTTTCGTAACTGCCGAAATCTGAATTCACACGGGAATTCGACTTGAAACTACGCAGTTCTAACACCAGCAATCTGAGAACTTGACTTTTTACTCCACTATTATACAGTTTTAGCAAAATGTGTAAGAATGAAGATATACATGTAAGTTAAGTCACCCAGATTCTGCGCTAGAAAAACATTTTTATCAAACTAGAACCATAAGTTTTGTCCACATTCTTTACAGGCATTATCAAGCTAGGGAGGAACTGTAAATATTGATTTAACTTAGACAGTTATTACGCCCCGTTGAATGGGGGGGGGGGGGAGATATGGTTTTCATGTTGTCTGTCCGTCCGTCTGTTCGTCCGTCCGATCTTCCGTCCATTCAGACAGATATGTTCTAAAATCATCGACGAAAGTTAATGAAACTTCATACATGTGGTCTTCATGATAGTCCGCCGATACACCTTTTTCTTTTAAATGTAATGCCTTGTCATGGAAAAAGGGCGCTTAATGTCTTTCGGTTGTATTTTGTTTTTGTTTTTAAAGCGGTGTCATAGCAAAAGGGGGTTTGATGTATATTTCCATTCTGGACCAATCTCTTTAACTACTGGACAAAATTTTATGAAAATTCATATTTATATTGTTTATCACAAGCCACAGACAATCAGTATTTGTTTTTATTTAATGAAATTCCCTATCATGGAAAAAGGGGGCTTAATGTATATTTTCACCAATAACAGAAAAAGGTCATCTCCATGCAAAACAAAATACCTCTTATAATTATGTTGATATAAAAAAAAAAGGTTCTTTTTTCGAAGGTGGATATCATTTCAACGAAATGACTTGTTTTGTATTGATTGTACCTTTTGAAAACCATTTTTTAAATGAAGTCGCCTGGGGTAAGAGACTTTGAACTTTTTAAACCTGTTCCTTGTGCCTAAATTTTAATTCTCACCACATATATTTGTTTTAATGTAAAATTTTAATGTTTGTAATTTTAGGATGACAACTTAGAAATATGCTTGCATATAATACTGCCTTATAGTTGAGTTATTTTGTATCTCGAATGCGTTTAATAGATTTGAACAAAAAAGGGTGAATACTTCTAACCCATTACCATCCAGGCGACTCTCATGACTATCAGTCCTTTGATTGTTATAGTACACATTGCATGTATTTCTGCACCAAATTGTGTGTCTGTGCATTGTAAAATATCGTAATTCGTAGGCTGCTGAGCGCAACTCAGTGACCTTTTTCGGACATTGTAGATCAAGATCGGACTGCACAGAACGTCCAGTCTGATCTTGGATCTACTCTGTCCGATAAGAAGATATTTTCCCCCAAAAATACCTTTGAAAAAGCAAACTTTGGGGTTTTATTATCGGTTTAAAAGTTTCATTCCACTTACTTAGCAGGATAAAGGTTGAAACATCGCCGTACTATTGTCATGTACACTATGATGTATAAGTTCATGTTTCATAAAGCACTGAGACAAAGGTAGAACTGACCAATAACGAGCCAGTTGTCTTTTTATCACAATGCTTTTACATTCTTAGTGATCTTTGTTGTAATGAGAGACAAGTTGGTGAACTTTATTGTAATTTTGAATTTATAATGTTTTTCAGTGCTCTGGTCAGCATTTGAACTCTGGGAAAATTAGCTCATAGCGAGTTAATTGTCCTATTGCTTGTACAACCCTTAACAGAAATGTTAACCCTTACGCTGCGAAGCGCGACCTAAGGACCTTTTGCGGACAGTACAGATCAAGATCAGACTGCACAGAACATGCAATCTGATCTTAGATCCACACTGTCCGATAAGGAGATATTTTCCCCCCAAAAAAGTAGCTTTGAAATAGCAACAACTGGGTGTTTATGGCCGGTATAAAAATTTCATTTCACTTATTCAGCAGGTTATAGGGTTGACACTGTGCATACCACTTTGCCTTTCGTTATACACTACCCCAATGTTCTAACTACACAGCTCAAAAGTAGCACTTTCATTTTGTTTGAGGAGGGACGTTGCACTCAAATTTGCATGAAAAATAAAGGTAAACCATTTTAGCATATGAACATGGTTTTAGATTTCATTTAATGGCAATATTCTGTCAGTAAATAAGTAATATGTAATAAAGGGGTGTAATGACAAGTTAACAAAATTGTCAGTATCTTGTATGACCTCCGTTTGCTCGAATAACGGCTTGGCAACGTTGTCTCATAGACAAAATGAAGTTACGGACGAACCGTTGGGGAATTCTGTTCCATTCTGTTATAATTCTATCCCGAAGGGTTTCTGGCTGGTCTGCATAAATTTTCCAAACAAGCACCCCCCACACATTTTCAATTGGGTTAAGATCGGGAGATTTCGAAGGCCACGGCAAGACAGGTACCCTTTGATGTTGAAGGAGCTGCATGGTTGTTCGAGCAGTGTGAGCCGTGGCACCATCCTGCATCAACTGCATACCACGATTTCGCTGAAAAAGGGGAATAAGTATTGGTCGCAAAACTTCATTCTGGTAGCGTATCGCTGTTAAATTTCCGTCGATTATCACGGGAGGCGTCTTGGTGTGTAAAGAGACACCAGCCCATAGCATCACAGATCCGCCACCAAAGTGTTCAGTTTGAAGAATACAAGAAGCACAGTATCTCTCTCCGCGGCGTCTATAAACCCGAACTCTACCATCATTACTGTAGAGTCTAAACCGTTTCTCGTCCGTGAACAAAACCCTGGCCCAGTCAGCTCTAGTAAATCGAAGATGGCGACGCGCCCAACGAAGTCTAGCCATACGGTGACGTAGTGCAAGAACGATCCCACGGTATGGTCTCCGAGATCTCAGAGGTCCAGCGCCAGCCTCCAGTAGACGTTTCCGAACTGTTTCCGAGCTGATTGGGCGACCATGGCTACCGATAGTTAAGCGTGCCGTCTCTGCTGCCGATAGCCTCCTGTTTCTCAAATGGCTGAGAATCATAAACCTGTCCTGTCTGCCGGTGGTCACCCGACGGCGAGGTCGTCTTCGGCGATCTTGTACACTTCCGGTCTGTCTAAACTTCGCCATCAGACTGGTAATTGTTCGCTTCTGTACACGCATCAATCTTGCAACCTGGGAAAAATTACGCCCCAATTAACTTATTCTCTATACATGTGTGAAGATAAAAGGCTTTGTCTACGGGTTTACTCTGTAAAAGACTTTTGGTTCTTACCTCCGAGTATGACCAGCCACCCTCCACTAGACCGACGGCTCTTCCTCTTTCTTCTACAGACATACGACCCATGTTTTTTGTTTTTCGGTAATGCCAAGCGATAGGCATTGCATTGCCTATTTAAATTCGGCGTTATCACAACAAGTTTGGATTCACGAGCCCAATTACGAATTTCATGCTAAACCATAAAAATATGGTCTTTAAACAAATTTTCATGCAAACTCGTGCATTTTTTGGACAAAGTGCCAGGTAGGGAGGCATAGAAAAATGTTTCATCAAAATCAAAATGTATATAAGGAAATGTGCTCAATTTGAAAACGGTGTAGTTAGAACATTGCTCAAGTGTAGTATATTCGCCTGGTTACGTAAATCACGGAGCATGTGCGAGTCAATATCAACCCTATTTACCCTTATCCTGCTACTTAAGTTATCGGACAATGTAGATCCAAGATCAGACTGCACCTTCTGTGCAGTCTGATCTTGATCTACACTGTCTGCAAAAGGTCAGTTAGTCGCGGTTAGCAGCTTAAGTATTCACAGAACCTTTTCTACTATTACATGCATTTAAACAATCATGAGTGTTAACCCTTAAAGCGTTTTTCACAATTATACGTTGCCTTTGCGGCAAGTGTAGGTCAAGATCAGGCTGCACAAGACCTGCAGCCTGGTCTTGATCTATACTGTCCGCTTTGCTGAAACATGGTAGACAAAAGGAACCACGGATTGCAATTATTCGGGTCGTATTTCGAGGATGAACAGATCTGTTGGTTTTAATAGGCTTCAAAGGATTGAATTCAAACTCCTTTCTTACCCCTTGTGTTCGTCGCGATCTTTGATATACGACTACATGTATACCAATCATCCTATAATTAAAGGCGATCTAGGGCCTGAAGTACACAATACATGGATCAGTGGCCATAAGGGTGAACCGACTTCTTTGGTTACTGTTGCTAAGGTCTCCAAACAAATGCGGTAAATACATAGACAGTATAGCAGGAAGGCTTCTAAAAATCGTGCTGTCATGACTGTTTCTCTCGATAACATTCCGGGAAAAAAAACATTTCTATTCATATGTTTCTGGCGATTATGAATTCTCGGTAAGAAATTGATGGGTGCTTGAACTAATTTACACCAGAATATGTACAAAAAGTGTATTTCAGGGGCTACAGACAATGCAATACCTGTGTCGGCAAAGTTTAGAACTTCAATGACGAAAAATGAAACAACTCAAAAACCTTAGAATAATTTAAAGTTGCTTAATGTTTTCGTAAGGCTACTTAAGTTGTCTGAACATCATATTCGACAATAAATTACATTGAATTACAAGCATTTTGAAATATTTATAGATTGTCTGATTCAACAGAGAGGTGTATGTCTAAGAAAAGGTTCAATTTCAAGGGAATATGGTTGCTTGACGATTATGAAATGCGCACATAGGGTGTGTCGGTAAACTGTTAACTGATGGGATGTGTGTTTGATTGCAAACTAAATTGCCGTTGTAAACCACTCGACTACCCGTTATCTTCAGTACATGATAAGATAAAACAAACTACCGTCCATGGTATTAACAAGTTTGTTGATTGACAGCACACTTTACGCAATGGATTAGCACACCCACTTAAATATAGCCAAGGCAAAAGTTGATTTAATTAACGTAAACTTGTTGCTTTTTGAACTGAACTTCCAAAACAATAAAGAACTGAACTTAGTCTGCTTCATACTTGAAATATTCATGTACTCGCAGTAAGGGATACACGTAAATTTGCTTAACTTAAGCAGCAGATGGTTTGAATCCAAGATTTAACTGCATGTTATTTGCACTCTGATCTATATCTACACTGCACTCTGATCTGTATCTGCACATTCAGCATTCTTTACGCACCAAGGGTTAATGTTCACGTCAAACTGAAACACTGATGACAAGTGACTCTTTTTGGATGTGCATAGGTTATTAAACAAGGTTAGATATTTCAGTGAACGTAAATTCTTTTTTTTTTAGTATTTCATATATTTTTACCCTTGTTTTCCACTGTAAACATTTTATGTCTCTTTCAGAGAATTTCAGAGGGAAAAAGCTTGCATTAGTTAATTCATTGTGTAATGAAGTGTTGATCGGAACTCTTTGCTCAAGTTCCATTATCAATCACTATCATACTGCAAACATATAACCTCTGTGTATATCTCACGTAAGCCACACACGTTCGCAAAGTACATCTTTTAAGTTTTTCCTTTAATTCAAGCTTTGTAAACACAGATACCATCACACTTCTCCAACATTTACAGTCGCTGAATTGGGAGCCGAAATAGCAGACAGCAAGGCTGCACATCCGGCCAAATAAATGCCGTGACCTGATTGGTCAAATATCGATTTCCACGGATCGATTTATTCGGAAGTCAAAATACAGACAAGTTTAATTCATACCATTTAAAAGTATGGATGCCACTGTGAATCTTAATGATGTATTACAGTGTAGTATGTCAAAGTTGGAAACTTTTGCTCTAGTTTTAAATATTTCTGCCAGCAAACGGAACTTTGACTTACCGCACTGTAACATATTATCGGACTCATAGTACGTAATATCCATAGTTTTATTAAGGAAGAAAGAGTTGTTTTTCTTTTTAATTTCATAAATTATACGTATGAAAACAAAACAGAACAAACAAGAGAGCCATGACGGCCCTGAAATCGCTCAAATGAGCTTTTTTACCAAACATGACCCATTTCCAACCGTTTCCTAGATAATATAACAATCATTCTAATAAACTTTCATGAGTACTGGATTGATATTGTGGCCTCTAGAATGTACACAAGGTTTTTCTATGAATAGACATGGTGACCTTGTTTTTGACTAGAAATGACCCATTTTCACACTCATCTGAGATATCATCAAAACAAACATTCAGATTATGACCGCTTTTCAAGAGGATTGAACAGAAAATTTGGCCTCTTCAGCGTGATCAAGGTTTTTCAAAGATTGATCCGGTAACCTAGTTTTTGACCCGATATCACCCATTTTCAATCACATCAAAGAAATAATCAAGATAAACATTCTGGCTACTTTTCACGAGTATTTGATCGAAAGTTTGGCCTCTACAGCGAACATAAGGTTTTCGAAAGATTTGATCTGGTGATCTAGTTTTCAATACAAATTACAAACTCATCCAAGATATAATCAAGACAAATATTCTGACTAACTTTAAAAAGTATTGTACTAAAAATGTGATCTGTAGAGCGTATAGAAGGTTTTTTAAAGATTTGATCCAATGACCTAGTTTTTGACTAGACATGACCCTTTTTCTTACTAATTCAGAAATCATTGAGACAAACATTCTGACGACTTTTCAAGAGTATTAGATTAAAAGTTTGGCCTCTAAAGCAAGCGTAAGGTTTTCCAAAGGTTTGACCTGGTGACCTAGTTTTTGACCCGGTATTGCATATTTTAAAAGCTCATCCGAGATATCATCAAGACAAACATTCTGACCAACTCTCAAGAGTATTGGACTGAAAATGTGGCCTCTAGATCATACAAAAGACTGATAAAAGATTTGACCTGGTGACCTAGTTCTTGACCTGACGTGATCCATTTTCATACCTATGTGAGATCTTATCAAGCCAAACATACTGACAAAGTTTCATGAGTATCGGACTGAAAACGCATCTTCCAGAGTGTACACAAGGTTTTTCTAAGATTTGACCGAATGACCCAGTTTTTCACTCAACGTGAAAGATTTGACCTAGTGACTTAGTTTTTCACCCAACGTGACCCATTTTCAAACTCGTCGGAGATATCATGAATACAAACATTCTGACAAAGTCTTATTAGTATCAGACTGAAAATGTGGCTTCTAGAGCGTTCACAAGGTTTTTCTAAGATTTCACCTAGTGACCTAGTTTTTGTCCCGACATAAACCATTTTCAAATTCGTCCTAGATGTCATGAAGACAAATCTTCTGACTAACTTTCACGAGTATTGGACTGAAAATGTGGCCTCTAGAGCGGACACAAGGTTTTTCTAAGATTTGACCTAGTGACCTAGCTTTTCTCCCGACGGGAACAATTTTCAAATTCGTTCAAGACAAATATTCTTACCAACTTTCAAGAGTATTGGATTGAAAGTGTGGCCTCTAGAGCGTGCGCAGGATTTTTTCTAAGATTTGACCTATTGACCTAGTTTTTGACCTGACATGACCCATTTTGGAACTCGTTCAAGATGTCATCAAGACAAAAACTCTGACAAAGTTTCATAAAATCAGACCGAAAATGTGGCCTGTACAGCGTACAACATTTTTTTCAAGATTCGACCTAGTGACAGAGTTTTTGACCCGACATAAACCATTTTCAAACACGTCTGAGATATAATAAAGACGAACATTCTGACCACGTTTCATGAGTATCCGACTGAAAATGTGGCCTCTAAAGCGTACTCAGGTTTCTTCTAAGATTTGACCAAGTGACCAAGTCTTTGACCCGACGTAACCCATTTTCAAACTCGTCCTACATATCATCACGACAAACATTCTGACCATGTTTCATGAGTATCGGACTGAAAATGTGGTCTCTAGAGCGTGCACTAGGTTTTTCTAAGATTTGACCTAGTGACCTAGCTTTTGACCTGACATGACCCATTTTTGAACTCGTTCCAGATATCCTCAAAACAAACATTCTGAAAATCTATCGTCAGTATCCGACCGAGAATGTAGTCTCTAGAACGTAAACACAATGTTTTTCTAAGATTTGACCTAGTGACCAAGTTTTGAACATAACATGACCCACTTTCGAAGACGTACCAGATACTGTCAAGACAAACATTCCGACTAAATTCCATAGGTATCGGACTGAAAATGTGGCCTCTACAGCGTACAGAAGGTTTTACCTAGTGACCTAGTTTTTGACCTGATATGACAAATTTTCAAACTCGTCCGAGATATCATCAACACAAACATTCTGAACATCTTTCGTGTGTATCCGAATGAAAATGTGGCATCTAGGGCGTACACAAGGTTTTTCAAAGATTTGACCCAATGACATAGTTTTTGACCTGACATGACCCATTTTCAAACTTGTCTGAGATATCATCAAGACAAACATTCTGACAGTTTCATGAGTATCGGTTTGAAAATGTGGCCTCTAGAGCGTACACAAGGTAAAATTGACGCCCGACGACGCACGACGGATGCAGGACACAGCACGATCGCAAAAGCTCACCTTGAACACTTAGTGCTCAGGTTAGCTAAAAACCCTCATCACACTGTACGAAGCCCTGAAAAAGTGATGAGGTCGCTTTGTTTTAATACCTCAATGAAAACAAAAGAAACAAGAAATACATATGAAAGATAGACGGCGTAAGAGATACTGGGATACGAATATTGAAACTATTTTGTGGCTCAGTATGAAGTAAAACAGTGAAAATTAACCTCTTTTTCCTCGTCTTTCTTCATTTTGCTGAAAAGTAGTATTTGGTTAGTGGGAAAGGCTTATAAAATATTGAATGCCCCCCCCCCCCCCCCAAAAAAAGGGACCATTCTTGACTACATTAGTTTGCTATGGTGTGAATCAAAGGCTCCGGGGTATCGATTAGCAGTAGCAGCGCTTCTAAATAGCAGTTTCATAAATGTGCGAGTAAATATGCCAGCATGGATCCGACGAATAACATGTTCACATTTTTGACCAATCACAAATTACTATCTATTCATTCTTCATCAGTACCAAGAAGTAGGCCAAAAGCCGAGGCATTCAGCTACGCCGAAAAAAATCTTTTGATTCCTTAGGATTAAACATCATAGACTACATACACGCACATAAAATATATCATATCAAATGCATTTTCGCACCATTTTTTAAAATCTAATATTTCATTTTCTAATGCTTTTTTCATAGGTAGCCTATATTGTATATGGTGCCTATATTGTATATGGTGCAGAAGAATACAGGACGAAGTGTCCAGATCCCAAATGAACCCAGTATCAACACATAAAACGAAAATATGAAACTTGTAAACATAGCAGTGTGCCGTCTCTGTTAGAAATTTGGTTAGAAACAGCAACATGACCCTGGGCATTGCGTTCTCGTGAATCTGAAAATAAACGTGGAACATTACACACTGGAAATTATACACCAGAGTGTTGGATTGTTGCAACCTAGATTCGCTAGCATTTGAACTTCGGATTCGATATAAAATCAGAAAGAAAAAACTTAATGAAATCTCGTGTTCGTGTTTGTTTACATCAGTTTGACAGCAAGAAAGTAGTTCCGGCACCGCGTGATTCTATGGAGCTATAAAGATATCTCTACCCAGTTAGAACTCTCCAATAATGATGAAAAAAAAAAAAACTGATAAAGAATTAAAATGGAATGAATTAAATTTGTCTGCAATTTGATATCGAGTTGTATACATTTGGCAGGTAGTGGGGATTTAATGCATGTAATACTAGAGTTCGTTCGACAGATTCCGAGATAGGATATGAGGATAAGTGGTTTAAACCTTTCTAAACGAGAGGGATCCTGCGTGGCTCATTAACTACACTGCTGGACGTGCAACACAAAGGTTTTCATCCGAGGCAACGGGTTTTTCGTGGGAGAGTCCTTAGATAAGGCACTTGAGAGCTACAGTCTAGTTCAGGTGAAACCCAGGTAGGGCATACATAAGTGAACTGTCGCGGTAATGTGACTGAAATAACATCGAAAGCGTCGTTACATACCTTTCAGACAACAAACAAACAAACGAACAAACCATATGGAGATTCTCATTTATCCACAAGATTAGGTAGCACATGAAACAAATAAAAAAAAATTACTACGTAGTTTTCAGCTGATTTACGTCATCTATCACTACCTCTATGTACAGTAACATTCACTGACCAGTGACCAGCTACTTTTTTCCCCATTTATCCACGGTATTCGTGACGAGGATTCAAATTGCTATAATTATTATTATGCCGTTTTTTACTTACAAATTTAAGAAATTCCAAAAAAAATGTCAAATGTTCGAAACGAGAGAGCAAGAAGGGCGGATATATAAAGTGTTAATGGGATTAGACAGTGGGGGGCGGGGAATAAGGCGACGGCTTAATACGCCAAACACTCTCAGTGAACTTAGAACTTCATTGTCAGAAACGAGAAGTATCCCTATTGAAACTGTCGCAAAGCGAACAAATATCCGCCCCTGCACCAGCACGTTGTCACTGAAGCAGCAAAATCAGAGAACGGAAGTGATTTTTTTAAAAATGAAGATAACCAGTGACCTTGACCTTTGGCCCATGTAACCCAAAATCAATAGGGCACTCTTGGCATTCAGCATACCTCGAGTGATCCGGTGAATAAGTCCCTCTGCTGTATCACATATTTTGATATGCACCTTCATGGTACATTTCTTCGCCGGAAGTACAACATTTTGCCTTTTTTAAAATTGTAAGTCTCCTCTTAAAAAAAGAAAGCATAAGACACATTGTTCTATCGATACTTTTCTAAGAATATTTCCGTCGGTAAACACTTTTTACATTCAATTTCTAACATGGTTTAACAATTCCGTTATGAGCTTTCATCGACAGATCGATAGTTGTGAATAACTTCACCGTGGTTGTTCATGTCGTTGCTAAGCGATTTACATTGGCGCCGCCATGTTTAAGATCATGTGATTAATAGTTCAAAATGGCAACCTCCTTTATACGGACGAGGCTAGATGAAGGCACGGAATCGGCCGAGTTGTGACGAGTGGCACCCTTAGGTCTTGAGCAACACTTGTATAAAGTTTAGTTTAAACATATTTTATTTGTAACATTTTACATACAAGAATATAATAAGACAATTACAAAATATACATATAATATGCTACAAAATGGATTGGAACGGAACCGTAAGCTTATACTGTTCTTTTCCATGGATTCTCGATGGTATAAGTCCTATTTTATTCATTCATTCATGATTTGATAAGTGAAAGAAAAAAGATGCCAAAAAAAGAAGAAGGAGACAGTTACGGATACTACAGAGAGATCGTGCGATGTGGGATGCTCTCGAAACCAATATTATGGAATTAACTCTATTGTCTTCAAATAAAGTTTAAGGGTCCTAGGTCGGACAGCTATTGAGTTAGAACACATAAACGGTTTCAAACAAAGTTCATCTGTGACCTTGACCTTCACCTAATGTGACCAAAATAACAACAAGGCACCTCCTTCGGTCATGAGCAACACTTGTATCAAGTTACAACGTCCAAGGTCAAAGGCTTTTGAGTTAGAGCACGGAAACGGCGGACAGACAGTCAGACATAGTGAAACCAGTATACCCCCTCTACTTGGTAGGTGGGGGGAGGGTATAACAACAGCACCGCATGCGGGTGCCAAAGCTCGGCTGCGATTGCTTGATTTTCAGTGAAAGTTCTAAGTCGCAAAAGGGACATAACGGTGTAAAAAATACTTTGATAGTTACCTGACCTTGTTGTATAAATTTCTCTTTTGATAATTAACAACTTGTCCAAGTTTGAAGCAAATATCGTCAGTAATGACAGAGATATTATAAAATGTCAGTTTTCGCAGGACGACAGCGACGACAGGGCTACGACATTATCTCGACTTTTTCTTCGAAAACAGCCGAGCTAAAAATAAACTATTTTACGAACTCAATGCTCAGACAAATCGGCACTGATATATTTTAGATATTTAAATTATTTCATGATATTCAAGGCGCTGCATGAAATTAAAAAACGCTGTGTATTATATCTAAATGTGATTCGGCTGTGCCATCTTAGATAAATTTGACAAAAGATATTTACGAGTACATCATTCATGGTCGTCTATGTCAAGGTTTTCCTTTCAAGTTCATTCGTTTAGGACTATCAAAATAAGCGGGCTACCCGGTGTTATCTTTTTGTACAACTTTTTGTAAGGAGAGTGGTTTTACTATTTACTAAAAATACTGAAAAGGGAAGGGACGTCTATGTGCAAAGCGTTTCTAAATATGGCAGTCCATATGAAATAACTTAGAGCTACTGATTCGCATTGACCTTTCTTAAAGTCTTCAGCTGGACATTTACGTTTTTTAATCAAAATATTTAACAAGAGCACCGCGTGTAGGTGCTTACACTCGGCTACATGTGCTTGATTTTCAGCGAAAATTCTAAGTCGGAGAAGGGACATAACTGTGCCAAAATACTTTGATTAATACCTTGTTTTCTTTTCCTTTTGATAGTTAACACCTTGTCCAAGTTTGAAGTAAACATCTTCAACAATAACAGAGATGTTATAAGATGTCAAAGTTTTTGCACGAAGACACAGACGACAACAACGCCAGAGCTATGACAATACCTCAAAAACAGCCGAGCTAAAACTGTACGTATCCATATAAAACTTCTCTAAATATCGAATCGAATACACTTTTTATCATATAACCTCCCTTGTTTTACGGATTTTCTTAGCTGATACATGTTTGATATAATATTTGTGAGACGTCATTTTCCACGTATTTCAGCGAAGTGGAAGGGTTGTATTTCAATGGAAATTACTGTGTGTGCAAAGATGTTCTTGCATGTTCTGATCTATAATTTGTGAAATACCGTTATGTGATAAAAAGAATCTGACATTCGTTAGTTTTTGAGGTAAAACTGATCAAACTCGTCTTAAGCAATTTTTAAAAAGCTCGCAAGAGGCTGGTTTGAGGACATATGACACAGTTTTTTTTTTCTACGGACGGATTTTTTTTTTTTTTCATTTTTGCTCAGATAATAACATATGCGGAGTAAAAAAGGAAAAGAAAATCGTATGTTTCAGAGAAAAATACAAAGATATAATTCTTCTAGGGGGATAACTCTTGTCGAAATTACAGGAAATAGGGTTTAATTACAAACCAAAAAAAAGTTTAGTAAAGTGAAAATACTGCTCAAATAAATGATTATTTTTAGAAGTGAATTTTGCTTTAGTAAAAAGGATAAATCGAAAGAATTAAGGAAAAAGACAAACACACCTACACACACAAAAAAAAAAGCGGGGAGTGTTGGCTGGGACCCACTAAGACAGCACAAGTAGGCATGGTGAATTGAACAAATAGTAAAAAAAAGATGAAGTACAATTTCTCAAAACCAGCTATTTGGCATCCAGTCAAATTTGACAGGGTTTCAGTACTCATTGTACTAAACAATCCCAGCAAGTTTCAAGAAACATGACTAATAATGTGGTCTATGTTGAGCAAATAATACTTAGTCATCAAATAGCTGCTTTTTCTAAACTGATTGTGGATTTTCTTTAAAAAGGCAACCGACATATTACAGATTAATATATACCATCTTTCTGTCATACTAACCCAATGAAATATAATAGATTTTACAAAAAAAACCACGTGTAAACCGGTCAGCAGGTAAAACTGACAAATGTCCTTAATAACATTTTTCTAAAACCGTTTGATAAAATTTTATCTCAAATGCCAACTTATGTCAGATCCTATATATTCCTACTAGTAGATGACCACTCGGAAACCTAAACTAAAAAGCCGTAATATTGTCGTTCTAAAATACATGTATGTATGGGTGGTTACCGGGATTTTTCTTCTCCAGAACTTTGCATTGGCAATATTCCAAGTTGTTTAATTTCTTTTTCAAGTGTTAAGTCGACATGACAAAGGCATCCAACCCTCCACTTACTTCTTGGGACAAAAAACGATTTTATTGTTAAGTCGAGTACATATTTGGAACATTAAAGAGTCACGTAGCCTTACGTAGCCTTTAAATGTTTTCCTAAAAAATCCACGCATAAAATTTGTGTGAAAACTTACAGAGTAGAAATATTGTTTAGCAAATGAAAGTGTGGCTAAAACAGATCAGAAGTTTACTATACACATTGTTAATCAGGAAAGTTACATGTTGACAAAAGATGCATCTTTCTTTTTGACTGCTGGCTCACTTCTCTAAACTACATATACTAGTATTTATGAACTGACTCGTGGTTTGTCATGACTGTGTTTAATTATACTTAAAACAATACTTAATATAATCATTTACAGTCGTTTACTATTAACCGGAATATGTTTTGTTAAGATAGTCTTTTTCTTGACAAGGCATATTCTTGATACTGAAAGTCTTTCAGAAAACTCCTTCCTTAAAACGTCATGGAAGACAACTCTGCTCATATTCGTGCATCCTTCTCATCGCAGATTTTTGTTTTTATATGGCCTTGTGTTGGTTGTCGTGCGACCAGCATTTCCATTTTGTCCGACGTTGGTTGATCTACCACTTTGTTCATTTGATTCTGATCCGGAAGTCCTTGTGGTATCTGAGGAACTGGACAATTATAAAAAAGCAGTGAACATAAGCATTTCGGATTTAATACGGGATAGCCATTATGAAAGAAAAACGTAATTCTCTCATACAGTAATCCAATCCAAAATGCATTTAATCATTTTATTAAGAAACAGACAAAAACTTTCAAAAAGCATTCATAACATCTTTGCGAAGTGTAAGGGTCTCTTAAGGGCATATGTCAAAGGTTTTTCCTACGGACAGACTTTCTTTACTTTCACTCAGATGATAGTTTCGCTCAGATGATAATATAATTTATCATATACCTGAAAATACTTGCGCCGCACGCGGATAAAATAACACATGACAGAAAAAAATCTGTATCGACACACTGTGTAATACAGTTCCAAATATGGTAATGATGACGTTACTCACGTGCAGAAAACATCTTTGTCTGCGCATGTCAATAATGCAGAAAACAAACGTATTGATTTCCGATTTGACTGGTCAAAACTTACGCTTTGATATTTATCCGCCATTCATAAAAGTGACGTTACCAACTACTGCACCATTGTTTGTTTTATTTTGTTTACCAATTTACAAATGACATGTCAAGAACTGCAAAATTTTGTCGATGTATATTTTGCATTAAAATGACGTCTACAGTTTTTTTACTACATAAAATCTACAAGCTATGAAGTACAGTTACACTTGTCCTAGTGGACACCGTACTGGGCGAGCAACTTGTTATAAGCAAGTATAGACTGGGTTCCTAGGGAAGGCCAATATGTTAAATTGGACCTGTACTATGCATGCACCTTTCTTAAAGCGAGCTGTTCAGATCTTTCACCAAACTTTAAAACAATGGTTTATCATTAAATTAAGTAAGGCGATAGGCGGAAAATCACCGGTATGGGAGAAAGACAAAAAGTAACATAAGAAAGATATTTTTTTAGAGGTATTTCCTCCATGAGCTTTGTAACCTCTTCGCTTATTTTAGATTTCACGCCAGAGTTTTACTGAAACTTGTGGGAATGTCACATGATTAATAATACGTGTCTATTACAATCATTCATTCGTATTCAAATAAGTATGATGACGTCATATTTGGTGTGAAAAAATAGACAAACTTATCGAGGGCAAAACGACGATCTCTTTATTTGAATGGCCAAAATTACACATTCTTAGAAAAGTACATGCAACTGCACAGTTTATAAGATTGCAAAGAAAATTGTATCAGTTATATTTATAGATGTTTTTTCAGGAAATTTTGATTTACGGAATAAAAACTAAATTGGCGCCTTTAAGAATATATTCCTTAGGTGCTACCTTAAGCCTCTATCGCGCAATTCTGAGTTTAAATGACCCTGAAGAAGAAAGCTTTTTAAAACATTCTGGGAAAAGGAGAAGCCAGCATATTCTCCCTTTCCCACAATTTTCCGCAACCTCTGAAAGATAAATCCAATCATTTAAGTTACACTAAAATGCGATTTGATTTGTCAAAATGTTAAGCTATTCACCCGCCATTCATAAAAACAGAATTATTACCCACTAACCCATTATTTGTTCTTATTTTGTTTACCGTTTTGGAATGAGATGTCGAAAATAGCAATATTTTGTCGTTGAAAGCTGAAGGTAAATAATAAAAAGAATAATATGTTGTAGTAACTTTCCTGGTGGTTGTGTTTGCTTCTTGCAGCGTAAGAAAATTTTGACATCGGTCTCGCACGAAATCAAATTTTCTCATGCTGCTTGAATCAAATATACAAGAGGGCCATGATGGCCCTGGATCGCTCATCTGAGTCAATAGGCGAAATTTCACCCCAGGGTCATAATGACCCAATTTAATACTCATCTGAGATATAATTAAGACAAACATTCTGACCAATGGTCAGGTCAAATGAGCCCAAAATGTGGCCTCTGGAGTGTCCAAAATGTATTTCTTCAATTTGACCTAGTGACCTAATTTATGACCCTATTTGACCATATTTCAAACTCACCCAAAATATCAAGGCAAACTTTTTAACAAAGGTTCAGGTAAATTGGGCAAGAATTGCCGCCTCTGGAGTGCCCACAAGGTATTTCTGTAATTTGACTTAGTGACCTAGGTTATGACCCTATGTGACCCAATTTCAAACCAATACAAGATATCAAGTCAAACATGCTGACAAACTTTCAGGTCAGTTGAGCAAAAATTGTGGCCTCTAGAACGCCCACAATACATTTCTTGAATTTGACCTAGTTACCTAGTTTATGACCCTATGAGACCCAATTTCTGATTGATCCGAAATATCATCAAGTAAAACATGTAAACCAATTTTCAGGTCAATTAAGCTAGAATTGTGGTCTCTAGAGTGCCCACATGGTATTTCTTCAATGTGACCCAGTGACCTTGTTTTTGACCCTATGTTACCCAACTTTAAACTCATCCGAGATATCACAAAGACAAACACGCTGACCAATTTACAGGTCATTTGAGCAAGAATTGTGGCCACTAGAGCGTCCACAAGATATTTCTTTAAATTTGACCTAGTGACCTAGTTTATGACCCTATGTGACTCAATTTTTTTAACTCATCCAAGATTTTATTATGACAAACATGCTGATCAATTTTCAGGTCAATTGTGTATTAATTGTAGCCTCCAGAGCGCACACAAGGAATTTTGGTAAGTTGATCTAGTGAGACCTAATTTATGACCCTAGGTGACCCAAGTTCAAACCCAAATTTCATCCGAAATTTCATCAAGACAAACATTTTGACCAATTTTCAGGTCAATTGAATAAGGAATGTGGCCTCTGGAGTTTCCTCAAGGTATTTCTTTAATTTGACATAGTGACCTAGTGTATGACTAAAGGTATCCCGAATTTGAACTCATCTGAGATTTTATTAAGACAAAGATTCTGACCAATTTTCAAGTCAATTGAGCACAGACTGTGGCCTCTAGAGTGCCTAAAAGATATATCTTTAATTTGACCTAGTGACCTAGTTTATGACCTAGGTGATCCAAATTTCAACTCTTCCGAGATTTCATCAAGACAAACATTCTGACCCATTTTCGGGTCAATTGAGTAAGAAATGTGTCCTCTAGAGTGTCCACAAGGTATTTCTTTAAATTGACCTAGTGACCTAGTTTAAGACCCAAAGTAACCCAATTTCAAACTCATCCGAGATTTCATCATAACAAACATTCTGACCAATTTTCAGGTCAATTGAGTAAGAAATGTGGCCTTTAGATTGCCCTCCACATATTTCTTTAATTTGGACTAGTCACCTAGTTTATGCCCCATGTGACCCAAATTCGAACTCATCCACGATTTCATCGAGACAAACATTCTGACTAATTTTCAGATCAATTGAGTAAGAAATGTGGCCTCTAGAGTGTCCACAAGGTATTTCTTTGATTTGACCTAGTGACCTAGTTTATAATCCAAGGTGACCTGATTTCAAACTCATCCGAGATTTAATTAAGACAAACATTCTGACCAATTTTCAAGTCAATTGAGCAGAAAATGTGGCCTCTAGAGTGCCCACAAGGTATTTCTATAATTAGACCTAGTGACCTAGTTTATGACCCTAGGTGACCAAAATTTGAACTCATCCAGGATTTCATCACGACAAACATTCAGACCAATTTTCAGGTCAATTGATTTAGAAATGTGGCCTCTAGACTGTCCACAAGGTATTTGTTTAATTTGACCTAGTGACCTTGTTTATGAACCCAGGTGACCCAAATTCAAACTCATCCGTGATTTCATCAAGACAAATATTCTGAGCATATTCAGGTCAATTGAGTAAAAAATATGGCCTCTAGAGTGTCCACAAGGTATTTCTTTAATTTGACCTAGTGACCTAGTTTAAGACCCCAGGTGACCCAAATTCAAAATCTTTCGAGATGTCATCAAGACAAATATTCTGACCAATTTTCAGGTCAATTGAGTAAAAAATGTGGCCTCTAGAGTGCCCACAATGTATTTCTTTAATTTGACCTAGTGACCTAGTTTATGACTCCAGGTGACCCAAATTCAATCTCATCCGAGATTTCATCATAACAAACATTCTGACCAATTTTCAGGTCAATTGAGTAAGAAATGTGGCCTTTAGATTGCCCTCCACATATTTCTTTAATTTGGACTAGTCACCTAGTTTATGCCCCATGTGACCCAAATTCGAACTCATCCACGATTTCATCGAGACAAACATTCTGACTAATTTTCAGATCAATTGAGTAAGAAATGTGGCCTCTAGAGTGTCCACAAGGTATTTCTTTGATTTGACCTAGTGACCTAGTTTATAATCCAAGGTGACCTGATTTCAAACTCATCCGAGATTTAGTTAAGACAAACATTCTGACCAATTTTCAAGTCAATTGAGCAGAAAATGTGGCCTCTAGAGTGCCCACAAGGTATTTCTTTAATTAGACCTAGTGACCTAGTTTATGACCCTAGGTGACCAAAATTTGAACTCATCCAGGATTTCATCACGACAAACATTCAGACCAATTTTCAGGTCAATTGATTTAGAAATGTGGCCTCTAGACTGTCCACAAGGTATTTGTTTAATTTGACCTAGTGACCTTGTTTATGAACCCAGGTGACCCAAATTCAAACTCATCCGTGATTTCATCAAGACAAATATTCTGAGCATATTCAGGTCAATTGAGTAAAAAATATGGCCTCTAGAGTGTCCACAAGGTATTTCTTTAATTTGACCTAGTGACCTAGTTTAAGACCCCAGGTGACCCAAATTCAAAATCTTTCGAGATGTCATCAAGACAAATATTCTGACCAATTTTCAGGTCAATTGAGTAAAAAATGTGGCCTCTAGAGTGCCCACAATGTATTTCTTTAATTTGACCTAGTGACCTAGTTTATGACTCCAGGTGACCCAAATTCAATCTCATCCGAGATTTTATCAAGCTAAACAATCTGACCAATTTTCAGGTGAATTGAGCAAGAAATGTGGCCTCTAGAGTGCCCATAAGGTACATGTATTTCTTTAATTTGACCTAGTGACCTAGTTTATGACACCAGGTGACCCAAATTCAAAGCCGTACGAGATTTTATCAAGACAAACATTCTGACGAATTTTCAGGTCAATTGACGAATCACAATACCTCACCCAGCACTTCGTGCTCAGGTGAGCTAACAAATAGGCCTAACCCATTATCTGTGGCTTGTGTTAAACAACATAACGATGAAGTTTCATAACATTTTGTCCTGTAGTTAAAGATGTATTAAATCCATAATGAAAATATATGAGAAGCCCCCTTTTTCCATGACATGACATTTAGTCAAACAAGCTAAAATAATGATATTGGCGGACTATCATAAGGAACACAGGTATGAAGTTTCACAAATTTTTGTCCAGGATTTTGAGTCGAAGATACATGTATATTGATCCTTAACAGAAATATACATGAAGCCCCTTTTTCCTATGAGACCGTATTTGATATCAAAAAGGCAAAAAAAAAAAAAAATAATAATAATAAATAAATAAATATCGGCGGACATCATTAGGAACACCTGTATGAATTTCTATTAGTTTTTGTCAAGGATTTTAGAAGATATCTGTCCAGAAAGATGAACAAACAGATAGTCATTGGTCCATGAAATTAAACATTTAGCCCCCTTTTTTCATGACATGGCATTTCATGAAATAAAAAGAAATAACTGTTGTCTGTGGCTTGTAATAAACAATATAAAGATGAAGTTTCGTGACATTTTGTCCTGTAGTTAAAGAGATATTGGTCCACAATGAAAATATACGTCAAGCCCCCTTTTTCCATGACACAGCAAAAAAAAAAAAAAAAGGTATATAACTTTGGTGTTGCATGGTCAATCTGGGTGAAACTTGTTGTCCTGCATTTCCTAATGGTGGTTAATAGATGTTACAAGTTTGATGTAAAAACTCCGTATAGTTTTCAGGATAAGAGTCAAAACAAAAAGTTCACTCTATATACCTTTATGTCCTACTTTGTGACCCCTGGGGCAGGGCTGACTTTGACCCCAGGAGCATCATTTAAACAAACTTAGTAGAGGTTCACCAGGAGATGATCCAAATAAATTATCAAAACTCTAGGCCTTCTAGTTTCAGACAAGAAGACTTTCACAGTTTGCTCTATATATGATTTTGCCAAAATTTGTGACCCCTTGGGCCCGGCCAATTTTTACCCCAGGGGCATCATTTGAACAAATTTGGTAGAGGACTACTAGAAGATACTACATACCAAATATCAAAGCTCTGGGCTTTCTGGTTTCAGACAAGAAAATTTTTAAAGATGTTGTAAATTTCCCCTTTTTTGTTGCCGTGGCAACCAGAGTTAATGGGTTAACTCAATTCTTTTAACAACTTTGGTAGAGCTTCACCCAAGGAACATGCCTGGCAAGTTTCAACATGACTGGCCCACCGGTTTAGGAGGAGAAGATGTTTAAAGGAATTGTGGACAGACGGACAGATGGACGCCGGACAACGACTGATCACAATACCTCACCTTAGCACTTCGTGCTCAGGTGAGCTAAAAAGCCAATAAAGTTACTACAGCATGATATTCCGTATGTATAATGCTGGTAGAATTAGCAATTGTTAACTTAAATTTACTAGTCCCATGAATGAAATGACATAGAAGAGAAAAAAAAATTGGCCCTAAAACGCTCACTTGAGTAAAGTCATCTACAGTTGATAAGCTGAAGAGATCCTGGTTTTAAGGATGTAAACACATGAGTGTAAGTGGCCTACTTTTAAAACCAATGTGACTAAATCCCAAACTTGTCCAAGATATAACACAAACATTCTGACCAAGTTTCATGAGTATCTGACTGAAAATGTGGCCTCTAGGGTGCATACAAGGTTGTTCTAAGAGGTGGTCCAGTGACCCATTTTTGACCAGATATTACCCACTTTGAAACTTATCCAAGATATTATGAAGGCAAACCTGACCAAGTTTTATGAGAATCAGACTGAAAAAGTGGTCTCTAGAGTGCACACAAGGTTTATTCAAGATTTGACCATGTGACCTACTTTTTGTCCCGACATGACCCACTTTCAAACTTGTCTAAGATATCAACAAGATAAACATTCTGACCAATCTTTATCAGTATAAAGCTGAAAATGTGGCCTCTAGAGTGCACACAAGGTTTTTTCTAAGATTTAGCCCAGTGATCTACTTTTTGATCCCACATGACCCAATTGCAAACTTGTCCTAGATATCATCCGTACAAACATTCTGACCAAATTTCATGTGTTTCAGGCTGAAATTGTAGCCTTTGGAGTGCACACAAGATTTTCTAAGATTTGGCCCGGTGACCTACTTTTTGACCAAACATGACCAAATTTCGAACTTGTCCAAGATATTATCAAGACAAACATTCTGACCAAGATTCAAGAGTATCAGGCGAAAAATATAGCCTCTAGAGTGCACACAATTTTTTTCTTAGATTAAGCCCAGTGACCTACTTTTTGACCGGACGTTACTCAATTTCGAACTTGTCTAAGATATTATCAAGACTAACAATTCTGACCAATATTCAGGAGTATCAGGCTGAAAATATAGCTTCTAGAATGCACACAAGTTTTTTCTTAGATTTAGCCCAGTGACCCATTTTTTGACCAGACATGACCCAATTTCAAACTTGTCCAGATATTATCAAGACAAAAATTCTGATCAAGTTTCGTGAGTATATGATTAAAAATGTAGCCTCTAGAGTGCACACAAGGGAAATGTTTACGCCTGGACGACGCAAGACGGACGACGGACGCCGGACACAGCACGATCACAAATGCTCACCTTGAGCACTTCGTGCTCAGGTGAGCTAAAGAGAAGATTCTTACTGGGGCCAAACTTCAAATATATTATCCTCCCCAAATGAATACTCCCCTCTTGTACCGTCGTCGTTCCATCGAACCTGAAATACATTATTTCACTGAGCTGGGTCCGTATTCACCAACAATTCTTAAGAATATTCTTAGTCTTATGCTGAAAAATTTTCTAAGTTTGATAGTAACAGAAGTTCTGCTGGGCTAAACCATTTGATTTAGCCAATCAGAAGTTGTGTTACTCCAAAACTAGAAAGTTCTTGAGAATTAGACAAAAAGTGGGCTGTGAATCAAGACCCTGATTCAGAATCTTTACCTTGAATCCTCACACAACAAGATTTTTTTCTCGGTTAAGAGGGTTTGCAAAACATTATATTCGCCGGCGAAATTACGTGTTCGTATAGTCGTATTGGAGAGTTGAAGAATGTCTATTGTTGTCATTTTTTTTTTTTGTGAAAATCGTTTGCTTGTTAGGATATACAATATCGTGTTACAAGGCACAAGTATTCCTACACTTCTAACACACTCGAGCACATAGGGTTGACTACATACACAGCACTTACATGCTCTGTCAGTGGAGACTGGAAACTAGAATGTTTAGGGTCTTGAGTTTGAACCCATATGAAGACTATATTTTTTGCAAAGATCTATGTAGTTCTGGTGTTATTTTTTACCACGAAGAGAAAAACAATGTCCGAATGATATTACCTTACCAAGTATCTTTTTCTTGGGAGGAATGGTTGGATTGTCAAAATCTACTTTTAAGCAGCTTGAAATACTGAAGTAACTTAGATGTAGGTCTATGTGCAAGTCGGAGAAACTGCTAATTCTTTTTCAGCACTATTACACCGATTCACCGTATCACACTGGTAGCATCAAGCGCTGGCGAATACTGCCTTTTTGTTATATTTACACACAAACAATAATTAACTATCTATGATATAATTATCTGAAGATAAAATCCTACTTTTGATGCAGATAGTATATTACAATAGTTCCTAAAATAAATTTTCTTCCATTAATAGCGCGTATTTTCAAACCAATCAAAATTAAAGTTCAGTTCAAAATTCCAAAATTAACTAGCTTACTGGCTGAGCTGTAAAACAGAGCCAAAGAGATTTTTTTAATTAAGAACTTAAGAGCTGTTCCAGAATGATTTTGGTACATACATGCCTGAATCTCTGCTTGAAACTATAGCCGGCTCTTTAAACCTTCACCACAAAATCCTAAGTTTTGACGACCCTGAGAAAGTAAGCATTTGATAGCATTATGTCCTGCATTTTTTTCTTTTTTCCACAATGTTTTCTACCCATCAAAAAAAAAAAAAAAATGACTAACATTTATTTTGTTGTCTGCAAACGCTTTCAATTTGGACAGATCTAAAATTTTGTCGTTTGGTAAAGATTTAACTCACCTCCACCCTTCTACCTCCGTGCAACACTTTTATCACAGTCCCAATCTTACCAGGATTTCGCGGGTCTGATGTGTCTCCCTCTGCAAATGATTGGAAAATACTTTATATAAGTATTACACCGGAACGTTAATGAAGCCGTTGAATTTAGATATTAACTGATCAGGAGATATCAATCTGAAGTACTTTACAAGTGTAAACTTATTCCTAATTCAACACACTACTTATAACCAAATGAGGTTTAAACAGAAATAAATGTCATTGAAGTCAGAACTACATGTATATACTACTTAAAATTTGCTAAGGATCATACATATTTCTGTGATAATTTTTTGGGGGGGATTCACCAAATGTGTCGGTAAGTAAATATTGTTTAATATTGATCAAATTGTTATCACTGACACACTTGCACGTGCATTTCCTGCCATCAAAGCTGCGTGCCAACTGATGTCTCACATGAAAATATCATGTACACATAATCAAAACTCACATTCTCGTCATTTGTTATCTTACCGATTTCAAGTCAAAATGCCTCAACGGCATCGTTTAAACCAAGAACAATTAGGCATTTACATTGGATTGCTTCAAAATGGTTCAACGCAACGCATTGTTGCCAATTCATTGAACTTCAGCCAAAGTGTCACCAGCAGAGCATGGAATTGACCTCAGCACATCGTCATGGTGGAGATCGGCAAAGGTCCAAAACAGCACGCCAAGATCATTTTATAGTGCTTCGTGCCCGACGTAATCACTTTGTGACCGCAACCACTCTACGTAACGAGCTCCTCTATGCTTCTGGTGTGAAAGTAACGACTCAAACAATACGTAATTCTCTACATGCATCCGGGTTGTCCTCTAGAAGGGTATGAGTGCGAATTCCATTGACTTCATATCACAGAGGGATCCGTTTGGAGTTTGCCCGTGAACACGTGAACTGGGAATAGCAACAATGGCGACCAGTTTTTTTCACTGATGAGTCTAGATTTTGTTTAGACCTTACGTATAGACGGCAATAGGTGTGGAGACGGACTGGCGAGAGGTTTCATGATCCCAATAATCGCTGAACACGACAGATATGAAGATGGGTCTGTGATGGTTTGGGGTGGGATTAGTCGTGACGGACGAACGGACCTGCATGTTTTACAGCGTGGCATGATGACTAGCATTCGCTATAGGGATGAAATCCTTGATGTCTATGTTAGGCCCTGTGCTCGTGCAATTGGTCCAGACTTCATTCTTGTTGACAACAATGCTCGACCACATCGTGCTAGGATGGTAGAGCGGCACCTTAAACAGGAAACAACTGAGCGTATGGACCGGCCAGCAAGTTCCCCCGTCCTCAGTCCTATTGAGCATGTATGGAATATGCTTCAGGTTGCCATATCCAGACGTTTGTCCCAGCCTGGTTCCTTACAGGAGCTTGGAGCTGCTCTTGTAGAGGAATGGAATGCCATTCAGTTAGCAAACATCAGGAGACTCACTGACAGCATGCACGATAGGTGCCAAGCTGTCATTGACGCAAGGGAGGTCATACACGATACTGACATTAACTTTAAAGCCATTCTTTCCCGCCAAAGGTGTTTGTTCTAGTGTTTCTGCAAGTACTGTTTCTGTCTAAAACAGGAACTTCGGAATATTTCAGCAGTAGCTTCTGAATTTGTGTTAAATGCAACGTGTCTTCCAATACTTGCTCATTTGAATTGATACAATCAGATATAAATGTCAATTTCTTCTCTATTTTAATGTTGCTTTGAAAGATAGTGAAAATCAGATATGATCCTTATCAAATTTTGAGTACTTTATAATTTGTTGTCTGCTGACCTCCTAAACAAGCGTAATTTTTGTTGACAGGATTCATAGGAAAAAACTTTTCAGAAAATGCACAAAAGGAACCGAAATGGTTCAGGGATTTTCCAGATAATCAGGTAAAGTGAAGACCCCCCCCCCCCCCCCCCAAGAAATATTCTTTGCCAGATAAAAATCATATCAAGAAATCTGAGGGTGGTCAATGAAAGGAAAATTTATGACAATTTGTTGCCTTAGCAACTAGGGTCTTTAACGGAAATAAATTAGTTGAAGGTATTCTGAACAGCACTAAAGCAGGACCATTTCTGTGACGGATAGTTTCAGAGAAAGACACTTTTCAAAATACAGGTAAACGCAGGGACGGATGGGTGCACAGGCACCTGCATGGACGCACGACGGACACAGGGCCTTGCCATAAGCTTGCTGCCCTTTGCCAGTGGAATTTAAAACACTGCACCTAATTAACTTAATCCGAAGGAGTAGTCAACACATGTTTTAAATAAATAAGCCACACTCAGTGAAATTGGGGCTTAATGCATCTACAAAAAGTATCGATTCATGTCAGCCAGCGCAGTCCGCGCAAGCTGACATGGGTCAAAACCTTTTGCAATAGGTCAAAGAACAAGCCTACCTCCTAATTCAGTCGGTTGTTATACAAAATAATTCTTATTGATCCATAATTGTGATGACTTGCTTGGTATAATGTATCACGGAAATACATAAAGTACCCTTTTGTCAGAGCATGGTTAGATGATACCAGGTATAGTCCTTTTTCGATGTTTATATTTAGAAATCAAATCCATAGGAATGTGTTGACAAATCATATTTTATTTATACTATTTTCATTGTTATTATGATTTCGTTATTTCATTTACTGACTTATATAAGCCATGCTCTGAAAAAAGGGAGTGCAAAGCATCTCAGTAATGCATTTTACCACCAATCAAGTCATCTCATAATTATATAAACTCTATTTCGGCTAACGACCGACTGAATAATGCGGTACTCTGGTCCTTTCAGAAGCACAAGCTTGACCAACAGCAATTCGAATCATGTCAGCGTGAGCGAACTGCGCAGGCAGATATGTCCTATTTTTAGCAGATGCATTTAACCCCTTTTCACAGAGGATGGCCCATTTATACAATAACAAAGTAAAAATTGAGAAATAAACTAAAATATAAAAACTACATCATTTATACTTACGTTTAGAATAATTCCCTTTTACCAAGTTATCCATTTGCGATGTCAATCTTGCATGTTTTACATCCAATACACCTACCTCATCGTTTTATTTCCGACGAAACACGTTTCTCCACATAGACAAAGACACAAACTTTATATGCGTAAAGGTAAAGGTGTGGGTAATTGCTCCAAGTATTTATGTTAAATGTCAAACCAAAAGCAGTCCCTGTTTTTCAGTTAAGTACTAACTTCACAAAATGAATTGGCATCAAGATGAAAATGACTCATTTGACTCCAAAATTAATGTAAACATTTTCTTTATTTACGTAATGTCTAGTGTACCTGCGTGTGTACTATGTTTCAGGTCGCAAAGTATTACATATTTTACTTAAGTTCTGTACTTCAAATACTAGAGAGAGAAAACGAGATAGACAGAGAGAGAAAAAGAAAACTGTATTTTACCTTACTCTTAAGAAAATTGGGGCAAAATAGGTCTTCTCAGGAAAAAGGGCAGTTGTGATCTTACATGAGTAAAGAAAAATTAGTTAGTACCCTTAGAAACAGAACAGCCAACAGCAATATCTCCAGTTTCAGAGACTTGTCTTTCATGGTCATATGTTACTGACACATCATAATGTCCATTAAAACCAAACTGGTAGCAGTTCTTGTTACCACCCGCATCCCATTCGACCCAGACAATATCTCCTTGAAATAAGAAAGTAATGATTTTTAACTCGTAATACGTCTATAACAACAAATATGCAATCATTCTCTTCTTTCATTTAGAAAAGTTGAAGGTATCAGTACACAATTACAAAAATTTGAATGAGTAATCTCGGAGAAATGCAAATGAGACAATGCATTCCCAAAATAAATCTCTCAACAAAATATTTTACAGATTATGTCTGAATTCCAGTTTGTTTGTATAGACTTCTTATTTTATCCAATTACGAAAAGAAGCGCTGTAAACGTCTTATTTTTAGACCATAAATCAAATACCCCTTTTTAAAGTAATCTTTGCCTAGATATTGATATTTACATTCTTCGATTGATTCTTTCATTATTATATATTTTATGTAATTGTAACTTGTTAACTTACTTTCAGGCTCATGGCCAATAACTGTACCTGGCCCACCGCCATCTTGGTATTCAAAATTCCAGTCAGGACCTCTGATAACACGAGAACCAATACATGGCAAAGGTGAATTCGTCCTTTCGAAGTAGTTGTTCTTATCCTGCTCCTGCATGCAAAGAACAAAGAGGGTAAGATAACGGCTATATCACTTTATAATCGCAATCGCTGAAAAGAATTCTTGGCTACGAGTTAGCAAATGCTAATCATTTTATTAAAGCCGATTTTATAATTCGAAACCGGCCGATTGCAACAACCTGGGCGTGCAATAGAACTTCAAAAAGTTTTTCGCAAATGCAACATGAGTCGCTCGACAAGGGCAAAGCGGAACAGACTGTTGAATGACAAAGGCACATATGCTCGTGTAAACTTTCTTGCTTTTACCTAAGAATTGCAACTGGCGTAACTTTAACAGTAAAACTAGTGAAACTGATCACATGTGTTACTTGTTTTCTGTCCACAAGTCATTCCACGGTTGGGCACAAAGCATTTCTAATTTCCACTCTGCAGAAAACAAACATGTTCACTATTTAAACTATTTCAAACTATTTAAAGTTTGAAAAGAAATTGCAAAGAAACAAAATTTTCCGGGTTGAAAGTTTCCCCAAACATCCATCAAGAATTGTGGAAGAGACAAACGTGCACAGTTAGCTTGAATTTTCTAATAATATCTAATCTTTCTACAAATACCTAAACTAACCTAGAATTACTAGTTCGAAATAATGCTGTAAAAATCGAAAATTCATATACATAATACATCTCCTTATTTAAAATGAAAGACCTGTGTAATAAAACTTTCTATTTCCAAAATGATCAATAGTAATTAACTCTTAAAACACCGATTAACGAAACTTTGATCGTGAAAAAACGCCTAAATAAAGGCCGTCCAGGCTGCTGGCTAGATTGCAAAGCAGACTCCGTAGATTTTAGATTTCATCCTGATCTAATCTGGTCGCAACAAACGTTGTAAAAGGCACTTTAAAGGTATAATAATGGTCAAATGAAAAGAATGCGGGCGTCAAAAAGCAGACAAATTTAATTAATAGTATTTAAAAGTATATATATATTATTATGAGTCTGATGATGCAATTTGTCACAGTTCTTGTTGCCGACAGAAAGAAATATGCATCGTAAAACTAGAACAAAATTTGCAAATAGAATTGTCTGCAATTAGACCCCAGATTGTTTACATTTAGCAGCTAGTAGGCCTTTAAGGTTGATATAGTGAATGCAACAATGAATATCACTACAAAATCGTAAACAAAGTTACAAAAATGGGAAAAAGCCCCAACTACAACTTTGTAAGCGCATCAGCATTTTACTTTTGATTTGTCTATTGTCAAGGTAACACCTATCGTAAATTTTATACTGCGCATAGGCGGTATAAAGCAACACGACAACAAAGCAGGAGTAGGACCGGAAAACCTATAGAGGTCGGAGTCTTGGACGCAAAGACTTCAGTGGGCTTTTGTAAAAAGAACAACAACTTCGTTCACGCACATAGTATATTTGCCTGTGACAGTACTGAGCAATTTTTACATAATATAATACATTTTGCAATTAAATTAAAAAAGTTATATTCGTCATGCATTCTATGTATCGGTTTCAATTTAGCTGTCTTACATGTAACTACAATTCAAAAGGTAAAAAGTCTTGAATAACAATAAGTTATGTCAAGCCACACCAAAACAAATATTACTGAAAATGGGGAATCCTCAGACCTATTGGTAGAGCTATGATTTTTGCAAGTGAGTGTCACAACGTCAACTTATATTTATACATGAAATGCATTCTAAAGGAGGTGTAATTTAGTCAAAATAACCTAAACAACTAAAAGTCTGTAAAGGTAAGATTTTGCAACTAAAACACAGTAATATATGCAAAATTTTGCAACCACAACACGTTCACAAATTCATCAATGTAAATCATACTTACAGTAAGATTTACGTATCATGAAGGTTCATGTGTTAAGGATATATAATGCAACTCTTCTTATCACAATGTTTTCAAAAATGGAACGTCTTTGAACTTGAATTTAGAATATGATTGAGTAATGAGCATCAACTATCAACTAGATATTGATTTCTCCTCTTCCCAAACTATTTTCCTTTTATTTCGATGTTCTAAGAGGAGATATAAGATTTCTCCTTTGATTACAATGTTTTCAGACAGTTGAACAGAGAAATGAGGTCTCTTCTTTAAATTACAATGTTTTCAGCGAGTTAAGCAGAGAAATCAAGTTTACAAACAAGATTTATCAGAATGCAGAGAGTAGAATTTCACATACGACAATGGAGAAAATAATGTAACAAAATATACAAGAAGGTTACCAGTGTACATGAAATAAGAAGAAAATGCGTACCTGTAAAAAGAACAACAAGTTCGTTCAAGCCCTTAGTATATTTGCCTGTGACAGTGCTGAGTTTACGTTCAGGAAGACGAACTTATATAGTCTTGTCTGACATAACAAAGCTGTCTGCTCAACAGGCAAACAAGAGCAAGATGCATCATATTTCCATGTAAATATTATGATTTAATGTTAGAAAACTGCATCACATGCACAATATAATATAAATATAAAACCCACAAACAACCTCTGTTTTTTTTTAAGTAAGAATTTGTAAGACTGTGATCACTAAACGCAGCAAAAGGTACAGAAAAAGTTAAATAAACTCTTAAATACTGTACAACAAATACAAGAGCTTATCATTCTTTATCAATTGTACAATAATTCTTTTGACAGACATTGAATGTTTTTGCATTAAAAACTATTTAATAAGACGACTGATTCCTCTGCCACCTTCTTCCATTTGAACAGCACTAGCACATTTATCCCTTGCACCTACAACAATCCTGAAATGGTTTGCACAAACCTTAAGTTGAAAGGATTAATGAACTTTTAAGGACTCCTGTTATTGGGCACACACGTAAATTTCTTGAAATTAATCATTCTAAATTAATCTTATTTTTTTTAGAAACGTTGTAAGTGATGTCCTACAGAATTTTCTACAGTCTCACATAGACAACTGCCCTGTTGATGATGGGCATAGAAACTGAAATATAGCCTTAGGTTTTACTCCTACTAGTTGGACAAGATCCAGACGTATATCATGACCAAGAAATGCTTTTAAATGTTAAACGACAGCATTTTCTTTTAGCACAAGTTATGTTTAGTCTGCTGCTATTCAGTCGACCGAAGATATCTCGGATGCTTTGATCATCCTCCCGTGTGTCGCTGTAGATGATTACATCGTCGAGATGTAAGCATCATATCATCGATATCAAACATGATGTGATAAAAATGTTTTTAAAATGTTGCTGGAAAGTTTTTCATATCAAACAGTATGACTTTATCAACCAATAGCATGACTTAATGTCGATAGAGTCATCTGGAATTTTGAAAGCTTATATTTCCTTAGCTCTATCAGTAAGTGGAACTTACTGGAAACTTTTAAGCAGATAGAATACAGCAAGTTTTCCAGCTTTGTCGGTATCATCAACTCGTGGTATTTGGAAAACATTCCGTTTTAATAATGTGGTGGACATTCTGTAAAATGTACACATTTTTCAAGTAATATTTGGTTTTGGAACAACATTACATATAGACAGACGCATTGTTACTTTTACTTGTTTAACGAAGTCATTGTCCAAGAGATGGTTCACTTCCTGCCGCAGATAGTTTGCTTTTCTAGAGTATATGTCATTGAAACTGTCCAAATGTCGTACTATAAAGCCCAGGTGTTGAAGCATTTGACAGATCCCAAATTTCGAGGGTCCGTATTATGTTAAGTACAACAAGCTTAATTGATTTCAAATCGTTTTTGTGAAACAGAGTATACAAACAAAATAGTGTTTGTAATGTAATGTTTTCAATTTACAAATTTCATTGGCTTATCTAAATGACATAATTGTTCATTTTCCGCTCCAGACGTATGGTATATAATAGTATATTATTATAATTTTAGTCATTAATTTTTTTTGTCACTTAGATACCGACCAAAATATCTGGTGTGTATTGCTTTTCAAGGAGTACAAAAAAGGAGCCTATTACGATGGCTAAAGTTCTTTTGATGGTACGGATGTCTTTTAACTTTTGGAAAATTCCATTGAGTCAAAAAACACAGACAAAAATTTAATGGCTTGCTCTTAAACCAGGAACTTTTATTTTGATAATTCCAAAAGTCCACGAACAATGTGGACAAATGTCAACTCAAACTGGCAGAAGCCTTCAGTCTCTAACTGCAAATAAATGTAAAGATCATTCTAGTTCTTTTTTTTTTTCGAAGCAAAGTATCTACCCATGTTGCTTTAAAATTTTGATGAAATCCTTCTAAAATGCTGTGACTTTCCTGAGAACAGGGTTATAATTATTTTCATTGTTTAATGCCAAGCTTATGCATGTAGTGTTTAAAATATTTGACAGAGGAATTTCTAACATTGGTCAGATTAGATCGATAGGTTCATTGAAAAATGTTTAAAGAATTTATTTAAATAGGTTATAAGAAGATTCCCGAGTTTTACAGGTTTAACTTGAAAAATAGTAGAAAGAGAAAGTGTCGCACTGTAAGTAAGAAAATAGGACGTCACCCAAAATTCAATTCCAGGTGTCAACTGGCACGTTAACTCCTACATCTATACTATTGTTAGTCAACAACAGTGATTACCACTTACGAAATGTTACTAACAAAAATCATTTGATTTTTTAGGATAAGTAAACAAGGGCTACCACTGACTTAACACCGATGTATTGCTATGCATTTTTTATTCCAAACGGTAGCTTTGTTTTGAAAAAGTATGAAATGTAACAATGTGGTTTTAAAATTACACAATGATCTTTTTATCTGTATTGCCATTTGTAGTCTACGTTATGACCTTTAACTAACAGAAAACTGGTCTTTTTTTATCACCAATCATTTTAGACTCATTCAAACTTACCGTAGATTTATTTAACTTCCGTGTAATCATTTATTATCGGAGACTTCTCCTTCGACGTTAGGCTCTGAAGAAGAGGGTATTCTAAACATTAAATCAGGGTGAGTAAAAAGTTTCATTCATCCATCCCCCATCCATGCCTCCGTGATTGAAACAGGCCTGCTAGCAACTACCTCACCATCAATCCACACATGCTTCATTTATTAAAATTTTCTGTCTCTATACACTCCTCACTCAGAAACCCATCCATCAATCTTTCCAAAATCTCTACTTACAAATTGTCGTCTCAAAATGGTGTGTCCATCTTTATGGGAATATACCTGGCCTTGACATACAGCTGCCATGATTTTGATAAAATCCTGGGAAAATAAACCAAAATAAGAAATGTAAATAACGGTTTCATGAAAAATTTTACAATCGCATCTTATATAGTTAATTGCCAACTGAAAGGGATAAATTAATTTTTGATATGTTGACTTTCAATGTACAGCATTGACTGAATTAATAACAGAATGACAATAACAAGACAAGACTTGACGCGATAATGCTTATTTCTAACTTTTCGTCGCTGTCTACATCCGTTTGAAAACCCAGGCCAGACAAATGTTTAAGGAGCTAAAGAAAAAGGAAGAAAGAATGGAATCTCTACATACAAATACCTTGTTAATTTGTAAACAAGCAGAAACCCTTTCAGACAATGTATTTATCACCCATTCTGTTTGCCTGCATTGTAGGATTTTCAGTCACTTCTTCAACATATCAAAGCTAGTGAAAATCAGTCTAAACGACATAAAGAATGTCGTGCGCAAAATAACTATTTCACTTTGTGCTACTATGAAAACGTTGTCCAAGTATTTTACCTCAAATAAGGCAATTTTATTGTCAGTGTTTTCTATGGTTACTCTCAGAACTTGCGCCGCAAAATTATACATTAACGTTTATCATCACTTTGGTGTCAAAAGTTTTTGTATTTGTATGAAGAGTAGTCGAAATGGATTTGTTTAAGACTCAGTCACCGGACTTTTTGCCTGTATAACTACTGCCTTGATAAAAGCGGCTAGAAATGATTTCAACCGTACCTAAACTTTTTGTGTAAATATTTTCGATCTATGGAATTTATAATCTAATGCAATAATGAAGTTGGATTTAAGATATTCGTTATCTCCATATCATAAGATGAAAACAACAGAATTGTGTTCACCTCGCATAATTGGCTGTTTTCACGACACGAAATGTAAGTCACGGTAAATAGTAATTAACCAATCAATCAGAGAGGAATCTGTGCAAAAGGAAAATAATGATTAACTTTATGGGACATACCCCTGCTATCATTCACTCTAGGTATACTTATGTTACCAAAAGTATGTGCATACGACGACCTTTTTTTAAATAATAATGAAAGTAGTATCATTCATCTTTGGAAACTACCACAAAATGAATTTGTTGTTTCATTGTAAGAACCAGTTGTAATCTTAACACCTAGCAAAATGAAAATGTATTACCAAATCTGGGTTTCCAACATATACGAAAGTAAAGTTAACCCCATCTTTGAACTTTTCTAAAACTTGAATTATGTCTTCCTTTTCCTGAAAACATATAAAAATAACAGATACATATCATATTCGCCTCATTTAATTCGAAAACTAGTTCAGGTATATGTTCATATTTTTTAAAAAAAATGTCTTGTAGCTACATTTGTATAGATTTCTATTTCTTGTATATCAATAAAACTTATATTTTACAAAAAAAAAAAAAAATGTCAGGTTTTGAAACTACATGTGATATTTGTTTATAGGTAAGAGTCCAACATCACAATCGGACTATCGTTGAAAAGAAGAAATGAAATATGTGAAAAAAATGTTTAAAGAAGATACCTTCCCTTCTTTACTGCTATCCAGCGAATCTGGGCCGGCATATAATGTTGTGTCTGTTGGATGACCATCCGTCACAATGATCAGTGTTGGATTTCCCTTGCCACCTGGAATAGACATTTACAATGTTGATCAGTGATGATCAGTTTATCGGTAATGGGAATATGGTATGAATAATTATCTAAAATTTCAGTTACCGCGTTTTTTAATTTATCACCGTCTAAAACTGACGTATTTGAACGTGACGATTACATGTACAGAAAGTAGCATGTCCGTTCAACCTTCTATCTCCATTTCTTTATCGCCAGTAAAAGACTGACTACCTATATGCTTCTGCGAATTTATCTTACAATAATTTATCTTACACACATCTTTTTTTTTTTTTTGTAATAAAGCATATATGAGATCTTTTATCAAAACAGTGTGTTGCTTTCAATTTCAACATGTCTTGCCTTTATTATATTAAGGCTTTGTCAGTGCACCAACTCATGCAGTTATGACATTTACTAAGCATTGAACAGACAGACAGACAGAGACAGACACACGCACACACAAAAACTACTTTGTACCTTCTCTCGTTACAGGAGTCTAATGGTTTTAACTGTAAAGAGGTCTCGTAACCTGGAGACCACCACAGATTCAACCTCACTCGACGCAATGTTTTTTTTTTTTTCATTTTTTCATTGGAGTGTTCTTAGACAAGGCACTTTAGAGGCCTAGCCTGGTACTTTGAAACACAGGGCATACATGGATATGTGAGCTGTCGCCGTGATATAAATGAAATAATTTTAACAGTGGCGTCAAACATCATTCAATCGATCCCTCATTACATGTACGTGTATGTATTATGTCTGCACAAAGTCATAACTGCAAAAGAAATGCATTGCATCTATCTGTCCATTTACCACTCATCCCCAAAAATAATATATACTAAACCAAACCTCCAACGCAACACCAAAATTACGTGATATGTTTTTCAAATGTAATTTCTTGGATGTAAATATTTCACAACCAATTCCTCCGGCATATGTGAATTCGACATATACATTTTGTTGATTTTCTGTCACGCCTGACAAATGACAAAACACATGTTTGACGCCAAGTGAGTTCCACGTGCAGCACGTGATTATTTGCGGATACAATTTCTCTTGGAGAGTTGAAGAAAGCTTGACCGTCATTTTAGCGCTTGTATTGTACAGCTAAGCCGCGTTAAAATGCCGACAAGGACCATAGGATTCCAGAAACGAGTCTATGGTCAATCTCGGCATTTTTAAAACTGGTATATAACAATTATCAAGTGAATATTTGGTTCAAGGTTTGGAAATGGCTAATGCGAATGAGGTTCTCATCAGAAGTTTTCAATTTTTACTCCGAATTAGCATATTGTCGTAAAAAATAAATCTCAAATTGTAAAATAACATCGAGAAAGAACAAATAGTGTTTAAAACAAAATGAACAGAATGAAATGTTAACTTATTTACCGATGAAATGAAACTTTAACTATAAAAATGTAAGTTACCATAATTCTTGACACCAGTTTTCCTATACGAGAAGCACAATACTGATAATTTTCTATTAAATGTAAATGCTACAAGTTTATGCTTTTAAATCTTTGAATAACATGCCTTTGCTAACTATCACAAAGTACATCATTTTAGACAGTCTTTTGCGCTTGAAACGTAACGAACATTTTAAAATCTTTATGTCGATTAAGTGCTAGTATATTGAAGTTCCATGTTTGTCTACACTCAAAGCTCCAAAAAAAGCACCACTACCCTGATTCCCAGGGTATAGGCCAAAAGACCTACAGGAAAAAAGCCTCATGGGACAAAAAACCCACATGGACGAAAGCCCCGCAGGGTAACTGCCCAACGGGACAAATGCCCCATGTTAATAAAGCAGTATATTACAAGGAACATTTGACTTCATAACCTCAAAGTTGCTCACTCAGTTTGGTTTTAGTGATCGGTTATCTTTGTTCTAGCAAAAGAGAAACTTTTTCGGTGTATGATCTGATAAAAAAAAATTTCATTCTGTTTTCAATTGACCTGAGATATTATTGATAATCATTTGGAGGGAATATGTACACAAAAGTTGAGCAATGACTTCTGATCTATAATGTTTTGAAACGAATAGACGGTATCGTTTGGTCAAGGGTTAAACCTTTTTTCCTGTTGTTAAGTCTCATTTTACAAGGGTATTTTTCCATATTTGTGATAAGGTCAATCAGAGATTAAAGACAACCAACAAAATGTTTGCAACCTTGCAAAACCAAGTTCTTTTATCATTTTTTTCTTTAATGGTATTTTGCGGTTCGTGATTGAATTAGAGTTTCAGTCTTCAATATCGAATGATTCAATTAAATCTCCTTTTCACTTTTTTTTTCGTATGCATACATTAAAAAACCAGAAGTTAATCAACATTTGACATCATGGGGCTTATGTCAATATTTCTTTTACGTGTATGGCACTTTTATCAAATAAGGCTTTTATCCTAAGGGGCTTTTGTCCGTACCCAGGTTTTCAATTAGAACCAGTTCCTTTATTTGTCGTATAATGTCTGCAAATTTGATCCATTTACAAAGTTAAGGTATTATGAAAAGGTTTCGCAGAATTTGCAAAGTACAGACGTGTTCGTTACTGTTTTGTAACGTACATGTCCTTATTTACTTTTTACGCTTATTTCCACAATATCTTGTGTACCCTTTGAACAGGAGGAACACATTTTAAATTTTTTCTATAATGAGAATAAGCAGGTGACTAAAGGTTATACATGTATTTAATTATATATTCACAATGATCATGAAGAAACCTACAAAGCTCAAACCAACTGATCACCACCACTAAAGACAAAGAAAATCTCCCTGGAAAGGTTCAAACAAACAATTTTGTCTCCCCCATTGAAAATGATGATGTTACATTAAATTTTTATGAAGTTTAAAGAGAGAGTGACAAGAAATTTTGTGTGTTTGGATTTCTATGTAACGAAAATGTTAATCACAAACATGCCAAAATGGAATTAATTGGCTTGGTTTAACGTTTTAATAGGATACAAACGGTTTTGAAATGATGGAGTTAAGTCAGAAAGATTCATGCAAGTAGCAACGACGGCGAAAAAGACTGCTAAAAAGATATACCCATGGCGGCCATACTCTGTGACGTATCAAGATTCTTTCAAAAAGTCTTATAGACTTTCACCGAAGAATCATACCAAAATGAATGAATCTGATAATTAACTTTTGAGACGATTTTCAAAGATTGTTCTTAAGCTTTCATAGTAATGATAAACCAAGCCCACCGAGGCCATAATTTCAACTGCATAAGTTCAATAAAAAGAAATAGTCCTATCCAAGGGATGATATACGCCAAACTGCACATAAATTATTTCGTTCACATGTTTCTTTAGTTTTACACCATTTGCATGGAGTTCGGACAAAACTGGACGGACATTTTGAGAGAAGGGTTCAACTAAGCCCGAGGTGCCAGACGGGCACTGTGTCATCTGTGTGTGTGTATTATAGTTATTTATCTACAGAAGGGTCTCAAAGAGCTTCCTCTAAGTATTTTTCATGACAAATCTTAATGAATTCTAATACACATATTTCGACAATATGTTTAAAAGACTGTAATAAAAGTCACCGAGAAAAAATATCGTAGAGTATATTAGGTTCAGCAATAGCGTTTATTATAAAAAAAGGCTTACGTTCTGGAATTCCGGCCGTGGCTGTTCCGAGAGCAATACCACCATACATTGGTGTTGGACCTCCAAGGCGTAGATTCTCTATGTAAACGACAATGTATATTTTTAGATGTTTTCTTATAACAACACAAATATGAAGTTGAAAAAGTCTACTTTTGTATGTGGCTTCTTTTTTCATATTGCTCCTAGCTATTAATGGTGTACATGTATCTATTGAAATGTTAATATTTTCTGTCTTTTCAGACGTGAAAGGTACTTTTGCTGAGTCCAAAGAGAGACAAGCTTTATTATTTTAAACTAGAATTTACAAACAGCGACTCGATAAGCCCATATACTGAATTGATATCGAAGGTAACTTTTCAACGCTACCCCATTTTACAATGAATTAACAAGTACTTGACTCGTGTTGGTATATATACCTAATGACCTGTGCAATGTTGATGAGACTCATTGAGAGAAAAGGATTTACACCATTTTGTGCAAACAGTGAAACTGAATGCAAGCAGTAATAAAACAAACCCAGCTCTCAACTGTTGTCTCACATTATTATTTTATGATACAGCCGCAACAGGTCTTTTTTTTATGTCTCCGCCATTTTCTCATAGTATCACTATTGCCTGCACATTAGCCCCCCTCCTTACCCCCCTCCCTTACAAAAAGTCTTTCCTTTCGTTAGTGTTTTACTACATTTGTGTATTGGATTAATATTTTATACAGGTGTAAATAATTGATTAACCATTTATCAAACAGTCCCATTTTAACAATCCTTTCAATGAAGGCTATTGAAAAAAATTTGGGAAAAGGAAGAAATTCTTGTAACCGGCATTTTCTCTATTTCTCAAATATTTTCTATCCTATCAAGAACATATACCCCCCTTTATTTTTCTTAGCAACCTCTGATTTGCCGTTTGCAAATGTTTTCAATATGTACAAGTATAATATTTTGTCATTTCCTAAAGAGTTAAGGATAAAATCCACCGGTTATTAAGAGAGTTGCCCATTATCCCATTTCCCACCTCATTTTTCCTTTTCATTTGCAAAATGCTTGTCTTTTGTTATCTTTTGAAAGCATCAGTTTATTGGTTAAATGAAAAACCAGATATTAGATAATAAAGCATAGGTAAAAATCATTTACGGTGAAATCTATCAACGTTCATATTCTACTGTTGTGGCCCTTTTTTGCGTAATTGTTAACAAAATGTTGCTTTGGGTTAGTTATCTTTCTATCATAGCTTTCCTTCGCACAGCTCCAAACAAGAATACATCATTCATTTCGGGAGCGGGGAGGCGTACGATGGCCTTAAGCCGGGTCATCTGTGTCCTGTTGACATGTTTTAGCTGACCAAAGTTATTTGTTTCGGAGCCTTGCAAGTAATGAAACAATCAAATTTGAATACTCAGTTGTGAAGAAACAATTATACAAAAGTCAAATGTGTGATTTGGGTCTACTTACATGTAATCGTTGCTTAACATAAATGAATGTCTTTGTCAAAGATAACCAATGGTCAAGGGCAGAAAACCCTAGACTTCTTCGAGAAACATGAGCAGGAGGGAAGGCTTTGAAAAGTCATATATCTAATTAATATATGAGCCATGCGCCAGCAAATGGAGGCTTAATGCAATTCCATGATGCATTGTACCAAGAAAGCCATCACATACTTATGGATCCATAATACCTTTTGCAGATGCTTTAAGCCCCCTTTCCACAGAGCATGGCTCATATCTAATATCAGTAACTTATGAACAAAATGTAATAAAACTGTTTAAGAAAATAAAACCCTGATTTAACTGTTAAACAAATTTGATTCCCCAAGTTAATGGACCGACGACTTCTATTTTGCAGTACACTACTAAAAGTACGTTTGGCACAACAATCATTTGTTGTCATCATCCTCGTAATTAAGAAGTAGAGTATGCGTTACATGTACATGGACTCATTTTCATAAGAAGTGTGGCAAAATTCAATAAATCTTTTCACCGACTGATTGAATTAGAGTTTAACACCGTTTTAACAGCTTAGGGCATAACACGGCGGTCAGTGCACCTACGCATGTGTTTCCTGGCTTTCTCACACCAGCACTGACACAACTTTCTTTTCATGTCACTGACTACTTTTCTCAAATGCATCAGAGGTGAGAGACGAAAAATCGCCGGAAAGACAGTTTGCCCCAACCGGGTATTGAACCCGCAATCACCAGGTCATGAGTCAGATATGTTAACCACTATATGTACAGAATTGAAAACGTCTTGATCTTTTATGCAACCATGCTGTCATTGTTATCATAGTGATCCATGGGGTGACATAAGCATACCTCCGGCCTTGTGCTACGTCCTGTCGTAGTTCCGTTTTGCGAGACAACGTAGTTTTGTAATTATTCGGTGATCAAGCAAGTTTTTTTGTCCGTTTTACACATAAATTTTTAACTTACAAAAGGTGCGCTTTGTGATCATGAATATGTCTATAGAGACTGAACTATTCAAACGTTCGAATCTTTGAAACAATCATTTCATCCATTTTGGTTTCAGTTTCGGATACAGCTAAAAAGAAATACTCTACAACTTCATGCGTCTTTTCTATGGCACGCTTACAACTGTGGAATAATTCTAAGTAAAATATGTTAGATAGTTACCCATTAAATAAACACTAATTTTTTAATGAATCTTATTATCTGTTCCTAAATCTTGGCCTTATATCACTTTTACATTCCATCTATGATCGAACAAAACAGGCGATACTGAGTTACAAGGCCCCTGGCTTCTACAAGGAAAGTTTTCCTATCTAACAGGTACTTTTTCGAACATATTTACAACGACTTGGAGTGTTTGCGTTGACTTCATATACATTCTTACATGTTGTTTCTACACGCGTTTTTATTCTAGACTTTAAGTACTTCCTTGCACTCGCATTGTTTAGCTGCACCGGAGATCGTAATGTATAGAGCTGCACCAAGTCACCGCTCAGCAGGTGCTTTCTAAAGATGGAATTTTGAACAGCGATACTGTGTCACTTGTTTAGTGTTATACGAAATGAAATGAAAAAAAAAAAACAACTCTTAACAAGAGGGCCTTGATGGCCCTGTATCGCTCCACTGGCTAATACTATATACCAACATTAGAATTCAAGGTCAGATGTTGTATTTATGACCCATGGGGTGAGATCAATTTTGACACCAGGGCTTTAATTTGAACAGTTTTGAAAGCGGCCTGCTAGATGATAACACTCATAAAATATTACAGCTCTATCTCAAGATAAGGAACAGGAACTTGAGAGTTTTCACTATATAAGCCAGTGTAAAACTTGTGACTTGTGGGGCGGGGCTTATTTAGGCCCAGTGCTATAATTTGAACAATCTTGGAAAAAGTCCATGCAAAGATTTGGTAGCCCTAGGTCTTATTGTTAGGAGCGAGCAGATTTTTAAAGTTTCACTGTGTAAGCCCATAAAAAAATTGTGACTGCCAGGGCGGAGCCAAATTTGACCCCAGGCCTATAATTTGGACGATCTTGGTAGGGGCTCACTAAATAAAGCTATACACAAAATATAGTAGCTTAGGCCTTATGATTTAGAAAGTTTTCACAATATAAACCCACGTAAAAATTGTGACTCCTGGGACGGGGACAATTTTGACCCAAGGGCTATAATTTGAAGAGAGGTCCATTAGATGATGCTACATGCTAAATTTGGTAGCCCTAGGCTTTACGATTTAGACCCAGAAGATCTTTAAAGTTTTGACTACATGAGCCCAAGTAAAACCTGTAACCCCCGGGGCGGGACCAGTTTTGACCCCAGGGCTATAATTTGAAGAAACTTGGTAGAGGCCCATTAGATGAAGCTACATGTCAAATTTGGTAATCCTAGGCATTACGGTTTTTGACAAAAGATATTCAAAGACTTTCAAAATTTTTCAGTTTTGTTGCCATGGCTACCAGAATTTTTAAAGGAATCAAATTCTTTCAAGAGATTCTTAAGAGGACCATGGCAGGATCATTTCTGTGAACTTTGGTCAAAATTGGATGTGTAGTTTAAGATAAGAAGATGTTTGAAATAAAAGTTAACGCACGGACGGACGCAGGAACGCACGACGTACAAAGGACCAAGACATAAGCTCGCTGACCTTTGGCCAGCGGAGCTAAAACGAGCTACATTCCCGAATAAACATATGCAATAATTCCCAAAATCTATAATTACTGTTCTGTGTCGTTGATTTAGACAAGTGACATAAAATTGACGTTTAAGTATAGCTGTGAGACAAATACAGCTATTGTGATAACGTGATATATGATGTCATTTGTACCACGAATTCTTCATAAACTTACATATTTATAAATCATTTGCTGTTGTTTGCGTTGCCCCTAGCCAACAGCCACTGAGTTGGGCTAACACTGACTTAAAGCCCCACTAGAGGCCAAAAGTAAACAATGCATTGCAAATGCATTTTAATTTAAAGAATATCACTTAAAGATATTGAAATCTTTGTGAAGATGACGATCTGATATTGAATGAATAGTTCCAATGGTCTGACTTCACCCAAGAATTTGAGTGGAAATTGCGCACTTCTTAGAACCAGCAATTTGAGGGCTTGACTTTTTACTCCACCACCCACTAAAATAACAATTTCTTTATTGCAGTTTTTGTTAGTGTTGTAAAAAGTGTAACGTTATGTGAATGTGAATTGCGAATGTTTTATTCTACACCAAAGCAACAGATCTATATAGATCTAGATCTACAGCTTTCCAATGCTGTGGATGAAGTGGTGGCCCAACATAACACCCAGGAAGCGACATGAAAGGTTGACCAGGGATCAGTTACTGTTTAAATTAATTTGTCTGAAAATACATGTAGACATAATAGTAATGGGTTATAGGGTAACTCGAAAAAATATTTAATAGCGGTTGTAAAACACTTCATGATTGAAAATTTACACGTCTACAGAGAGGGAGCGCAGAATAAATATGTCAAAATGTTTTATCATTGTCAAATTTGTATCCATTCATTCCTGTATGTCAAAACCATGAAGTAGGTCAAAAGCCAGTGTAGTCAGCTACGCCGATGAAAATTATGGGCAATGAATAGGAGTATCTTCAGTCCAACGGACATCAAACTTGGTGGAAATGCTTGTTTTGATGAAATACTGCACATGTTGGAAATTGGTTGCCTCTGGTAAAAATGTGGCTGACTACACCAGATCTAAGAGAAAGGTTGTGTGGGCTTAAGAGGCCGATGGTCATGTTACTGACATTGTACTGTCGGTCCATGTGTTAGTCGCTGGCAGAAAAAATAAATCTAAAACGAAGTTAAAAGTATCCAGGACGTTCTATCTTTTGATTACTTTTTACCTAACAAGAAAAATTTTTTTTTTCTGCCAGCGACTGTTACTTGGACCGACAGTACAGTAACAGATTGTCATCTTCACAATAGTCTCCATACTTTTAATGGCACAATTTAAAATCTAAATGCATTTTAGCACCTCATTGTTTAGTTTTGGCAGCTATAGTTCCTTTAACATTTACAAACAACCCTCCTCCGAAACTGCTTCAGCAATTATACCTTATCCAGCGTCCTTTGTTGGGAAAAGACAACTTAGGGTTCATCGACAACTATAACTATAGGGGCTAATCTTAGACAAAATGTGTCATACAAAAACATTTGCTTTAAATCTAGAGAGAAAGCGTTTGCAACCCCCATTCTACTGAAATTGTTCAGAATGTTTGTTTTGGCAATAATTATGAGTAAGAATTACGATACTGGTTTTGTCATCATGGTTTAGAATAATCGCCCGTAAATTAAGTTCTGGAGAAATCGTCCCCATATTCAAAATTTATATGTTCTCGTATTGTTTTTTAAGATGTTTTAGACAAGACTGCTGACACATTTTTATGAACATGTATATCTTATAACTGGTTTAAAATCAGATTCAAACAAACTGAAAAATTTTAAGAAATTACATTTGTAAATTATGTGTTACAGGTAAGAACATCAACCTGTTAGTGTGAAATTTGCTGTATAAACAATGACAGGGTTATCAAATAGCACTTCCGAAAACCTAAATAACAGGAGAAAAAAGTTTTGAAAATATTTTTCTAAGACATCTTAAAAAACAATAGAAATGAATTTTGAATATGGAAAAAATTTCTCCAAAATTCATTTTAGGGACAATTTCTCCAAAGCAGTTTACGGGTGATTTCTCCTGCAGCCACATAGATGCCTTATTTTTGCCAAGTTTCTTTTGAGGAACTGCAAATATTGATGGAACTTCATCTGTTATTTTAATTTGATGATACATTTTGACATTTTTTTTTTTAAATTGAAGTCACTAGGGGTAAGAGACTATGTCACTATGGACTTTTTACTGTTCATAAACCATACTGTTACTGGTTCATAAAGCACAGTTCTCTCCGCATATTTTTTTTTTCATGTGAAGTTTGATATTTCTGTTTGTAATGTTAGGATGACAATTCAAAACTTATGCTTGCATAGATAATCCATCTTGCATTTAGGTAATTTTGTTTCTTGAATGCTGCTAATACATTTTTGTTTTGAAAATGAAAAAAAAAAAAAAAAAAAAAGTGATATAAAGCGGATAAAATTCTTGCCCAAGTCATATTTCCATCGCATAATGTAGGAAACCTAATCTACACCAGGCGGGGTTCCTGCGTGACTCAGTGGTAAAGGCCCGCCAGAGTAGCTGAGTGGTTAGCGTATCTGACTCGTGACCTGGTGGTTGCGAGTTCGATACCCGATTGATGCAAACTTTCTTTCCGGCGATTTTTCGCCTCTCACCACTGATGCATGTGAGAAAAGTAGTCAGTGCCTTTGGAAAGAAAGTTGTGTCAGTACTGGTGTGAGAAAGTCAGGAAAAACATGGGTGTGTCATTGACCGCTATGATATGACCTGAGCTGTTAAAATGGCGTTAACTCCAATACAAACCAAATCCAATACAAACCAAACTCAGTGGTAAAGTGAAGAATAGGTGACCTGGAGAGCCCGGGTTCGAGCCTCATCGGATCAATTGGGTGTCGTTGGAATGTACTTGCGCAAGACACTTCAGAGCCCAAGCCTAGTACTAGTGAAACCAAGGAAATACATGAGTATGTGAGCTGTCGTCGTGATACGACTAAAATAATGTTGAAAGCGGCGTAAAACACCATTCAGTCATTCAATCAATACACAAGGAGACTCCCAGGACTATCAGTCATGCGATTGTTAACTGTGGTAAAACTTATCACAATATTCTAATCCTATTTGTAGCAAACGCAGTAAAATATACCCACCAAATGCCTTTTCAACAAGTTTCATTTCATTTGTAAACCGTTGCACCACATGTGTTTCATGACCAAAGGCTACCAAAGCCAAATACACCGGTATGTCCAGATAAAGTTTCTGTAGATTTTCCAGACCTACAAAAATTGAAGAAAATAAATTAAGAAATTCATCATGGCTCAAATACAGACTGTTGATGAGAGCTGTCGTGTTCATAAAATCATCCCTTTTTCGGTTACTGTTGTTCAAAAAGTATTTCACGAGTACTAGTATTAAATCATAAACTGATTTCTGCATCCAGCTGCAGGCGGTCGAGAAAGGGGGGATACGAGAATTAAGTTTTGTGGACTAATGCATAAAATTAATATTCACCCAGAATAGCTTAGCATAAAGCCGTAGACTGGAAGAGCAAATACATTTTTTCCCGTCAAGTGGCATCATTTCGCGCAGAGTCTGTCATTGTGCAGCAAATTTCTGATGCATTAGCTTCCCCGTGTTATTTACATGTTCAAAGAATATATCGATGTGCATAAGTTCATTTGAAATTGTAAATAATATTTTATTTGCTGTTTTTCTTTGTGGAATGATAGTATAAATAGAGGAAAAGAAATCAATAGTAGAAGATCAGGTGGAATAATGACAGTATATATAAGATTGAAATGGGTTGGTTTTATCTGGGAAAAAAGACTTTGTTCAATATGACCAGTAATGTAACAAGTTATTTTGTTGAAATCATATCCCCCGCCGAAAGAGACCTTTTTTTGTCAGAGACATATAAGAGGTATTGTGTTTTGCATGTACACAAAGCCTTTTGTTATTGGTCAATAATGAAATTATAGAGTAAACCCCCTTTTTCCATGACATGGCATTTTATTAAATGAAAACGAATAAAATTGTTTGTGCTTATGATAAACAAAATAAATATCAAACTTCATAAAATTTTGTCCAGTAGTGAAAGAGATATTGGTACATAATGAATATATACACATCAAAACATAATTAAAAAAAAAAAAAAAAAAAAAAAAAATCGGTGGTCTGTCGCAAGAAACATATGTATGAAGTTTCATCAAATTTTTCAAGGAATCTAGAAGATATAAATTTTGTACAGTAGTTAAAGAGATATTGGTCCATAATGGAAAAATACATTAAGCCCTCTTTTTCCATGACACGGCATTTTATATAAGACATTTCGTATATCGACATTTCACGGCATTTCGTATATCGGTGGATTATCATAAGGAACACATGTATGAAGTATGAAGTTTCATCAAATTTCGTCAAGGACTTTAGAAGATATCTGTCCGGATGGACGGACAGACGGACGGACGAACATCGCAAAAACTATATCCCCTCGCCTTCGGCGGGGATAATTAGGCCTGTTATATAATCATGTACTACATACATGTATCTATGAGACTTCCGACGCAAACAATGTTGAAATACTTCATAATAATTTGTTAACCATTTTCTTTTTAAATCTCGCATAGGAGATGCATTAACTTTGGTATGGATCAAGATGTGATATATTCAAGTTTTTAACATAATTGATCATAGAGCTACGAGGGCTGTTCGATAAATTCGTGGAATTTATTACACGTTTCTTGATATTTTAAGCTAAAAATTTTCCAATAATAGCATGAACATATTATAAACTTGAAACAGAAATTTTGCCGTTTTAAAATATTTCAAACACAAAATATTCGTTGGCATATTAACCAATGTAATGCGCATTGCAGGGCTCAAATATTCTCCCGATTCGAAACATGTAGTTTTGTGTAAAATCTAAATTCAGAAATGCGTAAAAAGCCGCCAATTGTGGAAAGAGTCAAATAGCATCATATCGGCATTTCTGTAAAACTTCATAGATGTGGCACCTCAGGTTACTGTAACAACATAGTTTTAGTCTTGTCAGTGCAAGATAATTTTTGACGCAGTGACGTCTTCAATGGATGTTGAATTTCACGCATTGATAAAATTGTGTGTTGGACTCGGCAAAATACTAAAACAGTCCATATGAGTCGACATTTTCAAGTTCTTATAGTATTTTATTTGTCTAAAAGTGGCATGAGCGATTAAGGAATGATTCAGAACATCGCCTAAAGATTATCCTTGAGGAAGACGGCCGATTAGCGTAACGATGTCAATTTGGCAACTGCGCATGACAAGGTGAATAATGACAGGCGGTTTACAGCGCGTGTCAATTCGGACAACTTAGGTGTGTCCTGTTCCACAGTACAAATATTTTCTTAGCCAGGACCTAGAAATGTCTAAATTTAGCAAACGCTACGTTTTGGGGGGGATTTTATAGAAAAAAGTACACCGATATCTTGACTTGTAATAACGTTGACTTTGTTTTTTTCTAATCGGGCGCCCGGCAACGTACGTTTACATGTGTTTTGTAATGCTCTGTTGAAAATGTATATCTCTATGAATTTGTATGAAATTTAGAGGATGTTTCGGGTATAGATTGTATGATATGTATGCTAAAAATTATCTTAACTGGTCTCCTGGTTTTATTTTTACAACAAAATTCCACGAATTTATCGAACAGTCCTTGTAAAAAAGTATATATGATCGAATGAGTAATACCACTTAAATTCTTGTACAAAAACCTGTATTTTGGACACTAAGTGGTCAGTTTCAGTACCCTTGAAAATGGTTAGAGTGAAAAGATGTTTGTCGAATAAAAAATCCTCCGAGTTTCCTTGATATCTGATTGATGACACAGACTTCTGAAAATCTAAACTGCATTTCTATGATAGAACCAGACAGTAGCAGAATTTTCGACCATTGTGGAATTTGGACGATGTCTTATCCAGCTGTGAAGAATGAGTGAATGAATGTTGTTTTATGGCGCATCGACAGCTTTGGTCATTTAGCGCGCATGTCTGTATTAAAAGATGCTTAAAACAGGAATTTTGAGGTAAAAAGATTTGAACATAATGACGACAATAAAAAGCTTGAGTTAGGAAGGATTATGATTGATTTTAGGTATAAAAGATATTATCGAGTGACAGGGTAATCCATATCAACTCAAAAAGTTTTAAATGATGAAGTTAAGATTGTGATAAAAAGATCTAAACAAAAATGTTAAATTGATAGTCAAAAGGTCTTTAGATGAATAGGGATTATGTGCAACTTTTAAAGTGCATAAAATATTGAGTGGCTGGGCATTCCCTGCCTACTCAAAAGTTTGAAATGAAAGGTTAAGACTGTGAATAGTCGTTTCAAGGAAATGAGAGTTTAAAATTAAGTAAGTGTGGAGCCTCCAATGGGATCAAAACACTCCCATTAAAGAGGTCCTGTCTCCAATGAGATAAGATGCCCCAAAGAGAGCTAATCCTCCCATTAAGGAGACGTAATTGAAGATAAAAAAGGATTACGCAGTAGAAATACGGATTTACACAACAGGTTAAAAAGGTAATTAAGAAAATATCACAGCTTGTTGTATAGACCAATCTCTTTGATGAAGGTGATAATTGAATCAATGTTGACTGTTTCAAAGAGGTTGTGCATACTGTCAACATTGTAGTATTTCTCACGCACTGGCTGAAAGTCGATGCAGTCTAAAAGAATATGCTTAATGGTAAGATGTTCATTACATTGAATACATTCAGGCGCTTCTTCTCTGGTTAAAAGCCATGAGTGTGTTAGCCGAGAGTGCCCAATTCGAAGCCTTGTAATTATCACCTCTTCTCGACGAACAGACCTGTAAGAGGGGTACCACTCACCAAGGATTGGTTTAACAGAATGAAGTTTGTTGAAATGATCAGCATCCCATTGGGACTGCCAAAGAGATTGTATGAAAGGTAAAATGGATGCTTTAAAATCTGAATGAGGAACTTTAACATCAGAAATTGGCAGGTTCAGAGCAAACTGTGCACTTTCATCAGCTTTTTCATTACCTCTTATGCCCACATGGCCTGGAAGCCAACAGAAGACTAATCTGTTAGAGGAAAGGATGCGAGAGATCCTTTCCAAAACTTTGCAGATCAGAGGATTTTCAAACTTTTGATTATAGAGGGCTTGTAAAGTAGAGAAAGAATCTGAGAAAATAATGAATCTGCAGGAATGAGAATTCTCCACATGGTCAAGGGCAAGATCAATGGCCTTCACTTCAGCCGAAAAAATGGAAGCATTGTTTGGAAGTCTGCATTTCTTTATACGTTCTCCATAAACAGCAGCTGCTGCAACAGCATTACCATGTTTTGACCCATCTGTATAGATCGGCTTAAATGAAAAATAATGTTCTTTAATTTCACCATATCTTGTCTTAAAAATATTTCTGTCTGTTTCAGATTTCTTGTTAGAAGCAAGGTCAAAGTGAAACTCTGCAGTTCTCTGTATCCATGGTGGGATTTCAGGGAGTCTGTACTGAGCAATAGAGCTTGTGTCAATGTTTAGGTTCTCTACTTCTGCTTCCATGCGAATACCAAATGAGGGTATGGCAGTTGGTTTTCTGTCAAAGAGCCTTTTGAATTGAGGATTAAAAACAACTTTGTGTGTTGGATTAAAAGGGTTTGATTTCAGTTTCAAAAGAAATTGAAGAGCAAGTTTTCGTCTTCTGAGGTAAACAGAAGGTTCATTTGCCTCAACATAGAGACTGGTTACAGGAGAGGTTCGAAAAGCTCCAAGTACCAGGCGTTGACCTTCATGAGGGATAGAGTCAAGTAGTTTTAGGTAAGATTTTCGGGCTGAACAATACACAATGGAGCCATAATCTAGTTTAGAACGGATAAGGGAGCGATAAAGGCGTAAAAGTACTTTTCTATCTGCTCTCCAGTCTGAATGGGCTACAACTTTAAGAAGGTTAAGAGCCTTCTTACACCTCTTTTTAAGGGCTAGGATGTGCGGTAAAAAGGTAAGTTTCTTGTCAAAGATAACACCAAGAAATTTGAACTCGGACACAACTTCAAGTTTAGTTTTTTCTAAGAAAAGTTCTGGGTCCTGGTGAAGTCCTCGTAGCTGGAAAAAGTGCATGCACTTTGTTTTTGACCTTGAGAACTTAAAACCATTTTCATCAGACCATCAGACCAAGTTTATTAAGACATTGTTGAAGTTGCCTTTCGATGATGTTCATGTCGCGAGATCTAAAACAGATTACAAAGTCATCAACATATAAAGAGCATTCTACGCCTGGGTTTATGGCTTTAACAATGCTATTGATCTTCACACTAAACAGTGTGACAGATAATATACATCCTTGTGGCACACCCATCTCCTGTTCCTGTGCACATGAAAGGGTGTTACCAACTCTGACTCTAAAGAAACGCTCATCTAAGAAGTCTGCGATAAAAAGAGGTAACCGACCTCTGAGACCAAAGTCATGTAAATCTTTAAGTACACCGTATTTCAAGGTTGTGTCATATGCACTTTCAAAGTCAAAAAAGACAGAAACAACATGTTGTTTGTTAATAAAACCTTCCCTAATGAAAGTTTCAAACCGGACTAAATGGTCCATTGTGCTGCGTTGGCGGCGGAATCCACTCTGTACATCAACAATAAGGTTATTGGATTCTAGAAACCAAACAAGACGGTCATTGACCATTCGTTCAAGAGTTTTACACATACAACTTGTAAGGGCTATGGGACGATAGTTGTTGGGGTCACTGGTATCTTTTCCAGGTTTTGGGATAGGGATAACAAGTGCTTCTCTCCATGACACTGGTAAATCACCAGATTGCCAAATTGCATTAAAAAGATCTCATAAAACAGAAAGAGAGGTAAAAGGTAAGTGCTTCAAAAACTGATAGTGGACTTTGTCTAGTCCTGGAGAAGAGTCATGAGCTTTGTTCAGAGCTGATTTAAGTTCCTTCAAAGTAAATAACTTGTTGTAGTCCTCTAAATTGGATGATTTGAAATCCAGTTTTTTCTTTTCCTCTTTAGCCTTATTCCTTTGAAACTTTGCAGAGTAATTTTCTGAAGAGGATTTCTTGGCAAAAGTATTAGCCAGTGCATCAGCAATGTCTTCTGCAGTTTCAAGGTCTTTGTCATCTTGAGTGAGATGAGTTATAGGAGGATGGCCTTGTCCTTTGATCTTTTTTATCATTTTCCATACTTTCCTTGTTGATGTTCTGCTGTTAAGTCTGGAGACATACTGCTTCCAGGACTTTTGTTTATTGTTTTTGATGGTGCGCCGTGCTTTTGCTCTGGAAATACGGTATAAATTGAGGTTCTCAGGGCAAGGCCTAAGGTTAAACATTCTGAGTGCTTTTTTTCCTGTCCTTGACAGCCTGTTTACAGTCATCATCGAACCAAGGCTTTTCAGGACGTTTTGGACTTGTCGAGGTCTGTGGAACAGAACTTTGAGCTGCTTTAAGTAATAGTTTAGTGAAGAGTTTGATAGGTTCATCACAAGTAACAAATTTCTCATGTGCAATGGACTGTTCACATAGTATCTGGAATTTGTCCCAATTAGCTTTATTGAGTTTCCATTTCCGAGGACGTTCAGATCCTGATGGTATACAGGAAGAGATAATGATTGGGAAATGGTCACTTCCACACAAGTCGTTGTTAACTTTCCAAGTAAAGTCTGAAAGTATGACAGGGCTACATATGGTCAGGTCAAGAGATGAATAAGACCCTGTCGCAGGATGTAAGTATGTTTTGGAGTTGTCATTCATGAGGGATAAAGAGTTATTAGACATGATATTCTCTATTTGAAGTCCCCTTTGATTTGTAGTGTCACAGCCCCACATAACACTGTGACCATTGAAATCACCACATAGAATGAAAGGAGAAGGTAACTGAGAAATAAGGTCATTGATCTCGTTTTCATTAATTGGTTTACTCGGTGGAAGGTAAAGAGAGCAAACTGTTAGAGAAGTGTGTAGAGAGAGTCTTACAGCGACAACTTGGAGATTTGAGTTGAGTTGGACTTTCTTGTGTGGGACAGTATTGTTAACAACTAAAGAAACTCCGCCTTGGGCTCTGTCACCCTCTGAAAATATTTTACTATAGACAGAGTGATGTTTGAAACTGACTTTATCTGATTCTTTTAGGAAAGTTTCCTGCAAGCAAAGGGCTACAGGCTTGTGATCCTTGATAAGAAGGGATGTTTCTTCATAGTTAGACTTCAGGCCTCGACAATTCCATTGGATAATTGTATTCATAAACAATAGGTATAAAACAAATATAAGAGTGGGTATGTGATGCATTATTTAGATTTATCATGACTTGATCACTTTGGTCTCCGGTAATGAGGAAGACCAAGTATTGGTGTTTTTGTTCCAAGCATCTTTAGGTGGCCCCCAGACACTTGGTTGTTCACTGTCAGAGACATCACCTTCTAGTATCTCCTCAGCATCCATGTCCTCCAAAGTCTCAAATTTGTTGGAGGTGTCCACAGAAGAAGAATCTGTTTTATGGTTTAGAGTGTAAGATACCTCTGCTGGGTTCTGATCTGAAGGTTGACTTTCTTCAAAACATTGCTGCTCAGGTTTGTTCCTCCTTTTCTTCTGAGTTTTCTTGTTACCCTTTGGGTGGGTTGTTAGTTCTGATTTCTTTTCAGAAGAAGGTAAGATCTGCTCATCAGAAGGTCGTTTCGAGGATGATGTGGAGGGTTTAGGCAATATGGGTGTTTGAGATGTAGGTTCAGATGACACTGAAGATTGACGAGATTTAGTATCAGCTGTTTTCGGCAACTGAGAAGATTCCTTTTGTGGTTTTGATGAAGGCGTTGTTCTTTTAGGGTTGGCCAAAGAAGTAGATTGTGGTTTAGATGGGGGTTGTGTTGTGGGTATAGGATTAGTTTGTGTTGCAGGCTTTTTAGAGGTTAAAACTTTGATTTCATCAGCCATCTCCGGGAACTTATTCAAAAACAATTTGGTCAGGAGATCACAGTTTGAACATTTTTTCTCCTGGGTGGATGTGATATTTGCATAGCTTGTATTACTTGCAAGTTGTACTCGATCCTTCCTCCGTTGATTAATTATTTTTCTGGCCTCAGGAAAACTGATATTTTCTTTATACTTCAGCTTCAAAATTTCTTTCTCATCTTTCCATGTAGCACAATCCTTTGAATATGTTGGATGAGGGGCTTTACAGTGGAAGCATGACACAGGGTTGTCACACTTTGTACTGTCATGGTCAGATCCTTCAAAGGAGCATTTTGGGCAAACAGGAGTACTGTTGCATCTTGATTCATGATGACCATATCTCTGACATTTGAAGCATCTCAAGGGATTTGGTACATAGACTTCAACCTTGACAGATTCAAAGCCTATTTTGATTGAAGATGGCAAGTTAGGAGAAGAGAAGGTAAGAATATATGTGTGTGTGTCTCGTTGAACGCCATTTCTGAACACTCGGATCCTTTTAACATCGGAGACAGACTGAGAAGACAGATTCCACTTGATTTCATCTACGGAAGAGCAGAATGACAGGTCTCTGCATCGGATAACTCCTCTGCAGGTATTTAAGGTTTTGTGAGGATAAATCCTGATAGCAATATCAAAAAATGTGTTATGCTGCAGGAGGTTCAGGGTTTGCTGTTTAGTATAGCATTCAACTAAAAGTGTGTTGTTTTTGAGTTTTTTAACTGATTTGGGTGTGCCTAGGTATTTAGAGAGTTCTTTTTCTATTACAAAAGGAGAGAGTCTAGTTACAGGTTTAGCAGTGTCTTGGGATTCAATAACTAAAAATCGAGGAAAGTGAATAGACTGATGGGCTTTTGAACTTGAGGATAATGGTGTTGGTATATCAGTGTCTGAGTCACTGTCTGGAAGAGTTCGCATGGCTTTTTTTTTGGGTTGCCATAATGTTGATAATACTTTCATCACCAATGCTCCCCACCCGCCTCGGAGCCCAACAGCTGTGAAGAACATACAAATGAACTGAAAGGTTAAGGGTAATTTCGACGGTATATTTACATCTAACATGAAAGCTTCTGTATCGTTAATCATTGTATATCGCTTTAACAGACATTTCTTATTGGTCATTCCTACTCTCAAGAATGTAACCTATAATTCCAACTTTAATCATAAGTTGCATGTATATTGAGATAACGCCATAATTACTGTCAAAATCCCAAAGTAAGACAATAATGAACTATTTTGTTAGCAAGCTCCAAATAAAGCCCTTTCTGGGAACAGAAGTAGATATTCTTCCACTCCGGAGATAGTATTAAATTAGCTTTCAAACAAAAGTTAGCTTTTGTTCTTGTTAAAGTATCCTAGTAATATACATGTAACTTCTTGTACTTGTATATGAGCAAATAGAATGTAATCAAATATACTACTTTTTGTAAAACAACATTCCAAATATTTGTAAGATAAAAAGTGGGTTTTGTCAACAAAAACTTCAGAGTTTATGATACTTCCCTACCTATCTTATGTTAATGCTATCATTTGACAAACGAAAAGAGCTCTTGTTACAAACATTGTAACTGGTAGCATAATTACCCCCCCCCCCGCCTTTATTATTGCAAACAGGATAGGCCTGGGCCCTTTTGTAGGTACATCAGCTGATGCTTAAGCATTTCTATTGAAATGACGGATGCCTAAGTCTGTTTGTCTGTATTAAATACTCGAGCTAGGCGCTTTAGCCGCACGTGTCTGGCTTGTTCGATTGGCTCTTTGTTGCGACTTTGTTGGTTGCAACGACATATATGTAAAATTGATGGAGGTAAAATAAAGATCAGGTTTGACCTGAAAACATTGACTACACAGATTACACAGCCTCGCCTCTCTCTCTCTCTCTCTCTCTCTCTCTCTCTTAACAGCAAACTTGTAGTTTCACAGTACAATCGGTTTCTCTCTACTTCAGTTTTTAAATCAATTACCTTTTCTGGCACTTACATATCAAAGAATTATTCAGTAAAGTTACCAAGAACTATGTACATATAAAAAGAACGGGGAAACGTTTGATATGAATACTGCACCTTTTTCCCCATCACTGATTGAAATAAGGCTCTAATATAGACGGTTTAAAGTCACTATTTGTAAATGCAATCTACAAATTGATTTTCGAAGAACTGCCACTTCTAATGGAAACTAAAGCTATCACTGGAAGTGATGAATACCCGCCCCCAACAGCCCCATGTCAAGAAATAACTCTTGGTCCCGGAAATGCAGAATGCCATAGTCAAAAACGTAAGCGCGTTTTAAACAGCTGATAAGTTCAGGAAAAAAAGGAAACTTTGAAAAGCAACCTCAAATGGGCTCATGTTCCATTCCCCCCATAATGCAGCTCACTCTACTCACCATTATTTCTCTTCATAAATTCTATTAATAACTGCATAACTCCTTTAAAAAAGATACTAACTTTACCAGAATAGAAAAATTCAAATGCAGATTTGTAAAAAAGAGGCCAAAGAAAAATGATAAAAAAAATGTTCTTTCAAAGTTTTCTGTTGCAAGATGCCAAAATGGTCGATTAATTAATTAGGCATTAATCATTTACATGTATGTTCATCAATTCAGCAAGGGCACTGTAAACAAACAAAATAATTAGATGGCATCCACATGAATTAACACGGCCATATACGTATTTTATTAAAGGAATTACCTATCGAGAAATTTTTCAAGATACATGTCTAAATGAATAACATTTCATGACGTAGTAAAAAACATTCAAACATAATAACACAACAATTAGCAAATCTGTGTTCGCTGTTAAAAATTTGACCAAAATCCTTCCAGTAAATGTTGAGAAATGTCATGGACACAGATTGTTTGAAAAATAGACCAATGGGCCATAACTCAGTAGAAAATCATCAAACCATGATGTTAGTATAATGAGCACACATGTGTTTGTTCTTGAAGATTCATATGTAGTTTGATTGAATCAAGTAGTAATTGACATATACCATGGACATAATTTGATCAAAAAACAAATCAAAGGGCCATTACTCAGTGAAAATCATTCAACCACAAAAAGTTATAATATGTACATCTTTGCAGCTTGGTATTGATGTTGCCTATGAAGTGAGATCTGGCCTACAGTTATGAAAAAATAGCTCGGACAAGGAATGCTTTGAAAATTTATCAACTCCTTGAAAAATCATTCAACAATAACTAAATTGTAGTATGCAATCTGTGCTCCGTATTAAAACTTCGTATGAAGTTTGGTTGAAATCCGTTAAATAGTAATTGAGAATAGCTCGGGCAAAAAAAATCAAAGGACCATAACTTGTTGGAAGATCATTCAGCTATAACCAAAGTATAATTTGCACATCTTTGCCTCGTATTGAAACTTCCAGTGAAGTTAGATTGAAATCTGTCCAGTAGTTATGTAGAGAAATAGCTCTGACAAAAAAATCATCAAATTGACATAACACATTGGAAAATCACATAACTATACGCACATGTCAAAGGACCATAACTTGTTGCAAAATCACTGACCTATAACAAAATTATAATTTGCACATCTTTGCCATGTATTGAAACTTCCCATGAAGAGTTTGATTGAAATCCTTGCTGTAGTTATGGAGAAATAGCTTGGACACAAAAGCTACAGACCGACAGACCGACCAACCAACACAGTGACTCCTATATACCTTCCCCCCAACAAAGTCTGTTGGTGGGGGGAGGAGTGTGATAATTTTTTATAATCATTATAAACCCCACGTAAAATTACAGAATTTAAAGAAGTAAAAGTAGAACTTAATTTGCAATCTACTGAATCAGTTGAATCCTTGCTGTAGTTATGGAGAAATAGCTTGGACACAAAAGCTACAGACCGACAGACCGACCAACCAACACAGTGACTCCTATATACCTTCCCCCCAACAAAGTTTGTTGGGGGGGGGGGAGGAGTGTGATAATTTTTTATAATCATTATAAACCCCACGTAAAATTACAGAATTTAAAGAAGTAAAAGTAGAACTTAATTTGCAATCTACTGAATCAGTTACCTAGAAGTGTTTGTAGATGAAGACTGGATCATAAAGACAATCACATACCACTTATAAAGCTTTCAACAAAATTCTTTGTCTGGAGCCATGAAGATCCCTCAGCCATACTTTGTGATATATCTACACATAAAACGTAAAATTGTCCTATGTAATGACGTACTTCAGTCTTCTTGCCTATAAAATAAAAAGGAAAAGTGGATATCATTAAGTTTACATTCACAGAAAGAACCGATTCTACAATGCATTGTGTCTACATCTGTGTGCATACGACAGGTTTGAAAGTCAAAGATTCAGTGCACCTTTTTTCTAATCATATCTTCCTTTTTTTCATTCACTTTTTTTATATTGTGCTCATTGTGACAAAACCACTACGTAACATAAGATTTCAACATCTCGTTTGAGTGCTAAAAGGTTGATACAGACGTTAGTTTCAACTTTAATTAATAATATTATTGACTTACAAAATTTATTTAGGAAGAGAGAGAATCAAATCAACACAAATTTTCCTAGTTTATCATCAAAATTCATATCTGCATTAAATGTCCATGTTTTGAGTTTAGTGACCAATTTTAAGCCTTAAAATGGCACTAACTTATACGCTGTCGCTTGCTTTCCTTGGCTACATGCATGCATATATTTAAGAGTACGTCAGAAAATGTGTAGAAATGGTATTGTACTAAGAAAAGATTATTGTTACTATATATGCAAGTGTATGAAAATAGAAAATAAGGGGGCCATGATGGCCCTAAATTGCTCATCTGAGCCTGTGTACCTTTGAGAGAGTTATACGAATTATAGTCTATGTTTCTCTCTTACATGACCTCGTGACCTAGCTTTTACCCGAGCTGACACATTTCCAAAATTGTTTAGGATATCATTAAGGTAAACATTTTGACTGGGTTTCATGAATAATCAGCTGAAAACCTTCCCTCCAGAGCGAACACAATGTTTTTGTCTCGTTTTTAATTCATTGCATAGTTTTTGACCTGGTGTGAAGCATTTAAAAACTCATCCCAGATAGATTTGTCACATCATACGTTATGCCCATCAGACTGAAAATGTCGCCTACAGAGTGCACAAAAGCCTTTCCTTCGAATTGACGCAGTGGCATACATTTTGATTCTGGGTTATTCATATTCAAACTTGACGATATTACCAAAACAATCATTCCAATCAGGTTTCATGAGTATCGGAGTGAAAAGTGGCCTCTGAAAAGCACATCTAAAGTGTTTTTCTAAGATTTGTGCCAGCGACCTAATTTTTGACCCAACATGGCCCATTATCTTGTCTGTCCGAGACATCATCAAGACAAACATTCTGATCAATTTTCCTTTGTGTTGGACTGGAAATCTGGCTTCTAGGGTGTACACAAGTTATGTCCATTATTTGTCTCAGTTAGCCCTATTTCTTGACCCTACGTGACCTATTTAAATTCATCCAAGATATCGCATAATTCCAATATCGAATTAGAAAAATGCCAAAATGGATTGGAAAAAGTAGATTTTATCGGACACATTCTGTCGGAACAAGGAATAGACTTATTAAAAATGAAGGAAGATGCTGTTTTTAAAGCAAGGCAACCCTAATTAGAGTCAAAAGTATGTAATTTCCTAGGATAATGCAACTTCAGTGAAGTTGCATTGACAAATTTTCATAAGTATTGGACTGAAAACGTGAGGGTTCTAGAGGGTACACAATGTAAAAGCTGACGACCCACAACATACAACGGACACAGGACGCTCATAAGAACTCACCTGATGAACTTCATGCTGAGGAGATAAGTCTAATAAATAAAACAAACCATCATCAATTTCCTTCCTTGCCATTCTCATCCAGGCATCATCCAGTATATGATGTCTCGGGGATCCTTGTCTTATTGCTGAAAATAACACACACAAACTGCACAAGTTCATCATCTGCTGATACTGTCACAAATTGCAAATTTCTCATATTCAGCTCATGGAGCTGATTATCAAAGTCCAAGGTAGAGTCATTCCTATAAGCAAACACTACAAGCATGTGTCACATAACTGGTTTATACTAGACAAAACCAGAAAGGTCGCAAGCCGACAATTATCCCACCTGTTGGCTTGTGATTAGATCAGCCCGCTTTCAATTGAAATAAACCATAAAAACAATCGGGTTCTTCATTTTACACAAGTAATATACCATCGCTGAATGATAGATAACTTAAGTTAGGGAAAAGAACCAACTTCCTATACAAAACTCTCGGATGACCTTGACTTTTGTGATACAAAACGATATGGTTCTATAATTTTATCACATGCAAGAATTGTGTAATTTGTCCATTGTCCTGGATCAAATGATTATTGAGCTAGAGCACAGAAAATAACTTTCAAAGAAGGGTTCCTAATGGCCTAGACTTTTTACTTTCTGATCTATAAAAATTGACCGATATCATTCTGTTATAAAACTGGAAAACTTTCGGAATTGAAAGTTGCTTTTCAAATCCTTGTCTCCAATATCCAAATGAGGTCCATAACGTGCAGTGTTGAATAATAAACGACGATAGCGCCTTAAATACAGGGTTACCAATCTTGTACACTGCTTTTGTCCTCAATATGAGATACCTCCCCTTGAAATATGGCGGCCGTAAATTTTTGAGCACCATAATTATAGAGAGATGAAAAATTAAAAATGGGAGTGGACGCAGGTACTTACAGGGCAAGAATTGGGCAATTTCTGATGCCGAATAAATGTAGGTATAGGCTGAATAAACTCTTTATCCACAAGTGTACAGTACGGACAGTTATTAGACTGGCAATTTTGTTCGCAGTATTGGTAACGCTTGGTGGGGACATAGAGACAAATCCCGGACCCGGGCCCGGTCAAGCTAGTAGTAAAGGTCAGGCTTGTAAACAGGCTGTATCGTACGTAGAAGCAGTCAGATCCCCATCCAGTAATTCTTCGTCCCCATCCCCCTCACCGTACCTAGAACCAAGACGAGAGACTAGTAGGACTCGGACACAAAAAAACATTAATCAGGGATTCGGGTGGGGTTTCTCATGGGAAGGAATTCGAACCTACAATGCCTCGAAACGATAAAAAAGCGCAAGCTCAAGAAAAATCCGTTAGACAAGAGGAACAAAAGACAAAGTAAGTTATTAGTGGCCGATAATGGCGATATCAGTTTGATTACAGATTCTGATTCAAATCAACTTTCTGAACTTATACGATCATTGAAGGTGGACATGAATGAAAATATGGCATCTATAAATAGCCAATAAACCGGTTTGACCACTACAATAACATCTCTGTCTTCAAAAATGACCAATATTACAGAAAAATGTGAACAACTGGTTCTTGAGAATGATCTGTTGAGAAAAAGTAATTCTGAGTTGCAGAGCAAGGTTACTAATCTTGAAAAAACAATTGATAGCATCGAAAATCAGTCCAGAAGATCGAATTTGATATTTGATGGCATTGAGGGTGAAAATAATGAGCCGTGGCATGTTAGTGAGGAGAAAGTTAGGGCCGTTATGCGGTCTGACTTGGGTATATCTGCAGCAGATGACATTAAAATAGAGAGAGCCCATCGACTGGGAGGAGGTGGTAGTAACAAGTTTTCTCCAGTTATTGTGAAATTTGCTTACTTTAAGGATAGAGAAACAGTTTTTCGAGCCGCGAAGGAGAATCTCAGCCGTCGGTCAGGCATCATAGTAAGGGAAGACTTCTCACTTCGAGTGAGAAAACAAAGAAAACAACTCAAAAGATTTATGTTCGATGCTAGAGATAAAAATCATTTCTCCGTCTTAAAGTTTGATAAACTAGTGATAGATGGCGATGTGTACTGCTACAATGAAAAGGAAGATACGATTGATTTGATTAACAGGAGGCCACGTAAGCAGATGACGTGGTCACAATGTGAAAACGGCGCACGGGAAAAAAAGATTTGCGAGTCCAGTTCAAAATGAAACTCCGCCCCCTTCCCAAAACTTAACCTATGAAGGTACTGGCGAAGTATTACGTACCAATCAGGGATCAGCTAGGGCGGGTTCTTCTACCTGTGTTCAAGGAACTCAACCAATGAAAACATTGCGCTGTTTCAGGGTAATGAATATGCAAATTCAGTACATGACGATTGATGTGAAGGCCAGGACACCAGTGACAGTGATAAAAAGCGATCGTTTCTTAAGATTATTGCGTGGAATATTGCTGGCCTGAAAAAATACTCTCAAGATATTGAATTCAAGAGCTTCTTGAAAGCATTTAATATTATTCATCTCTCTGAAACGTGGTGTGATGAAAATGATGAATTTGTCGAGTTTTTAGAAGATTATAGGTACTTTGATGTTATTAGAGATCGAAAGGAAAAGGCAATCCGAAACAGCGGTGGTATTTCAGTGTTTATTGACAGCAATGTCTTTCGGAATTTTTTTGAGTGTAGATTACACCAAGAATTTCCGGAATGTATTGCTTTTTTATTAAGCAATAAGTTAGTGCAAACTTTTGGTAAAAATGTTATTCTTCTATTCGTCTATATATCACCTGAAGGTTCCGTTATTTATGAAAATGAGAGTAGTAATGGTATCGAATTGCTGTATGAACATATTCTCTTGTTACGTAATGAATTTCCTGAATGTTTGTTATTTCTAGCTGGAGATTTCAATGCTAGAACTAGAGATTTACATGACTTTATTTCGAATGACTCACTAGAATTTATTTTTGGAGATGTTGCCTATAGTAATGATTCTCTAAACCTACTTGAATTTCCAAGAAAAAATAAGGACTCTAAATACAATAGTTTTGGTTTATCCCTTGTAGAAATGTGTAGTGTTTTAGATATCCATACTTTGTGAATGGAAGAGTTTGTCAAGACAGAGAAGGCCATATTACTTGTATCTCTGGAAACGGGTCTTCAGTAGTAGACTACTGTATAGCTTCTAGTGATCTTTTTCCCTTTGTTGTAAACTTTGAAGTCCTAAATAATAGTAATTCTGCCCATTTTCCACTAACTTGTTCACTGAAAGTGCCTGTCAGTAACAATTCTAACATAAATGAAGAGTCACCGGAAAGATACACTCAAAATAATCAATTAAACACATTGAAACCAGTAATCAAATTTTATTGGAATGAAAATAAACGAGGTAAGTTTGTTTCGTTATCTAATTTGAAATTTAACCTTAGTTACGATGACATAGTATATTTGATTGATACAAACATAAATAAGGTAGTCTCCATGTTCAATGATATGTACACACAGACCGCCATTGAATTAAACATGAAATGCAAAAGCATGCCGCTTAACCTAGAATACTGTCAAGCTAAAAAACAACCACTATGGTGGGATGACGAGTTACAAACGCTAAAAGATATAAAATATGCATCATTGAAACTATTTAGAAACACCAACGATATAAATGATCTGAAAGTGTACATAGAAAATAAAAAGAGATTTAAATTATCTTGTAAAAAGAAAAAGAATATATTACTTGCAAATAGTAGACAAGAGTTGATAGCCAGTAGAAACGACCCGAAAGCATTTTGGAATTTACTCAGAAAGAGACTTAATCCAAAGGCAGAGCAGCCTGTTATATCCGGTCAGGCGTGGTTTACCTATTTTTCTAACCTTTTGATGAGCGATGAAATTTTTTATTATAACGCTGAAGACTTGAACCCAAATAATAATTATCATAACGATATTTTAAATACACAGATTTTAGAACATGAAACAAGTGCTGCCATTAAAAAGATAAATCCCAGTAAATCGCCGGGTCCAGAAGGTATTCTTGGACACTTTATTACTTCAACACAACAAGTAACTGTTCCGATCTTAACTAGACTCTTCAGTACTATTTTTAATAGGGGTGAACTCCCTAAATTGTGGTCAGAGAACATTATTTGCCCGATACATAAATCTGGGTCATTAAAGGATACAAATAATTATCGTGGAATATCTCTCAGTAATATTCTTTACAAAGATTTTGCCAATATTCTAAATACACGTCTATGTCGATGGTCCGATGAAAATAAACTTGTAGATGAATCTCAGGCTGGTTTTAGGGCTGGATATTCAGCAGTAGATAATATGTTTACCTTACATGCAATGATACAAAAATATCTCTCTAAAAGGCGAGGTAGATTTTACGTCGTTTTCATTGATTTTGAAAAAGCATTTGATAATATATCACACAAGAAGCTTTTTGAACTTTTATCTCGTAAAGGCGTAAATGGGAGGTTTTTGGACATTCTTTTGGAAATTTATAAGGAAAATAATTCTTGCATAAAACTAGCAAATTCTTGTACGAGTTACTTCCCCTGTCGGAAGGGAACCCGACAAGGGGTACCTGTCGTCCCCAAATTTTTAATCTTTTTATAAATGATCTCTGTAGAAATGTAAGTAGATAAGAAAACGCCCGATCTGGCTCATTCCCATTAAGCTACGCATTCGCTTAACAAAAATAATCCATGCTTAAATTAACCATATAACTTATGCCCCAAAACGCAATTATGCATCCATCTCGCTTAACAAATCCAACCACGCTTAAGCACGCTGACCGAATTTATGTAATCCAACCACGCTTAAGCATATGGCTAACCATTAACTAATCCTACCACCATTAAGTATTAACTTATGGATTAACAAACGCAACCCGCATTAACAGTTTCATGTAACATTAACATGCTCATAAAATTATGCAATATAACCCTTATCACCCCCACTACATTAAGCTTTATAACAAAATGACAAACCCTTTTTATAATTGTTTTTATCTAAATTCAGTTTTTAAAATTTTTTTGATTTTTCCAAAATTACCAGGTTGAACTACACCACAAAAAAACGATAAAACGGCTAACCAATGTATTACCCCCTGTGCAAAACAATTAACTCACGCATCAGGCTAACCGGTAAGCAATTAAGCCCGGCTTAAGCGTGTTTGTGTGCCTTAAGATTTTTATAAAAAAAAAAAAAAAAAAAAAAATTAAAAAAATTAAAAAAATTAAAAAATTGAATTTTTGTTTGTTAAGTACATATATAGGTATATTATAAAAATGAGTGTTAAATAAATTTTTTAAAAAAGATGATCATTTTTTAAATAAAATGTATGATATATGTGGTAAAAAAGCTAAAACAACCTACTACCACAACATGAGAGAAATAACCTTTGATTTTTATGGTAATATTTTACCCCATGAAAGTAATTATTCAAATTCTGAAATTTATTATGAATTCAGCAGAATAAAACATGAATATCCAAACACAAGCTTTTGGTTAAATTTCAATTTAAATTGCAAACAAACACAAAGAAAACCAAAACCTTACTAAAATATTTATTGACATTAATATAGTAAAAAGAACATTTTTAGAAGATTTAAAACAAACTTTTAGAACAATAGGTGATAACGGAGAAGTAATAGATTATTATTTTAATATTTTAGACCATAGCGAAGAAAACTTAAGTTTTTTTATAACTTTTAACACAGCAGAAGAAGATATAAACTATCCACTTTTTCCAAAATTATGTGATATTACAATACCAGAAGAACAACAAGTAGTTGGTGAAAACATCCAATTAGCTATAAGAGAAGCAGCAGTTTCTTTACATACTATTAATGGACTTACCGGAGAAGATATTATTCATTCTTTTAATCGTATTGATGTTTATTTAGAACCAAGAAGTTATGAAATTGAGTATTCCGAAAATGGAATTACAAGAATTGAAAAAATAGGTAATGTAAGGGTCGTGTCAGAAGAAATTAATGGTGAAGAAACCTTTAAATCAGATACATGTGTAATATGTCATGATGAATGTTATGTTTTGTAGTTGTGGTCATATATGTATTTGTAGTTCTTGTAACAACTCTTACAATAAAAAAGAATGCCCCGTTTGTAAAGTTGTGAGTAATATAAGAAAAATATAAATATTTAACCTTTTTTACTAGGTTAAATATTTTAATATGTTTTTGGTCTTGCCCCCTGTTGTTCATATTTTTTTTTATCTGCTTCAGTTAATTTTTCTATTTTATAATGTCCCCAAGCTAAGGTATCCTCGCCATCCTCTAATATGTACCTTTTATCATCAGATGAACTTAATGCTTTTTTGTTTAACTCCTCAGTAAATATTTCATGTCCATGACTTCTTAATACACTCATAATTTTATAATAATCTTTTCCTACATCCAAACAATCTTTATAATTTTTAAAATTAAGTTCTTTTTTAACAACAGACTTTTTAACTCCCATCTTTTTCCTTCTTTGTATCCACCCCATTGCAATTTACCATTTTCATCTAAAATTGATTTTGGATTTGGATTTTCTTCTGTTTTTTTCTCTCTTTTTATAGGTAATGTTTCATAAGCATATTGTTTAGCACCTAAACCAACAAACTTCACCATAACATCACCATTTAATTCATCTTTAAACATACCTAACACCTTTTTATTAGCTCACCTGAGCACGAAGATGAGCTATTGTGATCACTCACCGTCCGTCATCCGTCCGTCTGTCCGTTCACATTTTTTTGTTTACACTGTAGCATCTACAAATATTAACCAATCAGCACCAAACTTTGTCAAAATATATATGACCATAAGATCTCGGATGAGTTCGATTATGGGTTTAATCAGACCAGAACGACTGGAGTTATTTGCCCTTGAATTAGAAAAATTGCTATATTTGACTTTGTTTACACTCTAGCATCTACAAAAATTAACCAATCAGCACCAAACTTGGTCAAAATGTATATGACCATAAGATCTTGGATGAGTTCGATTATGGGTTTAATCGGACCAGAACGACTGGAGTTATTTGCCTTTGAATTAGAAAAATTGCTATATTTGACTTTGTTTACACTCTAGCATCTACAAATATTAACCAATCAGCACCAAACTTGGTCAAAATGTATATGACTATAAGATCTCGGATGAGTTCGATTATGGGTGTAATCGGACCAGAACGACTGGAGTTATTTGTCCTTGAATTAGAAAAATTGCTATATTTGACTTCGTTTACACTCTAGCATCTGCAAATATTAACCAATCGGCACTAAACTTAGTCTAAATATATATGACCATAAGATCTTGAATGAGTTCAATTATGTGTCTAATCGGACCAGAACGACTGGAGTTATTTGCCCTTGAATTAAAAAATTGCTCCATTTGACTTTGTTTACACTCTAGCATCTACAAATTTAAACCAATCAGCACCAAACTTAGTCAATATTATATATGACCGTAAGATCTCGAATGAGTTTGATTGTAGGTCTAATAGGACCAGTTATTGCTGTGTCATGGAAAAAGGGGGCTTGACGTATATTTTCATTGTGGACCAATATCTCTTTAACTACAGGACAAAATATCATGAAACTTCATCTTTTTATTGTTTATTGCAAGCCACAGACAATAGTTATTTGTTTTTATTTCATGAAATGCCATGTCATGAAAAAAGGGGGCTAAATGTTTAATTTCGTCATTGAGCAATGACCATCTGTTTGTCCATCTTTCAGGACAGATATCTTCTAAAATCCTCGACAAAAACTAATAGGTGTTCCTAATGATGTCCGCTGATATTTGTTGTTGTTGTTTTTTTTTCTTTTTTGATATCAAATACTGTCTCATAGGAAAAAGGGGCTTCATGTATATTTCTGTTAAGGATCAATATACATGTATCTTCAACTCAAAATCCTGGACAAAAATTTGTGAAACTTCATTCGTGTGTTCCTTATGATAGTCCGCCAATATCATTAGTTTAGCTTTTTTGATTAAATGTCGTGTCATGAAAGGCGGGCTTCACATATATTTTCATTACGGATTAATTTCTCTTTAACTACAGGACAAAATGTCATGAAACTTCATCTTTATGTCGTTTATCACAAGCCACAGACAATAGTTAGGCCTATATGTTAGCTCACCTGAGCACGAAGTGCTGGGTGAGGTATTGTGATTCGTCGTTGTCCAGCGTCCGTCTTTCCACAATTCCTTTAAACATCTTCTCCTCCTAAACCAATCATGTTGAAACTTGACAGGCATATTCCTTGGGTGAAGTTCTACCAAAGTTGTTAAAAGAATTGAATTAACCCTTTAACTCCAGGGGTCACAATTTTGGGCAAAATTGTATATAGAGCAAACTTTAAAAATGTTTTTGTCTGAAACTAGAAGGCCTAGAGCTTTGATATTTGGTATGTAGCATTTCCTTGTGGACTTCTACCAGTTTTGTTCAGATGATGCCCCTGGGTCAGAACAGGACATAAAGGTATACAGAATGAACTTTAAAAGTCTTGTCCTACTTAACCCTTTACCACACAATCCCAAGTTTTAACGCGTGTGAGAAATAAGGCTCTTGAAAATATTGTGAGAAAAAGAGGAAATGCTTGTAACCAGCATGTTTTCCTTTTTCCACAATGTTTTCCACCCAACCAAAATCAAATTTAAGTTTTAGAGTCACATTTATTTTGTTGTCAGCAAATGGTTTGAATTTGGACAAGTCTTAACCCTTTAAGTGCCTTTCACTACTATAGTTGCCTTTGTGTCTAGTGTAGATCAAGATCAGACTGCACGAAATGTGCAGTCCAATCATTGATCTATACTGTCTGCTTTGTTGAAACACTGCAGACAAAAGGCACCCACGCAGTTGTTATCATCTTGGACTCATTCTGGAATGAAAATGGCCTTTGGGTTTAAGGATTAAATTTTGTTGTTTGCTAATGATTTGAGCCAAGCCTGTTAGCTCATTACCTACAGGGCTAGCTATGCAGGGATGTCAAGTTTAAATCTCAGTTGGGCCAAGCACTCAGGTAACCAGCATTTTTTTAACTTTTTCCACAATGTTCTCTACCCATCCCAGATCTAAGTTCATTTTTTGAGACAAATTTATTTTGTTGTCTGCAAATGCTTTGAATTATAGACCAGTCTAAAATTTTTGTTTGGTAAAGAGATAAAGATAGACCAAGTAATATGCCATTTCAAGAATGTGTTGTAGGCAATACTATCTTGCAGAATATAAGGCATATATATCCAAGATCCAACTGCAGTCTGATCTTTATCTACACTGTCTGATAAAACATCCTGTCTTGCGCACCCCTAGCCTTGGTTCCCACCTGATCATTTTTTCCTTTTATCTATTCAGGATGGACGGATGCAGTTTAAATTTGAATCCCCAGTTGACCGAACTTTGGCTTGGTGATCTGATCTGGCCAATGCCATAGGCCTGACTCCATTCTGTCTCATAATTGAACATGGTTTCGTTCGCCCATTCTTGAAGCGCCCTTTTTCCATGACACAGAAATAAATTCCAAAACTCTGACAATATGCGCTAGGTCACTTGATGTGTGAAAATTTCATCCAAATCTGTTGAGATATGTCCAGTAATCAAAGATATATTGGTTAAAATGAAGTATAACATGAAGACCCCTTTTTCCATGATGCAGCTATAAATTGCAGAACCCTGACAATATGCGCTAGGTCACATGAAGAGAAACATTCTGTGAAAACTTTTGAAAACGTTGTGGGAAAAGGAAAAAATGCTGGTAACCAGCATTTTCTCCTTTTTTCCACAAAGTTTTCTACCCTATCAAAGAAATATTGTGTCACTTGAGCCAATATGAAAATGTTGTCTGCAAATGCTTTCAATTTGGACAGATCTAAAATTTTGCCGTGTGGTATAGGGTTAAAGGCTTTGACAGCATTTTCCTCTCTGGCTCTTAGGACGTATCTTTGAACATTGTGTTCATTGTATTCTGAGTTCATTTTTGTTCATTCATTTAACTCTGTAGTACAGATTTTATCTTGTAAATCTTAGAAGTCATTATAATTTTTGGGCATATATTCCACCATGAATTGAACTACCTTTTGAAAGATCTGTTCAGGTAGGGCCAAGGTCAGTGTCACATCTGAAGGTCAAATTTTTGTAAGCTGGACGCATTGAAAGGTTGGTGCAAGACTATTGCAAGTGTAAATACATTGTTTATGTGTTTACAATAGCAGTTACCCATGAACATGTCCCTGGACAACCACTGTAGTTGTTGGTGTATTTAACAACATTATAATACTAACTTGTATAGAAAGTCTTGAATCGGCAAACATTCTCTACTAAGTTTGTTCAAATCAGGCAACTTTTTGCCACACACCAAAAGGCCTAGGGCTTTGTTATTATTCCTTCAAAACTCTGTTCTGGAGGTATATAGGAGTCAGCTTGTCGGTCCATCCATCCGTCCATCCATCAGTCTTTCTGTAGCATTTTCTTGTCAGAGCTAGTTCTCAACAACTACAGGACAGATTTCATTCAAATTTTAGAGAGACTCGGTGCCAAGCAAGAATGTGCATATTATATTTTGGTGACGGTTCATTGAATTTTTACAAAGTTATTTTCCTTTGATGAAATTTCTTGTTCTCCCTATTTTTCAACAACTATTGGACAAATGTCATTCAAACTTCTCACAAATATTTATATAACCGGGTTTGGTTAAGAAAGATTATCTTCTTGTCTAAACCAAGAAGACCTAGAGCTTTGACCTTGCACTTCGATATTTGGTATTTATCTTCATTGTAGACCTTTACTGCTTGGTACTCAGGTGAGCGATATAGGACCATCATGGTCCTCTTGTTCTTTTTGCTATACAAATTATGCTCTTCAGGGTAACCACTCATATCATACATTTTTTCAACATCATTTGCAATATCTTCATACAAATCATCAGTTTCTATTTCAAGAATAAAACTATAAGTATCAGTATAGCACATTCTTACCTTTTCACCATACTTTGCTTTAAAATGTTTATAAAAAGTTATAAACATCAAAGTTTTACTAATATCTAATATACTAACACCTAAATAAACTGGTTTGTCATATTTTATTTCCATTTTCTTCATATGAACAGCAACTAAATTTTCACCTAATATTGTAGTATGATGGTAGTTTGGTTTTGCGGTTAGTTTTTTAAAACGATAGCTATTTGTATCATTAACTAGTTCTATATTTACTGTATTTCTTAAGTTTTCTATAGTCTTACCAAAAACTGCATTCATCATTAACTTAAATAATTCTTTTTCAAAATCATTTTTTGCATTTTTTCTTAACTCAACATTTAAATCAATGTATTTTTTAATATCGATACTTTCCTCAAACTTAATTCCACGATGTATTTTTTTAATTATTAAACCAAGCTCTAAATATGTTTTTAAAACTTTATGATGTATAACATAATTTTCTTTATCGTTTAAGTTAGGAATTAATTTTTCTACCTTTTCTATTTTTAATCGTTCCGGTGCTAATGGGAAATCATTGTGTAAATCATGTAACTCTTTTGGATATTCTAAATCAACCTCTAAGAAGCATGGATAATTAACCCAATTTTCTAATTCTTCTTTACTCATCTTTTCAAAACCACAAGTAGGTAATGGTTGGCTCATAGCCCAAGGTTAAAGACTGTTTGCATCTATATATATTAAATATTTTGATGGTTTATTTTTATCATAATTTTTTTTCATATATTTATTGTTAGCCTCTGAATACCTTTTACTGCACATAGATACGCCACCCCTTTTCCCTTTTTCATACATTAAAAGCATATCAATATCTGATAAAAGTTCAAGCTTTACTTTTGATATCTTAAGCATTGCATCATATCCTAACCCAGGTAAAGTATAATATCAACAAGGGTCTAAATCATAGTGCTTAAGACAAGCATCCCTAAAGTTTTCAAATACATCTGCTAAAAGTAAAACGTCTATTTTGTTATAAAGCTCTAAATAATCCTTTAATGTTTTCATTTTAAAAGCATCCCATACATTTATTGCATGTTCATAATCTTAATCTTTAATATGTTCCTTGTTTAAACTTGAATAAAATTTTTCTTTAGGTGGTAGTTGTGTTTCTTCTAACTTTTCAAAAGAATCTAAATATTCATAAGGAAAAACTCCTTTTCTTCTAACTAATGGTAATTGTTCTTTTGAAAAATATCTTGATAAAATATTAAGCTGGTCGTCATTCAGCTTATCTAAACTTGAAGGTAAAAACTTAAAGCTATCAAGAAACCTTATTTTATGAGTTATGTTTTTTCCTACCTTAATATATTTACTAAAGCTGATATATTTTTCCTCATTGTTTGGGATACAATCAATATAACCACTTGTTTTACCAAGAAACTTAATAAAAAGGTGAGCATCATAACCACTTAAATTATGAAAGAAAACAGGTGTAAAGTTAGGAATTTTTGCTTTAAGATTACATTTAGTATGAGCGCCCCCCCTATATTTACCGGTAAAATGACAATGGTCTTTTACTTTATAATTTTCATGAGTAAATTCCTCTTCACATATCCAACAACGTGTTTCTCTTTTATGTGTTTTTTCTTCATCTTCTGTTATCTTAATTGGAACAGGGTTTTGATAATATTTTTTATAAATTTCTTTAATATCATTGGTTAGAGTTTCTATAAATTTTTTATCGGCACCCTCCCCAGCATAGCTTCTTTCTATGAGTGGGGTTACCGCATCATCAAAAAATTTTATAATATAGTAAAAACTACAAGGAACAAGCTTTTGGGTTTTTATAGTATAACTTTTTTCTTGACTTGGGTGACAAGTTTCTATTGGCATTAATACACTTTCAAAATCAGCGTATATGGCAACTGGAAATTTAATTTTTTTATCATGATTTTTAAATTGTAATATGGTTCCCGGGTCAGGCATTTTTATATCAACAGCTTCATGATCAGAGCAATATTTAATATGATTTTCTGAAAGTTTTTTACTACCAAAATGACCCATACAAAGCATACAATATTCAATATTACTATGATCACTTACTTGTGCTCTCAGTAAAGCATTAATATTTTTTATTAAAACATAATGTGTTTTTTCTCCATCTTCAATTAAAAGTAAATTTACATGATTTTTTTAAAAACTTTTTATAGCTCTAACACGTTCAATTTTATTGATATCATTATACATATAAACATTAACACTAATTTCTGGATTTTGTCTTTCAAACTTATCTATATCTTGTAAAGAAACAGGATATGTAATTCCTTTCATATTTAAACTATTTTTCTTTGATTTTAAATCAGCATCAATTCTTTCTGCATTTTTTTCTTTAGGATTTAAATACCTTAAGATAGACCATGGAAAACATTCATTATCCTCATTTTTCATATTAATGCATGCTTTTTTGTTAGCTATCCATTTTGGAAGAGGTATATATGATGAAGCTTTTAAGGGGTCATAAACAACGGTATGCAACTTTAAATGTATTACACTATGAAATACCCACCCGCTACCCCTTTTTAAAAAATTAACTTAATTTTCTAAAATTCTATCTACCATAGTATAGTATAAATCAATTACATCGGTTCCACTTAAATTAATCTCATTTATATCAGAAGAAAAATTAGCTTTTATTATTTGTTTATCAACCCCCTCTCCCCTTTTCATATAACATTTTAGGTTCATTTTTACTTTAGTCCCACGTTTTTTTCTTAAAACATTTATTATCGATGGTTGAACCAGTTCAAAAAACTCATCAGGAGATGAAACAGGAATTCCAGCTATTTTATGTTCTTCAGCCCATGATTGAAGAGCTGAACGTCTCTTTTCTACTTTTATTTGATTTATTTTACTATATATACCTTTAATTTTATCTTTAAGTGCTTTTACTTCTGGTGAAATACTAGGAGGTAACGGTTGAATATTTTCTAAGCTCCTTAACAAATCATTAACAGAAGTAGTTTTTGTCGTGGTTGGTCTTTGTCTTGATGTTGATAGTAAAGGTTGAGCTATTGTTGGTTGTAATATTGGGGCGTTTATATTTTTAACTCTTTCATCTAATATAGGGCGACCTCTATTAATTAAAAATTGAATTAAATCTTGACGATTTAAACTACTATATCCCCTTAATCCCCCCTTCTTGCTAAAGCTTTTAATCCTCTTACTGTATATAAATCAAAATTGATATCAATTTTTGTTTTTTAATATTAAAAATCTACTCCTTAAGTCAATTTTTTTTAAAATTTTATTATTTTTTTTTAAAAAATAATAAAATTATTGAATATCAATTCTATATTTACCATTCCAAACCCTACCATTCCAATTTTCAATCGTTTGAGGACAACGGTCAATAAATTTACTTGCCTTATAAACTGATGGAAAGGTTGTTGTTTCTCCTGTTTCAACATCCTTTAAGGTAACTTTTTTTGGATTACTAGCAATATTTTTTAATCTATCATAATTAGGAACTTTTTTAAAATGTTTTTTAGTTTCCTCTTCAGGATATAACCCATGCTCTTTTACAGAATCAACAAACTTTTTCTTACTCCAGAAAGAGTAAAACTTAATATTGTTGTCTTTCAAATTTTTTTTTAAATCAACAGTTTTTATCATTTTTATTTAAAGCAAAAATTACTTAATACACTACACTCATTTTATTCCCATCAGACTGAAAGTTAATTAATCTATCACTAATGATTACCGCATAGGCCTCTGTATTAGCAGGAACATTTGCATGAAAATTTACCTTAATTTGAATATCAGTAACAAAATACTTTAACCTTTCACTCTGCTTTGATACATCATACAAAAACAAAGGAAATAGATTTTTATAATCTGGGGGAGTAATATTAGGGTTTGATACCAACTCATCCATGTTAAAAAACTTAGTTCTAAACAAAGCAGCATCACCATATGCTCTACTAAATTGATTAGCAGGGAAAGATAAATCATAATCAGTTGCTGGATAACGAGTTGAGTTTAACATTGTATAAATATTTTGAACGTTTACGTTGTCAAATATAGATGGATTTTGTTCTTGGTCACCATTTTTACCAGTTTGAAAACCAACAATTATATAACGTGGAACTTCAGGATATGATTTAACTGATAGCCTCCAAGTAAATGTTCTTGACTGTGGAACAGCAATAGAGTCACATTGTACCATTCTATACCCAACTGGAAATTTTTCTTTCTTTTCTATAAATTCATAAAGTTCCATCTTCTCTACATCTGCTGGTATAACATGAGGCATAAACCAAGATATTTTAAGTAAATTAACTCTACCAGCATCGGTTCCACCTGCTCTAAAAATTGCATCATTGTTATCATTTCTTGTTAAGGTTAAAGTTTGTTTCATTCCATATAGAATTTTGTTGTAATCTTCACAAAAACCAAATATATGTTTTAATGGAATCCTAAAACTAAATGTTCCAACTGGAACAGAACTAAAAATATACTGCCTTCTTACAGCAAAACCAGTATTAGTGGCACTGGCAGCATTGACTCCGGTATCCTTATACCACGATTGATTTAATCCTTGTGATTTAGCAAAATCATCTGGGTCTTTTAACAAACCAATCATTGTTGTAGCTTGACCGGGGTATGTAATGGATTCTATTTCTTGTCCACTAAGTTGGTATCTGATATTTTTAAACAGATGCATCAATCCGTTGTTTGTTATGGTAACCTCATTGGCGGCACCATAAACTGTTCCATCATTTTTTACTAATTCACCTATAATTTGTAAATATGACTCTGAGGGATGAGTAAAAAGGTCTTGCGTTTCAATGTTAATTCTGATATCTACCCCAGAGTTGTTTAGATTGGTACCTGTGATAGGTAGATACTCAAAATGTTCGTATTCATCAATACTATCATCTTTTAAGATAGGTGCTCTAATGTTTAAAATATCCATTTTTAATATGCAATTATAATTTTTAAATCAAAATTATAATTGAGTTCTATATCTAGTTAATTTTCTTCTACCCAGATTTGAGGAAATGATTTGTTTTCATCATTAATGAAAACACCCTTAAGTTTAATAACATTAATTTTATTTGTTGGTAAATCTTTTTTAACCTTACAGTAAACCTGATTACCATAAACAATTGTTACTTTTGGTAAATTATTTTTTTCTAAATATTCATTTACTTCTACTTCAAAACAACTCATGATATCAAACTTTTGCGGAGATAATTTTACAACAGCCTTTTTATAACCATAATTTGTATTAGTGACATCTAAAACCTCACGATTTTCATGAAATTTAAAGTAAGCGTAAAAAACGCTAACTCTTTTTGTGTTGTATTTTTCATATTCTGATATTTTAAATTTTAGTTTTGACATTTTTTTTTTTTATTTAATGAAATAAATTACTTAAATTTAGTTTTCATAAAGTTTTAATTCCAGAACCACTATTTAATTTCTTAACTAAATCTTGAATTGCAATGGCACGTCCATCTATTAAAGCGTTAATATTTTGCATTGCAGGTTGTGTTGTTGTTTGCTTTGGAGTATATTTTTCTAAAATCTTTTTTGATTTTGGTGTTAATGCCTTTTCAACTAACTTTTTACCAGCATCAACCGCGGCACTTTTTCCAGCCTCTAATGCCTTCTTTGCTCCTTCCTTTGCAACATTTTTTCCAACATCAAGGGCAGAAGATGCAATTTGTTTTGCAGCATTACTTGTAAAGAGTCTTGCTAAAAAATTAGTGATACTATCAAAGATACCTGCCCCACCGTAAGAATAATTTCTTTTAAATCCTCTGTTTCGTGATGTAATCATTTTATAATATAGTCATAAAATTTTTATAACTATTTGAATCTAAAACACCTTGCCTTTTTAATTCATCACAAATACTAACCAATTCATTTCTTAAACCAGTATTACCTGCCTCTTTACTTGCCATTAAAAGGTCTAATCTTTCTAACAGTGCATTGGGGTCAGATGGGATAATGGTAATTCCATCTCCAGTCTTTTTTCCTTTTCTTAAACTCACTGCTTTTATGTCCCTTTCCCAAATAGGTTTAACAAATTTCCATTTATCCCCCTTGTGGGCTTTGGGGTAAGGGTTTGCAGGGTTATTATCACGGTGTAGGGCACCAGTTTGTTTCAAAATTTCAACATAATTTGAATAATCTTTAGCAGAATAGATATTACTTTTTGGGTTTTTAGATAAAATAAGTTCCTATAATCCATCTCTTGCTTCATAATCTTTACCACCAATAATAAAATAATTATTGTCTGAATCAAAATCAAATTGTTTATTACCAATATATTTTTTCTCTCCTACTTCATAAATACCAAATGTTCTATCAATATTTTTTCCTTTTTTTTAATGATAAAGCTCCCATTTCCTCTTCCTCAGGTTCTTTCTCTTCCTCAGGAACTTCAAGTTCTCCAAGGATTGATAGTGCTGGTTGAGGTAACACTTTAGGTAACTGTTCAATCCTCTCTTTAATAGGTTTAAGTTCCTCTGTAATCTCCTTTGTTGCAGCTTTTTGCGTTTCTGTAATAGGTTTAAAAAACTTTGAAAGACCAGTTTGCAATTCAATTTCACCTGTTTTCTCTGCAAGTTGACTATCACGAATTTTTTTCTTTGTTTCAAGATATTCTTTTACAATTTGATCCCTTTTTTCAGGATCTTTAATTTTTAAAAATGCCATTTTATATTACAAGCATAATTTTTTATAATGTTTTAAACAAAGTTTTTATTTAAGTTTTTATTACAGTTTTTATTTAAGTTTTCATTGCAGTTTTTTTTGGTCTAGATAGTTATATGAGCAATTTTACTACTAATCACTATTTCCTATTTCACATGCACATGAACATTTAAACTTTGGACATTTAATACGGAGTGGTGTTACTATTTTTTTCAACAAGCCTCCGAAAGGACTCACGCGCTTCTTGTCTCCCCCTTTCAATCAATGATTCTTGTTCTTCTGTTTTAATCTTTTTCTTTGATTTTGCTCTGATATCTTCTTTCATTGCTTTGTATTTTTCTAATTCTCCCAAGATTAGATTAAATTCTGAATGTTCTATTTTGTTGTCACTAACTGCCTTTGATATGTGTGATAGTAGTGTATTCAACTTTGAATCTGCTAACATTTTAATCTGTAGATGTTTTTCTGACCTTGTTCTTGTTCTTCTAACTAGAAATTTAGCAATCAATGCGGCAACGCCAACGGCTAAAGCGGAACCCTCTAATGCAATAGTTGCTGGAATTGCTACAACAGTTGACAACAATGCGATACCTCCAGCTCCTGCTCCAAGGCAAATGACTGTTAACCCAGCCTCAGCATTGTCAACTATTTTAGATATTTTTAAATATTTTTTTGCCAGTTGTTCTCTAACTCAAATCTCATTTTCAAGAAAAGTTTGAATTTCAGAAATTTTTTGTAATCTAAAGGATTGCCCATTGTCATTTGTTGATAATGTTGTTTCTAGTGATGGTGCATTTGGTATATTTCTTTCATTAGGTAAGTTTGGATAAACCTTTTCTAACTCCATTTTTATTAGTGAGATATTATTTTTTACATTGAATAGTAAACAAAACATAAATGTTCATTTTCCTCAATTTTTAATATTTTACCAAAATTGTTTGTAATGGTAACAACCATATCAATGGTATCTTCAAGGATAATCGCATTTGATAAACTTAATAGTTTAAATTTTAAATTATAAGGTAGAGAAACTAAAACACAGCCTCTTGTCATATAAAAACCAAAACCTAATGCCATTGTTTTAGTTTCATTAGGTTTTAGTGTTAAAGGTTGTTGAGTAAAAAGTTTCCAAGTAACAGGATTAACTTTTTCTGGTGGATGATTAACTGCAAATGGTTTCCAATAAATTGTTTTTGGTTGAACTATTTTTGGTTTTACTCCAAATTTAAAAACATTCATATTTTAGTTTTGTTAAAAAAATATTTATAATATTGCTCCCAAAATAGGAATATTACCAAATGGACTATTTGGACCTAAAAGAAGTCCTTTTCCATCATAAAACTTTCCTCCTTGTTTTAAATACAACCCATCACCAACAGTTTCCAATCCTTTACCTTTTGCTGGTCCAAGGTAAAGACCTTTTCCATCAGTTTCTACTTGACAAACGCATCCCCCTTTTTTAAGGTAATGACCCGATCCCATTGCTTTTTGAACTCCAGATGATGCTAACCCAGATAAAGCACCAACGCCTATAGCAGGTAGAACGGTTCTTGCTAATGTAGGTAGAACTGATGATGCTAAACCTGCTAACAAAGGTAAAAATCCACCTTCTACTTTCATATTGCGATTAAGTTGCTTAATTGTCATTCTAATCGTGGTTCCTTTACCTGCTTGATATGCTTTAGATAGTTTATTTACTTGTGACCGAGTAAGTGCAACTACATCGTTTCCATGTAAATCAGCATAATCAAAACAAAGACTTACGGGGCATTTGTTTTTTAACGCATGTTGAATCTTTTGTTTTTGCCCTTCTGATGTATTTACTTTAGCATTAATGTAATTTGTCATTTTTATATATATTTTTATCTTTTTTATCTAGCTTCTCTAATATGAAACCGAATAGTTAAATTTTCCCCTCTAAGATTTAGTAATGTTCCATCTTGGTCTGTAATTGATACATCAAGATTGCGTATTACATCTAATGTTAATTGTAGGTAAACCAGATTTACTGGATTTTCTATTATTTTATACCCCGGTGAAACATTAGGAAAAAATGAATAAATGGTGTTTTTCGTGGTTCCATTAACATAACTTCCTGAGATAATATCAATGTTAACAAACAAACTATTAATACTAAGAATATTTACTACATTTTCTGATTCATGAAAACCTTGTACATATTTTGCTTTGGTAAATCCTAAAACTTTAGCAATAGAATTTGGTTGATTAAAATCTACTTGAAGTAATAATTTTTTACGTAAAGATGGAACAACCACCGTTACCAGTTCTATAAATATGAATGGCAACACATTAACACGGGTTAGTAATCCAGTAAATCCTCAAGACGCAGCGACTAAGAGTTATGTTGACAGCAACTCAGGGCTGTTGGATAAAAACGGAGGATACCATATGACGGGGTATTTAAACATGGGTTTGAATAAAATAAAAAACTTAGGTGACCCTGAGGAGCCAAGTGAAGCTGCTACTAAAAATACGTGGATGATAGTGGCAAAGCAATAGTACAACAACAAGACGGCACTTTTTTCGCTGTTGCAGATATAAATATGCGCGGGTATTCTTTAACGAATCTTATAGACCCCGCAGACCCACAAGACGTTGCAACTAAAAGATACGTAGATGTTGCTAATCGAGCCTTTGTTTACGGGCCTGGAGGGTGGTATATAGCAGGTGGTGACGTTTCTATGGGTGGGTGGAGAATTTTCAACGTCGGAATGCCTTTAGAAAACTACCAAGCCGCTAATAAGCTTTACGTAGACACCACCGTTGAGGCGGCTACCGCAGGTGAAAAAGTTTTGACAAAAAACCGAGACGGTTCTTTTTCAATGGCTGGTGAAATAAATATGAGGGACCAATCGATTACCGGATTACCAAATCCCATTGACCGTGGCGCCGCTTCCAATAAAAATTACGTCGATAATGGTGGGGTTATCATAAAAAATCCAGATGGGAGTTTCTCGGCAGTAGCTAATGTAAATCTCCAAGGTTTTTCTCTAAAAAACGCCGCAACTCCGGTAGAAGAGAGAGATTTAGCGACAAAATCCTACGCGGATGGAAAAATAGGCTTTAAACCCGTTATAAGCGTTCATGCTGAGCAGCAAGGACGATTAAAAGATGGTAATTACGAGTTTTCTTTCGGTAATGGAAGCACAGGAATACATCATGAATTAGGAGGCTATTGCATGGCAGCCTCGGGCAGAATTATAAGGGGGTCTTTAAAGGTCGTTTCAGTTGGCAATATCCTAAAAGAAGAGGCAAAAATTAACATAGTCGTAAACGGAGTCGAAAAGGTTGACTACTCCATAGTGAGAAAGGAGGGAGAAGGTTGTAGTTGCATAGTTTTTCCTCAACCTTTAGAAGTAAAACAATGCGACACTATAAACTTTATAACAAGGTCCAACAATTCCAACGCAAAAAACGCGCATGTGTCGATACTGATAGAGTTGGACTTGTAAAAAAAAATATTTAACCCAGTAAAGGGTTAAATATTTAAAATGGGTTTACTTACACCCACACCAATATCACGTGGTATAGTATTTCACAACTTTTTCCAATATTTTGAAATGTGTATTACGCATATAATATCACTTTAGACTGGACTTTTGAGGGAGGTGGTAGTATGTTATGATATTAATAATTTTTTCGCTTTGTTTTTTCTAAAAAATGAACTGTATATGGTAATTGTATAATATAATTTTTATTTATGATAATAAAGCAGCCTTACTTCTCTGTTGTAAAAAAATTTTATTACTAATAACAGGGTAACCTCTGGCGCGGTTTAACAGCCCGTAAGTTAATACCATATCACAATGTTGTAAGGCTGCTGTTTAAAAAAAATAATAAGTATTTTATACAATTATTGTACAAGTTAAACATTTTTTAAAAAAACAGGGTAAAAATGTTTGTTAATATTATAATGTACTACCATTTTCAGTTTTTGGTGTGTTAAGCAAAAGTTAAAGGGTTGTGCATTAAATAACTTCCTCTTTCGTTTTCAGTGAGGAGGCATGAAAAAATGGTTTATATCATGGTAGTGTCATGACTCGCCTTACTTTATCTATACTTTCTCTTATGTTAAGGTATAGAAAACAGAGTTAAAGGTGATTCTTAAGATAGTTTAACGTTTTTCAACATTAGCTTAGACAGGAATGTCAAAGTTTAAGACTCTCTGTGTTTGGGGTTCACAGAATTTATCCTCAGATAAATACGTCCCCCGATATTCCTGTTAAAATTTATAACTTTGTAAAAAAGTTATGTGCATTCTACTTTACATAAAAAACACTTAAACTAGAACCACACATATCTTTATAACCTGGGCCGTAATTAATTCTGTAAGACTCGCTGTTAAAGTTGAGATAATCATATAATCCACCCCAATATTCTCCATAATATTCTACAAAAGAAATAAAATCAAAATACTCTGCAGGATAAATATGTTTAAATGTTAACATTGGAAAAATGTAATAATTACTAGGTTGTTTTTCTCTATCAATATTTTTAAGTAAATCAATTAAAGCACCTTGATAAACACTAAGAAAATTATCACTTTGGTTAAATGGTATTCTAATACCAGTATAAATAGGTCTACCTCTATAGCGAAATTGCCTTTCAAAACCCACTGCTTGCCCTAGGTCTGGCCAAACTGCAAAAACGGTTGTTTCAAAAGAAGATTCTTCTAACTTGCGTTTACTATGCTCATAATATACAAATGGCATTAGTTTCGCAAGCATATATAAAAAATCCTTTTCCTTTTCTATACGATTAAAATAAAATTCAAGTAGGTCCTTTTCTAAATCATAAATATAGTAAGACATACATTTTTTATTTAATGTAATCTCTATTAGCTTCATTTTAAAGTCATTTGAAATTCTATTTAACACACTCATTTTTATAATATACCCATATGTACTTAACCAACAAAAATTCAATTTTTTAATTTTTTTTTTTTTTTTTTTTTTTTTTTAAATTTTTTTTTTTAATTTTTTTTTTTTTTTATTTATTTATTTTTTTTTTTAATAAAAATCTTAAGGCACACAAACACGCTTAAGCCGGGCTTAATTGCTTACCGGTTAGCCTGATGCGTGAGTTAATTGTTTTGCACAGGGGGTAATACATTGGTTAGCCGTTTTATCGTTTTTTTGTAGTGTAGTTCAACCTGGTAATTTTGGAAAAATAAAAAAAAATTTAAAAATTGAATTTAGATAAAAACAATTATAAAAAGGGTTAGTCATTTTGTTATAAAGCTTAATGTAGTGGGGGTGATAAGGGTTATATTGCATAATTTTATGAGCATGTTAATGTTACATGAAATTGTTAATGGGGGTTGCGTTTGTTAATCCATAAGTTAATACTTAATGGTGGTAGGATTAGTTAATGGTTAGCCATATGCTTAAGCGTGGTTGGATTGCATAAATTCGGTCAGCGTGCTTAAGCGTGGTTGGATTTGTTAAGCGAGATGGATGCATAATTGCGTTTTGGGGCATAAGTTATATGGTTAATTTAAGCATGGATTATTTTTGTTAAGCGAATGCGTAGCTTAATGGGAATGAGCCAGATCGGGCGTTTTCTTATCTACTAATGTAGTTGTTAACCCGGATATTCATTAATTCAAACACGCCTAAAATAATCTATCTTTTATTTGCTGATGATGTTGCTAGTCCGGCTGATACAGAGGTACAGCTTCAACGTCAGATAGACAAAGTTGAGAACTTCTGTAAGGAGACTAGTATGGAAATCAATGTTAAGAAAACTCAAGTAATCGTATTTAGGAAAGGCGGAAGATTACGGAAAAGTGAGAACTGGAAATTTGGAAATAAATCTTTATCTGTAAATAGTTTTTACAAATATATGGGAATACTTTTTACTCCAAAACTGAAATGGACAAAGGCTCATCGAAATCTATCTGCGCAGGCAACCAAAACATTAAACTGCCTTCGCGTATATAACTACCAGTATGGAACTCTCTATTACCAAGATCACTTTAAGATATTTGACGCATTGGTTAAACCAATACCTTGCTACGGGGCAGGACTTTGGGGTTATACTTATAGAGATATCGTAGAAAAAGTACATATCCAAACCTGTAAACAGTTTTTAGGCGTAGGAAAATCAACTTGTAATGCTATGGTTTTGGGTGATTGTGGTAGATATCCTTTATGTTTAGACTATTTTGTTCGATTTATTAAATACTGGTGTAAATTAGTACAGATGCCAAATGATAGGTACCCAAAACAATGTTACTTAATGTTGAAGGATATGGATGAAAATAATAAGCATACATACGCTTCTGAAGTAAGAAATCTTTTATTTAGCTATGGATACGGTTTTATCTGGCTTTCTCAAGATATAGGAAATATAAATGGTTTTATCAAAGAATTCAAAGTTAGGGTTAAAGACATATTGCAACAAGATTGGCATGATACCTTGATTAGTTCTCCAAAAGCTAATTTATATAGTCAATATAAGTCATTATTGGATGTAGAAAGCTATATTTCATTTAATTTTCCATATCATCTTAGACAAGCATTTGCTAAATTTAGATGTTCTGATCATAAACTGAATATTGAAGCTGGAAGACATAATATTCCAAGAGAAGGACGTATTTGTACTTTCTGTCTTGATAATTTCAGTGATAGAGGATGAATTTCATGTCTTCTTCCAGTGTAAAAAATATGACTTTTATAGGAAAATTTATCTTGGACAAAATCAAAACTACAATAAAGAAATGTTCCTAAATTTTATGGCCAGCAAACAAGAGTTTTTCCTATTAAATATATGTAAGTTTGTGCACAAAATACTGGAAATGAACAAGAATAGTGTATAGTCCAGCTACTAGAAAAAACCTGTCTGAAGCACAAACGTTAATTACAGTCTGTTTAGACTAGTCAAATTCAAAAAGCATTGCAGAAGACAAAATAAATATTGTTTCAAAATTAAGTGCTTTTGAGGGGATGGAGTGCCTTATGGAGTGGCGGGAAATGATGGTCTCCAACATGTCCTCCTTTTTCAGTAATGTACCCCAAATCCTTCTCCAACGGTGTCGTTAAAGGTCAGGTTTGTGTGTTAGCGACAGGAATCGACATTTATTGTTATTTGTAAATTTTCTGAATGTCCAAGGACAAGCCTACCTCATTGGTTAAATGAATCTTATGGATCCATAACTATATCATAACTTGCTTGGTAGGACGCATCACAGAGATTTATTAATCTCCCTTTTGCCAGAGAGCTGCTCAAATAAAAAACGGTCTCTAACAGGTTTCATTATTATTTAGGGAGATGTAATATTAAGGCAAAGTATGGGTAATGCTTTTGGCACTGTTTTGAAAAATATTATTTCTGATAGGATTAATTGAGTGAAAAGGAGTAAAACATGTAGTCTGATCCCTGATCTACACTGTCTAATTATATAAGACATTCCTAGCTAGCGCAACCCTAAAATTCCATTTTTTTTCCAGACTGAGAATGACTTCATTCATTTGGCGCTCTAGAGGTTAGCTAATTTGATTTTAAATAAACTCAATTTGGCTGGGCTTGAAAAAATAACTTTGTCATTTGGTAGAGAATTGATAATGTAAATACATTTTAAATGAAAGGTTTACTATGTACTATATTATATACATTACTAGTAATACTTATGTGCATATGGATATGGTCATTACTCTACCATGCTATAAAACGAAGCATTGGGGGAATGAGAATATATATATGCTGTTGTATATTTTCTCCTTGCTCACAGTTCTTTCTTTCGAAGACAGCTCTCACTATTAGGGTCATGTTTAACATGAAGAGTGTATTTCATGTACTTCCTTTATTGTGTTAGTAGTTTTCTCTTACTGTATTTTAATAATGGTGGAGTGACATTTCCTAAATGGTTTGAATTAATTATCTAAAACACCGTGTGGGACGGAGGGTCTAGCCTGTTGTCTGGAATTTCTCCCTCGAATACGGTTCTTTTACCAATACCTAATCATCTTCATATTATTCTAAAGTGCTGTTTTCAATGAATGTTTTTTGGACATATTTTATTCGAGGGAGTTTTATTATATTGAATAAATAATGTACACTGGGCTAGAGGCCTAAATACTCAATAAACTATAATAATAATAATAATAAAAATAATAACTTTGAAAGTTTGGAATTACTTGCTTAAATTATACTTTAGAAATTTAGCTCCGGAAAAAAAGGCATTGTGCAAAAGCGGCAATGACTATATCCATACAGAAAGGAAATAACTCAAAAAAAGAAAGAGTAATAGCTCTTATGCACTGTGCTTATCTTCAATCTGATCTACCTGTATATTGATCTTGGACGTCATAAAGACAAACATTCTGCCCTGTTTCATGAGTATTGAGCATAAAGTATGGCTTCTGGAACATTCACAAGGTTTTTCAAAGATTTGACCAAGTGACCTACTTTTTGACCCACCGTAATTCATCTGCAGAGTTGTCTGACATGAGATTTAGACAAACATTCTGACCAATTTTCATGAGTATTGAACTGATATCATGAAGGCAAACATTCTGACTATCTTTCATGAGTATTTGGCATACATTATGGCTTCTGGAACATTCATACATTTTTTTTAAAAAATTTGACCTAGTGACCTAGTTTTTGTCCAAACGCAACTCATCTTCAGAGTTGTCTGACGTGATATTTAGACAAATATTCTGACCAATTTTCATGAGCATGGGACTGATATCACGAAGACAAATATTCTGACCATGTTAATATGAGTATTGTGCATAAAGTATGGCTTCTGGAACATTCACAAGGTTTTTTAAAGATTTGACCTAGTGACCTACTTTTTCATGAAACGTAACTCATCTGCAGAGTTGTCCGACATGATGTTTAGACAAAGAATCACACATTTGACCAATGTTCGTGACGATTTGACTGAAATAGTGGCCTGTAGGATGTAGATAAGGTTTTTCTATTATTTGACCCAATGAACTAGTTTTTTAAGCGAAGTGACAAATTTTTATAGATGTTCGAGATATCACAAACACAAACATTCTGACCAAGTTTCATGAGTATTGGACTAAAAACATGTCCTCTACAGATATGACACGGTTACCTAGTTTTTGACCACACGTCACCTGTTTTCACACTTGTCTGCGATATCAACAAGATAAACATTCTGACCAAATTCTATAAGTTTTGAACAGAAAATGTGGCTTCTGGAGCACACACAATGTTTTTTAGTGATTTGACGTGGTAGTCTAGCCTTTGACCCGATTTGAACTAGTCAGAGACATTATCAAGACAAACATTCAAATATTCTAGAGCGTACACAGAATTTTTCTAAGATTTGACCCGGGACATAGTTTTTGACCCGACATGATCCACTAACAAACTCGTCTGAGATATCATCAACACATGCATTCTGACCAAGTTTCGTGAATATTGTTCAGAAAGTGTAGCTTCTAGAGCGTACACTAAGTTTTTCAGTGATTTCACCCAGTGACCTTTTTTTTACCGGACATGACCCAATTTTCAAACACTTCCGAGATATCAAGACAAACATTTATACAATCTATCACGAGTATTGGACTAAAAATGTAGCCTCTAGACGGTAAACAAGGTTTTTAAGTGATTTGACTTAGTGACCTATATTTTGACCCAACATGATCCATTTTCAAAGTTGTTTGAGACATCACCAAGAAAACTATTCTGATCCTTTTTTTTTATGAGTATTGGACTGCAAATGTTGCCTAAAGGGTGTACACAAGGTTTTTCTAAGATAATACCTCGTGACCTAGTTTTTGGCTCTTACAAAATTTCAAATTCGTTGGAGATATTATTAAGACAAACATTCTGACCGAGTTTCATTAGTATCGAACTGAAAATGTAGCCTCTAGAGCGTGTACACACAAGGTAAAAGTTGACCACGCACGATGCACGACGGACGACGCATTCAGCACGATCAGAAAAGCTCACCTTGAGCGCTTCGTTAAAAAGACAGGGGACAGAGATAGGGATCCTGTCGTCAATGTCATCTGTATGCAGAATAACGAGGCTTTAATACTTCATCAGTTACGCTCTAAATACTTAAACCGAAATGTAACATAACAAAGGGCAATCACTCAAAAAAAAAGGGGGGGGCCAAAGAAGCAGGTCTTGAGCACTTGTCTTGCAGTCAATCTGATTTACCTCTGTAGTCTGGACTCAGTACCTTTTATACTTTGACAGTTATGCTCCGGATTAGATTTTACCGATCGCACCGACGGACAGGCGATGGGACAAGGTGGCAACAGTATCCCAGATTATTGGGCTATAAAAATGTAATTGCGCATACAAACATAAGGAGGCTAAAACGGTTCAAAAGCGTATTAGCTCTTTCAGCGAAAATATAATTGAATCATTAAAATGTGAAAACGGGGGCTTAATGCATCTGCGAAAAGTGTCGACCTTGGCCAGCCTGCGCAGGCTAACCTCGGCCGAAACTTTTTGCTATAGGTCAATTTTCTGTATGTCCAAGGACCAGTCTACCTCATGATTCGGGTCGTTAAAAAAGTGGCTATTATGGATCAATAATTATGTGATGGTTTGATAGGTATCGTAGATCACGGAGATGCATTAAACCCCTTTTGCCAGAGCGTGTCTCATATCAAATTTATCTCTTCCTTAACATTTCGCCAGCTGAACATAGAATCGACTGAAACCAAACGACAGAGTTTTATCTTATGAGCTTAACTTAACAAGACGATGGAACAGATCCAAAATCAAACTACATGTTCTGTGCAATCTGATCTTGATCTGTGTTGTCCGCAAAAGCCCCCCCATTTTAGCCTATGGAATTAAATGGTTAAACCGTGCCATAAATAGTGTGGAATTATACCAGAAAAAAGGACACGTTCACGATTTGGAACGTCAATAGTCTTTTTACTCAGGCAAGAGCGTCATGGTGTCTTGAATTGACCAAACAAACTTTTGACCCTTCTCCAATTTATTTGGAGATATCATGACAAACATTATAACAAACTTCATGAGTATTGGACTGAAAATGTGGCGTCTAGGGTGGACACAAGCTTTTCCTAGAATCTGCTTCAGAGACCTACTTTTTAGCCAAACATAGTCAATTTTTAGACTCGTTGTAGATATTGTCGCGAGATCGAGTATGTAGATCCTTCGCAACGGTTGCCAATACAGACACACACAAAAAAAAGACTCCAAAATAAAAAATAAACAAAAACTAACTCCAAAAATTAATGAGATTAAACTTAAAAGACAAATGCTGGAATTCTGAATAAAGAAATACGGCAGACATAAAGTTAATTTATTTATTAGTTAGACATCTGTTCAAAACAAATAAATGTAGGCCAATATAATTTCCTTTAAACAATGCAGACAGTTTCATAGCCTTTTAAAAGTCATTATAAGATTTGGTAGATTGGGAAAAAAAAAGGGGGGGGGGGGACTTTGACAGTGACAAATCAATACACACATATGATAAACAAGGTAATTCCTGAATCAACAGATTTCTCGAAGTTTCAGAAAACATGGTAAACTGCACAAAATTCTTTTACATTAATAAAGTTTTAAATCTTAATTCTAACCCTAAGATTTCCTAATCACAAATGCTTGTATTGTGATTCATGTCTACTTGCCTTAACTTAAATGATAAAAATTTAAATACAAAGAAAAATGTAAACGATGAAGAAATAATGCAAATGTTTACCAATTTAAGTTTCAGAACGGAGTTACTGAATCTAAACTAGAGCCCCTTGAGGGCCTGAATCGCTCTACTGGCAGTGATTTTGCTTTTTTTAGCATACACTATGAATTCATGATGCAAAAAGAAAAAGGACGAAAACCCCCTCCCCCCCCCCCGAAAAAAAAGGGGGGGGATGGGGGTGTTGTTCCAGCTGGGCTTGAATCCAGTAAGACAGCATGAGAAGCCATCGCAAAATGAATTGTGGAAAAAAAATGAAGTACAATTTCTCGAAACCAACTGTTTGGAATCCAGCCAAATTTGATAGGGTTTCGGTACTCTTTGTATTGAACAATCCCTGCAAGTTTGAAAGAAATGTGACTAATAATGTGGACTGTGTTGAGTAAACAATACCAAGTCTACAAATAGTTGCTTTTCCTAAACTGATTGCTAGATTTTCTTCATTTTGAATAGAGTTCAATCCTTTGATGATACGAATAATCTTTGCAAGTTTCAAAAGAGTTGGATAAAAAATGCAGACTAAATTGCGTAAAATAAGAACTGTAATTCTTTTCAACTTTAAATGGCTCCTTTTCCCATACTGATCGTTGAATATTTTTCAAAATCAATAGGGTTCAAGCTATTGATAATATATAGCAACTGTGCAAGGTTAATGAAATTCCGACCACAAATGCTGACTTAAATTGCGTAAACAAGAAATGTAATTTTTCGCATATAAATGGCTACTTTTCCCATACTGATTGTCACATGTTTTTCAAAATCAATACGGTTCAAGCTATTGATGATATTAAGCAAATGTGCAAGTTTCAAGAAAATTCAACCACAAATGCTGACTTTATTGCGTAAACATGAAACTCTAAATGGCTACTATTCCCATAATGATTGTCGGATTTTTTTTTTCAAAATCCATATGGTTCAAGCTTTTAATGAGATAAACAAACTGTGCAAGTTTCAGAGAAATCCGACGACAAATGCAGACCTAATCGCGTAAACATGAAATTGAAATTTTAAAATTTAAATGGCTACTTTTCCCATATTGTTTGTCATGTTTTTTTCAAACCATTGATGAGATAAACAAAATGTGCAAGTTTCACGAAAATCCGACCACAAATGCAGATTTTATCGCATAAACAAGAAAATGAAAATTTAAAATTCAAATAGCTACTTTTGCCATACTGATCGTTGATTTTTTTTAAAAAATCAATACGGCTCAGGCCATTGATGAAATAAACACACTGTGTAGGTTTCACAAAAATCCGACCACAAATGCAGACTTAATCACGTAAATAAGAAATTGAAATTCTGACCTTTAAACGGCTATTTTTCTCACACTGTCAGTTTTTTTTTTCAAAATCAATAGGGTTCAAGCTTTTGATGAGATAAACAAACTATGCAAGTTTCGCGAAAATCCGACCACAAATGCAGACTTTATCGCGTAGATAAGAAATTGAAATTTTAAACTATAAATGGCAACTTCTCCCACACTCTTCGTCAGTTTTTTTTTTCAAAATCAGTAAGGTTTAAGCTTTTGATAAGATAAACAAGATGTGCAAGTTTCACGAAAATCCAATTACAAATGTAGACCTAATCGCGTAAACAAGAAATTGAAATTTTAAACTTAAAATGGCTACTTTTCCCACACTCTTTTTTTTTTTTTTTTTTTTTTTCAAAATCAGAAGGGTTCAAGCTTTTGATGAGATAAACAAAATCCTTTGAAAATTATCTCCATTCAATCCATAAAGACCATGAAGCCAGGGCTATACAAAAATACTCATTATATTGGCCTTTACAAATTTATGTTTTTTCCATTTTGTTGTCAACTCCACACACTGTCAGTGTAGGACATGTACATATTTTTCATTAGTCTGTACAAATGTGATAGCAGTTTTTAAGTCCTTACAAATGTGATAGCAACTTTGAGCTTCTGGGCCTCATCTTCCTACCTCTTCACCCGTTCTGATGCCCAGGCCTTTAGCGCCTTCAGCGCTTTGATTATACTGTTGTTCCCGCAGAATGCTTTGCGAGAACTCCAGCATCAAAACCTTCGGGAAATCTGCACGCGCTTATCGGGAAGCAAATCTAAACAAATTTTATTTCTACAATAACCCTTGTACTTATATGAAAAGAGAGAATTTTTTAGTATGGCAACTAACGATATGAATTGACAGTACCTATCCGTTAAAATTTGAATTAAAAGCCTTTTCTAGCTAAAAGACAAAAAAATACACAACCAATGAAAGATGCAATACTAACATCAGATTTCGAACGACAGTTGAGCGGCCCTCGCCCGAGACGGTATCTAAACAACACAATACCGTCATGCTCTGCAACAACAACAGCAGCCAATATGGCCACCTCCATAAACCATTATCTTCCGCTAGGTGGCATTCTGGGAACAGAACCGGACTACTTTTTGAAGGCGGACAATCAATGCAACGAATTTCAAAATAAAATATACGTTTACTATCTAAAACCTACCTTGTACGATCTATCCAGCCATGATTAGCTAGCATATATTTATGCACCAGCCATTTATAAACATAAGCCCCTATAAGCTTGGGAAAAAGCCCCGGTATAAGCTGGGCAAGGGGGGGGGGCATTTTTTGTTGTTGTCAGTCTGTTGCACAAATCCCGGTTTTCCTCACGTCTATCTTTAGAAACTGTATACAGTTAGTATTTTAAAGAAATATATTCCCCGTTTGAAATCACTTTGATTTTTAAGAATTTGTAGCGAAAAACTGGCATGATTTTTCCACAGACGTATTATTTATTGCCGTTTTCCGCCTGAATTTTTTAAGCGGCAATTTGCGCACCGCCTATTAATATTTGTCCGTTATTTTTCCAGTGATGCGTCATAGCAGACAGGTCAACAATATCTCCGGTAGGTGGCATTTTTCAAAAACATAACATATCTGATATGGGCATTCTGGGTACAAATCTGGACTATTTTTCAAGGTGCCAATCAATGCAGCAAATTTCAAAATAAAATATACATTTTCTCTCTGAAACCTATCTTGTAGGATTCATCCAGCCACGGTTAGCTAGTAGCATATAACCTATGCATCAGTAATTTATAAACATTAGCCCATATTAGCTTCGGAAAAAGCCCTGGTATAAGCCCAGCAAGGTGGGGACGGTATCTTGTTGTCCGTCTGTTGCACAAATCCCGGTTTTCTCCATGTCTATATTTAGAAACTGTCTTCCGAGATCTGCTGTAAATAGTTAGTATTTAAAAAATATTTTCCCAGTTTGAAATCTTTTTTTTTTTTAATTTGTAGCGAAAAATCGACTTGATTTTTCCACAGACGTATTATTTATTGCCATTTACCGCCTGCGCGTTTTAAACAGCAATTTACGTACCGTGTATTAATATTTGTCCATTATTTTTTCCAGTAATGCGTCATAGCAGGTAGGTCAAATCTTCGAAGAACATGACATGCGCAGAAAACGCTCCATAAACAGTTCACGTTTGTCGGAGAATAATGCCGACCTCGAGTAGTAATAAACGCAAACAATCATAACAAAGGCTCAAATAGGAAGTACTCAACAAGTGTGATAGATTTTCGAAGTGAATTTACATGCTGAAACGAATTTGAAGTTAAACGAGGGAAAATTCACGTAATGCAGATGCGATGAAGAACACTAGCAAATACCCACACCAACAGAATTTGTAGGAGGCGACCAAGATTAGCGAGCTTGATCGCATTTATATATATTATTCACCCAGTCAGCTGCACATATAAGTGCTTATGCTTGCTGTATCATCATAACATCAACAACAAGAAATGCGCTTTACATACAGAGGAATAGGGTACTTAAGACAGTAACTGTATAGTTATGGTTCACTGTCCAGTCTATTGCACTTGTATCACAGACAAAACAGTCGCAGATGACATAATTAACATGAAAACATGATGGAAACTAGAAAACAACGAATTAGGTCACCTTTGAAGATTCCAAAATACCTCCACTGTTAGTAGTAAGTAATAATGAAAACACACATTTATGGGCATAACAATATTATCAAGAGAAACATTCTGGCCAACTTTTCATGAGTAATGGACTAAAGATGTAAGCTCTAGATGGTACACACAGTTTTTCTAGGATATGACCTGGTGACGCAGCTTTTGGCCCGAGATGATCCATTTTCATACTTGTCCAAGATCTCATCTAACCACGTTCTTAGTTGATTGATTTAGTGAAGTTTCACGCCGTTTTTAACAGCTTAGGTTATATCATGGCGGTCAGTGCACCTACACATGTGTTTTCTGGCTTTCTCACCTCAGTACTGACACAACTTTCTTTCCAAGTCACTACTTTTTTCGTATGCATTAAAGGTGAGAGGCGAAAAATGGTAGGAAATAAAGTTTGCCTCAACCAGGTGTCGAACTCGTAACCACCAGGACACAAGTCAGATACAAACCAACATTCTTAAAATCTGTCATGAGTATTGGACTGAAAATGTGGAAAATGTACACAAGTTTTTTTCTAAGATTTCTGGCGACCTAGATTTTGATCAGAAGTGACCTACTTGTCCGATATTTCATCGAAACAAAAATTCTGACAATTTTAGGCCTCTAGAGTGTACACAAGGTTTGAACTTGTAACTTAGTTTTTGACCTGATGCGACTCATTTTCAAACTCGTCCAAGATAATTATCAAGACAAACATTCTGAACAAAATAACCGAAGTATTGGACAGAAAATATAGCATCTAGAGCGTTCAAAAAGTATGTCAAGGATTATTGACCTTGATTAAGTGGTGACCTACTTTTTAACCCGATATTATCCAATATCACACTCTTCCGAAATGTCATCAAAACAACAATTATGACCAACTTTCATGGATATTTGACTGAAAATGTGGTACACAATGTTGTTCTAAGATTCCACCCAGTGACCTAGTATATGACCTACTCATCTATTTACAAACTTGTCCAAGACAAATATTCTGGCTAATTTTCCCGAGTATTGGACTGAAAATGTGACCTCTGGAGTGTACACAAGGTTTTTCAAAGATTTGACCCGGCGAATTAGTTTTTGACCCGATGTGACCCATTTTCAAACTAGTCCGAAATGTCATCAGACAAAAAATCTGCTTTACTTTCATGAATAGTGGACTAATACTGTGGTCTCGGTAGTGTACATAAGGTTTTGCTAAGATTTGACACAGGGACCTAGTTTTTGACCAGACGTTGCCCATTTCGAGCTCGGATTCAGATTTTATGATCAGTCAAGAAATTTCCATGTTTAATTAATAACTGTCGACTACAATACATTTACATTACTTTTTCTCTATTCGTTACACTTTCTGCGAAAGTTTATACGGGAGAGTGTTAACTTTACCAGGTAAGTCTTTTTCCTCGGGGGACAACTGTTGCTGTGTTTTTGCACGTGTACCTCCAATTCCGCTGGACATATTTAAGTTGCCGACATCTTCAGTAAGGCTTGATACAGCACCTAAACCATTAGAAAAGAAAAAAAGAGCATTTGTCTTTAAAAACAGATAGCATTGCAAAATCTTTTTTAATATCACTTCATTGGACAAAATCGCCTTCTGAAAGGCTGAGGATCCTTTCGCATAACTACACATAGCGATGTCTACAAAAGTTCCTTACGGCAGTCCTTGAGTAATTCTTGGGTAATTTACTTGTTATTCAGGCTCGAGCTCTTTCACGCCCCCCAAAAAAGTGTTCTTTACCTTCCAACTAATATAATTTTTGTTTGTTTGTTTTGGTGAACTCTTGACAATAATGAATAATAGCAAGAATTGTCCATGAGAATGTACCGATGCTCCCGAAAAATAATATAACCCTATCCTATCCTGTGAGCTGTGTGAACATTGACTATGAACACAACTCTTACAAACACATCTGACTTGGTATGACCTTGACCACTGACTTACGTACATGATACACGTGATACATCTTCTGTATACGGTTATTTTTTTCTTATATTTCTGCACAGTTAAGTGTTAATTCATTTAAAATAAAGTGGCAGGCCCGATATACACATCAAAACCCCCCCCCCCATGAGTGATGCGTCATAGCAGGTAGGTCAAATCTTCGAAGAAGAGGTACGTCAAATCTTCGAAGAAATTTCTTTTTTTTTTTCATTTATCTAAACATATTTGACCTTGCAATGACCTTGACCTTCTACCTAGAGAGGTGGTTCTTGCGCGCACCACATCGTCTCTATGTGACTGACAATTCTGCACAGTAATTTATACATAATTAGAAGAGTTACGAGCCAAATACGAACATACCCCACCTCCAAAAATAAAATAAAATAAATTTAACAAAAAAGACTTGCTATGACCTTGATCTCCGACGTACGGACCGGCTCTTCCTAATGACAAATCGATACGATGTGGTAAACATTTGAAATTAAGTAATATGGAAAAAGTAATGGCCCGTATTGTGTATTGCTTATCAGGGCCTGATAAGCCCCGCCTACATGCAGTATAAATGAATAGTCATATTATTTTTTCTATCGTTTTGTAGGATGTATGTCTTCATGTAATAAAGTAGCTTAAAGTAGGACGTATCTTGTTCATTTATTATTAATAATCCAGATACAAACACAACAAATTAGCGAAGAGGATAAAAAGAGTGTAGTTATTTCGGGAATTTATTCTAGTGAAAGATGTAAAATAAATTCTGGACAACTCGAAAATGGTTGTTGGACTTATTGGTAACACTAATGCTTTCAACCGTGATGTTGAAACTTGGAGAACATACGATGAACATCTGAAGCAATATTGTTTGGTAAACGATCTACATGATGACAGCAAAAAGGCACGTTGTTGACGTTGATGGGTGACAAAACATACAAGCTGCTAAGAAATCTTACCACACCACAAAAGCCAGCCGAGAAAAGTTACGATAAACTTTTTCAATTTCTCCGGACACATCTTTGCCCCAAACCGTTACTGATCGCTGAACGTTTTAGGAGCCACAAAAGATTTGTTTGTATTAAGGTTTAACGCAGTTTTAACAGCTTAGATCATAACACGGCGGCATGTGTTTCCTGGCTTTCTCACACCAGTACTGACACAACTTTCTTTCCGAGTCACTGACTACTTTTTCCACATAAATCAGGGTTGAGAGGCGAAAAATCGCCGGAAAGAAAGTTTGCCTCAACCGGATATTGAACTCACAACCACCAGGTCACGAGTCAGATATGCTAACCACTGAGCTACCCGGGCGGGCTTCCACAAAAGAAACCAAGCCCTGGATGAAAGCATAAGTGGATTCATCGCACCGCTCAGGAATCTTGCAGAACACTGTGAGTTTGGGACTTTTCTAAATGACTCATTGAGGGACAGGTTTGTGCGTGGACTTCGGGAGGGGGCAACACAACGTAAACTGCTGTCGTTGGAGGACTTATGTTTTCAACGAGCCCTCGAGATAGCGTTGGCGATGGAGACAGCTCAAAAAGCAGCTACAGAATTGCAGTTGTCAGCAAGTAATGGGTCTACAGTTCATAAACTGAAGACGTCAACAGGCCAGAGACACCACAAAGAACAAACTGAAGGTACAAGGAAGCCCTGTGTGCACTGTGGTAAAAGAAATCACGAATCGGAGAGATGTCGGCAGAAAAATACGTTGTGTCACTTTTGTAAAGGGAAGCGACATATCAAGATTTTTTGTCTGAAATATACAAGTGTGCAAAGTTTGGAGACCAATGACACCGAAGATGTCCAAATGATTAATTCGTTTAAAAGTCAAGTGGGAAAGATCACAAATAAGCCGATTATAAATAATGTGGAAGTGGATTCAGGAGCATCGGTGACATTGATGCCAATATCGGAATCCCAGAAACGTTTCGAGAAAAGGAGGTTCGACAGACCCGACAGCATTTTGATAACCTATTCGGGTAACATAATCAGGCAAGTGGAGGCAACCATGGTGAATGTGACTTATAACAGGCTGTCAATAATTAAGAAACTGTGTGTAGTAGAAGGCAATGGGCCTTCATTGTTTGGTCGTGACAGGATGTTAGACTTGACCTTGAGAGAATTGTGCCCGTAAATTCGGTGTCAAAAGAAAGCCTCAAGGTACGCCTGAATTCGATAATTAGTCAGCATAATTCCGTGTTTAGCGATGGTATTGGCACAGTAAAGGTTTTAAGGCAAAACTCACTTTGAAGGAAAATGAAAAGCCCAAATTTGTCAAGACTAGGACAGTGCCTTACTCCCTGCAGCCCAAAATAGAAAAGGAGTTGGCTAATTTGGAAAAGCAAGGTATCATCTCGAAAGTTGAAATAAGCGAGTGGGCAACATCGATTGTTCCTGTCGTCAAAGGAAATTGAGACGTCAGAATATGTGGCGACTTCAAAGTGACTGTTAAATACGCCGTAAAGGTCGACAAATATACTCTACCAAGAATCGAGGACATTTTCGCAAAATTCTTAAACAGAAGAATGTTTAGCAAGTTGCATCTGCACCAAGCGTATTTACAACTGGAATGTGAGGATAGCTCAAAAGAGCTATTGACAATCAACACAAACCTGGGGATGTACCGTTATAATAGGTTATCGTACGAAATCGCGCCAGGGCCCGCAATATGGCAGCGCACAATAGATCAAATCCTTCAAGGAATACTGGGATTAGTGTGTCATGGACGATATGGTGATTACAGGTGAAAGTGATAGTGCTCATTTAGAAAATCTACAAAAAGTGCTACCTAGATTAGAGCAATATGGAATTAAGGGGAATAAGGAAAAAAGTGTATTTTTGGGCCGCGGATTACTTTCTGTAGTCACAAAATTGATGAGAGAGGGTTAACAAATGCAAGGATAAGGTGGACACAGTGCTTAACACAGCCCCATACGACGTTGCGTCTTTAAGATCATATCTCGGGGTATTCAATTATTATCATCGGTTTTTGCCCGATATTGCGATTGTTACAACCCCATGAATGCCTTACTAAAAAGGGTAAGAAGTTTGTATGGACAAAAGACTGCACAACTTGACAGGGAAGCGTTAGCGATATATTTGGCAGTAAACAAGTTCTACCCATACCTCTATGGCAGAAAATTCACGCTAGTTACTGACTGCCAGCCGCTTACTGCGATTTTCAGTCTGAGCAAAGCATACCTGCTACGGCTGCTGCACGTGTTCAGAGATATGCGATTTTTCTGTCAGGGTTTTATTATGACACAGAATACAAGAAATATACCAAAGAACACACAAAAGTCATCGGGTTATCTAGATTACCTGTGCCCTTGAAAGAAAGCGATGAGGAAATTTGAGAGGAAGAAATATTGCTAGTTCGTACAACTTCTAGTCACGAGCGCGGAAATCAACCGTGAAACGAAGCGGAAACGCGTTTTGTCTCGTTTATTCGAAAATGTGCAAAAGGGCTGGACGAGTCATAATGCAGACCCCGTTGTAAAAGGTTACATCTCTATTTATCATGGATGTCTGATGTGGGGCATATGAGTGATAATCCCCACGAAGCTGCGAAATCGCGTACTAGATTTATCACACATTAGCCACCCAGGTATCGTGAAAATGTAGGCATTAGCACAGAGCTCTGTCTGGTGGCCTGGCACTGACACTGATATAGAATGCATCGTAAAAGGTTGTTTATCGTGTCAGATGCAGCAGTGTTCTCAAGCTTAAGTACAATTACACCCCTGGAAATGGCTAACATCAAGCTTGCAACTTGTCGGACCATTTTTGGGCCGAATGTTCTTGGTATTGGTCAAAGCCCATTTAAAATGGCCTGAAGTAATTTGAAATGAAGTCATTTACACCTGAAAGGAACTATTCGAGAGTTCAATAATCTGTTTGCTAGATATGGGTTACCAAAGCAATTAGTGATAGATAACGGCTATTTACAGCCGAGGAATTTTCTTTATTCATGAAATGAAACGGTATATGTCACATACGTACGGCTGGCTTCTACAAACGGCCTTGCAGAAGGATTTAATGGCACCTTTAAATCTGTTATCCGAGCCATGGACCACCAAACTGCCGACATGAATTTGAAAATCAATTCTGTTTTATGATCCTATCGCAATACGCCCCACAGCACTACGGGTGAAACGCATTCAAAATTGTTTTTTGGGCGGAACGTAAGGACTAAGCTAGATTTGGTCAAACCGGATATTCAGACCAATGTTTCTAATAGCAAAATAAAACAGGCACTGTCTAAAAACAAAAACGTGCGTGATTTTGAATTAGGTCAGTCTGTTTTAGCGCGCGATTTTAGCCTTACGTCTACAGAGAAATGGATAACTAGATATGTGGTATCTAGGACGGACCGCTACATTACAAAATAGATATAGGACACGATATAACATGGAAAAGGCATGTCAATCAGTTAAGAAGTACGGGTACGCAGATTAATGTAGAAGAAACAATGCGGAAAGTAGACAAGAAATGATCAGAATGCGACAGAACCGATTGAAATGACTGTGTACCACGATAATGGCAATAAAACTCCCGTGACCATAGAAAGATGATACCCATTACGAAATAGAACAGCCCCAGACGGTCTTGAATACACAAAATAAGCGCTTAATGTGCGTTCATGTTGTTTTATGAACTGCCAGTTCCACTGACCGGGGAGGGAAGAAAAATTACATGTATGATCAATGAAATGAAAAAGGGGAAGACTGTTGTGTATTGCTTACCAGGGCCCTGCCCCAGTGGCGACTGATATGCCCTGCCTACATGCAGTATAAATGAATAGTCATATTAGTTTTTTTGTCTTCTTGTACGGCGTTTGTCTTCATGTAATAAAGTAGCTTAATAAAGACGTATCTTGTGCATTTATTATCAATAATCCATATACAAACACAACAGCCCGAACACAAAAACGTCACTGACGGACAGAAGGATGGACGGGCAGACAGATCATACCCCCATTTCCCTTTTCAGACATATTTGACCTTGCCGTGACATTGATCTCTGATACACAGATTTTTTTTAATGCCCGACACATCATCCATTTGTGGTCGACAATTCTACAAAGTTATGCTGAAACTAATTTATGATAAAAAATATTGCAATCCGGACAAGAACACAGCACCCCCAAAAAATTCATTCATTATTAAAAATGTACATTACAGGCCAGACACGAAAGCGACCCCCCCCCCCCCTTGAAAAAAAAACCGTGTTTGACCTCGATGTTACCTTGACCTCTTACCTATTTCTTACACGCAGCACATTGCCATTTCTGCAGAGTTATGTTAAAATTCAATTATAATTTAAAAAATACAGGCCGAACACGAACAGAACCTTCCAGAAATTTCAATATTTGACCTTGCTATGACCTATACTTTTGACTTGCTCATGATATCTCGATGTTGTTAACATTTTTGCAAAGTTATTTGAAGTTAAATGATAGGGAAAAAAGTTATGGCCCGGACACGAAAACGTCACTGACGGACAGACGGACGGACAGACGAAGCAAAAACTATATTTTCCAAATCTTAATTATTTTCTATATCTTTATTGCATAAATAACAAAACAGTCTTACATCAAATATAATAAACAGTTACATGACAATGAACATTTTCTAAAGAGTACATGATCTTATATAGCTCTTAAAATGTATCGTAAAGATTTTCAGTCAATTTATACAGACATGGAATTTCAAAAGTCATTATTGAAATACAATGTACATGTAAATACGGTGTAAATGTCTATCTGATTAATCTTCATCACTGAAAATGCTTCATCAGTTATATTCAAAATTTCAGAGCTTGTCCAGTATGCATAAGTATATTCTGGTGAAGATCTGTAGTCTGGATTTATTTGCAAAATAAACAAATTTAGCCAAATTAATGATAATTCTATTAGATGTTGAACACATTAAGTTTATGAATTTATGCCGAGTAGGGGCAAGTATGATACGTCCGTCCGTTAGCAATTTCTTGTGTGCGCAACTCCTCCTACAGTTTCCATCGGAATTATTTGAAACTTGCCACAATGAATCTCCATGATGTCTAGTTGTGCACCTGACTCTTAGAATTTGGATCGCTGTTTGCGTTCTAAAATTATCTGCCCTTGATTTCTGAAATAACCAACTTTTCATTTTGAATTTTTGTTCAGGCCATAACTTCCATACCATGAAAGGTATCAACTTGAAACTACATACACTGATAGAACACATTATGGAGAAAAGCAGTGCACAAGAACCGTAACTCTGCTGCTCTTGTTTTTTGAATTATTGCCCTTTGTTAATTTTCAGTTTGAATTTTTGTCCAGGCCATAACTTCCAAACTATAAAAGCTATTAACTTGGAACTTCATACACTGATAGAACACATTATGGAGAAGTACAGTGCACATGAACCATAACTCTGCCACCTTTATTTATTTGACTTATAGCCCTTTGTTAATTTTCAGTTTGAATTTTTGTCCAGGCCATAACTTCCAAACTTTAAAATCCATCATCTTGAAACTTCAAAGACTAATAGAACACATTATGAAGAAGCGCACTGCACAAGAACCATAACTCTGCCATCCTTCTTTTTGAGTTATTGCCCTTTGTTAGTTTTCACTTTGAATTTTCGTCTGGGCCATAATTTCTAAATTATAAAAGCTATGATCTTGAACCTTCAAAGACTGATAGAACACCTTGTGGAGAAGAGCAATTCACAAAAATTGTAACTGTGCCACCCTTATTTTTTTTAGTTATTGCCCTTTAATACTTTTCACATTAGATTTTTGTTTGGGCCAGATCTTCCAAACTATAAAAGCTATCAACTTGAAACAATATACACTGATAGAACAGATTGTGGAGAAGTGCAGTAAACAATAACCATAACTCTTGTCACCCTAAGTTTTTGAGTAATTGCCCTTTACTAACTTCATTTTGAATTTTTGTCCTGGCTACATTTTCCCTGACAAGCCCCTTCGGGCGTATATGCGCCGCTCTGCGAAGCTCTTGTTTTTTTTTTTGTATTTATTTCTTAGTTCCATAAATTTTGAGCAAGTTAATAAAAAATGGTATTCATCCTCTATTTGTCCTGAGTTACAGTTTGTACCTATTCGTTCATTTCTAGAAAGCTTGTTATGTCGGCCGCGTTCTATATTAAGATCATGAGATGAGGTACGAATTTGGCGACAGCGTTCCTGAATTTTGTTTTTGGACAGTCTCTAGATTTTTTCCATTTCGAAGCAATGTTTAAATAGACTGTAAGTGAATAAGCAAGGGGAGTTATGAACAGATGTATAACATACCGTTGTTTTTGATAAATATCTAGTATTCTTTACTTAATAGTATTATAGTGTATCGTTAGATTCAGTTGGATTTTCCATATATATGTTTGTCCTATTTGATTTACCATTGTTTTAATCTAATACGCCCAATTGTTTCCGTTGTAAGTACAATTGTTATCTGCGTCAATTCTAGGCATGTCGTAGGTTTTGTATAAAATAGATTGTCTACTCATATTTAGAATTCTTTATAATAATAAGTTTACTTTGTATATTCTTTGGGGTACGGCCTAGCTCTCCATACAATGCTTGTAGGTTTGTTGAACTTTTAACACAGAGTACTCTTTTACAAAATTTTGAAAATATCTTTTCAACGTCCGGGCTGGGGTTTTAGCCCTAAACTTCTGCCGAGAAATTGAGTATGGGGAGGTAAGTGAATAAAATATTTTTAGCATTTGAGAAACAGGCAAGTTGGTTAAGTACTGTGAAAATATTGTGTAATGAAAATGAGGCACGCTGCGCAATTATTTTCTGTGTACGATTCCAGCAACCGTTTTTATATAGATGTATACCTAAGTATTCAAATGATTTAACAACTTCGATTTTAGTGTTGTATAGGAAGAAATCGTGTGAGGTTGATCTGCCTTTTTCAAATATCATTATTTTTTTCTACATTTACCTTTAAATCCCTTGTCTTGCAGTAGTTTTCTATACCGTTAAGTATAGACTGAAGTGAAGTAGGATCACAGGTAAATACGACCGCGTCGTCGGCAATTAGGATTAACAAGAGAGCCATGATGGCCCTGTATCGCTCCACTGGCTTATAAATATAAACCATAAATACTAAACATTTCAATTCTGAGCCAAATGGTTTCAAAATGAAGACTTCCAAAGTTTTCTCTGTAAAAGCCCATGTGAAAGTGTAGACATGCAGGGCAAAGCCATTTTTGATCCCAGAGCTATAATTACTTGAACCCTGGTAGGTAGAGGTCCACAAGATAAAGCCACAAGCCAAAATAATACAAGTCTATGCTGTATGGTTATAAATAAGGTGATTTTCAAGTTTCATCCATATGAAGCCTCTGTAAAACATAAGACCCCTAATGCAAGGCTAATTTAAAAAAAAAAAAAAAAAAAAAAAAAAAATCAAAAGTGATCCAGATTTGGTAGCCATTGGGTTTGCGGTTAGGAGCAAAAAGATTTTTTGAATTTTCACGCTATAAGCACATGTTTATGACCCATGAGATAGGACTAATTTTGACATAACTTGAATAAATTTGGAAGAGGTTATTTAGATTACACTCATACAATATTACAGCTGTAACTCAAGGTAAGGAACAAGAAGACCTTTTAAGTTCTCACTATATTAGCCTATGTAAAGCTTGTGACTTATTGGGTGAAGCAGTTTCAGAGACGATAAGCTTGATGGCCTTAGGCCTGTGGAGCTAAGAAGCCGTATCTTTTTCATGAGCTACAATGACATTAGATTTTTAAAGGTTTTCCAATACTTTTCAGTTTTGTAGCCATAGCAACCATAGCTTTTAACAGAACTTAACTCTTTGAAGACATTCTGGAGAACATCATGGCAAGATGATATCTGTAAAGTTTGGTCAAAACTGGAAGAGTGGTTTCAATGAAAAAGATGGAACAATCTTGGTAGATGTCTACAATATGAATCGGCATGCCAAATTTTTATAGCCCTAGGCCTTACAGTAAGGATAAAAAAAGATATCTTAAGTTTTCACTATGTAAGCCTAAAATTTGTGAACCCTGGAGTAGGACAAATTTTGATCCCAAGGCTCAAAACATGCCAAATTTGTTAGTCCTATGCTTTATGGTTAGAAACAAGAAGATTGTCGAGAAGTCTTCACTATATAAGCCCTTATAAAACTTTGACCCAAGGGCTACAGTCGGACTACATGGGGAATATGTGTATTAGAAGAATAACATGCCAAATTTGGGAGTTCTTGACCTTGTGGCTAGTAACAAGACGGTTTCTGAAGTTTTCACTCCATAAACCCATGTAAAACTTGTGACCCCTTGCGACCCTTGGTGCAGAGCCAAACTTGATCCTAGGGCTGTAACTTGGGCCCTCTTTGTAGTTGTCCACTAGATAATGCTATAAATATGCAAAATTTGGTAGCCCTAAGCCTTATGGCTATGTACACCAAGATTTAAAAGTTTTCCCTATATAAGCCCATGTAATCTTGTGAACCCCCCACCCCCCCAGCATGAGGCCAAATTGACCCCAGGACTGTAACTTTGGCATTTTGGTAGACCCCCACTAGATCAAGCTAAATGCAAAATTTGGTAGCTCTAGGTCTTATGGCTAGGTACAGAAAGATTTCTTAAGTTGTCACTATGTTAGCCCATGTAAAACTTGTGACCCCTGCGGCGGGGCCAATTTTGACCCCAGGGCTAAAATTTTGGCCCTCTTGATAGAGGCCCACTAGATATAGCTACATGCAAAATTTGGTAGCTCTAGGCCTTATGGCTAGGTACAGGAAGATTTTCAAAGTTTTCTCTATATAAGCCTATGTAAAACTTGTGACCCCTGGGGCAGAGCCAATTTTGACCCCAGGGCTATAATTTGAAGAAATATGATAGAGGTCTACTACATAAAGCTACATGCCGAATTTGGTAGCCCTATGCCTTATGGTTTCAGACAAGAAGATTTTTAAAGATTTGCAATATTTTTCAGTTTTGTTGCCATGGCAACCAGAGTTTTTGAAGGAATCAAATTCTTTCAATAAATTCTGAAGAGGACCATGGCAGGATCATTTCTGTGAAGTTTCATGAAAATTGGATGGGTAGTTTCAGAGAAGATGTTTGAAATAAAAGTTAACGCACGGACGGACGGACGGACGCACGGACGGACGGACGGACGGACTGACGGACGGACGCACGGACGGACGGACGCACGACGGACATCGGGCCATGACATAAGCCCGCTGGCCTTCGGCCAGTGGAGCTAAAAACAATTTCATGTCATCTACATGTATATTGATTATTCCGGGGATATCGTTGTTTATAGTGTTAGAATGCCGTTCAAATAAACAAAGCACAAGATGCTGCTACATTGGTCTCCTTGTTTAACACCGATTTTTGAAAGGATTGGTTCAGATTGCATTGATTTATAGTGGACAGATAATTTAACGGTTTTATACATGGACTTGATAGCCTTAATAAGTTTAGTACTGAGATTTTAGCACTCATAAGTTTTTGCCATAACACTACTCTGTCGATTTTATCAAACATTTCTTTCCAGTCTAAGGAAGCTGTATAAATTTTCTTTTTGGTTGACAACGTTTTTTTGAAATTATTGCATGAAGTATGAATAAGCAGTCAGTAGTTGATTTATTTTTTTGGATGCCGTATTGATTATCTATAAATTTGTTATTCTGTCATAATATTTGACTGTTCTATTAACTATTAATTTCGAGTAGATTTTGGATAAGATGTTATTCAGAGTTATCCCTCTGTAGTTTTTTGCTTCATGTGCTACACCTTTGAATATTGGAACAATTATTCCTTCACTCCAAACATCAGGGAAAATTCCATAATTGAATATTTCATTATAAAATTCGATCAAAAATGGAGAGGTAAGATCAAACGAGTGTTTAAAAAGTTCAGTTATTAAATGGTCAGTCCCTGGACTTTTTGAGTTATTTTGGGAGAAGACAGCTTGTTTGATCTCTGAGCTTGAAAACTCTGCATCTAATTCGTCGTCACATATACATGTATATACTCATCATGTTGTGTGTCGTTTAAGGTTAACTCATCAGTCAGTGGTGTCGATCCATATAAATTGTTAAAGTGAGTGTACATGGCATCTATTGTCACATTTTTTAATCATTTTGTTTTATTTTGCATCGGGTTTTTACGTTTTCCCAAGAGGATTTTGGATAAGATTTTGCTAATTTTGAGTTACGTTTTTTCCTCATCTTTTGCTAATTTTGCTAATTTTGAGACACGTTTACCTTCATCTTTTTTATATTGGTCTTTACATTTGCGTATTGTACATGTATATTCGTGCTTTTCATTTAAAAAATCTGTTTTATGTTCTTCGTTCCTATTCCTTTGGAATCTATTTTGTGCACGATCAAATTTTTTTCTAGTTTCAAAACATTCCTTGGTAAACCATTTCTTATTATTCGTTTGAGCATTTATTTTTTAGACATTTTGGTTTTATTAAATACACTGAATGTGTTAACCTGCATGTATTTTGTGAATGACGTGATTGCGTCATTGATAGTAGTAGTATGCAAATTAGAGGTCGGTGTATTTAGGCGGGAAGTACTGTCGAATAAGGATGAGCGAAGCGTGGGAATTTTTGTATCGTCCCATGCTATAAATAGTTCATGTATAGGTTTTTCACGTGGTTCAATAGGTGGGCATGTCAGTTTGATGCAAAAATGTATAGGGCTATGATCAGATAATGCTATTAAATGCATAATTTCAAAATATGTTATTAAATCAAAATCTTCGTTATTTAATAGTTTTTTTTTTTTATTTATATTTCCTCCATTATTGAAGAGTTTACAATACAAGATACAGGAACAACATACTGTACAAGCAAGACAACCATAATGATAATTTCGGCAAAAAATCGTGTTGTAGAACATGTGTTTGCGTGCGTGTGTGCGTGCGTGTGCACGTATGTGAGAGAAAGACAGAGGGACAGAGAGAGAGAGAGAGAGAGTGAGGGAGAGAGAAACAAATCGGTTACAAACATACAATACAACTAATACAATACAGGATGACAAGAATATAACAAATGGATTTGTGTGCGTTATCTTTATGTGGCAGATACAAGATGATCCCAGCAACCATACTAAAATACCTTCCCGAAACGAAACAGAAGGAATTAAACAGATGCTTGGAAACGTGAAATGCTCAAGTTAAATAATATTTAAATTCTTTCTTTTGATGAAGACAGAAAGACTTTAATCATTATCAAGGAAAAAAAAAAAAAGAAACAGATTCCATCCTCGGAAAGAAAAAGAATTAAATTTCAAGGGATGATTAACTATTTTTTGCACGATCAAATTTTTTTCTAGTTTCAAAACATTCCTTGGTAAACCATTTCTTATTATTCGTTTGAGCATTTATTTTTTTAGACATTTTGGTTTTACTAAATACATTGAATGTGTTAACCTGCATGTATTTTGTGAATGACGTGATTGCGTCATTGATAGTAGTAGTATGCAAATTAGAGGTCGGTGTATTTAGGCGGGAAATACTGTCGAATAAGGATGAGCGAAGCGTGGGAATTTTTGTATCGTCCCATGCTATAAATAGTTCATGTATAGGTTTTTCACGTGGTTCAATAGGTGGGCATGTCAGTTTGATGCAAAAATGTATAGGGCTATGATCAGATATTAAATGCATAATTTCAAAATATGTTATTAAATCAAAATCTTCGTTATTTAATAGTAGTTAGCCTACAACACTCATTCCGTTTTGATTTGGAAATGTATATTCTCCAAATAATGCATCCTTTAGCAGACCACCATTTGCTATTAATAGACTTGTTGTCTTACAAAGATCAAGTAATCTAGATCCGAATGGGTCAAGCACGTGGTCTTTGTTTACCACTGGTAGAACGTAAACATTAAGTTTGAGTACGATCTAGAAATCTGTGAAATGCGACATAATCGATATCGTCTGATGTTCTGCTATTTAAGTCACCAGTTACAAGCACCTTTCCTAGTAACTTTTATTTTTCAACATGTGATTCATTTTTATCAAATAAACCGTTTCCACGATCATTTAATAATTTTGAATCACAAGGCGGTATACACACGCAAAATACATGGATATAAATGTCCATAATCAAGAGGAAATACAGCTTTGCAAAGTTTTAACCAAATAATCTCATCTTTATCTTTTTCGGCAATGCTTTTATTAGTACTACGGCTAGATTTATAGAATGTTTATAAAAACTCCAACTGAGTAACGTCATTTTTTAGTATTTTTCATGTTTATTTCCACAATAGCCGTGGATATCTAGATCATAGTGGGTTTTTGACGACACCCAAGTTTCTGTAAGAATAATAACATCATTGTCTTTAACTATATTTATAAAGTCTGGATCCGATAATTTCCTTGCTAACCCATTAATATTCCACGAAAGAATGTCTAACTGCTCTTCCTGAAATCTCTAGGAAGTAGATGGTGGTTTGTATTCCCTCCCATTGATAATTAGTTTTTCACCTATAAATTTCACTCTGTTTCCCTTTTCTTTCTCTTGATTAAATACTGTGTTAAGGGTCCTCCTGGCTTCTCTCCACTCCTTTGGTATCTGAACTCCAACACCGCAATCTGCTCCTCTCCGGTTTTTTTTAGTGTGATTGAAGTGTGTCTGATCTTCTAACGCTGGGTATAGTGATGAGACTTAACTATTATGGGCCGTGGCTTTTTTGAGGTCCCAGTATTTCCTAATCGGTGCGCACGTTCAAATTCAATTCCTTTTGGATCGATCTTTACCTTATCTTTTACGAGTTTGTCACATGTAATGATATAGTCTTTCGACATGGAGGCATCTACCGCAACGTTTTTATTAGCTGTTTCAGGAATTCAATAAAATATCAAATTGTCTCTCATATTTCTATATTCCCCATCAAGACCTCTATACTTCAAGGCGTCTTGGTTTTTATTAATTTCTTTAATTGTTGAATTTAATTCATTACAGGAATCCTGAAGATTTTTTACCTTTACTTCTGCTTCTGCAGTGTAAATTTATAATCAATTAGAAAGGATGAATGGACCTTTAAATTACAGACAAATGCACATCTATTTATTGTAATTTACCGTATTGCAACAATTTCGCCATTCAAATTCAATCAGTCGGAATGAGTATCATTTTCGGGATGTTTTTGTTTCCGTATTATAATTTGTTAATGACAATCTGTCACAATAAACTATTTTATCTATCAAGCATGCTCGATATTATTTCGGTAAATGAATTATACTGACTACAAATTATAAAATAACTCTGGAAATTCTACTTGGCAGCCGTTATTTTCATTTTGTTGTTTAATGCAATCTTCACTTCTGTAAATCAGTTCCCTCACAAAACGGGGGTTTGTTTCACGCTATGTTATGAACAAGGTTTTGATTATATATGGGTACAGAAAAAATAATAGAAATACGTTGGCAGTTATTGAATACCTGTTGATACAGGACAAATGATTTTTGAACCTGCTTTCGAAGTTGCCACGTCACACATACATTTATCTTCCTGGTTTTCAAAGCTTAACTATAATTTGCTACCGTGCACTTCTACATACTAAAAACTTGATCAATTTAAGGTTAAAACGTGATCTATTAGAGGTTAAACAGAGTAATGGTAAACCGAGCATCAGTATCAGAACATTCCCTTTTTAAAACTGGAAATCGTTTAATACATATCAGATAAAGCTCAGAATCTTCTTTCTTTCATCCCCCTCTCTTCCTCTCCTTTGCTTCTTATGATGTTTGAGAGCTTTTGATACACTAAAATACTCGTATCAGAAATATTTCGGGCATTAAAATTCTACTTCTAATCAAAGGGCTGAAATTTTCTAATTGGAATGTGTCCAGCGCAAATGTATGAAAACATTTGGCGGAAACAGAAATGTGGCGAGAAAAGGACTACCCACCGTGATACTGTCGAGGCCTTTGGTATGCATCATACTGTTATCACCTGAGCATGAGCGAGGTTTGACAAGTATTCATTGTATATCTCTATAGCGGCATGATGTTGGTAAAGGTGGAACTATGCAGCTAATGCTGTGTTTATCGTCCAGGCTCCAAGAAATCGGTTGGAAGGCAGCTTACCAACGATCTTAAGAATGTACCTGGATATGGGTATCCTCTCAAAACATCCTCAGAAGGTTGTTTCAGGGTGTTGTTCGCCCGCCAAGACCCTGTATTTGTATTTCGTTTCTCGGAACTACTGCCACCTACGGTATGAATAGGCCGTGGACCATGTCGGTTGAGTCCGAATGTATCAGTGACCTATCCTCTTTACGGAAGAGTCTATTTAATACATTGAGACAGACAAAAGTGTTGGAGTATTGCGAAGGCCACGAGAGATTCCATACAACCAACATCACACAACATGACCGCTATGGTGGTGCCTCCATGATGGTCCTCGTATGGAATAATCTAGGATGGACCTACAGACCTTGTTGTCATTCATCAGGGTACATTATTTCCAAGCAGTATTGATTTGAGATTCTGGATACGATGTGAGATTGTATTCTGTTGCGGCATATATATAACAAATAGATCTAGAATCTTATTATTCCTCTGCCAAACCGTAATACAGTGGTTGGGCAAGCAATGGCTTCTCTCCCCATGTTTTCATCTAGCACAGTTTTGAGTAGAGTTAAATAGAAGCGCAAGAAGAACAGAGCGGGACTGCAAATTAATCCAGGTTGCTTTTTGCAGTTTCTGTGCCTTGGTGTGACTTCTCTGAAGACTCTTTGCGACAAGATTATTTTTTTGATAAGTCAACATTAGATTTAATTGATATGAGGACGATTGCAACAGTAGCCTAAAGCGCCACGATCTATGAAAACGCACGTTTACACCGTTTAATTGTAAACGGGAAGCATCCTATCGATCTTCGTATCGGTCGGTTACGCGAGATATAACGGGTACCAGGTTACGTTTTATTTATTTACCGTATCATCAAATCGCGGGTCACAATAATATTCGGATAGTCGTCGAAGTCGCGACCTAATTGTTATTTTTTCGTTGTTGTTGAACACTTTTTCGGCCGATGACACGAAAAATAAAAATGTCGGTTCATATCACAAAGATGTAATTATAAGTAGGATAGATCTTCCAATCGTTTGAGGAACATGCATCACCATCGGACAACGCTAGCATTTTGGAACGTTCTTCAAGTTCGATAAAGTTGTATCGATTAAGGTAGAGTGTTGAATATGAAAATTTTATCTACTTAAACCCTTTTAGTGCTACTATTGCGATTTCAAAGCTCTTTTTGTCAAAATATCTTCCAACAAGCGGACCATCTAGATATCTAAGATCAGACTGCACATTCTGTGCAGTCTAATCTTGATCTACACTATCAACATAAGCAATTAAATCCAAAATCAGTGCTACAAAAGTTAATCCATAGTCAGTTTAGGACTATTGACTTGTATCAGCCTTTATTTCATTATCTTAGTTTTTCAAATAATTTGAAATGTTTCTCTTTTTTTCCCACCTAATGACGTGATGTGGCCCACTTTGAAGATACGGATGTTTGAAAAATGAATATACTTTAATGAAAATGTTCATGTTGTAAAAATTAGCTTCAAGCAAAGAGAGGTCTAGCTAGAGAGGTTTTAGTTTCAATAATGCTTTACACTCCCCACTCTATTCCACAGTAGAGGGGGAAGGGACTACACTAGTTTCACCATGTCCGTCCTTCTGTTGGAGAACATGAGTTACCCTCTCTGAAAGTTTGAAAAAATCTCCGTATGTTGCACTTGAGAAAATTAATGATTTTGGGACTGTACTTAGTCTTAATGGCCAAAATACTACTAAGTCAGCACTTTCAGGTACAATAATCGTTGAGCATACCATATGAGTAGATGTATTGAGCTTGTATATGATTCAAGGAAAATAACATTGATCGTGCACCTTTTACTTATTTTTGTTGTTAAATCTAGCGCACAACTGAAATTATTGCAAATTAATTGTAAAGATGTCGCAAATTCTTTTATGTAGAAACTACAGGCCCCCCGAGGGCCTGAATTGTTCTACTGGCAGTGATTTTTCTTTTTATCTAGCCTGCATTATGAATCCATGATGCAAAAAGGTAAAACAACACAAAATATGGGGGGGTTGTTGCAACTGAGCTTGAACCCACCAAGACAGCATAAGTAGGCATGGTAAATTAAGCAAATAGTGAAAAAAATGAAGTATACTTTCTCAAAACCAATTGTTTAGAATCATGCCAAATCTCACAGTGTTTCAGTGCTTATTGTATTAAACAAACCCAATAGACTAATAATGTGGACTGTGTTGAATAAACAATACTAAGTCACTGAATAACTCTTGTGTCCATCGTGTAAGACCATGACTGGTGATGCTGGCCTCCTAGAAGGTAGCAAACACATCTGATTTGGAACATCCAGATTGCTTTACTGTGCCAACAGCGCCTGGAGAGGCATCTTCTATCAGCTAATTGATCATTCGTGCATCGGGGAAAATGAAGAAAGGTGGGATCTAGTGTCTAACACCGCTGACACATCATATCAGGGTAACAGTCTTCGATCTCCCAGCCGTAACAGCCTGTGACTTGTAATGCTTGCCTGCAACCATTTTTGGCGGTGTGTGTTCCAAGCTCAACTCCTGATGTTCACGATTAAAAACTGAATGTGGTTAGTCATGTAAGTAGTGTTTGTTCATAATTCTATCTAGTTCTTTAGAATAACTGTCAGTATTTGTTGGTCTCGTGGCACTAAAGGCTCTGGAAATTTCCAAACTCCTGGGTTTCTTTAAATTCAGCTCGGGAAACCGCTCGAGAAGTCCCTGCAACCACCTACTGGTCAGTATATGATTTAAATCGCTGACCAAGTTCATGGTCTCTTATCTGCTGTACCCATACCCCATCTTTGCCATGGTAACCAGGTGATTCTTGTGAAGGGCTTCATGTTCCTCTGTGAACAGCGGAGACACTCAAGACTTGACACAATTAATGCCAGTACGCCAAATGACTCTGTGAATCAAGCTTGACTTAAGGACGTTATACTGTTTCGCTATTTTCCGCAGCGAAGTTTTGCCCATGTAGACCGCATTCGCAGCCCGGGAGATTTGTTCGGAGTCACAGGGGCAGTAGACTCCTTTGTTGTCTGGTTTGAGCTGAAATGAAGGAGATACATGTATTGTTAAAAAACCTGAGGCAATTAAACATGACTGTGATTTAAACTGTACCCAATTAGAACAACATTTGGATAAAAACTGGCCGATTCGTGCTATTAGTATGTGACTTAATTTTTCGATCATGAACGGCACTTCGCGTGTCCACCTTATATTGAAGTTACAGCAGAAGAGACGAACTGCCGATAAAAATACGAAATGCGGGGAAAACAGACATTTAAAACAATAAATTATTTCGAATACTACAATAGCTTACTATCGAACAGGCTAATGCCCCAGTGTTGATATCGCATTCCCCATATTTGAATACAATAACCTCTAAATATTGATGCAGCCGACGTCCGACACTTTTTGTCGTAAAATCACGTGACAAGGTAGAATCATCAAGGTGCATTGAGGTGCGCACAGCGGTTTATACTGTTCTCTAATTGTGCTACTTGATCGATAATTGATACCAATTAAGTATGTTCAATACTGAAATCACAAACCAACTAGAACTGTCGCAAAGCGGACAAATATACCCCCCCCCCCCTCGCACCAGCACCTTGTCAATGAAGCAGCACAATCAGAGAACGGAAATGAATTTTAAAAACAAAAATCATCTCTGACGTTGACCTCTGACCCATGTGACACAAAAACAATAGGACACCTCCTTGGTTCATTGGCAACACCTGTATAAAGTTTCATGATCCAAGGTCAAACAGCTATTGAGTTAAAGCACGGAAACGATTTTCAAACAAAGTTCACCTGTGACCTTGACCTTTGACCCATGTTACCCTAAAACAACAGTGGCAGCTCCTTGGGCATGAGCAACACTTGTATAAAGTTTCAGGGTCCTAGGACAAACGGCTTTTGAGTAAGAGCACTGAAACGAAAAAGTCTACAGACAGACAGATTGACGGACGGACGGATGAACGGACAGATAGACAAGGTGGAAACAGTCTACCGCCCTCTACTTCAAAGGTGGGGGTATAATTAGCAAACTTTATCATTTGCGTGACGACAGTGTTTTGCTTTTTTTTATCACTTTATTGTTTTCAGTGACAATGCCCTTTGTTTTACATAACTGTAAAGTCGAATATTTCATTTCTTGTTGTCATATCCTAGTTCACCTATTCGTTGATTTTTATTTATAAGCCGGGCCTAAGAAATAGCAGTAAATATCGGACCTACCATGCAGAGCCACTTCTCAAAGCATTTCTCACTTCTCGAGAATTTATCAAGACAAACATTCTGACCAAGTTTCACAAGTATCTGACTGAAAATGTGGCCTATAGAGCGCACACAAGATTTTTCTAAGATTTGACCTAGTGACCTAGTTTTTGACCCCACATGACCCAATTTCGAACCCGTCCGAGATTTTATCAAGACAAACATTCTGACCAAGTTTCATGACGATCGGACTGAAAATGTGGCCTCTAGAGCGTACACAAGGTAAAAAGTTGACGACGGACGACGTACGCCGCTCGACGGACGACGGACGCCGGACACAGCACGATCACAATAGCTCACCATGAGCACTTTGTGTTCAGGTGAGCTAAAAACAAAACTGCAGATGTCTGCCAGTGTATCTGAATGGATGCAAGTTTTCACTGAAAAAAGTGACTTTGAAGATGGTAGATATTAGCGAATAGAATAAACAGCAGATTTGGGGTATAAAAATATAAAAAAATGTGAACGTTACCTGTCTTATATCCATTTTCTTCACGATAGTAGTGGAAATCGGCGGAGCGTCACCGACATAAACAAAACTGCGTTCAAAACTCGGTCGCTACGCCTTTAACCGGAAATGGTTGATGTTTTTTCAGGGCTTACCGAATATATTTTGTGACTGAAAATTCGCGAGTGGGGATATGTATTCTTACTTAGACTCTGACATTGTTATAATGTAATTTGACGACGCGATTTTGAGGTTTTTTACGAGGGTTGTCCCAAAACTCCGTGAAAATTTCATTTACAAAAGAACATGAAACGCTACAGATGTAATTTTCAGATATGTTTAAAATTCATGACCCAAACATATAGATAAAAAATCACACAAAAATCTTTACAAATAAGAAAATTGTAGCATAAATACCACAACAACCATGCACACTGCGCCGCACATCAAGCGTCGAAAACGACGTCAACGTTAAATTTACATGCCTTTTTTCAAAGAATTCTCCTTGAAATTCAAAACAGATAGCCGACATGGAACCCATCTTGCGCAGAGGTGTGGTATGTTCAGTTTGTTCTTAAGTATTCTGTGGATATAAGACCTTGAAATGGCGGTTGACGACGATATATCTCTTGCCTGTTAGTCTCCGATCTGCGAAAAGGCATCTCTTTATCAAATCACACGATTCTTCAATTATAGAAATCAGTCTTCCATTTCGTGCTTTCTCCTTTTCACGGCGTCTTTTCCTGCCATGCCATTGTAGGCCAATGCCCGAGAAATGTTTTCAGTACGACACATTTGTTTTATAGTCTGGAATGGTGTCATTCCGAGATCGGCATAAAATTTTATAACTGACTGCTGCGCCGCGCGATCTTCCGACGTCATCATTTCAAATTTCTTATTTTCTTCCGATCGTTTTTGTTTGTCTGTATTCTGACTGTTGTTTACGTGATCACATTCAAATTTTCTGTGATGACGTCAAAGTATCAGAACAATACGTCCCTGTGATATTTAGCAGAAATAACATCAAATATTGAACATATCTGTGCATGACTTGAGCTAATAATAAAACATAAAAGGATAAATTGACGTGCGCCTGTAAATGACACATCCCTAACAATTATGTCAATTTGAAGTAAAAATAAAGCTTATATTTTTATGAAAGACTTCATACAAAGAAAAAAAAAAACATCTTCACAGATGATATATACATGTAAGTAAGACGGAATGTCCTGACGCTAAAAATGGTCCATTTATAAAATTTGTCACGGAGTTTTGGGACAACCCTCGTATGTGCGTGATATTCACTTGCCATATATAATACACACGCCCGGGCAATATACGTGCTTATGGGCCCGGGCCGCTCAATATATGGACCGGATGAGGTCACACTGCAAAACGAAGGATTTATTTAAACTAGAACTGTCGCAGAGGACAAATATCCACCTCCAGCATCTTGTCACTGAATCAGCACAATCAGAGAACGGAAATGATTTGCAAAACAAAGTTCAGCTGTGGCCTTGACCTTTGACACATGTGACCCGAAAACAATAGGGTACCTCCTTGGGTCAAGAGCAACACCGCTTGTATAAAGTTTTATGGTCCTAAGTCAAACGGCTTTTGAGCGCGGAGACGAAAATATGGACCGATTGACGGACGGACAGACATGTTGAAACCAGTATACCCCCCTCTACTTCGTAGGTGGGGGTATAATGAGGTATGGTATGAGAAAAAAACTCACCTTGAAATTTTGAGCGTGCAATAGTCTTAAGTTCTGTATTTTGATCAACTACTCCGGTATCTATTTGTTGGCGGATTTCTTCAGATTGGTTCTCTGTGTTACAAATAAAGACTGTCAAGTCGCAAGAGGTTTCAAAAGGTTACATTTACAAACATTCCAAAAGAACAGACTAGTTGCATCCTAAAGACTTTCGACAATACTGCGTATTTAGGCCGTTATAACTCTGGACAGAATGAAACTAATCACTCAACAAATGTGGATGAAAAACAAGAACTAAAACAATCTCTACTCTGTTGCAAAATGAGAGAGTTCACTTCGGTTTTATCAAAAAAACTGTATTGTTTGTTCCGGAAACATATGATATTTGGTCTCAGAATTTTCAGAAAAATAGTGTGCCAAATTTTCCTTGTATTTTAAATACAGAAATTATTGCCACATATGGGGATATTTGCTGGTTAGGTGCAATCGGGTCAAAAACAGAAGTTGCAAGTAGCTTTCATATAAAATAACGAAAGTCTAACACAGCTTCTTTATTTGAGGTTTTGGTTGCATTTTGAAGATTAATTTCATTCAATATCGAGTGTGCCCACCTCTTCTATGGATGTCTGACGTGATGACGAACAACGTCATGAGGAACGTTATTCCATTTCTAAATGAGAGAGTTTCGGAGGTCAATCATATTGTTAATAGAGGCTCTATACCTTATCCTCCGACCAAGCTCATCCAAGATATGACTTTCATATTTGACGAGAGCCATTGCAACACCCTGATGCCGTTTTGATTGGTGAACTGTTTAGTGGTACGTGCTACACGCGGGCGGCATTAAGATGCATTAGAATGGCAGGTGCGTGTCTCTGAAGAAAAGGAACAGCTTCAGCTAGCACAATCTGATTCACATACCCCTGAGCTTTAAGAGCTTTAAGAGTTTGGTTTTTTCTACCCCCTCCCCCACCCACGTACACACACACAACTCCACCAAAACCATAACACTGCCGACCCAAATATGTCCCTTTTCAACACAAAGTAGTTTGCAAAACGTTCTCCTCTCCTTCTGCAAACCCGAACTCGACAATTATGGTTACTTAGATTGAATCTTGACTCATCATAGAAAAGAATTCATACGAGCCCGCTGCACATGCCCAAAGCGTGAATGACGTCTTGCCCATTACAAACGATTAGCCCGACGGCCCAGGGACAGTATTTGTCCAACATATGGTCTTCTTGCTGCGCAGAACAGTACGGTAAATTTGCTTGTACCATACTGTCTTGCCATATTTGACGCCGTTTTAAAGCGTTCTCGCTCGTGAGTCACCGTAATGACGGAGTCCGTTCTGACGTCAGTCACTCGATCCTGCCGGATCCTCTTTCCTTTGCAACAGAGTATCGTTAAAATCATCGGCATAAATCGTCTTAAGCTTGTCAAAAAAGGGACCTTAGAATTAAGCATGAGACAAAAAAAAAAAAAAAAAAACAGAGCAAGTGATGTATGTGATGTAAAAGATAAGTGCTTACAACCGTTTTCAAGAATCGGTATTTCCTTACCGGGATACATGTCAAATTTAGATATTTGTTGTATTCGTGTTGGAACTTTACATAGTCAATGGCTAACTCCAATGATATGAATCATGCGTTGAACATGCATGGCTGTAGGCATTAAAGTGCAGTGACGTCATGTCAAATCTCATTAGATTAGACGAGAATTCCCATCGCAGAATGACTCCACCTTAATTCTACATTTTTCAAAGGTTTCATTCCATATCTTTTATCCCTATCAAGAAAAATGTTTTGCAAGTGTCTGTTTCTGTTTTTACCCGAAGGTTTGATTCTTGGCAATATATATATATATGTATATATACATGTGTGTGTGTGTGTGTGTGTGTGTGTGTGTGTGTGTAATGAATTAACGTATTTCACATAAAAAAAAAAAAACCACAGCAATTGATCATGTCCAATGAATTAAGTCTTGCACCCACCATAAAAGTTTGAGCGTGCAATAGTCTTCAGTTCTGTATTTTGATTAGCTCCTCCGGTATCTGTTTGTTGACGGGTTTCTTCAGACTGGTTCTCTGTGTTACAAATAAAGACTGTCAAATAGCAAGAGTTTTTAGAAGATTTGACATACATGGGCAAAATTCATAACAACAAACTGGTTGTATCCTGCTGAAGGTTTTCGCATTGCTTGCGAACTGGAGGGACTATAAAAATCTCTGTACAGATAAACTTATTGTCTTTCAACAAATGTGGTTGAAAAAACGAAAATAGAACATGAACCAATCCCATTATAATCACCAGTTCAACAAAAAGTTATGGTTGGTACGAAATTTTCTTAGCATGTTGGAAAAGTTGCCTTGAGATTCAGCATTAGACTATGATTTAGAACAAGCGGTGGTTATGATCTTTAAGCAACGACCTGTAGATAGTAAGAAATAAGAAATCCATAGTTAGTACGTGTACATACCGGGAAGTTGAACAGCTACCTGTTGTGTAGGTTTGTGTTGCTCCACGACGGCTCCTGTATATTCACTCAAGTCACAGCTAATTCCTAAGTTCCGTCTTATTTCTAATATATATAGAGAGATATATATATTTAAAAATCAACATTTTTAAATGCTCAAATATTGATATGAGCCATGCTGTGGTAAAAGTGGAACTAATACATCTGCGAAAAGTATCGACCCAGGTCAGCCTGCGACTTTAACGCTGGAGCACATTGAAGTTTTGTCATTTTTAGCGCGTGTTGTATATTTATCATATTAAATTTTTGTAACGTTTTTGTTGGTCGAGAATTTTGTGTATTCGTCCGTTCGCTAATTAAATGGGATTAACATTTGCATGAAAATATGTCTTTCGGGTATACTTGCTTTTAATGCTTTAATGCTGGATAAAATCGTTATCATGTTTAACAAATTAATACTAATCAAATACACTTTAGACTTTGTTTCGTAAATAATGAAAGTTAATCGGTAAAGTTCACATGCTGAAAACTTTCTGTTTATAATGATTGATTACCTTCTCACAATGCAGACTCTCCTTTCCAAACCTGATGATACTTATTTTTTATATGGTAAGCAGTTTTATGGACAATGCCTTCTTATCGTCATTTATTACAAATAAACGAAATATATATCTACATATATTATATCAAAGACTAATCGGTTGTCATAATTGCTATATTTTTTCCTAGGTGGCACTTTTCAATTGGCAATCACGTCTATATATGAATTGCCCATAAACATTCTAGTGCGGCAACAGGAATCGAATTCGTTTGTTTTGTTTCTAACAGACTAACATGGCGTGTTGTGAGGGAGTGATTGGAACTAGATATAACAATAAAGGTAACAATACAAATACAAGAATTTAAGCGACCGAAACTGAATAAGGGCATGGGTTGTTTAGCAATTCTTCAACCTGCTTCATTGTGATGTATCAAAAGATGACAAAATGTATGACTACTTTAAGTGAAAAATGAAAAACAAGGAAATTACTAACAACAAATTACTAACAGCAAGTTATTTCTCCCAATGCCAATGTTTCTGGACTTCGTTAATGCCGCAGGCTTTTGAAGCGCCATTGGTTATCACCGAACACTGAAATTTTAATCGGTTGATCATCGAACTCTGTGCCTAAAAATAGCACTTTGGCGCATCCCCTCTATATCGTATACAATAACTTGAGGTGTGCAACGAAATCGGAGAACATTTAACCCCTGTCCCTTCTGAAAGTGAATATTTAGCCAAAAATGGAAAAGAAAACCTTAGGTTCGGTGTACATTACTTCATACATGAATTGTCTATTATTCCCTAACCTTTGAAGGTTTCAAACGGCTCTTGCAACGAAGCATTGACGCTGATCTCGTGAATTTTATGAAAGCGTCTTCATTTTCCGGATCGCCACGCCCTAACTCCACACAATACATAATCCCAATGTGAATTAAAATTCATGTTAATTAATTCTCAGAAGACGTGCTTAAGTTTTTGACAAAAACAAAAAAAAAAACAAAAAAAACCGGTATATACGTATTTGAAAAAAAAAGAGAAATGGAAGATGAAATTCGTGATACCGAACTAAATGAAAAAAATGAAATATGACAGACGAAATATCATTTTATAATTTCATTAATACATCAAAAAAAAAAGTAGTTCATGTTATATAAAAATATTTTAAATTCTAATTAAGTGTGGGGTAATGAAACATGTGACGTCAGCGCATGTCATTCCGGAAAATATAGAAACGTTTTTTAAATTTATGAGATCAGCGTCAATGCTTGGTTGCAAGAGTCGTTTGAAACATTCTAAGGTCAATGAACAATAGAAATATAATTACTGAAACCATCTGCATTTTTTTTTTTTTTTGGTTCTCGGTTAAATTTTGAAAGGGGAAAAGATGTGAAATTTTCTCCCATTTCGTTGTACACTTTAATATATTATGATATAGAGGCGATGCGCTAATGTGCTATTTTGAGCAAATTGTGTTCGATGACCGAGACATGAAAATTTCGGTGTTTCCTGATAGATCAATAAACTGGTACCATTTGTATCTCCCGTAAACATCCGATAGACTGTTAATACGCAAATTGATAACAGGTTACCACTTAATGGAGTTTCATTGGACTATATTAATTCGCAGCCACTGCCAATTAACACGAAAGATAAGCATACCTGATATTGTTTCATACACATGCATGAACAAATATGGACAACTTTTAAGCCATACGTCAAGATGTCCATCCGGAGGAGATCCAAGTTCTTCACGTGCTTTTGGTGGAAACTCTGTATAATGACTGGCAACGTTCCTTATGACCCGAAGCGTACCGCACACTGTTCTACTATTTTCTCTGTAAATGTATTTGTCATTTTCTTTGTAGTCATCAAGGTATTTTCGAAGGTTTTCTGGCAAATTGATACACCAATTTCCACCCCAAATAACATCATGGTTTTCCAACTTGGCTACTTCAGATCGGTTAGATCGTGCTAAATCTCTTACTTCATCGCTTACATCCGTCAGAAATTTTAAAATTTTCTCAGAACGCCAGACTGCTGGATGATTCAGAATTCGAGTAGCATCTGGTCGCTTTTCTGGGTAATGACTAAGAGCATCTTGAAGCAAGCAACGTAGAATATGTTGTTTTTCCTCCAAGTCACTGAAATCTGGTTGTTTCTTTAGTCCAATGTTTGATTGTGAGTCATGTCTGCCGAAAGGATTCTTGCCACCAGTAACGGTATAATGAAATATGCAACCCAGCGCAAAGATATCAGATTTAACTGTCATTATTTTCCTGAAGTTTGAGTCATGTCTTTTACTCAGTTGATTCCATACCTCCTGCGATATGTATCCTTGTGTTCCAACTTGTACACCGGAAATACTACATATATCTGCAATAGTTGTCTTAGAAAACCCAAAATCACCAACTAACACTCTTTCGACCCTGTCACCACGTAAACAGTAGAATATATTTTCTGGTTTCAAGTCTCTATGGACAATACCTTTTCCATGAAGATATTGAACGGCAACTGCAATGTCATGGTTCACTCTCTGTGGGGGGTAAGTTGACACTAGTCGGGCATTTCTAATGTAATTTCCCAGATGACCATCACAGAGTTGCAAGGCTAAATACGTACTTTCCTTTCGTTGCACGGAATAATGGTATCCCATTATATTCCAGCGACGATCTTCTTCAACCTGGCACATAATATCTCTTTCTCTATTAGCTTGTTTTGCTGCTTCACTCGAAACTCTATTAGCCTCAAGTAGAGGTTCATTGTCTATTATTTTCACTGCAACGGGAATCCCCTCAAATGTTCCTTTGTACACAATTGACTTTGGTCCTTTACCAAGTATCTGTTTTAGGTCTACAGATAAGTGTTCGTCTATTTTGTCTATGGCCCCTTGCATCTTCAGAAAATAATCGTCAAAGACAGATATATGTCTGAAATGATATATGGTCAGCTGTGAAAATCACAAGACCTATTTCGAATTATGTGGGCATTTACGATTTGTTTAATCTGCATTGGTTCAAAAATAAAATAAGGTATGTTTTAAAACAACATGTACCTGAGCGTGAGTTCATTCTTCAAGGCTTTCAGTTTGCTGCCTCCCCAGCTTGGCGTCAAACTGTTTAGTTAATTTATCATTTTATCAAGTCCATGCAACTCTTAATATTTATTATATACCTATAATTTTTCTGGCTAAAATATATGCGTCGCACGAGGATATAATATCACACACGACAGAAACAAATTTCTATCTACAGTGTCAAAGACAGCTCAAAATATGGTCTGATGACGTACATGTATCTCGCGTGCGAAATACGTAAATATTGATTTGCGATTTGATAGTTCAATATGTTACGCTATTATATGCATCCGTCATCCATAATCAATGCGTTGAAAGCACTGGTGTGGCATTTGTCAAGGAAGCCATTGTGTGGAATAAATAATTAGAAAAATAAACAAACAATAATGTGGGACGAACAAGCCTGGACAAACAAGCCAATGGACGAACAAGCCCTGGGACGAACTGGTTTGGGGACGAACACAGTCAGGAGACAAAGGTTGTGTGTATCATTGCGCCAACAGAAGGCCATACCGGGAATAGATATTTTCAATAAAAAAAGACGTATTCCCATGACCGATGCCCTAATCCAGTTTATTTTAATACTCCGCTTTTAATTATATATCCGAGTGCTATCGAAACACTTATTTGTCTTAGAAAAATTGAGTTTAATTGGGTTTACTTCCTTCGATTTTGCACAAACTACGATACACAATTTTGAAAATACCGTATTGAACTCATAGTGGCATTGTCTTCGACAAATGCCACAAAAACAAAGTTACTTACCATCAAACCATTATTCATTTTTTTTATTTTTTCATTTTTTTATTTTTAGCTTTTTCGAATAAAATGTTAATAACTGCAATATTTTGTCGTGGGAAAATTGTAGGCAGATAATAAAAAGAATGTTACATAGTAGCAACTTTCCTGGCTCTAGTATTTGCTTCTCGCTGCGTTAGAAAACTTTGATATCTCGCTGGACCTTCTATCTAGCGCGATATCAAATTTTCCCACGCAGCTCGAATCAAATACATCCTTCAAGAAAATTACCATAGCATAATACTCCATATTCGTAAATCCACAGCATGTCTTTTCATATCTGGCAAAAATGGTTCTGTTCCCTTCATTTACTGAATCAACAATTAAAAACTATAGCACTCCCCCCCCCCCCCCCCACCCCCACACACACGAAATTCGGCGGGGGATAATAAATATACCGACAAAATTTGTCAACATAAAGTCAAAATCTAAAGTCTACAAAACGCTTTTCTATACTTTTATGCCTACATATAGATTTAATCCCATGTGACCTTTTACTGAATTTGACAACGATTTTGCAAAGTAAGCAGTCTATCGAACTTTATTCCATCAAAATAAAGGTGGGGGATTATTCCTATAGATTTCGCAAAGGATCTTTAATCATTATATCGAGTGAGAGAGTATCGTACCTGATAGAGATTTATCAAGACTAATTCACGCCAATACAAACTTACCCGATAGTTCTAAAATGACAACTTTAAAATGCCTGTAATGTATAATGATAATCTGAAATGCTTGTGTAGTCGTTAAAAATGTGGAATATAGCCTATATACACTATGACCGAAGTTAAAGGTCCATTAGCAGTCAAAAGTAAAAGTAAACAAATCGGTATTAAAATGCACTTGAATTTAAATCAAAATTTTAAATGTATGGAAATTATTGTAAAGATGGCAATCTGTTACTGTGCGGTCGGTCGAAGTATTAGACGCTGGAAAAAAAATGATTTTTAAAACCAAGTAAATAGTAAACAAGAGATGGGGCGACCTGGAAACGTTTGACCTACTGTAACGTTATGAGTGAAACCTAAGTTATCAACAACTCTATGGCTTTCTGAGTAGGCGTGTGTTTTGAGGGTCTAGTTTTCTTAGAAGTTTGATGCCTTATGAATATTGATATTGACAGTGGGAGTGTTTTGACTTCCTATAAATGTGGTGTGAGATGCGCGATCGGGGGAGAAATTGGTACCATCAGGTTGCGTGATAAAATCTGGGATGAAAGACTACGGAAAATACAAGAAAATGTTTTAAAATAAATGTTTTTTTGTGAAAACCTTTGACTTGCTTGTTTGATTTATAGTAAAAATCCACTATACGATCTTGACAGAAGCATAACGTTACATTCCTTCTAACGTTTGTTTTTCTGCAGTACAGATCGTTAATTTTACGATAATTTCCATACTTTTAAATGATATGTTTTAAATTTAGATGCATGTCAACACCGCATCGTTTGCTTTTGGCCGCTATTCGGCTTCAAAAATTGGGGAAAAAACCTTCACCAAATGGGTAACACCTAGTATTCTCTACAAAGCCTGTAAGGTTCTCCAAACAAGAGGGCCATGATGGCCCTGGATCGCTCACCTGAGTCAATAGGCCAAACATTCTGACCAAATTTCACAAGTATCTGACTGAAAATGTGGCTTCTATACCGTGCACAAGGTTTTTCGATGATTGGACCTAGTGACCTAGTTTTTGACCCCACATGACCCAATTTTGAACTCGTCTCAGATTTTATCAAGCCAAACATTCTGACCAAGTTTCATAAGTATTTGACTGAAAATGTGGCCTCTAGAGAGTACAAAAGGTTTTTTGAAGATCTGACCTAGTGATCTAGCTTTTGACCCCACATGACCCAATTTCAAATTCGTCCGAGATTTTATCAAGACAAACATTCTGACCAAATTTGACAAGTATCTGACTGAAAATGTGGCATCTAGAGCACACACAAGAAATTTTTCTAAGATTTGACCTAGTGACTTAGTTTTTGACTCCACAAGACCCAATTTCAAACTTGTCCCAGATTGTATCAAGACAAACATTCTGACCAAGTTTCATGAGGATTGGACTGAAAATGTGGCCTCTATACCGTGCACAAGGTTTTTCGAAGATTTGACCTAGTGACCTAGTTTTTGACCCAACATGACCCAATTTCAAACTCGTCTCAGATTTTATCAAGACAAACATTCTGACCAAATTTCACAAGTATCTGACTGAAAATGTGGCCGCTAGAGCGTACACAAGGTTTTTCCAAGATCTGACCTAGTGACCTAGTTTTTGACCCCACATGACCCAATTTTAAACTCCTTCGAGATTTTATCAAGACAAACATTCTGACCAAATTTCACAAGTATCTGACTGAAAATGCGGCCTCTAGAGCGTACACACTGTTTTTCGAAGATTTGACCTAGTGACCTAGTTTTTGACTCCACATGACCCAATTTGAACTCGTTCGAGATTTTATCAAGACAAACATTCTGACCAAATTTCACAAGTATCTGACTGAAAATGCGGCCTCTAGAGCGTACACAAGGTTTTTCGAAGATTTGACCTAGTGACCTAGTTTTTGACTCCACATGACCCAATTTCGAACTTGTTCCAGATTTTATCAAGACAAACATTCTGACCAAGTTTCATGAGGATCGGACTGAAAATGTGGCCACTAGAGCGTACACCAGGTTTTTCGAAGATTTGACCTAGTGACCTAGTTTTTGACCCCACATGACCCAATTTTGAACTCGTCCGAGATTTTATTAAGACAAACATTCTCACCAAATTTCACAAGTATCTGACTGAAAATGCGGCCTCTATACCGTGCACAAGGATTTTCGAAGATTTGACCTAGTGACCTAGTTTTTGACTCCACATGACCCAATTTCGAACTTGTCCGAGATTTTATCAAGACAAACATTCTGACCAAGTTTCATGAGGATCGGACTGAAAATGTGGCCTCTAGCGCGTACACAAGGTAAAAAGTTGACGACGCACGACGGACGACGGACACAGCACGACGCACGGCGGACGACAGACACAGCACGATCACAATAGCTCACCATGAGCACTTCGTGCTCAGGTGAGCTAAAAATGTAAAAGTATTTCTGTATTTTCCCCGCGCATGACCGAAGTTTTATCGAATCAGACATACCGAATAAATTTCACCACATTCATGACGAAACCAACTTCTGGAATATATGTCCCTGACCGTTTTGTTCTTAGATCAAGTGATCTACTTTTTACCAGATTTTACGAAATCCCAAATAACAATTAACTATCCTGACACGAATACTATCGCATTAGAAATGGAAATGTAGGCCCTGCATTTGACAAATGCTACTGTGTTTCCAATTTACATATTTATTCAAACCATTCAAATATTCTTCCAGTGTCATTTTATCGGTAACCAGATGAATAAAACCTTTATGAAGTAAAACTATATGTTGTCATTTAAGTTTGTAGTACATAATTCCCTCATGATTTGGTAGCTATCATTTGTTGGTGATGAATGGTCGGGGGATATTTTGATAGCATCATGTTCTTACTTTGAACTTATGTATGGATCACCAATTTTGAAAAGCCTGCATTCTGAAAACTGGACAACAAAATAAGCGAGAGAGTAAAACAAATGTAGAAGAAATATTTCTGAATACTTTTCTTAGTACAAATAAACATGATAAAACGTAGGTGCCAAGATAATCAGCCATCAGCCATAAATAACCAAATCCCCCACCCAACAGCAGGTATCAGCACCTTCATTGCTACATTGAAAATAGGGAAAACAGAGTGAAATTCACCATCTTTTCAGCCTCTGATGTACTTTCATTGGCAAACCCACATCATTGCTGTTCGGTTCTATCAAACATATGTAGAGTGGCCTACACATCAAGCTTAAGCCATGGTTAAATAAATGGCATCTCACCCCTACTACGTTTTTGTGCTAGTCCAACTCAAAGACACTTACCCTTGAAATATCACAGTGGAAAAAAAGGCCCTTCTGGATGGTAGACCACGTTCATTCATGTAGTCACATGCACAAAAATACTACCAAAGAAAAAAAAAACAGTTTACATGGAAATCATCAAAGCAAGACAGGATACACATTTTAGACCAGCCATTTTATTTTTCTGATAAAACACAGCAGCAGAAGTGCATGGTGTTAGATTTTCAAACGGCACTCCTTTTGATACTACGACCTGGAGGTTGTGAGACATTTTAGGATCCCCTGTTTTGTGTAAAAGTAGTATGGTATAAATGATATACAGTACTTCTGAGTAAATTGATCCATATTTTGATCTCGTTCCTAAAAGATATATTAAATAAATATTAGACAAAATGTGACCTCTACAGACCACACCGGATTTTCTAGGTCTTGATCTTGTGACCCACTTCTTTACCAGAGGTGATCTATATTCGAACATGAACGAGATGTTACGATATTATTACAGCCTAAGCGTGGTGACAAGAAATCTGACTGAAAATGTTGTTTTTCCACAGCACACAATGTTATGCGAGATTTGCCGTAGTGGTCTATAGGTATTCATACATGTATCAAACTCAGCCATTACATCATTAAGACAAATAATCTGTTCAAGTTGGGCACATGTGACAAGAGCCGAACGGAATCATCTATACATGTAACCAATAGTAAACTAACCATTTCCAACCTGTGATTTCATTTTGAAGGCCAAATTTTATAACTCCTCCACGTAGATGAAATTCAATCTAGCCATTTGTTATACTAGTATCAGGATAAAGTTTGGTTCTCTGTGCATTACCATTCGCCTGGTTCGCTGGACCTGATAAATTCTGATGCCGAAACCTGCACTGGATCGCTATTCTTGCTTATATAATGTCCTTTTTTGCGAATGGAAAAAGAAAGTTCGAATCAAAAGACGAAAAATACTGATTATGCTTTATTTTGTTGATGCATGTTCTAGTACAGATAACTGTCCCTGAAGGCGATTTTAGTTTTTGATCGCCTCCGGATACAGAGAGAATCGTAGAAATAAAAAACAGTTGAAACCTGTGCACAGACTTTGTGCGCACTTTGAACCTCTTATTTTCACAGATAGAGGACAAAACTAGAATTTGAATGTACCTATTGCTTAAGTATTCAATAATCCTTCATCTCAAATAGAAATATTTTCAATTTAAACGCAAAACATATGAAAAGAAAAGTTTAATTCATCTGTTATTCTATGTGTTTACGTTCCCAAAAATATACCGAACACGATAAATTTCGTACGTTCTTTTCGAGATTTACACGATGTAAAAGATTTCTACGATGCTTCAGGTAATGAAACGTTTTAATTTTTGTCTTTGGTCAGGTCTGTCACTATAAAGTAATTTTATTTCGCTGCAATACAGAGTAAACCTACCAAACAGAAAGTCAGTACAGTGCTGTAGCTTTACAGCTGGAAAATCCACAATGGACTTGAGACGGTACGGTGCACAGTAAATGTCTAAATAAGAAAAGAAGCATCGTAAACGTCTCATTATTGAGACTAATGCATGTTCCTGACTCATTCTAATCCTATTCTCGGAATTATTTTTAATTAAGAGATCATCAGTAAGAATAAATATCTTTTAAAAAAGACTGACGGCATAATTTTTTTTCGAAACTTTGTTTCCACATTAGCATATGCTGTGGATCATTAAGGGGAAAAAAGCGTAAAGAGCATTCTTTGCTTTTTCCATAATGTTTCATGTGTACCAATGCATAGACCCGACTTTCTAGTGCTACCGCAACATAGCAGACTGATTCTACAACACTGTGAACTTCATGAAAAAAAGGTACCCGTCCTAATTACAAGGAGAGTTATCTGGATCTCCAGCTTATCATGAGATTTAGTCATTTAAATCGTTTACCAACATTCCCGTGTTCTAATGACCCTGAGGAATATACCCTCTGAAAACAGTGTGGGAAAAGGAGAATTGCTGGTAACCAGCATTTTCTCCTTTTCCCCAAATGTTTTCTACTCTTTCAAAGAAAAATCCCATCAATTAAGAAACATCAATTGTTGTCTGCAAATGCTTTTAAACGAGACAAGCCTAAATTTTGTCGTTTGGCAAAGGTCAAACATCAATGGATGTAATTCAGGTCTACATCATTGTAACAATTAGTTTACTTGAACGGAACAGCATTAGTAGTCCCGTCAGGTGGCAGGGCACTTGGAAACTTGTTCACGGTTGTGGCGAATCATGTCCCGCTGAGCCATAGGCGAGGTGGCGAAATGCTTCCCTGAAGCCGTGTACAAGTTTCCAAGTGCCTTGCCACCTTACCGGACAACTAATTTATCATACAGCAAAGTTTTTTCATTACAACGTGAAATCAAGTGAAATTTCCATATTTTATGGTCTCACGAATCGAGTAAGCTTACAAAATCGCATTTCCCTTCTTAGTGCCCCAAAACACTGGAAACTGACGTGACCGGAAACCGTGTAAAACGTGCAGTTTGGTGAATGATGCATTTACATTTAAGGCATGAAGAGATTTTTTCTTCGTTTTCGTGGAGGTATGAAAACAAAAAACCTAATCATACTGTATGAAAAGTTAAGATCTTTCAAATATCATTGAAAAACAATTTAATTGTTTCAGTGGGTTCGCCAGTGCTTCAGTATTAGACATATTTTCTAACTTGTCCCAATTGGCACCACTGGCGATCGACAGCGGGAGCCCTGAAACCTGTGCGTGCATGCACGTCTCACTTCATTATTTTGTGATTATTCAATTAAGTGCGTGAATAACGTAAACATGTGCGTGAATGGGAACCCTGTTGATATTCAGGGGTGTATTCCTTTCGCTACTCCGAACATGTTCTAGACCAATGCAGTAATTCGGAACACGGTCTTGTGTTCTTCAGAACATATTCTGGCTGTTCTAAATGAATCGGGGTGCAGCGCACCTGCTGAACGGGTACTCACGTGTACCAAGATGGCTGAAAGACAAACAATTCTTCAGTGCGAAGACAGTATGGATCCTGAATAGACCTCACAGATGTGTATGGTGCTCCAGATCTATGATGAATGCAAAGTCATTATGTGGTTTCATTTGTGTTCTCATTTCATCGTGTCTTGGCACAAATGTACTCTGAAAAAGTGCTTTCAGCACTGTAATCCGTCGACACTCAATTAGTTGCATTGCGAAACAATTTGCAACTAATGGGATTTTGTCATCATCGAAATATAGATGAAAAAGAATACTTTTGAGAACATTGTGTGAAAAAGAGGAGGAAATGCTGGCACCTAGCAATTTCTACATCACCTCTATTGTTTTCTACCCATCCCAGAAGAAATTTCAATTTCGGAGTAACTTTGATCTTGTCTGCTAATGCTTTCACTTTGGACAAGTCTAAAATTTTGTTGTGTGGTAAAGAGTTATGTGATTGTGACAACTAACCCTCACCAAGTTGTCTTGAGGTGATTTAATACGCCCTTACCCTTTCCCTATATTGAAGAAAAGTTTGCATGAGATTTGAAGTTTAATTATGGGTTAAAAAGCATTCTGATCGCCAACAATAGAATAAAAGGGGGATGAGACACATATACCCAATACAGACCAGCAATGTTGTTATCAAGTTCAGAACAAACTAGAATAACTATCACTAAAGGTGATAAATACCCCCGCCCCTATATTTCATGTCACAGGGGCAATGTCAATTTAGGGGCAATAACTCCGTAATCATTAGGCCAACACTCATGAAATTTGTGCTTTGCACATCTACTGCTCCTGGTGAATATCATGACAAATATCAAGTGAATAAGACTTAAACTGAAGGAATAGTTCTCTGGACAAGAAGTTTTGAGTAAATTCAGGGGTAATTAATTTGGCAAACATTTGAGAAAAATGCATCTTGAACCTCTACTGCTCCTGGTGAATATTTATGCAAAGTATCAATTTAATTGGACACAAAACTAAATGAGTGTAAAAAAGTGTAGACCATGATCTGACTATATGTCTGAGACACAGCGGCTGGTCTGGATCCACGCTTGTTGCAAATGTCCAAAGGTGCCTTTTCGCATATTGTTGGCCAACTATACATATGACAGAAAAGACCTCCTTAAAGTGAATCAGACAGAAACTGTAGGAGGAGTTGTCCGGACAAGCATTTTTAAGTCAAATCAGGGGCAATAACTCAGTAATTCTTGATGGAATTTTTACAAAATGTGTGTCTTGCACATCTACAACTCCAAATGGACACTTCTGCCATGTATAAAGCGAATCGGACTGAAATTGTAGGAGGAGTTGTCCAGACAAGCATTTTAAATGTGAATCAGGGGCAATAACTCAGTAATTCTTCATAGAATTTTCACGAAAGTTGCGTCTTGCACATCTACAACTCCTAATGAACACTTATGCCAAGTTTAAAGTGAATCAGACAGAAACTGTAGGAGGAGTTGTCCGGACAAGCATTTTTAAGTCAAATCAGGGGCAGTAACTCAGTAATTCTTGATGGAATTTTTACAAAATGTGTGTCTTGCACATCTACAGCTCCTAATGAACACTTATGCCAAGTTTAAAGTGAATCAGACAAAAACTGTAGGAGGAGTTGTCCGGACAAGCATTTTTAAGTCAAATCAGGGGCATTAACTCAGTAATTCTTGATGGAATTTTTACAAAATTTGCGTCTTGCACATCTACAGCTCCAAATGGACACTTCTGCCAAGTATAAAGCGAATCGGACTGAAATTGTAGGAGGAGTTGTCCGGACAAGCATTTTTAAGTCAAATCAGGGGCAATAACTCATTAATTCTTCATAGAATTTTCTTGCACATCTACAACTCCTGATGAACACTTATGCCAAGTTTAAAGTGAATCAGACAGAAACTGTAGGAGGAGTTGTCCGGACAAGCATTTTTAAGTCAAATCAGGGGCAATAACTCAGTAAGTCTTGATGGAATTTTTACAAAATGTGTGTCTTGCACATCTACAGCTCCTAATGAACACTTATGCCAAGTTTAAAGTGAATCAGACAGAAACTGTAGGAGGAGTTGTCCGGACAAGCATTTTTAAGTCAAATCAGGGGCAATAACTCAGTAATTCTTGATGGAATTTTTACAAAATGTGTGTCTTGTTTACAAAATGTGTGTCTTGCACATCTACAGCTCCTAATGAACACTTCTGCCAAGTAGCAAGGGAATTGGATTGAAACTGTAGGAGGAGTTGTCCGGACAAGATTTTGCCGACAGACCGACCGCCCGACCGACCGACCGACAGGCTGATTCCAGTATACCCCCCACAAACTTCGTTTGCGGGGGTATAATGAAAAACAAAACATTTTTTTATATTGATAAGAACAATGTTCCGAAAATACTCCATTCAGAACATCATCCAAGAACAGTGCACCTGTGCAGAAATATTCCTTTCACCCATTTTAAAAGAGCATTCCGGAACACAGTACATTGTGCAGTTTATATGCCGATATCAGCTGTAACTATCTTTTTCTTTTAAACGGTAAATGAGGTTACATCAGAAAAAGACATAAACGGAAAAAGATGAATGGATTAGAAAGCCGAACGGGCAGTCACAAGTATTTCAACCTCTATGTTCAGTAATTGTAGTTTATTCTTGATCAATGTTCTCTGTTCTGAGACTAATTTTTAAACTTCCTCTACAGTATTTTTTTTTTTTAATACAAGAGTTCTATAACGGCACAGAGGCACTTGGTTCGTTCGCACTTGAGGTACTGCTGGTCCTGCCCTATGGGAAAGGGTCTGCAGAACTCTAACCTAGTATGCGTTAATTCTAGAAATCAAATCTATGTAGTCAACTGGCCCCCTCACGAGAAAAAGTTGGGACCATCAGAGAAATAAACAGGACCAAGGGAATACTACCTTAACATATGGATTTTTAATTATAACCTTTCTTTCATTATTGCCCGAATGACCTTATCCCTCTGAATGCCTCGAGCCTGTGCATGTGGGAAATTGTGTAAGCTTCAGTCAGCATATCTGTCTTTCGTGCTTAGAGCACAAAATACCGTATATTTTGTGTTTAGTAAGAACCTTTTAATGACAACAATGAAACAATCTCTAGTATACTGGCTTAGTTATAGACAAGTTTCTTCCTGTCCCTGGTTTTGCTAAGCAACGTCTTGTTTACAACTAGAAGAATTTGGTTGTCAGTGTTATCTTGACATTATTTCTTTGGTTATTTGAGCCCAAAAATGTAAATTAAAAAAAAAAAAAAAAAAACGGCTGAGACATCCTCTGTATGGTGGAAGGAAGATGGAGTTTAATTAGGTTTTCAAGTACGGTAGGCTTTTTTGATTGGATGGTATGGGTGACACACCCAGAGAAATAAAAAATAAGACCCCTCGCAACAATTCACCGGTCACATGTTGGCTGCACTTGATTCTTCAATTAGTGAAAACTTGAGAACGAATTCCCATTATCAAATTAACACCTTCAAAAAAACTTGCGCCGGTTCGGCCCCGAGGTAAGATTTCTAGTGTGCCAAAGATGAAAAATACGCGTCCATGGCGCAAGGGTGCGCTCTAGAATGAACCCTGCTAGTGTTGATGTAACCCATATTCATGATGCACATTAAAGAGCTATTTCCTTGATAAAACTAAAATACTTTTCATAATGAAAAACAGATAAAAATTATCCCGTGAAAGATCTACTACCATAAATCAATAGATATTAACAAAGTTTATTTAGATTTCATATGGATTTCATATGGATCCCTAATGTGTATTACCAGCAGAACATGGGAATAACAGTGAAAGTGAATAAGACTGAGTCTGTCTAGCTTTAACTGTCTATGCTGTCTTGTCCTAGTACAGATAACTGTCCTCGAATGGGATTTTTGCCTTTGACAGGTCGCCTCCGGGCACTAAGACGATGGCTAAAAAATAGTTGAAATCTCCGCACAGATTTTGTGCGCATGTTTAAACTCTCACAAATTGACGACGAAACTAGAATTTCAACATACCTGTTACTTGTATGTTCAATAATCCGTCGTTAGAAATACAAATATTTTCAATTGACCTTTCTGCAAACGCGAATTTGGCACGCCCACCTTAGTAACGCGGTAATTTGGTCGCTATGCCCGACAAACAAACTAGAAAATGACGCCGACTACATAGAGAAAGAGCGTTTATTTCAATTTTATTCTAGCTTATGTTTCGCTCTGATTTAAGCAATTAAATTTTTTTCTGCAACTTTCTTATCAATTCAAACTAATTCAGCAACATAACAAGAAAAAATACTTTAAATAATGTCATATTTATAAGAAATCGCGAAGTAAAAAAGGCGCAAATATATTCGCAATTCCGTGTTCTGTCTCGCAATTGTGAGTAGATTGCTGTCTGCAACATCTATAATTAGTAATAGGGAAAAGGGGCATAGGTTTTTAAGACATTTCTTCAATATATAACATGTCAGTTTGACAGTAAACAATACAAGAAAAGGACTTACAATGTAACCTTTTGCCACGCACTCCGGTGCTCTAACCACCTTGAAGAAGGAGACTGTGGAAAACTTTTCTCTTTTTCCCAAGATGTTTTCTACCCTTTTAAGACAAATCCCATCAATGGAGTAACCTTTAATTTGTCGACAGCATTTTTTTTTTCAAATTAGACGAATCAAATGCGATTTTGTCAGGTAGAGATTTACTTAACACCTCTAACACCTGCTTGAGTGAAAATCAGTGGGTTTTATTGTAAGTAATCAATTAAGAAAGTGGTTTGTCGTAATTTTCACAGATGTACATGTATGTTGTAAAAAACTTCTAAATTGGGGGTACTTTTAGTCACTTGAGGTGATAATAAGGATTATACTGATTTTGGACGGACGTGCATTTATCAAATTGCGACGATCGTGTGGAAAACAAACAATCTGTTGAACCAGGCAAAAGAGCAATTAACAGTCACATGTAACCGTCGTAATGAAGCAGAAATGAAATACAGGCGCGTCTTGTGATTTTGTAAATTGGGGCAGCGAAGGACGGGTTGGGTGTGTCCCCTCCCACTGACTGAGGAAAATTTGAAATCTGTCAGAGAAATGCCGCCATTTCCAGGACCTCAAAAGTTTCTGGAAGCTCTTTTTTAATATTGATTTTATCTTAAATCTTTGACATTTAGTTGATTTATACATGAACTGATCTGCATTATTATCAGTCGGCAAACTTCGGGTTATCCGGTGATCAAATCCCTCGGTTGTATCACGACATCAGTATGAATCCTTACTAAAGTATAGTACGACAAGAATCAAAGAACATCTGACGTTCGCAATGTCAACTTATTCATGAAACAGGATGACGTGTGGCTGTCGATAAATTATTCTCCCTGTTGCTCGTTTCGTATGATTACGACTGTCTACGAGTAATGCTTGGAGTTTGTAAGATGTTCATTGAGTTAGATTTCAATCGGTACTTTAACAATAAACTTTTTACATAATCGTTCTTTCTTTCCCGAAAGATTAAAAAAAAAAAAACCCTGCTCTTTTGATAGGGAGGTTGGTTTTTCGGAATCCAGGCTAAATCTACAGGCGATACTTACGTGAGTATAGCTTTTTGGAATGGATAAATATAGTTTTCCGTTCCGCGTATATTATGTAACAATTATCTTACCACATGATTTTTATCTGCAACTTTAATGCATTTTGAAATAATTATTCTATAATCCAATCCTCTTTGGTTTAAACGAAAAGAAAAAAAAAATTACATTGTCTGTCAATAGTAAAGGCTGTAAATTTGTCTGACCCTTTTGTTTATATGACGCGCTATACTGCGTTTTGATTGGCTGATATGACCTGTCAATCAAAATCGGCAGAAAGGTCAATTTCATGACGATCGCGACAGTTTCCATTATCACGGTACAGTAACTATCACAGTCATCTATTATTCGAACCAAAACTTTTCACAGTCGATCCTGTTAAACTTGTCAATCTGCAGTAATGGATAAACTAAGAACAAAAAATGGGCGTTTCGTGTCAGAAAAACACCAATCACGAAAGTATTTTAATCAAGCATTACACATGCGAGCCAAGAATCTGACGGTAAAAGTTTTAAAAGATCAAACTGAAACCGAAAGTAGGTCACCAAACAGGTAAAGATGGACACAAATTTATGCTACGAGCGTTCTATCTGGCAGACGCACTGTTGAATTGGGGCATCTTTCAAGTCAGCTGGAATGTGATAGATGTGAACGTATTTTAGAACTGAAAAATACTGTAGAAGAAAGAAGTTATGGGTTTGGATCAAAGTTGCAAATAAAATTGGACTGCGGAGGGCATAAAAGGTGGAACAAGTAAAAAACATCGTCCAAAGGGAAATCAACGGATCAATCTGAGACCTTCAAAAAATTAAAAAGACAGATCTGGTGAATGGAAAGTATGCATGTGAAAAGTATTATGGGAAAAAGAGAAATTGCTCGTTATGAGCTATTTCCCCTTTTCCAATATGTTTTCATAAGTAGTCGACTGCAGACCCGTCAAAAGTCTTTTGTATGAGGGAAAGGTTTAAAAGTGTGTCGACGTGTTGGTTTCATTTTCAGTATTATAGAACAAAGAAGTTTGGCCATAACAAACACAGAAAAATGAGATCTATGATAATGTACAAAATGGTAAACCAAGCTACCCTGGTCAGTCAGCTCTTACAGGAGCTGTCTGATTTGGGTCTGCTCTATTTCATTATAAAATATTATAGAGCTGATGCTGTTGGTAATTCTACGTGCTCTAAGCATAAACAAGCAAAATTAGATAATCATGTTTAATGGAATCTAACATATTTTAATAATCATGAGGTCAAGGGCTATCAAAGGACTATAATAACTCGGAATATAAAGCCCAGAATATTTAGATACTTAAAGTATTGCACATTTTCGTAATTATTTGCATAAATCAAGTTATCTGCGTGTTTTGAAATACTTCATTGTAAAATGAATCTGTAACAATGGAGTAAAAACAGAAAATTAAAGTTTACAAGTGGCTGTAACTCTAACTCCTGTACCAGTCGATTCCTTAGTTTTTACAAGTCTGTATGAGAGGACATTAGAAAACATTGAGGAAAAAGGAGAAAATCATTAGGATCAATTTCTCTCTTACGCACAATATTTTCTAACCCGTCAGAGAACTGGTATTCATGAATGCTTTTTTTTTTATTTTTCGTCTGCAAACCAGTTAAATTTAAAATAGTCTAACATTTGTCGTTTGGTAATGGGTTAAAGGCTGACACTAGTATTTCATTTATATGCTGTGTATTGGTTTATTGTGAGCAACAATATGGAACGCCTAAGCTATCTGATATAACGATATTTCATGACATTTCATGATATCTTTCCATTATATAAAGGGATAATTTTAACATATAAGCAGAAAATGATTTGAGATGAAGGCAAGTGTTTACAATGTTCAATGAATGGATGTTTTATGGTGCATCGACATCTGGGGTTATTTATCGCGCAAATAGAAAAAGGTAATGAAAGGACAAAATAGTATGTAAAAATGTAAGTAATAAGTATATGATGAAAGATGTGTCATTAAATGATTCTGTAATGGAAATAAAATAGATATATAGTGATAAGAACAAGAGGACCATGATGCTCCTAAATCGCTCACCTGAAATGCAACTGAGCTCAACACCATAATGCTACATGCCAAATATGAAAGCTCTAGCCCTTACTGTTTGGGACAAGAAGATTTTTAAAGATTTCCTTCTTTATCTCTATGTGAAATCCGAGAACCCACAACATGGGCCAATTTTTAACACCAGGGTCATAATTTGAAGTATTTTGGTAGAGGGTCACTAGATGATGCTACATGCCATATATGAAAGCTCTAGCCCTTACGCTTTGGGACAAGAAGATTTTTAAAGATTTCCTTCTTTATCTCTATGTGAAATCCGAGAACCCACAACATAGGGACATTTTCCACACTAGGGCCATAATTTGAAGTGTTTTGGTAGAGGGCCACTAGATGATACTACATGCCATATATGAGAACTCTAGCCCTTATGGTTTGGGACAAGAAGATTTTTAAAGATTTCCTTCTTTATCTCTATGTGAAATCCAAGAACCTACAACATAGGGCCAATTTCCACACTAGGGCCATTATTTGAAGTATTTTGGTAGAGGGCCACTAGCTGATACTACATGCCATATATGAGAGCTCTAGCCCTTATGGTTTGGGACAAGAAATATTTTAAAGATTTCCTTCTTTATCTCTATGTGAAATCCGAGAACCCACAACATAGGGCCATTTTCAACACTAGGGCAATAATTTGAAGAATTTTGGTAGAGGGCCACTAGATGATACTACATGCCACATATGAAAGCTCTAGCCCTTATGGTTTGTGACAAGAAGATTTTTACAGACTTCCTTCTTTATCTCTATGTGAAATCCGAGAACCCACAACATAGAGCCATTTTCAACACTAGGGCCATAATTTGAAGTATTTTGGTAGAGGGCCACTAGATGATGCTACATGCCAAATATGAAAGCTCTAGCCCTTATGGTTTGGGACAAGAAGATTTTTACAGATTTCCTTCTTTATCTCTATGTGAAATCCGAGAACCCACAACGTAGGGTCAATTTCCACACTAGGGCCATTATTTGAAGTATTTTGGTAGAGGGCCACTAGATGATACTACATGCCATATATGAAAGCTCTAGCCCTTAAGGTTTCGGACAAGACGATTTTTACAGATTTCCTTCTTTATCTACATGTACATGTATATGTGAAATCTCAGAACCCACAACATAGGGCCATTTTCCACACTAGGGCCATAATTTGAAATATTTTGGTAGAGGGCAACTAGATGATGCTACATGCCACATATGAAAGCTCTAGCCCTTATGGTTTGGGACAAGAAGATTTTTAAAGATTTCCTTCTTTATCTCTATGTAAAAATCCGAGAACCCACATAATAGGGCAAATGTTTAACACCAGGGCCATAATGTGAAGTATTTTGGTAGAGGGTCACTAGATGATGCTACATGCCATATATGAAAGCTCTAGCCCTTAAGGTTTGGGACAAGAAGATTTTTACAGATTTCCTTCTTTATCTCTATGTGAAATCCGAGAACCCACAACATAGGGCCATTTTCAACAATAGGGCCATAATTTGAAGTATTTTGGTAGAGGGCCACTAGATGATGCTACATGCCACATATGAAAGCTCTAGCCCTTATGGTTTGGGACAAGAAGATTTTTAAAGATTTCCTTCTTTATCTCTATGTGAAATCCGAGAACCCACAACATGGGCCAATTTTTAACACCAGGGTCATAATTTGAAGTATTTTGGTAGAGGGTCACTAGATGATGCTACATGCCATATATGAAAGCTCTAGCCCTTACGGTTTGGGACAAGAAGATTTTTAAAGATTTCCTTCTTTATCTCTATGTGAAATCCGAGAACCCACAACATAGTGCCAATTTTCAACACTAGGGCCATAATTTGAAGTATTTTGGTAGAGGGCCACTACCTGATGCTACATGCCAAATATGAAAACTCTAGCCCTTAAGGTTTGGGACAAGAAGATTTTTACAGATTTCCTTTCTTTATCTCTATGTGAAATCCGAGAACCCACAACATAGGGCCATTTTCAAGACTAGGGCCATAATTTGAAGTATTTTGGTAGAGGGCCACTAGATGATGCTACATGCCAAATATGAAAGCTCTAGCCCTTACGGTTTGGGACAAGAAGATTTTTAAAGATTTCCTTCTTTATGTCTATGTGAAATCCAAGAACCCACAACATAGGGCCAATTTCCACACTAGGGCCATTATTTGAAGTATTTTGGTAGAGGGCCACTAGATGATGCTACATGCCAAATATGAAAGCTCTAGCCCTTAAGGTTTGGGACAAGAAATATTTTAAAGATTTCCTTCTTTATCTCTATGTGAAATCCGAGAACCCACAACATAGTGCCAATTTTCAACACTAGGGCCATAATTTGAAGTATTTTGGTAGAGGGCCACTACCTGATGCTACATGCCAAATATGAAAACTCTAGCCCTTAAGGTTTGGGACAAGCAGATTTTTACAGATTTCCTTTCTTTATCTCTATGTGAAATCCGAGAACCCACAACATAGGGCCATTTTCAACAAAAGGGCCATAATTTGAAGTATTTTGGTAGAGGGCCACTAGATGATGCTACATGCCACATATGAAAGCTCTAGCCCTTATGGTTTGGGACAAGAAGATTTTTAAAGATTTCCTTCTTTATCTCTATGTGAAATCCGAGAACCCACAACATAGAGCCATTTTCAACACTAGGGCCATAATTTGAAGTATTTTGGTAGAGGGCCACTAGACGATGCTACATGCCAAATATGAAAGCTCTAGCCCTTACGCTTTGGGACAAGAAGATTTTTAAAGATTTCCTTCTTTATCTCTTTGTGAAATCCGAGAACCCACAACATAGGGCCAATTTCCACACTAGGGCCATTATTTGAAGTATTTTGGTAGAGGGCCACTAGATGATACTACATACCACATATGAGAGCTCTAGCCCTTATGGTTTGGGACAAGAAGATTTTTAAAGATTTCCTTCTTTATCTCTATGTGAAATCCAAGAACCCACATCATAGGGCCATTTTCCACACTAGGGCCATTATTTGAAGTATTTTGGTAGAGGGCCACTTGATGATGCTACATGCCACATATGAAAGCTCTAGCCCTTATGGTTTGGGACAAGAAGATTTTTAAAGATTTCCTTCTTTATCTCTATGTGAAATCCGAGAACCCATTACAGAGGGCCAATTTTAAACACCAGGGTCATAATTTGAAGTATTTTGGTAGAGGGTCACTAGATGATGCTACATGCCATATATGAAAGCTCTAGCCCTTACGGTTTGGGACAAGAAGATTTTTAAAGATTTCCTTCTTTATCTCTATGTGAAATCCGAGAACCTACAACATAGGGCCAATTTCCACACTAGGGCCATTATTTGAGGTATATTGGTAGAGGGCCACTAGATGATACTACATGCCATATATGAGAGCTCTAGCCCTTATGGTTTGGGACAAGAAGATTTTTAAAGATTTCCTTCTTTATCTCTAAGTGAAATCCGAGAACCCACAACATAGAGCCATTTTCAACACTAGGGCCATAATTTGAAGTATTTTGGTAGAGGGCCACTAGACGATGCTACATGCCAAATATGAAAGCTCTAGCCCTTACGGTTTGGGACAAGAAGATTTTTACAGATTTCCTTCTTTATCTCTATGTGAAATCCAAGAACCCACATCATAGGGCCATTTTCCACACTAGGGCCATTATTTGAAGTATTTTGGTAGAGGGCCACTAGATGATACTACATGCCATATCTGAGAGCTCTAGCCCTTATGGTTTGGGACAAGAAGATTTTTACAGATTTCCTTCTTTATCTCTATGTGAAATCCGAGAACCCACAACATAGAGCCATTTTCAACACTAGGGCCATAATTTGAAGTATTTTGGTAGAGGGTCACTAGATGATGCTACATGCCAAATATGAAAGCTCTAGCCCTTACGGTTTGGGACAAGAAGATTTTTACAGATTTCCTTCTTTATCTCTATGTGAAATTAGAGAACCCACAACATAGGGCCAATTTCCACACTAGGGCCATTATTTGAAGTATTTTGGTAGAGGGCCACTAGATGATGCTACATGCCATATATGAAAGCTCTAGCCCTTACAGTTAGGAACAAGAAGATTTTTGAAGTTTTTTCTTTTGGTTGCCATGGCAACCAGAGTTCTTCATGGAATTCAAATCTTTGAAGTATTCTGAAAGTGCATCACCTAAGGATCATTTCTGTGAAGTTTCACTGAAATCTGTTGGGCGATTTCAGAGGAGAAGATTTTTTAAGTAATTGTTCACGGACGGACGCACGGACACACGGACGGACGCACGGACAGACGGACGCCGGACAACGATCGATCACAATAGCTCACCCTGAGATAAAATTTGTTTATATTTGTAATCATTAGAAAAAAATATATCTAAGCTTAGTTTTCGTAGGTGAAATATCATTCTGAACTGCCGCAATACAGGATCTTCTAAAAGAAATATTAATATATGAGAGCTCTAGCCCTTATGGTTTGGGACAAGAAGATTTTTAAAGATTTCCTTCTTTATCTCTAAGTGAAATCCGAGAACCCACAACATAGAGCCATTTTCAACACTAGGGCCATAATTTGAAGTATTTTGGTAGAGGGCCACTAGACGATGCTACATGCCAAATATGAAAGCTCTAGCCCTTACGGTTTGGGACAAGAAGATTTTTACAGATTTCCTTCTTTATCTCTATGTGAAATCCAAGAACCCACATCATAGGGCCATTTTCCACACTAGGGCCATTATTTGAAGTATTTTGGTAGAGGGCCACTAGATGATACTACATGCCATATCTGAGAGCTCTAGCCCTTATGGTTTGGGACAAGAAGATTTTTACAGATTTCCTTCTTTATCTCTATGTGAAATCCGAGAACCCACAACATAGAGCCATTTTCAACACTAGGGCCATAATTTGAAGTATTTTGGTAGAGGGTCACTAGATGATGCTACATGCCAAATATGAAAGCTCTAGCCCTTACGGTTTGGGACAAGAAGATTTTTACAGATTTCCTTCTTTATCTCTATGTGAAATTAGAGAACCCACAACATAGGGCCAATTTCCACACTAGGGCCATTATTTGAAGTATTTTGGTAGAGGGCCACTAGATGATGCTACATGCCATATATGAAAGCTCTAGCCCTTACAGTTAGGAACAAGAAGATTTTTGAAGTTTTTTCTTTTGGTTGCCATGGCAACCAGAGTTCTTCATGGAATTCAAATCTTTGAAGTATTCTGAAAGTGCATCACCTAAGGATCATTTCTGTGAAGTTTCACTGAAATCTGTTGGGCGATTTCAGAGGAGAAGATTTTTTAAGTAATTGTTCACGGACGGACGCACGGACACACGGACGGACGCACGGACAGACGGACGCCGGACAACGATCGATCACAATAGCTCACCCTGAGATAAAATTTGTTTATATTTGTAATCATTAGAAAAAAATATATCTAAGCTTAGTTTTCGTAGGTGAAATATCATTCTGAACTGCCGCAATACAGGATCTTCTAAAAGAAATATTAATATATATATAGAATTTTTCCAAAGCTGGTGACCCCCTGTTTTTATCTCATATTTTTGTAGATCAGATGATATACTATCACCAAACAAAGTTTCGTGAAATTCTGATAGTTTTGGAAAAAAAAAAAATGATGAAAATGTGGTGATCGTCTTTAAATGCTAAACATTAAAAAAAAAATACTCGAGATGTGTATGTTCCCCAAAGTAGAAACCAAATGGCCGCAAAACACGATATCTTTCCTTATTTTTTTTTTCGAGGTTTACATGTTATAAAGATTTCTAAAAGCGTTTAAATACCTAATGAAACGTTTAAAAATCTGTCCTTGGCCATGTGTGTCAACAAGATTAATTGCATTTCGCTGCAATACAGACTAAACCGACAAAACACAGAGTCAGTACAGCGCTGTAGCTTTGCGGGGCAGACAGAATGATATATGTGGATTGGTATCGTAATTTGATTTGAAATAAGGCTTGTATCTCAACGACAACAATATCACATGCTTATATTACTTGGATAAGGTACAAAACTTGAAATCTACAGATTCAAACTCTGATTGATTTCGTTTTCAATCGATGGGTGTCAAAACTTTGACCCAACTTTAAAAAGAAAATGAATTAATTTTGTGCATCAAACACTCCTGTTATGTAAAGAATAGCCTTTTTTTTTTTGTGGTAACAAGCCACTATGTTTGTTTTTTCAAACAAGACTTACGGCACTGTATAGGTAAATATATAAGTTTCTTGCCTCTTTTTTTAAATGCACCGCAAAAAGAGCTGACACCAGAGATTGGGCGTTAAAGTTTTAAAACTTTACACACACACACAAAAAAAAATATTTGTTACCCGTTGTATGTCCAACAATATTCGTCTTGGACACTGGAAACTTCCTGATAGTCAGTTCAAAAGCGAAAGTAGTTTAACGGGAAATCCCGTCCTCGGATCATTCGGCAAACTCGCAAACTCGACAATGTGAGTCATCACTTATTCGCACCATAACTTAGTCTTTAGAACTATCCGTCCGGTTCTTTTTCGCACGCTCGGTTGTTATCTTAACTAAGGTTACAAGGTAAACTCTTTACCAAAACACCATTTTTTTTTCACTCCTCCGAACTGAAAGCCTTTGCAAACGACTCAATCGGATCTTTGTCTTTGAAAGGATAGAAAACATTGTGGGATAAGTACATGTTGCTGGCTGCCAGCATTTTCTTCTTTTCCCACAGTGTTTTCAAAAGTCTTCTTCCTCAGATCATTAAAAGTCGGGATTGTAAAGGATTGAATAGATACAAATTATTTTTTTATGCAGCTGCTTTCAGCTCAACTCGATGAAGACTTGGGAATGCCATTACCATTTGTTCTTCTTGTATCCCTTTTGCTTCTGCTATCTTATGGCATGTAACCTACAAACTTTCAGTCTAGAGCCATTAGCAGGAAATAGAGTGAAAAGTAAACAAAGCAGCTGAATGTGCGTTAAAATTTTTATTCAAACAATGTCTGTTTCAGACAAGCTTAAAACAATAGCTAGCAGTTCATTACCACATAGAAATAACAACTCTTCACGTATCTAGTGGTCGATGCGAAAAGCAAGTTATTTTTTTTTATGTTAAGTTCAGTTAAAGTTGTGGCACAGGCCTGTTCAGAACCGAAACTAGAGGTTAAACCCGTAAATTACAAGTTTTGTGCCATGCTTGGACTGTCCATGAGATATAATAATCGTGGGGTATCAATCTTTTGTTTAACATACAAGTTTCCTTTCAAATAATATTACGATATCGGTCGTCTTTAGACATACGAGGGCCCATCAATGACATCGAGAACTAATTCCACTATTCAATTACGCGTTGACGTACTGTCATGAAAATTCGTATGATTAGAGCTCATTCCTTTTCCAATTAACTCATCTAACTCCAATACGATGACGTCAAAAATATATGACGTCATAACAAAAATATGACGTCATATCAAGAGCGTTCGTTTAAAAATAGCGTCTTCCTGTACCAGCGAGCAACGCGTTGTGATAAAGTTTTATGTGTTACTCGGTAAATCTTTTACGGAGATCCGTGTTATTTTTTTTTTTATGTTAAGTTCAGTTAAAGTTGTGGCACAGGCCTGTTCAGAACCGAAACTAGAGGTTAAACCCGTAAATTACAAGTTTTGTGCCATGCTTGGACTGTCCATGAGATATAATAATCGTGGGGTATCAATCTTTTGTTTAACATACAAGTTTCCTTTCAAATAATATTACGATATCGGTCTTCTTTAGACATACGAGGGCCCATCAATAATATCGAGAACTAATTCCACTATTCAATTACGCGTTGACGTAATGTCATGAAAATTCGTATGATTAGAGCTCATTCCTTTTCCAATTAACTCATCTAACTCCAATACGATGACGTCATAACAAAAATATGACGTCATATCAAGAGCGTTCGTTTAAAAATAGCGTCATCCTGTACCAGCGAGCAACGCGTTGTGATAAAGTTTTATGTGTTACTCGGTAAATCTTTTACGGAGATCCGTGATGATTTGCATAAAGTGTATGGAGACTCATGTTTAGCGAATAGTGCTATTTCAAAGTGGATGCGGCGCTTTAAAGACGGTAGAGAATCAACGGAAGATGATAAACATACTGGCAGACCTGTGACTATAACAACTGAGAAGAAAGTTGCTGAAATTCAAGAGTTTATTCTTGAAGATAGAAGAGTAACTGTTGAAACTGTAGCTAGACACTTTGACATTTCGTATGGTACAGCTCAGGACATTATGACCAATAAGCTCGGAATGCACCGCGTTTCAGCAAGATGGGTACCGCGCTTGCTGCTTCCTGATCAAATGGGACAAAGGGTCAAAAGGTGTCATGAATACTGTCAACGTTACAATGACGAGGGCGAAAACTTTCTGAATCGAATAATTACATGTGATGAGACATGGATACACTTTTTTGAGCCGGAAAGTAAACAACAAAGCTCAATGCGGAAGCATCCTTCTTCGCCTTCGCCAACAAAAGCGTTGATTTCCAGGTCTGCCGGTAAGGTAATGGCCATAATTTTTTGTGATATCCAAGGAATTATTTTAAATCACTTTGTTCCTCCAAAAACCACAATTACTGGTAACTATTATGCATCATTAATTAAATCTGATCTGCTACCGGCTATCAAGAGAAAGCGCCCACAACTTATGAGGTTCGGGATTCTGCTGCACCACGATAACGCGCCAAGCCATAGCAGTCGCGTTGTATTAGACACTATTAAGGAACTGGATATAAAAATACTACCACACCCTCCGTACAGCCCAGATTTGGCAATTTGCGATTTCTGGCTATTTCCAAATCTAAAAAATAAGCTACGTGGTGAGAAGTACGAGTCAAGAGAGGAGTTGAGGCGTGCCGTTGACAGATATTTGCGGGATATGTCACGTGACGGCCTGCATCACGTGTTCCGGGCATGGGTCGAACGGTGGGATAAGTGCAAACTGTGCAAGGGACGTTACTTTGAAAAGGAGTAGATGTTGAATGTATGTTGGTTGACGTGTTTTTCTGATATAAGATTAGTTCTCGAAATTATTGATGGGCCCTCGTATGTATTCATTCCATCGAACACTTCGATTGAGGTAGAGTCTGAGATATGGAGGTGTCGCCAAGAAGCGGGGGCGGAGCCGATGTTTTCCAGTTGATATAACATTCTATACAATTTATATACTTTTCATATGTAGAGGAAACGATCTATACACGTTCTATGCTTCATTATCATGAGGTACAATTCATCTACAGTACCCTCTTGATTGAGACCAAATCTATTTTAACCCTTAGGCTGCTAAGGTCGATTCAACGACCTTTTGCAGACAGTGTAGCATGGTCAGACTGCACAGAACGTGTAGTTTGACCATGAATTTACACTGTCTGATTAGAATATATCCCCCAATACCTTTAAAACGGCAAAATTGGTTATTTACTATCAGCTTGAAAGTTTCATTTCACTTATTTATCAGGCTATGGGTTAACCCTTAGAGTGGCAAATAAACCCAACACGGATTTTTAATGTAGAAATAAGACCGAAATAAATGTAATATCAAGGTCGACTTGTGTAGAATATCTAAGTAAAACAGGCAACGTTGCTCAAAGATCAGATTGCAGATTTGGTGCGGTCTTTTTTTTATCTACACTGGCTGAAAAAAAAAAGTTAAGTTGTGGAAGGCGCTTAAAGACTTGAAATTATCCACTCTACTTAATTCAGTGATAAAAGATTGTTGAAATTTGGTTTGATTTGGTCTGACTGCCTCGCTTCAAAGAGGGTCATCCATGGTACTAAGATTCCGAGTTCGATCCGCACTTGCATTGTTGGCCACGTGGAGCAAGGCAGTAGATGGCCTAATAGCCATTTTTTTTTTTGCTCTTTGTTCATATAAACCGCCGTTTTGTCATGGGTGGGGTTGATTTTCAGAATCGATTTTTGAGATCTATTTTTGACAAGGAATGTTCTACAGTGCCCGACGTTATTGAGTAAATTAACGATCGGGCTGTAGCAGACGATAATTTTCTATGACAATAAGATTGGATCCGTTGTGATTCTTCAACAGGATCGATAGTACAGACGACTTCAAAAAAAATTCCCACTCTCTGTTATATGAGCAAGCAATCAAATATCTTTCCTACAAGTGTGAGCGATCATTTACGGGAGAAGGTCAAGTGTTGAAATCTATTTGTAGCTGCGGCGTTCAGGAAGGCGTGACATGAGTAAATTATTCTGTCTCAAGCAGACGACAGTATTGGATTTTCTGTAATAAAAACATTGTGGAAAAAAGAAACTGGTGGACATAAGATAATTCATTCTTCAACAGGGTCGACAGTATACAGACGACTTCAAATACAAGGTGGGAAAAGTCCTACTCTCCGTGGACGGGCAAGCAATCAAATCATTTTTCCTGCAAGCGTGAGCGATCACAGGGGGGAGAAGGTAAATTTTAGAAATCTATTTTTAGCCACGGAGTTCAACAGTGTAAAGTATAGGTAAATACTGATCGTGTCTCGAGCAGACGAATTCTAAGGTAGTTCGATCAGCTATGAAAAAAACATTGTGGAACAATGTATTTGGGAGCAGAGGATAATCTATTCTTCGCTAGGGGTCGGTAGTGGTACTGACGACATTTTTCTACGCTGGAAAAAGGGCTACTCTCTGTAGGACGGGCAAACAGACGGGCCTGTTTCCTTCAACTGTGAGCTTGACGTGAAAATGTTCGAGAAACTCTCGAACTCTCATCCAAGAGGATGGACTTTACCCATCCTGCTTTTGAAGTCGTGTGTACTATCGATCCTGTGAAGAATAAATTATCGTCTGCTCACCCGTCTTTTTTTCCACAATGTCCTTTCACAACGGATCCAATCTTATTGTCAGAGAATATCATCGTCTGCTACAGCCCGATCGTTAATTAACTCGAAGACGTCACTCACTGTAGAACATTCCTTGTCAAAAGTAGATCTCAAAAATCGATTCTAATCAAAGCGTTGAAAACGCTGGTGTGGCATTTGTCAAGGGAGCCAGTGTGTGGAATTAAATACTGTGCTAAATACAGCTAGATTTTTAAGAGATGCTTTCAAACTTCGTAACAGCAAATTATTATAACAAATGTATTGGTTGAATTATCATTTTAATTTTTGAAACCATCAAACTCACCTTATTGATTAAACATTTGATGATATATTTAAGCATAAACATAAACTCCAGTGTACCCCCAGCATTGAATGTTACTTGCATTTTCCTTTTCATTGCATACTATGAAATGAATGTTTCATCACTGTTTTAAATATTATGATGCGTTAAGCGCTTTCTTTTCTAGGTCCTTTGAATAATATTTCTGTATTTTATTAAATTTACATGTTCTTGCCATATTTTCATTATGTATTATTATGGTCAAAAGCATTACTTGTGCTGATTTGCCGAATAAATGAATGAATGAATAATTTGAAAAATAAACAACAGTAACAGTTTCAAAATATTCGCTTGAAAGTCAATCTACTATATAGTCATACAAAACCCGATAGAGAAGGGTGCAATCTTGTGGTACGAACAAGTCAGGGCGAACAATCCTGGGACGAATAAGCCCAGGAACGAACTGGTTTTGGGACGAACAAGCACGATATGTGTATGTCATTACGCCACTATAGAAGGCCATAGCGGATCAAGCTATTTTCGATAAAAAGGAAGTATTTCCACGATCGTCGGCCTAATCCAATTTATTGTAATACGCCATTTTCATTTTCATATCTGAGTGCAATCGAAATACTTATTTTTCTCAGAAAAATTGATTCTAATTGGGTTTACTTCCTTCGGTTTTGCACAAAATACGATACATGATTTTCAAAATGCCGTATTGAACTCATAGTGGCATTGTCTTCGACAATTGCCGCAAAAATTGACTCCACCAAAGACAAAATGGCGGTTTATATAGACAAAGAAAAATATGTATAAGGCCATCTACTCAAGGCTCTGAAGAGCTCTAGCCTAGTAATAATTTAGCTGTTTCCGTGATACAACTAAGATAATTTTGAAAGCGATTCAAACATAACACTTAACGTGCTAAGTAGATGAAATGAAACATTCAAGCCGATAGTAAAGACCCAAATGTTGTTATTTCAAAGTTAGTTTTTGAGGAAAAATATCTCCTTATCGGACAGTGTAGATCCAAGATCAGACTGAACGTTGTGTGCAGTCTGAGCTTGATCTACACTGTACGCAAAGGTTCTTGAGTCGCAGCCTAAGGGTTAATAGGCTACGATACAGACAAAAAATATTTTAATCAAATTTAGATTGCCTATGTGTTTTGCCAGCAGACCATGTCATATACAGCAAATGCACATGAATCATGGTCTGCGAAAAGGCGATTTAATGTACATGTATCTGCTAAAATAATAGACTCATGTCTGGCAGGGCAGTCTCCGCAGGCTGACCAAAGTCGAAACATTTTGCTGATGGTAAATTTTCTGCATGTCAAAGGACCATTCTACCACATGATTCAACTCGTTTTTTTGTTTTTTCATAAACTGGATCTATATTATGCAACGACATGATCTTTATAATGCATCACGAAAATACATCAAACCTGACTTTCCCATATAGAATTGAATAGATCAAGTTTGGGGCTAGAACACCCACGGAGTAAGCACAAGCATGCCCACATAGACTGATCCGACCTGTATACATGTATATTAGCTCTAATGCCCTGTCACACTCATACACAGGTCCAACGCATTCTTAAAACTTGATAAACGTAGGGAGAATGGAATGAAATGCAGGGAAAAAGAGTTTTCAAATTAATGATACGTCTTTACTACGGCCTTGCTAGGATGTCATGGTGTCAAACAAGTCCCTGCTAAGCTTTTGATCAAACACGCAATACGTCCATTGCGTGTTTATTATGTTTCTAGGACCTTCCAGATCGCGACAAGCACTTACTGCGCGTTTTCCACGTTCTCACTGGGCCCTTTATGACCTTTAATGAATGTAATTCCACGATCTCTGCGTTTTCACTTTTTGAGTAGCGAACCCAGTCTATGGGCATCAAGATTGACTTAGAGTCAAACTAAACAAAAAACCCCACAGTTGCCAAATACTGCCACACAGAAAATACTTTTTTCTGTTAGAAATCTTAATTATGTTAAATATGACAATTTCGGCAAAAACCACTAAATCTCTACCACTCCAATTCGAACATGTCGCCTTACAAAGTAATAAACTGAACAAGATGTCATTTATAAGGTACAAGATCTTTGCTTATATGTAAATTAAGTGACTTATGCAAAGCAGAGAAACACTTATTCCTACACCACTGTAACATTATGAATAAATCTATTAACAGATACACCTAGGTAACTTGTAGCAAATCCCAGCTAAATTAACCCTCACTGGACAGGGAACCCTTGTCATTCCTTCAGTCATTCATTATTTAGATCATTGTGTACAGTTTAACTGTTATGTTAAACTGTTATTCTAGTCTTGAATATTAACCCTTTACCAAACAATCCCAAGTTTTAACGACAATGGGGGAAGAATCCCTTTGAAAACATTGTGGGAAAAGGAGAAAATGCTGGTAACCATCATTTTCTCCTTTTTCCACATTATTTTCTGCCCTTTTGGAATCAGGTTTCATCAGTTCAGCCACATTTGATTTATGGTTTTCAACAGCTTTGAATTTGGACGAGTGTAAAATTTTTCGTTTGGTAAACAGAGTTTAATAGGTAACTACACCTTGTGCTATTAGATATTGACTAATTAATTGCATGGTGTTTAACGCCGTTTTCAACATTATTCTAGTGATATTGCGGCGGCCAGAGCACCTATCCATGCTTTCCTGAAGTTTCTTTTACCAGCACTACCGAGACTCAATGACCTTTCGTGGACAGTGTGGATTAGGCTCAGACTGCACAGAGCGTGCAATCTAATCTTGGATCTACACTTTCCAATAAGAGGATATATTTTCTCTAAAATGTAACTTTGAAATAGCAATATTCAGGTGTTTACCGTCGGCTTGAAAGTTTCATTCAACATTTTTTAGCAGGTTAAGGGTCAAACTTAAACTAGATTATAGTTAACCAATAGTACGCATAGCCCCGGCAGCTCAGTCGGTAGCATACAGGAGGTCGCGGGTTCGATCCCTGACTCGGCAAATTTCTTTCCGAGGATTGATGATAGTCATTGCAACAGATTTCTCTCTCGCGTTTCGACCATGGTTATATGGGATTGCAGCCAGTGGCTTGGAAAGAATATTGTGCAGAGTACTGGTAAAAGAAACTCGAAGAAAGCATGGATACGTGCACTGGTCACATCTGAAATAATGTTGAAAACAGGGTTAAACACCTTACAAACAATCAATCAGTCAAATTCGCTAGTCTGTCAGTACTTTCAGTACTTCGATTTTCTCAGTTTTCCTGAAAGAAAAGGGCAGTTCTTCTCGTCCATACCAGGTTTGTATGTGCCAATAAAATACCATGTTAGGTTCATGCTCCGCCGAGTCCTTTCTGCACATTGACTCGAACACGTCTTTGCTAGGGTTTTTTTTTTTGCCCTTATCCTGCTGAAAAAGTGAAATGAAACTTTCTAGCCGGTAGTAAAAGTCACAGTTTTTCTATTTCAAAGGTGTTTTGGGCAGACAGATATCTCCTTTTCGGACAGTGTATATCCAAGATCAGATTGCACGTTTTGTGCGTTCTGTCCGCAAAAGGTCTTTAAGTTGCGCTTAGCATCCTAAGGGTTAAACATGTATAAAAAATCAATACACCCAAATCAGCCAAATGTCTGTATCGGTTTCTACTGCGCTCCGTCTACGCCGTACAAGTTCGTGCTGCGCCGCACCGGTTTTACACTGACCCAGTGGGAACTTGGTCTAATGTGATTGAATCAGCCGCATCAAGTCAAATTTTTAAGCACGGGAGTTGTTATTTTGGGATGCAAGAGGATGTTGGTTCAGTTTCCTAAGCTAGCCAACTAAAATTGCTATTTGTCTCTGGGATGAGACTGATTCTTTGCCAGACAACAAAATGTTTGACTGGTCCAAGAAAGAGAAATTGCAGACGACAAATAAAATGTGGCTCAAAATGATGATATGTGTCTTTTAACCTTTTATCACACGAGAAAATTTTACAAGTGTCCAAATTGAAAGCATTTGCAGACGACAAATTAGATATCGCTCATATGGCGAAATTTTTCTGTAAAAGGACAAAAAACATTGTGGGAAAAGGAGAAAATGCTGGTTACCAGCATTTTCTCCTTTTCCCACAATGTTTTCAGAAGGCCTCTTTTTCAGGGTCGTTAAAAGTCGGGATTGTGTGGTAAAGGGTTAAAGGGTAAAATCATGTGGAAAAGGAGAAAATACTGGTTACCAGCCTAGTATCCTTCTATGTTTTCCATAGCCTTCTTCCTCAGGGTCGTATAAAATACGGGATTGTTTGGTAAGGGCATAAATCGAAGTCCCTTGTGACCTTCGTACATTTTTACCTGGTGTTACCTTCACAAACAGAGTGTTAGTAGTAGATAATGCCAAAACTCGTATATTATATTTTCCGTACTGTGAAACGAATTAACTGAAAGTGAAACAAGTTTTCTGGGAAGAACAAACAGTGTATTACAAAATGAGGTGAGAAGTGAACGATTGGTCCAGCTCAAAATAATAAACACTATTTACACTAAATATTATGGACATGAAAAAATACACATATTCATAGAAATAACTACATGTACAACAATACAAAGGGAATCTCATAAGACAGATAAAAAAAATCTTCATTTCAACAGTCCATGGACCTAAATTCTTATCAAATGATTACATAAATTTCTTTCCATTGCAATATAGCTATATGTATTACAAATTGTCTTTGCCTATACATGTTTGAGATCAGCAAATAGTGCATAATATCGTATACGCTTTACTTTCTAGAATTCCTGACCTAGTTTTCCTGTTAATTCAACAATCAAATCGCCAGAAAACTACATTGTTTCATCTTTAGATATGAAAATAAAGTTTGTTTTAGATTAGCTTTTTTGATTTTTTTATCTAGACGTCATGCACAGTTATCAAAAAAATTATTATTGAATGAATGAATAAGTCTCATTCATGTACATTTCGATATACATGCAACATTATGTTTTCGCATATTATGAACCATAGACCTTCCTTATGAGATGCCGTTATGTGATAAAAAGCATTGGACTCTAGTTGGCTTTTGAGGTAAAATTTATAAAACTTGTCAGGAAAATATCTTATTTAGCTCCAAAAAGGCTTCTTTAAACCATTTTTCAAGGCTGGGTAAATGATTTTTTTGTTTTTTTCTAAACTGCAAGTTTGATAGGTTTGCATCACTGCCGCGCAGAGGGTCATGTTATAAAATTATATCTCAAACGACTATAAACATGTATATCAGAGCTTATATATCACTCGGAGTTCACGTTAAAAAAAAAAACAAGAGGGCCATTATGGCCTTGTATTGCTCCACTGGCTACATACAAAGCATACATACCAAACATTACAATTCTAGGCTGAAAGGTTTCGAACAATAAAACTGATGAAGTTTCTCTATAAGAGCCCATGTGAAAATTGTGACCCAAGGGTGAGTCCATTTTTGACCTATATCAAAGAAAATTGATTGGATAGACAGAATAAGAAAACTGGTGCGGGAAAAGTAAGAAAAAGACACATGAGGAATGGAGAAAAAGTTCCTTTTTCATGGCACAACCATTCCCGTTCAGTGGCATAACCTTCTCCAAACACCGGGGTTGCTTGTGGCACTGGAGTGTGTAACTTTCATTATCAAATTCTAGCTGTAAAATGCACATAAAATTCTTGTATCATTTCGAAAATGTGCGGAAATGATTAGATCGAAAACAGCTATTTGAGATAGGAAAAAATGACATTTTTAAAAATAGTCACAATGAGAATAAAATTGAAAAGTAGCACAACCATGCCCGTTCTGCATTATCCTTGAGCATGGCACTCTATAGCCACGGGCTAACAATTTTTGAAACATAACTAAGATATTGATAACAACAAGTACGTAAGCTTAAGTGCTGTGGAACGCAACATAAAACTCCATTCAAACAAATATCTACAAAGATTTAAAAACTAAAATCTCTAAAAAAATCAGTCTTTACTTTCTCCTAGGATCCATGCAAGTAAGCTAACTTTAATTATGAAATACTGTATTGTCAAACTATTACTAAATAGTTAAGATTTCGTTTAATTAAAGCCGATGTCAGATAGACCTAATGATTAGAAAAAAACCCATAATTTTTAACCAGCCTATTTTGGCCTTATCCTGTTTGATACTTTGGACTTTTGATACTTTGGACTTTTTTGGGGATTGATTGATTGATTGGTGTTTTACTCTCCTTTCAAATCATTTTAGTCATGTCAGGCTGACAGCTCACTTTTTCATGTATATCCCTTGGTTTTACAAGTAGTCCATGCTCTAGGTGTGCCTTGCTTTGCTCACAGATACTCCCATACAAGTAAAATACTATCTCTGGTGAGGATCAAACCCAGCACCTTATGATTGCTAATTCATCACCTTAACTCTTTTATTACTGAATAAATAAATTGCATTTTCTCAAAGGCTAAAAATATATTTCCTCTGCAAGGTCAAGAGACCATTCAGTCATAATCTAGAATATAGCAGATGACATTGTAGATCAGAGATCAGACTGCACGTTCTGTGCAGTCTGATCTTGATCTAAACTGTCCAAACAAGCTTCTGGTGTCGTCTAAGGTATGGAAAGAGTTAAGCACTGAGCCAGCCAAGAAAACTCAAAGCTCTCTGGAGGGTTAACTTAGATCCAACAAATGTTGTACTCTGATTTTGTCTAATTTTGTGTTCTTCGAGATCTGGGAAAAAAAAAAAGAGATGAAAATGCTTCAATGAACTGTTTTATTTTTATATAAATTAAAGGATGCAAAAAATGTGTCCACATACTCCTTCAAACAGGTCCATTGATAAATTAAGGAGGGGAGTATGGTGGCTGATATGAGACTCGAAAATGGTGCCTCTGGCCAACGGGGCATTGCAGTACAAACTTGAAACGCAATAAAGCAGGAAAGCAGCTATATGAGCTCCTTTAATTCATAAAATCAAACAGTTCATAGAAATGTGTTCATCTCTTTGCTTCCAGGGGTAAACAAAGTTTAAAAAAAAAAAAGTTTTGTAAGCATTTGTTGAATCTGGGTCAAAATGGCTTCCTCCAAAGAGTTTTGAGCAAAAAACAGATAACGCTGCTTGCCTTGAGGGTATTGTTGATATTCATATTATTTCTTGTATTGATCAATACAAATGTGTTTTGCTTGTATAATAAGAAAATATACAATTATATCTTTGTATACTACAACTTATAGAATAAACGTTGGTCGCCGTCAGCCATCTTGCATTTTGTCGGCCATATTGGATCAAGATTGTTCTTAAAAATCAAAAAAAAAAAAAAATGAAGAAGGGCATATCTATTTTTCTACTTAACAGTATCAGTGTTCTCTTCCTTGTGTAAATGTTAAATTAGTCATGCAAATATGAATATAATGCTATTGATAGTATGAACGCATACATGCAATGAAACCTTGAATTTCAGCACATGAGTTGTAGCCCCTGTCAAAAACATCTGCACCACTTCCCATCTTGTCAACAACCATAAATCAAAGCTAGAGGGTCTACAGTATGAAAATATATCACCAGAATTTATACAGATCACCGGTTAAATAAACTTTTCTTTTAACCCTCTTTTTCAGCATGGACACCTTGACTATAAAGTTTTAATAGGAGTTAAAAACTCATTTTCTAAACCACTTTCCCTTTTATTCAATAAGTCATCACGAGAAGGTAACTTCTCTCAGTCACGGAAATCTGCCCTGGTTCTGCCCCTTTTCAAAAAAGGCGATAAAAACTTTTCAAGTAATTACCGCCCTTCATCTTCACTTAGTTGCTTAGGTAAATTGATGGAGAGATGCATATACAAACTTAATGTGTCCAATTTCTTTATCAGTAACAGTAACAACTTAATATGTTCAAATCAATCGGTTTTTTTTTTTAACTTGTCATTCTACAGTTACCACTTAATTTCACTTTACCATCAACTCGTTCAGTCCTTTGATAATGAAACTCAAACCATGTTCCATTTTTTTTTTGTGATATTTCTAAACTTTTGATAGAGTTTGGCACAAAGGCTACTATTTAAACTGGAGCAGAATGGTATATGTGGACAGCTGCTTAATTGGATTGAAACTTATTTATCTAATAGACATCAGCATGCGTTCATTGGAAGCCCTTGCAAACTCAACACTCCTCTCATAATAAATACAACACTTATATATTTTTTGAACCGTTGACCGACTGTCGACCATTTAATAAACCGCCTTTTTACAACCACTCTAAAATGACATTAAAATACAGCGTACTAACGCGATGGTTTCTTCTAAATACAACATGACAAGCGCCATGAACAATGTACCAACAGCCTGGTACTCTCAAATGCAATATGGCAAGCGCCATGACGAAAAGTGAACGTCTCGCCAGCAATTCTCAAGGCAGCTACGCCATGAATCACGACGTTGTGGTCTTCTTAAACACAATATGCCACGACGAGAACTGCCACCTCGCCAGCAATTCTAAAGGCAGTCACGCCTTGACTCACGACGCTCTGAGCGCCAAACACAGTATTTGGTATTAAATTGTAAACATAACATGCTACATGAACTGAACAAAAAAAAATAATAATAATAAAAAGTACGTCTAGTCGCCGTCGGTTCCAACTCTGAATTGAAGAACCCTCGCACGAGCGTTATACTCGTCGAACTGGTCCCCGTTGTAGATATACATGTACATATTACAACTGGCACATGCTATTGTGTCGTTGCTTTCCATTGGGCCACATTTATATCACAGAATGGCCAATCAGAGAAGCTTACAGATTTCCAGTTTGGCTGTATAGGTAAGACTGTGGTTATTTACTTTGGAAATCAGCAAGTTACCCTTTTGATTTTTAATGATACGCCTTTAGATGTTACTGTCTCTCATAAACACCTAGGTTTGACTTTCAGCGACGACTGTAAATGGCACAAACACATAGATAATATTATTCTATCAGCATCAAAGTACTTAGGAATTATGCGAAAGCTAAAATTACTGTTAGACGTAAGACACTTAATCAGATATATCTTTCTTTCCTTAGACCAGTTCTTGAATACGCATCTGTTGTTTGGGACAACTGTACTCTCTATGAAAAGGACAAATTAGAAAACATCCATATTGAAGCTGGAAGAATGTTACTGGGCTTACGCAATCAACCAGTCTGTATAATTTTTTGCATGAACTAGGTTGGCTAACATTATCAGATAGACGTAAATATCAAAAGCTTGTTCTCGCTTACGAAATCACACATAATATGGTTTCGAATATTCAAGTTCACTTTTTCCACAAAACGATGGCAGCTCTGTCAATTATAATTTGCGAAACAATGATGATTTCATGTAACTTCCATGCCGAAATACTTTGTTCGAAAACTCGTGTGTCCCTTCTTTAATCTCCCTCTGGAATAATCTTCCTCTGAACTTGAGACATATAACTACAGTTTCATCCTTTAAACGAGAAATATCTTGCTATATCTTTTAAACTAATATTGTTCCGTCATACTTTTCCTATGGAACCCAATATCTTTCGGTGATTCGTGCAAGAATACGAAATAATTGTAGTGACTTGAAAAACGATCTCTTTCTTAATCATACCTCAGATGAAAATCACCGTTCCTGTTGTGACGAATGTGAAGATGTTGAACATTATTTCTTGAAATGTTCACATACCAACCTGAGCGTCATCAACTAATGTCTTAAGACATCGTTATCCCTTGAGCTGCCATTTTTTATTACGTGGAAATACAGAATTACCTGTAGAAGCAAATATTCTAATTTTTGATACTGTACAAAAGTACATAGCTGCAACAGGGCGCTTCAGTTAGTTAACTGACAATATACTGTCTTTGTCTGTTTGAGTAAAAATTAATCAGTTATCCCCCCCCTCTCTCTCTCTCTCTCTCATATGCTCAATATCTATGCGTCTAACCTTATCTGTGCTTTCTTGGATTTAACAAATATTTGTTCTCCATTTTTTTTTAGATATATTTTTTTCTGCCATGTTGTAAGACATGTTTATTTTTAATGACCAATGGGGAGAGACGTAATCTAAGTTTTTGAAATTGTGGCTTAACCCATCTGCCGCCTTTCTGGTTTGCGATTTTGAACTTTATATGTATACATGCAAAGTATGCAAAGTATGGCAATAAAATGAGCCATGCTCTGTGAAAAAGGGGCTTAATGCATCTGCGAAAAGTATCGATCCAGGTCAGCCTGCGCAGTCCGCGCAGGCAGACCTGGGCCGAAACTTTTCACTATTAATTTTTCGTCTGATTAAGTCGACTTTTAAAAAGGTATCTTTTTATGGATCCATAATTATTGGATGACTTGCCTTGTATAATGCATAACGGAGATGTCTTAAGCCCTTTTTTCCAGAGCACGGCTCGAATGCGAGGGTCAGTCAATAAAAAGTGAGACTGGTCTAATATCTCTCTAATTACTAAAATTTTGCATGTAGGTGGCAACATCATTATACAGTCTAATTTTGGCCCCAAACGTGTTGACGTCATCACGTCAACGTCATGACGTCATGTACAATAACAACTGTACTAGCACTATGGCCAGGGTTACTGCTGACGAACAGCAGGCTTACATTAAAATTGAATTTTTGAAAGGCAGTACAAGCATCGAAATTTTTAATACTTTGCAAACTGTATTTGGCAGCCAAGCATTATCACGTGCAGCAGTTTTTAGGTGGGTTGCTGCCTCGAAGGACGGCAGAAATGAAGTAGAATAGAAGGCTAGTCCTGGTAGACTGACAGAAGCAACACATTCTGATCATATTGCAATAGTGAGAGAAATAGGCCTACTTGAAAAAGGCGGGAGATTTTCATGTGATGAAATAGCCAGAAAAATTGGTATTAGCAATGTCTAAGTTTATACAAGTTTGACAACAAAGCTAAATACGAGACGTGTCGCTGACAGATGGGTACCACATGCACTTTCTGGTGAGCAAAAATAGGCTCGGGTAGATATAGCTAAGTGTCTGTACAAAAGGTATGAAAACGAAGTTTAAAACTTCATTAACAGAATTATAGAATAAATGAGACCTGAATTAGAAGTTTGAACCAGAACTCCAGCGACAATCATCAGAATGGCACCCTGCAGCCTCTCTAAGGCCCATTAGGTTCAGCCGAAAGCAGGAAAATTTGATGATGGTGGTTTTTGCATATAATAATCGTGGTATTTTAAAAGCTAACTGTGTTCCGGGGGGGGGGGGGGGGCAAACTGTTAACAAAGAATATTAGAGAACTTTTCCGATAAAATATCTGAGACTTGTTGTGCGAAAAAAGCGACCAGAGCTTCTTGAAGTGACACAACTGATTCTTCATGACAACGCTGCATGCCATAAGGCCGAGAGGTTGACGTCACTTTTGGCGTCATAAGGCTGGGACGTTCTGCCTCATCCTGCTTAGTCACCGGACATGAGTCCACCGGGCTTTGATCTATTTCCCAAATTAACAGAACCACTCAGGGGAATAAGATTTTATGACTTAGAAGACCTTGAAAAGGAGGTGGCCAGCCAAATTAGGGTCATTAACTCTGGTTGCCTAGCAACTGGTGTCAGGGACCTTGCTCAGAGGTGGTCCAAGGTAATTCAGCAATTGGGATGCTACATGTACATTGAAGGAATGAAGAAAGGTAAGCATCGTATGTTAAATAGTTCGGCTGAAAATTATTCAGTCTCACTTTTTATTGACTGACCCTTTGTTCGTTAAACAAAGTGTTTCTCGCGCTATTTTCAACGTGCCAAAATCGCACCGGTGTGACACCTTTAAAAAAAATACGTCACCAGTTTGATATAAAGGGTGGTTTCTTTGAGAAAAAATGTTAAAGAAAAAGTCAGGCTAAGGCAATGGGACCATCGGTTTTTTTGTTTGTTTGTTTGTTTTCAGTGAGGTTTGATAGAAGTGAATATTTTACCCCCTTTTCTTTTAATGTCATCGCTTAAAACCAATCAAATCAAAACCGGTCACGTGACAACTACTCCGTGAGGCTAGAGCACGGATTTAATGAATGGCACAGGTTGTGCAAGGACAATGGCAGCTTGCCCAACTTTGGAAATACGAGGTAAGTTTTGTATTTATTTGCAGTCTTTTAGAGTTTTTAATTAATGTTGATAGATCTAAGAGCGTGGTTGATTGATAGGTCAAAATTGCTTGTGTATTCTCCTGGAATTGTCTGACTCGAGCGTATAATTCATGCCTCCCAAGGAATGTCGTCTTTCCCGCCCTCCGGTTTTCTCATGAATTTTAAGCAATGTAAAAGTTGCCCTAAATTTCTTATTATTTTATCGTATTATTGCTGTGACAAAAAAAGTTAATTTTGTGTTATCATTCATTGAAAAAATAAAATGTAAAAAAAACCCGGAGTGAACAAGGTTCTTGCGAAAATCCCGGGCATTGACCTAGTTACGATAAATATTCCATTTGGGTGATGATAAGGCTAAAGGCCCTTTAGCTGCCAAATGTAAACATTAAGGATGGTAAAAGGTATTTGAATTATACCATTGAAAAGAATGTATTTGTGATTGCTGCTGTTTGTTCGTTTGACCTGTGTTACTCCCACTACATGCGTATTAAGGTAGCCGATGCACACAGTTAATGTGAGATCTCCGATCTGGATTATTTAACCCTTTACCACACAATTCCGAGTTCTAACGAATCTCATGGAGAAGGCTTTTGAAAACGTTGTGAGAGAAGTAGAAAATACTCTTATACAGCATTCATTCCTTTTTCCATGATGTTTTCTACCCTACGAAGCACAAACATCAATTTTTGGGCCATATATTGTCATCTGCAAATGCTTTGACTTTGGAAAAAACAAAATTTTGTTGTTTGATAGAGGTAAACTTTATAACCTCGGTAAGCATTCAGGCGTCATTTGAGTACTATAAAAAGAAGGTATAAAACAGTTGGTTAGAAAAATGCATGCGACAAATTAAACATTTTCACTTTTTCTTTAGCAAAACAGTACGGCACTGTGCATGTAACGGTATGTTCAACGATTGGTTTGATTTGGGATTATGATTTTAATGAATTGAACATCATTCTTTTATTGCAGGATTATAAACTCATAAAATTGAACCTATTTAGGCCTTATCCGACTTGACAGAAAATCTACCAGTAATTATCGGTACGAAAAAATCAGAAAAAATTTTGACTGCCGGTAAATTTAATAGTCGTATGTTTTCGCTAAATTCTTTTTCATGGCTAGGCAGGACTCAGGTCAATGCTTAAAGTACAGGTCGACTTATGAACGAGCCCAAGCAAAATCCTTCCAAAATTCCTCCAAAACACCCCCTCGACTTATGACTGAGGTCGACTTATGACCGAAGCAATAATTTTAAGGTGATGGAAATGCTCTGTAGATATACCAAACAATCCCTGTTTTAGGAGCCCAAGAAGGAACACTTAAGATCGTAAAGGAGAAGAAACAGATCTAACCAAGTCTTTTGAGAAGTTTTCTCATTTTCCCCAAATGTTTTATTACCATGAAACACAAATGTGTTGGGTTTTTAGACATAATCAATCCATAAAGTTATTGCTGGGCATTGTCACGATTTTTCATGCCATTCTGACAAAAGAAAAAAGATGTCATATACCAAAAGTTCACAATTTCCTTGTACAACCACCGTACTAGATAGAAATAAATCACACAGAAGCGGTGAAAAAAGGAACTGTTTATGGGTTTAGGAAGAGACTGAGTCGTAGATTAATTTGAAAACATTGTGGGAATAGAAGCACTTTTCCAAGTAAAGTGTTTGTTCCTTTTCTAATTGTATTCAAAGATCTAGTATGAATTAATGTTAAAGTCAGAGATTTTTTTTGACAAATCTGTCAAAAATGGCCTGCAAAACATTCAGGCAAGTGCAGTACTTGCTTTGAGGGACTAATTTTATGTATTTTTCACAATGTTTTCTTAACACTGAGGACAGAATGACTGGTTTCTGATGTTTCTGATATTTTCACATTTGACTATTTATCAAACAATCCTGTGTTTTCACAACCTTGAGGATAAAGGTGTTGAAAATATTGTGGGAGACTGAGAAAATGCAGGTAACCAGCATTCTCCTTTTTCAACAATGCTGGCTACCCTTTCAATGACAAATTCCATCATTTTGCCACGTCAGTTAGTGCTATCTGCAGACACCCTCAAGTTGGACAATTTTAAGATTTAACCCTAGAAAAACAAAGCACATGTTTGATTTTGCAGACAGTGTAGATTAACTCTTTACCAAACAACAAATTTTACACTTAACCAAACTGAAAACATTGGCAGGCAACAGATTTGATGCAGGTCAGAAGGTGATTTCCGTCTTTTAACCCTTTACGATACAATCCCGACTCTTTACGACCCTGAAAGAGAAGGCTTTTGAAAACATTGAGGGAAAAATGAGAAAGTGCTGGTAACCAGCAATTTTTCCTTTTCCCACAATGTTTTCTACTCTATCAAAGACTGAAGCCATTATTTGAGCTACATCTAGTTTGATGTCAGCAAATGCATTCAATTTAGACAGGTCTATGATTTTGTTGTGTGGTAAAGGGTTACCAGTAACAGTGTTCTGCCGAGGCCGTGTATTTGCGATTTTCTCGCTAAAAAATTCAAAATGTCGCAGAAAAAATCGGTAAAAGGCGATTCCTGTCGCATACGAAAAATCGGGGAATCAGCCACGTAACTATTACAATTTAGCGTTTTACATGGGCGCCGAAGGTGCATATATACAAAATGAAATTTGATTGGACGCACACCGAAAACAACAACCAAGTATTGATCGTGTACTTTACTGTCATGACGTAGTATCTTATGCAATCTCAGCCGGAAAATGGTTTCGTCGCTACGGCGAAAAAGCCAGGTACTATCCTAAACTTCCATGGTCACTTAAAGCATACCAACAATCAGAGCTCAAAGTCCAATATTGTTCTGGTGCCCATTACCCCTCCCACTCAATCAACATCGTTGGAAGATAGTAAAAAATACCTGTACGACAGTTCTTTAAAAGAACATTATGGGTTGTAAAATGTGTTGAAAAAACCCCAAAAGTATGCATTTACTAAAAAAAAAAAAGTAACTTCAGGACAACTTTCTCATATGCACAACGTGATCAGCCGTCATGGCCGAGTCTTTTCGGGGAATTTTAAGAAAACTGTACGGTTGGGAAAGTCTCAATGAGAAATAATTAGCTGTGTTAGTTGCATTTAAACCATCATTTTGGCTGGTGAAAGAGAACACAGCAATTTACAAGTCTGGGGAACTAATTTCAATTTCTTATTTTTAAACCATTTTAATGCATACTAGGTTCTGTCCCCGAATTTTTAAAAATGTCTCAAAATTTTTTGGATGAGTGAGACATTTGTCTCTACTTTTTAAAATCCTCGGCAGAACACTGCAGTAAGTGGATGAAAAAGTAGAAAAAGGAGAAAACGTTTTCAACAGTTCTCGTCCCAAGACTTGTCAAAAGACAGGATTGTGTAGTAAAGGGTAAAGGTCAGCGGACATAAACCTTGCAATCTGATCTTGGGTGTAGGCTGTCTTGAGGGCTCTTAACCAAAATGTTCCTCTGTGTGTGTGTGTGTGTGTGTGTGTGTTAATAAACTTGGGAAAGAAAGCTTTTGAAAAAATTCTGTGTAAAGATTTGTTTGTCTGAATGGTGTTTAATACTCCTGTCACACCGAAATTATTCTCTTTACGTTCCAAAAATTGTCAAACGGCCTATCCCAACTGCAACCTGTTTTACAAATCTTTAGGACAAAGTAAGACATTGTAAGAACTAGTTCAGTGTAACAGGGGCTTTAAGCATAATTAGGCCCGAATAACACATCCTACCCTGACTGCAACCCATTTTACGATTTTGTTAGGATGGGGTAAGATGTTCTAAGAAGTAGTTGATGTGACAGAGGATTAAAGCCATTTTCAGCATTACTTGAGTTTTATTGCGGCACTCAGTGTACTTATTCATGATCTCCTGGAGTCTCTTGGCTTATTTGTAAAGCTAGGAATCAGTGTCTTTTAATTCAAAGGCATATCCCATCATTTGAACCTCATTTAATTTTTTTGTCTGCAAACACTTTAACACTTAAATTATGTACTTGGATGATGAGTCCACTTAACCCATCGTCAGTAATCAACTAGATATATCCTGTTACCAGCTAGATAAAAGCAACAGAAAATATACTTGTATTATATGGATCACATACATAATACATTAGAAAACATTGCAGAGTATGGAGAATTTAGTTATTTGGGCATTTTTTTCTTTTTGCTACAATGCTCTCAAACATGATGTGCTGCAAAATGAGACAAAAAAAAAGTTGACTGCAGGAAATTGTGAGCAGGGTTTTCCTTGACCCCCTGTTTCTTTGAATTTGGACCCTCAAATTTTCCAGATGACCCCCAAAATTTATATCTGTGCCTTCAGTTATTCATATGAAGGGGGTCAAATGACCCCCTTAACAGAAAGTCCAGGAAAACCTGTTATCATATAACTCAGGTTTTGCGAATCAGACACTGATGTTTTGTAAGTCTTGTAGTTGTGACAGATGATATCTTTTCCATTTCAGGATGGTTTGAGGTACTCCCCACAGGTTATTACTGGTACTCAACTGAATATTTTAGAACTTTTTACTGTTGATTTTAAGAATGGCTAATTACTTTGAAGAGAAGCTTGATGGATCAACCCATACTGGAATTTGAGGTAACTCTGCAAATTGATCTCAAAAAGTGCTTGTTTTTAGCTCGCCTGATCACAAAGTGCTCAAGGTGATCTTTTGTGTTCATGCTGTGTCCAGTGTCCGTTGTGCATTGCCTGTTGTGCCGTCATCAACATTTACCCTGTGAGCACTCTAGAGGCCACATTTTCCGGCAGATCTTTATGAAACTTGGTCAAAATGTTTGCTTTAAAAAATTTTGGACAAGTTTGAAATTGAGTTGTGTAGGGTCAAAAAGTAGGTCACTGGGTCAAATCTTAGAAAAACTTTGTATGCCCTTTAGGGGCCACATTTTCAGACTGATACTCTTGAAACTTGGTCAGAATGTTTGTCTTGATAAAATACAAGTTTGAAATTGGGTCATGTTGGTTCAAAAAGTAGGCCACTGGGCCAAATCTTAGAAAAACTGTGTGAACTGTAGAGGACACATTTTTAGCCAGACTCTCATGAAACTTTTTATAAGAATGTTTGTTTTGATAAAAGCTTGGGCAACTCTGAAATTGGGTCATGTTGGGTCAAAAAGTAGGTTACCGTGCAAAAATCATAGAAAAACATTTTGTGCACTCAAGAGGCCCTATTTTCAGCCTGAAACTCATGAAACTTGGTCAAAATGTTTGTCTGGATAAAATCTCGGACAAGTTTGAAATTGGGTCATGTCAGGTCAAAAAGTAGGTCACCGGACCAAATCTTAGAAAAACCTTGCGTGCACTGTAGAGGCCACTTTTTTAGCCAAAATAAAAACTCAAAAGTTTGTTCAAGTCGGTCAGAAAGTTGGTCACTTACATTTATGTGTTTTACATCACCACCACCAAGATCTCTACATCAAGCCTAGATAACCTTACTTGGGTGAGTGCTTTAGTGCCAATGGCACTCTTGTACATTTCATAACTTCCTGAAACTGTGCAATGTTCTTTTAAGTTTTTGTTCCCTGTAGACCTTTTGCATCTTGTAGCAAACCCACTGAAACTTTTTACCACACAATCCCAACTTTTAATGACCCTGAGCAGAGTTCTGCCGAGGATGCAGCATTGCAGGATTGGGGCTTGAAAACTACAGATGGTGGGTTGAAAGCATGTCCAGCCTGTCAAAAATACCCCATGGTGGCCGTGCTTAACCCTTTACTGCACAATGCGGCCTTTTGACGCCCTGAGAAAGAAGCCTTTTGAAAACATTGTGGGAAAAGGAGAAAATGCTGGTAACCAGCATTTTCTCCTTTTCCCACAATGTTTTCTATCCTATCTAAGAAAAGTTGCACCATTTGAGCCACATTGAAATTGTCGTCTGCAAATGCTTTCAGTTTGGAAAAGGCTAAAATTTTGTTGTGTGGTAAAGGGTCAAGAAATTATGCAGGGCGAATGGAAGAATAGATGGTGGTTTCTGCTAAATCTATTTTATTATCTTAATAAAAAAAGATGTCTGAAACCATTCTGTTGTTTGTATTGGTGATTTTCATCGGATAAGCTTCTTCTGTAACAGGAATGCCCCTAATTTTGACCAACAAATATCTTGGTTGCAAGGTTGTGTCATCTGTTTTGGAGTATGCTCTGCATTTAATTTAGTCCTCACAATGGCTAAAAAGAAGTCGATGAAAAAACTATCTCCATCCTCAGTTATTTTGGCCAGTCTCTGTCAAAAAAGGCCACATCAGATACCCAGATGGAGTCTACCAATTGGCCGAATACAGACTTGGATCATGCAGACTCGGAAACCTCCCCCCCCCCCCGCAAAAACTTCTTCGTCCTATAAGAAATGTTTTCAAAATAAATGGCTCTCGGATTGACTGACTTGGCCCCATGTAGCTTTAAGATGGCCCCCACTTCTTAAGCTGGGGTGGGCCAGTGGCCCCTCAAGCTGAAAAGGGAAAAGGAGAAAATGCTAGTAACCAGTATTTTTCTTTTCCCCCACAATGTTTTGAAACATTTCATGTTTTGAGTCACATTCAATTTGTTTTCTGGAAATGGTTTCAACTTGGACAAATTTAGAATTTTCTCGTTTCGTGAAGAGTTTTAAGCACTGTGGTAATATTACCTTTTATGACATGATGTTTTTTTAAAAGCTTTCACCCTGAAAACAGAAGATTGTTTGTTGGTGCATTTGCTGATTAATTCTTTACATGACGGCATTATTTTAGACTTGTACAAGTTGAAAGCACTTACAGACGACTAACTAAATCTAGATAAAATAATTTGAATTTTCATTGAAAGGATAGAAAGCGTTGTGAAAAATTAGAAAATGCTGGTTACCATTTTCTGCTTTTCTTCACAATGTTTTCAATAGACTTCTTTTCCAGGGTTGTTTAAACATGTGATTGTTTGGTATAGGGTAAAATTCTCAAAGGGTTTACAAAAGCTGGGTACATTTTCCTTGATTTTTCTTTTGATCTGTTTTCCTTAATTTTGCTCTAACTGAGCAACAAATCATTGAAATAAGATTTATACATGTTGGTCATTTCAGTTTTTTGATGGTTACAAGTGTTCAGAGACCTGTCAATGAGAGAGAAGTAATTGCTGCTGTTAAACCTGATTGTTGATGGTGATTCTCCACCTCAGTTTGAATGACTTTGTTCAAAATCTACCAGAAAGAACAGAAACTTGATGTACTGTGAAGGTTATAAGCCCAACTGATATAGATCTGCAGGTATTTTCTTTCTACCTATATACATGTATCAGTTCACATGGTCATAGTCAGACGACAAATTAAATGTGACTCAGTCTGAATTATTTTTCTTTGTACAGTAGAAAATATTGTGGATATTATCCTTTTCCCAATATGGTGTCATAAGTGGGTTCAGCACACACTTGTACTCTGTGTCATCTGCTGACAACTATTTCTATAACTCTTTATCAGACTCAGTATTGAAAAAATTTGCAGAAGACAAAACAAATGTGGCTCAAATGTTTGTCCATGTAAGGAAAGAAACCATTCAGCCGAAAAGCTGTAACCATCATTGTTTCTTCCCTTTTCAAAAGCCTTCTTCCTCAAGGTGGCAAAACCAATGCAATTGTAATATGAGCCATGCTCTAGCAATTTCCCAGACATACCAGGCGAGTCGGCATATAATTATGGATTCCTAAAATTCAACCAAATCATGAAATATATAGGATCTGATGTAAGTTGGCATTTGAGATAAAATTTTATTAAACGATGTCTAGAAAAATGTTATCAAGTAAGCCTCTGGTAAGCTTGATAACATTTTTAGATGAGTTTAATAAAATTTTACCTCAAAAGCCAACAAAAAATGTCAGATTCTTTTTATCACATAACATTATTTCGCAAAAGATAGATTAGAAGATGCAAAACCATCTTTGCACACACTGTAATTTCCATATAAAAAATCACCTCTCTGAAATACATACAAAATGACATCACAAATGACATCACACAATTCTGCTATCAAACGTTCATGAGATAGGAATATTCATAATGGTATATTACATTGAAATCATGGGAGGTTATGTGATAAAGACAGGGCCTTTGACATACTGAAAGTTTACCTATACCAAAAAGTTTTGACCTATGGCAGTATGATCAGGCTAACATGGGTTGATACTTTTTGCATTTTGCAAGTGCATTAAACCTGCATTTCACAGAGCATGAATCACAGTCTTTTATCTAGCTTTGTTTGTAAGGAGGCCCATTGGGCCCACAGACATTGAAATAGGGGGCCATATTGGAAAATGGGACCACACACAAAACATATTCTATTACTGATATGTTAATCTTATTATTTAACAAGTGTTGCCTTTCTGTTTAACAAGTGTATTCTCATGAATACATTTATCTAAGAATACTATGCTAATAAAACTGCAACACAGCAGAAAATATCACTGTTAATCGATACAACCTTATTTCCGCCATTAATTTAAATCTAAAAAGTGATAAAATATGTCTGTCGGTGGTAGAATTTCAAAATTCTGACATCCCATCACAGAGAGATTTAACTTTCCTGTCAATCACTCAAACTATACTATGACGAAAAAGAAACTCAGGGTAACCTTTCAAGGTAGTTTAGAGGTGTATAACTTGATTGAGAATTCTAAATTATGATTTTATGTTTACCACTGATCAGTTTTGAATATTTTGACGAAATTTCATTTCAGTGTGACCAAAAAGAAATGAGAAAATGGCTTCTTATTGACAGTACCCCCTCCTGAGTGAAAAAAAGTAGTGACTGACTGCATATGGAGACTCAAAACTTGTTCAATATCTTGTATGGCCTCCTCGAGCATTTGTCGCAGCTATGACTCTCCTATGCATGGAGTTTATTAGCCGGTTAACTGTTGCCATGGGAATGTTTTCCCACTCTTCTAATAGAGCATGCCTCAGCTGGGCCAGATTTGTTGGAGGGTTCTGGCGTCTCCTGACTCTTCTGTCCAGTTCGTCCCAGAGGTGCTCAATAGGGGATAAATCAGGGCTGTAGGCTGGCCAATCAAGGGGCTGGATATTCTGGTTTGCGAGAAAATTTTGACAAATGCGGGCAACATGCAGCCTAGCGTTATCATGTTGGAATGTGAGGTTATGCCTCTGTAACAATGGCACTGCAACAGGGAAGAGTATTTCATCTCTGTACCGCATGGCGGTTAGGTTACCGTCAATCACAATTAACTGAGACTTCAACCCATGAGAAATCCCTCCCCATACCATGACCGATCCTCCACAAAACCTATCGTTCTCAAGAACGCAAGCGTCAGTATAGCGTTCCCCATGACGTCGGTATACTTGACGTCGACCATCAGAACGATACAGAGTGAACCGGGACTCATCAGTAAAGAGAACCCGTCTCCACTGCCTCATTGAGAAATTTTGTGGAGAATGTGCCGCTAACCATGCCCTACGACATGCGCGATGTGGACTGGTAAGTGGCAAACCAATGTAAGGGCGTCGGGCTTGCAGACCGCAGACACGTAGCCGGTTCCGTACAGTGTCAGCATGAATATGGTAACCATGATTGCCTAGTGTATTATTAGCGGTTTCATTGGCTGTACGGTGGCGATTGCGCAAGTGGGCTAGGCGGATAGTCCTGTCCTGACGTGGCGTCATAAGGCGTGGACGTCCCGTTCGCGGTCGGTCTTCGAGCCTTCCCATCTCTCGCATGCGTCTGACAAGGCGTTCTATAGTCGAGATATGCACATTGAACTGTGCAGCAACCTGTTGTTGGGTTCGACCCTCCAACAGTAGTGCTATAGCTTGCCCCCTCTGAACTACGGTTAAGCGTACCATACTTCGTAGATGTTGAAAGCAGTTCAAAACTCAGAAAATCAATGTGACAACTTCAAAAGCATCTCATTGACTAAATTTGACAATTGAATATCTCGTCCTCAAAATTGTGCACGGGTATTTTGCTTTTTCACAATTACCCCGCTTACGGTTAACTTTTACGAGGTTCATTAATTTTAGCCATCTGATATTGCAGGCATGTACAGATATTTGGACCTGACCGAATTTCATCCATTTAGGTCAAGCAATATTATTTTATTTGCTTAGTTTAGGTACCCTGCGTTTCTTTTTCGTCCAAGTATAGTTTATTTTCTTGTCATAAACTAACCATCTTTGATCCAATTGTCAGTGAGACATTTTGGTTGAAACTCGCGTTACTATGGGGTTTCATTTTTGTCACTTGAATTAGGGGTAGGGACTGGCCCGATTGTGCTTTCCGAAGTAATACTTTCTACAGGTTTTGCCTTTTCACACCATTGATACTTCCAAAATACTCAGAAAATTGCTTCACTGCTATCTTGATGATTAGCAGAAGCTCAAGGAATGTAACTTTGATACATGTTGTACCTCCCGTAACAGTTCGATACGAAGATTGATAACAGGCTACCAGTTTGTTAACCATAACATCCGTCGAGTTACGGAAAATTTCTTGCTAGCAAGCTCAGTATTGTGTTTATTGACCATAAAAAGCAGAAACAGATGAAAAGGACCATTATTTGCTGAATCTTTCTTTTTAGCTCACCTGAGCACGAAGTGCTCGAGGTGAGCTATTGTGATAGGTCAATGTCCGTCGTCCATCTGTCCGTCCGTCTGTCCGTCCGTTCACAATTACAAAAAAAATCTTCGCCTCCTAAACTAACAATCAGATTTTAATCAAACTTCACAGAAATGATCCTTAGGTCATGCTCTTTCAAAATACTTCAAAGAATTGAAATCAGTGAAGAACTCTGGTTGCCATGGCAACAGAATGAAAAAACTTAAAAAATCTTCTTCTCCAAAACCGTAAGGCCTGGAGCGTTCATATTTGGTATGTAGTATTGTCTAATTGCCCTCTACCAAATTGCTTCAAATTATGGCCCTAGTGTGGAAATTGGCCCTATGTTGTGGGTTCTCGGATTTCATATAGAGATAAAGAAGGAAATCTTTAAAAATCTTCTTGTCCCAAACCGTAAGGGCTAGAGCTTTCATATATGGCATGTAGCATCATCTAGTGACCCTCTACCAAAATACTTCAAATTATGGCCGTGGTGTTAAAAATTGGCCCTACGTTGTGGGTTCTCGGATTTTACATAGAGATAAAGAAGGAAATCTTTAAAAATCTTCTTGTCCCAAACCGTAAGGGCTAGAGCTTTCATATTTGGCATGTAGCATCATCTAGTGACCCTCTACCAAAATACTTCAAATTATGGCCCTAGTGTTGAAAATGGCCCTATGTTGTGGGTTCTCGGAGTTCACATAGAGATAAAGAAGGAAATCTTTAAAAATCTTCTTGTCCCTAACTGTAAGGGCTAGAGCTCTCATATATGGCATGTAGTATCATCTAGTGGCCCTCTACCAAAACACTTCAAATTATGGCCCTAGTGTGGAAATTGGCCCTATGTTGTGGGTTCTCAGATTTCACATAGAGATAAAGAAGGAAATCTTTAAAATTCTTCTTGTCCCAAACCGTAAGGGCTAGAGCTTTCATATATGGCATGTAGCATCATCTAGTGACCCTCTACCAAAATACTTCAAATTATGGCCGTGGTGTTAAAAATTGGCCCTATGTTGTGGGTTCTCGGATTTCACATAGAGATAAAGAAGGAAATCTTTAAAAATCTTCTTGTCCCAAACCGTAAGGGCTAGAGCTTTCATATTTGGCATGTAGCATCATCTAGTGGCCCTCTACCAACACTCTTCAAATTATGGCCCTGGGGTGAAAATTAGCCATATTTTGTTACTCTTGGATTTCACATAGAGATAAAGAGGGAAATCTTATGACAGCTGAGTTGCATTTCAGGTGAGTGATTTAGGACCATCATGGTCCTCTTGTATGATTGATTGTGCCCGAGGTTGGTTGAAAATTGCGCCATCTGGAACTTCAGGGGGCCTAGGGTGCAATGGCGGGCTCTGGATTGAACACTGTGAATCATATACGTTTTCTTGTCCTTTACAGTAGGGACAATTTTGAAATACACAATGTTTTTATGGATAGTGTAGATTACTAGCAGACTGCACAGAATATTGGGTTTTATCTTTGGTCCTTGGAACTTGGCACTGAAAGGGTACAAAACATTGTTGAAAAGAAGGAAATCCTGGTTACCAGCAGTTTCTCCTTTTCCCACAATGTTTTCATAAGGCTTCACCCTCAGGGTTGTTCAATTTCGAAAGTGTGTGGTGAAGGGTTCATGTGTAATGTATTTTACCAGGCCTGTTGTCATATAAAATGGATCTTATCATGTCTAAAACAGTGAGCTAGAATGGTCCTCTGACATGCAGAAAATATGCCAATAGCAAAAAGTTTCGACCCAGGTTAGTGTACACAAATTAGGCAGGATGACATGGGTTGATACTTCTTGCAGATGCATTACCTCTTTACCAAACAAGAAGATTTTAGAATTGTCCAAATTTAAAGTCTTTGCAGACGACAAATTCACTGTGTATCAAATAATGAACTTTGTCTTTGAAAGGACAGAGAAAACAAGAAAAGAAATAAGTAGTGGTTACCATCATGTTCTTCTTTTCCCCCAATGTTTTCTAAGTTGGGGTCTTTAAAACTTGGAATGTTGTCATTAATGATTATACCCTCTTTTCACAAAGCATGGCTCACACGTTTTGTTTTTGTCTGTTTTTGTGCAGGATCCACAAACCTACAGGATGAACCGGACCACAAGTCATGCTAGTTTTTTCAGACCTGACTACACCAGTCGAAGTATTTTGGTCAGGGGAATAGTTACAAGAGGCTACAGTAAACCAATACAAGGTAGAGCCATTATTTACATGAACAACTAATAGAAGCTTTTGCAGACAACATGTAATCAAGAATACACCATGAAGTTTGATTTCAGACCTACACTGTCCGCAGTATTCTTTCTAAACCATGACCAAATAGAATTGGAATCTTCTCAAAAAAAAAAAAAATGATGTTTTAGTAGAATTGAATTTTACTTCACCAGTTCAACCCTTTACCACACCATGTTTAATTTTCATTTAAAAGACCAGGGGCCCGTTTCACTAAAGTGCGTACGCACGAAATTTCCGTAAGTTTTCACGTACGCAAGCGTCCAGTTTGAAAACCCGTTTCACTAAACTCCGTAACTTTATGCTTTACGTAAATTTTAGCGTAATTTTACGCCAGCTCAACCCTTTGCGTAAATCTCGATAACCTAGCGTAAGTGTCATGGCCGCCGTATTTGCTGCACTCGATGTGTTGCCTAATCGTCGCCGCGTTTTTAAAGAAAGGAAAGATCTACTGGAAACTTTAGAAGAAAACGAGATTTTGGAGAGGTATCGCATTGGTTCCAATGGCATACGATTCTTGGAAGGTCTGATAAGTTATGAGTGTGATCCCAGATGTAACAGAAGTCGTGCCTTGAGTACACGAACGAAAGTAAGCCTACTGCTGATTTTAATCAAAGTTAAACCGCGATTGTAACGTTATCAAATTTTGTCCAGTACAGACTGTTAGTTGAAATCTGCCTAAAAAGCTACTGGATTTACAGACAATTCGTTATTGCGGTCATATTAATGAGTTATTTATATCGGATCCGCTGGTAAACTTAGTGGCCAATATTGAGTGTTCCCCCCAACCCCTCCCCCGCCAAAAAAAATGGCGACGTGATCGGAAAAGATTCAGAGTTAATCTTACGTTTACCGTGCAATCCCAACTAAAAATTATGCCTCGGATGATTTGTCTGGGTATCGATAGTAACATATCACCGCGTGACACCATGGATACTTATGTAAACAGAATACCGGCGCGTAGTACGAAATGGCTACACACGACAGGAATATTGACACCCGATATGAAAAATCTCCTCGTACATCTTCTTTGATATAGGTACAGTCGGTGCCAAATATGCAAATCAATCAGAAAATGTTGAAGAACGATTTCCATCTTTTAAAGCATTTACTGACCTCAACTAGCGATGAAAATACGTGTTAAACTTAAAGTGGAAGGTAGAAGATAACCGAGTTGAGGACTGATAGATGAAATTTGAAAATCAGATTGCAAAAGATACTACACAAGACACAGTCGATGATTTAATCTGTCAGTTTGAAGAAGAAGAAAAAAAAAAACTTGTTAGCCTGATCAGTTTAGAGACCGTTGTTTTATGATATCTACCGTTTCTAGAGTAGATCTAAATCTTCTGCAAAGATTGTGGTTTTGTCGTGGGATATAAATTTGACAGTCATTGCAAAGGGGGAGATTTTTTTTTTTTTTTTTCTTCATATTTCATCATTTATTTTGGATATAGAATGTCAAATTCCTGTGATAGAAATCAAGATTGTGATAAGAAAGAGCAAGAAAGTTTGTGTTTGGAGAAAGAATGACAGAAATGTTTGCTACAGTGAGCGGGTCAGTACATGGCGATTTTGAACTACAATCATCAATATTGATTAGGGGTTATGTTTTGGGGCTGTTTATTCTTAAGCCTTTCCCAAACAAACCCTGATTTTATGACCCTGAGGAATAAGCCTTTTGAAAACGTTGTGGGAAAAGGAGGAAATGATGGTAACCATCATTTTCACCTTTTCCGACTATGTTTTCTACCCAGTCAAAAAAATTTAATTTTATTTCTATACTTACTTTGAATTTGTCGTCTGCAGCTGCATTTCACTTTGGAAGGGTCTAAAAGTGGTCATTTTGGAAAGCGTTAATTGGAGTGTGTTGACTAGTCACAAGCAACAGAAGTGCGAAGAGGGATAAGTATATTCAGACCCTTTAAAATTACTTTTTACCAGTTACAGCTAGACATTTTGGAACAGAACAGGGGAATTTTGCAAAGTGAATGCACCATACCGTGTGTTCAGAGCCTCAAATACCTGACAGAAAATACTTTCAGTCTTCTTAATAGACCCTTGCAAAGCAAAAGTTTTGACATAATTGAATGATATATTTGAAAAACTTGCTAGAAAAAAAGTTAAACAACATTTAATTTCAAAACAACCTTACAAATATTATATGTGAAAGCAGGACCTCACAACTGTAGACCACACTGAAGAGCTTTAAAACAATATTTCAAAACACAGTTCTAAAAACCAAAAGGCGATTTGAATCTAAACATTTGTGTATTTCTTTCCATTTTTTATATTTTCATCATTAAATTTGAATGGTAATCCAGAGAACATCATGAAATAAATTTGATGTTGGGAAACCAATTTTGGCCACTGAGTGTACCTTAATTGCTGTCCTGCCAATGTACAGTAGTGTAGATAGATAAGCTAGGAATTATTTTTTGTGCATAGATCTATTTTGAGATTGGCTGACTCATCTAGAATATAAACAACAACATGTATCTGAACATGAAAAATGTAAATCAAATTGATTTATTGATTATATCTTATAGAGGTTTTCAATTTTTACAGTTGCTTATTACACTTGAGATATCTGGCCAAAGGAGATTTCTTTAGTGAAATTGCTGACCTGCATGGTGTGAGCAGGAGTTCGGTATGCCGAAGTATAAAGCAGGTAGATATACTTTCCTGTTGATTGTTGAATAAAAACATTTGTTTTCATATTGGTGGTAACAAAGTGACATAACTAACATTTGTTCTAAAGATCTAATTCTGTTGACATGAAACATTAGAAAACGAACATTAATTTTTAGATTGGCCAAATGTGTGAATAAAAATAAACTCTACCATACAACAGAATTTTACAACTAGAATTTTATACTTAAATAACACATTTTAAGTTTTCTGTGACAATTTTTTGGTTACAGACAAGTTTGGTAAACTTGCTACATGCAGAGTTGACTGATTGGAGGTTTCGGTAATGAGGTAATTATTCAGTGTTAATGCACCTTGACAATTTTCACATTCAAAACTTGGCTTCCATTTCCTTATGTTATTGAAAAATAAAAATAGTCCTTATAGCTCGAAAGCAGTTTTACCTGAACTATATTTGATGCCCAAAAATTATTAGTAAAATGATGAACAAGTCAGTTAGACAATGCATGTGCAAACTGTCACAGTGCAAATAACAGTCTGCTTTGTTACTGATACTTCAAATTGTTTGATGTATAAAAAAAATATCATTTATTGTAACTTTATTGTTTTAATGTCTGTTTTGCAATCAAAATTAAGTCAGTAAATCATTCTAGAAAAGAACATTGAAAGACTAAATCTGTGATCTTTGATAGCTTATTTACTGAATATGCCAAATTATTCCCTTATAGTACAAGTATTCTTGACAAGTAAGAGTTGGAATATTGTCAATATATATGTTTTCAAAAGCATGGATAAACATCTGGAAGAACCTCAGTCAAACAAATACTCTTTTTTCCATTTTTATTTAAGGTTGTATCATCAATAGATAAAAATTTAGAGAACATCAAGTTTCCTACTACAGTGCAGGATGTTGCACAAACCAAGCTTGGTTTTTACCAACTTTCACGAGTGCCTAATGTAATTGGTGCTGTGGATGGAACACAAATCCAGATTATGGCTCCATCAAAAGATGAGAACATCTATATTTGTAGGAAAGGGTACCATTCAATAAATGTACAGGCAATAGTGGATAGTAAACTAAGGTGGTGTATTTCAGTATCCCTTTTTTACCCACATGTATTTGATTATGATGAATTATTTATATTTGCCAGTCTCTCAATTATGTGATGAATTTAAGTTAGGGGCAAGGTATGAAATAGACATACTGTATATAATCCAAATACTAAACACATGTACTTCTATATTAGTTTGAATAGCTCATTACCAAACAACAAAATTTTAGGCTTGTCCAATTCAAAAGCAGTTGCAGATGACAAAATAGAAGTGACTAAAAATTTGATATTTGTTTTGTGAAGGGTAGAAAACATTGTGGGAAAAGGAAAAAAATGCTGGTTACCAGCATTTTCTCCTTTTCCCACAATGTTTTCAAAAGCCTTCTTTCTCAGGGGCATTAAAAGTAGGGGTTGTGTGGTAATGGGTTAAACTTCTGTAGATCACTCAAAGTTTAAATTGCCCTTGTCTTGAGCATTCTGTTCTAGATCTTCATTGTGGGCCAAAACTTGTGTTAAGGGCTAACCACTTAATTGTTAGAATTAAGAACAAAATGTGACTAACATGGATTTTTCATGATAATATTTTTACCTTTGTCTTTGTTTTTCTTTTTACATAAGTAGTGAGTGATCTATCTCAGTTTTTGTCATCTCTATTAGGCATGTAGGAAGGCTGATTATAATTGTGTTGAAATACATTAGAGTCATGCTCTGTAAAAAGGGAGGGGGTGGGTTATTTTGCAAAAAGTATCATTTTATGTCAGGGTACACAGTCCACATAGGCTGACCTTGGTCAGACCTTCTTGCAATGTGTAAATTTTCTACATGTCCTAGGACCATTCTACCATATAGTTCAGTTTGTTGTCAAACAAAATGGATTTATGGATCCATATTTATGTGATACCTTACTTAGATAATGCATCAAGAAGATGCATCAAATATTATTTAGCATGGCTCATTTACAGGAACTATGCAAAAATCTTTTGTTTTAACCTTTTACCACATAATTCCCACTTTTAATGACCCTAAGAGAGCAGCCACAGGAACATTTTGTTGAAAAAGGAGAAATTGCTGGTAACCAGCATTTTCTTCTTTTCCAACATTGTTTTCGATCTTCCTTATACGAAATTCAATTTTTCAACCACTTTTGCCATCTGCTTAAACTTTCAATCATGTGGTTTGGTAAAACCTAGCGCATTTTGGGTATTCCCTAGATGCTCGACCAATAGCTTTCTTTTTCTTGAAAACTATGGACGTTAGTTGTTAGCAAATGAATTAATGATTTTATAATCCCATGAGTATTAAGGCTTTTCAAAACTGTGATAATGTTGTATTTTAGCAATTTTCAAAGGCACTCATCATCCCTTATGTAATATCATTGTGTCTTAATATTCAAAAGAATTTATAGCCATGCCCTTTCGCTGTACACCCCCATGAGAGTCATGTACATAAATGGATTTTTTTTTTATTTGTCTAGATTTACCAACATTAATGCTCGGTGGCCAGGATCGACACATGACTCTGCAGTTTTTGACAGCTGTAGTGTCAAACAGTGGCTCGAGGAAGTGAAGCCTGGTTGGCTTTTAGGAGATTCTGGATATCCCCTTTGTCCATATCTGATGACACCAATAGTAATGAATTTCTTTTCTTTTTTTTAGCAATTATCTGAAATTTCATACATGTAGGGCAAAAGATGTAATGTTATGAGCCCAGTAACATTACATGGTGTCAGAAGTAAAAAAATGACATTGGACTAATATTTGCTAACTTTTATTGTTAAAAAATTGTTAAAATGGAAGGCATTAAACCACCATTTATGAACTGGAACGATTCTAATCTACCAGAACAACTGGAAAAATTCATCAGACATTGTGAACTAATTTTTACTGGACCACTTAGTGAAAAAGAAGAACATGAAAAAGTATCATATTTTTTATTATGGATTGGAGACGAAGGTCGTGACATTAGGCACACATGGACGGACATTAGTGATGATGAAAACAAGTTATTGGAAACATTCTATACAAGATTTCGAAATTATGTGAGACCGACGTTAAACCCAGTATTTGCAAGATATCAGTTTTACAATGAAACTCAGAAAGATGAAACAGTGGACTCTTTTGTTACACGCCTAAAATTGAAGGCAAAGGATTGCAATTTCACTGACGAAAATGAAATGATTAGAGACAGAATCGTATTTGGGACAAACTCGAACAAAATTAGAGAAAAATTAATCGAAAAAGGTGAAGCATTGACACTTCCAATGGCTATTCAGATTTGTCAAAATTTTGAATACGCAAAAGAACAAATGAAATTAATGGCCAAGGAGGAGGTCCATGCCATAAAACAATCAAAACATCGAAGGAAAAAGACGAAACAATCTGGAGCCACAGGACAGTCTCATTCCGACAGAGCTGAAGAACAATCGAAACAGAACAGACAGACTTGTTCCAGATGTGGATACTTACATGAACATAAACAATGTCCGGCCAAAGGACAAAAATGCAGAAAATGTGGGAAACTAGACCATTTTAAAAAAATGTGTAGGACTAAGTGTGTGAGTGAAGTGAATATGGAAGAAAATGATACTGATTTTGAGGCTGATATGGTAAGTACATCTTTTCATTCTAATGACCAAGCTTTTGCCACAATCTTAGTTGGTCAGAACGAAATGCCTATCACCTTCAAGATAGACACTGGTAGCCAAGTAAACATTCTTCCGGAAGATCAATTCAAATTTTTGAAGGTAAAAACCAAACTGAAAACTCCAAAAGGCACACTATTGTCCTACACAGGGGATCTTTTGAAAGTAAAAGGCATGCTGCAATTGCCCATCCAGTACAAAGGTAAATCCTTGACTGAAATGTTCTACATTGTTGATACGAAATCAACAGCACTGCTATCTTTGAAGTCATCTGTCGATCTTGAATTGATCAAATTAGTATATTCAGTCGATAATGAAACCATTTCCATAGACATGACGGACCAAAAAACTGAATTTCTTGACGAATTCAAAGATGTTTTTCATGGAATAGGTTTAATGAAGGGAAAAGTTAAACTGCATTTGAAGCCAGACTGTATACCAGTAGTAAATCCCCCGAGAAGAGTGCCTGTTGCACTAAAAGAAAAATTACAACAGGAACTAGAACGTATGGAAAAACATGGCATCATTGCAAAGGTTACGAAACCTACAAGTTGGGTAAACAATATAGTGATTGTTGAAAAGCCCAAGACAAAACAGTTGCGCATTTGCTTAGACCCGAAAGCTCTAAACAATGCAATTCGTAGACCTCATTATCCTATGAGAACTTTTGAAGAAGTTACGGCACAATTAGCCAATGCCAAGTACTTCACAGTTCTTGATGCCACTAGCGGTTACTGGAGTGTACAATTAGACGAACATTCTTCGTACTATACTACATTTAACACACCATTTGGTCGTTGGAGATTTAAGCGACTAGCATTTGGTTTAAATTGTTCCCAAGACATATTTCAACAAAAGTTAGACCAAGCTTTTGAGGGATTACCTGGCGTTACTGGAATAGTAGACGACCTAGTAATCTGGGGTAGAACAAAAGATGAACATGACCAAAACTTGCGACAAGTACTGAAAAGAACAAGACAAAAAGGAATTAAATTCAATCCTGAAAAATGTGTCATTTGTACGACACAAGTTTCATACTTTGGACACATCTTGTCAGATCAAGGTATAAAACCAGACCCGAAAAAAATTTCTGCTATTTCAGAAATGGACGCTCCCAAAAACAGAGCAGAGCTTGAGACATATTTAGGAATGGTGACATACATGACAAAATTTGCGCCTAATCTTGCATCAGTCACAAATCCTTTAAGAGAACTCTTGAAGAAAGATGTAGAATTTGAATGGAATGAACCACAAGAAAATGCATTCCAAGAAGTAAAAACAATTTTGTGTTCAGCACCGGTTCTTGCATTCTTTGATCCAAATGAACCAATCACAATTCAGTGTGACGCGTCGAAAAATGGGTTAGGAAGCGTTCTTTTGCAAAAAGGTAAACCAGTTGTTTATGCTTCAAAAAGCCTAACACCAGCCGAAACAAATTATGCCCAAATAGAAAAAGAAATGCTTGCTATTCTATTTTCATGCAGACGTTTTCATCAATACATTTATGGAAAAAAGGTCACAGTTGAGTCTGATCACAAACCATTGAGTTCAATTATGAAAAAATCTCTGTGCAATGCTACTCCAAGGCTACAAAGGATGTTGCTTGAATTGCAGAAATATGACTTAGATGTACACTATGTACCAGGAAAAGACATACCTGTAGGAGATCTGTTATCTCGAAAGTATCTACAAGATACAAGCCCCGAATCATCGGAGAGTATAGATTTGCATATCCATACTGTATTGTCTACTATAGCTATTAGTGACAGAAAACTTGAGCAAGTTAGACGTATGACAAGCAATGACCCTCAGTGTCAAACTCTGACAAAAGTTATTCTGAGTGGATGGCCTGAGATGAGATCAGACTGCCCTTCCAATATACTTGAGTTTTGGAACCATAGGGATGAGCTATCAATATCGGAAAATATCATTTTTCGTGGCCAGAAAATTGTTATTCCGAGGGAACTGAGAAAAGAAATGTTGGAAATTCTACATACTGGTCACATGGGTGTAGAAAAATGTTTAAGTAGGGCAAAAGATGTAATGTTATGAGCCCAGTAACATTACAACTGATGAGTTAGACTTTTAATTTTGGTATAATTAAGCGCAAGCTTTACTACAACACGTGAATTAATTATATAGTTTTAAAGACTTTTTTTTTTCCATGACTTTATTGCCTCTAATCATTAAAGTTCATAAAGTATGTCGAGGCCAAATGCAGTTATGTGCATAAGCTAGTAAGCTTCTAAATTGGCCCATTCGTGCGTCGTTTTCCCAGTTTAATTATCATCTTTGTAATAAAAGACTTTTTTTTTTCATGACTTTATTGCCTCTAATCATTGAAAGGTATTCTTTTGCTAAAATTGTCATCAAAAGGTGATCAGGATTATAAAGCAAGTTTCAGGATTTGGAACCTGGGTTTGATCCTCATTTGAAGTATTTGATTTTTTTGGATGGAATTGTCCTTAGGCAAGATACTGCATAGCCCAATCCAACTACTAGTAAAAACTGGGAAAGTCATTAAAAAAGCCAGCTATTACTGTGTTAGGACTGAAATAATTTTGAAAGCAACAGTCATATCGAGGCAACTGCTCATATATTCATATATTTTCTCATTTCCACCAGTACCGGGCCAGAGCTCTTGCCCAAGGACACTTCCATTAAAAACCCAGGAGATCTAGTAAGGCTTGAACCAGGTGCATCCAGATCACTAGTCCTTCACTTTACCACTGAGCCTTACAGGTCCCATGAATATAAGAAGTATTCTACCCTGACAGTTACAATATTCTGTATCTTTCTCATTGTTTCAATAAATTTACCAATATTTTCTTAAAGCTGAATCCACAAAATGACAAAGAAACAAGATTCAACGTTTTGCATTCAAGAGCTAGAGTTTGTGTTGAGAGGGCTTTTGGGATCTTAAAAGAAAGGTTTCGGTAAGTAGAGCGACGAAGGACTTTTCCAAATACAATGTTCTTACATAAAAATTATCAGAGACCTTTACCAGCTGAAATAATTGTTCATGTTCTATAAGTATCCATAGTATATAATGATAATTCTAACATGACACGCGAATTTGGCTCTATAAACACAGTGTAAGGAAAGCTTGGTAAAATCTGCGACAATACATGTAGAGTGATGTCATTCTGTATCTGTCAATCAATGAGTGAGTTATTAAATGGAACATAATCTTCATCTGTGTTTTTACTCTAAGTTTGAACTTGTTTTCCTTTCATTAAGAATTTGTCACGTTAGAATCGAAATAATCTTCTTTCTATCGTGGTATATTGTTCAATAAACCACGTTGTGAGTTATGAGGCACAATGAATAAACCACTCGAGCTATCTCCCTTGTAGATTATTTATTGCGCCTCATAACTCACAACTGTGGTTTATTGAACTATATACCATGATAGAAAGAAGATTATTTCTTAAATAATGCATAGGTGTTATTGCATGGATTTTTGAGACATACATGTATATATGTGGACGTCTGTTTGCCAAAAAATTTTGTCACATCTCTGATTATGTTTATGTTGGAACCCAAATCATGTTATCAAAAGCAGTTGTATAGAGTCTTTGAGTAAGGCACTGATAAACCTAAGACTAACATAAGCACCAATTAAAAAAAGTAAACCCTTCAATAAGTGAGCTATTGTGATGTAACAGAAAATACCATTGAAATCAGCAGAATATGAGCTAACTTCTACATGATTGGATTGTACAAAGTGTTGAATTTATTCCACAGGTCTTGTGCCATGGCTGTATGTTTAAGTTTTTGTGCATGAACCTTGTCATGTCCCTATGTCTGTCATGCATTCCTGTGTGCATAAACTTTTATTTCAAACAACTCCTCCTCTGAAACTACCCATTCAGTTTTGATGATACTTCACAGAAATGATCCTTTACAGAATTTTTTGAAAGAATTTGATTTCTTCAAAACCTCTGGTTGACATGGCAACAAAACTGAAAAATATTGAAAACCTTTGAAAATCTTGTCTGAAACTGTGAGGCCAAGGGCTACCAGATTTGGCATGTAGCTTTATATAGTTGACCTCTACCAAATAAAAGCCCTGGAGTCAAAATTAACTCCGCAGGGGGGTCACAAGCTGTATATGAGTTTACAGAGGGAAAACTTTCTTCTTCTACCAAACCATAAGGCCTAGGGCTATAAAATTTGGCATGTACCTTTATCTGGTACATCTTTAAAGGGTGCCCAAATTATAGGCCTAGGGTCAAAATTGGTTCCACCCCAAGGGTCACACGTTTTACATGGACTTTCATAGTGAGAACTTTAACATTTGTTCTTGTAACTAACCATAAGACCTAAGGCTTAACTTTCTCATGGGCCTAATGTTTTACAGGGCCTTTTATTGAGCACATTTTAAAAATCTTTTTGTTTGAGACCACTCACTCTAGACCTGTTTTATTTCGTATGGGCCTGTATCTTGTGGACCTCCACTGGTCAATTAATCATGGCTTTTACTTGGGTCATAACTTTCTCATACAATTTTACAGAAGGAAATTTTGTGTGTCTTCTAGTTTAAATCCAAATGGTCTATTAATGTAATATTTGGCTTGTATTGTTTTTGACTTATTAACCAGTGGAGTGATACAGGGCCATCATGGCCCCTCTTGTTTTAGATAATGCAAGTAGGGATGGACTTCTATTTTTGTTGTAAATCAATATTGAAACAGAAGACAATTTCATAGTGAAAAGTCAAAAGTGATTCTGTTACAAGGTAGAAAACTTTTGAATTCCATACCTATGACAAGCTACATTCCTGCTGATTCAGCCTTAGAATTGAAAGTTATGGGTCTTCCCATATATTGACTAAAAATGATACATATAATGGATAAGAATGTGTAAATAAAAAGGGTATTGCATGCATTTTTATTTGTATTCACTTTTGGATTATCATTTCAGGTGCCTCCACAAAAGTGGAGGGTGTTTACCTTTTACACCTGCAAAATGCATGCAGATTGTTAGTGTTTGTGCCAAGCTGCATAATTTATGTATGGAATTAAACTTGCCATTGGATGTTGACGAGGGGGAAAATGCAAACAACAACAACAACGATGATGATGATGATAATGAAGCTTTTAATAGGCCAAATAACAGAACAGCAGTGGAAATCAGACAGTCCCTTGTGGATATGTTATGACTTTTTTTTTTATGCTAATGCTCCCAAAAACGTAAACATCCAGTTGCCCTTTTGTCCATGGGTCATCTTTCTGCCCATTTATCACTTTTTTTTCCAGAACTTATCTCTGGCATTATCTCTTTACCAAATGACAGATTTTAAAACTAGTCCAAATTGAAACCATTTGCAGACAATAAAATAAATTTGTCTAAAAAAATTTTAATTTGTTTTAGGACAGGTAGAAAGCCATGTAGACAAGGAAAAAAAATTCTGGTTAACAGCATTTTCTCTTTTTCCCACAGTGTTTTCAAAAGCCTTCTCTATCCAGAGTTATTGAAACTTGTGTTTGTGTGGTAAAGAACCATGAATAAAACATGACATTTTGGTAGAGGGTAATGAGAAGAAGGGCAGAGCGCAAGAACTGTACTATATTTAGGTATGGAATACAGTATTTTTGTGACGAAATGCTACATATATACCAAAACACAAGCATGTTCATTTAACGTTTAAGTATTTTAGGAAAAAGCCACAAAAATGCCAAAACTCAGTCAGTCTTCACTCACAAATAATTCAATACTTCATTAACCCTTTACCAAACAATTCCTACTTTTTACGACCCTGATAGAAGCCTTTTGAAAACACTATGGAAAAAGGAGAAAATGCTGGTAACCAGCATTTTCTCCTTTTCCCACAATGTTTTCTACCCTGCTGAAAACAAATTTCAATTTTTGAGTCACATTCATATTGTTGTCTGCAAGTGCTTTTAATTTTTTCTAAAATCGTGTCGTTTGGTAAAGAGTTAATAAACACAAAAAATTGTCTTGTACAAACTTCAACAACAATAAGTAATGTAATTCATTTGTTAAAAAAAATTTAACATGAATACTACAACAACTGGTGTATGCCCTTATGTCTTGTGATTTGAGAGGTGTTTGATTTTTATTCAAAATATTTTATCCCATTCATCAAGACAATTGTTAATAATTCTTTACCATACAACAAACTTTTAGCCTTATCAAAATTTACAGCATTTGCAGTGGAAGCAATACATGTTGATAAAAACAGTAAAATTTGTCTTTGTCTATCACTGTGTAGAAAACACTGTGGAAAAATGAGAAAATACTAGTTACCAGCATTTTCCCTTTTTTCCACAATATTTTCAATAGCCATCAGTCAAACTAAGCTTTGTGTGTTAAAGAGTTAAGCCCATCAAATCCTCATAGAATTTTGTGGATTCATTTTGATCAAGCCTATAATGAGCAATCAAACCCATTGATCAATATAGCATATTAAGCAGGCATGATGAATTGGACAAATGGAGAAAAACTGAAGTGAGGACAAATGGAGAAAAAGTGAAGTGAACTTTCGCAGAACCAGTAGTTTGGAATCAAACCAAATTTGAGAGGGTTTTAGAACTTTGTAAGAAAGAATCCCTGCAGATGTCAAGAAATGTGACCAATGATATGGACTAGCTGTGTTGAATATGCAAGACTATGTCATCTAATGGCTGCTTTTCTTAAACTTAAAAGATGTATTTTGTTCATTTTCTTCATTTTAATAGAGTTCAATTCATGATGACACAAGTGATCTGTGTAAAATTCATGAGAACTAAACTGCTGCTAAAACCTTGTTAACAAGAGATGTATATTTCTAACATTGGTACTTTTCCTTTACTGATAGTTCGATTGCTTTTTAAAATCAATAGGCTTCAAACTACTGATAAAATAAAGCAACTGTGTAGGTTGCATGAAAATTGCACCACAAATGTGGACCATATTGTGTACACAAGAAATGAAAAATTTAAACTTAAAATAGCTACCTTTCTATAAATGACTGGCAGGTGTTTTTCATTAACAAAACTGTTCACTTGAAGCTATTGGTGATTTAAACAAACTTGGCAACTTTCATGAAAATCTGACCACCAATAAAGACACAAGCAGTATGAATTTTCAACAAGATAATTAGTTATCCCTTACTAATTGTCAGATTCTTATCAAAATAAATAGGGATATACACATAATCTTCAAGTAGAAATCTGACCACAAATTCTGACCTTATCATGTCAACAAATGTATATTTTCACCTTGAAAAGGCTACTTTTCCCATATTAATTGTCATGTTAATTGTCAGATGATGGAAACTACAGCATGACTTAAGCTCTGCTGGTCTTCAGCCACTAGAGCTAAAAAACAAAATCATTGGTATTTTTATATGGACTATTGAACTTCCTAAAGTATTTTAACCCTTTCCCAGACGACAAAATTTTAGATTGGTCCAAATTGAAAGCACTTGCAGATGACAAAATAAACGTAACTCCAATATTGAACTTTGTTTCCGGCAGGGTAGAAAACATCATGGGAGAAGGAGAAAATGCTGTTACCAGCATTTTCTCCTTTTCTCACAATATTTTCAAAAGGCTTCTATCTCAGGGTCGTAAAAACCAGGGATTGTTTGGTAAAGAATTCACAATTTACAAAGTTTCTGGGAATTCCAGATGGTCAATAGTGAATAAGTTATTGTACTTGAGCCATTTTTCCTTTTGCAGGCAATGTATTTCATTATTTTTTAACAGTTACTAAATCTTAAACTCATCCATAATGTTAGTGATGGCAGACAACAAATTAAATTTGGCTAAAATGATAGGATTCATCTTGAAATGGTAGATAAACAGAAAAGATAGTGCTAGTGACAAGCTATTTCTAGACTTTAAAAAGCATTTACAAAAGTATTTCATAGGGGTTTTTTACACGGTATTTGTCTAGCTGTTATTTCTCCTTTTTCAACAATGTTTTCTATGCATTAAAAGACTACTCTAATTATTTGAGTCACATTTAATTGTTATCTGCCAATTGATTTGGAAATTAGATAAGTAGAACCAAAATTATACTAGTGCTCAAGAATTTGTTCATGTTCCTTCATTATTTATAGGGAAACCTGATAGAAAAGACTTAAATAACACTTTAATTTCTCTCAAGTGTTCAGCATTTTTCCGTTCAGTATCCAAGAGTTCCTGAAACATTCTATTCTTTTCTCTTTTAAGCTCTATTTGCTCTCTTTGTAATTCCAGCAGCTCATCATGGTATCTTGTCTGGAGGACTGTTGGAAAAGAAATAAAATATCATTTCATTATTAACATTTTTTTCATTAGGTATTTAGAAACTTGAAAATAGTTACCTAGAGGATTTTACACATAAAATTATAAAGTTTATTCTAATATGACATGTGAAATTGAACCTAAAACCACAGCACAATGAAAGCCTGTTTAAATCTACGTTACTCTTTGTAGAGTGACATCATTCTACATGGAGTGCAACACACGAAAAGGTGCATTGTGACATTTGCGTAAAGTGTTGTCCCGGATTAGCCTGCGCGGATTGCGCAGGCTAATCCAAGACGGTACTTTACGACTACATTAGATTTTGTGCTACAGTAGACTTTCGCAAAACAGAAAATAACATAATATCAGAAAGTGTCGTTTCGGATTAGCCTGAACGGACTGCACACACTGATCCGAGACAACCCTTTACGTAAATGTCCCAATGCCCCTTTTCACGTGTTGCAAGCCATATAGAGTGAAGTCATTCTGCCTCATAACTGACAACTGTGGATTGTTGAACGATAAACCACAATCGAAAGAAGATTATTTCTTAAACAATCTAGTGTTGCCAAAACCCTTATAATAAACTGATTGGGTATATTAAACTGAAAAGCCAACAAATGTTAATGGAGTTTCCTGGATGAGAATTGGTGAAGCCATCATGACAAACATTAAACTATTTATGTTATGACAAATTTGTCTTCTTTTTTTTTTCAGAAAAGTATAGAGTAGAAGATCTATTTACATTTTTTTCTTGCACTGCATGCATTATTTTCGGAGACAGTGGGTCTGGGTCCTTTCCTTTTTTGTGGGTTATGAACTGGATTATCTGTTAAGAGAAGCAGAATGATCATAAATTAAAAAAAAGGATTTCTTAAAGCATTCAAAGAACTAGCAGTTAGTAAATATATGTAAGAACTGCATGCAAACACTTTAGTTAGCAGAAAGATTATGCACAAGGCATATACATATGACAGCTCTGGTACATGATTGTCTGAATGATCTTTACCTCTTTACCACACAACATAAATGTAGACTTATGATCCAAATTGAAAGTGTTTGTAGACAACAATTTGAATGTGACTAAAATTATGAAATTTGTCCCTGATACGTAATAAAACATTGTGGGAAAAGGAAAAAAATACTAGTTACCAGCATTTTCTCCTTTTCCCCACAATATTTCTAAAGGCTTCTTTTGTGGGGTCCTTATAACTTGGGATTGTGTAGTAAAGAGTTAAGGCAGTTTTTAACATTGTATCAGTTATATGGCAGCAGCAAGTGCCATTATTCTTTTTCTTCTGGAGTTCCAATTTACTAGTTCTTCCCAAAATATTCTCTCTCAGCCACTGGCTGCTTTCCTACACAACCATTGCCAGCAGTTTTTGTCTTCCCATCCATTAGTTTTCCTGCACAAAACATGTCTTGGCCAAGTATGAAGGTATGCACTGTTTGATGGGATATATCAATGCAATGACTTGATGTGGTAAAGGTTTGTTGGTATCTAAAGAACCCCAGTATTTAAAAAAAAAAGTTTTGCAGTGTAACAAAATGTGCATCAAAACAACATAAAGTGTATCATAAAGATTCATTAGTGATTACTGGGAATTTGCTTTCTAATAATTATATGTACATGTATTTACCATCAACTTCTTCTGATTTTTCGTCAACCGTCTCGAGGTTTATGGTAACAACTGGAAATGAAAATAATTATATTATTTTTGCAGAGGCTTGTCATATCACACAGCCTGCACAAAATAATGGCTTTTCAACTTGAATGGACAGGACTGAGAAAAAGATTGTAAGAAGAGGATAAGATGCTGGTAACCAGCATTTTATCCTTTTGAGTCAATGTTTTCTAATGTTCAAAAGGTGAAATCGTTTAGTTGAGCCACATTTGTCATCTGCAAGCTATTTAAAAATTTGATGTAAGGTCAGAAGTTTTGATACCTATAAAGGGTTTAACAACCACACAATCGAAATTTGTGGAATCATCATATTATTACATGAGAAATATGTTGAGCTGTTGTGATTGTTACAATGACAATTATCTTCATTGCTCAAACGACCAGATGTGAGAATGGTCCAAATTGATAGCATTTGCAGATGACAAATTAAATCTGGATTAAATATTCTGGTTCTTCTTTAACCCATTACCACACAGTCCCTACTTTTGAGGCCCTTGAAAAAGAAGCCTTTAGAAAACATTGTAGGAAAAGGAGAAAATCCTGGTAACCAGCATTTTCTCCTTTTCCCACAATGTTTTCTACCCTTCACAAAATACATTTCAAATTTTCAGTCACTTTCATGTTTTCGTCTGCAAATGCTTCCTATTTGGACAAGCCTAAAACATAGTTGTTTGGTAATGAGTCAAAATGATAGATGCTGGTTATTAACATTTTCTTCTTTTTCTGCAATGTTAATGTGAGCCTCTTTCCTGAGAGTGGTAAAAATTCAGGTATGTTTGGTAGTGTTAAATTACCTGGTATGACTGACCTTGCATTAACTCTTAGGTTAATATTTATTAAATGCACTGATAAGACCTCAAAACTATTGCCTCCATTTAATAGTTATGAACATAGTTACATGGGTGGCAGCACGATGAAAAATTAGAATTATAATCTTACCTTCATTGAGAGGTAAACTCTTAAAAGTATCAACTCCCCCATCAATCCCATGGATTGCTTCTTTAGGTAAAACTTCTATCATCTGAAATTAATGTGATACCTTATTGATAATACATGTATTATACATTTTGCTAGGGCCAAAAATATGCCCACAAAGGCTATTAAAACAAGTAAAATGTAATGAAATTAAACAAATATTTGACAAACCTTTATTTTGACAATTTGTTCTTCTTGGTTTGAACACAGTATACATGCAGACATAACCTTTAGCAGGCTTATTGCAGCATGTTTGAGTAGATGAGTTTTGAAAAGATGGCATACTGAGGTTTTACTTGTGTTAATCTTTACTAAACAATCCTGAATTTTGACAACAAAGGAAAAAGAGTGGGATGAGGACTGAATGCTGATTATTTGTAGTTTACCATTTTTCCACAAATTTTTCACCATTTTACATATCCTACTAGTACTAGATCATGTCAGCCAGGATAAGTATACAATGTAACATTATGTTGCTGTTTGATATAGAGTTAAGCACCTTCTCCTAAAAACATACTTTCACATGCATTCATGTATTTGATTCAGAAAAAATATATGAAAAGGGTGTTTTGACTCTGTACCAAACAACAAAATTTTAGACCAGTCCAAATTTAAAGCATTTGCAGACAACAAAACAAATGTGACTGTTAAACTGAAATTTGTTTTGGAAAGGGTAGAAAATATTTCTTCATGAACATTTTCTCCTTTCCCCCAATGTTTTCCATAGGCTTCTTTCTTAAGTTTACTGAAAGTTTGGATCATGTGTTAAAGGCTTAATTTCACCACCTTTGATTTTTATTCATGAAATGAGGGCTCAACTTTATATTCATAAAGATACTTATGAAATTCAGTTAGTTGCCATTTTATTAATTACCAAATACATTTTCATACAATTATTATCCTCTCCATAACTAATATTCTATTACTAATGTTTTTATTCTAATGATTAATATTTTGTGTTGACAAATAAATGGTATTCACCACTTGTAAATGTAGATCCACTGATATAGTTTTTATTTATGAGAATGAAATAAAAATTATAAATACTGTATGATGCTTTTGTTTCATTTTTCATTTAGTATTGCATTGAGAACTAGTGAAATTAAAAATTGCCTTTATTTCCCATGGATTAAGATCGCATGCTGGGGGCCCACCACCAGTCCCACAATTGTGTCGCACCCTCGCCCTTTCCTTTTTCTTTGCTGCTACTTTCAGGTCGCTGACTTTTTTTTTTGCCTCTTCCAGGGTGCGCCCTACTTTGCTTGTACTATTTACCCTGAAAATTTATAACAAATGCTTATGTTAATTCTAGTGGCTGATGCACATGTACAATAATAATAACTATCTCAGAATTTCCTGACATGCTGATTCTTACCCAATGAAGATTAACCCTTTACCAAACAAACTCTTGTTTTTATGACCCAGAGAGAGAAGCCTTTTGAAAACATTGTGGGAAAAGTAGAAAAACTGGTAACCAGCATTTTCTTCTCTTCCCATAATGTTTTCTACTCTTCTAAAGTTAATTCTGAGTCATGTTTATTTTATCATCTGCAGATACTTTTGATTTGGACTTGTCTAAAATTCCTTTGTTTGGTAAAGAATTAAAATGATACTGTAAAGACCTGAAAAAAATTTGATACTGTTGGAAAATTTGGGTTGTTTGTACCTAGCCCTTTGTAGCCCTTATCTTACACAAAATTTTCCTTTGATAAGCTGATTCTGAATGTTTTCAAAATGGCCAGAGTGTTACTGTGTGTCAAGAGTATTTTACATGGAACATACAGTTCACTCAGTGTGATAACTGAATTGTAAAACTTGATTCGGTTCCCTGAAATTGCCAAAGTGTACATCTACTGAATGGATCACCCATTTTACGACACATAGGTATGGTAAAGTCCAACATTACACCTGCATAATGAAAAGGCCGCTGTGAATCCGATAGGTCAGGCTCATTGAAATGTTGTTTTTTTGTAAAAACCCATACAGATTGGATTTGTTGTGTTTAATGAAGGACGACAATTGACTTGTAAAACACACCAAGCGGAGTTTCAGTTCCTTTCCTTGTGATTAAATTCATATGCAGTGAGGCTGCCATCGCGATCGTGGCCATTGTGTTGAATTATGATTTGATAATTTCGGGTTTTTTTTGAAAACCAAACCATTAAAAACCACCGCCCCCACGAACGCTGAACTGAAAAGTAGTCTGATGTAAACCATAGAACAACATTGAGTTTGTCATCAGTTCTATCGAGGGAAATGATTTAAAAAAAACTCACGAATCCAGAACGCCTTCCCATGCCGCTTTCTTTTCCGTGGCGGTTATGTTGTAGGAAAATTTACTTTCCAATACTTTATATTTTTCGCTGTATGCAGTGGTCAGCCTAGTGATCTCCTCCTGTGTCCAATTAGCTTTTCTTTTTGTTGTTTCCGTCATTTTCAGCCGCGTAGAATCCTATAACTTTGTTTACACAGTCGAACTGACAGTTGGCGCGCACGCGGACTAATATGACGTAGGAGCACTTGTTACGAAACAATCTTATCTTCTTTTAGAGAGTATTCGAGCGTACGCATTTCGTACGCTGTGGATTGCGTACGTCGGTATTAGTGAAACGCCGTACGTAAAAACTTACGACATACGTAAGTCGCTTGCGTGCGCAAAATATTTGCATAAGTCTACGCACTTTAGTGAAACGGGCCCCAGATCCTTCCTTTGAGGCACATTTTATGTCATCTACAAAGGCTTTCCATTTCGGAGAGCTTAAAATTTTGTCATTTGGTAAAGACTTCATTCAAGATATTTGAATCAAAGTTGCTTAACTTTTTAGCAGACGACAAAATTTTTAGTTTTTCAGAACACAAAGTATCTGCAGACAAAAAATTAATTGTTGCTCAGAGGATGGCTTTTTTTTCTGAACAGTCGAAAGCATTGTGGGAAAGGAGAAAATGTTTGTAACTAGCAGTTTCTCTTATTTTCATGTGGTTTTCAAAGGCTTTGTCGGGGCTGTTAAAATGTGGGACTGTGTGGTTAAGGGTTAAATCAGTGTTTTGGCTTTATAAAGCAGAGACCTCCAGGATCAGTGGTGAATGTGTTGAATGAGCAATCCAGAGGTCTTGAGTTTGACTTAAGCTTTAGATGCTCAGTTTTTCATGGGAATGTTCTTTGGCAAGGCATTTCAAAAAACATAAATAAGTGAGCTGTTCTTCTGATATGTTGAAAGCTGTATGAAACACCATTCAGTAAATGTTACGCTGTGTTAATTTGGGTTTAATTTGTGCACTTCTAGACGACAGATATGGATCAGACTGCACAGAAGAAATTGTTTGAGCATGGATTTATCCAAGTGAACATTTGGTTAATTATTTATGTTCATTATTTTTGGCCTGTTTTCAAATTTTAAGTTTTTAGAAAGGGAAAATTGGGACAATGGTATATAATGATGAATCCTATTTCGGTTCACAGCTGACTGGTTTAGTAAATGGTTCAAGATGTCAGAATGCTCGAGCAACTATTGATGTAAGCATATTGGCTTTTCTGGATGATATTTGCCCAATATTACTGGGACTGATAATGATGGCGAGTACCGAGAGGGTGTGATATGCAATCTAACCCAAGTTGGTGACACAGAGTTAATAGCCAATGCATTTGTTCAGGATAGACAGGTTAGTTATCTGACTTTTTTATATCCTCTTCTTTAATCTTCATTATCTTTGTCTTTTGTTAGCCACATCAGCATGAGTATGCTCAAGGTGAGCTTTTGTGATAGTGCTGTGTCGCCATACATTGTCCATTGTCCAGGCATCAACAATTACATTTTGTGCACTCTAGAGGCCACATTTTCAGTCATGAAACTTGGTCAGAATGTTTGTCTTGATAATATCTGGGACAAGTTTGAAATTGGGTCAAACTGTGTCCTAAAGAAGGTCACCAGGTCACATTTTAGAAAAAAAATTGTATGCACTCTAGAGGCCACAATTTTGGTCCAATACTTAGGAAACTTGGTTAGAATGTTTTTCTGATAAAATCTCGTACATGTTTGAAATTTGATCATGTTCAGTCAAAAAGTAGTTCACCAGGTCAAATTTTAGAAAAAAAAAGTGTGCACTCCAGAACCCACATTTTTTAGTTTAATACTTAGGAAACTTGGTCAGATTGTTTATTTTGATGAGGTCTGGGACAAGTTTGAAACTGGGTCATTTCAGGTAAAAAAGTAGGTCACTGGGACAAATCTTAGAAAAAACTTGTGTGCACTCTAGAGGCCCGCATCTTCAGCCGAAAACCCTTGAAATGTTATCAGAATATTTGTCTTGATAATATCTAAGACAAGCTTGAAATTGGGTCATGTCAGGTCCAAAAGTAGGTCACCAGGTCAATTTTTAGAAAAACATTGTGTGCACTCTCCAGGCCACATTTTCAGTTTAATACTTATGAAACTTGGTCAAATTGATTGTCCTGATGATATCTTGGACAAGTTCAAAATTGGGTCATTGTGGATCAAAAATTCCATGTTTTTCTTTGCAAGTATTAGGTACTGGAAGGTTACATTCAGTACAATGGTGAGATTTTAGCATGTAAGTAAAGGGATGGTCATTTTGCAACTAGGAACTGAGAGATGGATGAATATCTTCACATTGACGGTCATCTATCCTCAGAAAGAAATTGGAATCTGGGGATTCAAATCAATGACCCCATGGCCTGTAAGTTCTGTACCCTACCAAATGCACTACCTGGCTTGGCTTTTTTGTAAAGCCAGGAATCACTGTCTCACAATTCAAAGGCATGTCCCATCATTTGAAACTGATTTAATTTTTGTCTGCAAATAGTTTTTGCGCTTAAATTATGTACTTGGATGATGAATCCATTTAACCCATCATCAGTAATCAACTAGATACATCCTGTTACCAGCTAGATACAAGCAACAGGAAATATACCTGTATTTTATGGATGACATACATAATACATTAGAAAACATTGCAGAGTATGGAGAAATTAGTTTTTTTCTTTTTGCTTTTTGCTACAATGCTCTCAAAAATAGTGTGCTGCAAATGAAAAAAAAAAAAGTTGACTGTAGGAATATGTGAGATAACTTGGGTTTTACAAATTGGACGCTGTTGTTGTGCAAGTCTTGTAGTTCTGACAGATGATATCTTTTCCGTTTCAGGATGGTTTGAGATACTCCCCACAAGATATCATACAACTATATTTTAGACCTTTTTACTGTGGATTTTAACAATGGCCAAATACATTGAAGCAACGCTTGATGGACCAACCCATACTTATACTTGACGTAAGTCTGCAAATTGACCTCAAAAAGTGCATGTTTTTCATTTTGTAACTTTCTCAAACTCTGCAATGTTCTTTTAACTTTTTACCTCCTGTAGACCTTGTGCATCTTGTAGCAAACCGTCTTAACCCTTTACCACACAATCCTGACTTTTTAACAACCCTGAGGAAGAAACTTAGGAAAACATTGAGGGAAAAGGAGAAAATGCTGGTAACCAGCATTTTCTCTTTTTTTCCCCAATGTTTTCTAAGCTACCAAAAACAAATTTTAAGCTTTGAGTCAAATGTTATTTGTTTTCTGCAAATGATTTCAACTTAGCCAAGTTAAGAATTTTGTCATTTGGTAAAGAGTTAAAAGCATTGTGGTAGAGATTGCCCCTAGCATGTAATATTTTCTGCATGTTATTTTCAAGAACCTTCATCCTAAAAATAGAAGATTGTTTGGTGCATTGCTAAATAATTCTTTATATGATGGCATGTTAATGCATTTGCAGATGAAAGATTAAATATTGCTCAAATGATGGGATTTGTCTTTAATTGGACAGAAAATATTGTGGGAAATTGAGAAAATACTGGCATAGAATGTTTGTCCTTTTACTTTTTGGTACAATTTTTTCCAACATCTACTGCAAAACACAAAAAGCGGGGTATACATGTAATTAGATAAATGAGTACCAAGCTAGCTGTGCTTTTGGAAAAAAATGGGGTTTAACTATTTACCATACAACAAAATTTTAGAAATGCTCGAACTGAAGCATTTGCAGATGACCAATGGGGCTGATACGAGGGACACTTTTTAAGTTCGTAGAGTAGGGCGGTCTTTTTAAAACCGCTTGAAATATCAAAATTTTATTTATCTAAGACCTTCGAAATATGCCCGTCTGCCTCCACACACATGTTACACCAATCTACCCATTTCCGGAACGCCGACCGGTAGTCCTCTTTAGGTATATGTTGCAGACACTGGTAGACCGCACTGCCTATACCACAACGGGATTCAAAACGGTGCCCTGCCAGCATTTCCTTTAGTTTTGGGAACAACCAAAAGTCACAAGGGGACAGGTTAGGACTGTATTGGGGATGATCTAAGACATCGAGCCCAGATTCTTTCAGATATTCCTGTACCGTAGCGGATTTATGGGCCGGTGCGTTATCATGGAGTAATTTGATGCCGCGGACACCGGTGCGCGGTCTGCGTTTCTGATAGAAATCAACAAGCTGAGTAAGAACACTTTCTCTGTAAAACTTTCCAGTGACAGAACTACCTATCGGGACTGGAATTTGAAGGACTGGACCTTTCGAATCAAAGAATATCGCATGCAACATGCGATTTGATGTTTTGCAACGGCGCGCAATGACAGGTCTGTCGCCCTCAGATGAAACCCAAACCTTATTTTTAGCCTTAGAATCGGGTTGAAAATGATAGATCCAGGTTTCATCACCTGTAACTATCTCTTCCAAACGACGTGGGTCACATTTATCATATTTTTCTATAACTTGCGATGCAAGTCTAACCCGACTTTGTTTCTGCTCGTCAGTGAGCAAATGGGGCACCCAGCGCGTGCAGATCTTACGTAGCCCAAGTCGTTCACGTAAGATCTTCAAAACACTTGACGAATGAATGCCACTTAATTCTTCTATCTCTTGCACGGTATAACGTGCGTCTTCCTCAATTAACATTTTCACAGTAGCAACGTTCTTTTCCGTCAAAACGGAAACCGGCCTACCCACCCGACGGTCATTTTCAATTGACTCCCGACCATCATTAAAACGACGTACCCACTTGCAAACTGTAGCATATTTTAAAGCACCATCCCCATAAACTTTTTGCAAATCGGCATGAATTTCTGTTGGCGGAAACCCGAGCTGTGCTCGAATCTTACAATATACCCTCTGTTCAGAGACTTTTCCATCCATATTGAATGCTATATTTTACTATAGTGTATAAAACCATGTGTTGAAAATACCCAGCGCAGTGCGCACATGGACCTCGTGCGCCGCATACCGTGACACCGTTCGAGAGAGGAATGATTACGCAAGTTCTGTGTAAAAAATCGTGCAACTTCATAATCGCGTTAAAAAGTTATAGGCTTACTCTACGAACTTAAAAAGTGTCCCTCGTATAACGGAACCTGGCATTGAAAGGGTAGAAAGTATTGTTGGAATAGTAGGAAATGCTGGTTACAAGAATTTCCTCCTTTTCCCACAATGTTTTCGTAAGGCTTCACCCTCGTGGTCATTATACCCCCCACCTACATAGTAGAGAGGGGTATTCTGGTTTCACCATGTCTGTCTGTCTGTCCATCAATCCATCTGTCTTGTTTTTGTTTCTGTGCTCCAACTCAAAAACCGTTTTACCTAGGACCCTGAAACTTTATACATGTGTTCCTCATTATCCAAGGAAGTGCCCTACTGTTTTTGCATCAAATGGGTCAAAGGTCAAGGTCACAAGCAAACTTTGTTTTCTCTGATTGTGCTGCTTCGGTGACAAGGTGCCGGTGGTTTTTTTTTTTTTTTTCTTGGTCCACTTTGCGACAGTTCTAGTTTAAAGTAGAGAGTGTTGTGGTAAAGGGTTAATGCAGATCTCTGTAATGTATTTTACCGGGCAAGTTGTCGTATAGGATGGATCTGTCTTGTCTGAAAAAATGGATGAGGTAGAATGGTCCTCTTACCTGCAGAAAATACCAATAGCAAAAAGTTTCAACCCAGGGGAAGATAAATTGGTGCAAAATTGGGCAGGGAGACATGGGAGGATACTGCTTGCAGATGCATAACCACCTTACCAAACAGCAAGATTTTTGACTATTCAAAATTGAAAGTCTTTGCAGACGACAAAGTCAATGTGTATCAAATGATGAACTTTGAAAGGACAGAAAACAAAAAAAAAGAAGAAAATACTGCTTACCAGCATTTTCTCCTTTCCCAACAATGATTTCAGTTGCCTGATTTCATAGGATTGTTAAAACTTAGAATCGTGAGATAAAGGATTAAACGCCTTTTCCACAAAGCATGACTCATGTGTATGTTGTTTTTGTCTGTTGTTTTGCAGGATCCACCAACCTACAGGATAAACCTGACCACAGGTTATGTCAATTTCTTCAGATCTGACTACACCATTGGAAGTATTTTGGTCCGGGGAATACTTACAAAAGGCTACAGTAAACCAATACAAGGTAAAGCCATTATTTCCATGAACAACTAACAGGAGCTTTTGCAGGCACCATAATAATCAAGAATATGGCTTTTTTCAGAGCAGTAGAAAACATTTTGGGATAGGAGAAAATGCTGGTCACATGCATTTTCTCTTTTTTGTTACAGTGTTTTCAGAGGCTTTCTTTGTCAGGGGTGTTGAAACATGGAATTCTGTGGTAAAGGGTTAAATCTGTGCTTTGGCATTATAAAGCAGAGACCTCTAGGATCAGTGGTGAACGTGTTGAATGAGCAATCCAGAGGCCCTGAGTTTTTAGCTCACCCGAGCACAACATACTTAAGGGGAGCTTTTAGGATCACAATGTGTCCGTCATGCGTCGTGCGTCATCCGTTGTGCAGCGTCAACAATTCTTTAAACATCTTCTCCTCCTAAACCGCTGGGCTAATTTGGACCAAACTTGGCAGGAATGTTCCTTGGGAGGTCCTCTTTAAAAAGTGTTCACAGAATTTAATTTCATTAAAAACCCCGGTTGCCATGGCAACCAAATGGAATTTTCTCAGCAATTCTTTAAAAATCTTCTCCTCTGGAACTGCTGATCAGATTTTGAAATAATTTCACAGGAATGTTCCTTGGGTGAACCTTTTCAAAAATTGTTCATGAAATTTTGATCCATTGAAAAACATGGCCACGGTTGCCGAGGGGGAGGGCGGCTCTTTGCACTGTATGGACTTAAAGAAACTTTTTGAAATTCTTCTTCTCTTAAACCACTCGTCAGATTTTGAAATAATTTCACAGAAATGTTCCTTAGGTGACCCTTTTCAAAACATGTTCGCGAAATTTTGATCTGTGAAAAAGCATGGGGGGGGGGGGGGGGCCTGGGGGCTCTTTGCACTGTATGGAATAAAGAAATTCTTTGAAATTCTTCTACTCTTAAACCACTCGTCAGATTTTGAAAAAATTTCACAGAAATGTTCCTTGGGTGTCCAGAATGTTTGTTTTGATAAAATCTTTGACATGTTTAAAATTGGGTCATGTCAGGTCAAAAAGTAGGTCACTGGGCCAAATTTTAGAAAAACCCTTGTGTTCTCTCAAGAGGCTACATTTTCAGCCTGCTACTCATGAAACATGGTCAAAATGTTTATCTTAATGATATCTTGGAAGAGGTTGAACATTTGTCATGTCAGGTTAAGAAGTTGGTCACTAGGCCAAAATTTAGAAAAACCTGTTCAAAATTGGGTCATATGGGGTCAAAAAGGTGGTCACTGGGCCAAATCTTAGAAAAATCTTGTATGCACCCTAGAAGCTACATTTTCAGCCTGATACCCATGAAACTTGTTCAGAATGTTTGTCTTGATGATATCTCGGACAAGATTGAAATTGGGTCACATTGGGACAAAAAGTGGGTCACTGGGCAAATTCTTTGAAAAACCTGGTGTGCACTGTAGAGGCCACATTTTCAGCCTGATACTCATTAAACTTGGTCAGAATGTTTGTCTTGATGATGTCTTGGAGAAGTTAGAAATTGGGTCACATAGGGTCTTAGAGTAGGTAACAGTGCCAGTTCTTTGAAAAACCTTGTGTGCACCATAGAGGCCACAGTTTCAGCCTGATTCTCATGAAATTTGGTCAGAATATTTGTCTTGATGATATCTTGGGCAAATTTGAAATTGGGTTATATTGAGTCCAAAACTAGGTCACTTACACAATTGTTTTACACCATTAAATCCAGAATGTCTTCAGCTTTATCAATCATAGAATATTTAACTCGGGTGAGCGCTTTAGGGCCAATGGCCCTCTTGTTTCATGGAAATGTCCTTTGGCAAGGCATTTCAGAGCACAAGCCTTGTAATGATAGAACTCCAGAAACACATAAATAAGTGAGTTGTTCTTCTGATGTGACTGAAAAATGTTGAAAGCTGTATGAAACGCCATTCAGTTAATGTTGTGCTGAAGCACAAGCTATAAATTTGTGTGATTTTTAAAGACAGTAGATAAGGATCAGACTGCACAAAAGAAATTATTTGATCATGGATTTACCCAAGTGAACATTTTAGTTAATTATTTATGTGCATCATTTTGGGCCTGTTTTCAAATTTTAAGTTTACAGAAAGGCAAAATCAGGACAACAATACATAATGATGAATCCTATTTCAATTCACAGCTACTGGTTTAGTAGATGGTTCAGGTTCAAGATGGCACAATGCTCCAGCCACTGTTAATGTCAGCATATTGGCTATACCAGATGATAGCCCAATATTACTGGGACTGATAATGATAGCAAGTACAGAGTCGGTGTGATCAGTAATATAACCCAAGTTGGTGACACAGAGTTAATAGCCAGTGCCTTTGCTCAGGATAGATAGGTTAGTTATTTGACTTAGTTTTATCCTCTTCTTTTGTTTTAACCCTTTACCAAATGACATTCACCTTGATGATGTCGGAAAGTAGCCAGTAACTTCGAGAGAGAATTGTGAGAAGTGCTAGAAGAGAAACTCTAGGAATGCATGGGTAGGTGCACTAGCTGCTGTACAGTTTGAAGTTATGAACCATGAATATATTTTTCTTTGCAAGTGTTTGGAACTTGACGTTTACTTTCAGTACAATGGTGTGATTTTGGCATTTAATTCTTTACCGCAGGATAATACTTGTCTGGTGAGAACTGTAAAACTACTTCAACTCTTTCCCATACCACAAAATTTTATTAGACTCAACCAGATTGAAAGCATTTGCAGACGACAAAGTAAATGCAGCTCAAACCATAATTTATGCCCTTTAAATGGTAAAAAACATTGTGGAAAAAGGAGAAAATGCTGGTTAGCAGCATTTTCTCCTTTTCCTACAATGTTTTGGAAAGGCTTTTGTTGTTATTTCGTTTTGGTTGTTAAAATTCAGGATTTTGTGGTAAAGGGTTAAGAGGCTTTTCATTACTGTCAGTTCTCTTTATTATCAGTTTGTGAACGTATAAAAATCTGAATAGCCCCTTATAACCCTTTACCACACAATTGTTTTGATGACCCTGAGAAACAGTGTACCGTAAATTGCGTAAGTTTTGGGACAGTAAAAAATAATTAATTTTTTAGATGTCCCAATATTTATTGACGAAAAATAATTATTTTCTGTGGTGTCCCAAAACTTATGGTCAAACAGGGATCATATATTACATGTAATATACGATCCCTGGGTCAAACAAGACAAGCTGTCAAACTTTTTGTCACTGACCACTTACCCGTCGAATATTAGCGCTGAGATTTCAATAAAACCATGATCACATGCTGGTCTGTCTATTTTCAGACAAATTGGAATTCCTGTAGTCGATTCGTGTAGTAGGAATTTAAAACTTCGTATTTTTTCATTGTTTTCATTATTGATAAACTAAATGTTTTCAGTCATTTTTGTATGCATCTCGGGAAAGCAATCAGCATTGGTGTGTTGCGCTTATATAAATACTTTTACAACATATTTTACCTGTTAATGTGAGGTAAACAACGATTTGATTTCCGTTCTGAAAAGTACCTGCTCGGCCTGTTCTCAAATTTTATTGGTTGACAATCTTTGATCGATAAACTCCAGTTAGAATATAGGATATCTTGATTTCTATTTTTGAATGACGAACCCGATTGACCATGAAACACACACACACTACTTGTTAAATTCGGATGTACGTGTACACGTGACATGTACCTTTGCCCATTGGTACAAGTTTTTCACATCCTTCTTACCCTTATTTAGGTTCTTTTTTTATCCCCCGCCGAAAGGCGGCGGGGGATATGGTAATAGTCTCCGTCCGTCCTTCCGTCATTCCGTCCTTCCGTCCCACATTTTTGTCCGGAGCATATCTCCAAAAGTATTTGAGATATCATCTTCAAACTTCACAAGTGGATAGATCTCATTAAGGAGGTGTGCAGTGCACAAGAACCATAACTCTATCTTCAGTATTTTTGGAGTTATTGCCCTTTGTACACTTTTTTCTGGAATTTTTGTCCGGAGCATATCTCCAAAAGTATAAAAGCTAGGAACTTGAAACTTAATACACATATAGAACTCATTGAGGAGAAGTGCAGTGCACAAGAACGATAACTCTATCTTCAGTATTTTTGGAGTTATTGCCCTTTGTACATTTTTACTTTGGATTTTTGTCTGGAGCATATCTCCAAAGGTATAAAAGCTAGGAACTTGAAACTTCACACACATATAGAACTAATTGAGGAGAAGTGCAGTGCACAACAACCATAACTCTGTCTTCAGTATTTTTGGAGTTATTGCCCTTTGTAAATTTTTACTTTGGATTTTTGTCCGGAGCATATCTCCAAAAGTATTAAAGCTAGGAACTTGAAACTTCACACATACATAGAACTCATTGAGGAGAAGTGCAGTGCACAAGAACCATAACTCTATCTTCAGTATTTTTGGAGTTATTGTCCTTTGTAAATTTTTACTTTGGATTTTTGTCCGGAGCATATCTCCAAAAGTATAAAAGCTAGGAACTTGAAACTTGACACACATATAGAACTCATTAAGGAGAAGTGCAGTGCACAAGAACCATAACTCTATCTTCAGTATTTTTGGAGTTATTGCCCTTTGTCATTTTTTACTTTGGATTTTTGTCCGGAGCATATCTCCAAAAGTATAAAAGCTAGGAACTTGAAACTTCACACATATATAGAACTCATTGAGGAGAAGTGCAGTGCTTAAGAACCATAACTCTATCTTCAGTATTTTTGGAGTTATTGCCCTTTGTAAATTTTTACTTAGGATTTTTGTCCGGAGCATATCTCCAAAAGTATAAAAGCTAGGAATTTGAAACTTCACACACATATAGAACTAATTTAGGAGAAGTGCAATGCACAAGAACCATAACTCTATCTTCAGTATTTTTGGAGTTATTGTCCTTTGTAAATTTTTACTTTGGATTTTTGTTTGCACATTTCTATTTAGATTCACAGGCTTTTTTTGACTGATTACCCTTTGATGAATTTATCCTGTTCTGGAACAAGTGCTAGTTTATTTTTCATACTTATTATCCCCCTGGTGGTGGGGGGGGATATGGTAATAGTCTCTGTCAGTCCCTCCTTCCGTCCCCAATTTTTATCCGGAAGATAACTTAACCAGTATTTCAGATACCAACTTCAAACTTCGTAAGTGGATAGATCTCGTTAAGGAGGAGTGCAGTGTACATGAATGACAACTCTGTCCTTCAAATTTTTGGAGTTATTGCCCTTCGTTATTTTTCAGGCTTAATTTTTTTTCTCTAGCACATAACTTGAAAATTGTCTCACATATCAACTTGAAAATTTGTATGTGTCTAGATTTCAATAAGGAGAAGTGCAGTGCAGAAGAATAATAACTCTAATTAACTTTCATAATTTTTGAGTTATTACCCCTTCTTATTTTTCAGGCTTAACTTTTGTCTAGAACATAATTGAAAAACTATTTCAGATATGAACATGTAACTTAATCGGTGGATGGATCTTACTGTGAGGAGTGCAGTGTACAAGAATGATAACTCTGGCAATATGATTTTTGAATTATTGCCCTTTGTTATTTTTCAGGCTCAATTTTTGTCCAGGACATAACTCAAAATTTATTTCAGTTAATGACATGTTTCTTCATACGTGGATAGATTTTATTGTGGGGGACTGCATTGTACAAGAATGATAACTCTGCTTTTTATGATTTTTGAGTTATTATGTAATGAAATCCTGTGCCATGGAACAAGGGAGCTTAATGTATAATTTTATCATGGACCAATAACAAAAAGGCCACATGTACATGCAAAACACAATACCTCTTATACGTTTGTATCAAAAAAGGTCTTTTTCGGCGGGGGATATCATTTCAACGAAATTGCTTGTTACAGTTGGGTTCTGTAATTGTCTGTCAGGGTGATCGGATTTATTTGCCTTGAAACGGGAGATTCCCAATGATATCGAGAGGGTTTGGAAGCAATGCTTACTTGCAGAAATGAAACTGCGCGAAGCAAATGTTTGTCAACAAAGGTTATCAAGCGGATTAAATATTTTTTTTCGGAGTAGATATTCACTGTCCCAATTCTTTGGTACAAAAAAATACTGTCTTATTTTGCAATTTTTAGTATGGCCCAAATCTTTGGGTCATGAAAAATAATTATTTTCACATTTTTTGATGGTGTCCCAATTTTTTGGGTGTCCCAAAATTTAAGCAAAATACGATAAGTAAAAAACTACATGTAGTTGTAATTGTATTTTTTTTTTTACTTAGTCACCACAGGATATCCCTATAATCAAACTTGGAGGGGACACATCTGCATTAGTCTGCTTACAAGTTAACAACGTGACAGGAGTACTAACAGTGATAAAGCCTTACAATATGATATCTACAACACTTGTAAACCAGGTTGGTATAATCGCTTATTAGTCATATCTTATTATCACCTGCAAAAAAATTGCTTCAGAAAACTTGTTTAAGATCAGTGCAGGGAAAATTGATAGCGCTCACCCATGGTGACTAGAACTTCGGCTGGGCGAGCCAAAAATGCCTGTTAGGGGCCCAGATGACAACGCAAAAAAATAGGATGGGTTTTCATATTTATAAAATTTTCAGATGTTTGCTTGCATTTGGCTGGTACTCGATTACTGGACATGCTGGTAAAAATTTTGAGACTTTTAACACCTTTTATCTCCACCTGTTGCTAACCCATTCTCGCTCCCAATAAGCTGGGCCCCTGAAATTTGGGCTGGGCCCCTGGATTTTTTAAGTTGGGGACCCAGTTGGCCTCTGTTGGAAAAAGTCTTTTTCCCTGCAGTGTGAAAAAAGATTAGATTTGTCCATATTAAAAGACTTTGCAGATGACAAACGCGAATCAAATGAATGGATTTGTCTTTGAAGGGTAGATAGAATTATGAGAAAAGGTAAAAATGCTGGTTACAAATGTTTTCTTATTTTTTCATCCATGGTGTTTTCAAAGGCTTTTCCTGTATTTTCTCCTTGTCCCTCTTTCTTTTGGTCATATAAGATTGTTTAGTAAAGAGTAAAGATGCAGTGAATGTTTCATACAGTTTTTATACCCCAACCTACGAAGTGGAGGGGGGGTACACTGGTTTCACAATGTCTGTCCACCTGTCCGTCCATCAATCCATCCATCATTTCATTTCCATGCTCTAACTCAAAAGCCGTTTGACCTAGTACCCTGAAACTTTATACAAGTGTTGCTCATTTCCCTTCTCTGATTGTGCTGATTCAGTGACTGGATGCAGGTGGGGGGAGGTATTTGTCCGCTTTGCAACAGTTCTAGTTTAGCTTGGCTATTTTTGAGGAAAATGTCAAGGTGTTATTGTAGCCATGGTGTCATCATCTGCGTTGTCATCATGCCAAAACTTTGACATTTTATAAAATCTCTGTCATTACTGAAAATATTTACTTCAATTTTGGACAAGTTCTTCACTATAAAAAGGGGAACTCATACATTAAGGAGAAGTAACCATCAAAATATTTTTGACACAGTTATGCCCATTTCTTGACTTTGAATTTTCACTTAAAATCATGCAACTGCAGCTGAACGTTGGCACCTGCATGCAATGCTCTTGTATTGACATACAGTGTATAGTAATCATCCATATTTTTCAGTCTTATGTTTTCAAAATGGCCCACAGAAAATTTGTTTCATGGGGATAATGTTTATGATTTTATCATTCAAAAATATGATTGGGATAAAACATTATGTAGTCCCTGTTTTTCAAGACAAGCAATTTAGATACCATGAGAACCTCTTGTATGTTGATTATTGGATTTTTTTCTCTCTTTTTAGATGTAAGATTAGACGACAGAGGTGTCCATAAGGAGGTAAGAGTTACTTTACATAGGGTAATAGAGCTTCACACTTTGAAGTACACTCATGCAGTATAGCTATCCTAATTTGGTACATTTAAGTACTGGAAGTATTGATAAAGTCCCTGATTAACCCTGTACCACAAAATCCTAGGTTTTAGCACCCATCAATGAAAAGGCTTTAGAAAACATTGTGGAAAAAGGAGAAAATTGTGGTAATCAGCATTTTCTTCTTTACCAACAATTGTTTCTACCCTTCCAAAGGCAAATTTTAGTTATTTGTTACATTCATTCAAAGCACAAATGCTTTAAATTTGGACCAGTCTGAAAATTTTTTGCCTGGCTAAGATTTAAATAGTTTTCTTTCTTCAGAACACAGATTGTTAGGTAAAGAGACAGCAGAGTTCATGTCATGGCATGGTTTACGTTGTCAGTCTGTCAATCTGTCTCTTAGTTTTTTTTCTTGTTTGTGCAATGAATTCTGCATTTGTGGTTATTTTTTGTGAAACTTGCATAGTTTAATAATCTTATCAATAGTTTGAACTCTATTGTTTATGAACACAGTCTGACTATCAGTATGGGAAAAGTAGCCATGTAAAGTTCAATTCACTTATGCTGTCTTAGTTGGTTCAAGCTGAGTTGCAACAATACCCCACCCCATATTTTGTGTGTTTGTCTTTTTCCTTTTTGCATCATGAATTAATAATGTATGCGAGAAACAAGAAGGTCATTGGCCCTAAAGCACTCACCTGAGTAAAGTCATGTACAAGTTGAAAAAGATGAAGAGATCCAGGTTTTAATGATGTAAAACACAGGAATGTAAGTGACCTACTTTTGGACCTGACATGGCCAAATATCAAACTTGTCCAAGATATCATCAAGACAAACATTACCAAGTTTCATGAGTATCAGGCTGAAAATGTGGACTCTATGGTGCCCACAAGTGTTTTCTGAGATTTGGCCCAGTGACCTACTTTTTGACCCAACATAACCCAATTTCTAACTTGTCCAAGATATTGTCGAGACAATCCTCCTGACCAAAGTTCATGAGTATCAGGCTGAAAATGTGACCTCTACAGTGCAAACAAGGTTTTTCTACAATTTGGCCCAGTGACCTACTTTTTGACCCAATGTAACCCAATTTCAAACTTGCCCATGATATTACCAAGACGGACATTCCAACAAAGTTTCATGAGTATCAGGCTGAAAATGTGGCCTCTAGAGTCTACACAAGGTTTTTGTAAGATTTGGCCCAGTGATGTACTTTTTAACCCAACTTGACCCGATTTAAATCCTGTCCAAGATATCATCAAGACAAACATTCTGACCAAGTATCATAAGTAAATGGTCATGTCAGGGCAAAATGTAGGTCACTGGGCCAAATCTTAGAAAAACCTTGTGTGCAGTCTCGAAGCCACATTTTCAACCTGATACTCATGAAACTTGGTCAGAATGTTTGTATTGAGAATATCTTGGACAAGTTTGAAATTAGGTATATTGATTTCAAATATAGGTCACTTGGTCAACTCTTAGAAAAACCTTTTGTGCACTCCAGAGGTCACATTTTCAGCCTGATACTCATGAAACTTGGTCAAACTGGATGTCTTGATGATATCTTGGACAAATTGGAAATTAGGTCATGTCGGGTCCAAAAGTAGGTCACTTACACTCATCTTTTTTACATCATGTAAACCAGGATTACTTTGGCTGTATCAACCATAGATGACTTTACTCAGGAGAGCACTTTAGGGCCAATGGCCCTCTTGTTTAGGAGTTGGACCTACTTTAGTGACCTACTTTTTGACTCACTAAGACCCAATTTTCAAACTTGACAGATGTTATCCAGACAAACATTCTGAAAAGTTTCATATGTAGACTATCAGGCTGAAAATGTGGCATCTAGAGTGCACACAAGGTTTTTCAAAGATTTGACCCAGTGACCTACTTTTTGTCCTGATATGACCCAAGTTCCAACTTGTCCAAGATTTTGTCAATACATACATTATGGCCAAGTTTTATGGGGATCTTGCGAAAATGTGGCCACTAGAGTGCACACAAGGTAAATGTTGATGACTGCACGATGGAGGATGCATGATGGACACAGCACAGTCACAAAAGCTCATCTAGAGCACTTCGTGCTCAGGTGAGCTAAAAAATTAAAATTACTGCTAGTAGAGTGATTTAGGCCATCAAGGGCCTCTTATTTTTTTTTTTTTTTTCACTCTTGGATTCAAGACAACAAGGTAAATTTTGGAATGTTTTACCTTTTATTATGATTATTTTCATCTTGTTTCCTATGCATTTTTTAAAATCACTTGCCAGTAACAGTGAGGAGATTGAGTAGGGACCTGATGAGCCCCATGTTTGTATACTTTATAGCAAATGATTTAGCCTGCTTTTCTCTGGCATGTATGAATGAATCCATGGTGGGAAGCCCGTTTATTGAAACATATTTTAGAGGCCTAAGTACACAGCTGTGCAAAATGAAGTAACTCAGTTTTAGTGGAGTCATACCCTGAGATTCTTTATGAGGACCTGTGAGGAGCTCATTTAGCACGTTACCAGACAACAAAATTTTACAACTGTCCAAGTTGAAAGCAGTTGCAGACAAGTAAAATGTTGCTCAAATGATGGAATACTTTTGTGAAAATGGCAGAAAATTTTGTGGGAAAAGGAGAAAATATGCTGGTTACCATCATTTTCTCCTTTTTCCATAATAATGTTTTTGAAGACCTCCTACCAGAGGGTAGGTAAAATGTAGGATTGCATGGTAAAGCGTTAAATGCCTTGTTTCTTTTCTTGTATCAGTTAAAAATTTATCTATAAACTAGTTCCATATTTCTGGTATCCATATTTCTGGTATCTATCTCCTAATGATATTGTGTCTGGGTCTCCTACATTGTTATGGCCATATTTTACCCTCCTGATATATTCAGTTCAACCCTCTCCAATACAGTTAATCCAGAGACTCTGAAGAGAGAGGCTTTGAAAATATATTTGGAAAAGGAAAAAATGCTGGTTACCAGCATTTTCTCTCTTCCCCAAAATATTTTCCTTCTCTTTTTAAACAAAATTTATCTCATTTTGTAAACCATGTTTTATTTCTCATCTGCAATTGCTTTCAATTTCGACCTGTCTAAAATTTGGCTTTAGGTAAAGTGTTAAAGAATTCTTTCTTTTTTTTCCAAGTTTAAAGCTGTAGAGTCTCTTGGGTAAAAAGAAGGCCTGTCTTGGCCTATACTTGTTTATTGATGGTTAATGTGAGGGTGCTAACAGCAAAATAGGACATAGCAAAATAGGACATTAAACCTGTTTAGTGATAGTCTATGTGAGGGTGCTAACAGCAAAATAGGACATTAAACCTGTTTAGTGATAGTCTATGTGAGGGGTGCTATTAGCAAAATAGGACATTAAACCTGTTTAGTGATAGTCTATGTGAGGGGTGCTATTAGCAAAATAGGACATCAAACCTGTTTAGTGATAGTCTATGTGAGGGGTGCTATTAGCAAAACAGGAAAATAACCCCTAGGGCAACTTCCACAACACTAAAATGCCTTTGCTGTTGGTGACACTCAGGGGTAGATCAAGATCAGATTGCACAGATGTGCACTAATGTGCAATCTGATCTTCAGTCTACAACATCCACTTTTCCAAGGCTGTTGAAAGTGCAATTATTTGTGTCTTATTCCTAGACTGAAAATGTCCGTTGAGTTTATTTAGTGCTCTAAGGGGTTAATTAGGGCTGACTGTGGATCCCAAAAACCCCCTTCATGATATCATTTCTATTTGGATAACCACTGTCAAGATGCCATTATGATTAAGGATGTGATAGTGCGATGCATTATAATTTTATCAGAGTAGAATTCCTTTTTCACCTTTTTACCTAGCAACAAAAATATTAGATTTACCCAAACTAAAAGCAATTGCAGAGGACATGTATAATATGGCTAAAATGATTGAATTTGTTTTTGAGAGGGTAGAAAACATGGTGAGAAAAGGGAAAATGCTTACTACAAGCATTTTCTCCTTTTGCCACAATGTTTTCAAAGGTTTTCCTCAAGGATCATTTGAACTCAGGATTGTGTGGTATAAGTGTATCTTCCTTATTCAGTGGAAAATTCCTTATTCAGTTTCTTAGTCAGTGGAAGTGGACAGTTTCTGTGTATATTTACTGTGAATATTGTACATGTATAACTGGTATGCTATTTAAGTGAAAGGCCCAATAGTGGCCAAAAACACAACCTTAAAAAAACAATAGCTGCCAAAAGTAAACAAAACAGGTGTTAAAATATATTTAAATTTAAATCATACCATTTAAAATTATGGAAATTATTGTGAAGATGGCAATCTGTTACTATATGGTCGATCTAAGTGTTCGTTGCTGACAGTGAAATTAATTTCAAAACTAGGTTAAATGCTGCCAGGTCACTTTATCATTTGTTTACTTTTTGCCTGATTCTGAAATTAATTACACTTGGACTGACCACACAACAACAGATTGTTATCTTTACAATATTTCCACACTTTTAAATGGTATGGTTTAAAGTTAAATCCATTTTAACATCTGTTTTGTTTACTTTTGGCAGCTATGGTTTTTCAAGGTTGTCTTTCTCTTGGCCTGAAATGGTCCTGCAAGCTTGCCTCTTTGAAGGGGCCCTTTTATCTATTCTTTTATGTGTAAAAAAATGTTTATTAAACACTGATTAATACACTGCACTGTACTATCAAACAATACTTTTCCGGCAAACGTGAAGAAACTGGACATTTACATGCAGCAATAAAGTGCAAATTTTGTGCTCAAGTAATGGGTTGGTGGCTTTGCAATGGCTAATTCCTTCCATTCCTATTCCAAATAAGTGATATGATTTGAACATGCTACATTCCCACAAACTTTTGTTGAATTCTGGTGCAACATTCTAAAAATACCTATGTAGCCTATTAAAATAGCACAGGAAATATTGTCTATTTATCCCCTGTCAAATTTTGGTGTGGAGGGGGGTGTTTAGTTTTCACATTGTCCATCCATCTGCTTTTCAGTCCATCTGTCTGTCCATTCATCCAGACAGATATCTTCTAAAATCCTTGCCGAAAATTGATGAAACTTTATACATGTATGCCTTATGATAGTCCACTGATATACTATTTTTGTTTTTGTGATTTAATACTGTGTCATGGAGAAAGACGGCTTGATGAATATTTCCATTATGGACCAATATTTCTAACTAATGGACAAAATTTTATGAAACTTTATATTTATATTGTTTGTCATCTTAGCCACAGACAATCATTTTTTTTTTTTTTTTTTTTCATTTTTAATTGAAATGTTAGTCTGTCTGTATGGACAGATGTTCTAAAATCTGTGATGAAAATTGATGAAATTTTATTTAAGTGTTTCTTATGATAGTCGGCTGATTTTGTTTTTTTTAATTTAATGTCATGTCATGGAAAATGGGGGCTTGATGTATATTTTCATTATGGACCAACATCTCTTTAACTATAGGACAAAATTTATGAAACTTTATATTTATATTGTTTGTCATAAGCCACAGACAATCAGTATTTGTTTTTATTAAATGAAATGCCATGTCATGGAAATAGGGGGGCTTAATGTATAATTTCATAATGAACCAATAACAAAAAAAGGCTTTGTGTACATGCAAAATACAATACCTGTTACATGTTTTTATCAAAAAAGGTCTAATTTGGAGGGGATATCATTTCAACAAAATAACTTGTTATCCATAATTTTGGGAAGAGTTAATTCCCACTAGTGTAGATCATGGTCAGACATTGTAGGCAAGAATCCTTATATGGACTAGTTACTGGTTTGGGTCCAAGAATAGTTCTTTATATAATGTGTACTTTGGAAGACTTGATTCTCTTGACTATTATTGGAAACTCCAAAGCTCCTTGTACAAATATTGGTACCAGTCATTGAAAATAAATTGAGAAGGGTTAGATTCCAAACAGTTGGAACATTGGTATGCAAGAATATTACAATCATGTGAGCTAGTTACTGGTTTTGGTCCAGGTGGAGTTCTTTATAGATCATGTGCTTTAAATTTGGTGGGACTTGCAATAAAATCCTGACCAGTATTAGGTTATAACTAGGGCCAATGTCAGCTATCTTAATACTGGTTAGGGTTCAGGTTTTATCCAGGAAAATCAAGAAGAGTAAGAATCCCACCATTTTAAGTCATGGTTACAACAGTTATAGGTTAGATATTTTATACAAGCTAATTACTGCCTGCATTATGCAAAAATCCTTCATATAACCTATACTTTGGTAGAAATTATAATTCTCCTGACTAATATTAATTAGGTTACTACAGGGGCCATTGTCAGCTGTTTTAGGTAAGCAAGCATTAAGTCTGAAAATAAGTTTCACTAAATTGCATATACAATCCCAAATAATTTGCATTAATCAGTGCAGTTTAGTGACCTGGATTATGGCAGGTTGGCAGTTGTGCATTAATAGGAAGCTGTAAACAATGTCAGATCAAGCTTGGAAAGTTGTCAGTTTCTTCGGAAGCAGCCTTGTTTCACATGCAAAGTTAGCCTCACAGACATGAGTTTTTTTTCAAAAGGGAAGTTCCTGAAAAACCAAACATTACTTGCTTGTAGGTACCACACAGTTTTTGTTTTTAAATGCTGCACAGATTAATGGTTGAATTTTGACAGAATGCTAAGGTCAATATGGCTTTTTCTGTTTTCGTGCTGAATATTAATTGATTGATCTATGCATCATATTCAAATGACTTTATGTCTGGATTAAAGGAAACTATAATGGTGTCAAAAAAATTCATGCGGTTTGCAAACACCAGGTCACAAAATTGTTAGTACTGATTGCTTAAAATTTATGAGAAGTTTTTTGTAAAGAATGTGGATTTTTATGATGCCATTATGGTATTGTTGAACCCCAACGTAAGTTTGCTGGAATATGTTGCATAGATAGACCACCAAAATTAAGCATAAAAATCCGTAAGAGACATTTACCTTACCACTTTATCAAAATCCATGAATGACCATCAGTTTAGGAAGTCATTGAAATTGTGTGATTCTAATGCCCTTCAAACATGTTTATATAAGGAACATGACACAGTCTAAACAAGTGTATACTATTGTGTTTGTTTCAGAGCTGAAATTAAATACATGAACATTTGATATTCATCATTTCAATACAAAAGTGATGGCCACAGCTATACTTGCACGCAAAAGAAACTGTGCACGTTTCAAGTTTGGATAACTATAGTTATATCTGTCATAGGCAGTTCATTTTTTTACCTTGTGTAGCACATGCATCACTTTGTCAAACACTGGACACATCTGTTCAGTATCTGGTTAAATTCTGTGTAAGGTCCCAAAACAGACAAATCACAAGATTTGCCGGTGCAACTGCTTGTCAAATGTGAAATCGGTCAGATGAACTCTTATTTCTTTCTTGCGAATCCAAGGAATAAGAAAAACACTCGGTGATTAAAGAAAAATCAAAACTCACAATGCCAAGACTATCTGAACGTCACCGAACTGAGGTGTTGATGATGCTCAACAGAGGCGACTCTATCGATAATGTTGCATGGGCCTTTAATTGCCACAGAAACATTATCAGTAATCTGCAAACAAGGTTCCAGCAAACAACCACAGTTGCAGAGCAGCCTCAAAGTGGCTGGTGTTGCCTTATGCCAGATTAGACTGCCTTTTGGAACCGAGGCACGTCAGACTCGGATTCAAAATGGCTACCGCCACAGCGAGATAGTACAGTATAAGCAGGGACACTGTACTGAGGCGTGTTTGGCACATAAGACCAAGGCACCCTTACTTTGGGAGCATACACTCGACATCATCACATTGCTTGTCAGAACTGGGCACTGCAAGATCTCTGTTGGCAAAGGTGTCAATTAAATGAAACTGTTTTCTCGGACAAATCCAGGTTCAGCCTTAGTGACCATGATGGTAGAGTGTGGGTGTTTAGAAGGAAAAGTAAGCAGTTTGCTTTACGCCTGCATTGTTTAGAGAAACGGGTTTGGTAGGGCCAGCGTGATGGTGCAGGTGGGATATGGGGAATAGGAAAATGGACCTGGTAATAGTGAATGGCAATCTCAGTGCTGCTGGGAACATAAATCAGGTTTTGAGACCTGTAGCTGTTCCATTCATCTGCCAGCATGCTTCTGCCACAATGATGGATGACAATGCGCATCCGCATACAGCTTGCATTATAAGACAATGTCTGAATGCAAATGTTGTTAACATCTTGCGTTGGCCTTCAGTTTCCCAAGACCTAAATCCCATTGAGCATATGTGGGATCTTCTTGGTCGTAGAGTAAGATCAAGGCATCACGTAAGGAATTTGCAGGAGCTAGAGCATGCTGTGCAGGTCAAATAGAATGACATTTCTCAGCACGCCAAACAATGTTCTGTGGATTCCATTAGACATCATATTGTACAGGTAATAGGCCAAAATGGAGGTCATACATGACATTAATGAAATATCACAACTACGTCATTAGGAGAACCCTTAACCTTAATTTTACTCACAATAACACCAATATCATTGTGTATTTTTTATTTTGATCCCTACTACGCTTTAATGATTAATACAATTACAGTCTATACAAACCACTATTTGAAAAAGAGTTATACCATCTTGTAGGAAATTAGATAAGCTAACCTTAATACTTTCATTCATGGATCCCTGGGAAAATAGCTTAAAATTCTGTGCACAGTTTCTTTTGTGTGTGAGTATAGTGTTGAGCAATATATTTGTATCTCTGAAAGAACATTCAGTGTTTCCCTACATAAAGTTATGTTCAACTTTTAAGTTCCTGTTGCAGACAGTCTAGATCAAAATCAGACTGCAGAGAAGGTGCAGTATCACCTTTGATGTAAACTTACTGATATTCTGTGAGGCATTCTGGTGAGAGCTGCCTTGAAATTGCCATACCTGTCTTTTTTACCAAGTAACTCACCTGGGCACAAAGTGCTCAGAGTGAGTCAATGTGATCACTGGAAGTCCGTCACCTGCCCGTTTGCCTGTTCAGCCACAATTATGAACACAACTGAGAAAGTACTGGATAGAATGAATTGAAATTTTATGTGTAAACTCCATATTTATTAAAATTATGCAAGCTGCACTCTGCGAAAAAGGGTGTTATGTATCATGTATCATAGAGATGCATTCAACCCTGTTTTGCCAGTCCATGGCTTATATAAATCTTTTATCAAAGTTCTTCAAACTTTGGTCAAACATTGCTGGCCGTGCGAGTCACAAGTTAAACAGAGTAATGAAAGGAATTTGGCATGACTTTATGACTACTTCATTGGATGGTCTTTTCTCAAAGTCGTTAAAATTGTGCCCTTGGAATCAAGGATAGTCCAATCCATTGGGTCACATGCTTTATATAGTGTTCTTCTGGAAGAAATTTAAAAATCCTCTTGTCTGTACGCATTTAGTCTTTGAGTTGTTATTTGGTTTACAGCATCAGAAGAGGGTCCTTTAAATTGTGTTGCTTGGGTTAAATATTTGGCTTTTCCCTAGGGCCATATATCACACAAGGTTATCTTGGATCTTGTTCATGGAAGTATGCTATGAATATGAAACTTGGGAATATTTCTTGCTATTCAAATTAGACAAATACCATCTTTCCAAGGTAAATATCAAAGTTACTTATAGGCCAACTAGCAGCCAAAAGTAAAATATTCAGGGGGTGGGGGGTCATATTGCAGGCAAGTTTTAATTCATACCATTTAAAGGTATACATATTATTGTGAGTCTGACAACCTGTTATAGTACATTCTGTGAAAGTTCCAGTTGCCGGCAAAAAATGAATATTAAAAGTAGAATTGAAGTTGGCAAATTCAATTCTAGTTTTAAAGTTTCTTTTTCTACCATCAACTGGAATTTTGACTGACTGTCCTGCATCACATTTTCAGACTCATATACTATGCCTTAACTCTTTATTACACGATCAAATAAACTGAAAAATAAATCTTTTGACACTTTTGTGGAAAAAGGAGAAAATGCTGGTAACCAGCAAAATACATCATTTGAGCCATAACTCATACTGTCTGCAGACGCTTTCAATTTGGATAGCCTAAAAATTTGTTGTGTGGTAAAGAGTTAAATGGAATAAATTAATTTTGCCTACAATCTGACCTCCAAATTATTTACTATTGGCTGCTATTGGGCCTTTAATGAATTCAGAAAAAAATAACACTGAAGATCTCAGCTGGTGCCATGCAGCTCTTCCTGTTCCAGCTCTTGTGTACTCTGGTGAGCGATATATAGCACCATCATTGTCCTCTTACTTTATTTGTCATCTTTATTTATATGGCAGGCATTTAAACCCTTCTATTGGGGCCAGAACAGTGATAAACCCTGGCAATCCGGAATTAGATTGAAACATCTCTAGGGGCATACTCCGCTTTGATCACCTGTGAAAGTCAGCAAGTCAACGGTGTGGCACTGGCGCACCAACGTGGTGAGATGGGATGATTCTGGCAATCTTTGGCACATCACTTGTGGCAAACCTAAGGTACTCTGTCCCACATCAGGGCTTCACCTGAATAGTCTTTGGTCATAACATGCAATCCTGCTTATAAACTAGGACAAAACTAGGGCAACATTGGGTTTATGAGAGTGTTAATCCACTTTTAAGGGGAAAAACACCGCAGTATACAGGCTACTCTTCACCATGAGAAAAACGGGCCAACACTTACTGTGAGAATGTTTTAATAAGAGACTTGGGCTGGTCTTTAGTAAAGCAGATTTCAAATTTGTGAGAGCCAAGTACAACTTTTAGCTTCTTTTGCAGAGTGTAGATCAAGATCAGACTGTACAGAACATGCAGTCTCATCTTTGATGTACACTGTCTGACATTTTGTGAGGTATTCCAGTGAAAGCGGCTCTGAAATTGCAATATCTGTCTTGGTTAATGATTTGAAATATCCTTTGCACATTTGGCAGGCACTGATATAAAAGAAAGCATTAGGAAAACTGAGAAAATGCTACTTAACCTTGCTCGGAGTTGTAAAAACACAGATTTGTTTGGTAAAGAGTTAAGGGTAAATGGGTCAAACTTGTAACAGTACCCCATGTAATAGAAAATAATGTTTTGACTGCTCCAAACTTGCTTGATGCTAAAGGAATAAAGACTAAGTGTTTGTGTTTCAACCAGATTTAACCCTTTACCAAACGACAAAATTTTGGACCAAATTGAAGGCATTCGCAAACGACAAAATAAATGTGACTTAAAAATTGAAATTTGTTTTGGTAAGGGTAGAAAGCATTGTGGGAAAAGGAGAAAATGCTGGTTACCAGCATTTTCTCCTTTTCCCACAATGTTTTCAAAAGGCTTAATTCACAGGGTTGTTAAAAGTCGGGATTGTGTGGTAAAGGGTTAAAACACCATTATTTATTGTACCAACTCCACCTATGAAGTAGAGGGAGGTATTCTGGTTTCACCATGTCTGTCTGTCCGTCCGTCCATCCGTCCATTCATCAATCTGTCTGTCTTGTTTTTGTTTCTGTGCTCTAACTCAAAAGCTGTTTGATCTAGGACACTGCAACTTTTGCAATTGTTGCTCATGACCCAAGGAGAAGCCTTATTGTTTATTGATCACATGGCTCAAATGTCAAGGTCACAGGTGAACTTTACTGGAAAATCATTTCCTTGCTCAAAAGCAGTTTGACCTAGGACCCTGAACCTTTATACAAGTGTTGCTCATGACCCAAGGATGTACCCTATTGTTTTTGGGTCACAGGGGTTAAAGGTCAAGGTCACAGGTAATCTTTGTTTTGGAAAGAATTTTCATTCTCTGATTGTGCTGCTTCACTGACAGGGTGCTGGTGGGGGGTATTTACCCGCTTTATGACAGTTCTAGGAAAAAATGTGGAAATAAAATTTCATCAATGTAGGTCCGGATCAAGGCAAACCAGAAAGCATGTTGATCTAGGAGTGACTAATTGTAAGAAATTCATCCAAGAATAGTTATTTCTCTCCATTCAAGGGCAGATAATTCTAGGAAATTAATACCTATAGATATTATGTTTCCCTACCCATAAAATTTTGGGAGGGTAAGATTTTCACCAGAATTAGTCACTGTTAGAACAACTGTAGGCAAGATATTTTATACAAGCTATACTAGTACTGGCTCAAGTCCATGTTAATGGCAGGTTGGCAACTGTCCATAAATGGGGTGATGACACTGTTACCAATGACGGATCAAGACAAGCTAGAAAAGTTGTCGGTCTATTCAGGGGCAGCTGTGTATATAAATGGGTTGATGACACTGTCACCAATGACGGATCAGGGCAAGCTAGAAAAGTTGTCGGTCCATTCAGGGGCAGCTGTGTTCAAGTGTAAAGTCAGTATTACTGATACTGAGCTTTTCATTCAAAAGTGAAGAAATTGAAAAGCAATGACAAATAAACCACCTACAGGACAGGCCAATTTTAGAAGCATATCTAATAGGTTAAGATCAGACCAAACAAAATGTGTAAAAAACATATTAGGCTACCTGACATTTAGTTGTCAGAAGAACTTTATCCTGGGAGCCAAATAAGAAGCTTAAGCTTGTATAAAATATCATGCTTACATTTATTGTACTTGCCATGACTTAAAATGTTGGGAATCTTAAGTCTTCCTAAATTTTATGGATAAAACTTGAACCCTAACCAGTATTACACCAGCTGACAATGGCCCTAGTTATAACCTAATACTTGTCAGGATACTATTGTAAATCCCACCAAATTCATGGTTAATGTAATGAAGATTTTATCATGGTCCCAGACCAGTATTCAGCTCTTATGTATAAAATCCTTTCCTAAGAGTGTTCCGTCCTTGAGGTGATTTTTAGCTGTAGATTACAGTATGTTAACAGGGAACTTGAGTGTTACTGACAGAGAAAATAAACTATAAAGAGAATAATTTTTTACAATAATCTGAACAGCAGCCTTTCTGGCTTGCATTGATCCATTATTGTGACCGTATATCGCCACTTTTGTGGTGAGAATCTAAAGATTTATTTATACATAACACATCCATGTATCCAGAATTTTACTGAGTTATGATGGCCTATACTCGCCAACCATTTTTAAGAGCATTCTTAATCTAATTCTCAAGAATTTTCTTAATTTAAAAGTAACAGAATTTCTGATTGGCTAAGCCATTTGGTTTAGTCAGTCAGATATTCGTTACTTTGAAAGTTAGAAAATTCTAGAGAACAAGAATGAGAATGCAATTAAAATGGTTAGTGAATGCCGGTACAGCTTCATCCCCTTTCTGATTTGAATTTCCGGGAAACTAACCAGTGCAAAGGAATCTCTCATAGGGCAAGCTATTCTGAACAGTGAATTTCAAAAAAAATATCTTTGTGACATTTAGAAAATTTCATTACTGTCATGTTTTCTAGCAAAAATTCAATTTTTATACCACCTTATTGAAACTTTTCATAATCTATTTTGACAGATTCCATAGGAAAATGAATTAAAGAGAGCATATTTAGGTCTACTGGCCTGTGGAGCTTTTTTCATGGCATGATATCTGTTGTCTGTCAGTCCATTAGTGCATGAGTCTGTTTCTTGTTATGTAGAAAAGTCCACATTTGTGATACGGCCTTCCTTAAAACTGGCGCCAAGCCCCCGTTGCTCAGTCGGTAGCGTGCAGGACTTGAGAACAGGAGGTTGCTGGTTTGATTCCGGGCTTGGCCAATTTCTTTCTGAGGACTAATGATAGTCATCGCGACAGGATTCATTCCTCTCTCACAGTTAACCATTGTTTCGACGATGGTTATGTGGGAAAGCAGCCAATGGCTTGGAAAGAATACTGTGCAAAGTACTGGTAAAAGAAACTCCAGGAAAGCATGGATAGGTGCACTGGCTGTAGTGATATAACTGAAATAACGTTGAAAACTGTGTTAACCTCCATACAATCAATCAATCCTTAAAACTGGCACAGTTTATTTATAACATCAATAGCTCAGACAATTTTGAATCTGAAAAAAAAATCAGACAAGGAGGGCTTAGTGGCATTTAACACTTTACCACACAAGAAAAATTTAGACTTGTTCAAATTGAAAGCATTTGCAGACGACAATTTAAGATGTGGCTCAAATGAGTAAATTTGCCTTTCATGGAGTAGAAAACATTGTGGGAAAAGGAGAAAATGCTGGTTACCGGCATTTTCTCCTTTTCCCACAATGTTTTCAAAAGGCTGTTTCCTCAGGGTCGTTAAAAGTCGGGATTGTGTGGTTAAGGGTTAAAGAACAAAATTTTCATTTATTTCATTTTTCAAACTTGTACAGATCATTTATCTTATCAAGGAGTTGAAACCTTTCAAAAAGAAAGAAAAAACAATCATTGGCATAGGAAAAGGAGCCATTTGTATGAAACTGTTGTTTATGCAACAAAGTCCAAATTATTTGTTGCAATTCTTTTAAACTTGCTGTAACTGTAAAGGAATTTTCATTTATGGCTTAGAGCTGATGTTACACGCAAACATTTTAATTATTTCTTCCTTCTTACAAATACTAGACAGTAACTGCCAGTACAGCGATTCACGTCCTCATGGGCCTTTTGTTCCATTTTTTGTAAGGTACCATTATCTATAATTGTCTTTTCATTTAAGGTTAATATAAACAAACTTGATCCTCATTTCTTTCACAGCATACAAGTTAAAATTAGAATGTTTTGAATGGGGCTATGGTGTAAGTTTGACCAAATTACCCTTAAAGTGCCTGCCTAAACAGAAAAGGACAATTAAAATCAATAGAAAAGGCAGATGTTGTGGTTACAAGGCTTTTTTTACCAGAAAACTTTACAAAATATCAGACATTGTATATCACAGATGATACTGTGTGTTCTTTGCAGTCTGATCTTGATCTACAATGACTGCAAAATGAACATTAAGATGTACTTGGCCCTCTAGGAGTCAAGATGGGTCAGATAACACGCATGCAGAATCTGCTTAAATTAAGATCCGCCCCAGTCTCTAAGTAAGCACTATTCTCACAGTCACAGTGTTTGCCCAAATCCTCCCTCTGAAGTGTAGCTGGTAATCAGGGGTGTTTTTTCTTTAAAAATTGGTTTACACTCTCATATACCCGATGCTACCCTGGTTTTATCCTGGTAAAGAAGCCAGATTGCATGTTGTGACCACAGGGTGTCCAGGTTAAGCCCCGGTTTTGAATGGAGTACCTACGTTTTGCCACCACTGATGTGCTGAAGATTGCAGGAATCATCCTGTCTCACCACCTTTGTGCGACAGTGACATGCCAGCGACATGCTGGCATTTGTAGGTTACCAAAACAGTGTGTGTTCCTCGGGATGATTTGATTTAGTGCCAGAACACCAGGGTTTATCACAATTTGGCCCCAATAGACATTGCAATTTCAAGGCTGCTCTTACCCAGATACCTCACAAAGTATCAGTGTACATCAAAGATTGGGCCACTTAACCCTTTACCACACAACCTGACTTTTAACGACCTTGGGGAAGAAGCCTTTTGAAAACATTGTACCAGCATTTTCTCCTTTTCAGAGAAAATGCTGGTAACCAGCATTTTCTCCTTTTCCCACGATGTTTTCTACCTTTCCCAAAACAAATTTCAGTTTTTGAGTCTCATTTATTTTGTCGTCTGCAAATGCTTTCAATTTGGAAACGTCCAAAATGTTGTCGTTTGGTAAAGAGAGAACCCTTCACCGGAAGACAAAATTTTAGACTCATCCAAGTTAAAAGCATTTTGCAGACAAGAAAATGGATGTGGTTCAGATGCTGGGATTTGTCCTTGAAAGAGAGGAAAACTTTGTGAGAAAGGGAGAAAAGCTGGTTACCAGCATTTTCTTCTTATCCCATAATGTTAACAAGAGACTTCTTTCTCAAGGACGTTGAAACTTGGGATTGTTTGGTAAAGGGTTTAAAAAAATCTCCCCTAGTGACTTCCAGTTGTACTAAAAGTTTCAATACATTAAAAACTTAAAGCCTGATAATTAGAATTCACTTGTATTTGTCATACACTGTCCTTGTTGACAGATCTGCAAAAGTAAAAGGTGCGATCTTTGATCTATGCTGTCTGTAGCTTTATTCCATCTAGACCATGACCAAAGATTATGTTCATCTTGCCTGGATTGAACTTTAAATAATAAGAGGTCTGTTTTGATTATTTGGCCTTGAAATAGATTGATATTTTTATGCTCCTGAGAAAAATTTGGGACCATATAGTTTTTGTTTAGTCTGTCTGTCTGTTTGCCTGTCCTGTCTGTCTGTGTGTTGGCTTTCATGTCGTGCCATAACTTTTTTTCCTATGACTTGATTTTAAAATAAGTTTTCACATATGCTAACCAGATTGAGACAATGTGTCATGTGCAAGAGTCATATCTGTAGGTTGAAGGTCAAGGTCACAGCACGGTCAAATGTGTTTTTCGAGGGGTAGTATTAGTGTCCAGACTGTAACCTTTTTTTGAATGAATTTCAGTATATCTTTGCAGAATTGTTAACCACTTAGAAATGGTGTGTCATGCCTAAGAACCATTTCAGTAGGTCAAATGTCAAGGTGATGGCAGGGTCAAATATGCTTAGAAAGTTAAATTTTGGACAGTTACATGTATGTTTGTTTCCAGCCTTTAACCCTTTTGATTATGAATTCAGTAAAACTTTGCAGAATTGTTTACCACATAAAGAAGATGTGTCATGCTCAAGAAACATGCCAGTCGGTCAAAGGTCAAGGTCATCGATATGTCAGATATGTTTTAAAAGAGAAATTTTGGACATATATGTTTGTGTCCGACCTGCAACTTGTTTAATTATCAATGAATTTCAATACAATTGTAATTGTCAATTACAGAAGTCCATGTTGAACTGGAAGTTCTGTAATAGGAATTCTTTTAGAAAAATCTAACAAAGAGAAATATACAGAAATAATGATAAAATAATGAATGATAAAATTTCTTGGCCTGAAATAAAAGGGCCAAAAGTGTTGATATTTAGCATCATAGGATGGTCCTTTACTGAAGATGTTCCTCACTGGATTCATTGGGCTTTTTCGTTAGGGTGTCCTTGGGCAAGACACTTCAGAGCCATAGCCTAGCACAGGTGGAACCCAGGACATGCATGAATATGTGAACTGTCATCGTAATATGACTGAAATAATGTTGAAAGCTCTGTAAAACATACCATTCAATCAATACTGAAGATGTGAAATTTGCCCCTGGGATCACATAATGTCTCCTCGTGGAAATCATGTGTTTTGCATAGTTTCATATGAATTTTTTTGGAAATTGAGACTGAGACTATATGGTGTAAAGTGTTGGCAGTTCTCTATGAAAGTTGTTCTCATGGTGGAGAACAGAAATTTTGCAGAGTTTTTTGGGTATTTCTTTTTTTTAAAAAAGAATTGTCAGCTATTATGAAGGCTAGAGCCTTGATATTTGGTATGTATAAGCCTGATAACACATTTCTTTGATACCAAAGTCATTCAAATTGTGCACCTGGTTTCAAAGATGGCTCTGTCATGCGAATCATTTTTTTCCATGGAGTTCTACATACATGTAATTTTCTTTTTAAGATCAATTATCAAACCATAGAGCCTAAAGCACTGATATTTGGTAAACAGCATAATGGGATGATCCTTAACTAAAGTTGTATAAATTGTACCCCTTTAGTCAAAGCTGGCCCTGTCCCAGGTTCAGAGGTGAAACATGGAGGCATATAAATTAACCTGTAACCTGATCAAAATTGAAAGCATTAGCAGACACGATCAAAATGTGGCCCAAAAGAAGATATTTGGCTTTGCCATGGAAGAAAACACTGTGAAAAGGAGAAAATCCTGGAGGAAATACTTGTTACCTACATTTCTTCTTTTCCCAAAATGTGTTCAATAGCTTTCTTTCTTAGAGTCCTTAAAAAAACAGGAATGTTTGGTATACAGTTAAAGGAAAGGGCTATTCAGATGTTTGTTTCAACAATCTTCAAATATGATTATTAACCCTTTCAGCGCCATAGGCAAAAACAGGGACTTTTGCGGATGGCATAGATCAAGATCAGACTGCACAGAATGTGCAGTCTGATCTTTGATCTATACCTTCCGCTTGTTTGGTCAAGCCAATATGATAAAAGTCTTCCGGAGACTCAGTGAATTCTATTTACAGCCACCAAAAGAAGCCAAGTTTGTTTATTTGGCGCCGAAAGAGTTAAATGAATTAAGAAAGGCAAAAAAGCTGGCTAAACATCAGAAGAAAGGCAAATTTAAGAATAACTATTTTACCTTGGTATTTCTTTTAATGGGCTATGTCTATAGCTTTGTAAGGTGTTTTTATTCACCAGAATTTCACAAAGGTTGAGTGAAATGTCACATGACCAATAACAAAGGTTCATTATGTGGCATCATATTCAAATAAGGAAGATCACATAATTTTTAATCTCATAAAAATTGACATTGTTACCCATTGCAAAGCGACCAAATGATCATTTTAAAACCTATTTTGCACCTTTTTCATGTATGTAACTAACCAGTTTCTGTTCGCTATCAGGGAAGTAATATATTTTGTAGTATATTTATCAGTGTTAAACAAAAGAACATTTAACTTGCAGCAAAAAAAATCCAACAATTCCCTGTTAAACTTAAATTTTTTCTCCTCGTAAACTGACCTGCAGTGTTGATACATGTATTTGTATTGTAGCAAAATGGTCCCTCTTTACCAAACCACAATATGTCAGACTTTGTCCAAATTGGAAACATTTGTAGACACAAAGGTGCTTCAGAATTCAACGCGAAAATGGAGAAAAATGTTGGTTACTAGCATTTTTCCCTTTTCCCACAATGTTTTAAAAAGCATTCTTCTTCAGACTTGGGGTTTTGTTTTTATATTTCTTAGTCTCTTCGAAATAAGATATTCTTCATGATAAAGTGAATCCTACTAACAACATTTTTTTCTATGTTTCTATCTTTTAGCTAGAACTAACAAGAATTAAGTAACAACAGTTTGGGGACATAAATACATTTACCAACCAAAATACAAGTTTACTTTAATGTTATGGTTCACAACCTAAGATGTATTTTATAGGAAGTACAAAGCAAGATCAGCCTGTACATATGTACAGGCTGATCTTTCTCTACACTCTCTGCTGGTGTATCAGTGGTCTTTGTTAAATTCCATTTCAAAGCCAAGAAACTTTGAGAAATCAGTATCTATAATCGTCAACAACTGCAATTTGGTAAGACAAGGGATAAATCATAATGTTAAGTAATTGTAAGGTTAATAAAAACATTGCTGCTATCACTTGCTAAGTCTTGTCAGAATCATATTTATTTAGCAAAGTATAACCTTCCAGTTGATACCTAGGTTATTTAATGAAAGATGTTTGGGTTGTGCGCATAGTAAGATCTTCCCCTGCATCTGTAACTAAATGACATGATTTGCCTTACAGCATCTTTTGCTTTTGATGTGGAGGTATGGAAAACAGGGTTAGAGGTGTTTGTTGGGTCAAAACTGGGCTGGTGACTTTGTTGCAAAGTATGATTAGCAATTTTTCCTCTTTTTTTAGCTCTACTGGCCAAAGGCCAGCATTGCTTATGTCATGGAATGGTTCCCATTCTCAGTCTGTCTGTATGTCTGTCTCTGTCTGTCCATCCATCCGTCGGTTAGTCTTTTTCTAGTTTAGACAATAAAGTCAGCACTTATTGTCTGATTTTAATGTAATTTGCACAATTTCTTCATATCATCAATCCTTTGAACACAGATCTGACAGAAAGGGGAAATTTGCATTATAGTTGTTTGCCTGTCTTTCTTACCATCTCTGTCCATTCTTCTTTTAATCTGTCCAGATTGTGTGTCCATATTATGAAAGTTCTCAGAGGCCCTTGTCCCTGTGAGATGTTGACATACACTTGAATATAAGCTTAACCACCCCCCAGCTGCAAGATGTTGAAATATTTTATCTGAATATAAGCTATTCAGAACCAGTACTGCATTTTAAACTTTCTGTGGCTCCCTGAGTTTCATGGGTTGTTGTTGACAACTACATATATGTAGTTATGTCTCCCCCCTCCTCCAATTATTTTATTTTTTTTAGGGGGGGGGGGAGAAAGACAGTTTTTGTATTAAAGTTGTTTGTCTTTCTGTCAGTCCACCTCTGTCCATTCTTCTGCCCATCTGTCCAGATTTTTAGTCCCCTACTGGCAAAGCCGAAGGGGACTTTAGGTTTGCACTCCGTCCGTCCGTCTCTCCGTCAGTCCGGCAATTCAGTTTTCCGGACTTTTTTTTAAACACTGGTATATATTGAGCTGAGTTTTGGTGTGTAAGTCACCCACCATCACTTACAGATCAAGTTCGAGTTTCGTTCCAGTCCACTTGTTTTTCACGGATTTACTGGCCTTGGAGTTACAAAATTTCACTGGTAAATCAGTTTTCCAGACTTTTTTCCTAAACGCTGGTAGGTATTGATCTCAGATTTGCTTGTGTAACTCAACCACCGTGACTTACAGATCAAGTTTGACTTTCGTTCTGGTCCACTGGTTTTTCACGGATTTACGGGCCTTGGACTTAAAAAATTTCACTGATAAATCAGTTTTCTGGACTTTTTTTTCTAAATGCTGGTAGATATTCACCTGACTTTTGCTGTGTAAGTCAACCACCATAACTTACAGATCAAGTTCGATTTCGTGGGGCTCCACTGCTTTTTCACACATTTACGGGCCTTGGACTTACAAAATTTCACTGATAAATCAGTTTTCCGCACTTTTTTTCTAAACGCTGCTACGTATAGAGCTGATTTTTGGTGTGTACATCAACCACCATGATTTACACATCAAGTTCGAGTTTCGTCCCGCTCCACTGCTTTTTGACATATTTATGGGTCTTGGACTTAAAAAATTTCACTGACATGCCAGCGATACATACAGCCGGTAGGGGACTGGGTATTGCTATGCAATACTATCAGAATGCTTGTTTATCCTACTGCTAAAGACCTAGTACCCTGAAACTTTATACAAGTGTTCTCATGAGCCAAGGAGGTGCCCTATTGTTTTTGGGTCACATGGGTCAAAGGTGCAAGGTCACAGTTGAACTTTGTATTGAAAATCATTTTCATTCTCTGACTGTGCAGATTGAGTGACAAGGTACAGGTGGAGGGTATTTGTCCGCTTTGCGACAGTTCTAGTTATGTCTCTCCCCCCTCCTCCAACACATTTTTGGGAGACAGTGTTTGGCTTAGAGTTGTTTGTCTGTTTTTTTGTATGTCCACCTCTGTCCATTCTTCTGTCCAGATTTTGTGTTCATATTTGGCATATTATCAAAGCATTGTGTTGTTATAAAAGTTTCGAAAATTCTTGTTGAAAAATAATTTCAGAATATATTCTATTTAGAACCAGTATTAGATATAAAACTGCTCAAGTTCCCATGAGATGTTGTTTACATCCATAGTTATGTCTTCCCCCCTTCTTGAGTTCATTTGGGGGGGAAAGACATATTGTACTAAAGTTAAGATAAACTTCTATTAAATAACAGGAGCATAATCTTATTATTAATGTTCCAAGGGGTCCTTATAATTGTGGGATGTTGACATATACATAGTTGAATATAAATTTATTATTTAATAACAGAACCATAATCTTGTATTACTAAAATTCTCAGTGATCCTTGTCTTTGTTGAATGTTGACACATTTAAAGTCGAATATTAGCGAAAAGAATCTTAAATTTACTTTAAATAAAAGATAAATTTATATTAAGTAACAGAAATAGAATTACATGTAAAAGTTTGAAGTAGTAACCCTTCTCCTTTGGAGATGTTGACACATATATCTGAATGTAAACTAAACTTACACTGAATAATAGAAGCAGAATCATTTGTTATTACACCCCCACCTACGAAGTAGAGGGGGGTATTCTGGTTTCACCATGTCTGTTGTCTGTCAATCTGTCCATCTTGTTTTCGTTTCTATGCTCCAACTCAAAAATCATTTGACATAGGACCCTGAAACTTTATTCAGGTATTGTTCATGATCCAAGAAGGTGCCCTATTGTTTTTTGGTCACATGGGTCAAAGGTCAAGGTCACAGGTGAACTTTGGAAATCGTTTTTGTGCTCTAACTCAACTGTTTGATTTAGGACCATGAAACTTTATACAAGTGTTGCTCATTAGCCAAGGAGGTGCCCTATTTTTTGAGGTCTAATGGGTCAAAGGTCAAGGTCACTAGTGATCTTTCTTTTGAAAATCATTTCCATTCTCTGATTGTGCTGCTTCAGTGACAATGTGATGGTGGGGGTATTTGTTCACTTTACTACAGTACTAGTTATAAATGTTCTGCAAAGCTTGTGAGATGTTGAAATATATATGTTTTAATACAAGCTTTTCAGAACTAGTATTGCATACAAAACTTCTGGGCAGCCCCAAGTCTCATGAGATGTTGTTAAGATTCATAGTCATGTTTTCCCCTCCTCATCTAGTTTATTTGGGGCAGACAGTGTGTGTATTAAAGTTGTTTGCCTGTCTTTCTGTATGTCCAGCTCTGTCTATTCTTCTGTCCATCTAGCCAGATTTTGTGTCCATATTTGGCATGTTAAAGTGTTGTGTTGTTATAAAAGTTCTCCAACGCTCTTGTTGAAAAACATATTTCTGAATACATGCTATTCAGAACCAGAATTAGATAAAAAACTTCTCAAGACTCCCGCATTCCCATGAGATGTTGTTGACATCCATAGTTATGTCTTCCCCCCCCCCACCAAGGGGCCCTTATCATTGTGGGATGTTGACATATTAGTTGAATATAAGCTAAACTTTTTATTTAATAACAGAAATATAATTTTGTATTACAATCAAATTCTCAGTGGTCCTTGTCTTTGTTGGATGTTGACACATTTAAAGTTGAATATTAGCTAAAGGTATCTTAACTAACAAAAAAATACATAAATTATTATTCTCTGAGGCCCTTGTCTTTGTGAGTTGTTGACATATTGGCATATAGTTGAATACAAGCTAAAATTATATTAAATAATGGAAAATGAATCTTGTGTCATTACTAAAGTTTCTAGATACCCATGTCTTTCTTTGTTTGTATTGCAGTTTAACGCCATTTTAACAGCTCAGGTCATAATGGCGGTAAATGATGCACCCATATGTTTCCTGGCTTCCTCACACCAGTATTGACACAGCTTTCTTTCAAAAGAACACATATATTTGAATATAAGCTTAACTTTTATGGAACAAGTGATTTCGTTGAAATGATATCCTCTGCGGAAAAAGACCTTTTTTGATAGAAACATACAAGATATTTTGTGTTTTGCATGTACATGTTGCCTTTTTGTTATTGGTCAATAATGAAATTATACAGTAAGCCCCCATTTTCCATGACATGGCATTTTATTAAATAAAAATAAATAATGATTGTGTGTGTTTATGATAAACAATAAAAATATCAAGTTTCATAGAGTTTTGTCCAGTAGTTAAAGTGACATTGGTACATAATGTAAATATATGTCCAGTCCCCTTTTTCCATGATGTGGCTTTAACTGAAAACAAGAAACCTATCAGCAGGCTATCATAAGGAACACGTGAATGAAGTTTCATCAGTTTTTGTGAAGGATATCTGTCAAGATGGACAGACTAACAGGCTGTTATTGGTCCATAGTGGAAATACACATTAAGCCCTTTTTTCCATGGCATGGCATTTCATCAAATAAAAACAAATAATGGTTGTCTGTGGCTTATGATAAATAATATAAATATCAAGTTTCATAAAATTCTGTCCAGTAGTTAAAAAAATATTGGTCAATAATGAAAATATGCATCAAGCCCCCTTTTTCCATGACATGGCATTACATCCAAAAATCAAAAATGGCATATAGGTGGACTAATTCATAAGGAAGACATTTATGAAGGTTTCATCAAATTTCATCAAGGACTTCAGAAGATATAATTTTTTTCCATTAGTTAAAGAGATATTGGTCCTTAATGGAAATATATGTTAAGCCCCCTTTTTCCATGACAAAGCCTTATATCAAACAAAGGAGAACATAGGCAGACTATCATAAGGAACACATGTATAAAGTTTCATCACATTTCGTCAAGCACCTAAGAATATATCTGTCTGGAGGGATGGGCAGGTGGACAATGCAAAAACTATATCTTCTCGCCTTTGGCAGGGGATAATAACAGAAACAGAATCATGTGTTATTATATCGTCCACCAATAGAGTAGAGGGGGGGTATACTGGTTTCACCATGTCTGTCCATTTGTCAATCTGTATGTCTTGTTTTCGTTTCAGTGCTGAGACTAACTCAAAAGCTGTTTGAGCTAGGACCCTGAAACTTTATACACATGTTGCTCATGACCCAAGGAGGTGCCCTATTGTTTTGGGGTCACATGGGTCAAAGGCCAAGGTTATAGGTAAACTTATTCAGGTCACAGTTCTCAGAGTCCCACATCCTTGCAATATGTAGTAATAAATTACATAGTTGAATAAAAGCTTAACTTACTTACACTAAATAACAGAAGCATAACCTTGTAGTTTTACTCACATTAGCAGCATTATAAGCTAAACATGCATTACATAACACAAACAAAATTACATGATATTGCATATATAAGTTTGCAGAGGCCCTTGTCCTTGTGAGATGTTGACACATATATAGTTGAATATAAGCTAAGCCTATACTAAATATATAATAGAAGCAGAATCATGCATCATTATAAAAGATCTCAGTGCCCTTTGTCTTTGTAAGATGCTGACTTGTATTGTTGAATATAAGCTGAACTAATGTGATACAACATGAGATCCATAGTTATGTCTTCCCCCCCCACTCCTCATCCAGTTCATTTGGGGGTGGGGGGGCAGTGTTTGCATTAAAGTTATTTATCTGTCTGTCTGTCCACATCTGTCCATTCTTCAGCCTATCTGTCCAGATTTTGTGCCCATATTTTGCATATTATGACAGTTCTCAGGGGCCTTTGTCCTTGTGAGATTTTTGATACATATGTAGTTGAATATAAGCTAAGCCTATACTAAATAATAGAAGCAGAATCATGCATTATTATTAAACTTCTTAGAAGCCCATGTCCTTGTGAGATGTATTGTTGAATATAAGCTAAACTAATATGAAATAACACAACCAGAATTAGACATTTTACATAGGTTGTTGACATTTACATTTGAAGTAATACTTTTAAACTATTATATATAACAGGACCAGAATTACATATAAAAATTCTTATGAGATGTTAAAATATAAAGTGGAAGTAAAGCTTAACTTATATCATACAAGTTGGCTTCTTTAAAAAAAGAAGCCAGGGGAGGTCAGCAGCAATGTTTTTTAAACATTTTTTTTGCTTTTAATTTCAATATATTTTGGTACCTGTAAACAAAGATTAGTTAGGCATTAAATGATTGCTGCTGTGTAGAAACCTCTTACGCATTACATGACAGTCTTATGACCCACATTTTCAAGTCGCGTGATCTTTTCCCATAGTGTTCTTTTTCTTTCTTAGCGAAACATTTTCTCTTTTGTTTTCTTTTTGCTTAGATTTATTTGTATAATAAAAAATTAGAATTTTTGGAGAGGTCAACTCAATGTAACAAATTGTTTTTGAAATCTGTCATATAAAAACAAACCACATCTCTTTCTTATTTCAGGTTTTGATTTTGGTTTATTTATAAAATCATGATGAAACAGACTGTGTATCAGAAGAATTTTGCAAAAGAAATGGATTTAGATGGCAATATCTGAGGCAGCCTGCTTTTTAAACTCAGCACTGTTGGAGAGGTCTATTGACCTCTCCATAACAGAACAAGAATAATATATATTCTTATAAAGTTTTTCAGTGACCCTTTGATTGCTCAGAAAGGTTATTCATACCAGTGGGTGATTTCTTTCACTTGTTAGTATACAGGAAGTATAATTTACACAGAGATATTTCAGTTGATTATCTGTATGATCTAGGAAAGATGGAAGTCATATGCATGTAATGATTGGACAAGTTTAAGATAACCGAGATGGCACTTTGAGGCAAATTGGAAAGGCTTTTGATCTATTCAGGAGCAGACATGTGTAGAAATGTGCTCCAACAGAATTTATCTTTCTCTATTAAAGAACAGATAATTATCAAAAACTCATCCCCTCAGGGTTCATTTTTCTCTATAAATTTGTGGAGACAGTAAGATTGGCACAAGTATAGGTAATAGTCAAGACAATTGTAGGCAAGGTATCCTATACAAGCTAGCCTAGTACTGCCTAAAGTCCAGGTTAATTGATTGTTGGCAAATGTCCACAAATAGGATGCTGATGCTGTCACCAATGACGGATCAAGGCAAGCTAGAAAAGTTGTCGGTCTATTCAGGGGCAGCCATGTGTCATTTGAAAGACAACCTCTACATTGGGGTTATTATCTGTCGGATTTTCAAAAGTGACATCAGTGAATTTATCTTTAACGCATCACTACCTGTCACCATAGAAGGAAACATAGGTGACATTATAGGTCAAGATCAGACTGCACAAATATTCAAAATCTAGTACTGAGGTTGTGGTATTTGCCTTATTTGTAACCTAATTTTTGTTGGAAAGTGTGTTTTACCAAAGTACATATTATATGGAGTATATTTCCTGGACCAAAATCAGTAATAAGCTTGTATAAAATAGCTGGGCTACAATTATTATCGCTATCACTTAATCTGGTGGGAATCTTGCCAGTCTCCAAAATTTATATATAAAACCTGTCCCATGACTAGTATTAGGCTACCTAATATTAGCCCAACTTATAGCCTAATATTTGTATTAGTAGAATTGTAAGCACTACCTTGTACATGTTACAAGAAGCATTGTTCAACAACCAGCATTTTGTTCACAGTATGTATAATATTCCAATGTTCTTTCCATCACCTACGAGTACTTCCAGTAACAACTCGGTACTTTCTCTCACTATCTACTTTATACTGTTTGGATACTAACCTGTGCCCGGAAATTATCCATTCAGCCAGGTCAACCTTTCTGAGCAATGAAGCTTTGAAATATTTTTGTTTATTAAGTACTGTTTATTTTAACTAGAGGGCCATTGGCCCGAAAGTGCTCACCTGAGTAAAGTCATCTACAGTTGATAAAGCTGAAGAGATCGTGGCTTTTAATGATGTAAAACACATGAGTGTATGAATGTAAGTGACCTACCTTTGGACCTGACATGAAGTAGTCAGGCAGAAAATGTGGCATCAAGAGTGCACACAAGGTTTTTTTAAGATTTGGCCCAGTGACTTACTTTTTGAACCAACATGACCCAATTTTAAACTTGTCCAAGATATTAAGACAAACATTCTGACCATGTTTCAAGAGTATGAGACTCTAAGAGTCCACACAGGGTTTTTCTAAGATTTAGACCTACTTTTTGACCCAACCTGACTTATCCAAGATTTTATCAACACAAATAGCCTGACCAAGTTTCATGACTATCTGACTGAAAATGTGGCCTCTAGAATGCACACAAGGTAATGTTGACAACCCCAATGACATACAACGTACACAGCACAATCGCAAAAGTTCACCTTGAGCAATTTGTGCTTAGGTGAACTAAAAAGGCTTTTTTGCCAAAATTTGTCTGTTCACTTTATTAAAACCCTTTTACAGATTTTTTCTTCAAATTTATTCTGTCTTTTGCTTCAGAAATCTAAAAAAAAAACACGTATCTTTTATCATCTTATGCTAGTGATCAACAGTTTTCATTTAGATAAAAGAAGTATTGTGACCCCCATGAGATGTTGGTGTTGATGTTTATGTTTTAAATAGAAAAAACAAACTTTCATCAAACAACAAACCTAAATTTTTGCATAAAGCTTCTAAGAGGTCTTACTTAACTTTAGTTGGGAGATATTCACATAGGCCAATATAGTTGATGTAAAGCTAAACTTAAATACTTGGACTAGCTTTGCATGTAAATATTCTTGATGGCCTTCTGTTATTCCCAGGCCATGCTGACATACATATATATTAGTTAACTTATTACGTTTACTTGTATCTAAATGTACAGCTAAAGTAAACTTGTACTAATACACGCATTAAATATCAGATTCGGTATTGCATATACAAGTTTTCAAGAGCCTTTGTTCCAATGTGATATTTGTAAGGGTAGTCTGTCTCATTTGTCTAAAATGTCCCCCTTGAAAATTATGGATGAATATGATTCTAGACTGTTGGGTAGAGTATGAAATCCTTAATTTTAAACAGAACACAAATTTGTTTTTATGTACCTTGTTGATATTCTCAGTATCCATAACCCAAGGATTTGGTTATTCTTCTGAGACTTCAGATTATCCCTATTTTGTCATGTATATAATTGTCTATGTCTATAATTTTAAATACATTATTTTAGTATCCACAACTCACATCAGTATTATCTGCAAAGACCTTCTTGCTACATATAATGATGCAAACTACCATAAGTACACACCCTGTCCTAAAGCTGGCCACAATGAGTTGGATGGTATCCAATGTCACCCCTGCAATATTTATGCAGATAATACTTTGTGCTCTACACATGTACATTGATCTTTTGCAAGGAAAGATTATATGTATGGACACAAAGGGGGACCAGTATCCTTGGACATATACATTTTAGAGGTACATAAACACATGAATTTAATTCTTTATTAGATGACAAAATTTTACACCAATCCAAATTGAAAGCATTTGCAGACAACAAATGTAATACAAATCATAGAATTTGTCCTTGAACAGGTTAAAAAAATTGTGGAAAGGAGAAAATGCTGTTTACCAGCATTTTTTCTTTTCTCACATTATTTTCAAAAGTCCTTTTCTTGGGATCATTAAAACATGAGGGCTTTTGAAAATGTGGGATAAGGAGAATTACCAGTAATTACTCCTTTTTGCACAATGTGTTCTACTCTTTTACAGACAGAGCCCTTTCCTTGAGCAAAATCCAATTTGTCTGTGGAACATGCATTGAATTCAGACAAGTACAAAATTTCATCATCTGGTAAAGGGTTCAAGGCCCAGTGGTGGGCAAAAGTAAATAATACAGGTGATAACATATATTCAATTTTAAATCATTCTGTTTAAAAGTATGGAAATAATTGTGAAGATTACAATCTGTTACTGTATACATAAACGGCGGTCCCATGTCACTTGTTTACAAACAAGTCAAAAACAAAAAAAAAACACAGAATGGGTAACTCAGGTATATTTATGTCACCATGTGTAACCGCTTAACTCTTTACCAATGAAAATATTTTCGACTGGTCCAATTTAAAGCATTTGCAGACAATAAATCAATTGTGTCTCATATGACAGTTTATCTCAGAAAGGGTAGAAAACATTGTGGGAAAACGAGAAAATGCTTTTTCTCCTTTTGCCAAGTATGTTTTCAGGTTTCTTCAGGTTTGTTAAAACTTGGGGCTGTCGTAAAGGGGTAAACAAACTGCGTCATTGTGCTATCAAAGCGTGGTTTGAGCCTCCTTTACCTAAAGTTCTAATGGTATAACTTTAACCAGGTGACACTATCGACGATAAACTATACAATCGGTCCAAGTTGCAAGCAGAAAAGTGAAGTTTACAACTAGCTATACAGTTGCCAAGTCTCTCCATCTTTTGTTAGCATGTGCTGGTTTGTACTACTTTGCCATTTAGCAGGAAAATGACATCATTGTTGTTAAGGCGTATAATTATGTGTGGAAAATGTTATGATTTTCATGTTTAATAACAAGAAAGGAAGCAAAAGTTATCCAATATCAACTTAATTGACAAATTGTGTCAATTTACACCCTCTACAAACTGTTTCATTGTATACTTTCAATGTCAATGTCGAGCTGCTATCTTCTTGTGTCTGTACACATTTCAAACCAAACTACATCTGTAAACATGGACCCGTGAATGATATATATATAGGCTGAAGGTGATGATCGATGCAGGATACTTATTTGTCTGTCATTTGTTTTATGTGATAAATAGAATTGTACATTAGTGTATACATGTAAGTATCATTTTTATCAAACTTGTTGACTAAAATATATATGATGCTTGCCAAGGCTCATGTCATATAATTTTTAATTAACTCTTTTGTTGAAAATGATAAAACATAAACACTAATGTAGGATCCTCTACTTACATGTACCTTCCAATGGAAATCAAATTGTTTGTGTGAGCAGTTTTTTATGTCATTTGTTAATTTATGTCAGTTTTTGTGTGAGCAGTTTTTTATGTCATTTGTTAATTTATGCTTTATTATGTTTTTATTCAACAGAAGAAAAAAAACACACACATAAAATCCGTGTCTGTAAATTCCATACCATATGAAAATGAAAGCTTTAAAGGTGTATACCTTGCTTAAGGATATCACCTGTTAGGCTCTGTTGTGTTACCAAAATTGAAACCAAAATATTCCCCCCCCCTTCAATAAAGACGGTCAAAAATGCTGTTTTATTTATAAAGATTGTGGTTTTTGTGCCCTATTTAAACCAAACAGGCTGTAGAATTAAGGAAAGGAAACTTATTTTGTAAAATAATCCATGTTTAATAAGCTAAAATGCATATAGTCCCTCCCCCCCATCAATAAGAGAAAGCCCCAAAATGCTGTTTAATCCATAAAAAATGGTAGTTTTTGTGCCATATTTTAGCTAAAAATACTTCAGAATTAAGGGAAAAAAAATACATAATCCTTGTTTAATAAGCTTAAATGCATAATTTTATTTTTTTATTCTTATTCTACACTGAAATCACTGGAATCTTTTCCAACTTTTACTTCCACCAGGATTTGAACCTGGATCTTTCACTGCTTGAGTGAACATGTTTACCACTTACAACATGGAAGTTTACAAGTTTTACTTCGAGAACAGCCATTTTCTGCTAAAATTTTCCTCTGCTTTTATAAGGGCTTGGAACCTTCTGTTTGAATTCCTTGTTTTAACCCTTTACCAGACAACAAAATTTTAGCCTTGTCCAAATTGAAAGTATTGGCGGACGAAAATTTCAGTGTGGCTCAAATGATGCAATTTTTCTTTAGTTGGGTAGAAAACATTGTGGAAAAAGGAGAAAATGATGGCTACCAGCATTTTCTCCTTCTCCCACAATGTCTTCAAAAGGCTTCTTTCCCAGGGTCGTTAAAAGTCGGCATTGTACTGTAAAAGGTTAAGCAATCAGATCTGCTGTACGAATACATACGTTGGTTTTTTACCTCTGAAGTCGACAGCTTAAGATTAAGAAAACATTATGGTGAAATAAGAATTTGCTTGTAACAAAGCAAGTATTGCTCTTTTTCCACAGTGTTTTAAATACTGTAGAAAATTATCCTTTCCTTTCAATGTTTGTCTTTTGTTGTACTATAGTTTTTTGGTAAAAGTAGGTACAAGCCTGACTTGTACAGTAACAGGTTAATTCAGAATTGTACCAGGCAGCATTAATAAGTTAGCAGTCCATATTGATATGTCCTCCCAAAACTCGAAAATAAAGAAACCCTGGTATCAATTTCCCACTAATTCTTGTAACTGAAAGCACTTCAGTAACAGTTTACCCATACCACTGACCTGGATACAATGATAATCAATAAGCACAATTTGACCAGCATTTTCCCCTTTAACCATCATGTTTTGTATCCTTTCAAAGACATATACCATTATTTCAGTCATGCTTTTATTGTTGTCTGCAGTTGCATACAATTTGGAAAAAAAAAATCTACATTTTTTTTCCCTCTGGTAAAGAGTTTAACCCTTTACCGCACAATGCCACCTTTTAACACCCCTGGTAAAGAAGCCTGGTGAAGAAGTCTTTTGAAAACATTGTGGGAAAATGAGAAAATGCTGGTAACCAGCATTTTCTCCTTTTCCCACAATGTTTTCTTCCCTATCAAAGAAAAATTGCACCATATCAGCCACAGTGAAATTGTCGTCTGCAAATGCTTTCAGTTTGGACAAGGCTAAAATTTTGTTGTCTGGTAAAGGGTCAAATGAAAAGGAGGGCCTCCCTACCTTTTAATCTTTTACCATACAATCCCTAGTTTTAACGAACCAAAGAAAGAAAACTTTTGAAAACATTGTGGAAAAAGGAGAAACTGCTGGTATAATATGGTAACCAGCATTTTCTCTTCTTCCCGCAATGTCTTCTACTCTTTTAAAGCCGAATTTTATAAATCCAGCCACTCTTAAATTGTTGCCTTCAAATACTTACAATTTGAATGACGTGGAAAATTTGATGTAAGGTAAAGACTTAACAAATTATATAAATCCAGCCACTGTTAAATTGTCACCTTCAAATGCTTACAGTTTGAACGACTTGGGAAATTTGATACAAGGTAAAGACACTACTTAAACTGTCACCTTCAAATGCTTACAGTTTGAACAACTTGGAAAATTTGATGTAAGGTCAAGACTTAACAAATGTCAGTTCTTTTTGCCTTCTAATAAAACAAAAAAGTGGTTTTGTTTATTTATTTGCCCAGTGTTGAACACCGATTTCACAATTACATGTACGTCACTCTAATTTAACCCTTTACCACACAATCCCGAGTTTTAATGACCCTGAAAAAAAAAAAAAGCCTTTTGAAAACATTGCGAGAAAAGGAGAAAATACTGGTAACCAGTATTTTCTCCATTTTCCACAATGTTTTCTACCCACCACAGAACATTTTTCAATATTTGAGTCATATTTATTTTGTCGTCTGCAAATGCTTTGAATTTGGACTAGTCTAAAATTTTGTCGTTTGGTAAAGAGTTAAATCAGGTAGGTAATCCATGTATTCCTTGATTTTTTGTCACTTGCATTTTGACGAAAGCACCTCCCGGCCAAACTTATGGCAAGAGGTCAAGTCCTCGGGACAGGTCAACAATATCTCCCATAAGAAATAAAGAAAATACTACTTGTTTTCAATGTGGGAGTGTTGGTCATTTTATTAAAGAGTGCCCGTCACGAAAAAGACAACTATCCAAGTCGGTTTCATTCTGTGCAGAAGAGTACGAATCAGAGACGGATTTAAATGGGCCAGGGTTGGACAAGGAGGCCTAACTCCTCCCCGTTTTATTAAAAAGACCCCTTTCCTATATATGTACCCTTAAAATCCTAAAAATGATTTCTAGCCAATTACCATAGAGGATTTATAAGGGACTTTGCAAATCTTGCTGTTCCGCTATATGCACTTACCGGAAAGAATGAGTTTAAATGGGGGTCTGCAGAACAGGAGTCATTCACAAAAATAAAGAAAGCTTTAACATCAGCTCCAGTGTTGGCTTTACCTGATAGGACTGGTTTATTCATTCTCGATACGGATGCATCTCAAAACGCCATAGGAGCCCAATTATCACAAGTACAGGGAAGTCAGGAGAAAGTTATTGCTTTTGCGAGTCTCTCTCTATCGCCTGAGCAGAGGAGGTATTGTACCACTCGTAAGGAACTTCTTGCAGTGGTGCGTTTTACTCGTCAGTTCAAGCACAATCTGTTGGGGCGCCAATTCTTAATCCGCTCAGACCACAGCAGTTTGACGTGGTTATTTAGTTTTAAAAACACACAAGGTCAACTGGCAAGATGGTTGGAGGAACTGGCCCAATACAACATGACAATTCAGCATCGCCCTGGAAACAAGCACCAAAACGCGGATGCCCTCTCTAGAATCCCTGTCGGTGATACATGCAACAACTACAAAATGGGCTGTAAATTAGCAGTTACCCTGTGGGGGATGCACCTATTGTCAAATAGCTCTTAAGAACTGGTCCGCTTTTGCAGACTCTGTGGATGACGTGTTGCCTTCAGTGGGCAACATGCCACCCACAGGGCAATTAAGAATAAACCAGTCCATGACCACCTCTAGTATAAATGAGACAAATAAGGTACTCGAAACGTCCACAGGCGAGTTGAAACCACTGAGGGACTGGGGCTATACGACAAAACAATTATCAGAACTCCAAAACAAGGAAGAGCCATTGAAATTTGTTTTGTCTTGGTGTCGGGATGGCAGGGAACCTCTGGAAGGCGCGCTTTTCCGTTCCAGCCGACCGCCAAGCATATCTGGATAAATAAAGAAACCTTGTACAAAAACGGTTTATTGTGGAAAAAATCTCCACAGTCTTCTGAATTACGTTTTGTTGTGTCCGCGAGTCTCCAAAAAGAAATTATGGTCTTAAATCATGAAATACCAATGGGAGGGCATCAGGGTATCATTCGTACAAGGGACAGAATCCGGATGAAATTCTATTGGTATAATATGGATCAAGGCATCCAGAATTATGTAATTTCGTGTAGCCTGTGTAATAAGTATAAAAAACCCAATAGAAAAAATAGATCAGCACTACAACTACACCAATCCGGTTCACCTCTAGAGAGGGTGCACACTGATTATCTGGGCCCTCTCTCAAAAACTTCAAGGGGCAATGAGTACATACTTATGTTGGTAGATCAGTTCACCAAGTGGTTGGAATGTATTCCATTGCCCTCACAAACAGCAGAGGTAACTGCGAGAGCTCTGGTGAATGAGTTCTGTTCTCGTTTTGGTTTTCCCTTTGAAATTTTTAGTGATCAAGGACGAAATTTTGAGAGTACCTTGTTTGCCGAACTATGTAAAATGACAGGTATGCACAAAACAAGAACTACACCTTACAGACCATCGGGGAAAGGGCAAGTGGAGCGTTTCAATAGGACTCTTATGGATGCAAGTAGTTAATAATATGTATGTTGTGCGATTTTCGGTCACGCACGACCACCTAATTTCCATTTTTCCCCGACCAACTCGAACCATGCGAAAAAAAACTTGTATGGTGTTTTTTTTAACCATTTAATATGAACCATCTCCAAATAAAACTTGTATGGTGTTTTTTAACCATTTAATATACATGTTCTGGGAATTTCGGCGCGATTCCCCCCAAAAAACTTGTATGGTGTTTTTTTTAACCATTTAATATGACCAAATAAAACTTGTATGGTGTTTTTTAACCATTTAATATACATGTTCTGGGAATTTCGAGGTAGTGCGACCATCTTCAAAAAAACTTGTCCAAATAAAACTTGTATGGTGTTTTTTAACCATTTAATATACATGTTCTGGGAATTTCGAGCACGTTCTAAGCACAAAAAAAAAAAAACTTGTATGGTGCCATTTAATATACATGCCTCACATTATAAAATTTTTATCAACGCGGGTTGATAAAAATTCTCGTTCTGGTCGAGTTGATAAAAATTTACCGGGCATCGAATCGTTTTAAGTAATTTCAATTTTCACGCGTCTAGTAAATTTATAACTTTAAAAAAAGTTATAAATCTAGTTCTATTAATATTGACGAGTAAGAGAATTTTGCTTCGGAATTGTTAGACCTCGTTATAAAGTTTATGACGTCGCATTGTTTTACTTCTAGAGGTTTAGGAAAAACTAGGCAACTGCAACGTTCGTCTCTCTTTTTTATTAAGGAGTGGTTGATTTTTTCGATACCGTTTACGACTATATTAATTTTTACCTCTTCTTGCAAAAAATCATTTCCTTTTATAACCATTAAAGAACCTCTTATAATTCTACCCAGAGCTGGCAAGCAATAACCGCCTAATCCATGTGATTTTCCGCTGCAACCATTACCAAAAGAAAACTCATAATTTCCATCTTGTAAACTTCCTTGTTCCTCCGCATGAACGCTTATAATGGACCTTTTATCCACATAGGATTTTGTCGCTAAATTTTTTTCTTCTATCGGTGCCGTGGCGTTTTTTATAGAAAAACCTTTAAGATCCACATCAGATATCGCTTTTAAAACTTCCATCCGGATTTTTTACGATAGCGCCGCCGTTATCGACATAATTTTTATTAGCGGCAGCGTCACGACTTGTGGGATTTGGTAAACCAATGATCGAGCGACCACCCATATCTATTTCACCATTCACGGAAAAAGAACCGTCGGGGTTTCTCGTTAAAGCGACTGCGGTATCTACGTAAAATTTATTCGCAACTTGCCGGTTTTCTAAAGGAGTTCCAACGTCGGTAATTCTTCGTCCACCCATAGAAACGTCACCAACTGCTATATAACCATCAGGACCGTAAACAAAAGCTCTATCACTATCATCCACATATCTTTTAGTAGCGGCTTCATTCGGCTCCGTAGGATCAAATAAGTTTTTTATTTTATTAAATCCCATGTTTAAATATCCCGTAATGTGGTAACTTCCATTTTCGTCTAATAACCCCGAATTAGAGTCAACATAATCCTTAGTCGCAACATCGTGAGGATTTACTGGGTTGCTAACCCTCGTCAGCGTATTACCATTCATATTTATAGAACCGGTAACGTCCGTTGTTCCGTCTTTGCACAAAAAATTATTATTCACGTAAGAAAGTGACGCTCCATCAACAGTCGATTGAACATCATCCATTCCTCCAAATTTATCAACAGGCATTTTTTTTATACAATATTTTTTTTTAAATGTCTAATTCTAACAATAGTGTAATAGCTACACTTACGACTGATTCAATCGCTTCTTTTCTCGGACCATCGGCAGTAATTTGTAAAATTCTACCATCATCTTCCATTACATCAAACAAAAAGGTAGGTTTAATTAGTATATGTGAGCACGGAGAAAACTCGATGGGAGGATTAATTTCTTGACAATAAGTATAAGCTAATCTTGTAGATGGAAGGCGCCATGGAAACAAGAAGGTTTCTCCACTGGGGTTGTGTGGTTCTGCTCTAAGAACAATAAAATTCCACCCAATAAGTTTATTGGCAATTACAGATGGAAATCCTAATTCACTACTTATAGGAAACAATGAAATGACGATTTTTTTAATTCTTCCGGGAGTAGGTACAACATAATAATCAGATTTTCTATTTCCTTGTTCATCATTAAACACAAAAAATTTTGGAAATTCAGCAGATAGATAATTTTTATTTGTTATACGGCACGTATTAAAATGTAAGGTTTTACGATACTCCCGTCTACGTAGCTTTTAGTCGTTGCATCACCTTCTTCTACCGGAGCAAACAGATTAGTAATACGATGCATATTTCTCATATTAAGATTAGTCGTTGTCGATACGCTTCCATCCGGATTTCTTCTCAAAAGCAGTTGACGATCCACATAATCTTTGTTTACGGCATCACCAGCTTCTTCAGGAAGTGGAATATTGCGTATCGGTTGGAAACCCATATTGATAGGAGCCGTAGCAATGTAGTTTCCATTTTCTTTCAATAGAGGAGTTTCTCCCGAACCAATATTTTCTAGTTTCTTCAAAAGCTCGTCAATTTCTTCGTGTCCATGTTTTTTAAGTTCCTCACCAAAATCATTCACAATTTCCAACACGAATGCTTCGTCTTTTTGATACAATTCTTTCGCTTTTACGTACATTACGTCGATAGCGGTATCGACGTACAATTTAGTAGTAGAATCTTGCGGTTGTTCCGGAACTTTTAAATTTGTGATCTTGTAATTCTTCATATCGATATCATTTTTAACTGTACTATTCTCAGCTATTCTTTCTTCGAAAAAAGTTCTCATTCTATCGACGTAAGAATCTACCGTTGTATCAACATATTCCTTCGAAGCAGCTTCACGATTTTTTTCCGACATTCGTAATAGTTTTATGCTAGTTTTTTTCCTCCTAAATACACGTGATCTTTCGCGATGTAACTGCAATTTTTCGGTTCGAAAAGATTTTCCGAATCGACATATTCTTTCGTCACAACATCTTGAGGATTTACGGGATTACTAACCCTCGATATTGTATTACCATCCATATTTAAAGAACCGGTAACTTCCGTTGTTCCGTCTTTACGCAAAAAATTATTATTCACGTAAGAGAGTGACGCTCCATCAACAGTTGATTGAACATCATCCATTCCTCCAAATTTATCGACAGGCATTTTATAGTTAAAAAAGTTTATTTAAAACTAGTTGAAATTTATTTCCCGAGCTTAACTCTTTAAGAACGTACAAGCATAAATGTCCGCAAAATACTTGTCCGGCTCGTTGTAATTGGACGCTGTTGTAATGTATCGGACTTTTTCAATAATCTATAACTTCGAGAGGCTGTCATATACCGTAACTATCGAAATAAATTTTAGTTTTACCGTTTTTATACCAGGCAACCCAATGTGTACCGGGTCCACTCGCACTATCAAGGTTTAATATACCGCATTCCTTTTTTCCGCAATTTTTCGGTAAAGTGTTTCATAAAAATACTCCCCTAAAAGAAGGAATTTTTAATATTCTCGCGGCATCTTCTAGTTCAAAGTTGCTTAGCGGTTTGTTCGGTAAAATTACGTTTTTAATAGAGATCATTTTTTTTATATATTTTTAATTTCCTTATTATCAACCCACGAATTAAACTTGTCGGAATAACCTTTCCATTTTACCAGAGATTTCTTTTTACCTTTTTTAATAACCTTTTCTATCCTATACAACTCCTGACTAGTTTTTTGTAGTTCGGGTTCGTAAAAGGTACCTATTATTTCTTCTCCATTAAGATCCTCAATTTTATACATTACGGGAGACGTACGTTTTACCTCGGAAACCGTAAAAACCTCTTCAGTCCATCTTGTGGTATATCCCTTTTCGAAGGTCTTTTTCTTTTTAGATATCCTTACTTTATCGCTTAGGATCTATACCCCTTACTTCGAGATGATCGGGGTAAAGAGTTTTCCAAACTCTCGTTTCATTTACCTTCTTAATAGCGGATACCGGTGTCATCTTAATAGAAGAATGTTTCACGTTATTATATTCTTTAACGAGATCCGGTAACGCGTTAATGTAAACGTTAGTGGAATTAGTGGTAAAATATTTCCACATTTTTTCTTTCATCGTTCTAATCCGTCTCTCAACGACGCTAGATTTCTCCTCATTTTCGGTGGAATACAATTCTATCGTGTCTTTAACATACTCGTTATAAAACTCTTTACCCTTATCAACCCACATTTTCTCGGGCTTTCTCTCCTTAAAAATACTTTTTAATGCTGCGGCGACAGATTTTCCAGTTTTATCTTTTAATGGAATCAGCCAACCGTATTTGGAAAAAATATCGATGACAGCAAGAAGATATTTTATATCGCGATTAAATTTAGAAAATGCTTGCATGTCTACTAAATCCGCGGCCCATATCCTATCAATACCGTTTACTGTGACCCTCCTTTTCTTAAATTTTCTTTTTACGGGTTTATGCAGCTCTTCAGCTAAACTTTTTTTTTTACCCATTCCAAATCTTTTCTTTGTTCCAATCAGATTACTAACGATGGACCGTTCCATTTTTTCCCTAATTGTCGGATTATAGATTCCCTTTAGCTCCGTTAACATATTTTTGTCGCAAATAGCATTTCTGGTAGCCGTGTCATCATGTTTAAGATAGCAAATATCGTGATGGTATGCCGCCTTATCAACACGGTTTATCGGTTTACTCCAGTCCTTCGGTGTTAAATCTGGGTTGAGTCTTTTATTTAATTTAGTGCCAGGTCCAGTAAAGTTATGACCGGGGAGATGCATTTCAACGGGTAAGTTATTTATAATCTTATTTAGTATTGACGCGCCTTTTTTTTTTTTTAACGAAGTTCGTTTTAGTTGTTCCGCACACAACGCATTTTCCACGCGCCAAATTTCTTCCATTTTTAGTAACAACGTATTTCATGTTGCTGGTATCAGTATGTCTTCTACATTTAACGCAATACATCTTTTTTAATATATATTAATTTCTTTTAAAATATATTAAAAAATGAATGTTATAGATTTATCGTGGAATGAATTAGTATCAAAAAGGTTTAATAACCTTTTTTTACCTAAAAGTGTTACAGGGTTAATCGTGGGTAAATCGGGATGTGGTAAGACAACGCTTTTACTAAACCTTTTGCTAAGACCAGGATGGCTTGACTACGATAATTTATGCGTTTTTGGAAGAAGTCTTTTTCAACCCGAATATCGCATACTTAAAAAAGCTTTCGAAGAAAAACTACCGAAAGAGGCAATTTTAAGGTTGTTTGACATGCGTAACGAAATTCAGGATGAAAATGTTTCTCCCACAGCTTTGATCGAAGAATGGGTCAAAACCCTAAAAAATAAATCGGATATAAAGTGTAGTTTCTTTGAAACTGCTAAGGGTGTGCCTGATCCGAGAGAGTTAAAACCCGAAGACAAAAATTTAATGATCTTCGATGATTTACTTTTAGAAAAGCAAAATAAGTGTGAATGTTACTTTATTCGCGGAAGGCATAGTAATGTTGACTGTTTCTACCTCTCGCAAAACTATTTTGGGTTACCGAGGCGTACCATTAGAGAAAACGTGAATTTTATTTGTTTATTCTGCCAAGATCTTAAAAACATGAATCATATCTATAGCGATCATGTGGGTGATGATATGCCAATAGAAGAGTTTCACAAATTTTGTAAAAAATGTTGGGAAAGCCCTCATGGTTTTGTTGTAATTGATTTCACGAGTAAAAAAGATAGCGGAAAGTATAGGGAAGGATTTGACAACTTTTATATACCGAGAAATTGAAAAAAATAATTTTACGACTAATAATTGTAGAATGGCGTCAGGTATTAGTAAGTTAGTAAGTTATAAAGAAGATTTATTTGGGTATAGCGTAATAGATACTTTGCTGTTTATTGATCATTTGGTAGATAATTTACGAGAAAGTTTTGAAGATACTACAGTAAGATGTTTTAAAAAAACATTTAGAGCGTTAAAACTAAAAAATGAGTTTGATGAAAAAGAGCTATACGTTTCTTTTTTAATAAACCATGTTTCAAAACTACATTCAAAGTTGAATAAGCGTGCAGAGATTTTTAAAACTCAAGAGGAAGATAAAACTAATAGAATACATAGAAAACGTATAAGAGAAATGTTACCGTATATAAATGAAATAATTACGATTAGTTCACTTTTTAACAAGAACAAAAAAGGTAAAGTTAATTCAGCTAGAATTCGATCTAATAATCTTAGGCGCGAAGAAATACTTAAGCAATCCGGGTAATAAATATATTTTTTTTATTAAAAAAATATATTATAAATAAAAAAAATGGAAGATCTTTTAAAACGGATAGAAAAAAATACGTGACACAAAATGTCGTCACAAATCATAGTAAGTAACAACGAGACACTGTTTACAACGGGGTTTAATCCGCCAATTCGACAGGAAAATGATAGAAAATACGAAATAGCTTTGATAAACCTCGAAACATACTACTCTTTTCCAAACATTGATGCGACAAACAACGCGTTTATTTATTCTATCGATAATGGCGTTTCTTGGTTTAAAATAGAAATACCGGAAGGAAGTTATGACCTTAGAGACATTAATGATACCATTCACCAGGAAATGAGAAAAAAAGGTCATTTTGATTTAGCCAATGAAGAATGTCCTATTAACATTTCAGCGAACACGAATACGTTAAAATCTATTCTTACCATTGAAGATGGTTATCAGGTAGATTTTAATCATCCAAACTCCATTTCTAAAGTATTAGGTTTTACTCGCGCGAAATACGAAAGGGGATTTCATGAGTCGGAGGATGTAGTAAACATTCTAAGTATAAATTCCATACTCATTAACATCGATATTATCTCAGGGAGCTACGTTAATGGTTCAACACAAAACACAATTTACTCTTTTTTCCCCAATGTTTCGCCGGGATATAAGATAATCGAGTCGCCGGTTAATTTAGTATATTTACCAGTAACGAGGAGCGACATACACGATTTAGGGGTAAAAATTACGGACCAAAATGGAACTTTACTAAATCTTAGAGGCGAAAATCTAACTATTAGATTTCATCTTAGAGAGGCATAAAAGAAATAAAACCTATAAAAAATGTACGTGAAAATTAAAGTTAATATAACGGATGGGCAAAAACAAAAACTCCAAACCGCTATTAAAAAAGGTTGTCAAATGAGCATTCTGTTAAAGCATGAAGATTTAAAAGGTGATGATATTTTAGCTGTTATCCAATCATAAGCGAAAAAAATAGCTAAAGCCTACGAAAATGGTAAAGGCGTAACGATTAGAATGAGCGCTAATCAACTTAAAAATAACGTGAAGGCGTAACGATTAGAATGAGCGCTAATCAACTTAAAAATAACGTGAAAATAGAGGGAGGTTTTCTCGGAATGTTAGCAGGATTAGCCGCGAGTGCTTTGCCGGCGATAGCCAGAACCGTTTTACCCGCGTTAGGCGTTGGCGCTCTTTCGGGATTAGCATCATCGGGTGTACAAAAGGCGATGGGATCGGGTCTTTACCTTAAAAAAGGAGGTTGCGTTTGCAAGGTAGAAACTGATGGAAAAGGTCTTTATTTAAGTCCTTATAAAGGTAAAGGATTAGGGTCTGTTGGTAATGGCTTATTTTTAAAACAGGGTGGAAAGTTTTATGATGGTAAAGGTCTTATTTTAGGGCCTAATAGTCCTTTCGCTAATATTCCTATTTTAGGAGCAATATTATACTAAAAAATGCACAAATTTAACGTAAAACCGAGGATTTCTCAACCAAAAACGATCCATTGGAGACCAGTTTCTAATTTAAAACATCCTCCGATAAAAGTAAATCCGTTAACTTGGAAAATCTTTAGTCAAGAAGAAATTACATTAACTCCGAGACAAGTACTTCCGATGGAATTAGGTTTAGGCTTTATGTCAACTAAAGGCGTAATTTTATCCTCATTAGCGTATTCTTTAAGATTTAAAAAATGTAGCTCGCAAAATGAGATTAGCCTCGAAGATACTGAGAATATTTTAATTACTATTACTAATAATTCGAAGGATACGATAAAAATAAAAGAAAACGAGCTTTTATGTCACGTTTATTATCATCTTTAAAAAAATATTACGCTAATAAAAAATGGAGATGACTAATAAATATCCCGTATTACCCACGGCTCCTCCGGATGATGAGGGCCAGGATTATCGCTTGCATAAAATTAACGAAATAGATCTACAAAACTTTTTAGAAGCCGAGATATTAAAGAGAGAATCTTTAAGTAAGAAATATTTTAGAGCCGCGAGAATAGTAGATAATATAGATACTGTTTTAGTTGTGACTACCACAGTTGGGGGGATAGGTGGTATAGGTTTGTTAACAACGGTAATTGCGCTACCCGTGGTTATAGCATTTTGAAAGTGTCGCAGGCTTTTGCGGTTTTTAGCTCCACTGGCCGAAGGCCAGCGAGCTATTGTCATGGCGTTGTGTCCGTCGTGCGTCCGTCCGTCCGTTCGTCCGTTCGTCCGTGCGTGCGTCCGTAAACTTTTTCTTTAAAAAACTTCTCCTCAGAAACTATTGACTGGATTTTTACCAAATTTCACAGGAATGTTCCTTTGGTGGTCCTCTTTCAAATTCCTTCAAATAATTGTGTTCCATGAAGAATTCTGGTTGCCATGGCAACCAAAGTAAAAAACCTTTAAAAATCTTCTCCTCCCAAACCGCTATTTGGATAGCATTATTATTTTGCAGGAATGTTCCTTAGATACAGGTTTACAGAATTCCTTTAAAAAAAAAATGATCTGTCAAAAAACATGGCTTTTATGGGAGATTCATTTTCCTTTTATGGTATAAAGTAAAATCTTTGAAAAATTTCTTCTCTAAAACTATTCATTGGATTTCATTGTTGTTTTGCAGGTAAGTTCCTATGGTGGTTGTCTGCCAAATTGTTTCTATGGTGGTTGTATACCAAATTCCTTTTAAAAAAATGATACACCTAAAAACACATTTTTTTATAGACAAGGCTTATATTTCAAAAAAATGTTCTTCTCCAAAACTATTTATTGTGTTAGTTTTATCGACTAACAAAGAAAAAGGAAGAAAATTGGATTGACTTGACCTAGTCAGGGCTGTCCTATTTAAGCCCACACATTTTCCTTGGTATTAAGATCACAATTTACTCCAATGATATGCTATTAGTTAGTACTAGTAATAAAATATCACTGGCCATAAATAAGATAAAAGCTTGAGCACCTTTCACAACTTGAGCTTTTCAATTTTGCCTTATTACTAAGCCTGAGTAACCATGCCAAGATAAAAAAGAAAAAGTATTTTAATAACAAAACCCCCATGTTGTAGGTACTTTATAGTCCTTTTGATATAGAACAAGAGAACTTCTGCACTTTTATTAGTTCTGGTAAAGGTTTGTTGACCTACTAATGAGTAAATGCAGAGTGGACAGAAGGAGTGTAAATCCTGGTGACCTAGTACAAAGTGGGACAGGGCTTTACATTTGTGATAAGGCATTAATGTTATCCAGTCAAACTGATCCCGCAACTTCAGTACACCAGAATTAATCTGTGCCCTGGAGCAGGATATTTGATTTATGTAAATGCATTTGTAGACCATTTCGTGTTGTTTGCCACAGAAGACATTCTAACTGTGACTGTGAAAAGTTGATTATTAGGGATTAGGTGTTCATTGTATGCCAGCATATTTCATTCTATCTGGTGTATTGATGTAAGTTGATCTATATTGCTATAACATTCATTCATTTGCCCTCCTAGCTGTTCTTTTAGATTACCCCTTTACCACACAATCACAACTTTTAACGACCCTGAGAAAGACATATTTTCTATATTTTGATGTTTCCCCACCCAAAATGGTTTGTGAAAGGACCTGTTGCAGACAACATATCTTCAAATTAGTAAGACATATATAAAAAAGGATAGAAATTATTGTGGGAAACTAAGAAAATGCTGGTTACCATTTTTTTCTTCTTTTCTCACAAGTTTTTTCCATACCTTTTTTCTTCAGTGAGCTAAAATGCAGGATTGAATGGTAATTGTTAAAAACTTCTTTTCGCCATTATAGAAATATCAGGCCTGTGGAGCGATACAGGCGCTCAAGCGCCTCTAGTTTAAGTTTAGTTGGAAAATATGCCTCTAGAAATTCTACGGCTAAAGCGAAAAAACACGAGAAGATTAAAATCATCGCTGATACTAAAGTCCCAGTCACACAGCCGATCACGCACGAATCACTCACAAACCACGCACAGATTGGGTTTGTGCGTGCTTGTGTGTCGAGAAATTGACCAATTTTTCGGGGTGTCGAGGGTAGAAATCACTGACGAATCACGCATGAATCACGCATGAACCGCGCACGTATCACTTACAATCACTGACAAATCACTGACATATCGCGCACGTCAACGCATACTAGCAAATACGGTGCAGTATTCCACGAACATTCGACGCACGCCCGATGCACGAATCACTAACGGAGCACATCCAAACACGAACGCTTCGCGTACGTTCCACGTACAAGCACTTTCGTTCCGCGCATGTCGACGCATGCCCCACGCATGAATCACTGACGGATCACGCACGGAACACGCACCCTCAGCATCACTATCGCTTCCATTTCGCGCATATAAAAAGCGGTCCATGACGGGAGTTCCTCAGTACCTTTTGCCAATCCAGAACACTTCACGTCGGTTGATGCTGTGATCCTGAGACCTTGAAGACTACTTGAAGAAGATGCCACCCAAGAAAGCTCGCTTGCCCTCAAAGACAAGGGTGCAGGAGAAGAAGGCTGCTGAAGAAGAAGTCCATGTAGATCCATCAGAGGCTGCTGCTGCTGAAAAACCTGCTGCTGGTGCTGCTGCTAGGAGGTCCCGTAGGTCGCCTACCTCTCCACCTCCTGATCTGTCAATCCAAGTGGAAGTCCATGCTGCGGATTCAGATGAGTCTGCCCCTCCTGCTGACCCTGCTGCTGGTACTGCTGCTGATGAGACGTCTGAAGAAGATCCACGCCCTGTGGGCAAGGGAAAAGGCAAATCAAAGGGAAAAGCCATAGCCAAACGTAACTTTTCCCTTGAAGCTAAGGTGGAAGAAGACCTAATGGAGTGGATGGCCGAGCACGACGAGGTGTGGAGGCGGGGGCATCGTCTGTACAAGACCAGGAAGCAGATCTGGGCTGCTAAGGCTGATGAGATGGGGCTGCCATTGGAGCACATCATGGGCTGGTGGAAGTCTGTTAAAGATTGGTATGTCAGACTCACCAAGAACAAGTCTGGCCAGGCAGCAAAGAAGTACACTGACCGGGAGAAGTTCATAGTGGACAGTCTGCAATTCTACCAGACCCAGCTGCCATCCACCAAGTCTGAACCAATGAAGAACTTGGCCCTGACTTCAAGCCAGGCTACAACTTCAAGGGTGAGTGACAGTGAGGCAGACAGTGACCAGCCTGCCTCACAACTTGAAGAAGATGATCTGGAGACCGTTGAGAGAGAATCAGCCAAGGCAGCCCAGACTTCCAGCCAGACTTCCAGGATGACTTCCAAGAAGAGGAGGAAGAAAGAAGTGGATCAAGAAGAAGAGTGGATGAAGGAGCTCCGGGAGACCATGAAGGCAAACCAGCAGCTCTTGTCGCAGCTCATTGAAGAGAAGCCGGCTGCTTCAGAACGGGAGGCCTTCATAAAGTATGTGGCAGACAGTCTCCGTGCAGCCCCGGTGGATGAGTACAAGAAGATGAGGATGAAGATCTGCACCCTGATTGACTCCCACAAAGGATGCCCCCGAGCCTCCACAGGCGATGTCTGCACCTCCTGTGATCCACCAGCATGAGATCTACCAGCAGTACCAGCAGCAGCAGCCCGTCCAGCAGTACCAGCAGTACCAGCAGCAGCAGCCCGTCCAGCAGTACCAGCAGCCCATCCAGCAGTACCAGCAGCAGCAAGTCCAGCAGTACCAGCAGCAGAGCCAGGGCCAGAGCCAGAGCCAGAGCCAGATGCCAAGCACTTCTAGTGGGGAGCGGTTGTCTGCCGGATCTCTGACCCAGCTTTTCTCCAGCAGCCAAGATGTCCTTGATGGGTCTTTAAACCTGTCCTCGTTTAATGTTGACAGCCAGCTCCTGGGAAATGGATCCAGAAGGACAAGTGGCCAGTCGTTAAACACGCCCCCTGCTCCAAGACAGCAAGATCAAGACTAGACCTGCTGCAGGAAATTCTTTGTACATATGTAAATAAATTTTGTTATTGTTCTTTATAAAAATTTGTTGTCTTAGTTTTTGTATGAAAGGTTCAAAATTGAATGGGCAAGGAGAAACCGAATGAAAGTTAGCCAATTCCCCCAAATCCTTCTGAAAAAAAAAAAAAAAAAAAAAAAAAAATAACAAATATAAGATTAAGAAATAGAAATTAAAAATTAAAGTTAAAACTTAAGAAATTAGCAATAAATGAAAAGAAGATTATTATAAAGTAATAATAAGTAATTATAGAAGTTAAGAAAAAAAGAAATAAAGAAAAAATAAAGAAATAAGAAAATAAGAAAATGAAAGAAGTGAAAGAAATAAAGAAAATAAGAAAATGAAAGAAGTGAAATAAAGAAAATAAGAAAATGAAAGAAATGAAAGAAATAAAGAAAGAAAAATAATAAGAAATTAGCATAAACTAATATTCCGAAAAATATCACTAAATTTATATAAAATTTAAATAAATGTGACATGATGTGTCTTTGCATTGCATAAATAATACTTTGTAACAAGAAATTTGTAGGTTATTTGAAGGGGACCAGAGGGGACTGATTATTTAATTATTATAAGTTTTGGAAATAAATATAATTTAATACATTATTTCCTGAAGAAACAACAAACTCCAAAATATAAATTTAAAGATTATTTATTCAACAAAACACGCATTCGTCCTGCATTCATTCACAAATTCACATCCACCACGCGGTCCTGCCAGGGCACAGCACCAGCTGGAGAGTTGCACCAGTGGCGTAGCAAGTTTCTCTGCTTCTTCCCTTCCTTTGAAGCTCTGTTTGGGGCCTGCGCAAACCTGGTGTCCTCCAAGTTCCGTCCCTGTCGCCAGGCACCAGGCTGCATGTTTCCATTGGCATCTTGGACATCAACCAGTCGATTCTGGAGTACTGGGTAGCGACTTCTCATGATGTTGTGTAGGAGTACACAGGCCTTCACAATCACTCTGACAGTCTCATGATGATGGTTCATGGTGGTCAGCAGGACTTGGAACCGGTTCGCCAGGATGCCAAACGTGTTCTCCACCACTCTTCTGGATCTGGACAGCCTGTAGTTGTAGATGCGGTACTCCCTCTCCAGGTTCCTAGCTCCATAGGGCTTCATCAAGTAGGTCCTCAGGCTGGAGGCATCGTCTCCCACCAGGAAATAGGGCACATCTTGAGTGTCATTAGGCAAAGGTGATGGACGTGGCCACCCCATGATGGTGCCGTTCTCCAGACCTTCTTTCAGCTCACTGTTGTTGTAGATCTGAGCATCTGAAGCTGAGCCATTTCCAGACACGTCCACCCACAGGAACTTGTAGTCAGACGTCACCAAAGCGACCAGGATCACACTGAAGAAGCCTTTGTAATTGTAGAACTCAGATCCAGAATTAGGGGGAGCCTTGCACGCCACATGTTTTCCATCAATAGCACCAATGACGTGGGGGAAGTTCCATCTCTCGTACCAGTCATTTGCCAGCTGCAGCCAGCCTTGCTCAGTGGTTGGAGGTGACAACTGCTCATCCAGATACTCTTCAATGATGGCCTCACACACTTCTCTGACCACAATGCTGATGGTGTTGTGGGGGACCCTCCAGGCATACTGCATGTCATGGTACTTGGATCCAGATGCCAGGTGACGAAGGGTAATAGCAACCTTCAGACCAGGCTCTAGGGGAGATCTCCAGTTTGTAGTCTTCTTGGTGATCCTGGGGGTCAGTCTCTGCACAAGCTCATCAAACATGTCTGGAGGCATTCTCATGAAGTTCTGGAAGGATCTTGGGTCTTCATTTCTGAGCTCCACCATCAGACGGTCATACAAGCCCTGCTGTGGTCTTCTAGTGATCCAGTTTCTGGTCCAGACAGCCCGGATCTGTTGTCTTCTCCTGCGTCTTCTTCTCCTGGCCAACATCTGATGAAGTTGCACCATCTGGGCATTCTGGTGCTGCAGCAGGAACACCATAACATCTCTTCTTTGAGGGTTCATAGTGATATGGACCCCTTGGCAGCAAGGACTGGAATGGCAAAAGTGCCCGAAATGGCTGCTTTTATATGCCAAAAATCATACGCGAGTTGTCAGTGATTCGTCAGTGGAACATCAGTGATTCATCAGTTTTCTGTCAGTTAGTCGTCTGTCGGATGTGTGTGGCAATGCGTTGGAAATGTGTCACACGTCAGTGGATGTGCGTCGTAATGCGTTTTCCGTCAGTGATATGTCAGTTATTCGTCAGTTTTGTAAGTGATTGTCAGTGGATGTCAGTGGAATGAACGTGATACATGCACGGTTCATGCGTGATATGAACGTGGGGCGTCAGTGGACGGACGTGGACGGTTTCAAACCAGTTCCGACGCATAAGCACTGACGGCCGACGCGTGTCCCGCGCATAGTCACGCATACTCGACGCATAAACTACGCACGCCGAATCATGAATTACGCACACCAACGCGTCGGAAAAATTTTGAACCGTTCAAAACTCAAAATCACGCACAAACCGCCTTCGACACACATCCACTTACAATCACCGACTGTCAACGTTCGTTCCACCGTCGAATTACGCATACGACGCACGCTCTGCGCAGAAACGAAAATCTGTGCGTAATTCGTGCGTAATTCATGCGTTTTCGCTGTGTGACTGGGCCTTAAATTAAATACTATATCTTCCCACGTCTCGAAAGCTTTATCGGATAATAAAGTCTCGGATGAAGAATTTCAACTGATTATGGAGGAATTAGAGAAATATAAAAAGATGAAGGAAGACATTAGATCAAAATTTAAGAAAAAGATAACGAGTGAAACGGAAGAATCGTTAATAGAAAGAGGGAGAAGAGAACAGCGTGAGTCCTTTCGGAAGTTGGTTGAAAAACATCATGGTAAGGCGTTGTAATATTAAAGCCCCAATAAAGTCCAAAATTAGAATTTTTTTATGCTTGAAAAAAGGTACGAATCTGTTAGATTTACTCTTATTTTGTCGCCAAGGGGATAGGGGCGTTCATTGCAGCATGGGTTGATGTAACAGAACCATACAAAAAATCCTATTTTTTTTTATCAATTCTCCCAAGTGACGTTGCCACCCACTATTCGGAATCATTCTGGTGTCCTATTTGTAGACACCATGTGACCGATGACGTATTACACAGACGATGTGCTTTCTCTCCTTAGAAAACGCTGCGAAACTTCGGTAAGTCTTTAATTTTCGTTAAATTACCTTCGCTCATCGTATCTAATTTATTTGTATGCATTTGATTGGTAAATCGGAGTTGTGTTATATTTATTTCGATCATGATATGCCTATTTCTTCTTGTCAAGAGTCGTCCAAAGATTGAATGACATCTCGGCCTATAACACTTTCGGCCTATTACAATTTCGACTAGTATGAAATTCGGCGCATACAAAATCGAATGTCTACACAGGGTATAAAGGTTTGTAATATGAGCCATGGAGAATAAGTCAAACAAAATGTGGACGGTTTATAACGAAGATCAGACTTTACATTATTATTCGATCTGATCTTGATCTTCGTAGGTAATGAAAAAGTTAAGAACTTTGTGGGGTTTTTTTTTGTCTGTAATTACTAGCGAATTTTGACCTGAGTTTAGCATCAGGTGGTGGACGTTTTATATCAAAGGTCAGACCTCTTACTAGGTGCAATCTGATCTCGATCTATGCTGTCAACAAAGGATATTTCTTAACTTTCAAGAGTTTAGTAAAACACATTGCTTATAGTTATTTTTACTGCTAGTTTTTGAAGACAGAGTTGATGTTACTTCATCAGTCAAGTTACTGCATGCAGATGAACCATACTTTTCAAAATTATAGATACATATTCCAAAGCTGATAAATACATGTACTTCAAGTTGTTGGAGTGCAAGACAATTGAAGACAAAAGTAGAAGTTTACTAGTACTCAAGTAATATTTATCTACCATATTGTGATTAAGAAAAATATTTTTTATGTCATTTTTTTACTGATCTCTTTTCTTTCCAATCTAAAGACAGTGTGTCTTTTTAGGGTGTGATACAGAGAGACCAAGATGTTTGTTAACCAACAAATAGATATCCCAGTCTGGTGTTACTATATCTCTGCTGTACGACGATTTTTTTTTCACAGATTTTAGCACAGTCCATGTCAACAGGTATTTGAATGATATTTAGATCTACATCTATTACACATTAATGTTAGAACTTTGAAGTCTATTATATTTTAAGCTTAGAAAGGATCAGCTGCTGAAGGGATGATTGATCAAATACAACTTTTTTACACCCTTGCCATAAATTTTTAAAAGGAGCAATTGTTTGCGACAAGCAACTGCTCCTTTCTCACATTTCTCCATTTAGTTGATTTTTTTTTGTGTGTGAATATTCCCCAGTTGTCGGTTGTTTAATGCCATTTTCAACATTATTTCAGTTTTATCACGGCAGCCAGTGCACCTGTCCATGCTTATCAAGAGTTTCTGTTTCCAGTACTTTGCATAATATCCCACTGGCTGCTTTTCCACATAATCATTGTCAATACACTGATTAGCATTGAGAGGGGAATGTATCCTGTTGCAATGACTATCATCAATCCTGGGAAAGAAATTGGCTGAGCTAGGGATTTGAAGCATCAATCCCCCAATCTCAAGTCCTTTATGCGACTAGCTGCACCACTAGGGCTCTGCAGTAGTATTTCTTAAAAGTAATGTACTCTTGAGAGAGAAAAAGGCATGCCTTGGGGCTAAAACAAATTAAAGTCCAACTTTTAGTAAGCAAGCACAAAAGGTACATTCAAAAGCTGCTTTGTATTAAGCCTGCACCAAAGAGACTCTCAAATTGTGTGTTTTTTTTTACCTTGAAAAAGAAGGCTTTTGAAACATAATGAAAAAAGGTGAAAAGCAACATTTTCTATTTCCAAAAGTGATTTTACCTTTTTAGACAAGTTCCGTCATTTGAGCCACATTCAATTTGTTGTCCACAAATGCTTTCAATTTGGACAAGTTAGAAATTTTATCAGCTTGAAAAGAATTAGTATAAAGGTGGCCACAAGGGCAGGGTTTACTGTATAAAGAAATGAACATATCTTGTAAAATAGTTCTAGAGATACAATCTGAGACTAGTAGATTAAAAATACATGTGTTCTTCAATCTAAATTTACTTGATTGATTGAATGGTGTTTAATGCGGCATTCAACATTATATCAGTCATTTCATTGCGTCAGTTTGCTTGTTCATGTATACCCTGGGTTTAAATGGTGCAAGGCTATGGCTCTGTAGTGTCATGCCCAAGGACACTCTTATGAAAAACCTATTGCTTCAGTGAGGCTCAAAGCTCGGACCCCCAGGTTATGAGTGCTACACTTTACCACTGAGCCAGGGAGACCTTATATAAATTTGTATTTCAGACTCAAAATGCGAATGCAGTCTCAATGGCAGTGTAAGATACAAGGACATAGTTGTTAAATGGCCTCTTCAGGATTTCATTTAACTCTATCAAACAACAAAATTTTGGACTAGTCCAAATTCAAAGTATTTGCAGCCAAAAATTTAACTGAGGCTCAAATGATGGAATTTGTTTTTATTAGGGTAGAAAACATAGTGTGGAATCAAGAAAATGCTGGTTACATGCATTTTCTCCTTTTCTCACAATGTTTTCAAAACACCTGGAGATGAATTAAGCCCCCTTTTGCCCGAGCATGGCCCATACATACTTTGCATTATTTAACTCTTTACCAAACGACAAAATTTTAGACTGAACCAAATTGAAAGCATTAATTTTGCAGACGACAAATTAAGTGTTGCTAAATTGATGATTTCTCTTTTTGATAGGGTAGTAAACATTGTGGGAAAAGGAGAAAATGCTGGTTACCAGCATTTTCTCCTTTTCCCACAATGTTTTCAATAGCCTTTTCTTTCAGGGTTGTTAAAAGTTGGGATTGTGTGGTAAAGAGTTAAAAAGAAATTTATGTTCTTGTCATTTCAGTGTCTCATTTTGGACAGAGTGACCTGACATTTGAACAGTGTGGACAGGGAAAAAATCGCTCACAGTTTATAGACAAATATGGACAATATTAGTGCATCTACTAACTTAACAATATACCAGTAACATTGGAATGGACTTCTGCAGTGATTGGTGATCGTAATTTTAGAATTTTGGATCAAAATTGTGGATTTTGGAGGTTTCTTTTGGAACAATTTGAGTGAGTAAAATTCAAAATGAGAACTCTACCTATACATATACCTATACACATCATCTACAGACAATAAAGCTAGAAAACAAGTTTGGACAGATACAGTTACGAGCTGTTGCTTTCTGAGTGCTGGAATAGATAATGGGTATAAGATGACTGATTTTGCTTATGAGCTATGCTCTGTAATAAGGGGGTTTAATGCATCTGTGAAAAGTATCGACCCAGGTCAGCCTGTCCGGACTGCACAGGCTGACCTGAGAGGAAACTTTTCACTATTGGACAATTTTCTGTATGTAATAGGACCATTCCACCTCATGATTCAGTCAGTTGTTAGAAAAAAATGTACTCTGTGGATCCATGATCATGTTATGACTTGCTAGGTATCATGCATCACAGAGGTGCCTTAAGCCCCTTTTGCCATAGCCTGGTTCATGTTACTATACACAGGTATTTACTTATGAACAGGACAAAGCCCAGGTAGCTCAGTCAAGGACTTGAGAACAGGGGGTCAGTGGTTTGATTCCTGGCTTTTCCAATTTCTTAGAATTGATGATATTCATTGAGACATGTGGGAAAGCAGCCAGTGGCTTGGAAATATTATTGTGTGAGGTACTTTAAAAAGGGTTTTTGTCGGTTTAACCCTTTACTAAACAATCTTGAGTTTTCAATGAAGACTTTTGAAAACATTGTTGAAATTCTCTGGTCACCAGCATTTTTTTTCATTTTCCCATAATATTTTCTACCCTTTCAAAAGGAAATTTCAATACTTGAGTCCCATTTATCATCTGCAAATACTTTCAAGTCTAAAATTTTGTTGTTTGTCAAGAGTTAAAAACTATGTGCAGAAATGGGTTAACCGTTTACCAGATGACAGACTTTCGACAAGTACAAATTGGAAGTGTTTTTTGACAACTACTGTAATTCAGTGTGGCGGAAAGGATTAGATTTGTCATTGAAATGGTAGAAATCATTGAGGGAATAGAAGAAAATGCTGGTTACCAACATTTTCCCCTTCACCTATGAAGTTTCTAAAGCTATCTCCTGGGGGTCATTAAAAGACGAGATTGTTTGCTAAAGGACCATTGTATACTTGATTTAAAAGCTTGAAAATATGTAGATAGTGAAAACAATTGCAGTTTGCTCAAATGTACTTTTTATTGGTCTCGAACTTTGTAAGATACGGTTTTGTTTTAAAATTCATAAACATGAATTAAAACTGTAACCCTTTCCCAAATGACAAAATTTTATGCTAGTCCATATTGAAAGCATTTGCAGTTGACAAAATAATTGTGACTCTAAAATTAAGGTTCTTTTTTGGAAGGGAAGAAAACACTGTGGGAAAAGGAGAAAATGCTGGTTACCAGCATTTTCTCCTTTTCCTACAATGTTTTCAAAGGGCTTCTCTCTCAGGGCTGTTAAAAACTGAGAGTGTGTGGTAAAGGCTTAAACTGGAAATAGAGTTTAGTATCTTTTAATAATTTTCCTTTTAGTAATAAAAAACAATGGTCACAAAAATATCACACTCAACTCTTTACCACACAAACCTGGGTTTTAATGACCCTGAAGAAGAGGGCTTTTGAAAACATTGTGGGAAAGGGAGAAAATGCTGGTAACCAGCATTTTCTCCTTTTCCCACAATGTTTTCTATCCTTCCCAAAACAAATTTCAATTTTTCAATCATATTTATTTTGTCGTCTGCAAGTGCTTTCAATTTGGACCAGTCTAAAATTTTGTCATTTGGTAAAGAGTTAATCATATTGGTAATCTTAATTCAATATTCTTCATGACTGTTGTAAAAACTTAATACTGGCTATCTGTATCTTGGGCAAAAATACTGTTCACGTAAAACTTTCCATCATAGAGCACCTAAGGTAGGAAGAGAAACAGAAACAAGTAAATGTATTTGACTGATATATGTCACAATGCAATAAATCTGTTTTCAACAGTATTTCAACTGTATAGCAGTAGCTGTACACTTACTCATGTTCACTTGATCAATAACTGATATCCCTTTACCACACAATCCCGACTTTTAACAACCCTGAGAAAGAAGCCTTTTGAAAACATTGTGAGAAAAGGAGGAAATGCTGGTAACCAGCATTTTCTCCTTTTCCCACAGTGTTTTCTACCCTTCCCAAAACAAATTTCAATTTTTCAGTCACATTTATTTTGTCATCTGCAACTGCTTTCAATTTGGACCAGTCTAAAATTTTGTTGTTTGCTAAAGAGATATTACTGGCAATAAAGCTGGGGGAGGTTACTTTTTGTAGGAAACTACCTATCAAGGTCCAGCTACTGTTGAATTTTGAACACATGTTTTACAAATCATATCAACCAAAAGGCCATGGTTGGCTTGCAAGCATCTTCACGTCCTTGTTTATTAACCCTTAACCACACAATTCCGGGTTTAAACGAACCTATGGAAGATGCCTTCTGAAAACATTCCGAGAAAAGGAGAAAATGCTCGTTACCAGCATTTTCTCCTATTCCCACTGTGTTTTCTACCCTACCAGAAACAAATATAAATTTTGAGTCACATTTATTTTGTTGTCTGTAAATGCTTTCAATTTGGACCAATCTAAAATATTGCTGTGTGGTAAAGAGTTAAGTGTCATTGCAACAGGATTTGATCCTCTCAAACTCCTGAACATGATTTGGGTTTGCTCATGGGGGAAACAGCCAGCGAATTTTAGAGAATTTGCTGAGAATTACTAGTATATGAAATATAGGTAAAAGGCGCATTATTAAATTTAAACCTTTTTCAAACAATCCAAGTTTTAACAACTCTTAGCAAGACAGCCTCTCCAAATATTGTGGGATAAAGAGAAAATTTTGGTACAATATAGCCTGTAGAAAAAGCAGAAAATGTTGGTAGCCTGCATTTTTTCTTTTTTCCCCACACTGTTTTCTACCCTTCCAGAGAGACATTTATTGTGTTGAGTTCCATGTACTTTTTCATCTGCAAATAGTTTCAATTTAGATGAGACTAAAATGTTCTTCTCTTGTATAGATTGGGTGTTTATTTGTTGGAGCATTTTGCACCACTTTGAACATTATTTCAGATATTTATTCATGTCAGTGTGACAACTCATTACTGTCTTTTCTGTATTTCACCACCACAAAGCCGGGGCTCTGCAATGTCTTGCCTAAGGACATTCCTTAACCCTTAAAGCCCTGGATTGATTGATTCTATGGTGTTTAATGCCATTTTCAACATTATTTCAGTTATATCGTGGCGGCCTGTGCACCTATCCATGCTTTCCTGGCGTTTCTTTTAGCAGTGCTTCGCACAGTATTCTTTCCGAGCCACTGGCTGCTTTTCCCACATAGCCATTGTCAAAACAATGCTCAGCGGTGAGAGAGGAATGAATCCTGACGCAATGACTATCATCAATCAGCTGAAAGAAATTGGCCGAGCAGGGAATCGAACCAGCGACCTCCTGTTCTCAAGTCCCTTATGCTACAGACTGAGCTACAGGGTGCGGCTTAAAGCCCTGGAACCAACTTAAGTTGTTTTTGCAGACAAAAGTTGTTTTTGCAGACAGTGTAGATAAAGATCAGACTGCACATAACATGTAGTCTGATTTAAGATCTATACTTTCTGCTACTATGAAACAAGTTTTGTCAAAATAAAGCAAGACGGCTACCATTTTCTTACTTTCCAAGCAGGTGCGCAACCCTTTACCAGTTGGTAAAATTTTAGTTCAATTGTTCAAATTGGAAACAACTGCAGATGAAAAATTGGACGTAGTAGCTCAAATGAAAAGATTTGCTTCAAGAAGAATAGTAAACAATATGGGAAAAGGAAAAAATACTGGTAACCAGCAATTCTGCTATTTCCATAATGTTTCAAAAGCATTTTTCTTTGTTAAAATGATTAAATAGTGCTTAACATAATAACTTGGATGTTTTGGTTAACCCTTTACCACACAATCCCAACTTTTAAAGACCCTAGGAAAGAAGCCTTTTGAAAACATTGTGGGAAAAGGAGAAAATGCTGGTAACCAGCATTTTCTCCTTTTCCCACAATGTTTTCTACCTTTCCCAAAACAAATTTCAGTTTTTGAGTCACATTTATTTTGTCGTCTGCAAATGCTTTCATTTTGGAAATGTCCAAAATATTGTTGTTTTGTAAAGAGTCAAGGGTTGAGGGCAAGCAATAGCTTCTAACATTGCTCTGTATGTATGAATATATTTTTTTTATTTTTTGTCCACAAATTCTTCTTGTAGGACTATTGTGATGTACATGTATTTAAAATAATAAAATAATATTACACTATATTGCCTTGATTGTTGCATGAAACATATCTGTCTTTGTAGGAGCTGTGATCTGAACCAGCCAGTTTTATATCGTAGTACTGAAGGCCAGCTTTTCACATGCTGCATATTCTTCAGCAACACCACAGAATATGTCTTTGGAAATCTGATTATTCTGCTGTATATCTGAAAAATTGAAAAAGGATGTATTCTCTTTTTTAATTGATCTCAATCTGAAACTGTAAAAAAAAAGACAGCAGTATAGTAATAGGTGTAGGTTTACTCCAACTTCATTCCATTTGATAACAGAATTGATTGCAGCATTTGTCCAGCATGTGGTTGAACTTAAATAATGTTGAAAACTGTACATGTATGAAGTCATAACTGTACAAATACAGCTTTTAACAAACCTGTTTCGAAACAGCATTGGTAATTACTTATCATTTGTAGGGAAGAATCATGTGATCCATCTTCCACAATGTTACTTTTCCATATGGATCAAAATTGACTGCTGCTGCATTTCCAACCTTTTACTAATTTTCTTCACATGTTCTTTACTCTAGTATGGCATATGTCTCAAAGCCCGAATAGTAGCAAAAAGTACACAAAAAGTAGGTCAGCAGTCGCTATGCTGCTCTATCTTTTGTTAACTTTTTACTCGATTTCAATTTCTTTTTGCCATTGACTTACACTTGGATTGACTGTACAACAACAGATTGTCATCTTCCCAACAATTTCGTACTTTCAAAAGGTATGACTTAAATCAAAATGCATTTTAACACCCACTTTGTTTACTTTTGGTGGCTGCTGGCCTTTAAACAGTAGCACATACAATCATGGGTATGGGCTATACATCAAACAAATGAATGTAGTTTTTAGCCTTTCAATTTCTGACAATCATTCTGTTTACATGTATGATACATGTAAATTCTAGAACAGTGTAATGCAGTATCTTTTACTCAGTAATCAGCACTTTTGCAAATGAAGCCCAGTTTGATTGACTGAGTGATACATACGTGTAGCTTTCAACATTATATCAGTCATACCATTTTGACAGATCATTTATTCATATGTTTCCTGAGTTTTAACAATATCTGAAGTAACTTGCCCATGGACATCCCAACGAAACCCAGTGAGAATTGAATCTGAGTCATGGATTACTTATATTATGCATTTACCACTGAGACATGAAGTAATCCTTGAGCCCTGTACAGCTGTTCAGTTGAATAAAACTTGTGGCATTACTAGTATCACAAGGGTCAGCTCAAGTAATATAGGAGAACTGTGAAGCCCTAAGTGACAAAACAAAATTCAGTCACATAAGCACAGTAGTAGCTTAATCAGCTGTCTACCGGTATTTTGTCCAACAGCATATTTTCAAGAATTCTGCTCCATTTTCATCCTGGCCTATAAGAAGGGTTTCATTCAAGATCTAGCAAATTTAGACAGCAAAAACTTCTTGCAGTATACCAGTAATCTTGAGTCTACACTGCTTCTTTAAAGGTATGGCCCATGCAGTGGGTTGAGGTGAATCCCTGAAACTGCAATACATGTACATTGTTTTGAATTTTCATTACTTTACCAGTCATGTAAATTTTGTGAATTTGGCTATTGAAAATAAAATTTGTTTTATCTGATTAAGACATATGTACCTGAAAAGTGGTTGCCAAATTCTGAATCTACTGGGATGGAATCACAATCATAACAGAGTCAGAAACCAAGGCTCATCTGCATCTGCACAGTCAGTATAATTCAGTATGTGTATCATCATGTAGGAGGATCCATTCACATTGGCCAGAGATGTGTAAAGTAATTATCTCCATACTCTGGAATATGATTTACATATCATTTAACATTCTGTGCTAGAAATTTAATGGTGTTTTACTCCGCTTTCAACAGTATTTCAGTCATATCATGGCAGCATCACACAAATCCATGTATTTCCTGGGATTCACCAGTACTAGGCTAGGGCTCTGAAGTGTCTTGCCCGAAGACACTCCCATGAAAAAACCAGCAGATCGAACCCCAGACCTAATAATGTGCAAATTCATCTTTTACTCTTTACCAAACGACAAAAATTTAGACTTGTCCAAATTGAAAGCATTTGCAGATGACAATTTAATGTGGGCCAAACGATAGAATATGTCTTTGATAGGGGAGAAAATATTGTGGGTAAAGGAGAAAATGCTGGTTACCAACATTTTCTCCTTTTCTTACAATGTTTTCAAAAGGCTTATTTCTCAGGGTCGTAAAAACTCGGGATTGTGTAGTAAAGGGTTAACATACAATCCAGTGCTGTAATGACCCAGAGGCATAAACCTTTTCAGAACATTGTAGGAAAAGGAGAAAATGCTGCTGGTGACTAGTATTTACCTTTAATTCAACAATTGTTTCTCCTGTTTCAAATACAAATCATGTAGATCCAATACAAGCTATGTCGTCTGCAAATGGCTTCAATCTAGACAAGTCCAAAATTTTGTCATCTGCTAAAAAAAACCCACCAAGATTCCATTGATATGTGCACTGACCAGATTAGGGAAAGATGATTGGTTTCTACGTTCAAATTTGTGTCACTCAAGAAATTCAGCCATTTTTTTTTTTTTAAATGGTGCAGATTTAATTCAACACATTGAGTTTCAATTGCATTTCTAAAGTGTTATACACACACACACACACACACACACACACCAAATACTTAGCCTTGTCCAACACTAAAGCATTTGCGGAAAAACAAATATTTCTCAAACAATGAAATTTGTCTGTGATACAAGAAAATATTGTGAAAATAGGAGAAAATGTCGGCTACCAACTTTTTCTCATTTTTCCACCATGTTTTCAAAAGCATTTTTTCGATATCTAAAAACTAGGGATTGCTAGGTAAATGGCCAATCTCCGAATAAATATGCGTCGCGTATATCCGAGGTTCAGACTACATTCATGCACATTTAATCATTATCTGCATTCTCTGCAAAGAAAATGGGTCAATCGGGTGCTGCGCAAAAATGAAAGATCACTTTCATCTCACAGGCGAACGGCGAGCGACAGTATAATTCATGTATTACACACTAAGTAATAGTAAATTAGTGTGTAATATATGAATTATACTGTCGCTCGCCGTTCACCTGTGTTTCATCTTACTAGCCGATATTCATTAATCAGAAAGTGCTTACGTATCCTGTTCCAACAGTAAATGGGGAAATCAACACAGATATATAGCGATAAATCTGTTTTTAACACAATAAATATAAGATGAACGTAAGGCGACTTACCGATTCAAGAATGCGAACTGAAATCCGCATCTGTTTTCAGACAGTTCTCTCATTCTATATATTTACACGGAGCTTCTTGTTCAAAACAAAAAAAACAAATCCTAAAATAGACGCCCGTTTGTTCTTTTTGTGTCGCTCTTCGGCAAATTCGGTAAACGAACTTGGTTTTCTGTCGAATATGATTCTCACACCTTCACACCGTCCTCCATTTTGTTTTTCGTTTACCTTAGCTCCAAGGTATCACGTGGTGTACCTACGTCATCGTTATTGATGTAAACAAAAGTTAGAGATACCTGGTAGTATTTCTTGTAATTTTGAAAGTAATTCTTCTGCCAGCGAATGGAACTTTGACCAATCGCACATTAAGAGAGTGTCATCGTTATATTAATTTACATAGTTTTAAATGGTATGATTAAAATTTAACTTCATTTTTTACCCCGCATTGTTTACATTTGGACTTTATTGGGACTTTAAGAAACCAAAAATTAAGTTTTCGTGTAGTTTTAGTTATGAAACGGGTTAAAAAACTGCGTTAAAAACAACGTTAAAAACTACGTTAAAAACTGTTTTAAAAAATATAACTCTAATTAAAAAAAAATGTCTTCTTTAAAAATCGTCGATCCGACGAGAAGAGATCAAACGGTAAAAGAAATTCTCGCGATTAAAAAGGAATATTCGCGACAACGAACTAGCGGAGAAAACAGGAAAAATAGAATTATGAACGGACCTTTCAGAGTTTTTTAAACCTATCACCGAAACGTAAAAAGCTACAACGGAGGAGATTACGAGAGGACTTAAACCTATTAAAGAGGGTATCGAACAGTTGCCCCAAAGGTTGCCCACAAGCAGAGAAGCTGTGGTACCTCTTAGTCCTCCTCCTGCTTATGCTTCGGAAATAAGTGGAGTTTTTCCTGGCTCTGATATCAAATTTGGACTTTATGACAAAGGTGGTGAGTTTTTTATAGGTGATAAATTAGCTGAGGTAAGTGAAGACCTAAAATTTATTAAAATTGCCGGAAAAAACCGTTTATTAACGGAAGGGTTGAGGAAACTTCTTACATCGAAAGAATACAATCCGAATGTTAAAGCTAGCGATATTTCGACGTACCACGTAATCTTAGAAGAAACTAACACTATGTACGTTAACAATGATCCAAAAAGTGGTGAATTAAAACCCGCAGGCGACCCTAAACTCAAAGAAAAATGGGAAATTATTATTGTACCCGCTTGGAAAAGGTTACAGTTTAAAAAGAAACAAAAAGAAAAAACGGGTAAAGGCCATGTTGTTATTCCCTGTGACCCTAACGCATTAATAGAAAGACTTGACTTGTTGATGGAGAGTAAAGCAGCGGGTAACACTGGTGTGAGAAATGAGCTTGTTAGCGTGTGTGACGAATTAAAAAGGCAAGGTATTTTCGATAATAAAGGCTATAAAAAAAATGATGTCCGTATTATAAAATATGATTATCTACAAGAAACGCGGATTTGTAAGAAGGAATAGATACGGTGGAGCCGGAATTTATGACAGCTTAGCTAACTTTTTCGCGAGACTTTTAAGCAGCAGCGCAGCTAAACAAATTGCAACCTCTGCCGTTGATGTGGGTAAGAGTGTCGCTAAGGAAGGGGCAAAAAAAGCTTTAGAGGCTGGAAAGAGTGCCGCTGTTGATGCTGGGAAAAGGTTAGTCGAAAAGGTTTTAACGCCAAAATCTAAGAAAATTTTACGAAAGTATGACGCTTCGCGAGACATAAACGCTTTAATGGATGGAAGCAGTAACGACGCAATCGCTATACAAGAATTAGTTAAAAGATTAAATAGTGGGTCTGGTATTGAAGTATTACAATAATTTAAAAAAATTATTATAATATAATAAAAAATGAGCATTTTAAACATTACCGAAGAGTACGAATATTTCGACTATTTACCGATTGTAGGTGACGTTAACAATTTTAACAATCCCGGAGGATATATTACGATTAACATCGAAACTCAAGATATTTTTACGCATCCTAGCGAAAGTTATTTACTTATACTAGGCGAATTAATAAAAAATGATGACACAAGATACGCAGATGCTGATAACGTTGCTTTAACGAACAACGGTCTAATGTATCTTTTTAATACTATTAGGTATGAACTTTCGGGTAGAGAGATTGAACGAATAAATCATCCAGGGTGGGCCACCACTATGCTTGGATTGTTAAAATATGATGATGATTTTTCTAAATCGCGGGGGTTAAACCAATTGTGGTATAAGTATTCGGAAGCCCTAGTAGCGGGCAATGCGGGCTTTACTATAAGACAAGAACTCATTATTAGAAAGCCGTTTGATAAGGGCACATTTGGCTTTAGAGTGCCGTTAAAACATATTTTTGGTTTTTGCGAAGATTACGATAAAGTCTTATACGGAATGAAGCAAACTCTTTACCTTTCAAGAGCTGGCGATAATGACGCTATTTTTAGAGATAACGCTGCTGCAGTTGGCAAAGTTAAGCTGACTAAAATAGCGTGGTATATGCCTCACGTGTTACCCACGGATAAGTATAAAATGGAACTTTATAAACGCATCCAGAATAAAGAAACTTTTCCGGTTAATTATAGAATGATACAATGCGATACTGCCGATGTTCCTCAAACAAGATCATTTACTTGGAGACTCGCCGTTAAAACAGCGCCAGAGTTTCCGCGTTACATTATTATCGGTTTCCAACATAACAAACGAAACCAACAAGAACAAAATCCAGCCATATTTAACCACGTTCAAGTTACGGATATGCACGTTACGTTAAATTCTTTTAAATATCCTAGAGTCGACTACACACTTTCATTTTCCAATCAACAATTTAGTAGAGCATATGGCGATGCTGCCATGTTTAGATCTAAGTTTTTTCTCATGGACGATTTAGCGTCAGATCCTAACTTTACCCCGTTAGAATACAAAGATATTTATCCATTGTTTTTGTTCGATGTTAGCAAACAGAGTGAAAGGATAAAATATTCCGTAACCGATATTCATGTTCAGGCAAATTTTAGAACTAACGTAGATGCAAACACACACGCATATGCCCTTATTATTAGCGATAGGCGAATAAACTTCCAGTCTGACGGAAATAAAATGAGTGTATTGTATTAAGATAAACAAATCGGATATTCTCAGAGATAAATTTTTTTTCCCAGAAAAACCGAAAGACCCTAGGTTTGATAGATTGAAAAGTATTAGGACGGGAGAAATACGTGATTTATAAAGCTAGTAAATTTCTTGACAGGAATGGCAGAATTTGGGAAGTAATTTTATCTTAATAAAATTGATTAGTAACTTAAATTATTATATATATAAAAAACAAATGTTTTCTGCAGCGAGACGTATTTACTCAGCGGTAATCCCTGAAAGCGTTCAAAGAAGGATAAGCAATTTTACCAATTGGTTAACTGGTAATGTGGAAGCGGAGCAGATTCCGCGAGTGTTGGTACAAATTGCCGTGAATCTTAGAGAACATTATCCTCCTCATCCGCCTGAAGTACCCGACTTACCCCCACCCCCACTTAGAATTATAACCGATCGTTCCGCATTTTTAAATTATGTTACGGAACATATTGTAGACGTAACGGGCAGAGAAGACTACCCACCTGATAAATTTTTACGAGTAGGGGAGGGTCACATTATAAGAACTCTTAAAAACAATTTAGGAAAAAAGGTAAAACTCGTATTAAGGGCTAGATTTTATAAAGAACGAGACCCCGAAAATATAAGGGAATTTGCTTTTCACTCGAGTAATTTAGTAAACCTAAATAGAATGGGAACGCGCCAATTATATAATGATATGGTAGAAGAAATTTTGGAAAAGATAGCCGATTTTCAAAGAGAAGGCAGTGATTGGGTTTTTTCGTCTATGGTAAGTTTAAAACTACACACAGGTGTTTATGTCCCTTTACGAAGTAGAGGTTACTTACCTTTGCCAAAATGGATTAGCGATAAAAAAGCGTGTATTAATATGAAAAATAATGACGAAAAATGTTTTATGTGGTGTATTTTAAGAAAATTAAACCCGAAAGAAGAACATCCGGAAATACTCGATAAAGATTTAAAAGCGAAAGAACCCGATTTAAACTTGAAAGAAACAGAATACCCTGTTACGCTTAAAGATATAGGTAAGTTTGAAAAACAAAACCCCGAATTTAGCGTAAACGTTTTTAGTTACAAAGAAAAAAAAATTATCCTCTTAGGGTTACGAAAGACGAAAAAGTTAATCACGTAGACCTGCTTTATATTAAAAGTAAGGAAAATACGCACTACACTCTCATAAAAAATTTTGGGCGTTTAGTGAATAGTCAAATATCGAAAAATTGTGGGAAAAAGTATTATTGCAAAAGATGTTTAAATCATTTTGGAAGGGAAGACCTTTTAGAAAAACACAAAAGATATTGTAACGAAAATGAGCCCGTTTGTTTAGAAATGCCCAAAAAGGGAACTGCGCTAAAATTTAAAAATTATGATAGAAAACTCACAGTCCCCTTCGCTGTATATGCCGATTTTGAATGTACTTTAAAACAGGTATACGAAAAAGTAACGGAAAACGTTAATAAAACGCAAAAACACGTTCCTGCTAGTTTTTACTACATTATAAAATGTTTTGATGACGATGTTTGCGCTCCTATAGAAAGGTACCACGTTGGGAAAGATGCGTCGGAAAAGTTTATAGAAACCTTAACGAAAGATATAGAAAATATTTATGGCGAGTACTATCAAAACCCGGTGCCTATTAAAATAACGAAAGAGGAAAAAGCGAAACACAATACAGAAAAACATTGTTGGATTTGTAATAAAAAATTTACTGGCGATAAAGTAAGAGATCACTGTCATTTTACCGGTAAATATAGGGGTGCCGCCCATAATGAATGTAATCTAAAGGCAAAAATCCCCAACTTTCCGCCCGTTTACTTTCACAATTTGAGCGGGTATGATTCTCATCTTTTTATTAAATATTTAGGTAAATCCGCCGGAAAGATTAATTGTATTCCTAATAACGAGGAAAAATACATTAGTTTTACTAAAGACGTTCGGGTCGGAGAAAATATATATCATAAAATTAAATTTCTTGATAGCTTTAAGTTTATGAGCGCGAGCTTAGATAGTCTTTCGAGTAACTTGAAAGAAAACCAGTTAAAAATTTTATCGAAATTTTTTTCTCACTTACCGTTAGTTAGAAGAAAAGGAGTTTTTCCTTACGATTACTTACATTCTTTCGAAAGATTAAAAGAAACTCGGTTACCGCCTAAAGAATCATTTTATTCCAGTTTAAACAAAGAGCACATTAGCGATGAGGACTATGCCCACGCATTGAATGTTTGGAAAACTTTTTGCGTGAAAACGTTCGAAGACTACTTAAAACTTTACAATAAAATAGATGTGTTGCTTTTAGCCGATGTATTCGAAAACTTTAGGGATATTTGTCGTAAAGACTACGATTTAGATCCCAGTTGGTATTATACTGCTCCCGGTTTAGCTTGGGATGCCGCATTAAAAACAACGAACGTAGAATTAGAACTTTTATCAGACCCTGACACGCTTTTAATGGTAGAGCGGGGTATCAAAGGCGGTGTTAGCATGTGCACAAAAAGATATTCTAAGGCGAATAATAAATACATGGGTAAATCTTACGATCCGGACGAGTCATCGAATTATTTAATGTATGTTGACGCGAACAGTCTTTACCCTTGGGGAATGAGCCAACCTCTTCCCACTCACGGTTTTAATTGGATGGATGATAAAGAACTTGGTAAATGGAAAAAATATCCTTGTATATTAGAAGTAGATTTAGAATATCCTAAGGAGTTGCACGATTTACACAATGACTTTCCTTTAGCCCCTGAAAGGTTAAAAGCCGAAAAAGTAGAAAAATTAATACCGAATTTAGGAGACGAGAAAAATTACGTAACATCGCGAAACATTAAAAATGTATCTTTCTTTAGGGTTAAAATTAACGAAAATTCACCGCGGAATTAAATTTAAAGAAAGTTCTTGGTTGAAACCTTATATCGATTTAAACATTAACCTGAGAAAATTAGCTAAAAATGATTTCGAAAAAGATTTTTTTAAGTTGATGTGTAATTCCGTTTTTGGTAAGACCATGGAGAACTTGAGGAATAGAGTAGACATACGTTTAGTTTCTGATGCTGACCAGTGTTGAAAACAAATAGCAAAACCGAACTATAGGCACTCGACGATATTTGACGAAAACCTAATAGCAGTGCATATAAAATACGACAAACCCGTTTATTTAGGGTTAAGCATTTTAGATATTAGTAAAACGCGCATGTATGACAGTTACTATAATTACTTTAAAGCGAAATACGGAGAAAAAGTAAAACTGTGTTATACGGATAGTTTTATTCTCGAAATAAAAACTAACGATTTGTACGAGGATATTGCTCCGGATGTTTCTACAACGTTTGACACGAGTGGTTACCCTAAAGAGCACTCATTATATAGCCTAGAGAACAAAAAAGTAATTGGCATGTTTAAAGACGAATTGAATGGAGAAATAATGACGGAGTTTGTCGGTTTAAGAGCTAAAATGTACGCGTATAAAAAATTAACTGGAGATGAAAACCGAAGATGTAAAGGAATTAAAAAGTCAGTGGTTAAAATTGAACTGCATTTTAGCGATTATAAAAAATGTTTGGACACGAGCGAAAAACAACATAAAAGGATGCGTGTATTTAGAACCCGCGCGCACGAATTGTGCACGGAAGAAGTTAATAAAATAGCATTAAGTTTTGATGAAGATAAAAGGTATATATTGGAGGATAATATAAACACCTTAGCTTGGGGACATCATAGGATCTAAAAAATATTTAACCTTAAAGGTTGGTTAAATATTTATAGTTTACGTTTATTATTACATTTTGTTTTACACACGGGACATTCATCGAGGGCATTGCATTCGGCGCATATCGGGATGTGCCCGCAGTTACAGAATATAACGTTAGGCTCGGCCGAAATGCATATCACGCATTGGTTTTCTCTAAATGTTGATCCATCGTTTATACAAACCTGTTCTTCGACCAGAACATGGTATGGATCTTGTTCGGGCAAAAGCTCGCTTAAATCTTCGTATCTACCGCTAAATTCTACGCAAGGAAATACGTCCCCTTGCAACCACGCTGCGCCCGGTTGAAACGACCCATCATTATATAAACTTTCTATTTCGCTATCATAATCCTCCAAATATCGCTCGTTTTCCGACGCGATATCCATCCAATAATAACCCGTTCTATTTAAACTAAACCCGTAATATTAACCTAACCCTATCCACATAAAACCTACTAGGTTTTCCGATAGTCTTTTACTAAATTGGTAATAGATCGCCGATTTAGCGCGATGTAGAGCGTCCACGTATTTTCTCGACGCTAACCTAGGGAAAAAGACCTTATTGAGAACCACGACAGGTTCGCAAGCGATCTTGTTTTTCAAAACTTCGACGATTTTATCGTACATTTTATAGAATATATAGAATTACGAAAGAAATCAAATTCTTTTACAAAATACCCGACAGGTCCCTTTTTATATCGCATTTTAACCTACAAACTGGGCAATTTTCGAAAGCGTTGATTTTGGCACATTCCCCGCAAATAGCCAGATGCCCGCAATTGCAAAAAAGGCACGTAAGACAAATGATCAGCGATCCCTTACCCCATCACGGTACCTAACATTGTCACGAAATGCTATGTTTAAATATAGTATATCCTCCTTTAATCGTATTGGTTTAAATGGGGGGCCCTCTAACATTCTTCTATAGTTACTTAGTAAAAATTCTGGAAGAGTTGTTTCATTGATTGAACCTCGAAACAAAACTCCGCCCGTAGGACTATATAAAAGATATATCCATTTTCCAAGAATCCACCCCATCATTAAATGCTTGTAGCAAACTATATTCATAATATATTGCAGGCCACATACCAAATTTGATGCACGAGTCATCTATCGGTGGAAATACAATACTATTATTATGGCGGTATTTTTTATTCGAAAAAACTAGTTTATTACATAAGACTCGCTCTAGTTTCGATTTAAATAACGGTTCCATATCTAAAAATATTTTAAAAACGAAAATTTTCAAAAAAAATGCCTGTTGATAAATTTGGAGGAATGGATGATGTTCAATCGACTGTTGATGGAGCGTCACTTTCTTACGTGAATAATAATTTTTTGCGCAAAGACGGAACAACGGACGTTACCGGTTCTATAAATATGAATGGTAATACGCTGACGAGGGTTAGCAACCCAGTAAATCCTCACGATGTTGCGACTAAGGATTATGTTGACTCTAATTGAGGTTATTAGACGAAAATGGAAGTTACCACATTACGGGATATTTAAACATGGGATTTAATAAAATAAAAAACTTATTCGATCCTATGGAAGCGAATGAAGCCGCTACTAAAAGATATGTGGATGATAGTGATAGAGCTTTTGTTTACGGTCCTGATGGTTATATAGCAGTTGGTGACGTTTCTATGGGTGGACGAAGAATTACCGACGTTGGAACTCCTTTAGAAAACCGGCAAGTTGCGAATAAATTTTACGTAGATACCGCAGTCGCTTTAACGAGAAACCCTGACGGTTCATTTTCCGTGAATAGTGAAATAGATATGGGTCATTGATCATCGATCATTGGTTTACCAAATCCCATAAGTCGTGACGCTGCCGCTAATAAAAATTATGTCGATAACGGCGGCGCTATCGGAAAAAATCCGGATGGAAGTTTTAAAGCGATATCTGATGTGGATCTTAAAGGTTTTTCTATAAAAAACGCCGCGGCACCGATAGAAGAAAAAGATTTAGCGACAAAATCCTATGTGGATAAAAGGTCCATTATAAGCATTCATGCGGAGGAACAAGGAAGTTTACAAGATGGAAATTACGAGTTTTCTTTTGGTAATGGTTGCAGCGGAAAATCACATGGATTAGGCGGTTATTGCTTGCCAGCTCCGGGTAGAATTATAAGAGGTTCTTTAATGGTTATAAAAGGAAATGATTTTTTGCAAGAAGAGGTAAAAATTAATATAGTCGTAAACGGTATCGAAAAAATCAACCACTCCTAAATAAAAAAGAGAGACGAACGTTGCAGTTGCGTAGTTTTTCCTCAACCTCTAGAAGTAAAACAATGCGACGTCATAAACTTTATAACGAGGTCTAACAATTCCGAAGCAAAATTCTCTTACTCGTCAATATTGATAAGACTAGATTTATAACTTTTTTTAAAGTTTTAAATTTACTAGACGCGTGAAAATTGAAATTACTTAAAACGATTCGATGCCCGGTAAATTTTTATCAACTCGACCAGAACGAGAATTTTTATCAACCCGCGTTGATAAAAATTTTATAATGTGAGGCATGTATATTAAATGGCACCATACAAGTTTTTTTGTGCTTAGAACGTGCTCGAAATTCCCAGAACATGTATATTAAATGGTTAAAAAACACCATACAAGTTTTATTTGGACAAGTTTTTTTGGAGATGGTCGCACTACCTCGAAATTCCCAGAACATGTATATTAAATGGTTAAAAAACACCATACAAGTTTTATTTGGTCATATTAAATGGTTAAAAAAAACACCATACAAGTTTTTTTGTGGGAATCGCGCCGAAATTCCCAGAACATGTATATTAAATGGTTAAAAAACACCATACAAGTTTTATTTGGAGATGGTTCATATTAAATGGTTAAAAAAAACACCATGCAAGTTTTTTTTCGCATGGTTCGAGTTGGTCGGGGAAAAATGGAAATTAGCTGGTCGTGCGTGACCGAAAATCGCACAACATACATACTATTAACTACTGATGCATTAAGGTGCTATGTCCAGGGGTCAACAAAAGATTGGGATTTATGGGTACCACAAATTGCAGGGGCCATTCGAGCCAGTATTAACAGGCAAACTGGGTTTATGCCCAATATGTTAATGCTTGGCCGAGAAATCAATCTCTCTGTAGATCTCGTATTTCCTATAGGCGGCCAAACGTGATAATTACTGCGCAAATTTACCAAAAGCAATTTTTCAAGCCCATAAAACTGCTCGGAAAGTTCTTGAATCCAGTCATCTTCAAATGAAGCGTGACCATGACTTGAAGGTTCTCGAGCGTTCCTTCAATGTAGGGGACATAATTTTCATTCATGAAAACCCCGGGCACAAAAGCTTGAGCCAAAAGTTGCAACTCATCTGGAAAGTTCCTGGGATAGTTATCCAAAGATTGACTGCCTACACTTACAGGGTAAAATTAAAAAGTTCCATAGCAATCGCCCACCATGATAGAATGAAAATCTGTAATAATAAAGAGCTCCCATCCTGGTTACTACGATACAGAAAAAATTTCGTACCCAGTCCAAATAATGAATGAATGTTGTTTTATGGCGCATCGACAGCTTTGGTCTTTTAGCGCGCATATCTGTGTTGAAGGAACGGTTAAGACGGATTTTTTTCAAAAAAGATTTGAGGCATGCTGACAGTAAAAGAGTTGAAGTAAGAAGGATCATGTGTGATCTAAGTATGTATAAAAGATATAATTGAGCAACAGAGCTTCCCTATTAACTCAAAAAGGTTTTGAATAATGATGTTAAGACTGCGATAAAAAGATTTGAACAGTCTTAAATTGATAATAAAGGAGTCTTTACATGAAGAAAGGTTATGTGTATCTGATAATGTGCATAAAATATAATATTGAGTGGCTGGGCAATCCCTGCCTACTCAAAGTTTTAGATGAAAAAGTTAAGAATGTGAATAGAGAAAGGTTGGAGCCTCCAATGGGATCAAAATACTCCCATTAAAGAGGTCCCGTCTCCAATGAGATAAGATGCCCTCAAAAGAGGTAATCCTCCCATTAAGGAGATGCAAACTGGAGATAAAAAGGTTTAAGCAGTAGAAATATGAGTTTACACAACGGGTTAAAAAGTTAATTAAGAAAATATCACAGCTTGTTGTATAGACCAATCTCTTTGATGAAGGTAATAATTGAATCAATGTTGACTGTTTCAAAGAGGTTGTGCATACTGTCAACATTGTAGTATTTCTCACGAATTGGTTGAAAGTCAATGCAATCTAATAAAATATGTTTTATTGTAAGGTGTTCGTTGCATTGAATACATTCTGGTGCATCTTCTCTGGTTAAAAGCCAGGAGTGTGTAAACCGAGAATGTCCGATTCGGAGCCTTGTGATTATCACCTCTTCTCGACGAACAGACCTGTAAGAGGGGTACCATTCGCCAAGGGTTGGTTTGACGGAATGAAGTTTGTTGAAGTGATCAGCATCCCACTGGGATTGCCAAAGAGATTGGATGAAAGGTAAAATGGACGCTTTAAAATCTGTGTAAGGTATTTTAAAATGAGATATGGGTAGAGACAATGCCGACTTGGCAAGTTCATCGGCCTTTTCATTGCCTCGAATACCCATGTGACTAGGAAGCCAGCAAAATACAAACTTGTGTGTATCGGAGAGAGAGGAAATTCTCTCAAGAACAGCACAAATAGATGGGTTATCAATTTTCTGATTATAAAGAGCCTGGAGTGTAGAGAGAGAGTCTGAGAACAGAAGAAAGCGATTAGACCTACTTTCCTCTGCAAGACTCAGGGCAAAGTCGATTGCTTTCACTTCAGCAGAAAAAATTGAAGTATTGTCAGGAAGGCGACATTTTTACTTTTATTACCAAATACTGCTGCTGCTGAAACAGCGTGCCCATCTTTAGATCCATCTGTATACATGGTTTTATAGGAATTGTACTGCTCTTTTATTTCCTGGTACTGAGTTTGGAAAACAACTCTAACTGTGGTTGACTTCTTGTGGGCTACAAGATCAAAACGAAATTCAGCAGTCTTTATCAACCATGGAGGGGTATCAGGAATTTTGTTTTCACAAATGGCATCCATGTCAACATGGAGATTGTCTAGATGAGGTTCCATGCGGATACCAAATGGAGTTATTGCATTTGGCTTCCTAGCAAATAAATTTTTGCAGCTAGGGTTAAAAACAATTTTGTGTGTAGGGTTGGATGGGTTTGCTTTCAGTTTTAACAGATATTGAAGGGATAGTTTGAGCCTTCTATGAGAGAGAGAAGGCTCATTGGCCTCTACATACAGGCTGTTAATAGGAGAAGTTCGAAAAGCCCCAAGGGCCAAACGTAAACCCTGATTGTGGATTGTGTCAAGGATCTTCAAGTATGATTTGCGGGCTGAACCATACACAATGGAGCCATAGTCTAACTTTGAGCGAATGAGGGAGCGATAGAGACGTAGAAGAACTTTCCTATCGGCTCCCCAGTCCGAATGAGCAACTGTTTTTAGAAGATTAAGTGCCTTATAGCATTTCTTTTTAAGTGCTTTAATGTGGGGCAGGAAGGACAATTTCTTGTCAAAGATGACACCTAAAAATTTAAACTCTGGTACAACTTCAATTCTTGTGTTGTCAAGATGTAGCTCTGGGTCTGGATGATGACCTCGTAATTGACAAAAGTGAACACATTTTGTTTTGGTCTTTGAAAACTTAAAACCGTTTTCATCAGACCGTATTTGCAGTTTGTTTAAACACTGTTGAAGTTGTCTTTCAATGATAGCCATATGGCTTGATCTTAAACATATGACGAAATCGTCCACATATAAACAACAATCCACACCAGGGTTAATAGCCTTTATTATGCTGTTTATTTTGATACTAAAAAGTGTCACAGAGAGGATACATCCCTGCGGCACACCCATTTCTTGTTCCCTTGCATCTGACAAGGTTGTGCCAACCCTCACACGAAATAGACGATTATTTAAAAAGGAAGATATAAAAAGAGGCAAGCGGCCTCTGAGACCAAAGTCATGCAAGTCCTTTAAAATTCCGTACTTCCAGGTAGTGTCATAAGCACTCTCCAGGTCAAAAAATACTGATACAACATGTTGCTTTTTTATGAAGGCTTCTCTAAGAAAAGTTTCAAAGCGTACAAGGTGGTCAACTGTACTGCGTTGACGTCTAAAACCACTTTGAACTTCAACAATGAGATTATGTTTTTCTAAAAACCAAACAAGGCGGATGTTGACCATTCGCTCTAAAGTTTTACAGAGACAACTTGTGAGAGCTGTGGGTCTGTAGCTGTTTGGGTCGGAAGTATCTTTCCCTGGTTTTGGAATTGGAATTACCAGAGCTTCTTTCCAGGAGGAAGGTAAATCACCTTTTTGCCAAATATCATTGAAAATATCAAGTAAGATTGATAGAGTGGTATCTGGTAAATGCTTTAGAAATTGATAATGTATCTTATCTTGACCTGGAGAGGAATCATGGGCTTTATCTAAAGCGGACTTGAGTTCTTTGAATGAAAACAGTTTATTGTATAACTCAAGATTGTTGGATTTGAAATTCAGCCTTTTCTTTTCTTCTTTAACTTTATTCCTCTGGAACTTTTCAGAGTAGTTCTCAGAGGAGGACTTCTTGGCGAAAGAATCGGCTAAAGTATCTGCAATATCTTTAGGGTTTTCAATATTTGTATTGTTTGTAGAAAGATGTTTAATAGGTGAAGAAGCACTGCCTTTAATCTTTCTGATCATGTCCCAGACTTTTTTTGTAGACGTTCTAGCATTAAGTCTGGAAACAAAATGCCTCCAAGACTTACGCTTACTACTTTTTATGGTTTGTCTGGCTTTTGCCCTGGAAATATGGAAAAGGTTATGGTTTTCCGGAGTGGGTCTCAGGTTGAATTTTCTGAGAGCTTCTTTCCGTTCTTTTATAGCCGACTTACATTCATCAGTGAACCACGGCTTATTTGGGCGTTTTGGCTTTGTCGAGGTCTGTGGAACTGACTGTATTGCCACCTCAATGAGCAGCCGGGAAAATAACTCTGCAGGGTCAGCACAATCTACAAGTTTATCTCTTGTAATATTTTGTTCACAGAGAACTTGAAAAAGGTCCCAGTTGGCTTTGGAGAGTTTCCATTTCTTGGGACGTTCACATGTAGATGGCTCAGAAGATGTAATAAAAATTGGAAAGTGGTCGCTTCCACAAAGGTCGTCTCCCACTTTCCAGTTAAAATCCTGAAGCAAGGCTGGGCTACACAGAGAAAGATCAAGGGAAGAGTAAGATCCAGTTGCTGGATGAAGATATGTTTTTGAATTATTGTCATTCATAATTGACAAAGAATTATTAGAGATAAAGTTCTCCAGTTGTAAGCCTCTTTGATTTGTATCACTGCTACCCCAGATAATATTATGACCATTAAAATCTCCTGCCAATATGAAAGGAGATGGTAGCTGTGAGATGAGGTCATTGAGCTTGTTTTCATTGATAGGAGAACTTGGGGGAAGGTAAATAGAGCATAGAGTAATGGTTTTATGAAGGGAAAGACGAGCAGCAACAGCTTGTAGAGTGGAGTTTAACGGTATTTGTGTATGGGGGATGTTGTTATTTACAATAACAGACACGCCGCCCTGGGCCTTATCACCCTCTTTATATATTTTAGTATAAATTGAGTGGTACCTGAAAGAGACAGTATCAGATTCCTTCAGGAAAGTTTCCTGTAAACAAATTGCAACAGGATTGTGGTCATTAATTAAAAGAGAAATCTCTTCATGATTTGACTTTAGACCTCGACAGTTCCATTGTATAATATTGTGAGCCATTATGCCCATTAAAAGAATGTAAACATGGGTTATGAAATGTTTCTGTAGGTATTTCATATACCCTATGTATTTATACGGACTATGACTTCAGTCTCGGGTTTGGAGGTTGACCAGGATTCTACATCCTTATCCCAGTCAGTTGGAGAAGGGGCGAGTTCAGAATCGGAGAGTTCTCCCTCCAATTCCTCTTCTTCCATGTTTTCTTCCTGGTCTTCCAGAGGTTCATACCTATTTGAAATAGGTAACGAATCCTCATTTTTTTATTTCTTGTCACCAGTAGAGCTGGAAGCTTTAGGATTCTGTGCTGTAGATGTCTTTTTCTTTGGTGACTTTGATTGAGGTTTTGCTTGGGTGTTCTGGGTGGTGGAAGTAGGTAGTTGTTTCTTTGCTGATGTTGATTTGAGTTTAAGGGAGTCAGATGATGAGTTTGTTTCTTGTGAAATGATTTTCTTTTTGTTTTGGGAGGAAGTAGATGGTGCTTTTTGAGAAGAGGATGCAGTAGTGGGTTTGGGTGTAGGTTGTGTCTGTTTGAGGGGTTTGGATGGTTGAATGTCAGGGACAAGGCTTTTCAACTCGTTGGCCATTTCTGGAAACTTTTCTAGAAGTTTTTTTGCCAAGAGTTCACAGGTTGAGCAATGTCCTTGTGAAGATATGGGAGATGTGACTTTGGCATAAGAAGTTGCACTAGTCAGCAATGTATCATCATTTCTTCGTTTTTCAACCACTTTCCTTGCTTCCAAAAAGCTAATGTTTTCCTTGTATTTGATTGATAGAATTTCCTTCTCATCCTTCCATACCGAGCAGTTTTTGGAGAAGGTTGGATGAGAAGACTTGCAATTAAAACAGAGCATTGGATTATTGCAAGTTTTCGGATCATGGTCGGGGCCCTCGAAAGCACATTTTGGGCAAACAGGGGTGTTTGTGCAGGTGCTTTCATGATGGCCATACCGCTGACATTTATAGCAACGCAGCGGGTTTGGCACATACACATCGACATTCACCGATTGAAATCCTATCTTAATGGAAGTAGGTAAAAAGGGTGTGGAGAATGTTAAAATGTAGGTGTGAGTCTCCCTACGTATTCCATCTCTAAAAACAGATATTCTCCTGACGTCAGACACAGCTTGAGATTGTAAATTAGTCTTAATCTCTTCTATGGAGTCGCAGTATGATAGTTCTTTGCATCGAATGACTCCTTTGCTTGTATTCAAGGATTTATGAGGATAGATTTTAGCATCTACGTTGTAGAACTTTTTATGGCCAAGAAGATTTTTTGCCTGCTGTTGGGTAAAACATTCAACAAGCAGGGTTTCATTTTTCAGTTTCTTTACTGATTTTGGCGTACCTAAGATAGAAGAGATTGTTTTTTCTATAACAAAAGGTGAGAGTTTTGTAATTGCTTTTTTTGTGTCAGCTGACTCTATGACAATAAACCTAGCAGAAGTAGAGTTACAAGTAGAAGAAATATCTGATTCGGAATCTGAATCCGAAAGTAAACGCTTGGCCTTTTTGGGAGTTGCCATGATAATTATAATAAATTCATTACCGATGCTCCCCACCCGCCTCGGAGCCCAACAAGGGGACATGATCTGGGGAAACCAAACACAGATCATGACAAGGATACATCGGCAATATACTCGAAGTGAAAGGGCTAGACCGGACAAATGTAGGCCCTCAGAATGTTACACCAAGCATAGACTGTCTTTGGGCGGTTACAAGTGTCAATCAAATACCAACTTTCACCCGATTAGCCCATGAGCCACCGCCTTCTAGGGCATTTATTTATATCTTTGACAGAGAGGAAAAAGATCTGATATTCTTCTGTGAATTTTTGTGTACGATAAAACGATACACAGTTAAGAGAAATGCCCTAGGGCTAGGCATGACCAGCCGATTGATCAGGACGGGCCCTCCTGACCTCTCGTTTAGTCCAATTCAAGGCCAAAGTGGTGTGTTGTGAAAGCAGAACAATTCAAGGGCCATATCCTGAATCCACTCAACCACCAGGATCCCGTCATCAGACGACACGAGTTGCAACCCACGGCAAACGGGCAGGCACAGTGGGGGGGGGGGTCTTACCCCTTCTGTAGTGCGACAGCTGGGCTATTTCTATCCCCCCGCCCAGCTGGAGGAACAGTCCAAATAAGGACAGGGAGATTTTGTACTGCCTGTGTCGAGAGCCATATCGGGGGGAGTTCATGAGTCAATGTGACTCATGTGCAGAGTGGTTTCATGGGCATAGTGTGCAGGTAACCCCCACACAAGCCAGAAAAATAGAGAAATATAAATGTCTTAAGTGCTTACCTATCAACCAAGACTGCTCTTGAAACTCTGTAAGAGCGATCAAGATTGTGGAAGCACCACAAAAGTGATAACCAGTGTCCGTAAACTGTGATAAATTGTAAATGTGATACACTCTCTTAAAATGTTTACTTTTAATAGGAATTCAAGTTTAAAAAGAAAAAAAAAAAAAAAAGAAAAAATTGTAAACTAGGAATTTATGATTCCGTTATGTTACAGGTGTACCCATTGACTTATTAAGAAGCAGGACCAAAATATGGCATCAAGTGCTCCACAACAAACGGACATATCCGAACAAGCAGCCCAAGCCATCAAAGTGGTGGAAGGGAAATTGGGCCAGGGTATTTTGATGCCTTCCAGGGACCTATTGTACACTTTAGGTTTAGGTTTCGTTAAAAAAGACGATTTTACTACACTGATAGTTCAGTGTTACCGTCTAGCTAAAAAACGAAACAATTGGTCTTGGGTTGAGCAGGCACAACTGGATGCTACTGTCCATTTCAGTAACCAGTGGATCTTAAATAACATGCCCCATAAAAATAAAAAAAGAAACCGTGTGCCCTTACCGAAAGTGAGATTGCAGCCGGATAGAGACGTGTTGGCCCCTAGTAGAGATATCAGGTACTACGGGGAATCCGCTGTTCCTGATGTGTCCAGCAGCCTCTGTCCACCCAAAGAAAAAGATTTTTCTGAACCGGAGAAAATTGAGTTGCAGCCTGGCCATATTTCACCATTACAGGATATCAGTAACATTGGTGTTTCACCAAAAGACCCTGTAACAGCAGAAATTGCTGAAGAGGTGAGGGGACCTGGGTGCATATCATCAGAGACGCACGGTTCTAGTGGGTCGGGCAAATTACTGAGTCGTTTGGGTGGGAGTGTTAGCGTGACATTGTCAACTGACAATTCCACTGAGATGACCCGACAAGTTACTTTGCATGGGGAGCTGCCTTCTGGCGCTCAGCAACTGCTACGGGGTACGGGTTCTTCTTGCCCCTATAGGGGTTGTGGGACTAGGACACGTTCTCTGCGAGCTCACGTGAACAAAATGCACTTGCCTAAACTATTTTATGATGAGGTCCCAACCATATTAATGGGTGACCCGGCTTTCCAAGAGAGACGTGTTCACGGGTTGAGGGTATTGAGACAATTATTGTTTGGCTAGGAGGGCCCACTTGAAGATATTATTCCCAAAATCAGTGACTCAGAGTGTCTGAAAGGCGACTGCCTGATTACATTAAGAGCGTCCAAAGGAACTGTAGCACTGTGCAACCATACAGGCTGGAAGCTCCCAGATCGTTTCAGGCTAAAGCCCCTAAATTCACCTGCTTGCCTGATACATTGGCGCTGCCTAGTGGAGGATACTGTAGTTGCAATAGATAGCCACATGCATCTGGACCGTTTAGCGAGGAAATTGTGGGGCAGAGCTTCAAAAGCTAGTAAGCTTAGTGAAGTTCTGAACTTCAGTCTCAAACATAAACCCACCAAAAATCGAGATCTTGTGGGTGCTGTAGCGGTGTACTGTGACCCTTAGGAGTTTCCTAGTGTCTTGCCGACTGATCCCTGCTTGAGAATTGCCATTGGCGTCCACCCAAGGAAAAAACAGCAATTTACCCCTGCTCTAGAAGAACGTTTTTGTGAGCTTCTAGCTAACCCTCGGGTAGTAGCATTGGGAGAGATTGGTTTGGACATGACGGAACCAAGAGACATTCGACCCTTTCAGCAGGAAGTATTTTGCAATCTCTTATCCTATTCATGTGTCAGGAAACCTCTGGTTTTGCATTTAGGTGATGAATCGGAGGAAGGTGTGTCATTGTATTCTAGAGCATTATCATTGGTTCGGCAATACTGTGCAACCCTTCAACCCATCCATCTGCATTTTTTACGGGTAGGAGAGAAGATGTTGCGGAATGGAAAGGTGTCTTTACTGATTGTTATTTTGGGTTCACAGCCTTGGTTACAAGCTTCTCGGGGGAGCAACGTCTTGGGTTGAGTGAGGTGCCTTTGAATAGATTGCTTCTGGAAACAGACGTTCCTTATTTTCCAACCCATACGGGCCTGTCTTGGAGCACTCCTGCTTTCCTAGGTGATGTGTGAGACAGGACGGCTCGGAGAAGAGGAATGGAATATAGGGAGCTAATGCGTTGTGCCCTCGAGAATACCAGGAGGTTGTATAGGTTTCCATAGGTTTCGATGTCTGATCTAACCATGTAAAGCCCTCTCTTGAGATCCATGTAGGTTTCCCAAGACCATAAGGGTCCCTGGATGTGTACTAGGTCTTGTGTGTTTTTAGACAGATAGGAATAAGGGGGGGGAACTGTTTTGTGATTCTTTTTGGTATTTTACATTGCATAAGTTAGGGGGGAGAAATCATTTTTAGGATTTTAAGGGTACATATATAGGAAAGGGGTCTTTTTAATAAAATGGGGAAGAGTGTAGTATCGTTACTTTCCGGGAGAAGCTCGGATCCCGGAATCTACCCGAGTTTAGGCGAAGAGTTGCTTATAAACAACTCTGGGAATTATCCAATGGAAATACAGCTGCCCATCCTGCGCATGCTCAGGCGTTTACCTGGGCCTGGACCGCTCCAAGATTCGCAGTACTCGACTTCACTACCTTCAACCGAACAGACGTACTCTAATACTAGCTGAACAACCCCTTGCGAGGAACTGTAAAGCAGATTCAACAGACTGGCCGGCCAGACGTTCTGAATACTCAATCCAGATAACCGTAAGTTGCCGGCTACACTGTTATTTATATTCTTATAGAGGCCAATTACTCTATAGATAAAAATGATAATACATAAACACTCATGTAAGATCCTCTATTTATCTAATGTAGTTTATTTATGACGTAACTGTTTTAGGGAGTGGAATCATATAAGCATCTATGCTTTCGTTCCAATCCTTTTCAAATTGCTATGTTGTACTTCATATATTATATGTAAATATATCGAATGGAATATGTTTAAACATTTATATGTAATATTACGTAATTCTTTTTCCGTTATGTAATTCGTTTTTTCCGTTATAATGCCGCTTATGTAATAATATTACAAGATTCTGCTGCTTCTGCTATTTAGGGCAAGTTTAGTTTTTTAGTCAACTTTATAATACATTACTGTCTCTCAAGCATAGGGACTCTGAGAACTTTTCAAATATTGCAAAATATTGACCAAATCTGGACAGAAGGACAGATTGATTGATTGATTGATTGAATGGTGTTTTACGCCACTTTCAACATTATTTCAGTCAGTTCACGGCGATAGCTCACATATTCATGTATTTCCTGGGTTTCACCAGTTCAAGGCTAGAGCTCTGAAGTGTCTTGCCCAAGGACACTCCCACGAAAACCCCAGTGGATCCAGTGAGGCTCGAACCCGGGCCTCCAGCTTGTGGGTACTACATTATACCACTGAGCCACGCAAACCCCGGAAAGATGGACAGAAGAATGGTCAGACAGAAAGACAAACAACTTTCATGCAAGCCTGTCTCCCCCAAATAAACTGGGTGAAGAGGGGGAAGCCATAACTTTGGATCTTATGTTATTTCACATTAGATTAGCTTATCTTCAGCAATATATATCAAGATCTCAATTGATTGGGGCCTCTGAGAACTTTTATAATATGCCAAATATGGACAGATGGAAAGCAGAATAGACAGAGGTGGACTGACAGAATGACAGACAAACAACTTTAATTCAAACACTGTCTCCCCCAATGAACTGGATTAGAAGGAAGACATAACTATGGATCTCAACAACATAACGTGATACTGGGTCTGCTGAGAAGTTTTATATGCAATACTGGTTATGAATAGCATATCTTCAAATAGATATTTCAACATCTTATGAGCTTTGGGGAACTTTTATTACTAGAAGTATCGCAAAGTGGAAAAATACCCCCACCCAGCACCTTGTCACTGAAGCAGCACGATCAGAGAGTGGAAATGATTTTTCAAAACAAAGATCACCAGTGAAATTGGCCTTTGACCAATGGGACCAAAAAACAATAAGGCTTCTCCTTCGGTCATGTGTAATACTTGTATGAAGTTTCAGGGTCCTAGATCAAACAGTTATTAAGTTAGAGGACGGAAATGATTTCACAGTTCAACTGTGACCTTGCCCTTTGACCCATGGGACCCCAAAACAATAGGGAACCTCCTTAGGTCATGGACAACACTTGTATAAACTTACAGGTTAGAGCACGGAAACGAAAACAAGTCAGATGGATTAACAGACGGACGGACATGAAAAAAATAATAAGAAGAAATAAATAGAAAAAATATACCCCGCTCTACTTCGTATGAATGAATGAATGAATGTATGGTGTTTTATGGCGCATCGGCATCTAGGGTCATTTAGCGCGCAAATAGAAAAAGGTAATGAAAGGAAAAAATAGTATGTAAAAATGTAAGTAATGAGTATATGATGAAAGATGTGTCATGAAATGATTCTGTAATGGAAATAAAATAGATATATAGCGATAAGAATAAAAAGTCTGGATAGGAACAAAAGATTCTGAAACAATATCACAGTTTTGCATAAGGTACAATCTTCTTGAGAAAACCAATGTCCCTGATTAGATCGACAACCTTTCTGGTATGTCTTGATCCGTCACTAGCTACAGTTTTGCTGGAATTTATCTTTATTTTATGAAACTGATCCTTTCAAATGTTTGATTAATAATTATTGTTTACTGTATCCAGATCAGATTTTCAAACAGACGGATCCCTCTACTTCGTAGGTGGTGGTGGGGGGGTTACAATAACACATGATTCTGCATCTGTTATTTAATGCAAGTTTAGGTTATATTCACATATCGAGGGTTCAACGCAAGACTGTAGTTACTACATTTTTTTCCAAAATTCATGTTTTTACATTTTTGTATATCTTAGTCCACTATACATGTCCTGTAAAAATATTAGCCCTCACATCAAACAGTTTTAAGGGATATTTTACAATTGCCATGTAGTAGGTCAAATTATCAAATCTGTCATTGCAAGACTTTAGTATCCCAGGTTACGACAGTCTTGCACATAAAAGTATTAGATTCTTTATAATTAAATTTGTGCAGTAAAGTAGTATTTCAATAAAATGCACTGAAATGACATCCTCCCTTCATGATGACATCACTTTTTTTGCATTATAGCATCACACTTATCTGTTAGAAACCACCAGATACGGCATCATTATTTTTGCATTATAGCATCACACTATCTGTTAGAAACCACGAGATACGACATCATCATTTTTGCATTATAGCATCACACTATCTGTCAGAAACCATCAGATGCGACATCATCATTTTTGCATTGTAGCATCACACTATCTGTCAGAAACCACCAGATACGACATCACTTTTTTTGCATTATAGCATCACACTATCTGTTAGAAACCACCAGATGCGACATCTTTATTTTTGCATTATAGCATTACACTATCTGTTAGAAACCACCAGATACGACATCTTTATTTTTGCATTATAGCATCACACTATCTGTTAGAAACCACCAGATACGACATCATTATTTAGACCAGACTGGGTATAAGCGAAAGAAGTATTCCACATTTGATCATATGCTGTATTTATTATTGTTAACGTTTCATTGGAGTACAAAATATGTAAGAAATAAACTCAATTTGAGAAAGAAAGCTTTTGAAACATTTTGGAAAAAGAAGAAAATGTTGGTAACCTGCATTTTCTCCTTTTCCCACCATGTTTGTACCCTTTCTTCTGTAAATTCCATCATTCGAGCTTGCATGTCTTTCTAACCGCTGACCATTGTCTCAACGATGACTATGTGGGAAAGCAGCCAGTTTCTTGGAGAGAATTTTGTGCCTAGTACTGGTCAAAAAGAAACTCCAAGAAAGCATAGATATGTTCACTGGCTGTCGCGATATAACTGAAATAATGTTGAAAAGAGCGTTAAACGCCGCACAATCAATCAATCAACCAATCAATCAACTTGCTATGTATATCTGCCAAAGCTACCTGTCAGGTGTAGCATGATAAGGGCTAGAAGACGTCTAATTTTATTGAGTTTGCTTTCTAAGTTTAGCATGATAATTTCGGCCATTAGATTTTTTAAGTTTTTAAGGCCAGTAGGGAAATAGTGAAAAGGTCCGTTATTCTGTTAAGTTTTAGTCACTATCGATGTCATAAAGAGTGAAAAAAATTGTAAGACAAGCAAAGTGAAGGATTTTTAAATCTTTACCAGACAATAAAATCTTAGGCTTGTCCAAATTGAAATCCTTTGCAGACGGCAAATCATATGTTGCTGAAATGATGGCAGTTGTCTGTGAAAGTGTAGAAAACCTTGTGGGAAAAGGAAAAAATGCTGGTTACCAGAATTTTCTCTTTTTCCAATGAGGTTCCAAAAGGCTTTTTCCTCAGGCTAATAAACTCGGGATTGTGTAGTAAAGAGTTGATGATAATTAATCACTAAAAAAATAACAACAACAACAAAAACTGTATTTCATATCTAACAACTGATGACATTCTATATGATATTGCTTACTATGAACACCACCTCTACGGACAAATGACTTTGGCAGGGACATAAATGTCATTTTTAAAGCTAGAGGATGCATTTCATACCTTAACTCTCCAATCAAATGAAAATGATTGTACATGTATATTCACCATGGGATGCAGAAACCCAGGATATTCTAGTGCCATTGTAAAACACTCTGGCACATAATTACAGTCAAATGTGTGCAAGTAGCCACACATGAACAGCAGCCAATCTGTGTGCAGCAGCCAACACAAGTCCGCCCGTACATATTTCTACTTTAATTACTATGTGCACAGTACCAATCTGTCAAATGCAGCCAGCAGCCAGCTTAATTGGAATTAATTAACTGTTTATGACACCTACACAACAGCCACATTATCACACTTTCACACAGTGTGTACTTGAGAAAGTCAATAATTACCATTATGATAAAAGGATTAAAGCTGACAAATGCCGGTCGGTGTTTTTAATCAAAGATATAAATCTAAATGATTGATTTATTTATTATTATCACTTTGACAAATCATCTGTTATTGTGTGTTAAACTGTGAGAATGGACAAATGTGACAAATTTGAGCTGTCCAGTGTCCATGCAGATTTGCCCAAAATGGTCATGAGGTACAATTTTCTACAATGTTTAAAATTTTTGTGTAAGTTTCAAAATGTTTTACTTTAGTTAAGCAGCATTTTCATTTCATGAAATGTTTTCTTATCATTAATAATTTCTTTTTACATATGTAGTTGAAAACTTTTTTAATGTACAAGTACAGTGAACTGTCCAGTCTCCATGCAGATTTGCCAAAAATGGTCATGAGGTACATATGCAAATACATGTATACAAACAGAAGAAATACATGTACATGTTTAAATTATGTTTTATTTGCCATATACAATTTTGAAATAGACCTAAATGAAAAAAAAATATATGTTTTTTTATGTGTGGTTTATTTTTGTGCTTTAAATAGAATAAGATCGAAAGTTCATTGCAAACAAACCTTCACTATTGAAACCATCATATTCGCAACTCAAAATAGTGCGAGAAGTGCATACTCTGGACAACAGCCAATCTGTAAACAATGGCCACTTTCAGAACTTCCCTTCCAGTGGCTGCTGTTCACAGATTTGACTGTATTTCTTTTTTGATTCTCATGGTAGAAGTAATGATGGTTTTATGGTACCTGATGGCAAAGTAACAATGGCAAAACATGCCAATATAGATTTGTTTTATGATTTTATCAGAAAATTTGCATTTTCATTAAGTCTACATGGCAATTTTGTCTTTGAATGAGTCAGATGTACACTACTTCTTGAGTCTGATGATTCTGAAAGTGAACTATCTGGTTTTTCAACAGTGACTTTGAAAACACATGCAGGTTATATTTTGCTCAATGCCTTAACTTGTAGTTATATTATTAAAACATTATATTATTAGGTCGTATTGCCTCATCAGTAATTGAATAGGCCAATTTGACTGAGGTGTGCTGTTCTCTGATTGAATATCTTGAATGTCTTTTTAACCAAACAGTCTTTAACTTAATAAGACAATTTTAGTTACAATGGCTCTGTATTCTGTCTATCCATATCCCCCTTTTTTAAACAGAATGGAAAATGAGGAAGCCCTATTTCTGTCATATAGAAATGTTCATTTATAACAATACCATCTACCATTAAACATTAATTCTAACTGATCTCAGGTTTGTGGATAGGGAAGTCCTGTTCACTTATGAATTAATGATAAACTGTATTTTTTTACAAGTACTTATGTTTGAGAATAACCAAATAATGTATGTATAATTCTGTAATTTTAATACCTACCAATTACATAAAAAGTCAATGCAAACATAGTTCGAAAGACGACACATTGAAACTGATATCGCCATTCTGGCCCTGTCCACTTAGAAAAAAACGTGGTGTGTTTATTTGTAATTTGATTATGAAAACCAAAATTATTATTAACTAAATTACTATTTAATACAGCCAGCCTAGTGTGAGTGGTGTGATGGACTGTCATATACTACTTATTTGGGCATAGTTACAGGAATATAAATTTAGATTAAATAATTTTCTTTTTAATGAAAAAAATGTTCAGTCACGAAATATAGCCAAAGTCTCTGACAGTGAAGTGCACAATATGTACAGGAACCTACAAGACCTAAAAGTATTTTTACTGAGACAGTTAACAAAGCAATTTTGGGTAGCTAATAGTTAAGTGCACCTTCTTGTCAGTTACGTTATCAGTCTAGAATGGTTTCTACAATAGTTGATGTCTGCTGAAATGGTTTTAGCTGTTGTTGATAAGAATAAAGTATTAGACAATATCTGTTACATGAATATTTTATTCAAAATTAAATTATTACATGATTGAATATCATTCTATCTATTACTGTTGAAATAAGGATAATCAGAGTAAAGCCCACACTACAATTATTCTTGTGATGGATACTGCAATAATCACTAAAATTATTTTTGTGATCAGTGGATACTGCAACAATCACTAAAATTATTTTTGTGATCAAAGGATGCTGCAACAAAGTGTATGTAATGACTCTGAATAGCTGTAATCAATACCATGCAGTTTTTTTGTAAGCATAACCCCAAACTGTTTCAGTCATTTTTATATGTCAATACAAAGTTCAAAATTTCATTTTTTCAGATATTCAAACCCCTATTTTTAATACGACTGACTTTGTGAGAGCATATTCAACCCTTTAGCAAACAATCCAAATTTAACCAATATAAAAACAGAGCTTTTGAAAACATTTTAATGAACAGAAAAAATGCTGGTAGTCATCATTTTCACTTGTCTACACAACGCTTTCTATACTTTCTTATACAAATTCATAATTTTTGCCATTTGTCATCTTGAAGTGCTTTCAATTTGGACAAATCTGGGACTTTCTCTGGGAAAAAAAGGAGATTTAGGCCTTTTAGTGTTTTGAAGTTAGCTCAAATTCATTAAATATTGCTTTTTTGGTGGGTATTTTTTGCATAGTTATGACCACGAAAACTATGACTGTATTATAGACATAGAACATAAGAATGTGACCGATATTCATTTACATAAGTTATGTAATTGGGAATTTAAGGTTTTAATATACTCTATCATTGTTGTTCATTGTTGGATAAGTAAAAAGAAGTTAATTGAGATTGTTTTTGTTGTCTTAGTTACTATGAGTAGCTATTCCTTTAGAATATCTTTTAGAGAAAAATACATCATTACATTTTGGTTTTCTTTCTGATCATTAGTGTTTCAGAATGACTCTCTAGCCACCGGTTTAGGTTTTGTCGATGCAGTATTTATCCAATTGTTTGATGATTACAGTGTGATCAATTATAAAGATGATGTGCTGTAGTCATTTTGCATAGACTTTAGACTGATCATGACTTACACCATCATTTGAGGTTCAAATTGAAGGATAAAACACAGAGAATAATCATTACATATTTCGAAGTAATAGTTAAGAAAAAAAAGTCTGAGGTGAATCTATTGTTAATCATAAAGAATACAACTTATTTTGACTCATTCTTCACAATTTCGTTAGAAGATTTATTTATTTCTACATTATTGCAAAAATATTTTTCCAATATGTATAACATTTAATTTGCAAGAGTGTAGTAACTCAAGTTACTTCAGTCTTCCGCTAAATATTTAAAAAAAAAAAAAAAAAAAAAGAAAAAAAAAAAATACTATTCCAGTGCAATACAGTAGTAACTCACATATTTCCATGTATCTCATTAAATACAACTTATTTCCAATTTCTTTTGTTTTCTGTAATCTTTGTAATTAAATTAAGAGTATGTTGAGAATCTGTCCTTTGAAAAAAATCGAAAATAATGAAAAAAGAACGTTTTTCCCCCTCCTGTAAAATTTTCCAAAATATATTCACTACCGTCTTGCGTTGAACCCTCGATATATGTGTAAACATCTCCAAAGGAGAAGGGACACAACTGCAAACTTTTGTATGTACACGTAAATCTGTTTCTGTTATTTAATATAAGTTAAGCTTTAATTTAGTTATACATGTCAACATCTTACAAGGACAAGGGCACTTGCGAACCTTTATGTTATTCGGTTTCTGTAATTAAGATTAAAATAGTAGCCCATCTTGTTTTACTATAAAAATTTCTACACAACCATATAAAATATGCAGGTGCCCATGTCCTCCTAAGATGAAGACATATATAGTCGAATGTAAGCTAAACTTAAATAACATTAAAAAAGATATAAAAGTTCGCAGGTGCCCTTGTAATATTTTGAAGCATATGTCATTGAATATAAGCTTACCTTATATCAAGTAACAGAAACAGAATTATGCATAAAAGATTACAGTAGTAACCCTCCTCCTTGGAAGATGTTGACACATATATCATTGAACATAAGACAAACTTATATTAAATAACAGAAGCAGAATCATGTTTTGTTATAAAAGTTCTCCAAAGCTGCTCTTGAGATGTTGCAATATATATTTGAATATAAGATATACAGAACCAGTATTGCATATAAAACTTCTCAAGATTCCCACTTTCCCATGAGATTTGTTAACGTCCATAGCTGTCTCTCCCCTCCTCCAATTAGGCCCGCCTGGTTAGCTCATTAGTTTGCGTATCTGACTCGGACCCTGAGCTGTTGAAAATGGCTTTAAACTCCAGTACAAACAAATCCTCCTCAAATTCATTTGAGAGTGACATTAAAGTTGTTTGTCTGCCTTTCTGCATGTCCACCTCTGTCCATTATTCTTTTCCTCTGTCCAGTTTTTGTGTTCATATTATGAGGCCCCTGTCCCTGTGAGATGTTGACATAGATACAGTTGAATATAAGCTGAACCACCCCAAACTGTGAGATTTTGAAATATATATCTGAATATTCAGAACCAGTATTGCATGTTAAACTTTCAGTGGCTCCCGGTCTCATGAGATGTTGTTGACATCCATAGTTGTTTTTCTCCCCCTGAAATCATGGGGGGGGGGGGGGAGAGACAGTTTTTGTATTAAAGTTGTTTGTCTTTCTATCAGTCCACCTCTGTCCATTCTTCTGCCCATCTGTCCAGATTTTTTGTCCATATTATTATCCCCCGCAAAAGGTGAGGTGATATAGTTTTTGCATTGTCCGTCCGTTCGGTCAGATATCTTCTAAAATCCTTGACGAAATTTGATAAAACTTTATACATGTGTTCCGTATGATAGTCCACCGATATGTTTTAATTGTTGTTGTTTAATGTGTTTATTTAATGCCGGGTCATGGAAAGATGGGGCCTTTTTCGGCGCGGGATATCATTTCAACAAAAATTGCTTGATATAGTTATCAGAGGCCCTTATCCCTGTGAGATGCTGAGATAAAAACAGTGATACATACATGTATATTATAAAAGTTCTCAGGGGCTATTTTACAAATGAGATGTTGACATATATAGCTGAATATAAGGTAAACTTACATCTAGTAACAAGCATAATCTTGCATTATGATAAAAGTTCTGAGGCCCTTGTCCTTCTGAGATGTTGCCATATATAGTTGATTATAAGCTAAGCTTGTATTAAATAACAGAAGCATAATCTTGTATTGCTACCAAATTCTCAGTGGTCCTTGTGTTTGTTGACACATTTAAAGTTGAACATAAGCTAAAAGTATAGTTCTGTATATCTTATATTCAAATATATATTACAAAATCTCAAGAGCAGCTTTGGAGAACTTTTATAACAAAACATGATTCTGCTTCTGTAATTTAATATAAGTTTGGCTTATATTCAATGATATATGTGTCAACATCTTCCAAGGAGGAGGGTTACTACTGTAATCTTTTATGCATAATTCTGTTTCTGTTACTTGATATAAGGTAAGCTTATATTCAATGACATTTGCTAGCTGTCATATCGTCATATTATCTTGGGCGCACGGTAAGTGTGAATTGAACTAATATTGCAAATCTAGACAAAAGACAAGCTCTACTTCCGAAGAACCAAGTTCACACGAAATTATTTGCAAGTTTACAAAATACACACAAATTGGCCAAAAACAACATATACGCCTTTAAAAATTGTTGTAAACAGATATGGTGTGACTACCTACAACCAAGGGGCACAGGCAAATGCCGTGCTACAGTGTGAAATGTGCCCCTGTATTACCTCCCCTCGAGGACCTAATGAAATGATTATATGACTTGAGATGACACTATAATGAAGCTAACTTAGCACGAACCGCGACACGCAGGCTGATCTGGACCTACATTGGCTAAAAGTCCAAGCTCGAGCGCCTAAAAAATGTTTTGCATTTTTTCATTATTATCAATGCTTGCGGTCACCATCTGAATGAATAATGGAAAAAACAAAACAACAACAACAAAAAAATAATAATAATGAGATATGCCGTTTCTTGACAGGATTACATCGTTAGGCCTACACAAATGCATTAGAGAATACACATGACAATTACACATGATAGTGGGGTGAACACAAAAGGAGAAAGGAGGGGGGGGCTATACTATACCTTATTGAAAATGGCTTTAAACTCCAATACAAACAAATCCTCCTCAGATTCATTTGAGAGTGACATTAAAGTTGTTTGTCTGCCTTTCTGCATGTCCACCTCTGTCCATTATTCTTTTCCTCTGTCCAGTTTTTGTGTTCATATTATGAGGCCCCTGTCCCTGTGAGATGTTGACATAGATACAGTTGAATATAAGCTGAACCACCCCAAACTGTGAGATTTTGAAATATATATCTGAATATTCAGAACCAGTATTGCATGTTAAACTTTCAGTGGCTCCCGGTCTCATGAGATGTTGTTGACATCCATAGTTGTTTTTCTCCCCCTGAAATCATGGGGGGGGGGGGGGGGGGGAGAGACAGTTTTTGTATTAAAGTTGTTTGTCTTTCTATCAGTCCACCTCTGTCCATTCTTCTGCCCATCTGTCCAGTTTTTTTGTCCATATTATTATACCCCGCCAAAGGTGAGGTGATATAGTTTTTGCATTGTCCGTCCGTTCGTTCATTCGTCCGTTCGGTCAGATATCTTCTAAAATCCTTGACGAAATTTGATAAAACTTTATACATGTGTTCCGTATGATAGTCCACCGATATGTTTTTATTGTTGTTGTTGTTGTTTAATGTGTTTATTTAATGCCGGGTCATGGAAAGATGGGGCCTTTTTCGGCGCGGGATATCATTTCAACAAAAATTGCTTGATATAGTTATCAGAGGCCCTTATCCCTGTGAGATACTGAGATAAAAAACAGTGATACATACATGTATATTATAAAAGTTCTCAGGGGCTATTTTACAAATGAGATGTTGACATATATAGCTGAATATAAGGTAAACTTACATCTAGTAACAAGCATAATCTTGCATTATGATAAAAGTTCTGAGGCCCTTGTCCTTCTGAGATGTTGCCATATATAGTTGATTATAAGCTAAGCTTGTATTAAATAACAGAAGCATAATCTTGTATTGCTACCAAATTCTCAGTGGTCCTTGTGTTTGTTGGATGTTGACACATTTAAAGTTGAACATAAGCTAAAAGTATCTTCAATAATAAGTTTAAGCATTAAGGCTTAAAACCTTTTACTGGGACATCACAAATTTCCCTTACGTTGATTAAATTACCTGTTATTCTATTAATCGATTTCCTTTTCCTGTAGTCTTCTGACCAGACAGCACACGCAGTAATAAACCCAAGCAATAACATTGGCATCGTTACGAAAGAAAAAGATATTTGGCTTTGTATATGTTTTTGAGTATCTGTTTACTTTATCCGCTGAAGGAGTCTTTTAATTTGAAGCAGTATCATGTTGGAATTGAAGGATTTAAACAGCCCCATTATGAGTGGGGTGCTATTTTTAGATCAGTCACTGTCGGCGAAGCAATCGACGTTTACATTTGATTACACAAACCCTCCTTATTGTTAACGAAATTTCACATTGATATACTAACAGTAAGCATTGCTCAACTTGTCTAAGACGCCCGCTACGCAACGAACGCTTAGCCCCCCCCCCCCCCTCCTTTCTCCTTTTGTGTTCACCCCACTATCATGTGTAATTGTCATGTGTATTCTCTAATGCATATGTTTAGGCCTAAAGATGTAATCCTGTCAAGAAACGGCATATCTCATTATTATTATTTTTTTGTTGTTGTTGTTGTTTTGTTTTTTCCATTTTTCATTCAGATGGTGACCGCAAGCATTGATAATAATGAAAAAATGCAAAACATTTTTTAGGCACTCGAGCTTGGACTTTTAGCCAATGTAGGTCCAGATCAGCCTGCGTGTCGCGGTTCGTGCTAAGTTAGCTTCATTATAGTGTCATCTCAAGTCATATAATCATTTCATTAGGTCCTCGAGGGGAGGTAATACAGGGGCACATTTCACACTGTAGCACGGCATTTGCCTGTGCCCCTTGGTTGTAGGTAGTCACACCATATCTGTTTACAACAATTTTTAAAGGCTTATACGTTGTTTTTGGCCAATTTGTGTGTATTTTGTAAACTTGCAAATAATTTCGTGTGAACTTGGTTCTTCGGAAGTAGAGCTTGTCTTTTGTCTAGATTTGCAATATTAGTTCAATTCACACTTACCGTGCGCCCAAGATAATATGACAATATGACAGCTAGCATATGTCATTGAATATAAGCTTACCTTATATCAAGTAACAGAAACAGAATTATGCATAAAAGATTACAGTAGTAACCCTCCTCCTTGGAAGATGTTGACACATATATCATTGAATATAAGCCAAACTTATATTAAATTACAGAAGCAGAATCATGTTTTGTTATAAAAGTTCTCCAAAGCTGCTCTTGAGATTTTGTAATATATATTTGAATATAAGACATACAGAACCAGTATTGCATATAAAACTTCTCAAGATTCCCACTTTCCCATGAGATGTTGTTGACATCCATAGCTGTCTCTCCCCTCCTCCAATTAGGCCCGCCTGGTTAGCTCGTTAGTTTGCGTATCTGACTCGTATCCTGAGCTGTTGAAAATGGCTTTAAACTCCAATTCAAACAAATCCTCCTCAGATTCATTTGAGAGTGACATTAAAGTTGTTTGTCTGCCTTTCTCACTGCTCGAAAAGTCAACTTTACAAAACATCTAAAGACAGTGTAATGTTAATATTTACATCTACTTTAATTGTCTTTACTGAAAAAAGTCAAAGTTAGTAAAGGTCATATTTGCGCTAACTTTACTTGCAAGTAAATGAAATGCAATGTCCCGTTTTACATTAACTTTACAGAGAAGGAAATATGATTTTTAATGACATTAAATATTGTCTTTTAGCTAACGTAATGTATAACTTTTGAAAATTAAATGTGATATTTTCTTTCCTTAAAGATAATCTTTAGAATCATTTACGTCAACAATAAATGTTGTAAATGTGATCTTTACAAGGACCTTCTTTCCATAGCGGGCGTTATCAATAGGATCAATCCTTCCTTTGTAAAGGGATTCTGTGGTTGGAGTTCTAAACAGTAGTTGCTTTACTAGAACCTCCATCCAGATACTTGTTCGGTTTTTTTTTTTTTTTTTTTCTTAACCCTTTACCAGTTGTCCGAGTGCAATCAATCAAAACAGCAGCAAAAGAGTCTGTTAAAAAGTCTGCATTTCCCAAGATGATTAACCCTCGGGTTTCAATTATAAAATACAGGAATAAATAAATAAAAGTTATTCATTATAAATGTACCAGTATTTAATTCATTGAGTATTTACATTTCATGTGGACAGAACCTGTTAAAATCTTTGCAACAGTAGTTTATAACGCACACACACACACACACAAGAGGACCATTATGACCCTACATCGCTCATCTGATTGATATTGTACAGTTGCTGTCAGGCAATGTAGGCTGATTCAGCTTTTGTTGTTAAGCAAAGCGTGGGAAATTTTGGCAATTTTGAACATGGTCATCAATGGAACATTTATGCTAAATTAGTTAAAAAATTCCAACTCTGCATATGGTGGAAAACTGATTTAAGAATTTTCTTTTGATAAGCTACAGTAGCAATTTTGTACAGCAAAGCAAAATGATTTCTGAGATACTAATTCAAAATCTATTTGCTGATTTAGTTGTTTAAAGGTTTTTCTACTTAAAGCTTTGGCAGCTATCTTGTTCAGTGGAGCACAACAATTTGAGCATCTTTGCTAAAGTGTCAACCACATGACATTCCTTTGAAATCATTATGAAATCCTTACAAAAGCTTACGAGAAAACTTGATTTAAAGGTACTTCAATCTTAGTTCTGGCAGCCAACTTTTTCAGTGGAGCGTAACAATTTTAACAAGTTTAGGGCAGGGTCACCCAAGGAATATTCAAGTTAAAAAAAAATTGCTCTTGTGGTTGAAGTATTTTTGATGCAGGGTCACCAAAGGAATATTTCTGTACAATTAATTTGAACCACTGGTAGCTGGTCAAGTAGTTTTTAGCTCCACTGGCCGAAGGCCAGCGGGCTTATGTCATGGCCCGGTGTCCGTCGTGCGTCCGTCCGTCCGTCCGTCCGGTCGTCCGTCCGTCCGTCCGTGCGTTAACTTTTATTTCAAACATCTTCTTCTCTGAAACTACCCATCCGATTTTCACGAAACTTCACAGAAATGATCCTGACATGGTCCTCTTCAGAATTTCTTGAAAGAATTTGATTCCTTCAAAAACTCTGGTTGCCATGGCAACAAAACTGAAAAATATTGGAAATCTTTAAAAATCTTCTTGTCTGAAACCATAAGGCATAGGGCTACCAAATTTGGCATGTAGCTTTATGTAGTAGACCTCTATCAAGTTTCTTCAAATTATAGCCCTGGGGTCAAAATTGGCTCTGCCCCAGGGGTCACAAGTTTTACATAGGCTTATATAGAGAAAACTTTAAAAATCTTCTTGTCTGAAACCATAAGGCATAGGGCTACCAAATTTGGCATGTAGCTTTATGTAGTAGACCTCTATCATGTTTCTTGAAATTATAGCCCTGGGGTCAAAATTGGCTCTTCCCCAGGGGTCACAAGTTTTACATAGGCTTATATCGAGAAAACTTTAAAAATCTTCTTGTCTGAAACCATAAGGCATAGGGCTACCAAATTTGGCATGTAGCTTTATGTAGTAGATCTCTATCATGTTTCTTGAAATTATAGCCCTGGGGTCAAAATTGGCTCTTCCCCAGGGGTCACAAGTTTTATACATAGGCTTATATAGAGAAAACTTTAAATATCTTCTTGTCTGAAACCATAAGGCCTAGAGCTACCAAATTTGGCATTTAGCTTGATCTAGTTGGAGTCTACCAAAAGTGTCCAAAGTATAGTCCTGGGGTCAATTTGGCCTCATACTTGGAGGGGGGGGGGTTCACAAGATTTACATAGGCTTACATAGGGAAAACTTTTAAATCTTGGTGTACATAGCCATAAGGCTTAGGCTACCAAATTTTGCATATAATTATAGCATTATTTAGTGGACAGTTGCAAAGAGGGCCCAAGTTACAGCTCTAGGATCAAGTTTGGCCCTGCACCAGGGATCACAAGTTTTACATGGGTTTATGGAGTGAAAAGTTCAGAAACCATCTTGTTACCAGCCATAAGGCCAAGAACTCCCACATTTGGCATGTTATTCTTCTAATACAATATTCCCCATTTAGTCAGACTGTAGCCATGAGGTCAAAGTTTTATAAGGGCTTATATAGTGAAGACTTTTCTTCGTGGTTTATATTTATAAGCCAGTGGAGCGATACAGGGCCATCATGGCCCTCTTGTTTTCTATTCTTACTCCCACATCCATTTTGTTCCATGGAGCAAAGTGGTTTGAATAATCTTACTGCAACATCAAGAAAGGATCATTCCTGTGAAATTATTTTGATACCATCCCGACGCTTTTGGTAAACAGGTTGTTTCAAGCAAAGGCTGACCATGGATGCAAGTACAGATAGATGACAGTCAGAGACCGATCACAAAAGCTCACCTTTGAACACTTCATGATTATGTATGCTTAAAATAGTTTCTTGTAGCTATCGGTCTCAAACATAACTCATTTATTAACAACACAGAATTTACAGCACTGAAAAGCAACATAATTTTGTTTAACTCTTTACCACATCACAAATATGTAGACTTGTCCATATTTAAAGCATTTGCAGACAACAATTTAGGTGTAGCTTAAATAATGGAATGAATGTATGTTGTTTTATGGCGCATCGACAGCTTTGGTCATTTAGCGCGCATATCTGTGTTAAAAGATAATAAAAGTGGAATTGTTCAAACTGAAAAAGTTTGAATACATTAATGATGATACAAGAGTTGAATTAAGAAGTATTATGTGTGACTTTAAATGATAAAAGGTTATGTGTAACTTTTAATTTGCATAAAATATATTATTTATATAATATTGAGTGGCAGGATAAACCCTGCCTACTCAAAGTTTTAAATGAAAAGGTTAAGACTGTGAGTAGTAGCTCAAAGGAAATGAGAGCTTAACATTGAGAAAAGTGTGTAAAGAATGTAAAAACATGGGTAAGAAACTAAAGAGGAAATATCACAGTTTATTGTAAATGCCAATCTCCTTTATGAAAGCGATAATAGATTCAACGCTGACAGAATCAAAGAGGTTTTTTAAACTATCGACGTTGAAATATTTTGTACGAACTGGCTGAAAGTCAATGCAATCTAGTAGAATGTGTTTTACAGAAAAGGGTGCATTGCATGGAATACATTCAGGGGCATCATCTCTGGTCAAGAGCCAGGAATGTGTAATGCGTGAATGGCCAATTCGAAGTCGTGCAATTATCACTTCTTCTCGACGAACAGACCTGTAAACGGGGTACCATTCACCAAGGGAAGGTTTAACTGAGTGTAGTTTATTGAAAACATCAGCATCCCACCGGGATTGCCAAGAAGATTGGATATGTGTTAAAACAGAGGATTTAAAATCAGTGTGTGGAACTTTAAAATCTGAAATGGGAAGGTTAAGTGCAGATTTGGCAGACCTATCGGCATTTTCATTGCCTTTGATGCCTACATGACTTGGAAGCCAGCAGAACACCAATCTATTCATAGAAGAAATTTGTGAGATCCTTTCAAGTAAAGTACAGATCAAGGGATTCTCAAGTCGTTGATTTGAAAGGGCCTGTAATGTTGACAAAGAGTCCGAAAAGATAATGAAACGGTTGGAATAAGAATGTTCAGCTAGATTAAGGGCAAGATCAATAGCTTTAATTTCTGCAGAGAAGATAGAGGAATTGTTTGGAAGGCGGCACTTTAAGCTCCTTTCTCCATAAATAGCGGCAGCTGCTACAGAATTTCCCTCTTTAGATCCATCTGTATAGATTGGTTTGAAGGAAAAATAATGCTCCTTTATCTCGTTGTATCTAGCATGAAACACAGTTCTATCCGTGACTGACTTTTTGTCGGATGCAAGGTCAAATCTGAATTCTGCACTGTTTAGTGTCCATGGAGGGATTTCAGAGATTTTATAGTCGGCAATAGACTCAATGTCTATGCCAAGGTTATCTACAATGGGCTCCATGCGGATACCAAATGGAGGAATAACATTTGGTTTCCTTTCAAAAAGACGTTTATATTGAGGTTTAAAAACAACTTTATGAGTTGGGTTAAAACGATTTGACTTCAGTTTTAAAAGATATTGAAGTGAGAGTTTTTCCCTCCTGTAAGAAAGAGAAGGTTCATTAGCCTCAACATAGAGACTATTGACGGGAGAAGTTCTGAAAGCTCCAAGTACAAGACGCAGGCCTTCGTGGTGTATAGGATCGAGAATTTTAAGACAAGATTTACGGGCTGATCCGTATACGATAGATCCATAGTCTAATTTGGAGCGAACTAAAGACCGATAAAGCCGCAAGAGGACTTTACGGTCTGCTCCCCATTCAGAATGGGCCACAACCTTTAGAAGATTAAGAGCCTTCTTGCATTTCTTTTTAAGTGCAGTGATGTGAGGAAGGAAGGAAAGCTTTCTGTCAAAGATGACTCCAAGAAATTTAAACTCAGAAACGACTTCAATTTTAGTTTTGTCCAAATATAGTTCAGGGTCTGGATGAACACCACGTAAATTACAAAGGTGCATGCATTTTGTTTTGGACTTGGAAAATTTGAAGCCATTTTCTTCAGACCACGTTTGGAGTTTGTTGAGACACTGTTGAAGTTGTCTCTCAATAATATTCATATTTCGAGATCTGAAGCATATAACAAAGTCATCAACATAAAGAGAACAGTCTACACCAGGACAGATAGCTTTAACTATACTGTTTATTTTTACACTAAAAAGTGTAACAGAGAGAATACATCCTTGGGGCACACCCATCTCCTGTTGACGGGCTCCCGAGACAGTATTACCAACTCGGACGCGGAAAAGACGTTCATCCAAGAAGGCTGAGATAAAAAGAGGAAGATGGCCTCGAAGACCAAAGTCATGTAAGTCTTTAAGAATTCCGTATTTCCAAGTCGTATCATAAGCGCTTTCAAGGTCGAAAAAGACAGATACTACATGTTGTCTATTAATAAAGGCTTCTCTGACAAAGGTTTCAAAGCGGACAAGATGATCGATGCTGCCACGTTGACGACGAAATCCACTCTGTACATCAACGATGAGGTTGTTTTTTTCTAGAAACCAGACAAGTCTGTCGTTGACCATACGTTCTAGAGTCTTGCAGAGACAACTAGTAAGAGCTATTGGACGATAGTTGGCTGGGTCACTAGCATCTTTGCCAGGTTTTGGGATAGGAATGACTAGTGCCTCTCGCCAGGACGAAGGAAAATCACCAGACTGCCAGATATCATTAAAAATATCAAGTAAAACAGAGAGAGAAGTAAAAGGTAAGTGTTTTAAAAACTGGTAATGAACTTTATCTTGGCCAGGAGAAGAATCGTGAGCTTTATTCAGAGCAGATTTTAATTCTTTAAAAGTGAAGAGTTTATTATAGTGCTCTGAATTAGAAGAATTGAAATTAAGTTTTTTCTTTTCTTCTCTGGCTTTATTCCTCTGAAACTTTTCAGAATAGTTTGCAGAGGAAGACTTTTTACAAAAGGTGTCAGCAGGAGCATCAGCTATATCCTGGGGGGTTTCCAACGAAGTATTGTTAACTTCAAGGTGACTGAGAGGGGGTTGGCCTTTGCCATTGATCTTTCTGATCATGTCCCAGGTTTTTTTAGTAGTAGTTCTACTATTTAATTTAGAGACATATTGTCTCCAAGCCTTGCGCTTACTTTCTCTAATGGTACGACGAGCCTTTGCCCTGGAAATACGGAATAAGTCATGATTTTCTTTGGTAGGTCTGAGGTTAAACTTTCTAAGGGCTTGTTTTCTGTCTCTGACAGCCTGTTTACAATCTTCATTGTACCAAGGTTTGTCAGGACGTTTTGGATTTGTCGAGGTCTGAGGGACAGACTGTTTAGCTGCATCAATTAACAGCGAAGTAAAAAGTTTTGCTGGATCATCGCAATCTCCAAACTTGTCATGTGTAATGGTCTGTTCACAGAGGGTTTCAAATCTATTCCAATTGGCTTTAGAGAGCTTCCATTTCTGCGGTCTTACACTGCTGGATGGTTGTGTAGATGAAAAGATAATAGGGAAGTGATCACTTCCACACAAATCCTCTTTCACTTTCCAGGTGAAATCGGGAAGTAAGACTGGACTGCATAAGGTTAAATCAATAGAAGAGTAAGATCCAGTTGCTGGATGCAAGTAGGTTTTGGATTTGTTATCATTCATGAAAGATAAAGAGTTATTCGAAATGAAGTTCTCCAACTGTAAACCTCTCTGGTTAGTGTCATTGCAACCCCACATAACATTGTGACCATTAAAGTCCCCAGCAAGAATATAGGGGGATGGCAATTGGGAAATGAGATCATTCAGATTGTTCTCATTGATAGGTGTGCTTGGGGGGAGATATAAAGAACACAGTGTAACAGCACTGTGTAAAGATAACCTGATGGCAACAGCTTGCAAGTTTGTATTAAGAGACACAACTTTATGAGGAATGTTGTTATTGACAATAATAGAAACACCACCTCTAGCTTTCTCGCCTTCGGTAAAGACTTTATTGTAAATGGAATGATATTTGATAGAAATATCATCCTCCCGCTTAAGGAAGGTTTCTTGCAGACAAACAGCAACTGGTTTGTGATCATTGATTAAAAGGGAAAGTTCATCAAAGTTTGACTTTAGACCTCGACAATTCCACTGGATTATGCTATCCATAGTGCATGAAGAGAGTATAAAAGCTAAAGGAAAAAAAGAGGCCGTAAACCAATACATCTTAAAATAGATTAAGATTTAATTACAGTTGTCTCGGGTTTGGACGTGTGCCAAGTATCAGTGTCCTTGTTCCAAAGATCTTTAGAACTGGACCAGATAGAGGCTTCTGAATCTGAAGCCTCACCTTCCAGATTTTCAGTATCTGCATCCATGTCCTCTAACTCCGAAAATCTGTTGGAGGTAGGGACCGGATCATCTACTGTGACTGCTATTTCACAGGATTCATGTTTATCTCTAGACTGTGGTTTAGATTTTGAGGAAGATCTTTTTGGTGATCGGGGTACATGATACGATTTGTTGTCTTTAGGTGGAGCGTTAGATTTATTTGTAGACTGTGAAGGTGGAGGTTGGGGTTTCTTAGGAGGCTGTTTTGAAGGGGCAGATGGCTTTGAAGTTTTTTTTGAAGTAATATTTTGCGAAGAGGAAGAGGGCTTTGGGGTTTTTTGTGAAGGAATACTTTGAGAGTCTGTGGGTTTTGGGGGTGCAGAAGAGGGTTTGTTTGTTTCAGATGCAGGCTGAGTCTGAGTGGAAGGTGTTGTAACCTCGACATTGGGAAGGAGAGCTTTCAGTTCACTAGTCATTTCAGGAAACTTTTGGAGAAGTTTTTTAGCCAACAGTTCGCAGGTTGGACAATGTCCATTTGCAGGCAAAGGAGATGCAACATTTGCGTATGTTGTGCTTTTGCTCAACAATGCCTGATCAGACCTGCGTTTTTCAACTGTTTTCCTGGCTTCCAAAAAGGTAACATTCTCCTTAAACTTGATTGACAGGATTTCTTTCTCATCTTTCCAAACTGAACATTCTTTGGAATAGGTAGGATGAGAAGACTTGCAATTGACACAGAGAAGAGGGTTATTGCAAGTCTTCTGGTCATGGTTTTCCCCTTCAAAAGCACATTTGGGACAAACAGGTGTGCTTCTGCAGTTACTTTCATGATGGCCGTACCGCTGGCATTTATAACAGCGCAACGGATTAGGCACGTAAACATCGACCTTGACCGATTGAAATCCAATTTTAACTGAAGTAGGGAGAGTTGGCGTAGAGAATGTTAAGATGTATGTATGTGTATCTCTACGAATGCCATCTCTGAGAACTGAAATTCTTTTCACATCAGACACAGCCTGGCTTTTGAGGTTTGATTTGATTTCCTCCAAAGAGTCACAGAAGCTTAATTCTTTGCATCTAATGATCCCCTTGGAGGTATTAAGGGTCTTGTGGGGAAATATTTTGACATCAAGATTAAAAAGTTTCTTGTGTCCAAGTAGATTTCTAACCTGTTGTTGCGAGAAGCACTCAACAAGCAAAGTTTCATTTTTAAGTTTTTTAACAGATTTGGGTGTACCAAGGATTGCCGAAAGGGATTTTTCAATAATGAAAGGAGATAGTTTTGTAACGGGTTTGGTAGAGTCTACAGATTGAATGACTAAAAAACGTGCAAATGATAAAGAAGGTGTTGAATATTCTGACTCTGAATCAGAGTCAGAGAGTACACGCTTGGCCTTTTTTTGAGAAGCCATAGTTTTTGTTTTATATTCATCACCGATGTTCCTCACCCGCCTCGGAGTCCAACAAGGGGACATGATCTGGGGAAATCCAACTCAGATCATGACAAAGATACATCGGTAATATACTCGAAGTGAAAGGGCTAGACTGGACAAATGTAGGCCCGCAGAATGTCCTACCAAGCATAGACTAACTTTGGGCGGTTACAAGTGTCAACCAAACACCAACTTTCACCCGATTAGCCCATGAGCCACCGCCTTCTAGGGTATTGACATACAGCAACTGACGACAGAGAAATGATGTAGCTGTGTATGATTAAAAGAAAACAAAGTCAGAGAAACACCCTAGGGCTCGGCGTGACCAGCCGATTGATCAGAACGGGCCTTCCTGACCCCTCGTTTAATTCAATTCAAGGCCAAAGTGGTGTGTTGCGAAAACAGAGCCATCAAAGGGCCGAGCTCTGAATCCACTCAACCACCAGGATCCCGTCATCGAACGACACGAGTTGCAGCCCACGGCAAACAGGCAGGCACAGTGGGGGGGTCTTACCCCTGCTGTAGTGCGACAGCTGAGCTATTTCTATCCCCCCGCCCAGCTGGGGGCCTTAAATAATGGAATTTTTCTGTGAGCAAAGGAGAAAACGCCGGTTAAAAGCAATTTCTCCCTTTCTCACGAAGTTTTCAAAAGGCTTCTTGAAAATGTTGGTAACCAGCATTTTTCCACAATGTTTTCTACCCCTCCAAAAACAAGTTCAATTTTCGAGTCACATTTATTTGGTTTTCTGCTATTCCTTTGAATTTAGAAGAGTCTAGATTTTGGTTAAGAACCATTTTCTAAAACTCCGCCACACAAAATCTTTCCTTTGTCCAAACAAGAGGCAATTGCAGACTGCAAATCAAATGTGTCCAGAAAGGGGAAAGAATAAAATTCTGCTTACAGGCATTTTCACCTTCATCAACAATGTTTTTAGATGCCTTTCTTCAGGGTCAGTGTAATACTGCATAGCCGGCAAAGGGTTAAAAGTACTATGGCTGTTACATGGAAAACATCACTATAAATGTATGTATAATATTTCACATTGAAAATTACATGTGTTAAACAATGTCTGGCAAAGAGCTTATACATGAATTACATGTGAAATAGTATAAGAATAAAACCATTAATTTTGAAATTCAAAATTGATAGGAAATAATTATGCAAGTTATTCTCCTAAATGCAGGTATATTTCATCCACAGCATGTCAGAATTTTCAGCTTGATGGACGTAATTAATTTTAAACGAGATCTACAGTTTTACATGGAAACAAGTTCTTTGAATAAATCTGAAGACGACTATAGCAGTATTTTTCTGTGAAGTTTGGTGAAGATTTAATCAGTGGTGTCTGAACAGATGTGTGAAATAAACATTAACACTGTATGGATGCATACACACACATAAAACATTCTGGGAATTTCTCACTGGCCTTCATCCTTTGGAGCTAAAAGCAGATGTAAACACAAGTCGAGACATCAATCAATGCTATTCACATGTGAAAGGACATATCTATAGATGACTTAACCATTTACCACACAATCCCAAATCTTAATGACACTGAAGGAGAAGGCTTTTGGTAACCAGCAGTTTCGCCTTTTCCCACAATGTTTTCTACCTTTTCAAGGACAGCAATAATCTCTTGAAGTTCATGTAATTTGCCATCTTCAAATGCTTTTTATTAAAGGAAGTCTAAAATTATGTTGTGTGGCAAAAGGTTAAGGAAACAGATAACACCTTTTATCTGTTACCCCTACACTTGATAATTGTATCAACTTGAAAAAGCTTTTTGACCAACTTCAAAGCAATTTGATATTTGATATCACAAGATAAGTAAGAAATGACTGGTCAGTGTTGGTGATGCAAATGAATACACAACAATGCTAAAAAAAAAATACAATCGCAAAGACTCAAACCCACATCCCCAAGTTATGTCTTAATCCAAACAGTCATTGTGAGGTGTAAGACTGATTCTGCTAAAAATGTATGGTAGCCATGCTCTATGTAAAGGGAGCTTAATGCATCTCTGCAATGAATTACACCAAGCAAGTCATTATATAATTATGGATCAATAATAGCCACATTTTTTTCTTAATTTGTAAGTTAGTGATGTCAAAAAAGAATAGTCCTCTTTTTTTTTTTTTTTCAACAATCAGAGGATGGCCAAAGTTCATAAATTAACCCATTACTTCATAGAAGAAATTGCAAGATAGCTTTCAAAAGATCCTTATAAATACATGTAATATAATAAATGAACATGAACTAAAACTACTAGTATGCAACATGTGTATTTGAATCCATTGCTGTAAAAGGAGAAAATACTCATTACAAGCAAGTTCTTCATTTGCCACAATGCTTTCAAAAGTGTTCGGCTTCAAGATAAAAAAAAAAAAAAAAAATACTGTGGGTAAGAATCTAAATAAAAAATAGTCACTAACTCTCATATTAAGAATCATATCTTAGCCCATTACTATTCATACTACTTCTAGACATAACACAAAGTATAGTAATTTCAAGCAATTTCTATTTACACCACCATTATTTAAACTGAGATAACAAATTTTGTAGGTGATAATGTTTCTTAAAGGTGCAATAGCAGCAAAAAGTACATGTAATAATGCTGGAATAAAATTCCATTTAAATTAAAGCATACCATTTAAAAGTATGGAAATTATTGAGAGGATGACAGTCTGTTACTGTACAGTCAGTCCAAGGCTTAGGCATAGGCAGAAAATGAATTTTAAAACTAGGTTAAAAGTTGCAAAGTTGCTCTATCTTTTGTTTACTTTTTACCTGATTTTAAAATTCATTTTTCTTACAGCGACTTGCACTCAGACCGGCCATACAAAAACAGATTGTCATCTTGCCAATAATGTCCATACTTTTAAACTGTATGATTTAAATGCATTTTAACACACTTTTTGTTTACTTTTGGCCTCTTATGGGCCTTTAAGATGACAATATTCCTACTATGTCAAATGGAATATAATATTTTAGCACTATTACTATACAGGCTATTTCTAGACATAACCATAAAGTTCTATTAGCAACATCAAGGAGAACGTGGAAAAAGGTGGGCTTTTTTTTCATAAAATGGAAAATATTGTGTGAAAAATAGAAATTGCTTGTTATTCAACTATTCATATTCAAGAAAGTTAATTTTCATTGAATAATCCATTTGTGCTTGTCTTCTAATTTTGGGGGTTCCTGATCCTTTGCTGAACCACGAACCCTCCTTTGAAGAAGCCTTCTACTTCTAGCTGGGCAAATTTCCAGGAATTTTATGTCCAGGCTGTCTTTGACCTTCAGCCATGTCTCGCTCTCCCATGAATAAGGATGTGACACGAAGCCATCATCGCCCTCCTCATCACTTGACATCAGTTTGTGGGCTCCCTTTGACTGAAGCAAGTCCCGGATTACTTTTCTTTTTTCTTCAGTCCAGTTTTTTTTCTCTTCTGTGGCTAAAAGTCTTCTCCTTACTTTCTGAAATACAATAGAAATAAAATTCACAAAGTGATTTCTGTTGCAATAGCCTATTTCACTCACCTCATATCTTTTAACATACAATCTTGAACCATATATACGAAAAGAAACAAAATTGTCCATGTATTCAACAAGGAATCAGGCCTAAACAAAAACCTAAATTTAGCAAATTATTTTAACTCCAAACACTAGTTTCTTACGCATGCATGATAACAATGGAAGACAAGCATGCTTTTCCAGAGAGTGATAATGTTTTGCTTTAGATCACTTATCCAAATACTAGAATAGCTTGCCCTTTTAGGGAAGTAATCTTTCTCAAATTTTGACTATCAATGGATGAAAAAGTAGATACATGTCTGTCTTTTTGTCGATTAATAACTGTTTCAGTTTTGTCATTTCTGGTTTTATATTCTGTTGTCATATTCTTTGGGATCCTCTAAAGTAAAAGTCATGCGGGAGTGACCTTTGACAAGGCAAAGCAGAGTCCTACCATAGTTCTAGATCTGATGAAAGCCAGGAAACACACGTATAAGTCAGCTGTTGCTGTGACGCAAATTGTTGGAAGCAGACAAAAATAGCTTTCAAACAAACAGAAATACTTGTCCTCAAGTAGCAGAATGAAAAAGAGAAAAACCCACCTGCCAAAGATTGGTTTTAATCTACATAAGGCTATTGACAGAAACTAGTCAGATGCACTAGACATTTGACAGATTTCAACCATCTATATCTATGGACTGATTAAGGGTAAGTTAGTGTGATAACTCAACATAGCATAAAACATCTAGTCCTTCAAAAGAAGGGTGGCTACATTAAAAAAAAAAACTTGTTTAATTTTTTTTTGGCAGGGGGGGGCCGAAACTGCCATTGTTGGTTGGTAAGAACTCTCTACAGGAAAAAAGCATTTCTAGTTACCTCTTTTTTTCTTTCATAAGTTGCTTGACGCTGCTTGTGAATGGTGTCTTTCTTTTTGGCGGTCCTGTTGGCAGCTTCCTTTTTGGATGTAAAATACCTTTTCACTGCCACTGTATTGGTTATGCCAAAGAGAGAGAATGTAAATCTACCAACTCTTGATCTTTCCAATAAAACAAAATGTTTGACTTGCACTTTTTTGAAAGTACTTGCAGATGACAAATGAAATGTTACTCATATATCATGATCTGCCCTTGATAAGGTAGAAAACATTGTGGGCAAAGTAGCAAATACTGCCAACCAATATCTTTTCCATTCTGACAAAGTTTTCAGTCTTTTTCAAACATGGAATTCTTTGGTACAGAGTCAAAAAGTATTGGTCAAGGGTTAACCACAGTAACTAATTTAGTGATTGATGTAACTATATTTTTTGAGAGAAATATTATGGAGTAAATCTACTTGCAAGTATCTTTAATAATATTGGGTGAATTTCAATGTGTCAAAAAAAAACCCCAAGTGTGCATGAGTAAATTCCAGAAAAGCAACTTTTCTATTGCACAATTTCAGTCATATCTGATGCTCATACTCTTAAATCTACAAAGCATGATTATGAGGATAACAACAATTGAATTCCATATGCTATTTAGACTCTATAAAAATAATAGGGGAATAAGAAAAAAATATGCAAAAACATGTTTCAGAAAAAAAAAGGGGGGGCCTAATTTAATTTTCTCTGCCATGATTGGTAAGGCCTATTTGAAAAAATAATGGTTGGTTGTACCATATTTAAAGTGGTTTTCAACAGTATTTCAGTTATATTGCGGCAGCCAGTGCACCTATCCATACTTTCCTGGGGTTTCTTTTACCATATAAACATCGTTAAAACAAAGGTCTGCGGTGAAAGAGGAATGAATCTTGTTGCAATGACTATCATCAATCCTTGGAAAGAAATTGCCAAAGCCGGGGATCAAACCAGGGACCTCCTGTTCTCAAGTCCTGACCCCTACCTTCTGAGCTACATGGACTTGGCTCCAAAAATAAGCAGAGGTTTAAGAAGTGAATTGTTAAAAACATTTTTTCTATCTGATGTCTCGCTTGAATAGATCGGTAATTCAAGAACTAACCCAAACAGTGTTACTACATTATCTCAACTAAAAAGAAATATACCAACAATTAAATCGGTACATACCATCCAAGACTTCCACTGATACCTCTGGATTTACTCCCTTAACACTCTTTTTGACACAATCTGTCATTTCTTTGTTGGCACTATCTTGGTATCTGTTTAAAATTTTCAAAAGAGGTAAACAAATTAAAAAGAACAATTAATGTAAATGAAATAAACTTCTGACCTTCCAGCTCTGGTCTGCAAAAGCATTTTATATGGGTATGGTAATAATTATGAGAAAATATCGCCTACAATACCCAATGCTTTCTCCATTAAACCTCATTGTTCCAAGAAAACCTGTTAAATAGCATCTCAATTACATCAAAACTAGAAATGCATGTAGAGGTTACAAATAACCACACTTGGTTATATCATTGTTATATGCAATGCAAAGTAACTCAAACATGTTTGTTGTTTTTGCTAACAGATGAGATACCTACAGTTGAATCGATTGCATATGCCCTAGAAGTAAAGTGAGCCAGTCAGGCCAATATTTTCTGATGAAATGTCTTTTTATTGGCATTGGTATTTCAATTTATAGAATTGGCAGTAAATTTTCTTTATATAAAGAGATAACTTGACATGGCAGATAGAGTTATGTTTCTTGTACTCTGCTTGTTAAGAAATTGCACCTTTCTGCCTCTAAAATTTCACATGATTAGCTTCAATAACAGAAAATAATAAAAATCAACCCCAAACTTGATGTAAATTGTTGCAAACAGACAGTTAACTAGATTCCTGTTAAAAAAAGTAGTGGCATATTAAAGTAAATATCAGTCCACGCAAAATGAGGTGTACAAGCCAGAGTTTCACGTGCTGGCTACTTCATAAATATGGGCCATACTCTGTGAAAAGGAGGCTTAATACATCTGTAAAAAGTATCGACACAGGTCAGCCTGCACAGTCCAAGGTCAATGTTTTGTATGTCGAAGGACCAGTCTACCTCATGATTAAGTCCATTCTTTAAAAAAAGTGGATATTATGGATCCATAAATATGTGATGGCTTGCTTGGTATAATGCATTACAGAGATGAATTAAGCCCCCTTTTGCCAGAGTATGGTTCATATTTAAATAAACATGCTTTACTGAAATGGTTGCCACTACACCACCTATGTACAACAAGTAATAGTGCCTTGAGGTTTAAACTCCCTGTTACTAGTCTTTGTCAACTGATGTTCCTTTTGCATTATAAAGTAAAGCTGATGCGGCGCGAACTGTAAACAAAGGAACACCGGGAACAAAGGTGAAGCTCTAGATGAACATAATGTTATATTCAACATGTCAGAAGAAAAAAGACAGTATGATGTGACGAACACTTTATACAGTAAGTGCATAGGTCTAGATCTAGTTAAAGTGTGTAAGGATTGCACAGTACGGTTTAGTAATAAAATAGGTCAACTATTAGCCTCTTGGGATAAATTGCGGAATTTACAGGTTTCATCTTGGGACTTGGCATCCCGTTTTACATTAGCCACCAAAATTCAGTACTGCAGTAACATATTAGAAGTGATTACGCACAGAATCTAATGGCAAAATCATGGTTGTATTAAACCTCAAATTTTATCAGACTGCAAAGTGTTAACTTTGCCCATATTGAAAGCATTAATGTGCAGACGATAAATTTTAATTCTTTAACAAACAAGAAAATTTCAGCCTTGTCCAAAATTGAAAGCATTTGCAGACAACAATTTGAATGTGGCTCAAACTTTCTTTGATGGGGTAGAAAACATTGTGTGAAAAGGAGAAAATGCTGGTTACCAGCATTTTCCCCTTTTTCCACAATGTTTTCAAAAGGCTTCTTTCCCAGGGTCATTAAAAGTCGGGATTGCGTGGTAAAGGTTTAATTTAATGGAATTTTGCGAAAGGTTAGACACTATGATTTGACTATATGAGGTAAAATTCTTGTTGCCAGTATTATGTCTTCTTCTTTTTCAAAAGTACCTGTCATATACTGTAGATTCATGGTATTGCTTGTTAAGTAATTTCAATAAAGTTACCACCACCCTGTTCTTTCCCTTTACTTTATGAATATAATGTAGTAGATCTATGTGATGCAAAATGAAAAACAAAAGAAAAACTGACATGAAAGTATTTTTGTATTGTTTTATAATATTTTGTTATATGCTCTTTAAGTTTTATCTGAATGGTCACATTTAATCTGGAAAGTTTGGCCATCTACTTAGAAAATATCCCCAAATTTGACTGAACATCCAACATACATGTATTATGTACTGTATTGCAACTAACGGTACAAAGATAGGTGTAGGTCATATAACTGTATTTTCACAGTAAAACTTGGATGTGTGTGTAGCATGCCTGAAACTGAAAAAAAGGGCAGAAGTAAAGAGGCTGTGAAAGCCAGATCAAAAAGGAGAAGGCTACGGAAAAAAGAAAAATTGAAAACTGCTTACTACACTGAGGAAGGAGATGCCACGGCAGCAAAGAAAAAAAAATGAATGATTTTGCCATTACTTCTCCATGCGGATACAGTAGTGATGGAACCAAATCATCAACATGTACTTTTAACTTTCTACTTTTTTTCGGCGTTACTGTTACATAAACTGATAAAGTACATGGGGAGAAAAGCACCATCATTATTTAACTCATTACTAAATGACAAAATTTGGACTGGACCAAATTGAAAGCATTTGCAGACAACAGGTTAAAATGTAGCTCAACTGATGATTTCTATCTTCGATAGTATCGAAAACATTGTGGGAAGAGGAGAAAATGCTGATTTTCTCCCTCTACCAGAATGGTTTCAAAAGCCTTCTCTTTCAGGGTCATTTAAACTGAGGATTGCATGGTAAAGAGTTAAATGCATGTTTTAAGTGTTTACCAAACAACAAAATTTTAGACTTGTCCTAATTCAAACATTTGCAGACAAAATGTGACAGAAAAACTGAAATTTGTTTTGGAAAGGGCAGAAAACATTATAGGAAAAGGAGAAATGCTGGTACCAGGATTTCCTCCTTTTTCCACAATTTTTTCAAATGCTTTCTTTCTCAGGTTTATTCAAAGTCATGATTGTGTGGTGAATCATGGGTCAACCCAAAGCTGTTAAACTGTCTAAAGTATGAATTAAATCTCTGTGACTGGCATATTTGACAATCACCATGGCATAGGAGAGACCACTTAATTCTACCGAATGACACAATTTTTTGTCTGTCCAATTCAAATGAATTAGCAGAAGACAAATCTGGCACAGATGTTGGTAGATGTCTTTGAAAGGGTAGTAAATATGAAATTAATTAGCACCAGTATTTTCACCTTTTCCCACTTTGTTTTCAAAAGCTGTCTTTGAGGTGGTTGAATTGCAGTATTGTTTGGTAAAGGGTTAAACAATTTTATTGTCACCCTTTATAGGGCTTTGAATTAAAGTTTAATGAGCCATTTCTTTGTCTTTTGATGAAAAAGCTATCCAACAATGAGATTTGCTTGTGAAGCAGTTGAGAACAGTAACCAGCATTTTCTCCTGTTTCAAATATGTTATCGAAAGCATACTTCTTCAGGGTTATTCAAACAATGAATTGTTTGGTAATGGGTTATTTCTCACTGACTTTGTGAAATAATTTTAGTTTGATTTAACTCTTTACCAAACAACATAATTTCAGACTTGTCCAAATTGAAAGCATTTGCAGACGACAAAATAAATGTGACTGAAAAATTGAGATTTGTTTTGAGAAGGATAGAAAACATTGTGGGAAAAAAGAGAAAATGCTTGTTACCAGCATTTTCTTCTTTTCCCACAATGTTTTCAAAAGGCTTCTGTTTCAGGGTCATTAAAAGTCAGGATTATGTGGTAAAGAGTTAAACTGTTATTCAGAAGAGTTGGATTTTTTTTTTGCAGATCAAGGTGGTTTAAGTAATGACCCTTTGATGAAAGACTTCCAGTCTTATTTGAAAGCAAAGGCACAGCTAAGGAAGTATAGTGGAGGTGAAGTTGTGAAAACTGTAGTTGGTCAAGGTATGTTTTTTTTATTTTTGTGTCATGACAGAGACAGAAAGGCTGAATGAAAGGCAAATGCTGTCTTGTAGTAGATTAATATTAGATCATCACTTTTTGATGACAAAATAAATTTCAGACAAACTTTTTGGTCATGGATCATATGGGCCAAATCTTGTATGGTGACAGGTTTCATAAGAATATGTCTCTGTTCAATCTAGAAATTGTCTTTAGAAAAGTTTTGTTATGTCACCTGAAAACTGTGTACAATCATGTTCTGTTATTTTCCTCTGACCCCCCTATTGCCACTCTCATGAAAGAGCAGGAAAAATTGGGTAGCAAATGATCAGTAAAGACAACATACAGAAATACAAAAAAAAAGTTCAGTGGTATTTCCATAATGGGCTACGTAACTTTTTGAAGTATTTTTAGATTTCTCGCCAGAGTTTGGCAAAGACTCTTGGGAATATCATGTGATCAACAAGGCTCACCAATCACGGGAATTTGCTTTTAAATCAGCATGATGACATCCTATTCATTATTTGATGAGATAAAAATACACAGTTACCGATTGCAAAGCAACCATCCCTTTATTCAAGTGTACAGAACTGCTCCTTTACACAGTTTATATGATTGCAAAGAAAAATATATTCTGTATTTATTGGTGTTTTACTAGGAATTCTGATTAATTGCCTTAAACATAATAGGCCACTTTAACTCTTTACCAAATGACGAAATTTTAGACTCGTCTTCTTGAAAGCATTTGCAGACGACAATATAAATGTGACTCAAAAATTGAAATTTGTTTTGGGAAGGATAGAAAACATGATGGGAAAAGGAGAAAATGCTGGTTACCAGAATTTTCTCCTTTTCCCACTATGTTTTCAGAAGGCTTCTTTCTCAGGGTCGTGAAAACCCAGGATTGTTTAGTAAAGAGTTAAGCTTGAGTGGATGTACTGATGGTACATTTGTATCTTTATGCCATATTTTTATTTTTATTTGTAGTAAAACATGTATTTCTGAAGTAAAGCTGCATTATGGATGGATATAGAGACAGCAGAAGAAGGAGAGTTTGTTCCAATTGCCATGATAAATTTTCCTCAAGACACATCAAACGGCACAAGTGCTCTGCTTCATCAACAGGAAAAAAAACAGTCTTGGCAGAAAACCCTTTAGAAACTCAAGAGAGAAAAACTGTTCATAAAGAAGTTCATGTAGTAAAAAACAATATTAGTCCAATAGGTAATGATTTTTGTACAGAAGAAAATTCAGGTATTGTTCCTTCACATTCAGAAAATGATTCCCAGTCTTGTTCTTCATATATTGACGAAGACTTTTTTGATGAAGAAAATATTGAATATTTTATTGAAAATGAATTTTTATCAGACCATGAGGATGAATCATATAAAGATAACAGTTGTGAAGGTTACATTGTTGTACTTGTGAAAGTTCTGCTTTTGTGGCAGTCATTATTTTGTATATCAGATGTAGCCTTCTCCTACTTACTTTTAGTCTTAAAATCAGTTTTGTACCTTATCTCCAAAATATCAAAATTCACATCAGACTTGTATGAGAAATTTCCTGCAAATATAAATCAAGTAAATAGATGTACCTCCTTTGTTAAGGACAATTTTAAGAAATATGTTGTTTGTATAAAATGCTTTTCTCTGTATAATTATTTTGATTGTTTACAAGTAGTTGAGGGTGTAAAAGTGTCAAAACCTTGCAGTAATGTAGTATTTCCAAATCATTATTTGGCACAATTTCGTAAACCATGTGGCGAGGTGTTGCTTCAAACAATAGAAATTAATGGACAGACAAAGTTAGTTGGAAAGAAAATATTCTGCTATAAGAGTTTAAAGGAAACTTTACAGATTTTAGTACACAGAAAAGGTTTTGAAAAGAAATGTGAAATTTGGCGTAGGAGAATTGTTAAAGATGATGTTTTATCAGATATTTTTGATGGGGATATCTGGAAAGACTTTAATGGCAGAAAGTACAATTTCTTTACTGAAGAAAGAAATTATGGTATTATGTTAAATGTTGATTGGTTTCAACCATTTAAACACACAAATTATTCTGTTGGTGCCATATATCTTACTATATTAAATTTACCAAGAAGTGAGCGTTTCAAAAAGAAAAACATAATTTTGATTGGGATAATTCCAGACATGAAAACTGAACCTCCAACAAACACATTTTTGAAACCTCTCATCAGTGAACTGCAGGAAGCCTGGAATGGTATTTTTATGACAAGCTTTCAGTCTCCTAATGAAAGTGTTAAGTTTAGGCTGGCATTGTTATGTGTTGGCTGTGATATTCCTGCAAGTAGGAAACTTTGTGGATTTCTAGGTCATGCAGCTACAAAAGGTTGTAACAAATGCATGAAATCCTTTGAAGGTGGGGTTGGGGAAAAAAATTATGGAGGTTTTAACACAGATTTGTGGGAAATGAGAACTTCTGAGAACCACAGGAAATTTGTAAATAAAATTCTTTCTACTAAAACAAAGACACATAGGGAAAATTTAGAAAAGACATTTGGTGTACGTTACTCTGTTCTCCTTGATTTAGAATATTTTGACCCTATCAGGATGACAATTGTTGATCCCATGCACAATTTATTTTTGGGAACAGCAAAGAAAATGTTGCAAATTTGGAAGGACAATGAAATTTTAAAGCAGGAAGATTTCAAAAAGATTGAAAGTAAAGTTGAGAAGATAGTGTGCTCGTCAGATGTAGGGAAATTACCTCAGAAAATAGCCAGCTGTTTTGGGGCTTTCAATGCCGATCAATTTAAAAATTGGACAATTCTTTTTTCTGTGTATGCTCTAAAAGGTGTGTTACCCGATGTTCATTTAGAGTATTGGAGAAAGTTTGTTTTAGCTTGCAAAATACTTTGCACACGAAGTGTGTCAAAAAGTAATGTAAAAGTAGCTCATCATTTATTGATTTCCTTTTGTATAAAAGTTGAGGAAACTTTTAGAGTTGATAGTATCACTCCAAATATGCATATGCATGTTCATTTGGACAAATGTCTGTTTGATTTTGGACCAGTGTATGCGTTTTGGTTGTTCAGCTTTGAAAGGGAAAATGGTGTTCTTGGATCCATACCAACCAACAAAAGGGATATCGAATTGCAAATTATGAGAAGATTTTTGAAAAACAGTCATACTTTAGATTTGCTTTGTAATGAAAATTTATATGAAAATTTTGGTCCAGACTTTGTAAGACTTTTAACATTACAAGATAGGGAAAAAGAGAGGGGAACATTAGGTGAAATGACTGAAGAAATGGATTATCGTCTTGCTAAAATGTCATCAAGGAATACTCGTGTAGAGACTGTTGATTGGATGTTTAAGTCCCTTGATTTTATCAATTTATCAACTTTAAAGAACTATGCAATTCCTGACAGAGATCTTGATCATCTCAAGATCTTGATCATCTCAAAATGATGTATAAAACATTATATCCATCTACTGATGAAAGCAGCGTAGATGTATGCAGCACCTGTCGCCTGAGTAAATATGTAGAAATAGGTGGTTCAGTTTTGGGTATCAAGAAAGGTAGATGTTCAAGATCATCTATGATTATTGCACACTGGCATCAAGATGATGGACAAATATGCTCCTATGACAGCATGGAGTTATCTGCAAGGCCTGGACAAATAGAGAAAATACTTGTCCATAATATTTTGATTGATGGAAAGTCATGTATACACCTCGTAGCCAAAGTAAAGTGGTTTTCAATGGTTGATGAAGACACTCTTAATTACTATGGGAAACCAGTTGAGGCCTGGTGCAGTGATCTTTATGATATTGAAGGTCCGTCTTCTTACATACCATTGCAACGGATTAAATCTAAATTTGTTCATGCATTTGATTGTATTAAAGGCAAAAATGTTATCATTGTGATGCCAAGAGAGCGCTTTTTAGCTCCACTGGCCGAAGGCCAGCGGGCTTATGTCATGGCCCGGTGTCCGTCGTGCGTCCGTGCGTCCGTCCGTCCGTCCGTCCGTGCGTCCGTCCGTCCGTCCGTGCGTTAACTTTTATTTCAAACATCTTCTTCTCTGAAACTACCCATCCAATTTTCATGAAACTTCACAGAAATGATCCTGCCATGGTCCTCTTCAGAATTTCTTGAAAGAATTTGATTCCTTCAAAAACTCTGGTTGCCATGGCAACAAAACTGAAAAATATTGGAAATCTTTAAAAATCTTCTTGTCTGAAACCATAAGGCAGAGGGCTACCAAATTTGGCATGTAGCTTTATGTAGTAGACCTCTATCAAGTTTCTTCAAATTATAGCCCTAGGGTCAAAATTGGCTCTGCCCCAGGGGTCACAAGTTTTACATAGGCTTATATAGAGAAAACTTTAAAAATCTTCCTCTACCTAGCCATAAGGCCTAGAGCTACCAAATTTTGCATGTTGCTATATCTAGTGGGCCTCTACCAAGCAGGCCAAAATTTTAGCCCTGGGGTCAAAATTGGCTCTGCCCCAGGGGTCACAAGTTTTACATAGGCTTATATAGAGAAAACTTTAAAAATCTTCCTCTACCTAGCCATAAGGCCTAGAGCTACCAAATTTTGCATGTTGCTATATCTAGTGGGCCTCTACCAAGGGGGCCAAAATTTTAGCCCTGGGGTCAAAATTGGCCCCGCCGCTGGGGTCACAAGTTTTACATGGGCTTACATAGTGACAAGTTAAGAAATCTTCCTGTTTTGATTTTTTTTTCTTCTGAAATTAGCCTTGCATCAGGGGTCTTATGTTTTGCAGAGGCTTCATATGGACAAAACTTGAAAATCACCATATTTATAACCATACAGCATAGACTTGTATTATTTTGGCATGTGGTTTTATCTTGTGGACCTCTACTAGGGTTCAAGTAATTATAGCTCTTGGATCAAAAATGGCTTTGCCTTGCGGGTCTCAACTTTCACATGGGCTTTTACAGAGAAAACTTTGTAAGTCTTCATTTTGAAACCATTTGGCTCAGAATTGAAATGTTTAGTATTTATGGTTTATATTTATAAGCCAGTGGAGCGATACAGTGCCATCATGGCCCTCTTGTTTAGTTAGGGTAACATAGGGTAAAATAATTGGCAAATTATTGTACTGTATATTTTCAATCATTGATAGTTGTATTATATTTGTTGTAACCTTTTAATATGAAATAATTAAGATAGGCTCTTTCTCCTATATATTTTGCTGTGTATGATGTTTTATCAAGGAAACAGTTATATCCTATATATGCATTAGTTTTCACAAATCAGAACACATCACCATTATTTTCAGTGTATGATTTTTTTTTTCGCTCACCTGAGCACAAAGCGCTCAAGGTGAGCTTTTGTGATTGTGCTCTGGCGTCTTTGCCATGTATTGTCAGTCGTTTCTCCACCAAATAATACTTGAAACTGACATGAAACTTGCATGTGTGAAGTCTAGCACACACATTTTGTTGTGTGAAACTGGACACACATCATTTCCAGCAAGTTTCTCCACCACACACTACTCAAAACAAACATGAAACTTGCATGTGTGAAGTCTAGCACACACATTTTGTTGTGTGAAACTGGACACACATCTGTTCCAGCAAGTTTCTCCACCACACAATACTCAAAACAAACATGAAACTTGCATGTGTGAAGTCTAGCACACACATTTTGTTGTGTGAAACTGGACACACATCTGTTCCAGCAAGTTTCTCCAACACACACTACTCAAAACAAACATGAAACTTGCATGTGTGAAGTCTAGCACACACATTTTGTTGTGTGAAGCTGGACACACATCTGTTCCAGCAAGTTTCTCCACCACATACTACCCAAAATAACATGAAACTTGCATGTGTGAAGTCTAGCACACACATTTTGTTGTGTGAAGCTGGACACACTTCTGTTCCAGCAAGTTTCTCCACCACACACTACTCAAAACCGACATGAAACTTGCATGTGTGAAGTCTAGCACACACATTTTGTTGTGTGAAGCTGGACATACATCTGTTCCAGCAAGTTTCTCCACCACACACTACTCAAAACCGACATGAAACTTGCATGTGTGAAGTCTAGCACACACATTTTGTTGTGTGAAGCTGGACACACTTCTGTTCCATCAAGTTTCTCCACCACACACTACTCACAATCGAAATCATCTCAGGTTTCCTTTTCTAATGTCTTGCTTACACAGTTTTTGTGAGATGCTGGACACGTTTTTCTCCAAATAAGGTTTTCTGCCACATACAAATTACAACTGATGTGAAACTGCACTTGTCAGTGGTGTTTAACCTATCTTTTATCTTTGAATCTTTTCATCAGTGTGGGGTCCTGTGTGGCTCAATGGTAAAGTGTAGGACTCGTGACCTGGAGGCCTCGAGTCGAGCCTTACTCCATCTACTGTGTTTGTTGTGGGAGTGTCCTCGGGCAGGACACTTCAGCGCCCTAGCCTAGTACAGTCGAAACCCAGAAAATACATATGTGAGCTGTCCCCATGATATGACTGAAATAATGTTGAAAATGGTGTAAAACACCATTCACTCGTTCCATCAGTGTATCGTAACATGCACGCTTATGCAACTTACAAAAAGAATTTACCAAGGTACATTATAGTGTTTTAGTTTTGCATTTCCATATTTGAAGTTAGGAAATGTACACGTAGCTTTCCATGCAAGTCTTTTCACTGTATCTTTAATCACAAATTCTTCTTAACTTGATGGATTTATGCTCATGTTTTTTAGCAGATAGATCTAGTTGAACCCGGGCTTTTAATATTTTGCTAAATGTTTTTTTTTTTTCTACTTCTGTTTGATGTTTTTATATTTTACCAAAGTTAAGACCAAGATCCAAAGTGAAAAGTTATTTTCATAGTTATATCAAAATATTCTGAGATTTTTTGAAAATGAATACTGTATTTTGACTAGTGTTTCATGGCATGATGTGACTTGCTAAATAATTTTAGGGCTTTTTCACGGAAAAATGAAGTTGGGTGTGTCTGAACAGAACTTAATCCAAATAATGTGGATAATGTCATGCAACATGTTTCAAATGTAGTGGAGGTAGATAATTTGATTAAACTCTATGGGATGTTGCTTAATTTGGTATGCATTTCTATGGGGAAAAAGTTATCAAAATTGCCATGATAGATCAAAGAGGGAGTCTGCGATCCTGGTCATGGTCTCGGGTATAATGGGTTCTACTGCCAAAGCACGAAAACCGATTATTCCGGTAGGAATATAATTGTTTTTCTGGCAAAATCAATACAAATAACTTATGTCTCAAGCTTCAGGTCAAACAGGATTTACTCACTTCAGTCTGACAAGGAAATTTGAGGTAGCTTATCATAATTATAAAGTATATCCTCTTTTCTTAATTCAAACTTGGAAATAAGACTTTTATAGATTTGGTATCGGAATAATTTGTACATTTTTCTTAAAGAAGTTGCAATCTCAAAAAAACTAAATTTTTTAACTTGTAACCATACTTCCAACAATGTGTATTAGCAATATAAGTATATTTTTAATCTATGTTTTAAAAGATCTGTATATGATAGACATATCTCTCTGCTTTGCTTCATTTTTTTTTTTTTGTTTCGTTTTTTTGTACAAAGATATGAAACAAGTAAAGACAGATAACTATTTCAGTATTATATGAAATAGTCTAGCAATCTTACTCATGTTTTCGAAGATGTGAATGGTTTTGTCATAAATGCTGTATGTACCCAATAAGGGTGAGGGATTCAAATAGATGGCATTTTAAATGGGTGAATTTATGTTTATCGTGACCCTAGACTAAAACTAAAACTACTTTTATGATATATACTAATGTGGTACTTGGGATGTCAGCTTATATCTGTACCAAGTAACCCGTTCGTTAGTTTCTTTAACAACAACCATTTTGTTGAACTAAAAGCCATTGTCAGATTTTACAAAATATAAAAAGTGAGATATCTAGAAGTTGAAGAGAACAAATTATTGTTAGCTACTAATTCACACATCCAGTTCTATTAAAAGAGAAGGGAGGGTTTAAAAGAAAATTTTAGAGATTAGTATGTGGGAGGTCTAAAGAAAGCTAAATTTGCGTAGGTGGTTTGCCTATTTGACTTTTCCTTCCCAAGGACCTTCTCCCCCCATTGAACAGCCCTGATTAGGAATGCTTTTTTGATATTTGTTAGTGTTTGATTCATGTAGAATATTGTAGTTGTAATAAGAAATACATGTACTTTGAATGATACAAAACCGTAAGGTCTTATCTTGTTATTTTCCTCATTGATGTTTTAACATGATAAAATATTTTTTGTTCAGAATATGGTTTGTTCTTTCTTCACTTATCGTCATATAGAATGAATTGTCCTGCAAGTTAAGCAGTGTACATGATTTATTCGGCAGTTTTCACATCGCTTGAGAAACGAGTTCTTCCAGATAATACTAAACTCACAACTCTGCAGCCTGGAAACCACACCTTTACCGGTGCGGTATGTGTGGTCCAACGAACAGTCCTAAAGTTGATACCTGCTCCTTGGTATCACATTTGGGACCTTTTGCTAGACTGAGGACGCCACATGCAAATTAGTCATCTTTAAATGATTCAGGTCTGCATACAATGGTAAAGTTACCTCCAAGACGTAATTTCTATGCACAAAACACTTACTAATTTTCCTCTGCACAAAGTTTTTTTTTTTGTACGACTAAACTCCATACCACACACCAAAATGTAGATTTGTCCAAATTGAAAGCATTTGCAGATCAAACGGAGCATTTGCAGATGAAAATTCAAATGTTTCTCAAATTATGGAATTTGTCTTTGATGGGGTAGACAACATTGTGGTAATAGGAGGAAATGTTGGAAACCAGAATTTTCTCCATTTCCCGGATTGTTTACAAAAGGCTTCTTTCTCTGGATCGTTAAAACGTGTGATTGTGTGATAAAGAGTTAATCCATTACTGTATGAATTTGACATGTGAGTGACTGCAGTTGATAGGTTAGGGAATAGGACGAGTTACTTGTAGTAACGTGCTTATAGCAACTTAATTATCCCTTTCCAACCTATACTTGTTTCTCAATCGGTGTTTTCTAGATCTAGAAATAAGTCTCCACAATTAAGGGCTAGACAGTCATGCATCTCAGATTATGTCTTTTAAGCCAACAAGATAATCTAGAGGTCGTCAAATTTTGAAGTTCTGCAATTTCGAAAATGTACATCTGTTAAGGTAAATTTTACTGGCTCCACTTTTTCTGTAAAGTTAATGTAAAGATGAACTTAACACCTTTATACCTTTACATTTTATAAAGGTAGAATAAAGATCAGCTTTATTCCTTTACATAATATAAAGTTGATATAAAGGAGAGCTTTACAGCTTTACATTTTGTAAAGTTGAAGTAAAGGGCTACATTATGTCTTTAAGATCCTGTAAAGTTGATGTAAAGATCAACTTTATAAATTTAATCAATGTAAAGTTGTTGTAAAGATCGTCTTGCATTTTGCTAAACCTTTAAATAGATTTATTAAGAAAGTAAAGTTTTGTAAAGCCGTTTTTTCATGCAGTGAGATCTGCATATCCACCTCTGTCCATTATTCTTTTCCTCTGTCCAGTTTTTGTGTTCATATTATGAGGCCCCTGTCCCTGTGAGATGTTGACATAGATACAGTTGGATATAAGCTGAACCACCCCAAACTGTGAGGTTTTGAAATATATATCTGAATATTCAGAACCAGTATTGCATGTTAAACTTTCAGTGGCTCCCGGTCTCATGAGATGTTGTTGACATCCATAGTTGTTTTTCTCCCCCCAAAATCATGGGGGTGAGACATTTTTGTATTAAAGTTGTTTGTCTTTCTATCAGTCCACCTCTGTCCATTCTTCTGCCCATCTGTCCAGATTTTTTGTCCATATAATTATCCCCCGCCAAAGGCGAGGTGATATAGTTTTTGCATTGTCCGTGCGTTCATTCGTCCGTTCGGTCAGATATCTTCTAAAATCCTTGACGAAATTTGATAAAACTTTATACATGTGTTCCGTATGATAGTCCACCGATATGTTTTTATTGTTGTTGTTGTTGTTTAATGTGTTTATTTAATGCCGGGTCATGGAAAGATGGGGCCTTTTTCGGCGCGGGATATCATTTCAACAAAAATTGCTTGATATAGTTATCAGAGGCCCTTATCCCTGTGAGATGCTGAGATAAAAAACAGTGACACATACATGTATATTATAAAAGTTCTCAGGGGCTATTTTACAAATGAGATGTTGACATATATAGCTGAATATAAGGTAAACTTACATCTAGTAACAAGCATAATCTTGCATTATAATAAAAGTTCTGAGGCCCTTATCCTTCTGAGATGTTGCCATATATAGTTGATTATAAGCTAAGCTTGTATTAAATAACAGAAGCATAATCTTGTATTACTACCAAATTCTCAGTGGTCCTTGTGTTTGTTGGATGTAGACACATTTAAAGTTAAACATAAGCTAAAAGTATCTTAAATAATAAGTTTTAAGCATTAAGGCTTAAAACCTTTTACTGGGACAGCACAAATTTTCATTTTCGTTGATTAAATTACTTGTTTTTCTATTAATAGATTTCTTTTTCCTGTAGTCTTCTGACCAGACAGCACATGCAGTAATAAACCCAAGCAATAACATCAGCATCGTTACGAAGGAAAAAGATATTTGGCTTTGTATATGTTTTTGAGTATCTGTTTACTTTATCCGCTGAAGGATTTTTTTTTTAATTTGAAGCAGTATCATGTTGGAATTGAAAGATTTAAACAGCCCCATTATGAGTAGGGTGCTATTTTTAGATCAGTCACTGTCGGCGAGGCAATCGACGTTTACATTTGATTACACAAACCCTCCTTATCGTTAATGAAATTTCACATTGATATACTAACAGTAAGCATTGCTCAACCTGTCTAAGACGCCCGCTACGCAAAGAACGCTTAGCTCCCCTCCCTCCTTTCTCCTTTTGTGTTCACCCCAATATCATGTGTAAATGTCATGTGTATTCTCTAATGCATATGTGTAGGCCTAACGATGTAATCCTGTCAAGAAACGGCATATCTCATTATTATTATTTTCTTTTTGTTCTTGTTTTGTTTTTTCCATTTTTCATTCAGATGGTGACTGCAAGCATTGATAATAATGAAAAAATGCAAAACATTTTTTAGGCAATCGAGCTTGGACTTTTAGCCAGTGTAGATCAGATCAGCCTGCGTGTCGCGGTTCGTGCTAAGTTAGCTTCATTATAGTGTCATCTCAAGTCATATAATCATTTCATTAGTCCTCGAGGGGAGGTAATACAAGGGCACATTTCACATTGTAGCACGGCATTTGCCTGTGCCCCTTGGTTGTAGGTAGTCACACCATATCTGTTTACAACAATTTTTAAAGGCTTATATGTTGTTTTTGGCCAATTTGTGTGTATTTTGTAAACTTGCGAATAATTTCGTGTGACCTTGGTTTTTCGGAAGTAGAGCTTGTCCTTTGTCTAGATTTGCAATATTAGTTAAATTCACACTTACCGTGCGCCCAAGATAAAATGACGATATGACAGCTAGTAGATTTATTGAATCTTAACATAGTTTATATGATTTTTGAGGCCATTTGCACGTTGTGCATAAGCTGTTTGCAGCCTCTTAAGCCTTTTTTTATGTTTTGTTTTGTTTGTAAGCGAGGGCAGTGATTTTTACCTCCCTACTGCCCATTTGTAGCTGGGTCAACTTGGGCAGTGACTATTGACCTATTGCCCGGCGGCACACCCCGGTGCGAGTGGGGCTTGAACGCACGACCTTCGGGTCAGTGGTGAAGCGCCTTTGCCACTACGATATCGAGGCAGCCAAAGGCTATTGCGTGTCGCGAATATCTGTCTGTTATTCAGCTCGCAGTTTACCCCCCCCCCCCCCCTCCAATTATATAATAATAATTACGCAATACAAGATTTTCAAAAATGTGTTTGTTACTTGCCGAATAGAACTTGTCCATGCATTTGTCAACAGTGGGCACATGGTAGGTAGTGTGTGTACTAGGCTGGTGGCTCTGATTGCATGTTATTGAATGCCTTAAAGCAATATACACCAATTAGATTAACGTCTATGTGATGTCAGCCCAGTGTCATTTTCCTTCTTGTTTCTAATACGTTTGCCGTGCGTCCAATGGATTTTGATCCCAAGTAATTGATCGTAATTGTATCCTTGTTCATGCTAGTATTTTTTTAAGTATGATTGACATTGATCGAAACTGATTTGAAACTGATTAATAGATGGGTCCAACATGTCCGGGTCGAATTGTCTGGTATTCGTGTATGTCTAGTGCTTATGAAACAGCTGTTTGAATATTGATCCCATGAGAATTTGATCTCTGTGCCAGGTCTATGTTTATTACTTCATGTTTTGAATCCTGATTGACATTGATTAACTTACTGAAATTGATTGTTACTGTGTTTCCAAAAGATGTCTGTCAAATTGTTGTAATTTGATTGTCACTGTGCGCCCATGAGAGTTTGATCTCGGTGCCAGGTCATTGTTCAGTGTTTAATGTTTTGAATCTTGATTGAAAATTAATTGAATCGAATGAAATTGTTTGTTACTGTGTGTCCAAAAGATGTTTGTCAATTTGTTGTAACTTGTTTTGTCACTGTGTGCCCAAGAGAGTTTGATCTTTGTGCCAGGTATTGTTCAGTGTTTAAAGTTATGAATCTTGATTGACATTGATTGATTGGATTGCATTTGATTGTTACTGCGTGCAAGAAATATTTCTGTCAAATTGTTGTAATTTGTTTTGTTGCGGTTCGCCCAAGAAAGTTTGATCTTGGTGCAAGGTAATTGTCAATTCTTAAGTGTTTTGAACTTGAGGGGCAATGATTGGAATGGTTGAAATTGATTGTTACTGTGTGTCTACAAGAAGTAGTCTTTGTATTTGTGTATGTGGGATAAGTAGATCCGTTTGTGGCTTGTGTTTTGTTTGTGTTCATTTATGTCAATGTCATTTCACTTTCAATTTATGTATTTGTTTGTCGCTACGCAAAAAAGAGAATTGGATATTGATGCAATATATTAACGCGAATATACCCTCATTTAATTGTATTTATGATAATAATAATAGCAATAGTAATAACGATGATAATAATAATAATACTTTAACATCACACAGTAAGATCTAAAGAATTGTATTGAAAATATAATGACATTAGTTGTAATCAATGATGATAATAATATTAATAATAATTGTAATAATAATAATGATGATAAGATCACACTCTTGATACCAGCTTTTAGTATATTTGGGATACTACAACCACTACTAAGAAAAATAACAATGATGATAATGGGATAATAATGGAATGGAATAAAATGGAATTTATGAATATTTTAAATAGAACTATGGAAGCTATCCTCACTATTATTGTTCAGCTTATCCTAACTTTTCTTGTTTAGCAAAAGAATGTAGCCCTCCTGTCAATTATTGCAGATTTTATGAGAATGCCTAAAGCTAAGAGAAAAATGAAGCGCCTGCACCAGCCTGCACCAATGGCGGTTGTGGCTGAGACTGCATCTGTGAACAAGCCAGCAATCAACCTTTCTGAGGGCCAACTAGATGAAGTAGCAAGTCGAGTAGCAGAAAAGTTCATGCCGTTAATCACTGCCCAAGGACAGGAACCAGTACCGGGACCACCAACAATGCCAGTAGTAGATTCCCAAGTGCATCAGTCATTGCAAAGTCCTTTGGAAGCTTCAGGTGAGGTCTTCCTAAGGTATTCTAGCTCAGTATCAGATCAAATTTCCCAAAGCCTACAACAAAAAATATGGAGTGGAGAGTATATCAATATTTCCAACCTCCTCGTACCGGAGGACAATTCAGGTCAGGTTCTTACTATTGATAAGGATGGCAAAATATCATTGGTTTCAAAACATACCAAAAAAACCACCAACGTTGAGGCCTGGACAGATGCATTTATTGTTTACATTGACATATATTGCAAGGTCAATAAAGACCAATACCAAGATCTTTTGAAATATCTCCATACAATAAGACTTGGGTCTAAACAATATGTTGATGGCTGGCTTGCCTATGACGAACAATTTCGTATCAAGAAGGCCCATAACCCGAATATGTCTTGGGCAGCTGTTGACCAGGAATTATGGCTCTTGTTTATGTGCAGGCCAAAATATCTGGTAAAGAGCTTGCAGGGTAAAGGTCTCAAATGTTACAATTTTTAATTATAAGGGTGAATGCAAGAAAGCATATTGCCAGTATTTGCATAAATGCACGAAGTGTGACGCAAACCATTCTTTTATTAAGTATTTAAGTAATCCACAAAATGCTTCTGTCAGGTCTGGTGCACAACGGGGTCGATTCCAACAACCTTCAATTCCTGGAAAGCCACGGCCTTTGTTACAGCAGCAATGATCTCCATCTCCAGTCAAATGCGAAATATTACAAAAATTTTTGTTAAATTACCCAAATAGAACAGACGCAAAACTTTTAGCTGAATGTTTTCAATACGGTTTTCGTCTGCATTATTCAGGTCCAAGGGTAGGCCGTAGATGCGAAAACCTATTGTCTCTCCAGGTCGCATTGCTGGTCCTTTTAGAACATGCCCAATGGACAATTTGATTTTATCACCTATTGGTTTAGTTCCGAAAAAAGACAACACATGGATATTAATACAACACTTGTCTTATCCCCCGGGTTCTAGTATAAATGATTGCATCGATTCAGAATTATGTTCAGTAAATTACACATCACTGGATGAAGTTACTGATTCAATCATTAAGCTTAGGAGTAAATGTCAAATGGGAAAAATGGATGTTAAAAGCGCGTTTAGGTTACTTCCTGTTCATCCAAATGATTTTTGCTTGTTGGGTTTTCAGCTTCAAGGGTTGTATTTCGTGGATAAGATGGTTCCCATGGGTTGTGCCATATCTTGTGCACTCTGGGAGAAGTTTGCAACCTTCACTGAATGGCTTGTCAAACATATGTGTCCAGACAGTTGTTTGCATCACTACTTAGACGACTACATATTTTTAGGTTCAAAGAACACAAGCATATGCCAACAAACTATGGCACATTTCGAGCATGTGTGTGCTTTTGTTAGGAGTCCCTTTAGCTGAGGACAAAACTGTAGGCCCAGCATTAATTCTCGTTTTCCTCGGTCTTGAGTTAAACTCAATTTCCTTGCAAATAATAATTCCCGCTAACAAACTTCGCAAACTGAAGTCAACACTGACAGCCTTATTGCCTTATTAAGGAAAAAGAAGGTTACGCTTAAAGAGTTGCAATCCCTTGTGGGGTTGCTAAACTTTTTAACACGGGCTATCCCAGTTGCTAGAGCATTCAATAGGCGTTTTTATGATGTCTTGGCCGGTTTAACAAAGCCTTTTCACCATGTTAGGGTAACACTCCCTATAAAGGCAGACATCCGGTTTTGGCTTTCATTCATAGAATATTTCAACGGCTTTTGTAGTTTTCCTAAATTGGACTGGGATAGTGACGCGACTTTGAATTTATACACGGACAGTGCTGGCTCGCCAGACTTAGGTTGTGCTGCTGTGTTCGGATTCAGCTGGGTATTTTTCCCATGGCCAAAGAGCTTAGTTGGAACTTCTTTCTTTGATGACATAACGGCTTTGGAATTAGTTCCAATACTACTTGCCTTTTCAGTCTGGACAGAGTCATTAAGGTCCAAGAAGATAATACTGCATATTGATAACCAGGCTTCAGTAGGTATTCTGAACAAGAAGTCGTCATGATCTAAACGTATAATGCATTTACTAAGGCCCTTAATTCTTATCTGCATGATGAATTCTATTCAGTATAAAGCAGTTCATATACAAGGTCTATCAAATGAAATGGCCGATTCTCTTTCTCGTTGTCAGTAGGAGCGATTCAAGAAAGTAGCACCTTAAGCAAATGCAACAGGGCAGGAGGTTCCAGCTACGTTCGTCCAGCTCATCTCCAGTCTCAAGTCAGTTTGCTGATACATAATGGCATTTCAGCAAATACACAAGCGGTATACGAGTCCGCAATCAGTCTTTTCATAGAGTTTAAACTTGCAAATGGTCATGAAGATATTTGGCGTCCATCATTACGAACTTGAACCGAATTCATTGCATTCATGTCTTTGAAGGGTATGGCCCCTAGTACGGCTCGATCTTATATATCTGGCATTTCCTTCTATTGCAAAATTAGGAATTTTTCATACCCTACAATCAACTTCGTAATTACCAAAGTGCTTAAAGAGTTCAATAAACTCCACAAAAGGATGGATACAAGGCTTCCGATTACGTATGATATCCTTCAGTCAATGATGGAAACTTTGCCCGCAATAGGCTATAACCCATACGAAGCTAAACCTTTCAAAGCTATTTTTTCACTAGCTTTTTTGGGCTTCTTTAGAATTGGAGAGCTGGTCGCTTCGTCTTTAAATAACGAGGGTCATGCGCTTTCTGTTAACAATGTGCAAATTGAGAACCGTTCGGCCTTAAAAATTACGTTAAGATCATCAAAAACTTATCAACACGGGAAGGGGGTTGTTCTCTATATTCCAAAAGTTGAAACAGATTCTTGTCCAGTGTATAATGTATCTGAATATTTAAAATTGAGGGCTTCCAAAAACTGCAAAACCCTATTTTGTCACTTTAGTAATTTACCTGTCACACGTAACCAGTTTTCCGCAGTTCTCAAGAAAACTTCTGAAGCTATAGGCTTAAACAGTAAGCACTACAAGAGTCATTCTTTTCGCATTGGGGCAGCTACCAGTGCTTTGGAAAACGGCTTAACAGAAGAAAATTGTCAATCATTTGGTCGTTGGAAGTCTAGTGCTTTCAAGTCTTACATTAGAATTCCAACTAAAACTCTTTTGCTGCGTTGGTTAAGGGTATTAATGTTATAAATTTATGATAGTATTAAAGTTTATTGGACTGTTACTAACGGAGTAACTAAATCTTTTTCAGGAAAACGTGTGATTATTTGGATTGTCGGGTCATCCATCATAAAACGGGCCTTTTGCTACGCTCGAAGCTGTGGAAAGAATGGCTGTCAGCTGGGATTAATGGATTGTGCTGAAATACTTTGGCAGGGTAAGAGTGGCCTCGTTTGGGCCAAATTATTTCCTGTACTTAGACATCTATTGAGGTTCAGCGAAAAACCAGGTTTCTTAGTGATTCATTGTGCAGGAAATGATTTGGGTCAACAGTCAAGCGCATCTTTAGTACATTCCATTAAGGATGATTTAGACAGGATAGCAAACTTACTTAAAGATACGACATCGGTCTGGTAACAAATATTACGGAGATAACATTGGAGGGGTGAACTTAGTAAGGGTGCACTCCAAAAAGCTAGAAAAAGGGTAAGTAATGCAATAGCATCTTATGTATTGAGAATGGGAAGAAGATATTTACGTTACCCTGCAATCAAAGATTCTCCGATGAACTTTTTTGTGATGGTGTGCACTTGTCCCAGATAGGAAATCAAATGTTTTTGTCAACTATAAAGGAGGGTTTAACTAGTTTCATCCTTTCCAATAATAAAGTGTACACAGATGTTGGAGAATCTGGCCAAGCCTCTTAAACTGAAGGCTGCTGGTGGCGGTATGGCTTTGCCATGTGGTGGGATGTACCTCCACCACTACTGCCTTTTCGTAAAGTGTTTTGGCTTTGGACAGTGAACTTGAGTGCAGAGTAACACTGTTCGTCTCTGAACCAGGGCTTACAGGTTGCTTACCATTTCAGTTATTCATTTTGTGAGGGGCTGTGGCCAGATTCTGCCAATCAACAAGAAATTCTCTTTATCTTTCTCGATTGAGCTTTGTAGCTTTGTATTATTAAATTCTGAGTTTCTAATTATTTTTGTGTTTGTCCTCAGTAACATAACAAAAATTACATAGATTATTGTTCTCGGAGTCTCTTGTCTTTGTGAGTTGTTTAAATACTGATAGATAGTTTAATATAAGCTAAAATTATATTAAGTAATAGAAAATGAATTCTGTGTTAAAAGTTAGAACGAGACACCCATGTCCTTGTTTGAATCCATTTAAACCTGGTGTCCCCTTTTGAGGACGTTCCACATTTATGCGTCTGGCTTTTAACAATTAACATTCCATATAATTGGTTATCTTGATAAGTCGGGTCTTGTGTCAACATGCTAAATATAATGGGGATTTTATCAGTAATTAGTGTGAATTACAGGAAAGTATTCGAAAGTGATGGAGTGAATTGCTCGGAGGATGGTCAGAAATAAAAAGTAAGGGTTTTTATTCATCTAAGTTTTATTCCATTTATACATATTCTTATCTTACATATTAAATAAAACTTATTTCATTTTGATTATTGAACTAGAAAAATCTGCAAACACACGGCAATTTATGAATTTTTCCTTACTTTTTTTTTTTCAATTGTAAGTGCGTCCTCTTTTAGGAACGCTAGGACTGAGTAGGTACAGGTTTTTCTGAGTACTGTTAATTGTCTTCCATTGGCGTTTTACCGACAGGAAGTTGTTTCAATGCTTGAAGACGAGACCAACTTTCAGAGGGCAGATATGCACATAGAGCCACCACCTGTAGATCCTTTGACAGATGAAGACAGTGCAGACGAAGACTCTGAAGTCATTATTGACAACCTTCCCGGTCGAGTACTTCAGGAACCAGCCCATGTGACAGTTGTAAATCCTGGTGGACGAACTATTATTAGAGAAATTGATCAGGAGGCAGTAAGTATATTATTTAATTGACTAAAACTTATATTTTTATTGTAAATTACTAGATAAATTGAACACGAAGTTGTACTTTTGTTATTATATGGAAAAGCTGATAATTTATTTCAGTATATCATTTGTTTTGTATTTGCAGGTTGAAGAACAAGATGACAGATCATCTTCTACATCTGGCTCAGACACTGATTCATACGAAGTGCCTGATGAAATACCAGTTGCAGCTACACCAAGCACCTCTAAACGACGACCAGTACGGGTTGCCCTAAAGTGCTCTAGGTGTGCTCGCCAACCGAAACGCCAAGCTCCTCGAAAACGTCAACGGCAACGATGTGACATTTCACAAAAAGCATCTGACAGATTTATCTCGTATGACCCAAACGTTGACACATCAAGGCTACGGAAAACCCCAGATGGTCTCTTTGTGTTATTCTTTGATGATAACGTAATTGATATGGCTGTAAAATTTAGTATGATGTATGTTGGTTCAAAGGGAAAGCATGGATTTTCTATGAGCCCAGACGAAATCAGAGTATTTATTGCAACACTTCTAATTATTGGCTACACAGCAAGGTACCGAGGAGAAGAATGTATTAGAGTCTTGATGCACACATACGCAACAATTTTATTGCAGGCGCAATGACAAGGGATAGGGGTGATGAAATCTTGCGATACATACATTTGAGTGACAACAACAACCTTTATGTGACTGATAAATTCAGTGAAGTTCGCCCTCTTTTGGCTATGCTCAATGAAAGATTTATACTATACTTCATGAAGGAAAACGATCTACCGATTGACGGAAGTATGATCCCTACTATGGACGACAGGGGGCAAAGCAGTTAATTCGTGGAAACCCTATCCGCTTCGGATTCAAGATGTGGGCCCTGACAACATCCTTTGGATATGTTCTACAGTTTGGACCCTATCAAGGGAGCCAGAGGATGGCAGGCAGTAGTCAACAACCAACTTGGAATGGGTGGAGCTGTTGTCATGGACCTCTTGTCTGAGCTCGTAAAAGACAACGGATACCATTTGACATTTGATATAATCTATTTAGTTCATTAAAACTAGTTGATGAGCTATCCAGCATAGGCATAGCATGCACAGGCACAAATCGATCAAACCGCCTGCAAGATTGCCCTATAAGGTCTGTGAATGAAATGCAAAGGATGCCACGAGGTACATATGATTATCTTATGACAAGCGCAATGGTCTTATTGTTGTACGATGGAATGACAATAACAGTTTGAACGTGGTTTAAAAGCAGCATTGGTCCCGAGCTGAACATGACAAAAATCCAGCAACCTTTTTTCATAAAGCAGTATAAGAACCATGGGCGGAGTTGACAGAAAGTATCAGAACTTTGTGCTGTACCGTACCGGGATACGGTCAAAGAAATGGCGGTGGCCAGTGTTCGCGTATTGTCTTCACTTTGCTGTACAGCAGACATGGCACTTTTACAGGGCAACAGAAAGTTGCAGGACAGAGCCATTAGATTTATTGGGCATCCACAGAGCTATTGCCAAAGTTTTCTTAGCGCATCGCAGGAGACAGGCCACTCCTGGGAGACCTAAGGGGCGACCACTTGCTCTCACAAGGCGTGTTCTTAATGGAACACGTTATGATGGAAAGGGTCACTTTGCACGACTTGCAACACAACGGCGCTGTGCATCGTGCAAAAATAAATGCAGAACAGTGTGTGCCAAATGTGATATTGGCCTTCATCATAAATGTTTTTAACTATTTCATACTGCCTGATATTGCTATTTTGACAAACAAGTTAAAAAAAAATGATAACTATCGTGCTAGGTGATACAGATATGAGAAAATCACTGAACTGACAATGATCCGTTAATGAGCTGCACAAGTTTTAAATATTATATTGTATGATTAGAGGACAATTTATAAGTGTTAAGGCCAGTTTGATTACATTTTTTGCAATATATATGTATTATCCAATCAATTTTGAGATGTGTACAAAATAATTGTTATTAAATGGTCGATATCTGTTAATTGTGTTACATTTCCTACCGTATAATGGTAATTTGGTAAAAATTTAAAATTCAATGACATATGCCTCAAAATATTACAAGAATAAGGATACCTGCAAACTTTTATATCTTATTTCGTTTATGTTATTTAAGTTTTGCTTACATTCGACTGTATATGTCTACTTCTCAGGAGGACATGGGACCTGCATCCTTTTATACGGGTCTGTTGAAAATTTTATAACGCTACAAGATTCATTTTCCATTATTTAATAAAATTTTATCTTATATTCGACTATATACCAACTACATCATATCAACATCTGACAAAGACAGGGGTCTCTGAGACCTATATTAGGGGTACAATCTGAATAAGCATCGTAGGGTTCCACTTGATACAGCTATATGCCAAATTTGATAGACCTATGCTTTATGGTTGGGAAAACAACCCTTTAAAATTTTTCACTATAAGAGCGAATGTAAAACTTGTGACCTTTGTGGTGGAGCCAATTTTGACCCCGAGCCTATAATTTCAAGAAAATTAGTAGAAGTCTATTAGGTGAAGCTACATTCTAAATTTGGTAGCATTATGCGCTTCGGTTTCGTACGAGAGGAAGTTTTTTTTTAAGGATTTGCGATATTTTTCAATTTTGTTGCTATGGCAATCAGAGCTTTTACTTGCACCAAATTCTTCGAAGGAATTCTAAAGAGGGCCATGGCAGGATCATTTCTGTTAAATTTCATCAAAATTCGACGGCAAGTTTCAGAGAAGATGTTTGAAATAGGTATTAACACAGGGAAGACAGACACAGGGCCATGGCAAAATAATTATTGCAGGGGTGTAAATGGATACCATTGGATGTCCAGATTTAGGACAAAGCGTGTACTGATGATATTTAGCAAGGCTGTCATATAATACAAACATGAATCATGGATAATAAAATTATGTATTTAAAATTGTAGACAATTATATATATAACAAAAAGAGGGATAATCTTAGGTCTCGGGCAAATAGACGAAATACTTCGATTATGAATGCTCAAACTATCGACAGGGTGCATTAAAATTGTGTTTCGATTAAAATTGAGGATTTCATACTTTACCCAACGCTAGAATCAACATTGACCCCCCTATATTCATCCATAATTTTCAAGGGGATGTCATATTGTGAGAATGAATTAAATAGGATACAAGTTGTGTTTTGATATACTGTGTTTTTTGTTTATATCTGATAAAATTATTTCGATACACCTTTTACTCTTTTTAACCTATTGGTTCTGATTCTTCTAAACACTAGTGTCAGATGAACCAACTGAATGTTCCCAAAGCCTTTTTACTTAAGTTTCTTACTTTTTCGTCATGCATGTGACCCTAAAACCCTTACTATTGCCTTTACATTGCAACTTGTATGTGAAACTGCACCCTGCACTTGAGATTGGTAAGTGAAACCTCTGTAAGAAATGTGATCAAGGGAGACACAGTGATGTGTGACATGTTTTATCCCCCAAAGGGCTTCAAGAGATGTTAATAACCTAAATAATATATATCATCATATATGTCAGTATGTCATGGGAATAACGAAAGGCCATCAAGATTATTAAAATGCAACACGAGTCCCAGTATTTAAGTTTAGCTTTATGTCAACTATATATGTAAACATTTCATAACTAAAGTTAAGACGTCTTAGAAGCTTTATAGTACATACAACATTTCGGGTTTGTTGTTTGATAAAAGGTTGTTTTGTCTATCTAAATATCTACACCAACATCTCATAGGGACAATACTTCATTTTTCTAACTGAAACAGATGAACATTAGCATAAGAAGACAAAAGATACACTTATTATTATTTTTTTCCCAGAAGCCAGATAGAATAAATATGGTGAAGGAAAAATCTTAACAAGAGGGCCATTGGCCCTAAAGCGCTCACCTGAATAAGGTCATCTAGGATTGTTAAAGCTGAAAAGATCCTGGTCGTGATGATGTAAACGCACGAGTGTAAGTGATCTACTTTTTGACTGGTTTAGCCTCTTTTTGAATTTCTAATCTGGCTCAAAATATCGCCGCTAGAGTCACACAAGGCTTTTTCTAAGATTTTGCCTCAACGTGACCCAATTTCGAACATGTCCGACATTTTATCCAAACAAACATTTTGACGAAGTTTCATGGGTATAAGGCTTCAAATGTGGCCCTTAAAGTGCACATAATTGTTTTCTAAAATTAGGTCCCGTGACCTACTTTCTGACCTGACGTGACCCAATTTCAAGTAAGTCTAAGATTTTAACCAGAAAAACATTTCGACCAAATTTCATGAGTATCAAGCTTAAAATGTGGCCTCTAGAGTGCACAAAAAGTTTATTATATGATTTGGCACAGTGACCTACTTTTTGACTTGACATGAGCCAATTTTCTATATGTCCAAAGTATTATCAAATAAAACATTCTAATCACGTTTCATGAGTATCAGGCTGAAAATGTGACCTCTAGAGTGTACACAAGGTATTTCTAAAATTTGGCCCCGTGACCTACTTTTTGTCCCGACATGAATTTTGAACTTGTCTGAGATTTTATCAAGACAAACATTCTGACCAGGTTTCCAGTGTATCAAACTGAAAATGTGGCCTCTAGAGTGCACACAGGCTTTTTGTAAGATTTGGCCCCATAACCTTTTTGATCCAACATGACCCAATTTCAAACTTGTCCGAGATGTTATCAAGACAGATATCCTGACCAAGTTTCATGCGTATTAGGCTGAAAATGTGGCCTCTAGAGTGCACACAAGGTTTTTCTAAGATTTGGCTCCGTGACTACTTTTTGACCACAAGTGACCCAATTTCGAAGTTGTTCGAGATTTTATCCAAACAAACATTCTGACCAAGTTTCATGAGTATAAGGCTGAAAATGTAGCCTCTAGAGTGCACACAAGGTTTTTCTAAGATCCGGCCCTGTGACCTACTTTTTGACCCCACGTAACCCAATTTCGAACTTGTCCGAGATCTTATCCGGACAAATATTCCGACTAAGTTTCATGAGGACCTGGCTAAAAATGTGGCCTCTAGCGTGCACACAAGGTAAATGTTGACGACCGCACGACGCAAGACGGACGACGCACTACGGACGACGCATGACGGACGCCGGACACAGCACGATCACAAAAGCTCACCCTGAGCACTTTGTTCTCAGGTGAGCTAAAAAGGATCTACATTAAGGGGACAAACAAATTTTGGCAAAAAAAGCCTTTAAAAAAATCTTTCAAAACTCCATTGCTCAGGGAGGTTGACCTTGCTGAATTGGGTGATTTCCTAGCACAGGTTAGTATCCAGAAGGTATAAAGTAGATTCACAGTGAGACAAAATACGGATTGATTACTGAGAGTATAGGTTATGGAAAGAACATTGGTGAGCATGAATGTTATACACACTGTGAACTAAATATTGGTTTTGGTCCAGGAAAAATGTTTCATGTAACATGTACCTTATAGATGTGGCAAATACCACAACCTCAGTGCTAGCTTCTGCACTCTGATCTTCATCTTTACTATCTGTAATGCTACGTATCTTGCGTTGCGTTCTGTGGTGAAGGGTTAAAAATAAATCCACTGATGTACCTTTTGAAAATCTGATAGAAAAAAGTCTGTATGTGTAGTTTGTCTTTTGTAAGACAAATGGCTGCCCCTGAATAGACCGACAAACTTTTCTAGCTTGCCTTGATCTGTCGTTGGTGACAGCATCAGCATCGTATTTGTGGACAGTTACCAAGCAGCAATTAACCTGGACTTTAGCCTGCACCAGTGCTAGCTTGTATAAGATATCTTGTCTACAATTGTTTTAAATATCACCTGCACTTGTGCCAATCTCACTTTCTCTACAAATTTATAGAGAAACTGAATCTTGAGGAGGTGAGTTTTCGGTAATTATCTATCTTGTAAAAGAGAAAGATAAATTATGTTGTAGTGCATTTCTAACATTTGTCTGCTTCTAAATAAATAAACAGCCTTTCTGATTTGCCTCAAAAAGCCATCTCCATTTCTGTGTTCAGTATCCTAAACTTGTCTAATCATTACAGGCATATGATTTCTATCTTTCCTGGATCCTACCGATAGTAAACATAGATGTCTATGTAAAATTATACGTCCTGTATACTGAACAGTGAATGAAATCACCCATCGGTATGAAAAAATGTTTGAGCAATTAAAGGGCCTCCGAGAACTTGTAAAATAATATAATTCTTGTTCTGATATTCGATATAAGTTAAACTTTATTTCAACTTTATATTTCAAATTCCCACAAGGATTTTAATGAATAATTCTGGTTCTGTTATATAAAATAGTTTAAAAGCATTACTTCAACTGTAAATGTCAACAACTTATGTAACGCCATTTTAACAGCCCAGGTTATATCATGGCCGTCAGTGACGCCCCCATGTGTTTGCTGGCTTTCTCACACCAGTACTGGCACAACTTCCAAAGCCACTTATTACCTTTTCTCACATTCATCAGCGGTGAGAGGCGAAAAATCGCCGGAAAGAAAGTTTGATCAACCGGGTATCAAACTCGCAAACATCAGGTCACAAGTCAGACGCTATAAAATATAATTCCAATTGAGTCATTTTACATTATTTTAGCTTGCATTCAAGAAAACAAAGTCAACATCTCACAAGGACAAGGGTATCTGAAAACTTCTGTAATGATGCACGATTCTGCTTCAATGATTTAGTAAATACTTAGCTTATATTAATCAATACATGTATCAACATCTCACCAGGATAAGAGCCTCTGCAAACATTTATATGTAGTATTATATAATTTCGTTTCCGTTATGTAACATAAGTTTAGTTTGTAATGCTGCTAATACAATAATCTGCTTCTGTAATTTACAGTTAAGTTTAGCTTTTATTCAACTTTATAATATATTATTGTATATATTATACTCACAAAGACAAGGGACTCTGAGAACTTTCATAATATGCCGAATATTGACCAAATCTGGACAGATTGATTGAATGGTGATTTCAGTCATTCCACGGCTATAGCTCAAATATTCATGTATTTCCTGGGTTTCACCAGTACTAGGCAAGGGCTCTGAAGTGTCTTGCCCAAGTACACTCCCATGAAAAACACAGTGGATCCAGACAGAAAGACAAACATTTTTAATGCAAGCACTGTCTCTCCCAAATGAAGTGGATAAGGAGGGGGAAGACATAACTATGGATCTCGTGTTATTTCACATCAGATAAGCTTATATTCAACAATACATGTCAACATCTCACATGGATGAGGGCCTCTGAGAACTTTCATAATATGCCAAATATAGACAGATGGATAGAAGAATGAACAGAGCTGGACGGACAAAATGACAAACAACTTTAATTCAAATACTGTCTCCCCCAACGAACTGGATTAGGAGGGGGAGGAAGGCATAACTATGGATCTATACAAGATAACATGATACTGGGGCAGCTGAAGAGTTTTATATGCAATACTGGTTATGAATAGCTTATATTCAAATAGATATTTCAACATCTCCTGAGCTTTGGAGAACTTTTATTACTACAACTGTCTCAAAGTGGACGAATATCCCCCACCAACACCTTGTCACTGAAGCAGCACGATCAAAGAGAAGAAATGATTTTCAAATCAAAGATCACCAGTGACCTTGATCTTTTGACCCATGTGACCAAAAAACAATAAGGTTTCTCTTTCGGTCATGAGCAACTCTTGTATAAAGTTTCAGGGTCCTAGATCAAACAGTTATTGAGTTAGAGCACGGAAATGATTTTCAAAGTTCACCTGTGACCTTGACCTTTAACCCATGTGACCCCAAAACAATACGGCACCTCCTTAGGTTATGAGCAACACTTGTATAAACTTACAGGGTCCTAGATCAAACAGCTTTTGAGTTGGAGCACGATAACGAAAACAAGAGAGACTTCTCGGACTTGTTAGACAGACAGACATGGTGAAATTAATATACCCCTCTCTACTTCGTAGGTGGAGGGTATAATAACACATGATTCTGCATCTGTTATTTAGTACAAATTTAGCTTATATTCACACATACGTGTCAACATCTCCAATGGAGAAGAGCTACTTCCGCAAAATTTTGTATGTACATGTAATTCTGTGTCCGTTATTCAAAATATGTTGAGCTTTTATTTGACTACATATATCAACATCTCACAAGGACAAGGGCACCTGCAAACGTTTATGTTAATTATTCTGTTTCTGTAATTTAAGTTTAGTATAAGTTCAGCTTATATCCAACTATATATGTTAACATCTAACAAGGACTTGGATGTCTAGTTCTAACTTTTAACACAAGATTCATTTTCTATTATTTAATATAATAATATATAATTTAGCTTACGTTCAACTGTGTATCAGTATGTCAACAACTCAAGAAGACAACAATAATTTATAAATTTTTTGTTATGTTATTTATGATATTTTTAGCTAATATTCACCTTTAAATGTGTCAACATCCAACAAAGACAAGGACCACTGAGATCTGATAGTAATACAAGATTATGCTTCTGTTATTTAATACAAGTTTAGCTTATAATCAACTATATATGTCAACATCTCGGAAGGACAAGGACCTCAGAACTTTTATCATAATTCAAGATTATGCTTGTTACTCGATGTAAGTTTACCTTATATGCAGCTATATATGTCAACATCTCATATGCAAAGTAGCCCCTGAGAACTTTTATGATATACATATAGGTATCACTGTTTTTATCTCAGCATCTCACAAGGATAAAAGTAAATGGACAGAGGTGGACATGCAGAAAGACAGACAATCAACTTTAATGTCATTTGAGGAGGGTTTGTTTGTTTGTATTGCAGTTTAAAGCCATTTTCAACAGCTCAGGTCACGAGTCAGATACGCAAACCACTGAGCTAACCAGGCGGGCCTAATTGGAGAAGGGGGGGACAACTATGGATGTCAACAACATCTCATGGGAACATGGGAGTCTTGAGAAGTTTTATATACAGTACTAGTTCTGTAAATCTTATATATATTGCAACATCTCAAGAGCTTTGGAGAACTTTAATGACAAAACATGATTCTGCTTCTGTTATTTAATATAAATACGTCTTATATTCAATGATATATGTGTCAACATCTTCCAAGGAGAAGGGTTGCTACTGTAATCTTTTATGCATAATTCTGTTTCTGTTACTTAATATAAGGTAAGCTTATATTCAATGAAATATGCTTCAAAATATTACAAGACGAAAGGGCACCTGCGAACTTTTATATCTAATTTTGTTTATGCTATTTAGGTTCAGCTTACATTCGACTATATGTCTTCATCTTAGGAGGACATGGGCACTTGCATATATTTATATGGGTGTATAGAAAATTTTATAATAATACAAGATTCATTTTCCATTATTTAATACATTTTAGCTTATATTCAACTATATACCCAGTATATCAACCTCTAACAAAGACAATGGGTCTCTGAGAACTATAATTTTTACCCAAGGAGTACAATCTGAACAAGCATCGTAGAGGTCTACCAGATACAGCTTTATGCCAAATTTGGTAGCCCTATGCTTTATGGTTCGGAACAAGATTCTTTTTTAAAAAATGTTTTCACTGTATAAGCCAATGTAAAACTTGTGACCCCTGTAGTGGACTCAAGTGAGTACATGCTAAATTTGGTAGCCCTTTGCACTGCGGTTTCGTACGAGAGGAAGTGTTTTTAAGGATTTTCGATATTTTTTTTGATTTTGTTGCCGTGGCAATCGGTGTTTTTACTGGAATCAAATTCTTCGAAGGAAGTCTAAAGAGGGCCATGGCAGGATCACTTCTGTTAAGTTTCATCAAAATTGGACGGGAAGTTTCAGAGAAGAAGATTTTTGAAATAGGAGTTAACTCATGGAAGACAGACACAGGGCCATGGCACTATAATTATTGCAGGGGTGTTATTGGATACCATCACTCATTATGGCCAGATTTAGGACAGTGTTGTACTTTTATGATATTTAGCAAGACTGTCATATAATACTAACATGAATCATTGGTACTAAAATTATGTATTTAAAATTGTAGACAATTATGTACATAACAGCAAGAGGGCCATTGGCCCTATTGCGCTCACCTGAGTAAAGTCATCTACACCTGATAAAGCTGAAGAGATCTTGGTTTTGATGATGTAACACACATGAGTGTAAGTGACCTACTTTTTCAACCAGTGTGACTAAATTCCAAACTATTACAAGATATCATTAAAACAAACATTCTGACCAAGCTTCATGAGCATCAGACTGAAAATGTGGCCTCTACGGTGAACACAAGGTTTTCCTAAGATTTGGTCCAGTGACCTACTTTTTGACAAGATGTGACCCACTTTGAAACTTGAACAAGATATCATCATGCAAACTTTCTGACCAAGTTTCATGAGAATCAAGTTGAAAATGTGGCCTCTAGAGTGCACACAATGTTTAGATAAGATTGGACCATGTGACCTACTTTCTGCCCCGACATGACACACTTTCAAACTTGTCTGACCCTAAGCCCCATATTGTGGCCTTTACATTGCAACTTGTATGTGAAACTGCACTCTGTACTTGAGATTGATAAGTGAAACCTCTGCTTGAAATGTGTCTAATCAAGGGAGACACATGTGTGACATGTTTTTCCCCCAAGGGCTTCAAGAGATGTACACGCATAAACATGACAGATATTAAGGCAGACAGACAGACTACCCTTACAAATATCACATTGGAACAAAGGCTCTTGAGAACTTGTGTATGCAATACTGGATCTGATATTTAATACGTGTACTTGTACAAGTTTACTTTAGCTACACATTTTGATACAAGTAAAGTTAATAACTTTAGATAATATATATGTCAGCATGTCATAAGAATAACGAAAGTTCATCAAGATTATTTATATAGAAAACTAGTCTCAGTAGTTCAGTTCAGCTTTATATCAAATATATATGTAAACATTTCATAAGTAAAGTTAAGACGTCTCAGAGGCTTTATAGTGTATACAACATTTTGGGTTTGTTGTTTGATGAAAGGTCGTTTTGTCTATCTAAAATATAAATGTCTACACCAACATCTAACGGGAACAATACTTTTTTCTAACTGAAACTGCTCAACATTAGCATAAGATGACAAAGGATACAAAGGTTTTTTTTTTTTTTTTTTTTTTTTCCAGAAGCCAATAGAATAAGTATGGTGAAACAGAAATCTTTAAAAAAAGGATCTTAATTAAGGGGAAAAAAACCAACAAATTTTGGCAAAAAAGCCTTACAAAAAAAACTTTCAGAACTTCATTGCTGAGAAAGGTTGACCTTGCTGAATAGATGATTTCCTGGCACAGGTTTGTATCCAGAAAGTATAAAGCAAATTGTGAGAGAAAATACGGATTTATTACTGAGAGTATAGGTAAGCCGGAATATTATACATACTGTGAACTAAATTTTGTTTTGGTCCAGGAAACATGCTTCATGTAACATATACATTATAAATAAGGCAAATACCACAACCTCAGTACTAGTTTGTGCAGTCTGATCTTGATCTTTACTATCTGTAATGCAACCTATCTTGCCTTCTGTGATAAAAGGTTAGAAATAAATCCACTGATGCACCTTCTAAAAATCTGACAAAAAATCTGTATGTGTAGTTCGTCTAATAAGATGAATGGCTGCCCCTGAATAGACCGACAAACTTTTCTAGCTTGCCTTGATCCGTCATTGGTGACAGCATCAGCATCCTATTTGTGGACAGTTACCAAGCAGCAATGAGCCTGGACGTTAGCCAGCACTAGGCTAGCTTGTATAAGATATATTGCCTACAATTGTTTTAACTATCACCTGCACTTGTGCCAATCTTACTCTCTCTACAAATTTATAGAGAACGTGAACCCTGAGGGGATGAGCTCTTGGTAATTATCTATCCTTTAATAGAGAAAAACAAATTCTGTCGGAGTGCATTTCTTACAGCTTTCTGCTCCTGAATAGATCAACAGCCTTTCTGATTTGCCTAAAAAAAAATCTCCATTTCTGTGTTCAGTATCCTAAACTTGATTAATCATTACAAGCATATGACTTCCATCTTTCCTGGATCCTACTGATAGTCAACATAGATGTCTATGTAAAATTACACTTCCTGTATACAAAACATTGAATGAAATCACCCATCGATATGAAAAACTTTTCTGAGCAATTAAAGGGCCTCCGAGGACTTGTAAAAAAATTAACTCTTGTTCCGATATTGAATATAAGTTAAAACTTTACTTCAGCTCTGTATTTCAAAATCCCATAAGGATTATGATATATAATTCTGGTTGTTATAAAAAAGTTTAAAAGCATTACTTCAACTGTAAATGTCGACAACTTACGTGAAATATGTTTTGTTTGTATTGGAGTTTAACGCCATTTTAGCAGCCCAGGTAATATCATAGCGGTCATTGACGAACTAATTTGTTTCCTGGCTTTTTCACACCAGTACTGGCACAACTTTCTTTCCAAAACCACTTACTAGTTTTTCTCACATGCATGAAGACGAAAAAGCGGCGGAAAGAAAGTTTGCCTCAACCGGGTATCAAACTCGCAACCACTAGGTTACGAGTCAGATACTGTAAAATATGTAATTACGATTGTGTTAGTTCACATCATTTTAGCTTACATTCAACAATACAAAGTCAACATCTCACAAGGACAAGGGTCTCTGAGAACTTTTGAAATGATGCATGATTCTGCTTCGATGATTAAGTAAATGCTCAGCTTATACTAAACTTTTATGTATCAACATCTCACATGGACAAGGACCTCTGCAAACATTTATATATAATATTATCTAATTCAGTTTCTGTTATGTATTTTTAGCTTATAATGCTGCAAATGTTAAAGTAATACAAGATTCTCCTTCTGTTATTTTGAATAAGTTTAGATTTTATTCAACTTCATATTACATTATTGTCTCACAAAGACAAGGGACTAATACGCCAAATATTGACCAAATCTGGACAGATGGACAGATTGATTGGTTTATTGAATGGTGTTTTATGCCGCTTTCTACATGATTTCAGTCATTTCACGGCGATAGCTCACATATTAATGTATTTCCCTGGGTTTCACAAGTAGTAGGCTCGGACTCTGAAGTGCCTTGGCCGAGGACACTTCCACGAAAACCTCAGTGGATCCAGTAAGGCTCGAACCCGGGGCCTCCAGGTTGCAAGACCTACATTGTACCACTGAGTCACGCAGGACCCTGGACAGATGGATAGAAGAATGGTCAGACAAAGAGACAGTTTGGTTTGTATGGTTTGTATTGGAGTTTAACGCCATTTTGACAGCTCAGGTCATACTATGGCGGTCAGTGACGCACCCGTGTGTTTCCTGGCTTTCTCACACCAGTACTGACACAACTTTCTTTCCAAAGCCACTGACGACTATTCTCACATGCATCAGAGGTGAGAGACGAAAAATCGCATGTAAGAAAAATTGCTTCAACCGAGTATCGAACTCGCAACCTACAGGTCACAAGTCCGACACGTAACCACTGAGCTACCAGGGCGGGCGATGGAAAGACAGAAAGACAACTTTAACGCAAGCACTGTCTCCCCCAAATGAACTGCATGAGGAGGGGGACGATTTAATTATGGATCTCGAGTTATTTCACATTAGATACGCTTACATTCAACAATACATGTCAACATCTCAAATGGATAAGGGCCTCTGAGAACTTTCATAATATGCCAAATATGGACAGATGGACAGAAGAATAGAAAGAGGTGGACAGACAGAATGACAGATAAACAACTTTAATTCAAATATTCCCCCAACGAACTGGATTAGGAAGGCAGGGGGAGGAAGATATAACTATGGATCTAAACAACATGAGACTTGGGCTGCTAAGAAGTTTTATATGCAATACTGGTTATGAACGGCTTATATTCAAACAGATATTTCAACATCTCATGAGCTTTGGGGAAATTTTATTACTAGAACTGTCGCAAAGTGGATACCAGCACCTTTGACCCACGTGACCAAAAACAAAAATAAGGCTTCTCCTTCGGTCATGTGCAACACTTGTATAAAGTTTCAGGGTCCTACAAAAAACAGTTATTGAGTTAGAGCAAGGAAATTATTTTCAAAGTTCATCTGTGACCTTGACTTTTGACCAATGTGACCCAGAAACACTTGGACACCTCCTTAGGTCATGAGCAACACTTGTATAAACGTACAGTGTCCTAGATCAAACAGCTTTTGTGTTAGAGCACGGTAACGAAAACAAGACAGACGGATTTACAGACGGACCGACATGGTGAAATTAGTATACCCCCTCTACTTCGTAGGTGAAGGTATAATAACACATGATTCTGCATCTGTTATTTAATACAAGTTTAGCATATATTCACATGTACATGTCAACATCTCCAAAGAAGAAGGGCTACTTCCGCAAAATTTTGTATGTACATGCAATTCTGTTTCTGTTATTTGAAATAAGTTGAGCTTTTATTTGACTATATATGTCAACATCTCACAAGGACAAGGGCACCTGCAAACCTTTATGTTAGTTATTCTGTTACTGTGATTTAAGTTCAATATAAGTTCAGCTTATATCGAACTATATATGTTAACATCTAATAAGGACTATGATGTCTAGTTCTTACCTTTAACACAAGATTCATTTTCTATTATTTAATACAATTTAGCTTACGTTCAACTATGTATCAGTATGTCAACAACTCAAAAAGACAAGAGCCTCTGAGAACAATAATTTATGTATTTTTTGTTATACTTTTAGCTAATATTCAACTTTAAATGTGTCGACATCCAACAAAGACAAGGACCACTGAGATTTGATAGTAATACAAGATTATGCTTCTGTTATTTAATACAAGTTTAGCTTATAATCAACTATTTATGTCTACATCTCAATAGGACAAGGGCTTCAGAACTTTTATCATAATACAAGATTATGCTTGTTACTCGATGTAAGTTTAGCTTATATTCAGCTACATAGGTCAACAACTCATATGCAAAGTAGCCCCTGAGAACTTTGATAATATACATATATAGGTGTCACTGTTTTTTATCTCAGCATCTCACAGGGATAAGGGCCTCTGATAACTAGAACAAGCAATTTCGTTGAAATGATATACCCCCGCCGAAAAAAGCCCCATCTTTCTATGACACGGCATTAAATAAACACATTAAAACAACAAAAACCATATCGGTGGACTATCATTAGGAACACCTGTATAAAGCTTTATCAAATTCCGTCAAGGATTTTAAAAAGATAGCTGTCCGAACGGATGATTGAAGGAACGGATGGACAATGCAAAAACTATATCACCTCGCCTTTGGCGGGGGATAATATGGACAAAAATCTGGACAGATGGGCAGAATAATAGACAGAGGTGGACTGACAGAAAGACAAACAACTTTAATACAAACAATATCTCCCCTCAAAATTAATTGGGGGGGGAGAGAAAGACAACTATGGATGTCAACAAGATCTCATTAGACCGGGAGCCACTGAAAGTTTAACATGCAATACTGCTTCTAAATATTTAGATATATACATTTCAAAATCTCAGCTTGGGGTGGTTCAGCTTATATTCAACTGTATCTATGTCAACATCTCACAGGGACAGGGACCTCTGAGAACTTTCATAATATGAACACAAAAACTTGACAGAGTAAAAGAAAATGGACAGAGGTGGACATGCAGAAAGACAGACAATCAACTTTAATGTCATTCCCAAATGATTTTGAGGAGGGTTTGTTTGTATTGCAGTTTAAAGCCATTTTCAACAGTTAAGGTCACGAGTCAGATACGCAAACCACTGAGCTAACCAGGCGGGCCTAATTGGAGGAGGGGGGGGCAACTATGGATGTCAACAAAATCTCATGGGAACGTTGGAGTCTTGAGATGTTTTATATACTATACTAGTTCTGTATATCTTATATTCAGATATATATTGCAACACATCTCGAGAGCTTTGGAGAACTTTAATAACAAAACATGATTCTGCTTCTGTTATTTAATATAAGTTTGGCTTATATTCAATAATATATGTGTCAACATCTTCCAAGGAGAAGGGTTTTTACTGTAATCTTTTATGCATAATTATGTTTCTGTTACTTAATATAAGGTAAGCTTATATTCAATGAAATATGCTTAAAAATATTACAAGAAGAAGGGCACCTGCAAACTTTTATATCTAATTTTGTTTATGCTGATTAAGTTTAGCTTACATTCGACTCTATATGTCTTCCATCTTAAGAGGACATGGGCACCTGCATACTTTTTATATGGGTGTATAGAAAATTTTATAATAATACAAGATTCATTTTCCATTATTTAATACAATTTTAGCTTATATTCACCTATATACCCAGTATATCAACTTCTAACAAAGACAATGGGTCTCTGAGAACTACAATATTTACCCGAGGGGTACAATCTGAACAAGCATCGTAGAGGTCTACCAGATACAGCTATATGCCAAATTTGGTAGCCCTATGCTTTATGGTTAGGAACAAGATTTTTTTAAAAAAAGTTTTCACTATATAAGCCGACGTAAAACTTGTGACCCCTGTAGTGGACTCAATTTTGACCCCAAGCCTATAATTTGAAGAAAATTGGTAGAAGTCTGTTAGGTGAGTACATGCTAAATTTGGTAGCCCTATGCACTGCGGTTTCGTACGAGAGGAAATGTTTTTAAGGATTTGCGATATTTTTTCAATTTTGTTGCAATGGCAATCAGAGCCTTTACTGGCATCAAATTCTTCGAAGGAATTCTAAAGAGGGCCATGGCAGGATCATTTCTGTTAAGTTTCATCAAAATTGGACAGGAAGTTTCAGAGAAGAAGATGTTTGAAATAGGAGTTAACACACGGAAGACAGACACAGGACCATGGCACTATAATTATTGCAGGGGTGTTATTGGATACCATCACTCATTGTGGCCAGATTTAGGACAGTGTGTGTACTTATATGATACTTAGCAAGACTGTCATATAATACTAACATGAATCATTGGTACTAAAATTATGTATTTAAAATTGTAGACAATTATATACATAACAACAAGAGGGCCATTGGCCCTAAAGCGCTCACCTGAGTAGAGTCATCTACAGCTGATAAAGCTGAAGAGATCCTGGTTTTGATGATGTAAAACACATGAGTGTAAGTGACCTACTTTTTCAACCAGTGTGACGAAATTCTAAACTTTTCCAAGATATCATTAAAACAAACATTCTGACCAAGTTTCATGAGCGTCAGATTGAAAATATGGCCTCTACGGTGAACACAAGGTTTTTCTAAGATTCGGTCCAGTGACCTACTTTTTGACAAGATGTGACCCACTTTGAAACTTGAACAAGATATCATCATGCAAAGTTTCTGACCAAGTTTCATGAGAATCAAGCTGAAAATGTAGCCTCTAGAGTGCACAGAATGTTTGTTTATTATTGGACCATGTGATAAGACAGACAATTTGACCTAGTTTCATGAGTATCCGACCACAAATGTGGGCCCTAGAGTGCACACAAGGTTTTTCTGACATGACTCAATGTCAAAATTGTCCCAGATATTATGAAGACAAACATTCCGACCAAGATTCAAGAGTATGAGGCTGGAAAATATGGCCTCTAGAGTGCACACAAGGTTTTTCTAAGATTTAGCCCAGTGACCTACTTTTTGACGTGACATGGCCCAATCTCGAAGTTGTCCCAGATATTATCAAGACAAACATTCTGACCAAGATTCAAGAGTACCAGGCTGAAAATATGGCCTCTAGAGTGCACACAAGGTTTTTCTAAGATTTAGCCCAGTGACCTACTTTTTGACGTGACAGGGCCCAATTTCAAAGTCGTCCCAGATATTATCAAGACAAACATTCTGACCAAAATTCAAGAGTATCAGGCAGAACATATGGCCTCTAGAGTGCACACAAGGTTTTCTTAGATTAAGCCCCGTGACCAACTTTCTGACCCAACATGACCAAATTTCGATGTTGTCCAAGATATTATCCAGACAAACGTTCTGACCAAGATTCAAGAGTATGAAGCTGAAAATATGGCCTCTATAGTGCACACAAAGTTTTTCTAATATTAAGCCCAGTCACCTACTTTTTGACCTGACATGACCCAATTTCAAGCAGTCCAAGATATTATCAAGACAAACATTCTGACCAAGATTCAAGAGTGTCAGGCTGAAAATTTGGCCTGTAGAGTGCACACAAGTTTTTTTTTTTTTTCCTTAGATTTTGCCCAATGACCTACTTTTTGACCCGACATGACCCAATTTCGAACTCGTCAGAGATATTATCAAGACAAACATTTTGATTAAGTTTCAAGCGTATCAGGCTGAAAATATGGCCTGGACACAAAAATTTTCTTAGATTTAGCCCAGTGACCTAATTTTTGACCCGACATGACCCAATTTCGAACTCGTCCGAGATATTATCAAGACAAACATTCTGACCTAGTTTCATGAGTATACGATTGAAAATGTAGCCTCTAGAGTGCACACAAGGTAATTGTTGACGCTTGGACGACGCACGACGTACGCCGGACACAGCACGATCACAAAAGCTCACCTTGAGCACTTCGTGCTCGGGTGAACTAAAACGACGGATAATCTTAGGTCTCGGGAGAATAGACGAATACTTCGCTTATGAATGCTCACACTATCTACAGGGTGCATTAAAATTGTGTTTCGATTAAAATTGAGGATTTCATACTTTACCCAACACTAGAATCAATATTGACCCCCTATATTCATCCATAATTTTCAAGGGGATGTCATATTGTGAGAATGAATTAAATAGGATACAAGTTGTGTTTTGATATACTGTGTTTTTGTTTATATCTGATAAAATTATTTCGATACACCTTTTACTCTTTTTAACCTATTGGTTCCGATTCTTCTAAACACTAGTGTCAGATGAACCAATTGAATGTTCCCCAAGCCTTTTTACTTAAGTTTCTTACTTTTTCGTCATGCATGTGATCCTAAAACCCTTACTATTGCCTTTACATTGCAACTTGTATGTGAAACTGCACCCTGCACTTGAGATTGGTAAGTGAAACCTCTGCTTGAAATGTGTCTAATCAAGGGAGACACATGTGTGACATGTTTTCCCCCCCAAGGGCTTCAAGAGATGTACACGCATAAACATGACAGATATTAAGACAGATAGACAGACTACCCTTACAAATATCACACTGGAACAAAGGCTCTTGAGAACTTGTGTATGCAATACTGGATCTGATATTTAATACATGTACTAGTACAAGTTTACTTTAGCTATACATTTAGATACAAGTAAAGTTAATAACTTAATATATATCAAACATATATTGCAGCATGTCATGAGAATAACGAACGTTCATCAAGACTATTTATATAGAAAACTAGTCCCAGTATTTCAGTTCAGCTTTATGTCAAATATATATGTAAACATTTCATAAGTAAAGTTAAGACGTCTCAGAGGCTTTATAGTGTATACATTTCGGGTTTGTTGTTTGATGAAAGGTCGTTTTGTCTATCTAAAATATAAATGTCTACACCAACATCTAACGGGAACAATACTTCTTTTTTCTAACTGAAACTGCTCAACATCAGCATAGGATGACAAAGAATACACATATTTTTTTTTTTCAGAAACCAGATAGAATAAGTATGGTGAAACAAAAATCTTTTTAAAAAAGGATCTTATGGGAAAAAACCAAATTTTGGCAAAAAAGCCTTACAAAAAAAACTTTCAAAACGTCATCGCTCAGAAAGGTTGACCTTGCTGAATAGATGATTTCCTGGCACAGGTTTGTATCCAGAAAGTATAAAGCATATAGTGAGAGAAAATAAGGATTTATTACTGAGAGTATAGGTTACGGAAAGAACATTGGTAAGCAGGAAGATAATACAAACTGTGAACTAAATTTTGTTTTGGTCCAGGAAACATGCTTCATGTAACATATACATTATAAATAAGGCAAATACCACAACCTCAGTACTAGTTTGTGCAGTCTAAACTTGATCTTTACTATCTGTAATGCAACCTATCTTGCCTTCTGTGATAAAAGGTTAGAAATAAATCCACTGATGCACCTGAAAATCTGACAGAAAAAAATCTGTACGTGTAGTTTGTCTTTTGTAAGACAAATGGCTGCCCCTGAATAGACCGACAAACTTTTCTAGCTTGCCTTGATCCGTCATTGGTGACAGCATCAGCAACCTATTTGTGGACAGTTACCAAGCAGCAATTAACCTGGACTTTAGCCAGCACTAGTGCTAGCTTGTATAAGATATATTGCCTACAATTGTTTTAACTATGACCTGCAATTGTGCCAATCTTACTCGCTCTACAAATTTATGGAGAAAGTGAATCCTGGGGAGATGAGCTTTTTGTAATTATCTATCTTTCAACACATACAGATAAATTCTGTCGGAGTGCATTTCTTACATTTTTCTGCTCCTGATTAGATCAACAGCCTTTCTGATTTGCCTAAAAAAAAAACAATCTCCATTTCTGTGTTCAGTATCCTAAACTTGATTAATCATTACAAGCATATGACTTCCATCTTTCCTGGATCCTACTGATAGTCAACATAGATGTCTATGTAAAATTACACTTTCTGTATACAAACAGTGAATGAAATCATCCATCGATATAAAAAACCTTTCTGGGCAATTAAAGGGCCTTCGAAGACTTTAAAAAAATAACTCTCGGTCTGATATTAAATAAAGTTTAGCTTTTTTCAACTCTATATTTCAAAATCTCATAAGGATTATTATATATAATTCTGGTTCTGTTATAAAAAATAGTTTAAAAGCATTACTTCAACTGTAAATGTCAACAACTTATTTTATATACGTTTTGTTCGTTTGTATTGGAGTTTAACGCCATTTTAATAGCCCTGGTAATATTATGGCGGTCAGTGACGCACTAATTTGCTTCCTGGCTTTTTCACACCAGTACTGGCACAACTTTCTTTCCAAAGCCACTTACTAGTTTTTCTCGCATGCATCAGAGGTGAAAGGCAAAAAATAACCGGAAAGAAAGTTTGCCTCAACCGGATATCAAACTCGCAACCACTAGGTTACGAGGCAGATACTGTAAAATATGTAATTACGATTGTGTTAGTTCACATCATTTTAGCTTACATTCAACAATACAAAGTCAACATCTCACAAGGACAAGGGTCTCTGAGAACTTTTGAAATGATGCATGATTCTGCTTCGATGATTAAGTAAATGCTTAGCTTATATTTAACTATTATGTATCAACATCTCACAAGGACAATGACCTCTGCAAACATTTATATATAATATTATGTAATTCAGTTTGTTATGTAACTTTAGCTTATAATGCTTGTAATGTTCAAATAATACAAGATTCTGCTTCTGTTATTTTGAGTAAGTTTAGCTTTTATTCAACTTCATATTACATTATTGTCTCACAAAGACAAGGGACTAATACGCCAAATATTGACCAAATCTGGACAGATGGACAGATTGATTGGTTTATTGAATGGTGTTTTATGCCGCTTTCTACATGATTTCAGTCATTTCAGGGCGATAGCTCACATATTAATGTATTACCCCTGGGTTTCACAAGTACTAGGCTAGACTCTGAAGTGTCTTGCCAGAGGACACTCACACACAAAATTTAATTGATCCAGTAAGGCTCGAACCCGGGTCCTCCAGGTTGCAGGTCCTACACTGTACCACTGAGTCACGCAGGACCCTGGACAGACGGACAGAAGAATGGTCAGACAGAGAGACAGTTTGGTTTGTATGGTTTGTGTTGGAGTTTAACGCCATTTTAACAGTTCAGGTCATATTATGGCGGTCAGTGACGCACCCATGTGTTTTCCTGGCCTTCTCACACCAGTACTGACACAACTTTCTTTCCAAAGCCACTGACGACTATTCTCACATGCATCAGGTGAGAGGTGAAAAATTGCATGTAAGAAAAATTGCTTCAACCGGGTATCGAACTCGCAACCTCCAGGTCACGAGTCCGACACGGTAACCACTGAGCTACCAGGGCGGGCGATAGAAAGACAAAAAGACAACTTCAATGCAAGCACTGTCTCCCCCAAATGAACTGGATGAGGAGGGAAACGATATAACTATGGATCTCGAGTTATTTCACATTAGATAAGCTTACATTCAACAATACATGTCAACATCTCAAATGGATAAGGGTCTCTGAGAACTTTCATAATATGCCAAATATAGACAGATGGACAGAAGAATAGAAAGAGGTGGACAGACAGAATGACATATAAACAACTTTAATTCAAATACTGTCTCCCCAACGAACTGGATTAGGAAGGCAGGGGGAGGAAGACATAACTATGAATCTAAACAACATGACATGAGACTGGGGCTGCTGAGAAGTTTTATTAAAATACCGGTTATGAATAGCTTATATTCAAACAGATATTTCAACATCTCATGAGCTTTGGGGAAATTTTATTACTAGAACTGTCGCAAAGTGGACAAATACCCCACACCGCCACTTTTTACCCATGTGACCAAAAAACAATAAGGCTTCTCCTTCGGTCATGAGCAACACTGGTATAAAGTTTCAGGGTCCTACAACAAACAGTTATTGAGTTAGAGCAAGGAAATGATTTTCAAAGTTCATCTGTGACCTTGACTTTTGACCAATGTGACCCAGAAACACTTGGGCACCTCCTTAGGTCATGAGCAACACTTGTATAAACTTACAGGGTCCCAGATCCAACAGCTTTTGAGTTAAAGCACGGTAACGAAGAAAAAGACAGACGGATTTACAGACGGTCGGACATGGTGAAATTAGTATACCCCCTCTACTTTGTAGGTGGGGGTATAATAATACTTGATTCTGCATCTGTTATTTAATACAAGGTTAGCTTATATTCACATATATGTGTCAACATCTCCAAAAGAGAAGGGCTACTACTGCAAACTTTTATATGTACATGTAATTCCGTTGCTGTTATTTAATATAAGTTTAGCTTTTATTAAACTATGTCAACATTTCACAAGGACAAGGGTGTCTGCAAACCTTTATGTTTGTTATTCTGTTTCTGTAATTTATGTTCAGTATGGGTTCAGCTTATATACAACTATATATGTTAATATCTTACAAGGACATGGGTGTCTAGAAACTTTTAACACAAGATTCATTTTTTATTATTTAATATAATTTTAGCTTATATTCAACTATTTACCACTATTTCAACAACTCACAAAGACAAGAGACTCCGAGAACAATAGTTTTATTATGTTATAGAAGATACTTTTAGCTAATATTCAACTTTAAATGTGTCAACAAACAACAAAAACAAGAACCACTGAGAATTTGGTAGTAATACAAGATTATGCTTCTGTTATTTAAGTTAAGTTTAAGTTATAAGCAAACTACAATTATGTCAACATCCCACAAGGATATGGGCCCCTTGGAACATTAATAATACTATAGGATTATGCTTGTTATTTAATATAAGTTTAGCTTATATTCAGCAATATATATGTCAACATCACAGAAGGACAAGGGCCTCAGAACTTTTATCACAATACAAGATTATGATTGTTACTTGATGTAAGTTTTAACTTATATTCAGCTATATATGTCAACATCTCATATGCAAAATACCCCCGAGAACTTTTTATATAATATATACTGTTTTTACCTCAGCATCTCACAGGGATAAGGGCCTTTGATAACTAGAATAAGCAATTTCGTTGAAATGATATCCCCGCCAAAAATAGCCCCATCTTTCCATTACACGGCAATTAATAAACACATAAGGAACACATGTTTAAAGTATTATCAAATCTCGTCAAGGATTTTAGAAGATATCTGTCCGAACGGACAAATGAACGGACGGACGGACGGACACTGCAAAAACTATATACCTTCTCCTTTGGCGAGGCATAATATGGACAAAACATCTGGATAGATGGGCAGAAAAATGGACAGGGGTGGACTGACAGAAAGACAAACAATTTTAATACAAAAACTGTCTTCTCCAAAATGAATTGGGGAGAGAGGAGAGAGACAACTATAGATGTCAACAATCTCATGAGACCGGGGGCCACTGAAAGTTTAACATGCAATATTGGTTCTAAGTATTCAGGTATATATATATTTCAAAATCTCACAGCTTGGGGTGGTTCAGCTTGTATTCAATAGTATCTATGTAAACATCTCACATGGACAGGTCCTCTGAGAACTTTCATAATATGAACACAAAAACTTGACAGTAAAAGAAGAATGGACACAGGTGGACATGCAGAAAGACAGACAATCAACTTTAATGTCACTCCCAAATCAATTTGAGGTTTTGTTTGTATTGGAGTTTAACGCCATTTCTAACAGTTGAGGTCACAAGTCAGACACGCCAACCGCGGAGCTAACCAGGCAGGCCTATTTGGAGGAGGGGGAAGACATAACTATGGATGTCAACAACATCTCATAGGAACGTGGCGGTCTTGAGAAATGTTATATGCAACACTGGTTCTGTATATTTTATATTCAGATATATATATATTTAAACATCTCATGAGCTTTGGAGGACTTTTATAACAACACATGATTCTGCTTCTGTTGTTCAATTTAAGTTTGGCTTATATTCAATGATATATGTGTCAGCTATGTAATCTTTCATGCATAATTCTGTTTCTGATACATAATACATAATATAAGGTAAGCTTATATTCAATGACATATGCTTCAAAATATTACAAGAATAAGGCACCTGCAAACGTTTATATCTCATTTTGTTTATATTATGTAGGTTTATCTTATATTCACTTTTGTTACCATGGCAATCAGATCTTTTGCTGGAATCAAATTCTTCGAAGGAATTCTAAAGAAGGCCATGGCAGGATCATTTCTGTTAACTTTTATCAAAACTCGATGGGAAGTTTCAGAGAAAATAAGGTAACACACGGAAGACAGACACAGGGCCATGGGCAGTGGAGCTTAAAACTGCAGTACATCAGACATGCATTTTCAAGAATATGTAAAGCCTATGGGTTTTTTTAGTTGACGTCCTAGACTTGGTCCGTGCAACAAATAAAATGTTGCTCAAATGAAGGGTTATGTCTCGGAAATTATTGAAAACATCGTCGAAAAAGGAGAAAATGTTGGTTATCAGCATTTTCTCCTTTTTCCACAATGCTTTCAAAGACCTTCTTCCTTAAGGCCTTTGAAACTCAAGAGATTCTAAGCTTCAAAATAAACTCTATTTTTTTTTTTTTTTTTTTTTTTTTTTTATTTTATTTTTACATAACTCCACATCAAAAGAAAAAGTAAAATCACAGATTAGCTCAGGCAATTCGTGTAATTTAGTTACAGATGCAGGGAAGATAAAAACTAGAAAGGTAAATTTTGATAAACTTGGACTTTCCAAAAAAAAAACAAGAAGGTTATAGTATTTTATCACTTGAGTTCCAAACGAGGCCTGTAATATTTCTCTCATAAGCTTCATGAAACTTCAGAAGAAAGGATCACATTTTATGTCGCTTTCAACAATATTTCAGTCATATCACGGCTACAACTCATATATTCATGTATTACAACAAAAACAACAGAATTAATAACAACAACGCAGCATATTTAAAAATAACATCAACAACAGCAATACTGGAAAACAAAATCAACACCACCCAAGAACAACAATGACAACAATGAAACAACAAGAGAATCAACAACAACAACAAAAACATAACCAACGACAAAAACAAAATCAATTAACAGAAACAATATATTTGAAAAATAATAACAACAATGGCACCACTACAGGAACAAAAACAACATAATAAAACACTATCACTACATCAACAACAAAAGAATAAAAAAAAAGCAACTCGACCACAACAACACAAGAAACATATTTAAAAATAACATCAACAACAGCAATACTCGACAACAAAATCAACAACACCAAAGAACAACAATGACAATAATAAAACAACAAGCGAATCAATAACAAAAAAAAAAAAAAACAGAATCAACGACAAAAACAAAATCAATTCACAGAATCAATAGCATAAAAATAAAAACAACAAAAGCACCACTACAGGAACAAAAACAACAAAAAAAAAAAACACTATCACTACATCAAGAACAAAATAAAAAAAAACAGTGCAATACACAACAACACAAGCAACCTATTTAAAAATAACACCAACAACAGCAATATTCTAACAACAAAATCAACCACCCCAGAACAACAATGACAACAATGAAACAACAAGAAAATCAACAACAACAACAGAATCAATAACAAAAACAACATCAATTAACAAAAACAACAAAGCAACGCCACTACAGCAACACAAGCAACATATTTAAAAATAACATCAACAAGAGCAATACTGAACAAAAACAAACTCAACACCACCCCAGAACAACAATGACAACAATGAAACAACAAGAGAATCAACAACAACAGAATCAACGAAAAAAATAAAATCAATTAACAGAATCAATAAAATGAAAAATAACAGCAATGGCACCATGACAAGCACCATCAGAATCAATAACAAACACAAAATCAATTAACAGAACGAATATATGGCACCACTACAAGAACAAAAACAACATGATAAAACATTATCACTACATTAACAACAAAATAATAAAAATAACACAGCAACACGCAACAACACAAACAACATGTTTAAAAATAAAATCAACAACAGCAATATTCTACAAGAACAAAATCAACACCACCCCAGAACAACAATGACAATAATGAAACAACAAGAGAATCAACAACAACAAAAACAACAGAATCAACGACAAAAACAAAATCAATTAACAGAATCAATAACATGAAAAATAATAACAAAAGCACCACTACAGGAACAAAAACATAATAAAACACTATCACTACATCAACAAAAAAAGAATAAAAATAACAGAGCAAAACTACCACAACAACACAAACAACATGTTTAAAAATAAAATCAACAACAACAATACTCGACAACAACAAAATCAACCCCACCCCAGAACAAAAATGACAACAATGAAACGACAACAGAATCAACAACAACAGAATCAATAACAAAAAAAAAATAACAGAATCAATAACATGACAAATAATAACAACAAAAGCACCACTACAGGAACAAAAACAACATAATAAAACACTATCACTACATTAACTACAAAAAAATAAAAACAACAAAGCAACACCACCATAAAAAGACAAGCAACATATTAAAAAATAACATCAACAACAGCAATATTCTACAACAACAAAATCAACACCACCCCAGAACAACAATGACAACAATAAAGCAACAAGGGAATCAACAACAACAACAAAAGAATCAATAACAAAAACAAAATCAATTAACAGAATCAATATATTTGAAAAAAGTAAAAACAATGGCACCACTACAGGAACAAATACAACATAATAAAACACTATCACTACATCAACAAGAAAAGAATAAAAACAACAGAGCAACATACAACAACACAAGCAACTTATTAAAATATAACATCAATAACAGCAATACTGAAGAAGAGCAAAATCAACACCAACCCAGAACGACAATGACAACAATGAAACAACAAGATGATCAACAACAACAGAATCAACGACATTAACGGAATCAATAACATGAAAAATAGTAACAACAAAAGCACCAGTACAGGAACAAAAACAACATAATAAAACACTATCACTACATCAACAACAAAAAAATAAAAACAACAAAGCAACACCACTACAACACCACACTTAACATACTTAAAAATAACATCAACAACAGCAATACTCAACAACAACAAAATCATCACCACCCCAGAACAACAATGACAACAATGAAACAACAAGAGAATCAACAACAACAACAGAATCAATGACAAGCACAAAATATCTTAATAGAATCAATATATTTGAAAAATAATAACAACAATAGCACCACTACAGGAACAAAAACAACATAATAAAACACTATCACTACATCAACAACAAAAGAATAAAAACAACAAAGCAACACCACCATAACAAGACAAGCAACATATTAAAAGATAACATCAACAACAGCAATATTCTACAACAACAAAATCAACACCACCCCAGAACAACAATGACAACAATAAAACAACAAGGGAATCAACAACAACAACAGAATCAATACCAAAAACAAAATCTATTAACAGAATCATTATATATTTGAAAAAAAAAAAAAAAAAACAATGGCACCACTACAGGAACATATACAACATAATAAAACACTTATCAATACATCAACAAAAGAGCAACACACAACAACACAAGCAACGTATTAAAATAAAACATCAACAACAGCAATACTGAACAACAGGAAAATCAACACCACGCCAGAACAACAATGACAACAGTAAAACAACAGGGGAATCAACAACAACAACAGAATGAATAACAAAAACAAAATGAATTAACAGAATCAATATATTTGAAAAATAATAACAATAGCACCACTACAGGAACAAAAACAACATAATAAAACACTATCACTACATCAACAACAAAAGAATAAAGATAGCAGAGCAAAACCACCACAACAACACAAGCAACATATTTAGAAATAACATCAACAACAGCAATACTCGACAACAACAAAATCAACACCACCCCAGAACAACAATGACAACAATAAAACAAAAAGGCAATCAACAAAAACAACAACAGAATCAATAACAAAAACAATCAATTTACGGAATCAATATATTTGAAAAGAAAAAACAATGGCACAACTATAGGAACATAAACAACATAATAAAACACTGTCACTACATCAACAAGAAAAGAATAAAAATAACAGAGCAAAACAAATAACACAAGCAATATTCTACAACAACAAAATCAACACCACCCCAGAACAACAATGACAACAATGAAACAACAAGAGAATCAACAGCAACAGAATCAATAAAAAAAACCAAAATCAATTAACAGAATCAATAACATGAAAATGAATAACAAAAGCACCACTACGGGAACAAAAATATAATAAAACACTATCACGACATCAACAAGAAAAGAATAAAAACAACAGAGCAACACACAACAACACAAGGTACATATCAAAATATACCATCACCAACAGCAATATTCTACAACAACAAAATCAACACCACCCCAGAACAACAATGACAACAATGAAACAACAAGAGAACCAATAACAACAGAATCAAGAAAAAAACCAAAATCAATTAATAGAATCAATAACATGACAAATAATAACCACAAAAACACCACTACAGGAACAAAAACAACATAATAAAACACTATCACTACATCAACAACAACAGAATAAAAACAATAAAGCAACTCGACCAAAACAACACAAGAAACATATTTAAAAATAACATCAACAACAGCAATACTCGACAACAAAATCAACAACACCAAAGAACAACAATGACAATAATAAAACAACAAGCGAATCAATAACAAAAAAAAAAAAAAAACCAGAATCAACGACAAAAACAAAATCAATTCACAGAATCAATAGCATAAAAAATAAAAACAACGAAAGCACCACTACAGGAACAAAAACAACATAACAAAACACTATCACTACATCAACAACAAAATAAAAAAAACAGTGCAATACACAACAACACAAGCAACCTATTTAAGAATAACATCAACAACAGCAATATTCTAACAACAAAATCAACACCACCCCAGAACAACAATGACAACAATAAAACAACAAGGGAATCAACAACAACAACAGAATCAATACCAAAAACAAAATCTATTAACAGAATCATTATATATTTGAAAAAAAAAAAAAAAACAATGGCACCACTACAGGAACATATACAACATAATAAAACACTTATCAATACATCAACAAAAGAGCAACACACAACAACACAAGCAACGTATTAAAATAAAACATCAACAACAGCAATACTGAACAACAGGAAAATCAACACCACGCCAGAACAACAATGACAACAGTAAAACAACAGGGGAATCAACAACAACAACAGAATGAATAACAAAAACAAAATGAATTAACAGAATCAATATATTTGAAAAATAATAACAATAGCACCACTACAGGAACAAAAACAACATAATAAAACACTATCACTACATCAACAACAAAAGAATAAAGATAGCAGAGCAAAACCACCACAACAACACAAGCAACATATTTAGAAATAACATCAACAACAGCGATACTCGACAACAACAAAATCAACACCACCCCAGAACAACAATGACAACAATAAAACAAAAAGGCAATCAACAAAAACAACAACAGAATCAATAACAAAAACAATCAATTTACGGAATCAATATATTTGAAAAGAAAAAACAATGGCACAACTATAGGAACATAAACAACATAATAAAACACTGTCACTACATCAACAAGAAAAGAATAAAAATAACAGAGCAAAACAAATAACACAAGCAATATTCTACAACAACAAAATCAACACCACCCCAGAACAACAATGACAACAATGAAACAACAAGAGAATCAACAGCAACAGAATCAATAAAAAAAACCAAAATCAATTAACAGAATCAATAACATGAAAATGAATAACAAAAGCACCACTACGGGAACAAAAATATAATAAAACACTATCACGACATCAACAAGAAAAGAATAAAAACAACAGAGCAACACACAACAACACAAGGTACATATCAAAATATACCATCACCAACAGCAATATTCTACAACAACAAAATCAACACCACCCCAGAACAACAATGACAACAATGAAACAACAAGAGAACCAATAACAACAGAATCAAGAAAAAAACCAAAATCAATTAATAGAATCAATAACATGACAAATAATAACCACAAAAACACCACTACAGGAACAAAAACAACATAATAAAACACTATCACTACATCAACAACAACAGAATAAAAACAATAAAGCAACTCGACCAAAACAACACAAGAAACATATTTAAAAATAACATCAACAACAGCAATACTCGACAACAAAATCAACAACACCAAAGAACAACAATGACAATAATAAAACAACAAGCGAATCAATAACAAAAAAAAAAAAAAAACCAGAATCAACGACAAAAACAAAATCAATTCACAGAATCAATAGCATAAAAAATAAAAACAACGAAAGCACCACTACAGGAACAAAAACAACATAACAAAACACTATCACTACATCAACAACAAAATAAAAAAAACAGTGCAATACACAACAACACAAGCAACCTATTTAAGAATAACATCAACAACAGCAATATTCTAACAACAAAATCAACACCACCCCAGAACAACAATGGCAACAATGAAACAACAAGAGAATCAACAACAACAACAGAATCAATAACAAAAACAACATCAATTAACAAAAACAACAAAGCAACGCCACTACAGCAACACAAGCAACATATTTAAAAATAACATCAACAAGAGCAATACTGAACAAAAACAAACTCAACACCACCCAAGAACAACAATGACAACAATGAAACAACAAGAGAATCAACAACAACAGAATCAACGAAAAAAATAAAATCAATTAACAGAATCAATAAAATGAAAAATAACAGCAATTGCACCACGACAAGCACCAACAGAATCAATAAACACAAAATCAATTAACAGAACGAATATATGGCACCACTACAAGAACAAAAACAACATGATAAAACATTAACACTACATCAACAACAAAAGAATAAAAATAACACAGCAACACACAACAACACAAACAACATGTTTAAAAATAAAATCAACAACAGCAATATTCTACAAGAACAAAATCAACACCACCCCAGAACAACAATGACAATAATGAAACAACAAGAGAATCAACAACAACAAAAACAACAGAATCAACGACAAAAACAAAATCAATTAACAGAATCAATAACATGAAAAATAATAACAAAAGCACCACTACAGGAACAAAAACATAATAAAACACTATCACTACATCAACAAAAAAAGAATAAAAATAACAGAGCAAAACTACCACAACAACACAAACAACATGTTTAAAAATAAAATCAACAACAGCAATACTCGACAACAACAAAATCAACACCACCCCAGAACAAAAATGACAACAATGAAACGACAACAGAATCAACAACAACAGAATCAATAACAAAAAAATAAAATAACAGAATCAATAACATGTCAAATAATAACAACAAAAGCACCACTACAGGAACAAAAACAACATAATAAAACACTATCACTACATTAACTACAAAAGAATAAAAACAACAAAGCAACACCACCATAAAAAGACAAGCAACATATTGAAAAATAACATCAACAACAGCAATATTCTACAACAACAAAATCAACACCACCCCAGAACAACAATGACAACAATAAAGCAACAAGGGAATCAACAACAACAACAGAATCAATAACAAAAACAAAATCAATTAACAGAATCAATATATTTGAAAAAAGTAAAAACAATGGCACCACTACAGGAACAAAAACAACATAATAAAACACTATCACTACATCAACAAGAAAAGAATAAAAACAACAGAGCAACATACAACAACACAAGCAACATATTAAAATATAACATCAACAACAGCAATACTGAAGAAGAGCAAAATCAACACCAACCCAGAACAACAATGACAACAATGAAACAACAAGATGATCAAAACAACAGAATCAACGACATTAACGGAATCAATAACATGAAAAATAGTAACAAGAAAAGCACCAGTACAGGAACAAAAAAAACATAATAAAACAACAGCATCAACAACTATAAAACAGAATCAACAACAAAAACAAAATGAATTAACAGAGTCAATAAAATGAAAAGTAATAACAAAAGCACCACTACATGAACAAAAACAACATAATAAAACACTTATCACTACATCAACAACAAAAGAATAAAAATAAAACAGCAACACACAACAACACAAACAACATGTTTAAAAATAACATCAACAACAGCAGTATTCTACAAGAACAAAATCAACACCACCTCAGAACAACAATGACAACAATGAAACAACAAGGGAATCAACAACAACAGAATCAATAACAAACACAAAATCAATTAACAGAATGAATATATTTGAAAAATATTAACAACAATGGCACCACTACAAGAACAAAAACATGATAAAACATTATCACTACATCTACAACAAAAGAATAAAGATTACAGAGCAAAACCACCACAACAACACAAGCAACATATTCAAAAAATCAATTAACAGAATCAATAACATCACAAATAATAACAACAAAAGCACCACTACAGGAACAAAAACAACATAAAAAAGCACTGTCACTACATCAACAACAAAAGAATAAACAACAAAGCAACACCACCATAAAAATATACAAGATATTAAAAAATAACATCAACAACAGCAATATTCTACAACAACAAAATCAGCACCACCCCATAACAACAATGACAACAATGAAACAAGAGAATCAACAACGACAGAATCAATAAAAAAAAATCAATTAACAGAATCAATAACATGACAAATAATAACAACAAAAGCACCACTACAGGAACAAAAACAACATAATAAAACACTATCACTACATCAACAAAAAAAGAATAAAAACACCAAAGCAACACCACCATAAAAAGACAAGCAACATATTAAAAAATAACATCAACAACAGCAATATTCGACAACAACAAAATCAACACCACCCCAGAACAACAATGACAACAATGAAACAACAAGGCAATCAACAACAACAACAGAATCAATAACAAACACAAAATCAATTAAGAGAATAGATATATTTGAAAAATAATAAGAACAATGGCACCACTACAGGAATAAAAACAACATAATAAAACACTATCACTACATCAACAAGAAAAGAATAAAAACAATAAAGCAACACACAACAACACAAGCAACATGTTAAAATATAACATCAACAACATCAATATTCTACAACAACAAAATCAACACCACCCCAGAACTACAACGACAACAATGAAACACCAAGAGATTCAACAACAACAGAATCAAGAATTAAGAGAATAGATATATTTGAAAAATAATAAGAACAATGGCACCACTACAGGAACAAAAACAACATAATAAAACACTATCACTTCATCAACAACAAAAGAATAAAAAAAACAAAGCAACACCACCATAACAAGACAAACAACATATTAAAAAATAACATCAACACCACCCCAGAACAACAATGACAACAATGAAACAACAAGGGAATCAACAACAACAACAGAATCAATAACAAACACAAAATCAATTAAGAGAATAGATATATTTGAAAAATAAAAAGAACAATGGCACCACTACAGGAACAAAAACAACATAATAAAACACTATCACTACATCAACAAAAAAAGAATAAAAACAACAAAGCAACACAACCATAACAAGACAAGCAACATATTAAAAAATAACATCAAGAACATCAATATTCTACAACAACAAAATCAACACCACTCCAGAACTACAATGACAACAATGAAACAACAAGAGAATCAACAAGAACAGAAGCAATAAAAATCCAAAATCAATTAACAGAATCAATACCATGACAAATAATAACAACAAAAGCACCACTACAGGAACAAAAACAACATAATAAAACACTATCACTACATCAACAACAAAAGAATAAAAAAACAAAGCAACACCACCATAACAAGACAAACAACATATTAAAAAATAACATCAACACCACCCCATAACAACAATGACAACAATGAAACAACAAGGGAACCAACAACAACCACAGGATCAATAACAAACACAAAATCAATTAACAGAATTAATATATTTGAAAAATAATAACAACTATGGCACCACTAAAGGAACAAAAACAACATAATAAAACATTATCACTTCATCAACAACAAAATAATAAAGATAACAGAGCAAAACCACCACAACAACACCAGCAACATATTCAAAAATAACATCAACAACAGCAATACTCGACAACAAAAGCAACACCACCCCAGAACAACAATGACAACAATAAAACAACAAGAGAATCAACAACAACAACAACAACATCAGAGTCAATAACAAAAACAAAATCAATTAACAGAATCAATAACATGAAAAATAATAACAAAATCACCACTACAGGAACAAAAACAACATAATAAAACACTATCACTACATCAACAACAAAAGAATAAGAACAAAAAAGCAACTCGACCACAACAACACAAGCAACATATTTAAAAATAATACCAACAACAGCAATACTCGACAACAAAATCAACACCACCCCAGAACAACAATGACAATAATGAAACTACAAGAGAATCAACAACAACAAAAACAACAGAATCAACGACAACAACATAATCAATTAACAAAATCAATAACATGAAAAATAATAACAAAGGCATCACTACAGGAACAAAAACAACATAATAAAACACTATCACTACATCAACAACAAAAAAATAAAAATAACAGAGCAAAACCACCACAACAACACAAAGAACATGTTTACAAATAACATCAACAACAGAAATACTCGACAACAAAAAAATCAACGCTACCCTAGAACAACAATGACAACAATGAAACAACAAGAGAATCAACAAGAACAGAATCAATAAAAAACCAAAATCAATTAACAGAATCAAAAACAGGAACAAAAACAACAACATAAAACACTATCACTACATCAACAAAAAAAGAATAAAAACAACAAAGCAACACCACCATAAAAAGAAAAGCAACATATTCAAAAATAACATCAACAACAGCAATATTCTACAACAACAAAATCAACACCACCCCAGAACAACAATAACAACAATGAAACAACAAGGGAATCAACAACAACAGAATCAATAAAAAACCAAAATCATGTAACAGAATTAATAACATGACAAATAATAACAACAAAAGCACCACTACAGGAACAAAAACAACATAATAAAACACTATCACTACATCAACAACAAAAGAATAAAAACAACAAAGCAAGACCACCATCACAAGACAAACAACATATTTAAAAATAACATCAACACCACCCCAGAACAACAATGACAACAATCAAACAACAAGGGAATCAACAACAACAACAGCATCAATAACAAACACAAAATCAATTAAGAGAATAGATATATTTGAAAAATAATAAGAACAATGGCACCACTACAGGAACAAAAACAACATAATAAAACACTATCACTACATCAACAAGAAAAGAATAAAAACAACAAAGCAACACAACCATAACAAGACAAGAAACATATTAAAAATAACATCAACAATAGCAATTTTCTACAACAACGAAATCAACACCACCCCAAGAACAACAATGACAACAATGAAACAACAAGGGAATCAACAACAACAAAAGAATCAATAACAAACACAAAATCAATTAAGAGAATAGATATATTTGAAAAATAATAAGAACAATGGCACCACTACAGGAACAAAAACAACATAATAAAACACTATCACTACATCAACAACAAAAGAATAAAAAAAACAAAGTAACACCACCATAACAAGAAAAACAACATATTAAAAAATAACATTAACACCACCCCAGAACAACAATGACAACAATGAAACAACAAGGGAATCAACAACAACAACAGAATCAATAACAAACACAAAATCAATTAAGAGAATAGACATATTTGAAAAATAATAAGAACAATGGCACCACTACAGGAACAAAAACAACATAATAAAACACGATCACTACATCAACAAGAAAAGAATAAAAACAACAAAGCAACACACAACAACACAAGCAACATGTTAAAATATAACATCAACAACATCAATATTTTACAACAACAAAATCAACACCACCCCAAAACTACAATGACAACAATGAAACACCAAGAGAATCAACAACAACAGAATCAAGAATTAAGAGAATAGATATATTTGAAAAATAATAAGAACAATGGCACCACTACAGGAACAAAAACAACATAATAAAACACGATCACTACATCAACAAGAAAAGAATAAAAACAACAAAGCAACACACAACAACACAAGCAACATGTTAAAATATAACATCAACAACATCAATATTTTGCAACAACAAAATCAACACCACCCGAGAACTACAATGACAACAATGAAACACCAAGAGAATCAACAACAACAGAATCAAGAATTAAGAGAATAGATATATTTGAAAAATAATAAGAACAATGGCACCACTACAGGAACAAAAACAACATAATAAAACACTATCACTACATCAACAACAAAAGAATAAAAAAAAACAAAGCAAAACCACCATAACAAGACAAACAACATATTAAAAAATAACATCAACACCACCCCAGAACAACAATGACAACAATCAAACAACAAGGGAATCAACAACAACAATAAAATCAATAACAAACACAAAATCAATTAAGAGAATAGATATATTTGAAAAATAATAAGAACAATGGCACCACTACAGGAACAAAAACAACATAATAAAACACTATCACTACATCAACAAAAAAAGAATAAAAACAACAAAACAACACAACCATAACAAGACAAGCAACATATTAAAAAATAACATCAACAACATCAATATTCTACAACAACAAAATCAACACCACCCCAGAACTACAATGACAACAATGAAACAACAAGAGAATCAACAACAACAGAATCAACGAAAAAAATAAAATCAATTAACAGAATCAATAAAATGAAAAATAACAGCAATGGCACCACGACAAGCACCAACAGAATCAATAAACACAAAATCAATTAACAGAACGAATATATGGCACCACTACAAGAACAAAAACAACATGATAAAACATTATCACTACATCAACAAAAAAAGAATAAAAATAACACAGCAACACACAACAACACAAACAACATGTTTAAAAATAACATCAACAACAGCAATATTCTACAAGAACAAAATCAACACCACCCCAGAACAACAATGACAATAATGAAACAACAAGAGAATCAACAACAACAAAAACAACAGAATCAACGACAAAAACAAAATCAATTAACAGAATCAATAACATGAAAAATAATAACAAAAGCACCACTACAGGAACAAAAACATAATAAAACACTATCACTACATCAACAAAAAAAGAATAAAAATAACAGAGCAAAACTACCACAACAACACAAACAACATGTTTAAAAATAAAATCAACAACAGCAATACTCGACAACAACAAAATCAACACCACCCCAGAACAAAAATGACAACAATGAAACGACAACAGAATCAACAACAACAGAATCAATAACAAAAAAATAAAATAACAGAATCAATAACATGTCAAATAATAACAACAAAAGCACCACTACAGGAACAAAAACAACATAATAAAACACTATCACTACATTAACTACAAAAGAATAAAAACAACAAAGCAACACCACCATAAAAAGACAAGCAACATATTGAAAAATAACATCAACAACAGCAATATTCTACAACAACAAAATCAACACCACCCCAGAACAACAATGACAACAATAAAGCAACAAGGGAATCAACAACAACAACAAAATCAATAACAAAAACAAAATCAATTAACAGAATCAATATATTTGAAAAAAGTAAAAACAATGGCACCACTACAGGAACAAATACAACATAATAAAACACTATCACTACATCAACAAGAAAAGAATAAAAACAACAGAGCAACATACAACAACACAAGCAACATATTAAAATATAACATCAACAACAGCAATACTGAAGAAGAGCAAAATCAACACCAACCCAGAACAACAATGACAACAATGAAACAACAAGATGATCAAAACAACAGAATCAACGACATTAACGGAATCAATAACATGAAAAATAGTAACAAGAAAAGCACCAGTACAGGAACAAAAAAAACATAATAAAACAACAGCATCAACAACTATAAAACAGAATCAACAACAAAAACAAAATGAATTAACAGAGTCAATAAAATGAAAAGTAATAACAAAAGCACCACTACATGAACAAAAACAACATAATAAAACACTTATCACTACATCAACAACAAAAGAATAAAAATAAAACAGCAACACACAACAACACAAACAACATGTTTAAAAATAACATCAACAACAGCAGTATTCTACAAGAACAAAATCAACACCACCTCAGAACAACAATGACAACAATGAAACAACAAGGGAATCAACAACAACAGAATCAATAACAAACACAAAATCAATTAACAGAATGAATATATTTGAAAAATATTAACAACAATGGCACCACTACAAGAACAAAAACAACATGATAAAACATTATCACTACATCTACAACAAAAGAATAAAGATTACAGAGCAAAACCACCACAACAACACAAGCAACATATTCAAAAAATCAATTAACAGAATCAATAACATCACAAATAATAACAACAAAAGCACCACTACAGGAACAAAAACAACATAAAAAAGCACTGTCACTACATCAACAACAAAAGAATAAAAACAACAAAGCAACACCACCATAAAAATATACAAGATATTAAAAAATAACATCAACAACAGCAATATTCTACAACAACAAAATCAGCACCACCCCATAACAACAATGACAACAATGAAACAAGAGAATCAACAACGACAGAATCAATAAAAAAAATCAATTAACAGAATCAATAACATGACAAATAATAACAACAAAAGCACCACTACAGGAACAAAAACAACATAATAAAACACTATCACTACATCAACAAAAAAGGAATAAAAACACCAAAGCAACACCACCATAAAAAGACAAGCAACATATTAAAAAATAACATCAACAACAGCAATATTCGACAACAACAAAATCAACACCACCCCAGAACAACAATGACAACAATGAAACAACAAGGGAATCAACAACAACAACAGAATCAATAACAAACACAAAATCAATTAAGAGAATAGATATATTTGAAAAATAATAAGAACAATGGCACCACTACAGGAACAAAAACAACATAATAAAACACTATCACTACATCAACAACAAAAGAATAAAAAAAAACAAAGTAACAACACCATAACAAGACAAACAACATATTAAAAAATGACATTAACACCACCCCAGAACAACAATGACAACAATGAAACAACAAGGGAATCAACAACAACAACAGAATCAATAACAAACACAAAATCAATTCAGAGAATAGATATATTTGAAAAATAATAAGAACAATGGCACCACTACAGGAACAAAAACAACATAATAAAACACTATCACTACATCAACAACAAAAGAATAAAAAAAAACAAAGTAACACCACCATAACAAGACAAACAACATATTAAAAAATGACATTAACACCACCCCAGAACAACAATGACAACAATGAAACAACAAGGGAATCAACAACAACAACAGAATCAATAACAAACACAAAATCAATTCAGAGAATAGATATATTTGAAAAATAATAAGAACAATGGCACCACTACAGGAACAAAAACAACATAATAAAACACTATCACTACATCAACAACAAAAGAATAAAAAAAAACAAAGTAACACCACCATAACAAGACAAACAACATATTAAAAAATGACATTAACACCACCCCAGAACAACAATGACAACAATGAAACAACAAGGGAATCAACAACAACTACAGAATCGATAACAAACACAAAATCAATTAAGAGAATAGATATATTTGAAAAATAATAAGAACAATGGCACCACTACAGGAACAAAAACAACATAATAAAACACGATCACTACATCAACAAGAAAAGAATAAAAACAACAAAGCAACACACAACAACACAAGCAACATGTTAAAATATAACATCAACAACATCAATATTCTACAACAACAAAATCAACACCACCCCAGAACTACAATGACAACAATGAAACACCAAGAGAATCAACAACAACAGAATCAAGAATTAAGAGAATAGATATATTTGAAAAATAATAAGAACAATGGCACCACTACAGGAACAAAAACAACATAATAAAACACTATCACTACATCAACAACAAAAGAATAAAAAAAAAAAACAAAGAAACACCACCATAACAAGACAAACAACATATTAAAAAATAACATCAACACCACCCCAGAACAACAATGACAACAATCAAACAACAAGGGAATCAACAACAACAACAGAATCAATAACAAACACAAAATCAATTAAGAGAATAGATATATTTGAAAAATAATAAGAACAATGGCACCACTACAGGAACAAAAACAACATAATAAAACACTATCACTACATCAACAACAAAAGAATAAAAAAAACAAAGCAACACCACCATAACAAGACAAACAACATATTAAAAAATAACATCAACACCACCCCAGAACAACAATGACAACAATCAAACAACAAGGGAATCAACAACAACAACAGAATCAATAACAAACACAAAATCAATTAAGAGAATAGATATATTTGAAAAATAATAAGAACAATGGCACCACTACAGGAACAAAAACAACATAATAAAACACTATCACTACATCAACACAAAAAGAATAAAAACAACAAAACAACACAACCATAACAAGACAAGCAACATATTAAAAAATAACATCAACAACATCAATATTCTACAACAACAAAATCAACACCACTCCAGAACTACAATGACAACAATGAAACAACAAGAGAATCAACAAGAACAGAATCAATAAAAATCCAAAATCAATTAACAGAATCAATACCATGACAAATAATAACAACAAAAGCACCACTACAGGAACAAAAACAACATAATAAAACACTATCACTACATCAACAACAAAAGAATAAAAAAACAAATCAACACCACCATAACAAGACAAACAACATATTAAAAATAACATCAACACCACCCCAGAACAACAATGACAACAATGAAACAACAAGGGAACCAACAACAACCACAGGATCAATAACAAACACAAAATCAATTAACAGAATTAATATATTTGAAAAATAATAACAACTATGGCACCACTAAAGGAACAAAAACAACATAATAAAACATTATCACTACATCAACAACAAAATAATAAAGATAACAGAGCAAAACCACCACAACAACACCAGCAACATATTCAAAAATAACATCAACAACAGCAATACTCGACAACAAAAGCAACACCACCCCAGAACAACAATGACAACAATAAAACAACAAGACAATCAACAACAACAACAACAACAACATCAGAGTCAATAACAAAAACAAAATCAATTAACAGAATCAATAACATGAAAAATAATAACAAAATCACCACTACAGGAACAAAAACAACATAATAAAACACTATCACTACATCAACAACAAAAGAATAAGAACAAAAAAGCAACTCGACCACAACAACACAAGCAACATATTTAAAAATAATACCAACAACAGCAATACTCGACAACAAAATCAACACCACCCCAGAACAACAATGACAATAATGAAACTACAAGAGAATCAACAACAACAAAAACAACAGAATCAACGACAACAACATAATCAATTAACAAAATCAATAACATGAAAAATAATAACAAAGGCATCACTACAGGAACAAAAACAACATAATAAAACACTATCACTACATCAACAACAAAAAAAATAAAAATAACAGAGCAAAACCACCACAACAACACAAAGAACATGTTTACAAATAACATCAACAACAGAAATACTCGACAACAAAAAAATCAACACTACCCTAGAACAACAATGACAACAATGAAACAACAAGAGAATCAACAAGAACAGAATCAATAAAAAACCAAAATCAATTAACAGAATCAAAAACAGGAACAAAAACAACAACATAAAACACTATCACTACATCAACAAAAAAAGAATAAAAACAACAAAGCAACACCACCATAAAAAGAAAAGCAACATATTCAAAAATAACATCAACAACAGCAATATTCTACAACAACAAAATCAACACCACCCAGAACAACAATAACAACAATGAAACAACAAGGGAATCAACAACAACAGAATCAATAAAAAACCAAAATCATGTAACAGAATTAATAACATGACAAATAATAACAACAAAAGCACCACTACAGGAACAAAAACAACATAATAAAACACTATCATTACATCAACAACAAAAGAATAAAAACAACAAAGCAAGACCACCATCACAAGACAAACAACATATTAAAAAATAACATCAACACCACCCCAGAACAACAATGACAACAATCAAACAACAAGGGAATCAACAACAACAACAGCATCAATAACAAACACAAAATCAATTAAGAGAATAGATATATTTGAAAAATAATAAGAACAATGGCACCACTACAGGAACAAAAACAACATAATAAAACACTATCACTACATCAACAGGAAAAGAATAAAAACAACAAAACAACACAACCATAACAAGACAAGCAACATATTAAAAAATAACATCAACAACATCAATATTCTACAACAACAAAATCAACACCACCCCAGAACTACAATGACAACAATGAAACAACAAGAGAATCAACAACAACAGAATCAACGAAAAAAATAAAATCAATTAACAGAATCAATAAAATAAAAATAACAGCAATGGCACCACGACAAGCACCAACAGAATCAATAATCACAAAATCAATTAACAGAACGAATATATGGCACCACTACAAGAACAAAAACAACATGATAAAACATTATCACTACATCAACAAAAAAAGAATAAAAATAACACAGCAACACACAACAACACAAACAACATGTTTAAAAATAACATCAACAACAGCAATATTCTACAAGAACAAAATCAACACCACCCCAGAACAACAATGACAATAATGAAACAACAAGAGAATCAACAACAACAAAAACAACAGAATCAACGACAAAAACAAAATCAATTAACAGAATCAATAACATGAAAAATAATAACAAAAGCACCACTACATGAACAAAAACATAATAAAACACTATCACTACATCAACAAAAAAAGAATAAAAATAACAGAGCAAAACTACCACAACAACACAAACAACATGTTTAAAAACAAAATCAACAACAGCAATACTCGACAACAACAAAATCAACACCACCCCAGAACAAAAATGACAACAATGAAACGACAACAGAATCAACAACAACAGAATCAATAACAAAAAAATAAAATAACAGAATCAATAACATGTCAAATAATAACAACAAAAGCACCACTACAGGAACAAAAACAACATAATAAAACACTATCACATTAACTACAAAAGAATAAAAACAACAAAGCAACACCACCATAAAAAGACAAGCAACATATTGAAAAATAACATCAACAACAGCAATATTCTACAACAACAAAATCAACACCACCCCAGAACAACAATGACAACAATAAAGCAACAAAGGAATCAACAACAACAACAGAATCAATAACAAAAACAAAATCAATTAACAGAATCAATATATTTGAAAAAAGTAAAAACAATGGCACCACTACAGGAACAAATACAACATAATAAAACACTATCACTACATCAACAAGAAAAGAATAAAAACAACAGAGCAACATACAACAACACAAGCAACATATTAAAATATAACATCAACAACAGCAATACTGAAGAAGAGCAAAATCAACACCAACCCAGAACAACAATGACAACAATGAAACAACAAGATGATCAAAACAACAGAATCAACGACATTAACGGAATCAATAACATGAAAAATAGTAACAAGAAAAGCACCAGTACAGGAACAAAAAAAAACATAATAAAACAACAGCATCAACAACTATAAAACAGAATCAACAACAAAAACAAAATGAATTAACAGAGTCAATAAAATGAAAAGTAATAACAAAAGCACCACTACATGAACAAAAACAACATAATAAAACACTTATCACTACATCAACAACAAAAGAATAAAAATAAAACAGCAACACACAACAACACAAACAACATGTTTAAAAATAACATCAACAACAGCAGTATTCTACAAGAACAAAATCAACACCACCTCAGAACAACAATGACAACAATGAAACAACAAGGGAATCAACAACAACAGAATCAATAACAAACACAAAATCAATTAACAGAATGAATATATTTGAAAAATATTAACAACAATGGCACCCCTACAAGAACAAAAACAACATGATAAAACATTATCACTACATCTACAACAAAAGAATAAAGATTACAGAGCAAAACCACCACAACAACACAAGCAACATATTCAAAAAATCAATTAACAGAATCAATAACATCACAAATAATAACAACAAAAGCACCACTACAGGAACAAAAACAACATAAAAAAGCACTGTCACTACATCAACAACAAAAGAATAAAAACAACAAAGCAACACCACCATAAAAATATACAAGATATTAAAAAATAACATCAACAACAGCAATATTCTACAACAACAAAATCAGCACCACCCCATAACAACAATGACAACAATGAAACAAGAGAATCAACAACGACAGAATCAATAAAAAAAAAATCAATTAACAGAATCAATAACATGACAAATAATAACAACAAAAGCACCACTACAGGAACAAAAACAACATAATAAAACACTATCACTACATCAACAAAAAAAGAATAAAAACACCAAAGCAACACCACCATAAAAAGACAAGCAACATATTAAAAAATAACATCAACAACAGCAATATTCGACAACAACAAAATCAACACCACCCCAGAACAACAATGACAACAATGAAACAACAAGGGAATCAACAACAACAACAGAATCAATAACAAACACAAAATCAATTAAGAGAATAGATATATTTGAAAAATAATAAGAACAATGGCACCACTACAGGAACAAAAACAACATAATAAAACACTATCACTACATCAACAACAAAAGAATAAAAAAAAACAAAGTAACACCACCATAACAAGACAAACAACATATTAAAAAATGACATTAACACCACCCCAGAACAACAATGACAACAAAGAAACAACAAGGGAATCAACAACAACAACAGAATCGATAACAAACACAAAATCAATTAAGAGAATAGATATATTTGAAAAATAATAAGAACAATGGCACCACTACAGGAACAAAAACAACATAATAAAACACGATCACTACATCAACAAGAAAAGAATAAAAACAACAAAGCAACACACAACAACACAAGCAACATGTTAAAATATAACATCAACAACATCAATATTCTACAACAACAAAATCAACACGACCCCAGAACTACAATGACAACAATGAAACACCAAGAGATTCAACAACAACAGAATCAAGAATTAAGAGAATAGATATATCTGAAAAATAATAAGAACAATGGCACCACTACAGGAACAAAACAACATAATAAAACACTATCACTACATCAACAACAAAAGAATAAAAAAAACAAAGCAACACCACCATAACAAGACAAACAACATATTAAAAAATAACATTAACACCACCCAAGAACAACAATGACAACAATGAAACAACAAGGGAATCAACAACAACAACAGAATCAATAACAAACACAAAATCAATTAAAAGAATAGATATATTTGAAAAATAATAAGAACAATGGCACCACTACAGGAACAAAAACAACATAATAAAACACTATCACTACATCAACAAAAAAAGAATAAAAACAACAGAGCAACACAACCATAACAAGACAGGCAACATATTAAAAAATAACATCAACAACATCAATATTCTACAACAACAAAATCAACACGACCCCAGAACTACAATGACAACAATGAAACAACAAGAGAATCAACAACAACAGAATCAATAAAAATCCAAAATCAATTAACAGAATCAATACCATGACAAATAATAACAACAAAAGCACCACTACAGGAACAAAAACAACATAATAAAACACTATCACTCCATCAACAACAAAAAAATATAAAAAAAACAAAGCAACACCACCACAGCAACACAAGCAACATATTTAAAAATAACATTAACAACAGCAATACTCTACAAGAACAAAATCAACACCACCCCAGAACAACAATGACAACAATGAAAGAATAAGGGAATCAACAACAACAACAGGATCAATAACAAACACAAAATCAATTAACAGAATTAATATATTTGAAAAATAATAACAACTATGGCACCACTAAAGGAACAAAAACAACATAATAAAACATTATCACTACATCAACAACAAAATGATAAAGATAACAGAGCAAAACCACCACAACAACACCAGCAACATATTCAAAAATAACATCAACAACAGCAATACTCGACAACAAAAGCAACACCACCCCAGAACAACAATGACAACAATAAAACAACAAGAGAATCAACAACAACAACAACAGAGTCAATAACAAAAACAAAATCAATTAACAGAATCAATAACATGAAAAATAATAACAAAATCACCACTACAAGAACAAAAACCACATAATAAAACACTATCACTACATCAACAACAAAAGAATAAGAACAAAAAAGCAACTCGACCACAACAACACAAGCAACATATTTAAAAATAATACCAACAACAGCAATACTCGACAACAAAATCAACACCACCCCATAACAACAATGACAATAATGAAACAACAAGAGAATCAACAACAACAAAAACAACAGAATCAACGACAAAAACAAAATCAATTAACAAAATCAATAACATGAAAAATAATAACAAAGGCATCACTACAGGAACAAAAACAACATAATAAAACACTATCACTACATCAACAACAGAAAAATAAAAATAACAGAGCAAAACCACCACAACAACACAAAGAACATGTTTACAAATGACATCAACAACAGAAATACTCGACAACAAAAATCAACACCACCCCAGAACAACAATAACAACAATGAAACAACAAGGGAATCAACAACAACAGAATCAATAAAAAACCAAAATCATGTAACAGAATTAATAACATGACAAATAATAACAACAAAAGCACCACTACAGGAACAAAAACAACATAATAAAACACTATCACTACATCAACAACAAAAGAATAAAAACAAAAAAGCAACACCACCATAAAAAGGCAAGCAACATATTAAAAAATAACATCAACAACAGCAATATCCTACAACAACAAAAGCAACACCACCCCAGAACAACAATGATCAACAACAAAAGAATCAATAACAAAAACAAAATGAATTAACAGAATCAATATATTTGAAAAAAAATAACAACAATGCCACCACTACAGGAACATAAACAACATAACAAAACACTGTCACTACATCAACAACAAAAGAATAAAAAAAAAAAACAGAGCAACACACAACAACACAAGCAACATATTAAAAAATAACATCAACAACAGCAATATTCTACAACAACAAAATCAACACCACCCCAGAACAACAATGACAACGATGAAGCAACAACAGAATCAATAAAAAAAAATCCGAAAATCAATTAACAGAATCAATAACATGAAAAATAATAACAAAAGCACCACTACAGGAACAAAAACAACATAATAAAACACAATCACTACATCAACAACAAAAGAATAAAAACAACAAAGCAACACCACCACAACACCACAAGCAACATATTTAAAAATAACATCAACAACAGCAATACTCTACAACAACAAAATCAACACCACCCCAGAACAACAATGACAACAATGAAGCAACAGCAGAATCAATTTTAAAAAAAATCAATTAACAGAATCAATAACATGAAAAATAATAACAACAAAAGCACAAATACAGGAACAAAAACAACATAATAAAACACTATCACTACATCAACAACAAAAGAATAAAAACAACTAAGCAACACCACCACAACACCAGAAGCAACATGTTTGAAAATAACATCAACAACAGCAATATTCTACAACAACAAAATCAACACCACCCCAGAACAACAATGACAACAACGAAGCAACAACAGAATCAATAAAAAAAACCAAAATCAATTAATAGAATCAATAACATGGAAAATAATAACAACAAAAGCACAACTACAGGAACAAAAACAACATAATAAAACATTATCGCTACATCAACAACAAAAGAATAAAAACAACAAAGCAACACCACCACAACACCAGAAGCAACATGTCTGAAAATAACATCAACAACAGCAATACTCGACAACAACAAAATCAACACCACCCCAGAACAACAACGACAACAATGAAACAATAAGAAGACAACAACAATAACAACTGAATCAACAATAAAAACAAAATCAATTTACAGAATCAATAACATGAAAAACAATAACAACAATGGCAACAAATTCAACACAGAATCAAGAAAACAAGAGAATTATGAACAACAGTAGGATCAAAAACAAAAACAATATCAATTAACAGAATCCACAACAAGAAATACAATAACAATTGCAACAGATTCAACACAGAATCTCCAACAAAATGAGAGTTAAGAACAACAACAAAAGGATCAACAACAAAAACAAGATCAATCAACAGATTCCACAAGGAAAATTATAACGGCAACAGATTCAACACAGAATCTACAACAAAAACAACAACAGAATAAAATCAAACACAACAACAGGATCAACAACAACAAACAAGCTCAACAAGAGAATCAACAACAACAAAAATAATCAACAATAAAATAAGAAAACAAAAAAAGAATTAACAACAAAAAAAACAGGATCAACAATAACAACCAGAAAATCGTCATCAACTGCTATAATTAGGACAACACCATATCATAAAAGCACTGCTAAAACAATTTAATAAACAACAACATTACTTAAAACTAAAACAACATAATCAACAACAACAAGAACATGATCAACAACAGAAAAAGCACCACTACAAGAACACTGACAATGTAACAAAGTTACACCATCACTACATCAACAAGAACAAATTAAAAATGATCTTCAACAAAAACAACAACATAATTTGAAGAACCAAGAACAGAATCAACAACATCAGCAACATAATAACAGCACGAACACCAAAAATAGCAACAAATCTATAATAAAAACATCTAAAATAAAAGACAACGGCAGATTCAACGACAACAACTGAACCAACAATCACAAAAACAAAACTAATTAACAAAATCAACAAGAACAAGAATCAATAACTACAGATGAACACAACTACAAGAAGGACCACAACAAAACAACACCATAAGCATATCATCAACAACAAATAAATCTTCAAAATCTACAACCTAAGAACAGAACAACAAAAACAAAGACAACAACAGACTCAACAACAATGACAGAATCAACAACAAAAAAACATGATCGATTAACAGAATCAAAACAACGGCAACAAAAGAACAACAACAGAATTATCAAGATCAACAACAAGAAACAGAACATCATTACAAGAACAACAACAACATAAGAAAAGAACCAACAACAGAACAAAAAAAACACATTCGCTACATCAACAACACCAAAATCAACATCAACAATAAAAACAACAATAGATCAACAACAACAAAAAAATCGTTACCAGCAACAAACAACAAAGTTTTTAGCATAAACAGCAACAGGATCAAAAACAACAAACCAAACAACACCACTACAAGAACAACAACAGCATTACAAGACACCATTACATCAACAAAAAAATCAACAACTAGAAAAACAACAAATTTAACAACAGCAAAAAACAGATCAACAACAACAATAAAACATCATCAACAACAACAAACAAAACAATTCTACAAAAACATAACAACAAAATCAACAACAGCATCAAGAACAAAAGAACATCACCACTACTATACCAGCAATATAGTCAACAACAATGGCAAAAAGAACAACACCACTATAAGAACAACAACATAACAAAACAGACAAAACAGCATCACTACTTCAAGAACAAAAATACAAAATATACAAAAAAATAGGATCAACAACACCAGCAATGAAATCGACAACAACAGCAACACCACCAACAGCAGCTACAACAAAACAAAAGCAACAACCCCACAACAACAACAGCAAAAGCAAAGACAACAACAGACTATACAACAAAAGAATCAACAACAACAAAAACAAGATCAATTAACAGGATCAACAACAACAACTGGATCAATAACAACAGAACGATACCACTGCAAGAACAACAACAAAACAAAACATAACAATCAAAAACAACAAAATTAACAACAACAAAAGATTCAAGCACAAAAAGATCAAAAACAACAACAACAACAAAATCCACAAAAATAAACACCTATAGAATCAAAATCAACAGAATAACAACAGGATCAACAAGATCAACAACAACAAACAGAACAACACCACTACAAGAACAACAACATAAAAAAAAATAAAATAAAAATAACAACATAATTAAAAACACCAACAACAGGATCTACAATGCAAGCAACATAATCAACAACACCTACTACAAGAACAACCACAGAACAAAACAAGACCATCACTACAGATTTGGCCCTGTGACCTACTTTTTGACCCAACATGACCCAATTTTAAACTTTTAAACAAGATATCAACAAGACAAACATTCTGACCAAATTCCATGAGTATCAGATTGAAAATGTAGTCTCTAGAATGCACACAAGGTTTTACTAAAATGTCGCCCAATTTTGACCCAAAATGACCCAATTTCAAACTTGTCCAAGATTTTATCTTGACAAACATTCTGACCATGTTTCATGAGTATCTGATTGAAACTGTCTCTAGAGTGCATACAACGTAAATGTTGATGACCACACGACGGAGGACGGATGCCAGACACTGGACACAGCATGATCACAATAACTTACCTGGAGCATTTTATGCTCAGGTGAGCTAAAAACACGAACAAACAAAAAAATGGGGGGAAGAGTCTTGTTGCAACTTTGTCTTGAGCCCACTCAGACAGCATAAGTGAGCATGGTGAATTGAACTTTAAATGGCTACTTTTCCCAGACTGATAGATTTTTTTTTTTCAAAATCAAGCTATTGATAAGGTAAACAAACTGGGCAAGTTTTATGAAAATCCAACCACAAATACAGAGTTTATTGTGTAAACAAGAAAAAGACAAACAGACAAACAGATGGACAGAAGGACAACGGAAGCCATGCCGTGACATAAGCTCTGCTGGCTTTCAGCCAGTAGACCTAAAAAATACAATTAGATAATTTAGAATCATCCTCAAACAAGATTCAAACCAAACATGACCAAATTAAAGTTTCTGTCTAAAAGCATTTAGAAATTGTCTCTCTAAATAGCATGCAGCAAGTATTTATCTCTTTACCACACAATATGTGTTTTGGCAACTCTGAAGAAAACTATTCAAATCTTTACCAGAAAACAAAATCTGGTCTAAATTTAAAGCATTTGTAGTCTCTAGACTAAATGTGACCCAATAACTAAAATTGCCTTTCAAGAAGTAGAAAACATTCTTGGAAAAGAAGAAAATGCTGGTTACCAGAAGTTTCTCTCTTTCCCACAATGTTTTTAAAAGCCTTTTCATTCATATGCGCTAAAACCTAGGATTGTGTAGTACAGGACTCATCAGTTACTTTATTGAAACTACTAGTACTTATATGTACCAAATTAGGACAACACTATTGCATGAGTGTAATTCAAAGCGTAAAGCTAAATTTACTCTATGTAAAGTAACTCTTACCTCCCTATGGGCACCTGTGTGGTCTAATTTCACATCTAAAACGAGAAAAAAAAATCCAAATAACCAAAATACAAGAGGTTCTCAAGGTGTCTAAATTGCTTGTCTTTAAAAACCAGGACTACATAAGGTTTTTCTCCCAATCATATTTTTGTATGATAAAATCATAAACATTATCCCCATGAAACAAATTACTGTGGGTCATTTTGAAAACATTACTGTAAAAATATGAATGATCACTATACACAGAGACCAACTACAGTATATAGCAATAAAACTGTATGAAAGTATGAGTGCATCTTTACTCTTTACCAAACAATCCTGTCTTTTTATGACCCAAAGAAAGAGGGACAAGGAGAAAATACAGGAAAAGCCTTTGAAAACAGCATGGCCAAAAATAATAGAATATATCTGTAACCAGCATTTTTACCCTTTTTCAAAATTCTATCTATCCCAAAGACAAATCCAATCATTTGATTCACATGTAATTTGTCATCTGCAAACTCTTTCAATACCATCAAGTCTCTTATTGTTTTACACGAACCTTTTAAATCCAAGTTTTATGAGGTCATTTTTTTGCTGGTGGTATAAAGCTAAGACTAGTAAGCAATTATACCAACCTGGTTTACAAAAGTGTTGTAGATCTACATCATGTTGTAAGGGTTTTATCAGTGTTAGTGCTCCTGTCACACTGTTTACTAGTAACCTGTCTAATGCAGATATGTCCCCTTCAAGTTTGAGTATCAGAATACCCTGAAGTGATTAAGAAAGAAAAATAATACATTAACAAATATATGAGCTATGCTCTGTGAAAAGGGGGCTTAATGTATCTGCAAAAAGCTTTTGCCCAGGTCAGCCTGCGTAGTCTGCACAAGCTGACCTGGGCCAAATCTTTTTGCTATTGGTCAGTTTTCTGCATGTCAAAGGACCAGTCTACCTCATGATTCAGTCAGTTGTTAGACAATGGATTCTGTGGATCCATGATTTAGAAATGACTTGCCAGATATAACGCATCATGCAGATGCGTTAATCCACCTTTTGCCAGTGCAAGGCTCATATGTATTTCTCTTTTTATATTTTCCTTTAATCCTTTACTTAACAATCCTGAATTTTGACAACCCTGAGAAAAAAACCTGATGAAAACATTGTGGGAAAATGAGAAAATGATAGTAACCAGCATTTTCTTCTTTTCCACAATGTTTTCTAATCTAAGACAAGTCATATAATTTAAGTGACACCAAATTTGTCGTCTGCAAAATCTTTCAGTTTCGACAACTCTAAAATTTTCTCGTTTGGTAGAGTGAAGCTTTTTACAGGACTATTTTAGTTTAATGCTTGACCTGACAACGAAATTCTAGAACTATCTGTCTTATAATCATTTGCAGGCAACAAATAGGATGTGGCTCAAGTGATAGGACTTGTCTTTGAAAGTGTAAACAACATTGTTGGAAAGGAGGAAAGGTTGGTTACCAGAAAGTTCTCCTTTTCTACAGTGTTTATGAAAGCCCTCTTCCTTATGGTCATTAAACAATAAGATTATTTGGCAAAGTGTGAAATGCCACACCCTTGCTGGGGAGCTTTCATAGGCCCTGAGGAGAAAGGAGCAATTTGTATCTAACACATAAACACTGATGAAAAAAGAGCCATTTACATCTAACACATAAACACTATGGAAAAAGGAACATTTTGCATCTAACACGTAAACACTGGAAAAAGGTGCAGTTTGCATGTAACAAACAATTACTCCTCCCACAATCTTTTATATCATGAAATGGAGTTTTCCTTTGCCATAATTTGTTATTTGTAGTGGTTTGATTTGCTTGGTACCAGCATTTTCTCCTTTTCCCACAGTGTTTTTATATGTTCTGTTTCTCAGGGTAGTTATAGCAATAGTGTGGTAAAGGGTTAAAAGTGGCTATTCAGATTTTTTTAAGTTCAAAAACCAACAATAAATAAGAAAGAGACAGGTAAGAGAAACAAAATCAATGGTATTTCCTGAAAATTATACAAACCTCTTAACTGTTTACCACATGACAAAATTGTAGACTTGTCCAAATTGAAAGCATTTACAGATGACAATTTAAATGTGGCTCAACTGATGGAATTTCTCTTTGATAGGGTAGAGAACATTGTGGGAAAAGCAGAATTTTCTCCTTTTCCCGCAACATTTTCAAAAGACTTCTTCTTCAGAGTCGTTAAAAGTCAGGATCATGTGGTAAAGAGTTAACGTAGTTTTACATTATTTTCTTGTCAGAATTTCACAATGGCTTGTTGAAATGTCACACGATCAATATCAAGCATCAATCTGGGATCATATTTAAATAAGTACTATGATGTCACGTGATCAATATCAAGCCTCACTCTGGGATCACATTTAAATATGTACTATTATGATCTCATGAAAATAAATAACAGAGTTCCTGGTTGCAAAACGACTATTGTTCCTGGTTGCAAAACGACTATCCCTTTATTTAAATGCCAAAGTCACATCATTGTAGTGAATGTAACCTTCCAGTCCCTAATACTTGCAATGAATAATATATTCATGGCTCATATCTTCTAACTTTTCTGCAGCTAGTGCACCTATCACTGCATTCCTTAAGTTTCACTTCTAGCACTTCTCACTATTCTCTCTCCAAGTTACTGGTTACTTTCCCACGTAATCATGGTGAATGCAATATATAGCAGTGTTACAATAACTACCATCAATCCTCATAAAGTGTTTTGGCCGAGGCAGGGTTCAAACGTGCAACCCTTCAATTACTGGCCCTACAGTCTGCTACAGAGACTCGACCTGGCCCTACAGCCTGCTACAGAGACTCACCCTGAACTAGAAGATAACAGACAAAGATAATAAAGACTAAAAAAGGGGATAAAGACAAAGTCAAATAACGAACCTGTCCGTCCTGAACAAATGTATTGGCTGTTAACTCTGTGTCACCAACATGGGTTAGATTACTTATCACACCCACTCTGTATTAACCATCATTATCAGTCCAAGTAAATATTGGGCGAATATCATCCACAATACCCAAAATGGCTATATTAACTGTGGCTTGAGCATTGCGACATCTTGAACCATCTACTAGAACAGTCTGCTGTGAATTGAAACAGGATTCATCATTAAAACAAACTTAAAACTTGAAAACAGATCTAAAATAATGCAAAACAAGAGCATGGGCAGATTTAGGGGGTGGCGGAAGCCGCATACCTCCCCTTAAAATTGACCAAGGTAGGCAAATCATAAAACTTAAGATCCGTATATTTACATGTACCAGATGTGTGACAATACTAATTTGATCAAGTATCACAGTTCCAAAGGTCATCTTCTTGATTGGTCTACATCCTAGGAGAAATCTGAAAGGGGGGGGGGTTAAATCGTAAGTCTTAATCTTGGACAACTAAAACTAATTTTAGATATCGATTTTAATGAAAGCTATTTATAGAATCAGATGATACAATTTTACATGTGACGTAACTGAACCACATGTCAAAACTCGCCCAATTCCGCATCTACATCTAACCTCGACTGTATAAAGGAGGGTTCCATTTTGAACTACCATTCACAACCCGCCCTGGTAGCTCAGTGGTTAACATATCTGACTTGTGACCTGGTGGTTCCCAGTTCGATATCTGGTTGAGGCAAACTTTCTTTCCGGCAATTTTTAGCCTCTCACCTCTGATGCATGTTATAAAAGTAGTCAGTGGCTTTGGAAAGAAAGTTGTGTCAGTACTGGTGTGAGAAAGCCAAGAAACACATGGGTGCATCACTGACCACCATGTTATGACCTCAGCTGTTAAAATGGCGCTAAACTCCAATATGGCACTAAACTCCAATACAAACCAACCAAACTAATCACATGATCTTAAACATGGCGGCACCTACATAAATCATTTAGCAATGACATGAACAACCACGGAGAGGTTATTCCCATCAATCGGTCTGTCAGTGAAAGTTCCCTACAGAATTGATAAACCACGCTAAAAATTTAATGTACAACCTGTTTTCCGACGGAAATATTTTTAGGTAGAAAATTGTGACTCATGTTTTCTTTTTTAAGAGGAGCTTTACAATTTTGATAACGGTAAAATGGTGTATTTCTGGCAAAGAAATGTACCATGTAGGTGCATATCAAGCTACATGATACAGACAAGGGACTTGATCACCATATCACCTGAGGTTTGCTGAATGTTTAAGATGTGTGAATGGTTTCGCCGATACTTTGATTTCCTTGAGTTATACATGGATCCATGGAAAAAAGACATCTGACCAATCAGGTCTTTGCATTTATTTGGCCCGATATGCAGCTTTGCTGTCTGCTATTTTAGCGCACAACTAAAGGAAACCTTTAGAGAGCAAAAAGTGTGCATAGAACTTTCTTTAATCTGGGTTCCTAAGTTTAGCCTCCGGCGCTTTTTAAGCTGTTTCCCTTTTATGTATATTTGTTAAATAAACAGTTGCTATGCATAATGACAAACACTTTTCCGCATTATCGTATAAAATCTGGTCATAAAACATCCCAAATTACAAACTGCATCAAATATAGGATTTCCATAAGTCAAGCAAACACAGATTTCGATTAGAAGTGTCAAATAGAAATGCAGGCAGTTTTCTTATCACATTTCTTAAAAAAAGGTCAATTGTTTGTTTGGTTTGTCACCATACCATAGTCCATACTTTGCCAGGTTGTTGTTCAATGTCAACTGAAAGTTTTTGAAGAATTTCTTTTGGTCATCCGAAGTGATTGTGTAATATGTCATTTTTATTGTGCATCATTGGTTTGACCTGGGCCCCAAGAATTTCATGCTCGAAAATCGGGAAAAATATCGTAATATGCTAAATGTGACCCATAAAATGTTACCGTAACTGATACAATATCAAAACAAAAGATTAAAAAAAAAGTGACATAAGGAATCAATAGTAAAAATTTGATTGTCACTCCCTCCTTTTTTACACTTATAGAAAAAATTTGACAATGGTCAATCTTTGTTATCAGTCATGCTATCTTGTACATGAAAATCCATTTCTTTACCAGGGTGCATTAAAAGGGGCAAGTTTTATACTCAAATTTGTGTGTTTAACCCTTTACCACACAATCCCGACTTTTAACGACTCTGAGAAAGAAGCCTTTTGAAAACATTGTGGGAAAAGGAGAAAATGCTGGTAAGCAGCATTTTCTCCTTTTCCCACAATGTTTTCTACCCTTCCCGAAACAAATTTCAATGTTTGAGTCACATTTATTTTGTCATCTGCACATGCTTTCAATTTGGACCAGTCTAAAATTTTGTTGTTTGGTAAAGAGTTAAACACGTTTTTTTTATTTCAAACTGTTTGGAACATTAATTTGAGAAGGCAGTATTATCAACAAAAAATCTAATTAATGGTCTTTTTATATCCCTGATGTCACTACTTTTTGTCCAAGTTTTGGGAGAGTGTGAAATATAGACTAAAAATGTTGATTACATACTGATCATATAACTTTTTATTTTGGCTTTGTTAATTTTTTTAACTCGACCAAACAATCATTTATAGCAGGGTGAACACTAGAAGTTTGACATATGGCCTTCGACTTTAAAGCTTAAATAGCTTCTAATCATACAAATAAATAGATGGATTATGACAAATTTGTGAGCAAAAATAGATAAACAAGTAGATTTGTGACCTGATTACAAATAATTGTTTCAATACATTTGACTGCTTATGGCTGTAAACAACCAATCTGCAATGTTTGGCATATAGAAGGGTACAGTAAAAATATTTACCATATGATATCAATTCCACCTATGATATTTAATGAGATGTAAATGATTTTATGGAATTAATGACTGAACATCATTACATAAAAAAATGCAACCTGGAAAGCTTTTGAATGGATTTTTCAAATGCTCTAAAGCCAGAGTCCCCCAGGGGCTTCACCCCCTAGTCCCCCATAAGGGGACATCGCCCCTTGACCTCCTGCGGCTGAAAATTACCTCTCCTCAGCTCTTCAGCTAATCACTCCTCTGACTTTACAACCTCATATCTACTAAGTATGTGACCATACAAATTTGATTACAGATCAATAGTAGATCCCTAGTCACTTCAATCTTTCGTTGATCAGTTTGAAGTTTGCTTGTTTGATATCTTTCTGATACTTAAAAAGTCAACAGCTAGCAACCGACAAATTTAAAATGTCAGGTTCATCAAAGCCAAAACAGCATGGTCCTGTATGCTCCATTAAGTCAGAATGATTTTTAGAGATATTTTCTTTTGAATTTTGCTAATTTTTCACCATTTATTTGATCACTTTTTTTTGACAAGATCAATGGACGAGGTTGAATCTTTTTGGCACGGAAATTAATTTTATCAAATTGATTACACAGCTAGCTACCCGATGATGACATCAAAGGAATGGCATTAAAAATTTTTTTCTCGGCTGAATTTTTGAATGTCGAGGTTTACCTTTTAGTAACAAGCATTTCGTCCAAAGTTTGCGTGTTTTGTCGATTTTTTAATGATAGTTCTGGGTAGAAAATGATTTTTCTTCATAATGCCACCAAAATCCATACTGTTGCATTTAGCTTTATTGTAGTAAATGACCGGTGAGTGAAGGAGAACACACACTCAGAGTACCAGTATTTGACCCTTTACTGCACAATGATGCCTTTTAACACCACTGGGAAAGAAGCCTTTTGAAAACATTGTGGGAAAAGGAGAAAATGCTGGTAACCAGCATTTTCTCCTTTTCCCACAACGTGTTCTACCCCATCATAGAAAAATTGCACCATTTGAGCCACACTGAAATTGTTATCTGCAAATGCTTTCAACTTGGACAAGGCTAAAATTTTGTCATCTGGTAAAGGGTTAAACTTTGATCCCATTTACACCCCCTCTAACCAGAAATCCTGGATCTGCACCTAAACAGGGCCATTGGCCCTAAAGCGCTCACCTGAGTAAGGTCATCTACAGTCGACAAAGCTGAGGATATCCTGGTTTTAATGATGTAAAACAAATTCTGAGTGTAAGTGACCAACTTTTTGACCTGACATGATCCCAATTTTGAATTTGTCTAAGATATTATTGAGACAAACATTCTGACCAAGTTTCATGAGAATCAGGCTGAAAATTTGGCCACTAAAGTGCACATATGATTTTTAAAAAATTTTGCCCAGAAACCTAATTTTTTACCCAACATGAGCCAATTTCAAAGTCGTCCAAGATATCATCAAGACAAACATTGTGACCTAATTTCATATGTATCTGGCTGAAAATGTGGCCTCTATGTGCACTCAAGGTTTTTCTAAGATTGGACCCTGTGACCTACTTTTTGACCCAACATGACGCAATTTCAAACTTTTCCAAGATATCATCATGACAGACATGCTTACCAAGTTTCAAGAGTACAGGCCTGAAAATGTGGTCTATATGGTGCCCAAGGTTTTCAAAAAATTTGGCCCATTGACCTGTTTTTTGACATGACATTACCCAATTTCAACCTCTTCCAAGATATCATTAAGACAAAATATTGTGACCATGTTTCATGAGTACATGTTTCATGTTTCATGAGTATCAGGCTGAAAATGTAGACTCCAGGGTGCACACAAGATTTTTCAAAGATTTGGGTTGAGGACCAACTTTTTGACCCAACAAGACCCAATTTCAAAGTCTTCCAAGACATCATTAAGACAAACATTCTGACCAAGTTTCATGAGTATCTGACTGTAAATGAGGCCTCTAGAGTGCTCACAAGGTTTTTCTAAGATCTGGCCCAGTGACCTACTTTTTGACCCAACATGACCCAATTTTACACAGGTCCCAAGATATCAACAAGACAAATATTCTGATTAAGTTTCATGAATATCAAGCTGAAAATGTAGCCTTTGGAGTGCACATAATGTTTTCCTAAAATTTGGCCCAGTAACCTATTTTTTGATCCAACACAATTCAATTTCAAACATGTCCAAGATTTCATTAAGGCAAATATTCTGAACAAGTTTCATGAGTATCAGGCTGAAAATGTGGCCTATAGAGTGTGCACAAGGTCTTCCTAAAACATCGCCCAGTTGATCTACTTTTTGACCCAACATGACCCAATTTCGAAATTTCCGAGATTTTATTAAGACAAACATTCTGACCAAATTTCAAGAGTATCTGACTGAAAATGTGGCCTACACCTAGCGTGCACTTAAGGTAAATGTTGACAAAGGCAAGACAGATGACTGACGACAGATGCACAAAGAACACTGGACACAGGACGATCACAAAAGCTCACCTTGAGCACTTTGTGCTCAGGTGAGCTAAAATTTAATTAACCGAAATGTTCACTTGGGTATATCCACGATCAAATAATTTCTCCTGAGCAGCGTGATCCATATCTAGTGTCTAAAAAAGGCACCCAAATTTAAGTGTAACATTAATTGAATGGTGTTTCAGTAGCTTTCAACATTATTTCTGTCATATCAGAAAAAAACTGACTTATTTATGTGTTTCTTGCATTCCATCATTACACGGCTGAAGCTCTGAAATACCTTGCTAAAGGTCATTCCAATGAAAAACTTATTGTCTAGAGCTTGCATCAAACTCAGGACCTCTGGATTACTCATTCAACATATCGATCACTGATCCTAGAGGTTTATAAAGCCAAAGCACAGATTTAATCCTTTACCACACAATCCCAAGTTTGAACAGCTGTGACAAAGAAGGCCTTTGAAAACACTATGGGGAAAAAGAGAAAATGCTAGTAACCAGAATTTTCTGTTTTCCCACAATGCTTCAACTTTTCAGAAAAAAGTAATGTGTCACCTGCAGATGCTTTCAATTCAGATAAATCTAAGATTTTGTCATCTTCTAAAAAGTTAAGCATTTCCCAAAATAACAGCCTTTACAGATCACATATATAATTTGCCTCAAAAGGATGGAAATGGTCTTCGAATGAAAAAGAAAACACTGTGGAAAAGGAGAAAATGCTGGGCGCCAGCATTTTCTCCTATACCCACAATGTTTTCAGAAGTCTTTCAGGGTCATTAAAATTTGGGATTGTATAGTGAAGGGTTAAACTGGTAAGGTAACATTCAAATTCACTAAAACATCCATTTCTAGGACAAAATTCCAATTCCATAAGATAATGTTTGGTCATGGTTTAGAATGAATGCTGCAGACAGTGTAGATCTAAAATCAAACTTTATGGTATATTTTTTTTCATTTAAATAGTGTCTGCAAAAGCCATTAGTTGTTTATGGAAATAATGGCTTTACCTTGTATTGGTTTACTGTAGCCTTTTATAAGTATTCCCCGGACCAAAATACTTCCACTGGTGTAGTCAGATCTGAAGAAACTAGCATGACTTAGGGTCCGGTTCATCCTGTAGGTTCGCAGATCCTGCACAAAAACAGACATAAGCAACATATATGTGAGCCATGCTTTGTGAAAAGAGGGTAAAATTGTTTATGGCAAAATTCCAAGTTTTAAAGATCCCAACTCAGAAATAAGGCAACTGAACACATATCTTGTTTTCTCTCCTTTCAAAAACAAAGTTCATCTCTTGATACACATCCAATTTGTCGTCTGCAAAGACTTTCAATTTAGACTAGTTTAAAATCTTGTTGTTTGGTAAAGAGGTAATGCATCTGCAAGAAGTATCAACCCATGTCACACTGAGCAATTTGTACAGGCTGACCAAGTTGTTAGTGCACCAAAAATGACCTTTGCTGTCGATGGGCCATAAAGCTCCATTCATTCATTCATTCATTCATACCGGCTGACCAGGGTTGAAACTTTTTGCTATTAGTATATTTTCTGCATGTCAGAGGACCATTCTACCTCAATGTTTTAGACATGATAAGATCCATATTATGCGACAACTTGCCCAGTAAAGTACTTTACACATTAACTCTTTACCACACACTTTTGAAATTTAAAAACCCTGAGGGTGAAGCCTTAATATGAAAACATTGTGGGAAAAGGAGAAGACGCTGGTAACCATCATTTTCTTCTTTTCTGACAATGTTTTCTACCCTTTCAATGCCAAGTTCCATTATATCAGCCTCATTTAACCCTTTACCAAACGACAAAATTTTTAAATGGACCAAATTGAAAGCTTTTGCAGACGACAAATTAAATTAGCTCATATTATGATTTCTGTCTTTGATAAGGTAGAAAACATTGTGGGAAAAGGAGAAAATGCTGGTTTTCCCACAATACTTCTAAAAGGCTTCTTCCTCAGGGTTGTTAAAAGTCGGGATTGTGTGGTAAAGGGTAAATGTGCTGTCGGCAAATGCTTTAGTTTGGATTTAGTCGCATCCAATTTGCTGTCTGTAGATGCTTTTATCTTGGACCAATCTAAAATTTTGTTGTGTTGTGAAAAATTGAAAGTTTTGCCCAGCATATCTAGCAAATTATTCCACATAATAGACCAAAGACCACACATTTTGTGCAGTCTAAGAGTAATCTATACTGTCCATAAAAAATCATTGTATAATTGAAATTGCCCCTACTGTAATGGACGAGAAAATGTATTATGATTCATGCCTTGTGAAGAAACAGGTTTAATGCATTTGCAAAAAGTATCAACCTGTGTCAGCCTGTGCATGCTGACATGAGTTGAACCTTTCCGCTATTGGTAAATTTCCTGCGTGTCAAAGGACCTGTCTTTACCACATAACCTCCAGTTTTCAGCGTAATATACCCATTACAAATTTTCTTATCTCATAAACATTTGATGTCATTTGTGACGTCATTTTGTACGTATTTCACAGAAGCGATTTTTTTATATAGAAATTACAATGCGTTTATAGATGGTTTTGCATTCTTCTGATCTATAATTTGTGAAATATTGTTATGTGATAAACAGAATCTGTCATTCCTTGGCTTTTGAGGTAAACTTTTATTACGTTTGTCTAAAAATGTTACAAAGCTTGCCAGAGGCTTGCTCAACCCTTTACCACATAATCCCGACTTTTAACGACCCTGAAAGAGAAGGCTTTTGAAAACACTGTGGAAAAAGGAGAAAATGCTGGTAACCAGCATTTTCTCCTTTTCCCACAATGTTTTCTACTCTTTCATAGACAGAAATCTTTAAATAAGATGCATTTAATTTGTCGTCTGCCAATGCTTTCAATTTGGACCAGTATGAAATTTTGACGTTTGGTAAAGAGTTAATAATATTTTTCTAGACTTGTTTAATAAATTTTTCTCTGGAAAGCCAACTTAATCAAATCCTACATATCTCATTTCAACATCTTTTGCTAGAGCTCATAATACAATGCATTGGTTTTGCCACCTTGAGGAAGAAGGCTTTTGAAAACATCATGGGGAAAAAAAAACAATGATGGTTACAACTTGTCTGCTGAATGTTTCCTTTCCTGTATTGAAAGAATTCGCAGAAGACAAAAAAAATGTGGCTCAAATATTGGGATTTTCTTTCCATGGACATATCCCAACATTTGAGCCACAGTTATTTAGTCTTCTGCAAATTCTTTCAATACTGAGTCTGATAAAGATTCACAGAAATTGTTGTTAGCAGATGACACAGGGTACAAGTCTGTGCTGAACCCGCTTTAAAAGCTCCCTAAGAGTACTATGACCATGTGAACTGATATATTGGTAGAAAGAAAATACCTGCAGATCTACATCAGTTGGGCTTATAACCTTCACAGTGCACCAAGTTTCTGTTCTTTCTGGTAGATTTGGAACAAAGTCATTCAAACTGAGGTGGAGAATCACCATCAACAATCAGGTTAACAGCAGCAATTACTTCTCTCTCATTGTCAGTCTCTGAACACTTGTAACCATCAAAAACTGAAATGACCAACATGTATAAATCTTATTTCAATGATTTGTTGCCCAGTTAGAGCAAAATCAAGGAAAATTGATCCAAAGAAAAATCAAGGAAAATGTACCAAACTTTTTTTAAAATTTGGGGTATTTCATGCTTTACCAAACAATCACATGTTTAAACGACCCTGTAAAAGAAGGCTATTGAAAACATTGTGGGAAAAAGGAAAATATGCTGGTAACCAGCATTTTCTCAATTTCTCACAATGCTTTCTATCCATTCAATGACAAATCCAGTTATTTCATCTAGATTTAGTTTGTTGTCTGTACAACTCCTACAAGTCTACATTCATACCATCATGTAAAGAATTATTTAGCAATGCACCAAACAATATTTTTTTTTTAGGATGAAGGCTTTTGAAAATATCATGCAAAAAGAGAAAATTGCATGTTAGGAGCAATGCTGCCACAATGCTTTTAACTCTTTACCAAACGACAAAATTCTAAATTTGCCCACATTGAAATTGTTTGCAAAAAACAAATGTTACTCAAAACTTGAAATTTGTTTTTGGTAGCATAGAAAACATTATCAACATTTTCTTCTCTTCCCTCAATGTTTTCCAAAGTTTCTTCCTCAGGGTTGTTAATAGTTGGGATTGTGTGGTAAAGGGTTAAGACGGTTTGCTACAAGATGCACAAGGTCTACAGGAGGTAAAAAGTTAAAAGAACATTGCAGAGTTTGAGGAAGTTACAAAATGAAAAACATGCACTTTTTGAGGTCCATTTGCAGACTTACCTCAAGTACAATTGTGGGTTGATCCATCATGCCTCTCTTCAATGTATTTAGCCATTGTTAAAATCAACAGTAAAAAAGTCTAAAATATATATCTTGTGGGAAGTATCTCAAACCATCCTGAAATGGAACAGATATCATCTGTCAGAGCTACAAGATTTACATAAATGTTATTTTCTGCGTTTGAGGTATCGAATTAGATGAAAATTAAGTTCCTTTGTAATAGTGTAAGCTCCGATAAAAGGCGTTTGCATAGAGCACAAGTATAATGATCAAGCTCGGGTTCTTCAATTCAGTGTTGGAACTGACTGCAACTATAGACATACTTTTTTCATTTTCTATTTTTCAATTTCTGCCATGTGTATGTTTTTAATTTATTATTTCTCTACCAAATTATGAGTTTGGAAGAGGGTTTTTCCATGAAAAGTGACTTGAACAGTGACATAAGAATGCTTTTGGCAGAAGTTCACAAACAGAGACGCAAATTAAATTCATTTAAAGCGGAACTGAGAGGATATTATTTGTCGGTCAAAGCAGACGTTAAGCGGCCTAAGAAAGAACAAGAGCTGAAGTGACGATATGAAGGGAATAAGATTCAGCATGAATTTAACACTTCTTTGTTGGACAATTTGAAGCAAGCTTTGTGGGCACTTTACAATTGTAAAACTGACTATGCAGTCGAAATTTTGAAGGAGGTTTGTGAAAGTTTGGAGAAAAGGAATAAACATGTGTGTATTGCCAACACTTCAGAAGCAGGATGGGAAATGGTGTGTCAATATGAGCTTCATCCCATCACTAGCGACTCGGAAGACGAATCAAGGATCCATCGAGCCGAATCCCAAGTGCTTAAGAGGAAGAAGTCCCAGAAATCTAAGAAGTGGAAGCCTACTGCTACTTTCCCTTGCGATCATTGCACTTTTCTATCCTGAGCTTTGGGACAATTTCAGACTCAGCCAGTGCATCAGCAGCAGTCCTTTTGCTCCTTTCCAGTCTTCGGAAGCCCAAAAGGAACATACGGAGCTTGTTTCTCCTACGATCAGACTGTTCATATGCAAAAGAATTGCTCCTACACCAGAGTGCATGCACAGCAAGAGCAACCTAAGAAGTAACAGGTTAGATACGGGGAATCCTACTGACTTTCCTAAAATAGACTTAGAAGATGAGTATTGTATCTATAATTTTGAGTAAGATAAAAATATATTAAAATTTTTTTTTTTAATACGAGCAAGTTAAAAAAGAAATCATTGTTAAAAACAGGCTGAGAGATCATATTGAATTTTAGAAGAGTATCAATGCTAATGGTTTCATTATAGACATCATTTGTAACGGATACAAATTTCCGTTTTATTCTTTGCCACCAGTGTCATTTTCAAAAAACAACAAATCAACTATGGTAGAACGCAAATTTATTTCTGAAGCAATCAGAGATCTATTAGACAGGGGTTTAATTACAGAAACCAAAGATATTCCCACTGTGGTTAATCCTCTGACAGTTTTGATTCAAAGTAATGGTAAAAGGAGGCTTATTCTCGATTTAAGATTAGTCAGTAGGCATATCTGGAAGCAGTCCGTGAAGTATGATGATATTAGAATTGCTCTACTATATGTAAAGCAAGGGTCGTGGATGACCAAGTTCGATCTTCATTCAGCTTACTATTTTTTTGACATCAACCCTCCTCCCCACACAATATTTTGAGGATTTTCATGGTTTGTAGATGGGATAACTAAATTTACAGATGTTTGGTTTTACCGTTCAGTTTAAGTTCAGGTCCTTACATTTTCATTAAGCTAACTAGGCCATTAATAGCTAAATGGTGAGGTGAAGGTAAAAGAGTATCAATGTTTTTAGATGATGGTTTTGGGACTGCAGATAATAAGAGAGGGTTGGCGAAGAAATAAAGTGTGATTTATTGCCTGCTGGATTTATTCCGAAGGCAGATAAATCATGCTGAATCCCTACTCAGGAGTTACAGGGGTTAGGGACTTTAATTAATTGTTCAAAATTGTTCACTGAAATTCCAGAAAAAAGGATTGAAAGGCACTAGAAACTTTACAGTATTTAATGTTTTTTTAAGTTTGTACCGTCAGAAAAGTAGCCAGATTTGTGGGGCAGATTATTTCTTTGTATGTTGTTGAAGTACAGTTTGTCAAATTTTGACCAAGAGCCTGAGCATAGACATTACTAAAGCTATTTCCTGGAATTCTTTCATTCACTTATCTGACGAAAGTAAAACACTACTTTTATTCTGGAAGAGAAGTTTATTTCAGTTGAAAAAAAAAGAGTTTAAACCATATAAACATTTGTTATAGAACTGTATATAGTGACTTGCGTATTCAGGGTATGCTGGTTATGAGGTAAATACCTATAAAGGGATAATACATGGTATGTGGGATTCACAGGAATCCTGCAAATCTTCAACTTGGAGAGAGCTCTGTGCTATGTACAGAGTGCTGATCTATCTTCAAGATAGTTTTAGTTGCAAAAGGGTAAAATGGTTTAATGAGAACGTAAATGTGAGTAACATTGTGGCAAAAGGTTCCATGAAAGAAAATCTACAAGAGTTGTCTTTAATGATATGCCAGTTCTGTTCTAAGAACTGTATTCATTTAGAGGCTGAAGAACTGTATTCATTTAGAGGCTGAATGGCTACCTAGGGCAGAAACTGAAAAGGCAGATTATTGATCCAAAGTTATTGAAAGAGATGATTGGGGTATTTCAAACAGTATTGTACAGATGATAACTCAAAAATGAGATTATTTAGATGTTGATTATTTTGCTTTTGTTCATAATGAAAAATTGCAACATTTTTATTCCAGGTTTTGGTGTGAGGAGGCAATAGGTGCTAAGACACATTCACCTATGATTAGGGTGCATCCGATTATTTTAGTACCCAGAGTATTGAGTATAATGAGTGCTTGCAAGGCTTGTGGAATTTTAACTGTTTCTAAATGCAGATCAGCTCCTTTTTTGGCCAATGTTATGTTCACAAATTAATGAAAGTTTTTTTGTTCCTTTATAAAAGATTTCATTTTTTTACCTACAAGTAAGGGTTTATTATGTTCCATGTAAAAATGGTTCAGGCATTTGCGGAGTTAAAGTTCCAAATGTTAGTATAATGTATATTGATTTTGAAAACATTTCATATGGGAGAGTCATTCATGATCGAAACGCTAGATGTGCTGTAAGAGTTATTTCCCTTGCATTTTTATACCTGTTGCATTGAGATTAGTCCTGGATGAGCATAGGATATTGCTTTTATTACTTTTATTGCTTTTTCATTTTAATCATGTTTTTTTAGAGATATAGAATGGAGTTGCTGGATATGGAGTTGCCCGGGGCATTGGCTGACAAGGTGTCTTCTTACCACAGCTACCGAATTGATAACATACCGGTAAGAAGGCGGATTTCAACGTTGGCGGAAATGGGCCGTTATAAATGGTTTGATTATATGGTCTTGTATTGGAGTTTAATGCCTTATTTTTACAGCTCAGTTCATATCAAGGTGGTCAGTAACACATCCATGTGTTTCCTGGCTTTCTCACAGCAGTGCTGACACAACTTTCTCTCCATAGCCTCTGACTACTTTTCTCAAGTGCATCAGAGGTGTGAGGCAAAAAATTGCGGGAGAGAAAGTTTGCCTCAAGGTAAATGTTGATGATTGGAAGATGGACGACGCATGGCGGATGCCAGACACAGAACGATACAAAAGCTCACCTTAAGCACTTCGTGCTTAGGTGAGCTAAAAACATGCACTTTTTGAGATCAGTTTTCAGACTTACCTCAAATTCTAGTGCGGGTTGATCCATCAAGCCTCTCTTCAATGTGTTTAGCCATTCTTAAAATCAACAGTAAAAAGTACTAAAATATTCAGTTGAGTACATAAAATAATGTGTGGAGAGTATCTCAAACCATCCTGAAATAGAAAAAAATATTATTTGTCAGAACTACAAGACTTGCACAACGTCAGTGTTTGATTCACAACCGCTTACCTCCTGAATCAAAACAATGTTTGTGAATGGAAAAATGTTGAGGGGAAATCTGGTTGAACTTCAGGGGACCATAAATCAGGCAATGTGAGGGTGAGTGTTACGGTTGAACTGGGATTTCTTTTCCCACATGTTTTCTTCCCTTCCAAAGGCAAATTTCAATTTTTGTGTCATGTTTAATTTGTCATATGCAAACGCTTTCAATTTGGACTAGTCTAAAATTTTGTCGTTTGGATAAGATTTAAAGAGGGGCAAAGTGAAAAACCACTTACACATACTCTGAAGAAATTAAGTCAAAGAAACAGGACCCCAAGATTATCATATTGCTTTCATTTTGGTTAAAATAAATGTTAAAATGGAAAAGAGTCCCTTATAAATTATCAGTGACATGTGTATATTCTGAAATTTCCAATTCAGAAGACAACTACACAATTTTTTCCCAATTTGCACTGTTTCAGACCCATTCCAAATACATGGGAAAGAAATTCTGCCGATATATCATCAAGACAAACATTCTGACTAAGTTTCATGAGTATTTGACTAAAAATCTGGCCTCTGGATCATAATTACACAAAGTTTTTCTGAGATTTCACCTAGTTTTTGACCCGTCATGACCCATTTTCAAACTCGTCTGAGATATCATCAAGAAAAACATTCTGACCAAGTTTCATGGGTATCGGACTTAAGATGTGGCCTCTAGTGTGTACACAAGATAGAAGTTGACAACGGACACTGGATGATGGACACAGCATGATCACAAAAGCTCTCTTTCAGCACTTTGTGCTCAGGTGAGCGAAAAATTGCTGAAAAACAAATTTCTCCATACTCTGCAATGTTTTCGAAATTAATATATCCACGTATTACATACTGTAAAACCGAAAATGTTTGTGTTGTTGAAATCTTTGCAATTTATGCATATTGATAAAAATCGCAAAGATATCCCTGGCTGTAAATTTAACCTACATCAATATAATCAGGAAAATTTTTTGTCAGCCTTCCTCCTTTTACCCTTTTTTTTTTAAATAAAGTTGTCTGCTTAAAACGTGTAACAGGAAAGAGGTGATTGGCAGACAGATCATCACACCTGTATGCGTAGATAAAAGAATACATTTACACCTGATACAAAAGTTATCAAAATGTTTGTTAATTTGTTTGAAAATCATGATTGCAACACTGCAGATGTAATGCCATTTTGAGATTAAAAACCCGTTATATGTACAAGCTGCTGAAAACATGTAACGTAAAAGAGATGATTGACAGACGGATCACCACACCTGTACAAGTAGATCAAAGACTGCTTTTATAATCGATACAGTTATTATCAAGATGTTTGTTAAATTGTGTGAAAATTGATGTGTATCACTCATACAAGATCGGAAGCCCAGTGAATCTTACAGTTTGTATTTCACATGCATGATTGCCTGTTGCAGGTCTCGTGGAAATTAAAACACGTAGGGTCAGCATTTGGTGAAATTTTATACCCACAGCAATATCCACTTTTACAGTATGTGATCCATATAATACATGTACATTTTCTGTTGCTTGTATCTAGCTGGTAACAGGATGTACCTGGTTGATTACTGATGATGGGTTAAATGGGTTCATCATCCAAAAACATAATTTAACTCTACCAAATGACAAAATTTTAGACTTGTCCAATTTAAAGGCATTTGCAGACAACAAAATAAATGAGACTCAAAAATTGAAATTTGTTTTTTTGGAAGGATAGAAAACATTGTGGAAAAAGGAGAAAATGCTGGTTACCAGCATTTTCTCCTTTTCCTACAATGTTTTCTAAAGGCTTCTTTCTCAGGGTCCTTAAAGTCAGGATTGTGTGGTAAAGGGTTAAGTGTTTAAGTGTTTGCAGACAAAAAATTAAAATGAGGTTTATATGATGGGATATACCTTTGAATTACAAGACATTGGTTCCTAGCCTTACAAATGAGCCAAGCCAGAAAGTGCAGTTGATAGGATACAGGACTTGAGACAAGGGTATCAATCACTGGTTCAAATCTCAATTTCTTTCCGAGGACTGATGATGGTCATTGTGAAACTGAAAGGATTCATTCTTCTCTAACCACTTATTATCATTTCCACAATGGCTACTGGAAAAGCAGCCAGTGGCTTTAGCAGAGTATTGTGCTAAGTACTGGTAAAAGAGACTCCAGGAGAAGAATGAATAGGAACACTGAGTGCCACAATAAAACTGAAGTAAGGGTGAAAATGGCTTTAAACACCAATCAAACATACAAACCCTTTACATAGAATGTTTTCAAAAGCTTTCTTTTTCAGTTTTTATATATATATATATATATAGAGAGAGAGAGAGAGAGAGAGCACAGGAACATTTTGGTAAAGGGTAAGAGCCCTAAATGAATCCTAAATCCAAGATCAGATTGCAAGGTTTGTGCTGTCTGATCTTAACCCTTTGCCACAAAATCCTGTGTTTTGACAAGCCGAGGAAAAAGGCTTTGAAAACATTTCCTCCTTTTTCCACAATGTTTTCATCAATTTAAAAGACAGACATTACTTTCTGACCAGCATTAACTCTTTACCAAATGACAGAATTTTAGACTGGTCAAAATTGAAAGCATTTGCAGACGACAGAATAAATGTAACCCAAAAATTGAAATTTGTTTTGGAAGGGAAAGAAAACATTGTGGGAAAAGGAGAAAATGCTGGATACCAGCATTTTCTCCTTTTCCCACAATGTTTTCAAAAGCTTTTTTTTTTTCAAGGTCGTTAAAAGTCAGGATTGTGTGGTATAGAGTTAAATCTGTTGCAAGCAAATGTTTTCAGTTCGGTCAAGTATGAATTTTTTTTCTTTGTGTTTCGTAAAGAGTTAATCTGTAGACAATGTCTGCCAAGGCAAACATGTGCTTTGCATTTCTACAGTAAAGTGGCAAAATGATAGAATTTGTCTTTGAAAAGGTAGCAGAAATTGTGGGAAAAGGAGAAAATACTGATTCATTGCAATTTCACAATTTCCTACAATGTTTACAACACCTTTATCCTCATGGTCGTTAAAACAGGATGGTTTGTTAAATGGTTAAAGGTGACAATATCAGAAACCATCATTCTATCCTCAGCATTTAAAAATTGTGAAAAACAGAGAAATTTGTTCCTCAAAGCCATCACTGCACTTGCCAGAATGTTTTGCTGGCCATTCATTACAGGTTTATCAAAAAGTATCTCTGTGACTTTAGCATTAATTCATACTATATCTATAAATACATTTAGAAAAGAAAAAAATGCTCTACTTAGGAAAGTGCTTCTATTAACACAATGTTTTCAAATCCAGTGTTGGATTTCATTTTTCTGCCAGCGGCTAACACGTGGACTGATGATACAATAACAGATTGATATTTTCACAAAAAAGTGCATACTTTTAGACAGTATGATTCAAATTTAAATACATTTTAACACCCTCATTGTTTACATTTGGCAGCTAGTGGGCCTTTAGCCTTACCATCACCTTGGATGGAATATTTATCGTAACAAGGTCAATGCACGGTATTTCTGCACGAACCTTGTTCACTTAGGGTTTTTTTTTTAAGTTATTTTTTCAGTGAATGATAGCCCAAAATGGACTTTTTGTCAAAGCAATAATACTACAAAATAGAAAGAAATTTAGGACAACTTTTACAATGATTAAAATTTCATGCGAAAATCGGAGGGCGGGAAGACCATATTCCAAAGCATGAATTATACGCTGAGTCAGACAATGCTAAGGAGGATATAAAAACAATAGATCTTTCAATGATCCATGCTAGATCTATCAATATTCAATAATGAACTCTCTAAAAGATAACAAATAAATAACAAAGTTACCTCAAGTTTCCAAAGAAGAGCAGCCTGCCATTGTTCTCGCACCACCTTTGCCAAGCCCGTGCTACCAAAACACGGAGTAGTTGTCACCACTCGTCACAAGTCGGCCGATTCCGTACCTACATCTAACTTGATCATCGGATCACCCGAGGTTTGCCGAATGTAGTTGTCACATGACTGGTTTTCATTTGATTGGTTAATTTTCAAAAGAAAAGGGTAGAAAATATTTACTCATATCAAACCTCGTTTTAAAAAACGATGGTCCCATTCTTAATCTAATTTTTTCTTAAACTTTTTTTTTCCAAAGACCCACCTTTTATCTCAAACTGGTAGCATATTTAAAAAATAAGGTGTCACACCGATACTTTAGTACGTTGAAAATAGGGTGAAAAGCACTTTTTTCGACGCTCTGCTGTTTTTGCCCTGACATAGCAGGTAATTTTGCTGTTCATTCTCTGTAAAAGGATATCCAATGGCATTAACCCTTGTCCTGCTGAATAAATGAAATGAAACTTTATAGTAGATAGTAGAAGCCGAAAACTTTCTTCTTTCTAAGGTATTTTTGGAGGAAAGATATCTCCTTATCGGACAGTGTAGATCAAAGATCAGACTGCACGTTCTGTGCAGTCTGATCTTGATCTACGCTGCCCGCAAAAGGTCAGTGGGTCGCGATAAGCAGCCTAAGGGTTAACAGTAATGCAGAGAAAGTGGCATCATGAGCGATGAACTTTTTGCTATTCCACCCGAAGGTAAAAGGACCCTAACCAAATTGTAAACCATGTCTCTTGAGAAGGTCACAGATACAACTTAGTTCCTAAAGAAATAGCAATATCGTTGTCTGCGCATGTCATATTCTTCGAAGATGTGACCTGTCTGCAATGACGCATCACTTGATAAAACAAGAGGGCCATTGGCCCTAAAGCGCTCACCTGAGTAAAGTCATCTACAGTTGATAAAGCTGAAGAGATCCTGGTTTTAATGATGAAAAACACATGAGTGTAAGTGACCTACTTTTTGAACCAATGTGGCTAAATTCCAAACTTGTCCAAGATATCATTGAAACAAACGTTCTAAGTTTCATGAGTATCAGGCTGAAAATGTGGCCTCTACGGTGCACACAAGGTTTTTTTCTAAGATTTGGTCCAGTGACCTACCTTTGCACCAGATGTGACCCACTTTGAAGCTTGTCCAATATATTATCAAGGCAACCTTTCTTACTAAGTTTCATAAGAATCGGGCTGAAAATGTGGCGTCTAGAGTGCACACAAGGTTTATCTAAGATTTGACCATGTAACCTACTTTTTGTCCCTACATGACCCACTTTCAAACTCGTCTGAGATATCAATAAGATAAACATTCTGACCAATCTTTATCAGTATAAGACTGAAAATGTGGCCTCTATGGAGCACCCAAGGTTTTCCTAAGATTTGGCCCAATAACCTACTTTTTCACCCGACATGATCCGATTTCAAACTTGTTTGAGATATCATCAAGACAGACAATCTGACCTAGTTTCATGAGTATCCGACTACAAATGCGGTCTCTAGAATGCACACAAGTTTGTTTTTTTTTTTTTTTTTTTAAGATTTAGCCCAGTGACCTACCGTTTGACCGGACATGACCCAATTTCAAACCTGTACAAGATATTATCAAGACAAACATTCTACCCAACTTTCATAAGTTTCGAGCTGATAATGTCTCCTCTAGAAGGTAGTACAGATAACTGTCCCCGAAGGCGCTTTGAATTTTTGACTAGTCGCCTCCGGGCACAGAGACGACCGTGAAAAAAAAGGTTGAAATCTGCGCACAGATTTTGTGGGCACTTTGAAACTCTCTTATTTTCCCGAATAGAGTACAAAACTAGAGTTTGAACGTACATGTTGCTTACGTATTCAATAATCCTTCATTTCAAACACAAATATTTCCTATTTAAAAGCTACAGCGAAAATACAGTTTAATTCATTAGTTCCCCGAGATGTTTACTCTCACCTAGATAGAGACAAAATGACCGCCAAGCGTGATAAATTTCCATTTTTTTTTTCTGAGATTACACGTTTTAAACGACTCTCTACAAGCGCTTTTGGTCATGAAACGTTTAATATTTTGTCTTTGGTCATGTCTGTTATTAAAAATTAATTGCATTTTGCTGCAAAGGAGATTAACCGACGAAACAGAAAGTCAGTACAGTGCTGTAGTTTTGCTACCGGAAAATTAACGATGGACTTGAGACGGTGCGGTGCACAGTAAATGTCCAAAATGTGAAAAGAAGCACGGCGAACGTCTCATTATTGACACTACTCTAGAGGGCACACAAGGTTTTTCTAAGATTTGGCCCAGTGACCTACTTTTTGACCCGACATGACCCAATTTTAAACTTGTCCAAGATAATCAATGACAAACATTCTGACCAAGTTTCAATAGTATCAGGCTCAAAATGTGGCCTCTAGAGTGCACACAAGGTTTTTCTAAGATTTAGCCCAGTGACCTACTTTTTGATCCGACATGACCCAACTTCAAACGTGTCCGAGATATCATCAAGGCAAACAATCTGACCAAGTTTCATAAGTTTCAGGCTGAAAATGTGGCCTCTAGAGTTCACACCAGATTTTTCTAAGATTTGGCCCAGTGGCCTACTTTTTGAACCGACATGATCCAATTTCGAACTTTTCCATGATATTATCGAGACAAACATTTTGACCAAGTTCCATGATTTTCAGGCTGAAAATGTGGCCTCTAGTGTGCATACAAGGTTTTTTATACGATTTGGCCAAGTGACCTACTTTTTTTGACCGAACATAACCCAATTTCGAACTTGTCCAGGATTTTATCAAGAAAAACATTCTGACCAAGTTTCATAAGTTTCAAGTTGAAAATGTGGCCTCTATATTGCACACGATATCACCAGTGACCCACCTTTTGACCAGACATGATCCAATTTCGAACTTGTCCGAGATATCATCAATACAAACATTGTCTTCAACTTCATGTGGCCTCTAGAGTGCACACACGGTTTTTCTAAGATTTTGCCCAGTTACATGTGTATATTGTGCGCAAGTGGGAATCGGGACCATTCTAGAATGGTCCTACGCAAAGTAGGAATTCTTACTTTGTTGCACTTTAATGCATCGGAACAATTCTAGAATACATGGATCCGTGGCGATAAGATAAACCGACTTTCTTGGTTACCGTCGCTAAGGGCTCCCAAGTAAACCCAGTAAATACATATTCAGTAATAGCAGAAAGGCTACTTAAATCATGCTGACATGACTGTTTCTCTCGATTAAATTTCAGAAAAAATATTCCTTTCCATATGTTTCTGCTGATAATGAATTCTCGGTAAGAAATATATAATACTTGAACTAATTCACACAAGGATATGTATAAAACATATGAATTTCAGGGGCTACGGACAATGTAATACATGTGCCAGCAAGGTTTTGAACTTCAATGAGAAATAATGAAACACCTCATAAACCCCAGTTTTGCCTAAGAATAATAGCATTAAAGATGCTTAACCCTTTCCCAAACGACAAATTTTAGACTCTTTCAAATTCAAAACATATGCAGACAACAAATTCAAAGTTGGTACAAATGAGCTTAAGCTCTCTGATAGGATAGAAAACATTGTGGGAAAAGGAGTAAATACTGGTTACTAGCATTTTCTCCTTTCCCCCACAAAATTTTTAGAAGTCTTCTTTCCCAGCAGGGATCATATATACACCCAGGGTCGTGAAAACCAGGGATTGTTTGGTAGAGGGTTAATATTTTCGTAAGGCTTGTTAGGTTGTCTCAACACCATAGTCGGTACTAAATTACACTAAATTACAAGCATTTTCAAAAATTTATAGATTGTCTCATTCAACAGAGAGGTGTAAGTCTAAGAAAAGTTTCAATTTCAAGTTGAGGGAAAATGGTTGCCTGATGATTTTAAAATGTGTAAAGTGTGCTGTCAATTAACAGACTTGTCAATATCATTGGCGGTATTTTAATTATGAATATTTGTCGTAGCTTTTGGAATACTGAGCAAAACCTTAGTTGTTTTTGTGGTGAGTTACACAAGATTAAAACCAGACTGGACAGGACGTGAAGTCCTATCTCGGATCTACATACACTCTTGCATCTTGTGAGATATTCTCATCCCGAATGGTCTTTCAGTTGCAACATAAGATCCGTTTTCCCGACTAAAACTATGCTTTTCATTTCAGAGCTTCAGCAGTTTACCGCTGTAGAAAACATTGAAGGAAAAGGAGCAATTTCCAGTTCCCATTTAATTTCCCTATCAATAAAATTGATTTTACCCCTCTCTCTCTGATCACCAAAGTGTTTCTGTTTCGTTGGGTGATTAGGAAACAATTGACATGAAGTTGATCTAAAATTAACCTCCTCAGTTACGGATCAAGGCGCTGAGATTAATGATAAACGAAACTAGGCCTCAAATTTGAAAAAGGTGGAAGAATTTATTTTCACCATTTTTCCCCCTAGGCGGGTTTATTCTATGTGATATTTCTTTCCTTAAACATTATTTGCATAATTTTTCTGATTAAGATTTCCATTGCAAATAATGCACTAAGAATGAACACACTGTTTCACAAGTACGACCTAGTACGCCCTTACAGTTTATCACCTTCGAAAATTCGAAATAGGAGCAATTGCTCATGCAGTTGCCTTTGACCTACCCAATTCTTTCAGTATTGTGAAATTTTCAGTTTTTTTTTTTTTGTAAGTCTGAGGCTAGCCTCTACAATGTTGAATTATGACTTTGGAATAAAGACGGAACAAAATGCGTATCAAACCTGAACACACAAAAAAAGTGAAAAGTCGTAACCCTTTACCACACCCTCAATACATATACTTTTGAAAACACAGCGGGAAAAGAATAAAATGCCGGTAACCAGCATTGTCTCCATTTTTCACAATATTTTCTATCCTTCTAGAAATAATATTCGATTTTAAGTTACATTTATTTTGTCGTCCACAGATGCTTACAATTTGGAAAATCAGGTCAGAATGCTGTTGTTTGGTAAAGAGTTAAACAGCAAGTAATGGATTAACTAAGTATTTCAGACACAGGAGAAAAAAGGTCTTGACGAGATTCCGAATTTGCTTACATTCTCATGAAGCCGAATTTATTTTCGGTAGTAATGACGTAACACTGTCTTTCCAATTCTAAACCAAACTGTATATGTTTTGGTTAAGACTCTTCTGGAGATTATTTCATTTTGCAGACGGGAAATTAGAATCAAAGGACTCAAAGTCCCGGAAAGCGGATTTGTGGAGTAGCATAAATCTGTAAAATGTTGTAATTAAAAAAAATAACATCACGTCAGGGATCGTATATTACGATCCCTGATCACATGTAACATATGTGCAATCATTTTAAAATGGGGTTGGCAAGAGCAGGGCAAGTCAAAATTGTTCGGGCGAGCGGGCCGCGCAGTAACTGTTATCCTATTACTGTTTATGAGGAGTGGTAATTTGATCCATCAACCTTACGCAGTTTTTACTTTATTAGATTACGGAATAACTGGATCCGTGGAAATCGATATTTGACCAAAAAGGTCGTCGCATTTATTTGGCCCGATGTGCAGCCTTGCTGTCTGCTATTTCGGCTCCCAAACAGGCGACTGTTAACGTTGGAGAAGTACAATATTATTTGTGTTTACAACGCTTGAACTTTAAGAAAAAGTTTAAAAGATGGCTATGCTAACAGATATACGCAGGGGCTACAAGTTTGTATTATGATAATTATTGACGATGAAAGACTTCCTATTAACACTGCACATAACAAAATGGATTAATTAATGTTAGTTTTTTCCTCTGAAATCCTCTAAAAGAGACATATTTATGTTTTATAGTGAAGAACAAAGGTAAAAATATATGAAATGCTAGATCTGATAAAAAGTTTTTTTTTTTTTAATAAAAGGAAAGTATTTTCACTAAAATACATGTATCTAAGCTTGTTAAATAACCTCTGCACATCCAAAAAGTGACACTTGTCATAAATGTTTCAGTTTGACGTTGACATTAATCCTTGGTGCATGCGACAGGTCCGAGTGCAAGTAACATGCAGTTTAATCTTGGATTCAAACCATCTGCCACTTAAATTAAGTGCATTTACGTGTATTCCTTACTGAAAGTATCTATGTAGATTTCAAGTCTTGAAACAGACTAACTTCTGCTCTGCAGTGTTTTGGAAGTTCAGCTCTAAGGGCTGCCATTTCAAAGGGTATGTCGTTAAACTGTTAACTGATAGGATGTGTGTTTGATTGCAAACCAAATTGCCGCTGTAATCCACTCGACCACCCGTTTTCTTCAGTATATCATAAGATAAAACAAATTACAGTCAATGATATTAACAAGTTTGTTAATTGACTGCACACTTAACGCATTTCAAAATCATCAGGCAAACATTTTCTATTAACTTGAAATTGAAACTTTTTTTTAGACTTGCACTTCTCTGTTGAATCAGACAATCTATAAATATTTCCAAATGTTTGTAATTCAAGGTAATTCATTTATCATCGAATATGAATATACATGTATGTTGAGACAACTTGACTAGCCTTACGTAAACATAAGCACCTTTAATTCTATTACTCTTGGGCAAAACCGAGGTCTATAGGGTGTTTCATTCTTTCATATTGAAGTTCAAACTTTGCTGACATAGTTATTACATTGTCCGTGGTCCGCGACATTCACACTTTTTGTAGTTATCCTTTTGTGAATTAGTTAATCTGTTATAAATTTGTGACCGAGAATTCATCGTCGGCATAATTTTAAATGAATAGGAATATTTTTTCTAGAATTTTATCGAGAGAAACAGTCATGACAGCAAGATTCAAGTAGCTAATCTGCTACACTGTAGGGAATATATGTATTTACTGCGATTGGTTGGGAGCCCTTAACAAAGGTAACCAAGGAAGTTGGTTTATCTTATCGCCACGGATCAATGTGTAGGACAATATTTACGGTAGCAACAAAAGCGAGGTTGAGGTGTATTAGCTAAAACTGAAAGTAGAATGGGAGCAAGCGTGAATGACAGTATATTTGATTCTGGTCAAACCGATATCATAGCACAGTGTGAGCACGCATGCATCGTTACGCATGATGTAGTAGTAGTAGTAGTAGTTTATTATAGTGACATGTGTACAGAATAACATACAGAAGATATAACAAAATCAATGACATACATACACCCGGCCCCATGGGCCTTTAAGTCACTGTCAGTTTCAAATATGTTTACGTATATTAACTCACATGTTGGATAATTGGTCAGATCAGACCAAATTATAGACTTCCAGAAATTAGCAGTACGAAAATTTTCGTCGCTGCTCGAATGCATGAACAATGAGTTTTGCAAGTGAACGAACATGATTCTTCATAAGATACGACAGTTTGTCCAAGGGAGACAACTGTCCATGATGCATTTGATTCCGGTCAGAACGATCACAGATTGCCAACTAAGACTAGCCAGCTCATCTGAATGGCGCTCACACTTCGCGGATCGCCTGGTCGTTCTCACAAATCAACTAACTGGGGACGTAGACCAGAAAACGCACATACATGTATTTATATGTTTATATGTGTCAAAAGCCATTTTTAACTTTATCTCAGTTAAATCGCGGCGGATAGTGTACCTATCAATGTTTTCCTGGAGTTTCTTTTCCCCCGTGCTTCGCACAGTATCCCATTCCGAGCCACTGGTTTCTTTCCACGTATTGTTTGAATGGATTTACAATTACAAATTTTGTTAGACATCGTTGTGAAGACACCATTTCCACTTCATTCAACTCTACCAGACAACAAAATTCTAAACATGTACAGTTTGAAAGCATTTGACGACGACAGATTGAATATGGCTCAAACGTTGGAATTTGTCTTTTAAATGATCGATTACATTGCGGAAGAATGGGAAAATACTGATTACCTGTATTTCCTCTTTCTGCAACAATGTTTTTATATGTCACCTTCTTGAAAATCCTCAGAAAAATCAGATTGTGTAGTAAAGGGTTAAGGATACACACAAAATCCCAAGATTTTACAACTCTGAAGAACAAGGCTTTTGAAAACATTGTGGAAAAGGGAGAAAAATGCTGGTAAACAGCATTTTCTCCTATTCCCAGAATGTTTTCGATCCTTGAAAAAATAATTTGCAATTTTTTAATCGCTTCTATTTTGTTGTCTGAAAATGCTTTGGATCTGAACAAATCTAAAATTTTGTCATATGGTAAAAAGTTAGAGACCTTTTTTGTAGACAAAGTTTACGTCACCAGTCTCTGTGAGAATAGTTATTTAGACTTGTCAGTGTAAATCTAGTTGCAAGTTGCATCAATATGTCAAAACTGTTAAATCAGTACATGGTATCCATTACAAAAACTTTATTCTGTCACTGAAACTTACTAGTAAAGCAAGCAGGCGAATTTTGTAATCACTTATCCAATATAGTATATCGCCGGACGGTTCAGAGAGAGGTAGGATAGCAGACGAATTTTGTAATCACTTATCCAATATAGTATGTACTAATATAAACTCGGAGCTATTAAATGGTGTTTTGTGGTGATCTAAATGCTAGAATTTCGGATATGAATGACGTCATAGAGAATATTGATGACGTACCAATAAGACAAGTAAAGGATTCTGTAAAGAACAGACACGGTGATTTGTTCATAGACTTTTTAAGAGAAACAAAATTGTGTATTTTGAATGGGAGAATTTCTACTGACTACAATGATTACACTTCAGTGTCAACTAAAGGGAAAGCCGTGGTTGATTGTGTGTTTACGCCTCATTCAAATTTACTCGATTTTACAGAGTTTAAAGTGATGCCTGTGAAAACGACTTGTGAAAAGTATGATATAAAGGCACACTGTTCATTACCAGACCACTCGTTGCTTCAATGTAAGCTTAAAGTTGCTGAAACCTTTCAGCGATCCGACGGGGAGAATTCATTTTACGGGTGTTCCATCGATGGGAGACAGGATATAGAAGTACGGAAATATAACTATAAAACATTACCAGATAATTTCTTGGTCTCTCCAGAATTTGACAAACTTATAGATAAACTGCAACAGGAAAATACAGATCAGATAGAGATAAACCGCATTTACAGGGAAATTTGCGATTTATATAATTCGGAATTACAAGAAGAGGTGCCTGTGAAATTTTCCTCGTGGCAAATGAAAAAACGTTCAAGACACCAATGTAAGAAATGGTGGAACAGGTATTTAGACATACACATGTACTTTGTAAAGAGCTATGTGAGAGCGAGAAGAAATTCCTTTCGTTTACGGGAAATAAACGCGATAAAGACGCTAAAAGATAAACCTATAAATCAAAGCAAAAAGAATTTGATAGAGAGGTGAAAAAAGCTAAAAGAAAGTATGAACGTGATAAACAAATTGCCGTAGAATCTATTCTAATGATAACCCACAAGAATTCTGGAGACAAAAAAAAAAAAACCTTGGTCCAAAAAAATCAATAAATATCCCTTTTGAGGTCAAAGATGAAAATTCTAATATCTACGGTGACAAAAGCAAGTGTTTTACACCGTTGGCAAAATGACTTTAAAAACTTAATTGATAAAGCAAAATCGTTTGAAGGTAGTGATTTTGATGAACGATTTTATAAAGAAGTACTAAAATTCAAAGAAGCTTTGGAGAATCAAGACTCTACTATGGAGTAAAACGAAAATATTAGTTCTGATTCATGTACTGTATTTTGAACAGAGACATAACCTTGGAAGAGGTAGCGAAAGCTGTAAAAGAAGCGAAAAACGCTCGCACGTGCGGCGAAGACAATTTACCATATGAAGTATTCAAAAATGCTCGGTCTCAGAAACTCTTACACAAGCTGTTTGACTTGCGTTTTCGATCGGGAGCTGTGCCTGAAGTTTGGTCACATTCTATAACAAGAGGGCCATGATGGCCCTGGGTCGCTCACCTGAGTCAATAGGCGAAATTCACTCAACGTGCATAATCCAATTTCTGACCAATTGTCAGGTCAGTTGATGAACAAACTTGGTAGAGGTCCACTAAGAGATGCTACATGCCAAATATCAAAGCTCCACGCCTTCCAGTTTCAGAGAAGAAGAATTTTAAAGTTTTCCTTCTTTGTTCCTATGTTCGAAACTTGTGACCCCCGGGGCGGGGCCAGTTTTGACCCCAGGGACATCATATGAACAAACTTGGTAGAGGTCCACTAGGAGATGCTACATACTAAATATCAAAGCTCTATGCCTTCCAGTTTCAGAGAAGAAGAATTTTAAAGTTTTCATTCTTTGTTCCTATGTTTGAAACTTGTAACCCCCGGGGCGGGGCCAGTTTTGACCCCAGGGGTGTCATATGAACAAATTTGGTAGAAGTCCACTAGGAGATGCTACATGCCAAATATCAAAGCTCCACGCCTTCCAGTTTCAGAGAAGAAGAATTTTAAAGTTTTCATTCTTTGTTCCTATGTTCGAAAATTGTGACCCCCGGGGCGGAGCCAGTTTTGACCCCAGGGACATCATATGAACAAACTTGGTAGAGGTCTACTAGGAGATGCTACATGCTAAATATCAAAGCTCCATGCCTTCCAGTTTCAGAGAAGTAGAATTTTAAAGTTTTCCTTCTTTGTTCCTGTGTTTGAAACTTGTGACCCCCGGGACGGGGCCAGTTTTGACCCCAGGGACATCATATGAACAAACTTGGTAGAGGTCCACTAGGAGATGCTACATGCCAAATATCAAAGCTCCACGCCTTCCAGTTTCAGAGAAGAAGAATTTTAAAGTTTTCATTCTTTGTTCCTATGTTCGAAACTTGTGACCCCCGGGGGCAGGGCCTGTTTTGATCCCAGGGACATCATATGAACAAACTTGGTAGAGGTCTACTAGGAGATGCTACATACTAAAAATGAAAGCTCTACGCCTTCCAGTTTCACAGAAGAAGAATTTTAAAGTTTTCATTCTTTGTTCCTATGTTTGAAACTTGTGACCCCCGGGGCGGGGCCAGTTTTGACCCCAGGGGCGTCATATGAACAAATTTGGTAGAAGTCCACTAGGAGATGCTACATGCCAAATATCAAAGCTCCACGCCTTCCAGTTTCAGAGAAGAAGAATTTTAAAGTTTTCCTTCTTTGTTCCTATGTTCGAAACTTGTGACCCCCGGGGCGGGGCCAGTTTTGACCCCAGGGACGTCATATGAACAAACTTGGTAGAGGTCTACTAGGAAATGCTACATGCCAAATATCAAAGCTCCACACCTTCCAGTTTCAGAGAAGAAGAATTTTAAAGTTTTCATTCTTTGTTCCTATGTTCGAAACTTGTGACCCCCGGGGCGGGACCAGTTTTGACCCCAGGAACATCATATGAACAAACTTGGTAGAGGTCCACTAGGAGATGCTACATGCCAAATATCAAAGCTCCACGCCTTCCAGTTTCAGAGAAGAAGAATTTTAAAGTTTTCATTCTTTGTTCCTATGTTCGAAAATTGTGACCCCCGGGGCGGGGCCAGTTTTGACCCCAGGGACATCATATGAACAAAATTGGTAGAAGTCCACTAGGAGATGCTACATGCCAAATATCAAAGCTCCACGCCTTCCAGTTTCAGAGAAGAAGAATTTTAAAGTTTTCATTCTTTGTTCCTATGTTTGAAACTTGTGACCCCCGGGGCGGGGCCAGTTTTGGCCCCAGGGGCGTCATATGAACAAACTTGGTAGAGGTCCACTAGGAGATGCTACATGCCAAATATCAAAGCTCCACACCTTCCAGTTTCAGAGAAGAAGAATTTTAAAGTTTTCCTTCTTTGTTCCTATGTTCGAAACTTGTGACCCCCGGGGCGGGGCCAGTTTTGACCCCAGGGATATCATATGACCAAACTTGGTAGAGGTCCACTAGGAGATGCTACATGCCAAATATCAAAGCTCCACGCCTTCCAGTTTCAGAGAAGAAGAATTTTAAAGTTTTCCTTCTTTGTTCCTATGTTTGAACTTGTGACCCCCGGGGCGGGGCCAGTTTTGACCCCAGGGACATCATATGAACAAATTTGGTAGAGGTCCACTAGAAGATGCTACATACCAAATATCAAAGCTCTACACCTTCTAGTTTCAGAGAAGAAGATTTTTAAAGATTTTGCTATTTTTTTCCTTTTGGTTGCCATGGCAACCAGAGTTATAGGTGGAATTCAATCTCTTGAACAACTTTGGTAGAGCTTTACCTGAGGAACATCCCTGCCAAGTTTCATCAAGATTGGCCCAGTGGTTTAGGAGGAAAAGATGTTTAAAGAAATTGTGGACGACGCACGACGCACGACGGACATTGGGCGATCACAAAAGCTCACCTTGAGCACTTCGTGCTCAGGTGAGCTAATAAAACCAATACCCAAATGTAACACCAACAATCACAGGGTTTCTGTAAACTATAGAGGGATAAGCCTTCTAGCAGCAATAAGTAAACTGTTCTTTAGCGAATTAATGCAAGACTTACAGAGATTTAGAACTCAGTGACTTTATTGTGGACGAACAAAATGGATTTAGAAAACTCCGTTCTTGTGCTGATCACATGTTCACACTTTGTTCGATAGTACGGAATCGCAAGGAGAAAGGGCAACCACTTTTGCTTGTTTTATTGACATGCAGAAAGCTTTCGATCTGCCTTTTAAGTAAACTACTTGCAGTCGGAGTAAATGGTCGATTTTACAATATCATAAGATCATTTTACAGTTTGTTGAAAGGCCGAGTTAACGTAAATGTTGAATTTACAGACTTTTTCGCACAAAGTGCTCAAGGTGAGCTTTTGTGATCGTGCTGGGTCCGGCGTGCGTCGTCCGTCGTGTGGTCGTAAACATTTACCTTGTGTGCACTCTAGAGGCCATATTTTCAACCAGATCCTCATGAACTTGGTCAGAATGTTTATCTGGATAAAATCTCGGAAATTGAAATTAGGTCACATGGGGTCAAAAAGTAGGTCACAGGGCCAGATCTTAGAAAAACCTTGTGTGCACAATAGAGGCTACATTTTCAGACTGATACTCATGAAACCATGTCAGAATGTTTGTCTGGATAAAATCTCGGACGAGTTCGAAATTGGGTCACATATGGTCAAAAAGTAGGTCTAAAGGCAAGATCTTAGAAAAACCTTGTGTGCTCTCTAGAGGCTACATTTTCAGGCTGATACTCGTGAAACTGGGTCAAAATGTTTGGGTAAGATCTCGGACATGTTTGAAAATGGATCACGTGGGGTCAAAAAGTAGGTCATGGGGCCATATATTAGAAAAAGCTTGTGTGCAATCTAGAGGCCACTTTTTCAGCCTGATACGCATGAAACTTGGTCAGAATGTTTGTCTGGTTAAAATCTCGGAAGCTTGTTCGAAATTGGGTCATGTCGGGTCAAAAAATTAGAGAAAGTGTGTGTGCACTCTAGAGGCCACATTTTCAACCTGATACTCATGAAACTTGGTAAGACTGTTTGTCTAGATGAAATCTCGGACAAGTTTGAGATTGGGTCATGTGAGGTCAAAAAGTAGGTCACGGGGTCAAATCTTAGAAAAAAAACTTGTGTGCCCTCTAGAGGCCACATTTTTAGCCTGATATGCATGAAACTTGCTTAGAATGTTTGATTTGATTAAACCTTTGACACATGTAAAATTCGGTTATGTCGAATCAAAAAGTTGGTCACTGGGCCAAATCATAGAATAACCTTGTGTGCACTCTAGAGGCCACATTTTCAGCTTGATACTCATGAAACTTGGTCAGAATGTTTTTCGGTATAGAATCTCAGGCAAGTTTGAAATTGGGTCACATGGGGTCAAAAAGTAGGGCACTGGGCCAAATCTTAGAAAAACCTTGGGTGCACTCTAAAGGCTACATTTTCAGCCTGATACTTATGCAACTTGGTAAGAATGTTTCTCTGGATGAAATCCCGGAAAAGAATGACAGCAAGTCACGTCAGGTCAAAAAGTTGGTCACGGGGCCAAATCTTAGAAAAACCTTGTGTGACTCTAGAGGCCACATTTTGAGCCAGATACAAAATTCAGAAATAGGCTAAAGCAGTTACATTCATGCGTTTTACATCATCACGACCAGGATCTTTTCAGCCTTATCAGTCCTAGATGACCTTACTCATGTGAGCGCTTTAGGGCCAGTGGCCCACTTATTTACCATAAACTGTGGGTTCGAACAGGGAAATAAAATTTCGCCGACATTATTCTCTTTGTATGTAATCGGTTTAGCAATGGAGCTCAATATTTTAAATCTCGGAATCCCATTAGACAATGAAAAAAAATTGCATTTTGATGTATGCAGATGATATTAGCCGAATCCGAGGATGACTTACAACAAATGTTAGATATAGTTAATAGATAGTGTCGTGAGTGGAGAATGCGAATTAATTAATCAAAAACGAACATCATCCACTTTCGCAAGAAAAGCCAAAATAAAACAACCGTTGCATTTCATATCGGCGAACATGACATTGAAATTGTTCCACAATACAAATATTTGGGGTGTGTTTTAACAGAGCATCTAGACTTCGCTGAGACCACTAAAGTATTAGCCGAGTCAGCGGGAAGGGCTCTTGGAGCTCTAATCAATAAAGCGCGTCACGTCAATGGGTTAATGTTTAACGTATATAGTAAACTGTACGAAACAACTGTATTGCCTATTGCGAATTACAGTGCTGGTATATGGGGATATAAATGCTATCCAAAAAGTGAAACTATACAAGTTAGAGCTCTCGGCAAGTTTCTCGGAGTTAACATATTTGCATCAACCCTTGTGATAAATAGTGATACAGGATGACCCTCGATGCGAATACGCAGACATTTAGAAATGGTAAGATTATGGAACCGACTTGTTTCGATACGAGAGGACAGGACAGACTCACAAAAAAGTATTTAACTGGGATTACAAACAAAACAAAGGATGGTGTTCCGAAATTAAGTCAATTTTAGATGAAAGTGGTTTATCCGAGTTATATGAGTCTAAGTCTATGTGCAATCGATCAGTAAAATCAGTTATCAATACTTTATATGAAAAACTGTCAGAAACAGCACACCGACAGTGGAGAAATGGTTAACATACTCAGTCAAAAACTAAAATCTATCGTACTATTAAAGACGACTATTAAATTGAAAACTATGTGACCGTGCATTTACCATGGCATCTTCGATCATTTATAGCATAGCTCCGCACAGGGACATTACCACTACACATAGAAACAGGGCGATATAGACATGTCAAACAGGAGAGACGTTATTGTTTTATATGTAATGAGAAAGACTCCGTAGAAGACGAGTTTCATTTTTTGTTTGATTGTTCTGCCTATACAGCTATTAGGCTAGGTTTTTATAATTATGCAAATGAACTGATTGCCCACTTCGTTCAAATTCCATACAGTGAAAGGCTTAAATGTATGATCATAAACAAACGTTTACTGCGCAAATCTGCACTCTATATCCAAGACTGCTACAGAAAACGAAGTGACATTATATATAAGAATAATATCTAGTGTACTATGTCTACACCATAAATTTCTCAAGTCAACTGTGTTCAGTATAGTGACTCATAAGCCATTCATATGGCTGGTTAATACATTTATACATTGTTGCGTAATAGTAGTTAAGAAAATGACGGTTCTGGGACATTTGCGATCCAATCGTCCCAAAATTCGCACGCATTCGAGGTCATTGAGTGCAATCTTTCCAATCCAGTTCGATCCAGTTCATTCTGAGTTTTTCCAATCTTCTTAATTCTGAGTTTTTCCAATCTTCTTAATTCTGAATTTTTCCAATCTTCTTAATTCTGAGTTTTTCCAATCTTCTTAATTCTAGGTTTTTCCAATCTTCTTAATTCTAGGTTTCCCAATCTTCCCATCTTCCCGATCTTCTAAATCTCGCGCGTCTCACTAAAAAATTTATAACTCGCGAAGTTATAAATTCTCGTCTTTAAAAAGTTATAAATTTTTGTTCGAAAAAATTTGATTTTAATAAATTTTTTTTTCAAATAAGGCGTAAAAATGAGCGTATTAAATAATTTAAATAGCGGTTTTATTTTACATCTAGTTAGAACGCTAGAAGCCAAAATTTATTTCGGGCGCCAGAAATATCGTTCACCGAATTTAATAGCATTTCCTCCGTTCGAATGTAAAAACTATTATTTAGCATTGCTGCGAATAAAGTCGGCTGTTTACTATGAACGTAGTAAAGTAATGCATCAACCCTCATTCAGGGGAATAACGTTAATTCTAATTCTTCCGGGCTCTCTGACTACAGAAATTATGGATGAAGAGGAGGGATACGATGATATAGCGCTTAAATATTTATTACCGAGAAATGTAGAAAACGGATCGTTATCTTTAGGTATTAAAGCCCACGGTATTGTATTTTCTCCCGAGAATTTCCCGCATTCGTGGCAGGAGGGTAACTTTGATATCTTTAGTAGATGGGGTGACCCTCCTATAGAAGAACAAGAAGAGCTGGAAGATATATGGGATTTTCACGAACAAGTTGTGCAACCGGAAAACCAACAACATGCGCGGAGAGAAGGGATAATGTGTGTAAACGGAAATTCAACATTTTTAGAAGAAGAATGCGTCATTTGCAAAGATGCGAAACCGAACATAATGTTTTGTAATTGCGGACATATAATTGTATGCGGGGGTTGTGATAAGGTGGCTAATTTAGAAAGTTGCCCCTTATGCTATACAGAGTGCCAAATAAAACGTGAGTTATAAATATATATTTTATTTAAAATATATATTTTATTTAAAACTTAAAAAAAGTTGATAGTAATTTTTTTTTTTTCTAAAACGTTTGTTTTCATCTTTTAGGTTACTTATTCTCTTATTATTACTTATTATCTTATTATTATTACTTCTTTTTCTAGCATTGATATCCGACTGTAAATACTCATTTACCTTTTTTAACGTTTTAATACGATTATTATTTTTCGAGATTTTATCGTTATTAAACAATTCTGGGTCTTTTGCGGATAATTCGCGATGATCCATTTTTTAAAAAATTATTTTATTCGCTTAAAATTCAATTTCTATCAAAATTTAAGAAAAAAATTCTATATAAAAAATAATGGAACATTATTTGGGAATCATGATTAATAATGATTTAGATAAACTTTTTAGCGAGCACGCTTTACAACTTCTAAAAAAATATTATCTTCATGATGGAGAGTCTCCTCAAGAAGGTAAATAAAACGATCTTTTTGAAACTTAAAGAATATGCGGAACTAGAAACGAGGAAACTAGCAAGAGAGCGAGGAGAATGCCCTTCTATGAAAGGTTCGGAAAAAAGAAACTCTCATTTAATAGCGGTCGCACCAAACTCTAATATCTCGATCATTGCGGGTTGTTCTCCTTCTATAGAACCCATCGTGGCAAATGCTTTTACTCGTAAAACGCGTGCGGACTCGTTTCTCACGAAAGATAAATATCTTACTAAGATATTGCGGCAATATGATTTAGATACGGAAGAAACGTGGAATAGTATCATCGCGAAACGCGGATTGATACAACATCTTCCTCTTTCTATAGAAGTTAAGGAAATTTTTAAAACTGCTAAAGAAATCGACCAGTTTAAGATAATAGAATATGTGGCGGATCGTCAAGATTATATCTGTCAAGGACAATCTTTAAACATTTTTTTCCCGTCATCAGCTTCTAAAAAGTATGTCCACGATATTCATTATAAAGCGTGGGAATTAGGATGTAAAGGATTATATTATTACAGAGGAGAAGCGGCGGAAAAATCTGAAGATATATCCGCGTTAGAATGTTCTGGATGCGTAGCTTAATTTATAACTTTTAACTCTATTTTTTATCCTCGCGCGACGATAAAAAATTTTTGAAACGTAGAAAAATTTTTTCAACCAACTTATTGGATAGAAATGGCGGAAAATAATTATATAAAGTTTCAAGACTTCGATATAAAAAACCTAAGACTTTGCGAAAGCAAAATAAATAAAAATTACAGTTTTCAGACAATGAAGATCGAATATAAGTATTCCGATGGGAAAATAAGAGGTTTACAGCTATGTTCTCCTGCTTTGTTTTCTTACGGAGTTCAACAGTATGAGAGCAAATCGTCGGATTACTATATGTCTTTGCGATCTTTTTATGATAAAGAAAATCCGAACGAAAAAGAAATCGAGTTTAAAAAAACATTAGATAGTATTTCGAAATTTTTACGAGAAGAAGCGCCAGAAAAGGTCGTAAAAAAGAAGAACCGAAATAATAATTTTGAAGAGTTAGAAATTATTAAGGATGATATTTTTTATCCGAAACTAAAACAAGATAAAACTTATGACAAAACTGGTAAACCTACAAAGTGCGAAATAAGCACTATTTTTTATGAAAAAAATAAAGAAGGAAATCTCGAAAAAGTAAAAGATCCTCGTTCTCTCGAAAAAATAAATTGCAAAGTAGTTGCTTATATAGATATAGAAGATATTTTTATTAGTTCATCCACACTTAAAGTACGAACGAGTCTTTCTGACGTTGCTATTATTAAAAAGAATGTTAAACCTTCTAAAAATTATGAAAACTCTTTTACTCCTTCGAGAGTAACGCTAGGTTCCGATGATGAAAGTAACACTGAAGATGAAGAAGAATAAATTTATAACTTTTTAAAAAAGTTATAAATTTTTTAATTGATTTTTTCTATTTTACTTTATATAAAACTTAATCATGTTTATCGTATTTGAAGGCTGTGATGGAACTGGTAAAACTACTCATAGTAAAAAACTTTTTAACGAGTTGAAAACGGATAATGTAGAACTTATCTCATTTCCGGACGGAAATACCGAGATAGGTAAAATTCTCGATAATTATTTAAAAAATAATAGCTCTATTAATTCCAGAGAATCGCATTTACTTTTTTCCGCGAATAGATGGAAATTTTACGATACTCTTAATCGCACGGTAAATAATAAAGAAATGATTCTTATTTCTGACAGATATTATTTTTCCGGAGTCGTTTACTACTCATAGTAAAAAACTTTTTAACGAGTTGAAAACGGATAATGTAGAACTTATCTCATTTCTGGACAGAAATACCAGACAGAAATAGGTAAAATTCTCGATAATTATTTAAAAAATAATAGCTCTATTAATCCCAGAGAATCGCATTTACTTTTTTCCGTGAATAGATGGAAATTTTACGATATGCTTAATCGCGCGGTAAATAATAAAGAAATGATTCTTATTTCTGACAGATATTATTTTTCCGGAGTCGTTTACATGAAAACATTAGATCATTCCATTCCTATAGAATGGTTAGAAAATGTAGATAAAGGATTACCGGAACCCGACTTAGTTTTATATCTATACAATGACGAAAAAATTTCTTTTAAAAAAGAAATATACGAAACTAAAGACTTCCAAAGAGGAGTTAAAAGAAATTACGAAAATATATATTTATCTAAAAAAGATAATTGGATACTGATAGATACATCGCGACCAAAAACGGAAGTCTTTAAAAAGATACTAAATACGGTAGAATATTTTATCGTGGAGAAAAACGATTAATATATTACTTAATTTTACTAAGTAATATATTAATTCTTATTTTCTTAACGTTTAAAAAAATTTTTAAGACTCTTCATCCATTTCCTCCTCAGTCTTTACAGTCTCCACAGTCTTCACGGTCTCCACGGTCTTCACAGTTTTCATGCTCTTTTCATCCGTCTTCGGTAAAGATTCGATCTTTTCGGGAAAAATATTTTTGACCTTTTCTTTATAATATTTTGGTAAAATAAATCTACACTGTTCTATTAAAGATGTGTATAGGTTTTTAACTTGGTCTAGGTGATATTTACGCATATTTTCATGGAACAAAAACTCGTATTTAGCGAGTTCCGTACAGTTTGCCGTTATGGTATCAAATAAATCTTCTGGATCGGTTCCAATAATATCTTTTAGTTCCTTTTCCATTTTATGATAAAAAAAAATTATTTAATATATTTTACAAATCGAGTTCTATGAGTATCGTCAAATAAGCGTTTTTTGTGTTTTGATTATCGGTCCTCGTTAAAAAGTTTATGACGTCGCATTGCTTTACTTCTAAAGGTTGTGGAAAAACTACGCAACTACAACCTTTTCCTTTTTCTTTTATTAAGGAGTAGTCGGTTTTTTCAACACTGTTTACAACTATGTTAATTTTTACCTCTTCGTTTAAAAAACTATTTCCTTTTAAAACCATTAAAGAACCTCTTATAATTCTACCCGGAGCTGACATACAATAACCTCCTAATCCGTGCGATCTTCCGCTGCTACCATTACCAAAAGAAAACTCGTAATTTCCGTTTAATAAACTTCCTTGTTCCTCAGCATGAACACTTATTATAGGTTTAATTAACTTTCTCTCAGCTAGAGTTAACATCTGTCTAGAAAGAAAAGACCTCGTCACGGGATCATCCCAAGCGGCGGGTTCAGGTAAGTTTTTAATTCTATTTCCTTTCATATCTATTTCACCATCAACGGAAAAAGAACCATCCGGGTTTTTCGTTAAAGCTTTTTCTCCCGCGGTAGCCGCTAAAACTGTGGCATCTATGTAATATTTATTCGCAGCTTGCTGGTGTTCTAAAGTAGTACCAATATTTGTAATTCTTCGTCCTCCCATAGAAATGTCAGCAGTCACTATATAACCTCCGGAGCCGTAAACAAAAGCTCGACTAGCGTCCGCATATCTTTTTGTCGCAGCATCTTGCGGTTCTGCGGGATCTAAAAGATTCATCAACTGGTAACCTCGCATATCTATATTTGCGATGGCGGAAAAACTACCATCCTGCCGTTGTACTATTGCTCTACCACTTTAATCCACATATTTTTTATTAGCGGCTTCGCTCGGTTCCGTGGGATCATCTAAGTTTTTTATTTTATTAAATCCCATGTTTAGATATCCTAGCATGTGATAACCCCCATTTTCGTTCAATAACCCCGCGGCAGAGTCAACATAATCTTTTGTCGCGATGTCTTGCGGATTCGCGGGGTTACTAACCCTCGTTAATGTATTGCCGTTCATATTTATAGAACCAGTAACTTCCGTCATTCCGTCTTTACACAAAAAATTATTATTCACGTAAGTGACGCTCCATCGCCGCTCGATTTAACATAGTCCATTCCTCCGAATTTATCAACTGGCATCTTTTTTATATAACTAAAAAAGGTTATTTAAAACTCGCTGAAAATTATTTCCCGAGCTTAACTCTTCAAGAACGTGCAAGGATAAATGACCGCAAAATACTTGCCCGTGATGTTGCAATTGATCCGAATTGTATAATATCGGATTTGTTAGATACTCTTCTATTTCGATAGGTGGTCTTATACCGTAACTGTCTAAATAAATTTTTAGTTTACCGTCTTTATACCAAGCGACCCAATGTGTACCTGGACCACTCCTGTCATCTAGGTTTAATATACTGCATTCCTATTTTCCACACTTTCTCGGTAGATCGTTTCATAAAAATACACCCCTAAAAGAAGTATCTTTAATCTTTTCGTGGCATCTTCTAGTTCGAAGTTGCTTAACGGTTTGTTCGGTAAAATTACATTTAAAATCGCGATATCTGTCATTTTTTTTTATACCTAAATATTTTTAATGTCCTCGTTGTTGACCCACGAATTAAACTCGTCGGAATAACCTTTCCATTTTACCAGCGATTTATTTTTTCCCTTTTTAATAACCTTTTCTATCCTAAACAACTCCTGACTAGTTTTTTGTAGTTCGGGTTCGTAGAAAGTACCCCGTATTTCTTCTCCGTTAAGATCTGCAATTTTATATGTTACGCGTGACGTACATTTTACCTTGGAAACTGTAAAAACCTCTTCAGTCCATCTTGTGGTATATCCCTTTTCAAAGGTCTTTTTCTTTTTAGATATTCTTACTTTATCGCCTACGGAAAACTTAGGGACTATGTCTCTTACTTCAAGATGTTCTGGATAAAGAGTTTTCCAAACTTTGGTTTCGTTTACCCTTTTACTAGCATTTACCGGCGTCATCTTAATAGAAGAATGTTTCGCGTTATTATATTCTTTAACGAGATCCGACAACGCGTTAATGTTAATGTTAGTGGAATTAGCGGAAAAATATTTCCACATTTTTTCTTTCATCGTTCTAATCCATCTCTCAACGACGCTAGATGTTTCGGTGGAATACAACTCTATCAAGTTTTTAACATCCGCGTTATAAAACTCTTTGCCCTTATCCACCCACATTTTTTCCGGTTTTCTCTCTTTAAAAACACTCTTTAATGCCGCGGCGACAGATTTTCCCGTTTTGTCTTTCAACGATATCAACCAACCGTACTTGGAAAAGATATCGATGACAGCGAGAAGATATTTTATACCCTGATTAAATTTAGAAAATGCTTGCATGTCTACTAAATCCGCGGCCCATATCCTATCAATACCGTTTACTCTAACTCTCCTTTTCTTAAATTTTCTTCTTACGGGTTTATGCAGCTCTTCCGATAAATCCGTCATGTCAAATTTTTTTTTTTTATTAACTCCCATTCCGAATTTAGCCTTGGCTCCTATTAACGAGGAAACTAAACCCGTTCCATTCTCTCCTTAATAGAAGGATTGTAGATTCCTTTTAATTCTTTAAGCATATTTTCATCGCAAATAGCTTCTGGTAGCTGTGTCATTATGCTTAAGATAGCAAATATCGTGATTGTATGCCGCTTTATCAACCAGGTTTATCGGCTTACTCCATTCCTTAGGCGTTAAATCGGTGTTGAGTCTTTTATTTAACTTAGTACCGGGGCCAGTAATGTTATGACCAGGGAGATGCATTTCGACGGGTAAGTTATTTATAAACTTATTTAGTAATGAACCACCTTTTTTCTTTTTTTAACGAAGTTTGTTTTAATTTTTCCGCACACGACGCATTTACCGCGCGCCATATTTCTTTCATTTTTACTAACAACGTGTTCTATGTTACTGGTATTAGTAACTTTTTTACATTTAATGAAATACATTTTTTTAATACATTTAAATTTTTTTTAATATAATTAAAATGGATATTGCAAATTTATCGTGGAACGACATAGTAGCGCAGAGATTTAATAGTCATTTTTTACCTAAAAGCATTAGGGGAATAATCGTGGGGAAATCGGGATGTGGTAAGACTACGCTTTTACTAAACCTTTTGCTAAGGCTGGGATGGCTCGACTACGATAATTTAATGGTTTTTGGGAAAAGTCTTTTTCAACCCGAATATCACATACTTAAAAAAGCCTTCGAAGAAAAATTACCGAAAGAAAAAATTTTAGATTTATTTAACATGCCAGATGAAGTTCAGAGTAAAAACGTTAGTCCCTCAGTCTTGATCGATGAATGGGTTAAAACCTTAGTGAATAAATCGGATATACGCTGTAGTTTCTTCGAAAATGCCGAAGATGTACCTGACCCGAGAGAGTTAAAATCGGAAGACAAAAATTTAATGGTCTTCGATGACTTACTTTTAGAAAAACAAAATAAGTGTGAGTGTTACTATATTCGCGGAAGACATAGTAATGTTGATTGTTTTTACCTTTCGCAAAACTATTTTAGGTTACCGAGACAAACTATTAGAGAAAACACAAATTTTATTTGTCTTTTTCGTCAAGACCTGAAAAACCTTAATCATATTTACAGCGACCATGTAAGCGAAGATATGCCCAAAAAAGAGTTTAGAAATTTTTGGAAAAAAGTATGGGAAAAGCCTCATGGTTTTGTCGTTATCGATTTATCGAGTAAAAAAGACGAAGGAAAATACAGAGGTGGTTTTGACAACTTTTATATTCCCGAGTCAATAGAAAAAATTGAAGATAATAAAATTTAAAATAAATAATAATCGTAAAAAAATGGCGTCTGATAATCAAATAAATTTTTTTACACTTGATTATAGATGAAATGGTTTTACAGTAAATAAGGTTATGACTGATGTTAGAAATTATGCGGAAAATGAATTATTAGAAAAAAAAATTGATGAATATGGCACAAAAAGAATTTTTAATAAAATCTTGCAACTTCTTAATCTAAAAAAAGAGTTTAGTTCTTTCGTTAAAGAACGCGGTGCTAGCGAAGAAGAATCATACACTCCTTTTATTAAAAAACGCATTTCCGAATTATTGGCTAATGCGAATAGGTGGGCAAAGATTTTCGAAACTGAAAAGGAAAATAGAACGAACAAAAAACATAGAAAACATATAGCAAAAATGTTACCTTATTTAAAAGAAATAGGAAAAATATCCATTTTTTTCCTAGAAAGCAAAACTCCCGCTATGAATTTTAAGTAAATTGTTCAACGGAAATTTTAAAAGTGAATATCCCGGATTAAATAAAGTTTTTTACTAAACTTTAGTTATTATTAGCCCTATTTTTAAAAAAAAAAATATATCTTTTAACGAAAGATATATTTTTTTTTTTTTTAAAATTTAATAGAAAAAATTGAAGATAATAAAATTTAAAATAAATAATAATCGTAAAAATGCCTCACAATAATTTTGTAATATGTTTTAAAAGTAGTATCACTTTACTCGATTATAGATTAAATGGTTTAAAAGTAAATGATGTTATGCATAGTGTTAGAAATCTTGTGGAAAATAAATTACAAGTACAGCTCGAACTTTCTTGCACGGCAAGCATTTTTAAAAACATTATTGTCATTTTCGACCTAAAAAAAGAGTTTCAGTCTTTCGCTAAAGAACATGATAATATCGAAGAAGCGCACGTTGCTTTTATAAAAGAACGTGTTTCCGAATTATTGAGTAATGCAATTAAGTGGGCGGAGATTTTTGAAACTGAAGAGGAAGATAGAACAAATAAAAAACATAGAAAACACATAAAAGAAATGTTGCCGTATTTAAATGAAATAATAACAATAAGTTATCTTTTTGAGACTGACGAAAACCGATCTACTGCTAAAATTAATACAGTTACTGCAAGGAGAAAGGTTATTAACCCAAAAATTAACAAAAAATTTTACCAAAAACGTTAAAAATATATCTTTTAACAAAAAAGATATATTTTTTAAAAAAAAAATTTACTATAAAAAAATGGAAGATCTTTTAAAACAAATAGTCGAAAATACACGACAAAAAATGTCTTATCAAATTATAGCAAGCGACAACAAAACGCTCTTTACAACGAGTTTTAATCCCCCGATTCGACTGGCTTATGAAAGAGAATACGAAATAGCTTTAGTAAATCTCGAAACGTATTACTCTTTTCCAAACATTGATGCGTCAAACAACATGTTTATTTATTCTCCGGACAATGGCGTTTCTTGGTTTAAAATAGAAATACCGGAAGGAAGTTACGACCTTATAGACATTAATGATACCATTCATCAGGAAATGAGAAAAAAAGGTCACGTTGATTTAGTCAATGATAAATACCCTATTAACATTTCCGCGAACACAAATACGCTAAAATCTATTCTCACCCTCGAAAACGGTTATCAAGTAGATTTTAACCATCAAAACTCCATTTCCAAAGTATTAGGTTTTACTCGCGCGAAATACGAAACTGGTTTTCACGAGTCTGAGAATGTAGTAAATATTCTCAGTATAAATTCCGTACTCATTAGCGTTAATATTATTTCGGGAAGCTACTTTGACGGATTAATGTAAAACACAATTTACTCTTTTTTCCCCAATGTTGAGCCTGGATATAAGATAATCGAGTCACCGCTTAATTTAGTATATTTACCGATAACATTACACGATATACACAATATGGAGGTAAAAATTACGGATCAAAATGGAAATTTACTAAATCTTAGAGGTGAAAATATAATGATTAGGTTTCATATTAGAGAAGTATAAAAAAAATAAAACATATAAAAAAAATAAAACGTATAAAAAAATGACGAGTTACGTGAATATTAAAGTTAATATAATGAAGGGACAAGAGCAGAAACTTAAATCCGCTATTAAAAAAGGGGGTTGCCAAACGAGTATTCGTTTAGCTCACAAAGATTTAAATGGTAATGATGTTTTAGCCGTTACCCAGTCTCAAGCGAAAAAAATAGGGAGAGCTTTCGAAAAAGGTACAGGAGTAACAATTAGAATGTCCGCTAAGCAACTTAAACATAACACGAAAATAGAGGGAGGTTTTCTCGGAATGTTAGCGGGTTTAGCCGCTAGTGCTTTGCCAGCCATAGCGAAGACTGTTTTACCCGCATTAGGAGTTGGTGCTCTTTCGGGTTTAGCGTCATCGGGAGTACAAAAAGCTATGGGATCGGGTCTTTACCTTAAAAAAGGAGGTAGCGTTTGTCGGGTACAAACTGATGGAGAAGGTCTTTATTTAAGCCCATATAAAGGCAAAGGATTAGGATCTGTTGGTGATGGTTTATATTTAAAATGCGGAGGAAATTTTTATGATGGAAAAGGTCTTATTCTAGGCCCTAATAGTCCTTTCACTAATATTCCCATTTTAGGAGCTATATTATAAGTTTATATTATGATACAAAAAAGATGAATGTTCACAAATTTAACGTAAAATCGAGAATTTCTCAACCAAAAACGATCCATTGGGTACCCTATCCTAATTTAAAACATCCTCTGATAAAAGTAAATCCGGTAACTTGGGAAATCTTTAGTCAAAAAGAAATTACGTTAACTCCGGGACAAGTAATTACGGCGGAATTAGGTTTAGGCTTTATGTCAACTGAAGGCGTAATTTTAACCTCTTTAGATTATCATCTAAGATATAAAAAATGTAGTTTACAAAATGAGATTACCTTCGGAGATGTTGCGAATATTTTAGTTACTATTACTAACAATTCGAAGGAAACAGTAAAAATAAAATAAAACGAACTTTTATGTTTCGTTTATTATCAACTTTAAAAAATATTTCGCTTATAAAAAATGGAGATGAAAGAGATTAATATATATCCGGAATTACCCACAGCTCCTCCAGTTGATGAGGGACAGGGTTATCATCTGCAGAAAATTAACGAGATACAAAACTTTTTAGAAGGTGAGGTCGCGAAAAGAGAAGCTTTAAGTAAGAAATATTTTAGAGCCGCGAGAATAGTAGATAATATAGATACCGGTTTAATATTTATTACGACAGCTGGGGGAATAGGTGGTATAGGTTTGTTAACAACTGTAGTCGCGATACCCGCGGTTATAGTGTTAGAAGGTTTTGCGGGTTTTTGCGATTTTTTAAGTTTAGTCGGAAAATACGCTGTTAGAAATTCGACGATAAAAGCGGAAAAACACGAGAAGATTAAAATCATTGCCAATACTAAATTAAATACTATATCTTCCCACATCTCGAAAGCTTTATCGGATAATAAAGTCACGGACGAAGAGTTTCAACTGATTATGGAGGAATTAGAGAAATATAAGAAGATGAAGGAAGAAATTAGAACTAAATCTAAAAAAAAGATTACGAGCGAAATGGAACAATCGTTAATAGAGAGAGGGAGAAGAGAAGAGCGTCAGTCCTTTCGGAGGCTGGTTGAAAAAAATTATGGTTAGCCATTGGAATATTAAGAAGCCTAAAATTAAGTTTTCGTGTAGTTTTAGTTACGAAACGGGTTAAAAAACTGCGTTAAAAACTGCGTTAAAAAAAAAATCCTAATAAAAAATGTCTTTTTTAAAAATCGTTGATCCAGTAAAAAGGGAACAAACTGTAAAAGAATTTCTCGCGATAAAAAAAAATATTTGCGCTAAGGAATTAGCGGAAAAAACGGGGAAAATAGAACTACAAACGGATCTTTCGGAGCTTTTTAAACCTGTTACAGAAACGCAAAAAACTACCGCGAAGGAGATTACGGAGGGTCTTAGACCTATTAAAAAGGGCATCGAAGAGTTACCCAAAAAGTTACCGCAACAAATAGGTTATCCTATTGGCTTGCCTTATGCTTATGAACCATCAACACCTGAAGAAGAGGAAAAAGAGGAAGAAGAGGAAAAGCCAGTTTTTCCTGACTCTGATACTACCTTTGGCTTTTATAAAAAAGATGGAAAAACTTTTATTGGTGATAAACTAGCTTTCATAGGTAGAAATGATATCATTATTGGTAGCAAAAAATATGAAAAAACACCGGGCTTGAAGCAACTTCTTTTGAAAAAAAACCCAGAGAAAGTTTGATTAATGACAAAGATCGTAAGACGTATGAAGAAATCTTAGTTCATACTAATACTATGTATCGAGGCAATAATCCCCAAAGCCGCTATCCTAAATCCTCTGGATCACTAAAATGGAAAAATTTTATTAGCCCTATTTGGAATAAGTATAAAAAAACCGGTTCTGGCATTAAAAAAGTTGTTGACCCTAACGCGTTCCTAGAAAAATTTGACTTACTTATGGCTAGTAAAGCGGCAGGTAACACGGGCCTGAGAAATGAGTTGGTGAGCGTGTGCGACGAATTAAAAAGGCAAGGCATTTTCGATAGTAAAAGCTATAAAAAAATAATGTCCTTATTATAAAATATGTACGTCTATAAGAAACGAGGATTTACGAGAAGGAATAGATACGGTGGAGCTGGAATTTTTGACAGCTTGGCTAACTTTTTCGCGAAACTTTTAAGCAGTAGCGTGGCTAAACAAATCGTGTCCTCTGCAGTTGATGTGGGAAAGAGTGTCACTAAGGAAGGAGCAAAAAAAGCTTTAGAGGCTGGAAAAAGTGCCGCGGTAGATGCGGGAAAAAGGTTAATTGAAAAGACTTTAACGCCGAAATCTAAGAAAATTTTACAAAAGTACAATAATATACCTACAACGCCACCTGTTTCGCGAAACGTGAATGCTTTAATAGATGGAAGTGGTAACGATCCAATTGCGATACAAGAATTAGTTAAAAAATTAAATAGCGGTGCAGGGATTAAAACGACGTAAAATTATAATAATTTAAAAATTATTATAACCTAATAAAAATGAGCATTTTAAACATTACTGAAAGAGCTTTTAATGACGATAGTATCGAAGAGTACGAATACTTCGAGTATTAACCGATTGTAGGTGACGTTAATAAACTTAACAATACCGGAGATATTGCGATTAACATCGAAACTCAAGATATTTTTATGCTTCCTAGCGAAAGCTATTTACTTATAGAAGGTAAATTAGGTAAATTAGTAAAAAATGACAACGCTGCTACAGTATATGTAGATGAAGACAATGTTGCTTTAGCGAACAACGGTTTAATGTATCTTTTTAGTAATATTAGGTACGACCTTTCGGGTAAAGAGATTGGAAGAATAGCGCATCCGGGGTGGGCTACCACTATGCTCGGATTGTTAAAATATGATGATGATTTTTCTAAATCGCGAGGCTTAAACCAATTGTGGTATAAGGATACGGAAAAAAGTATATTAAATGCAGCAGGCAATGATATTATTAATACAGGTTTTGTAGTGAGACACGATCTCATTATTAAGAAACCCAATCCAAAGGGTACATTCGAATTTAAAATCCCATTGAAACATATTTTTGGTTTTTGCGAAGATTACAATAAAGTATTATACGGAATGAAGCAAACTCTTTACTTGACAAGAGCAGGCAATAATGATGCTATTTATAAAGCTGTTGCAGATGTCCATGGTGGCATTAATCGAAATGAAGAGGGTAAAGTTGTGCTGGAAAGAATAGCGTGGTATATGCCGCATGTGTTACCCGCGGATAAGTATAAAATGGAACTTTATAAACATATCCAGGACAAAGGAACCTTTCCAGTTAATTATAGAATAATACAATGCGATACTACGACAGTGCCTCGAACAAGATCATTTACTTGGAGACTCGCCGTTAAAACGTCGCCAGAGTTTCCGCGCTACATTATTGTCGGTTTTCAAACGGCTAGACAAAATAATCAAGACAGAAATCCGGCTATATCTGATCACGTTAGAGTTACGGATATTCACGTTACGTTAAATTCTTTTAAATATCCTACAACAGACTACAAACTTTCTTTTACCAAACAACAATTTAGCAGAGTGTATGGCGATGTTGCCGAGTTTAGATCCAAGTTTTTTCTCATGGATGATTTAGCCTCAAATCCTAATTTTACTCCTCTAGAGTACAAAGAACTTTATCCGTTGTTTTTGTTCGATGTTAGCAAACAAAGTGAAAGGTTAAAATATTCTGTAACCGATATTCATGTTAAGACAAATTTTGGTGCCAATGCAGCCGCAGACACGCACATGTATGCCGTTATTATTAGTGACAGGGTAATAAACTTCCAGTCTGACGGAAATAAAATGAGCGTAGTGTATTAAGATTTTTTTTATTTAATAATAAAATGATAACCAAATCCGATTTAAAAGATATTCTTAAAGAAAATAATACAAGGGCTTTTTCGTGGATGGATAAAAAAACATTAGTTAGATTAGCGAAAGAGCATGGGTTGTGGTCAGAGAAACCGCGCGCGACAGAAAAACTGAAAGATCCGAAATTCGATAGATTAATAGATATTAAAAATAATCCGAGAAAAGTTCTCGTGAAGGATATTAAAACAGGGAAAATACACGATTTTCCCTCGATTTATAAAGCGAGTAAATTTATTCAGTGCTGTCCTCAAACAGTTACTAACTGGAATGGTAGAGTATGGGAAGATAAATATAAAATAGTTATATCATAATTTTATTATGATTAAAAAAAATCATAATAAAATTGAATAATATCTTTAATTATTTTTATCGTATATAAAAATTATGAATGCTGAGTTTAGTAGACTTACAGTAAAAGGTCTGAAAAATTTAGCTAAGTTAAGAGGTATCAGGGGATACTCAAGACTTAGGCGGGATCAATTAATTGATCTTTTAAGTAATCCTGGAGCGCCAATATTAGATAGAGATAATGGAATTATAAGTACTCCAGTTTTACAACCAACAATTGCGCCACCACCAACACTGACCACACCACCTACACAACAACAAACAGTTGAGGATTTATTAAGAAGTTTAGAAAGAGCTAAAGAAGTTCCTAAAAGTATTTCACCCGAACTTAATGCGCTTAAAAATAGAATTAAAAAATTATATAGTAAAGTAGACCAAATAGTAGTTGAAAAGAATCGTTCAGCTCTTAAAATGTGGGCGGAAGAACATAAAATACCCGGAATACAAGTTTCTTCACCCAGTGAGTTTTTAGAGCTTACGAGACAAGCGATAATAAAAATTTTAAGAAGTAAGCGGGGGACTAAAGTAAAAATGGTTCTTCAATGTAATATGTATAGATTCGAAGAGGTTGATAAACCGGTAGAAGCTAATTTTTGTTCCGATATAAACGAAATTAATTTAAAGGGAACCGATGTAGATGAATTATATAATATTATGGTAGGAAGAATTTTAGAAAATGTTGTCGCTTTTATAAGAAGAGGCAGCGGTTGGGCTTTTCATAGCGTAATACATTTAAAGTTACATACAGTCGTTTATGAACCTTTAAAAGCTTCGGGATATATGGGGCTACCTGATTGGATTTTGAACAAAAAAGCGTGTATCAATATGCAAAATTATCGGGATAACAAATGCTTTTTATGGTGTATTTTAAGAGCGTTAAATCCTAAAGACGACCATCCTGAAAGAATTGATAGAGATTTACGATCGAAGGAAAATAGCTTAAATATGGAAGGAATAGAGTATCCCGTTACAGTTCATGATATGGATAAGTTCGAAAAACAAAATCCGGAAATTAGCGTAAACGTTTTTAGTTATGATGAAGAAAAAATATTTTATCCGTTAAAAATTACGAGAAATGAAAAAAATAAACACGTTGATTTGCTTTACTTTACGAACGGAATAAATAACCACTACGTCATTATAAAAGATTTTAGCCGCTTAATGAGTAGCCAAATGTCGAGTCACGAGTATTTTTGTAAAAGATGTTCAAATCCCTTTGGAAGCGAAAAACTTTTACAAAAACATAAAGAATATTGCTCAGAGCACGAAGCTGTTTTTTTAAAAATGCCTGACGAGGGTAGCGCATTACAATTTATAAATCACGATAGAAAAATCGAGTTTCCCGTCGCTATATACGCTGATTTTGAAAGCGTACTGATGCCTATAGAAACTTGCCAACCGAGTGAAGAGGAAAGTTATACTATAAAACGACAAAAGCACGTTCCTTGTAGTTTTTACTACATTATAATATTTTCTAATGGGGTAAGTCAACCTATAGAAAGAAGTTATACCGGAGGAGATGCTGATAAAAAATTTATAGAAACGTTAACCGATGATGTTAGAGAAATTGTTAAAAAATATTATCAAGACCCGGTTCCGATTAAAATAACTGAAGAGGAAAAAAGAAAACATAAAAGAGAAACTAGGTGCTATATTTGTAACGAAGAATTTACTCATAAAAATTATACAGTAAGAGACCATTGTCATTTTACCGGTAAATATAGAGGAGCTGCCCATTTAAACTGTAATCTTAAAGCAAAAATTCCTAACTTTACACCCGTTTATTTTCATAATTTAAGCGGTTATGACGCTCATCTTTTTATTAAGCTTCTCGGTTCAACTAACGGTTACATCGATTATATACCGAACAACGAGGAAAAATATATTAGCTTTAGTAAAACTATTTGGGTAGGGAAAAAAAATATACCATAAAATTAGGTTTCTCGATAGCTTTAAGTTTATGTATTCGAGCTTAGATAGTCTCTCGAGAAATTTAAACGAAGACCAGTTAAATATTTTATCGAGATATATTTCGAAGGAACATTTACCGTTAGTTAGAAGAAAGGGAGTTTTTCCTTACGATTACTTGGATTCTCTCGAAAGGTTAGAAGAAACTCAACTACCGCCTAAAGAAAAATTTTATTCGTGTTTAAACAAGGAACATATTAGTGACGAAGATTACGAAAAATGTTTGGAATACTTTTAACATGAAAACGTTTAAGGATTATTTGGAACTTTACAACAAAATAGACGTTTTGCTTTTAGCGGATGTATTCGAAAACTTTAGGGATGTATGCCGCGAACACTGCGAATTAGACCCTTGTTGGTATTTTACTACACCCATGTTAGCGAATGACGCGATGCTAAAGAAAACGGGAGTAAAGCTTGAACTTTTATCGGATATTAATATGCTTTTAATGGTTGAAAAGGGTATTAGAGGTGGTATATCTATGTGTAGTAAAAGGTATTCTAAAGCTAATAATAAATATATGGGTGAAGATTATGACGCGGATAAACCATCGAAATATTTAATATATATAGATGCGAACAGTCTTTACCCTTGGGCTATGAGCCAATTATTGCCTACTCACGGTTTTGAATGGATGAGTAAAGAAGAATTAGAAGGATGGAAAAATATACCTTGTTTTTGAGATATTGCACGATTTACATAACGATTTTCCTTTAGCGCCCGAACGTTTAAAAATAGAAAAGGTAGAAAAATTAATTCCTAATTTAAACGATAAAGAAAATTACGCTATACATCACGAGGTTTTAAAAACGTATTTAGAGTTAGGTTTAAAAATTAAAAAAATACATCGTGGAATTAAATTCGAGGAAAGTTCCGCTATTAAAAAATATATCGATTTAAATATCGAGTTAAGAAAAAACGCCAAAAATGATTTTGAAAAAGATTTTTTTAAGTTAATGATGAATTCGGTTTTTGGTAAGACCATGGAAAACTTAAGAAATAGAGTAAATATACAATTGGTTAATGATACGGTCAGTTATCGTTATAAAAAAACTTACCGCTAAACCAAACTATAAACATACTACAATATTTGACGAAGATTTAGTTGCCGTTCATATGAACAAAACAGAAATAAAATATAACAAACCCGTTTATTTAGGTATGAGCATATTAGATATTAGTAAAACGCTTATGCATAAAACCTATTATAATTATTTTAAAGTGAAGTACGGTGAAAAAGTAAGGATGTGTTATACTGATACAGATAGTTTTATTCTTGAAATAGAAACTAAAGATTTATATAAGGATATTGCTCGTGATGCTGATACAATGTACGATATGAGTGGTTACCCTAAAGAGCATGAGTTGTATAGTCAAAAGAACAAAAAGGTGTTGGGTATGTTTAAAGATGAATTAAATGGTGGTGTTATGGGGGCATCATAGGATTGAAAACGAGAATTTATAACTTTTTAAAGACGAGAATTTATAATTCGCGAGTTACAAATTTTTTAGAGAGACGCGCGAGATTTAGAAGATCGGGAAGATGGGAAGATTGGGAAACCTAGAATTAAGAAGATTGGAAAAACTCAGAATTAAGAAGATTGGAAAAACTCAGAATTAAGAAGATTGGAAAAACTCAGAATGAACTGGATCGAACTGGATTGGAAAGATTGCACTCAATGACCTCGAATGCGTGCGAATTTTGGGACGATTGGATCGCAAATGTCCCAGAACCGTCATTTTCTTAACTACTCGTAATGATTCTATGCAAGTTTATTTAGTTATAACCAACATGTATTATGTATTATGTGTCTCTTTAATAAGTAAACCACTACTACTTCTAGAATTCATGTGACTTCTCAGAGTAAATAAAGTACTGATTACAAAATAGATTATTTTTATTATTGATCCATGGATACGAAAGGTAGTGCAGCTGCCATGATGCATTAACTTTTTACCACACAACCCCGACTTTTAACGACCCCAAGAAAGAAGCCTTTTGAAAACATCCATTGCCATTGGTTACCAGCATTTTCACTTTTTCCCACGGTGTTTTCAACCCTTCCAAAGTCAAGTTTCAATTTTTGAGTCACATCCATTTTGTCGTCTGCAAATGCCTTCAATTTGGACAAGTCTAAAATTTTGTCGTTTGGTAAAGGGTTAAGCCCTCTTTTTCCAGAGCATGGCTCATTTTTATATACAAATCATCATCACGCTTTGAATGTCTTGAATATCAGACGATTAGAGCGAGATTTCATTCCTTACCTGCTTTCATTGTTGTCAAAAAAAGCCCAAGTACGCTGATTTTTGTTTCGGAAAATGATTTTGTTTGTGTTGGAGTTTAGCACCGTTTTAACAGCTAAGGCCATATCACGGTGGTCAGTGCATCTACGCGTGCGTTTCCTGGCTTTGTCACACCAGTACTGACACAACTCACTTTCCAAGTCACTGACTACTTTTCTCACATGCATCAGAGGTGAGAGGTGAAGAATCGCCAGAAAGAAGTTTGCCTCAACTGGATGTCAAACACCAGTCACGAGTAAGATGCGCTAACCACTGAGCTACCCGGCCAGGTTTTGGAAAATGAAATTATAACTTTTTTTCAAAAACAAATAAATAGGCCTGTTTGTCTGCCATGTTTTTCTAATATAAACGAGAGCAAAAGATTTAATAAACTTGATTCATTTCTCTCTCTCTCTCTCTGTGATATTTAATTAAACTCCCTTTTACTAGAGCATGGCTCATATGATCATTCGTTTTGTTCTGGCGCAGAAAGGGTTTAAGTCAATAGCGACTGTTTTCCTTCCGAATAAAACTGAATAGAACGTAGAATGATTTTACAAAATTCCTTGTGATCAAAATTCTACATGAAAAGATTAAAGTGCTCACTGATCTTTGATCTATACCGTCCACTTTTTTGGTCAAGCCTATGAGATAAAAAGCAATCTTTCTGAGTTTCTCATTTTTGACTAGCGAAGCTAGTCTATAGGCATCAGGATTGACCTAGATTCAAAACCCCACAGTTGCCAAATACTACCACACAGAAAATACTTCTTTCTGTTAGAAATTTTAATTCTGTTATACATGACGATTTAGACATAAACCACTAAATCTCTACCTCTCCGATTTGAACATGTCGTCTTACAAAGTAATTAACTGAACAAGATGTCATTTATAAGGTACAAGATCTTTGCTTATATGTAAATTGAGTGACCTATGCAAAGCAGAGAATCACTTATTTACACAACTGTAACATTATGAATGAATCTATTAATAGATACACCTAGGTTAACTTGTAGCAAATCCCAGCCATATCACCCCCTTCAGTCATTCTTTAATTAGATCATTGTGTACAGTTGAACTATTATGTTAAACTTTTATTCTATTAACCTTTTACCAAACAATCCCAAGTTTTAACGATACTTGGAAAGGATCCCTTTGTAAACATTGTGGGAAAAGGAGAAAATGCTGGTAACCATCATTTTCTTTTTTTCCCACGTTGTTTTCTGCCCTTCTGCAATCATGTTTCATCAGTTCAACCACATTTAATTCATAGCTTTGAATTTGAATTTTTTCGTTTTGTAAGGAGAGTTAAATAGTGAACTACATCTTGTGCTATTAGATATTGACTAATTGACTGCATGGTGTTTAACGCCGTTTTCAACATTATTTCAGTGATATTACGACGGCCAGAGCACCTGTCCATGCTTTCCTTAGTTTAAACATATTTTATTCAGTATAATATTTACATACATGGTAATATTCTGAAAATTAAAGTTGCGTGAAAAGGATTGGAACGAAAGCTGCTAGCTTATAAAGTTCCTCTCCTGTGAGTCACGTCAATGTCAGAAGTTTAACAATATAAAATTGCAACAAAATATGGTCAACTCTGTGTGTGTGTGAGAGAGAGACAGAGAGAGAGAGAGAGAGAGAGAGATGTGGAGTGCCACCAACATACAAATGTTCAGGTAAAACATAATTTTAAACAGAAAACTTTGTATTCCAACGTTGCGTATGATTTTAAAAGCAGGAATAGAGAATCAAAAGGTGATTCAACTTCTAAAATGGTTAGTGTCAACAATATATGAGTGAACCGCAGAAAATATTTTTTCGTTATCGGCAAGACGGAGAGTCTCGTCTCCAAAAAGAAGTGTGTGCAGGCTTACAGTGGAAATTTCTGATACGCTTTGAAATAAGCTGTTTCTAAATTCACGATAGTATCTGCAATCAAAGAAATAATGCTGATTTGATTCAATTTCGCCACAAGTACAAAGAGGAGAATCGATTATGTTTCTGAAATAAAGGTGTTGATTAAGTGAACTACATTTACTTCGGAGCCTAGCGTGAATAACTTGAATTCTCCTCTCTCCAAAGAAATATAGCTTATTTGGAATTATTTTATCTCTATTGATGTAACGTTTAAATGCTGAAAGGGAGTCCATATTTCTGATATCAATGGGTAGAGCATTCCAATCAGTAATAACCGAGGGTAGAAAGGAGTTAAGATACAGATTAGTCCTGCAAGCTGTATTTTGTAGATTGTGAGAATCTCTAAGGCTGTAGGATGAAGTACTTCCTATTGTAACAGGAACTAATGAATTTAAATCAGAAGGGGCTAGTCCTTTTACCATTTTAAAAAACAATATAAGTTTGTGCTTATATCTTCTTTCACTAAGTGTTTCCCACCCTGACTCCTTGTTAAGATCCGCTAAAGACACAAGTTTACTGCATCCAGTTACAATTCGTGCAGCCTCGTTTTGTACTTTTTCAATTTGATCCTTCTGGTATTGCGATAGATTCATCCAAATAACATCTGCATATTCAAGAATTGGACGAATAAAAGAAAAATATATTATCTGTAAGGATGTTCGATCTAGGCGTATCTTTAGACGTCGCATAATTCCAATTCTCTTCCATGCCTTTGTTAAAGACTGATTTACATGGTAATCCCAGGAACCATCATTAGAAATGAAAATACCGAAATGCTTATGAACCTGCACAGATGGAATTCCAACACCAGACATAAAAAGCTCAGGGTGAACAGGTTTATTACGTTTGCGAGATATTATCAAAGATTCTGATTTTGAGGGATTAAATTTTACAAGCCACCTATTTGCCCAATCTGTAATTCTATTGATGTCTGTTTGTAAAATTGCACCGGCTGTATCAGGATCACCTACAACCATGGATGAACTGGTGTCATCTGCAAATAGGTTTATGTTTGCCTCAATATCATTTACTATGTCATTAATGTAGACTAGAAATAGAAGAGGACCGAGAATAAATCCCTGTGGAACTCCCGCATTAATAGAACCTAAGTCTGAGACAGCACCAGGTATAACAACCCTCTGATACCTATTTGAGAGGTAGTCTGAGAACCACGAGAGAAGTTTGCCACCTATTCCAGCTTTGTGTAGCTTATATAGAAGACCTTTGTGTCATACTTTGTCGAAGGCTTTACTAATATCAAAAAAATATAACTCTAATTTCTAATCCTTCATCCAAAGCTTTGCAAATTTTATCATATAGAAATACAACTTGGTTGACGGTTGAGTCTCCCGGTAGAAAGCCTGACTGAGAAGGTGTGAAAAAATTGGTATCGTTTAGGTGGTTAAAGACATGTTTGAATATTATTCTTTCAAATACCTTTTCCATGGTGTTTAATAGAGACACTGGTCGGTAATTAGATGCAATAGCAGAGTCACCACTTTTAAAGATGGGACAGACATTGGAAATTTTCCAAGAAGAGGGAAATATACTTGTGTTCAAAGACTGGTTATAAATTTGACTCAGAGGATTGGATAATTGAAGTGCAACTTCCATTAAAATATGATTATTGATACCATCTGGACCAGATGCCTTACCTAGACGGAGCGTTCTTAAAACATCTAACACCTCAGCGGGAGTAATCGTTATTGAATCTAAGGAGTTGTCGTTAATTTGATTTATATTATCCGGAAGACTGTTAGCTGAGTCGTCAATAGTTGATTGTTTGGTAAAGTATGAATTTAAAACGTTAGCCTTTTCATGCTCATCAACAACCATTGTGTCCTTAGTGTCATCCATCAGTGGAGGTATAAAGGAAGAAGACGATGGGGCTATAAAAGATTTCAAGACTTTCCACCAATCTCTTGACGTAATACTATTTGAACGTAACTTCAGTGCCATTTGATCTAAGTGGTCTTGCTTTCTTTGTCGAATGAGAGCAATCAATTCGTTCCTTAAAGCTTTAAATTTGGACCAATGATGTGGATTGTTTGTACGTTTAGCCTTCTGATATGCTCTTTTCCGTTGCCTTATTTTTCTTTTTATTAAACTATTAATCCATGGGGGTTCATGGGGGTTAATAACTATCACCTTATTTGGAATGCAGAGCTTTGCTTCTTTAGTTAATATACCAGTAATATTTTGAGTAAAAGTATCAACGTCATCGTCTTGCAGCTGATCCCAGTTAACATTTTCAAGAGTATCTCTCAGCTTGTTATAGTCACCTTGTTCATATTTCCATATGATGCGTTTGAAAGTTTTATATTTAGGTTTTAAGAAGTTAAAAACAGCAAATATTGGACAGTGATACCTTATATTAAGATCAAGACAAGGTTCACCTACTCCAGAGATTAAAATGGAATCTTTGTTTGTTACAAAAAGAAGGTCGATTATAGTTGCAGAGTTTTCAGTGAAATGGGTAGGTTCCTCAATACATTGTGTCATATCAAAGTGGTTGCAAATTGATTCCACTTTTCTAGATTGAATTGGATTCAATGTGTTCAGGTTGAAATCTCCGGTGACTATTACATCAGAAATAGTGGAATCTATTGCAAGACCAATAGAACCTTCAACTAACGAATTGTAGACTGAATCTGAACTTGGTGGTCTATAAAAGACACCATACAGAACATTTCTTTTGTTGTGCAATTTGATCTGAATCCAGGTACACTCGAGTCGATTTAACCGCAGATCATATCTCCGTGTATATGTCAATGTATCCTTTACATAAAGAATAACTCCTCCATATCTATCACTCAGTCTGTCTTTACGTTCTGGAGGATGAAATGTAGGGAAAAGCAGATCTTGTGATGACACGGATTCATCTAACCAAGTTTCAGAAAAAGATACAAGATCAAAATAAGAAAATTCTGATATCAGCACATCAACTTTGTTTGCTAGACTTTGCACGTTATAGTGTACGGTAGACAAGTGATTTGGAAGATTTAGAAAATTATAAATCCGTCGAGCTTGACGAACAATCTGGATGATTACCACCATCTGGACCTGGATTAGGATGAATATCACCAGATAGTAATATTAGCGATCCAATCCATACGACAAAAAACAAAGTGACAAAACGAAAAAAGTGTGATACAACCCAGTATGAGTATCTTATATTTTTGGCCTGCCTATTGCTAATGAGAAATCGAGATTTATTTATATGTATAACTTGTTCAGTCAGACAAGCTGTTGACTCAATACCTAAAAGCATAGAATGTTGATGGACTGGGGAAATCTGGATTAGTACAAGAACAAAAACAGTTATTGTTAGCCTGAATCTGAATCTTGGACGATATGCCGGCATCAAAGGACAAACATTTCTGTTTTGCTTCATGTTCTGTGATCAATAATGACATAAATAACACAAAGCACAGCATACGTCCAAGACTCAGTTCAGTTATTTCCATAAAGAAAGATGTACGCAAAAAAATGCACAAAATTGGTTGGCACTCCACAGGAAGAGAAAAATGTGTAGTAAGTGATAAGTGTGTGTAAGTAGCAAACTGATATGAATAAAGCAAATAAATGAAACAATAAAACATTTGTACAAAGGTATACGTAAATAAAGATATACGTTAATGCGTCATATCTATCAAACAATACTAGATTATTATTCAAACCGTGGTCATTTTAGGATGCCATTATGTGTACAGCATGGACATCGAAGATGGAAAAAAAAAACGCATAGAGCTTCAAATTAGGCAGATGACATACATCTTCATGTATAGACATACACGTATTCATATAAATATTATTTTGAAAACAAATTTTTGACTAGTTTAGTTATAGAAATCAATACTGTACAGCAGTTTTCAGTCACAAGTTATAGGTACTTTTTCGTATGTTGCAATGGTAGCAGTATAACAGGGGTAGGTATGTCATGGTACAGTGTACATGAGCAGTGGCTTGTAAAATACTGTAGATATTGACCAGTTACTGTTAGTGTAACCTTAACAAAAATTGAGATATGGAAAGAAAGATAATAGTTTAACTTCTAAAATTTGGGGGGAAAAAAAGAAAATACATATCATGGTGCCTTTTGCGAACAGTGTACATTAAGATCAGACCGCCCAGAACGGGCTGTCTGATCTTTAATATGTACTGTTCCACATTTCAGAGATATTCCAACGAAAAACGACAGTGACACTGTAAGTTCTACATTTTAAAATGACTGAAACGTTGCTCACTAAAAGTTACACGAAAACTCATAACACAGGATCAAACGTGAAAAAAGGGGAAAAAATCAAACGTCAAATATTTGTCACAATACAATATTGACCTTGGTCAGGTCTAATTTGTCAGAAAACTTAAAAATGAAAACCTAAAAAGAAAGTTGTGCCAGTACTGGTGTGAGAGAGCCAGGAAACACATGCGTAGGCGCACTGTGCGCCGTGACATGACCTTAGTTGTTAAAAAGAATTTAGCTTTATTACAAACAAATAAATACAATGATCTGACCAAAATACACGTACGAAAGCACATGTAAACACTCATTACAGAATCAGTGAAGATAAAACTGATTCTTGAAATGCTTCTTGCAGTTGGTATTGGTTTTACGAACACGACATTTTTTTAACATAAGTCGTGACAGCTGAAATAGTCTACATACTGATTATACAATAATAAATACACAAGTAAACATTTCATACAGAATCAAACAAATAGTCTACTGATTATACGATAATAAACACACAAGTAAATTTTAATACATAATCAATGTTTAGAAAACTGTAATCATCAAATACGCAAAACAACAATATTGTTTATACCAATAATGTAGAGCGAGATCAGACCACAGTACGTGCGGTCCGATCCTCGATCTTCACTGTCACAGTCAGATATGATTGAGATATTACCATCAAGTAGATGACTGCAAAAGCACAGCCTTGCCTAGCATTCTGACTGAAAACGTTTGGATGATAGCTTAATTAAAAGAAAAATATGAGAACAAAAGGACAGACTAAGTCATGGTACCAAATGAATCTTCAAACACTTATTACTATTAATATTGTTTTGCTAACAGGCTAGAACATGATCAGATTGACCAGGGCACGCCGTCGGATCCCTATTCCTCACTTTGCGAGATATAAGTATAGTTTTACTAAAGGAATAAGAAACATTGCAATACTTGAGCCCTATATACATTGATAAAGGATTGTTCACACTTGATAGAGAAGCAATGCAGATCTAGATCATCACTTTAGATACCATTTACAAATAATTTTGTTTTCAAGAAGAGTGTTGATTGAAATCAGACCTCCCAGAACGTGCAGTCCGATCTTCGATCATAACTGTTTGACATCATTGACATATCATCATTATAAAAGAAATAAGTGACCCTGAAATGTTTTACCCATTTGCACTACCCGGACTGGAAATTCATATACTCACCTCCTTATCCCCTAATGCTGAATCAATTTCTTGAGTTTCTTTTACCAGCACTACCACGACTCAATGACCTTTTGCAGACAGGGTGTGCAGTCTGATCTTGGATCTACACTGTCCGATAAGAGGATAGATTTTCTCCAAAGTGTAACTGTGATATAGCAATATTCAGGTGTTTACCATCAGCTTGAAAGTTTCATTTAACATTTTTTAGCAGGTTAAGGGTTAAACTTAAACTGGATTATAGTTAACCAATAGCACATATAGCCCCGGCAGTTCAGTCGGTAGCATACAGGACTTGAGAACAGGAGGTCGCTGGTTTGATCCTCAACAAATTTCTTTCCTAGGATTGATGATAGTCATTGCGACAGGATTCATTTCTCGCTCACGTTTCGACGATGGTTATGTGGGAAAGGAGCCAGTGGCTTGGAAAGAATATTGTACGGAGTACTGGTAAAAGAAACTCCAGGAAAGCATGGATATGTGCACTGGCCGCTGCTGTATAACTGAAATAATGTTGAAAACAGGATTGATAAACACCACACAATCAATCAATCAATCAATCAATCGAATTCGCTAGTCTGTCAGTACTTTCAGTACTTTGATTTTTTAATAAGTAAGAACTTCGTTCTTTCAACTTTTGAGAAAAGGTAAATATTGCCCACTGAAATGACAAAGAAAATGTTCGAAAAGGTAACCTTTTCTCATAATTACCGGTACGGCTTTGTGGAAAAATACGATTTATTCGTAAAGGCCGGTTAGAAAAACAAAACAAAAAAGCATTTTGATGAGAGAAAATGCTTTCTAAATGTTTTCTAACGTCTACAGGTCTATTTGAAGATCGTTACTACACGATAATGTTGGACAAAGGGTTAAACTGTGCACTTTATCAACAGCATTCTAATCGCTTAATCTTTATCCTGCTAATAAGTAAAATAAAACTTTCAAGCCGATAGTAATCAAAGTACTGAATGTACTGACAGACTAGCGAATTTGATTGATTGATTGTTTGTATGGTGTTTAACCCTGTTTTCAACATTATTTCAGTTATGTAGCGGTGGCCAGTGCACATATCCATGCTTTCCAGGAGTTTCTTTTACCAGTACTCCGCACAATATTCTTTCCAAGCCCCTGGCTGCATTCCCACATAACCATCGTCAAAACGTGAGAGATATAAATCCTATCCCAAGGACTAGATTATCAATTGTCGGAAAGAAATTTGCCGAGTCTGGGATCGAATCAACGACCTCCTGTTCTCAAGTCCTGTATGCTACCGACTGAGCTGCCGGGGCTATGCGTGATATTGGTTAACTATAATCCATTTTAAATTTAACCCTTAACCTGCTGAAAATGTTAAACAAAACTTCCAAGCCAGTGGTAAACACCTGAATATTGCTATTTCAAAGTTACATTTTGGAGAAAATATATCCTCTTATTGGACAGTGTAGATCCAAGATCAGACTGCACGCTCTGTGAAGTCTGATCTTAATCCACAATGTCCTCAAAAGGTCATTCAGTCACAGAAGTGCTGATAAACGAGACTCCAGGAAAGCCTGGATAGGTGCTCTAGCTGCCGCAATATCACTGAAATAATGTTGAAAATGGTGTTAAACACCATGCATTCAATTAGTCAATATCCAGTAGCACAAGATGTTGTTAACTATTTAACTCTCTTTACAAAACGAAAAATTTTACACTTGTCCAAATTCAAAGCTTTTGAAGACCATAATTTAAATGTAGCTAAATTGTTGAAACCTGATTCCAAGAGGGCAGAAAATAATGTGGGAGAAGGAGAAAATGGTGGTTACCAGCATTTTTTCCTTTTCCCGCAATGTTTTCGAAGGGATTCTTCCCCAGTGTCGTTAAAACTTGGGTTTGTTTGGTAAACAGTTAATATTCAAGACTAAACAGTTTAAGATAACAGTTTAACTGTACACAATGATCTGAATAATGAATGACTGAAGGAATGACAAGGGTTCCCTGTCCACTTAGGGTTCATACAGCTGGGATTTGCTACATGTTACAATTAATAGATTCATTCATATATTTTACAATGGTGTAGGAATAAGTGATTCTCTGCTTTCCATAGGTCACTTAATTTACATATAAGCAAAGCTCTTGTACCTTGTAAATGGCATCTTGTTCAGTTTATTACTTTGTAAGATGACATGTTCAAATTGGAGTGGTAGAGATTTATTTTTTTTTTTTGGCGAAAATTGTCATATGTAACAGAATTAAGATTTTTAACAGACAGAAGTATTTTCTGTGAGGCAGTATTTGGCAACTGTGGGGTTTTTTGTTTACTTTGACTCTAGGTCAGTCATGATGCCTATAGACTAGCTTCTCTAGTCTAAAAAGCAAGATTTTGCTATTTCAAAGGTTTTTTTTTTTTTTTTTTGAGAAAAATATCTCCTTATCTGACAGCGTAGATCAAAGATCAGACTGCACGTTCTGTGCAGTCTGATCTTGATTTACACTGTCTGCAAAAGGTCAGTGAGTCGAGCTTAGTGTAGCAGTTTAAGGGTTTAATCTTTATATCTTGGGAATGAGGAAAAAATAAATTTGACCTTCTGACCCTCCAGATCACAGGGAAAGATGTTTGTTTTTTTCTCTTGGTTAGTGTTGAACGCCGTTTTAAACGTCATTCGAGTTTTATCGCGGCAGCAAATGCACCTATCGATGCTTTCCTGGAGTTTCCCTTCGCAGTAGGACTACTTCAAACGACATTCTCTCCAAGCCAACGACTGGTTTCCCTCATAAACATCGTCGAAACAACGTTCAACGGTGAGAGTGCAATGAATTCTGTCGCAATGATAATTATCAATCCTCAGAAAGAAGTTGGCGGACCTTGGGACCAGCGACCCCTTGATTCAAGCTTAACCCTTTACCGCACAATGTCGCCTTTTAACGCCCCTGGGAAAGAAGTCATTTGAAAACATTGTGGGAAAAGGAGAAAATGCTGGTAACCAGCATTTTCTCCTTTTCCCACAATGTTTTCTACCCTATCAAAGAAAAATTGCACCATTTCAGCCACATTGAAATTGTTGTCTGCAAATGTCTTCAATTAGGACAAGACTAAAATTTTGTCGTCTGGTAAAGGGTTAATACCAATCTAGCTGCCAACAAGCTAGACAGACAGACTAACAGAGACAGACAGACAGTCAGACAGACAAACAACATGATAATATTTTCTTTAGATTTGTTTAATGAAATAAAGATCACCAGGCCATTTTTGAATATTTTTCTTTAAAAGTCTGCTCTGCTCTAAAGGGTTTGAAAAAGGAATATAGCCAAGAGTTTCTAAAATGTCAACAACTGTTGATTTAAAATCTGTATTCGCCATTTCCATTTGTATATATCTAACGTCAACTTCATTGAAAAATTCTTTAGCCCCTTGAAACATAAACAGTTCATGCCGCTCCACGTCTACCTTCATGAATACTTTCTTGCCATGGACAAGGGGCCGTAAATCGTCTAATAAGATCGCCTGCACTTGGATTACCCGTCCAGTCTGAGACTGATGACTTAGAACAGCGCCAAGTCTTGAAGCACCAACATTATCTTTGATTAGTTTAAGCTCAACAACTTCTCTTTGGTTGGACACGGCGTTCCAGATTAGCGTCGCGTTCGCCCAAAGTTGCCCAAGAGTTAATGACCTTGATAACATTTTAAGATTTTCGTAATTGGCATCTAAAGAAATCACTTGTCGACCTAACATGGCTGCAGATAAAGTATAGACACCAACATTACACCCTACATCCATAAATACTAGATCTGGATGCAGCGTTAAAACTTGATTCATATTAGTCACTAACTCTTCTTCCCAAACGCCGGTTCTATGTAAATACTCAGATATAAGATCCAGTTTCGGGTCGTAGGTACACATATCTGTTTGTCTGCCGATTTTAAGTCGTGTCCGAAAACAAGTTTTGTCCTGCTCGGAAGAGATATCCTCAATTTCGCGAAGAACTGTTCTAACACACTTTCCTTCTCGAATCGTTGACCAAGAAACAGGTATATTTGCTGCACAGGGGTACCTTCGAAAATCTTCAATGGGGGATATTTCCAAATTAGTGTCGGAGGAACTGTATATTCCGTTAGCTAAATTCCCTATCTTTCTGCTAAACGTGAATCTGTGAATTCCATACACCGTCATAATAATTGTAATTAGTAATCCAACCGTCATAATTTTTTTGAATTCTACACCTAAATAGGTTTTCAGTGAATTTACTACCATTTTCTAATATTTTTTTTAATTCAAATTGTACAGTTTAAATCCGATATAATTTCCTACAATGGTATAGCAACGACCACCTGAAGAAAACTAGCTAATAACAAAGCCCTGGAACGTGTTTTGACCTAAATGTTAGTCTCGACATCACGTGACGAGACCTACATATCCGACTGGTAATTTGACACCCATTGATAAACGCGGACCCGACTAAGTGTATATTTTCCAATACAATCGAGTTTCGTCAAAGACCTTATAATAATTAACCTTTTATTTAAGAATCCCGTATTTGAACTACCCTTAACTGTTTACCAAACGACAAAAGTTTACATTCGGCCAAATTGAAGGCATTTGCAGACGACAAATTGAATGTTACTCAAACCATGATTTTTTTTTTTCAAAGGACGGAAAACATTGTGGGGAAAGGAGAAAATGCTGGTGACTAGCATTTTCTCCTTTTTCCACATTGTTTACAAAAGCCATTTTTGTAGGGGTCGTTGAAACTCGTGATTGTGTGATTTAGGGTAAAAAAGAAGGCATATGAAACCATTGTGATAACCAGCAATTTCTCCTTTATCTACAGACTTTTTTATTCTTTCAAACAAATTCCATCACTTGAGCCTCATTTTATTTGTCCTTTGCATACTTGAACGCATGTAAAATGTTGTCGTCTGGTAAAGAGATATTAATCCCTGCAGACGACTTATCTAGTGATGGTGTCACACCACCGCATTTCTTAAACAGAGCGAAAATCGCTACATTTGACCCTCTGCTGTTCTTTTATTGGCTAAACCAAAGATTTGCTGTCCTACAGTAAACACAAAAAGTTAAACCAAACGATAGCACCTTGGCGGATTTTTTTTTTTACTTCCATCTCAGATACGAAGTTCCTCCACGTTGAAGGAAAGGCCACTGGTAACTAGTACATGTATGTTCATGATGTGGTCACAGGTATAAAATAGCACCCCCACCACAGACACGCAGTTTCCACATCCATAATTATTAACAGAAACACATTTTATACCTGTCCTTCCATTTTTTCTAATAAAACAGTGAGGCAGAAGTGTTTGGTGTAAAATCTGCAAATGGGACTATTTTGTCTACCATGACCCGGAACCAGTTCAGACTGGGGCGTTCTTAAAAAACAGTCGATTCTTGGAAACATTCAGGCAAAGATGAAAATTCTCGTAACGACTTGTGAGTTGGTCTTGATTCGGTTTATACCTTACCAATGGAGTAGACATGGTTCAGCCAACAAAGCAGGAAGACAAGCAGCAAACTGCCTACTATAAGCACTTGCAATTTATGTATCAAGATAGCTTGTACGAAGTTACCTCCAAGGGTTCGAACCCCATATAGTTTAGTAGGTAACAGGGGCCGAGCCAGGAGTTCAGAATCAATACGCACTCCTGACAGAGAGTGCTATTTCACCCGCTGCCGAGCACGACTCAGTGCACTTTTGCGGACAGTATAGATAAGATCAGACTGCACCTTTTGTACAGTCTAATCTTGATCTACAATGGCCGGAAAGGCAACTGTGGTTGTGAATGCCGCTATGAGGGTTAACTCCTTACCACACAATCCCGACTTTTCACGACCCCGAGGAAGAACAGTTTGGAAAACATTGTGGGAAAAGGAGAAAAGGCTGGTAACCAGCATTTTCTCCTTTTCCCACAATGTTTTATCCCCATCAAAGGCAAATACCTTGACTTCAGTCACTTAGGATTTATTGTCTGCAAATGCTTTCCATTAAGAATGAGACAAATCTAAATTTTGTTGTTTGGTAGAGAGCTAATTCAGTCATACATCACTCTTGAAGTTTGGTGAGGTTATACTGAATGGGGTATGGACAAAAGCCCACCAGGTGAAAAGCCCACCTGACAAAAGCCCACAAGGTGAAAAGCCCACTAGGTGAAAAGCCCACTCCTTTATGAAATGATTGTTTTATATTAAAAAATTTCTTAGAAAGAAGAAATCAAACTATAGGACTTTTATTACAAAATATTGAGGGAAAAGTGGGAATTGCTAGTAATTGGCTTTTCACCTTTTATCGCAATGTTTCCAAGCCTTATTTCTCAAGGAAACTTGTATTAGAAATCATTGTAGGAAAAGAAGTAATTACTTTTAATTAGCATTTTCTCCTTTTATCACAATGTTTCCAAAACTTATTTTTCAGGTTGTTATGCAGAGGAAACTTGTATTAGAAATAATTGTAGCAAAAGGAGGAGTTACTGATAAGTATCACTCTCTCCTTGTTTCATAATATTTTCAAAGCTTATTTCTCATCATCCTTAAAAGACCTGTGTAAAGCAGAGGAAACTTGTTTCAGAAATCATTGTAGGTAAAAGGAAGAATTACTTGTAATTAGCATTTTGTCCTTTTATCACAATGTCTTCAAACCTTATTTCTCAGGGTCCTAAAAATTATATTAAACTGAGGAAACTTGTATCAAAAATAATTGTAGCAAAAGGAGGAATTACTTATAATTAGCACTTTCTCCTTTTAATATTGGATATATTAGTTAGTAATACAATTAATAATAAAATTGATATATTGTATTCACTCACAAAAATGCTTCATATCGTCAATATTTCAAAATCATGTATGAGTACTCACAATACTGCATGAACAAAACAGATTATAAATTCATTTAAACATAGGATATATCAATTTTGTAGTGCTGGTGGGCATCTGTCCATTTTTCATTTAAGGGTGGTGGGCTTTTCACCAGTGGGCATTTGTCTGGTGGGCTTTTTACCTAGTGGGCTTTTCACCTGGTGGGCTTTTTACCTATACTCTACTGAATAGCTCCCTTTTATGAATGGTTGATGACTTAATGGCCCAGGACTTGAAACTCAGAGGTCACTTGTTCCACCCCATGCCTAGAATTCTTTCCAAGGTTTGATGAAAGTCATTGTGACAGTATTTATTCCTCTATCAACACTGAATGTCGTTATGAAGATGTTTACATGAGAAAGAAGCCAGAGGCTTGGGAAGAATGTTGTGTGAAGTAATGGAAAAAGAAAATCCAGGAAAGCATGTACAAGTGAACACGTCCCTGTAATATAAACTGAAATAATATTGCTGAAAACTACTTTGACATCCAAACAGCCTCTTTGGGGCACCAATGCAACTTTTCTTTTGTTTTTCCAGACAGTTTCAATCAAGATCAAACTGCACAGAACATGCAATATGATCTTGAACATACGCTGACAAACAACTCTTGAACTGTCACGAAAAAGTCAAACTCTTTCATGTTTTAACCCTTTCCCAAAGAAGCCCTGGTTTTCACGTGTCTGCATACAAGTCTTTTGAAAACACTGTGGGAAAAGGAGAAATTGCTCGTAACGAGCAATTTCTCCTTTTACCACAGTGTTGTCTACCCTTTTTGAGACCTTTCTGCCATTTTCATCAAATTTAAAATTGTCGTCTGCAAACTCTTTCAATTTAGACCAGTCCAATATTTGTCGTTTGGGAAAGGGTTAACTCACTAAACTATATGTGAGTGGCACTGTGGCAAAAAGGGGTTTAATACATCTTTGTAATGCATTATACGTAGCAAGTTATCCCATGATACAGATCCATTTAGTGAAAAAACAACTGAATCGTAAGTACCAGTGGTCCTTAACCCTTTACCACACAATCCTGCCTTTAAACGACCCTGAGAAAGAAGCTAGTAACCATTATTTTCTCCTTTTCCAACAATGTTTTCAACCCTTCCAAAATAATTTCAATTTTTTAAATTTTTCAGTCACACTTATTTTGTCGTCTGCAAATGCCTTTAATTTGGACAAGTCTAAAATTTTGTTCTTTGGTACAGGATTAAAGTTTGACATACAGAAAATTTAACGATAGTTAAAGTTTCAACCCACGTCAGTATGGGCAGACCGCTTAGCCTGACATGGGTCCTTACTTTTTGCAGATGCATTAAACCCCCTTTCCATGAGTCATGGTTCTTCTTCTTTCCCTTTTTTTAGCACCCTTAGATTATCCATAACCACAGGATGTTCTATTTTATGTAACACTAATTATTACATTTAATGAGCAACAGAAAACAAAATTCAGATTGATGTAGAGAAGAATGTGGACAAAGTTACAGCAAACTGTTGCTCATAATATTTGCTTCTTTTCCCAAGATGATTAAACCTTATCAACAGAACTTAACCCTTTACCAAACAAGCCCTGGTTTTCACGTGTCTGCAGTACAAGCCTTTTGAAAACACTGTGGGAAAAGGAGAAATTGCTCGTAACGAGCGATTTCTCCTTTTCCCATAGTGTTTTCTACCCTCTTTGAGAACTTCCTGCCATTTTCATGAAATTTAAAATTGTCGTCTGCAAACTCTTTCAATTTGGACCAGTCCAATATTTGTCGTTTGGGAAAGGGTTAGGGAGGCATAAAAAAGTAGAACTTGTTGGGTCATGGGTTACATATGTCACCTTTTTCCAAACAATCCAGAATCCTTATAACCCTTACAAGACTTCTAACAAGAGGGCCATGATGGCCCTGTATCACTCCACTGGCTTATAAATATAAACCATGAAGAGAAGTCTTCACTATACAAGCCCTTATAAAACTTTGACCCCAGGGCTACAGTCAGACTAAATGGGGAATATGTGTATTAGAAGAATAACATGCCAAATTTGGGAGTTCTTGGCCTTATGGCTAGTAACAAGATGGTTTCTGAACTTTTCACTCCATAAACCCATGTAAAACTTGTGACCCCTGGTGCAGGGCCAAACTTGATCCTAGGGCTGTAACTTGGGCCCTCTTTGTAGTTGTCCACTAGATAATGCTATAATTATGCAAAATTTGGTAGCCTAAGCCTTATGGCTATGTACACCAAGATTTAAAAGTTTTCCCTAGGTAAGCCAATGTAAATCTTGTGAACCCCCCCCCCCCCCCCGCCCAGCATGAGGCCAAATTGACCCCAGGCCTATAATTTGGGCACTTTTGGTAGACCCCAACTAGATCAAGCTAAATGCAAAATTTGGTAGCTCTAGGCCTTATGGCTAGGTACAGGAAGATTTTTAAAGTTTTCTCTATATAAGCCTATGTAAAACTTGTGACCCCTGGGGCAGAGCCAATTTTGACCCCAGGGCTATAATTTCAAGACACATGATAGAGGTCTACTACATAAAGCTACATGCCAAATTTGGTAGCCCTATGCCTTATGGTTTCGGACAAGAAGATTTTTAAAGTTTTCTCTATATAAGCCTATGTAAAACTTGTGACCCCTGGGGCAGAGCCAATTTTGACCCCAGGGCTATAATTTCAAGAAACATGATAGAGGTCTACTACATAAAGCTACATGCCAAATTTGGTAGCCCTATGCCTTATGGTTTCAGACAAGAAGATTTTTAAAGATTTCCAATATTTTTCAGTTTTGTTGCCATGGCAACCAGAGTTTTTGAAGGAATCAAATTCTTTCACGAAATTCTGAAGAGGACCATGGCAGGATCATTTCTGTGAAGTTTCATGAAAATTGGATGGGTAGTTTCAGAGAAGAAGATGTTTGAAATAAAAGTTAACGCATGGACGGACGCACGCACGCACACACGGACAGACGGACGGACGCATGACGGACACCGGGCCATGACATAAGCCCGCTGGCCTTCGGTAAGTGGAGCTAAAAACCGTTAACCATCATTTTCTCCTTTTCCCACAATGTTCTCTACCATTTGAAAAGGAGAATCCAATCTCTAGTGCTGCACTCCATTTCCGCCTGCAAATGTATGATTTTCGGACAAATCTAAAAAAAACTTATGCTAGGTGGAGAGTGAACCCTTTCCTATGATAACAAAGACATTTCCAGATTAAAAGCACCTACAAGGAACAAATTCTTAGTTGGTACAAAAAATTTAAGTATTTTTATGTTTATTCATAAATGTTACTGTAAAATTTTGTTCTAAATAGATGGAACAAACAGTTTAATATATTTATTACTGTCTAAAATTCATTGTGAAACACGCTCTTATATCATTCACCCTCAATGATCATTTCATGGAAACCTTTACAAGTACATACTTGCGCCATCATGTGGGTAGTTCCAAAAGTTGGCCCTGCCCATCACAGTTTTCTAACCCAGAACCTTTGATGCAAGAAGTAGATGCTGTACCACTGTACCACTGTCTCCCATAAATGACCTGAAGTTACCCGATATGCAAGAAAACATTGTGAGGAAAAGAAAAATTGTTTCTCACTAGCAATTTCTCCTTTTCCCAAATGTTTTCAAAAGGCTTCTTCTGTAGACATGTAAAATCATGGATGGTGAAACAAACTTGCAGCAAATATCTTTGAAAACACCCTTGTAAAGCAGATGAATGGATCGCTACATGGATACATATATGAGCCATGCCGTGTCAAAAGGGGGCTTGATGTATCTCCATGATCCATGATACCATGGAAGTCATTATATAATTATGGATCCATAAAACCCAATTTTGTCTTACAACCCACTGAATCAAGAGGTAGGCTGGTCCTTTGACAAGCAGAAAATTGGCCAAAAGCAAAAAGTTTCAGCCTAGGTCAGCCTGTGCAGAGTACGCAGGCTGACCTGGGTCAGTGTTTTTTGCAGATGTATTTAGCCTCCTTTTCACAGAGCATGGTTCATATTATGTATGTATGAAACCAGTGAGGCATGGTCCATGCATTCTAATGTTGATCATCTAAAAACCACCTACTGTTTCCCTTTGTATTCTTGTACAACCAAATGATATGCATATAAAGTTGCAGCACCGGGCATTCAACAATGAAATACTAGTATGAGTTCATTTAAGAACAAGAGGGCAATGATGGTTCTGTATTGCTCCACTGACTAATATGTACAAACCATACATACCAAACATTACAATTCTAAGCCAAAAGGTTTAGGAGCCTGATAACATTTTCCCTATAAAAGCCCATGTGACCCAAGGGTGAGTCCATTTTTTACCTAAAAGTATGATTTCAAGCTATAATTATGAGCTATCACTTGAATCCTGGTAGACGTCAACAAGATACAGACACATACCAAATAATATAGGTCTAAGCCTTATGGTTTTAAACAAGATTTTCAGAGTCTCCTAAATAAAACATGAAAGGTGGGGTTTATTTCAATTCAACGGCTCGTTCAATTCAGAAGAGATCCACTAGATGAAGCTATATGCAAAATCTGGTAGTCCTAGGCCTTAACGTTAGGAACAAGAAGCTTTCAATGTTTTCACTATGAAGCCCTTGTAAAACCTGTGACCCCCAGGACAGGGCCAATTTTGGCTTCATCTGACAGACATCTACTAAGATTTGAAGAATCTCAGTAGAAGTCTATCAGATGAAGCTACATGCAAATTTTGGTAGCCCTTGGCCATATGGTTTAAGATCAGAAGAGTTTTCCCTACATAAACCCATGTAAAAATCTTAGTAGAGGGCCATCAGATGAAGCAATACACAAACTTTGGTAGCCCTAGGCCATATGGTTTAGAACCAGAAGATTTTTAAAGTTTTCCCGATATAAGCCAATGTAAAATTTGTGACCCCCCGGGGCAGGGCCAATTTTAGTCCTAGGGCTATAATTTGAAAAAAACCCTGGGCTATAATTTGAAGAAACTTTGGAGAGGTTCATTAGATGAAGCTTCATGCCAAGTTTGGTAGCCCTATGCCTTACGGTTTTAGACAAGAAGATTTTCAAAGATTTCCAATATTTTTCAGTTTTGTTGCCATGGGAACAAGAGTTTTTACAGGAATCAAATTCTTTCAAGAAATTCTGAAGAAGACCATGGCAGGATCATTTCTGTGAAGTTTGGTAAAAATTGGATGGGTAGTTTCAGAGATGTTTAAAATAAAAATTAACGCACGCACGCATGACGGACAGAGGACCACGACATTAGCTCACTGGCCTTCAGCCAGTGGAGCTAACAAGAAGACCATGATGGCCCTTCATTGCTCCACTTTCCTACAGATAAATGGCCCATTAACTGGCATAGGCAGAGACATTAACCTGTAAGAAGCCAGTATTGCAATATGCTTCCATAGAGGAAAATATGCCAAGCTCCCATAAAAGTCTTTTTTTTTCTTTCATGCCAAGATGAGGTCTATAAATACGAACAAGGATCATTCATATTTAAAAAAAAAATAAAAAAAATATGAAATCTGAAAAACAGGTAGATTTTGGTATGCACATTTCAAAAAATTTTGTAGCAGTGAAAATACTTTTTCTTTAGCATGATTAGCAAAGTTTAGTAAAGTTTTGGACCTAAAATCAGAATGATACAAACCTTGCTTCATGTCTGATATCTAACACATCTGGGCTGGGTTTCACACATAAAAAACAGTCTCTTATTTTACTAAACTCAACTAAAGGTCCCAGGCTCTGACTTAGGTTGGGTTCGTAATTTGAGAAGCGTTTAAGTAACATCAAAAGACTGTAGTAATGTTCACTAATCCTGAGACGACACTACTTTTCAGACTCAACTAAAGTAAATAAATGGACTTAAGTCAATAAACAGACTAAAGTTCATTATTTAAGTGAATTGAGTCTGAAACGTTATGTCAACACAGGACTTGAGAATGTTACATAAGTCTGTTAAGTAATGTTTGTGAAATGCATCTGGAACAACAAATTCAACTTAACCCTTTACCATACAATGCCGCCTTTTGACGCCCCTGGGAAAGAAGCCTATAGAAAACATTGTGGGAAAAGGAGAAAATGCTGGTAACCAGCATTCTCTCCTTTTCCCACAATGTTTTCTACTCTATCTAAGAAAAGTTGCACTATTTGAGCCACATCGAAATTGTCGTCTGCACATGCTTTCAATTTGGACAAGGCTAAAATTTTGTTGTTGGGTAAAGGGTTAAGCTAGAAAATAAGACTATTGGTGGTTTTTCTGAAAAATAAGAGACTTAAGTTTTTTCATGAAACCAGGCCTGAGCATAGCCTTAAACAGCAAAATAAATCAATCTGATATAAAACTGAACATTTTCTATCCTGAAAACTTGAATATACAATTCAAATCATGACAAAGTGTGGTATGATAAGGGAGATAAATTGTAACTAATATCTATGATGAACGGGAGTTATTTCCCTTGGATCATCTTTTGTGCTTTACTGTACCTGGTTAATTCATGAAAATAAGCCAGGGTCCATATTCACCAACCATTCTTAAGTACTTTCTTGGTCTTATTCTCAACAATCTGCCAAATTTGAAAGTAACGCAAGTTCTGATTGTCTACGCATTTGGTTTTGCCAATCAGAAGTTTTGTTACTTTCTAAATCTAGAATAAGACAAAGAATATTATTGAGAATGGTCGGTGAATACAGGCCAAGCCCTCGGCAACCAAATATTTTGACATATCAAAATTAAAACAAGAAATCTTAACCCTTTAACCACACAATCCCCAGTTTTAACAACCCTGATGGAAAAGACTTGAAAACAGTGTGGGAAAAGGAGAAAATGCTTGTTTCCAGTATTTTCTCATTTTCCCACAGTGTCATCTGACCTATCAAGGACAAATTCCGTCATTTTAGCCACCTGTAATTTGTCGTCTGCAAATCTTTCAATTTGGACTAGGGTAAAACTTTGCTGTAAGGTAAAGGGTTAAGGAGGCCCATCAAATGGTAACTTGTGCCAGTTTGCAAAGAATTCGATTTTGCAAAAAATTCAGTATTTTCACTTTTGTAGCAATGGCAAGCAGAGTTCTTCAAGGAATCACATTCTTTAAATAAATTCTGAGGACCATGGCAGTATCATGTCTGTGAAGCTTCATCAAAATTGCTTAAGTAGTTTCAGAGAAGATGGTTAAAATAAAAGTTAACACACCCACATACACAGATATGAGCCCGTGACATAAGCTTAAAGTGGGGCTAAAAGCAAACAACACAATTAACTCTATACCAAAACAACAAAATTTTGCACTAGACAAAATTGAAAGCATCTGCAGACGACAACTTATAAATGTAGCTCATATGATGATTTCTGTCTTTGATGGGGTAGAAAACATTGTGGGAAAAGGAGAAAATGCTGTTACCAGCATTTTCTCCATTTCCTCCAATGTTTTTAAAAGCCTTTCTGTTCAGGGTTGTTAAAACATGGGAATGTGTGGTAAAGAATTAAAACTTATGATGATTCCTCTGTTAACTTCTTTGTCTTCTCTAGATCTATTAGCTTCTGCTGTCTCGATGATAACTGAGGTTCTGGTATTTCAAACCACCTGCAGATCTGATTACCGTCTGCGTCATATGCCATTGGTCCTTGGCCATGTTGCAGTTTGTTGATGCTTTTATTCCTTTCAAGAATTTCATCAAAATATAAAATTCCCCCTTGAAGAAAGTCGTCTCCAAGATTTGCTGCAAAATTGTCTGCAGTATAAATTTTGTAGGCTTTTAAAGTCTTATTTGCATAGTAGTACAACAAAGCCCAGCCTGTTAAACATAGAACACCATAAGCAAGGCCAAGAAATCCCATCTGCCTAAACATCACAAAGGCTAAAACATATAATGACCCAAACTGACTACCAAACACTGCTGTCACAGCAAACTTTAAATATATATCTGAGGAATCCAGCTGATAGTACCCTGAAGCTATGGCAAACTTTTTGGCAGCATCACTTAATATAAAAACTGGAAGATGCCTGTCTTTACATTCACTGTTTTCTGTTGAAATCTTTATGCTGTCTCTTTTCTGAAGGGAAAAACTTGCAGGCAAACCTGAATGAACAAGATAGTTGACATTTTTTACCAAATAATCCAGAGATTTTACTAGACCATAGAAGAAAGCTTCTGAAAACATTTTCTCATAACAAACATTGCCTCCATTTCCAACAATAAATTCTACCCTCTTAAAGACATATCCTACCACTTGAGACACATTTGTCATTTAATCATGTAGAAATGCTTTAATCCTTAACTCTTTACCAAACGACAAAATTTAGGACCAGTCCAAACTGAAAGCTTCAGCAGACAAAAAAATAAATGTCACCCAAAAATTGAAATTTGTTTTGGGAAGAGTAGAAAACATTGTTTCCCACAATGTTTTCAAAAGGCTTTTTCCTCAGGGTCGTTAAACTCGGGATTGTGTGGTAAAGGGTTAACTACAAAAAAATCTTTGGATTCAATTACCATTAGAAAATCAGGCTTTTGAAAGCAGACCTGGAATAGGACAAAATGTTGGAAAACAGCATTTTTGCCTTTCCCTGAAATGTTTTCTACCCTTTCACATTCATGTTTAATTTGCTGCCTGCAAATGTTTAGAATTTGGACAAGAGTCTAAAATTTTGTCGTGTGGTAGAAAAATAATACTCAAGTACAACTCTAAGACTTGGTTGCTGCAAAGAGAGAAAAAAAAAAGGAATAGCATACCTATTTTTTATCTTTTCTTAAAAATAATTAGAGCAAAAGTGTTATGCGCCAACACTGTGTCAGTTATAATGTGGCAGCCAGAGTACCCATCCATGCTTTCCTGGAGTTTCTTTTGCCAGTACTTTGCATGATATTCTTCCAAAGCCACTGCTGCTTAAATATGCACAAAAACATCTGAAATGTATTTCCCTTGACTGCTTGTGTTGTTGATGGCTCAAACTGAACAATTTTTATTGCAACTGCATTTAGGTTCGCCAGGTAAACCTGACAATGCCTTGGATTCTAATAAATTTACAGTTGCTTTCTGTTCTCGTTTAATGGGAATCTAAAGAAAGAAAATTGTTTCCCGACCCTTTCAAATCTATTTCCAGAGTTCAGACAACCTATAATGCAACATAAATGGTCAGACAAGCCCTGTAATTTTACCAAGTAATATGGGTGATTGTATGTATTTGGTCATTTTGTTTGCACAGGATGTCACATTTTGTTCATAATATCATAGTCTACTGGAATAGAACATATGGACGACATAAGAGGAATGACGGACAAAAGGTGATCAAAAAATCTTACAATAGGCACTTCATGCTCCAGACAGCTAAAATACCAACATTCATAGAAACAAACTTACCTATGTAGGACGTTTGGCGCAGCATGCAACTCCCAATAGCAACTACATCAGGACTTTTTGACCAGAAATATTCGACATCAGCAAGGGAGCTTATGTTTACATTTTTCATCAACAAATAATCTTCTACCTACAGTGATATGAGAAAAATATGTTACAAACGTGACTCCACAGTGGCAGTGGTCTCAACAAGTGTAGATGTTCCCATCTAGATAAATAATAATGAGTACCAGGAACATTAAGAGTGTAAGTTAAGAGCGAAAGTGATATTACCGGTTCTCTCTGTAAGTGCCCCCCCCCCCCCCCCAAATTGCTTTATCTGTACAAGAGAGAAGGAAGAGTTAAAGAATGAAAAGAAAGAGAGAGAGAGAGAGAGAGAGGGGGGGGGGGAGACAATTAAAGTCAATTAACCCTTTGCCACACAGCAAAATTTTAGACTCATCCATATTGTTGGAATTTACAGACAACAATTCAGATGTTTTTTTCAAATAAAATTGCTCCTAGACAGAAAACATTGTGGGAAAGAAGAAAATGCTGGTTGCTAGCATTTTGTCCTTTTCCCTCACTGTTTCTGAAAGCTCTTTTTCTCAGTCATTACAACTCTGGATTGTGTGAGTAAAGGGTTAAGGAAAGTTAAAGTGATGCAAGTAACTTTGTGTGTGAGAGAGTGAAAGACAGAAGGAAGGAGAGATAAACAGGTCAAAGACTACATGTTATCGGCTTGTTTGCCTCAAAAGGGAATTCATTTCACGTACATTCCTTGTTAACTCCAATGTTTTGGCATCCAAAGATCTTTCCTCTTGAAAGAACTGTAATTTCTTCTTCACTGCAGGTACTCCATATGATCCAATTGTTAAATCTTCAAGAACAGTCCAGTACAACGCTCCTCCAGTTGAAAGGCAAAGGGCTGCAATAGCACCAAAACTATTACGTGCCGCCTGAAGCATCATCTATTTACCATGCACTCTCCTTCTGGGCATCTGTGTTTGTCTTTCATCAATAAGTTTCAACAATGTCAGATTTTCTATTCAAACTTCTAACATGTTGATGACAGATATCATTTTTTTGTTGGCACACAAAGTCTGTGGAACAGATAAAAAGATGGAGGAAAAAACAAAAATGGCAATGATCACAGCTTTCTAGTTTTCTTTTGGTTTTCAATCTTTTACCAAACTATCTCATTTATGAACAACCCTGAAAGAGAAAATTCTTGAAAACATTGTGGAAAAATGAGAAAATACCGGTAACCAGCATTTTCTCCTTTTTCTGCAATATTTTCCATCCTTTTAAATAAACAAGAGGGCCATGATGGCCCTGTATCGCTCCACTGGTTTATATATATAAACCATAAAAACTAAACATTTCAATTCTGAGCCAAATGGTTTCAAAATGAAGACGTACAAAGTTTTCTCTGTAAAAGCCCATGTGAAAGTTGAGATCCGCAAGGCAAAGCCATTTTTGATCCCAGAGCTATAATTACTTGAACCCTGGTAGAGGTCCACAAGATAAAGCCACATGCCAAAATAATACAAGTCTATGCTGTATGGTTGTAAATAAGGTGATTTTCAAGTTTTGTCCATATGAAGCCTCTGTAAAACGTAAGACCCCTGATGCAAGGCTAATTTAAAAAAAAAATATATCAAAACAGAAAGATTTCATAAGTTGTCACTATGTAAGCCCATGTAAAACTTGTGACCCCTGCGGCGGGCCTGATTTTGACCCCAGGGCTGAAATTTTGGCCTGCTTGGTAGAGGCCCACTAGATATAGCAACATGCGAAATTTGGTAGCTCTAGGCCTTATGGCTAGGTACAGGAAGATTTTTAAAGTTTTCTCTATATAAGCCTATGTAAAACTTGTGACCCCTGGCGCAGAGCCAATTTTGACCCCAGGGCTATAATTTGAAGAAACTTGATAGAGGTCTACTACATAAAGCTACATGCCACATTTGGTAGCCCTATGCCTTATGTTTCAGACAAGAAGATTTTTAAAGATTTCCAATATTTTTCAGTTTTGTTGCCATGGCAACCAGAGTTTTTGAAGGAATCAAATTCTTTCAAGAAATTCTGAAGAGGACCATGGCATGATCATTTCTGTGAAGTTTCATGAAATTGGATGGGTAGTTTCAGAGAAGAAGATGTTTGAAATGAAAGTTAACGCATGGACGGACGGACGCACGCACGGACGCACGACGGACACCGGGCCATGACATAAGCCCGCTTGCCTTTGGCCAGTGGAGCTAAAAACCTATCATCTCTGCAACAAATCACTTGTTTCCCACAATTTCTTTTAATATGAATGAGTCTGAATTTTGTCATCTAGTAAAGAGGTAATGTTTGGAAACTGTTCTTAGTAACTGATACAGGAAGAAGGCCATGCAGAGAGCACATATGAAGACAGCCTATTGGTTACACATACAAGTGAGCCATGCCCTGTGAAAAACGGGGCTGATTGCATCTGCAAAAAGTACTGACCCATGTCAGCCTGTGCAGTCCGTGCAGGCTGACATGGTCGAAACTTTTTGCTACTTTTCTGCATACCAAGGGACCATTCTACTTCCAGATACAGTCCTTTGTTAGGCAAAATGGATTTTATGGGTCCATAATTATGTGATGGCTTGCTTGGTATCATGCATCTCTGAGAAGCTTTATTAAGCCCCCTTTAGCCAGAGCATGGCTCAAATGTAAAATTTCAAATTCAAAACTAACAACATCAAATCCCTATTTTCAGGCAGTTTGATTTTGAGTATAAATCCAACTGTATCTTTAACTCAACTACCATGACAACCAGATTATTGATCAAACAAAAAAGGAATTTAAAACAGTCTAACTAAATCCACCACAAAGTTTCACTTCAATCAGTTTTCAGACTGCTTAAAATCTTAATGTGGACCATTTCGCTTTTCTTGATATCATAATAAGGTTCATTGAAAAAAATTGTAGCAAATCAATATTTTTACTGGGGTATGAGCTACACAATATGACATCCTTGCAATCAAGTCATCTAATACTGATGTCCTCCATTAATCCTGCTTGTCCTGGTTTCTACGTCGGGTGACAGATGTTTCGGTAACAGACGAGTTCGGTAAATTGGACTTATAGAGTAAATCGATTGGATGTTTCGGTAACAAGGTAATTATATAATGGTAATGCAGCATGACGTTTTTCACACCAACTAATAAAGTCTTGGTTCTGATTCCTTCAATGTCTCTTTTTTTTTTCTACATACTTTCAGACATGATATTTCTGTTATGTTGCTACTGTCATGCTGTTCGTAAAATATTGCCTAAAATCACTTTGTCTTATTTTCGATCATTTCAACCATAGTTGAGGTAATGAATAATACCCAATCCTAAACTTGAAACCAGTTGTATCTCCTTCTAAATCAATGTTTTATGAACATTTCAAAGTGAAAATATTTTCTTACTGAAAGATTTTCAAACTAGCCAACCCTTAGAACGTCTGTCATTACTTTCATTGCCATTGCAGCCAGTGAAATCGAGATCAGACTACGCCAAATACGGAGTCTGATCTTTGATCTTCACTTGTCACTTTTTAAGAAATTCTGAACAAGAAAAACCTTAGCATTGCTAGAATTAGGGTTTTATTTCTAGAATGAAAATAGCCGTTGGGTTTATTCAACGCTCTTAGAATTAAAACAATGGATAATTAAATTGAGTTCAGTAACACGGGTAATATGGGTAAAAATATTGTGGCAAATGAAGAGAGTGAGCACAAGAGATAGATAGTATTAAATACTTTTTTGACAAATAGTTTTTTTCAAACTGCAGGAGCAGTGTGTGATCTGAACATGCCCTTTCCCCTTAACTATTACATGTGGAGTCTAATCTGCGAGTTTCTTCTTGTCCATCAGTATTTCAGGTTTTTCATAAACCGAGCTTAATCTTTAAGATCTAAGGAAAACTTCTCTATCTTGTTGGAAATGGGATGTGTGAAAACAGGTTGATCTAAGGAAAACTTCTCTATCTTGTTGGAAATGGGATGTGTGAAAACAGGTTGTAAACACGTAGATATACAATATACAGTATTCCCTTCGCTCTCACATAGTATGTATAAGATTTTTTGATGCAGTATTGTATTGATGAATGCACTTTAAAACCAGCAGACAACAATTTGTGTGCACAAGACCAGATTTGAAAACATTGTGGAAAAAGGGGAGGAAAAAACAGAACAGATATCTATTTTTTTTTTCCAGAAGAGCACAAATGCACACAGTCAAAATCACAAGAAGTATGCACCAAAGCGTTGTCAAGGCTTTTCTCTCTATCTCTCACCCCCTCTCTTCATTTGCCACAATGTTTCAAATGTATTACCTTTATTTCTGAATTCACGTTAATTAGCCCTTAGCGCATCGAATAAACCAAAGGCTATTTTCATTTTGGAAACAGGACGTCTAATATTAGCTATTTCAAGGTTGTCCTTGTTCATAAAGTCCAAGAAAAGCTGGCAGTGTAGGTCAACGATCAGACTCTGTGTTTTGTGCCGTTTGATCTTGGTCTGAATTGACCACAAGAGCAACAAGAAAGAAAGGTGCTCTAGGGGTAAATGGCTGGTTTGGAAGTTGGCCAATTTGTTTCTGGAAGAAATTATTTTCACACACAAAGTGTTAACAAGAATGGTGTCATTTTTTGATAAAATGTCTTTTTTTTTTTGTTTCATAAAACTTGAGGATTGGCTTAAAGTTGGAGCCTGTTATCGGTGGGACTACGATGGACGGATACAAGCTTAGGACTGGGTATTATTCATTGCATCAACTATGGGTGAAAACCAAAAATAATAAACGGTGATCAAAATTTTTTAATTTCAGGAATTTATGCATACAGCATGGAAGGGTCAATGTAACAAATGTAATGGTCAGAAAACGAGTGGCAATTGCAAAAAAAAAAAATCAAACAAATGTTTGCACAAGCTGAAGACATGTTTTGGGTGTGAAAAACGTCACGGCACTATATTACTGCTTTGTTACCGAAACATCCAATTGATTTACTCTATATGTCCAATTTACCAAACTCGTCTGTTACCCAAACATCCGTAAATCTCTATGTCACCTGATCAATATCCTGTGCTTGTTCATCCCTTGTTCTAAAGGCTAATGAAAAAAATATTTCACAAGTAAGTATTTCATGAATAAAACTAGTTGCAAAAAGATGGTAATGTTTGATTATGTTTGTGAAAAGATCTCTTTCACCAATTTCTTGTCTATTTCCATATCAGATTTCTAAAATAATTCAGTGCTGCAAACTAGAGCTGTCACAGGGCAGCCAAAGAATACCCCCACTCGTGGCCTTGTCAAAAAAAAATTGAGGGTCATTACTATAGTACCGGTAAGAGGGCTTCTATTTATAAACTGCAAGTTGCAACAAGGTTGCAAAGGTCAGTTTTCACTCCCAGCTACAGCTCGCGAAAACTAGTGACAAACGGATTTTAAAACAATGTTTCATTGAACTTTGGCAAATGATTATACAATAGCAAAGAGAAATTCTTTTTGTTTGTATTTTGGTACCTTTTTAACAAAGTAAACACGTACTGCAAGAATAACTAAATAACTCTCGCGGTCTTCTCACGAAACTCGCCAATTGTTAGAATTTCACGGTCACATAATTATTACGAAGTGACAGAACGTGTTTATTCTGCGGGCCCCTTGGGCCCATTATCATCCACTTGGTTTGCTTTTCTGATATTTTGACCTATCTGATATGGGCATTCTGAATACAAAACCTGACTCAAATATATCAATACAAATCCTCAAACGCACGCACCCAAAACAGGCCCGAAATGTAAATTTTCACTAATGAAACCTAAAGACAGCAAGATTTAGGGGGTGGGGTGGCAGGGAGGGGAAACCATTGTTTACCTTAGCTTCTTTGATTGCTCTCGTACATTGAATAGAAAATTGGCTGCAAGAACTTGTGAAACCCAGGACGAAAATAAACAAGGAAGCTGTCGCCGTGAGATATTGAAAGCTGCGCGAAAATCAATCAATCAACCAATCAATCAATCAATCATAAAGCTTGCACTGAAATGTAAGCCTAAACCCCAGAATCGTACAACGAAATGTTCCGAAATCGAGCTTTGGCAGCTGCAAATTTGGTCGTCGGACAACACCCGTCGAAGGTTTCTAAGGCACTATTTTAAACTTCACGGTGACCGCGCCGACCGCGCCTCTTTTTACGGGGGTGGGAGAAGGAATGTTACCAAGGGGAGGGTCATTGAATAATGATTAAAGCACGTTGACCGAGCACAATTCGATCTCTGTCCGGCGCCGGGATTTCATTTGTATTGCAGTTTAACGCCGTTGTAACAGCTTAGGTCATATCACGGCGGTCAGTGCACCAACGCTTGTGCTTCCTGGCTTTCTCACACCAGTACTGATACAACTTTCTTTCCATGTCACTGACTACTTTTCTCACATGCATCAAAGGTGAGGGGCGAAAAATCGCCGGAAAAAAATTTGCCTCAAGCGGGTATCGAACTCGCAACCTCCAGGTCACGAGACGGATATGCTTGTTTCCAATGGCGACCTTCAATGGACCCGGGTCCGAAGCCCGCCGTTTCCCTGCGCTTCTTGGCAACTGGCAATTAGTACCAAAGCCTTGTCGTTTGATTGTTCTTTGTCCTTCTTTGCTGGTATTTCTATTGAAAACAATGGATGCTAAACTGCTGATCCAGGAAAGTCAAAGGTTGGTCTCTGCAGTAATCGTCCGGAGATTCTGATCCACATATTCACCTCGCGAAAAAGATATGAAAATCATGCTGCGCCAGTTCGACTTCAAAATTCGCCAACGACTACTGTCCGTAAAAACGCCCGTTTTTTTTTTTGTCACTACATTAGCTGAAAATGTGTAAGGTGTGTGTGTAATGTCACGAAATGAAGGTCCTTCAAAAAGGGAATGTAGTGAGACGGAAAGTAAAGGCCACAATGTTGTACAAAAATGTAAATTTTTATCCATGGAAAATAAAGAAATACCGAAAGTCACTACATATGGGAAACCATTCTGACTGCATTTGTTTTCCTTTGATCAAAACTCCTGTTTTGAGCCTGAGTTTTTGTGTTGTTTTATTAATATTAATTCTTTATTTGCTACATTCCGTTACTTATAAGCTTTTGAAATTACATTAAAGTATATTTCGTAACATATTGTTGTTGAAGCTTCACATCTAAGTATCTATTTCGCATAAAAACTAAAAATGTCGACGATGATAATTTCACATTTCGATTATAGTTTTGTGTTTAAAATCCAGGTTTACGTACATTTTGCAACGTTCCGGTGTTAAGTCACAGCATATATGTAGCTACATTTTCGCCCATCAGGTTGATCAAAATGTTAATTTCAGGACTAGGTTGTATCTGTGTGTCTATAACCTTCATTCATTCTTCAGTAAGCTACATTCCGGTATTTAGGCTTTTTCAGTAACATTTCGTTGTTGCCACCTCCACATTCCGTAACATTCCGTGAATTAGGCATCTACATTCCGTAACATTTTCTGAATCTGTCTATTTTAATATTCCATTGATGGGAAATTTACATTTCGGGTCCGTTTTGTGAGCGTGCATGTGTGCGTGTGTGCGTGTGTGTTATCTACATTTATTCTTAATTTAGCTACATTCCGGTATTTAGACTTTTAAAATTACATTTTGTTACATTTTGTTGTTGCCGTTTCCACATTCTGTAACATTCCGGTAATTAGGCATCTACATTCCGTAACATTTTCATTCTCTGGCTATTTACTGTTCCATTAATGAAAATTTACATTTTTGCCTTTTATTTTTTTACCGTGCGCTCACGCGCATGTGTGTGTGCGTGTGTGTTTACATTTAGCTACATTCCGGTATCTAGGCTTTTAAACTACATTTCGTCGTTGCCGCTTCCACATTCCGTAACATGCTAGTAATTAGATATGAGCCATGCTCTGGGAAAAGAGGGCTTACTGCATCTGCAAAAAAAAGTATAGACCGACGCAATCCGCGCAGGCTGACCTGGGCAGAAATATTTTGGCATGGTCAATTTTTGGTATGTCCAAGGACCATTCTTGCCTCATCATTCAGTCTTTGGTAAGACAAAATGCATTTTATGGATCCATAATCATGTGATGACTTGCTAGGTATCATGCATCACGAAGATGCATTAAGTCCCCTTTTTCCAGAGCATGGCTCATAACTATATTCCATAATGACCTCTACATTCCGTAACATTTTCCAAGTCTAGCTATTTTAATGTTCCATTTTTGAAAATTCACATTTTTGTATCTGTTTTGAAAGCGTGCGTGCGTGTGTGTTATCTACATTTATTCTATACCTAGGTACACGTACATTCTCATAAGGTCTTTTTTTTTTTTTAGCGTGCGTTAGTGCGTGTGTGGGCGTGAGTGTTATATACATTTAGCTACATTCCGGTATTTAGGCTTTTAAAAGTACATTTTGTTACATTTCGTTGTTGCTGCTTCCACATTCCGTAACATTCCATGAATTGGGCATCTACATTCCGTAACATTTTGTTACATTCCGTAACAATCCGGTAATTAGGCAGGCCCTTATGAAATCTACGTTGGTGCGAAATATATGTATAGCATGGCCTAAATTTCTATGTGCGCTTCAAAAACAACTCGTAACGGATTAACTAATACTAGTTCCTATACTCAGTGACTTCCTTTTCGTAGTTTTTACTCCATTTACCGTGTAGTCTGGATTACCTGCCCCTACCACTACGTTATCGGGACGTACACTCGTCACAACTCGGCCGATTCCGTACCTACATCTAACCTCGTCACCCGTCACAACTCGGCCGATTCCGTACCTACATCTAACCTCGTCTGTATATGGGAGGCTTCCATTTTGAACTACCAATCACATGATCTTAAACATGGCGGCGCCCCTGTAGATCGCTTAGCAACGACATGAACAATCACTGTGAAGTTATTCACTTCTATCGATCTGTCGATGAAAGCTCCTAACGGAATTGATAAACCACGCTAAAACTTGAATGTACGAACTGTTTGCCGACTCAAATACTCTTAGAAAGATAACGATAGAAAATTTACTCATGCGTTCTTTCTAAAGTGGAGCCTTACAATTTCAATAACGGTAAAGCGGTGTGCTTCCGGAGATGTGCGAAATGTACCGTGTAGGTGCATATCAAGCTACGTGATACAGCCGAGGGATTTGATCACCGGATCACCCGAGATATGCTGAATGCTAACCTCGTCTGTATTAGGGAGGCTTCCATTTTGAACTACCAATCATATGATCTTAAACATGGCGGCGCTCCTGTAGATCGCTTAGCAACGACATGAACAACCACTGTGAAGTTATTCACTTCTATCGATCTGTCGATGAAAGCTCCTAACGGAATTGATAAACCACGCTAAAACTTGAATGTACGAACTGTTTGCCGATTCAAATACTCTTAGAAAGATAACGATAGAAAATTTACTCATGCGTTCTTTCTAAAGAGGAGCCTTACAATTTCAATAACGGTAAAGCGGTGTGCTTCCGGAGATGTGCGAAATGTACCGTGTAGGTGCATATCAAGCTACGTGATACAGCCGAGGGATTTGATCACCGGATCACCCGAGGTATGCCGAATGCGGGACGTACTCTTGCAGTACGGCGGGGTACCAGACTATTTACCGTGTAGAAAATTGCAGACTGCTTCAAATTCATATAATTAGGTGCATCTTTTCTACATTATCATTTTACCCTAATGGTGGGTTAAGTTGTTTGTCATCCCCATTATAATTATTGAAATAAGTTAGTAAATTGATTTTAGGTGTTTAAATGGTTCTATCTCGGATATTGTGTAAAGATAAAACTTGACAAGGGGTAACGTAGATTACTAAGTATTATAACGTAGCTTACCGAACTTAGAAATCAGTTTCACTTTGAATAAACAACAAAACATGAACTTTTTAACGTTTTATGTTCCCTTACACACTAGTAAAACCAACATAAGAAAGCCTGGGAAAAGAGAAAAACGGCCAAGAAGGGCCTAGAAATCTGGAGCTCTGGAAAGAGAGAGAGAGAGAGTGAGTGAGTGAAAAGAAACTATTCCAGATTTGATTGACTTGAAAATTCGGTCAAATCAACCAACAGACTGTCTGTTAAAAGTAGAGAGAGAATGGTTCATGCAAATGAATACCTGACAGATATTCGTTACGAATAAAGATGAAAAATATTTTAATAAAAGCAATCATGCCACATGTATTTGCCAGGACCTGTAGATAAGCTGAGCCACGGGTCTAGTTTTCTGATCTCTTAGAAATAGAGCCCACATCTATGTTCCATTTGCACAAATTGTCGTACATGTACGCTCGTATATATATACACTAATGTTACATCCTTTATAAACCGGACACAATTGCTTTGTGTTAAAAAGAAGTGTTTTACTTAAAAGCTGAAAGTTGCGTTCAACAAATGCTTTTGGCTGCCTATAATGGGACACGCTTTTTTTAAAGATTTATTGTTGAATATTACAAATGACCCCATGACAAAATTCAATGGGAGATAAAACATTTTCTATAGAAAATATTTGAATCAATACATGTATGTACTTTAAAAAAGGAATGGCCCTTTTCCCTCTGTATTTAAAAACCTGTCCTTTGGAGGTAATAAAAAGTACTTTTTTGTCTAGTAATGCGTTTGGTCAAAGAGATTCAAATTTGACCATACCTTGTACTTGAATTTTTCACAAAAGTCAAAATAAGATAACCTGTAGTTAATTTTGTCTAAATATCAAAATTTTGTCTGTTCACCAGTATGAAATACTAAAACTCTACGTTATGTGTGAATAGAATTCATGTATCTGCTGAAAAAAAATTAAATGAAAATTGCTTGCAGAAGTTTAATTACGATCATATGAAGGCAATGAAATGATATCATTTCTTATCTTGCACATGAGACCATATAGTAACCTATAGAACTGTACTGTAATCTACGTTTTGGTCAAGGAAAGCTAATTTTTAGTACAATAACAGTTTGAATTGACAAGAAATGTATCTAGCCTGGTTTATTATACTTACTATCTACTGTGACCGAATAGTATAGTACAGACGTCTGGTCACTTAAATCACAGTTCATCATGTATGTAAATCTGCTTTTAAGGAACGGTTTGTGCCTCGTAAATGAGGATTAATATTGACGGCCCCGTACACTAGTGAAAAAACAGTACTAGCTGTGTAAATGGCGAGGATCCAATAGACAACACGGTAATTTGTGTGCATAAATACTTTTTCCTTGAAAAATAAGTGCAAAACCTTCTTATTTCCTCCTACGTTTTATTTTATTTTGATGGGTAACGTAGATTACACTGTGTTTTCACCCTTGTGCATGGCAGAGGCATACAAAAGAAACTACTCAAGACCGAGTGCTAAAATTTAAGATCATTAATTTTAAGCTTGTTATTGCATCAGCTTAGCTTATTACCCTCTTAACCCTTTAACGAACAACAAAACATCTTAGAACAGTCCTAATTGAAACCATTTGCATACGACAAAATAAATGTAACTCAAAATGTCAAATTCATTTCTGGAGGTGTAGAAAACATTGTGAGAAAATGCTGGTAACAGGTATGTTTCCTCTTCCCAAAATACATGTATTTTCAAAAGCTTTCTTTCTCGGGTTCGGTAAAATCCGGGATTGTGTGCCGGACAAGAGTTAAACAAAATGACATCGTTGTTTAAAATACCTACAATCAGGATGAATTTAAGGTTACATACAGGGGTGCAAATAAAATGAGGTAGCAAAGGGAGATATTGCCCATGACCATGGATTACTCCTTTTGCCTAACTGACCTTCCTGCAAACGCGAGTTTGGCACGCCCACCTTAGTAGCGCGGTATTTTGGTCGTTAGGCCCGACAAACAAACCAGAAAATGGTGTCGAATACATAGAGAAAGAGAGATTATTTCAGTTTTATTCTAGCTTATATTTCGCTATCATTAAAGTACCCAAAGCTTTTTTCCCAACGTTCTTTTCAGTTCGGACTAAATAGGCAAAGTAACAAGAAAAAATATTTTGAATAATGTCATATTTATGAGAAATCGAAAAATGAAAATAGCGCAAATATGTTCGTAATTCCATGTTTGGTCGCAGCATTTAAACTAAAATTACATTGTGAGTAGATTACTGTCGGCATTATCCATAACTTCTAATAGGAGCTTTTCTGCCGTTTAGTAAAGTGGCTGGTTTTCCGGAATCCTTGTTAAATCTACCGGCGACATTTTACGAAGATCTAGGTTTTTGGAATGGATAAATTTAGTTTTCCTTTTAAGGTATATAATTTAATAATTACCTTACCACATGATTCTTACGTGTAACTTTAATCCATTTTGAAATAATTATTGTATAATCCAGTCTTAGAAGTATGGTTTAAACAAAAAGAAAACAATTACATTGTCAATAGTAAAGTCTATCACTTTGTCTGATCCTTGATTTTACACTACACGCTATACTGCGTTTTGATTGGCTGATAGGACGTGTCAATCAAAATCGGCAGAAAGATCAATTGTTTTCAAAACTTTTAGTTGATTGCTAGATTCAAAATGCGAATGCTTTTAAAGTAATGTCTCTGTACAGTTGAATTTTAGACCTCCAAATAAGTTTCAGAACAAAATTATGAAAGGTACAATTATATACACTTATATAATTCTTGTATACCAATTTGTTAATCTATCAATATTTTCAGCTTATAACCGATTACTGTACATATGACTTTGTACAAACATAAAGCTGAAAGCTTTGGAAAGCCTTGTGTAGAAAAGGAACAATTTGCCAAAAAGCCAGTAGTAGTCTAACCAGGGATCGTTTATACACATATCTACATGATCTTGACTACATATGATCCCTAATCTAATGGTACTTGTAAACTAGCAGTGGTAGTATTTCATGTATTTGCGGAGTCCCATTTATGACAGCAATGAAAAGAAGCTGTTGCCGTTTATCAGTACCCAACAGCGCTCATTCACTCCTTCCAAATGGTGACAGGGATAACCGTTTTCTTTCCTACTTAAGTATGTAGTCACAGCGATTTACGGATGTTTCGGTAACAGACAAGTTCGGTAAATTGGACTTACAGAGATTCCAGGCATGTTTCGGTAATCAAGGTAATCATAATTTATATAGTGCGTGACCTTTTTCACACCTAGTACATGGCTTTTATTTGTTGAGGCGTTTGTTTTTATTTTGTAATTGCCACTCGCTTTCTGAGATAATATTGTTTGTTGTGATGTTCCTTTCATGTTGTATGTATTTATACGTACCTGAAATTAACAAATATTGATCACCATATCTTATCACATTTACTGATCACTATCTCATTTTCGGTTTTCACCATTATCAAATTGATAATAAATACCAAATCCTAAACTTGTAACTGTTGTATCTCCTTTGATTATCCCAAAGATGATAGGCTCCCACCTCGAGTTTTATATAAAAAAAATATTCTGTCAAAAACGGCACTATATTCTTGTTAACGTTTTCTGTGGAAAAAAAATTATCCCGGAAACAAACTGGTAGACTTCCAAACCAGCCATTTACCTTTGGATCGCCATTCACTGTTGTTGTTGCTGCCCATGTGGCCGATTTGGATCAAGGTCAGACTGCATAAAACATGGAGTCTGAGCGTTGATATACACTGCCCGCTTTTCTAGGACATTATGAACAAGGACAACCTGAAATCACTTATGTATTAGATGTTCCTTTTCTAAAATGAAAATGGCTGTCTGGTTCATTCGATGCTCTCAGAGTTAAAATTATGGATAATAAACGTGAGTTCAGAAATAAAGTTCACAGTAATACAGGGTGTTTCATAATATCTGCCACCATTACAAAGTTTTATATCTTTTTAGTTAATTAGGATAAAACAATGATATGTACACCCTTTGAAAGCTTATATATTAAAATTTTATTTGACTAATAAAGTATGGGAAAACATCAATGTCATAACGTCATTTATGACGTCATTTCCTGTGGTCAGTTTTCCAAGATGGCGCCAACTAAGGATCACTGCAAAGAAATTGTTAAATTATATTATGAAACTAAATCACCTATTACAGTGATTAGAACTATGCAGAAAAGGTATCCAGATGTAGGTAAACTTGATAAAAAACAGATACATAGAATTGTAAAGCGATTTGAAGTTACGGGCTCAATTGAAGATGGGAGACACAATAATCTGGGTCGCCCTAAGTCCGTGCGGAATGAAGCGACAATTGAACAGGTTAAAGCGATGATCACAGAAACACCAAGAAAATCTGTTAGAATGGTATTTGGAGATATTACTAACATTGCCAGCCATTCAAGTGTTTACAGAATGCTAAAATATGATTTAAAACTGACTCCATATAAAATTTCTATTATGCAACACCTCAAACCAACAGATATCGAAAGCAGGTTGTCATTTGCAAGATGGGTAAAGGAAAATGATGATATCGTGGGACAGATATGGTTCTCGGATGAAGCCCACTTTTATCTAAATGCACAAGTGAATAAGAAGAATTCCATATTTTGGGGAACTGAAAAGCCAGAATTTTATATTGAAAAACCTCTCCACTCTGAGAAGGTTACAGTGTGGGCGGCATTAAGTTCTGAGGGCATAATTGGCCCTTTTTTTTTTTGAGGATGAGGATGGAACTGTGGAGACTGTAAATCAAGACCGCTATTTAAATATTCTTAAAAACAAATTTCTACCAGCTTTGAGACGTAAGGGAATTGATATAAACACCACATGGTTCCAGCAGGATGGTGCAACTCCTCATACAGCTAGAAATGTGATTGACTGGATACAAAAGACCTTTGGTGATAACTTCATTTCATTGAAAACAGATATTGAGTGGCCACCACACTCCCCGGATTTAAGCCCACTTGATTTTTTCCTCTGGGGATACCTTAAAGACAGGGTCTATAAGCACTCCCCACAGACCACAACTGAACTTAAAACTGCAATCAAGAGAGAAATGAAGATCATAAGCAGTGAGACATGTGCATGTGTAATCCGAAATTTCCGGCACAGAGTCGACGTCGTTATTGGCCAGAATGGACGTCATTTAGAACACATTCTATAAAATTGACATTTTAAAGAATTTTGAAACTGCGTGTATTTACAAGGGTAATACCTACATGTTATATATCAAATAAAACTTTATTCTATGTACAATAACATGGTTAAATGTAAAAACACAATTTCTTTTTTATGTTAAAGTTTTTGATGTATAAAATGGTGGCAGATATTATGAAACACCCAGTACATGTGAAATATTGTGGCAAATGAAGAGGGGGTGAGATATGGATAGACAGGCTTTGATGCATAATTCTTGTGATTTTGTCCATGCAGCTACAAATTTGGGCTCCCCTAAAAAATATGTTTTTTTTCCTTCTTCCACAATGTTTTCAAATTTTGTCTGGTGCAAGACACAAATCGTCGTCTGCGGGTTTTGTTGATGTTGTTCATCAATCATCACAGACATCACGGCATAAGATAATCATAAAAGGTCCCCTGTACGTATGTTGCAGAACGAAAGGAGTACTGTACATTGTATATGCGTGTCTTTAACAGCATGTTTTTACACCTTCCATTATCCACATAATAAAGAAGTTTCCCACAGATATCAAAGATTAGCCCATTTTTAAGAAAACCCTGAAACACTCATAGAGGAGAAGACATTCACAGATCAGACTGCACACGTAAAAGTTAAGGGGATATGGCATTTCAGATCACACACTGCTCGTGCAGTTTGATAAAGTATTTGTCAAAAAAGCAGTGCAGTTTGTCATTTTCTATCTCTCTCGCTCCCTCTCTTCATTTGCCACAATATTTTTACCTGTATTGTCCGTGTTTCAGTACTCTTGCTAACTGTAAATTACATGTTTCAACTCTGAGAGCGACGAATAAACCCAACGACCATTTTCATTCTAGAAATTATAAAATCCTAATTTTAGCGATTTCAAGGTTTTTCCTGTCCAGGCAGAATTTCCTAAAAAGCGACAAGTGAATATCAAAGATCAGACTCCGTGTTTCGCGTTGTCTGATCTCAATCTGCATAGGCCGTAAAGGCAGCGAAAGTAGTGACATGCGCGAGGTAGGGTTAATGGCTGGTCTGGAAGTCCTTCAAGAAGAAGACATTTTCACATTGAAATGTTCATAAAACATTGATTTAAAAGGAGATACAGTTGGTACAAGTTTATGATTGGGTATTATTCATTACCTCAACTATGGTTGAAATCATCGAAAACAAGATATTCTAAGTGATTTCAGGTATCAAGAAATACATATCGTACAGCATGGAAGGAGCAACACGCCTGTCAGCGTGTGGAAAAAAGAAACATCGAACAAAGCAACGCCAAGACTTTATCTGGTATGAAAAACGTCACGGTGCATTAACATTATATAGTTACCTTGTTACCGAAACATTTGACCGATTTACCGAGCTAAGTCTGTTACCGAAACATCTGTCACCCGTCACAGTCTCCCATGGTATCAAGCACCCCACTTGCTAGTCCAAATATTTAGACGTATACATGCTTATTTACCTTTCAACATTTATCATCGGACTTTTCACATTTGATTTTTCTCATTGCATGTAATGTACACGATGAATGTCAAAATGAAAAATAACGTACGTAGGGGCTTATAAATAGGACTACCCACTTGCAAACTTTTTTCAAGACTGGGGTCCGAAAATAGTCCTGCAATTTTCATGGTTACAATACATCATGACGTAACCGTTATTGAAAAATATTTCTATATGTTATATGTGTCTGAATGAAACAATGAGCTACAATTAAAAATATGTGAACGCAGAGCAAAACACCATGAAATCATTTCCGATCCGGTTATTAAGTCCATCCGGTCCGATCCGGTGAAGTTACCCGATCGCCAGCTGTGCACAAAGTATGCACATTACGAAACGAAATGGCCTCAGTGAGTATCATAGTCAAAATTTGATTATTACTATGATCGGTTCAAATATTTTTGTCTTGTAAATAATGATGATTACAGATATCATACAGTATGTATGTATCAATGTACAGGTAAACTCAAGGGAAAATTTAAGTGTCGGTGAGCAGCATATTCGTCACCGGTATTGTTCGTTACTTAGGACAATTTAGGTAGCCTCGAGTGTCCAAATTCCGTGATGATAAGGAATAAAGACACTCGACGATACTGTATGATTCTGTCAGAGGCACTTGCTTTATAAATTTGTCAGGAATATTGTATCATCTTCACGTAACACATGACGGCGGCAAGAAATTCCCAGATCTACCCAAATCTTCCCCAAATTTACCCAAATCGACAGCGTTATTTAAATTTAACGTGAAATTTGTGAATAATCTCTACTTATATGTACCAAAATGATGTTAAAACTTCTAACAATAAGAAAGCCCTTAGAAACAGGAAAGTAAATCATTTTACATCTTTTAATCAAATTGTACTTTGAAAATTTATTCAATGTACATGTAGTCCATTTTGTAATGGTATTGATTGCACTAGGGGAGATTTGGGGAAGACTGGGGAATTTCGTGCTGCTCCAGTGGGCAGCACAAAATTCCCATGTCTCTCCCAAATCCTTTTGAGGAAGATTAGGATAGATTTGGGAGATATTTTGGTAAATTTGGGAAAAATTTGGGAAGATTTGGGAAAGAATCAGGTAGATTTGAGATCTTCATGCAGCCCCTAGATAGTATAACTGTATAGTTACAATATTGCAGAGAATGTTTAAGTTGCAATTTCATCTGAAAGCAGTGTCGTGAAGAAGATTGACTCTTTTGAATCATTCTAGAGGCTGTCTTTCTGTAGTTCGAAGACAAGGTTAACCGTTTACCACACACGAGATTTAACAGCCCTTAAGAAAAAGGCTATATAAACCATTGTTGGGAAAGGGGAAGATGATGATAACCAGCATTTTCTTATTTTCCAACAATGTTTTCTAACCTTCCAGGGACAAATCCTATCATTATAGCACCATTTGTTGTCTGCAGCTGCTTTGAATTTGGGCAAGTGAAGAATTTTGTTGTTCAGTAAAGAGGTAAAATAACAGGATTAAATCAGATCTGACTTAATTGCTAGATTCAGACCTTATTTTATAGTGCTTGATTAAAAGGTTAGTCTCTAACAAGGGTGTGAAAAGTCAGTTTGTACACTGAAGGGTAAAGGACTTATTAATTGATTTAAAATTGTACTAATTTGTAGGTACTTAAAGAAGAAATCTGGAAACTACGCCGACAGTTTATTGTGACTGGTATAGGAATAGCAGGTTGGATAACCTTCAAATACTTACCGTATTCTAAGTTAGTGAACAAGACTGGGTTTTTATTTTGTGGCACAGAACAGGGACCTCGAAAAGAGATTGCTCGGCTTCGAAGTCTCGGGTTCAAACTACCTCAATATGAAGATAATCTGCGGAGAATGACATATTCTATATCACAGAAAATTATAGATCAGGTAATATGAAACTTTTTTCCTTCAGTGAGTACTCTCAGTTTTATTGTCTCCAGAGGCCACTGAGCTTATATCATAGTCCTGTGTCCATCCGTCCATGCGTCTGTTTGTGCATTAACACTTAAGCTGCTGAATAAATGAAACACAAATTACTACTCAACACAAAAAGCCCAAACATTGCGGTTTCAAACTTGATTTCATTGGAAAGAAAAATACCGCATCGGATAGTGTAGATCAAAGATCAGACTGCATGTTCTGTGCAGTCTGATCTTGATCTACACTGTCCGCAAAAAGGTCAGTGGGTCGCGATTAGCAGCTTAAGGGTTAACTTTTATTTCAAACATCTTTCATCTCTGAAACTACCCATCCAATTGTGACCAACTTCACAGAAATCAAATGATCCTGCTATGGCTCTTTTTGGAATTTCATGAAAAAATCTTATTCCTGTAAAAACTCTGGTTGCCATGGCAATAGAACTGAAAAATGTTGAAAATCTGAGATAATCTGCTTTTCTGAAACCATAAAGGCAGGGGCTGCAAACTTTTGTGTTTAGCTTTATCTATTGGACCTCTACCAATTTCTTCAAATTATAAGCCTGGGGTCAAAAACTGCCCCCCGCAGGGGGTTATGACTTTTACTTTGGCTTATATAGTGAAAAATTTAAAAATCATCTAGTTCTAAACTATAAAGCCTAGGGCTACCAAATTTGGCATGTAGCTTCATCTAATGGACCTCTACTAAGATACTCCAAATTATAGCCCTTTGGCCAAACTTGGCCCTGCCTTGAGCTTATACATTGGCTTATATAGAGAAAACTTAAAAAATCTTGTCATTCCAAACCACAAAGGCTAAGGCTACTAAATTTTGCATGTATGTACCTTGATCTAGTTTATCAAAAGGTCAAAATTGGCCCTGCCTGGGCAGTCATAAGATAGTGAAAACTTCAAAAAAATTCTGCTGTCTCTTAACCATAAGACCTAGGACTACCAAATTTTGGGGTTTATATTTATCTAGTGGACCTCTACCAAGATTCTTCAAATTGGTCCTGTCCCACAAGCTTATATAGTGAAAACTTTAAAGACCTCCTTGTTCCTGACTTGGAGCTACAGCTGTAATATTTTGTTAGTGTTATCTTCTAGTAGGCCCCTCCCAAAATTTTTCAAATTGAAGCCTTTGTGTCAGAATTTTCCCAACTCAATGGGTCATGATTTAAACATGTGCTTAAAGAGTGAAAATTCTTCATGTCTTTGTGCTCCTAACCATAAATACTAGGGGCTACCAAAATTTGCACATAGCTTCATCTTGTGGATAACATCTAAATTTGTTCAAAATTAATTTTGCCCTTGGATTGAAATTAGCCCTCCTGTAGGTGTCTCATGATTTACAGGCGCTTTATCATATCAAGGAAACTTTGAAAATCTTCTTGTCTATGACCATAAGGCCTAGTCTTGTATTAATTTAGTATGTAGCTCTTTGGTCAAAAATGGCCCAGTTTATTAGCCAGTGGAGCTATACAGGGCCATCATGGCCCTCATGTCTTACTTCTTTGTCAACTTCTCACTATTTTGGGAGAAATTTATATAATTTTTTTCACAACTGTATTTTTTGTACCTCTGTTGCAGAGATTTAGAAATCATTTTCGGAAAAGGAATGATTGCTAGGTACATGCAGTTGCTCCTTTTCCCACAATGTTTTTCATACTGTGAATATTTTCCCTTCCCTTCAAATTACTGGCTATGTGTGTAATTTCTAATAGTTTATGGTAGGCTTAAAAACAGCATTGTTAACCCTGTACCAACACAATCCTGACGTTTAACGACCCTGAAAAAGAAAGCTTTTGAAAACATTGTGGGAAAAGGAGAAAATGCTGGTACCCAGCATTTTCTCCTTTTCCCACAAGGTTTTCTTCCCTTCCCAAAACAAATTTCAATTTTTGGGTTACATTTATTTTATTGTCTGAAAATGCTTTCAATTTGGACCAGTCTAAAATTTTGTCATTTGGTAAAGAGTTAAAATGGTAACAGGTAAAGAAAGAAAATTATCTGCAATCTACAAACTTTGATCTAGGAAAGTAGAAAATTGAATTTAACCCTTTAACAAAGAGCCCCACATTTTAACTAACCTGAAGGAAATGGCTTTTGAAAACATAATGTGAATAGAAAGAAACAATGTTTGCAAAGCTGTCTAAGGGATACGGTGCTTTCATTAAGGATTTTTTTCACAACATTTGTTACCAGCATTTTCTTCTTTTCTCACAATATTTTCAAAAGGCTTCTTCCACAGGGTCGTTAAAACTCGGAATTGTTTGGTAAAGGGTTAAATATAAATATTTAGCTTATAAAACTTCATTTTTTTTCTCTCCCTTCTTTTTTTCTTCAGGCTGTAGCAGATATAAACATGAATAGAAGTACTCCAATTGATGTCAGTAAAGTGAACTTTGCTACAACGTTAGCTGTCCATCTTGGCAGCGAATACCACTCAGGGTCTTTGAAAAATGGGGGTTTTATTGGTAAGGATAAAAATTAACCCACCACCACACAATCCTGACTTTTGACTACCCTTTTTTCCACAATGTTTTCTACTCTTTCTAAACCAAATTTCTATTTTTGAGTTACATTTATTTTGTCGTCTGCATATGCTCTCAATTTGGATAAGTGTAAAATATTGTCGTCTGGTTAAGAGTCAAATCCACCCCCAAAATACAAACATTAGATACTTCTAAATTGACCACATCTTCATACCAGTCTTAAAATTGATCAATACAAGTGAGCTGAAATTCTCTGATAAGGAAGAAAAAATAGTGGGAAATGGAGTATTAATGTTTACCAGCATTTTTTCCTTCTCCCACAATGTTTTCAAAAGCCTTCCTCCTCAGGGTTGTTTAAGGTTGGGATTGTGTGGTAAAGAGTTAAAGAAAAAAAAACAATTTGGAAAAGTAAGCAATGAAAGCAGCCTAAGTAGAGAGGAAAAATATTAAAAACCTGAATATGGTTTTTAGCTCCACTGGCCGAAGGCTAGCGAGCTATTGTCATGGCGTTGTGTCCGTCGTGCGTCCGTCCGTTTGTCCGTGCGTGCGTCCGTAAACTTTTTCTTTAAAAAACTTCTCCTCAGAAACTATTGAGTGGATTTTTACCAAATTTCACAGGAATGTTCCTTTGGTGGTCCTCTTTCAAATTCCTTCAAATAATTGTGTTCCATGAAGAATTCTGGTTGCCATGGCAACCAAAGTAAAAAACCTTTAAAAATCTTCTCCTCCCAAACCGATATTTGGATAGCATTAGTATTTTGCAGGAATGTTCCTTAGATACAGGTTTACAGAATTCCTTTAAAAAAAAATGATCTATCAAAAAACATGGCTTTTATGGGAGACTCATTTTCCTTTTATGGTATAAAGTAAAATCTTTGAAAAATTTCTTCTCTAAAACTATTCGTTGGATTTCATTGTTGTTTTGCAGGTAAGTTCCTATGGTGGTTGTCTGCCAAATTGTTTCTATGGTGGTTGTACACCAAATTCCTTTTAAAAAAATGATACACCTAAAAACACATTTTTTTATAGACAAGGCTTATATTTCAAAAAAATGTTCTTCTCCAAAACTATTTATTGTGTTAGTTTTATCGACTAACAAAGAAAAAGGAAGAAAATTGGATTGACTTGACCTAGTCAGGGCTGTCCTATTTAAGCCCACACATTTTCCTTGGTATTAAGATCACAATTTACTCCAATGATATGCTATTAGTTAGTACTAGTAATAAAATATCACTGGCCATAAATAAGATAAAAGCTTGAGCACCTTTCACAACTTGAGCTTTTCAATTTTGCCTTATTACTAAGCCTGAGTTACCATGCCAAGATAAAAAAGAAAAAGTATTTTAATAACAAAACCCCCATGTTGTAGGTACTTTATAGTCCTTTTGATATAGAACAAGAGAACCTCTGCACTTTTATTAGTTCTGGTAAAGGTTTGTTGACCTACTAATGAGTAAATGCAGAGTGGACAGAAGGGGTGTAAATCCTGGTGACCTGGTACAAAGTGGGACAGGGCTTTACATTTGTGATAAGGCATTAATGTTATCCAGTCAAACTGATCCCGCAACTTCAGTACACCAGAATTAATCTGTGCCCTGGAGCAGGATATTTGATTTATGTAAATGCATTTGTAGACCATTTTGTGTTGTTTGCCACAGAAGACATTCTAACTGTGACTGTGAAAAGTTGATTATTAGGGATTAGGTGTTCATTGTATGCCAGCATATTTCATTCTATCTGGTGTATTGATGTAAGTTGATCTATATTGCTATAACATTCATTCATTTGCCCTCCTAGCTGTTCTTTTAGATTACCCCTTTACCACACAATCACAACTTTAAACGACCCTGAGAAAGACATATTTTCTATATTTTGATGTTGCCCCACCCAAAATGGTTTGTGAAAGGACCTGTTGCAGACAACATATCTTCAAATTAGTAAGACATATATAAAAAAGGATAGAAATTATTGTGGGAAACTAAGAAAATGCTGGTTACCATTTTTTTCTTCTTTTCTCACAAGTTTTTTCCATACCTTTTTTCTTCAGTGAGCTAAAATGCAGGATTGAATGGTAATTGTTAAAAACTTCTTTTCGCCATTATAGAAATATCAGGCCTGTGGAGCGATACAGGCGCTCAAGCGCCTCTAGTTTAGTTTTACTGTTTCTGAAGATGTCAAGGTATTGCTAGGGCCCAGTACTGTTGTTCTCTGCATCTTTTGCGTGCAAAAGCTCTTGACATTTTCTCATATCTCTCTCATTACTAGAGATATTTTGTTAAAACTTGCACTAGTTCTTAACTATCAAGAGGGGAACCCATACAAGAAAGGCAGATAACTCTCAAAAAATTTTGGCACAGTTATTCCCCTTTTTCAACTGCAGCCAAGGGTTGGGATCTGCTTGCAGCACTCTATTTATCTTGCAGCAAACCTTTCTTGAATTGTGATACATGTTGATTTTCCATGACATTTTTATGCCCTGGCCATCCTGGTTTTTTTTTTTTTTTTTTTTTGTTTTGGAGGGGCGGGGGGCATAAGTAGATAACATAGGATATTAGCTAAGTTTGATTTTATCCACAAACTTAAAAAATGGGACTTCTGGCCAAATATTGCATGCAATTTATTTTATAAGAAAAGGAGAAAATACTGGTAACCAGCATTTTCTCCTTTTCGCACAGAAAAGATCCTGGGAAAAGGCCTTTTGAAAACATTGTGGGAAAAGGAGAAAATGCTGGTAACCAACATTTTCTCATTTTCCCACAAAGTTTTCTACCTTGTCCAAGAAAAATTGCACCATTCGAGCAACACTGAAATTGTCATCTGCAAATGCGTTCAATTTGGACAAGGCTAAAATTTGTCGTCTGGTAAAGGGTTAATTATAATTAGGATTATTGCCTATTATCTTTGGAGTTGTACTGCTTTGAGTTTTTAATTCATACTTTCATTATTTTTTTTTTTTTCAGTTTTACCAGGACCATTTGGAATAACACAGAATGAGAAGTCAATCTATATGGCTTCGAAATATTTTGATTCCTCATCTGTCTTGTTCTCTGTTCTGGACAGTAGCACTTGGAAGTTCATGGTAGCCAAAGAAATCTTACATCTTGAAAATGAAAGGAACTTGATGAAATTTGGCATGTACATGGGCTCTTTTCTAATCTGTGTATCCTATGTGATTATTTACAAAGTCAACCAATACTTAAACTCCAAAGAATATGTGAATAAACTTACATATAGTGCTGCCAAACGCAGAGGCCAATTTTCAATGAAACATGTTATTCAAAAGGATGTGAAAAATTTCCTGCGTACATCCCTGATTTTTTCAATTGTGCTCATGTTTGGTGTCTCGTATGTCATATACAAAATATTGTGGTATCAGTATTTGTGTGCAAAAACAAGGAAGATTGATGCAACTCTAGCAGGTATGGGAGAGGACTATGTCAAGGGTGGGAAAGACTATTTTGAAAAGATGCAAGACTCTGGGTATTTTCAGCATCACATGCTAGCTAACAAAGTGTTTAACAGAATTGGGAATAAGGAGATGAACAGCTTCATGTTTTTAATTCCTAAGTTTGTTCCAGGGAATGAAAGATTAGAATATTTCAGAAAAATGAGTGCTCAATGAAAGAATTTGACCCCCTACTAATGCCAAACAACAAAATTAGTGACTTGTCCAAATTGAAAGCATTACAATTTTGCAGGTAAGAACTAAATGTGACTCAAATTATTGAGCTTGTTTTTGAAGGGGTATATAACATTGTGGGACATGGATAAAGTGCTTGTTACCAGCATTTGCCCTTTATCCCACAATATCACAGAAGTCTATCTTCAGGGTCTTTAAACACTGGATTGTTTGATAAATGAATGATAAATGCTTATTTTAATAGAATCTGTTTGTTTTAATAATGTTTTCTGTTGTTCTTTTTTAACCCTCTTTTAGATGAGAAAATCTTTGTCCTGTTACGAGGGACACTTTTTAAGTTCGTAGAGTAGGGCGGTCTTTTTAAAACCGCTTGAAATATCAAAATTTTATTTATCTAAGACCTTCGAAATATGCCCCGTCTGCCTCCACACACATTTTACACCTATCTACCCATTTCCGGAACGCCGCCCGGTAGTCCTCTTTAGGTATATGTTGCAGACACTGGTAGACCGCATTGCCTATACCACAACGGGATTCAAAACGGTGCCCTGCCAGCATTTCCTTTAGTCTTGGGAACAACCAAAAGTCACAGGGGGACAGGTCAGGGCTGTATGAGGGATGATCTAAGACATCGAGCCCAGATTCTTTCAGATATTCCTGTACCGTAGCGGATTTATGGACCGGTGCGTTATCATGGAGTAATTTGATGCCGCGGACACCGGTGCGCGGTCTGCGTTTCTGATAGAAATCAACAAGTTGAGTAAGAACACTTTCTCTGTAAAACTTTCCAGTGACAGAACTACCTTTCGGGACTGGAATTTGAAGGACTGGACCTTTCGAATCAAAGAATATCGCATACAACATGCGATTTGATGTTTTGCAACGGCGCGCAATGACAGGTCTGTCGCCCTCAGATGAAACCCAAACCTTATTTTTAGCCTTAGAATCCGGTTGAAAATGATAGATCCAGGTTTCATCACCTGTAACTATCTCTTCCAAACGACGTGGGTCACATTTATCATATTTTTCTATAACTTGCGATGCAAGTCTAACCCGACTTTGTTTCTGCTCATCAGTGAGCAAATGGGGCACCCAGCGCGCGCAGATCTTACGTAGCCCAAGTCGTTCACGTAAGATCTTCAAAACACTTGACGAATGAATGCCACTTAATTCTTCTATCTCTTGCACGGTATAACGTGCGTCTTCCTCAATTAACGTTTTCACAGTAGCAACGTTCTTTTCCGTCAAAACGGAAACCGGCCTACCCACCCGAGGGTCATTTTCAATTGACTCCCGACCATCATTAAAACGACGTACCCACTTGCAAACTGTAGCATATTTTAAAGCACCATTCTCATAAACTTTTTGCAAATCAGCATGAATTTCTGTTGGCGGAAACCCGAGCTGTGCTCGAATCTTACAATGTACCCTCTGTTCAGAGATTTTTCCATCCATATTGAACGCTATATTTTACTATAGTGTATAAAACCACGTGTTGAAAATACCCAGCGCAGCGCGCACGTGGACCTCGTGCGCCGCATACCGTGACACCGTTCGAGAGAGGAATGATTACGCAAGTTCTGTGTAAAAAATCGTGCAACTTCATAATCGCGTTAAAAAGTTATAGGCTTACTCTACGAACTTAAAAAGTGTCCCTCGTACTTTTGAAAGCATCTGCAGACAACACGTTAACCCTTTCCCAAACGACAAATTTTGGACTGGTCCAAATTAAAAGAGTTTGCAGACGACAATTTTAAATTTGATGAAAGTGGAAGAAAGGTCTCAAAAAGGGTAGAAAACACTGTGGGAAAAGGAGAAATTACTCGTTACGAGCAATTTCCCCTTTTCCCACAGTGTTTTCAAAAGACTTGTACTGCAGACACGTGAAAAAAAAAGTGGCTATGATAATGGTATATGTTTGTAAAGAGTTAAAAAAGGTAAAAGAAAAGGAGGAAATGCTGGTTACCAGCATTTTATCCTTTTGGCACAATGTTTTCAAAGCCTGTCATCCTCAAGGTTGTCAAAACTCGGGATAGTTTGGTAAAGGTTTTGTTCATTTTGACCTATCAGAAACAGATAATGTTTGAAATTCTTGTGATAAATGGAGAAAATATGCTTTTTAGCTTTTAGTCCAACTGATGGAAGACTGGCCAGCTTATGTCATGTACCTGTGTCTGTCTTGCGTCCATCCATCCGTGTGCGTGTTAACTTCAAGTTTAAACATCCTCATCTCTGAAACTACCCATCCAGTTTCGATGAAACCTCACAGAAATGATCCTGCCATGGCCCTCTTTGAAATTTCTTCAAAGTATTTGATTCCAGTAAAAACTCTGATTGCCATGGCTACAAAAACTGAAAAATATTGAATTTCTTTAAAAATCTTGATGTCCAAAACCATAAGATCTAGGTTTGTATGTAGCTTTATCTAATAGATCTCCACCAAAGGTCTTAAAATTATAGCCCTGGGGTCAAAATTGGTCCTGCCCCAGGGTCACATGTTTAACATCAGCTTCTATCACAAAACCTTTAAAAATCTTGTTCCTAACCCTAAAGAATGGGGCTACCAAATTTGGCAGAGTTTTATCTAGTTAACCCCAACTACTATTATTCAAAGTATAGCCCTGGGGTCAAAATTGGCCCCACTGTGGAAGTCAAGTTTAACATGAGCCCATGTAGTGAAAACTTAAAAAATCTTATTCCAACTGCAAGGCAGAGGGCTATCAAATTTGGCATGCAGCTTCATCTACAAGACCCTGACCAAAATTGCCCCAATTACAGGGCTGGGGTCAAAATTGGGCCTGCCCCTTGGGTCAGTACATGAGCCTGCCCCTTGGGTCAATACATAGGCTTATAAACTGAAAACTATAAGAATCTTCTGGTACCGTTCCCACCTGTAAGGTGTAGGTTTACCAAATTTTGCTGGTAGCTTCATCTAGTTGACTTGTAGCAAGATCATTTAACTCTTTACCAAACGACAAAGTTTTTGACTGGTCCAGATTGAAAGCATTTGCAGAAGATAAATCAACTGTGGCTCAAAAATTAGAATTTGATTTTAGAAGGGTCAAAAACTTTGTGGGAAAAGGAGAAAATGCTGGTTACCAGCATTTTCTCCTTTTCCCACAACGTTTTCGAAAGGCCTTTTCTTCATGGTCGTTAAAAGTTGGGATTGTGTGGTTTAACTATAGTCTGCAGATCACACCTTCTGGGGGTAACAAATTTTACAAAGATATACATAGTAAAAACTTCAAACAATCTTCTTGTAGTACATTAAGTCAATTTAACTTTAAAAGCTTATATATACTGATCATGGGAAATACCAAGTAACTATTGTTCACTCATAACACATATTTGAGGTTTGTATCATTCAGTTTTTTTGTTCCAGAACTTTGAAAAAATGTTTTTTGCCACTTAAGTTTTGGAAATCTTGTCAAAGTGCTCTTTGTTAGAGTTAATTGATATTGGTATGAATGATATTTGATTAGACCTACTTGTATGCATTGATCATCATCTTTGTTATTGAAAAGAAACAAAAAGACTTTTTGTTTTTCCCTTCTTCTTCCTGAGGAGTGGGGGCAGTTATGCTATTTTCTCTATGAAATTTTATTGCCATACAGACTTCTATGATTTATGTCTTTGTCAATGCTAATTAAGTACATGATATATTTATTTAAAAGGCAGTAGAGCAAATTGTTTCAAGTTTCCTCAATGTTTGATCAATCCTTCACTCAAGGATCTTGTGTTTTAATAATACTGAGGAAAATACTGTATTTGTGGAAAAGGTTGTTAAAAAGCAGAAAATGCTAGTATCCAGCATTTTCTTCCTTGCTCACAATATTCTCTTCCATATCTAAGACTGAGCCACATGAAATATGTCATCTGCAAATACTTCCATATTGGACAAAGCTAACAATTTTTGTAGAGTCAAGAGTTAACCATATACTTTGTAACAAGGATAAGGCCCAAATTTCCAGATGCATATTTATTTTTAACTCTTTACCAGATGACAAACTTTTAGACCCTTTTTTTTTTTTTTGTTTATGAAAGGACAAAACTATACGGGAAAAGGTGTAAATGCTGGTTAACAGCATTTTCTCCTTTTTCCCACAATGTTTTAATGTTTTCTACCCTTGCAAAGACAAATTCAATCATTTGAGTCTTAAGTTTGAATTGTCTTCTGCAAATGCTTTCAGTTTGGACAGGTATGAAATTTTGTTGTCTTGTAAGGAGTTAAACAATCACCTTTAGCGTGTCTCTCAGGTGTTTCCTTCATTAAAGTCTTACTTAAGTTAGCCAGTCCAAAGTGTTGCAGTATTTGGCTGGGGTTGGAATATTTCTTTTGTTGAAATGTTGGAAGCTTTAGTATGTTGCTTGCGTAAATACTCTAGCCAAGCACTTCAGTAATATTTGGGTCTGTTTGATTTCTCTGATGGCACCCACCAATGGTTGAACAAACATCTCGACACAGATAATTATCTCAAATTTATTCAACAAATTATTTGAAATTCATTCAACAAACTAATTCCAATTTATTCAACCCCTGGGCTTGTATACATCAACCTTCTAACCCTTTACCAAACAATCCCAGGTTTTCACAGCCCTGGGAAAGAAGGCTTTTGAAAACATTGTGGGAAAAGGAGAAAATGCTGGTAACCAGGATTTCCTCGTTTTCCCTCAGTGTTTTCTCCCCTGTCAGAAAGCTTAAGCTCATTATTACCAATTTCAAATTTGTCATCTGCAGATATTTTGAATATGAAAGAGTCTAAAATTTGTTGTTTGGGAAAGAGTTAACACTTTACCAAATGACAAAATTTTAGACTGGTCAAAATTGAAAGCTTTTGCAGATGACAAATTATATGTAGCTCAAGTGGTGAAATTTGTCTCTGAAAGGATAGAAAACATTGTGGGAAATGGAGAAAATGCTTTCTCCTTTTCCCACAATGTTTTCAAAAGGCTTCTTCCTCATGGTCATTAAAACTCGGGATTGTGGGGTAAAGGGTTAACTTGCATTCTAACTAGCAAAACTTTAGCAATTTGCTAAAGTTCGAAGTAAGACAGTTTTTGATTGGTTTGACCAGAGCCCATATTCACCAAACCTTTCATAAGAATGTTCTTGGTCTTATTCTCCAAGATTTTGTAAATTTGAAAGTAACATAACTTCGAATTGGGTAAACCAAATGGTTTAGCAAAACCAGAAGTTGTGTTACTTTCAAATTTAGGAAATTCTAGGTAATAGGACTGAGAATGGTCTTAAGGATGGTGGGTGAATACAGATCCTCTGGCAGATGTCTTAACCAATCAGAAAATGTGTTTCTTTTTAAATTTTTGTCTGGGCCCTGATCACCATTAAATGAATATCATAATTTATTTCAGTATATTTATACACACTACAAGTATGGACATAAAACATGGCACAATGCATGTTAGCCCTTTACCACATGATTCCAAGTTTCAAAAACCATGAGGCAGAAAACTATTGAAAAGAGGAAGAGGTCAAAATGCTGGTAACCAAATCACACTTGTGATGTTGGAGCTAATAAGACTGTACAGTCTAAAAAGGATAATCTTTGGTAACTTAACCCTTTATTACACTTTCCAAAGTTCTAACATCCCTGAAGAATATTGCTTTTGAAAACATTGCTGGTAACCAGCATTTTGTCCTCTTTCCGCAATTTTTTCTACCCCATCCAATGCAGAAATCAAGAGTTAAGGACAACCTTTGGTAGCTTAGAGATACTTATCTGCTTGTATCAGTGAGAGGTTGTTGTGTCTGATTTGATCTATTTCCTTTTGGAAAAATCAAGAAGGACCCCCCTGCTATTCATATACATGTATTTAACTTCAGGTTCCCCATATGAAGTTGTGGCAGTTATTCACATACCAACTTGTCAAACCAAAAGAAGAGGCCACAGTACGTTTTAATTATGAAAGCCTTTTTTAAAGCTCATTTTAACCCTTTACCCAACAACAAAATTTTGGACTGGATCAAACTGAAAGCATTTGCAGACAACAAATTAAATGTAGCTCAAGCGATTATTTCTGTTTTTGATAGGGTAGAAAACATTGTGGGAAAAGGAGAAAATGCAGGTAACCAGCATTTTCTCCTTTTCCCACAATGTTTTCAATAGGCTTTTTCCACAAGGTCATTTAAAGGTGGCATTGTGCTGTAAAGAGTTAAGGAAGCACCAGAAACATACCAACAAATTTGCAGGAAAAAGCATGAAGAAATCTTGCCACCAGTGGGTATTTTTCTTTCACTGGATCAAGACGACTGCTCAAGAAACCTTTGCATATATGATATCATTTGTTATTGTTCACAGATGATCTCCCAGACAAGAAGATATACAAGAACAGAGTTGGCAAAAATCCATAACTCAATATTGGTGAAATTCGCTTGCAGCACTTTACAAAATAAACCACAAATATGAACAGGTGGGGGGGGGGGGGAATTAGTTCTAATTTCTTGTATTTACATTTACATGTATATCACTAATTTACAGTTATTTATATCATGGTGACAGGTCAATCTGCATTCAGTATCAATGTTTATGGGTTGTATTCAAATACTGCAGCAGCTCCCATCCCTGTACCCATACACATAGACACCACACCAAGGCTCCTACAAAAAAGAAAGAAAAATTAAGAAGTAATGCATGCTAGTGAGAACAGTTGGCTGCAGTTTTTCAGAGGATACTGTTAAGTTGAAAAAGGGGCATTGCTACATCAAAAATATTTATTGGCCACCTGCCCTTCTGGTATGGGTAAACAACTTGCCAAAGTATGAAGTAAATATCTTAAACTCTTTACCAAACGACTGGTCCAAATTGAAAGCATTTGCAGACAAGAAATGTCACTGAAAAATTAAAAATTGTTTTAGGCAGGGTAGAAAACATTGTGGGAAAAGGTTACCAGCATTTTCTCCTTTTCCCACGATGTTTTCAAAAGCCTTCTTCCTCAGGGTCGTTAAAAGTCGGGATTGTGTGGTAAAGAGTTAACTCTTTACCAAACAACAAATCTTTACCAGACTAAATTGAAAACATTTGCAGATGACAACATCAGACTAGCTCAAAAAATGACTCTGTCTTTGCAAAGGTGGGAAAAGGAGAAAATGCTGGTCACCCGTGGCGTGTGTAAAGATGATGAGTATCGGATGAGACCAAAAATCTCATCCCATGCAAACCTCTTTACAAATATGACTTGACCTGACCTGACAGTAATGCAGACTGTTGTAATATTCCATTTGTATTTACCTCTGCTAAAACAAAATGAACCATGATCTGTGAAAAGGGGACTCAGTGCATCTGCAAAAAGTATCAACCTAAGTCAGCCTGTGCAATCCACATAGGCTAGCATGGGTCCAAATTTTCTGCTATTGGTCAATTTCCTGTATGTCCTAGGACCATTCTACCTCATGATTCAGCTGGTTGTTTGACCAAATAGATTTTATGGATCCATTTAATTATGATGACTTACTTGGTATAATGCACAATGGAGATGCATTAAACCCACTTTTGCCAGAGCATGTCTCATATTATTATACATACACTTCTACTAGTCTGTATTCATGTATTACAAATCTGTGGGCGTATTCACCAACTACTGTTTTTTAAATTGCATTCTTTGTCTAATTCTAGATTCTAAAAGTAATGCTAAGTCTGACTGGCTATATCATTTCTGGCTACACCAAATGGTTTAGACAAACAGAAATTGCATTAATGCTTATAAAGTTACACAAAACTCTTGAGAATTTGACTACGAATGTCACAAAGAACAGTTGATGAATACAGGCACAGAATTTTGGTGCCCAGAAACTTCAATATAAAATACCTGGCAAACACAGTTTCGAGATCAGATTTTTTTACTGGTGAACACTTTACAAAACATTAAATTTTGGACTTTACCCTATTTGAAATATGTGCTGATGAGTAATGTGGCTCAAAGATGGGATTTATACCTGGAAGGGTGGGAAAATTGTGGGAAAATAAGAAAAATACTGGTTACCAGTATTTTCTCCATTCTCATAATGTATTCAAAGCCTTCTTTACAGTCACGAAATGGTGGCATGTATTTTGTTTTGAAAATCCTGTTTCTGAACGTACATGCATCACTATTACCATACCTAGAAACTTGGTAGCAAGATGCCTTACTGCAACTGGAACTGTTGTAGACTGATACATTCTTTACCACACGACAGAAAATTAGACTGATCCAAATTCAAAGCTTTTGCAGCATTTTCTCCTTTTCCCACAATGATTTCAAAAGGCCTCTTCCTCAGGGTCGTTAAAACTCGGGAGTGTGTGGTAAAAGGTTGATACCCCTCACCTGTTGTCTTGTCACTGGATCAGGGTCAGTTCCAAAGAGCCGTAACTCCTGTACTTTTTCAGTCAATTATAATGAAAATTTGGGTTACACAAGTTCCTATTGTGGGAGGCTTCCATTAAACACTCCACTAAAGAAGAGGCCAACAGACCTCAGGCACATGTTTATTGACAAACTTCACCGGATCTACATCATGCATGATACCAATCAAGGCATCACATAATTAGGGATCCATAATAACCATGTTTTTTAACAACCGACGTAATCACTAGGTATACTGGTTCATGGACATACAGCGAATTGACCAGTAGCGAAAAGTTTTGGCCCAGGTCAGCCTCTGCAGGCTGACCTGGGTCGATACTTTTCACAGATGCATTGTGCCCCCTTTTCACAGAGCATGGCTCATATATAAGAGAAGGTGTCCAACTGTATGGCCTGCAGTACACCACCAAAAGTCAATTGTCAGTACTTTTCACACTATTTCTTAAAAAAGTATTTACTTTATCATGTTCTGCAATAATTTATCTTCAATCTGGTTAATAGAATGGAAAAGATGGATTAATACCTTGAGAAGCAGACAAGTGTTTAATATGTAGTGGATATACTGAACAAATCTGATGGGTCAATGAAATTTATTATCAGCCTTGAAATGACAGTATAATGCTAAAAATAGATTTTGTCCAGTATGGCATAATTAATGGTCAAAAACATTTTAAGCATTACAAAATGAGAGGAGGTCATTTATGACATTGCTCTCCAACTTACACATGAAAGGAGGTCATGTAATGCAGGTAAAACTGTTGGACATTGAAGGCGAGGTTTGTCAAAATCCAGGTGCCTTAGAGACGGACACGTTGATTCCAATACATCTTTCTAACTTTGTTGTGGGGCTAATAAATAGTCAGTGTTGGTCCCTCCTGCTATTTGCAATATTTTTGTTTAAGTGTAAATTACCCTGTATACACACTGCTCAGTTTGAGAAGGGGCTTAACCCATTACCACACAACCTGTGTTTCATTGACCCTGAAGAATTGGTCTTTTGAAAACATGTTCGTACAAACAGCTCAAATACAAACCACCCTGGCTAGGATTCAAGCCCATGCAGCAAAGATCCTCATTTATCGAGGTTTAAAGACCAATACACTAACCAGTAAGCTAAAGAGATTTCTCATTTTGATGACAGAGAGCTTATCAGGCATTAAGTCTATTATTTATACAACAAATGGCTCAATGGCCAATAACGGTCAATTTTATAGACAACAAATGGCTCAAAGGCCAATCCCTGACGAGCCTCCATCTTACAAACATGAAAGTTCGAAACAAATGCATAGCTGAAATACAACAGCCCTGGCTGGGATTCGAACCTGTTCAGCAAAGATCCTCATTTATCGAGGTTTAAAAGACCAATACACAAACCATTGCGCTAAAGAGAATTCTCCCTAACAGCTTTCTGGTATTGAATTTAAATGGGAAGAAGCTATGTTGTAAGGAAGGAGTGATCTCCTGTAACAATGTGGAAAAGGGACAAAAAAGCTTGTTACCAGCATTTTCTCCTTTCCCCATGATGCTTTCTACCATTTCAAAGAAGTAAGATTTGTTTTGGACCACATTTGATTTATGGTCTGCCAATACTTTCAATTTAGCTGAGTCCAAAATTTTGTCGTATGGTTTGTTTGTATGGTGTTTAACCCTTTACCAAACCCCAACACTTTAGCCTTGTCCAAACTGAAAGCATTTGCAGACGGCAAATTAAAGATGGCTCAAATGGCAGAAAACATTGTGAGAAAAGGAGAAAATGCTGGTTACCAGCATTTTCTCCTTTTGCCACAATGTTTTCAAAAGCCTTCTCTTCCAGGGTCAATAAAACTTGGGATTGTGTGGTAAAGAGTTAATAGGGTTTTCAACATTATGACAGCCGCCAGCAGGCCTTTCTGTGCTTTCCTAGGGCTTCTTTTACCATTATTTCATACAATATCCCTTCCAAGCCAATGGCTGACCAGTATCAATCCTCAGAAATTGGCAATGCTAAGGATTCAAACCAGGTACCCACTGGTTTCAAGTCCTGTATCCAACTGACTGTGCCACCTGGCTTGGATTGTCGACTTGTAAAGAGTGACCACACTGTGGGATGACTTGAAGATGTGAACCCTCTCACTCTTTTAAGAATCAGCAAAATGCATATAGCACAACATAATAAGCAGGGCACTTGTGAAAAATCTCATTCAATCTTGACCCAACCCTTCTGACAGTACTTTATATAAAAATTAAGAGCACTCACCTTTTCCCTCTTCTCTTCATTTCATGTAAGAGTGTGGCAATCATTCTGGCCCCTGTGGCCCCTAAAGGATGCCCAAATGCAATAGCACCACCTTTAGGGTTGACCTTCTCTTTAGGTATACCCAGTTTCTGAACACAGTAAAATGCTTGACTTGCGAATGCCTCATTTATTTCAAATATGTCGATGTCCTCAATTGTTAAACCTGGAAAATCATAATCCATTTTACTTTAAATATTCCAGAAATAATGAAGAAGGAATCAAACTGATATTGATATAAACCCTAGAACAATGTGACATGTGGAGAAAATGGCAGTTGTAAGATATTTGTGAATTATTTGATCCTCTACCCGATGACAAAATTTAAAACATGTCAAAATTGAAAGCATTTGCACATTACAAATGTGGTTCAAATATTGAGCTTTGTCTTTGGAAGGGTAAAAAACATCGTGGGAAAAGAAGAAAATGCTGTTTTCTAGCATTTTCTCCTTTTCCCACAATGTTTTCAACAGCCGTCTCTATCACTCAGGGTTGTTAAACCTTGTGACTGTTTGGTAAAGGTTTAAGACCCAATAAAAAATGTTTACCTATTCAAAATTTTTCATTTAACCCTTAACTACACAATTCCGATTTTAACAACCTTGAGAAAGAGGCCTTTTGAAAACATTTTGGGAAAAGGAGAAAATGCTGGTAACCAGCATTTTCTCCTTTTCCCACAATGTTTTCTAGCCTTCCCAAAACAAATTTCAATTTCTGAGTAACATTTATTTTGTTGTCTGCAATTCCTTTCAATTTGGACTAGTCTAAAAATTTGTCATTTGGTAAAGAGTTAAATAGTAACAACGGCTGCAATTTCATAGAGACTGAGGTTATCTTTTTGGAAATATTCAAAAGCATACTAGACAAGTAATACAGCTTTGTACTCAAATGAGATTAATATTAGCATATTGAAGTTTAAAAATCTTGTGTCTAATGGGGAAATAGAAACCATTTCTCTTTATGGCACAATGTTTTCACATGTGTACAAATATTAACAGCTTCATCTATTATCTGTATTTTACTAGAAGAATTTCAAAGTCATCTGCTGACAATTTGCTAAAGGAAGTAGTGGGTATTTATCTTGTCACCTGCAATAAGTTTGAACCAATAACAGGGTGCCATATACTTTTAGCTTGGCTGTTTTCTAACAAAACATTGAGGTATTGTCATAGCCCTGGTGTTGTCTGCATCATCGTGAGAAAACTTTGATATTTTATAATATCTCTGTCATTAATGAAGATATTTGTCTCAAACTTGGACAAGTTTTTAATTATCAAAAGTGAAACCTATACAACATGGGCTGGTAACCATCAACATATTTTTGACATAGTTATGCCCCTTCTTGGAATTTTCACTGAAAATCAAACATCCGCAGCCAAGCATTGGCACCTGCATGCAATGCTCTTGTTTTGTTATCCGTCAGTTGGTCACATCCCTGTAAAAAAGTGTATCTGCCAGCTGGGACTACTTAGATTTGACCCCAACGATGGGATTCCTCTGTGAAACATATGAAAATATATTTTCATCCTTCCAATATGGACAAGTCTAAAAATTTTGTCATATGATAAAAAGTTACATCCTGTTCTATTATGTGTATATATATATATATTATCATGTCTATAATACTGGTATATATTACTGGAAATAAAGACAACTTCAATAGAAAACAAACAACTCGGTCCACAATATTACCATAACAGGAAACCAAATGAATTTGTTCCAACTCACCAGCCATTTTCAAGGCCTCGGGAATTGCCACTGCAGGTCCAATACCCATGATCTCAGGGGGACAGCCCCTAACTGCAAAAGCCCTTAAGGTACCTAGTATTGGAAGCCCACGATCTTGGGCCCCTTGTCTACTGGCCACCAAAACTGCTGCAGCACCATCACTAGTTTGACTTGAGTTCCCTGTTGGTCATGAAAAGAATTTCAACTTCAGTTAAACTAGTTACATTTAGTTAAATTGATAATTTGATTAACCTTTTACCACACAATCCCAGCTTTTAATGACCAGGAGAAAGAAAGCTTTTGCAAACATTTTGGTGACCAGCACTCTACTTTTCTCACAATGTTTTCTACCTTCCCCAAAACAAATTCAAATTTTTGAGTCACAGTTATTTCATTGTCTGCAAATGCTTTCAACTTAAGACTACTGTAGTCTAAAATTTTGTCATGTGGTAAACAGTTAACCTTTTACCACACAATGCCACCTTTTGACGACCCTGGGAAAGAAGCCTTTTAAAAACATGGTGGGAAAAGGAGAAAATGCTGGTAACCAGCATTTTCTCCTTTTCCCACAATGTTTCCTGCCCTATCAAAGAAAAATTGCACCATTTCAGCCACATCAAAATTGTCTTCTGCAAATGCTTTCAATCTGGACTGGTCTAGAATATTGTCGTCTGGTAAAGGGTTAACATATTACCCTTCAAATATGATCTTTTATCCCACAGCAGAAGAAAAAAGTTGAAAATATATGTCTCATACTCTGTGAAAGGGATGCTTAATGCATCTCTGTGATTCATTATACCAAGCATGCCATCACATACTAATCGGTCCTTAAAATCTGTTTAGTCTAACAATTGACTAAATTTTGAGATTGAATGGTCCTTGGAATTGAGAAAACTGACAAACAGAAAGAACTTTCTACCCATGTCAGCCTGCGAGGACAACGCAGCCTGCACGGTCAACACAGGCTGACATGGGTTGACAATTTTTGCAAACAAATTAAAATCCCCTTTTCACAGAGTATGGCCCATGCATTGTGGCTGAACTGGACAGCTTCAAATGATAAACATCAGCCTCTTTTCCCAAGCATGCTCTAGAGCAGACCCTTCAGTAACAAGTACACACATGTACTATAACTGTCACACACCAAACAAAATCACCCAACCGTTTGCCTTGTCACTGGATCAGGAAAAAAATTCAAAGGGCCATAACTCCTATAGTATCAATTAACTCTTTACCACACAATCCCGAGGTTTAACGACCCTGTAAGAGAAGGCTTTTAAAAAAATTGTGGGAAAAGGAGTAAATGCTGGTAACCAGCATTTTCTCCTTTTCTCACAATGTTTTCTACCCTATCAGAGGCAGAAATCATCATTTGCACTTCATTTAATTTGTCGTCTACAAATGCTTTCAATTTGGTCCGGTCCAAAATTTTGGGAAAGGGTTAAATCATCAGTTTGTATTGGAGTTTAACCCGATTTAAGAGCTTATGTCATATCACAGCAGTCAGGGCTACTATTTGTGTGTTTCCTGGCTTACTCACACCAGTGCTGACAGAACTTTGTTTCCAAGCCACTGATTACTTTTCCCACATGCATCAGAGGCAAGCGGCCAAAAATCGCTGGAAAGAAACTTTGCCGCAACTGGGTATCCAACCCACAACCACCAGGTCATGAGTCAGATACACTAACCACTAAGCTATCTGGCAGGGCTGCATTAAAACATGATGAAAATTGTAAGTAGCAAGGTTTCCATTCAGAATTTCATCCAAATTGGTTGAAAACTAAAAGAGGAGAGGACACAAAATTGCATCTTCAGATGGACAGGCAACCTGATTCCAGAATACCTTAACCTAAATCTTATCGTGTGAGTGTGTGTTTGTGTGTGTGTGTGTGGGGGGGGGGGGTTGTTATAAATATAAATGCAGTATTAAACTTTACAAAACAATCCTGAGTTGTAACAATCTTAGGCCAGGAAACTTTTGAAAACATTGTGAAAAAGGAAGAAAATGTTGTAGAACTTGTTTTAAAACCCAGTAAATAGATTTAACTGTTTAATGCACAATCCTGGGTTTCAATGACCTGAAAAAAAAACACATTTGAAAACATTGTGGCAACAAGCATTTTCTCCTTTCCCTACAATGTTTTCTGCCCTATCAAAGACAGAAATGATAATTTGAGCTGCACTGAATTAGTCATCTGCAAAATGTTTTCAATTTGGTCCAGTCCAGAATTTTGTGGTGTGGTACAGAGTTAAACTATGCCATGAAGATGTATTTGTTAGTGGTTGATCCTTCAAAATTTGTAGATAGCAATTGTAGTCCAAATTGTGAAAAAAGTCACTAAAATGATAGGAGTTATCTTTGAAAGTGCTGAAACATTGAGAGAAAAGGAGAAAATGCTGGTAATCAGCATTTTCTCCTTTTCCTGCAATGTTTTCAAAGGCTTTTCTCCAGAGGGTCACTGAAATATGTGATCCTGTGGTGAAGAATTCTGGGACAATCCTTTTGCATATCTTCATTTACTTTATAGTTTAAGTTGTATTAAAAACTTGTATCAAAATCATATCTTGATTAAAACACTGATAAAGAAGCTCAATACCTGCAGTTGTCGATCCGCCAGCCTGGAAAGCAGGTTTCAGTTTTGCAAGTGTTTCCATGGAAGTGTTGCCACGGATACCATCATCTTTCGTGACCTTGACATATAGAAAGAGCAAGCAATACATTATAATATTTCACTAATTATCTCTTGCAGGCATTTTTTTTGTCTTGCATCATACTAACTTGGTGAAATTGTGACAAAAAAAAGGACTGTTACAAATAGTTTCTCATCTGACGGCAATGTTTTCAAGGGGGTATGCTGAGAGATTAAAAAAGTCTACAAAGTCATCACTAGGTGGTAATGAGTTATCATAGTAATGTTCAGACTACTTGTTTAACTCTGTACCACACAACAGTAATTTAGACTGGTCGAAATTCAAAGCATTTGCAGACAACAAATTAAACTTGGCTGAAATTATTTTACTTGTTTCTGAAAGGTTAGAAAACATTGTGGGAAAAGGAGAAAATGCTGGTTACCAGCTTTTTCTCCTTTTCCCACAATGTTTCGAAAGGTTTCTTTCTCAGGGTCGTTTCTCTTGATCTACAATGGCTTTATAGGCAATAATAGTTGTGAAGGCTGCATTACTAGTTAAGATAAGAATTTATACTGACAAACAGCAACTGCTCTAAATAAATGTTTATAGACTATAGTGTTAATACATGATTGAGTCATGCTTTGTGAAAAGGGGATTAAATGCACCTGCAAAAATAAAGGTATCAACCCAGGTCAGTCTGTGCAGCCTGGGCCCAAACTTTTTGCTTTCGGTCAATTTTCTGCATGTCAAAGGATCACTCTACCTAGGGATTTTGTCTCTTTGTAGACAAACTGAATCCATGTTATGTGACAACTGGCTTTATATAATGCATTAGGAAGATGCATTAAACCCCCTTTGCCAGAACACTGCTCATGTGCATGAGTAGCAGTCTGGTAATGGGGTGTTTAACCCTTTCCCAAACAAGCCCTGGTTTTCACGTGTCTGCAGTACAAGTCTTTTGAAAACACTGTGGAAAAAGGAGAAATTGCTCGTAACGAGCAATTTCTCCTTTTCCCACAGTGTTTTCTACCCTTTTTGAGACCTTTCTGTCATTTTCATCAAATTTAAAATTGTCATCTGCAAACCCTTTCAATTTGGACCAGTCCAAAATTTGTTGTTTGGGAAAGGGTTAATTCTTCTGTATGATGACTAATACTATGCAGGTCGAAGCATGATTCTGGATCCATTTAGTCAAACAACCAACTGAATCTGGAAGTAGCACGGTCCTTGGACATGCAGAAAATTTACAAACAGCAAAATGTTTCAACAGACGTCGACCTTGGCAGATAGGCGAACATGGATCGATACTTTCTGCATATGCATTGAACTTCCTTTTCCAGAGCGTGGTTCAAATATAAATAGCATTCACAATTAGAGATTACGAGGAGTTTTATTGTAAATAAACACTTTACCATACAATTTTCTTACAAGTTTCTACATGTTCTTACAACCCTGAGGAAGAAAACATTGTGCCTTAAGAAGCAAAAAAGCCTGTAGCCAGCGTTTTCACTTTGACCACAATGTTTTCAACCCTTTCAAAGATAAATTTGACCATTTAGGCCACATCAAATTTTACTTTGTCATCTGCAATTCCTTTCAATGTGGACCATTCTAAGATTTTGTCATCTTGGAAAGAGTAAAGCTTTTACCACACAATCCCATATTCTTATAACCTCAAGGGTGTAAACATTGTAGGCAAGGAAGAAAATGCTAATAACCAGCATTTTCTCTTTTCCAACAATGTTTCCTACCCTTTTAAAGATAAATTCCATCATTTAAGCCACCTTGCCTAGTTTTATGAAATATGAACCAATCTAAGATTTCCTCATTTTGGTAAAGACTTATGGTCGACTGACCTATTTTCGTGGGGTACCTGTTTTCGAACCCCAAATGATATCCAAGTTTTCTTGTGAACTATGAAGTGAATGACATCACTGTTTTGTGTGAACTGCTCATTTGAATGTACACAACAGCGCCACTGCAGCTGATTTTATAAAATGCATCAAAAACAAGACGGTATGCATGTTTCTAAAGAAATGATCGGTTTTAGTGACAAATTCCTTATTACCTTTTTCAACCCAATACATGCCCATATTCAATTTCTCTGTCTGATATTTAATTTCAATCCTGAAAAATTCCGGATATGTGGCATAGTCAGTCTTGATGCCAAACAGTCATGTGATCATATTAGAATAATGTGAAAAGAGTCAAGTCTATAAATAGATCAGAGAATTTTGTGACCTATTTCGTTCTTATGAATGAACAATTTTTCCGGAACATTCACTGCTACAGAGAGAAAATGTTTCCAACCCTTTTATTTAGACACTCAATATTTTCCGATGCTTTTATGATAAAATGGTGTTTAAAACAATGCTTAATTTGTCCTCATAGGTGCATATAAATTGATAGAAGGGACCAAAATGCCTTAATTTTTGTTATTCTGATCTTCTGGTGCTGCCATCATGAGAGGGTCAATGGCCGCCATGACACTAATCCATCCTTTTCATTGTGCTTCAAAAACTTAGGATGATTGACTCAGAACTGTTCATTTTCATTGTTTAAAACAGTCCCTTGTTATGATAGTTTGATGAGTTTTGGTGTACATGATGATTTTCAGTTCTTTATTTATGAGCTGTTCTATAGATATTGAAAGCCACGAAATGAGTGCATGTTTTCCCATGTGCCAATTCAGCTTCCAGCACAAAACTGAAGGGTGAAATATGTTGTTGCTGTTGAATATGCATGATTCAGACAGAATTTGTGGTTTCATATGCATTTAAATTTTTTGTTTATAATATGTTTTTTGTAATCAGTTCTTCATTTAGATATGCATAGGCTAAATTTGTCAATTTTGTCCCACGAAAACTGGTAAGACCACCATAACCCTTTACCATAAAATCCCGTGTTTTAACGACCTACAGGAAGAAGTCTTTTGAAAACAGTGTTGGAAAAGGAGAAAATGCTGGTAACCAGCATTTTCTCCTTTTCCCACAGTGTTTTATAGCCTTTCAAAAACAACTATCATAATTATTTTGAGCTATATAGAACTTGTTGTGTGCAAGTGCTCTCAATTTGGTGAAGACTAAAATGTTCTTATTTAGCAAAGAGTTAAGTGAATCAGACTAGGTATGTGCTGGGTATTTTCATCACTCAAAAAAAAACAGAGAACCTTCTTATCTACATAGCATTCAACACTATCAACCACTAGAAGACAGTTTTAACTTTAATATTATTATTTCTTTAATAGTAGTCAAGTTCTCACATGAAATGCTTCCACTGAGACTGTCTCTACCTTTTCTTTCTTACCGTAATTGTTTTCGTCTCCCCATTTTTATCTGTGACTGTCGTGGTCACAGGAACTATTTCGTCTCTAAAATATCCCTTTTCTGTTGCTGCAGCAGCCCTGAAATTATAAAGAGAAAGGTCTCAACACTCCCTCTTAACTCTTTACCACACAGTCCCGACTTTTAACAACCTGTGAAAGAAACCTTTTGAAAATATTGTGGGAAAAGGAGAAAATGCTGGTAACCAGCATTTTCTCCTTTTTCCCACAATGTTTTCTACCCTTCCCAAAACAAATTTCAATTTTTCAATTACATTTATATTGTTGTCTGCAAATGCTTTCAATTTGGACCAGTCTAAAATTTTGTCATTTGGTAAAGAGTTAACTGAAAAATTATTTCAGCGAGCGTGACACATCCGACACAAAGCAGCTGCAGATATATTCTTTGGGATGGAGAATGACTCCACATTAAACCTCCATCACCACCACAGTCATGTGACAGCCTTTAAAAGTGGTAGTGTCATTTTTTTAAAAATGTGTGGGTTTTTTTTTGTCTTCAAATAATTTATTTTTCTATGTCAAGGGTTTTATGATACTTGTGAAATCATGTGTTTTGAATTAAGTCTTTAAAATTTGCCAATATACATCATTAAAACTAAATTTTCTATGATCCTTGCAGACAATAATAACGTCAACAAATCATATGACATCATCAGTATCATGTGATTTACAAAAAATAAAAAATAAAAAAAAAAATCTGATGTATCACAGTGGAAAAAAAATCTACATAATTGAAGGGGGGGAGTGTGTAATGCAACTGAATTGAATGAATGCTGTTTTATGTTACAACATCAATGCTGTAATACCCCACTGACAACTCACTTATTCATTTATGTCCCAGGTTTCAGTAGTGTTAGGCTAGGGATCTGTAATGTCTTACAAAAGAACACTCCCACACAAAATCCAGCATGTGTGGATCAAATTCATACCCTCCAGGTTTCATACCCTACACCTTCACCCCAAAGCCACACAGGATCCATGTAATGTCATACCTTACACCTTCACCTCAGAGCCAGACAAGACCCCTGTGTAATGTGATACCCTACATCTTCACATGTACCTCAGAGCCACACAGGACCCCTGTATATATATACCCTACATCTTCACATGTACGTCAGAGCCACACAGGACCCCTGTGTAAAGCAAACCTTACTTGTGATGAGACTCCATGGAAAATCTGTCTTGTTGCTCTCTGGTAATTCCGAACTTTGCTGCAACATTCTCTGACGTAATTCTGCATGAAAAATACATCTGTCTCATAACCTCCTGATAAATACCTCAAATAAGAAATTTGCGGCAGACACCTTGAATAACACCCTATGTAAATATGGATAATCCACATTCAACCCTTGAAGCACCTTTCAGTGCTTTTGTTACCTTTGCTGCCAATGTGGATCCAATATCAGACTGCACAAAACATGCAAAAACAAAATCTTTCGAAAACATTGTGAAAAAAGGAGAAAATGCTGGTAACCAGCATTTTCTTCTCTTCCCACAATGCTTTGTACCCTTCAAAAAACAAGATTCAATTTTTGATTCACATTTATTTTGTCGTCTGCAAATACTTCAAATACTGGCAAATCTAAAATTATGTCATTTGGCAGAAAGTTAAAAGACAGAAGTCATAGAAACACATTGTATATACATGCATATACAAAAACCAAATTTATTATTAATTGTAAATATATACTTGAAATTTACTTGTCATTTTGTTTGACAAACAACAAAATCAGCATTTTTTAGTATTTCAGTAAAGGATCAATGCAAACACTACCAATTCTTAAAAATTACGAAAAAGGAAAAACATTTGAAGGAAACAAATAAATCATTTTTCAGCAATACAAAAAGCATTGTGTTAATACAAGCAATTGCTTTTTACAAGTATTTGCTCCTTTTCCCACAATGTTTTCAAATGTTAGTAGCTGAAGGGATAAAAAAAAAGTTGCATTTACACAGTAGTGGGTTACAAAGCCTCTGCTGAACTGGGAATAAACATAAAAACACCAGAGTAGATCAAAGTACTATATGCCATGGGTATGAGACTGTTACAAGCCAATTCATGATCCATAATATTGGGATTCAAATCAGCAAAAGCTTTCTGATTCCAGCTGGGTTTTTGCTCATCATTTCAATGCTTAATACATGTACATAAAATGAAAGATATAATAAACCATACATTACCCCATTGGCACCAGGCTGTTACGGGCTAATTCAGTGTCCATAATTTTAGGGTTCAGGTCTGCAAAAGCATTACTGTTGCCGCCCATTGGATTTTTGCTCATCATTTCTACACTGTAGGTGATAACAAATTTCACAGTTTAACTCTATACCAGGCAACAAATCAGTTGTCCAAATCCAAAGCATTTGCAGACGACAACTTAATATGGTTCAAACACTTAGCTTTGAAAGGGTAGAAAACATTGTGGAAAAAGGAGAAAATGCTCGTTACCAGCATTTCTTCCTTTTCTCATGATGTTTTCAAAAGCCTTCTTTCCTCAAGGTTACTAAAATTTGTGATTGTGTGGTAAAGAGTTCAATCTTTATCAGAAGACAAAATTCTAGACAGGTTGAAATTGAAAGTATTTGCAGACAAAAAATTAAGAGTGGCTCAAACCATGGTACTTGGCTTTGAAAAGGTAGAAACTATTCTTGAAAAGAAGAAAATGTTGGTGAACAGCATTTTCTCCTTCTCCCACAGTGTTTTCAAAAGCTTTTTTCATCAGGTTCCTTAAAACATGGGGTTGTTTGGCAAAGTGTTAAGTTAACATTGGCCCTAAAGCGCTCACGTGTGTAAGGTCATCTAGGATTGATAAGGCTAAAAAGATCCTGGTCGTGATGATGTAAAACGCACGAGTGTAAGTGATCTACTTTTTGACTGGTTTAGCCTATTTCTGAATTTCTAATCTGGCTCAAAATGTGGCATCTAGAGTCACACAAGGTTTTTCTAGATTTGGCCCCATCAACCTACTTTTTGACTGACGTGACTCAGTATCATTCTTTTCCAAGATTTTATCCAGATAAACATTCTGACCAAGTTTCATGAGTATAAGGCTGAAAATGTGGCCTCTAGAGTGCACACAAGCTTATACTAAGATTTGGCCCCATGATCTACTTTTAGACCCAACATGACCCAATTTAGAACTTGTCCGAGATATTATCAAGACAAACATTCTGACCACATTTCATGCCTATCAGGCTGAAAATGTGGCCTCTAGAGTGCACACAAGCTTTTTCTAAGATTTTGTCCCATGACCTACTTTTTGACCCCACGTGATCCAATTTCGAACTTGTCCGAGATTTTATCCAGACGCACGACAGATGACACACAATGGATGACGCATGGCTGACACAGCACGATCACAAAACATGACCCATTTCAAACTTGTCCAAGATTTTTCCAGCATTTTTCCCTTTTACCACACTGTTTTCAAAAGCTTTCTTTGTTGGGGTCCTTAAAACTCAGGATTGCGTGATAAAGGTTTAATAGACAAAGAATTTCTGATCTGACACATCTATACTAAAAAGATTTTCAGTGGACAAGTTACTCAAATTGGCTCACATGATGGAATTTGTATTGGGCAGGGTAGAAAACCATGTGGGAACAGGATTAAATGCTAGTCACGAGCATTTTCTGCAGTTTCCATCATGAAACCCTTTTTTGCTTCCTCAGGATGGTATAGAAATATCAGTTTGTTGGAAGAGACTTAATATAGAGGTTATCTGCAATACTTACCCTCCTGCAATTGCAACATCATAGGATCTGTTCTTGATTCCACCAGCAATGTTCATAAAGGCCTGGAGCCCAGACCCACATTGTCTGTTTACTGCTGAAACTGGAACGGTCTCTGGCATCCCACTGTAAATAAATATAACTACTTGTCTTTAATTGTTTATCTGTCTTTGTCATTGAAGCTGTTTTCAGCAGTACTTTACTTATACAGCCATACTCAGTGCACCTCTTCATGCATCCCTTTACCCTTTCCCAACCAAGCCCTGGTTTTCACGTGTCTGCAGTACAAGTCTTTTGAAAACACTGTGGGAAAAGGAGAAATTACTCGTAATGAGCAATTTCTCCTTTTCCCACAGTGTTTTCTACCCATTTTGAGACCTTTCTGCCATTTTCATCAAATTTAAAATTGTCGTCTGCAAACTTTCAATTTGGACCAGTCCAAAATTTGTCGTTTGGGAAAGGGTTAACCCTTTACAAAAAAAGACTGTATTTTGGGGAAAGAGGCTTTTGAAAACATTATGGGACAAGGAGACAATGCTGGTGACCTTCAGTGTTTCTCTACTTTTTCAGTCATATTCCAACATTTGCGTCACATTTAACTCTTTACCAGATGACAAAATTGTCAAAAATGAAAAGCATTTGCAAGACAACAACTTACATGTTAATGATAGTCAAACATTAAGTTTGTCCTTCATAGGGTAGAAAACAACATTTTCTCCTTTTCCCACAATGTTTTCAAAAGTCTCTGTCTTCAGGGTTGCTAAAAGTAGGGAATATGTGGGAAGGGCTTAATTTCTGGTCTAAAACTGAGCTGCACTCTTGCAAAAGGGGGCTTAATGCACCTCGGTGATCCATGATACCAATCAAGCCATCACATAATATGAAATCATAATACCCAATTTTTTTTAACAACCGACTTAATCATGAGGTAGACTGGTTCGTTGACATGCAGAAAATTGACCATTAGCAAAAAGTTTCAGGCCAGCTCAAATTGCGCAGGCTGACCTGGGTCGATACATTCCACAAATGCATTAAGCCCCCTTTTCACAGAGCATAGCTCAATTACTTTCAATTTGGACAAGTTTAACTGTCATCTAGTAAAGAGTTAAATTTCATTTTCCGAACTGCCGCAGCCTTGATTAAATAGATATGTCAACACAAACTAACTCTTTACCAAACAACAAAATTTTGGATAAGACCCAATTAAAAGCATTTGCAGAGAACAAATTAAATGAAGCCCAAATGACTGCTTCTATTTTTGATGGGGTAATAAACATTGTGGAGAAAGAAGAAAATGCTGGTTACCAGCATTTTCTCCTTTTCCCACAACGTTTTTAAAAGCCTTCTCTTTCAGGGTCTTCATAACGCTGGATTATGTGGTAAAGGGTTAACTATTTATCAAACAACAAAATTTTACACCAGTCCGAATTGAAAATATTTGCAGGCAACAAATCAAACAATACTCCAAAACTGAAATTTGCTTTTGGAAGGGTAAAAAACATTGTGGAGAAGGAGAAAATGCTGGTTACTAGTATTTTTTTCCTCCTTTTCTCACAATGTTTTCCAAAGCCTTCTTCATGAAGGTCGTAAAAACACGGGATTGTGTGGTAAGGGGTTAAGGGTCAATAATGCAAATGAAAACATGCTGTAGATCAATTTACTTCTTATAATATTTTCAAAAGTCGTTTGCTGGAAGACATCAAAGTCTTCTGGAGGTGACGTGTTACAATTTTATAGCCCAGTCTACCAACAATACTGACAGACAGTAGCTGGACCTTGGTATCTTAGTATTTCAAATACAAAATTTTTAGTCAAAATTATCATGTTTTTAATCAACTTACAATAGTTTTTTTGGTTTAGATAAAGTTTACGTCTGCTTCAGGTGTCTACAATGTACTTGAATCATCTAATAAAAACAACTTTGATGAGTACCAACAGCAAAGGTCACAGCAAAATAATTTCAACTTCCTTTATCATGATCTCAGTACTATTTTGATAACTGCCTATCTCAAGGTTTTACCTGAAAAACTGAGCAACTCTAGCAGTAAAGGCATCTCTTGCATCATTCACATTACCAATACATACATCACCAATCTCATCTGGCTGTATGTTGTTTCTTTTAAATAAGCCTTCAAAAGCAATTGCTAACAAATCATCACCATGTGTTTCCTGGAAGAAAGGAGTAGAAGTTTAGTGCATCAAACTAAATTTCACAACAATGACCTTTTACCTTTTGCTATACATGAACATATACTAAACATTTTTCCAAAAAAATTGCTTCTTTGTTTAAAATGAAGTCGCCACAATGTACATCGTAGATAAGACTGCATATGTTTTGCAGTTTGATCTTGATCTACATGGTTACTGCCAATACTGGTAACCAATTAGAAGAGCTACTTTGATTATCTGTGGGTGTGAAAGAGCTGGATCCATCCCTATTATATTGTTAACCCTTAATCTGCTAAGTGTGACCCACTGACCTTTTGCACACAATGTAAATCCAAGATCAGACTGCACAAAACATGCAGTCTAATCTTGGATCTACACTGTCCGATAAGGACATATATTTCTCAAAAAAAAATTTGAAAAAGCATCATTTGGGTTTTTACTATCTTCTTGACAGTTTTATTTAATATATTTAGCACGATAGGGGTTGATGTAGGCCTGAGTCCAACTGAGTCATAAAAAGTTTCATTTGAGTGATGATAATGAAACAGTAAGACCTAGCTTCTCGTCCTTATCTAAAATTTCCCTTCTTGTGGAAAACTGATACATGTCTTTCTTCCAAATTTTATTAAAAAAACCATTCCTGCTTATCTCTATGTCCAATGTTTTAATGACCCAAGGAAAGAAAATGACTTCAAAACATCATGGAAAAAGGATAAAATGATGGTGACCACCAGTAATACCTTCACAAAAACCAATCCCATCATTTGAGCTATACTGAAATATGTCATCTGCAAGAACTTTCAATTTTTGACAAGTTAAAAATTTTGTCATCTAGTGAAGGGTTACAGTACATAACTTTTGACTGTATGTGGGGATATACTAGATTAACCCTTTGCCACACATTCCTGAGTTTAAACAACCCTGAAGATGTTTTTTTTTTTAAATGGATACAGAGAAAATGCTGGTAACCAACATTTTCTCCTTTTTCCACAATGTTTTATAACATATCAAAGATAGAAATCATTTGAGCTACATGTACATTGAATTTATTGTCTGCAAATGCTTTCAGTTTGGTTAAGTCCAAAATTTTGTCATTAGGTAAAAAGTTAAGGCAAGTTTCTTGGTTTCAAACTCTTTACAGATGAAGAAAAATTACCTATTTATATATGCATAACAAATGTCGAGACTATCTTTGTTTTAACTCTTAGAATGCTGAATTAATGAAATGAACCTTTTTAAACAGGAAATATCATTTTAAATATTGTCATTTCAAGGTTGTTTTTGCCAGAATATGAAAAAATTTGCACACAGTGTATATTCAAGATCAGACTGCACGTTCTGTGCAGTCTGATCTTGATCTACACTGTCTGCAAAAATAATTTAAGTCGGTTCCAGCGCTTTATGGGTTAAGTGTTGAATGGTGTACATGTAAGTCATTTTTTTTACCACAAATGATCCACGTTTAGATTTCCCAATCGGTGTTCTAACAGCATCTACAACAACAATATCTTCGGGACTAAAAGCAAACACCGGAGGTCCGGACATCGTCGCTACTGTTTTAGAAACTGTCAAATCAAGTTTCCGGGATATTGCCAGGTGGTTTGCCAACACGTTAAGACGGTCCATCTTTTGGAAAGAATAGGTGCAAATAGGATTAAATTTGCAATTCGCTGTCCTTTATTTTCGAATATTCTGTTGACAAAGAATGATCCGCAGAATTTTTAATCAGTGACACTCTCTACACAGGCCGTTAGATGATGTCAAATACTAGAACGATACGGTTCATTTTCGTAAACCGGATGTTTACTACAAGACTGCTAGCTGGTTCCCAATTTCAAAAACAGTTCACAAACGACCGACTTTCGTAAAATAACCAAAAAGGAAATTTTGTCAGGAAAAAAAAAAATGTTTGGTACATCGGTTTTGGTTAGATGCAGGCCACAGACCTTGATTTCATCAAGTAATAAATTATACGTTTAATCGATTGATAAAATGTTGTTGTTTTTTTTTAAATAAAAAGGGCTTTGGATAAACCTAGAACAAGATCAACGTCACGTGACTGACGTCATTAATGACGTAATCACAATGGAGCAGCGTAAGTCTATATCTTTTGTAGTCTTTGAAGATCAAAGTTTAAGTTCACAATTTTAATTAAGACAATCTACACCAATACTGTCTAAGTAATTTCGGGGCTATTCATTGTCAGTTTATTAATCAAAATCTAACTTTCAGCTACCTGAATTATGAAAGCATAGGTCATACAATGCAGCAAGTTGAATATGGTGATTATTGATCAGCTAAGGATTTTGTTACGTGATATTTTTATCGAAAAAAAGAAGAAAAAAGAACGAATAAATAACAATTAGGCTACTTAGAATATAATGATGATTTTTATCTAATTTCATTTGTTTTTATTCCGTTCTTCATTCTATTTTTACAGCCAAGGGTAATGAGTTGAAAACAAATGAAGGGATGGAATAGGCCTAATGCAGATCTACAATGAAAATTTTCTTCATTTCATTGGTGTTTCTTACATTTACTGTTTGGAAGACCGTTTCCAAACAGGCATGTCCTCCATCCTGCAATCCACCTCCAGATATCACAGGATGCACAGCATATATTTCTTCCAAGAGCTGTGCAGGGTCAAGAAGGTAAAAATTGGCTTCGAAGGATTTTGACATTATCCTACTATTGTTATTTTTACATAGACACTAGTTATAGTAAAACAAAAGAAAGCTATTTGGAACATTTGCTTGACTCATTACAACACAAAAACAAATTTATATGACCCTAAGGAAGAGAGCTTTTGAAAAAAAAATTTGGGAAAAGGAGAAAGTGCTGGTAGCCAGCATTTTCTCCTTTTCCCAATACCTTTTAAGAGGCAAATTTAAAATTTTGAGTCACATTTAATTTGTAATCTGCAGATGCTTTCAATTTTCACAAGTCTAAAATTTTATTGTCTTGTTAAGAGTTAATGATAAAAGAGAACAATTTTCTTCTACAAAGTACTGGTAATTGGTCCCTTTCCACAATATGAATTGAAAAACGTGTACCAGAGAGACTTAGATTTGGTTGTAGTTATGTTGTAATAGGTAAATTAGTGAATTAGTTGTAGTTATGTTGTAATGGGTAAATTAAGATGTCATTGGAAAAAATGCATGAGTATATCTCTGCAGAGTTATCACAAGCATGTCACAAGAATAAATTAAGAAAAAAGAAAACAATCTCATTACTACAAATCATCATAATTCTATCCTCCACAGGGACATAGGAACCTCTTTGGCACAATGTGGCTGTTTGTGGAAAAACTACATTCAAAGCCTTGTGGAGCCAGACAGAAACATCATCTTTACAAACTATGGCATTCAGTGCTATGTTTGGGCAATGACAGTATGTGGTATGTAAGGGTATTTTCTTTTGACAAATGGGAATTTAGTCACACCTACACATCTCAGAAAGTTTGATAAATTGAGTCAACCTGTGAGTTGACAAACATAAATCTGAAGCTTAGTAAGGCCAGAAAGTGATACAGCATTTTATGGTAGGATTACTGATTTTTTTTTTTTTTTTTTTTTCTTTTTGTCAAAAATAGATAAAATTTTTCTATTGATTCTATTGATTGATTTTTATCATCACAATCAGTTGCCCATATCGGTGATGCCCCATGAAGGCTCTTAATTATGTTATGAGGAGTGCAAGATACTGGACAAAGCCCATCTGAAGTTACATGTATGCCTGGTTCTTTATTGTGCTTGGTTTACAACACCATTACATGGAATCTCAGTTTAATATCTCATCCAAAGGACTATCCGAAATTTTAGATGGCCAGCCATTAATTGGGCTCAAACCCACACTATCAAGTGGTCTGAGACTTGATATTTGTAAATAAAATCTTCCATTGCGATTTGTTGGGGGCTCTTAATTACATTTAAATGTTCTAGCACTCTGTACTGGCTGAACTTTTTTGCATAACATGAGCTTTGAAAAGTTTGAAACGGATTGAACTCTTCACGACTTCAAATGAGCCGGTCATCAATTTTTGATGACATTAACAAAGCCTAGTTTTTTGTAACCATGAAGCAAAATAAAGCCTGTAATGAACTTGAATATTTGAAATCTGGCAAGTAATCAAATAGTTTACACTATAAACCTTGTTGATATTCATTTATTTATTGTCACCATCAGCTGCCCATATAGGTAATGCCCAAGAAGACTGTTAGTTATGATATGGGGGATAGTGCAAGATACAGGATGAAACCCATCCTAAGTTACATTTGGTTCTTTAACATGCTCCATCACTTAGGACCTAGGTTTACTGTCTCATCCAAAAGACTTTCAGTAATTTTAGGTTTGCAGTGGTGGGGATCAAACCCACACACCTTCAAGTGGTCCAAGATTTGACATTCACAAGTCTCATTCTCTGTGAAAAGACACACGATCTCATCTTGTGAGAATATTACTATATGCTTAAAGAGTAGCTCAAGAAACTTACGTGGGCATGTTAAAGCACTGATATATACATCCAAATTTTCAACAGATGTGCATTCCCATTCATCCAACTCCAGGTTTTTGACACATCCAAGTAAATTTACATTTCATATTGGCTGAATATATTTGCATACTATGAGTCATGAATAAAGGGAGGTAATGGCATGGGGGTACAACAATGTGATGCAAAGTGATTTTTATATTTATGAAGAAAACTATAAATAATTTTAATACTAGCCTTTTGAATGGATGAGATATGTAAGACATTCATGAGGCATGTCTGTAAATAATACTAAAATTCATTACCGGTACTTTTCACCAGGAGTAAAATCAGCAAGTTTTCCTCTTGGCAAAATGTTTTCACATGATTGCTTAATCCACATTGCCAGCTATCCTGAGATATTTTGGACTTGTATAAATTGACCAAGCACTCTAAATTGCATTCTTAGTCATACTATAGATTTAGAAAGAAGCAGCACTTCTGATTGCCTAAACCATTTTGTTTTAGCCAGTCAGAAGTTGTGATACTTTAAAATTCTTGAGAAATACACTTGGAGTTCAGTTTAGAATTATTGATGAATACTGTCGATATTATCCTTAAAAATATGGGCATTTTTGTTTTTGTTTCTCAGATTGAGATTTTTTTTTTTTTGTTTAAAAATTTGGCACTCTGAAGATTAACATATAAAATTGTCACATGATTTTATTGATTTTCCTGGTTTTCAGCTGTTCAAGAAGAAGCAACAACGACTACAAGTAAACCGCTAGATTTAGAAGTGGACTATGAGACTGGTGATTTGTTTGGTAAACTTGATGGAGGTAATACTTTCTGCTTACTTACATACATTTGAGCCCTGCTCTGTGAAAAGGGGGCTTAATTGTCATTCAGTCATACTTTCATTCATTAGTTTGTTTACTCTATCATTCCTTTATTTGTTCATTCATTTATATTGCAGCTAAAGGAAAGTTCAAGTCTGCAGAAAGAGTTGGTGAGAAGATTTTTACTGAAAAAGATTTAAAACGTCTGGAAGGTATGCTATGGCTATAATTTACAGCTCTTTCCTGAAATGCAAAATTTTAAACTTGTCCAAATTAAAAGCATTTACAGATGACAAAGTTATGATGCTGAAGATTTGTCTATGAAAGTCTCTTGATCAAGGGTAAAGAAGAAAATGCTGTTTAACATCACTTTCTTCTTTTCTCACAATGTTTTTAAAGGCCTTTTGATTCAGGGTCATATGTACACCAGGTCATTTGATGAGAGCTAACTATTTTGAGTAAGCCAAGTCAGCATTTTGTGGCTTAGATTCCTGTTTGTATTTATCTAGCTGCACAGTCAGTAGTGTACAGGACTTGAGACCAGAGGGTCGCTGGTTCAAATCCTCAGCTCAGCAAATTACTTTCTGAGGACTGAATTTGATGTTAGTCATTGAGACAGGGTTCATTCCTCTCTCACCACTGATCATTTCTAATTCTTCCAACATTAACAAGTTTCGTTTTACCAGTACTTTACACAATATTCATCCAAAGTCACTTTCTACTTTCCCAGATAACCTACGGTAATGCTGAAAATGGTGATAAACACCATATGATCAATCAATGAATTGTATATCTGGCTGGGCTGTTTCAGGAGAAACCATTGAGGCATTGTCACAGCCCTGTCATCATTTGGCAGGTTACCATGCAAAAACTGTTAGACTTACTGATATCTCTATCACAATATTTACCTCAAACCTGGGCTTGTTGTTAGCCCAAAAATAGGGAACAGATTTGGGGAACCCATTATACAGACAGCCAGGAAACTCAAAATAGTTTAACACTTTAACAAACAACAAAATTTTGGACTATTCCAAATTTATTCAAGCATTTGCAGAAGGCAAAATGAATGTGACTGAAAAAGTGAAATTTGTTTTTGGAAGGGTAGAAAACATTGTGGGAAAAGGAGAATATGCTGGTAACCAGCTCATTTTCTCCTTTTACTACTTTGTTTTCAGGGGGCTTCTTTGTCAGGTTCATTAAAAGTTGGGACTGTGTGGTAAAGGGATAAAACCTATTTGTTTTGCATAGATTGTGAAATAAGTTCTTACAACTTTTATTGGTCATTCTCAATGACTGTCTCCTGGATACCTTAACCAGTACTTGTGTCATAATGAGAGTACCGGTATACATAGTTCCAAAGCTTGACCCTGCTAATCAGGTTGAATACTTAAGAAATTACTTCCTGGAAACCTTTAGCCTTTATCAAAAAATTCCAAGTTTCAATGACCCTAAGGTCAAAGGCCTAAGAAAACAATGTAGGAAAACGAGAAAATACAAGTGGCCAGCATTTTCTCCTTTTCCCACATTTTCTACATTTTGAACACAAATCCTTTCATTTGAATAAAATTGAAGTTATCATCTGCAAATTCTTTCAACATGAACAAGTCAAATTTTTGGCTGTTTGGTAAAGAGTTAACCTGTTCTTGTGCAGTGATGTGGGTAGTTGCAAAGGTTGACCCCTACTCATCATGGGATTTGAACTTACACCCTTTGATGTGAGAGGCAGACACTCTACCACTCCACCCCTGTCTCCCAATAGTTTTGACACAGTCATTTAACTCTTTACCAAACAACAAAATTTTAGACTGGTCCAAAGTGAAAGCATTTGCAGATGACAAATTAGATGTGAATGAAAATTGAAACTTGCTGTGGGGTGGATAGAAAACATTTTGGGAAAAGGAGAAAATGCTGATTACCAGCATTTTCTCCTTTTCCCGCAATGTTTTCAGAAGGCTTCTTTATTAGGGTCGTTAAAAAGTCGGGATTGTGTGGTAAAGAAATAATTGTTGCGGAAAAAAAAAATGCAGCTAAGCATGTACATGTACATCCATGTTTGATGCTCTTGTTATTTAAAATGCTTCATGTTGAATCTGCCTAAATCTCCAATGTATATACATGTATGTATTGTTTCCCTCTTTATCTCTCTCCGATTCTTCGTTTTTTTGTTTTCAGAAAAAGGTATTGTAGTAAAGGTATGTCATTTACATTTTATGCATTTTCTGAAATTTATAAATTTTCTGAAATTTAGGAACCAGTATGGGTACAAATGCAGAATAAAAGTACATGTACAAAAATTTAACCTTTTACCACATAATCCTGTGTTTTAATGACCTTGAGAAAGATTGCTTTTGAAAACATTGTGGAAAAGAGAGAACATGTTGGTAAGCAGCATTTTTTCCACAATGTTTTCTACCCAGTCAAAGACAAATTCCATCATTGAAGATTTGTGTAATATGTTGTCTACAATTGCTTTTAATTCGGACAAGATGAAAATTTTATTAGTTTAGTAAAGAGTTAATGATTGATAAAAGTGAATAAATATATTCACTGAAACTTAAGATACAAGATATATCGTGAGAGATGATAATTGCAGAAAAAACAAATAACAGGAAAAAAGTATATGAGCCATGCTCTGGCAAAATGGGTGCTTAATGCATAGCCGTGATCCATTATACCAAGCAAGTCATCACATAATTATGTATCCATAAAATAAATTTTGTCTAACATCCGACAGAATCTTGAGGACTCCATGGTTCTTCTACATGCAGAAAATTGACCAATGGCAAAAAGTTTTGTTCCATTTTGTCCCATCTACAAACTCATTACCTTACAATGCTGACTTTTAATGATCCTGAAGAAGAAGCCTTTGAAAAGATTGTGGGAACAAGAACAGTTTTTTCTTAAGTGCAGCTAATTTTTACTTTTTTTTATGACCCAGACACGATTCGTAAAAATTGCCCTCATATAAACTGACAGCATGTAAATTAGTGTTTACATTCAGTCAATTTGTATGAGGGCAATTTTTTATGAAACGTGGCTGGGTCGTAAAAAAAAAGTAAAAATTGGCAGCGCTTAGAAAAAACCAGTTTCACGGTATTTGATTTACATCAATTGCAAAACAAGTTATTACAACTTATTTGAACGCTCAGTGATTTGCTGTCTGGAAATCTCAGCTGGCACATTCACTCTGATGTGGGTAGTTCCAAAGGTTGACCCTGCTAATTAGATATGAAAGGACAGTGTGCTACCCCACACTAGAATCTTCAAAGTTGCTACTTAACCCTTAGGCTGTTAAGTGCAACTCACTAACCTTTTGCGGACAGCATAGATCAAGATCAGACTGCACAGAATGTGCAGTCAGATCTTTGATCTACACTACCCGATAAAGAGATATCTTGCCTCCAAAAATACCTTTAAAATAAGAAAATTTGGGTTTATGCTATTGGTTTGAAAGTTTCATTTCTTTAATATAGCAGGATAAGGGTTAAACACCAAGACAAAAGAGAGAAGTTTTGATAGATAATTTCATGCAATGTCTACTTAACCATTTTAGCAACCCTGAAGAAGACTTTTTCAAAATATTGTGGAAAAAGGAGCAAATGCTGGTAACCAATATCTTCTCCTTTTCCCACCTTGTATTCAACCCTTCCAAAAACGAATTTCAATGTTTGAGTCACATTTATTTTGTTGTCTGCAAATTTCTTCAATTTGGTCAAGTCTTAACATTTTGCCGTTTGATAAAAAGAAAAATATCAATTTGAAATATGTTTTAACTCTTTACCACACAATCCCGACTTTTAACAACCCCAAGAAGGAGCCCTTTTGAAAACATTGTTGGAAAAGAAGAAATTGCTGGTAACCAGCATTTTCTTCTTTTCCCACAATGTTTTCTACCCTTTAAGAGACAAATGTTATGTTTTGAGCTACATTTAAAATGTTGTCTGCAAATGCTCTCGATTTGGACTAGTCTACATTTTTGTCGTTTGGTAAGGAGTTAAAGGCTTTATAATTTTATGTCTAAGATAGTTATTTCACCACCAAGTATCTTATCTTTTTTCCAGAGGAAAAGTCATTGGTCAACTTGGAATCTCCATGACGATAAATTCAAATTGGCTGTGTTTGGTTTTATACTCTTGTTCAATGTTGTTTGTGTTGCAATAGCAGTGTGCTGTAGGGTAAGTAACAACGAGAGATTTGACTCTGTACAACTCACAACAAAATTTTGGACTCAGTTCATATTGAAAGCAGCTGCAGATGAAAAATTGGATGCGGCTTAACTCTTTACCATTTGTCAAAATTTTAGACTGTTCCAAATTCAAAGCATTTGCAGACGACATATTAAATGTGGCTCAAATGATTGGATTTGTTTCTGAAAGGTTAGAAAACATTGTAGGAAAAGGAGAAAATGCTGGTTACCAGCATTTTCTCCTTTTCCCACAATGTTTTCAAAAGCCCTCTTCCTCAGGGTCGTTAAAAGTCAGGATTGTGTGGTAAAGGGTTAAATAATGGAATTTTCATTTGGAAGAGAGAAAATATTGTGAGAATATGAGGTTCCAGCATATTTTATACTTTTTCCACCATGTTTTTGGGGGTCTGTTTTCCCAGGATTGTGAAAACATGTTTTTGTTAGGTAAATGGTTAACCTTTACCTCCTGAAACAAACTTTTACCTTAAAAAGTGTCCTTAACCCTTTACCTCACAATCCCGACTTTTAACAACCCTGAGAGAAAGGCCTTTTGAAAACCTTGTGGGAAAAGGAGAAAATGCTGGTAACCAGCATTTTTTCCTTTTCCCACAATGTTTTCTACCCTTTCCAAAACAAATTTCAATTTTTCAGTCACATTTATTTTGTCATCTGCAAATGCTTTCAATTTGACCAGTCTAAATTTTTCTCGTTTGGTAAAGAGTTAAGGATGGAATGATAATTATATTTAGGTTGGCTTAAGTTGGCATTTGAGATAAAATTTGATTAAATAATTCTAGAGGAATGTTATTAAGTAAGCCCCTGCATGCTGAGGTTAATAACATTTGTAGCATGTATGGCTCTCTCAAAGCAAAAACCCTGTCGTGGTGCAAAAACTTTGAAATTTTTATAATATCTCTTCTCTTACTTAAGATATTTACTTCAAGCTTGGATAAGTTGTTCACTATCAAATGGAGAACCAATACAGCAGGGGCAGGTAACTATCAAAGCATTTTTGGTCAAGTTATGCCTCTTTTTGACTTAGAAATTTCACTGAAAATCAAGCAGCTGCAGCCAGTTGTTTATATCAAAAGCCAATGAAAGTCAGAATCTTTAATTACATAATGAAATTTTCCAAATTATAGGTCAGATTATACAAAACTGTAGATGCACATGTGGTAATCATTTTGAATAAAACCCATTTCATATCTCATAAAGAAGTATAAATGACATCACATGATAATGAAGTCACACTATGCTTATCTCAGACATAAGTTAAAAAAATATTTAATGGATATATTACATCAGAGGAAATGCTGGAGACCAGCACTTTTTTTCTTTTCCCATATTATTTTCAAAAGGCTTTGAGTCCTTCAACCTAGAATCTTGGGAAAGGCTTAAACCCCTTTTTCCCAGAATGCAGTTCAATCTGGTCTTTATGTCTCACTGTAAGTTTCAATAGTGTTGAGTTAGTGCTTTCAGGATTAAATATTATGACAAAGATATGCACAGCTGTCTGTGATTCTATTATTTAGTGTGAAAGAACCACTAGAGAGAAAGAGTCACGCTTGTCTGGTGACTTGGAGCCAATTACTGGAAAGGACAACAAGTATCCAGAAAGACCAGCAAGGATGATTAATTTTGAGTAAGTCATGTCTGAAGTCAATACCTTGTGACACAAATTTGCATCAGCTATTTAACCCTTTCACACACAATCCCAAGTTTTAACAACCCTGAAGAAGAAGGCTTTTGAAAACATTGTTGGAAAAGGAGAAAATGCTAGTAACCAGCATTTTCTGTTTTTCCAACAGTGTTTTCTACCCTATCAAAGACAGAAATCATCATTTGATTTACATTCAAGTTGTCATCTGCAAATTAAATGCTTTCGATTTGGAAAAATGTAAAAGTCGTTTGTGAAATACATGTTTGATAACCGACATGAATGAAGGATTTATCATGAATACATGTGGAAACATTGTGGTACAAAAAGAAAACTTGTGGGTTTTTTTTTTTTTCTCTTTTTCTGGTCATGATGTTTTGAGAAGTGGACTGAACCAGTTCATAAAAAAGTAGTCTGCAAGGAGCTAAAGGGGCACCGAACCAGATTTTGTTTCACAAGTTTTCTAGAAAGTCGTAGCAAAGATGGCTAATTTTCAGTTGGGTGCGAAAATGGCTTTAAGATTAAAACACACATAGAAATGTGTTTAGAAAACAGGGAATTACCAATATTTTATTATTTTTTCTGCAAAGTTTTCTATACAGTTAGTAAGGGTATAGCTGTTATTGTATAACAAGGACACTTCTTGAAGGTGCCAACCCTCGGCTGCAGTTTCTTTTAGAAATAGAATCATTGACTGTCAGATAAAATTCTAAGTCAAAAAGGGGACATAACTATGTCAAATATTTTGATAGTTACCTGCTCCTGTTGTATGATATGTTTAACAACTAGTCTGAGTTTGAAGTAAATATCTTCAGTAATCAGTGCTAGAAATTAACATATTTTGCAGGTAGCAAGTATTAGGTACCTGGCTTAAACTAAGGTAGCAAAAGGAACGTTCCTGGTAGCAAATAGGGGCAGACAAATATAGCCCTCTGTCCCACCAATAAAATCATGCTTGAACTACTGTCTTTTCCCATGAATTGCTCGGCAGAAGTAGAAACAGCAAGCATTCAAAGACATGGGAAAAGAGACTGTGCTGTTTGGCAATTTCCGTTTAAGGTGGCTCATGTCTACTTGTATGTTTTTGCCCATTTATTATAATGTAGACTGTTTTCAAATGGGCATTAGCAAAGATTCACAAAGGTAGCAATAAATTGTTTTAGATGTTAAATATAAAGTCATTATCAAGCACAGCATGTTTGATTGCATGACTCAGTGATGCTTGCATGTTTTTGTACCTATGTGGAGGATTGCGAAGATCATTTCAACAGATTTCTAAATTAACAAGTGGAAGATTATTTAATTGAAAATTGGCGTAACACTTTAAGCAGACAGCATTACCTGGTAGCAACATTTTGCTAATGCTTTTGTGCCCAGGTAGCAAAACTGGTTTTTCAGGTAGCAAATTTGCTACTTGCTACTGTTAATTTCGAACCCCTAGTAATGACAAAGATAATATAAAATGTCAAAGTTTTTTAATGACAAATTATAAGTCAAAATAGGGGCATTAGTGTGTCAAAAATATTTTTATGGTTACCTGCCCTAGAAAACATGAGTAGATCTCAGTTGGCTTGATAGCTGAGTTGGTAGGGCTACCAGCTCTGGTCTCAGAGGTTATGGGTTCAAGTCCAACCTGCAGCAAGTTTTTGCCATTATTTTTTATTTTTCCAGGTCTAAGGGTAAACCGTCATGTCCTCATGGCTTTTCCTTTGAAAATATCAACTTTCTACCACCACCCTCCCCAACAACAAAAATACAGCTTAACCCTTGACCAAACAATCCCATGTTTTACCCACCCTGAGGAAAGAGACTTTTGAAAGCATTGTGGGAAAAGAAACAAATATTGGTAACCACTATTTTTTCCCTTACCCACATCTATTCTTTCAAAGACAAATTCATTATTTGAATCACATTCAATTTGTCGTCTGCAAATGCTTTGAAAATGGAAGAGCCTAAACTCTAAGATTTAATGCCCCTTTAATGGCTTAACCAATATACATGCACATATCTCTTACGTTGCACTCGATATAGCCAGCTTTTGTACAATATTGTGGGAAATTGAGCATGAGTTTTATACATGTACATTCCTTTTGACTAATCCTGGTTCTGTGCCAGAAATACACACATAGGTGCACTGCTGAGTGCTATGAAAAAAAAAAGGAATACATTTTATTAATTAGATTTAACTCTTTACCAACAAAAAAATTTTGGACTCATCCATACGCAAAACATTTGCAGACGACAAATTATACTTTGCTTAAATTATGGGATTTGTCTGTGACAGGGTAGGAAACACTGTGGAAAATGGAGAAAATGCTGATTACCCGCAGTTTCTCTTTTTTCCACAACTTTTCAAAAGCCTTTTCTGTTGGAGTTGTTAAAATTGAGGGTTATGTGGTAAAGAGTTTTAGTAGTTTGCTTTTGAACAACTTGAGATGCTTTTGTGGAAAATGTAGATCAAAATCAGCCTGTACTGAACATGAAGTCTGATCATGGACCTAAACAGTCAAATGCTGTGCAATGTATTCTAGCCAAGAGGCTTGCAGATGCTACAGTTTGGTCTTTTTTATACTGACACATGATGTCTATACTTCATTCATTTATTATTTATTGCCTTCAGTATTTTAGCGCCAAATTTATCACATAACTACCCTTATTTTCAGTGTAATACAGCCATTTTATGAATTTTTTTGTATTTTACACACGTCTGAGATGAGCAAAAAGTTCAGTATTTGGTCAAACCCTGTAATCATACATCTCATTTCTGAAATATTGCTGACTTTGCTAGATTTCTCTAGGAGATTAACTCACAAAATTGATGATCAGGACATACATGTAGCTAAAAATCTTATCATCTTTAGATTCAAAACAAAATCATTACATGCAAGTTTCTTTGGAACTGTTATTTGTCAATGATGTACAAACCTGTCAGAGAAGCCAATAATTATGCATCATGTAAATTTCAAAAGGCCTGCATTTTAAGACATCATCAAGTATAATTTCTGAGATACAGTCATGTTATTGAAAAATTCTTACATTCTGTTACATTTTATCAAAGTCATTGCCAATTAATGTTGTTAAGTTCACAAAAGACTTGCTTAGTAATTTTTTTCTTTTTTTCCTAGATTCATTTCGAAAATTTTATCTCAAATGCCTTCTCATGTCAGATCCTATATCTATAAAATCAACCGTTTTCGACAGATGAAAATACACTTCACTGAAAGTCAAGCAGACAATATAGATCAAGAGCAGAGTGCAGGTTCTGTGCAGTTCGATTTTGATCTGTGTCCTCTGCAAGTGCCACTATTTTCACCTGGGCTTTCAAAGTGAACAAATCTAAGATTCTATTGTTGGTCAAAAGTTAATAAAACAAAAATAACATTAAAATCTTCAATAAGTCTTTCTATGCTTGTTTCATTTGTTTTAATCATATAACTATTTAATCATTTGTTTGATTTACATATGGAGAAAATTTCTAAATGCAGAAGTTCTCATTGTTTATGCCTTTTTTCCCCTTATTTGCTAGGAAATTCTTGGAAAAGTTACGTCTCCATAAGGCAAGAAAAAGGGAGAAACAAGAGAATTCCTATGCTATCTTGGGAATGCAGAGTATTGGACCCATAGAAAAAAATCAGGTTTGTAATAATATGTGCACTGCAACCTTTTACCCTAATGGCAAAAGGAAAAAACACCAGTTTACCCTTTAACACTTATGCTGCTAAATAAATTAAATTAAACTTTCAAGCCGATAGTGTAAACCCGAATGTTGCTTTTTCAAAATTATTTTGGGGGAAACTATCTCATAATCAGACAGGGTAGATCCAACATCAGACTGTGCAGTCTGATCTTGATCTTCACTGTCCGCAAGAGGCCAGTGAGTCGTGCTAAGCAGCCTAAGGGCTAATATTTTGATGGTTAATCCTGAGTTTTCAAGACCCCAACGAAGAAAGCTTTTGAAAACATTGTGAGAAAATGCTGGTAACTAGAATTTTCTCTTTTTCCCACAATGTTTTCTACATTTTTACAGATGTCGTCTGCATTGGAGTGCAAAACTTTGACATTTTATAATATCTCTGTTAGTTTATTACTGAAGATATTTACCTCAAACTCAGACAAGTTGTCCACTATCAAAAGGGAAACTCATAAAACAGGGACAGATAACTATCAAAGTATTTTTTCACAGTTATGCCCTCTTTCGACTTCAGATTTTCACTGAAAATTAAGCAACTGCAGCCAATCTTTGGCACCTGCATGGGGTGTTCTTGCTTTAGTTTGTGATGCAGCAAGAAAAGGGGTCTCTTACAGCAGGTGATTGGAAAGAATATTCTGCGGAGTACTGGTAAAAGAAACTCTAGGAAAGTATGGATAGGTACGCTGGCCGCCGTGATATAACTGAAATAATGTTAAAAACATCGTTAAACACCATACAATCAATCAATCAATTAATCAATCAACAGCAGGAGATCTTATTATGCAAGTTCAATTAATTAAGCCATGTTCTGTGAAAAGGGAGTTTAATGCATCTGCGAAAAGTATAGACCCAGGTCAGCCTGTGCAGTCCACACAGGCTGACCTGGGCCAAAAGGTTTCACTCTTGGTCAATTTTCTGTATGTCCAAGGACCAGTCTACCTCATAATTAATTCGGTTGTCAAAAAAAGGTGGCTGTTATGGCTCCATAATTATGTGATGGCTTGATAGGTATAATGCATCACGGAGATGCATTAAGCCCCTTTTTGCAAGAGCATGACTCAATTATTTTTAAGACAGGACGTAGAATCAAAGCAGTAGTTTCCTAAAACATGGTTGCTTAACCAGTTACCAAACAATCCTGTCTTTTAATGACTCTGAGGAAGAAGGATGTTGAAAACATTGTGGGAAAAGGAGAAAATGCTGGTAACCAGCATTTTCTCCCTTTCCTACAATGTTTTCTCCCATTTCAAAGACAGAAATCACCTATTGAGCAACATTGAATTTGTCGTCTTCATTTGCTTTGAATTTGGACAAGTTGTTGTTGTGTGGTAAAGGCTGAATAGGTGAGTAAACTTTGAGGAAAAGGGTATTCTTGTTCATTACGAATAATTTCTCCTTTGGTCTCAAAGTTTCCGAAGATTGCCTGTTAACAAAAAAAGACATGTGGAGAAGGTTACAAAAGAAAAACAAAAGAACTGTCATACATGAAGTGTTTTTGCTGAAGAGCTCCAGAATTAGCTACAACAAAAATGCTTTTTTTCCAACCAGAGGTTATACTCCACAAGGCTGTCATGTCCACAGTATGACAGTGCTGATGAGCAGTCTGATCTGCTAGATACTACATATGAGGAACCTCTACCATCAGCCAGGGAGGTGCATCCCCAACATGCAAGGTAAAATGTACCCTCCTTCAATACATGTTATTTGTTATGTTTGTGGGCTCGTCCAGCTAAAAGCACTTCTAAAGTTGTGGTATATGCATGATAAGTGACAGAAAGCATGTGTATACCCCCATACAAGAAGACAAACTTTTATACATGTTCACGTTGAAAGCATAAATTTGCAGACATCAAATTAAGTGCTGCTGAAATAGTTTTTTTTTTTTTATATTTGAAAGTAGAGAAAAATTGAAGAAGTAAGAGAAAATGCTGGTCACCAGCATTTTCTCCTTTTTATACGCCCGTCGAAGACGGGACGTATTATGGGATCACCCGTGGCAGGCGGGCGGGAGGGTGGGTGGGCGGCGTCCAGTTCTTTGTCCGGAGCATATCTCCAAAACTATACTACCTACGGTTATGAAATTTCATGCGTGGATAGATCTCATCAAGGGGGAGTGCAGTGCACAGGAATCATAACTCTTGCTTCCTTAATTTTTGAGTTATTGCCCTTTCTTGTTTTTCATACTTGAATTTTGTCCGGTGAATATCTCCAATACTATACTACCTACGGTTATGAAATTTCATGAGTGGATAGATCTCATCAAGGGGGAGTGCAGTGCACAGGAATCATAACTCTTGCTTCCTTAATTTTTCAGTTATTTCCCTTTCTTGTTTTTCATACTTGAATTTTGTCCGGTGAATATCTCCAAAACTATACTACCTACGGATATGAAATTTCATGAGTGGATAGATCTCATCAAGGGGGAGTGCAGTGCACAGGAATCATAACTCTTGCTTCCTTAATTTTTCAGTTATTGCCCTTTCTTGTTTTTCATACTTGAATTTTGTCCGGTGAATATCTCCAATACTATACTACCTAGGGTTATGAAATTTCATGAGTGGATAGATCTCATCAAGGGGGAGTTCAGTGCACAGGAATCATAACTCTTGCTTCCTTAATTTTTGACTTATTGCCCTTTCTTGTTTTTCATACTTGAATTTTGTCCGGAGCATATCTCCAAAACTATACTACCTACGGTTATGAAATTTCATGCATGGATAGATCTCATCAAGGGGGAGTGCAGTGCACAGGAATCATAACTCTTGCTTCCTTAATTTTTCAGTTATTGCCCTTTCTTGTTTTTCATACTTGAATTTTGTCCGGTGAATATCTCCAATACTATACTACCTACGGTTATGAAATTTCATGTCTGCATACATCTCATTAAGGGGGAGTGCAGTGCACAGGAATCATAACTCTTGCTTCCTCAATTTTTCAGTTATTGCCCTTTCTTCTTTTTCATACTTGCATTTTCTCCGGTGAATATCTCCAAAACTATACTACCTAGGGTTATGAAATTTCATGCCTGCATACATCTCATTAATGGGGAGTGCAGTGCACAGGAATCATAACTCTTCCTTCCTTAATTTTTGACTTATTTTCATACTTGAATTTTGTCTCGAGCATATCTCCAAAACTATACTACCTATGGCTATGAAATTTCATGCGTAGATAGATCTCATCAACTGGGAGTGCAGTGCACATGAACCATAACTCTTGCTTAATTTTTGACTTATTGCTCTTTCTTTATTTTGAAACTTTAATTTTGTCCAGTGCATATCTTCAGAACTATGCTAGCTAAGGATATGAAATTTCATGCGTGGATACATTCCATCAACGGGAAGTGCTGTGCATATAAATTTCAACTCTTGCTTGCTTAATTTTTCAGTTATTGCCCTTTCTTGTTTTTTTTTTTCGAACTTGAATTTTGTATGATGCATATCTCTCAAACTATACTACCTCGGGTTATGAAATTTTAGGGCTGGATACATCTCATCAAGGGGTAGTGCAGTGCACATGAAATATAAATTGCTTATTTTTTATGCACCCTTTCAAGACAGGATGTATTATGGGATCAGCCATGGCGTACAGGCATCCAGGTAGCATAACTTACACATCTTAAAACCTATTAACTTTAAATTTGACAGTTGTGTTTGTTGTAATCATATGGGGTGCAGTGTACACAAAGAATAAATCTTCCTTCCTTATGAGTAATTGCCCTTTTCTTCTTTTTCATACTTAAATTTTGTCAGCAGCATATCTCTCTTACTACACTACCTATGTATATGAAATTTCAGTGATGCATACATCTCAGATTATTAGAAACATAACTATTGCTTCCTTACTTTTTCTTATTGTCCTTAGTCATTTTTCAGGCTTAAATTCAACACTATCGTATCTATGGATATCAACATAAAGTGTATAAACAAGAGTTCCGTCAACACAAATACACTGCCATTATCTTCAATCAACAGTAAAAAAAAATATTCTGCACTACTATTTTTCTATACCTCCCCTTTATCATTATTATGCCCCAACTTTACAACTTGGGGTAAGACGGGCGTATCTTGCGACAATTTGCCGCTCTTGTTTCCACAATGTTTTCAAAATGTTTTTTCCACAGGGTTGTGAAAACAGGGGATCGTGTGGTAATAGGTAGAATAGTTAATGGCACCTTACGTCAGAAATGATTGATGGATTAACAGGCACTTAACTGGTAGGAATACATAGAATGTGCATTACGATGTAATTGTGATATGGTCGACGTACCTATTTTCGTGGGGTACCTGTTTTCGAACCCGAAATGATATCCAAGTTTTCTCGTGAACTAAAAAGTGAACGACGTCACTGTTTTGTGTGAACCGCTCATTTGAATGTAAACAACAGTGTCACTGCAGCTAATTTATAAAATGCAACAAAAACAAGAAAGTACGAATGTTACTACAGGAAAGCCCGATTTTAGTGTCAAATTTCTTATTACTTTTTTCAACCCTATACGTGCCGAATTTAAATTCTCTTGTCTGATACTTTATTTTAATCCTGAAAAATTCCCGACATGTGACATTGTCAGTCTCGATGCCAAAAAGTCATGTGACCATACTGGAATAATGTGACAAGAGTCCGGTCTATAATTAGATCAGAGAATTTCGTGACCTGTTTTGTTCGGTCACTTATGATTGAACAATTTTTCCAGAACATTCGCTGCTACAGAGAGAAAATGTTTCCAGCCCTTTTATTAAGATATTCAATATTTTTCAGATGTTTTACGATAAAATAGTGTTTAAAATAATTCCTAATCTGTCCTCATAGGTGCTTATAAATTGATAGAAGGGACCAGAATGCCTTAATTTATGTTATTTTAGTATTCTGATGCTGCCGTCACGAGAGGGCAAATGGCCGCCATGACACTAATCCATCCTTTTCATCGCGCTTCAAAAACTTAGGATAATTGACTCAGAGCTGCTCGTTTCCATTGTTCCAAACAGTCCCTCCTTGTGATAGTTAAGGTTTTTAATGAGTTTTGGGGTACATAGTGAACTTTAGTGTTTTATTTATGAGCTGTTCTATAAATATTGAAAGCCACGAAATGAGGTCATGTTTTCCCATGTGTCAATTCAGCTTCCGGCAAAATATTGAAGGGTGAAATATGTTCTTGCCGTTGAATATGCATGATTCAGGCAGAATTTATGTTTTTATATGCATTTACATTTGATTTTTTTGTTAATAAAACGTTTTTTGTGATCAGTTCTTCATTTAGATATGCTTAAGCTAAAATTGTCAATTTAGTCCCACGAAAATAGGTAAGACCACCATATATGTTTGAGAAACATGGTCATGGTTTACCATTTTTTTTCTTCAGCATGAGAATAAATTTGTGGAGGCAAAAAATTGTACTGATGACAAGTTTTCTCATGAATGTTTCTTAGAAAAACGGCTTTGCATGTTGACCACATGGACGCTGAACCAGGATGATTTGGGAAATTCAAAATTTACTAACATTCTGAGCAGTTTTAAAGATGCACTTGCTCTTGTGGGCCAGGCTAATGTTGTCTTGAACATGACAACAAGGGGGTTGTAGAAATTTGAATAAGCACATTTGTGCAACCATTTGTTCCCCTTTACCAGTGAATTGTTTGATGATGATGACTCAAAGGCAGGAAAAGATGTTTAAGACTACTATAAAAAGGTTGCATTATATTCTGTGGAAAGAATATGGTTGATTGACTCTTTTAAACTGGATTTTATCATTGTAGAAAGAGCAGTTTGTCAGATGAAGACACACTTTATGAAAATGTACGCCCAAAAGACAGATCTGTGTCATTCAAGGTACCCCAAGGCTTATCAGCAGACCAGGAGGAGAGAGTAGGTACTAAATATAAAGTTTTGCCAATCAACAGTGACATCCAGAATACAATTATCCCAGAAAATGTATTCTTTAATATATGACCTCCTAAACCATGTATTGCATCAGACAACTTCGAAAACATCTTTGTAAAAAAAGTATAATAATCAACCTGATTTAAGGTTTAGCCCTGTACTGGTCAATCCCATATCAATCCTTGGGATGAAAGCTTTTGAAAACGTGGGAAAAGGAGAAAATAACGGTGACCAGCGCATTTTGGGAAAAGTGGAAAATGCTAGTGACCAGAATTTTCTCCTTTTTCCACAATTATTTTCTACCAGGTCAAAAACAAAACCCATCATTTTAGCCACACATAATTTGTTGTTTGTAAATGTTTTCAGTTTGGACAAATCTAAAACTTTGGCCTGTGGTAAAAAGTTAATATATTTATTAACTTTTTACCACATGCCAAAGTTTCAAATTTATATATATATATTCATAATTATATATTAAATATATGTATATTTATATTATATATATTAAATATATTTATATTTATATTCATATATGAGTAAAATGTGAAATAGTTGTGGCAAAAGGAAGCTGTTACACATGTGGTATGCTGTAAGACATCTACAGTTGGTTAATGTATTGGAGGCATGCTCTGTGAAAAGGTCCAATTAAATACAGCTACATACACGGATATATAATGAGCCATGCACTGTGAAAAGGGGGCTTAATGCATCTGTGAAAAGTATCGACCCAGGTCAGCCTGCGCAGTTGGCGCAGGCTGACCTGGGCCGAAACTTTTTGCTATTGGTAAGTTTTCTACATATCCAAGGACCATTCTACCTCATGATTCAGTCTGTTTTTAGTCAAATCAATTTTATGGATCCATAATCATGTAATGACTTGCTTGGTATAATGTATCACAAAGATGCATTAAGCCCCCTTTTGCTAGAGCATGGCTCATTAGTTTAAGGCTATTAATTATAGATTCATTGTGAAACAAGGTCTTTCTTGTTGATTGTGTCCCGAATACGAAACCAGTGCTCATACCTGTCTCAGGATGTGGGTAAGTTTTGTAGGTTAATCCTACTCATCACAAGATAGGCATAAACTCTTTACCAAATGACAAAATTTGAGACTGGTTGAAATAGGAAGCATTTGCAGACAACAAATTAAAAGTGCCTTTGGAAGGTCAGGAAACGTTCTGGGAAAAAAGGAGAAAATGCTGAAAATACAGTCCCAAGTTTTAACGACCCTAAGCAAGAAGGCTTTTGAAAACATTGTGGGAAAAGGAGAAAATGCTGGTAACCAGCATTTTCTCCCTTTCCTGCAATGCTTTCTGCCCTATCAAGAACGAAAGCCATCTTTTAAGCTACATTTAATTAATTTGTCGTCTGCAACAGCTTTCTAGTTGTTCAAGTCTTAAAATTTTCTGGTGTTTTGGTTGTTAGACAAAATGGACTTAAGGATACACGATCATGTGATGACTTGCTTGGTAGCATGAGTCACAGAGCTGCATTAACGCTTTCCCAAACGACAAATTTTGGACTGGTCCAAATTGAAAGAGTTTGCAGAAGACAATTTTAAATTTGATGAAAATGGCAGAAAGTTCTCAAAAAGGGTAGAAAACACTGGGAAAAGGAGAAATTGCTCGTTACGAGCAATTTCTCCTTTTCCCACAGTGTTTTCAAAAGACTTGTACTGCAAACACGTGAAAACCAGGGCTTGTTTGGGAAAGGGTTAAACCTCCCTTTACTTGAGCATGGCTCTTATACATGTTTGTGAACATTATTATTTGTTAGTGACAAGTAAATGCTTTACTTTTTCAGATACCAAAGAAAAGTAGCAAGAAAGGTATAGAGCTTTTACCCACAGTGAAATGGACAAGGTGATTCCAATTTTAAACTGTTTTAACACTTGGTCACAATCCCAGGTTTTAAAAACTCTGTAGAAGAATGATTTTGAAAGCATTGTTGGAAAAGGAGAAAATGCTGGTAAGCACCATTTTCTTCTTTTCCCAAAATGTTTACCACACTTTCTCAAATGAAATCCTTTCTTTAAGCCAATTTTAATTACTTGTCTGCAAATGCTTTCAATTTGGACAAGCCTAAAACTTTGTTGTGTGGTTACAGGATTAAATCTAGGATGCATGTTGATCAAGTTTTCTCATGACAATAGAACTTTCCTTCTTTCTTATTCTGTATCCATGTTTTAACAACCCTGAAGTAGATAGCTTTTGACAACATTGTGATAAACAGCATTTTCTTCTTTTCACACAGTGTTTTCTAACCTTTCTCAGACAATTCCATCCTTTCACTGGGGACCATTCTTGTAAGTCAATTTATCACCTTTGCCAGATAAAGGTAACCAAATAACTGATTGGTCCTTTTACTTGTATTCCTTTGTTTTTATCCTTGATTGCCTTTGGGATGTTGAGATACATATAATTTGACTTATCTGTAATGCTCCTATGTAATTGCATGTATATTAATTTGTAAAACAATCTAACCAGATTTAGATGTGATACTCTGTATTATCACAAGAACATACTTGTGTAGTGCAAGAAAACGATAAAAACCAAGTAATCACCTTATCAGGACTGTAGTACTGGAGAGGAATCAAGGGAAAGAACTGGAGAATGGTCCCAATTGCATTTAATTTGTTGTCTGCAATTACTGTCACTTGGGAATAGTCAAAATTTTGTCATTTAGTAAAGAGATATAACAGCCACATAGAATCAATTGCATTTTGACAATTGGGAGATTTGGCCCAGATGTTTTAGCATAGGATGAATTGGCTTGGACGTTTTGGCCAGCCAAAATTTACAGATCAGACATTTTGATCAATATGGTGGCTTATTGAAGTAGAAAAATTTATTCTTTCTGATTTATTTCTGGTAGATCTATACATATATGGTTAATTAGTTGGAAACACAATGTATGGATATGTACAATGTATGCATGGTTGATTAACTTATTTATTCGTTCATCATTCTCAATTCCTTGTTTTTCTAATTGCCTTTCTTTTTAAATAAAGCAAACTGTTATCAGACAGACAGGCACAACATTATCTTGTTAGACATGTACACAGTACATTGTCATACAAAAATATTACCAATTTGTACAGAATTATTATATACAACAACAGAAATTGAATAAATATCTAAGTCAGTTCAACAGATAACTTAATGAGAATAAATGAGCCATGCTCTGTAAAAAGGGGGCTTAATGCATCTGCGAAAAGCATCGACCCAGGTCAGCCTGCACATTCCGTGCAGGCTGACCTGGACCGAAGCTTTTTGCTATTGATCCATTTTTTTTCAAAGGACCAGTGTACCTCATGATTAAGCTGGTTGTTAAAAAAATAGGTACAATGGATCCTTAAGTATGTGGTGTCTTGCCTGGTACAATGCATTACGGAGATGCATTAAGCCCCCTTTCGCCAGAGCATGGTTCAAATTATTTACATAGTTATCATCCCTACCCCTAAGCGACATCTAAGTCCATCATTAAGCACCTTAATTACTTCAAAGATTTCAAAGATCAAAGCTTCTTGGATACATTGTACGTTTCTCTACAATTCCTTCATTAAGTATTTAATGAAATGACAGAGAAAAGGGGAAAAGTAGTATGAAGATATTTTGGAAATACTGATTTGGCCAAATAGCCAAACCAAATATTTTTTGCTGGCCAAGATGTGTTGGCCCAAGTGTCTGTGGTAAATCGCCCACTGGCCACAACGTCCTAGATCTGCACCATGGTAAGTGAAAAATATGTCATCCACCTGATTAATTTGAAAGAATTTGCAGATGACAAATTAAATGTGGCTCAGATGACAAGATGTGTCTGTAGAGGGATAGAAAACATTGTGGTTACCAGCATTTTCTCCTTTTCCCAGAATGTTTTCAAAAGCCTTCTTCCGCAGGATTGTTAAAACTTGTAATTGTTTGGTGAAGGTTTAACAGAACAAATTTTGACTTCTCACCACTATTTTATTGGCTCACCTGAGGACAAAAATGCTCAAGGTGCACTTCTGTAATCGTGCTGCCTCTGCCGTCCGTCATGCATCTTCCAGGTGTCAACAATTACTTTGTTCTAGAGGCTACAAAAAAAGTAGTTAAATGGGACTAATGTTAGAAAACCTTGTGTGCATTCTAGATCCCACATTTTCAGTCCGATACTCACGATACTTTATTTTGTCTTGATAATACTTTGGACAAGTTTGAAGTTAGGTCAAGTTGGATCAAAAAATAGGTCACTGGGACTTAACTTTGAAAAACATTATGTGCACTCTAGAGGCCACATTCTCAGTCTGAAGCTTATGAAATTTAATCAGAATGTTTGGCTTGATTATATCTTGAACAAGTTTGAACACTGTCACATCAGGTCAAAATTTAGGTCTGTGACACTCACGTGTTTTATGTTAGGGTGTGTACAATTTTATCAATGCTAGATGACTTTACTCAGATGAGTGCTTTTGGGCCAATAGCCCCCTTGTTGTTGTGATTGTTATTCCAATTTTTTCATTTTTTTTTTTTGTTGAAATAAAATGTTACACATTTTTTTCTGTGTGTGGTTAGTATTTTAACTCTTTACCACAAAATCCCGACTTTTAACACCCTTGAGAAAAAAGCCTTTTGAAAACATTGTGGGAAAAGGAGAAAATGCTGGTAACCAGCATTTTCTCCTTTTCCCACAATGTTTTGTACCCTATCAAACAAACATCACATCATTTGAACCTCAGTGAAATTGTCGTCTGCAAATGCTTTCAATTTGGACTGGTATAAATTTTTGTCGTGTGGTAAAGGGTTAATCCCATCTTTACAGGCTCTTCCTAGCTTTCCTCTTTTCACCCCAATTTCAAGATCTATGCCTAATACTGTGTTTGCCAAGGATTTTTCAGTCAGGGGACTATTACTCCATAAACTTTCAGATCTACGAGACACTCTCAAAGAAGAGAGACAAATACATTCAAGACTTGTCATCAAATAAATTTAAGCCATGCTCTGTGAAAAGATGGCATAATGCATCTGCAAAAACTATCAACCCAGTGCGCGCAAGCTGACCTGGACCGAAAATTTTAGCAATTGGTCAATTTTCTGCATGTCAAAAGATCCAAACACTTGTTAGGCAAAACGAAATTTATGGATCCATAACCTGCTTTGTACAATTGATCACAGAGATGCATTAAACCCCCTTTTGCCAGAGCATGACTCATTTTTAAGGGACAAAGTCCCACCTGCATTCAATTATGATGGAACATTTTTCTTATTCAATAGGATAATGTCGCACAATCTCTCCCTGGGAAGAACACTACTATCATTTTGTTGTAGTAACTTTCCTGGTAATTTTGATGGCTTCAAGCCACATGGAAAAAAATTGTCTTTATGCATGACCATTGGTGTTGTGAGATGTCGAGATGAAAAAATGTGCAAATTTTTAACAATTTAAGGTTTCACTTACTTACAATTTTAAAACGAAAAGAAATTTAAAAAAAAATACTGGTTTTGTGCGTGATAGTATTTTGTATGAATGTTGGATTAATATTATGTAAAATGTTATGAATGTTGTAACATAAGATGACGTCATCATCCCATATTTGTGGCTATATTTGATTCTGTCAACTAAGGATTTCGTTTTCGTCGTGTCTGATTTCATCCGTTTGCGATGCATGCTTTTGAGCGAATTTGCTTCGAGGTGCGTTGGAAAATTTGGTACCAAGCGAGACCGAAGTTTGAGCTTAACTTACAGCGTCGAATAAAGAAAACGGGTAATCTTTGTCAAGGAAAAACTCAACTTATGAATTCTCAAGGCTGTGTGTGACCAGAATGTTTCTACAAAGTGGACAACACAGTCTGCGATCAGGCTGATTTTTGTGCAATTTGATCAAGCTTGCTCAAAGCTGTACTGGGAAACGCTGGTAGCCAGATTTTTCTGCCTCTCTCATAATGAAGTCTACCTTTTTATACGAGTCCTTCCAATCGAGTCACATTTTATTTGTCATCTTCAAACGCTTTTAATCTGGACAAGTTTGAAATTTTGTAACCTGGTAAAGACATTACTATTTTGCTAAAACGGTTTTAATTAAACAAAGAACGTCAGGACACATTGGTTTAGAATTTATAGTGCATGTACAGGGAATAATGGCTGACTTGTCCTAAAATCTCTGTTTCATTTTTTCTTGGCTTCTTCTTCCATTTCAGCTGCCCATACTTTCATATTGTCTTTCAAAAGATGCATAATTAAAACACTGTCGTCTTTCGAGGGCGGAGCTATGCTATTTATATCTTCTTCCGCGAGGGAGTGTCCTTGTTTGGCAAGTTCACACGCGGCCTCGTACGAATTCAAAATTTCATAGTGAAACACGGAGTAGTTAAGGACGAGTCCAAGTCGAAGTGGGTTTGCGGGACTTAAGAATTCTTTTGCGAGTTCAAGACCGGTTTCATACGATTCCTTTGCTTTGTCATAGACATCGACGTGAGAGTTTTCGCGACAGAATTCCGACAGGTAACGAAAATAATCTCCTTTCATTTTGTGATAAAACACAAGACTTTCATTGTCGATCGTATTTAACAGGTACTTGTCGACCATTTGTAACAATTCACTACATGTTTCTTTCAATTCTTCCTCAACTTTCTGTCGGTATTCCTTAGATATTTCTTTACGTCTCTGATTTGTATCAATCCCTTGTTCTATGATAGAAATCGCTCTCCAGGCGGCTCTTTTACAACCAACATAGTTCTTATATCCGTTTGCCAACAAATTCCTTTCTTCAACTGTCAGTCCCGTTCCCATGGCGACAACCTTTCTAAGCCACGTGACCATGTCGTCCCATCTTTGAGCTGCCTCTGCAAGTCTGATTCTTTCTATCAGATTTCTGCGTTCATCTGCCATGATGTTAAAACTTCACTGAAAGTGAAAAAAAAAAAAAAAAAACTCATTAGGCCTACTTTACGGGGGCTTTTGAAAAAAGAAATCCACGGACTTTCTGAATAAAGTCTTTGCGCCTATTTATTATCTCTCAAAATTTACATTACAGCGTGCACTAAGTTATGTTCAATAAATATGGATAATTTTGTGCCAATGTCTACTACTCTCGCGGATTTTCAGTTGGGGGAAACCGATCGGTGTCATATAGCCGGCGATCCATACATAAGCACACAGTCACTCATATGGAAAACCTCGTGCCTCGATTGAGGATCGAATTCGTGGTGTCTCCAAGTGAGCGATTCGTTCACCGCAGAGCCAAGAAGAACAATCCAGAAAATGTTCTGATACTTTCGAAAACATTTTGAATAACAACTAATACCACTTACTTCAAGCGCCTTCAACAGAGTGATATTTCCGGCAAACAGAGCTGTGGTGCAACAATCCGAACGGAACATGTAGCGCTAGCCAGGCTTCCCTTAGTATGTAAAATAATGCGTGAATCTCAAAACATGTGATTTATCTATACTCGTGCACAAAAAAAAAAAACGGGCTGATAAGACAAAAGCACGTTCTTGAAACACACGTAAACAGAAGGATACTTTAAGTACATGTATATATGATGGCTGTCTCAGAAGTATGTAGACTTGACCGATAACTCTACGCTTTATGAACAGTTTAATACCAAAACTTAGTGACGTATCATAGCATTTATTATTGATACATTCTACAAAATTCGCCAAATTACAGTGATCGAGTAAAACATTACAAAGGACAAAAAACACCACTAAATGTCACACGGCGCGCGACACAAGGCCACCTTCATGTCGCATTGACAAGACATCTTAATTTTTTTTCTATGCAGTCACTACTATCATGAATACATTTCCTATGATGGGCAATACATGTATTTGTATAACGAGTCAATATATAACTTATTTATCGAAGGAAGATACAATCTGCAGGGTTTCCGTCATGACATCTTGCGAGATGTCATATACCCAGCCACGTAGATGCGACTTAATCTTAGGGAACACGCAGAAATGAGTGCACGCAGAAAAGTAGGAGCTAGAACAGTTACCAAGCTCTGGAAATGGAAGCAGACTTAGTTTTGAATATTAGTGCCCTTTATTTATCTACTTTACTATAATACGGCGAATTAACTGTCAATCTGCCTGGTACCCTGTGCACTAGCAACATACCTCAGCATTTGATAAAAAATACAAACATGTGTTTTCCGCCAGACCTGGATACTCTTACCTACGTCTGAGGTAGGGATTTAGCTGTGTTACATAAAAACTGAATACTTATAACATTTCCGGTTTAAATACATGCATTAAACTAGGATTAAAAAAATTCAGTCAAGACAGAAAAATAAACCCATTTCGATGCAGTGTCAAATAACGTCCCAAATATGGTATAATGACGTAACCCGCGTGGGGACTGCTTCCAGCTCGGTTTCCGATTTGATTGGTTTAACATGTTATGTTACAAAATTCATCTACTTTTCATTAAGAAAACGGTTTTCACCCACTAAACCAGTATTTGGTCTTAATTCGTTACCACCATTTAGGAATAAAATTATCCACAAAACCAAAATGTTTTGTTGTTTAAATTTGTAGGTATAACAAAAGGAATATTGTGTTGTAGTAACTTTCTAGAGGCTTAAATCAGCTTCCTGTTGCTTCAGAGAAGTTTGACATCTTGCAATCAATTTTCCGACCACGTTGCTTGAAGCACACAGTATTCCGTATTTCTATATGAGTCGTGGTCTGTGAAAAGGGGGCTTAATGCGTCTGTAAAGAGTATCGATTCGCAGGCTGACGTGGGCCGAAACTTTTTGCTATTAATCACATTTGTGCATGTCCAAGGACCAGTCTACCTCATGATTCATTCGGGTGTTAGACAAAGTGGACTTTATGGAGGCTAATTATGTGATGTCTTGCTTGGTACAATGCAGTACGGAGATGCATTAAGCCCCGTTTTGCCATGGCATGACTCATATCATATGCAACCGTACATAGTACATGTACGTGCACATACATATAAACTGAACATGATAAAAATTTAGTATGCAATTACACATTTTGATTAGAAACAACACACATCTCGATTTGTAAGATTTTGTGAAATTCATAAAATAGTAACTCGTTAAAATATCAATTTTGGCTTTCACGTTGTGAAATGATTTCTGGATCTTACATCAAAAGAAAGAATTGCCCTCAGTACCATGATCTTGCTAACGTTATTTAATTTTTCTTTCAGTGAAAAATGATTCTCGACTTTTCACAGTCCACTTCGTGAATAGATTTCTCTAGTCATATTTCTTTGGCTTAATTCCATGACTAGAAACTCTTTCTACAATCTGAAATTTACGTCTTATAATTTTACGATCAACAAGAACCATTCATTACTTGGTCCGATAGGGAGATGAACTTTATTAGGACCAGCTTTCATTCAAATCATTGTTTTCCATCGTAAATTCTGTTAATGATTTGTGGTTGCATAAAAAGAAATGAGCCATGCTATGGCAAAAGGGGGTTTAAAACATCGCGATACATTATACCAAGCAAGTCATCACATCATTGTGATGACTTTGTGGATCCATAAAATCCATTTTGTCTAATAACCGACTGAATCATGAGGTAAAATGGTCCTGTGGCATACAGAAAGTTGACTGATAACAAAAAGTTTCGACACAGGTCAGCCTGCGCGGACGTCGACTGCGCAAGATGAACTGGGTCGATAGTTTTTGCTGATGCATCAAGCGCCCTTTTCACAGAGCTTTGCGACAAAAATTTTTACCTTTCCAAATTGAAAGCATTTGCAGACGACAAATTAAATATATCCACAGTGATGATATTTGTCATTGAAAAGACAGAAACCATTGTGGGAAAAGGAGATAACATGGGATCGTTTTGCGAACATTAAACTACAGTGAAGAAAATGAGAAAAGAATAGTTTAACCCTATACCGCACAATGCCGCCTTTTAACGACCCTGGGAAAGAAGCCTTTTGAAAACACTGTGGGAAAAGGAGAAAATGCTGGTAACCAGCATTTTCTCCTTTTCCCACAATGTTTTCTGCCCTATCAAGGAAAAATTACACCACTTGAGCCACACTGAAATTGTCGTCTGCAAATACTTTCAATTTGGACAACGCTAAAATTTTGACGTCTGGTAAAGGGTTAACCTACCCAAAAACTTTTCGTAGAGTGGCCGAAAACGCAATTTGTAAAATCAATACATTGACGTGGACAAGCCTAAAAGTATCCAAAAACAAATGGAATGAAAAATATGAGTTTATATAATGAAAACAGTTACGTAAGAAGTTCCAGACATAGAAGAATTTTCCAGAAATGGGAAAAGCTAAAAACATCCCAACTCTCAACCATTATCACACTCTCTCTCTCGAGTTTTTAGCTCTACCGGCTGAAAGCCAGCAGAGCATATGTCATGGCGTGGTTTCCGTCGTCTGTCCGTCCGTCCGTTAGTCTTTTTCTTGTTTACGTGATAAAGTCTGCATTTGTGGTCTGATTTTCGTGAAACTTGCACAGTTTATCTTATCAACAGCTTGAAGCCTATTGATTTTGAAAAAAAAAATCTGACAATCTGTATGGGACAAGAAGCCATTTGAAGATAACAATTTACATTTATTGTTTACCCCATAAAGTCCGCATTTGTAACCGGATCTTCATGAAACTTGCACAGTTGCTTCCTTTCATCAACAGCTTGACTCATGTTGATTTTGGTTAAAAAATTTTAAAAAATCCGGCAATCAGTATGGGAAAAGTAGCCATTTAAAGTTGAAAATTTACATTTCTAGTTTACGCAATTATGTCCGCATTCTTTATCCAATTCTTTTGAAACGTGCAAAGATTATTATCAAGGGATTATTAACATTGAAGAAAATCTGGTAATCAGATCAGTAAAAGCAACCATCTGATGACTTAGTCTTGTTTACTCAACACAGTCCACATTATCAGTCACATTTCTTTGAAACTTGCAGGGATTGTTTAACCCTTTCCCAAACGACAAATTTTGGACTGGTCCAAATTGAAAGAGTTTGCAGATGACAATTTTCAATTTGATGAAAATGGCAGAAAGTTATCAAAAAGGGGAGAAAACACTGTGGGAAAAGGAGAAATTGCTCGTTACGAGCAATTTCTTCTTTTCCCACAGTGTTTTCAAAAGACTTGTACTGCAGACACGTGAAAACCAGGGCTTGTTTGGGAAGGGGTTAATATAATGAATACTGAAACCCTATTAAATTTAGATGGATTCCAAACAATTTGTTTCGAGAAATTGTACTTTTTTTTCACTATTTGTTCAATTCACCATGCCTACTTATGCTGTCTTAGTGGGGTTCAAGCCCAGTTGCAACAACATCCCCTATTTTTGTGTGTGTGTGTTTGTCTTTTTCCTTTTTACATCATGAATTCACAATATATGCTAGATCAAAAAAAAGAAGCAAAATCACTGCCAGTAGAGCGAAGGGCCTCTGTTGGATTGATTGATTGATTGATTGATTGAATAGTGTTTAACGCCGTTTTCAACATTATTTCAGTTATATCGCGGCGGCCAAGGAGTTTCTTTTACCAGTACTCCGCACAATATTCTTTCTAAGCCACTGGCTGCTTTCCCACATAACCTTCGTCGAAACAGTGGTCAGCGGTGAGAGACGAATGAATCCTGTCGCAATGACAATGAGAATCATCAATTCTCGGAAAGAAATTGGCCAAGCCGGGGATCGAACCAGCGACCTCCTGTTCTCAAGTCCTATACGCTACGGACTGAGCTACGGGGGCTTGGCGCCTCTATTGGACAGCCTAAGAAAGAAAGCTTTGAAAACATTGTGGGAAAATTATTTTTATTTTATTCCTTTACGGTAGTAAGGGATAAGTTTTTTGGGACTTTTTTTTCCAACAGTGGAGGTGGGGAATGTTTCGACTGTATGAAAAATTGGTGGAATTTTGACGAAAGTTTGAGGTAAATTGGTTTTACTGTCTTTTGTACTTAATATGTTCGATTGATCTGTACGTGATATCCCAGCGCATTAATGTCCGGATTTAATGATACCATTATGGTGTTATAAAAAAAATTCTTTCTTTTAGCAATACTTTGTCATGAAAATTTAAACGATGAGAATCGAACTTTAAAAAAAAAAACATATAAAAAATTGTCAATTATCAACCATTCTTCCGAGCACTGTATCAATACAAAAACCACGTGATTCCCCCACCTGTTTTCTCTCTATGTCAGTAACTTACTCTCAGTTGAAGTGTATGTTATTCTTTTTCTTTTTCTACGTAACCCTTAGCCAGGGAAACAAACTACATGAGTACCATTATTGCATTAATATGAAGGTGTTCTTACGAATGTGCGCTTCATGGGAGTAAAAAGTTCTAGTAGAAACATGGGGAGAGAGTTACATAAACGAATCTGTTTTGTGCTATTTTAAGCTTCCAAACAAATGACGAAGTTGTGATTCTCTTTGTACGCGACAGATCGATCAAGACAAGGTTGATGTACTCGCTAGAGATGCTCTCCTTATTTGTTTGTTTGACGACAATTGAAAATGGCTTTAAAATTGTGGAAATGGTCTTTGATAGAGTAGAAAACATTGTGCGGAAAAAGACTAAACGCTAGTTACCCGAGTTTCCCCTCTTTCCCCCACAACGTTTTCAAAGGCCTCCTTTCTCAAGGTCGTTAAAGGGTGCTGTGCGGTAAAGAATCAACGCAGTTTTCAACATTATTTCATTTATATCACAGTGACTAGACCACCTATCCACGCTTACAATGAGTTACTATTTATTTATCAGTATGACTGGGGAACTGATAGAATGGTGTTTTACGTCGATTTCAACATTATTTCAGTCATATCACGGCTACAGCTCACATAATCATGTATTTTCTGGGTTTCACCAGTACTAGGCTAGGCCTCTGAAGTGTCTTGCCCAAGAACACTCCCACGACGATCCTGGTGGATCCAGTACGGCTCGAAGCCGGGGCCTCCAGGTCACGAGTCCTACCACTGAGCCACGCAGGACCTCTGCTTTCTCTCTCTCTCTCTCCCCCCCCCCCCCCCCCCCCCCCATGGGAATTAATGAAACACTATGAAACAAGAGGGCCATGATGGCCCTGTATCGCTCCACTGGCTTATAAATATAAACCACGAAGAAAAGTCTTCACTATATAAGCCCTTATAAAACTTTGACCTCATGGCTACAGTCTGACTAAATGGGGAATATTGTATTAGAAGAATAACATGCCAAATGTGGGAGTTCTTGGCCTTATGGCTGGTAACAAGATGGTTTCTGAACTTTTCACTCCGTAAACCCATGTAAAACTTGTGATCCCTGGTGCAGGGCCAAACTTGATCCTAGAGCTGTAACTTGGGCCCTCTTTGTAACTGTCCACTAAATAATGCTATAATTATATGCAAAATTTGGTAGCCTAAGCCTTATGGCTATGTACACCAAGATTTAAAAGTTTTCCCTATGTAAGCCTATGTAAATCTTGTGAACCCCCCCCCCCTCCAAGTATGAGGCCAAATTGACCCCAGGACTATACTTTGGACACTTTTGGTAGACTCCAACTAGATCAAGCTAAATGCCAAATTTGGTAGCTCTAGGCCTTATGGTTTCAGACAAGAAGATATTTAAAGTTTTCTCTATATAAGCCTATGTATAAAACTTGTGACCCCTGGGGAAGAGCCAATTTTGACCCCAGGGCTATAGTTTCAAGAAACATGATAGAGGTCTACTACATAAAGCTACATGCCAAATTTGGTAGCCCTATGCCTTATGGTTTCAGACAAGAAGATTTTTAAAGTTTTCTCTATATAAGCCTATGTAAAACTTGTGACCCCTGGGGCAGAGCCAATTTTGACCCCAGGGCTATAATTTCAAGAAACATGATAGAGGTCTACTACATAAAGCTACATGCCAAATTTGGTAGCCCTATGCCTTATGGTTTCAGACAAGAAGATTTTTAAAGTTTTCTCTATATAAGCCTATGTAAAACTTGTGACCCCTGGGGCAGAGCCAATTTTGACCCCAGGGCTATAATTTGAAGAAACTTGATAGAGGTCTACTACATAAAGCTACATGCCAAATTTGGTAGCCCTATGCCTTATGGTTTCAGACAAGAAGATTTTTAAAGATTTCCAATATTTTTCAGTTTTGTTGCCATGGCAACCAGAGTTTTTGAAGGAATCAAATTCTTTCAAGAAATTCTGAAGAGGACCATGTCAGGATCATTTCTGTGAAGTTTCGTGAAAATCGGATGGGTAGTTTCAGAGAAGAAGATGTTTGAAATAAAAGTTAACGCACGGACGGACGGACGGACGACCGGACGGACGGACGGACGGACGCACGACGGACACCGGGCCATGACATAAGCCCGCTGGCCTTCGGCCAGTGGAGCTAAAAAGGAACACTCTGTTGTTCTAAAGACCATTAGAGTTTTTTTTTTTAGTAGTTCTTTGCACAACAGTCTGTCCAAGCTATTGGCTGCTCACACATGGTACTAGTAGTTGAAACTTGAAATTGTTTCGTAAAGGGTGAAGATTTGAATGTCTTACACAAGGCGGGATTTTTGGCCATGTGATAGTGCAGGTTTTGTGAACTGGGGAATTTATGGAATTTTCGCTGCGACCGTGATATAAACGACGACAAAAGGTCCTCTAGCGGTGCTAGGTAAACAATTCACGGTCCGTATTCACCAACCATTCTTAAGAACATTCTTAGTCTTATTCTCCAAGATTTTCTAAATTTGAAAGCAACACAACTTCTGATTGGCTAAACCAAAGTTTGCTATTTCAAGGAGGGTGCTTTCGGGGGGAAAGATATCTTCTTATCGGACAGTGCAGATCCAAGATCAGAATGCACGTTTTGTGCCGTCTGATCTTGATCTACACTGTACGCAGAAGGTCTCTTGAATCACGCTTAGCAGCCTAAGGGTTAAATAGTATGGATTAAAATTGCCAGCAATTCGACCCCCAATTTCTTTCCTTTCAGTAAGATGTCAACCCTAAGTCCCATACACATACTACATGTAGCATGTAAAACAAATAATAATCGTAGATTATTTAACCCTTTCCCAAACAAGCCCTGGTTTTCACGTGTCTGCAGTACAAGTCTTTTGAAAACACTGTGGGAAAAGGAGAAATTGCTCGTAACGAGCAATTTCTCCTTTTCCCACAGTGTTTTCTACCCTTTTTGGAGAACTTTCCGCCATTTTCATCAAATTTAAAATTGTCGTCTGCAAACTCTTTCAGTTGGAAGGGTCTAAAATTTGTCGTTTGGGAAAGGGTTAAAAATGATCAATGTGTTAGACTGATTTCAGCCATGCTCTGTAAAAAGGGGGCTTAATGCATCTGCGAAAAGTATCGACTAGGTCAGTCTGCGCAGTCCGCGCAGGCTGACTTGGGCCGAAAGTTTTCGCTATCGGTCAATTTTCTGTATGTTCAAGGACCAGTTAACCTCATGATTAAGTCGATTGAAAAAAAAAAAATGGTGGCTTTTATGGATCCGTGATTATGTGATTACTTGCTTGGTATAATGCATCACGGAGACGTATTAAGCCCCTTTTTGCAAAAGCATGGCTCATTTAATTAGGACAAAAACTTTTCCATACAATTCGAACAAAATTTGTTCGCTTAAAAAAGTAGGCCTATTTGTCAATTACCTTAATCCTTTTCTAAAGAACCCCGTTCTATAACAACCCCAGTGAAAAAGCTTTTGAAAACATTGTTATGAGAGATAAGAAGACAAATTTCATCACTAGAACCACAATAACATTGTAAGTCTGCAAACGCTTTCAATTCGAACGACGCCAAAATTTCGTCGTCTGGTAAAAAACAAACACTAAGGCTTCAAGACAGTGGATATTTTGAGTCGGAAAGAGGAAAAAAATAACATTTCAATGCCATTTCGACCATTACTCATTATTTGACAGAAAAGCTCAAGGATCAGATTTCACGCCCAATGTGATATTGATCAACACTGTCCGAAAACAGCTTGAAAATCTCTACAACCTAAGGCAGACAGAGCTTCATCGATTATTGATATAACGCCTCTTATTGTTCGATTAAATATTCCCTTTAAGCACAGGAATACAAGGATCCGAGAAACAAACAGACAGGAAATTAAACGAATGGGTGAATGCCGCCAATTACTTTAAACATCAAATAGCTATTTATTCGTTGAAAGGTTTGAACTTCACCATTTAGAGGATGTTTTTGTCAAAATGACACTAAACTTAGCGCTATGCAAACATAGGTTCACGTTGGCTTCGATACTGATTGTTCGTATGCCGGAAAAACCGATCTACGGCACTGTAATGCTGGCTGGTGAAACGAAATATTTGGAAGGAGAAAATGTTTTCTCTTTGAATTATGCAGGAAACATGTAGGGAAAGGTACTATTTTTTCCCAGGCAAGTTTCTTCCTTTTCCCATAACAATGTGTAAAACTAATATTTTCCAAGGACGCAAAAAAACATAGGCCTAGTTAACAACCCTTTACGAGACAATCCCGACTGTTAACGACCCTGCGGAAGAAGCCTTTTGAAAACATTGTGGGAAAAGGAGAAAATGCTGGTAACCAGCATTTTCTCCTTTTCCCACAATGTTTTCTACCCTATTAAAGACAATTTCCATCATTTGAGCCATATTTGAATTGTTGTCTGCAAATACTTTGAATTTGGGTAAGTCTACAATTTTGTTGTGTGGTAAAGAGTTAAGTGTGTGTTCTACAATAGTCACATCACACTGACACCTGCTAATCATTATTTTTGCTAGTATCACATTCTCTGGCGTTTGGCTGGGCAAATGGCGCCATAGATACCACATTGACATAGGAATGTAACAAAACTATTCATATTGAATTTGAAAGGATAGATGCACTAATTTAGATAAATAATTTTATGAAAGTTTTGCGTTGGGTGATTAGGGCAACCGCAAGTCATAGATCTATATTCCCAAATGATGCTCATGGCTCGCTAAATATGACACGTTCATGTGTCTACTTAATGCACTATAGCATTTAGCTTTTAAAAATGGCTGATCACAAACAAACCAAAAAGCTCTAAAAACTGCAGATGGCGACCTAGAGGAATACGGTTTTAGAAAACATTGTGGGAAATGAGAAAAAATATGGTAACCGGCGTTTTCTCCCTTTCCCAAAATGTTTGTCACCGTTTAGTCAAAGACAAATCCCATCATTGTAGTCATATTTTATTTGTCGCCTTCAAATGCTTTCAGATTGACCAAGTCTGAAATCTCCACGCGGGTCATCTGGCAAAAAGTCAAGTCGTTGAGAACAAAATGACGCTTTGACTGAATTTGTTGGGAAGATTTCAAATAGAGTCGTACCTTATCAAACAAACACTCTCATTAGATCTACATTTTAAAAAATCAGTTACCTATAGTAACCAAAATATCGGGAACAAACTATTCCAGCTATACTCTGGCAAAAGGGGGTTTAAAGCATTTCCGTGATGCATTGTACCAAGAAAGAAATCATATAATTATGGATCCATTAAAAAAAACTATTAAATGTGTAATAGTCGACTGAATCATGAGGTAGACTGGTCCTGTCGCATGGAGAAAATTGACCAGTAACAAAATGTTTCGACCAAGGTCGGCTTGCGCGGACTGCGCAGCCTGACCTGGGTCGATACCTTTTGCAGATGCATTAAGCTCCGTTTTCCCTGAGCATGGTTCTTTCAGCTGTTTAAACAAAATCATTTACATATTAACTCAAGCTTTCTCTACGGCTGAAAATACGATCCACTGAAATTCAGAAAGATTTTAATCTTATCTGGGTTTTACTCAACAAGTTGACGTTATGGATCCAAGATCAGACAGCACGTTCTTTGCTGTCTGATCTTGATCTTTACCGTCTACAAAAGCCCCTGATTTCGCCTATGACGCTGAAGTGGTTAAAATGGGTCGACAAGTGTCATTTTTGTCAATGAAATGGACAAGCAAGGACCCCCTTCCTCCCCCCCACCCAAAATTTCCCCCTCCCCCATACTGTATTTAAACCATTTTCCGTTTTTAGCATGTGAAACTATGACAAAGAGAAAGGTTGCCCCCCATTTTTTTTTTCGATTTTGTAAACCGTTCACAATCTACAACGATTTTATGAAATTCAATTCTGTATTTTGCTAAATACTCTCCCGTTAAATATTTTGTCACCTTAATCTATTCATTGTATGGTCCTTTGCCTGTAATAGATCTAAATTCAATGCACACGGTAATTTAAGGTGTATTTTTCGTGTTATCAACCAAACAAAATAGATTTTCTTTCCCTTTTGCACATTTCTAAATTGGCTTTCCGTAATTTTTCTATTAACTTAGTACTAAACGCGACTCACTGACCTTTTGCGGACTGTGTAGATCAAGATCAGACTGCACAGAACGCGCAGTCTGATCTTGAATCTACACTGTCCGATAAGGAGTTATTTTGCTCCAAAAAATAAGTTTGAAGTAGCATTATTCGGGTTTTTACCATCGGCTTGAAAGTTTAATTTAGCTTGTTTATGGTAGGGGTTAAATACTCGGAAACTTGTAGATAACATTTTCGCAATCCAGTCTTCTTTGATGTTTTCCTAGTTTAATTCGTCTGTCATTTTTTACATGTATGGATGTATGTTCGCCCTAAGTCTTTGCCGAGCCCGATTGTGCAGTCGGTAGCGTTCCGGACTCCAAACCTGGTGATTGATGGTTCGAATCCCCACCTCAGCGAATTTATTACCGAGCATTGATGAAAGTCACTGCGAGGATCCACTCTTCTCTCACCGTTGGTCATTGTTTCGACAAGGGTTACGCGGGAAAGCAACCAGTGGCTTGGGAAAAATGCGCGAAGTGAACTGGTAAAAGAAACTCCAAGAAAGCATGGATAGCTGCACTGGCCGCCGCGATATAACTGAAATAATATCAGAAACGGTTTTAACTTACATACTGCCAATCAATCAGCCGCCCCTCTATCTGTTAGTTGATACTTTGTCTGGGTAAGTTTTATTTTTTCAAATCTCGTCAAGCAAAAAAGGAGATAAATAAAGCTACATACAAAGGCCTATAGGCAGACAGAGTAGACAGAGAGAGAGAAGAAGAAGAAAAAGAGGAAGAAGACAAAGGGAGATTAGAGAGAGTGGGAGAGGATGGAAACAAGACAAAATAGAACAATACCTGTTGTTGTTTTTTTTAATAAATGGTCACAGAGCTGAAGGAAACGAGAGAAGTGGAAGAACGAACGAGACCTACAACATAGTCTGAAGAAAAAAAATCTCTCAAAGCAATTATCAACAAACGAAAAGGGGGGGGGGGGGGGGGGGGGGGGGGAGACAGACAGACTCACAGAGAGAGTCTCTAAGTGTCTAGAAATGAAATACACACGTAACACACACATTGTGAGACAGACAGACAGACAGACAGACGGACGGACGGACAGACAGGCAGACAGATAGACAGACAGACAGGGACAGGCAGACAGCAGATGAACTATTCGCTCACACAAACATGAACACTTCAGCTTACCTTTCAGAAACGCATTTTACCTTCACTAACCTACAGTTCTAATAATACTGATCGATTTTTCCCTCTAAATTCATTCATACATACGAGCAGATACGGTCAGATTTCTATATCTCCCTTCGCATGGTGGATCTAAACTTTACTATTAATTTTCTACTCCCATAGTAAAAGCCATCAACCCTCTATAAAACAGTCCCGTTTTTAGCTCTTTACCAAAGGGCAAAACTTTAGAATCGCCCAAACCCAATGTATTTGCCTACGATGTGGCTCAAATTTTGAAGGTTGTGTTTGATAGGGTCGAAAACATTGTGGGAAAAAGAAAAGATGCTGTTTACCAGCATTTTCTGTTTTTCCAACAATTGTTCCACCCAGTCACAAATAAGTTCCATCATCTGAACCGCAGTTAATCCTTAAGCTGCTAACCACGACTCACCGACCTTTTGCGTACAGTGTAGATCAAGATCAGACTGCACAGAACGTGCAGTCTGATCTTGTATCTACACTGTCCGATAGGAAGATATCGTTCCTCCCGAAATACCTTAGAAATAGCAAAATTTGGGTTTTTACTGTCAGCTTGAAAGTTTCATTTCATTTATTTAGCAGGATAAGGGTTAAATTGTAGTCTGCAAATACTTTCGATTTGGATAAGTTAACGTTTTTACTTGTGTGGTAAAGAGTTACAATAACTGTTTCCCCGCCTACTAAATTTAAAAAAAAAAACTGTTTTTCTGAGACCTAGAAGGAGATTTCTACTCCATTGATGGTAATTTTAGCAGTAGTTTAGTAATAGGTAACGGACAGCGAAGATCCAAGATCAGACTTCACGCTCTGTGCAGTGTGATCTTGACCTACGCCTTCTGCAAGAGCTAAGTTGAAGTTGACAGTGAAAGATTTAAATGAATAAATGGTACGTTTCCTGTCCGTTGGCAAACTCCACTTTTAGTAACTTCTAGCCTACTTTTACCAGAATGTATCTAACAAGTAACAGGCAGTGTAGATTAAAGATCGGACTGTACGTTCTGTGCTGTCTGATCTTGCCCTACACAGCCGACGAAAGCAGTTTATAATGCCCCCAGCATGCAATGGCTGAAAGAAAATTTCTTAACTCATTCAGCGTCATAAACAAAATCAAAGATTTTTTTGCGCACAGCATAGACCAAGACCAGACTGGTCAGGCCACGTGTAGTCTGATCATGGCTTCGATATCTTCTACTTGTCTAGTCAAGCTTATAATAATAAGAAAATCTTCGTGAGTGGCTGTGGATAGTGTTTTCAGCCGTCTAAAGAGGTCGGGTATATATGGCGTTGTTAGCTTGTTTTTACTTTTTGTTTGTTTGTTTGCTCCTTTTTTCTGTCTTTCTATCTGTCTTTCTTTATTTCTATGTATGATGTTAAACGCCGTTTTCAACATAGTATCAGTTACATCGCGGTGTCCAGTGCATCCAACCATGCTTTCCCGGAATTTTACTTTACCAGTAGGCCTACTCCACGCACCATTCTATCCAAGCAACTGCCTGCTTTCCCACATAATGATCGTCGAAACAATAATCAGCTTTGCATTGGTTTGTATTGGAGTTTAACGCCATTTTAACAGCTTAGGTCATATCATAGCGGTCAGTGACGCATCCATGTGTTTCCTGGCTTTCTCACACCAGTACTGACACAACTTTCTCTCCAAACCCACTGACTACTTTTCTTACATGCATCAGAGGTGAGAGGCGAAAAATAGCCGGAAAGAAAGTTTGCCTCAACTAGGTATCGAACTCGCGACCACCAGGTCACGAGTCAGACACACTAACCACCGAGCTACCCAGGCGGGATGATCAGCAGAAGAAGAATAAATCCTATCGCAATGACTTTAATCCATCCCCGGGAAGAAATTGGCCTAGGTTGGGATTCGAACCAGCGACCCCCTGGTCTCAAGTCCTGTACGCTAACGACTGCGCCATCGGAGCTCGGCGTCGCTGAAAAGAACCTTTGGCACACAATCCCACGTGTTAAAGACCTTGAAGAGAAAGGCTTTTGAAAACACTGTAGTAAAAGAAGACAATGCTGGTAACCAGCATTTCCTTCTTTTCACACAATATTTTCTACCCTATCAAAGACAGAAATCATCATTTGAGCGACATTTAACCCTTTACCAGACGACAAAATTTTAGCCTTCTCCAAATTGAAAGCATTTGCAGACGACAATTTCAATTCGGCTAAAATGGTGAAATTTTTCTTTGATACGTAGAAAACATTGTGGGAAAAGGAGAAAATGCTGGTTACCAGCATTTTCTCCTTTTCCCACAATGTTTTCAAAAGGCCTCTTTCCCAGGGGCGTCAAAAGGCGTCATTGTGCGGTAAAGGGTTAATTTGTTGTCTGCAAATACTTCCAACGTGATCGAGTACAAAATGTTGCCGTTTGGTAAAAAGTTCAGAACGAGAAGGACAGTGGGTAAATCTAACTTCGCTTGTCAATGTTTGTTATTTATGCGCCAATATCAGGTATAAAATTACAATCTCTCCATTCGTATCAATATTTTCATTACAAAATTCTTCCTTCATTATCGGTTACGCTGTTCTTTGGCAAGGCATTTCAGGTTCCCAGCACGAATGAAACCAGAAACGTAAATATGCCAACTGTTGCAGTGATATAACTACTTATTTTAAGCATCATAAGCGCGTTTAACCCTTTCCCAAACGACAAATTCTGGACTGGTCCAAATTGAAAGAGTTTGCAGATGACAATTTTAAATTTGATGAAAATGGCAGAAAGTTCTCAAAAAGGGTAGAAAACACTGTGGAAAAAGGAGAAATTGCTCATTACGAGCAATTTCTCCTTTTCCCAAAGTGTTTTTAAAAGACTTTTACTGCAGACACGTGAAAACCAGGGCTTGTTTGGGAAAGGGTTAACTCTTTTTCAGAGAACACAAATTTAGACTTGTCAGAACTGAAAAAAATCTTTGTAGCGGACACACTTTAACCCCTATCCTGTAAAAATGTCATACTTTCAAGCCGATGGCAAAAACCCGAATAACGCTTTTTCAAACTTTTTTTTTAGCAAAGTACCTCCTTATCGGATAGTGTAGATCCAAGATTAGACTGAACGTTCTTTGGAGTCTGATCTTGATCTACACAGTCCACAAAAGGTCAGTGAGTCGCGCTTAGCAGCCTAAGGGTCAATATTTATCAAATGACGGGATCTGTCTTTGAAAAGGTAAAAAAAAACAACAGTGTGGAAAAGAGGAAAATGCTGCTTACCTGCGTTTTCTGCTTTTCCCACAGTGTTTTCAAAAGCTGTTACTAAGTTATCTTAAAAAAAAGACGAGATTGTTTGCTAAAGGGTTCAACCACAAAACAAACAAACAAACAAATAGTCTTCTTTTTTTATCAATGTACATAGAATGATGCGAAGGTGATATGGTTTTGCGAGCAGTATAGATTCCTGATCCGACTACATAGATCTTGCATGTACTCTGTCTGAGTTTTGCTGTAATATTTTGCCCGAACAGCCGATGAATTTGCAACAATGCCCTTTTTAACAAGATTTATCATCCGCAGACATTTTTCTTTTATCTCGCCGCAGACCACCGTTGGATACACTCTGGCAAAAGGAAAAAGTGAAGTATAACAAACCAGAACAAAATGGCAAACCGTTAACCCAGCAAGGGTAAAAAGTAAACGTTTATACAAATGTAATTTTATCTATTGAAATTAGTATTAGATATATACGATCGGTTTTCTTCGTGACATTGACTTTATTCATGAACCGATATCTATCTATGAAATATCATACCATATACATGACTAAGCCGGCGCTCTGGGAAAACGGTGCTTGATGCATCTTCATAATGCATTATAGACCTGAGAGTCGCCTGGATGGTAATGGGTTAGAAGTTTTCACCCTTTTTTGTTCAAATCTATTAAACGCGTTCGAGATACAAAATAACTCAACTATAAGACAGTATTATATGCAAGCATATTTCTAAGTTGTCATCCTAAAATTACAAACATTAAAATTTTACATTAAAACAAATATATTAGGTGAGAATTAAAATTTAGGCACAAGGAACAGGTTTAAAAAGTTCAAAGTCTCTTACCCCAGGCGACTTCATTTAAAAAATGGTTTTCAAAAGGTACAATCAATACAAAGCAAGTCATTTCGTTGAAATGATATCCACCTCCGAAAAAAAACTTTCTTTTTTTTAATAGAAACATAATTATAAGAGGTATTTTGTTTTGCATGTAAATGACCTTTTTTTGTTATAGGTGAAAATATACATTAAGCCCCCTTTTTCCATGATAGGGAATTTCATTAAATAAAAACAAATACTGATTGTCTGTGACTTATGATAAACAATATAAATATGAATTTTCATAAAATTTTGTCCAGTAGTTAAAGAGATTGGTCCAGAATGGAAATATACATCAAACCCCCTTTTGCTATGACACCGCTTTAAAAACAAAAACAAAATACAACCGAAAGACATCAAGCGCCCTTTTTCCATGACAAGGCATTACATTTAAAAAAAAAGTGTATCGGCGGACTATCATAAGGACCACATATATGAAGTTTCATTAACTTTCGTCAATGATTTTAGAACATATCTGTTTGAATGGACGGAAGATCGGACGGACGAACAGACGGACGGACAGACAACATGAAAACCATATCTCCCCCCCACCCCGAAATTCAACGGGGCGTAATAACTGTCTAAGTTAAATCAATATTTACAGTTCCTCCCTAGCTTGATAATGCCTGTAAAGAATGTGGACAAAAATTATGGTTCTAGTTTGATAAAAATGTTTTTCTAGCGCAGAATCTGGGTGACTTAACTTACATGTATATCTTCATTCTTACACACTTTGCTAAAACAGGCATTCTAAATAATTTCAGTAGAAAAGGGAATACATTTTCTCCCCAGATTTAGAGCAAGTTGTTTTTATATGACACAAATTTTCTAAAATTGGACAACATGGTTATACATATATCGTTTAATTTCAATAATTGTCCTTTCCAAATACAGGATGCTAGATATGAAATTTGGGTATAATTGCTTATACAGTTTCAGAGGCTGTTATTTTGAAATGTTACTACTCAGTTCTGAAGCTTCTGTGAAGTTTATAGAAACAGAGTTGAACCAATTGAACAAGTTTACAAGAGGGCCATTTAGATAACATTAGTATGGAACTCAATTGAACTTTGTCTTCTGGTATTGGATCTAGTGACAAACTTTTAGACCAAAAATACTCTTTTGCAACTCATCCATATCTAATCTAAGCCTGACAAGTTCCGTGAGTACTGGACTGAAAATAAATGGATTCTACAGTACTAGATCTATTACGGTTCTGTCTGATTTGACCTAGTGACAACCTTTTTCTTTTAACCCCTGGTGACCTACTTTCAGTTTTGTCAAAAATTATTATTAAGACAAACAGCCTGGCAATTTCATGATCATTGGACTGAAATGTCTCTGGAGCACACACAAATATTTGACTCAGTAATCTACTTGTCCTTTGGAAATAATTTGTATTTGTTGCTATCTGGGTTCAATTTTTGTCCACAGTGGACTCTAAGAATGTGGCTGCTACAGCTCAAGAAAAACAATACAATGGCATGATCGTCAGCCTTTTAACTTTTGTCTCTGTTTTATAACGTCGCAGGAAATAGTACTGCTTCCACACCAATTGAAAATTTTAGAGATCTACATGTATACTGCTTTGGCTTAAACTAAATGTTTGCGGTTCGCTCTAAATTACCCTTTACAACAACCCTTTACAAGATTACAAACACGCCAATAAAGAACTTGTTCGAGTGGGTTAACATTAATATGTTCTATTATATTTGAAATATGGTGGAGTAAAAAGTCAAGATCTCAGATTGCTGGTTGTTAGAACTGCGTAGTTTTAAGTCGAATTCCCGTGTGAATTCAGATTTTGGCAACCTTGCATTCCGACACCCGCACTAATGAATTGTTGTTTCATAAATACTAGATCTAGGTTAATCGCACATTAAAAAAAAAAATAAACAGCAGACTTTTACAAATTCACCTCTTTAAAAACGAAAAACAATTAATAAAAAAAGGTATACTTTAAACACTCTCTCTGCATGGATCGGTAAAGCGTTAGGTCGATGTACGCTGAAAATAAGGGCGGCGTTGAACAGCGACTGATTCATAAATATGTAAATTTATAAAGAATTCCGTGGTGCAAATGACGTTACACGTCACGTGATTATAAAATCTATATTTGTCGCACAGTTACATTCCAGAAAGCACCTGCTAAGCGATGATTTGCTACAGCCTAGAACCGTGCGCATTACATACGCTATGTACGATCTCTGTGCACCTAGAATATTGGTGTGCAAAGTATTTAAAGTCTAGAATAAAAAGCTCTGAAGAAGCAACGTGTAAGAATGTTTAAGAAGGCAATGCAACCATTCCAAGTCGTTATAAATTTGTTTTAAAAAAATAGTCAACTGTTGGGAAAAACCTCCATTGAAATCTTCAATGTCAACTCGTATCGCCTTTCTCTTTCCGACCATAAGTTGAGTGTTGAATTGTAATGAGACTTTTAACAATTAAGGACAGATTGTGAGATTTAGAATGTACTTCTAATGGGTAATTATCGAACCATTTTCACTGAGAACTGTCCACAAATAAATGCGTGTCGTAGTAAAGACGCTTGTCGTCGGAGAGTATTTTTCAGCGTGTCCGCAAACTTGTTTAGGTCACGACGGCTATTTTTAGATATATACATAATGCGCTATATTTAGAGATGACGTCTGTGTAAGCGATAGGATATCGTGTACCCATGTGGACGAAAAGATTGTTTCAAAGGTTTAAACTGTTAAAAAGCTAAGTCTTTGTAGACATATTCATTATCACAAAGGCACAATTGTAAGTTATTTACGACAGAAACTGGGTTGTTTACCGAATAATTAGAAAACTATGTTTTATCTCGTAAACCGGAACTCGGCCAGGAAGCAGTACAAGGCCGGAGGTATGCCTACGTCACCCCATAGATCAGGATGATAACAATGAGAGCCTGGTTGCTACGCAACCAGGCGACTCAAAAACCAACTTAATCATGCAGTAGAATGATCCTGTGAAATGTAGAAAGTTTACAAGTAGCAATAAGTTTAGACAATTGTAAGCCTGCGTGGAATGCGCAGGATGACATACTTCGATAGTTTTGCAGATGCATTAAACCCCCTTTTCACACGGAATGACTCGGGTCCGATTCAATCCATTAAAAAGGCATTAAAGCAGATTTTAACATCTCCACTTTTTTGTAAGGAAAAATCATACGGACGTGATATGATTACCCTAAATGGGGGGGGGGGGGGGGGGAAACGCGGAGAAAGGCTCCTGATGGAAAATATCAGTACCCATTATTTGGGATTAGGATTATACGAACCCTATAAGACACATATCCCGATTTTTAACGACCCTGAGCAAGAAGCCTTTTGAAACCTTGTGGGAAAAGGGGAAAATGCTGGTTACCAGCATTTTCTCCTTTTGCCACAATGTTTTTCTACCCTATCAAACAAAAATTGCACCATTTTAGCTACATGTCAGCTAGCCAAGTATACTGGTCGGGTTCCAGGTTCATGGCACGATTATCATAAATACACCATTGTCTACAAATAAGGAGCTGATGCTGTCACCAATGACGGATAAAGGCAAGCCAGAAAGGTTTGTCGGCCTATTCAGGGGCAGCTGTGTTTCATGCGCAAAGTCAACTTTATGAGTCTGAGCTTTTTTGCATAAGACTTAAGTAACAAAATCAGTGACATGTACATTTTGTTCAAGACCAAATTACATCAATAGATTAATATTACTCTTTCTTTCACAAAAGTCTAAATAAGTACCATCGATAAAGATCAGACTGTTATACTATCAGAAAATAATCATGCCCAAGATTCTCAAACAGCTATGGTGAAAATTCTAAGTTTAAAATTTATGCCAGAGCTGACTACCTTTTTTTTTTTATTGTCCACTTCAAAAAAGACTACAGGTCACACTGCTGTAGGTCATCATTCTATTCACTTATCTCTCTGCACCATACATGCGTTGTGGAATGACTAATCTTAACTCACAAACATCATTAGTTTTTTAGGCCAGTGTAGATGAAAATCAGACTGCAAAAAGTATGCAGTCTGATCTTTTACACTTTCCCCAATATATAGACAACCTGGCCAATTTAACACTTATCCTTCGGAATTTAAATTGTTAGTTTAGTTTAAACATATTTTATTGTCATTATTTACCAATTCTTACATAAAATACATTTTTACATACAATACAAATAAGACAAAAGGGTTTGACCACAAGTTCTCACAACTTAGATTCGGCCATCCCCTTATTGAACATGCATAGTATTCAGTCTTCAATGGAAAGAAAAAAGAGGAGAATATCATAAATAAAAGTATTTTAACAAAACATGATTGAAGACAGTTTTATTCCAGCTATAGAGAAGATTTTTTTTAACGACAATAAATAAACCGAACACATTAAGAGAATGTTGTGAATATCAATAATAACATTAACTTAAATAGGAGGGAAAACAACATCAAAAGGGTGGTAGTAAAAGAAAATCTTGGTGTCAGTCGGTAAGAGGGCAGATCGGATTTTGGTGCTGCAAAGCAAACTATTTATCAAACCTCTTTGTATCCCTTATAAAATTTTGAACTGAGTTAAATATAAATGAATTTTCACCATAATCGAGGTTGTCAGAACCAAACAGTAGGAGCTGTAAAGAAAGTGGGTGGAAACGGCGTAATTCTCGAAACAATTTTATACGCGGTTCAGTGAAATTAGGACACTGAAAGAGAAAGTGTTCGGCATCTTCAGCAATGTATCCACAACTACATGTAGGGAACGGGGATAAGTGGTTCGAATAGAGATCGAAGTTCAAATTACTACAATTATTCCGGAGTCTTGTGTGTAAAACAGATAGTCTCCTCTGTCCCACAAGATAATGTCGCGGTACAGGAGGCGCAGAGAAACGTTGTAAAATGCGAGATTTAAAAAGTGATATGGAAGTTATGGATTTCATATCATCCGGAAGTTCATTCCAAAGGGAGACAGCAGAAGGAATAAAGGAACTTGCAAACAGCTCAGTGCGGCAGCCAACTATATCGATATTATCAGCGTTTCTTAAAGAATAATCAGTTCTAGCGCTGACATTCGTTGGAAAAATATCTCGTAAGTAGTCCGGAGTAAGGCCGTTTATAATTTTGAATACGCAAATAAGTTTTTGATACCTACGCCGATCTTCAAGAGTCAACCAACCAATTTCCTTGTATAAATTATCGAGAGATGCGGATCTGGTGATACCAGTTACTAGTCTTGCGGCCTCGATTTGGATTTTTTCAATAGTTGAAACTATTGAAAAAAAAAAACTATTTAAATTGTTGATCATTACAAAAATAAATTTTGTTCAGATTATTGGCACTGAATGGGGTTTCTATGACCATAATCAATGCTCTTTTGCATTTTTCCTACCCAGTACTTTTATATATGCTCTGTCAAAAGGGGGCTTAGTGCATCTGCAAAAAGTATCTACTCATGTCAGCCTGCACAAGCCGCGCAGGCTGACATGAACCGAAACTTTTCACTATCTTTGAATTTTCTGCCTGTCAAAGGATAATTCTACCTCATGCATTAGTCGGTTGTTTGTCAAAATGGATTTTATGGATCCGTAATTAGGTGATATCTTGCTATAATGCATTATAGAGACGCATTAAGCCCCCTTTTGCCAGGGCATGGTTCACACACACACACACACACACACACATATATATATATGGTTCACACACACACACACACACACATATATATATATATATTTTTTTTTTTTTTACAGAAATCAGATGTTTCTATTCTGGGAAGAAGGCCCAAATATTGTGACATCAGGGATGCTCTTACCAGAATATTTCACAAATAGATCTAGAAGATAGTGTAGATCAAAGATCAGTAGGCACATTCTTTGTAATCTCATCTCAATCGATACTGTCAGTAAAAGGCAGTTTGATTTTAATCTTCGTGATATGTATAAGAAACTTGTGAATTTTCGCTTTGCACCCTAGGAATTAATTGGCTATTCTCTCAGTTTGATAGGTTTCAATTTTGTCTGGTCTGACTGTCTCAAAATCCATCTTTTGCAGCCATATGCTTAGCGTTGCATTAACTCTTGCCAGATGACAAAATTTCAGACTTGTTCAAATTGCAAGCATTTGCAGACAACATATCAAATGCTACTGAAAACATAAAACTTGATTTCCAAAGAGCAGAAAACATTGTGGAAAAATAAGAACATGCTGGTTACGAGCATTTTCTTCTTTCCCCACAATGTTCTCAAAAGCCTTCTTCCTCATGATCATTAAAACTCTGGCTTGTTTGGTAAAGGGTTAACATTACCATTGACTATAAAACAGCTTTTGGACAATGTCAAGTTAAAGATTAAATGCAGGGCCGATAATGGAGTGGAACTTTTCTTCTTTCCACTCACTGAAGACTTCAGATCATACCATACAGTTAGGTATGCCTCCCATTCCATTTGCGGTGTTCCATGTAAGCTTTCATAGATGAGAGGTCAAATGCACTTTTTTTTTTTTGTATCATCATATTACTGTGTAATACACTAATCCCTGTTGATTTAAAAACATCTCAAAAGATGTTCCTTGGGAAATGATTTTAGATTTAAATTGGGAATCAATATCAAACAGATATTGAGGGTATGATTTAAGACAAGGCGCTTTTAAAAGATTTGTTTGATTGTTTCGTGCGTGTTGCTTTGTTTGATTTAAACTTAATACTTCATGCAAAATCAGCTTTTGAATATTTTGAATACCAACATTTCTATTACTTTTTTCCTGTCAAATTCAATTCATCTAGACTCAGTATTTAGTTTCAATTTTCAGCAGTTTAGGACTAAAATGCTAAACAGGGTCCTTAATTGTTCAGCAGAATACTGGGTCCATATCACCAACCATTCTTATGAACATTCTTAGTCTTATTCTCAAACATTTTCTGGATTTGAAAGTAACACAACTTCTGATTGGCTAAACCATTTATTCAGCCAATCAGAAGTTGTGTTACTTTCAAATTTGGACAATCTTGGACAATAAGACTAAGAATATTCTTAAGAGTAGTTTGTGAATATGGTACACGACATTTCGTCGAAAGTGTTTTTCGTTGAAACCCATGAGTATTTTATAGTGAATTTTGAGAAAAATATGGTTTGTACTCGTTCTCAAAATCCCCAGAATTTAAATTTTACAAAAATAAAAGGGAAATTTCTTGACATGCAAAAAATTTTCCAAATTAAACATTAATACAGTTTTATCAACATCATAGGTCAAAATAAAAATCCTAATATATAGACTGGGGAAAGCTAAAAACTGTTCTACAATGCAAGAACAATGTGCAAAGCAGAAGAATAAGTACAAAACTGGGAAAAAAAAACAAGTTGAATGTGAACATAAACATGAGCACTGTTTACACAGAGAGATACTGTCCATTCTCACAAACAAACACAGGTTTGAGCACAAAATACTTTAGAAATGTGAGCTACATAAAGTAAGTTTCAATTGGATGCAAATTGATCAATAGGCATTTTGAAATGAAATGACCTCTATTTTTTTTTTTTTTTTTTTTTTTTTTTTTTTTTACAAAAAAAGGGGAAAAAATAAAAACAAATATGTGAACTTATAAGGAAATATGAGAAATTGCTTGTATGGAAAAGGACATTTTAATCAACAGTATGGTAATCAATTGAGAAGACTGTTAGAGTAAACACCTAAAATACCGCAATTCCTGTTAACACACAAGAAGGAAATCGTTTTTTCTGTGTCGCAGTTGTTTTTCTTGGTCTTCTTTCCAAAACGCCATAATTGTAATTGTCATCGAACAGCTTTATATCATGGCGAACCTGATTCGACCAATATCTGAATGGTAACGTGGACTTGGATGGTCACAAAATACCAGCGATCGTCCGAAAATGGTGAAAACTTGCCTGTCGCGAAGTGGGTTGAAAAAAATTGACAAATTCGCGTAAGATAAATTCGGTACATAACTTTACACTTTGTCATTTTTTTAAAGCTAAGATGATATTTGATTTTAGAAAATTACTTACCCACATATAAATTTCCAAATCAAAATTTTTTAGTCATTGTCACAAATATTCAAGTCAAGAACCCCAACATATTTTCGTGCAGTCAATAAAGTGGAAGCCAGGTACATGCTATGAATTGTGGTTTTGAGGGTTTTCTTGCCCGAGTCTACATTTGGTTGTGTCTATATTGATGCCCAATGAGTGCTGGCTCCAATTTAGGTTCTACGTTTACTGATACACCCTTCCTATCTAGCAGAAACTTCATGAGCACTTGTTATGTCAAGTACGTTAACTACATCTTAAAAATAAGTGATATATGTATGGTGGCATATTTCTGCCACGAGATACGAGATAGCTATCATGATAATTTTAGAGAACTATCGCGATAAAACAGACTTTCCTGGAAATGTTATCTAGCTAACAAAAAGTTTCACGATAAAAATATTGCGATATTTCTAACTGTTATCACGATTTTTTTTTTACGCTCATGCCCACAACTGACATTCACGGTATCTATATTTAGATACTGTTTGGGATCATCTTTGTCTCCTGTACAGGCAAAAACTTCCGAGTTCATCCAAATATTGATTTTTCTATTTATAGATATCGAGAGACGGGTAGAACTATCGCGATATTTTTACCTCGATGTCAGCTTCGTGCACGAATGAGAAATAATCAAAATAAAATTTTCTAGATAGCAAAGTTTATCGTGATAGTTTTTTCAGAAAACCTTTTACTATCTAGATAAAATTTCCAGGAAACTTCGAATTATTGTGAAAGTTTTCTCAAATTATCACGATAGCTATCTCGTATCTCGCGGCAGAAATATGCCACCATATATATGAGTTGAAGATGCTTTCTTGCATAAACATATGTAGGCCTTGCTAAGTATTTGGTAGTTTTAGTGTTCACTTAAGTTTCTTTTAAGTTCCACATGTTCCTGCTTCTGTATTTGATGGTCACGTGAAGAATGATTGTACTGTGAAAACGGTAAGTCGTAAATTGACCCCATTTACGTTTTCCATTGGAGTTGAGGTTTGTGAATGTTGAAATAAAGTTAAAAATGTAGCAACGTGACTTTCATATTTGATCATTTTCTAGCATGAAAATGCTCTTTCAACTGACATTGAATGCCCTGTCCTTGACAGCAATACAACAGATAGTATCAGAAGCTAGCATTTTCATTAAACTATTTATATTCATAACTTCCAGAATTTCACTAACACTGAAATATGCTTGATAAAACTTTTTCAGGTCTGTTCAATATCTACAAAAAAATTATGGAATTTACAGCTGTTTTCATGGAAATTGTGGATTTTACTTGTTGAAAACAACCCCTGGAATTTAAATTTGAAGGAATATAAAGGAAATGCATTTACAGGTAAAAAAAAAAGTTCTCAAACTAAACACTGAAATAAATACAGTTTATCAACATCACAGGTCAAAATAGAAATGCTAAATATCAGATAACGTATTAGGCTAGAGAAAGCCAAGACCTGTCTCTCATTTCAAGAATGATGTCAAAAGCTGAACTGTACAATTTAATTAAAAATTACCAAGTTGAAAGTGAACATAAACATGCACACTGTCAATACATAGAGAAACTGTCAATTCTGACAAAGAAACACAGCTTCCAGCAAAATATACTTTAGAAATGTGAGTTTCTTAAACTGAAAGTTTTAATTGGATACAAATTCATCAATAAACACATCGAAATGACATTTTAAAAGAGAGAGAGAAAAAATAAATATGAACTTACATGAAAATAAGGTGAATTGCCAGAGAGACATTTTGATCAACAACACATTATCCAATATAAAGCAGTTTTAGAGTAAACGCCTAAAATAGCATAATTCCAGTCAATGCTACAAGGTAGAATTCACATAACAAAGACTTCATACAGTATGGTAAGATTGGTGAGAATTCAAAATGCAAAAGTACTGATCATGATATCTTTCAAAGCATCGTGCATCCTTCATATTTTTTTGCTTTACTGTTTTCGAAGAAAACTTCAAGGTATTGCCGTATCCCTGTAGAAGTCGTCATTGACATTTTCAATATCTCTATTATTACTGAAGATTTTACTGCAAACTTCACTAGACATAGAAAGATACTAAAACAGTCTTGTAAAAAGAGAAGGAAATGCCAAGACAATACTCCTAAACAATCTCAAACACTAGTCTAATAAAATTGTTGACTTTGAAAACGACATGAAAGGTTTCAATATAAACTTTCAAGTGCTTTATTAAATTATGAAAGAATCTGTGATAAAACATCGACCAAAAAGAGACTAGTTCTACTTTACATAATTTCAAGAATTGGGTGTTAAACTCAATTTACAGTACAAAAAAAATAGAATTTTTGAATTGTCATTTTTTTCTAATGTTCAAGGTCATTTGCACCAGGGATTCTCACCCCTGTAAAACATTATTTCTGCATGTCTGTGTGTGTGTGTGTGTGTGAAATGAAAGTCTATTTGTATTGAACTTAAACAAAAATGTACTGTCACAATTTAAATTTAATAATTTGCTGGTATGTACATTTACTCCATAGAATGACATTTTAACAAATGTGGATTATTGTATAGGTTTTTACGGAATCAGTCAGGGGCGAAATGTAAACAGGGCTTTTATAATATTTGGCATCAGATGTACACCTTAGATTTTTAATATGTTATCTACAATACTATGAAGATCATAAACCTGCAAATATAATTTCTGTTGCAATTACCTGAAGGTTGAGCCATACTTTTTCACATGGTGACTTGACTATATTTTAGAAAATGGTGCAAAACAGCTTTTCATCAATTCGATCAGATTTATTTCTCTTCTTATGTTGCAAGAAAAAAGTCAAACAGTCTGCGCACTACTAATTGATTAGTAGCCAAGATACGATGTACCCCTTTCTGGTTTTCTCATACCAAAGGGCGAGAACCAGTTTGAAGTCGAACTCTGCCGGGAAACCTTTATAACATTTCAAGGAATACAACTTAAATCGGTGTAAGGTTAGAATCTTTGATAAACTGATCATAGGCGTTTAAAGGATGGCTTCTACATACTGTAGTTTTAGTTAGCAAATATTTGTGGGTACTTTTTCTGCCGACTTTACACTTTGATGTGAGAAAAGTTGGAGGTTTTTTTTAATCAGATGTATTATCTGTAATGTAGCCCTCGCTTTAGTCAATATTATCTTGGTATAAATTTAAAAGAGGAAAGCATACCCCAGTTTTTCTATTGAGGCCGTAGTATAGGCAAAAAGAGTATGGCTCCTCGAGTTATATAGAAAGATTTAGTTTACTGACATATTTTGTGTATTCATGGACTGTTTTTCCCCCAGTGCTCCTCCTGTGACCACAAAACAGTTCCTTTCAAAATCATTTTGCAAACCTCGGATGATTCGTTGATCAAGTCCCTCGGTTGTATCACCTAGCTTGGCATGCACCTGGCACATTTCTTCGCCGGAAATACCCCGTTTAACCGTTCTTAAAATTGTAGGTCTCCTCTTTAAAAGAAAAAGACAATTTTCTATCGAAATCTTTCTAAATACATTTTCGTTGTACATTCAATTAAAACGTGGTTTATCAAGCCCGTCGGAAGTTTTCACCGTGGTTGTTTATGTTGTTGCTGATCGATTTACCTGCGCCGCCATATCTCTGATCATGTGACAGGCAGTAATTCAAACTGGAAACCTCCTTGATACGGACGAGGTTAGACGTAATCATTATCTTCCGCTAGGTGGCATTTTTCAAATACATAACCTATCTGATATGGGCATTCTAGGTACAGAATTGGACTAAATTTGAAAGCGGCAAGCAAGGCAGTTAATTTCAAAATAAAATATATACGTTTACTCATTAAAACTACCGTGTACGAATCATCCAGGCACGCCTAGATAGCATGTAACCTGTGCACCAGCTGTTTAAAACATTGCCCGTGTAAGCTTGAGAAAGGCCCCGGAATAAGCCCAGCAAGGAGAGGGGATGTTATCTTTGTTGTCAGTCTGTTGCACAAATCAAAATGAATGTAAAACTGTTTGCCTACTGAAATATTCTTAGAAAGATAACGATAGAAAATTGACTCATGTTTTCTTTTTTAAGAGGAGCCGTACAATTTCAATAACGGTAAAACGGTGTGCTTCCGGAGACGTGCGAAATGTACCATGTAGGTGCATATCAAGCTACGTGATACAAGCCGAGGGATTTGATCACCGGATCACCCGAAGTATGCCGAATGAGCAGTCAGATCAAATCTTCGAAGAATATTGACCTGCGCAGACAACGTAGATGTAGTTACGGAATTGGCCGAATTGTGACGAGTGTTCAAAGGGAATGAAAATGGGATCGAGGTCATCTGTCCCAGGCTTTGTTTGCCCCTCTAATTTCGTCCAGATATTTTTCGCACTAAACCATTCACTTCAATAAATAGTGTTTGATGTACATGCTGGGTGCTTTGTGGCATTTAAAAAAAAATACTTTAGTCATGTCGATGCGGCCAGTGCATGGTGTCTCCTTTTAACAGTACAGTTTCTCCAAGCCACTGGCTGCTATGGCATATAACTTTCAGAACATGAATACGTCAACAAATTTTCTCGAATTGGACAAGACTTTTTTTTTTTTTGGTCATCTAAGGAGTGATTGATCTATCACGATCTCGAATCCAATATGATTGGATAATGGTCTATTTAGTAAGACCGCAAAGTTTTTGTTTTGAGTTCGGACTAAAAGAACTTCACCATATTTGCTTTTAAAATCAGCGAAGATCAATATCAAACTGTTCGTGGATCTCAATCTACACTGTCCGCTTTACTAGGACGTTCTGGTTAAGAACAATCTTAAAATGTGTTGTTTTTTTAACAAACTGAAAATATCTATTTCGTTTAAACGGTTCTCGGCGGGTTATTTAAACCCTCATACCCTTTCACTCAATTCAGAATACATAGAATACAGTATAACCCTATATATAGGTAAATAATAGTTTCAAACAAGACACCACGTTGAGAGAGATGGATAATTTAGTTGCGTGTAAGTAAATAATTCTTTTTCTTCTTCTTCTTTAAATTTTCTTTGTGTATTTAATATCCTTATAATATAATATTTTACCTATAATATATATATAATATATTTACCTTATTTATCTATCTATCTATCTATCTATCTATCTATCTATCTATTCATTCATTTATATCACAATTTTATTGTTTCCTGGTATTTTCTTTATATTTTGTAAGAGTTTTTCTTTTTCAAAATGAAAAGGCAGGCCAAAAATTCTGTACATAGATGTAGATAATCCAGTTTCTACAAAAAAAATGCCATAAGTGGTATAGAAAAATCAATAAACTGCTGTTGATGCGCAATGAAAAACAAGTGCAATGGGAAAAAAATGTTTTCGGATTATAAGAATCAGAACATGAAACAAACACACTCACACACACACAAACACAAACACGCACATCTAAGAATGTAAAAATCACACAGGATTTTCTCTTTCTAGTTTATTATTCAGTACTGTTGGATATTTGAAGAAATTATGATGAAGGAAAGGTTTGTTACAATACGTGTCTCAAGTTAAAATAATTTGAGCCATGCTCTGTGAAAAGGGGACTTAATGCATCTGCAAAAAAAAAGTATCGCCTCATATCAGCCTGCGAAGTCTGGGCCGAAACTTTTTGCTAGCGGTCAATTTTCTGCATCTAAAAGGACCTTGTGATTCAGTCAGTTTACACAAAATGGACTTTATGGATCCACAATTATGTGACGACTGGCTTGGTATAATGCATTATGGAGATGCTTTATGCCCCCTTTTCACAGAGCATGCTCATTTATTTGAAGAACTGAAGATTTGAATGTAATAATCATATTACTTCTTCAAACAATTAGCAGCGAAAATTTTCAATGATTAATGGTATTTTTAACACCGTTTCAACATTATTTCAATATCTGGGCGGTCGATGCACCTATCTAGTATACGCTTTCCTGGAGTTGTCTATTATCAATACTTAGCATTCGCACAGTATTCTTCCCAACCCTGTCGCAGTGAATATTCAGTCCTTGGAAAGAAATTAGCCGAGCTGGGGATTCGAACCAGCGATCTCCTGTTTTCAAGTCCTGAGTGCTACCGACTTCAATGAGATAATGGTTAATCAACTTGAGTAACCCTTTACTACATAAACCGGTGTTTAAACAACCCTGGTATTAAAACGTTTTTTTTTTTGTTTTTTTTTTCAAACGTTGTGGAAAAAAGAAGAAAATGCTGGTAACCAGCATTTTCTCCTTTTCCCACAGTATCTACTAGCCTATCAAAGGCAGTTTTCTTTTATTTGAGCTACATTCAGTATGTCGTCTGAAAATAGATTCAGTTTGGACTTGTCTGAAATCTTGTCGTCTGGTACAGAGTTAAAGGTTCAACACAGGTATGCATGTCGAGCAATATATCTGTTTGTGAAAATGTTTCAAAAGTGGTCTACTGTATAAAGGGACTGTAAACCAGATTTCCTTTTGCAAGATTTTTAGAAAATCATAAAAAATACTCCAAATTTTCATTTGTGTGCAAAGATTGCTTTTAAATTAAAACCTAGGTAGATTTACATGTAGAAAACTTGAAAAACGAATGATTCTTTTTTTGTATTTTGACTGTAGAATTTTCCGTTCCGTTAACCCTTTTGCTGCTTAGCGCGACTCGAGGACCTTTTGCGAATAGTGTAGAGCAACATCATACTGCACAGAAGGTGCAGTTTCATCTCACTTATTTAGCAGGTAAAGGGATAATATTACAACGGATAAATTATTTTCTATCACAACTCTACACCGCATACTTCTGTAGCTCAGAGGACAGAGTCGCCAACCATGGTGTTGGAGGTCGTAGGTGCGAGTCCCGCCAGGGGAAACTTTTAACATCTAATTATGTCGTCTGCAACACCTTTCAATTTCGTAGAGAATGAAGGGCAAAAGTCATCTGCGGATAAAACTGTGAAAACTCGTTTTTATAAATGAGCCAGGCTCTGTGAAAAGGGGGCGTTATGCATCTGTAAAACGTATCCACCCAGGTCATCCAGCGAGGTCCTCTGAAACTGTGCAGGCTGACCTGGGCCGAAACTGTTTGCTATTGGTCAATTTTCTGCAAGTCCAAGGACCAGTTTACCTTATGATCCAGTCTGTTGTCAGACAAAGTGGCTTGGTATCATGCATCAATCAGGGAGATGCATTAAGTCCCCTTTTGCAAGAGCATGGTTCAAATCTTTCAGGGCCAAATATATAAACACGAGCTCTTCCGACGGCTAAAATTAATCAAAGCGTTGAAAGCACTGGTGTGGTATTTGTCAAGGGAGCCATTGTGTGGAATTAATGGTTTGGAAAAAAAAATCGAAATATTATCCAATATTCGCTTGAAAGTCAATTATTTCAATATGCATATATCTATACACAATGCAATTTAGAATAGCGTGCAATCATCTAAGACGAACAAGCCCAGGGACGAATAAGCTCGGGCGAACTGATTTTCGGACGAACAAGCCCAAGAGACAAAGACTGTGTGTATCATTGCGCCATTAGAGGGCGATGAGCGGGTACAGTTATTTTCAATAAAAAAATATTTCCACCATCTGAGGCCCAATCCACTTTATTTTAATACACCATTTTCAATTTTATATCTGAGTGCTCTGGAGACATTTATTTGTCTGAGAAAATTTTTTCTAGTTTAATTGGGTTTACTTCCTTCTGTTTTGCACAACCTACAATGCATGATTTTCAAAATGCCCTATTGAACTCATAGTGGCATTATCTTCGACAAATGCCACAAAAACACAATTCACCGAAACCGAGTAAGGATCTTATCTCAAAGGCTTCAATCATTAAGCGGACGGTACGGTTCAAAGATCACACTGCACATTCAGTGCAGGGTGAGCTTGATCTAGTGGTGTAACGGGAAATCCAGTATACCGATATATTGCAGTACAGACCCCGGCCGATATCGTATTGCGATATGCCTTGATCAAGCCTTGATCTACGCTGTCCGTAAAAAGGCCACATTTTCACATGTGTAGCAAAAACGGTTAATTTTTGTTTGTTCGACCTTCGACTGTATTTTCTTTAACGATTTCATTGCAGTGCTTTAGACCGGAAGTACAAGGACAATGAAGATTACTCCATCCGGTTTACCTCGGTGTATATTAACATATACAGTCTGCCTCGGTTTGTGGTTGAGTGGAGTGTTTAGTAACTTGGTGAAAGATAAGCTAGCTCGTTTGTGTCCATTCTCCCCTTTCTGTTCCATAGAGTACCATCTGGGATACGGCTTGCAGTTCGATTACATACCGTTCGGTAACGAATGTTTTTGTGACGAAATTCGTCACGACGACAAAGATGGCTGCTATTCGAATTATACGATAGTGACCATTCCAACAGACAACTCGGGTTTTCTACCGTGTTTGGTGCCCGTAAACCAGAACGCCTATATATTTTCTGTGATCAGGCCCAATCAGACAGGATTGCCCGAGCATCGAATGATCAATTCTTGTCCCGGCGACTATGCCGACAAAGATGTCGTCGATAAATGTAATGGGACAGATTTAAATCCTGCAAGCTATGATGATATCTTAGTTGTATCGGACTCGAGCAACAATATTTTTCAAAACAAGTACTGTGCACAATGCCATGGAGCTACCGATCTGATCAGGTGGGTGGTTTTAAACCCAAAACTATTTACTAGACGACAAAATTTCAATACTTAAGTCTTTACCAAACGGCAAAATTTCAGACTGGTCCAAAACGAAAGCAAATGCAGACTACAAATTAAATAATGTTCAAATGACAAGATTCGTCTTTGATAGGATACAGAACATTATGGAAAAAAGGAGAAAATGCTGGTTACCAGCATTTTCTCCTTTTCCCACAATGTTCTCAAAAGCTTTCTTTTTCTGGGTCGTTAAAACTCGGGATTGTGTGGTGAAGGGTTAGGTCTTTACCAAACAACAGAATTTTAGACTGATCCAAATCGAAAGCACTTCCAGGCGACAAAATGTGACTCAAAAATTGAAATTCGATTTGGGATAGGTCGAAAACAGTGTGGGAAAAGGAGAAAATGCTGCTAAGCAGCAGTTTCTCCTTTTCCTACAATGTTTTCAAAAGCTTTCTTCAAAATCCGAATTGTATGATGGAGAGCTAGCTCTTTCAACGCTATAAGTATAAAATTACAAATTTCGACATCTGAATGTACAATCCACTAATCATTGATAAATAATCCAATCTAATTGGCTTGACTAAACACCAGGACGGCACAGATCTAAAATCCGTTTTGTGCAGTCTGATCTTGATTTGTGACGTTCACAAAAGCCGCTGTTTTCGCCTGTGGTGCTGAAAAGGTTAAATAAAATAAAAAAAAATTAGAAGTCATGGAAGATGCGACCCTTGAAACTCAATAGGGTAGAAAACATTGTGGAAAAAGGACAAAGTGTTGCTCACCAGCCCCCGTCCCACGTCTTTTTATCGTCTTTTATGCTCGAATGTCCTTTTCCACATTAAAAATGTCCCTGTCTGCCTTTAAAAATTTTTGAAACTTTCTGTAGGCGACTCATTCGAAATTGATACAAATGAGCTTTATTTTTATGACAGAAAAACTTTGTGAGAAACAGGGAGGAATTTCTTTTGACATTTATTTTATCCTTTTCGAACTGTTCCAGTAGACGCGTTAGATGTTTTGCTGCAGTTTTAAAAATAAAAGGATGCCACTTCCCATTTTTGCGACCCTCCCTTCTTCTTTATTATAGGGGCCCTGCGTGGCCCAGAGGTAAAGTGTAGGACTCGCGACTTGGAGGTCCCGGGTTCGAGCCTCACTGGATCCACTGGGTCTTTCGTTGGAGTGTCCTTGGACAAGACACTTCAGAGCCTTAGCCCAGCACTGGTGAAACCCAGGAAATACATGAACAGAGCTGTCGCCGTGATATGACTGAAATAATGTTGAAAGCGGCGTTAAACAAACCTCAATCGATCAATCTTCTGTGTTATATTTCAGACGGGGCTTAGAGCCAGTATCATGCAAAGACAGTTTCGCAGAACTGCGTTTGTCAAGTTCGGAGATTCAAACCTACTTCCTGCAAAACTGCGTGCTGGCATCCGTGCCCCCAGTGAACCGGACCTACAAGAGCCGTATGACGTTTTGCGTCACAAATGTCACATTGACATGCTCTGAGCAAGACTATCTTAACGACTTATTTAGAGGCTGTCATCAAAAGCACAATGATAGCTATGGTCTGTCTGACTGTCTGTCTGTCTGTGTGTCTGTCTGTCTGTGATATAACTGACGAAGCACACACCGAAATTACTCCACCATGAACATCGTATTTCATTCAAAAGCTTTTATACAAAGATATTTATCCAAACAAGGTGGTCGTTTTTACATGTAGATTTTCGTATGGCCTTTGACAAAATTAATCAAATTAACTCTGAACCGGCTATATTTCAAGGATTTTTTTTTTTTTTTTTGGGGGGGGGGGGCGCAAAAGGTCTTTGATTCATGCTTAGAAGCTTATGAGTTAAGATATTCAAAAGTCTTAGAGGCCACGAAATTCATGGCAATTTTCTAAAAGTGTTGATATCTGAATTTGCCCTCGTTTATGAAAACAGAATACTATTTGACAGATTTCTTTGAATGTGATATTGGAGCCGGACAAGGTGACAAAAGCAGTTCTATAGTCTTTGGTTCATTCATCAATCAATTATGTACCATATCACGCAATGTTTGTCAAAGGGTACATGTATTTGCCTCATTCTACATTTTCTTACGAAGTTTTTTTTTTTTTTTTTTTAAAATGTAAGTATCGTTCTTCTGAGAAAATTATAATGGATTGGATATTAAAGTCCTGTAGGTAGCACATGATCACATCGACATTGAGAAATTGAAAGTGATTTTCATAATTTTGGATCGAAATGACCAGTCCCGTCAGCTGACATCATTTCCGTAACCAAACTTTTGATACGGTTCAGTTGCACCCAGTAAGAAATGAATGGGAATCGAATATTTAGTATTTGTAATTTCTTCATGTCATAGGTAGTTAATTATAATTACTTTATACCAAGCATTTTATGAAGTTCTTTCATTTTAAGTCAACTCCGTAATGGAGCGAACATCTCCGTTATGCTACTTGACGTTTCGGTAATGATCATTACGGGAATGACAGTAGTTGATTACCCCCTCTGTAGCCTCCAAGGAATAAACTTTCGAGTTGATTTCTTTTCAGTGCCAAGCTGTTCGTCTATGTATTCAAAACACGCTTTTACACACTACACTTACCAGTGAATTATCCATGCTACATCGCATCAGAACATCATGCTATCGTCTCCGTCACGCTACTTGGCGTTTCGGTAATGATCATTACGGGAATAACAGTATTTTATTCCACCCCCACCCCCACCCCCGTGTAGCCTCCGAGGAATAAACTTTCGACCTGATTTCTTTTCATATGCCAAGCTGTACGTCTGTTTATTCATAATTAAGGAAAAATATCCTTGTCATTGTTTCAGTATTAAACATAATGTAATGATCTTTAAAAATTATTCTTTCTAAAACTTTACAATTATAAGTAAATTCTCCACGCGACATCGTGTCAGAACATCAAACTATCGCCGTCGCTTCCAAAGTAATTGCCCATTCGGCAAACCTCGGGTGATCCGGTGATCAAGTCACTCGGCTTTATCACGTAGCTTGATATGCACCTACACGGTACATTTCTTCGCCGGAAGTACACCGATTTACCGTTATTAAAATTGTGAGGCTCCTTTTTAAAAAAAAAAACATGAGCCAAAATTTTCTATCGATATCTTTGTAAGAATATTTCCGTCGGCTTTTTGTACATTCAATTTTTAGCGTGGTTTATCAATTCCGTTTGGAGCTTTCATCGACAGATCTATCGATGTGAATAACTTCACAGTGGTTGCTAGTTACACCGGCGCCGCCATGTTTAAGATCATGTGATTGGTTATTTCAAAATGGAAACCTCCTTTATACGGACGAGATTAGATGTACATGTAGTTACGGAATCGGCCGAGTTGTGACGAGTGAGTAGTTCCCGTGTTCTAAGTGTTTTATGTCGTCACTCCCGCCATTTTATCAAGGGAAGTAGAAAAATCGCGCGTTTTTCTTCTGCATTACGAAAATGATCAGAAAGAACGGGACCATTTTCGAGATATTTTTCTTGTATTTTTGTGAACCGTAAACAGTTAATAAATGTTTTAAATAGCCTGTTACTGTGACAAGTATTGATGTTGTCAGACATTTTCAAGAGATCATATCTACGTTTTAAGTAGTGAAATGACAATGGTTATGTATTTCACTCGGTATCGGGACAAGAACCTAAACGTATATCCTTCGTGTATTCAAATTTTTTGCTCTTCGTTATCATGCATGGTTTATTATGTATTTATTTTTCATCAATGATTTTACAGTAGTGGAAGCAACGTCTGTTAATTAATATATCCGTTTTGAACAGAAATGCAATACACGTAACTGTTTCTCAAACGGGACACAAGTTTATAACAAAATTTGGAATCGGCCATTTATATAAGCGAAAATATACCGGATATTTATTTAATTGTTCGGATTCTGTTGTTAATTCACAAAATAAAAACCTGAATATAATACACGAATTTTGTTTAGATACAGGAATGGAGAGGGTGTCCGTAGTGTTGAGGTAGAGCGTCGGCCTCGTAAATATATAAGTCCTGAGTTCGATACCCGGGAGCGGGTGTCAACTTTGGGACTGTTCACTGGCCCACACATTCGGCGGGAGTACTTGGGTAGTTTACAGGAAGCAGAATCGAGAGAGATTAGTATAAGTTGCAAGAACTTGTTTCTCAATTATGGTGGCATATTTCTGCCACGAGATAGCTATCATGATGATTTTAGAAAACTATCACGATAAATAAAAGTTTCCTGGAAACTTTTTCGAGATAGTGAAAAGTTTCCTGAAAAAAATATCACGATAAACTTAATATTTTATCGCAAAATTTTTCAACTGTGCACGGAGCTGACATTCGAGATAAAATTATCGTGATAGTTCTATCTGTTTCTCGATATCTATAAATAACAAATTTTATCATTTGGATGAACTCGGTAGTTTTTGACTTCACAAGATTGCAGTAAGTAAAAATTCGAATCATTAAAAATTATACCTTAATTGGTAAATTTTGACAAGACTGGAAATGAACAGAAGTCTGTAAAATCACAAAGACGACTCGAAATGCCTCCTACGAACAACTTTAAAACCATTTAGGGACAAGCAGAATTCATGAGGTTGAAGACGAAGGTGTTCCGAAACAGTATCTAATTATAGATACCGTGATTGTCAGTTATGGGCACAAAAGCAAAAATAATCATGATAACAGTTAGAATTATCGCGATATTTTTATCGTGAATTTTTTTTTTAATCTAGATAATATTTCCATGAAACTTTGTTTTATCACGATAATTCTTTTAAATTATCGCAATAGCTATCTCGTATCTCGCGGCAGAAATATGTCACCATACTCAATCGATGTAAAATAAACATGTTTAAACTATTGTATGTTAATTTTGATAAAAAATGAAATCTTTGTATTTATACTCGTATGTAGGCCTCCTCTTCAACCCAGTGTTATCATAGACTTCAGCCCAAGAGAAATTAGCATCACAGGCCAGAAAAGCATTTTTTTTTTTCCTATTTATATACTCGTATATCAGAAATCATTTGGTTTTGATTTTATACATCGATTTAATTCATTTATTTCATTTAAGATGTTTCTTGTCATTGATTTGTCATTAAATTGCAACTTGTGTTGAATATCGGTGTAAACTATTACAAGATGTCAAACCAAAGATATCCCCGAAAAAAAGTTTAGACTGCGCGTGACGTAGAACCTGAGGGTTCATTATGTTAAAAATTATAATACACACACTGAGCCATGCTCTCTGAAAAGGGGGCTGAATGCATCTGCGAACAGTAGTGATCTTTGTCAGTCCACACAGGCTGACAATGGTCAAACTTTTTGCCATTGGTCAATTTTCTACATGTCAAAGGACTTTCTACCTCCAGATTGACCCTTTACCGCACAATGACGCCCTTTAACGTCTCTGGGAAAGAAGCCTTTTGAAAACATTGTGGGAAAAGGAGAAAATGCTGGTAACCAGCATTTTCTCCTTTTCCCACAATGTTTTCTGTCCTATCAAAGGAAAATTGCACTATTTGAGCCGCATTGAAATTGTCGTATGCAAATCCTTTCAATTTGGACAAGGCTAAAAATTTTGTCGTCTGGTAAAGGGTTAAAGTCATTTGTTAGACAAAATGGATTTTATGGATCCATATTATGTGACAACATGCTGTTTGTAACGAATCACAGAGATACAAGAAGTTTGAAACGTGAATCATTTCTTTAAGACTATGATATCAAACAACGACTCGTAGATTACACTAATCAAAACTGGCATGAAACCATTAATGAATCCAGCTGCTGTTATCACTATAAACAATATGATTCGCGATGATTAACTCTTTACCAAACGACAAAGTTTTGGACTGGACCAAATTGAAAGCATCTGCAGACGACAAATTTAATGTTGCTAAAATGATGATTTCTCTTTTAGATTGGATAGAAAACATTGTGAGAAAAGGAGAAAATGCTGGTTACCAGCATTTTCTCCTTTTCCTACAATGTTTTCAAAAGGCTTCTTTCTCTGGGTCGTTAAAAGTCGGGATTGTGTGGTAAAGGGTTAAACGTAAGAAATTTCTTACAGCTAGAAGTAGTCATTATATTACCGCTTCGATCGCAAAACCGGTTTTACCTCGAATTCTACCTTATAATCGTGGTAATGGATAAGCAGTTATCTAAGTAAATCGCTTAATCATTTAATCCTTTATTCCCTTAATCCTTTAATCACTAACTCATAAATATATCTAACCCTTAACCAACAAACCCACTTATATTAAACCAACAAGCTTATGCATAACAAACCTGCTTATCCTTCCCCCTTCCCCCTTCCCTCTTAACCAATCCCTCCTCGCTTAACACACATGACCGCCAATAACAATTTTATGAAACATTAACATGCTCATAAAATTAAAACAAAAATAGGTTAACAAGTCAATCTGATTAAGGTCAGCAAACAAATGGCAAAACCTTTTTTAACAACATTTTTTACTTAAATCAAATTTTTATAAAATAAAAAAAATAAAAAAAATTTTGATTAAGAAAAAAATATAAAAAATTTTGATTAAGAAAAAAACCAACGCATCAGCTAACCGGTTAACAAGGTGCATCAGCTAACCAATGCAATAACCCCCAGCAAACCCTTACATCAGACAATTGCTTAACCTCCGATCCACCCATCAACCAACGCATGGCGCATCAGCTAACCGGCTTATGAGTTAGTGGGTGGTTTAAGATGTTGGTAAATTTAAAAAAAAATTTAAGAAAATTGAATTTAGATTAAGTCAGTATACTAAAGATATTGTAGAATGGAAATTATAGCAGCACCTGAAAATTTACAAAATAATAGTATTTTATTACTTAATTGTATTTGTTGTAATGATAAATTAAAAAGAAAAATAATAAATCTCTCTCTCTCTCTCTCTCTCTCTCTCTGTTCAAACCGGTGAGTAACGTTAACGTTTGTTGTCATTTCCGGTTACATTTGATTTGTGTAATGCTTCAATATCGACATATTTAAAACTTTTTTTTCAAGTAAACAGATGGCCAATATTTCGATACACCGATTTACCGTTTTTTCGACTTCGCATTGTCGTATAATCGATATATTTTATGCCGACCGTTACAGATGCGCCCTTTATGGTTCAGTTTAGCAGAATATTGGCGAAAGTATACAAGAACGTCATTGAAGAGGAGAATGGAACAAAGATACAGGGACCGGATATCTGTTGGGGAGCCAGTCAGGGCAAACATTTCGTCTCAGCCAGTGTTCTCTCCTTGATCGACTTGAGGGCAGGCAGTCGAGAATCCCCGCGATCTAGTGTTTGCAGCGAGTCAGAAATCTTTGACTATGCTACGGTATGTTTTTCCCCGATATTTCTTTTCATTTTCCTGTTTGCTCGTGTGTGTGTGGTTTTCGTTCTTTGTTTGTTCGTTCGTTCCCTCAATTTCGTCTTCAATATCATTTCAGTGATATTTGCTGTTTCATTTGCATCCGTCATTTCAGCTGAACGCAATATTTTACTATATTATCAATATTATCATTTAATTTTATTTTCGAAAAGACGTTTTTTATAAGAAAGTATCGCTAAAGTATTGTATTGTAGCAGCGTTTTCTAACTTTTTCTCCAGAAAATAATTTTTAAACAGCTCCATTTTCAAAACATTTACAGATTCAGATTAATATGGCCGAAATGGTTAGATTTTCACTTTATGAAATAGAGACTGTTGTGAGAAAGGGGAAAATGGTGTTTACGAGCACTTTCTCCTTTTCTCACAATGTTCTTGAAAACCGTACCGGTTTTGTAAAGGATTGACTCATTTAGTGCCCAAAGAAACATGTTAACAATACCGACAGAAATTCTTTGAAAGAGTGAGCCATTGGAAGAGTGAGCCATTGATGTTCTGCTGTATGAGATAAACTCGTTTTTCTAGTAATTCTCAATATTTTTTGAGTCATATCACAGGGGTTACTGCGCCTATCCATGCTTTCCTGTAGGTTATAAGAGATCTTCGCCTAACGTTCTGTCCAGGGCACTGGCTGCTTTCACACATAGCCATCGTCGACACAATGTTCAGTGGTGAGAGAAAAGGGATTACCGTCGCAATGGATGGCATTAAAAAAATCGCGAGGACCTCATGACTTTTGCATACTTGTATATGAGCCATGCTTTGTGAAAAAGGGGCTTAATGCATCTGCAAAAAATATCGACCCAGGTCAGCCTGCACGGAATGCACAGGCTGACCTTGGCCGAAACTTTTCGCTACTGGTCAATTTTCTGTATGTCAAAGGACCGTCGGTTGTTAGACATGGTTTTATGGATCCATAATCATGTGATGACTTGCCTAGTATCATGCATCACAGAGATGCATTAAGCCCCCTTTTTGCCAGAGCATGGCTCACACACACACACACACACACACACACACACACACACACATATATATGTGTGTGTGTGTGTGTGTGTGTGTGTGAACCATGCTCTGTGAAAATGGGGCTTAATGCATTTGAAAAAAGTATCGACCAGGTCAGCCCGCGCAGTGCGCGCAGGCTGACATGGGCCGAAACCTTTTGCTTTTGGTAAATATTCTGCATGTAAAAGGACCAGTTTGCCTTATGATTCTGTTGGTTGTTCTACAAAACGGATTTTATGGATCTATAAAATACTGTGATGACTTAAAAAATTACTAAACTTTTTTTCCCGATTTTCAGAATGACTGTAGGGTGCTTCACTGTCCGCCTTTCCAGTCCGTAGTATTCGGCAGATGTCAACCAATATTTGAATTCCACTCATCATTCTTTATTTTCTACATATCCTACAAGCCAGAAGAAAAGATCGTTGTCCAAGGGTCAATAAGCGAATACAACGATAGTTTGACCCTTTATTACGAATCGAACTTAAACAAATTGTATGTAACTGGCTGTGAATTTGGATTTGTTTCTGTTAAAGCCGTTGTTGATATCTTTACAAACGAACTTACCAGTGTAGAAGCGGCTTTCGTTTTGCAGGTAACTGAATTGCACCCTGAATTTTTTCGGCGATGTTGTCAGAACGTGGACGAATATTTCGGAATCTTGGCGTATCAATGACACAAGTGTAAACACTTTAGGTAAAATTTCTTTCTTCAAAGGGCAGGCCTCTAGAAATTTAGAACACTATGTTTATGTTTTGATGACAAACACGCAAAATCTACAGACTGACCCGAAGTACTTTTTCTTATGTCCCTACGTCGTTTTCACTGTTACTGAGTACAAGTCCATGCTTCTAAAAATAGTACAGTTTGACCTAAATTTTACCGTGGATGACTTTTCTGACGCTACAGAGACACCAAGCGGATTTTATGTTTTGTCGAACGATGAAATTGCTGTATGTCTAGACACTTATTTGCAGATTTACGGTACAGCTGCCAGCGAGTTAAGCCAGTTTAGTTGCAGCATTCATTTATTGGCTAGTCTTGTGGTTTCAATCTATTTTATCATAAAGCTGGTTATTTCAAATCAACCATATTCTTCATCCGACTATCTTGTCTCGTAGTAGACCAATTTTAAATACATTGAGGCAAAAGGATTTTGATCAGTCTGACCTTTAGCTACATTGTTTTTAGATTTAAGTATCAAACATTAATTCGAGTGTAGATGTGTACATATATTCATATGCTACAAAGATGCTTTCAAATTTGATTCAACAAAATTTGAGGCTTGTCAAAGGTCAAAGCTGTGTCAGATGACCAATAAAATTTTGCACAAATGACAGAAATTGTCTTTGAAAGGTTAGATTTCCAAGCATTTTTGCCCGAAATCAAGCATTCCTATGTCAGTCATTGTCGGCGAACCATGGTTACACTTCATCTTCATCCGTTAAACATCAGGTAGACAAAATCTCGCTCTCGTGGATAATTAGTGACGCGTATCATTGGTTCCGTAATGTAATATGTCGGAACTTTCGACCAATGGTATCACACAGTTTACATTCTGTATATTACTGGGACAAAAAAATTAACGCTATAGCTAAAATCAGTGTTGAATTCTTATTTGATGAACAGTTGCTCATTCAGTCCATGAACAGAGCTGCCAGTGAAAACAAGAAGCCGTCACATTCCCAATGGTTAGAAATGGAGTGTAAACCGGGAGACTAACTTGGGGGCTGACGAGGATTTTTTGCCGGACTGTCGTCTGTTATTGATAGGTTGCTGAGTCGGAATTGCACAGGACACCACCGAAAATGTATCCGAGTCACACTCTGCGAAAAGATGGTTTAATGCATCTGCAAAAAGCATCGACCCACGTCAGCCTGCACAGTCGTAGGTTGACATGGATCCATTGTAAATTTTCTGCGTGGCCGAGGACCATTCTATTTATAGATTCAGCTGGCTTTTAGACTGAATGGTCGTTGTCTGTCCATGTCATACCCTTCGAAGAATTGTATTATGAATAATTTGTGTTATGTATTTGAAAAATGCCACCTAGCGGAAGATCATGCGGTATAGACTTCATAAATAGATTCATATTTGTGCGATAACTTGCTTCGTATAATACATCACGGAGATGTAATAAGCTCCGTTTTCTAAGAGCGCCCCTCATTTATAATAATGAGTAATTTTCCTTAGATTGTATTTTATCTTTAAATGTGTCCTTTATCAATTTATTGTAGAAATGTTTTGGGTTTTTTTTTAGTATTTGTAAGGGTGGGCAAAGTAAGATTATTCAACTGATGTTGTCAAAATTCACTTTAACTTTTGTTGTTGTAAAACTTGCTGTTTCCAGCTGTTCAGTGTCACATATATTCCTAAAAATGGGCCATGCTCCATAAAAAGGGCGCTTAATGCATCTGCGAAAAATTTCGAACCGGGTCAGCCTGTGTAGTCTGTGCAGGCTGACCTGAGCCGAAACTTTTCGCTGTTGGTCAATTTTTCTGTAGGTCCAAGGAGCAGTCTATCCCATGATGAAGTCGGTTGTAAAAAAAAGTGGCTATTATGGATCCATAATTATGTGATGGCTTGATTGGTATAATGCATCGCGGAGATTCATTAAGCCCCTTTTTGCCAGAGCACGACTCAAATATCAACTCTTTTACATGCTCTAACGAGTTTTCTCCCTTTCTCATGAAAGGTTAACTTAACCCTTTACCACACAATCCCGACTTTTGAGGATCCTGAAAGGAAACGTTTCGCAAAACATTGAAGGAAAAGGAGAAAATGCTGGTAACAAGCATTTTCTCGTTTTCCAACAATGTTTTCTACCCTATCAAAGACAGAAATCATCAATGTAAAAACATTTTATTTGTCTTCTGCAAAAACTTCCAATGTGGTCCAGCCTAAAATTTTGTCGTTTGGTACAGAGTGGAAACTGATTTCAACAGAACATGATGTGTAGGAGACAGTGATGTACAGGTTAATCATCAAAGGTTCCGGGTTCGAGTCGCGCAATGAGTAGAATTCAACCTCTGGAACGACCCACGTCACAGCACCATTACTGGTTTATCCTTTACCGAACAGTCCCATGTTTTAGAGACCTCAAAGAAGCAGGCTTTTGAAAACAATGTGAGAAAAGGACAGACTGTTGGTAACCCGCATTTTTTTCCTATTCCCACAATGTTTTCTACCTATCTAAAGTAAAAACTGGGTCATTTAAGCCATATTTAATTTGTCGCCTGCAAATGCTTCCAATTCGGGCAAGTCTAACAGTTTGTCGTCTGGTAAAGGGTTGAAGACCTAATGGCAAAAGTTAATAACTCTTTACCACACAATCCCGACTATTAACGACCCTGAGCAAAAAGCCTTTAGAAAACATTGTGGGAAAAGGAGAAAATGCTGGTAACCAGCATTTTCTCCTTTTCCCACAATGTTTTCTATCCTATCAAAGACAAATTTCACTATTTGAGCCGCATGCAATTTTTCGTCTGCAGATGCTTTCAACTTGGACAAGTCAATAATTTTGTCGTTTGGTAAAGAGTTAAAAAGCATTTGAATTTAAATCATGCCATTAAAAAGTATGACAATTATTATGAAAATGGCAATCTGTTATCGGTCCAAGTGTAAGTCGTTGGCAAAAAAACGATTTTTTTTAAATCAGGTAAAAAATAAACAAAAGATAGAGCGACTTGGCAAACTTTTACATAGTTTTGAAATTCATTTTTCTTCCAGAGACAAACGCTCGAAAATGAACTTTAACACCCGCATTGTTAACTTATGACCGCCACTGGGCCTTTAAGTTTTCCAGGTACCAAAATCGTGGGTGATTTAATTAACCCTTTACCACGCAATCCCGAGTTCTGACCACCTTGGGAAGAAATCTGGTAACCAACATTCTCTCTTTTTCCCACAATTTTTCTACTATTTCAAATACAATTTTCTCTGATTTGTCGTCTGCCAAAGCTCTGGAATTGGACGAAGCTAAAATTTTGTCGTTTGGGAAAGAGTTAATATGTTAGAACTGTTTTTCACAAGCGACGTAAAAAAGAATCTATATGAGTCGTGCTCTGGCAAAAATGGGGTTTATTGCATCTCGTTGACACATAGTACCAAGCAAGATATTACATACTTACGGATCCATAATTAAAAAGCCATTTTGTCTAAAAACCGACTGAATTATGACGTAGACTGGTCCAATGACATGCAGAAAAGTGACCAATAGCGAAAAATTTTCGATCCAGGTCAGCCTGCGAGGACTGCGCAGACTGACCCGAATCGATACTTTTTGTACATTATAACCCCTTTTCAAAGAGCATGGCTCAAATATGTTTTTTAACCCTTTACTACATAAACCTGACTTTTAACGACCCCGAGAAAGAAGCCTTTTGAAAACATCGTTGGAAAAGTTACCAGCTGGTTACCAGCATTTTCTCCTTTTTCCACAATGTTTTCTACCCTTCCCAAAATAAACTTCAATTTTTTCGTAACATTTATTTTGTCGTCCGCAAATGCTTTCAATTTGGACTAGTATAAAATTTTGTCGTTTGGTAAAGAGTTAAACCTTTAAAAAAAATGGGAAATCATGCCGTTTGGATACGAAAACGAAGGAAAGCACGAATGAGATGTCACTTTGATCTGACAAATGCCATTGAAAACAATGTCTAATTCTAACAGCTTCCCATACTAAAGAAAATTTGTTCTACAAATCCGTCAGCACTTTATAGCTTTATTGAACCATGTATGTACGGTGGCCATATGTACATGTAGGTTATCAAAGTCCTTTTGACTTACATGGACGTAGATCTACATTTGTGCGAGAACGGGAAGGCAATCGGTGTCACAAACAAATATGTATGCAGTGTTCTAGCTAGGATTAAACAAGAGGGTCATTAGCCCTAAAGCGCTCACCTGAGAAAAGTCATCTAGGATTGATAAAGAAAGTTGAAGAGAACCTTGTTGTAATAACGTAAAACACATAAGTCTTAGTGACCTACTTTTTGACCAACTTGACCTATTTTGTAACTTGTCTGATATATCATCAAGACAAACATCTGACAATGTTTCATGAGTATCATAAAAATAGTTCTACTAAAGGTCACTCTAGTTTACTGTATTTGCTGGTATTGCGAATACAAGATCTATCTGTTTGAAAATATCATCTGTATATTGTATACAATAAGAAATAATCAAATATTCAAATGGATCAGTTTTATAAAATTAAAACAAACTCCAGCAAAAGTGTCGCCAATGAAGGATCAAGGTATACAAGAAAGGTTGTCGATCTAATCAGGGACATTGCTTTCCTCAAGGAGATTGGACCTTATACAAAACTGTGATATTGTTTTAAAACTTTTTCGCTCTATTCAGACTATTTAATTCGTATCGCTATATATCTGTTTTATCTTATTTTCATTACAGAATCAATTTCATAAATCATCTTTCATCATATACTCATTACTTACATTATTACTAGCTTTTTTTGCCTTCCAATAGCTTTTTATTTGCGCGCTAATCTTGGATGTCAATGCGCCGTAAAACACTAAACATTCATTCATTCATGAGTATCAGGGAGAATAATGCCTCTAGACTGCAAACAAGGGTTTTCTAGAATTTGTCTCATTTACCTACTTTTTGACCCGACATGACCCAATTTTGAACTTGTGTGATATATCATCAAGACAAATATACTGACCAATTTTCAAAAGTATTGGTCTGAAAATATGGCCTCAAGACTGCACACAAGATTTTTCTAAGATTTGTCCCAATGACCTATTTTTTTGAAGTGACATGACCCAATTTTAAACATGGACTAGATTTTATCAAGACAAACATTCTGAGTAAGTTTCATGAGTATCAGACTGAAAATGAGGCCTATAGAGTGCACACATTGTTTTTCTATGATTTGGCCTAGTAATCTATCTTTTGACCTGACATGACGAAGTTTCAAACTTGTCCAAGATATCATCAAGATAAACATTCTGACAATGTGACCTCTAGGTTGTACGAAGGTTTTTCTAAGATTTGGCCCAGTGACCTGACCTACTTTTTGACCTGATATGATCTAATTACAACCTTGTCCAAGGTATTATCAAGACAAGTATTCTACCATTTTTCATGAGTATAGGACATTAAATGTGGCCCCTTGAGTGCACACAATGTTTCCTAAGATTTGGCCCAGTGACCTCCTTTTTGACCGGACATGCCCAATTTCGAAATGGCCCGAGGTTTTATCAATACAAACATTCTGACCAAGTTGCATGAATATCTAACTGAAAATGTGGCCTCTAGAGTGCACACACGGTAATTGTTGACGAACGAACGATGGACACAGCACAGTCACAAAAAGTCACCTTGACCACTTCGTGCTTAGGTAAGCTTAAAAGGGCAGGGTGCTTGGGCTAAAAAGAACACTTTTTGTACACAAAAAGATAGATAAAAACATCGAAAATAGAATGAAATGCATGACAGAGGGAGTAAATAGAAATATTTCCACAATACCTTTTGACTTTAAGTCACTTATGTTGCATTTCTTGCTGTTATTAAACATGAAAATCATAACTTTTTCTAAGGAGTACGTCTAAGTAATGTTCAATGACGTCATTTTCCCGCGAAATGGCGAGGTAGAACAAAGTACGGGAAGTGCTATGGCTGGTTTTGCTTCAGGCGCTACAAAAATAGCCAGAACGGGGACCAAAAAAATCTATAATACACTAGCGTAAAAAATAAGTCATAGATTTTTATGCACGGTGTTATACACTGGTGAACGAGGTTTTATGTGATTAATTAGCAACAGAAATGACGAAGGTCTGTGCACAGGCTAACATAGGTCGAAACTTTTTGCTATGGGTCAATTTTCTGCGTTTCAAAGGACCAGTGTACTTCATGATTGAGATTCAGTCGGTTGTTAGACAAAATGGGTTTTATGGATCTTCGATATTTATTATCTTTATTGCGATGGAGTTATCTCTCTTTGAGTACATGTATGGTTAGAAAATAAACAAGTGTCGTCAGACAGATCGGAATATCGGAACCTACGGGGTGTCCGCAACGTAGCCAGATCGTTAACTAACCCATAACAGGAAAGGAAAATGAAAAAATGAAAGCCTTAGTATACTTACAAGACAGTGCATCGCAACGAAATGTGCCTTCGTTGGTACAGATGGTTTGCTTTCGTAAATATATGAGCCATGCTCTGGCAAAAGAAGGTTTAACGCATATTCGTGATGCATTATACCAAGCAGGACATCACATAGCTATGGATATATAAAATTCATTTTGTATAACAACTGACTGAATGAATGATGAGGTAGAATAACCCTTTGACGTGTAGAAAATTGACCAAAGTAAAAAGTTACGGTCCAGGTCAGCCAGGCTGACCTGGGTTGATACTGCTTGCACATGCATTAAGCCCCTTTTCACAGAGCACGGCTCATATTGATAGATCTACTAATACAATATTTCCGGCATAGATCTAATGTATTTTTTCCAATAATTTGACGGTGTCATCGCTATGATGTCAAGTGTTGTGTACGTCATTCTTGAAAGATCCAAGTAAATAATGCCAGCTGGAGACAAGTATAAACACACGGCTTGTAGCGGGTAAGAAGATATGAAAACTCTATGCTATTGTTTTCCACCTTTTTTCTCTTTCACACTCATTCTCAATATGTCGCCGGGGCTTATCTAAACGTACGGGATAAACTCGGTAATACCAGTTGTGTCCAGCATATCAGTACCCATCCTCGTTGACCCAGTTCCGATGTATTCCGTAACATAAACTACATTCCTCACCCCTGGGTTATCTCGCGTATGTTCATTCGGCATACCTCAGGCGATCTGGTGATCAAATCCCTCGGCTGTATCACGTAGCTTGATTTGCACCTACACGGTACATTTCGCACGTCTCCGGAAACAAACCGTTTTACCGTTATTGAAATTGTGAGGCTCCTCTTAAAAAAAGAAAACATGACTCAATTTTCTATCGTCATCTTTCTAAGAATATTTTGGTCGGCAATTTTTAGCGTAGATAATCAATTCCGTTAGGAGCTTTCATCTACAGATCGATAGATGTTAGTAACTTCAGCGTGGTTGTTCATGTCTTTGCTAAGCGATTTACAGGGCGTCGCCATGTTTAAGATCATGTGATTGGTAGTTCAAAATGGAAGCCTCCTTAGTACGGACGAGGTTAGATGTAGGTACGGAATGGGTTGAGTTGTGAAGAGTGGCGTATGTTTTCCCGTTCTCATGAATTATTCATGAGGCATTTTGATTGGTAATCTCAGTTTTTCAGAGAGAAAATTTAATATATTTTTATTAACCATATGCCACCATTTCTATTTTCACTTCGTCTACAACCGATCAGTTTCAAATCAAGCTTGGCGGTACTTTGATATGGCTGAGGCCGAGAACATCATTGACAAAAGTTTACAAAAAAAAAAGACATTCGGCGTCACCCCGAAAGAGTTCAAGCTTAAAGCCCTTGCAGCTTTGGTTAGAGAACAGGATGTGTTTCTGTCAACAAAAACAGGCGGCGAGAAAAGTCTCTATTATCATGGTTTCCTATCTGTCACATATAGCAGACCACCCCACTGCTACATACCCCTAAGGACTGCAACAGCACGCTGTATTTCTGAATATTTGCCTTTGTGTACAAGGATTTGTAATGTCTGCCCTGGAATGTCGTAAGGCAAATACCACAGAAGGAAGGCCCACCGGCGGCCGCCATATTCGTTGATAATGATGTGGGTTTTATCCGATTTATTCATAGGAACGGAAGAAATGTGATTATTTTTCTTCACTGCATGAGAGTATCGTTATGTTATCGACAATTCAATTGGCTATTGGGTGTAATTCGCAATCTTATGAATATTCATAGAAACGACGGTTTGGCAATTGAATGTCCCAGGGGTAATGAATTGTAATACTTCACACCTGGGTCAACGAGGGTGTACCCATGTATCCGTTATAAAAAAAAACAAAGTAATAGGGGCAGGTCGCAATTATATCAAAGAAAATATTTCTGGTCAAACTAGTCAATTTGACGTGTTCGTTACTGTCGCCGAGCAAAAGCCAGAAAACTGAATAACAATTAACATATGCAAACACCTATTAGACGGTTTCCTAAAATCCTTCATTGGTTTATTAAATACTAATGAAAATTATTGTGCATATTTGCTGAACGTTTTTCCATTCTGAATATCATTTTTATCGTCGCGTGAATCTGTGAAAATTGGTGTCGCCATAATCTGTGAACTGTTCGTTAATGCTTTTGTTTGTTAACATATATCCAAAAGGGATTCTACTTTTGCGCTTTTTCATATTGTCGAAAATATGCGTAACACTTCAAACATAAATATTGAATCGAAATTTTAATAAGTGTTGCACCAGTGTGCTTTAAAGGGTGGTGATTTTTCATATAAAATTGACATGTCCTTTACGTCCCTTTTAATACTGATGTTTTTCAATTTTTATAACAAACAAGTATATCAAGCTAAATTTTCAACCGTGTAAAGCCAGTCTTTTCATTTCAAAACCGTTTGTATCCTACTAAAACATCAAACCAATCCATTTAATTCCAAACTGACATGTTCGTGATCGACATTTTCGTTACACAGAAATTAAAACACACAAAACTTTTTGTCACTTCCTCTTTAAATTTGATGAACATTTAATGCGACATCATCATTTTCAATGGATGAGACAAAACTATGTAAGTTTGAACCTTTTATAACAGATTTTCTTTGTCTTTACTGGTGGTGATCAGTTGATTTCAGCATTATAAAAAAAAATTTTAAAAAAGGCATTATAGGTTTCTTCGTTGTCGCTGTGAACATATAGTTAAATATATCCTCTAGTCACCTTCTAATTTTGATTATAGAAATGTCAATTTAACATTTGTTCCTCCTGTTCAAAGGCTACACAAAATATATTGGAAAAATAAGCGTAAAAAACAAAAAAGGACATGTACGTTACAAAATAGTAACAAACACGTGCTTTGTACATAACCCTCCGAAACTGCTTCATGATACTTTGTTGAACTTTTTAAATGGATTTAATTTTCAAATATTATACGACAAATAAAGGAACTGGTTCTAACCGAAATTCGGGGTGCGGAAAAAAGCTCCATAGGCCAAAAGCCCAACGGACAAAAACCTCACAGGATAAAAGCCCTATGCACTCAACAGAAATCCAGACATCAGCACCATTGATTATCTTCTTACCTGTTATTATATATTTACGAAAAAAGTAAAAAGGAGATTTAATTGACTCACTTGATACTAAGGATTATAAAAATCTAATTTTATCAAGAATCATGAAATACGACTAAAGATAAAAAAATAATAATAATAATTTGATAATATCACTTGGTTTTGCAAGGTTTCAAACATTTTATAGGCTGTCTTTAATCTCTGATTGACCTTATCACATTGTAAGATAAGACTAATCAACAGAAAATAGGTTCAACCCGTGATCAAAAGTTCCCGTCTGTTCTTTTCAGAACATTATAGATCAGAAGTCATTGCTCAACTTATGTGTCCATATTTACTTCAAATGATTATCAATAATAGCTCAGGTCATTTGAAAACACAATGAAAGTAATAGAAATTATTTATCAGCTCATACACACACACACAAATATTCTCTGTTGCTAGAACATAGATAACAGATCACTAAAACCATCAAGTTTCCAAATTTGAGGTTATGACGTCATTCCTTGTAATATCTTACTTTATTTGCTTATGGTAAAGGAAAATTGGTATCAAAATTAAATTTATGGTAACGAACATTTTACAGTTTAAGTTTCATTTAACCAGTAAATAAGCGAACATCTTCTTTCTGTTCATGTATTTGATGTTTAAAACACTATTTCTTCCTTCTTGGTGTAATTGTACATGTTGATATTAATTTTCTCACTAGAATTTGGTAAAGAAAGTGAATACTTCTGGTGAAACCTCATTTGCACTAGGTATTTCTAAATCTTGAATCAAATATTAACCTGATAATTGTTATGCACAAGCTTTTTTAACTTGCTACAGCTTAAAAAGGGTCTTGTTCTGTGCCAAACTTTAGTACATGTAATGTCTGACCTTTGTTTGACTACTTGGAGTTTTGCAGAGATGTTCGTTACTTTTTTAATTAATATCAAAACTTATCAAGTATAAAATGAAATATTGCCGCCAAGGTCTGGTAATAATATTTTGTATGTTTGGATATTTTTTTCTGATAGGGAAAGTTTCCTTGGCACCAAAATTCTTAAAATTACCCAAATGAACAGCTTTCATTAAAATGCATTATTTTCTAAGTCAAAATATAGAACGCAGTTATGCAAAACTGGTCCGTTTGTGACAGAAATCTAGAGTTGTTCACATGATATGAATACCGTTCAACAGTAATTTTGAAATCTGACATACTTTTTGTAAATAAAAGGCTTTTTTTTTTTTTAAGGATTTCACCTGTTTCCTTTCGTGTGCAAGCTTTCTGATGAACAGTAAAGTTACAGCAACGGACAATTTTTAACATGAAAAAGTGCTTCCTGTGTGTTTATTTAGAAGTCAAAGTTGGAATCAACACTATTGTTTCTTGATGACGATCATGTATTTTTCTCAATGAAAGAACGTTTAAGTTTCAAACTTTCAATACATTTAAGCAATTATATAGAATTGATTTTTCAACTATTTATACCTGTCTGTGCACCCTCTTATTGAGAATAAGTGTTCAGTCAATTTGATGACAGTAGTATAGGTAACTAGACTGGGTCAACCGACCCAGTCTAGTTACCCTGAGGGAAATTTTGACCCAGAGTACCTACCCTGGGTAGGTACCCTGGGTCAAATTCCGGTCGATTTGGAAAAAAATGGGACGATTTGGGTAAAAAATGGCGTTTTTTGGCATTTTTGCTTCCCCCCCTCCGGAAGGTACCCTGGGTCAAATTTGACCCAGAGTACCTACCCTCAGGGTAGGTACTCTGGGACAATTCCGGTTGATTTCAATGGATCAGAAGTCATTGACAATTTGAAAGATAAATCTTTCATGGTAGATGGTTAGCCCTGAAAAGGGCTGTTTTGTTTGGAGACTGTGTTTTTTCTCTCTACTGACAGCTTTTCTTCGTTCTTCTTGGGGTTTTTGGGATTTTGAAGCCATCGAAATTATCAATGTTTTTCCCGTATTTGCCCTGGCCTGTCAGTATCGGTGAAGATCTCTTTTGGTCAACATGTCGGTTGTGGAGATGGCTATCGTTTTCCTCTGATTTTCGTTTTGTTGTTCTTCTCGGTTGATTTTGTTTTGGTTGTTTTTCTTTCTTCACAACAGCTACGATAGAGTCCACTAACTTGTGAAGATTTGTCTTATCGAAGTCGAACTCCACAGGAATCTTTACTGGAACTGATGAAATGCTCTGACTTTGATAGCGTAGTGTCTCAGTGTTTTTCCATAACCGTTCGGTGTTTGTGTTTAAAGTTTTAATCTCCTCCAAATGTTTGTTGAATGTTTCCAGTTCTTTTAAGATTCGAGACAACATAGAATCTTGTTTCGAATTTAACTGTTTCGCCTCTTCGTAAATGTTATCCAATACAGTCGTCGGAATGATGTTTGCTGAATTCATAGCCGATGAGAGAATGTCTCCATTGTTTTCCACTGGTAGGAAAGCATCTAAGTTGAAATCGTTTAAGTTGTATTCCATATTGATTTTTAACTTCCGAAATCTTCGAGAGCTATGAGTCAAAATGATGAATGTATGGGAAAAATCGGTGTTTTTATAGCTTGACAGAGGGATTGACCTACTTGGACTTGGAATTAACGTTAACCAATCGTTAGTTTCCTTACATTTTTTTGGATTTGATACTCTTAGACGTTATAGATAGATCATATAGTACGTTATGTTCTGTCTACATGCTCTCGCCCATGTTCGCGCTTTTAATTCTAACGCAAAGTAGGTCAATCCCTCTGTCAAGCTATAAAAGAGACAGCATTTTTTATTCTTTTATTAACTCATTTCACGATGAAGTTTTCGAAATTTTGCTGTGGGTTGTTTGCTGGCAGGAAGAATAAGAAAGAAATGAAGGAGAAATGGGAGCAAGAGCTCATGGAAAAGAAAGAAGACGAGGTAGAAGAAAGGAAGAGACTAAAGCATAAAGCTCTTCGGGAGTTCTTCGCCAGGAGAGGGTATGAGTTTTATACGCGTACCCCAATCGTTAAGATGGGTAATATTTATCCGGACCTGTCAGAGTTGATACCGCCAACAGAACATCGCGGTTGGCAAAATAAATTAATGAGAATGTATCCTTCATTGAAATGGTAAAGTATACGTTCTCTTTAATTTTAAAACAGCCCTTTTCAGGGCTACCCAATACCAAGAAAAGAACTTTTTCAAATTGTCAAAAAACAAAAAAGTCAAGTCCTTTATGTTTTTATTTAAAACTTTTTATTTTAGAACTTTTTATTTTAGAACTTTTTGTACAATATTCATTACAATGAAACTTTGAACTGTAAAAACAAAATGAATGAAAAAAACTTTTTTCTTCGGAATGTCATAGAACTTTGAACTGTAAAAAGACAGAATGAATGAAAAACTTTTTTCACTTAGGCTGTTTTTCTTTTTTTCTTTGGAATGTCAGATTCACATTTACTCTTACGTTTTTTTCCCCTTTCATTGTTTTTTAATACCATATCTGGACACATTTCATTCCCGTGTTTTGTCGATTTGCAAAAGAAACAGTTGTTTTTTTTGCTTTGTCGTTTTTTCTTCTTTTCGTTATTTTGACGTTTTTCCTCTGGTCTTTTTTCTATCAACACTAAATCTTTTGGTTCTTCCTTCCCGTTTGAACAATCCGACTCTACAGAAAATTCGTTTTTTGTGCAATCTATGAGATTTTGTTTGTCCAGATTTTTCCGTAAAGTCTCTAATTTATCTGCTATTTTGCAGATCTCTGAATCCTTGATAGCCGTGTTGTCGCTCTGCATGTCTATGGTCTGAGTTTCAACGGATGATGTATCCTGTGGTGAACTTTTTTTCCATGTATTTTCATTGCTGAATGATTTGCAGAATGAATTTACTACCCCGACGTATTTCATATGTTGAGAGTCCCAATCCATTTCCTTTATTGGATGAATTTCGACATCGTGGGTGTGGGTGTTCACGAAGACAAAAACATTTTCTCCAGTCTGCTTTTCTTTTTCTGGACATTGTTTGGCCCAATGCCCTGTTTTGTTGCACGTAAAACAAATATTTGTTCTCACGCCATCCAGCCCATATCGTTTGTCGAATGTCGCTTGATCCAGGATTCTGGTGATACGATAGACACCTTTTTCTGCAGAATGTTGGTGGGATAGAAATGATCCCACATAGTTTCCAGTATGGTAGACTTGATATCGTGGTGGTATATTGGTGATCTCATAGTCGTGAGTGTATGGGTTAACATACAGATACACTCTCTTTGGTGCTGTACTTTTTAGCTTGAACTCGCTCATTTTCTTTTATCAACTGTCCTGTTTGAAATCTTTCTGAAGAATGATGAGATTTTCACAGTCGATGTCTCTATTTATACACTACTGTAAGGAAAGAGTCTATAAATTGTTAGGTTTTTCTCGGCTCCTTCATTTTGTCTTCTCAGCCAGAGCTGAAACGATGGCTAAAAGAAAAAGAATAGTAGATTATTCAGACAGTGAAAGTGACGATGAGTCATTTCCACCAAAAAAGAAAAAATCTTTACCGTTGAAAGAAGAAAGTGATAGTGACGATGAGTCATTTCCACCAAAAAAGAAAAAAACTGTACCATTGAAAGAAGAAAGTGACAGTGAAGATGATATCTTTTCACCAAATATGTTCGTGGATAAAAAAGAAGAAAACAGCAGCTCTACTTTGGATATGAAAAGTCTATATGACTTAATAGAAAGGGGAAAAAAGAAGTCAAGAAAATTTAGAACAGAATCACATGTATTATCAGTGAGTTTTAAGAAATTTGAAGAATTATCACCCCAGAGACTGCTTGGATTATTTGACGATGTTACCCATGAAATCATTCGAAAGTTAGATGCAAACCCGACAGATATGATTAGAATTACCATCGATCATCCTTCATTGGAGATGGGGATTCATATTCCCTTTTTAGCTACAGAACAGCTGCAAGGTGAAACTATATTGAATGAAATTGAACGAGTTTTACAGTCGAATACAGATTTTGTCTTGAACGACGGATCCATGACATTTGACATTACACATACAATACCTCCATGTGGTAGCGGGAAAGTGAAATATAATTCGTCGGAATTGGATTCAAAGTTTTTTGCCAAGAAGAAACAATCGGTTATTCAAATTAACAATCGTGATCAATTATGTTTTGCAAGAGCTGTTGTTGTGGGAATTTGCTACCATGAACGTGAAAACAACGAAGTGTGGAATAGGAGATGGAATATTATTCGTCGTTCAGACCGTGCTCTTCAAAAGATTGAAGCTGAAAAATTGATGAATGAAGCTGGAGTTTTACCAACACAGTCTGTAGGAATTGATGAATTCAAAAAAATTCAATTGTTTTTGTATGAAAAAGACTATGTCATTAAAGTTCACGACCAGCATTCCAAAACGAGGAAAATATTTGAACATCCAGAAGTGAAAGACAATAGTAAGATCATACATTTATACTTTCATCAAAACCATTATGACTACATCAAGTCCATCAAAGGTTTTTTTTGTTGTACAAATTATTGTGAGTTCTGTGATGTGGGTTATAACGCTCGGGAAAATCATGCTTGCTCAAAAATCTGCAAAGGTTGTTATCGTGCTGGAAAATGTCCATCAGAATCCAAAGAGTATGTCTGCACCAAGTGTCATAGACGATTTTTTAGTGTTTTATGCTTTGAAAATCACAGAAATGTTCAAGGTAAAGAAAAGAAATCCATTTGTGAATTAGTGAAACTTTGTTCAAAATGTGGTGCACAGTATTTTACCAGAAAGGGAAATCACGTCTGTAAGGGAAAGAAAAAGTGTCATCTCTGCAAGAAGATAGTTGACTTTTCTCATCGGTGTTTTATTCAGCCTTACCAGAGTAAGATGAAACACGACAGCGATGATGAGACGAGTTCTTCTCTAGTCAAAAAACCACAGTTCATTTTCTTTGATTTTGAATGCAAACAAGATACAGGGGTGCACATCCCGAATTATTGTATAGCACATAGAGCATGTGATGATTGTATCGATAAACCACTTGATTTTCATTGTTCTACATGCAGTGAATTTGAAGAGGGTAGGGAAGTTATTTTTCAAGGAGAAGAAACTTTGAGTCAATTTTGCAAGTGGCTCTTTTCAAAACATCACAAAGGAGTCACAGCTATGGCTCATAATTTAAAAGGTTATGATGGGCAGTTCATTCTTAACTATATTGTCAAAGTTGGGTTAAAAGTTCCAAAATTGATCATGAATGGAAACAATATTATGAAGTTAGAATTGAATGGTGTGCGTCTGATCGATTCCTTCAATTTCATGAACTTTGGGCTGGCGAAATTTCCAGCCACATTTGGTCTTCAAGAAATGAAAAAAGGTTACTTTCCTCACTGGGCAAATACAGATGAATTTTGGAGTTATATTGGACCATACTTGGATATGTCTTATTACAAACCCGACTCAATGTCTGAAGAGGGTAGGTCGAAATTCATAGTCTGGTATAATGACAAAGTTCAAAAGGGTGAGGAATTCAATTTTCAAAAAGAGATGGAATCGTACTGTAGGTCAGATGTCGATATCCTAAGACGGGGATGTGCTGAATTCAGAAAGCTGTTTATCGAACAGGGTGGTATTTGTCCATTTTTAGAGGCAATTACCATCGCCGATGCCTGTAACAAAGTCTGGCGAAGCAAATATTTACCACAAAATCAAATCGCTATCATTTCAAGTAAAGATTCGTCCAGACGTCGTTTTTCTATGAAAGCGATACGTTGGATTCAAAGCGTAGCTCGGGAAAAAGGTATTCATATTCGCCATGCAAAAAATGGTGGGGAAGTTCAAATCGGAAGATATACTGTAGATGGTTTTCACCGTCAATCAAACACGGTCTATGAATTCCTTGGGGATTTGTATCATGGTTGTCCTGTATGTTATACAGATCGAAAACAGATCAACCCCATCAATGGGAGACCCATGGGTGAATTGTACGACCATACTTTTAAACGTATAGGAGATATCATAGAAATGGGGTATAACGTCGTGACCATTTGGGAGCACGAATTCGATGCTAAGATGAAGAAGGATAAAGAGTACAAAAAACTCATTGAAAAGTTATATCCACATTTGGATCCCATCGATCCGAGGGAGGGGTTGTCTGGGGGAAGATGTAATGCCATAAAAATTAGCTACGATGTTGATGAAAAAAGCAAGAAGGAAATCAAGTACATTGATATCTGTTCTCTGTACCCTTATGTTTGTAAACATAAATCCTACCCTGTGGGCCAACCAGAAATTTTGACTAGTGAGAATATTGACATGAAGAATATTCGTCAGTATGAGGGCTTAATCAAATGCAAAGTTTTACCTCCAACTGATTTGTTTCACCCCGTTCTTCCAGTTCACTGTAACAATAAAATGATGTTTCCACTCTGTATGAAATGTGCAGAAGAAAGTTCAAACATTTGTATCCACGGTGAAGAAGAGAGGGCTTTGGTCGGAACTTGGGTTACCTTTGAATTATTCAAAGCTCTTGACTGTGGCTATCGGCTAATACAAGTGTATGAAATCTGGCATTTCAAATCTGTTTCGGATCAGTTCTTTAAAGGCTATGTGGATAATTTCTTGAAAATTAAGCAAGAAGCCAGTGGTTACCCAAATTGGTGTCAATCAGATTCGGAAAAAGATCAATTCGTTTGTGAATATGAGAAGGCAGAAGGGGTTCGTCTTGATCCAAGTTGTATTCAAAAGAATCCTGGGAGAAGATCGTTTGCTAAGATTATGTTGAACTGTCTTTGGGGAAAATTAGCCCAGCGTGAAAAATTGACTCAGACGGAATACATCAGTGATCCGTCTAAATATTTCGAATTAGTCACCAATCCCAATTTCATTGTAAAGCATGTAGAAATCTTTGACGAGGACTGTCCATTCATCTTGGTTAACTATGAATCAAAATTGGAACATATTGATACCCACGCTACAGCCAACGTGATAGTAGGGTCTTACGTAACAGCTTATGCAAGGTTGGAATTGTACGCCGTTCTTGAAAAGTTAAAAGATAGAGTTCTGTATTTCGATACAGATAGTTGTATGTACATTCATGATCCTGAATTATGGAATCCTCCCATTATTAACAGTAGGTTAGGAAAATGGACTGATGAAGAGCCTGACTGTAAAATTACCCAATTCAGAGGACTTGGGCCTAAAAATTATGCTTATAAGATGAAAACAAAAGATGGAGAAGAGATAAGTAAATGTAAAGTGAAGGGAATTACTTTGGATTACAATACCAAGCAGGTGGTGAATTTCGATACCTATTCAAAATGTGCTTTGGATCGTACGATAGAAATTAAAATTCAGTATGATTGTAAAATTAAAAGACATAGAGATAGAACGGTGACCAGCGAAGCGCAGACAAAAACGTTTCGCTCTGTCTATACCAAAAGAGTTATTGTAAACGCTACTGATACTGTGCCCTATGGTTATAAAAGTCTGAGAAAATAAATTTCTATATCACATTGTTTTGTGGTAAACAGATAAAGTAAGACGGAAAAATATTAGGCGTTTGGTGAAAAAATGGCAACAGTGTTACCGTTACCCATAGAGCTACGTGAAAAAGTTTATGGAGAATTTGTTCGACAACACACACTCGATGAAGGAACACAATTCAACCTTAAATTCAGATGTGTGAAATTTTGGATAGATAAATTGCACAAGGGAGTTGCAAAAGGAGAGACATCTTGTAAATTGTATAGCATGCACGACTTTATTACAATGCTGATAACTGAGTCAAACTTCGATACCCCCATCAAAGGCTATTTAACAGCTTGTTTGTGGAAAAGTGACTATTTCACTAAACAGTTGCAAGTCACAAGTCGATGGCGATTCATTATCATAGGAAGACCAGAAGAAAGTTATCTGAATCTACTGAAAATGAAATCAGTCCTGTTTAACTTTTACTTACGGTATACAAAATCAAGAGATAATGCAGAAGGAGTGGATATCATGGAAGGGTATCTCCTATTTGATAGAGATGTCACAGAAAAAATCGTACTTTCAACTCTTTCGACAAAAGCAGTATTCAAAAACGTCTTTGAAATTAGAGGAACGTGTGAATATAGTGGTTTGGACAGTGTATATAGTTTGTTTTTGGGCAATGAACAATTGCACAAAACTGTTGTGGAACATGAAGACAAGTGGAAAAATCGAGGTATCTGTGAATTTGCATTGTAAAAAATGTTTATTGTAAAAAAATGTTTTTTCATTGTTCACCTCTGTTCAATAAAAATGCTTTTATTTTCATTGATATTGTCATTTTATCAATAGCCTTTAACGAGAAAAGTAAAAAAATATGGATGTACAATCCATATTGTTTCAACACCCTTGTAATATTTTCATCACAGGCCCGAGTGGGTGCGGAAAAACAGAGTTCGTTCATAAATTAATTGACTATCGAGAAGACTTGTTCAACATCGTTCCTGAAAGAGTTGTTTGGTGTTACAAAGAATGGCAGCATGCTTACAATCTTATGCAAGAAAAGTTCAATTCACAGTTCAAATTGATAAAATTCGTGGAGGGAATTCCTGACGATGAAAACGAAATTGTCAGTGATGTATCTATTCCACATTTAATTGTCTTTGATGATATGTTGGGTGAAAAAGATGAGGAAAAAATTAAACTTTGGTTTACAAGAAAAGGACACCATCGTAATGCAAGTGTGATTTACATCACGCAAAATATGTTTCAGCAGTCGAAATCGAGTCGAACCATAAGTCTTAATTCCAGATATATGATTTTATTTCGAAATGAACGAGATAAGAATCAGATTAAAACACTAGCTCACCAAATGCAAGCCCCACATTTGTTACCTGCTTATGAAGATGCTACATCGACGGATCATGGTTATTTAGTCATAGATTTTCATTCACAAACAAAAAAAGAATTAAGACTACGAGCAGATATATTTCATCGTTGGCGTACACAAGGAACTGAAAGAGGACCCATTATTTATTCTCCTGCTTAAAAAACTTTATGCAAAATTCTTGCTTAAAAGAGGATAACATTTTGAACATAAATCATTTTTATGATTCACACCCGTGAGTAAACATGGCTTTACCATCCACACCGAGTTCAGTTTTAGCTGCTTTGCGAAATTTAAGTCAACAAACCGATAGACATGAAAGAGAAGCTGTGTTAAAAGCAGGATTAAAAGAAATTTTAAAATGGTTTACGTTGGCTGCACAAAACATCATTGAAAATAAAATCAAATTACCAAAACAAACCACAATGTACATGACAAAACATAGAACAGATATTGAACGGTTAGCAGATCCATCCATAGACGAGGAAAGTAAACGTAAAATCATTTTAAAACCTGGAGGGGGAGGGTTTCTAGGTGGTGTTATTATCAGAAGCTTACTGAGATGGGATGGAGTAAAAACCATCAGAAAATTTGGAGTTGAAAGACAAACTCGAAAACGTGTTCCACGAAAACGTGCACCGCAAAAGAAAAAATCTCCAAAAAAGAAAAAATCTCCAAGAAAGCGTGTTCCGCAAAAGAAGAAGTCTCCAAAGAAAAAATCTCCAAAGAAAAAATCTCCGAAAAAGCGTGCTCCACCAAAGAAGCATGTCCCAATTACGATTGATGAAAGATTTGTTACTAGCCGAAAACGAACCCCTGTAGCAAGTACCATTTCAGAACATCAACAATATCCAAAATCTAGAGAGGAAATACTTGGTGAAAGAATGCGGAATTACCAAAGAAAGTATTCAAGATTTATATTACCAGGCAAAAAAATAGCGTTTCAAAGAATTCCATCCGTCGCTTGGTCTCCAAATACATTGGCTAAACATAAAAAAGGATTAAGAAAATATAGACGGATGATAGAAGATATGCTACGATATAACCTCGGTACAGGAAGATATAAACTTGACGAAAAAAAGCAGATGCTTGACCTTGGGAAAGGAAGAACCGTTCCCGTGGATTCATCCATGGCTAGCGCTGATACATTGGTTGATGCTCTCTATTCACAGTTTTCTTAAAAAGTAATTCTGACTGTAAAAGACAGTATGTTAAAAAAGTTTTCTTTTGAAAAAACAGTATGTTAAAAACAGTATGTTAAAAACAGTATGTTAAAAACAGTATGTTAAAAACATCAGGTATAAATGATAGCGACATGGACGTTGTATTATCATTTAATCCGATATCGAGTTAAAGTCAACATGAAAAGGAAAACACCTCTGATAAAAAAACATGGTTCAATGGTTATGGCCATGATGCAGGCTACACCAAAAATACGTAAAAAACTTGTAAAAGATTCATCGCCAGAAGTGATAAGATGTATATCGGAATGTTGTCATAACGTTTTAAAAGGCAATGTACATTTATCATCAGCTCAGAAGAAGAAATTGTATTCAAGCCGACAACATATCAGGCGTTTAGCTTCGAAATCGGCTTCTGTAAAAAATAAAAAACAAATATTAAATCAAAAAGGTGGATTTCTTTCATTACTTGCACCTGTATTATTACCATTGTTAGGAAAAGCCGTTATCGGAGGACTAGGAGGGGTACTTAAAGCCTTATAGATAAAAAATCTTATAGATAAAATCTTGTAGATAAAAAATCATGTCTGTTAAAAAAATGGTTATCGTACCTTATCAGGTTTTAGAAAATATGAATCGTTGGAAAGACGAGCAATATCATAAACCTCGTTTACCACCCAATCCGCAAGTTGTGGATGCAGCACATCTTCGGCAGGATATGGGGCATATTTTACAAAGCACTGATTTGTCAGAAACAGAAAAGGCTCAAAGGTATGGTGAAACTTTGTTTAAGTTACAAAATTCGCTTCAAAAAGCAAGACCAACTTTGTTCAACTCACTTCCAACGACAAAAAGTGATGACAGTATACAGAAATCAGCATCTGTTACCTTGCATGATCAAATTTTGCAAAGCGTACCAAAAACCATGAAAAGAAAAGCTGAGTTACTTTTGAGTATGATAAAAGATAACAATAATTTAACTTGGGACGAACAAGGAGTTGTATCATACAAAGGTGTACGCATTCATGGTTCCAATATCATCGATCTTATCAATGATACAATTCGTCAGAGAAAAGGTACTGAACCTAGAGGATGGAAAACTTTTTCAAAGGCATTACACGAAAGCAATATACCGCGAGAAGTTATTGGTAACTCAAATAGATGGAGATGGATGCAAAAAGCTCAAGATAAATCACTGAGTAAATCAGTGAGCGAAGATGAAGAATCCTACGGCGGATCCGATCACTTATTTCACACGCCAAAAAGCGTACAAAAAAGTGCAAGGAAATCGCTTACAAGAAGTGTTAAAAAATCTGCAAAAAGAATAAAAGAATCATCTCCATACATGAAGCCCGAAGAAAGAGAAAGACTGAGGCAATTCTATACTAAAGAGTTGTTAACTCCACCAAAATCTATAAAAAAGACCCCTAGCCGTAAAACGCTTCAGTCATGGGAATCCTGGTAAAGCCTAAACTTGATTACAAACTTGATTACGTGTTAAGAAAATTGTTTTATGATCCCAAAAGTACTGTCGCATTTACTGGAATAAAGCAATTGTATCACGCTGCAAAATCTGTTTTGAAAGGAATAAGATACAAAGATGTTCAAGAGTGGTTACGAGGTGAACCCACCTATACCTTACATAAACCAATTCGTCGTCGTTTCAAAAGACGAAAAACTATTGTAAGTGGTATAGACTATCAATGGCAGGCTGATTTGGCTAACATGCAACATTTAGCAAGACAAAATGATAACAAGAAATATTTACTTTGTATAATTGACGTGTTTTCAAGATTTTCATGGGTTATCCCTATTCCAAATAAGATGGGAAAAACTTTGATTCGAGCATTTCAATCTATTGTTCAGAAATCAAATCGAAAACCTTTGTCACTTCAAACAGATAAAGGTTCGGAATTTAAAAACAGGCTGTTTCAGCAATACTTGAAAAAGAATCAGATTCATTTCTTTACCACTGAAAATCCAGAGACGAAAGCAAGTATTGTTGAAAGATTTCAACGAACTTTAAAAACGAGAATGTGGAAATACTTTACGTACAAGAAAACAAGACGTTACATTGACGTATTGAATTCTTTAGTTAAGAATTACAATCATACTTTTCACAGAAGTATCAAAACATCTCCTGCAATGGTAACAAAATCAAATGAGGCAGAAATTTCGAAAAATCTGTATCCACGTTTATCGACAATTGCAATGACAAAAAAGCCAAAATTCAAAATTGGAGATCGTGTTCGTATCAATAAAACAAAACGTACATTTGATAAAGGTTATTTACCAAATTGGACTCAAGAAATATTTGAAATCACTCATGTTAACAAGACATTTTCACCTATCACCTATAAAATAAAAGATTTAGAGGGTGAACAAATTTTGGGGACTTATTATGAATACGAACTTCAATTGATAAAAGATGATGAAATTTATGAAATTGATTCAGTTCTTGATAGACGTACAAGACGTGAGGGTAAAAAAATAATCAAAGAAATAAAAGTCAATTGGAAAGGTTATCCAAAAAAATTTCAAAGTTGGATACCAGAATCGCATTTGGTATCTTGATCGGAAAAAAATAAAAAGACAATACAATTATGATAAATTCACAGTCAAACATTGAGACTGGGACAGAAAGTGTCGATAGTGTTAGTACTAAAAATTACAACTGCTGTGGAAATCGTGTTCCAAAGAATCAGTTTACGTATATTTCACAGATATTAGTCATTTACGCAATTATTGCAACCTCGATAGTACATTTAAGCATTCAAAGTCAAGATCGTGAATTGTGGTTGATACTGTTAAGCAGTTCACTCGGGTATATTCTTCCATCTCCAGGGCTAAAATTCACAAAGTCTGGACAAAAAACAACTAGTGGGGCTGATCTCGTTGACAGTAAAAAATACTAAATCAAAAAATTTAAAAATGAATTCGTTTTATCTTACTCTACCTAGCGATAGTTCCATAAACCTTTATCCAAACAACACACAGTGCTGTTTTAAAGTTCATTTACCAAAAACAATTCATATTGACAGGGAAAATTGGGAAGTTGCATTAGTTCATCTTATTACCCCCTCTCAGTTTTTAAACATAACTGAAGAAGAAGCAAAGTTCGAAATTATAACTGCAGATGTTAATTTATACAATGCAGCAGCAGCGGCAGATAAAAGAAGAGATAATATGAAGATAATTCCAATAAAACAAAACGCAAAAGGTGAAGCAGTAAGATGGTCAATTGCATTTTATTTTTCACCGGGTAGTTACACTTCAGCAAAACATGTTATAGAGGTAATGGACGATTTGATTCAAAATAACCTAAGTGAAATCTTTCAGAAGCATTCAATCGGGGTGTCTATTAGCTATTCAACCTCAAGCAAACGACCGAAATTGGCATTCACAAATATAACAAGAACCGGATTCAAATTTCATCCGCAGCTGTTTTTAAAACTGGGAGGATCACCAGAATTCAAAAATGAGATAATTTTTTCGAGTAGAAATATTTTAGAGGTATTTCAATACAGTCCTAACATTGATGCTGGGTACAATCATCTGTTTGTTTATTCAGATGTTGCTGAACACACTATAGTGGGTGATACATTGGCTCCCATACTTCGTGTTCTTCCGTTCAAACCAAGCATATCAGATGAAAATAATTATGAAGCCCAACATATCAACCATGAAATTACATTACCGCATTATGTCCCCGTTTCGAAATCTGATTTCGATACTATTCACATTCAAATAACAGGGGATTCTGGTATACCGTTTCATTTTATTATTGGTAAGACAATCGTCAAGTTACATTTCAGACAGAAAAAATAAAAATATTTGACCAAAAATGCTACCAGTTTATCGCGGCGAAAAACATCAGTATGGGTACGGACTAGGTTCCCTATTTAGATCAGCACTTAAAACAGTGACTCCATTGCTTAAACCCTTGGTCAAATCTGGGTTGAATGCTGTAAAAAAAGAAGGAATCAGACAAGGATTAGGGGCGGTAGGAGATATCCTTTTACGTGGTGAAAACCCTAAAAAAGTTGTAATTTCAAGGGGAAAACAAGCCATTCATGATCTAGCACAACAGTTAATACCGGGGATAAATAAAAGAAAATCACAAAAGACACGTCATTCATCTTCTCGATCTCGCAAGGGCAAGATCATTAATAAAAGACAAAGAAATCATTACAGTAGATCAAGGACTCTCGATATATTTGATTGATATATATTATATATATATATTATATAAAAATGATGCAAAACGGATCTTGTGAATGCAGTAAATCAGAACTCAATGTTCTTTCTGTACCACCTACAATGACAACGATGCAAGAAAGTCAATGGGTTGAACATTTTCCAATAGCATCCTTGACAAGCAATTCACCGATAGAATTCATCATACCACCTCAAACCGAACATTGGACAGATTTGTCACAATCGTATTTGTATATCAAATTCAAAATCGTTAAAGCTGACGGTACTAATTTAGAAGTCGGTTCAAATGTGGCACCTGTAAACAATTTCCTGCATAGTATGTTTAGCAGCGTCGATTTGTATCTAAATAATAAACTAATCAGCAGTAATTCAGACACCTATCCGTACAGAGCATATATCGAAAATCTTTTGTCCTATAATGCTGACAGCAAGACTACGTTTTTGAAAGCTGGTGCACTTTGGATTGAAGACACCAGTGGGCAATTTGAAACACTCAACCATGATGCGGGAAATACTGGACTAGTAAACAGAATCGGTGTAATCGGACTAAGCAGAACTGCAGAGCTTTTCGGACGATTGCATCTTGATCTATTTCAGCAAGAAAAATATTTACCTAATGGAGTTGAAATCAGACTTAGATTAAACAGATCCTCACCAAACTTTTGCCTTACAGGAGGTACTGCTGCACCAGATGCAAAAATTGTAATGGAAACAGTCAGTCTTCATGTACGAAATATTGAATTGTTGCCTGTTGTTGCAAATGATCTAAATCATCTCATAGCTCAGCAAAACATGAAAATTCCTATCCGTAGGGTAGAAGTAAAGACGTTTACTATCGGTAATGGACTTCAGTCTAAAATTGAAGATCATTTGTTTCAAGGCCAGCTTCCAAAACGTGTTTTCATTGCAATGGTAACAAATGCTGCTTATAATGGGGCTTATGCTAACAATCCATTTTTCTTTCAACACTTTAATCTGTCAAAAATAGATGTATCATGTAATGGACACAGTATTCATAACAGACCCTTTGAGCCTGACTTTGAAAATGGGTTGTATTTGAAATCATATTTGTCTATGTATCAGGCTGTCTCAGCCTTAGGACTCAATAAATCATTTGATATTGCTAAAGAAGACTATGTTGGTGGATACTGTTTGTGGGGGTACGATTTGACACCTGATCAAGGCAGTGAAGAAGGACAACTTCATCCTATAAAAACTGGAAGTCTTCGCATTGAGCTTCAATTCGCGCAAGCCTTGGCAACAGTGATCAACGTTATTGTCTTTGCTGAATTTGACAATCAGATTGAAATCAACAGTTTGAGAGAAATCGTCACAGATTATTAATCCTGAAAAATCAACAGAAACTCTCTGATCGAAAAAAGATAGCTTTCACAAAAAACAGTCCTTATCAGGACTAATCAACTTTTGAAAGATAGATCGAAAAAACAGTCCTTTTCAGGACTAATCAACTTTTGAAAGATATATCAGAAAAAACAGTCCTTTTCAGGACTAATAAACAATGTCGGGAGTCAGATTTGCTATTTCACTGAGAAAAGAAGCAGAAAAAGTGAAATATTCCACCTCAGAGTGTCTTTCTACTCGGAAAAATGACATTCACAACAGCTTTGAAAAACATATGATTAAAGAACTACAAAATCTAATAGTCAGTGAAGTACGCAACGAGTGTTACGGATGTCAAGTGGATCATCCCAGTCAAATACAGCATGAACTATGTTTATTCAAGGATAGACAAGAACATACAGATATGTTCATAGAACAAGCCATGAAGGAATTAAATCCATACAGAATCATGAAAAAATGGTATCCTGAACTCATAGAAATGAAACTCGATGGAACTGACTATGTGGAAGCCTACAGATTTTGGCGAAATATAAAACAAAACATTCTATCTGATATCACGGAGTCGTTCTTAAAATATTGGTGTGACAAAGTAAAACAAGCCTGGAAAAGTGATTAGAAAAAATGTATACTTCTGAAATTCAATACATATTGGATCATGGAACATGGATAAAAAATCTACAGGCAAAAGTCTGTGCAAAAGATCAGTTACCTCGACAAAAACCCAATCATGTGAAAGCCTACATTGTGAATACAGAGAAATCAACCGGTTCAGGAGAACACTGGGTGGCCGTAATATTTGACAATAATGGCAATGTACTATACTTTGATCCGTACGGTCTACCACCACTTGAGCCAGAAATTATTAACTTTTTAGACAATCATTCTTATTCGTGGAGATACAATCGACAAACTCTTCAGAGTTTACAGGGCAAAGTTTGCGGAATTTACTGTATCTTCGCATTGGATGCTGTTGCTAGAGGATATAATATACAGAAATATCTTCAACAGAAATTTCTCTCAACGGAACACCATCGAAACGATCGAAATGTATCATCGTGGTTTAATCAATACTATGGAAATCTATACAAGAAAATTTCAGAGACTTCTCCCCACAAACAGTGAAAAAAACATTCTCAAAAATGATTTTTATTGTTAACAGTTTATTGATATTATGTTCATTTTTGTCTTTTTAAGTTTATTGTAAATATGTTCATTGTTTCAGTTCTGTTCAATAAAAAAGTTCAAAAAAGCAATCGAGTTTTTCATTCTGTTTTTCCCAAAAAGACTCCAATCTGCTTACATTTTTCCCCATGCTACGAGTCATAACTTTTTTACTATATTAGCATGAAAACGTAGTTGGGGGAAAAATGTATATGCTTTCCACCAGGTCCGCGCTCTTATTTTTTCAATCCTCCTGTTATCGTATAAAGAAAGGCTGATATTTCCCAATACATTCATCATTCGACTCTCAGCTCTCGAGCAGTTCGGGAGTTAAAAAATCAATATGGAGCAGAACAATATGGAGGAAATCAACCATCAACTGCGTGAGACTCTCAAAGACTATCTAGATGCCGGTCAGCAGATATTGCTGCTAAACACTCAACCCGTACAACTACACCGTATATCACAACCGTACAAAGTTCTCGGTGAAAGATTAGTTCAGCTATTCTTAAAGACAACACCTGATATTATTTTAGTTGATGTCAAATTTGGGAGAAAGATAACTTTCAATAACGGAGTAGTGACGATCACAAAAAGAGTTGGAGTATGCCCCATCTGCCAGGCGAATTTCGGTTGCTGTCATTAGAAGTTGAAAAATCACAACCACTAAAAAACAAAACAGTCCTTTTCAGGGCTAACCATTTACCATGAAAAGATCTTTCTTTCAAAATTGTCAAAGTCAGAAAAACACAAGATAATCAAACTCTAGTTTTTCTTTCCCGAACAAGAAATTGTAACAAAGCTATGGATTGGTCAACGTTAATTCGGAGTTAAAAAACATGAGACAAGTAGGTCAATCCATGCTGTGAACTATATAAGCGCGATGTTTTTTCTCACAAAAAACATAAATACTTCAGCATGGTTCAGATTCTTCTCTGCCCTCACTGTGCAAGCAGATGTCAGATAGAGTGTGGAAAATGCTTTACACTCGTGGACTATCTTGGACAGAAGCATAATTGTCCAGACCCAGATGAAGGATTTTTTGATGATGATGAGGGATCTACAGTTTGCTGTGAATTCTGCGGATGTGAAATCATCCCAGTAATTCAGCCAGAAGAATTGTAGGTCTTGACAATTCATTAAATCTTTCTAAAAAGCCCTTTTCAGGGCTAACCATTTACCATGAAAAGATCTTTCTTTCAAAATTGTCAACTAAAACTCAAAACACTAAAGAAAAAATGTAACAAAATATGCATTGGTCAACATTTACCAAATGTAAACACTAAAAACTCCCATTTACTACTCAACTATCGTAGAGATAAGCCGATATTCGCAATGTTTGGATTGACAATTATCCTCGCATTCCTATACTGGTTAGAAGAAAGAGAACGTATCAGATGTATCAAACATGAAGTGGAGCATTTGATACGGATCCCATATCCAGCGGAAAATATGGATAGAGAAAAGAGAGGTTAAAAAGTGTATTTTACACAAAAACAGCCCTTTTCAGGGCTAACCATGTACCAAGAAAAGATCTTTTTCAAATTGTCAATTCTTTCTCTCAGAAGAATTAAACTCAGAAAAAGTCATATCAGAAAAAACACAAGATAATCAAACTCTAGTTTTTTCTGTCCCGAACAAGAAATTGTAACAAAGCTATGGATTGGTCAACGTTAATTCGGAGTCAAAAAAACATGAAACGCTGAAGCGGGAAAAATATAGGAGAAAATGACGTCATGAGACAAGTCAATCCTCCTGAAAAGCTATAAAAGCCGACTCTATTTCATCATTTTCATTTCACGATGGAAGATCTTAGAAAGACCGTGAAGAACCTTATGAGAGTGACAGAGACCCTCCATCTGAAATTAGAAAAGATGGATAGGCAATTGGCGGAGATGACAAGAGAGAAGAAGAAGGAGTTCGTCATTCCAACAACAGAATGTTGGGATGATGATGACGAGCCGTCGTTCTCGTTGAAGTTCGACTTAGACGAAAGTCAAATAAAAAGGCTCAGAAGACGAGCGGGAAACAGCTGTCCGGCCTGTGGGAAAGTTGGAGGTTGTGCATAAAAAACACAATCTCCAAACAAAACAGCCCTTTTCAGGGCTAACCATCTACCATGAAAGATTTATCTTTCAAATTGTCAATGACTTCTGATCCATTGAAATCAACCGGAATTGTCCCAGAGTACCTACCCTGAGGGTAGGTACTCTGGGTCAAATTTGACCCAGGGTACCTTCCGGAGGGGGGGAAGCAAAAATGCCAAAAAACGCCATTTTTTACCCAAATCGTCCCATTTTTTTCCAAATCGACCGGAATTTGACCCAGGGTACCTACCCAGGGTAGGTACTCTGGGTCAAAATTTCCCTCAGGGTAACTAGACTGGGTCGGTTGACCCAGTCTAGTTACCTATACTACTACTGATGACAGCCAAACTAACTATAGTTCAGTGACAGTTTATCCCACATTCACATATAAAATTCAGTGTAAATTGATAAAATTCTCGCAATTACGATCGGGATTAGCGACTGTGCAAACCATCCTTATTGCAGGACCGTTTATCGGAAGGTCTTGTCCAGGATATTGCCTTTGGCTCGGGCTCCAATATCTACCTCGGGACCCGTCAAATGTTGACCCTACCAAACGACAAAATTTCAGATTGGTCGAAACTGAAAACATTAGCAGACGACAATTGAAATGAGGCTTAAACTATGAATTTTATGATTAGAAAAGGAGAAAACAATGCTGGGAAAGGAGAAAATGCTGGTAATCCACACTTTCTCTTCCAGCAATGTTTTCAAAAGTCTTTTATGTGAGGCTCGTTAAAACTCGGGATTGTGTTGTAAAGGGTTAATCACACGAAAAAAAATACATGATCCCTAAATGGCGCGCAACACACGAAAAGGGGCCTTCGGACATTTGCGTAAAAGTGTGACGTCCCAGATCAGCCTGTGCAGTCTATGACTCATCCGAGACGACACTTCCCGTTTTTGTGCGATTTTCTATTTAACGAAAGTCTACTGTATGAAAAAATCTTATGTAGCCGTAAAGTGCCGTCTCGGATTAGCCTGCGCGGACTGCGCAGGCTAATCCGGGACGACAGTATACACAAATGTCCGAAGGTATTATATCGCATGTTGCGGGCCATGTTAGAAACCACGCGTGTGTACATGACAAACAGGAAATGTAAATACTCCCTTCTCAACAGTATGAAGCCTCTTCAAGTAGACGACATCACGACTCGTATCATTATTGTTGGGCGGTAACCGGATCTTTCGACCACGACAAAACCCGGGGACGCCTACGCAAAAATTGTTGGACTGGTTGACAAGATAGAGCAAGCTAGAGTTCATGACATAGGCCTATGGTGCCGAAATTATGTCAAGAAGCGATATTTCAATATTTCCAAGAGATTGATTCTCCAGTTTAAATTAAAATGTATTATTCACGTGGCGGCTTTTTCAGTGAGGACAGTCTTATTTGAACCCTTTACCAGGAGGCAAACTGTTCGACTTGTCCAAATTGACAGCATTTGTAGATCTATGCACAATAGAATGTGGCTTAGTTGAGGGACTTAGTCTTTGAAATAAACAGAGAGAAAACAAAAAAGATGTAGAATGGTGAAAGTGCTGCGAACGGTTACCAACCATTTCTACTTTTTAGCGGATTTGTATAGCAAATCCGCTTACTGTGATCGTTCTGACCGGAACCTATAGTCCGAAATCTAATACCAGCAAAAAACTGCGTAAAATTGATGGATCAAATTATCACCCCTTAAACAGTAATAGAAGAACAGTTACTGCACGGCCCGCTCGCAGAATAGTTTTGACTTTTCCCTGCTCTTGCTGACTCCATTTTAAAATGATTGCACATGTGTTGCGTGTGATGTTACTTTTTATAACAACATATTACAGCTTTATGCTATTCCACAAATCCGCTTTCCAGGACTTTGATCTAATATTTGAAGTGTTTTTAAAAGTATTTTACCTAAGGGTAGTTAAGACTCGATATTGTTTAATAAAGGGGTTAAATGGGTTATCCTTCACATTAATATGGGAATAATTAGGACTTTTGTTATTATGTATCACCATTTCATGTGAATAAACACACAGCGTACACAAATATATTGTCACCGAGGGTTGTCGCTAGAGGCCCTGGGGTGTCCTGGAGTGCATAGACTCACGGTTGACTTGCCCTTTGATTGATTCATGACCGCTCATATACATGTGAGCCATGTTCTGTGAGGCTTATTGCATCTGCGAAAAAAATGGACCCATGTCAGCCTGCACAGTCCCCACAGGCTGACATGGGTCGAAACTTTTTTGCTATTTGTAAAGTTTATGCATGTCCAAGTACCACTCTACCTCTAGTACCAAATTAATTATCAAACTAAATGGATTTCATCGATCCCTAGTTATTTGTTGACTTGCTTGGTATAATACATTACGGAGATGCATAAAATCCCCTTTTGTCAGAACATGGCTCATGTACAGAAAGTTCTATGAACGACGGCACCGTGGTATACTACTATAATTATGTTCGAAAGTTCCACTTACGGACTGTTCCAGTGTTTCGAAGTCAAACAACAGCAATGATTCAGATGTTCCCTGGACTGAAATCATTGCTCGAGCTGTCTGTGGTGTTCGAGGTGTCCCACATTCCTGAAGATCGAGTTATCTCATAACCCTTGACCAAAGGACAAAATTTCAGACTTCTGCAAGTTGAAAAGAATTTGCAGATGAAAAACTATATGTACCTCGAAACATGCCAGTTGTTTTTCATAGAGCAGAAAACATTTTGAGAAAAGGAGAAAATGTTGTTTACCAGCATTTTCTCCTTTTCCCACAATGTTTTCAAAAGCGTTCTTCCTCAAAGTCGGGATTGTGTGGTAAAAGGTCAAGCGTGTATATCTACATTGTAGTCCTGCCGAAATCTGCTAGATCTATAGTAGGCCTGTACCGAATCCACTGTTGTCAAACACTGTCAAGATTTCCGGGACACTACAATTGGCCTGGGACAATGATAACAATAATGAGACATGTTCTGGCAAAAGGGAGCTTAATGCATCCCCGTGATGCATGATACCAAGCAAGCCATCACATGATCATTGGATCCATAAAATCCATTTCGTCTGACAACCGACTGAATTATGAGGTAAATTGGTCCATGGAAATACAGAATATTGACCAGTACCAAAACGTTTCGGCCCAGGTCAGCCTGCGCGGACTACGTAGGCTGACCTGAATCGATACTTATCGTAGATGCAAGCCCCCTTTTCACAGAACATGGCCTATTATATTATTGGCCTACAATGAATAAAAATCGTCTACCTTTGACCGTCTATTATACTTCAGCCACACTATTGTGTCACCTGTATATTACCCCGTCACTGCGCAATCCCAAGTTTTAACGACCCCTGAGGAAATAGCCTTATGAAAACATTATAAGAAAAGGGGAAAATGCTGGTAACCTTCATTTTCTCCTCTTCCCAGACTGTTTTCTACCCTATCAGAGACAAATTACATAATATGAGCCCATTTTGAATTGTCGTCTGCAAGTGCTTTGAATTTGGATAAGTCTACTTTTTTTCGTCGTCTGGTAAAGAGTGATAAATATTCTAAGATAATGATAGAGAAATCTGAGAATATTTATATGCATACTCTATAACGTTTGTATATAAATATTCCGGAACGTAACTTAATATTTAGAAGATAAGTCTTCTATACTTTACTTACCCAAAATCCGGATGATTTAACCCGGACAAGTTGACACGCTATCGTCGTTTAAGTATAGAGTTTGTTTATTTTAGAGGTTGATCTAATATCAGACTCGACACCGTCCGAATTTCGCAATATAAGTCCGATGTGAAATGAGAGATGGAGAATCTTTGGAATTTATAGAGCCGAACATTAAATGACAAGAAGGTTTGTTGGTTTGTTTAAATGTATGTTTGTTTACTTCATACCGTCGTTTTCACAATTTATTAATCATATCGCGGCAAGTCTATCTATCTTTCCTGGACTTTCTTTAACCCCTGTTTTGCATAGCGTTCCTATAGGCCACTGGCTGCTTTCCCACACAAACATCGCGGAAACAATATGCAGCTGTGAGAGAAAGATTAACTCTGTCGCACTGATTATCATTAGTCCTCAATTTGCCCGAGTCGGGAATCGAACGAGCGACCCCGAGACTTGGTCTCAAATTTCTATGAGATATTGGTAGACAGAAACAGGGAGTCAAAGGACAGACAGACAGACAGACAGACGTTGGAGTGAAACCTGAATAGGCAAGCAGAAAGCAACCGAGTATTTTAACCCGTAACCTGCTAAATAAGTGACTCCCAAGGTGATAGTAAAAAAACCAGTTTGCTATTTTAAAGGTATTTTGTGGGAAAATATCTCCTTATTGGACAGTGTAGATCCAAGATCAGACTGCACGTTCTGTGCAGTCTGATCTTTATCTACACTGTCCGAAAAAGGTCACTGAGTTCCGCTTAGCAGCCTTACAAGGGTTAACGCTTGAACAGCAGGCTTGTTCGAAGGACATAGATCAGGTTGCACCGAAGAGACAGTCTGCTTCCTGTGATCTAAATAAGCAGAAATTTACGAGACATTTTGACCAAAAAAACGTAATTCAAGCCCGGTTTATATGCATGTCCGGTGCACGACATTTCGTCGAAAGTGTGTTTCGTTGAAATCCATGTAGGTTTTTAAATACCGATTGCTAAATTCCTACATTTATTTCATGAAAAGCTCTGCCTTGGAGGAAGATTTGAGCAACAATTTGTCTGGGTCAGGGTAAGGGTCAGGGCTAGGGATCGCTTTGGACGAACGTGGTTTTCGAAGAAATGTCGCACATGTCTTTCGTATTGTTTTTTTTTTTTTCAAAACCGATTGATTTAGCATTTGTACATTATTCGTTATTCATTTTACAACATAAAGGGGACAAAAGTTCCGCTTTAATTCATACGACTACATGATTGTTACTCGTGCCGTTTTCATGTCCTGTAGATCTCTATTATAAACAAATGTAGATTATATTACACTATACAAAAAAATAAAGGGACAAGAAACAAGTCGTAATTCGCATGAGTCACGTCTGTGAAAAGGAGGATTAATGCACCAGCCTATAGTATCGACTCATATCAGCCTGCGAAACTTTTTGCTACGCTGTCGCAAATTTCAGAAGTTTGTGGACCTTCGCTAGTCTATGTCTTTCAACAGGTTTTGTCAATTAAAATACAAATTGCAGTGTTGTTTAAAATTCAAAATGTTCCATATATTATGAATACAGGAGCTTAGTGCATTTGCAAAATGTATCGACCCATGTCAGCCTGCGCTGTCCGGCTGGACTTTTTGCTATTTGTAAATTTTCTGCATGTCCAAGGACCATTCTTTCTCATTCTACTCTCCGTTTCATGGAAAAAATAGGTCTATCTTATGAGGAGACTTGCTTGTTATAGGTCTAATACAAATACGTAGATGCATTAAACCTCCTTTTCAAAAATCACTACGCACATCTTTTCATGTGGCTCAAACTTACTTGTGTTCACGCTGACAAGGCAAACTAAAACGATGCTTTTCTTGTTGCATGGATTGATTTTTCAAATTCTAATAAGCCATATTGGTGAAAAAATCCTTTTTTTCCTTGAAGTGTTTTGTCAAACATTTAGGACTGAGTTGATTGTTCAGATTCTGATATGTCATTTTAGATAGAAAAACTTAGATTTTGTTTCCTCTTTTTCCCTGAAGTGTCTTTGTCAAACATTAGAGTTTTTCCAATCCTTTGTAATATTTCCCTTAAATCAAAATTACAATAGAAAAAAGGATAAATGATAAATAGAAGATGTCTTGGTGTTGATTCAGCGAACAATGATTCTGACATGCAATCTGGGCATGTACAAAAACCAGAGGTTTTATCAGTAATGATCAGTCCCAATGATAACTGATGATGATGATTATGATAAAACCTTTAGTTCTTGTTAATACCCAAGTTGCATGTCAAATTACTGTTCGTTTAATCAAAGTTAATAATTCTTCTATTTGGGTTACAAGAATATTATGCATGTAGCACTAAAGTTAAACAGGTCTCCCATATGGACGATTACAAAAATAAGCTACTCTTTCACTTATACCATGACAGCCAGTGCGCCTCTAATAGTGTCCCGAAGTTTCTTTTCGTAAATTTTGTGTTAACCACTTTACAGTGAAATGGTTTCCAAAGTTTTTAAACTACTTTCCATTTGCAGTTCAATCCACGCTTTCAAATTCCATCGGTTATAAAGCATGTCCAACCAAATATTTGTTACATGGGCTTTCGTGACATTTACGGTGTCATGTGCGCCATGGATGCACGTCACATTCGAAATTGCCATCAACTTGAGGTGCCGGTTTTCGTCCTCTTGCTTTCACTAGCAGGAAAATAATGTCCCAGTTACATGTCAAAATGCTTCATCGGTATTGATAGGTTAAAAAGGGAATTTCTTTCAAATGATCCCTGACCTTCTAAGGGTTTTTATTACTCTTGCAACTTGGCATTGGCGCTGATCTCATGAATCTAAGAAAGAGCTACATTGTCCGGATCGCCATGCACAAACGTCAAATAATTCATTTTCCGATGCGATGCACATAAACACTTTATGTATCTGTTTTTCGGTGACGGTGTTCGATGATACAGATAGACCAATGAAAATTTCGGTATTCTGTGATAGACAAATGGAGCTTGAACAATAGCTTATGGTTATTTCGGTAAAATCAAGAAAGTATTTATACCTACAGGATATTTCCTAAGTTCCTTTTCGGTAATTTGTATTTTAACATCGTTTCTTTGGAATGCAATCAATGCTTTCCAACTGTTTCAAATTTATCTATGGAATGAAGAGAATTCGCGGTTTCATACAGTGTAATTAGGTTTTTTGTTTGCATACCTCCATGAAAACAAATAGAAATCTGCACTGATTTGCGAGTTGCGTGTGTAAAGAGATGCGTATCGGATCATTCGGCATACCTCGGGTGATCCGGTGATCAAATCCCTCGGCTGTATCACGTAGCTTGATATGCACCCACACGGTACATTTCGCACATCTCCGGAAGCACACCGCTTTGCCGTTGTTAAAATTTTAAGGCTCCTCTATAAAAAGAAAACATGAGTAAATTTTCTATCGTTATCTTTCTAAGAATATGTCAGTCGGCAAACAGTTTTGTACATCCATTTTTTAGCGTAGTTTATCAATTCCGTTGGGAGCTTTCATCGACAGATCGATAGAAGTGAATAACTTCATCGTGGTTGTTCATGTCGTTGCTAAGCGATCTACAGGGGTGCCGCCATGTTTAAGATCATGTGATTAGTAGTTCAAAATGGAAGCCTCCTTTATAGGGACGAGGTTAGATGTAGGTACGGAATCGGCCGAGTTGTGACGAGTGGTATCGGATAAGACCAAAGCGGTGTTACCGGATCCGGAGTTTCCATCAGAATAGATAAATTATTTTCTGAAGTGTACATTTGCCGAATTTCTTTGTGTCGATCTATGGGCTTCGGAGTGCCACAATGTAGAGCAAGATCAGACTGCATAGAACATTCAGTGCAGTCGTAGGACTACACTACTAACATGTTGATATTTTTCTGAAATAATCATTCGAAATTCAATATTTGGGTAGATCTATAATATCTTAATATTGGGAGGAAACTTCCATCGAGTGTCGGCGTTTAATATTAAGATTTCAAAAGTACGCTTCATAAACAATCTATAAAAGGTCTAAAAACCAGATCACGCTCCTTTTCTGAAGGTTTAAAGAACGTTTTTCTCATGTAACGGTCTGAATTAGCATTCTGTTTGTTTGCATGGTGTTTTGTCCTGCTTTCAACAGTATTACATAAACATCATGGTGATAATTCATTAGTCACAAACTACCAATATTTCACAGGTTCTAGGCTTCATCTGATACTGAAATACCATTTGGACAAGTACATGTAAATCAAGATGTGGAAAAATGTTACGGGATATGCATGTCCAGTATTTGTTTAGCTGTGATTTTCTAAACAGTTGTACATGTACTTTAGCCATGCTCTGTGAAAAGAGGGCTTAATGCATCTGTAAACAGTATCGGCCCATGTCAGCCTGAGCAATTTCCGCAGGCTGACACATATCCACACTTTTTGCTATTGTAAACTTTCTGTGTGTTCAAGGACCATTCTAGCTCTAGCTTCAGTCGGTTTTTTAGTCAAAATGGATTTTATATACCCACAATTATGTGATGACATGCTTGGTATAATGCCATCACAGAGAAGCATTAAGCTTCATTATGCCGAAGCATGTTCCCTTAAAAATAAGCCATGCTCTGTGAAAAGGGGTTCAATGCATGCACAAAAAATATCGACCAAAGTCAGCCTGCGCAGTTCACGCAGCTTCACCTGGGTCGAAACTTTTTGTTATTGGTAAATTCCTGCATGCCAATGGACAAGTCTACCTCAGGACTGAGCTGGTTGTTAGACTAAATGAATTTTTAGCATCCATAATTATGTGACGACTTGCTTGGTACAACTAATCATGAAAATGCATTAAGCCTCCTTTGCCAGAGCATGGCTCAAATTTTATGTATTTGATAATTAGGTCAATATATCCTAGATAGTACGTGCATATATATCAATATCTTTTTAAATGGGTAAGAACTAATGTAACATATTATTATATGCGGTAGTTCGAAAATGTCAGTTATAGCGTAGCTTATAGGAATGGTACCTTCTCTTTTTCAAAATTTTGCTTACGAAATAAAAGTGTTTGACGATTGAGTGTTGACACTCAACAGGTAGCTCTATCCGAATATTAGATCTCCGGCAAGTTTACAGATAAAAGAGATGCAGATTTACTTGAGAATAGGGCAGTTGAACAATGGTTAAAAAAAACGGACGTGCATTGGGAAACATATTGACAGATCTAATCATAGCGATCGGTCTGTTTCCAGGTTAATCATTTGCCTTTTTTTTTTTTTTTTTTTCACCAGAAAAAAGGTTGAAAGGTTGTAAAATAGCTTCATTTGCTATGAGCAAGCTTTTAACAACACGGTGATCTAAATTCTAAAGGAGTTTCATTCTTTCTCTCTACATAAAAATTACAAGAAAATTGAAAAGATGTAGATATCTAGTTCAAATGACTGATAGTTCATTCTGAAACAATAATAAACATTTTTGAAAATAACAAATTGTCAAACCCAATAGCAGGTTACTTTCAATGCATATGACAGAACTTTATTGTAATGCATGTACTTTGAATATGGAAAAAAGTTCTAAACTATGTGGCTTCAGCAGTTATTTAAAAAGTAAATGTCATCCAGATTTACAAATAATGTCTGTTGCCTCAGCCTTGAATATTTTATGTATAATGCACTCTCACGCCTAGTCCTTTTAACCATTACATTTTAAACAAATGAGTTTGACATTAGATCTTTTTTGCTCATTTACTGATAAAATATAATGGATGATAGAGAAGAAAATGTGACAATATAATTCATCCATTGTTTTTGCCATGAAAGTATATTTATCCGTAACCTTTTCAGAGATTCAATCACTTATTTTGTTCCCCTGTCTTACTGTTGATCGCCAACAATTATAAATAATCATATCATCGGTCTAGAATACTAAGGGTAGGCTATGCCAAATAGAACAGTGGTCTGATGGCCCAAAGCTGTCTTTTTCTCTGATATAATACATCTGACAGAATCGAAAAAGGCTCTGCTTTCTGCAATATTACAGAATATACATGTACAGTAACTAGTAGCATGTAAACACATCTCTTCACTGTTTGGCTGCACCTCAGAGAACATTCTGTTCTTTTATCGAGGTTGACAGAAAACGTAGATCTAGCAAGTGATTAAAAAAAGTCCTTTTTCCTGAGCGTTCTGAAGAAACAGCTAGATCTACACTAGTTTACCTCTGAATACAAAGTAAGGAAAAGTTTTTATTTCAGGGTAAAAAGCTTTTTCATTTACAACAACTTTTTGGATAATCAACAGCTATATGTAATTGGTTAATGGTTTTATGCTTTTCCCACTCATAGGTAGCGCCTATGATTATATTAGCATTGCAGATTTAGAAGATCTATGAAGTTCTAGAAGTTTAATTAATACGCTGAAAGTAAGTTGAAAATTCGATTGATCTGCTTCGTATTCGGTGAACTGACAATGATTCTTAAGTTCTCTGTTAGACTTTATGAATTTTTTGTTGGATATTTTTTTTTTCAAAGATATTCAAGAAAATACACTTAGCTAGCATTTGAACTTGGGACTCGGTATAAAATTAGATGGAAAAACATTATGAAATCTGGTATACATGTTTGTTGTAAACATTAAATGTCTGACAGCAGAAGTAGTTCCGGCACTGCATGATTTTTTTTTTCATGAAGCTATGATTTTTTTTTTTTTCAGCCATTCAGAACTCGCTGATATTAATGAAAACATCTAGAGTAGATAATATATTGCTCGACCTAGAACATTACCCTCTCATATCTCAAATACAATATGCCTTACACAATACAATATGCCTTACGCAATACGACATGCCTTACACAATACGATATAGCTTATCCAATCAACCCTACCGTATGCATTTAGCTAACCCTTATCCTCTGTCACTCCCATTACCAATTTCATGTAACACGCACGCATTTAAGCCGCATGCTCATAAAATTATCAAAACCAATAGGTTAAGCATTCATAATTAAATCATACTAACCTCTATCTTAATCCTTTTACCTTTAATTCAATTATTATAACATATCAATCCCTTATGTAGTAGATGAAAAATTTTTCTAAAAAAAAATTTCTAAAAAAAATTTTCATCATCACGCATCATTACATCTTCTAACCAACAAACCCATCAACCCAGTGAAACCCTTACATCAGCTAACCGTTTAACCTCCCCATCAACCAACGCGACACGCAGTGGCTAGTCAGTTTATGAGTTAGTGGGTGGGCTTAAGATTTTTAATAAAAAAAAATTTTTTTTGATTTAAACTTTTAAGATTATGCTAAATACACAGTAGTAAAGATGGAAATTAAAGCAAAGCCTAGTAATTTAAAAAATGATAGCATCTTATTAACTAACTGTGTTTGTTGTAATAGCATATTAGAAAAAAAGGTAGAAAATGTACGAGATGAACAGATTTATGAGTGTGATGAATGTAGTTATGATGATAGACCATTTGGTTGGTGTAGAAGTAATAGGGGACCTTGTACTTGTTGGTGGAGTAGAAAAGATGTTTTATATATCACATGTAAAACATGTTATGATTTAAAATGTAAAGAATGTGGAGAAAGTGATTATAATTACATTTCTGGTAGACTTTGTGTTGTCACTTGTTTAGGCAATGATTGTAGTAAATTTATTTGTGGAACATGTTTAACACCACCATGCAATAGTTGCGGGGAAAAAATAGCTGGTGAGGGGGGTAAATGTATTAATTGTATTAAGAAAGAAAAATTTAAACAAAAGTGGAATGGATCAATAAGAGATAAGTTAGAGTGTTATGGTGATACAAAACTAAAAATTTTAGCACAAAATAAAAATTTAAAAGGCAGGTCTAAACTTTCTAGAATAGATTTAATTGATAAACTTGAACCACTAACAACTTTAGATGATTTTCCAATTAGATAAATATTTAACCCTTTTACCAGGTTAAATATTTTATTTTGTTTCATCAGTCAGTTTATAATGTCCATGTGATAATGTTCTATAACTACCATCCAAGAGTATCAAACCCTTTTTATCATCTTCAAAGCTTAATGCTATTTTATTCATTTTTATAGTGGTTAATTCATGATGTTTACTTTTTATTCCTCCCATAGTTACACAAAAATCTTTTTTAGTATCCAAACACTCCTTATAAGTTTTAAATTTTAGTTCATTTTTAATCACAGACTTTTTAACTCCTTTACATTTTTTAGTTTCTGTTTTCTCATTATATACCATATTACCATCTTTATCTTTTTTAACAGGTTTATCATAAATAAATTTACCATCTTCATTGGTTAAAGCATTATCATTTTTATCTTTTCTTAAGACTAATTTTTTCATAGCATAAGTTTTTGCTCCTGGGCTTACAAATCCTGTTAAAAGGTCTCCTTCCATTTCATCTTTAAACTTACCTAACACATTACAATTTTTATCACTATACAATGGATGATTTTTTGGATAATTACTAAAGTCAAACAAATCATCGGCATCCTCTTTTAAATTTTCATACAAATCTTCAGTTTCTATTACTAAAACATAACTATCTGTATCAGTATAGCACATAAATACTTTATCTTCACCAAATTTATTTTTAAAATAGTTATAATAATCTTCTAACATAGTTGTTTTGCTAATATCAAGTATGCTTACTCCTAAATAAATTGGCTTATCATATTTAATCCATGTTTTTTTCATATGTACCGCAACCAAATTTTCATCAAATATAGTATGATTATGAAAGTTATGTTTTGCTGTTAACTTTTTAAAACGTTCACTATTTTCACCATTAACTAATTCTATGTTTACTCTATTTCTTATATTTTCCATGGTTTTACCAAAAACAGAATTCATTGCTAACTTCCATAAATTATCTAAAAAATTTTTTTTATCCTTTTTTGCTTGTGTTCTTAAATTTACACACTTATCAACATATTTTTTAATAGCGGTACTTTCTCGATATTTAATTCCACGATGTATTTTTTTAATATTTAATCCTAATCTCTGGTAAGTCTTTAAAGCTTCATAATGAAGTATATATTTTTCTTTATCATTTAAGTTCGGTATTAACTTTTCTACTTTACTAACTTTTAATTTTTCTGCTGCTAAAGGCATTTCATTATGCAAATCATGTAACTCTTTAGGATACTCCAAATCAACCTCCAGGATACACGGATATTTTTCCCAGTTATTTAATTCTTCTTCAGTCATCCATTTAAAACCGCCTACAGGTAAAGGCTTACTCATAGCCCAAGGATAAAGACTGTTTTTATCAATGTAAAACAAATATTTACTAGGTTTTGTTGGATCATATTTATCACCCATATATTTATTGTTTGCCTCTGCATATCTAATACTTGTCATGCAAACACCACCCCTTTTTGATGCTTCAAAAAAGTTAAGCATATCAATATCAGTAAGTTTTTCTAATTTTATTTTGCTTACCTTTAGCATAGCATCCCATCCATATCCAGGTAAAGTATAATACCAAGCAGGGTCTAAACCAAATTCTTTAAGCATAGAAAATCTAAAGTTTTCCATAACATCAGCTAAAAGTACAACATCTGTTTCATTGTATAGTTGTAAATAATCAGACATAGTTTTGCAACCAAAAACATCCCACACTTTTAACGCGTGTGCCAAATCTTTTTCTTTAATTCCTTCTCCATTTAAGCTTGAATAAAATTCTTCTATAGGCGGTAGTTGTGTTTCTTTTAACTTATCAAAACTATCCATCCATTCATAAGGAAAGATACCCTTTCTACTTAACAATTTTAATTTTTCTTCTGTATAACCACCACGATGATTTTCTAAATAATACTTTAAATTTTTTAAATTTTCATCTTTTAAATTTTCTACAATTTTTTCTAAACTACTAGCTAAAAACTTAAAACTATCAAGAAATCTTAACTTAATAATGTTTATTTCCTACCATAAGATTTTTTGTAAAACTAATATATTTTTCTTCTGTGTTAGGTAAACAATCAATTCTACCACTAGTTTTACCAAGATACTTAATAAAAATATGAGCATCATAACCAGATAAATTATGAAAGATAACAGGTATAAAATTTGGAACTTTTGCTTTAAGATTACAATTATTACAAGCGGCACCTCTATAATTACCAGTAAAATGACAATGATCTCTTACTTTATAATTTTCATGAGTAAATTTACCTCCACATATCCAACATTTTACTTCATTTTTATGTTTTCTAACTTTATCTTCAGTTAAAATTTCCATTTTTACTGGGTTTTTATAAAATTCTTTATAAAGTTGTTTAGCATCCTTTGTTAAAGTATCTATAAAATGTTTTTCTGCATCCTCACCAACATATCCTCTTAATACTGGTTTCATAATTTTATCATTAAAAGGACAAATTAAATAGTTATAACTAACAGGTATATGCTTTTGTGTTTCAATAGTATTACTTTTTTGTTGTGGTTCTATTTTTTGTAATATACATTCAAAATCAGCAATAACTACAAATGGTACCATAATTTTTCTACAATAGTTTTTAAACTTTATTAAAATTTCTTCAGGATTTTCAGGATCAAACTTAGGCATTATTAAATCAACTCCATCATGATCTTCACAACGCTCCATATGTTTTTCTAAAAGTTTTTCACTACCAAAATGGTTCATACAAAGCATACAATAATCTACATTATGATTAGAGGCAGTTTGTGTTCTCAGTAAAGCATTAATATTTTTTATTAAAACATAATGTGTTTTTTCTTCTTCATCTTCAATATATAACAAATTTATATGATTTTCTTTTAAACTTTTTATAGCTCTAATACGTTTGATTTTTTCCTTACCTTCTACTATCCCAAAAACATTAACGCTAATTGTTGGATTTTGCCTTTCAAACTTATCTATATCCTGTAAAGAAACAGGATAATTAATTCCTTTCATATTTAAGCTATTTTTCTTTGATTTTAAATCATTATCAACTCTTTGTGGATTTTTATCTGTTGGATTTAAATGTCTCAAAATACAATCTGTAAAACATTCATCATTCTCACTTTTCATATTAATACATGCCTTTTTGTTAGCAATCCACTTAGGTAAAGGTAACGGTCCACCTGCTCTTAATGGTTCATAAATAACACTATGTAACTTTAAATGTACCACACCATTAAACGACCAACCACTACCATTTGAAATAAAATTAATAAAATTTTCTAAAATTCTTTCCATCATTTCTTCGTATACTTTTTCTATATTAGTTCCTTCTAAAAAAATCTCATAACTAACAGAAGAAAAATTTGCTTCTACTATTTGTCTATTATTACCCTCTCCTCTTTCCATAAAACATTGAAGATTTAATTTTACTTTATGACTATGCATGCTTCTTAAAAGTTTTTCAATTGTTGGTTTTGTTAGCATTAAAAACTCTTGTAGTGTTTTAACAGGTATACCGTCTATTTTATGTTCAGTTGCATAATTTTTTAAGGCAGATTTATTTTGTATTATTTTTATTTTTTCCTCTCTTTCTTCATCATATATACTTTTTAATTTTTTTTTTAAAGCATTAAGTTCAGGTGTTATACTTGGTTGTTCTACTCTTACATTTTCTAAGCTCCTTAGCAAATCATTAACTGAAGTAGTTTGTTGCCTGGTTGGTCTTTGTCTTGGTGGTATATAGGGCGTTGGTTGTAATATTGGTGCATCAATGGTATCCGGCTCTCTATCTAATATTGAGGGTCCCGTATTAATCAAAAGAGTTATTAATTCATCACGTCTAAGCCTTGAGTATCTTCTTAATCCCCTTTCCCTTGCTAAATTTCTTAATCCAGTTACATTGTATCTATCAAATTGACGTTCCATTTTTTTAAATAAAAAATTCATTCCTTAAGTCAAATTTTATTATTTTTTTTCATAAATAATAAAATTAAAGAATATCAATTCTATATTTATCATTCCATACTCTACCATTCCAGTTTTCAATCGTTTGTGGACATTTATCAATATACTTACTAGCCTTATAAATTGATGGAAACTCTTTAACCTCTTCAGTTTTTACATCCGTTAAGGTAACCCTCTTTGGGTTTTTAGAAATATTCTTTAATCTATCATAATTAGGAATTTTTTTTAAAAATTTTTTTTCTTCCTCTTCAGGATACAAACCATACTCTTTTAACACATCAATATACTTTTTCTTGTTCCAATAGGAATACCACTTAATATTGTTATCTGTTAATATTTTCTTAAAATCAGCAACCTTTTTCATTTTTTATTTAAGTAAAAAATTACTTAATATACTACACTCATCTTATTCCCATCACTCTGGAAGTTAATTAGTCTATCACTAAGTAAAACTGCAAATGCCTCAGTATTTGGGTCAGGAACTGCTCCAAATGTTGCTTTAACGTGAATATCAGTAACAGAATACTTAAGCCTTTCACTTTGTTTTGATAAATCAAACACAAACAAAGGATAAATAAACAAAAAATCAGAAGGAGTAATATTAGGATTTGATACTAATTCATCCATGTTAAAAAACTTTTTTCTAAAAGAGGAAGCCTCATTATATATTCTTGCAATTTTATTAGTTGTAAAATTTATATCATGTTCATAGTTTGGATATTTTTTTGAACCTAACATTACAAAAATATTTCTAACATCTATATCATCAAATACAGCAGGATTTTCAAATTGATTATTGCTTTTAGCAGTTTGAAAACTAACAATTAAAAAACGTGGCACTTCTGGGGATGATTTGGCTGATAACCTCCAAGTAAAACCTGTTGCCCGCGGAACAGCAATAGAGTCACATTGAATCATTCTATAACCAACTGGAAATTTTTCTTTCTTCTCAATAAATTTAAAAAGTTCCAACTTGTTTCCATCCTCAGGCGTTACATGAGGCATAAACCAAGATACTTTACTTAATACAACCCTACCAGGTTCATGTCTTTGATTTCCACCCACTGCTGCTTCAACAATTCTAAAAATTGCATCGTTGTTATTATTTCTTGTTAAGGTTAAAGTTTGTTTCATTCCATAAATAACTTTGTTGTAATCTTCGCAAAAACCAAATATATGCTTTAAGGGTATCTTAAAACTAAATACTCCAGAAGGCCGTGAACTAAAAAGATAATTCTTTCTTACAGTAAAACCAATATTATTTGCATGTGCGTCAGCTCTAGTATCCTTATACCATAGTTGGTTTATTCCTTGAGATTTAGAAAAATCATCAGGGTATTTTAACAATCCAAGCATTGTTGTAGCTTGACCAGGATAATTAATTGATTCTATTTCATTTCCGCTAAGTTGATATCTAAAATTTTTAAACAAATACATAATTCCATTATTTATTAAGGAAACCATATCTTCATCATGACGAGCACCTGCATCCATATTATAATATGGATTAGCAGCAACAAGAGATTCTTTAAGCAAACTTCCTTCAAATAGTAGATATGACTCTGAAGGATGATAAAAAATATCTTGAGTTTCAATATCAATCCTGATATTTCCTCCAGGGTTGTTTAGATTAGTCCCTGTAATAGGCAGATATTCATAATATTCATATTCATCAATACTATCATCTTTTAAAATCGGCGCTTTAATATTTAAAATATCCATTTTATTATATACAATTATAATTTTTAAGTCAAATTATAATTGTTATATTAATTTGCCCATAGTTGAGGGAATGACCTGTTTTCATCATTTACATACACACCCTTTAGTTTAATATTTTCAATTTTTTCTACTGAAAGGTTTTTTTTCATTTTTAAATAAATTCTATTTCCGTAAAGAATGGTTACCTTTGACATACCATTTGTTTCTAAGTAATGATTTACATCTTCTTCAAATTCCTTAATGATATCAGCTTTTTCAGGTGACAATTTTAAATCAACCTTATTATAGTTGTATTTTGTACTACTACTATCTAATACTTCACAATCTTCATCAAGTTTAAAATTTGCATAAAGAATACTAACCTTTTTTGTATTGTATTTTTCATAATGTGTTAAATTAAATTTTAAATTTGGGATTTTTTTTTATTTAATGTAATAATTTACTTAACTTAAATTCATAATACTTTAACTCCACCACCCTTACTATTTAATTTCTTAACTAAATCTTGAATAGCAATGGCACTACCATCTATTAAGGTGTTAATATTTTGCGTTGCAGGTTGAGCAGTTGTAGTAGGCTTTTGTGTATATTTTTCTATAATCTTTTTAGATTTTGGTGTTAAAGCCTTTTGTACTAACTTTTTACCTGCATCAACCGCGGCACTCTTTCCAGCCTCTAATGCTTTCTTTGCTCCTTCCTTAGCTACACTCTTACCAACATCAACTGCTGAAGATGCAATTTGTTTGGCTGCGCTGCTTGTAAAGAGTTTTGTAAGAAAGTTAACAAAGCTATCAAATATCCCCGCCCCTCCATAAGCATAATTTCTTTTAAATCCTCTCTTTTGTGATGTAATCATTTTTATAGTATAGACATTAATTTTTTATAAGTTTTAACATCTAATATACGCTGTCTTTTTAATTCATCACAAATACTTACAAGCTCATTTCTCACACCCGTATGACCAGCTCCTTTACTTGCCATTAAGAGGTCTAATCTTTCTAATAGTGCGTTAGGGTCAGAAGGGATAATGGTAATTCCTTTTCCTTTTTTTACACTTTTCCAAAGAGGTTTAATTATTTTTTCCCATTTTTTCCCTTTGCTGCTTTTTGGGCGGGGGTTGTTTGGGTTATTATCACGGTGCATAACATTGGTAGCCTTTAATATTTCATCATACATAACTTCATCATTTACATTATACTCTCCTCTAGAAGGGGGATTTTTTGATGTAATAAGTTTCCATAATCCATCTGTTGATGAGTATTTCTTACCATCAATAATAATATTATCACCATCATAATCAACCAATTTATCACCTATATAATAATAATTACCAATTTTTTCAATACCAAATGCTTCATCCATTTTTCCTTTATTAAAACTTAACATTTTATTATATATTTTATCTAGTTTTGAAAGTCCTTCATAATCCTCTTCAGGTTTTAATTGTCGGGAAATCCCTTTAGGTAACCGTTCAATCTCCTCTTTAATAGGTTTAAGCCCTTCTGTAATCTCCTTTGTTGCATCTTTTTGTGTTTCTGTAATAGGTCTAAAAAACTTTGAAAGGTCTGTTTGTAATTCGATATCCCCGGTTCTCTCTGCAAGCTGATTATCACGAATTCTTTTCATTGTAGCAAGATAATCTTTTACTATCAATTCCCTTTTTAAAGGGTCTTTTATCTTCAAAAATGACATTTTTTTTAAAAGTAAAAAAATTTTTTAATTTGTATTATCTATCTCACATGCACAAGAACACTTAAACTTAGACGTTGGTAGTTTTAATTTAAATGACTTCCATTGTGTCTTTCTACAAGTCTCCTGAATTCCTCCCGTGCTTCTATTCGCCCCTTCTCTATTAAACTCTCCGACTCCTCTAGCTTGCTTTTTTTCTTAGACTTACTCCTAATTTCTTCCTTCATTTGTTTGTATTTTTCCAATTCATCCATAATTAAAGTAAATTCTGAATGATCTATTTTGTTGTCTGTTATTGCTTTTGATATATGTGTAAGTAGTGTGTTTAGCTTTGAATCTGCTAACATTTTAATCTGAAGATGTTTTTCAGATTTTGTTCTGCTTCTTCTAACCACAAACTTACCCACTAAAGCGGCTAACCCGACAACTAAAGCGCAGCCTTCTAGAACCATAGTTGCAGGTATCGCTACTACGGTTGATAGTAAAGCGATTCCCCCTGCTCCGGCACCTAGTGCTATAACGGTTAGTCCAGCTTCTACATTGTCTACACTCTTACTAATCTTCAAGTATTTTTTACTTAGTTGCTCTCTTTCCCTAACTTCATTTTCTAGAAAAGTCTGAATTTCTGATATCTTTTGTAACCTGAATGATTGGCCATTGTCTCTTGAGGATATTACTGGCTCTAATGATGGTGCATTTGGTATATTTCGTGCTTCTGGTAGCTCTGGATAAATCTTTTCTTTTAGTTCCATTTTATTAATTAAATAGAATAGTAAAGACGACACAAAAAGGTGTTTTCTTGTATTTTTTTTATTTTACCAGAGTTGTTTGTAATTGTTGCAACCATGTCATCCACCTCTTCTAATGTAACTTCATTTGTAATAGATAATTGATTAAGTTTAAGATTATAAGATAGAGAAGCTAAAACAAAACCTTTACTCATATTGAAGCCCATACCTAAGGCTATCGTCTTCGTTTGTCCTCCTTCTATTACTAACGGTTGTTGAGTAAAAACATCCCATGTAACAGGATTAACTTTTTTAGCTGGATACTTAACTTCTACAGGTTTCCAAAAAATAGTTTTTGGTTGAACTATTTTATGTTTTCCATTTCCAAATTTATGCACATTCATATTTTTAATTTATAATATTGCACCTAATATAGGAATATTAGCAAATGGACTATTAGGTCCTAAAAGAAGACCTTTTCCATCATAAATTTTACCACCTTGTTTTAAATACAATCCATCACCAACGGAACTCAATCCTTTACCTTTAGATGGACCAAGAAATAAACCTTCACCATCAGTTTCTACTTGACAGACGCAACCACCTTTCTTAAAATACAATCCATTACCCATTGCTTTTTGAACGCCTGTTGATGCTAACCCAGATAATGCACCAACTCCCAAAGCAGGTAAAACGGTCCTTGCTAATGTTGGTAAAACCGATGAAGCTAATCCTGCTAACAAAGGTAAAAATCCTCCTTCTACTTTCATATTATGCTTAAGTTGTTTAGTTGACATTCTAAACGTTGCCCCCTTACCACCTTTATAAGCTTTTGTAAGTTTATTTACTTGAGATTTGGTTAATGCTATTACATCATTACCATGAATATCCTCATGCTTTAAACGAATACTAGCTGGAGCTTTGTTTTTAAAAGAATGTAAAATTTTTTCTTTTTGTCCGTCTGATATATTTATTTTTGCATTAATATAGTTTGTCATTTTTATATTTATCTTGCTTCTCTTATATGAAATCTAATTGTTAAATTTTCCCCTCTTAGATTAAGTAATGTTCCATCTTGGTCTGTAATTGATACATTAAGATTATGTATTTCATTTAATGTTAATGGAAGATAAACTAAATTAACAGGATTTTCTATTATTTTATATCCTGGTGATACATTAGGAAAAAAACTATAAATTGTATTTCTTTGTGAACCATTAACATAACTACCTGAAATTAAATCTATATTAACTAATAAGCTATTAATACTAAGAATATTTACTACATTTTCTGATTCATGAAATCCTTGTTCATATTTAGCACGAGAGAACCCTAATACTTTAGCAATAGAATGTTGTTGGTTAAAATCAACCTGATATCCATTTTCTAAAACAAGAATAGACTTTAAAGTATTAGTATTTGCTGAGATGTTAATATAATATTCTTCATTAACAGCATCATAATGTCCTTTTTTTCTCATTTCTTGTTGAATTACATCATTAATATCAACTAGATCATAACTTCCTTCAGGTATTCTTATTTTTACCCATGACGTACCATTGTCTGGTGTATAAACAAAAATGTTATTGCTTGCATCAATATTAGGAAATGAATAATAAGTTTCAAGATTAACCAATGCTATTTCATATTCTTTATCTTTTTCTAATAAAAGAGGAGGAGTAAATCTTGTTCTAAACTCTGTTTTATTGTCACTTACGATAATTTGAAATGATGTTTTATGGTTAGTATTTTTTACTATCTTTTCAAGTAATTCTGCTTCCATTTTATAATTTGTAAAATATATTTTAATGAAAATATATTTTTAATAGTAATCTTTGTAATCTCGTGGTATGTAAAAGTTGTCAAAACCACATCTATATTTTCCATCATTGCGGTTCTTAGTTAAATCTAACACTACAAAACCGTGAGGTCTTTCCCAACATTTTTTACAAAAATTGATAAACTCTGTTTTAGTCATATCATCCCCTACATGGTCACTATAAATATGATTAAGATTTTTTAAGTCTTGTTTAAACAAACATATTAAGTTTGCATTTTCTCTAATAGTTTGACGGGGTAGTCTAAAATAATTTTGTGCCAGATAAAAACAATCAGCGTTACTATGTCTACCCCTTACATAATAGTTTTCACACTTGTTTTGTCTTTCTAAAAGTAAGTCATCAAATATCATTAAGTTTTTATTTAATGCATTTAAATCTCTTGGGTCAGGAACATCACTAGCATATTCAAAAAATTCACAATTGATATCAGATTTTTCCTTAATTGTTTTTGCCCATTCTTCAACTAATGCTGTAGGCGAAATATCGCGGTTTTGAACTTCATCTTTAAGTGAAAACAACCTTAATATGTATTCTTTTGGTATTTTTTCTTCAAAAGCTTTTTTAAGTATTCGATATTCTGGTTGAAACAAACTTTTACCAAAAACGTATAAGTTATCATAATCTAACCAATCAGGTCTTAACAAAAGGTTAAGTAAAAGCGTAGTTTTACCACATCCTGATTTACCTACTATTAAACCTCTGATACTCCTAGGTAAAAGGGGATGATTAAATCTTTTTGCTAAAGTTTCATTCCAAGATAAATTAACAATATCCATTTTTATATTAAAATGTATTTTTTAATATAAAAAAAATGTATTGCGTTAAATGTAAAAAGAAAACTGATACTACAGATTTAAATTGTGTAGTAAGTAAAAATGGTAAAAAAATGATGCGAGGAAAATGCGTTAATTGTGGTATCGTGAAAACACAATTTGTTAAACAAAAAGAAGGTGGTTCATTGTTAAACAAAGCAATCAATAACTTGCCTGTTGAAATGCACTTACCTGGTCATAATTTTACTGGTCCTGGTACCAAGTTAAAGAAAAGATTAAATCCTGACTTAACACCTAAAGATTGGTCAAAGCCTGTTAATCGTGTTGACAAAGCGGCTTATCATCATGATATTTGTTATCTTAAGCATAATGATACTAAAACACGTAATGATGTGTGTGATGCTAATATGCTTAAAGAGTTAAACGGTATCTATAATCCAACTATTAAGGAAAGAATGGAAAGAGGATTGGTTTCTTCATTGATAGGAACCAAGAAAAGATTTGGTATGGGTGTGAGTAAAAAAAAAATTCGCTAGCAGAAGAATTACATAAACCTGTAAAAAGAAAATTTAAGAAAAGGAGAGTTAGAGTAAATGGTATTGATAGGATATGGGCAGCAGATTTAGTAGATATGCAAGCATTTTCTAAACTTAATCATGGAGTAAAATTTCTTCTTGCTGTCATTGACATCTTTTCAAAATATGGATGGCTTATACCATTAAAGGATAAAACAGGAAAATCTGTTTCTGTTGCACTGAAGAGTATTTTTAAGGAAAGAAAGCCAGAAAAAATGTGGGTGGATAAAGGTAAAGAGTTTTATAACAAAGATGTTAAAGATTTGGTTGAATTGTATTCTACTGAAAATGAGGAAAAATCAAGCGTTGTTGAGAGATGGATTAGAACAATGAAAGAAAAAATGTGGAAGTATTTCTCTGCCCACTCAACAAATGTTTATATTGATGTATTACAAAATCTTGTTAAGGAATACAACAACACGAGGCATTCTTCTATTAAGATGACGCCAATTGAAGCAAGTAAGAAGAAGAATGAAAATAAAGTTTGGACAACATTGTATCCTGATTATGATCAAGTAAGGGAGGATACCAAACCAAAGTTTTCTGTTGGAGACAAAGTAAGGATAAGTAAAAAGAAAAAGACTTTTGAAAAAGGTTATACTACGAGATGGACTGAAGAGGTTTTTACAGTTACAGAAGTAAAACATACATCGCCTGTAACATATAAGATTGAAGATTTAAATGGTGAAGAAATAAAAGGTTCTTTTTATGAACCTGAACTACAAAAAACGAGTCAAGAGGTGTATAGGATAGAAAAGATTATTAAAAAAGGTAAAAAGAAATCTCTTGTAAAGTGGAAAGGTTATTCTGATGAGTTTAATTCATGGGTTGATAATAGTGCTATTGTAAATATTTAAGTATATAAAAAATGGAAAATATTTTAATCGATAATATAACTTTACCAAATAAACCTTTAAGCAATTTTGAGCTTGAGGATGCTGCAAAAAAATTAAAAATAAAAAATTTTAGAGGAATATTTTTAAGAGATACCCTACCTAAAAAAGTAAGAAATAAAGAATGTGGTATATTAAATCTTGATGACGCAGGCGGACCTGGTACTCATTGGGTTGCTTGGTTTAAAGATGGAAAGAAAAAAATTTATTTTGATAGTTATGGTATACAACCACCTCTTGAAATTATAGATTATTTAAAAAGTCCATTACATTACAATACAGATCAATTACAACAAGCAGGTGAAGTATTTTGTGGTCATTTATGTTTATATATTCTTAAAGAGTTGGGTTTAGGTAATAAATTCCAAGATATTTTAAATAAACTTTTTTAGCAATATTAAAAAATGCCTGTTGATAAATTTGGAAGAATGGATGAAGTTAAAACAAGCGGTGATGGCGTATCACTTGCTTACATCTCAAATAATTTTTTACGTAAAGATGGAACAACTCCTGTTGCTGGTTCTATAAATATGAATGGAAACACGCTAACGAGGGTTAGTAATCCAGTAAATCCGCAGGATGTTGCCACTAAGAGTTATGTTGATGCAAACGCTGGGCTGTTAGATGAAAATGGAGGATATCATATGACGGGATATTTAAATATGGGTTTTAATAAAATAAAAAATATAGCGGACCCAGAGAATCTTAGTGAAGCTGCTAATAAAAAATATGTAGATGCTGCTGAAAGTGCTTTTGTTTTGGGAGCAGATGGTACAGCAAGAGGAGACATTTCTATGGATGGATTTAGGATTAACAATGTTGGTTCACCTATAGAAACTCAGCAAGTTGCAAATAAGTTTTATGTTGATACCACTGTTGAGGCAATAACTGCAGGTAATAGTGCTTTAACAAAAAACCGATATGGAACTTTCTTAGCAACTGGTAAAATAGATATGAACACTCACCCACTTACTGGATTACCAAATCCTACAGATCGTGATTCTGCTGCTAATAAAAATTATGTTGATAATGGGGGTGCCATTGTAAAAAATCCTGATGGAAGTTTTACAGCAATATCTGATGTAGATTTTCAAGGTTTTACTATAAAAAATGTTGCGGCACCTACAGAAGAAAGAGACATAGCAACAAAATCTTACGTGGATGGAAAAGTATCACTTCCTTCTCTCATAGGTCCTAAACCTATTATAAGCGTGCATGCTGAGGAACAAGGAGAATTAAAAATTGGTAGTTATGAGTTTGCTTTTGGTAATGGAGGCAGTGGAGAAAGTCATGGGTTAGGAGGTTATTGTATGTCTGCTCCTGGTAGAATTTTAAGAGGAACTTTAATGGTTGTTAAAGGAACCGGTGCTCTAAGAGAAGAGTCAAAAGTTAATATTGTCATAAATGGAGTTGAACAACCTAACTACTCCATAATAAAAAAGAAAGGAGAAGGTTGTAGTTGTACAGTTTTTCCTATACCTTTAGAGGTGGAGCAATGTGATGTTATTAACTTTATAACAAAGAGAAACAATTCAAACGCTAGACATGCATATTTAACAATATTGATAGAATTGGACTTGTAAAAATATCTAACCCTTTACTGGGTTAAATATTTATAGAAACTTAAAGTTTATACTGTATTCTTCAATGTCATTAATACAACTTTCAAGGAAACTATGTTCGTTTGGACAATCTATAAATCTTTGTTTCAAACCAGTTAAATCTTTACTGTAAAAACAATGCCTAACACGTATGCTGCTACCACCGGCATAAAATAATATCTTTAAAACATCTTCTTTAGGTTGTTCATAAAGCATTTTACTGCAGTAGTAGTATATATCACTAAACCATCTAGGATTTTTATAAGGCATTAACCCGGTTCCATTTGTGTAGATAATTTTGTTTGTGTTTATAGGATGAATATTAGATTTATCCTTAAGTAGATCACTTAACTTTTGTTTAAAATCTGGCTCTAGTTCTAGCATTTTTATTTTATAAAATTTTATTTTTCCTTATAAAGGTTTATAATCTTTATCTTCTTCCATAAGCCAGTTAGTAAAGCCTGCTTTCATACTTTCAATAAAAGATACTATAGCAAAATCATGATCAAAATCTCCTTCTTTTTCACTCTCTTTAACATAATCTATAAAATCTTCTTCACAACATTTGGTATACTCATCAAGATAATAAATTATATCTTCTTTAAATCCTTTTACATTGTACAAAAAGTTAGATTCAACTTCTTCATAATAATCTGTTTCTAGATCATCTAAATTAAGATGCTCAAAATGACCTAATCTTGTTTTAGGACAAATCAATCGTATGTTGACACATCTTTCATTATAGTCTATCCATAACTCTGCTTCGCTAAAATCATATTCTTCATATTTAGATTTGTTTACTTCTCCCCAGTTTTTAGTATGTTCGGGATATCCTTTGTATTTTTTTACTGTTTTTATTGCTTCTTCTAGTATCCATTTTTCTTTCTCTGTATGATCGGTTCTAAGATATTCGTCTTTGTCGTTATAGTTTTCCCACTCTACTTCAGATAACTTTGTTTTAACTGGTTCAGGTGTATAACAAGTTATCGTAAAAGTATTGTCTTCCTTGTTGTAGTTATTATAACGATACAACATTTCTATTTCAAAGTCTTCTTGTGTTCTTTCTGTAATATCCATGCTTGATTATTACCTATTATGTTTATGGATCTTTTTTAAAGTAAAATCAATTTTTATTCTTGTGTCAAGGAATAAAATTTTTTTTTTTTTTTAATTTTTTTTTAAAGAATTTAGTTCTATAGCCCAGGCACTTAAAACACATAAATGAGATATAACATCTAATATCTTTCTTCTTGTTAGTATACTTTTTCTTCTTTTGTAAGATTTTATTAAGTTTTCTATGTGATTACATTTGTATTCATAATGTTGTAAAATAATTTGTTTCATTTGTTCATTTCTTTCTTCATTCTTTAGTTTTTTCTCTCTTATAATTTTTAGTATTGTTTCTAGTCTTGCATTAGATAAATTTTTCCTTAATTTTGCTTTAAAATCTTCATACATATCTCTAGCAATAACTAATAAGTCTTCAGTTTTTATATCTTTTAGAATATCTATTTTAGGTATGGTATTTGTATTTACCGTTAATGCTGCTGAATCAAATATCTTACTGATATCCATTTCTTTCACACAATGGTTAAGAACAATTCGATTTAATTTCAATTAATAATCAAAGGTTCACCGTTAAAATTTTTTTAATTTTTTTTTAATATTTTTTTTTTCATCATCTTAAGCCCACCCACTAACTCATAAACTGACTAGCCATTGCGTGTCGCGTTGGTTGATGGGGAGGTTAAACGGTTAGCTGATGTAAGGGTTTCACTGGGTTGATGGGTTTGTTGGTTAGAAGATGCATCACTAACTGATAAACTGGCTAGCTGTTGCATGATGCGTTGGTTAACTGTTGCGTTGGTTAACTGGTTAACTGATGCGTGACGTGTTGGTTGATGGGGAGGTTAAGCGATTAACTGATGTAAGGGTTTGTCTGGTTAGTCAAGTAACTGGCTAGCTGATGTGTTGGTTAGCTGGTTAACTGATGCGTTGGTTGATGAAATTTTTTTAAAATTAAAATTTTTTTTTTTTTCGAAAATTTTTCATCTACTACATAAGGGATTGATATGATATAAAAATTGAATTAAAGGTAAAAGGATTAAGATAGAGGTTAGTTTGATTTAATTATGAATGCTTAACCTATTGGTTTTGATAATTTTATGAGCATGCGATTGAGTATGTTACATGAAATTGGTAATGGGAGTGACAGAGGATAAGGATTAGCATATTGTGTAATGCATACGGTAGGGTTGATTGGATAAGCTATATTGTATTGCATAAGGCGATTATTAGGTACAAGGGTTGTGAGCTAGTTCAAGCTATATATACTCTACTATCTAGGTCTAATAATGAATTATTTCGTTTTGCAGGTCTAATCATGTATTTATTATTGGTTTTTGCCACACATTTCTGTGTGACATTGGCTATGAACGTCACATTCGAAAATGCCATCAGCTCGAGATGTAGGTTTTCGTCCTCTTGCTTTCCATCGCAGGAAGATATGTCCCGGTTACATGACAAGATGGTGGGATACCTGATCCTGCCCCACATGGACGATTACCAAAAATACGCCCTTGTCTATAATACGTATGAACAAAGGTAAATTTTATCTAGATCTACTTAAGTTAGCTTCTTTTCTACGCATACAATAGAATGATAGATCTATTTCGATTACTCGACCATACAAGAAAATGAACGAGACCGTTAAGAACTAGGTTGTATGGACATAGATCTACCTTCGGAAAATAGTGCAACAATTAACATTCTAATTAGATCTATATGAGCCATGCTCTGACAAAAGGGGATTTAATGGATCTCCGTGATGCATTATACCGAGCGAGTCATTACATAATTATGGATCCAAAAAATCCATTTGGTCTGACAACTGACTTGATCACAACCCGGAAGGTCAATCGCAAAGGAAATTGTGTACTGGTAGTTTAAGGGTCGCGTTTCGCCCCACCCTCGTAAACCCAGGTGTGAAGTATAACCATTCATATGAATGTAGTTTGCGGAATACATCAGAACTGGGTCAGCGAGGATGGTTTTGCCGAAAACAAATATGGTGTATTGGGTAAAAATCGGCGGCCAGTTTGTCAATATTTTAGCAACGATTTGCATTCATGGATAAGAATAATACTATATTTGGTAATGCTGGTCATTTTGGATGACTTTATGGAGATGGCCATCTTTGTTGACTTAGTTTTCAGGCTTACACGTAATCCTACTTTTTCTTACTTTTTTGCCCTGTTCCTACTTTTTTCCTACCTTTTTTCCAAAAATACACAAACTGCTTTTTTAATGAAAATAGAAACTAAAAAAAAAAAGGATATTTCAAAATAATTTAATCTGTTGCAGAGTGAAACATGCTACATGATAAGGATAGATTCTTACAAGTCTTTGCCTTCAGTTATCAGTTATCACGATCTCTTCTAAAGGTATCCTGGTTTAATCGCCATGGTGAAGTCTGCGAATGACATCAAGGAGGCCGTTTTGTGGGCCCAAAAGTACAACCTTCACGTAACTATTCGGAGTTCCGGTCACTGTTACCTTGGCAGGTCAAGCTGGGATGGCAGCTTCAACATAAATCTAGCCTTAATGAAAGAGATGGAAGTGAAACTGGACTCTACCAGAAGCACCCACGGGGAGGTTAAAGTTCAAACTGGTTTAACCTGGCTAGAAATATATAGAAAGGTATGACTCACAAAAGTTATTATCTTAAACTTTGCTTAAATCTTATTTTATTGTGTTTATTGTTTCCTTCCTTTACCATCTAAATCTTCATCCCAGGAAACCAGCTTGGATTATAGCTTTGAAGCCCCGTGCCCTCGTCGTTTTTTCCCTTCTGTTATTCCCACGTTCTCAAATTTGGATAAAATCATCAAGATGAAATGAAAAAAAAATCGAAGAAATCGGTCATAGCAAACTCATAAGGAGCATTTTTCTTTACGGAGATTCTGTCGTAAAAAAAAGCCCCACGCTAAATACATGTAAATAGAAGAGGGGGCGGAGAGCTGCACGCGCATTTTAGGAACTAAACAAAGTATCAATGATGTTGTTAACAAGCAGCGTCGAACTGAGCAATGGAAATACCACGGGGTAAATATAGGCTCAGCGTTTATCACATCTCTGCAATATGCAGATTACCTCGAAGCTCATTACCATATTTTGGGCCTGGCCTAGAATTATGCAAAAAGGGGGTTTTCCGTAATAATCCTATTATAAAAGCTTTAGTGACGTATGCCTAGACAATATTGTGGTATCTTTTCTGAAATTATTGTTAGCTAATTTATTGGCTTATTGAGATCTAATTTTGTTGTCCATTTTTTTCATCAGTGAGGGCATGGGGCTTTCATACTAATAGATAAATACGTATAAAGCATTTAAAAAGTGTTTTTATGGACAATATCTCCATTTTTCCACAATGATTTTGGAGTTTATTAATGAGTTGAATATGTGCTTAAATCGTCATGGTGTATAAATATCGGAAACCATCTTGGACTCCTTAGAGTCCTGAGTTTGAATCTGCGACTGCGCAATACACTTGTGCCTTAGGTACATTTTGTGGCCTATCGTATGCTTTGCACCCATTTACATCTTAATGCCTGTGGTTTACCGGTAGTCTCCCTTGTTAGTAAGCTATTGTCTACAAAAGCAAAATACTGTCCGATCGGCAATACATTCTTATAAATCACGATTATTTGATTAAAGCCTTTCCATTTTTTTTTCTCTTTAGATATTTATTATATGAAATAGATGGAATACTTGTTCTTTTAAGCCAATACATATGAGGGAAGTATAGAGGTGATTGAACGCGTAATGGTACAATGCTGAAATCAGTTGGATTCGTGGTCTGCAGAACCAGTCATGATTATATGGCGTGCAACACACGAAAAGGGGCCTTCTGACATATGCGTAAAAGTGTGTCGTCCCAGATCAGCCTGTGCAATCTCTGACTGATTCGAGACAACAGTTCCCGTTTTGGTGCGATTTTCTGTCTCACGAAAGTCTACTGTATGAAATAATCTTATGTAGTCGTAAAGTGCCGTCCCATTAGCCTGTGTGGACTGCGCAGGCTAATCCGGGACGGCACTTTACGCAAATGTTCGAAGGTCTCATTTCACATGTTGCGGGCCATATACCTATAAATTTTACGGCTCATATACATGTATATGTACCGCATATAGTTATCATCACCTTCTCCTTTTCCCACAATGGTTTCAAATGTCGTCTTTTTCAGGGTCGTTAATAAAACTCGGGATTGTTCCGTAACAGGCAGGGCCTAATTAATTTACCTCATATTATTTGATATGAGCCATGCCCTGGCAATAGGGGGTTTAATGCATCTCCGTAATTTATTATAACAATCAAGTCATAACATAATTATGGACCCATAAAATCCATTTTGTCTCGCAAAAGACTAACTCATGAGGTAAACTGGTCCTTTGACATGCAGAAAATTTGACCGATAGCAAAAAGTTCTGACCCAGGTCAGCCTTCATGGACTGTGCAGGCTGACATGAGTCGATAATTTTTGAAGATGCATGAATTCCCCCTTTTCACATAGCATGGCTTATATATATTACAGGTTAACGAATCCGGCCGTGTAGTTGTCGGGGGAAGTGCTCACACAGTTACCCCTGGGGGATATACTTTAGGGGGCGGGCATAGCCCCATTTCTAGATCACTTGGATACGCCGTGGACAACGTTCTGGAATTTCAAGTCAGTTTATCTCTATGTAAATCAACAACTGAACCCTTTCCAAAACCATAGATTTTAGACTCTTCAGAATCCAAAACGCCCGCTGACGACAATTTTGAAATCGGTACAAACGAACTTAAGTACTATGATTGGGTTGAAAACATTTTTGGAAAAGGAGAAAATTCTTGTTTTCAGGATTTTCTGTTTTTCTCATAATGGTTTCAAAAGTGTTCTCTCACAGGGTCGTTAAAAATCGTGATCATTTGATAAAGAGTCGATGTATTCATATTGTGTTTATTTAGGGAATCAAAACGCTGTAAGATTGAAATACTCAAGTTAAATACTAGTGCAAACTAGCATCTAGAGAATCTACGAATTAGTACCATGTAAAAGTGATACAGATAGATATTGCTGTGTATTTGTGGGGGTCCTGTGTGGCTCAGTGGTAAAGTGTGGTACTCCTAACCTGGAGGTCCAAGGCTCGAGCCCCACTTGATCCGCTGGGCCCCCCTCGCGGGAGTGCCCTTAGGCAAGACACTTCACAGCCCCAGCCTAGTACTGGTGAAACAGAGGAATTACATGAATATGTGAGCTGTCGCCGTGATATGACTGAAATACATGTAATGTTTGAAAGCGGCGTAAAACACCAGCCAATATCTATTCAATGTTTTTGTGACAGTGCTTCCACAGAAGTCAGTGAAGAAAAATTCTAATTTTTAATCAGTGAACAGATGGAAAAAATCAGTTTTGACTGAGCCACTTTTTTTGTACCCGGCCAAACATTTAGCAGTAAATTTTAGATTACTTACAATATCAGTTCTGGGAACTGCCTATGTATACTCAAAAATCAGGGGATAAGTAGCTAATCGATTGGTCATACTTAATCTTAAGAATAAGATTTGGTCTTTGTCAGCCAACTGGATAGTTTGAACAGGGAATAACAACTACAATCAAATTTAGAATCGTTGCTAACCCCCCCCCCCCTCTCCATCTTTAATTCATCCCTATCTATTGTAGATTGTTCTTGCTAATGGAACTATTGCTACCTGTACCGAAGCCAAATGTGACATGCTGCAGCCGGACGGAACTACTTCAACCGACACTAGCGGCGATCTGTTTTGGGCGGTGCGTGGAGGTGGCGGAGGAACATTTGGTGTAGTTGTTTATTTTGTATATAAATTGCACCCAGATGTTTCCCAGATGGTACACGCGACAGGAACTTTTCCTTTTAAGCTTGAGTATCCGGTTTCGAATAAGAAGTATGACCTCACAGACAAAACAATGGATGCCATGGGTGCATTAATACAGAATATGCCGAGAGAGTGGGGCGGTTATTGGTTGCTTGACAACGCTTACATCGACGTTGTAGACCCCAAATCAAGTACTAGGGTAATTGTTCACGGAAAGATCTTACTATCTATGAATAAGTTTGCACCATGGGATGGAACCGAGGAAGAAGTGTTTTCCGACTTCATAGCCCTCAAAGATACGTTTCATCTGGATTTTACATTTACGAATAGAAGTGGTTTTCTTGATTATGAGGAAAAGGCCTACGATGCACCTTCAGTCAGGACAACTTTTTTCGCGGTCTTATTACAGAATTCCAGTTTCAATGATGACCTGAAAAACTACGTCAGAAAGGAGTTTTATGAAACTTATCCTAGACCAGAGATAATTGGGTGCACGTTTATCATGCTTGGAGGTAGGTATACAAAGTAGTGATGGTTATCGGTTCGGTTTGAAATCTTTACCAAACAATCCCGAGTTTTAGCGACCCTGAAGAAGGATTTTGAAAACATTGTGGGAAAAGGAGAAAATGCTGGTACCCATCATTTTCTCCTTTTTGCATAATATTTTCTACCCTTTCAAAGACAAATCATCATTTGACAGTTTGGACCTGTCTAAAACTTTGTCGTTTAGTAAAGAGTTAAGTAGGTTACTTTTCTAAACGTGAATATTAATGTCGAATCGTGACCTAAGCTGGGAAATTTGCACTTTTGAGTCGGTGGACATCCTTGCTTAAACATGCGAAAGTACTTTGACCATTTTGCCTAAGCTTTCAACTACTACATAAATGAACATTTCCCACAAATGCTAAATATTTAAATCTCAAGGATTTTTTCAAGAAACGATCTTGCTGTACCTCACAGAAAAGACTAGTCTAAAATCAGTCACATGTCATGAGAAGGCACGTGATATACAACAAATTAGAAAGGAAGGTTGAAAAAAAATCCGGGCTGAATCCAATCCAAAACTCAGTCACGTGTCACGAAAGCAAGGAACGTGTCATGCAGTGACCTTGGAAAAAAGTAGGAAATTTTGGCTTGAATTCATTGTAGCTAATCAATCAAGTACATGCGTATAAAGAAAAGCAAGCAATGTAATGAACCATTATTTAATAAAGAAAGTTACGAACAATTTGGCTCGAATCAAATGTGTCTTAATTCATCAGATTTATACCGAGAATAGCATGGAACCTGTAACGCTGTTATTTAGGAAAGGAAGGAAGAAGAAACAATCCGATTACAGTGCATCCAAAAAGTCACGCGTTAAACAAGCTTGCAACGTGTGACGTATACTTAAGCTGCTATTTAAGAGAGGAGGATAAAGATTTCGGCCCGAATCCAAGGCATCTAACTTGCCACGTGTCAAGAAAAGCAACATTTTATTGTATTACTTCGGATAGAAAGTAAATAAGAAATATCTTTAATCAAAGGACTCAAAGTCCTGGAAAGCGGATTTGTGGGGTAGCATAAAGTTGTAATAAAAAAATAACATCACATGCAACACATGTGCAAACATTTTAAAATGGAGTAAGCAAGGGTAGGAAAAGTCAAAATTGTTCTGCCGAGCGAGCCGCCAAAGTTGAGATGTATTAGCTAAAACTGAAAGTAGAATTGGTACAGCGCAAGCGTGAATGACAGTATATTTGGTTCAGGTCAAACCGATATCATAGTACAGTGTCAGCGCGCATTCGTCGTTACGCATGATGTATTTGGTTCCTGTCAGAACGATCACAGTAAGCGGATTTGCTATACAAATCCGCTAAAAAATAGATAGACCGCCAGCAATTAGGCAGGGCCCTTAGAATAAAAGTGTCTCCATTTTTGACAACAGGGGCCCTTAGGATAAACAAGTCTACAGTGTTGACCAATAACAAATTCTATTCATTCATATGTTATCAGTACCAAAAAGTAGGTCAAAAGCCAGCACATTCAGCTACGCCTACAAAGAATTCGGTCAAAGTAATCACGTGTCAAGAAAAGCATGCAATGTGTTACGCTGCAATTTAGAACAGTGTGGTTAGTACAGTCCAGTCCGTATTAGGCTAGCACAGAAGGGGCACTCAGTGTGCTTGCCTAAGGCAGGCTGCTTGTTTAATATACGGTGGTACATGTACATTTAACTCTTTACCAAACGACAAAATTTTAGACCAGTCCAAATTAAAAGCATTTGCAAAATAAAGGTGAATCAAAAATTGAAATTTGTTTTTGGAAGAGTAGAAAACATTGTGGGAAAAGGAGAAAATGCTGGTTACCAGCATTTTCTCCTTTTCCCACAATGTTTTCAAAAGGCGTTTTCCTCAGGGTTGTTAAAAGTCGGGATTGTGTGATAAAGAGTTAAACATTTTGCGCTCTGTGGAAAATCAATGCATGCGTGGTCTACCCTATACCAAACAACCACCAGTTTTAACGACCCTAAAGAAGAAGATTTTTGAAAACATTGTGGGAATAGGAGAAAATGCTGGTAACAAGCAATTGCTCCTTTTCTCACAATGCTTTTTACCCTTGAAAAAAAATTCAATTTTTCAGTCACATTTATTTTGTCGTCTGCCAATGCTTTCAATTTGAACAAATGTAACATTTCGTCCTTTGGTTCATAAAGGTTGCATGCGTAAACACAGGTAGTCACTGAGCAAACCTCTGCTGCCGTTCAGTGATATGAATCCTAGGGAGACTATCAGATATTCTAAAGATTATTGCATACGATCCTTCCATATGATTCTTTTGAAAATAGTACCAGTCAAAATGTGAAAAGAAAATTCTGCCTGTAAATAAAAGCGCGGCTTCAGTTCTGGTCGGTCAGAACCGCTGAAACATCTTTTCCCCCTGGCATGTCCAGCAGTTGCCGTGAGCCTATGGACCAACCACTTTCAATGTGACTCTTATTCTCATTCTCAAGGGTGGTTCTAAATTTTAAAGGAAAAAAATTTCTGCTTGGCTAAATCGTTTGGCTTAGCCATTCAGAAACTGTGTGGCTTTCTAACTTCAGAATAAGACTTGAATAAAAGAAAAATGGAATTACTGGTGACCAGAGATTCATATTATCAAATAGGTCTACATGGAATAGCTCGTTATTATACTCGAAATGAAACTATATTATTCAGCTATGCTCTGTGAAAAGGGTGCTCAATGCAACTGCGAAAAGTATCGACCAGGCTGCCCTGGGCCGAAACTTTTCGCTATTGGTCAATTTCCTGTATGTGTAAGGACCAGTCTACCTCGTGGTTAAGTCGGTTGTTAAAAATGTCTCTGTTATGGATCCATAATTATATGATGACTTGATTGGTATCATGGATCATGGAAGTGCATTAAGCCCCCTTTTGCCAGGGCATGGCTCAATTATTATGGGATTTGCTAGTAGCAAGCTACTTTTTTGCGGTATCTTACAGGAAAAACATCCGAGTTTCCCGTTGAATCTACCCCTCTAAACAATGGATACAGAACTGCGACCGCATCGATGACCTGTTGGATTGCTTTAGGCCATGTTGACCAGGCTGACTACTTTGAGGCGCCAAAAGACGACACCTACTTCTCTCGGAAAGCAGACAAGTCCGCTCTGGAGTTGAGGCAGTTGGGAGAGGGTATGTACTTTAATGAAGCCTCGAAGAACAACCCTTACTGGCAGACGGATTACTGGAACGACTACCCACGACTCCTTGGCATAAAGAAGAAATATGACCCAGAAAACTTCTTCACGTGTCATCAGTGCGTTGGCTCGGAGGAAATTACGCCAGCTGACACTTCCGGCATATCAAAACGCTCACCTGCCACGGCGATCATTATTTTCATATGCATGTATATTCTGGAATTATTTGTCTTTTGAACTGCGACATTTTCACCATCCGCATTTTTTTTGCTCTTTTATTTTTCTTCTTTGCATTATCCGATTATCTGCATAATTATTTTTTGTACCATGAGTATTAAAGTTGCGTAGTAGATATGAACTTAACTCGAACATTTAACATTGTATGAATATAAATACATTACTCCTCTCTCTCGCTCTTGCGCTTCTCTCTCTCTCTCTCTCTCTCTCTCAGGGGATTTTTACAAATGCTCCAATTGTTTGTATTTAAATCTTATTTCTTAAGTAATTTAGACTTATTTTCCTATTTTCAAACATGATGTAAAAATAATTTCGACCATGAATTCTGAAAGCCCTTCTCACATTTTTAGCTCACCATAGCACAACATGCTAAAGGTGAGCTATTGTGATCGCCCTATGTCCGGCGTCCGTCGTCAGTCGTCCGTCGTCCGTCAACAATTTCTTTAAACATCTTCTTCTAAACCACTGGGCCAATCTTGATGAAACTTGGCAGGGATGTTCCTTGGGTGAAGCTCTACCAAAAGTGTTCAAAGAATTGAATTCCACCCACAACTCTGGTTGCCATAGCAACAAAAAGGAAAAAAAAAAGCAAAATCTTTGAAAATCTTCTTCTCTGAAACTAGAAGGCGCAGAGCTTTGATATTTAGTATGTAGCATCTCCTAGTGGACCTCTACCAAGTTTGTTCATTTGATGCCCCTGGGGTCAAAACTGGCCCCGCCCCGGGGGTCACAAGTTTGAGCGTAGTCATAAAGAAGGAAAACTTTAAAAATCTTCTTCTCTAAAACTTGAAGGCGTAGAGCTTTGATATTTGGCATGTAGCATCTCCTAGTGGACCTCTACCAAGTTGTTCATATCATGCCCCTGGGGTCAAAACTGGCCCCGCCCCGGGGGTCACAATTTCCAACATAGTCCTGAACAAAGAAGGAAAACTTTAAAAATCTTCTTCTCTAAAACTAGAAGGCATAGAGCTTTGATATTTGGCATGAAGCATCTCCTAGTGGACCTCTACCAAGTTTGTTCATATGATGCCCTTGGGGTCAAAACTGGCCCTGCCCCGGGGGTCAAAAGTTCGAACATAGGAACAAAGAGGGGAAATTTAAAAATCATCTTCTCTGAAAATGGAGGGCGTAGAGCTTTGATATTTGGTATGTAGCATTGCCTAGTGGACCTCTACCAGGTTTGTTCATATGATGCCCCTGGGGTCAAAACTGGCCCCGCCCCGGGGGTCACAATTTTGAGCATAGTAACAAAGAAGGAAAACTTTAAAAATCTTCTTCTCTGAAACTTGAAGGCGTAGAGCTTTGATATTTGGCATGTAGCATCTCCTAGTGGACCTCTACCAAGTTTGTTCATATGATGCCCCTGGGGTCAAAACTGGCCCCGCCCCGGGGGTCACAATTTCCAACATAGGAACAAAGAAGGAAAACTTTAAAAATCTTCTTTTCTAAAACTAGAAGGCATAGAGCTTTGATATTTGGCATGAAGCATCTCCTAGTGGACCTCTACCAATTTGTTCATACGATGCCCTTGGGGTCAAAACTGGTCCTGCCCCAGGGGTCACAAGTTCGAACATAGGAACAAAGAGGGGAAACTTTAAAAATCATCTTCTCTGAAACTGGAAGGCGTAGAGCTTTGATATTTGATATGTAGCATCGCCTAGTGGACCTCTACCAGGTTTGTTCATATGATGCCCCTGGGGTCAAAACTGGCCCTGCCCCGGGGGTCACAATTTCCAACATAGGAACAAAGAAGGAAAACTTTAAAAATCGTCTTCTCTGAAACAGGAAAGCATGGAGCTTTGATATTTGGTATGTAGCATCTTCGTGTGGATCTCTACCAAGTTTGTGCATATGATGCCCTTGGGGCAAAACTTGGCCCTGCCCCAGGGGTCACAAGTTCGAACATAGGAACAGAGAAGGAAAACTTTAAGAATCGTCTTCTCTGAAACTGGAAGGCGTAGAGCTTTGATATTTGGTATGTAGCATCGCCTAGTAGACCTCTACCAAGTTTGTTCAGATGATGCCCTTGGGGTCAAAATTGGCCCTACCCCGGGGGTCACAAGTTCAAACATAGGAACAAAGAAGGAAAACTTTATTTTTTTTTCTCTTAAATGGGAAGGCATAGAGCTTTGATATTTGGTATGTAGCATCTCCCAGTGGACTTCTACCAAGTTTGTTCCAAGGATGCTGCTTGGGTTAAAGCTGGCCCAGCCCCTGGGGTCACAAGTTCGAACATAGGAACAAAGAAGGAAAACTTTAAAAAATTCTTCTTTTCTGAAACCGAAAGGTGTGGACCTTTGATATTTGGTATGTTGCATCTCAGAGTGGACCTCTACCAAGTTTGTTCATATGATGCCCCTGGGTCAAAACTGGCCCCGCCCCGGGGGTCACATAAGTTCGAACATAGGAACAAAGAGAGGAAATTTAAAAATCATCTTCTCTGAAACTGGAAGGCGTAGAGCTTTGATATTTGGTATGTAGCATTTCCTAGTGGACCTCTACCAAGTTTGTTCATATGATGCCCCTGGGTCAAAACTGGCCCAGCCCCGGGGGTCACAAGTTCGAACATAGGAACAAAGAAGGAAAACTTTAAAAATCTGCCTCTCTGAAACAGGAAGGCGTAGAGCTTTGATATTTGGTATGTAGTGATTCTCTTCTAAGTTTGTTTGCCCATCTAAGCGCAACAAGTTCATCGAGTTCAAAATTGGGTCATCTTGGGTCATAAACTAGGTCACTAGGTCAAATTAAAGAAATACCTTGTTGGCACTCTCGAGGCCACATTATTTGCTCAATTGCCTTGAAAATTAATTAGACAGTTTGTCTTTATAAAGTCTCACATAAGATTAATTTGGGTCAACTTGGGTCATAAACTAGTTCAATGGGTCAAATTAAAGAAATAAATTGTTTGCACTCTGGAGGCCACATTTATTGCTCAAATGACCTGAAATTTGGCCAGAATGTTTGTCTTGATAAAATAACAGATGAGTTTGGATTTGGGTCACCTGGAACCATAAACTAGGTCACTAGGTCAAAATAAAGAAATACCTTGTAGGCACTCTAGAGGCCACATTATTTGCTTAATTGCCTTGAAAATTGGTCAGAATGTTTGTCTTTGTAAAATCTCACATGAGTCTGAATTTGGGTCAGCTGGAGTCATAAACTAGTTCACTTGGTCAAATTAAAGAAATAGCTAGTGGGCACTCTAGAGGTCACATTTATTATTCATTTGATTTGAAAATTGGTTAAAATGTTTCTTTTGATATAGTCAAAGACCAGTTCAAATTTGGGTCACCTGGGGTCATAATCTAGGTCACTAGGTCAAATTAAAGAAATATCTTTAGGGCACTCGAGGCCACATTTTTTGCTCAATTGACTTGAAAATTGGTCAGAATGTTTGTCTTCATGAAATATGAGTTTGAAATTGGGTCACCTGAGGTCAAAAACTAAGTCACATGGTCAAATTAAAGAAAAACCTTTAAGGCACTCTACTAAGGTGAGCGACCCAGGGCCATCATGGCCCTCTTGTTTATCTAATGTTAAGAAAAAAGATCTCAAAATTACTTAATCATCACCATGATAGATGTTACATTTTTTTTTCTCTTTGATTTCAAAAAAAGAAAACTCTAAACACTCTACTTACATTTTCATAAATAGCTTTAGAGATCTACCTTTGGTCGAGGCAAAATATTTGAGCCATGCTCTGTGAAATGGGGGTTTAATACATCTGCAAAAAGTATCGACCAAGGTCAGCCTGCCCGTTCTCGCGCGGGCTGGTCTGGGTCCTAACTCTTTTTTTTGTTTGGTAAATTTTCTGCATATCCAAGGACCATTCTACCTCAGGTATCAGCCGGTTGTTCGACAAAATGAAGTTCGTGGAACCATTATTTATTTGATAACATGCTTGGTATGATGCTTCACGGTGATGCATGAAACCCCCTTTTGCCAGATCATGGCTTACTTTGTTTGCTTGGTTTGTTTGGTTTGTATTGGAGTTTAAGCTATTTAAAACAGCTCAGGTCATATCATGGCGGTCAGTGACGCGCCCATGTGTTTCCTGGCTTTCTCACACCAGTATTGACAAAACTTTCTTTCCGAAGCCACTGACTACTTTTCTCGCATGCATCGCATTAGAGGTGAGAAGCATAAAATCGCCGGAAAGAAAGTTTGCCTCAATCGGGTATCGAACTAGCAACCACCAGGTCACAAGTCAGATACGCTAACCAACGAGCTACCCGAGCGGGCTATTTTGTTTGCACTTCCGATCTGAGTACCGTAACAGAAACAGGCTCTAGTCTCGATTGAATTGACATTTATAGTAAAAGTACAGGAACATGATAAATAAACCCCTGCCCTCCAAAAGAAAAAAATCTCCGCTAGCAATTACAGTTCGAATCAGACTCAATTGAAGGGGAATTACCCGATATAAATTTTCAACTTTTGAACAATAGAACACTGTGCGAGAGAAGGAGAGAAGCATACGGATACTATGGTATTGATCCTTTCCCAAACGAGCCTATATTTAAACCCTTATCCTGCTATATAAGTTAAATGAAACCTTCAAGCAGATGGTAAAAAACCAAAATGTTAATATTTAAAAGTTATGTGGGTTGAGGAAATATCTCCTTATCGGACAGTGTAGATCCAAGATCAGACTGCACATTCTGTGCAGTCTGAGCTTGATCTACACTGTCCACAAAAAGTAAAGGTCCACTAGTCGCGCTTAGCAGCCTAAGGGTTAACCCCTATCCTGCTAAATAAGTGAAATGAAACTTTCAAGCCATAATAAGAACCAAGATTTTACTATTCCAAAGGTATTTTTTGGGGGAAAAAATATCTCCTTATCGGGCAGTGTAGATCCGCGTCTTGTATAGTCTGATCTTGATCTAAACTGTCCGCATTTTAATGTCCTTGAGTCGCGTTAAGCATCCTAAGGGTCAACAATCTTGTGAAGTGAGTCTTATAAAGATATTATGGGAGAGGGAGAAAATGCCAGTAACCCGGATTTTGGATTTTACCCATACTGTTTTCTACCTTTTCAAGTACCAACGTTTGTACATCATATTTTTTCCTCAAACAGGAAGAGTTGAAAATCCAGACCTACGAGAGGGGAGATTACTGTGTAAAACTCTAGCGATTGAACAATTGAACATTATTTCTCTTGACCTTACGGCGTCTGTGGTTGAAGTTAACTGATCTTCGTTGTAGATATACATATTACAACTGGCACAGGCTATTGTGTCGTTGCTTTTCATTGGGCTACATGTATATCACAGAATGGCCAATCAGACCAGCTTACACATTGCCAGTTTGGCTGTATAGGTAACACTGCGAATTTTGCAAAATTTGAAATGGGTAATCGAAACTAAAAAGAATATCAACAGACATGAACCAAAAATGCAATTCACTTGACTTGAGGTCAAAAATGGAAAATCTGCTCCTCAGGAAGTGAGAGTGACCTCCCCTAAATCTCCATTAGCCTCGCGACACGGCTGTTCTAAAACTAGACGGGCAGAATTCCGCCCGTTTTTCAGTCGCCTGTACCGATCCCTTTACACATGCTGTATCAGGGGAGGTAACCAATCTATGGTTGAACCCGATCGACAGTCTTCGTTGTGATAGTCGTTACTGATTATTGCAGGGTATAGCTCTTACTCGATAAACGTTTTATTTTCAGTTTATACTATTGTTTATGTTTGGGAAAACAAGTTTAAAATCACGTACCATGACGAGATAATTTATAAACCCAACTCGATAATGTTTATATTATCTCATCATAGTTCGTCATTTTAAACATGTATTCCCAAAAAACAAACAATAATATTAACTGTTAATGAAAGGTTTATCGAGTTGGAGTTGTACTAGGCATGTATCAATCCTTTAATAGATGACAACACTGTAGATTTATCCAAATTGAAAGCATTTTATTCGACGAACTAAATGATGTTCAAATGATAAGATGATTTTTTACAGCATACAAAAGCAATGTGAGAAATGGGAAAAATGCTGGTAACCAGCATTTTTTTTTTTTCCTGCTCCTTCGATGTTTTCAAGAGCCATTAATCTCAGGGTCGTTTAAACTCGGGACTGATACTGAAAGGGTTCAACAGTAATTCTGTCCTATCACGTTCAGGGACAGGTCACTTATTTATGCTGAACCCACGTGATCAGTGCTGCCCTCAGGGCTCGAAACTGGATATCCGAATTACATGTCCAACTCTTTAACTCCTGGGCCCAAGGCAACCTCGAAGGATGAATTATAAACCCGGCTTTTCATTTTATCAACGCCCTTTTTCAATTCTATATGAGCCATGCTCTGGCAAAAGGGGCTTAATGCATCTCCGTGATGCATGATACCAAGCAAGTCTTCACATGATCATGGATCTATAAAGTCCATTTTGTCTGACAACCGACTGAATCATGAGGTAGAATGATCCTTTAACATACAGAAAATTGACTAATAGCGGAAAGTTTCGGCCCAGGTCAGCCTGCGCGAACTGCGCAGGCTGACCTGGGTCGATACTTTTCGCAGATGCCTTAAGCCCCCTTTTCACAGAATATGGCTTATGTGTGCTGCACAGTAAGTGGCCATAAATGTTTCATCAGTCCGAATCCCCATTGACTTTCATGTATTTCCAACTTTACTTCTAAATCTATTCTGGGTTAAATAATGATGCTTTAATTATGAAACTTACATGAAAATGAATTTTACAATAAAACATATTTTCGGGCTCATTACAATGTAATGTTATAGAGATGCAGCTGTTTAAAAGGTGATCATTATTTTCGAAAAAATCGTTTTTTTCATTGACGTCAATGGCGACGTTGCCAACATTTGGCGGAAAAATAACACCGCTATGCATTAGAGGGCTACAACAGTTAGCTCAAGCGACGGACACTAGTAACATATACATGTAAATACAAATAGCTCCATTAACCCCGCTTTCTATGACTCCAACTCGATAAACCTTTCATTAACAGTTAACAGCGACCTCCTGCTCTTAAGTCCTGTACGCTACCGACTGAGCTACGGGGCTTGGCATCAACCATATGACTGCGATCGGTCACACATTCATGTTGCTCTTGGTTTCGCCAAAACTCGGCTATGGTATTGCAGTGTTCACTCCCGCGTGATTAGCAACGCCAGCGAGGATCGAACTGGTATATTCAGGTTATAAATCTAACGCCTTGACCACTGAACCACGACGGGTCCCGTAACTCTTTTCCACACCATTCCAAGCTGTAACCACCCTAACAAAGAAGGCTTTTGAAAACATAGTGGGAAAAGGAGAAAATGCTGGTAACCAGCATTTTCTCTTTTACCCACTATGTTTTCTACCTTATCATAAACAAATACCATTACTTGAGCGACAGCTACATGTAAATTGTCGTCTACAAATTCTTTGGATTTGGACAAGTCTAGAATTTTGTCTAATCCACTTATATTCCGAAGGGAATGAATTATAAACGCTTTTAAAATTTTTAACTATTTTCAATATTTCGGCTTACGCCTTTATCAATAAATTTCACACGAAAAAATGCCTTCTACATTTTGTGATAATTTTCACACCACCATTATTTACAAATTGAAATGACGTTGCCATTGACGACATGACGTCTTTTAGTACCCTGATGGTGTTTGGTGTTTTCTGAGTGGGACTGGTTTGAAATGACAAGCAAAGAAACAGGTCATGTAGAGACCTGGTGCATTTCATGTCATTCAGTGGGAAAAATACCGACACTTAGTTGATGGCGATTTTGAAGTTCATCTCCAACATCAGTCATGTATGGATGGAAGAGTGCTCACTTAGCCTACAAAAGCAGAACTAACAGCAGCAGCTGACTGGTATGGCATTGACATCTTAGTTTCAAGAAACCGTCTTTTTAATGTATGGATTAAGTTCCCAGGTAAGAGTAAATATAACTGTTCCAAATTGCCCATGCAACTATTGCTAGAAAACAGTCACTTCAGCCCGGTAAGGCCTGAACAAATGAAACCCGAGCTATGCGAATCAAACAAATCACCCCATTCTGAGTGGGACTGGTTTGAATTGACAAGCAAAGAAACAGGTCATGTACAGGACAATAACTTATCAAATGAGCATGCACCTATAAAATCAGCAACTTTCCCTAACAGTGCCCCTTTGCCAAACAGTAAAAGATGTAAGAACCAACCAAGGAATACATCTAATGCTAAAAAGAATAGACCTGTTGAAAAGGTTACGAAAATTAAGCCTAAGAAATCACCATCCCCAATCTCATCTGTGACATATCTATCAAGTCATTCACTCAAAGAAGCTCAGGGTCCGTATTCACCAACCATTCATAGGATCGTTCTTAGACTTATTCTTCAAGATTTTTCAAGTTTGAAAGTAACACAACTTCTGATTGGCTAAACCATATGGTTTAGCCAATCAGAAAGTGTGTGTTACTTTCAAATTTGGAAAATTTTGAAGAACAAGACCAAGAATGTCCCTGTTAGAAAAAAGAACTATAGTTTCTTCCTAGCAGGCACAAGGTTGATAAGATAAAGCTTCTTGCAGATCTACCGGATTGTGAAAGGCGCATGAGGTTAACCGAATTTTTCTACGAGAAGAATGATAAGGATGTTACGCCACCAGAACAAGAGAAAAAGTTCAAAGTCAAGAAAAAGAGTTAGTTTACATCACCACAAGGGAGAGATAGACGCTTAGACTTGTGTATTGAACTTGTAAAGAATGATATTGTGGCAAATTTGAAAAGAAGTGACAAACTGAATATTTCCAAAGATGAAAATGATGCTTATCATGAGTTTCTACGTTATCAGGATATAATAATAAGGCCTGCAGACAAGGGTTCCGGCATTGTCATAGTGAATAGGAATGAATATATAGAATCATTACAAAAGGAAATGGGGTGCAGCAGCTCATATCAAGAGACTGTTTCTGACCTGACTGAAGATATACAGAAACAAGTTGGCTTCTTTAAAAAAGAAGCCAGGAGAGGTCGGCATCAATGTTTTCAAATAGTTTATTAGCTTTTGATTGTGGCGCCGCATGAGCGGCGGCACTATATTTTTATTCGGTTTTGTAAAGTGCCTATGGAGGCAGCCATATTGAACTGGTTCCATGCTTTGTTTTAACATCCACCTATATCTACTGTACTTTGATTACCAGATCGGGGTCCATAATAACTTTTTTATTTATTTGTGGGGATTTTTTTTTTTATATATTGCACTTTCATTGTTAGATGGATAAAAACACGATCGTAGACATATCAACATTTTCCTTTCGAAAAAATGCATTTTGAATAATAACTCACGTGATCAAAAATTATCTGTCACAAATTTTCAAAGTCACCATTTTATATATCTTACGCTGGAAAAGGTTAAGAGGCATTTTCAAGCTCTTTGACCCTAGAGCACCCTATGTGGTACTTGTGACCCCACTTATATTTTTGTTCTAGTATTGTATGGATTGTAGAAATATTGTTTTCCTTTCGCGATCGTGTTTTTAAGACCAGCTAACTGTAACTAGGTCAATGTTGGGGGGGGGGGGGTGACAGATGTTTCGGTAACAGACGAGTTCGGTAAATTGGACTTACAGAGTAAATCGATTGGATGTTTCGGTAACAAGGTAATTATATAGTAGTAATGCACCGTGACGTTTTTCACACCAAATAAAGGTCTTGGTTCTGATTCGTTCAATGTTTCTCTTTTTTCTTCCACACACTTTAAGACATAATATTTTTGTTATGTTTCTACTGTCATGCTGTACGTAAAATGATACCCGAATCAAAGTTGAGGTAACGAATAACAACACCCAATCCTAAACTTGAAACGCGTTGTATCTCTTTTTAAATCAATGCTTTATGATCCTTTCAATGTGAAAATATTTTCTTACTGAAAGACTTCCAAACCAGCCATTAACCCTTAGAGCGTCTGTCATTACTGCTGTTGCCATTGCGGCCGGTGCAGATCGAGATCAGAGTACACCAAACACGGAGTTTGATCTTTGATCTTCATTTGTCAATTTTGCAAGACATTCTGAACAAGAAAACCTTGACACTGCTAAAAATAGGTTTTATATCTAGAATGAAAATGACCGTTGGGTTTATTCGACGCTCTTAGATTTAAAATTATGGATAGTTAAATTTAGTTCAGAAACACAGGTAATACAGGTAAAAATATTGTGGCAAAAGAAGAGAGTGAGCGCGAGATAGATAGGAGCAAATACTTTTTTTGACAAATACTTTTTTCAAACTGCACGAGCAGTGTGTGATCTAAACATGCCCAATCCCCATAACTTTTACATGCAGTCTGATCTGCGAGTTTCTTCTTGTCCATTGGTGTTTCAGGTTTTCATAAACCGGGGTTAATCTTTAAGATCTACGGGAAACTTCTTTATCTTGTTGGCAATGGGACGTGTGAAAACAGGCTGTAAACGCGTCTATATACAATATACAGTACTCCCTTCGCTCTCAAATAGTACGCATATGATTTTTTTATGCAGTGTTGTATTGATGAACGCACTTTAAAACCAGCAGACGCCGATTTTTGTGCACCAGACCAGATTTGAAAACTGTGTGGAAAATGGAGAGGAACAATACAGAACAAATATCTTTTAGATGGGCACAAATGTTCATGGTCAAAATCACAAGAAGTATGCACGAAAGCATTATTGTCAAGGCCTCTCTCTCTATCTCTCACTCCCTCTCTTCATTTGCCACAATGTTTCAAATGTATTATCTTTATTTCTGAATTCACGTTAATTATCCATAATTTCAACCCTTAGAGCATCGAAAAAAGTAAAGGCTATTTTCATTTTAGAAACAGAACAATATATATATTACAATATACGATCCCTGGTCTAATATTAGCTATTTCAAAGCAAAGTTGTCCTTCCTCATAATGTCTTAGAAAAGCTGGCAGCGTAAACCAACGATCAGACTCTGTTTTTTTTTTTGCTTTGCAGTTTGATCTTTGTCTGAATCGGTCGCAAGGGCAACAAGAGTGAAAGGTGTTCTGAGGGTAAATGGCTGGTTTGGAAGTTGACCAATTTGTTTCCGGAAGAAATTATTTTTCACACAGAAAACGTTGACAAGAATAGCGTCATTTTTAATAAAACATTTTTAAAAAACTTGAGGATTGGCTTAAAGTTGGAGTCTGTTATCTGTAGGACGATTAAGTAATACGGGTACAAGCTTAGGGCTGGGTTTTATCAGGGATCGTATACTATTCATTACATGAATCAGCTATGGGTGAAAAACGAAAATAAGATATGGTGATCAAAATTTACTAATTTTAGGTATTTATTTATACAGCATGGAAAGAACAACAAATATATTTACATCAGAAAACGAGTGAGAATTGCAAATTAAAAGAAAAAACGTTTGCACAAACAGAAGCCATGGGTGTGAAAAACGTCACGGCACTATATTACTGCCTTGTTACCGAAACATCCAATCAATTTACTCTATAAGTTCAATTTACCGAACTCGTCTGTTACCGAAACATCTTTAAATCAATGTTGGAGCGCCTAACATGACTGGTATCATACAACCCCTCTAGTCTATATAGATATAAGGACTTCATTCAAGTCTTTATTATATCTATAATAAAGAGGGGTTGTATGATACCAGACATATGTGTTGGAGTGTCAGATTTAGCACAATCCGATAACTGACTTTTCTTTCGTTAATGTAAAATCTTCCTGTTCAAAATCAGACGGTCGAGAGTTTTGATATTTCATGTGTAGTATCGCTACAATGACCTCTACCAAGTACTAGTATGTTCAAATGGTGGCCTTCGGGTCAAAAGTTGCCATATGCTCCCCTCTACCCAGATGTCACAAATTTGCGCATAGCCATATTTGTTGCACACTTTTCAAAATCTTCTATCAAATATCAGAAAGGCAACAGCTCTAACATTTCTATCTACCAATTGTGTCCAAATGATGTCCTGTGGATAAAGAAATGGCCCAGTCCATGGATAAGAAGTTTGCAAATAGCCTTCAATGATATGAAATTTAAAAATCTTGTCAAAAACCAGATGGCCCAGAGTTTAAATAGAGTATCACCACTTGGACCTCTACGAAGATTGTGCAAGAGATGCGTATTAGGAAATAACCCAATGCATTGTGCCCTGTTACAGAAACAACTAGTTTGCGGCGCCATTGATGTTCAGCATCAATATTTTCTTGTTTTAATATATTTTGGTAGATGTAAACAAACAAGTTAGGAATTTAATGAATGTGAAAAAAAACATTTTTTTTTTTTTCAATTTTGCTGGTGTAAAGGCACAAAACAGTACATGTTCCACATTGTTATAATATTCTAGGAATTGTAGGCCATATGCTATTAACATGCTCAGAAATGCATTTTTATTTTCAAAATTCAAGCACACAAAACTTAAGATGATGACCCATTTGGCTCTTTTTCAGAAGGAACAAACCTCCAATGAATGTTTGTAATGTGTGCTCAGATAAGCCAAAATATTTTTGGAAAGGAAAAATCGTTCAATTAAAATTTGATACGATATGCTAATTCCACTGAATATGCAAGAATCTTACCTGATAACAATAAATAAAGGTGGCCTATACATAATACTAGTGCCAGACATGTTAAAAATAAATGTAACATTTTTTAATCCTTTAACAAACAGCAATTTTTGGACTGTCCCAAACAGAAAAGGCATGCAGACAACAATTCAAACCCTGATAATTAATGTGGAAGATGGTGCTTTGATGCGATGGAAACCATTGTGACAAAGGAAGAAACTGCAGTGACTAGCAGCTTCCCCACTTCCCACAATATTTTGAAAAGTTGTCTGCTGCAGACATGTAAAATGAACAGGTTGTTTGTCTAAACGTTAAAAATTTAAGAAAGTGGATAAATGAGCCATGCTCTGAGAAACGGGCACTTAGTGCATCTGCAAAAAGTATCGACCCATGTCAGCCTGAGCAATCCGCCCAAAACCAAAGGACCACAGACTCTTTTGAGGTGTGGGGTACGTTGGGCGAAGAGGCAGGACTTTTTTTCCGCTCATAAGTTGATTTTCACGGGATTCTCGGAATCGCGCATAATAGAGGCAACTCTGTGTGTTATTTCATCAAATCTATATCATTGTAAATCCATACAATTTTTGTATAAAACTGAGAAAAATGCAAGAGTCTAGTCAGTTTTGAAAAATGGAACTTGAAAGCATACTGATCAACCTATCTATATCTATTTGTGGCGCACGAGTTCTCCAGAGAACTCGTGCTTTCGAGATTAGGGTACGAGGTCTCCAGGGTACGAATTCTCCAGATAGTATCAAGTTACGTGATCTTTTCCCTCTGTGTTGTTTCTTTCTTTTTAACGAAATTTGTTTCTCTTTGCTCAGATTTATTTGTTTAATGAAAAATTGCATTTATTGGAGAGATCATTTACAATCAATATAGTATAATAAATCTTTTTGGAAATCCGTCATATAAAAAAAAAAACGTTTATTTCCTATTTCAGTTTTTTGATTTCGGTTTGTTTATAAAACCATGACGAAATAGACTGTGTATCAGAACAATTTCGCAAAAACAAATGGATTTAGACAGTGATTTCTGTGGCAGTCTGCCTTTTAAACTCACCACTGTTGGAGAGGTCTGATGACCTCTCCAACAAGTGAAACGGCTGGTGTGTCAGATGCACAAGAAGGATATTATTTCAAGTGACCTTAACCCTTTCCCAAACGACAAATTTTGGACCGGTCCAAATTGAAAGAGTTTGCAGACGACAATTTTAAATTTGATTAAAATGGCAGAAAGGTCTCAAAAAGGATAGAAAACACTGTGGGAAAAGGAGAAATTGCTCGTTACGAGCAATTTCTCCTTTTCCCACAGTGTTTTCAAAAGACTTGTACTACAGACGCGTGAAAACCAGGGCTTGTTTGGGAAAGGGTTAAACAATACCTGATACCTAGATATGTCCGGGCAGTAAACCTTAAACTACAAAAAGCCAATACAATAGTAGATAGTAAAGGTACACATACAGAAAAACTACCAGAAGTTGCAGAACCTGAATTAAGTGAATATGTTGAGAAATCACCTACTTTTATACGGGATACACCAGATTTCATCTGAAAACTAAAGGGAATTTATAAACCGCTTCCAGATAATAGCTTGTTTTTTTGCTTTGATGTGGTTGAATTATATTCATCTGTGCCGCATGAGGAAGGACTGAAAGCCTATGAGGAAGCCCTAGCAATGAGATCTAAACCACTCGTAGCCACTGAAGGTGTGATGGAAATGACAAAAACTGTACTAGATAACAATTATTTCGTTTCAGGAGATAAGAATTTTATACAGAGAGATTGTGTAGCTATAGGTTCGAGGCTCGGTAAGAACTTTGCCTGTATCTACATGAGAAAGTGGGATGAAACTCTATTAACAGCACCAATCCAACCAGCCTTCTATAAAAGTTTTATTGATGATGATTTTGGTGTGTGGACAGGGAGCGAGGCAGAGCTAAAGGAATTTGCAGCTTTTGCAAACAACATACACAAAAACATCAAAGTAGAGCCTAGATACGGTAAACGACAGATTGAGTTCCTAGATACATGGGTCAAGCTTTTCGCATAAATTCTGACAGATCTAGTTCAGCACACAGGTGAAAACTTTGTTTACGTACGGCAAGGCCGACCTACTAATCTACAGCCAAGCTAGTCGTCATTTACACAAATGTGTAAATCGAAGCGTGGACGAAACTCAACAAACGTTGTACTAAAAAACTGTATAGTGTCTATAATTTTAGGCTAACAAGGGGTTTTGTAAAACTAAAATTTTCCTATGAATAATAGATCTAGAGAAATCGTAGAAAATATCAAGAACTATTTTTGTAACCTTTATCCGCGGAAGAATTTTCGTGCATAGTAAAGCCCCTCCCACTTCGATCAACCGCGAAATTAAAAAAAAAAAATTTTTTTTTTCTTCGTTTTTTTTTTTTCTCATCTTCTCTTTCTCTCTCGCTGTGTAACAGGATAAATAGAGTAATAGGTTAGTGTCTGAAATGGATCAAGTTTTTCGGGCTTGGCTGCGGAATTTATTAGGTTCGCCTTCGGCTCACCTAATAAATTCCTACGCCTCGCCCGAAAAACTTGATCCATTTCAGACACTAACCTATTATTCTCTATTTTTCGTGTTAATTTTCTTGATAAAGACGTAAGCCGAAATATTGAAAATAGAGTAAACATTTTAAAAGTGTGTAAAACTTTATCGTTTGGTAAAGAGTTAACGTGTTGAAAAAAACAGGGCCAATGTTCACCTATCATTGTAAAATACTTCCTTGGTCTTATTCTAAGTTTTGAAAGTGAAACAATTTCTGATTGGCTAAACCATTTGGTTCAGCCAATAAGAAATTATTTTTCTGTGAAATGTAAAAAGTCTCCAGCGTAAGGCCATGGTAACGTTCAATTTAGCGTAGTAAGTGAATACGGACCAAGGAAATGTATATACTAAAAGTCGCATTTCGCTTAGCAAATCAAAGTACATAGCTATTCATAGTTATGAGTATAAGTGAGAAAATGCGATATATTCTAAGGAAAACGTAACTTTTTGAAACATACAAAAGACAATGTCAGTAAGTATTTTCCCTTAAGCAAAATGTCAGATGCAATCAACTACACTGCAACAACAGTATTTACTCTTTAAAGGCCCAGACAGCGGCCAAAAAATCAATGCAGGTGTTAAAATGCATTTAAATTTAAATCATACCGTTCATAAATATGGAAAATTTTGTGAAGAAGATAATCTGTTATTGTGTGATCCGTCAAAGTGTTAGCCGCTGACAGAAAAATTAATTTTAAAATCAGGCACAAAGTAAACAAAAGATAGAGTGATCTGCCAACTTTTAAACTAATTTTGAAATTAATCTCAATGCCAGCAACTAACGATATGACGGACCGTACAATAACAGATTGTCACCTTCACAATAATTTCCATATTTTTAAATGTTAAGATTTAAATTTAAACGTATTCTAACACCCGCTTTGTTTACTTTTGGCGGCTATCATTACTTCAACAGACGAAATTTTGGACTTCTCTAATTTGAGGGTATTTGTAGACGACAATTTAGAATTTTACTTAAATTACGGAAATTCGTCTTTGAACGTAAAAATTGTGAGAAAAGGAGAAAGTGTAGGCTATTAACATTTCTCCTTTTCCGACATTTCTTTCAAAAGCCTTCTTCATCTGGGGTCGTTTTGTAAAATGTAAAGTATCGCAATTAAAGGGGGTAATTCAGATTTTTAAGATAAAACAAAACTTCTAAAAATTTTTTGTCGCTGAATAAAGTAAGGTAAGAGCTAGCAAACCACCAGTAGATCTATATAGGAATGAAAAGTGTACGAAAAAAATCTTTTAAATATTTATCCTTAATGGACTACAAAGTGTCACTTGATGTATTTTTTTATTATATACCTGAAATTTTTCCAGCTTAAATACATGCGTCGCACAAGGATAAAATTACGGTGGCACTGAGGTGACATATGCATTTTTTTTGTATTTATCTCGTTACCATGAGATAATAATTCGTTTTCTCGAGTTTTTTTTTTTTTTTTTTTTTATAAAAAATTATGCAAAAAACAAAATTCGTTTTCTCGAGTCTTTTTTTTTTTTTTTTTTATAAAAAATTATGCAAAAAACAAAAATTAGTAGGAGGAATCTGATTGGATGATTATGTCGTGAGCACGACTTATTATCTCGTGCGAATGACATAATGGATGACTTTGATTGGCTGATTATCTCGTTCGAACAATATAGTATTTCGTTTTTTGCATAATTTTTTATATGAAAATAAATCAAGAAAATGAAAGTTGGGTTTTTTTTTTTTGCAAAATTGTTTATAAAAAAAAAAAAAAAAAAAACTCTAGAAAACGAATTTATTTTGTTTTTTGCATATTTTTTATTGGGAAAAAAAAAAAAAAAAAAACAAACGAATTTTGTTTTTTTGCATAATTTTTTATAAAAAAAAAAAAAAAAAAAAAAAAAAAAAAAAAACTCCAGAAAACAAATTTTTATCTCGTGGGAACGAGATGAATACAAAAAAATGCACATGTCACCTCAGTGCCACCGTATAAAATAACACATACAATAAAAAAAAAATCCGTATCTGCGCACTGTGGAATACCGTTCCAAATAATTATGGTATGATGACGTAACACACGCGCGGAAAACATAACGTATTGACTTGCGATTTGAGTGGTCAAAATTTACGTTATGATATTTATTCACCATTCATTAAAATTACGTCACTAGCTACTACATCATAGTTTGTTAAATTTTGCTTACCAGTTTACAAATAAAATGTCAAGAGCTGCAAAATTTTGTCGTTGAAAGTTGTACGTATATAGTAAAAGGAATTTTATGTTGAAGTAACTTTCCTGATGCTTGTATTTACTTCTCCTGCGTCAGAAAGTTTTGACATCCAGCTCGACCTTCGGTCTTGCGCGATATCAAATTTTCTCACGCTTCTTGAATTAAATACCAGCACCATGAAAGTTACTACAACATAATATTCCGTATATATATCAACGCTAGCATTTCTCAAAGAATCGTGGGAATGTCACAAAATCCATAGGCGTCTATTATTTACTGAATCGTATTCGTATTATAAGCATGTGATCGCATAAAAGTAGACGAAATGACCTACTGCTTCACGACCATCCTATTGAAACGCCAAAATTGCAGGTTTGTTTTATTTACTATATATGCAACTGTTAAGCTTCTTTATGCTTATAGAAGAAATACATATTTGGTCGGGTTTATCAGTGTTAAAAAAAAAGGTAATTATCTACACGTGGTAAATAAATCTTTAAAAGGATCCCTGTAAAAAGTAACAGTTATAACTTACTGAACCCTGAACCCTATTCTTTATTTGTTTGTTTGTATGGTGTTTGACGTCGTTTTCCACAATATTTCAGTTATATGGCGGCGGTCAGTGCACCTATTCTTGCTACCCTGGATTTTCATTAACCAGTTCTTCGCAGAATATTCTTAACAAGCCACTGGCAGTTTTTTCACATATATAACCATCTTGATCAGCGGTGAGAAAGGAGTGAATCCTGCCGCGATGACAATCACCAATCTCTTTAATCCTCGGAGAGAAATTGGCCAAGCTTGGAGCTCGAACCACCGACTGTGCTACCGGGCTCGGCGGGAGTAGAAATCAGGAAGCTTTACTTTGACTTTTCTTTGTAAATCCTCGGAAAACCTAGAAAGTGGAAATGCTTGACTTGACAATTGTAAAAAGATGTCTTTTCAACTAGAAAAGTCTAAATTATTGAGGTCTAGTTTCGACTTTTCGTGGAAGACGTGAACAGATAGGTCGAAAAGACCAGAGCTTGAAGTATTTGACTCGACAAATGCTGAAAATCTTTCGACTAATAGATGGCTCTAGAGGTTTACCTACAGTTGGAAAATCGAGATTAGTGGTTCCAATATCGACTTCTCTGGGTAAACAGCTGGGTCCGAAAGTCGAAAACTTGAAAATTTTTACTCGAAAATTGTCAAAAAGCGATCGATCGATCAATTAATCCATACATAAAAATCAGTCGTCTAACATTGTCTTTTGATAACGTGAAACAGACGCACTTTCATCCACTTTTTAGCGCCATAAAAGCTTGGTAGCTCAGTTAGTCAGGCTTTGCAATTTCAACAAACTTTCCTGTATGTAGATTTTTTTCTTTTCATATTTTCGTTTAATTAAGAATTACGAAGAGTTTATTCAACCAATATTTACGCAACGTTTCGGACCGTGTCTAAAATCCGAGTATACCGAATGCAACTTCAGGCAACTTCGTTCAACAAGTGCTTCCGGATTCACTTCAGAAGTTTTTAAAGCCCACTTTAAAACCATACAGGACCTTCAGCAATGTAGGCTGTTAACCGGGAACAGCGATCTAAACCTCACATTCAACTTCTTGCATTCCAATGGGTATCGTCACCTCCAAGTTTAACGGAAAAAACATAATTTAGTGACACCTGAATTAATGCAAATACACCCCGATTTGACAGGTCAAGGGCCCGGTGCAGTTTCGCTGTCTAGTTATAGAGATATAGAAACGACTTGCCCTCCGACTGTATCATTCCAATGAATTTTACCATAGGGGCACTGAAACAAGCATACTCAACAATTTCACTTTTGACGGTTTAACTCGTAAGCAACTCACGCCAGGTGCGAAACGGAATTCTGACATGTGGCACAAGGAAGTTGACTTTGATGCTAGTTCAAACTTCGCCACATGGTTGGCTTGAGATAGATTTTAAAATAAATTTGATATATATTTCCAACAAACAATTGTATCGTGTAAGATTTGCTGATCTAAAGTAGATGTACACATGATACGCAACAGAATTCATGACCTGCATTGAATTTCTTAAACTAGGTTTGTACTCGTGATGGCTGTGAACACTATGGATCAAGAGCAATATAAATACCCCCAATATCCTCGGGTCAGGGCTTTATATAATTATGATTATGAAGATGAGGGAAGAACAGTTTGGATGAAGGAGAATGAGATATTTTATTTATTGGAAGGCATTGATAAACAAGATTGGTGGCATGTGTGTAGACCTGATGATATTCAGCAGACATTTTATGTACCATCCACTTATGTGGAGAAAGTAGAGGGCGGAAATGTAAACACAATTGGTATAGATACAAGCAGTACAGGACATAACATTAATAATACACACTATAATGATAGTATACACAATAAGGGCCTGACTCATACAAACTCGTATGATGGAAGCACTGGGAATTTAGGTACATTCGGTACAGGAAGAATACAAATGGATCATCAAGAAGGGCAAACGGACTACATTAATGTATCATTGACTGGTTATTCATCCTCATCCAGCCTTCCAGAAGACAAGGAAAGTTTTAAAGTGCAATATATACCAGCAAAGAGGCCATCTGAGTTAAAGGATATAAATGAAGGGGAATATGCAAACTTGGAGGATTTTCGAGCTGCTGCTGATCTCCCTCCATTGAGCTTACCTCAGGAGCCTTATACAGCTAATCCACAGGTAAACATAATTTGAGAACTCTTAGAGTACCAAATGAATGTAATGAAAATTTTCAGTCTAGAAGTAAGATGCAAATACCTGAATTTCCAAGGTTGCTCTCATGCAAAATGTCTCAACAAAGCATACAGTGAAGATAAAAGGTCAGACTGCATTTTGCTGAGACACAGATTAGAAACTATAATGAAATGGAAATTACTTTGGATCTTAATGCCAGACTAAAAAAGTCTTTTGGATCTGTTTTGCACTCTAGGGGATAACTTTCACTTTAGACATTGTCAGCATTCATCTAGAGTCAGACCTCTATACAGAGACCAACCAAGGGACAAGTAGTCTCTTGTAGCAGGTGGTATTCTAATGCTAGGTAAGTTTAAGTTAACACTTTACCAAATTAATGACAAAATTTTACACTCATCCAAATTGAAAGCAGTTGCAGACGACAAATTTAATGTAGCTCAAAAGACAATTTCTGTCTTTGAAATGGTAGAAAACGTTGTGGAAACAGGAGAAAATGCTGGTTGACAGCAGTTTCTCCTTTTCCCTCAGTGTTTTCAAATGGCTTCTTTCTCAGTCTTTAGAACTCTGAATTAATTGTGTGGTAAAGGGTGAAAACTGTCTCAAACTAAAGGATTTGTCTCTGGAGAGATAGAAGAAATAATGGAAATAGTAGAAAATGCCGGTTGTGTTAATTTGTAAGATGAAAAAAAACATGTTTTTTTTTTGGAATTTCTGTTGGTAACCAACATTTTTTCCTTTTTCCACAGTGTTGTTATCCTTTTGAAAGACAACAATCATCATTTTTCTCAAATTTGAATTGTAGTGTGCAAATGCTTGCAAATTGGATGGCTAAAATTTCTTCATTTGGTAAAAAGTAAACCCCTAGAGTGCCGAATATACCCAACAGACAATTTCATTCTATAGAAAAGAGCCACATAAGAGCAATTTCTAGCGTACTGTCATTCAGAATGTCTCGGCAAAGTTGACAGCATGGATCAAAAACAAGACTGTGTTTTTGTGCAGTCTAATCTTGATCCACACTGGCGGTGAAGGTAATAAAAGTTGTGAAACATGTTTTAAAGGCTGATCATCTTAACTCTTTACCAAAAGACAAAGTTTTTGAGTAATCAAAATTGAAAGCATTTGTAGACAACATGATAAATGTGACTGAAATATTGAACTTTATTTTAGGAAGGGTAGAAAACATTGTAGGAAAAGGAGAAAATGCTGGTTACCAACATTTTCTCCTTTTCCCGCAATGTTTTCAAAAGCTTTCTTTCTTAGGGTCGTTAAAAACGACAAAATTTTAGGCTAATAAAAATTGAAAGCATTTGCAGACGACAAGATAAACGTGACTGAAATTTTGAAATTGTGTTAGGAAGGGTAGAAAGAATTGTCGGAAAAGGAGAAAATGCTAGTTACCAGCATTTTCTCCTTCTCCCACAATGTTTTCAAAAGCTTTTCTTTCTCAGGGTTGTTGAAAGTTGGGATTGTGTGGTAATGAGTTAGGAGCTGAAAGAACTGAAGAAATGTGTTTCTGTTTGTAAAAATTCCAGGTTACAGCAACTTCAAAGGCTGTATTTAACCCTTTACCAAACAATCCCGGGTTTTCACGACCCTGAGAAAGAAGCCTTTAGAAAACATTGTGGGAAAAGGAGAAAATGCTGGTAACCGGCATTTTCTCCTTTTCCCACAGTGTTTTCTACCCTTCCCAGAACAAATTTCAGTGTTTGGGTCACATTTATTTTGTCGTCTGCAAATGTTTTCAATTTGGAAGAGTCTAAAATTTTGTTGTTTGGTAAAGAGTTAATAGAATATCTCTTAGATTTGTGTGGCCTTATCATGATCTACACTGTTAAACTCTTTACCAAACAACAAAGTTTTAGACTTGTGCAAATTGAAAGCATTTGCAGATGACAAAATAAATGTGACTCAGATTTTGACTTTTTTTTTTTTTTTTTGGAAGAGTGGAAAACATTATGGGAAAAGAAGAAAATGTTTAACAGCATTTTCTCCTTTTCCCACAATGTTTTCAAAAGGCCTTTTCCTTAGGGTTGTTAAAACTGGGAATCGTATGGTAATGGGTTAATCTTTTACCAAACAAACCCATGTTTTAAATTTTGATACAGAAGCCTCTCAAAATCGTTGTTAGACAAGGAGAAATGCTGGTAATCATTTTCTCCATTTCCAACAGTGTTTTCTGCCCTTTCAGAGGCAATGTCCCATCATCTGAGTTGCATTTAACCCTTTCCCAAACAATAAATTTTAGACCTGTCCAATTTAAAAGAGTTTGCAGACAACAATTTCAAATTTGATGAAAATGACAGAAAGTTCTCCAAAAGGGTAGAAAATACTGTGGGAAAAGGAGAAATTGCTCGTTACGAGCAATTTCTCCTTTTCCCACAGTGTTTTCAAAAGACTTGTACTACAGACACGTGAAAACCAGGGCTTGTTTGGGAAAGGGTTAATTTGTTCTATGTAAGCGCTTTTGATTTTGACAAGTTTGAATTCTTTTTCCTCTGGTGAAGGGTGAAAAGTATATAACTTGCATGGTCAAGATGATGATTTGCAGGAAAAGGAAACAACATGAATGTGAATTTCCTGGCTTACAAAGATAAAATTTTAGAATTTCTATGATGCTTTTTACTCTGTTTCACTCTTTTCAACAGTGGGAAAGCAGCCAGTTGCTTGGGATGAAAATTGTGTGAAATACTGGTAACATATACACCAGAAAAGCATGGATAGGTATGCTGGCTGCAGCAGTATAACTGATATAATGTTGAAAATGGCTTTCAAACAACATACAAACTTTTTGAACAGGGAAAAGTTTTCATGTTACAAGATATTTTACTTTGTTAGAGGATGCTTGTCCATACATAAAAACCTTTTGTTTAGTGATTTTTTTTCCCAGATTTTATGCTTCCTTTAAGTACTTGTCTTATTCAGATTCAGTTCGATGAATTATATTCTACATTGAAAAATCTTTTCCATATTCAACTCTCATTTCATGAAAAGACACTTGAGCTTATAAGTGCTTGAATTATAATGTTTGATAAACAGTCAGTTACTTACTATAGGGAGGTGTGTTGTTTATTTATTTCCTGTAATTCATCTTGCAATCATTGGAAACTCTGAAAGATTTGAATCTTTTTTGGTATTAATGAGCCCTGCACTGAGACAAGGGGATTTCATGCATCTCCTGTGATGTATTATACCAAGCCAGTTATAAGTATAAACAGAGCTCCAGATAAGAGGGAGTGATGGCATTCTAAATCCATTATTTCTCTTCCAATGAAGACGATTCTAATGAGTACCCATAACATAGGGTTTAGTGGAGAGTGATTAATATTTTCAATTTTGAAATCAATGTTACTCCCTCTATCTGGAACTCTGTATAAAATCCATTTTCTTTAACAACTGACTGAATGGTGATGTAGGATGGTCCTTGGACCTGCACACAATTGACCAATAGCAAAATGTTTTTGACACATATGTGCCTGCTTGGACTGTGTAGGCTGGCATGGGTCCTTCAACTTTTTGCAGATTCATTAAACTCCCATTTTTACAGAGTGAAGTTGTTAATGCACTTATCAACCATTGGCAGGTCTTGAAAAGCAACCCGTGGGGTTATCACGACAAGTGAAATCTTCATTCGGACAAGTTGGTGGCTAAATCTGTAATGTCTAGTGTTTGAAACCCAAGGATCACTGGTTTGATTCCCAGGCTCGGCCAATTTTTTTCCTGAGGATTGATGATAGTCACTCAGACCTCCAGATAAGGAGTGATCTATTATTTCTCTTCCAAACTCTATGTTGTGTGTACTCATTAGAATCGTCTCAATGAGACAATTCTAATGAGTACCCATAACATAGGGTTTAGTGGAGAGTGATTAATATTGTCAATTTTGAAATCAAAATCACTCCCTCTGTCTGGAGCTCTGGTCACTGCCACAAGAATAGTTTCTCTCTCACTGCTGAATATTTAATTGCTTCTCTGATGATGCTTAAAGCAGTCAATGCCTTGGAAACAATGTTGTGAAGGTTGGTGAAAGAAACTCAAGGAAAGCATGGATAAGCACGCAGGGGCTGCCATGATTGTAACTGAAATAGTAGTGAGAATGGCTTTAACTCTTTACCAAACGACAAAATTTTAGACCAGTCCAAATTGAAAGCTTTTGCAGACGACAAAATAAATGTGACTCAAAAATTAAAATTTGTATTTGGAAGTGTCGAAAACATTGTGGGAAAAGGAAAAAATGCTGGTTACCAGCATTTTCTCCTTTTCCCACAATGTTTTCAAAAGGCTTCTTTCTCAAGGTCGTTAAAAGTCGGGGTTGTGTGGTAAAGGTTTAAACACAAGAAAAATCTACATTATTGGGCGAGTGGTTTCTTGATATCAGTTATCCTGGTAAACAAGTGAAAAAATAAAGAGGGAAGCCTGATTTACTGTGCAATTCCAGGAAAAAAGTCCTGGCGAGACAAGTCTTATATACCATGAAAGCACCATTTTAATTATTATCCATATAATGGGCGTACCATGAGATGGATGGTCAATAATTCAATATGCAGCATAACAGACATTGGATTCTGTAAAATACCCTCATGCCGTGTTGCAGGATTCAAAGCATGCAAAAGTATACAATATAAGTTAGATAAGAGGAAAAGAATTATGTCCAATTGAACAATGGTAATACCTATCAACAATTCATTCAAAGTGAGTGCTTGCAAAGCATTTTGTGTATGCAATAAATTTTTTGGCACCCCAAATTGGTCATTAATCAAGCCAATTTTTTGTCACAGTTTTAGTTGTGTCCACTTTGTCTGCATAAGCAATGGCAGACAAAAGATATGTTTTCTGCGGGATAATTTAACCCAGTTGAAGGATGAGTTAGTTTCTTATATCACTTGTGCTAATGGACAGTTTGGTATCGAAAGAATTTTTAAGGCTTACATGGTGAACTGAATATTGTTTCAACACTATTAATGTGGGAAAGCAGCCAGTGACATAGCATGTTGCTTGAATTACTTGTAAAAGAAACTACAGGAAAGCATAGGTACACTTGGCAATATAGCTGAATTAATGATGAAAATGGCTTTAAACTGCAGTCATACAAGACCTAACTTGCACTCATGCTGAATCTCTGCAATTTTTTAGGAATTTTATTTCAGATTCATTGGATTCGTGTACATTTTAGGAGAAAGGTAAAAAGAAAAACAACATAGAATGTGGTAATTGAATGTATGAGATGACTTTTTTTTTTATCAGTTCTGTAACTGCATGTATAGAGCAGTGCTCCAGATAGAGGGAGTGATTTTGATTTCAAAACTGAAAATATTAATCACTCTCAACTAAACCCTAAGTTATGGGTTCTCATTAGAATCGTCTCATCAAGACGATTCTAATGAGTACCCACAACATACGGTTTGGAAGAGAAATAATGGATATAGAATACTATCACCCTCTCTTATCTGGAGGTCTGTATAGAGTAGCAGGTCTTGTAACAGGATATGAGGGCAGATATTCACCAATTGTTCAACATGTACTAATAATTATACTTCAGACTTCTAACACTGGTTGTGCATCTGGTTGATCGAGATGGCTTTTCTCAAGGAGTCTCTGAATTAAGAAACAGATTATCCCTAAACCCTTTACCAGACGACAAAATTTTAGCCTTGTTCAAACTGAAAGCATTTGAGGACAACAATTTCAGTGCGGCTTAAATGGTGCAATTTTTCTTTGATAGGGTCGAAAACATTGTGGGGAAAAAGAGAAAATGCTGGTTACCAGCATTTTCTCCTTTTCCCACAATGTTTTCCAAAAGGCTTCTTTCCCAGGGTCGTTAAAAAGTGGCATTGGGTGGCATTGGGTGGTAAAGGGTTTTAAAAGCTGAAAAAATCAAACAGGCATTTTTAGTCCAGAAATCAGATGCAACAACTTGCAATTTCTAGGTTGCTTTTGTCCTAAACGTCTAAGTAAAGCAGACATTGTAGATTTAAATTAAAGATTCTGTTTGGTTTCTTTGATCTATACTTGCCAAAGGGGCAACTAAACTTGCTTTTTTCAAATGTCTTTACAAAGCAGATGGTACAGATCAAAGATCAGACTGCATGTTCTGTGCAGTCAGACCTTGATCTATACTGGCCACAAAAGCTAATAAAGCTGTGAAAGGCTCTTAAGGGGTTAAAAGTACAACCTTTGGTGAATACTTTCCCTGTTTAAATGATTAAGGTAATAATGTTACTTTTTACGCCCCATGCATTTAGCAGTTTTTTAAATCCAATAAGGGAAAAGGAGTGATGGCTGCCACAAGTGGTTACTCCTTTTCCCACCATATTTTTTGTACCTTTTACATGTATCAGAAAATGTTATTTTCCTTTCCTTCAAATCTTTTTCCAGTCTGTTATTCTATTTTTGATATTCCAGGGTTTGGTCTAAAATTAGCAAGCACCCTTGTATGGCTGAACAAGAGTTTAGTTGCTTATATGTATAGGGACAGGTTAGATGAAGATCAGACTGCACAGAATATGTGGTCTGATCTTGGATGTACACTGGCCAGATATTCTAACAAATACAGACTTGAAACTGCAATAGCTGCATAAATGTCAGTACTGTCTGAGAAGGTCTGTTTCATTTATCTTGCATAACAGGGTTAACCCATTACCACACAGTCTCGACTTTTAACGACCCTAAAGGAAGCACCTTTTGAAAACATTGTGGGAAAAGGAGAAAATGCTGGTAACCAGCATTTTCTCCTTTTCCCACAATGTTTTCTAACCTATCAGAGACAGAAATCATCATTTTAGCAACACTTAATTTCGATGGGTGAGTGCAACACTATCCTAAGTGCCTATACAAAGTATAGGCACTTAGGATAGTGTTGCACTCACCCATCGATTTGTGGTCTGCAAATGCTCTGAATTTGGTCCAGTTCAAAAAATTGTTGTTTGGTAAAGAGTTAAAAGGATAAACTTTTTTAAGTTTGGCTGTCTTCAAGGAAATTCTGAGGTATTGTAATATCTCTCTTGTTTTTTGTGTCCTTGTCATTATACAAAAACTTGGACATTGTATCCCAGAGGTCATAGGTACCATTGCCTGCCAAACTCTTACTCGTGTCTGATTGTAGACACTTTGCATTTCATTCTCACTGCTGAACAAGATGTCTATGATGTTCAGGAACTTGTCAGAAAGGAGAAAGTGCTGAATTACAAGCACTTTTAGCTTGAGTGTTTTCAAAGAAAACGTCTAGGTATTGTCGTAGCCCTGGCATTGTTGTTGTCTGAATGGTTGTCTGTGTTGTGCAAAAACTTTGCATTGCGAAAACTTTGACATTTTCCAAAACTTTGACATTTTATAATATCTCTATCATTACTGGAGATATTTACTTCAAACCTGGACAAATTGTTCATTATCAAAAGGGAAATCCATACATGGGCAGGTAACCATCAAAGTATTTTTGACACTGTTATGCCGCTCTTTAAACTTTGGCACTAGCATGCAGTTTTCTTGTTTTCTTTTCCAACAGTGTTTTCAAAAGCTTTCATCCTCTGACATGTTTAACTCTGTACCAAACAAATATTTTAGACTCGTCTAAATTCAAAGCACTTCCAGACGACAACTTAAATATGACTGAACTGATGGAATTCTTTCATAAAAGGGTAGATAACATTGAGGAAAAAGGAGAAAATGCTGTTTACCAGCATTTTCTCCTTTACCCACATTATTTTCCAAAGCCATCTTTCTCAAGGCCAATAAAACTTATGATTGTTTATGATAAAATTTTTTTTATTGAAATTGTTTATGATTGACTTATGATAAAAAGGACATTATTCTGTAATCCCATGATGATTGAATACAGAGTTTCAGACCAGGGGTACCTTTCACTTAACTGTATAGATTTACACAATTTTTAGGGGGATTGATTATATGCACATACAATCCCTGCTTCACCCAAAGTTATGCAAATATGTACTGTAAGCATGAAAGTTATGCAGTTCTAGGAAACTTATTTTCAGACTTGATGCTTGCGTACCTAGAGTGCATACGCAAATTTCATTCGTACACAGTTTAGAGAAAGGTACCAAAGATGTGGTCTTCTGTTTTAAAGATACATGTATTTGTCATTATTATTATTCTGTCTTTATTAAAACCCATATTTATAGGATCTCATATGCAATGCTTCATCAAGTATTGAGTGCCCACAACACAGGTTTTGGTGAAATATTGTTGCTGTTCAAATCTAATCATCCTACCTTCATGTAGTGTCCTTATGTATCCGGACAGGAAAAGAAATGAAACATGCTTTTGTCCTACTTCATATGTGTAAGAACCATATTTGCCTGTTTATTTTTACCTTTATGGCATCTTGTGCAACTTTTGTTGCATTCTGTGGACATAACAGATCAGGGTCACAGTCTACAGAACTATTCTGATAGTAGATTTTAACTCTCTACCAAATGACAAAACTTTCGATTTGTCCAAACTGAAAGCATTTGCAGGCAACATACTAATTTTGGCAAAAGTGATGGCAAATGCCTTTTGAAGAGTAGAAAACATTACCGGCATTTTCTCCTATAACCACAAGGTTTTCAAAAACTTGCTTTTTAGCTCCACTGGCCAAAGGCCAGCGGGCTTATGTCATGGCCCGGTGTCTGTCATGCATCCGTGCATGCGTCCGTCCGTCTGTTAACTTTTATTTCAAACATCTTCTCTGAAACTACCCATCCGATTTTCACGAAACTTCACAGAAATGATCTTGCCATGGTCCTCTTCAGACTTTCTTGAAAGAATTTGATTCCTTCAAAAACTCTGGTTGCCATGGCAACAAAACTGAAAAATATTGGAAATCTTTAAAAATCTTCTTGCCTGAAACCATAAAGCATAGGGCTACCAAACTTGGCATGTAGCTTTATGTATTAGACCTCTATCATGTTTCTTCAAATTATAGCCCTGGGGTCAAAATTGGCTCTGCCCCAGGGGTCACAAGTTTTACATAGGCTTATATAGAGAAAACTTTAAAAATATTCCTGTACCTAGCCATAAGGCCTAGAGCTACCAAATTTTGCATGTAGCTATATCTAGTGGGCCTCTACCAAGCAGGCCAAAATTTTAGCCCTGGGGTCAAAATTGGCCCCGCCGCAGGGGTCACAAGTTTTACATGGGCTTACATAGTGACAACTTAAGAAATCTTTCTGTACCTAGCCATAAGGCCTAGAGCTACCAAATTTTGTATTTAGCTTGATCTTGTGGGGGTCTACCAAAAGTGCCCAAATTACAGTCCTGGGATCATTTTGGCCTCATGCTAGGGGGGGCGGGGGAGGTTCACAAGATTTACATGGGCTTATATAGCAAAAACTTTTAAATCTTGGTGTACATAGCCATAAGGCTTAGGGCTACCAAATTTTGCATAATTATAGCATTATTTAGTGGACAACTACAAAGAGGGCCCAAGTTACAGCCCTAGGATCAAGTTTGGCCCCGCACCAGGGGTCACAAGTTTTACACGGGTTTATGGAGTGAAAAGTTAAGAAGCCGTCTTGTTACTAGCCATAAGGCAAAGAACTCCCAAATTTGGCATGTTATTCTTCTAATACACATATTCTCCATTTAGTCCCACTGTAGCCCTGGGGTCAAAGTTTTATAAGGGCTTATATAGTGAAGACTTCTCGACAGTCTTCTTGTTTCTAACCATAAAGCATGGGACTAACAAATTTGGCGTGTTTTGAGCCTTTGGATCAAAATTTGGCTCACTCCAGGATTCACAAATTTTAGATAGGTTTACATAGTGAAAACTTAAGGTATCTTTTTTTATCCTTACTGTAAGGCCTAGGGCCATAAAAATTTGGCATGCCAATTCATATTGTAGACTTCTACCAAGATTGTTCCATCTTTTTCATTGACACCACTCTTCCAATTTTGACCAAACTTTACAGATATCGTCTACCCATGATGTTCTTCAGAATGTCTTCAAAGAATTAAGTTCTGTTAAAAGCTATGGTTGCTATGGCTACAAAACTGAAAAGTATTGAAAAACCTTTAAAAATTTTTTCCAAAAGCTTGTATTTACTAACGTCATTGTAGCTCATGAAAAAAATACTGCTTTTTAGCTCCACAGGCCTAAGGCCATCAAGCTTATCGTCTCTGAAACTGCTTCACCCAATAAGTCACAAGCTTTACATAGGCTAATATAGTGAGAACTTAAAAGGTCTTCTTGTTCCTTACCTTGAGTTACAGTTATGTCAAAATTAGTCCTATCTCATGGGTCATAAACATGTGCTTATATCGTGAAAATTCAAAAAATCTTTCTGCTCCTAACCGCAAACCCAAGGGCTACCAAATCTGGATCACTTTTGATTTTTTTTTTTTTTGAAATTAACCTTGCATTAGGGGTCTTATGTTTGACAGAGGCTTCATATGGATGAAACTTGAGAATCACCTTATTTATAACCATACAGCATAGACTTGTATTATTTTGGCATGTGGCTTTATCTTGTGGACCTCTACCAGGGTTCAAGTAATTATAGGTCTGGGATCAAAAATGGCTTTTCCCTGCGGGTCTCAACTTTCACATGGGCTTTTACAGAGAAAACTTTGTAAGTCTTCATTTTGAAACCATTAGGCTCAGAATTGAAATGTTTAGTATTTATGGTTTATATTTATAGGCCAGTGGGGCGATACAGGGCCATCATGGCCCTCTTGTGCAAGATTGTTAGACCTTGGGATTGTGTTGTAAAGGGTTACTTGGGGAGCTTGATTGTAAGATATTCAGTCATGGGCTTTATTCACCAACCATTTAAGTTTGATTCTAATTCTCAAGAATTTTCTAAAGGAACGTGATTTCTAATTGGCCGAATCATTTTGCTTAGCCAATCAGAAATTGTCCAGTAGTCTCAAACAGTGTTCTGCCAAGGCAAGTATTCTACAGTTTCCCATTTAATTAGAATAATGGCCTTCTGTACTGGATAGGAATTTTTGTCCCTTTTTGAGAATCGGCCTTGAGTGTGTTTGTATGTCTTGCTGATTTGAAAATGTGCCTTATTTCTGCAAGTTTATGGGACAGTAAAGTTCCCTCTTTGCATGATCCTTTGCAGAACACCAATTTACTCTAAATTGGCTCTCAAATGATTGATGAATATGGACAAATGTTGAACATTTCTTGAAACTGCAATGCTGCCCATCTTGTATTAGGGACTTTTGTTGTACCAAACAATTTTGTCTTTGGCAAGCAACTTTTTTAAGTCATCCCAAGGCATTACATCTATTTAATTGTTTAATTACTGGAGGACTAGTCCTGGTAGCACAGCCTGAAACATACAGGACTTGAGACCAGGAGGTTGCTGGTTCAAATCCCCAGCTTTGTCAATAAACTTTGTGAGGATTATGACAGTCATTGCGACAGGATTCATTCCTCTCTCATCACTGACCATTGTTTCAACGATGGTTTATATATATATGGGAAAGCAGCCAGAGGCTTGGGAAAGGATTGATGATAGTCATTGCGACAGGATTTATGCCTCTCTTACCGCTGATCATTGTTTCAATGATGGTTAGTGGCTTTGGAAGAATATTATCCAAAGCACTGGTATCAAGAAAGTCCAGGAAAGCATGGATACAAGGTGCACTTGCTGCCGCAATATAACTGAAACAATGTTGAAAATTGGTCAAAATTGGCCCTGCTCTAGGGGGGTGACAAGTTTTACATGGGCTAATAAAGTGAAAACTTTGAAAATCTTCTGGTTCTAAACCATAAGGCCTAGTGCTACCAAATGTGGCATGTAGCTTTATCTAATAGACCTCTACCAACTCTCTTCAAACTGTAGCCCTTGGATCAAAATTGGCCCTGCCCTGGGGGGTCACAAGTTCTACATGGGCTTCTATAGTAAGAACTTTAAAAATCTTCTGGTTCTACACCACAAGGCCTAATCTTACCATATTTTGCATGTAGCTTTATGTAGTAAACCTGTGCCAACATTCTTCAAATTATAGCCATGGAGTCAAAATTGTCCCCACCCCACAAGTCACAAGTTTTAAATGGGCTTAAAGTGAGTGTTTTCATGACGGAGGCCTCTTCCAAAATTTCTAAAATTAAAGCCCTGGTATCAAAATTTGCCTATCATAATTTTAACTAGTGCTTATATAGTGAACCTTCTTAAAGTCCTCTTGCTCCTAACCATAAATCTTAGAGTTACCAAAATTGGCACATAGCTTCACCTTGTGGATCACTTCTGAATTTATTAAAAATTTGGCCTTGGGCTTGAATTTACTGTCCCCCAGGTGGCTCATGATATACAGGGCTTCATTATATGAATGAAACTTCGAAAATTTTCTTGTTTATAACCATAGGGCCCAGACTTGTATTATAGGGCCTAGACTTGTATTATTCGGTATGTGGTTCAGTGGTCAGAAATGACCTAGCCCTGGGGTCACAACTTTCTCATGGGCTTTTGAAGAGAAAACTTTATAAGTCTTCTTGTTCAAAACCATTTGGCCTAGAATTTTAATGTTTGGCATGTATGGGTTGTACTTGTTTAATAGCCAGTGGAGCAATACAGGGCCATCATTGTCCTCTTGTTGTACAAAATCTTGGCAAAGACTGCTAATTTTCATTGGAGTAGAAATACGGCTTTAAAGCTGAAATACAGATAGAGATAGCATTGTGTTTTCCTTACGTCCTTCTGAGTTATCCCTATGGAATGTTAACTTTCTCTCACTTTCAAGTTATGAAACTTAAGTCAGAATTTTTGTCTTTATGCTAACCAGGAAGGGGTTGAAACTGGATCACATTACTTCAAAAAGTAGGTGTGACAAATCTTAAAAAAAAAACCTTGTGTGCACTTTAGAAGCCTCATTTTCATTTCATTACTCGTGAAAGTTGACCAAAATCTTTTTCTCTATTAAATGTCAGTCAAGTTAAAAACTAGTTCACATCTGGTCAAAAAATAGGTTAGTGGGACAAACCTTAGAAAAATCTTGTGAATACTCTAGAGGCCATATTGTCTGTCCACTACTCATGAAACATGGCCAAAATGTTTGTCTTGATAATAGCTCATCAGAGTTTGAAACTAGGTCATCTCAGATAAACAATAGGTCATGGGGACAAATTTTAGAAAAACCTTTTGTGTATATAAAGTGGAAGCTGAATTTTCAGTCCAGGGTCTGTATTCACCAGCCATTCTTAAGAATATTCTTAGTCTTATTCTTCAAAATTTTCTGGATTTGAAAGTAACACGACTTCTGATTGCTATACAAATTTTGGTTTGGCCAATCGGAAGTTGTGTTACTTTCAAGTTTGGACAGTCTTGGAGAACAAGACTAAGAATTATCTTAAGAATGGTCGGTGAGTCGGGCCCAGTACTCATGAACGTTAATCAGAATGTATATCTTGGGAAAATTACAATCAACTTTAAATTTGCTCTTATGTAGTCAAAATGTAGGTACTGGGACAAGTCTTAGAAAAGCCATGTTTACACACTAGAGGAAAGACTTTCAGTTCTATGCTCATGACAGGTAGTCAGAATTCTTGTTTCCTACAACTTCAAAAATGGGTCATTACTATTCAAAAAGAAGTTCACTTGGACAAATCTCAGAAATACCATGTGAATGCTGTACATGCCACATTTTCAGCCAAATGGACGTCCTTGAAGGTGTGTTAGCTCAGCTGAGAGATTTACAGCCATCATGGCCCTCTTGTTGTTAAGAATTCATGACTTGAGAAAAAGAATACTGCAACTCTGTGGAGTTTTGTAACAAGGGTTACGTTTTTTGACAATTCAAAGTTGTGTGTGAAGAGTGTAGAAGTGAGGGCATGACTGGAAAGTGCATGTTTTATATTTTTTTGTTATTTTTCTTGTTAGCTCACCTTAGCACAACGTGCTAAAGGTGAGCTATTGTGATCGCCCTATGTCCGGCGTCCGGCGTCCGTCGTCTGTCGTCCGTCGTCCGTCAACAATTTCTTTAAACATCTTCTCCTAAACCACTGGGCCAATCTTGATGAAACTTGGCAGGGATGTTCCTTGGGTGAAGCTCTACCAAAATTGTTCAAAGAATTGAATTCCACCCACAACTCTGGTTGCCCTGGCAACAAAAAGGAAAAAAAAAGCAAAATCTTTGAAAATCTTCTTCTCTGAAACTAGAAGGCGCAGAGCTTTGATATTTGGTATGTAGCATCTCCTAGTGGACCTCTACCAAGTTTGTTCATTTGATGCCCCTGGGGTTAAAACTGGCCCCGCCCCGGGGGTCACAAGTTTGAGCATAGTCATAAAGAAGGAAAACTTTAAAAATCTTCTTCTCTAAAACTTGAAGGCATAGAGCTTTGATATTTGGCATGTAGCATCTCCTAGTGGACCTCTACAAAGTTTGTTCATATGATGCCCCTGGGGTCAAAACTGGCCCCGCCCCGGGGGTCACAATTTCCAACATAGGAACAAAGAAGGAAAACTTTAAAAATCTTCTTCTCTAAAACTAGAAGGCATAGAGCTTTGATATTTGGCATGAAGCATCTCCTAGTGGATCTCTACCAAGTTTGTTCATATGATGCCCTTGGGGTCAAAACTGGCCCTGCCCCGGGGGTCACAAGTTCAAACATTGGAACAAAGAGGGGAAACTTTAAAAATCATCTTCTCTGAAACTGGAAGGCATAGAGCTTTGATATTTGGTATGTAGCATTGCCTAGTGGACCTCTACCAAGTTTGTTCATATGATACCCCTGGGGTCAAAACTGGCCCCGCCCCGGGGGTCACAATTTTGAGTATAGTCACAAAGAAGGAAAACTTTAAAAATCTTCTTCTCTGAAACTTGAAGGCATAGAGCTTTGATATTTGGCATGTAGCATCTCCTAGTGGACCTCTACCAAGTTTGTTCATATGATGCCCTTGGGGTCAAAACTGGCCCCGCCCCAGGGGTCACAATTTCCAACATAGGAACAAAGAAGGAAAATTTTAAAAATCTTCTTCTCTAAAACTAGAAGGCATAGAGCTTTGATATTTGGCATGAAGCATCTCCTAGTGGACCTCTACCAAGTTTGTTCATATGATGCCCTTGGGGTCAAAACTGGCCCTGCCCCGGGCGTCACAAGTTCGAACATAGGAACAAAGAAGGAAAACTTTAAAAATCATCTTCTCTGAAACTGGAAGGCGTAGAGCTTTGATATTTGGTATGTAGCATTGCCTAGTGGACCTCTACTAAGTTTGTTCATATGATGCCCCTAGGGTCAAAACTGGCCCCGCCCCGGGGGTCACAAGTTTGAGCATAGTAACAAAGAAGGAAAACTTTAAAAATCTTCTTCTCTAAAACTTGAAGGCGTAGAGCTTTGATATTTGGCATGTAGCATCTCCTAGTGGACCTCTACCAAGTTTGTTCATATGATGCCCCTGGGGTCAAAACTGGCCCCGCCCCGGGGGTCACAATTTCCAACATAGGAACAAAGAAGGAAAACTTTAAAAATCTTTTTCTCTGAAACAGGAAGGCATGGAGCTATGATATTTGGTATGTAGCATCTTCTAGTGGATCTCTACCAAGCTTGTTCATATGATGCCCTTGGGGTCAAAATTGGCCCTGCCCCAGGGGTCACAAGTTCAAACATAGGAACAAAGAAGGAAAACTTTAATTTTTTTTTTCTCTTAAATGGGAAGGCATAGAGCTTTGATATTTGGTATGTAGCATCTCCTTGTGGACTTCTACCAAGTTTGTTCCAAGGATGCTGCTTTGGTCAAAACTGGCCCAGCCCCTGGGGTCACAAGTTCGAACATAGGAACAAAGAAGGAAAACTTTAAAATTCTTCTTTTCTGAAACCGAAAGGTGTGGAGCTTTGATATTTGGTATGTTGCATCTCAGAGTGGACCTCTACCAAATTTGTTCATATGACGCCCCTGGGTCAAAACTGGCCCCGCCCTGGGGGTCACAAGTTCGAAGATAGCAACAAAGAAGGAAAACTTTAAATTTCTTTTTCTCTTAAACGGGAAGGTGTAGAGCTTTGATATTTGGTATGTAGCATTTCCTAGTGGACCTCTACCAAGTTTGTTCATATGATGCCCCTGGGTCAAAACTGGCCCTGCCCCAGGGGTCACAAGTTCGAACATAGGAACAAAGAAGGAAATCTTTAAAATTCTTCTTTAAAACTGGAAGGCGTAGAGCTTTGATATTTGGTATGTAGTGATTCTCTTCTAAGTTTGTTTGCCCATCTAAGCGCAACAAGTTCATTGAGTTCAAAATTGGGTCATAAACTAGGTCACTAGGTCAAATTAAAGAAATACCTTGTTGGCACTCGAGGCCACATTATTTGCTCAATTGCCTTGAAAATTAGTTAGAAAGTTTGTCTTTATAAAGTCTCACATAAGATTAATTTGGGTCAACTTGGGTCATAAACTAGTTCACTGGGTCAAATTAAAGAAATACCTTGTTTGCACTCTGGAGGCCACATTTATTCCTCAAATGACCTGAAATTTGGCCAGAATGTTTGTCTTGATGAAATACCAGATGAGTTGGGATTTGGGTCACCTGGAACCATAAACTAGGTCACTAGATGTTTGTCTTTGTAAAATCTCACATGAGTCTGAATTTGGGTCAACTGGGGTCATAAACTAGTTCACTTGGTCAAATTAAAGAAATAGCTAGTGGGCACTCTAGAGGCCACATTTATTATTCACTTGATTTGAAAATTGGTTAAAATGTTTCTTTTGATATAACCAAAGACCTGTTCAAATTTGGGTCACCTGGTGTCATAATCTAGGTCACTAGGTCAAATTAAAGAAATATCTTTAGGGCACTCGAGGCCACATTTTTTGCTCAATTGACTTGAAAATTTGTCAGAATGTTTGTCTTCATGAAATATGAGTTCGAAATTGGGTCACCTGCAGTCAAAAACTAGGTCACATGGTCAAATCAAAGAAAAACCTCTAAGGCACTCTACTAAGGTGAGCGACCCAGGGCCATCATGGCCCTCTTGTTTTTTATCTGTGGTTTGGGTAGCATGTTGTCATAAGGGCAAACAGTGCAAGTTAGAAAATGCTCAATTTGTCGATTGGTGGCACATGCAGGTCCATCTGCCTGAAATGATAAGCCCTGGGGTTGCAGGTTGAATTCTGTAAGTCTTGGTTTTGCCTGTAATAAAGTACTGTTAAAATGAATATCTTAACCCTTAAGCTGCGAAGGATGATTCACTGACCTTTTGTGCACAGTGTAGATCACAGAACATGCAGTCTGATCTTGGATCTACACTGTCTGATATGGAGATATTTTTCTCCAAAAAATTAGTTTGAAATAGCATTATATGAGTTTTTAGCTCCACTGGCCAAAGGCCAGCGGGCTAATGTCATGGCCCGGTGTCCGTCGTGCGTCCGTCTATGCGTCCGTCCGTCCGTGCGTTAACTTTTATTTCAAAAATCTTCTTCTCTGAAACTACCCATCCAATTTTCATGAAACTTCACAGAAATGATCCTGCCATGGTCCTCTTCAGAATTTCTTGAAAGAATTTGATTCCTTCAAAAACTCTGGTTGCCATGGCAACAAAACTGAAAAATATTGGAAATCTTTAAAAATCTTCTTGTCTGAAACCATAAGGCGTAGGGCTACCAAATTTGGCATGTAGCTTTATGTAGTAGACCTCTATCAAGTTTCTTCAAATTATAGCCCTGGGGTCAAAATTGGACCTCTACCAAGTTTGTTCATTTGATGCCCCTGGGGTCAAAACTGGCCCTGCCCTGGGGATCACAAGTTTGAGCATAGTCATAAAGAAGGAAAAATTTAAAAATCTTCTTCTCTAAAACTTGAAGGCATAGAGCTTTGATATTTGGCATGTAGCATCTCCTAGTGGACCTCTACCAAGTTTGTTCATATGATGCCCCTGGGGTCAAAACTGGCCCCGTACCGGGGGTCACAATTTCCAACATAGGAACAAAGAAGGAAAACTTTAAAAATCTTCTTCTCTAAAACTAGAAAACATAGAGCTTTGATATTTGGCATGTAGCATTGCCTGGTGGATCTCTACCAAGTTTGTTCATATGATGCCCCTGGGGTCAAAACTGGCCCCGCCCCGGGGGTCACGATTTCCAACATAGGAACAGAGAAGGAAAACTTTAGAAATCATCTTCTCTAAAACTAGAAGGCATAGAGTTTTGATATTTGGCATGAAGCATCTCCTAGTGGACCTCTACCAAATTTGTTCATATGATGCCCTTGGGGTCAAAACTGGCCCTGCCCTGGGGGTCACAAGTTTGAGCATAGTCATAAAGAAGGAAAAATTTAAAAATCTTCTTCTCTGAAACTTGAAGGCATAGAGCTTTGATATTTGGCTTGTAGCATCTCCTAGTGGACCTCTACCAAGTTTGTTCATATGATACCCCTGGGGTCAAAACTGGCCCTGCCCCAGGGGTCACAAGTTCGAACATAGGAACAGAGAAGGAAAACTTTAAGAATCGTCTTCTCTGAAACTGGAAGGCGTAGAGCTTTGATATGTGGTATGTAGCATTGCCTAGTAGACCTCTACCAAGTTTGTTCATATGATGCCCTTGGGGTCAAAATTGGCCCTGCCCCGGGGGTCACAAGTTCAAACATAGGAACAAACAAGGAAAACTTTAATTTTTTTTTTCTCTTAAATGGGAAGGCATAGAGCTTTGATATTTGGTATATAGCATCTCCTAGTGGACTTCTACCAAGTTTGTTCCAAGGATGCTGCTTGGGTCAAAACTGGCCCAGCCCCTGGGGTCACAAGTTCGAACATAGGAACAAAGAAGGAAAACTTAAAAATTCTTCTTTTCTGAAACCGAAAGGTGTGGAGCTTTGATATTTGGTATGTTGCATCTCAGAGTGGACCTCTACCAAGTTTGTTCATATGATGCCCCTGGGTAAAAACTGGCCCCGCCCCAGGGGTCACAAGTTCGAAGATAAGAAGAAAGAAGGAAAACTTTAAATTTCTTTTTCTCTTAAATGGGAAGGTGTAGAGCTTTGATATTAGGTATGTAGCATTTCCTAGTGGACCTCTACCAAGTTTGTTCATATGATGCCCCTGGGTCAAAACTGGCCTAGCCCCGGGGGTCACAGGTTCGAACATAGGAACAAAGAAGGAAAACTTTAAAATTCTTCTTTAAAACTGGAAGGCGTAGAGCTTTGATACTTGGTATGTAGTGATTCTCTTCTAAGTTTGTTTGCCCATCTAAGCACAACAAGTTCATTGATTTCAAAATTGGGTCATCTTGGGTCATAAACTAGGTCACTAGGTCAAATTAACCCATTACCAGACGACAAAATTTTAGCATTGTCCAAATTGAAAGCATTTGTAGACGGCAATGTCAGTGTGGCTCATATGGTGCAATTTTTCTCTGATAGGGTAGAAAACATAGTGGGAAAAGGAGAAAATGCTGGTTACCAGCATTTTCTCCTTTTCCCACAATGTTTTCAAAAGGCTTCTTTCCCAGGGGCGTCAAAAGGCGTCATTGTGCGGTAAAGGGTTAAAGAAATACCTTGTTGGCACTCTCGAGGCCACATTATTTGCTCAGTTGCCTTGAAAATTAGTTAGAAAGTTTGTCTTTATAAAGTCTCACATAAGATTAATTTGGGTCAACTTAGGTCATAAACTAGTTCACTGGGTCAAATTAAAGAAATACCTTGTTTGCACTCTGGAGGCCACATTTATTGCTCAAATGACCTGAAATTTGGCCAGAATGTTTGTCTTGAATTGATGAAATACCAGATGAGTTTGGATTTGGGTCACCTGGAACCATAAACTAGGTCACTAGGTCAAAATAAAGAAATACCTTGTGGGCACTCTAGAGGCCACATTATTTGCTTAATTGCCTTGAAAATTGGTCAGAATATTTGTCTTTGTAAAATCTCACATGAGTCTGAATTTGGGTCAACTGGGGTCGTAAACTAGTTCACTTGGTCAAATTAAAGAAAGAGCTAGTGGGCACTCTAGAGGCCACATTTAGTATTCATTTGATTTGAAAATTGGGTAAAATGTTTCTTTTGATATAGTCAAAGACCAGTTCAAATTTGGGTCACCTGGGGTCATAATCTAGGTCACTAGGTCAAATTAAAGAAATATCTTTAGGGCACGCGAGGCCACATTTTTTGCTCAGTTGACTTGAAAATTGGTCAGAATGTTTGTCTTCATGAAATATGAGTTCGAAATTGGGTCACCTGTGGTCAAAAACTAGGTCACATGGTCAAATAAAAGAAAAACCTTTAAGGCACTCTACTAAGGTGAGCGACCCAGGGCCATCATGGCCCTCTTGTTATTCAATTTACAGTAAGCAGTCATGATTTTAACCTCAAATTGAAGTTAAAATCGTGACTGCTTACTGTTTGTGTAGAAGGTAGCTAGAGGCCCTTTAAGACTTTCACTCTTCATCCAGGTGAAATAAAACAGAGGAATGTATGTGTAGTTGCACTGGCTGCTATGGAATAATTTGGAGCTTTTATAAATGGTATTAGATCTACAGTAGTTATTGAACTCTTTCCCACACAATTCCGAGTTTAAATGATCCTTAGAAAAAAAGCCTCTAGAAAACATTGTTGGAGAAAGGAGAAAATACTGGTATCCAGCATTTTCTTTTTTCCAACAATATTGCCTACCCTTTTAAAGGTAACTTCCAGTATTTCAACAACATTTGTTTTGTGCAAATGTTCAATTTGGACAAATTTTGCTGTGTTGTTACAAGTTAATCAGTGTGGAATGTGAATGTAAAGATTGTATGAAAAATAGACAGCTTGTTTTTTGTAATTTTTTTTGTTTCACTCTTTGTTGTACAATATGTTTTATGTTGTGTAAAAGTAATTTGGGCTGAGTCAGGCTGGCTCATTGGGTAATGTAGAGGTAGCCTGTTTGAATCACATTAATTGCAAGTATGAATCCTTAACCCTTAGGCTGTTAAGATCAGATTGCACAGAAGATGTAGATCATTGTAGATCTACAGTGTCTGATTAGAGGATATTTTTTCCCCCAAAATAACTTTGAAACAGCAATATTTGGGTTTTTACTATCGAACTGAATGTTTCATTTTTGTTATATAGCAGGTTAACCCTTTAGCACACAATCCTGACTTTTAACAACCCTGAGGAAAAAGCCTTTTGAAAACATTGTGGGAAAAGGAGAAAATGCTGGTCATCAGCATTTTCTCCTTTTCCCACAATGTTTTCTACCTTTCCCTAAACAAATTTTACTTTTTGAGTCACAATATGATCTAGACAAACAGAAAGACAAGTTTTAATGCAACAGATATTTAGCCAAAGCAGCTGAAAATGTTTGTTTGAATAATTCATTTATTTAGCTTAGATTTAACTTTCCACCAAACAAAAATAAAGATTTTGAACTTCTCAAGTTAAAACCATATACAGACGTCAAATTGAATGTACCCAAAACGTGGAATATATTTTTGTATGGGTTGAAAACATGCTGGAAAAAGAGGAAACTGGATTTTCTTCTTTTCGAACAATGATTGTAAAATCATGTCTTTGTCAGGGTTGGTAAAGCTGGGTTTATTTTAGTAAAGGGTTAACAGTTCAAGCAACACAAGTATTGAAGGAACTCTCAGCAAAAATAAAAAACATCTTTTCAGTATTTCAGTAAAGTGTAGATCTCAGATCAGATGGAACAAGCCATGCAGTCTACAAGTTGTCTTGTGCACTCCTTGCAATTAAACATATTTTAATTTTACAGACACCTGAAGGGGAGTCTGACTATGCCAACCTGGCTGACTTGAACATGGCTGAGCCATCCCCACCCCCTCTAGAGAGTTGCGAGTTCAAGAAGACTCTACAGGACACCTGGGATATGTACCTGGACCCACACACAAACAGGATATTCTATGTACACAAAGAGACAAAGGAAACCCAGTGGAAACCACCTCGGGGACAGTATCATAAACAGTTGGAGATGCAGGTAATTTTCATCTTCCAACTTAATTTCTGTCACTTAACCCCTTTACCATACAAAAGGTAAGGAGCACTCATACCAGGAGGGATAGGTAACCCTCAAAATATTTTTGACACAGTTATACCTCTTTTTGGACTCGGGAGTTTTCAGCTGTGCACAGCCTAGCATTTGCAGTGCATGTGTTTCTTTTGTTCATGACTGAATGAACTCACAAATATGAACTGCCAACAAAAGGTCAGCATCCATCAGTTTTTCAAACTTTCCTATCTGCAGACTTTAAGCAACAAAATGTTGGAATTTGAAAGGCTGATAGCTGTTCAAGAGACTTTTGAAATATGCCAAGTGGTCATAAATTTTGTAATATTTTAGAATTTGCAGCTATCTATAATTTGTAGGAATATATCTTTGTTGAGCTGTCACTTAACCCTTATCCTGCTAAATAACTTTAATGAAACTTTTAAGTCGATGGTAAAACCCAAAATATTGGTATTTCAAAGTTATGGGGGTTGGGGAAATATATCCTTATCAGACAGTGTAGATCCAAGATCAGACTGCACATTCTGTGCAGTCTGATTTTGATCTACACTGTCCGCAAAAGGTCTGCGAGTCGCGCTTAGCAGCCTAAGGTTAATAAAATTTGTAGTAATTTCTGGTTGCTTTGACTTCTAGATTTGCATTATATTATTGTTGTGAGATTAGGGGAATGTTTAATTTAGGGTGTTTCGAATTCATATTCATGGGGGCAAAGTTTAGACTTGTCCTTTAAAACAGTACCAGTCGGCTTCAGCATTTTTCCCTTGCAGCAAACCCATGTTGAAAACATTGTGGCCCGAGAGGAACGTTAATAATGAAAAGGGTTTCTTATTTGTCACTATGATTTCATGTATTCACATATTGACTCTTGGTCTAGTCAATCTTTTTACGGCAGTTTTTTGAAAAGAATCTACTGCAAATTTATGTCAGGAGATAAAAAGTCAAAGAAAATTTGTTGTGGTCAGCTATGCATTGTTGTCCTGTACCCAGCAATTCCATGTTATAATGACCTTGAGCAAGAATGTTTTTAAAAAAACATGATGAGAAAAAGGAAAAAATGCTGGTAACAAGCATATTTTTTTTTTATTCCCACAGTGTTTGTTACCTTTTCAGAGTTAAATTACATCATTGAAAACACATTTGACTTGTTCCCTGCAATTGCTTCCACTTTTGACTGGTCTAAAACTTTGTTGTCTGTAAAAGAGTCAAAACGCAGTCTATCACTGCAATTGTGATATTTCCCATCAAATATAAGAAACTGGCAAATGCCATAACTCTTTACCAAATGACAAAATTTTATCCTTATTCAAATTGAAAGCATTTGCAGACAACAAATTCTGTGTAGCTCAAATGATGATTTTTGTCTTTGATAGGGTCGAAAACTGGTTACCAGCATTAACGTCTTTTCTTACAATGTTTTCAAAAGCCTTTTAGGATTATTAAAACTCCGGATTATGTGGGAAAGAGTTAAAAAGGTGCTACTGTAAATGGTAAGTCTTAGAAATCTATACAATACAATAGTTGTTCCTTACATGATTTCGTTCACTCTTTACCGCCCGCCGGGGTGGCTCAGTGGTGAGCGTGTCGGACTCATGACCTGGTGGTTGTGAGTTCGATACCCGGTTGAGGCGAACTTTCTTTCCGGCGTATTTTTGCCTCTCACCTCTGCTGAAGCATGTGAGAAAAGTAGTCGGTGGCTTTGGAAAGAAAGTTGTGTTAGTACTGGTGTGAGAAAGCCAGGAAACACAAGTGCGTCACCGACCGCCATGATATGACCTTAGCTGTTAAAGTGGTGTTAAACCCCAATACAACCAACCATTCACTCTTTACCATACAGTGGAGTTTTAAACCAGACCAAATTCAAAGCATTTCCAGACCACAAATCTCATATAGCTCACTTGATGATTTCTGTCAGGAGAAGAAACATTGTGGAAAAAGAAGAAAATTACTGTTATTAGCACTTTCTTTATTTCCCACAGTGTTTGAAGGAATTTCCCTCTTTTGGTTGTAAAATCAGGTGATCCTTTGGTAAAGGGTTAACCATATACTGTAGGTTTAGAAATGTTGATGGTTACAGTACTGAATAAATGACAATGATAGGTATGCTATAGAATGATATACATGTGTTGTCTGATATCTAAATGTCTGAAGAGTTATTGAATGGGCAGTTTGCCACTTTATTTATATATAGAGAAACTCTTTCACTTGTTATTTAAAGTATGATATATTTACAAAAGGACTGAGCCTTTTAGCTCTGTTGGAAAAAGAAAGTATTGAAGAACAATTTCTCTGGCTAATAGCAAGTACCACCTAATGTCAAAAACAATCACCATTTGATGTAAATTGTTAGAATTGCTGTAAATACAAGTTTTTTTGTGTGAAACAAGCACTTTGCCATAGACTAAAACCTTTACAGCAATTTTATCTTCCTTCTCTGAAGAGTCTATGCTATACTGAGCAGTTTTACCTCTAATTATCTCCCCCATTGGAAAATGTATCACCCAAGTGGTATGTTAACTCTTTACCACACAGTCCCGAGTTTTAACAACCCCTAAGAAGAAGGCTTTTGAAAACATTGTGGGAAAAGAAGAAAATGCTGGTAACCAGCATAATTTCTTCTTTTCCACAATGTTTTCAACAATCACAAAAACAGATACTCTCATTTGTATCCTGTTTTATTTTGTCGTCTGCAAACGCTTTCAGTTTGGAATGGTCTACAATTTTGTTGTGTGGTAAAGAGTTAAATAGAGAAATTGCAATATATTATTTTGTTCTTGGGAAAGTTGGAAACTCTCTTTGTCTGGAACAGAAAGGCCCACAGTCATGATACTTCATATGTAGAAATACCCTTTGGTATTAAAAATGATAATCAACTTTTTTTTCAAATTGATGCTTTTGATAGAAACTGGTTTGATCCAGGGGATCACTTGTTACCTTGGGGAAAAAACATTAAAAAAGATTATTTTGAGCCTACAATTTACAGGGGTCAACATAAATAGTGTCTTGTGATCCTGATATTTAGCATTTGAAAATGCTGTCCAAAGTCTTTAAAAAGGGGATTCAGAGGGGTTTTAGGGCTATTTTCACCAAACATACATAAAGGCATTCCCAGAATGATTCTCAAGAATTTTCAGAGTTTCGGAGTAAGACATTTTCTGATTGGCTGAACCCTGATTGGTTGAACCATATGTTTCAGCCAATCAGGAATTGTGTTACTTCCTAGATTTAGAATTAGACCATGAACAAAATTCAGAAAGTTTGGTTAATATGAATCTTTGACTTTGGCCAAAAAATTGCATCAGGACACCTGCACTTTGATACTGGTGTTTAGACCATGTGATGCACATATTTGGTTTTTATACTGTATTTCTCTGGTCAAATATGAAATTATCAATATAATTAGAAAAAATACAGGAATAAGGAAATTATGATAGATGTACATAATAATCAGGATTTTTTTTCCTTGTATACACTCTAGAGATGAACACAGTTATATTTACATGACTTCTTTGGTGACTCAACTACTAGTCCACTGGTACATATAGTTTGTATCTTTCAGAACTTGACATTTACTTATAGAGTAGATGTCCCAAAGCCATCATGCAGCCAAACTCAGCCCATTTCAGTTTCTAAAATGCAGAATCTAGGGTGTCCTTCTGAAAAGTCTGGTGTCCTTGGGATCACCAATACAGTGCTAATGTTGACCCCTCTGTCTTTAACCCTTCACAAACAACAAAATTTTAGACTTGTCCGAAACCAAAGCATGTACAGACATTAAATTAAAATGTGGCTAAATTGTTAAATTTATCTTTGATAGAGTAGAAAACATTGTGGGAAAAGGAGAAAATGCTGCTAAACAGCATTTTCTCCGTTCCCCACAATGTTTTCAAAAGTCTTCAGAAATTTCTCAAGGTCGATTAAAGTCGGAATTGTGTGGTGTTAGGGCAAATAACCCAGTACTGTACAAAATGTTACTTTGCACTCTTGCAGTTTATGCTTCAGCAGTTGACAGGTTTTGAAAGGGTTGGAGAAAAAGAAGCAACTGCTAGTAACCTGGAATTGCTCCTTTTCCAACATTGTTTGCAGTACCATTAAGAACAAAATTCTTTTTTCCAGTAATGTTCTATGTTTCAGCAAGTCTAGAAACAGTAGAGGCAGTATAGAGTTACCACAATATTGCCTATTATCTCTCAGAGCAGCCAACCTTTAACTCTTTCACTACTGATGTCGACTTGAGTAGCTTTTGCGGATGGCATAGATCAAGATCAGACTGCACAGAACGTGCAGTCTGATCTTTGATCTACACCATCTGCTAACCTGTTTTTAAACTATGGCGAAAGTCGTTTTCAATAACAATGTAAATCTATATTTAGAACTCCGAAAAAAGTGGAATTTCCCGAGTAAGTAGTGAAAGGGTTAAATCTTGGTCTACAGTTCCTGCCCAATACTGGTACATCCGTGATAGTATAAGGTTTCTGTTCCAGGGAAGAAAGGTTTAGTCATAGCTTGCATGAATAGAAAAGCAGCTTGTGTAACGAAAGATCAGGCTGCTTGCATTTGAACTTTGATCTTGGTCTACAGTTCCTGCCCAATACTGGTACATCTGTGATAGTATAAGGTTTCTGTTCCAGGGAAGAAAGGTTTAGTCATAGCTTGTTAACTAGAGCAAGAAAATACAATGTTTACATGCAAGAATGTAGATGTTGATTTGTTTAATATTCTTCAATATGTAAATGTTGATCTGTATCTTTATTTATGATAGAATTTTTTTTCTGATGTCAGAATTTGCCTTTGTTGACAAGGCAGTTCAAAGAGCTTCAAATCCTAAATGCAGTAAAACTGTGGCAAAAATGCAGTTATAAATTTAATATTGTTGATAAAATGTGACTTCTATAGGGTTTGAGTGTTTGCTACCAGTTCAGCAGGTCTTTGGTTTGAGCCCAAACTGGATCATGTCAAAGAGCAGTGATAGTAATAGCTTCAGTCCTTATTTCTCAGAGGTATGCTTAGTTTGCTGGTGTCAGACCAGTCCCAACTTCTATTAACTCTGTATCAGATGAAAAAATTTAAGACTCATTGATATTGAATGCATTTTAGGACAACAAATTAAAAAGTAGTTTAAAAGATGGAATTTGGTGCTGGGAGCTAGAAAACATTGTGGAAAAAGAGAAAATGCGGGCTGCTGGCGTTTTCTGCTATTGCCACATTTTTTTTATCAAACAAATGGTTATGTCCTGTATAAAAATCTGTGCAAACAATCAGGGGACATCATTCTTTGTAAAAACCTATGCAAGCAATCAGGGGCCATCATACTGTGTAAATACCTATGCAAGCAATCAGTGGACATCATACTGTGTAAATACCTATGCAAGTAATCGGGGGACTTCATACTGGGAGCTAGAAAACATTGTGGAAAAAGAGAAAATGCGGGTTGCTGGCATTTTCTGCTATTGCCACATTTTTTTTCATCAAACAAATGGTTATGTCCTGAAGAAACTGTATAAAAATCTATGCAAACAATCAGGGGACATCATACTGTGTAAAATCATATGCAAGCAATCGGGGGCCATCATACTGTGTAAATACCTATGCAAGCAATCAGTGGACATCATACTGTGTAAATACCTATGCAAGTAATCAGTGGACATCATACTGTGTAAAAACATATGCAAACAATTGGGGGACTTCATACTGTGTAAAAACCTATGCAAGCAATCAGGTGACATCATACTGTGTAAATACCTATGCAAGCAATCAGGGGACATCATACTGTGTAAATACCTATGCAAGGAATCAGGTGACATCGTACTGTATAAAAACCTCTGCAAGCAATCAGGGGACATTATACCTTGCCACCAGTTTTCCTTTAACTTTCAATTCTGAATTACAAAACATACCATCTGAGATGTTTTATCTCAGTCAAATACCTGGTTAGCCTTTGAATTTTTTTTAAAGTTAGAATGATATCTAGAATGAAATGTGGACATGAATCACCAGTTTATGTTCACTGCCCACTCTCTATTGCAGTCACACTCTTGTTTCAGATTATGAAAGTAACACAATTTCTGATTGGCCTAACCATTATTTTTAGCCAATTAGTGGTTGAGTCACTTTAAAATGTAGAAAAATCTTGAGAACCATATGAAGAATGTTATTATAAACTGTTGGTGAATGCAGGTCCAGATCACAATGCTTTGGTTTACTCGGCTGAAAGGCATTAAAATTTTTCTGTACATACATTACAAACTTAGAACCCCTGTATCTATTATTGCATGGTGAACGATAGCAAAGCTGTGTGAAATTATCATTACTGAAGTAAGGATTTACTGTTTCTTATTATATCAATCTACTTTTGTTCAGAGGAGTAGATCCAGATCTTCCGGCGAGTATGAGGACATAAACGAGACACTGACACCTTTAATTATACCTGCCAGAGGTAAAAGTAGGTCAGTTGATTATGGCAAGCAACGGATATCATCTTTCAAAGGAGACATTCCTGTTGGTTGGGAACATACTGTTAATGATTTGGGAGAGGATGCATATGTTGACACAGAAACTGGGGAAGAGGTTTGTAGTTCTCCTTGCATGGGCATATGTGTATTCTGATCTTTGACCTAGTATCTGAAAAAGTCAAGTAAATTCTTGTCTCATGGTCAATAGGGAGTATTATGTGATTTTCATTGGCAGGAAGATGCTTTTTATTGAAAGGTATTTGTATTGTTTGTACTCTGATGAATTATTTTGTCAAGACAGTTTGTATCAATCATTGTAACATCAGTTTTAGTGAGTAACTTCAAATATCAGATAATGAAGAGAAAGATTCCCTACTTTTGTTGATCACTCATAATTTTTAAAGGGATTGTTTATCCTTTTCTCTGTCCATGAAATTGTAACTTCTCTATTTGTATGAGTTGAACCAAGGCTAAGGTATGTTTACAAGCCAATGTATTTTTTACACTTTATTTAGACTGTTGACTTCGCAAAAATAATTAGGAGAAAGATTGTTCTAACTTTCAATGTAACCTAAGTGTAAAGAATGATACTGATGATTTCTATCTTCGGGTATGCCAGACATGAAGAGGACTATATGGATGTTCTTTATCAAAGCCAATCAATATTAGGACAAGATGGATGTTATCTATGTCAAGCATATAAGTACTATATGGATGTTCTTTATCTATGTCAAGCATGATGTGGGCTCCATGGTTGTTCTTTATCTATTCCAAACATTATGGGGACTCTGTGGTTGTTCTTTAAATCCAACATCATGTGGACTCTATGAATGTTCTTATTCATGTCAAACATTATGTGGACTCTATGAATGCTCTTCATCTCAGTTGAACATAATGTGGACTATGTGGATGCTGTCTGTCTATTCCGAACATTATGGGGACACTATGGATATTCTTTATCCATCACAAACATTATGGATATTCTTTATCCATCACACTATGAGGACTCTATTGATATTCTTTATCTTTGCAAAACATTTTGAGGATTCTATAGATGTTCTGGATCTATGAAAAACACTATGAAGACTCAATGCCAAACATTATGAGGAGTCTATGGAAGTTCTTTATCTATGCCAAACACTTTGAGGACTAAGTGGGTGTTCTTTGTCTATGCTAAACACCATGAGAACACTGTGGATGTTCTTTAACTATGAGAAACACTATGAGGACTCTATGGATGTTTTACATCAATGTTCTTAATGTATGACAAACATGATGAGGATGCTATAAATGTTCTTTATCCATGCCAGAATCTATGAAGACTGAATGGATGTTCTTTAACTATGCCAAACAGTGTGTCTTCATAGGTTTCTTTTTTCCAAAGGCTATGGGGACCATAATGGAGGATCTTTATGTATGTCAAACATTATAAGGACTACTATGGATGTTCACTTTCTCTGCCAAACTTTATGAGGACTTTATGGATATTCTTTATCTATGCCAAACACTAAGGACTATATAGATGTTCTTTATCTATGCCAAACACTGTTAGGACATATGGATGTGCTGTATCTATGTAACTTAATGACCGCATGCTGCTCCATGTGATCATTTGATATTGGCGTTTGACTGTCCAGAATTTTTATACGCCCACTGAAGACGGGACGTATTATGGGATCACCCATGACGTATGGGTGACCAGGCAGGTGGGCGGCATCCAGTTATTTGTCCGGAGCATAACTTTGTCATCTTCAGTCCGATTGACTTGAAACTTGGCATTTGTGTTTGTTGCAATAATACAGAGTGCAGTGTGAAAGAACCATAACTCTACCTTGTGCTGTCTTTGAGGTATTTCCCTTTGATTGTAATTTTTACAGCATTTTCTGCTTGTCCGGAGCATAACTTTGTCATCTCTAGTCGGAACATCTTCAAATTTGGTATGCATGATTGTTGAAAAATTACAGAGTGCAGTGCACAAGAACCCTAACTCTTCCTAGCACAAATTTTGAGTTTTTCCCCCTTTGATCTTCATTTTTACAGCATTTCTTGCTTGTCTGGAGCAGAACTTTGTCATCTCTAGTCTGAACATCTTCAAATTTGGTATGCATTATTGTTGAAAAATTATGGAGTGCAGTGCACAAGAACCATAACTCTTCCTAGCATGAATTTTGAGTTATTCCCCCTTTGATCTTCGCACCGCATAACTTAACCATCATATTTGTAGTTTTTTAATTATTTCACTATTTTCTTAGTAAAGAATTACTACCCCTGTCGAAGACAGGATGTATAATGGGATCACCCGTGGCATACGGGCGGGCGGGCGTCTGGGTGGCGTCCAGTTCTTTGTCCGGAGCATAACTTTGTCATCTTCAGTCCGATTGACTTGAAACTTGGCATTTGTGTTTGTTGTAATAATACAGAGTGCAGTGTGAAAGAACCATAACTCTACCTCCTGCTTTGAGTTATTTCCCTTTGATTGTAATTTTTACAGCATTTTCTGCTTGTCCGGAGCATAACTTTGTCATCTCTAGTCGGAACATCTTCAAATTTGGTATGCATGATTTTTGAAAAATTACGGAGTGCAGTGCATAAATAACTCAAAATTCATGCTAGGAAGAGTTATGATTCTTGTGCACTGCGCTCCATAATTTTTCAACAATCATGCCTTCCAAATTGAAGATGTTCAGACTGGAGATGACAAAGTTATGCTCTGGCCGGAGACATTCATGCCTATTTCAATCACTTACATGATTTCTGCTGCACTACTATTTTCCTCTACGTGCCCTTTACGATCATTATCCCCCTCAACAACTGGCGGTGGGACGGGGATATTTTGCGACAATTTGCCGCTCTTGTTTCAATTGCTATCAAAATCACTTGCCAAATTATAGAATATCAACCGATCATGCAGATTCTTCAGAATGATTTTGAAACGAAGTTGGTGTGACAAAACGCAGAATTTCACGACATTATGGCACCATTTAATCAAACTTATTATGTTTGTTTGTGATCAATAAATTTTTACATGCTAAGGTTTTTAAAGTGCTCCATAAATAAGTACATACCCAGTGTTTAGCATCTTCTACAAATGAATTATCAAGCAAACTTCTTAAAAAAAACACATGCAGACAATAAGGACTTATGTGTAGCAAGTTATAGCATGATCGAGACCCAAGCATGCTTATAAATGGACTAGTCCAGGAACTTTCAGACTGCACCTCATGTTATGATGTTCTGTTTGTGTGCTGTTCACCATAGGGACTTAATGGATATTCATTATCCATGCCCTTTATTATGAGAATTAAACTGAAGTTCTCTCCCTTGACAAGAAGGACTTTACTGATGTTCTTTGTCTGTGCCTCTCAGTATGAGGAGAAGGAAAGAAAAAAATTTTTTTTTATCTGTGTATATCATTTTGAGGACTAAATTGACATTTGTCATCCTTTTCCTTCACAATGAAGACCATTCTGATGGTCATTAATTTCCCTTCATTAATGAAGACTACATTGATATCCTTTATTTATGCCCCTTTGTTAAGGGGACCATGTTATGTTCTTTATCTGTGCCTTTTGTAATGAGGACTATATGGTAATGTTCTTTGTCTGTCCTATAGTAGTGAGGCATGTGCTGATGTTCTTTATCTTTGGCCTTTGTTATGAGGCAATACTTATGTTCTTTATTTGTGCTTTTTGCAATGAAGACTATACTGGTGTTTTTCATCTGCCATTTTTAATGAGGACTATACTGATGTCCTTTACCTGTCCCCATTCTTATGAGAACTACAATTATGCTCTTAATCTATGACTTTTGTATTGAGGACTATATTGATGTTCTTTATCTGTCCCCATTTTTATGAGATCTACAATTATGTTCTTTATCTGTGACCTTTGTTATGATGACTATATTGATTTTCTTTATCATTGCACTTTGTTATGAGGACTTTATTTGTACTCTATATCAGTGCCCTTTGTTGTATGGACTTTATAGATCTTCTGTATCTGTGCCTTTTGTTATGAGGACTATACCATAGTTCTTTATCATTGCACTTTGCTATGAGAATGACTTTCTTGATCTGTCCCCATTGATATGAGGACTATATGTATGTTTTTATCTGTACTCTTCATTCTGAAGACCATTCTTATGTTCATAAGATCTTTCTTTTGTTCATAATCAGTTCACTTTTATGTGAAGAAATGTTTGGTGTTCTACATATTAGGAAACGGTCAATGTTTAGGACTGTTTTGACATTTCTATTTGTGACCTGAATTTCCTCCATATGTACATCTTATCTCATTGGAGACTGGATCTCTATGACAGGAGTGTGTTGATCCCATTGGGGCTCCACACTTTCTTGATTTTAAGCTCTCATTTCCTGTAAGCTACTGTTCACAGTCATAACTTTTTCATTTAAAACTTTGAATAGGCAGGAACACCCAGCCACTCAATATTAGATTTTATGCACATTAAAAACTACACATAACGCTTCTTCATTCAAAGACTTTTTATTATCAATTTAAGATTTTGTTCAAATCTTTTTATCACAATCTCAACTTCATCATTTAAAACATTTTGAGTTGATAGGGATTGCCCTGTCACTCGATAATATCTTTTACACATGTCAAGATCACACATAGTCCTTCTTATTCAACTCTTTTACTGTCAGCATTTTTTCAAATCTTTTTTAGCTAAAAAATTTTGCTTTAATAATTCCTTTAACACAGATATGTGCACTAAATGATCAAAGCTGTTGATGCACCATAAAACAGATTCATGCATTCCTCTGCCTTGTCTCCCTTTATCTGTGATATATCTGTGACTTCATTATGTAAGAGTGTTTTGACCTCTTTTTCTTTGACTTCCATGATGTGGAACTGTTTTGACTTTTTTTTTTACTTTTTCTATCAGTAAGCAAACTGTGTTTGAGCTGTTATCTCATCTGTAACCATGTTGTTCTGTTGCCTCCCTACATGCGAGTTTTGGCTGTACTGGCCAAAGGCCAGCAGAGCTTATGTCATGGTGTGGTTTCTGTCTGTCTGTCAAACTGTCAGTCCTTTAGTCTTTTTCTTGTATAGCTAAAAAGTCTGCATTTGTGGTCTAATGTTTGTGAAAGTTCCACATTTTCATAATATCATCAATAAGTGGAACCCTATTGGTTTTGAAACTTTGTGTACACTGTAGAGGCCATTTTTTTCTGTCTGATACTCATGAAAGTCAATCAGAATGTTTGTCTTGATGATGGTATTGGGCAGAAGTTTTAAAATGGGACATGTTGGGTAAAAAAGTAGGTCACTGGATCAAATCTCAGAAAAACCTTTTGTACACTCCAGAAACCTTAGTTATTGTTCAATACTCATGAAATGTAGTAAGAATCTTTGTCTTGATAATATCACAGCCAAGTATGACAATTGGACACATAAAGTAAAAATTTAGGTCACTAGCAAATCTAAGAAGAACCCTGTGTGCACTCACAGGGCCACAGTTTTAATCCAGTGCTCATGAAATATGGTTGGACTGTCTGTCTTGATATTATCTTGGACAAGTCTGAAAGTTGGTCATGTATTGTCAGAAAGTTGATCATTGGTACAAATTAAAAAAAAAAAACCTTGTGTACACTCTAGAGGCCATATTTACAATGCTAAACTCCTAGAAAGTTCGTCAGAATTTTTAACTGGATGATATCTCAGACAAGTTTAAATAAGGGACTAGTTTGGTCAAAAAGTAGGTCACTAGGACAAGTTTAAGAAAAACCTTGTGCACACTGCTGGTCAGTATGTTTTTCATGATAATATCATGGATGAGTTTGAAAATGGGTCACATAGGGTTTTTTAAAAAGTAGGCCACAGGGACAAATCATAAAAAAAACTTTGTGTGCCCTCTAGAGGGTTAATTGCTATCAAATTCTCATGAATGATGGGACTGCACTTTTAAATTCCCACAACTTAATTTCCATTATGTACACTGACACACACTTAATAAACATGTATTTTGTATGTGTTTTACATCATCAACACTAGGGTCTCGTCAGCTGTACGAATCTTAGATCACTTTACTCATTCAGGGCTATAGGGCCAATGGCCCTCTTGTTTTGGTTTTCTTTTTTAGTGATCACCATATGAAAAATTATTTCTTTAAACTTTCATGTTATTATACCCCATATCTATGAAGTTGAGTGGGGTATACTGATTTCAACATGCCTCAATGTCTGTCTGTCTGTCCGTCAATATTTCTGTGCTCTTACTCAAAAGCCTTTTGACCTAGGACCCTAAAACTTTATATAAGTGTTGCTCATGACCCAAGAAGGTGCCCTATTGTCTTTGGGTCACATGGGTTAAAGGTCAAGGTTACAGGTGAACTTTGTTTGAAAATTGTTTCTGTGCTCTAACTCAATAGCTGTTTGACCTAGGACCCTAAAACTTTACACAAGTATTGATGATGACCCAAGGAGGTGCCCTATTCCTCTCTCACCACTGATCATTGCTTCAACCATGGTTTTGTGGGAAAGCAGCCACAGCCATAGAATATTGTGCAAAGTACTGGTAAAAGAAACTACAGGAAAGCATGAATATGTGCACTGGCTGCTGTAATATAACTGACATTGCCATGACTTTATGACTCTGAAGAAGAAAGATCTTGAAAAAATTGTGTGAAAAGAAAATGCTGGAATCCTGCATTTTCTCCTTTTCCAACAATTTTTTCTACCCTTTCAATGACCGATCCCAGTATTCGAGCCACATTTAACCCTTTACCACACAATGCCAACTTTTGACCTTGAGAAACAGGACTTTTAAAAACATTGTCGGAAAAGGCGGAAAAGCTGCATTTCTCCTTTTCCGACAATGACTTTTTACTGTATTATAGGTTCTACAATTTTAGTAATATTTATTTTGGCATTTGCATATGCTTTGGATTTGGACAGGTCTCAAATTTTGTTGTGTGGTAAAGGGTTAATTAGTTGCCTGCAAATTTGTTCAGTTTGGCCAAGTCTGGTTTTGTCATCCGGTAACAAGTTAAAGTCACGAGCAAGGAAGGCAATTGTTTGTCCCAAATGTTAAAGTTGTGTTATCGTAGCTTAGGCCCTCCCATTCCATCTCAAAGCCGGTATAGGTTGTAAGAATTGACCTGGTAGGGCTGGCTAACCTTAAGTCGACCGGCTTATTTTTCATATTTTTGGCTTCGAGCCAGTTCTAAATTGTTTGTTGTAAATCTATGCAAACACATGGATCATAACAATACTTTGTCGATCAGAATATAGCTACTCGCGATGATTTCCGAATTACCTATATTACCTCAATAAAAAATGCAGTGAACTGCAACATGGCTCTGCCCTGCCAGGTCATCATTTCTTACAGCCTGTATCCATGCTTACAACACGGCTGGAATATAGAGAAATGATGTAGAAAGTTAAAAGTTGAAGAATTTCCTGGCAGTAAACACTTGAAATGTGTTATTACTAAATATGGTAGATCTAATTGACTTTCACAGAAGCTAGCCAACATTGTAATTGATTTACTGTTACTTGTTTTTATCAGGTCATCGGCAATTTCTTTCAAAATGGATGAGTCTAAAATTTTGTAGTTTGTTAATGAATTCATTAGTGAAATACTGTCAAAGGGAGTTCACTCTAGAGGTGCAAATTTTAGTTCAACTCAGTTTAATGTTTCTGAGTAGGGATGCAAAAAATTTCTTGAAAATACAATTGCGTAAATCTTCTTACTTCATACATTAACCCTTTACCACACATTCTCAAGTTTTAACGACTCTGAGAAAAAGGCCAATTGAAGACATTGTGGGAAAAGGAGAAAATACTGGTAACCAGCATTTTCTCCTTTCCCCCACAATGTTTTCTAACCTATCAGAGAAAAATCATATTATTTGAGCCGCACAGAAATTGTCGCCTGCAAATGCTTTCAACTTGGACAGGTCTAAAATTTTGTTGTGTGGTAAAGGGTTAACTCTTTACCATACGACAAAAATTTGGAGTTGTCCAAATTGAAAGCATTTGCAGACGACAGTATAGATGTTGAAATAATGCTTTTTGGCTGTGAAAGGGTAGAAAACATTGTGGGAAAAGGAGAAAATGCTGGTTACCTGCAGCACTTTCTCCTTTTCCTACAATGTTTTCAAAAGCTTTCTTAATCAGGGTCGTTAAATCCTGGGATTGTGTGGTAAAGAGTTAAACTATTTTTTTTTCATGGATAACATTGTAAGGCAAGGAGGAATTTCAAAAGCTCTATTTTTCTTTTTCAGAGAGTATTATTTCAAATTTCTTTTTTATTTACATAATGAAATTTCACATAATGAAATTTTGAAAGTAATTCGTAATCTACATTGCAACACATTCATTTAGTACATCTTGTTACTCCTTCTTACCTTTTTTAGCTTGTCAAATACATGTCGGTGTTTTTTTTGTGGCATTTTTCAGGGATTGAATATTAACCTTTGAACGGCTTTGTACAACATTTACTGTAATTGCCAAATTGTGGCCAGTGTAGACTAAGATCAAAATGCACAAAACCTGCAGTTGGATCTTTGACCTGTACTGTCTGCTTAGCTTATAACGTTTGTGAGAAGAGCAACCTTAGATTTTTGCTATTTTTTTGTTTTATCTATAGGCAAAAAATGTCTAGGGTTTATTATGTGCTCTAAGTTTTAAGTTTATCGTCCTTTTTCAAGTGGATTCGAACCAAGGACTCCTATGGCCGAGACTATTTCTACAGATGCCATAGCGGGATTGGAGAGTCAGTTTGGGAGCTGCCAGTGGTTAGTTGTCATATTTACATGTACACACAATGTGTCTGGCCTAATGTCTCATGTAAATAACTGATTCTCTCCTTAATCTTAGCATGTGATATAAGTGTTTCTGCAGACATTATAGATCAAGATCTGACTGTGCAGAATGTGAAGTATGATGGATCTATATCATCCAGTATTTAAACCCTTTCCCAAACGACAAATTTTGGACTGGTCAAAATTGAAAGAGTTTGCAGATGACAATTTTAAATTTTATGAAAATGGCAGAAGTTCTCAAAATGGGTAGAAAACACTGTTGGAAAAGGAGAAATTGCTCGTTACGAGCAATTTCTCCTTTTCCCACAGTGTTTTCAAAAGACTTGTACTGCAGACACGTGAAAATCAGGGCTTGTTTTGGAAAGGGTTAAGGAATGATCTGCCTAAAAAACAAAATGTAATTTATGAAAATGTAGAATCTGGAACTTTCTTACTGACTGATAATGTGAAAATTTCTCCACTAGAGGTCTGTCCTTAAACAAATGCTCCACTAAGCTTTTTCTTGTACAGATCTTATTGAAGCTTGGTCCAAATATTGGTCCTTAACTCATCTTTACCATACGATAAAATTTTGCTTTTTTCCAAATTGAAAGCATTTGCAGACGACAAAATAAATGTGACTAGAAAGTTGAAATTTGTTTTGGGAAGGGTAGAAAACATTGTGGGAAATGGAGAAAATGCTGGTTACCTGCATTTTGTCCTTTTCCCATAATGTTTTCAAAAGGCTTCTTTTTCAGGGTCGTTAAAAGTTGGAATTGTGTGGTAAAGGGTTAAAAGTCAAAACTAGGTTACAGGGTCAGTCCCAAGAAATGCCTTGTAATAGCTCTCGATATCACATTTTGTGCCAGTCATTTAGAAATTATGTAAGAATATTTGTCCTGAAGATATTTATTCAAGGTTTATAATTTTGAAATCATTGCATGTTTGAAAAGCCAGATTTTATTTCTTACATTCTGCTTCATTCAACATTGTGTATATCTATCATTTGATTGAGTCTTTGATTCTGTCTTTTAAACTCTTTACCAGACCATAAAATTTCGAACAGCCTTATGATCCAGACCTCCAGATATAAGCGAGTGATAGAATTCTAAATCCATTGTTTCTCTACCAAAACCTATGCTGTGGGTACTCAGTAGAATCGTCTCGAGACGACGATTCTAATGAGTACCTATAACATAGGGTTTTGTGGAGTGATTAATATTTTTGAGTCGCCTGGTTGCGTAGCAACCAGGCTCTCATTGTTATCATCTTGATCTATGGGGTGACGTAAGCATACCTCCGGCCTTGTACTGCTTCCTGTCCCAAGTTCCGGTTTACGAGATAAAACATAGTTTTCTAATTATTCGGTAAACAACCCAATTTTTCTGTAGTAATTCACTTTCAATTGTGCCTTTGTGATAATGAATGTGTCTATAAAGACTGAGCTCTTTAACGGTTTAAGCCTTTGAAAAATCATTCCGTCCACAAGGGTACACGATAACCTATCTCTTACACAGACATCATCTCTTAAAATAGCGCATGATGTATGTATCTAAAAATAGCCGTCGTGAACTGAATAAGTTTGTGAACACACTGCAAAATACTCTTCGACGACAAACGTCTTTACTACGGCACGCTTCTATTTGTGGACAGTTCTCAGTGAAAAAAGGTTTGATAACTACCCATTAGAAGCACACTCTAAATCTTACAATCTGTCCGTAATTGCAAGTCTTATTTCAATCCAACATTCAACCTATGATCGGAAAGAGAAAGGCGATACCGAGTTAACGTGGAAGCTTTCAATGGAGATTTTTCCCAAAAGTAGGCTAATTTTTTTAAACAAATTTATAACGACTTGGAATGGTTGCGTTGCCTTCTTAGACATTCTTAAACGTTGCTTCTTCAGAGCTTTTTATTCTAGACATCAACTACTTTGCACACCCATATTCTAGGTGCACAAGCAGAGATCGTACAATAGCGTATGTAATGCGCACGGTTCAAGACTGCACCAAGTCATCGCTTAGCAGGTGCTTTCTGGAATGTAGCTGTGTGACAAATATAGATCTTATAATCACGTGACGTATAACGTCATGTGCACCACGGAATTCTCTATAAATTTACATATTTATGAATGAATCAGTCGCTGATGCGGCCTTTATTTTCAGAGTACACCGACCTAGCGCCTCACCGACCCATGCAGAGAGAGTGTTTTAAAGTTTACTGTGTTCAATTAATTGTTTTTCTTTTTTAAAGAGGTGAATTTGTCAAAGTCTGCTCTTTTTTTTTTTTTCAATGTGCGATTAACCTAGATCTAGTATTTATGAAACAATTTATTAGTGCCGGTGTCAGAACGAAAGGTACTTTCGTAACTGCCAAAATATGAAGTAACACGGGAATTCGACTTGAAACTACGCAGTTCTAACTCCCAGCAATCTGAGAACTTGACTTTTACTTCACTATATTTCAAATATAATAGAACAGGTCAATGTTAACCCACTCGAACAACAAGGTCTTTATTGGAGTGTTTGTAATCTTGTAAAGGGTTGTTGTACAGGGTACTAGAGCTAATCACAAACATATGTAGTTTACACCAAAGCAATACACATGTAGATCTCTACAATTTTCAATTGGTGTGGAAGGAGTACTAATTCCTGGGCCGTTATAACACGCAGACAAAGTTAAAAGGCTGATGATCATGCTTTTGGGTTATATTGTTTTTCTTGAGCTGTAGCAGCCACATTTCTAGAGTCCACTGTGGACAAAACTTGAACCCGGACAACAAAAACAAATTATTTCCAAAGGACTGTAGATTACTGAGTCAAATATTTGTGTGTGCTCTAGAGGCTACATTTCAGTCCAATGATCATGAAATTGCACAGCTGTTTGTCTCAATAATAATTTTTGACAAAACTGAAAGTAGGTCACCGGGGTTTAAAAGAAAAAGGTTGTCACTAGGTCAAATCAGACGAAACCGTAATAGATCTAGTGCTGTAGAATCCATTTATGTTCAGTCCAATACTCACGAAACTTTGTCAGACTGCTTAGATTAGATATGGGTGAGTTTCAAAAGGGCAATTTTGGTCTAAAAGTATGTCACTAGATCCTGTACCAAAAGACAAACTTCAGTTGAGTTCCATACTAATGTTGCCTAAATGGCCCTCTTGTAAAATTGTTCAAGTGGTTCTGCTCTGTTTCTATAAACTTTACAGAAGCTTCAGAACTGAGTAGTAACATTTCAAAATCACGGCCTCTGAAACTGTATAAGCAATTACACCCAAATTTCATGTCTAGCATCCTGTATTTGGAAAGGACAATTATTCAATTTAACAGATATATGTATAACCACATGGTCCAATTTTAGAAAAATTGTGTCATACAAAAACAACTTATTCTAAATCTGGAGAGAAAATGTATGCCCTGTTCAAATGAAACTATTTAGAATGTTTGTTTTAGCAATATGTGTAAGAATTAAGATATACATGTAACTTAAATCACCCAGTTTCTGCGCTAGAAAAACATTTTTATCAACCTAGAAGCCTGATTTACAGGCATTGTTACGCTGGGAAGGAACTTTAAATATTGATGGAACTTCGAAAGTTATTATGCCCCGCTGAATTTCGGGGTGGGGGGATATAGTTTTCATGTTGTCTGTCCGTCTGTCTGTTCATCGGTCCGATCTTCCGTCCATCCAGACAGATATATTCTAAATTCGTTGACGAAGTTAATGAAACTTCAAACATGTGTTCCTCATGATAGTCCGCCGATATACTTTTTTTTTTAAATGTAATGCCTTTTCATGGAAAGAGGAGGCTTGATGTCCTCCGGTCTGCTTGTTTTGTTTTATTTTTTTTTTATTTTATTTTTTTGTTTTGTTTTGTTTTTGTTTTTAATGCAGTGTCATGGAAAAAGGGGGCTTGATGTATATTTCCATTATGGATCAATATCTCTTTAACTACTGGACAAAATTTTATGAAACTTCATATTTATATTGTTTATCATAAGCCACAGCCAATCGGTATTTGTTTTTATTTAATGAAATACCGTGTCATGGAAAAAGGGGGCTTAATGTATATTTTCACCAATGACAAAAAGGCCATTTACATGCAAAACACGATACCTCTTATAATTATGTTTCTATCTAAAAAAAAAAATTTTTTTTTTTTCGGCGGTGGATATCATTTTAACGAATGACTTGTTTTATAATGATTTTACCTTTTGAAAATCATTTGTTAAATGAAGTCACCCGGGGTAAGAGACTTTGAACTTTTTAAACCTGTTCCTGGTGCCTAAATGTTTGCAACTTTAGGATGACAACTAAGAAATATGCTTGCATATAATACTGTCTTATGGTTAAGTTATTTTGTATCTTGAATGCTTTTTAATAGATTTGAACAGAAAAGGGTGAAAAGTTCTAACCCATTGCCCCCCAGGTGACTCTCAGGACTATCAGTCCTTTGATTAATTTTGAAATCAAACTCGCTCCCTCTGGAACTCCGCAAGTTATCTGAATTAAAATTATTGAAGACAACATTTTAAATGTGGCACTAATGGCAGCATTTGTCTTTGAAAGGGTACTAAATATTTTGGGAAAAGCAGAAAATACTTGTTACCGGCATTTTCTCCTTTCCCCACAATGTTTTCAAAAGCCTTCTTTGTCAGGGTATTTAAAATTTAGAGCTTTTTGGTGGAGGGTTAAAGAGCTTCTATGGGTATATTCATTCCAGTACAGATTGAAACTGTATGCTATCTCATTTATAATGAATTTAGTTACTGTTATACATGTTACACATTTGAACATGAGCAAGATCATTTTAGCTTTTTCTTTGTACAGTCTCCCTTATTTTTTCATTCTTAGAGAAAAAAATTACCATAGACATGTATATTGAGACACTGTTTTGTGTAATGTGAGCCAGATTTATGGTGGACCTTTTGTGCATTCAAGGTTGCAATTTACCTGTAAAAGAATGCAAATAAAGTGAGAGCAACTTAATTCTACCAAACAATGAAGTTTTGGACTTCCATTTTGATATCACTTGCATATAACATATTAACCCTTTACCAAACAAAAAAATTTTAGACTAGTCCAAACTGAAAGCATTTGCGGAAGTCAAAATAAATATGACTGAAAAATTGAAATTTGTCTTGGGATGGATAGAAAACATTGTAGGAAAAGGAGAAAATGCTGGTTACCAGCATTTTCTCCTTTTCCCTCAGTATTTTCAAAAGGCTTCTTTCTCAGGGTCATTAAAAGTCTGGATTGTGTGCTAAAGGGTTAAATTTGTTCAGATGATTAAATTTGTCTTTGGTGAGGTAGACAACATTGTGGGAAAAGGAGAAAAAGCTGATGAATAGAGGCATCTTTTGTGCTTTCAACAAAAGAATTTTCATGTAAAAAGAACCCATAAAGAAAGAGAGGTGACTTTCAAATAAACAATGTTTTAACTTTGGACTCTTCCATTTTGATAGCAGTTTCAAATGACACGATAATAAATGTTGCTTTAATGATTGAATTTGTCTTTTATTAAGTTAGAAACATTGTGGGAAAAGGAGAAAATGCTTGTTAAATAAGTAACGACAGCAATTAACTCTTTCCCAGAAGACATAATTTTAGACTGGTCCAAATTAAAAGCACTTGCAGACGACAAATTAAAGATGGTAAAAAACTGAAATTTTTTCCTTTGAAGTGTAGAAAAAATTGTAGAAAATGGAAAAAAATGTTTGTTATTGGCCTTTTTTTTTTTTCCTTTTCCCACAATGCTTTCTAACATTTCAAAGAAAAATTAACCCTTAAAACGCCTTCTGCTACTATAGTTGCCTTTGAAGCCTATGTAGATTAAGATCAGACAGCACAAAACATGCAGTCTGATCTTGACCTACACTGTCTGCTTTGCTTAAACAGTACAAACAAATGCATCCACTTAATTGCTATTATCTGGGATGTATTCTAGAATGAAAATGTCCATGGGGTTTATTAGGTGCTTTAAGGGTAAAATCTTTGAATTCGCAATTAGTATGTTACAGTCTGCGGATGCTATCAACTGGCGCAAGTCTGAAATTTTGTTGTCTGATAACGAGTTAACGATTGCTTGAAAATTAATCATAAATTGTTGACAGCATGTCTGACAACTCATTCAGGTAGAAATTAAATGAGCCATTCTCTGTTAAAAGGAACTCTAATGTATCTGCAAAACTGTTGCCCTAGGTCAGCCTGCGCAGACTTTGTAGGCTGATTAGTAGGTCGAAACTTTTTGTTGTTGGAAAATTTCTGCATGTCAAAGGACCATTCTACCTCATGCCTGTTGTTTAGACAAATGGATTTTATGGCTCCATAGTTAGGTAATGACTTGCTTGGTATAATACATCACAGAGATGCATTGAACCCCTTTTTGTCAGAGCATGGCTTAACCCTTTACCAAACAATCCGGGGCTTTCATGACCCTGGGAAAGAAGGCTTTTGAAAACATTGTGGGAGAAGGAGAAATGCTGGTTTTCCAACAATGTTTTCTTCTCTATCAGAGAGCTAAACCTCATCTGTACGAAAGTTGAATTTGTCGTCTGCAAATGCTTTGAAATTAGTCTAGTCTAAAATTTTGTCATGTGGTAAAGAGTTAATGATAACTGAAATCAACATGGTGAAACAGCTGATATTGATCGTCAGTCCTTCAGGGAATGATATAATTGTGTTCCTGAGGATGAACAGATTTTTTTTTCCCTTTAAACATTATGGAAAAAGAAGAAAGCACTGGTAACCAGCATGAATAGCGGGTGATAGCGATTATTAATCCTTCACCAAATTGATTTTATTATCTAGAGGAAGAAAGACTTTTGAAAACATAGTGATCAACATTTTGTCCTTTTTACTACAATATTTTTGTCCCCTTTTCAAAGACAAGATCCCCTATATGTACTAGCAGATATTGATCATTGAAAGGATTTTTTGGAAACATTGTGGGGGAAGCAGAAAGTCCTCATGACCAACATTTTCTCAGAATGTTTTTTACCCTTTTAAAGACAGATCTTGTTGATTCATTTATACTTAACTCTTTACCAAACAACAAGACTGGAGTCGCTGAAATTGAAAGCATTTGCATATGATGATTTGAATGTGACTGGAATGATGCTTTTTGGCTGTGAAAGCTAGAAAACATTGTGAGAAAAGGATAAAATGCTGGTAACCAATGTTTTTAAAAGCTATCTTTATCAGGGTGGTTAAAACTTGGGATTGCATGGTAAAGGGTTAATGTTTTCCATCATCATGACCAGGATCTTTTCAGCCTTATCAATGCTTGATGACCTTACTCAGGTGAGCGCTATAGGGTCAGTGGCCCTCTTGTTTAGCTCAAATAATGATTTCTGTCTTTGAACTTGTAGAAATATTATGTGAAATAGAGAAAATGCTGCCTCCCAGCATTACCACCATTTTCTACAATGTTTTTATCAGCCTTTGTCTTCAGGGTGATTAAAGATTTAATGTAGCCTAATGGCATGTAAAGAATTAAACTCTTTACCAAACAACAAAATTTTAGATTCCTCGAAGTCCAAAGCATTTTGCAGACAACAGATAAAATTTGGCTAAAGGATGAAATTTGTTTATGATAAGAAAGCATTCTTAGAAAAGGAGAAATGCTTGTTACCAGCATTTTCTCGTTTTCCCACAATACTTTCAAAAACTTTCTTCCTCAAGTCTGGTAACACTCGGAAAAAATTGGTAAAGCGTTAGTCATTGAATTACAACAGGAAGTAAAATGTACATAAAAAATGGGGCATGCAAAATATTACCATTGATAGTCTACTTACTGTTAACTCTACCAAACAAGAAAATCATAACTCTTTACCACACAATCCCGAGTTTTAGCGACCCTGAGTAAGAAGCCTGCCGAAAAAATTGTGGGAAAAGGAGAAAATGCTGGTAACCAGCCTTTTCTCCTTTTCCCACAATGTTTTCTATATTTCCAAAAACAAAATTCAATTTTTGAGTCATATTTATTTTGTCGTCTGCAAATGCTTTCAATCTGGAATAGTCCAAAGTGTTGTCGTTTGGTAGAGGGTTAAGACTGGTCCATTTTGAGAGCATTTGCTGAAAGCATCTTAGGTGTGGGTCAGGTAGTAGGATTTGTCTTCGACAGGGTAGAAAACATTTTAAGAAAAGGAGAAAATGCTGTTAACTCTATACCAAACGACAAAATTTTAGGCCAGATTCAAAGCTTTTGCAGACAACAAGATAAATATTACCCAAAAATTGAAATTTGTTTTGGGAAGAGTAGAAAACGTGGGAAAAGGAGAAAATGCTGGTTACCAGCATTTTCTCCGTTTCCCACAATGTTTTCAAAAGGCTTTTTCCTCAGGGTTGTTAAAAGTCGGGATTGTGTGGTAAAGAGTTACCAGCATTTTCTCATTTCCTCAGAATGTTTTCAAAAGTCCGCTTCCTCAGGGTCATTAAAACTGGATTATGTTTGGTACAGGGTTAACCTATATTAGAACGCCCAATAAACCCAAATGGACATTTTCTATTGTTTAAAAAAATCTTATAAAAGCAATTTCCCTTGTTGCTATATCTCCAGAATGTCTGTGCAAGGCAGACATTGTATATCATTGATCAGACTACATAATTTGTGAAGTCTGACCTTGATCTAGACTGGCTACAAAGGCAATTATAGTTGTGAAAGGGGACTTTAGGGTTAAGGGTTTGTATTGCTCTTTTCCTGGTGTAGATTGTTAGAGAATGGACTATGGAAACAATTGTCACAGTAATTGATAATTTCATGATGAATATGGATATTGTATCAAATTTTTCTATTTGTGCACCTTACGAAGATTTAAAACAATTTCTGCTGATAACCCTTTTATGCAAGATTATTTATATATGAGCAATGCTCAGGCAAAAGGGGGCTTAATGCATCTTCACGATGCATGATATCAGGCAAGTCGTCACATAGCTGTAGATCCCAAATATCTTATTTTGTCTAACAGCTGTCTGGATCATGATGTAGAATGTCCTTGGGCCTGCAGAAAATTTAACAACAGCAAAAAGTTTCAACCCATTTGTTAGCCTGTGCAGGCTGCACAGCTGACATGAGTCAATAATGTTTGCAGATGCAATAAGACCCCTTTTCTCAGAGCATGGCTCATGCATGTAACTGTTCACCGACAGTAAAATTTAGACTTACTGATATTGAATGAAAGCATTTGCTTACAACCAATTACATGTGACTAGAGGGGGGTAAAGTGCGGGCATTATGTAACCTGGAGGCCCTGGGTTTGATCCTCTCTTTAAACACCGCAATTTTCACAGGAGTGTCTATTGGCAAGACTCTTCAGAGTTCTAGCCTAGTGCTGGAGAAGCCCAGGATCATACATAGGATATGTTAACCATGATATGACATGAGATAATATTGAAAGCAGTGTGAAGCACTAATAAATCAATCTGACTAAAACCATGCTTACATGTCTTTTAAAAAGGGTAGTAAACATTGTTAGAAAAGGAGAAATTGCTGGTCACCAGTGTTTTCTTCTTTTCTAACAATGTTTCTAAAAGCCTTCTACCTCAGGGTCATTAAAACATGTGAGCCATGCTCTGTGGAAAAGGGAGCTTAATGCAAGGTAAGAAAGGTATTGACTCATGTTAGCTTGCTTGGTATTATGCATCACAGAGATGTGTGGAGAACTCTTTTGCCAGAGCATGGCACATGTGTATTTTTGTTGACAGGTGAAACTCTCTTTGAAGTAGCCAGCACAACAGAAACTTGGCAAAATGAAATGAAAAAAAAAAACCTGTTTTGTCTGCAACATGGTTTCATTGTAATATGGACACTCTTAAATAAGTGAAAATCAAATTGGGTGTAATGGATGCTGGTATTTGACCCTCTACCAGACCACAAGGTTTTAGAGTCATTCAAATCAGGGTCAAGGTCACAGTTAAAGCTCAGATGATAAAATTGTCATACACAGATTTTCTCAGTGATAAATTCTACCTTTAAGAATGGATTTTAAGATAAGTTTGTGCAAGTGTTCTCCTTACTGGTGGATTTTACACAACATGCTAAAGGTGAGCTATTGTGATCGCCTATGTCCGGCGTCCGGCGTCCGTCAACAATTTCTTTAAACATCTTCTTCTCCTAAACCACTGGGCCAATCTTGATGAAACTTGGCAGGGATGTTCCTTGGGTGAAGCTCTACCAAAATTGTTCAGAGAATTGAATTCCACCCACAACTCTGGTTGCCATGGCAACAAAAAGGAAAAAAAAGCAAAATCTTTGAAAATCTTCTTCTCTGAAACTAGAAGGTGCAGAGCTTTGATATTTGGTATGTAGCATCTCCTAGTGGACCTCTACCAAGTTTGTTCATTTGATGCCCATGGGGTCAAAACTTGCCCCGCCCCGGGGGTCACAAGTTTGAGTATAGTCACAAAGAAGGAAAACTTTAAAAATCTTCTTCTCTAAAACTTGAAGGCGTAGAGCTTTGATATTTGGCATGAAGCATCTCCTAGTGGACCTTTACCAAGTTTGTTCATATGATGCCCCTGGGGTCAAAACTGGCCCTGCCCCGGGGGTCACAATTTTCAACATAGGAACAAAGAAGGAAAACTTTAAAAATCTTCTCCTCTAAAACTAGAAGGCATAGAGCTTTGATATTTGGCATGAAGCATCACCTAGTGGACCTCTACCAAGTTTGTTCATATGATGCCCTTGGGGTCAAAACTGGCCCTGCCCCGGGGGTCACAAGTTCGAACATAAGAACAGAGAGGGGAAACCTTAAAAATCATCTTCTCTGAAACTTGAAGGCTTAGAGCTTTGATATTTTATGTGTAGCATTGCCTAGTGGACCTCTACCAAATTTGTTCATATGATGCCCCTGGGGTCACAATTTTGAGCATAGTAACAAAGAAGGAAAACTTTAAAAATCTTCTTCTCTGAAACTTGAAGGTGTAGAGCTTTGATATTTGGCATGTAGCATCTCCTAGTGGACCTCTACCAAGTTTGTTCCAATGATGCCACTGGGGTCAAAACTGGCCCAGCCCCGGGGGTCGCAATTTCCAACATAGGAACAAAGAAGGAAAACTTTTAGAATCATCTTCTCTAAAACTAGAAGGCGTAGAGCTTTGATATTTGGCATGAAGCATCTCCTGGTGGACCTCTACCAGGTTTGTTCATATGATGCCCTTGGGGTCAAAACTGGCCCTGCCCCGGGGGAGGGGTCACAAGTTTGAACATAGGAACAAAGAGGGAAAACTTTAAAAATCATCTCCTCTAAAACTGAAAGGCGTAGAGCTTTGATATTTGGTATGTAGCATCGCCTAGTAGACCTCTACCAAGTTTGTTCATATGATGCCCCTGGGGTCAAAACTGGCCCCGCCCCGGGGGTCACAATTTTCTTCTCTGAAACAGGAAGGCATGGAGCTTTGATATGTGGTATGTAGCATCTTCTAATGGATCTCTACCAAGTTTGTGCATATGATGCCCCTGGGGCAAAAGTTGGCCCTGCCCCAGGGGTCACAAGTTTGAACATAGGAACAGAGAAGGAAAACTTTAAGAATCATCTTCTCTGAAACTGGAAGGCGTAGAGCTTTGATATTTGGTATGTAGCATAGTATAGTAGACCTCTACTAACTTTGTTCATATGATGCCCTTGGGGTCAAAACTGGCCCTGCCCCGGGGGTCACAAGTTCAAACATAGGAACAAAGAAGGAAAACTTTAATTTTTTTTTTCTCTTAAATGGGAAGGCATAGAGCTTTGATATTTGGTATGTAGCATCTCCTAGTGGACTTCTACCAAGTTTGTTCCAAGGATGCTACTTGGGTCAAAACCGGCCCAGCCCCTGGGGTCACAAGTTGGAACATAGGAACAAAGAAGGAAAACTTTAAAATTCTTCTTTTCTGATACTGAAAGGTGTGGAGCTTTGATATTTGGTATGTTGCATCTCAGAGTGGACCTCTACCAAGTTTGTTCATATGATGCCCTTGGGGTCAAAACTGGCCCCGCCCCAGGGGTCACAATTTTGAACATAGGAACAAAGAAGGAAAACTTTAAATTTCTTTTTCTCTTAAACGGGAAGGTGTAGAGCTTTGATATTTGGTATGTAGCATTTCCTAGTGGACCTCTACCAATTTTGTTCCAACGATGCTGCTTGGGTCAATACTGGCCCAGTCCCGGGGGTCACAAGTTCGAACATAGGAACAAAGAAGGAAAACTTTAAAATTCTTCTTTAAAACTGGAAGGCGTAGGGCTTTGATATTTGGTATGTAGTGATTCTCTTCTAAGTTTGTTTGCCCATCTGAGCACAACAAGTTCATTGAGTTCAAAATTGGGTCATCTTGGGTCATAAACTAGGTCACTAGGTTAAATTAAAGAAATACCTTGTTGGCACTCTCGAGGCCACATTATTTGCTCAATTGCCTTGAAAATTAGTTAGAAAGTTCGTCTTTATAAAGTCTCACATAAGATTAATTTGGGTCAACTTGGGTCATAAACTAGTTCACTGGGTCAAATTAAAGAAATACCTTGTTTGCGCTCTGGAGGCCACATTTATTCCTCAAATGACCTGAAATTTGGCCAGAATGTTTGTCTTGATGAAATACCAGATAAGTTTGGATTTGGGTCACCTGGAACCATAAACTAGGTCACTAGGTCAAATTAAAGAAATACCTTGTGGGCACTCTAGAGGCCGCATTATTTGCCTCTTTGTCTTGAAAATTGGTCAGAATATTTGTCTTTATAAAATCTCACATGAGTCTGAATTTGGGTCAACTGGGGTCATAAACTAGGTCACTTGGTCAAATTAAAGAAATAGCTAGTGGGCACTCTAGAGGCCACATTTATTATTCAGTTGATTTGAAAATTGGTTAAAATGTTTCTTTTGACATAGTCCAAGACCGGTTCAAATTTGGGTCACTAGGGGTCATAATCTAGGTCACTAGGTCAAATTAAAAAAATACCTCTAGGGCACTCGAGGCCACATTTTTTGCTCAATTGACTTGAAAATTGGTCAGAATGTTTGTCTTCATGAAATATGAGTTTGAAATTGGGTCACCTGCGGTCAACAACTAGGTCACATGGTGAAATTAAAGAAATACCTTTAAGGCCTTCTACTAAGGTGAGCGACCCAGGGCCATCATGGCCCTCTTGTTATCATTTATTTAGGTCAAGTCATCATAAAAAAAGCATGTCGTGAAAGCCATAACTTATTTGTTTTGAGATGGATTTCAAAAAAATTGGTACATTTATTATGTTTTATGAGTAGATGTGCCATTTGATCATATAGATCCAAGGTCAAGGTCACACTTGAAAGTCAAGCAATAAAGTTATTGCTAATAGATTTTGTCCAAGCAAGAACTTCTACATTTATGGATGGATTTCAAATGTTCTCCTTCACTGGTAGATGTGCCATTCGAAACATTTGTTCAGGTAGGTCAAAGGTTAAGGTCACACTCAGTATTTAGAAGATCATACTTGACTTCTTTAGACAACCTAGGACAAGAAAATGCAAAATGTATTATTTATGGAAAAGTATTGTCTTACCACAAAAGATTAACCAAAAGAAAATACAAAGTTTTGGACAAGTCCAAATTGGAATTATTTGCAGATGACAAATGAAGAGTGGCTCAAATGAATGTATTTGTCTTTGATAGAAGAAAAAACAGTCTGGAAAAAGGAAAAAATGCTTGTTACCAGCATATTCTCCTTTTCCAACAATGTTGTCAAAAGGCTTCTTTCACAGGGTCGTCAAAACCTGGGATTGTGTGGTAAAGAGTTAACTCTGCCATCTATCAAGATCACACTAATTTTTTGCTTTCATGAGAATTTTAACTGAAGAAGGAATTCCTTTGCTCTTTATAGGCAGAATTTAAGGCACCCTGCCATGCACTCTCTGATTCCTACATATTACAACCAATAGCAGCCATTAGGAGAGGAACTTTATAAACTTATAGCTTCCGTTCAGATCCTTTTTAGCCAAGGCCTGTAGCTCAGCCGGTAGCGTACAGGACTTGAAAACAGGAGGTTGCTTGTTGGATTCCCAGCTTGGCCAATTTCTTTCCGAGGATTGATGACAGTCATTGTGACAGGATTCATTCCTCTCTCACCGCTGACCATTGTTTTGATGATGATTATGTGGGAAAGCAGCCAGTGGCTTAGAAAGAATATTGTGCAGAGTACTGGTAAAAGAAACTCCAGGAAAGCATGGATAGGTGCATTGGCTGCCATGATATAACTGAAATAATGTTGAAAATGACGTTAAACACCATACAATCAACCATACAATCCAATCCTTTTCATGTAGTTAGTTGTTGTTTAAATTATGAATATGTATGTTATCAATATGTGAATAAAATATGTTTAAAGTAATAACAGCCATTAATAACATGAGTGTTGAATGTTGTCTATTTTAAGGTAACAGGAGAAACAATTAGGGATACCTTTTTTACACTATAGCATACAAAATGCATTGGCCCCCCCATAACATGCTTTTGGTTTCACAGGTGCTTGAATTACATGTATATTGTCATTATCTTCTGCTAGGTGCCATTTTTCAAATACATGCCTATCTGATTTGGGCATTCTGGGTACAGAACTGGACTACTTTTCAAGATGGCAATTGATGCAGTTAATTTCAAGGGAAAATATATATTTATTCAAAACAAAGCTAAATGGTAGGATTGGTTAGCTAACATATAACTATGCCCCAGTCATTTATAAACACAGCCCTTATAGGCCTAGGAAATAACCCCATTATAAGCCCAGCATGATGGGGATTTTTTTGTTGTTGTCAAAGTCTTTGGAAAAACCCTGCACATATCCCTGTTTTCCCCATGTCTATTTAGAAACAGCCTACAAAGATTTGCAGTAATCAGTATTTTTTAAAATTATTTTCCCCTTTTAACATTATTATATTTTTAGGAAATTTGGAAGGAAAAACAGGCTTGATTTCTCCAAAGATCTATTACTGATACACAGTGTTAGGACAGTGATGGAAAAGAATAAACAGGAAGTAAGGAACTTCCTTTCTCAAATACATGTATGTCAAAAAAAAAAAACAGATTGAAATAGATGGAACAGACTGTAACATTAGCCAAGAAGTTAGAAAACCCTTTAACCCTTATCCTGCAACCCTTATCCAGTAACTTAATTGAATTTTTTGAAGCCGATGGTAAAAACCAAAAGGTCAGTATTTCAAAGATGGGGGGGGGGTGGAGAAAAGTCTCCTAATTGGATAGTGTAGATCCAAGGTCAGACTGCACATTCTGTGCAGTCTGATCTTGATCTGCACTGTCCGCAAAAGGTCTGTGAGTCGCACTTGGCAGCCTAAGGGATAAAAGAACCATTATTTTTTTATCAGGACTAGAGATAAATGATGTATTTTACCCAGTAACTAAGCACTTTAGTTTTTGACTACCCAAGGCCTTGAAAAAGGCCTTGAAAAAACAATTTGTGGAAGAAGTTTTTTCATTTGCCACAAGGATTTCTGTCACCTTAAAGATAAAAATAACATTTGGTTTAAGCTGCATTTAATATCTACAATTAGTTTTATCATGGACAATTCTAAAATTTTGTTGTTCTTTTATCTCATGGCCCTGTGTCTGTCATGTATTGTGTGCGTCTGTCTGTGCAGTAGCTTTTATTTTGGACATCATATTTTCTGAAACTACTTCTCCAACTTTCACAAAACTTCATAGAAATGAATATTTTCATAGAATTCAATTTTATCAAAAACTTGGGCTGCTATTGAGAGAAAACTGAAAAATATTGAAAATTTTTAATCGTTTACCATGCATTCCAGTTTTTTAATGACCTTGAGAAAGACCGCTTTTGAAAACACGGTGTACACAGCATTTTCTCATTTTGCCACAATGTTTTCTAGTCTTTTCAAACCAAATTTCAAGTTTTGAGTTCTTGAAATAATGTGCAGATGACCAATGAAATACTGTTTTAATAACAAGGTTTGTTTCTGAAAGGGTAGAAAATATTTTGGGAAAAGGAGAAAATAATGGTTATGATATCTTCAAAACCTTGGTATCTAAGGGTTGTTAATGATCAGGACTGTTTGGTACAGGGTTAAAATTAAAGAGCTTGAGAGGCCATGATAGCCTTAAGGTATTAGAATGTGGTTAAATTAGTTTGGGATATTTGGGGAGAAAATTGTCAGTTCTGTTAAAAATGTCTTGTAAATTGTAATTGTTTTCTCTCCCTTGGACAATTTAAACTAACACAGACTGCCTTATAATTAACCCATTACTGAACATTCCCTTGACTTTTTCTGACTTGAGGCAAAAGGCTTTTGAAAGAAAAGAACTGTAGGAAAAGGAGAAAATGCTAGTAACGAGTATTTTCTCCTTTTCTCATAATTATCCGTCTTTGGTCAAATTCCATCTTGTGAGCATGACAGTTTAATTTGCAAATGCTTTCAATTTGGATGAGTCAGAAAAATTATTTTCTGTTCTGTTGTAATGTCAGGTTGTCGGTCATTATAATGTATTAATCCTTTACCACACAATCCCAAATTTAAACATACCTCACCAAGAAAGTTTTTGAAAAGGTAACCAGCATTTTCTCCTTTTCCCACAATGTTTTCTATTTTCTTTAAAGGGAAGTCTCATGATTTTAGCCACATTTATTTCCTGCAGTTGGCTTTCAATTCAGACTAGTATAAAATTTTGCTTTGTTGTAAAGAGTAAACCCTGAGGGTGTGAAATTATGTCCAGGGGTGCATAGATAGGGTGCATTATTTTAAGTACCAAACAAAATAACAAACAAAGGGTTAATTCTAAAGATACTTTAACTTTTTACTGAACAACCATGTGTTTTCTTTTTGGAGTTATTACCCTTTGTCATTTTACACTTAGGATTTTTGTCCGGAGCATAACTTCCAAAGAATGAAAGCCATCAACTTCAAACTTCGTATGCAGATAAATCACATTGAGGCCAAATGCACTGTGCCCAATATCCATAAGTCTGTCGTCTATAATGGAGTTTTTGCCCTTAATTATTTTACATGTTGGATTTTTGTCGGGAGCATAACTTCCAAAGTATAAAAGCTATGAAGTTCAAACTTAATATGCAGGTAAATCAAGTTGAGGACAAGTGCAGTGCACAAGATCCATAACTGCGTCTTCATTATTTTTGGATTTATTGCCCTTAGTTATTTTACACATTGGATTTTTGTCTAGAGCATAACTTTTAAAGTGTAAAAGCTATGAACTTCAAACTTAAATCATGTTGGAGACAAGTGCAGTGCACGAAATCCATAACTTTGTCTTCATTACTCTCGGATTTAATGCCCTTAGTTATTTTACAATTTGATTTTTTGCCTGGAGCATAACTTCCAAAGCTAAAAGATATCAACTTCAAACTTCGAGAAGTGCAGTATACAAGATCCATAACTCTGTCTTTATTACTTTCAGAGTTATTGCCCTTTGTTATTTTACTAATTGAATAACAGTTACTTCCAATGCATAAAAGCCATTGACTTCAAACTTTATATTCAGATAAATCACATTGAGGACAAGTGCAGTGCATAAGATCTGTATCTCCTGTGGTCAGTATTTTTGGAGTAATTGCCCTTAGTTATTTTGCAAATTTGATTTTTGTCCAGAACATTACTTCCACAGTATGAAAGCTTAGTGACTTCAAACAGATAAATCAGATTGAGGACAAGTGCAGTACACAAGATTCATAAGTCTGTGTTCATATTTTTTTGAGTTATTGCCCTTCGTTGTTTTACATATTGGATTTTTGTCCGGAGCATGCCCTTCGTCGCTTTACATTTTGGATTTTTGTCAGGAGCATAACTTTCAAGGTATAAAAGCTGTTGGCTTCATAGTTCAGGTACATAGAGATCACATTGAGCATAAGTGAAGTACACATGATCCATAACATATTGATCTTAGTAAAAGAAAATGTGCAGAACACAATCCATGGCTAATTAAGGTCACAGTTGATGGCCAAGGTCCCAGTCATAGGTCTAAACTTTGAAGCTTGGCTTTCATGTTTGTAACGGTTGTGTTTGTGGACTTCGTGTTTGTTGATTTCATGTTTATAGATATATTATCAAGAAGTCATTCTATTAAATTCATCAATGCATCTCAATGCAATTCATCAAGAATCTGGATGGATGGTTTGGTGTTTTATGTCTGTCAACAGTATTTCAACCCTGATATGACGACAAAAGGGTGATTATAAAAGACTCGGTGCAATGAAGTGCTGTCTAGGTGCATCATTCTGCAGCAGGGGATATTTATTAGTTGCCCTCTCAGACTACCTGTTTGTTATACAAAGCTTTCAAAAGCTGTCATACCCAGAGTCTCTAAAATTTGACATTGTTTGAAGTGTAAATCCTTTACCTTATGAAGAAGGCTAGAAACATGGTAGCAAAAGGAGAAAATGCAGTTTTTTCCCTTTTCCACAATGCTGCAGAAAGCTTTCTCGGTAACTCTTTACCACACAATCCTGACTTTTAGCGACCCTGAAAGAGAAAGCTTTTGAAAACATTGTGGGAAAAGGAGAAAATGCTGGTAGCCAGCATTTTCTCCTTTTCCCACAATGTTTTCTACCTTTCCCAAAACACATTTTGAGTCACATTTAATTTGCCGTTTGCAATTGCTTCCAATTTGGACCAGTCTAAAATTTTGTCGTTTGGTAAAGAGTTAATCACTGTCTTTAGAACATGGTATGGTGAGTTTTATAGGTTAGTTATGAAGAAATAGGATGGAGTTTGTAATCTGCGCATTTTAATTAATATGTAAACTACAATCCTAACTGGACTAACTGGATTAGTTATCAGTGAAAGTACAACACGGGCTACAAATGCTAAATATGGAAATACTATGTAGCCAGACTCCAGTAGTATGGTCTGTAACATACAGGGCTTGAAACCAGGGGCTTGCTCAGGTTCAAATACTCAGCTCGGCCAATTTCTGACGGAGAATTGATGATTGCATTTGAAAATTGTGTCAAGTACGAATAAAACTCAAGGAAGCATGGATAGTTGCATTAGCAGTTGTGATTTAACTGAAATAATGTTGAAAATGACGTCAGTCCTGTTCCAAGTTAAACCAAGTTTTAAGTACTTATAAAAAGAAGGGCTTTTTTGAAAATAGTGTGGGACAAATATAAAATGCTGCTCATAAAAGGCATTGATAACAAGCATTTTCTCCTTTGCCCACAATACTTTCAACCCATTTACATGTACAGACAAATATTTGAGCCAGATTTGATTTGTTGTCTGCAAATGCTTTCACTTTGGGCTGGCCTGAAATTTTGTCGCTTGGTAAAGCGTTAAATGTCTAACAAACAATTTATTTCAAGTAATGACTTTGAAGAAATATGTTTATTAACTCTTTACCAAATGACAAAATTTTGAACTCAACCAAATCAAAAGTATTTGCAGATGACAAATTCTGTGTAGCTCAAGTGACGATTTCTGACTTTGGTAGGGTAGAAAACATTGCTGATTATCAGCATTTTCTCCTTTTCCCTCAGTGTTTTCAAAAGCCTTCCTTGCCAAGGTCATTCAGACTCGGAATTGTATGGTAAAGGGTTAAATAAATAGGGAATCTTTGAACTATTCAATGATGTATCACAGCAGCATGTTTTCCCATTCATACATATCTTGTATTGTGTTTCAATAACTCTGAACTCTTTGTGAAACAAAACAATTTTAGGCTTGTCCAAATCCATCACATTTGCAGACGACAAATGGAAAGGGGTTCAAATTGTGGGATATGCTCTTGAAAGGGTAGAAAACATCATGATCAAGGGTTAATGAAACAGTCCTATGTTAAAACTTAGGACCTTGAGGGGGAAAAAAAGGAAAAGACAGTCAAATTTATGTTTATAGAGACCACTGCAGTGGCCTTTTGTAACGGATGGTCTGTTAACCTTTTACCAGACGACAAAATTTTAGCCTTGTCAAAATTGAAAGCATTTGCGACAATTTAAATGTGGCTCAAATGGTGCAATATTTCTTTGATAGGGTAGAAAACATCGTCGGAAAAGGAGAAAATGCTGGTTACCAGCATTTTCCCCTTTTCCCACAATGTTTTCAAAAGGCATCATTCCAAGGTCATTAAAAGGCGGCATTGTGCAGTAAAGGATTAATACAAGATAAATGCAAAGGGGATGTGGAATAAAAACGGTGGCTTTAAAACGATCAGCTACTAAATACAGGTAGTCTCTGAGAAAGGTTTGCATGTATTGTGTAACAGAGAAAAATACTAGTAACAAGCTTCTTCTGCTTTTCCCATAATGTCTTACTTCTTATGGTGGTAAAAACAATGAAGGACTCATGTTGTTGTGAAAAGAAATGAATCAAAGGACTCAAAGTCCTAAAAAGGGAATTGGTGGAATGGTAATTAGCTATGATATGGTGTAATGAAAAATAAAATTTCCATTATGTGTAGTGCGTGTACATGTTTGTCAGTCGGTAGCGTACAGGACTTGAGAACAGGAGGTCGCTGGTTCGATCCCCGGCTTGGGCAATTTCTTTCCGAGGATTGGTGATAGTCATTGCGACAGGATTCATTCCTCTCTCACGCTGACCATTTGTTTCGACGATGGTTATGGGGGAAAGCAGCCAGTGGCTTGGAAAGAATATTGTGCAGAGTACTGGTAAAAGAACTTCCAAGAAAGCATGGATAGGTGCACTGTCCGTTGTGATATAACTGAAATAATGTTGAAAATGGAGTTTAACACCGTACAATCAATAGCAAGGGCAAGGGAAGTTGTTCTGTCAAGCCGGACACCCAGTAACTGTTATTTTTTTTATTTAATGCTGTGTCATGAAATATGGGGCTTGATGCATATTTCCATTATCGAAGAATATCTCTTCAACTACTGGACAAATTTTATGAAAGTTCATATTTATATTGTTTATCATAAGCCACAGACAATGATTTTTTTTCATTTAATGAAATTCCATGTCATGGAAAAAGGGGGATTAATGTATATTTTCATCATGAACCAATGACACTATCAGGCCCTCCATCCAGAGAGATATCTTCTAAAATCCTTGACGAAAATCGATAAAACTTCGTATGTGTGTTCCTTATGATAATTTGCAGATTATTTTTTTTTAATGCATTGTCATGAAAAACGGGGACTTGATGTATATTTCCATTATGGACCAATATGTCTTTAACTACATTACAAAATTTTATGAAACTTCATATATCTATATATTGTTTATCATATTGTTTATCACAGACTATCAGTATTTGTATTTATTTAATAAAATTCCATGTCATGGAAAAAGGAGGCTTTATGTATAATTTCATTATTGACCAATAACAAAAAGGCCACATGTACATGCAAAACACTACACCTCTTCTATCAGAAAAGGTCTTTTTCTGCATGGGGGTGGGGTTGGGGGGGGGGGGGTATCATGTTTTCACAATGTTTTCCGCCCTATCAAAGACAAATTCAGCCACATTTAATTTATCTTTTGTGAATACTTTTGAATTTGGAGAAGTCTACAAATTTTTGTCAGCTGGTTGGCAGTCAGAATAGCTTGTACAGTAATGGGTAAACCACAGGAAGGTAAAAAAAAAAGATGTATTTGTTTGGTAGATTAGTTGAAGAGGTGCAATTGTTTGCTTCATGTATCAGGTTGAGTCACAGGAAATTTGCTTAACTCATTACCACACAATCCTGACTTTTAACGACCCTGAAAAAGAATTCTTTTGAAAACATTGTGGGAAAAGGAGAAAATGCTGGTAACCAGCTTTTTCTCCTTTTCCCAAAATGTTTTCTAACCTTCCCAAAACAAATTTCAGTTTTTGAGGTACATTTATTTTGTCATCTGCAAATGCTTTCAATTTGGACTAGTCTAAAAATTTGTTGTTTGGTAAAGAGTTAATCCTTTGCAACACAGCAGAATTTGGACTGGTCCATATTGAAGGAATTTGCAGACCACAATTTAAATGTTTTGCAAATGATAGTATTTGTTCATAAATAGGTAGAAGACATTGTGGGAAAAGGAGGAAATGCTGGTTAGTAGCATTTTTCCTTTTTCTCACAGTGTTTTCAAAAGCCTTCTTTCTCAGGGTCCTAAATAAAGCTGGGGATTGTGTGGCAAAAGGTTAACTCTTTATCAGAAGGCAGAGTTTAGGCTCCGCCATTTTGGAAGATGGTACCCAGACATACCCAAGATTGCCCACAATATTTTCTACTCCTTTAACTCTTTACCACACGAGAAAAATTTAGACTGGTCCAAATTGAAAGCATTTGCAGACAACAATTTAAATGTGGCTCAAACAATGGAATTTGTCTTGGATAGGGTAGAAAACATTGTGGGAATAGGAGAAAATGCTGGTTACCAGCATTTTCTCCTCTTCCCACAATGTTTTCAAAAGTCTTTTTCCTTAGGGTCATTGAAAGTTGGGATTGTGTGGTAAAGAGTTAACCCTTTACCACACAATCCTGACTTTTAACGACCCTAAGAAACAGGCTTTTTGAAAACACTGTGGGAAAAGGAGAAAATGCTGTTAACCAGCATTTTCTCCTTTTCCCACAATGTTTTCTACCCTCTCCAAAACAAATTTCAATTTTTCAGTCACATTTATTTTGTCGTCTGCATTTCTTTTCAATTTGGACTAATCTTAAATTTTGTCGTTGGTAAAGAGTTAAAGACATAACACACTGTTTAAGCAACATTTGTTTTCTCATTTGTTATTTGCTTTTGATTTGGACCTGTTCTTAAACATTTACATTTTGGAAAGAGCTAAACTTGTCTGCATAGCAAATACAACTTTTTGACATTTTCTACTTCCTCCTCAATGTTTTTAAATGCTTTTCATTAAAGTTTTTAAAACTTGAGATTGTGTGGCAACGGATTAAGTTGTCAGAATGAAAAAAAAATGAAGCAAGAAAGATAGTTATTTGGAGATGGTGTTTAAAAGTTTTGTTGTTTTGCACAGTTAGAGTAGTTAATAGAACCAGTTGCATCACACATTCTTTGCAGTCTGATCTTGGATCTACAATTAATTGTCCACAACAGCAATTAATATGTGAAGGTAATGTTCTAAGCGTCAATGCCTAAAGTGAAAAAAAAGGACGAAACAGACTTTCTTTATCATGCAAATACATGTACAAACTGTTGCAATTTCAAGTCCTTTTTTTTTCCCCAATAGTATATAATGCAAAAAAAGGGGACAGTGTAGATCCAAAGTCAGGCTGCAATATTCTGTCCAATTTGATATTAATCTACACTTTCCTCAAAAAGTAGTCTGATCTTGTCTACAGAGTCTGCAGAAACAACCTGACCCTTTTCCACATAATCCGGACTTTTAACGAACTTGTGAAAAAAGCCTTTCGAAAACATCATGGGAAAAAGGAGAAAATGCTGGTAACCAGCATTTTCTCCCTTTTCCACTATGTTTTCTACCCTTTTCAAAACAAATTTCAGTTATTCAGTTACATATATTTTATCATCTGCAAATAGTTTGAATCTGGACCAATCAACATTTTTTTCGTGTGGTAAAGAGTTAACCCATGGTGCATCCTATTGGACATTTTTAGTCAACGAAGAAAACCCAGATAAATGCAATTTTACAGTTGCTTTTGTTAAGAATGTCGCAGCAAATGACAGCGTAGATAAAAAATCAGACTGCATTTTTTTTGTAGTCTGGTCTTGTTCTTCACTATCAGCAAAAGTAAGATAAGTTGTGAAAGGCCCTTCAAGGGTTAACCCTTATCCAATGACAAAATTTTGATCTTGTCAAAACTGAAAGCATTTGTAGATTACAACATTAATTCGACTCAAAAATTGAAATTTAATTGTGAAAGGGTACAAAACATTTTGCGAAAAGGAGGAAATGCTGGTTAGTAGCATTTTCTTCTTTTCCCACAATGGTTTTAAAGGCTTTTTTCTGAGGGTTGTTAAAAAACCCAATTGTGTGGTAAAGGGTTAAGTCATGCTCTAAGAGCTCTGAATTGGTTAACATTTTGACTTGTTAATTCTTCACCAAATGTCAAAATTGTTGACTCGTCCATATTCATAGCATTTGCAGAAGACAAATGAAATATGGCTCAAATGGCAGAGCTTGTGTTTGAAAAGGTAGAAGCATTGTGGGAAAAAGAGAAAATGCTGGTGACCACCATTTTCTCCTTTTACTACAATGTTTTCAAAAGCCTTCCTCCTTAAGGTCGTTAAAATAATGGGATTATGTGGTAAAGAGTTAAGGAAAATTATAATCTTAGGGCCCATTTTATCCTTGTTTTGTGTCAATGGTTCCTGTTGGCCACAACCAGGGACTTTTATTACAGGAATGAGAAGTTTTTCTTACAGGTCTACTATTTAAAGTGTAGTTTTAACATATTTATTTTACATCGATTGAGAAACAAGGTCTTGCTACTTATACATGTACTAATCTCTCTTGATTCTGCTTCCTGTAATCTACACCAGTACTTGCACCAAATGTGTGGGCCAATAAACAGTCCCAAATTTGACACCCACTCTCGGGAATCAAACTCGGGACCTTATGATTGCAAGGCTGCCACTGAGTCTATATCACAAATATGGACACCACTACTATCTAAAGTATACAAGATCTTTCAATTGGTATTGTTAATATAATGGCTGCTAAGTGAGCTTGAAGTCCCAAGCTGTAGTGATTACCAGACTGTCATGCTGGTTACTTGTGCTTCAAATTGAAGTTCCAATGCATTTTGATTATCAGGTGTGATTTTGTAAGTTGTAAAATGTTATAATTGGAATCCTGTCCATCTTCTTTTATATAACTCTGTACCAAACAATCCAGGGTTTTAACAATCCTGAGGAAGAAGGCTATTGAAAACATTTGGAAATAGTCACATGTACCAGCACTTTCTCCTATTCCTACAAAGTTTTCTATCCTTTCAAAGGTATTCCCTTCATTTGAATCACATTTATTTTTTTGTTCGTAATTGCTTTCAGAACAGACAGGTGTAAAATTTTGTTGCCTGATACAGAGTATTCTCTCACAGTACTGAATGACAGTGTTTTAGACTTGTCCAAATTGAGAGTACCTGCAGATGATAAATAAGGCTTAGATAGTTGAATTAGTCTTTGAAACAATAGAAAGGATTGTGAGAAAAGGAGAGAATGCTAGTTATCATACAAAGTTTTCCAAATTTCTCTGCTGATTAATTGAAAAAAAAATGTTGTCAGGAGGGAATGTGTTCTTAACTTTTTACCAAACGACAAAATTTTTGACTAGTCCAAATTGGAAGCATTTGTAGACGAAAAATTAAATGTGACTCAGAACTTGAAATATGTTCTTGGAAGGGTAGAAAACTTTGTGGGAAAAGCAGAAAATGCTGGTTACCAGCATTTTCTTCTTTTCCCACAATGATTTCAAAAGCCTTCTTCTTCAGGGTCGATAAAACAGGGGATTGTGTGGTAAAGGGGCTAAAGCCCATTATACTGTACCCTTTTCTCCCATTTTCCCTAAAGCATGGGGGCTGTTTAACTCTTTACCAAACGATAACATTTTAGACTAGTCCAAATTGAGAGCATTTGCAGATGACAAAATAAATGTGACTCAAAAATTGAAATTTGTTTTGGAAAGGGTAGAAAACATTGTGGGAAAAGGAGAAAATGCTGGTTACCAGCATTTTCTCCTTTTCCCACAATGTTCTTAAAAGGCGTCTTTCTCAGGGTTGTTAAAAGTAGGGATTGTGTGGTAAAGAGTTAAGGTTTTTTTTTATGAAACCAAAATGGAAAAATGTACTATAACTGAATTTAGGCAATAGTTGGAAAACCATCAGTTAATAAGAAGTACTAGGAATAAAACAATGTTTCCTTATTAAGACATGTTCGTCAGTCTCTTGGGGCATTTTTTTTATTTCGAACTAGAATATTGCAAAGGCTTGTGGGAATGTCATGTGATCAATAACATGCCTCTGCTGTGTGGTATAAATTGTATTCAAATGGGTGCAATGACACCATGTCTGCTCGTAAAAAAATTGAGCCATACTCTTTGAAAAAGGGGCTTAATGCATCAATAAAAAATTCCGACCCAGGTCAGCCTGCGCAGTCTGCGCAGGCTGATCTGGGCCGAAACTATTTCTGCCTGTCAAAGGACCAGTATACTTCATAAATCGGTCGGTTTTTAGACAAAATGGACTTTTTGGATCCATGGTCATGTGATGAATTGCATGGCATCATGGATTCCCCTTTTGCCAAAGCATGGCTGAAAAAAATAAGTCTGTGTGTCTTCTACATGTATTTTTGTCTGTATTTAAGTTTTAAAGCTATTTTTGTACACGAATGAAAATTACCTGTCCTTAAAAAAAAAACGGTGAAATAAATCAGGTCAGATGCCACTGTAGCATGCTAAAGTAAAAAAGAAGTTATTTTAAATCGGGATGGATTATTTAAGAACAAAGGATACAGGAAAAAAAGATTCACGATCTTTTATTTTGAATTTTGATGATACTTTTTTGTGTAACAGTTCACAATACAATCTCAAAGTTTAACCCAAAAAGCGCCAAATAAACTCAAACAATCATTTTCAATAAAAAAATAGGACCCAAGAAGTTGCAGTATTATATAGTTTCTTATGTTTATAAGGATTTAGCGAAGCGGACAGTGTAGGTTAAAGATCAGATTGCACGTTTGTGCAGTCTAATCTTGATCTACAGTGGCAGCAAAGGCAACTAAAGTCATAAAAGGTGCTGTAAACATCTGTGATGAAGGAGGCTTTTAAAAACACTGTGGGAAAAGGAGCCTAAATGATGGGATTTGCATTTGAAATGGTAGAAAACTTTGTGGGAAAAGGAGAAAATACTGGTAAACAGAATTTCCTCCTTTTCCCACAATGGTTTCTATACTCTTGTAACACATACCATAACCTGACTCATACAATTTGTTTTCTGCAAATCCTTTCAGGTTGGATAAGTCTGGAATTTTGTTTAGTAGCCTGAAGAGTTTAACTCTCTACCAAACGACAAAATTTTGGACTGGACCAACTTGAAAGCATTTGCAGACGACATAACAAAATGTGACTGAAAATTTGAAATTTGTTTACGGAAGGATAGAAAACAATTTGGGAAAAGGAGAAAATGCTGGATACCAGCATTTTCTCCTTTTCTCACAGTTTTTTCAAAAGGCTTCTTGTCAGTGTTGTTAGAAGTTGGGATCTTGTGGTATAGGGTTAAGGGTTTTTGGAGGTTGGACATGTCATTCAACCCTTCGCTGGTTACTAGCATTTTCTCTTTATTCCACAATGTTTTTAATAGTTCTTTACTCTAGGATTGTTAAAACTCAGGATGATTTTGTAAAAGGTTTAATCGTGTACCAAAACAAAATCTTTCAAAATACTGGAAATTGTTGTTGCAAAAAGAGAAAATTCTGGATGTTTTCTCCTTTTTCCCACAATGTTTGCAAAACACCTTCCTCCATAGGATCTTAACTCTTCACCACACAATCCTGACTTTTAATGACCCTGAGAAAGAAGCCTTTTGAAAACATTATGGGAAAAGGAGAAAATGCTGGTCACCAGCATTTTCTCCTTTTCCCACAATGTTTTCTAACCTTCCCAAAACAAATTTGAATTTTTCAATCACATTTATATTGTCGTCTGTAAATGCTTTCAATTTGGACCAGTCTACAATTTTGTTGTTTGGTAAAGAGTTAAAAAGACCAAGGTTAGCCCTTGCCAGAATGACATTGTTTTTCATTTTCCCACAATGTTTTCAAACTCTTTCTTCCTCAGGTGCATGAACCCACCAGTTAAGGTTAAACCCTGTACCACGCGATCCTGTGTTAAACAACTCTGAGGGAAAGGGCCTTTTGAGACTATTTTGAGAACAGGAGAAAATGCTGGTTACCAGCATTTTCTTCTTTTCCCACAAAGTTTTCTACCGTTTCACATGCAAATCCCATCATTTAGCTACATTTGTCTTCTGCAAATGCTTTTCATTTGGACAGGTCAAAAATTTTATCCTTTGGTAAAGGGTTAAAAGGGGGAGAGGTTTTCGGAACTTGAACCCACTTGAACATTTTCTTTAGATGGTTTCCGTTATGGGGTAATGCTGTATAAAATCTCACAGTATTTATACATAACTATCGATGTTTGTTAAACTGGACTGATGTATAGGTTACAGCAACTGTTACATTGTGAGACTTGGTTAATTCATTTGCGTGAATACTTTGAGGTGAATTCATTTGTAAGATACTTGGAATATGACATGTATTCTTTTGTGGTGTTTTGTAATGTGAAATATTTGAAAAAGTGTATTTTGTAAAACTTTTTTTTAATGTTTAACCCTTTCCCAAACAACAAATTTTGGACTGGTCCAAACTGAAAGAGTTTGCAGACGACAATTTTAAATTTGATGAAAATGGAAGAAAGTTCTCAAAAAGGGTAGAAAACACTGTGGGAAAAGGAGAAATTGCTTGTTACGAGCAATTTCTCCTTTTCCCACATTGTTTTCAAAAGACTTGCACTGCAGACACGTGAAAACCAGGGATTGTTTGGGAAAGGGTTAAACCACACAACAAAATTTTGGACTTGTCCAAATCCATAGTATTCACAGGCATTAAGTTACAATTTGTAAACATTGCTAAAATGATAAATTTGTCTAAAAATCTCTTCCAAATGACAAAACCTTGAACTTGTCAGAATCAAAAACATGTCCAGACAATACATTTTATGTGGCTCCAAATGATTGGATTTGGCTCTGAAAGGGGATAAAAACTTGGTGGGAAATGGAGAAAATGCAGGTAACCAGCATTTTCTCCTTTTCCAACCCTGTTTTCAAAAGCCTTTTGTGTCAGGGCTCAAAGGAAAAAAGAAAATATTATGGGAAATAGAGAAAATGCTGGTTATTAGCATTTGCTCTTTTTTTAAACAATATTTTGAAGCCTTTATTTCTCTGCATCTTATAATCATGCATATGGAACTGTTTTGTAAAGTCTATAATCTTAGAGCATACCCCAGGTAACTCTTTACCAAAACAGCAAAATTTTGGACTCAACCAACTTAAAAGCATTTGCAGATGACATACTAAATGTTAAGCTGAAAAGATGATTTCTGTCTTTGATAGGGTAGAAAACATTGTGGGGAAAAGGAGAAAATGCTGGTTACCAGCATTTTCTCATTTTCCCTCAATGATTTCAAAAGGCTTCTTTTTGTTAGGATCGTTGAAACTCGGGATTGTGTGGTAAACAGCCATCCAGTGCCTTTATAGAGAAAACTTTGAAAATCTTCTGGTATGCTTGTTGGAATTTGTCTTGTCAAATTATATTCCTTGTCAAAGTTCATTTATATTTGGTATGAATGATACTTTATTAGACCTGCTTTTATCATTAAATCATCTTGTCATGTGAAAAAATATGACTTTGTGAGGTGGGGGCTAGGTGATAGGCTTATTTTCTCTATGAAATTTAGTTGCAATACATATTTCTTACCATTTAAAGACCATCAATGTCAATTACATGTATTGCACATTCATAAGGTGGTACAGGGCCATCATGGCCCTCTTCATTTCTTTTCCCACAATGTTTTCTATCCGTTCAGAGAACAATACCATCATTTAAGCAACTTTGTTGTTTGGTAAAGAGTTGTAATGATAAATTTATGAAACAGACCTTCTCAGTCAGAACGAAAGATGGAGACACTGCAGTTTTTTTAGGTTGGTTTTTGTGAGAATATATGGCAAAAGAACAGACAGTGTAGATCGAGATCTTATTAGCACATTCTGGTCAGTTAGATCTTGATCTACACTGTCAGCAAAAGCAACCTAATCTGGGTTTAGCGTTTCAAGAGAATTTGTTTTGGGAAGAATATATTAAAAGCAAGGTAGTGATTTTTAGCTCCACTGGCCGAAGGCCAGCGGGCTTATGTCATGGCCCGGTGTCCGTCGTGCGTCCGTCCGTGCGTCCGTCCGTGCGTCCGTCCGTGCGTTAACTTTTATTTCAAACATCTTCTTCTCTGAAACTACCCATCCAATTTTCATGAAACTTCACAGAAATGATCCTGCCATGGTCCTCTTCAGAATTTCTTGAAAGAATTTGATTCCTTCAAAAACTCTGGTTGCCATGGCAACAAAACTGAAAAATATTGGAAATCTTTAAAATCTTCTTGTCTGAAACCATAAGGCGTAGGGCTACCAAATTTGGCATGTAGCTTTATGTAGTAGACCTCTATCAAGTTTCTTCAAATTATAGCCCTGGGGTCAAAGTTGGCTCTGCCCCATGGGTCACAAGTTTTACATAGGCTTATATAGAGAAAACTTTAAAAATCTTCCTGTACCAAGCCATAAGGCCTAGAGCTACCAAATTTTGCATGTAACTATATCTAGTGGGCCTCTACCAAGCAGGCCAAAATTTTAGCCCTGGGGTCAAAATTGGCCCTGCTGCAGGGGTAACAAGTTTTACATGGGCGTACATAGTGAGACAACTTAAGAAATCTTCCAGTACCTAGCCATAAGGCCTAAAGCTACCAAATTTTGCATTTAGCTTGATCTGGTGGGGGTCTACCAAAAGTGCCCAAATTACAGTCCTGGGGTCAATTTGGCCTCATGCTGGGGGGTGGGGGTGGGGGTTAGGGTTAGGTTCACAAGATTAACATGGGCTTATATAGGGAAAACTTTTAAATCTTGGTGTACATAGCCATAAGGCTTAGGGCTACCAAATTTTGCATAATTATAGCTCTGTCTAGTGGACAACTACAAAGAGGGCCCAAGTTACAACCCTAGGATCAAGTTTGGCCCTGCACCAGGGGTCACAAGTTTTACATGGGTTTATGGAGTGAAAACTTAAGAAACCGTCTTGTTACTAGCCATAAGGCAAGAACTCCCAAATTTGGTCATAAACATGTGCTTATAGGGTGAAAATTCAAAAAATCCTTTTGCTCCTAACCGCAAACCCAAGGGCAAATCTGGAGCACTTTTGATTTTTTTTTTGAAATTAGCCTTGCATTAGGGGTCTTATGTTTTACAGAGGCTTCATATGGACGAAACTTGAAAATCACCGTATTTATAACCATACAGCATAGACCTGTATTATTTTGGCATGTGGCTTTATCTTGTGGACCTCTACCAGGGTTCAAGTGATTATCGCTCTGGGATCAAAAATGGCTTTTCCCTGCGGGTCTCAACTTTAACATGGGCTTTTACAAAGAAAACTTTGTAAGTCTTCATTTTGAAACCATTTGGCTCAGAATTGAAATGTTTAGTATTTATGGTTTATATTTATAAGCCAGTGGAGCGATACAGGGCCATCATGGCCCTCTTGTTTCTCCTTTTCAGAGGATTTTTGTCTGTTTGAAGTGAAAACTTAGAAACACCCCCCCCTCCCCCATTTCTCTCATATGTCTTCAGTCACACCCCTGCAAAAGGTAGGACTGTTTGAATACAAGATCAGACTGTCTCCCTTTTGTTGTTCCCTGATCTTGATGCATACTGACTGTATAAGAAATTTAAATTGGGGAAGACACTCAATGCTTTTAGCCTTTAAGCCTTTACCACACAATCCAGACTTTTAACAACCCTGAGGAAGAAGCCTTTTGAAAACATTGTGGGAAAAGGAGAAAATGCTGGTAACCAGCATTTTCTCCTTTTCCTACAATGTTTTCTACCCTTCCAAAAGTAAATTTCACCGTATGGATTATGTAGTTTGTGTTCTACAGATGTTTTCAATTAAGACAGGTCCAGAATTTTGCCATGTGGTAAAGAGTTAATTCTTTACCAGATAATAAAAGTTTAGACTTGTCCAATTTTAAAGTATAATATGAAGATGGCAAGTCATTTGTGGCTTAACTCTTTACCAAATGACAACATTTTAGCCTTGTCCACATTGAAAGCATTTGACTCAAAAACTGAAATTTCCCTTTGGCAGTGTAGAAAACATTGTGAGAAAAGGAGAAAATGCTGGTTACCAGCATTTTCTCCTTTTCTCACAATGTTTTCAAAAGGCTTCTTTCACAGAGTCGTTAAAAGTCGGGATTATGTGGTAAAGGGTTAACTCTTAACCAGACGACAAAACCTGAGGCTTGTCCAAATTGATGGCAGTTGTTGAAGATAAATGTTGGCTCAAGTGGTGGAATTTGTCTTTGTAAGGATAGAAAACATTATGGGAAAAGGAAAACATTCGGTTACCATGTTTTTCCGAGTTTTCAAAAGCCATTTTCCACAGGGTTTGTTTAAGAAAGGTTGGTCAAGAGTTAACCAATTATGATATAAGTACATATATCATGTTTTTGTAATTTTCTGGCCGACAGCTTTTGAAAACAGTGTGGGAATTGGATGATTAATTATTGCATAATATATAAAGTGGTTTGCTCCTATTTCATTTATATACATGTAGCAACTTCCTTTTAATCATGCTTAGTCATTGGATTATCAAATGCACAGATGTGCTCCTTCTATTTAGACATTTGAAAATGATCTCTTTACCTGATGACATAATATTAGATTTGTCCATATCAAAGACAGAAGACTCTATGAAATGTTACTCAAAAATTGAAATTTGTTTGTAGAAGGGTAGAAATTATTTTGTGAAAAGGAGGATATTATGAGTTCCCAGCATTTTCTTATTTTCCAGAATATTGTCAAGATTCTTCTTAACTCTTTACCACACAATCCTGACTTTTAATGACCCTGAGAAAGAAGCCTTTTTAAAACATTGTGGGAAAAAGAGAAAATGCTGGTAATCAGCATTTTCTCCTTTTCGCACAATGTTTTCTTCCCTTCCCAAAACAAAGTTCTGTTTTTCAGTAACATTCATTGTGTCGTCTGCAAATGCTTTCAGTTTGGACCACACTAAAATTTTGTCGTTTGGTAAAGAGGTAAAGGTCGTTAAAACTTGGTATTGTTGGTTACAAAGGATTGAACCCTAGCCCTCTATCAAACATTTAAAGTTTTAATGATTCCATAGAAGGCTTTTGAAAAATTATCAGCATTTTCCCCTTTTCCTACAATGTTTTCTACCCTTTTGAAGACATATTTCAATTTTTGAGTCACATTTATTTTGTTGGTGGTAACAGGCATTTTCTCCTTTTTCCACAAGATTTTAATAAGCCGTTTTCTTCAGAGCTATTAAAACACGGAATTGTTTGGCAAAAGCTTAAAGAAAGGCTTGGAACATGTAGGTTGTTGCTCCGGCCACAGTGATATGAATCAAACACTGTTGAAAATGTAACAGGGGTCAACTCTGGACAAACGAATAAACGAACAAAAGAGAATTTGTGTTCATGAAGTTTGATCTGAGGTGAAATTAAGATCAAAGTGCTAAAAGTAGTAACATCTTACGTTTGAACTTTGTGGACTTGTATTTTCACATTCCGATTGCTAGATAGGAGTTTCTTTTGTGGACAGAGTACATTAAGATCAGAAAGGTACACATTTAGTGTGATCTTGGATCCACAAATGTATTTAAACACTACAAATGTATTTTAACACCTCAGCATTGTGTTTATGGCTACTATTGGGCCTTTGTCATTAGCAAAATTTTTGCTTAATCCTTTCCCAAGCAAGCCCCGGTTTTCACGTGTCTGCAGTACAAGTCTTTTGAAAACACTGTGGGAAAAGGAGAAATTGCTCATAACGAGCAATTTCTCCTTTTCCCACAGCGTTTTCTACCCTGTTTGGTAACTCTCTGCCATTTTCATCAAATTTGAAATTGTCGTCTGCAAACTCTTTCAATTTGGACCAGTCCAAAATTTGTCGTTTGGGAAAGAGTTAAATAGCCTTTGAATTAGGACAAGTCCAGGATTGTCTGGCAAAGAGTTAAAAGTGAAAATCAATAAAAATTTGGTGATATGTGATACATTTTAAGAGAAGTCTTACTGAGCCAAGAAACAAATCTCTATCAGTTTACATATCAATAAGAGTCATAAAAGTGATAGAAAGAGTTTGGAGCGAAGGGAAAGTAGATTAAAAAAAACAAAAATTGGAAAAAGAAATCTAATAATAAACATAAGCGATGATGACAGAACCTGTCGGAATGGTAGTAAAACTACCAAAAACAAACATTCCATGGATGCGTATCGAAGCTGCGCAATTAAAAAGTTTGGTGCCAAGAATTCAAATTGACGAAAGCGAGGATTTATGCTGTTCAGATGAGAATGACGAGGAGATGGACATGGAGGTACAGCGCTTGTTTTATTTGTTTGAAATACCTGTCTGACCTCTGTCTGAAGCAGGCCTGTATAAAGCAGCCACCTGAGTTAAGCAGCCAATATTCTATATTCTAAAATACTACTTCTGAAAATTATTTACTGTATTACATGTATTTCTCTATCAGACACAAGAATATTAGGCTCTTCCATTCTGAAAGTATTTACAGCCCTCAATTAAATGTTGCTGAAATGATGAAATTTGTCATTGAAAAGCCAGAAAACTGATTGTGGGAAAAGATGGTGATTACCAGTATTTTCTTACTTGCCCACAATGTTTTCAAGTGCCTTTTTCCTAAGGGTTGTTAGAACATGGGATTTCATGGTAAACAGTTAACCCTTTACCACACAGTCCCGAGTTTTAACGACCCTTAGGAAGAAGCCTTATGAAAACATAATGGGAAAAGGAAAAAATGCTGATAATCAGCATTTTCTCCTTTTCCCACAATGTTTTCTACCTTTCCTGAAACAAATTTTAATTTTTGAGTCACATTCAATATGTCGGCTGCAAGTGGTTTAAATCTGGACAAGTCTAAAATTTTGTCCTTTGGTAAAGAGGTTAAATATTAAATTCTAGTGATATTTATTTTTCCTCTTTTTAGTCCCCTACCGGCGAAGCCGAAGGGGACTTTAGGTTTGCACTCTGTCCGTCCGTCTGTCCATCTGTCCGTCTGTCCGTCAGTCCAGCAATTCAGTTTTCCGGACTTTTTTTCTAAACGCTGGTATATATTTAGCTAAGTTTTGGTGTGTAAGTCACCCACCATCACTTACAGATCAAGTTCCACTTTTGTTCCGGTCCACTGGTTTTTCATGGATTTACAGGCCTTGGACTTACAAAATTTCACTGATAAATCAGTTTTCTGGACTTTTTTCCTAAACGCTGGTAGGTATTGATCTCAGATTTGCTGTGTAACTCAACCACCATGACTTACAGATCAGGTTCGACTTTCGTTCCGGTCCATTGGTTTTTCATGGATTTACGGGCCTTGGACTTACAAAATTTCACTGATTAATCAGTTTTCCGGACTTTTTTCCTAAACGCTGGTAGGTATTGATCTCAGATTTGCTGTGTAACTCAACCACCATGACTTACAGATCAAGTTTGACTTTCGTTCTGGTCCACTGGTTTTTCACGGATTTACGGGCCTTGGACTTACAAAATTTCACTGATAAATCAGTTTTTTCCAAGACTTTTTTTCTAAATGCTGGTAGATATTCACCTGACTTTTGCTGTGTAAGTCAACCACCATTACTTACAGGTCAAGTTCGAGTTTCGTCCCGCTCCACTGCTTTTTCACAGATTTACGGGCCTTGGACTTACAAAATTTCACTGATAAATCAGTTTTCCAGACTTTTATTTCTAAATGCTGGTAGATATTCACCTGACTTTTGCTGTGTAAGTCAACCACCATTACTTACAGAGCAAGTTTGAGTTTCGTCCAGCTCCACTGCTTTTTCACGCAGTTACGGGCCTTGGACTTACAAAATTTCACTGATAAAACATTTTTCCGCACTTTTTTTTCAAACGCTGCTACATATAGAACTGATTTTTGGTGTGTACATCAACCACCATGACTTACACATCAAGTTCGAGTTTCGTCCCACTCCACTGCTTTTTGACGCATTTACGGGCCTTGGACTTTAAAAATTTCACTGACATGCCAGCGATACATACGGCCGGTAGGGGACTGTGTATTGCTATGCAATACTATCAGAATGATTGTTCAAGGATGTTTTCAAAGTTGTCTTCTGCCTATGAGTATAGAAAGGGAATGAGTTCATGAACTCTTTACCAAATGACAAAATATTAGAATTGTCAAAAATGAAAGCATTTGCAGACGACAATTTAAATGTTATTCAAAAGATGGAGCTTGTCTTTGATAGGATAGAAAACATTGTAGGAAAAGAGAAAATACTGGTTACTAGCATTTTCTCCTTTTCCCACAATGTTCTCAAAGGGTTTCTTCCTTTCGTTAAAAGTCAGGGTATTGTGGTAAAGGGTTAATCTTTGGTTAAAGTCCATATTTATTCCAAAAATGCTGCATACACAAATCAGCTTCGGGTAGTTACTGATGCTTAAATGATATTCTTTATTTCCTGTTTAACATGACATGTATATCCCATTAATACCAAACAGTCCTAAGTTTTAACTCTTTACCAAATGACAAAATTTTATACTCTCCAAATTGAAAGCATTTTCAGACGACAAAATAAACATGACTCTAAAGTTGAAATTTGTTTTTGGATGGGTAGAAAACATTGTGGGAAAAGGAGAAAATGCTGGTTACCAGCATTTTCTCCTTTTCCCACAACGTTTTCAAAAGGCTTCTTCCTCAGGGTCGTTAAAAGTCAGGATTGTGTGGTAAAGGGTTAAAAACCCTGATGGAGAAGGCTTTTGAAAACATTAAGGGAAAAAGGTTACCAGCAATTTATCCATTTCATACGATGTTTGCTACCATTTCAAAGACAGAAAACATGTTTTCAGCTACACTGAATTTATTGTCTGCAAATGCTTTGGATTTGGACAAGCTGAGAAATTTGTTGCTTGGTAGAGTTAGTATATTGCTCAACCTCTTTGTTCAGTACTTTTATACTGTTGTACGATATCTCTCCAACTTGAAAAGATTGGCATGTATATTGACATTATCATGCATGCAATAACTACATTGTATATGTATGTTGTATGGTTGCTGCATGTCATATTTGATTATTTTATATGATCCAACAGATATTTTTTTAACCCTTTACCACACAACCTGGAGGTTTAACTCTTTTTCAAATGACAAAATTTTAGACTGGTCCAAATTGAAACCACTTGCAGACGACAAATCAAAGATGGCCCAAATGACAAAATTTGTCCTTGATGAGTTAGAAAACACTGTGGGAAAAGGAGAAAATGCTGGTTACCAGCATTTTCTCCTTTTCTTACAATGTTTTCAAAAACCTTCTTCTTCAGGCTCATTAAACGTAGGAATTGTATGGTAAAGGGTTAAGGACCCCCTTTTGAAAACATTGTGAAAAAAGGAGAAAATGCTGGTAACCAGCATTTTCTCCTTTTCCCTACAATGTTTTCAACGCTATTAAAGACAAGTTTCATCATTTGAGTCGCACTTGGCCTATTTCCACACAATCCAGAGTTTTAATGACCCCGAGGAAACAGCCTTTTGAAAACATTGTTAGAAAAGCAGAAAATGTTGGTAATCAGCATTTTGTCCTTTTCCTTTTCTCCTTTTCCTGCAGTGTTTTCTACCCTATTAGCCCTTTACCAGATGACAAAATTTTAACCTTGTCCAAATTGAAAGCATTTGCAGACGACAATTTCATTGTGGCTGAAATGGTGCAATTTTTCTTCGGTATGGTAGAAAACATTATCGGGAAAAGGAGAAAATGCTGGTTACCAGCATTTTCTCCTTTTTCCACATTGTTCTCAAAGGCCTTCTTTCCCAGGATTGTTAAAAGGCAGCATTGTGCAGTAAAGGGTTTAAGACAAGTTTCATCATTTGAGTCACACTTAAATTGTTGTCTGCCAATGCTTTCAATTGGGACATTAGTCGACATTTTTGTTGTTTGGTAAAGTCAATTGCTGTCACTATTTACCAGACAATCATTAATTTTAGGCTTGTTCAGATTTAAAGCCTTCGAAGAAGGTAAACAAAACATGGCCCATATGACAGAGTTTGTCTTCGAGAAGGTAGAAAATATTGTAGAAAAAGGAAAAAACTCTGAATACCACCATTTTCTTTTTTTCCCATAATATTTTCAAAGGTTGGTTAAAACACAGGATTGTTTGGTGAAGGGTTAAACATTAAGGGAAAAGCTCCCTTGGACTTTTTTGTGTGTAATTTACATTAGGTTTGAACATGTCTTTTCCATCAAAGCATTTAGCTGCAAAACCCTTTGTGACAGCTCCTACAATGTAGCTTCCTGATCTGCAACATTTTGTCGAAAACCTGAGGTTCATGGAAAATGATCCCTTATGGGCCTGACCTAAATTACCCAAACCCAGACAAATTGTGGCTCAAATCTTCCTCCCAGACTGAACTTTTCATGAAATAAGTCTAAGATAGCAATCGGTATTTTAAAACATATATATGGATTTCGACGAAAGACCCTTTTGACGAAATGTCATGCACATGTAGGTTCTAGTTTTACAGTTGTAAACATAATCTCTTGTGAGTAAAAGTGATTTCTTTTTCTCTTACTTTAGTGCTAAATGGCAGAATTTTAGACTGCTCATTATTGAAAGAATTGCAGTCAACATAATTAGTTTGGCTCAAATAGAGCAACTTGATTTTAAACGGTAGAAAACTTTGTGGGAAAAGGAGTAAGTGCTGGTTACCAGCATTTTCTCTTTTTCCCACAATGTAATTTAGAGGAGGCTTCTCTCTCAAGGCTGTTAAAGGACGGGATTATTTGAGAGAGCTTAGAAAAAATCAAGTTAAACTTCAGTGTTGATGTTTTGTCACTTGCATACAAAAAAAATCTAACCGGTATTATAAATCACCAACACATCTTCTGACATGCACATTAAATTTTTGTTGCTGGAGCTGGTGTCACAGTGATTTTGTTTGATATAGCTGACTATATTGGCTTTTGACTTATTTCTTGTTACTGATGTACCCATATGAATACAGATCTCCAGATAAGAGGGAGTGATAGTATTCTAAATCCATTGTTTCTCTTCCATACCCTATGTTGTGGGTACTCATTAGAATCGTCTCCTAAGGAGATGATTCTAATGAGTACCCATAACATAGAGTTTAGTGGAGAGTGATTAATATTTTCAATTTTGAAATCAAAATCACTCTCTCTATCTGGAGCTCTGAGAATAAGTAGTAATTAGAGGTTGTTTAGAAATGTGGACATGTTTATTCTTCGGATGCCTCCACAGACCTATTTGTGGGCACATTTATGACAATATAAAAGCATTTTTACCAGTAATCATTACCCAGGGGCACTGTTATTTATGCTATAACAAATGAATATAGGGATAGTCCTTTTCTTATACTAATTGGTGAGTCAATATTGTTGAAAGTGTTGTCCTCATGGTAGGTATTCATGTATTTTCAGACATACCATTTTTAGAAGCACTTGCTCCTTTTCCTATGATTCGATTTGAATCAACACCTAAACTTGCAAAACATGCTCTGACTTGCTTAGTTTAACCCTTTACCGTACAATGCCGCCTTTTAACGTCCCTGGGAAAGAAGCCTTTTGAAAACATTGTGGGAAAAGGAGAAAATGCTGGTAACCAGCATTTTCTCCTTTTCCCACAATGTTTTCTACCCTGTCAAAGAAAAAATGCACCATTTCAGCCACATTGAAATTGTCGTCTGCAAATGCTTTCAATTTGGACAAGGCTAAAATTTTGTCGTCTGGTAAAGGGTTAATGCATCTCCATAATGAATTATACCTAGCAAGTCATCACATAGTTAGGGATCCATAAAATCCATTTTATCTAACAACAGACTGAATCATTAGGCACATGTAGACTGGTCTTTTGACACACAGAAAATTGACCTGTTGCAAAAAGTTTCAACTCAGGTCAGCCTGGGTGGACTGTGCAGGCTGACCTGAGTTGATGCTATTTGCAGATGCATTAAACCCCCTTCTCACAGAGAAATGCTCAATTATGTGTTCATATTGAACCACAAATGAGTTTAATGTTCATATTCTAGTTCATATTCCAGCACCTTTTATGCCATTTATCTTTTTTTTTTTAAAAAGATATCTCTTGTTTCAAATCTGATGGAAAATTTGTGTTTTAACCTTTTACCAAACAACAAAATTTTAGACTGGTCCAAGTTGAAAGCATTTGCAGATGACAAAATAAATGTTACTGAAAAAGTGAAGTTTGTTTTGGGATGGGCAGGAAACATTGTGGGAAAAGGAGAAAATGCTGGCTACCAGCATTTTCTCCTTTTCCTACTATGTTTTCAAAAGGTTTTTTTCTCATGTTGTTAAAAGTCGGGATTGTGTGGTAAATAGTTAAGTCTGAAAGTAGCTCTACAAATGTAGCATATTTTACTAAAGGGTTCTTGTAAATATTCATCTGTGATCTCTTTTTCAGAGAACTGGTGGAAACAGCCCCACAAAATCACCGACCAATGAATCTGTTGAAAAGCCTTTCCCCAAGTCCGAGTCACCCCCGACACAGGGCCTGGTTCAGGGACCCAGGCAGGGTCATCAGGTATCAAACAGGTTCCAGAAATCTAGATCTGTCATGCTTGAAAATCTTCATCTCAGTAATCGTCTTCCGTTGAACACAGGACCGCCTCCGCCAAAATCTGCCACTTTGCCACCCAATTTTAGCACCCCTGGGTCATTTGAAAATGTAAGTGAAAGTTGGTACCCATCTTTATTCTTTCCCTCTGATTTTGTAGCAGTTACCAATCTTCCTCCATATTTTGTAGCAGTTATCACTCTTCACCCATATGTTGTAGCATTTACTGTTCTTTCCCCATATTTTATCTTGTTGTCAGCTTGATTATAATTATCAAAAGTTCAGTTCTAAAATTAACCCTTAGAGTGCCAAAACAAACCCGACAGACATTTTCAGTCTTGTAAAAAATACCCAAATAATACTTCTTATTTCCATTAGTGGAACTCTTCAAGTTAAAGGCGTGTTTAGACCTATTACCAGGACCATATATAAACGAAAATCAATGGCGAACATACATTTGAGTCATGCTCTGGCAAAAGTGGGCTTAATGCGTCTCCGTAATCCATCATACCAAGCAAGACATCACCTAATCCATAAAATCCATTTTGTCAAACAACCGACTGAATTGTGAAGTAGAATTATCCCTTGAAATGCAGAAAATTTAAAGATAGTGAAAAGTTTCAGCCCATGTCAGCCTGCGCAGACTGCATGGGTTGATACTTTTCGCAAATGCATTAAGCCCCCTTTTCACAGAGCAAGGCTTATTTATACAAAATACAATCGAAAGCAACTATCTTTACCAACCGAGGCACGTGTCATTGTGATGCAGTGTCTAATAGGGATATTCAGGCTTTTATTTCTTATTAGTTATTCTTGTTTATGGACTAGTTTAATGATCTATGTTATGGGCAGTGTATCTGACCTTAAATAATATCGCACTGTCTTGCGAGACTTGTTCATTTTCTTACCATATGTGCAGAACAGTGCTCAAAGATAGATATCGATCAGACTGGCATTAATAATTATTGCAATTTCAAGGTTGCTGTTTGCTATAGTTCTTCAACAAACCGGACAGTGTAGATCAAAGATACGTTTTGTGCACTCTGATCTTGAACAAGACTGACCAAAAAGACAGCTATAGTTGTGAAAGGTGCATTAAGGGTTAACTTTGAATAATTTATTTTATTACATAACTTCCCTTGTTTTCCATTGTAAAATTGCATGGTTTTTGTTGTCATTGTGGAAATGTAATCTGTCATCCAGTATATATTTCCCATAATCACTTAATCTGGGATGTCTTCACAATTTCAAATTTTATTGGCAATTTTTTTGTCATATTTCAGATAATAGGTTTGATTTTCACTAACTCTTCTATATGAGCCATATTCTGGGAAAAGGGGGCTTAATGCTTCTCTATGATCCATGATAACCAAACAAGTCATCATATAATTGTGGATTCATAACTTAATCCATTTTCTCTAAAAACTGACTTAATCTTGAAGTAGAATATTCTATTGACATGGAGAAAATGGACCAAAAGCAAAAAGTTTCTGCCCAGGTCAGCCTGGGTGACCTGGCTGGGGTGATACTTTTTGCAGATGCATTAAGCCCCCTTTTCACAGAGCATGGCTCAAACATTCCTAGTCCAATTCTCAAGAATTTTCTGAATTGCACAGCAAGATAATTGATTGGCTAATCCAAATGGTTTACAGTAGTTTTGGTTTAGCCAATCTGAAATTGCATTACTTTCTAAATCTAGTAGAAGACTTAAAATGCAATTTGGAATTGTTGATAAAAAAGGCCCTGGTCTGTGAAATTTGTTGTTATCTCAAAGTAACATTGTTCGATTTCTTCCTATCTACTGGACAAATATTAAACCCCTACCACAAACAAAAGACTTTCACATTGAAACATTTTGCAGACTACAAATAATGAAATTTGTCTTTGAAAGAGGAGAAAACATTGTGGGAAAAGGAGAAAATGCTGGTTACCAGCTTTTTCTCCTTTTCCCAAAATGTTTCAAAAGCTTTCTTAGAATCTCCAAGTCATGTTGCGCCTGTGTTTAACCCTGTACCGCACAATGCTGCCCTTTAACAACCCTGGGAAAGAGGCCTTTTGAAAAGATTGTTCGGAGAAGGAGAAAATGCTGGAAACCAACATTTTCTCCTTTTCCCACAATGTTTTCTACCCTATCAAGGTAAAATTGCACCATTTGAGCCACATCAAAATTGTCGTCTGCAAATGCTTTCAATTGGACAAGGCTAAAATTTTGTCATCTGGTAAAGGGTTAAGCAAAGTATTCTGATCAACTTTGAACCTCCTGATATAAAATTGGCAGCAGAAAAATATGGATAGCCAACACAGATTTTCGGTTGTGATACATTTATAGATGTGACTATATTGTGGGAAAAAAAATTTCACCCACCTACCATGAATTTCTTGTCTGCAAACGATTCTAGCATGGATGAGTCTAAAAAGTTTTCCTCTGGTAGACACTGAAATTTAAAAAAAAAAGGGGGGGGGGCATTGTTAGTAAAAAAGACATCGTCATTTGATAGAAACTATGAAAATACTGCTAATTCTTGGCTAGAAACGGGAAAATTATTCATCTGCTACAAAGATTTTTGACGATAGATATATACCGCAAACACTATGGCACGAATGTACTTCAAACAAGTGACTTATCCAGAGTGTAGAGTTATAAAGCATATGATGAGTCAAAAAGTTTGTGATATTTAATCTATACCATGCCTGTATTGTGTAGTCTTATACATGCAGTTAACCAGAATGAATTGCTGAAACATTTAAAATTATAGACCTTAGTTCTATTGATGGATTAATGGGTATTTGAATACCTGATCCACCTATTTACTTGGACCTGTCTGCCCAGTCTGTGTGGCATATCTATATCGACCATTGGAATTCTGTATTCTTGAACTTGTTGATACTTACTGTAGGTATTTTGTCTGTGGTTATTCTGTATGTTTCAATGTCAGAATAGATAAAGGATGAGACTTAGAGCAATACATGAACAAAAAACTCCTTATTATTTTAATGCTATGCTATAGAAGACCACAAAACATTCATATGTATACATGTACCTGCCAAAGTGTAAAGTTTACTGTGATTGTCACACTTTCCATATACATTTCAACTACAAGCTTTAACCTTTACCAAACAAGCCTGAGTTTCCATAACCTTATGAAATAAGGCTTTCGAAAACATTGTGGGTAAAGGACAAAATGCTGGTAACCAGCATTTTTTTCTTTTCCCACAATGTTTTATAACCTTTAAAAGATAAATTGTAAATTTTGAGTCACATTTATCTTGTCGTCTGCCAATCTCTTTCAATTTGGACAATTCAAATGTTTTGTTTGGTAAAGAGATACACTCTATATACATGTAGCTATGCTTTTGTTATATACAATGTTAGCAATGGCTTGTAAGTTCAAACATTATAATTGTTTTACCCTGTTAAGCGCTTTTCACAAATGTAGTTGCTGTTGGGGCAAATGCAGATAAAGATCAGACTGGGCAAAAGTGCATTGTGATCTTTAATCCGCATTTTCCCCTTTTCAGTTACATTCTTTGCAAAAACTAATGCAGTTATTTGGGTGCTTTTTCCAGACTCAAAAAATTGTCATGGTGATTTTGCTTTTGAAGGGTTAAGCATATAGAACTGAGCCTTGATACCTTAGTCTGGAAGATGTCGGACCTGGCCTTCCATGATTCTGTGGCTTTATGGCTTTGCACTTCTAATCTGGAAGTCCAGATCTGATCCCTACTGGAGGTGCTTTTCATGTGGAAGTCAGGGCAAGGCATTGCAGTGCCCCAACCTAATGCCACTCAGTGAAGCTCAGAAAAGGATAAATCATTGAGCTGTTGCTGTGATATTTCTGCGATGCTATTGAAAGCAGCACAGAATGACATTCAGTTAAATGTCTTGGTATGATATAATCCATTATGATAAGCCATCAGTGTCATATAGTGCTCAGTTGCTCAGTCAGTAACCTACAGGGCTTGAAACCTAGGGTCTGCTCATTCATTTCCCCAGCATGGCTGACTTGCTGAGGGTTTATGATAGTATTGTGGCAGAAGTCATTCTTTTTTCTCTGCTGAACATTGTTTCAACTATGTTAAGTGGTTATGTGGTGAGGCATCCACTGGCTTTGAAGGAATGCTGTGTGAAACACCAGTAAAAGGAAGTTAAATACAACACAAACACAATCAAGTAATGGAAATACTGCTGATTCAGCCAAATTTCCACAATTATTTCTCCTGATGTCTCAGATACAAAATTACCAATAATGAAATCATTAAATAAATCATTAAATTGAATTTGAAAAGAGGCAGTCCTGTGCAATAATACCTGTTACTGCATAAAGGGGTTTATGCACTGCATCTTAGTGCTTGCGTCTAAATTATTTAATGTTGCATCTGAGTGTTTGCATCCGACTGTGAGATGTGTTGTACCTTAGTACATGTAGTTGCATTTAACTGATTAAGTGTTGCTTTTGAGTGCTTGCATCTTGGTGTTTTTAGCTCACCTTAGCACAACGTGCTAAAGGTGAGCTATTGTGATCGCCCTGTGTCCGGCGTCCGTCGTCCGTCGTCAGTCTTCCGTCGTCCGTCAACAATTTCTTTAAACATCTTCTTCTTCTAAACCACTGGGCCAATCTTGATGAAACTTGGCAGGGATGTTCCTTGGGTGAAGCTCTACCAAAATTGTTCAAAGAATTAAATTCCACCCACAACTCTGGTTGCCATGGCAACAAAAAGGAAAAAAAAGCAAAATCTTTGAAAATCTTCTTCTCTGAAACTAGAAGGCGCAGAGCTTTGATATTTGGTATGTAGCATCTCCTAGTGGACCTCTACCAAGTTTGTTCATTTGATGCCCCTGGGGTCAAAATTGGCCCAGCCCCAGGGGTCACAAGTTTGAGCATAGTAACAAATAAGGAAAACTTTAAAAATCTTCTTCTCTGAAACTTGAAGGCATAGAACTTTGATATTTGGCATGTAGCATCTCCTAGTGGACCTCTACCAAGTTTGTTCATATGATGCCCCTGAGGTCAAAACTGGCCCCGCCCAGGGGGTCACAATTTCCAACATAGGAACAAAGAAGGAAAACTTTAAAAATCTTCTTCTGTAAAACTAGAAGGCATAGAGCTTTGATATTTGGCATGAAGCATCTCCTAGTGGACCTCTACCAAGTTTGTTCATATGATGCCCTTGGGGTCAAAACTGGCCCTGCCCCGGGGGTCACAAGTTCGAACATAGGAACAAAGAGGGGAAACTTTAAAAATCATCTTCTCTGAAACTGGAAGGCATAGAGCTTTGATATGTGGTATGTGGCATTGCCTAGTGGACCTCTACCAAATTTGTTCATATGATGCCCCTGGGGTCAAAACTGGCCCCACCCTGGGGATCACAAGTTTGAGCATAGTAACAAAGAAGAAAAACTTTAAAAATCTTCTTCTCTGAAACTTGTAGGCGTAGAGCTTTGATATTTGGCATGTAGCATCTCCTAGTGGACCTCTACCAAGTTTGTTCATATGATGCCCTGGGGTCAAAACTGGCCCTGCCCCGGGGGTCACAAGTTCGAACATAGGAACAAAGAGGGGAAACTTTAAAAATCATCTTCTCTGAAACTGGAAGGCGTAGAGCTTTGATATTTGGTATGTAGCATTGCCTAGTGGACCTCTACCGAGTTTGTCCATATGATGCCCCTGGGATCAAAACTGGCCCCACCCCGGGGGTCACAAGTTTGAGCATAGTAACAAAGAAGAAAAACTTTAAAAATCTTCTTCTCTGAAACTTGAAGGCGTAGAGCTTTGATATTTGGCATGTAGCATCTCCTAGTGGACCTCTACCAAGTCTGTTCATATGATGCCCTGGGGTCAAAACTGGCCCCGCCCCGGGGGTCACAACTTCCAACATAGGAACAAAGAAGGAAAACTTTAAAAATCTTCTTCTGTAAAACTAGAAGGCATAGAGCTTTGATATTTGGTATGTAGCATCGCCTAGTAGACCTCTACTAAGTTTGTTCATATGATGCCCTTTGGGTCAAAATTGGCCCTGCCCCGGGGGTCACAAGTTCAAACATAGGAACAAAGAAGGAAAACTTTAATTTTTTTTTCTCTGAAACTGGAAGGCATAGAGCTTTGATATTTGGTACGTAGCATCTCCTAGTGGACTTCTACCAAGTTTGTTCCAAGGATGGTGCTTGGGTCAAAACTGGCCCAGCCCCTGGGGTCACAAGTTCGAACATAGGAACAAAGAAGAAAAACTTTAAAATTGTTCTTTTCTGAAACCGAAAGGTGTAGAGCTTTGATATTTGGTATGTAGCATTTCCTAGTGGACCTCTACCAAGTTTGTTCATATGATGCCCCTGGGTCAAAACTGGCCCAGCCCTGGGAGTCACAAGTTCGAACATAGGAACAAAGAAGGAAAACTTTAAAATTCTTCTTTAAAACTGGAAGGCGTAGAGCTTTGATATTTGGTATGTAGTGATTCTCTTCTAAGTTTGTTTGCCCATCTAAGTGCAACAAGTTCATTGAGTTCAAAATTGGGTCATCTTGGGTCATAAACTAGGTCACTAGGTCAAATTAAAGAAATACCTTGTTGGCACTCTCGAGGCCACATTATTTGCTCAATTGCCTTGAAAATTAGTTAGAAAGTTTGTCTTTATAAAGTCTCACATAAGATTAATTTGGGTCAACTTGGGTCATAAACTAGTTCACTGGGTCAAATTAAAGAAATAGCTTGTTTGCACTCTGGAGGCCACATTTATTGCTCAAATGACCTGAAATTTGGCCAGAATGTTTGTCTTGATGAAATACCTGATGAGTTTGGATTGGGTCACCTGGAACCATAAACTAGGTCACTAGGTCAAAATAAAGAAATACCTTGTGGGCACTCTAGAGGACACATTCTTTGCTTAATTGCCTTGAAAATTGGTCAGAATGTTTGTCTTTGTAAAATCTCACATGAATCTGAATTTGGGTCAACTGGGGTCATAAACTAGGTCACTTGGTCAAAGAAATAGCTAGTGGGCACTCTAGAGGCCACATTTATTATTCATATAATTTGAAAATTGGTTAAAATGTTTCTTTTGATATAGTAAAAGACCAGTTCAAATTTGGGTCACCTGGGGTCATAATCTAGGTCACAAGGTCAAATTAAAGAAATATCTGTAGGGCACTCGAGGCTACATTTTTTGCTCAATTGACTTGAAAATTGGTCAGAATGTTTGTCTTCATGAAATACGAGTTTGAAATTGGGTCACCTGCGGTCAAAAACTAGGTCACATGGTCAAATTAAGAAAAACCTTAAAGGCACTCTACTAAGGTGAGCGACCCAGGGCCATCATGGCCCTCTTGTTTTTACGTGTTGCATTTAAGTGCTAATTGCATCTAAGCATTTTACTTGTTGCATCATAGTGCTTGCAACTATGTGTTAGATGTCTTGTATCATAATGCTGCCATCCTTGTGAATTTTGTGTTGCCTTGTATCAAATCTAAGTGTTTTGTGTTGCATATTAGTGCCCATAACTACATATTTTATGTGTTGCATCTTAGTGTTTGTATCAGAGCATTTTATTTGTTGCATTGTAGTGCTTGCTACTATGTTTTTTTTGTGTGATGCAGATAATGCTCTGTGCGGTTTTGCATAGATTTTTGGCTGCATTTTCATTATGAGTCCTTGCCTTGTTGGAATCTCTTATACTGCAGTTACTATTTTGAAATGTGTTTGATAGGAAATAAGATGCTATGTTTTTGTTTTTCTTACAGACATAATTATGAAAACATTTTGTATACTGGTTGATAAACTTGCGTCATGTTCTGTGAAAAGGTTGTTGACTGCATTTGGGAAGAGTTTTGACTCGTGTCAGCCTGCTTGGGGTCCTCGTGGCTCAGTGGTAGAGTGTGAGACTCATAACCTCGAGGTCCCGGGTTCGAGCCCCACCTGATCTGCCAAGTTTTTCGTGGGAGTGTACATGGGCAAGACACTTCAGAGCCCCAGCCTAGTACTGGTGAAACCCAGGAAATACATGAATATGTGACTGTGGCTGTGATATGACTGAAATAATGTTGAAAGCAGTGTAGAACACCATTCAATCAATCAATCAGTCAGCCTGCTCAGTCCACACTGGTTGACCTGTGTCAAAAGTTTTTGCTATGAATAAATTTCAGCATGGCAAAGGACCTGCCGATTTAGCTGGTTTTTAGACAAAAAGGGTGCATAGTGTGCCATGACTTGCTGTGTATAATGCATTACAAAGGTGCATACATATTGCCTTCAAGGGTTGGACTAGAGGATTGAAGCTTTGTATATCTGTTGGAGGTATAATGCATTACAAAGGTGCATACATATTGCCTTCAAGGGTTGGACTAGAGGATTGAAGCTTTGTATATCTGTTGGAGGTTTAATGCATTACAAAGGTGCATACATATTGCCTTCAAGGGTTGGACTAGAGGATTGACGCTTTGTATATCTGTTGGAGGTGAACACTTTGAGGGGACCAAAGAAAAGTTTCATTTAAATCTATCAAGGATACATTTTTTATGTGCTTAGATGCATTCATATTTGAACATTCCTTGTAACAGAACATTTAGTTTTTATTATGAGGATAGCAATGGGTTTGTTTTCATTTTGCTTCCATATGGCTTTGGTATTAACTTATTAATCTTCAATTCATTTTGATGTGAAATTTCTTGTTGCCACAAACCTCCTCTGGCACTGTTCTAAGCATAGTGTTGCTTGGTGTTGCTCTGAACACTGTTGCAACAAACCTGTCTGTACCTAAATTTCAATTTGCTTTACAAACTTTTTAGCCAATATGATGACTTTGCCGTGACAGAAGGGGTTTTAACACACATCTGTGATGGATGATTGCAGGCAAGTAACTTGAAGGATCCATAAAATCCATTTTGTCTGACATTTGACTGGATCAAGGTAGAATGGTCCTTGGACATGCAGAAAAATTACAAATAGGAAAATATTTCAACCCATGTCAGCTTGGAGGGACTGTGCAGGCTGACATGGGTCGATACGTTAAGCCCCCTTTTCAGAGAGCATTGCACATGTATTTTCCATACTTAGATTTGTAGCAGCAATGTCTTTTTTTAGTGCATCTGCATTTTTTTGCAGTGTAGTTTAACAAACTTTGTTGTAACAAACATTTAATAATTTTCAGTTATGAAGCATTTAGTAATTCATTCATACATTAATAATTCATTAATTGCAACATTTTGTGAATGCATCGGACAACTGTCTTAAAGGGGTGGGGGGTTGTCTGCAATGAGCAGTTGTTTTTCTAAGATGATTTCCATACCATGCTTAAACATTTACCACACAATCCTGAGTTTTTACAACCCTAAGGATGAGGCCTGTTGAAAGCATTGTAGGAAAAAGGAGAAAATGCTCATAACCAGCATTTTCTCCTTTTCCCACAACGTTTTCTACCCCAGCAAAAACATGTTCCATCTTTTGCGTCCCATTTAAATTGTCGTCTGCAAATGCTTTGAATCTGGACAAGTCCAAAATTTTGTTGTTTGGTAAAGATTTAATTTCCATACCAGGTTCCATTCTCATCCATTGCATTACTTGACCTTTTACCAGATGACAAAAATTTGGACTTGGCAAAATTGAAAGCATTTGCAGAGGACAAATACAACATGGCTTAACTCTTTACCACACGAGAAAAATGTAGACCAGTCCAAATTGAGAGCCTTTGCAGACGACATTTTAAATGTGACTCAGATTAGGAATTTTGCCTTTGATATGGTAGAAAACATTGTGGGAAAAGGAGAAAATGCTGGTTACCAGCATTTTCTCCTTTTCCCACAATGTTTTCAAAAGGTTTCTTCCTCAGGGTCGTTAAAAGTCAGGATTGTGTGGTAAAGAGTTAAATGATGGAGTTTGTCTGTGGAAGGGCAAAACATTGTGAGAAAATGAAAAAAAGCTGGTGACCAGCAGGTGACTTTGTTAAAAAAGTTTAACCCATTACCAGATGACAAAATTTTGACCGTGTCCAAATTGAAAGCAATTGCAGACGACAAAATAAATGTAACATAAATAATTTATGTCTTTGATAGAGTAGAAAACATTGTGGGAAAAGGAGAAAATGCTGGTTACCAGCATTTTCTCCTTTTTATACGCCCGTCGAAGACGGGACGTATTATGGGATCACCCGTGGCGGGCAGGCGGGCGGGCGGGCGGCGTCCAGTTCTTTGTCCGGAGCATATCTCCAAAACTATACTACCTACGGTTATGAAATTTCATGTGTGGATAGATCTCATCAAGGGGGAGTGCAGTGCACAGGAATCATAACTCTTGCTTCCTTAATTTTTGAGTTATTGCCCTTTGTTGTTTTTAGCTCACCTGAGCACAAAGTGCTCAGGATGAGCTATTGTGATCATTCACCGTCCGTCTGCGTCCATCCGTCCGTCCGTCGTCCGTCCGTCCACATTTTCTTGTTTACACTCTAGCATCTACAAATATTAACCAGTCAGCACCAAACTTGGTCAAAATGTATATGACCATAAGATCTCGGATGAGTTTGATTATGGGTCTAATCGGACCAGAACATCTGGAGTTATTTGCCCTTGAATTAGAAAAATTGCTATATTTGACTTTGTTTACACTCTAGCATCTACAAATATTAACCAATCAGCACCAAACTTGGTCAAAATGTATATGACCATAAGATCTCGGATGAGTTCGATTATGGGTCTAATCCGACCAGAACGACTGGAGTTATTTGCCCTTGAATTAGAAAAATTGCTGTATTTGACTTTGTTTACACTCTAGCATCTACAAATATTAACCAATCAGCACCAAACTTGGTCAAAATGTATATGACCATAAGATCTCGGATGAGTTCGATTATGTGTCTAATCCGACCAGAACAACTGGAGTTATTTGCCCTTGAATTAGAAAAATTGCTGTATTTGACTTTGTTTACACTCTAGAATCTACAAATATTAACCAATCAGCACCAAACTTGGTCAAAATGTATATGACCATAAGATTTCGGATGAGTTCGATTATGGGTGTAATTGGACCAGAATGATAGGAGTTGTTTGCCCTTGAATTTTGCTATATTTGACTTTGTTTACACTCTAGCATCTACAAATATTAACCAATCAGCACTAAACTTGGTCTAAATATATATGACCATAAGATCTCGGATGAGTTCGATTATGTGTCTAATCGGACCAGAACGACTGGAGTTATTTGCCCTTGAATTAAAAAAATTGCTACATTTGACTTTGTTTACACTCTAGCATCTACAAATTTAAGCCAATCAGCACCAAACTTGGTCAAAATATATATGACCGTAAGGTCTCGAATGAGTTTGATTGTAGGTCTTATAGGACCCGTTATTGCTGTGTCATGGAAAAAGGGGGCTTGACGTATATTTTCATTGTGGACCAATATCTCTTTAACTACAGGGCAAAATGTCATGAAACTTCATCTTTTTATTGTTTATTGCAAGCCACAGACAATAGTTATTTGTTTTTATTTCATGAAATGCCATGTCATGAAAAAAGGGGGCTAAATGTTTAATTTCGTCATGGACTAATGACCATCTGTTTGTCCATCTTTCAGGACAGATATCTTCTAAAATCCTTGACAAAAACTAATAGAAATTCATACAGGTGTTCCTATTGATGTCCGCTGATATTTATTGGGTTTTTTTTCCTTTTTGATATCAAATACTGTCTCATAGGAAAAAGGGGCTTCATGTATATTTCTGTTAAGGATCAATATACATGTATCTTCATCTCAAAATCCTGAACAAAAATTTGTGAAACTTCATACATGTGTTCCTTATGATAGTCCGCCAATATCATTAGTTTAGCTTTTTTGATTAAATGTCATGTCATGGAAAAAGGGGGCTTCACATATATTTTCATTATGGATTAATATCTCTTTAACTACAAGACAAAATGTTATGAAACTTCATCTTTATGTTGTTTATCACAAGCCACAGACAATGGTTAGGCCTATTTGTTAGCTCACCTGAGCACGAAGCGCTGGGTGAGGTATTGTGATTCGTCGTTGTACGGCGTCCGTCTTTCCACAATTCCTTTAAACATCTTCTCATCCTAAACCAATCATGTTGAAACTTGACAGGCATATTCCTTGGGTGAAGTTCTACCAAAGTTGTTAAAAGAATTGAATTAACCCTTTAACTCCAGGGGTCACAATTTTGGGCAAAATTGTATATAGAGCAAACTTTAAAAATGTTTTTGTCTGAAACTAGAAGGCCTAGAGCTTTGATATTTGGTATGTGGCATTTCCTTGTAGACTTCTACCAATTTTGTTCAAATGATGCCCCTGGGTCAAAAAAGGACATAAAGGTATACAGAATGAACTTTAAAAGTCTTGTTCTATTTAACCCTTTACCACACAATCCCAAGTTTTAACGCCTGTGAGAAATAAGGCTCTTGAAAATATTGTGGGAAAAAGAGGAAATACTTGTAACCAGCATGTTTGCCTTTTTCCACAATGTTTTCCACCCAACCAAAGTCAAATTTAAATTTTTGAGTCACATTTATTTTGTTGTCAGCAAATGGTTTGAATTTGGACAAGTCTTAACCCTTTAAGCGCCTTTCACTACTATAGTTGTCTTTGTGTCTAGTGTAGATCAAGATCAGACTGCACGAAATATGCAGTCCGATCATTGATCTATACTGTCTGCTTTGTTGAAACACTGCAGACAAAAGGCACCCACGCAGTTGTTATCATCTTGGACTCATTCTGGAATGAAAATGGCCTTTGGGTTTAAGGATTAAATTTTGTTGTTTGTTAATAATTTGAGCCAAGCCTGTTAGCTCATTACCTACAGGGCTAGCTATGCAGGGATGTCAAGTTTAAATCTCAGTTTGGCCAAGCACTCGGGTAACCAGGATTTTTTTAACTTTTTCCACAATGTTCTCTACCCATCCCAAATCTAAGTTCATTTTTTGAGACAAATTTATTTTGTTGTCTGCAAATGCTTTGAATTATAGACCAGTCTAAAATTTTTGTTTGGTAAAGAGATAAAGATAGACCAAGTAATATGCATTTCAAGACTGTGTTGTAGGCAATACTATCTTGCAGAATATAAGGCATATATATCCAAGATCCAACTGCAGTCTGATCTTTATCTACACTGTCTGATAAAACATCCTGTCTTGCGTACCCCTAACCTTGGTTACCACCTGATCATTTTTTCCTTTTATCTATTCAGGACGGACAGATGCAGTTTAAATTTGACATGAAGCCCCCTTTTTCCATGACACAGCAATAAATTCCAAAACCGTGACAATATGTGCTAGGTCACTTGATGTGTGAAAATTTCATCCAAATCTGTTGAGATACATGTATGTCCAGTAATTAAAGAGATACTGGTGAAAAATGAAATATAACATGAAGACCCCTTTTTCCATGATGCAGCTATAAATTGCAGAACCTTGACAATATGCGCTAGGTCACATGATGAGAAACATTCTGTGAAAACTTTTGAAAACATTGTGGGAAAAGCAAAAAATGCTGGTAACCAGCATTTTCTCCTTTTTCCCACAAAGTTTTCTACCCTGTCAAAGAAATACTGTGTCACTTGAGCCAATATGAAAATGTTGTCTGCAAATGCTTTCAATTTGGACAGATCTAAAATTTTGCCATGTGATAAAGGGTTAAAGGCTTTGACAGCATTTTTCTCTCTGGCTGTTAGGATGTATCTTTGAACATTGTGTTCATTGTATTTTGAGTTCATATATGTTCATTCATTTAACTCTGTAGTACAGATTTTATCTTGTAAATCTTAGAAGTCATTATAAGTTTTGTTCTTCAGTTTGTGGTGTTTGTCTTAATTTATAAATAAGTTTATGACCCCCCCCCCCCCCCCCCCCCCGATAGATTTTGGGCATATACTCACCCATGAATTGAAGTACCATTTGAAAGATCTGTTCAGGTAGGGCCAAGGTCAATGTCACACTTGAAGGTCAAATTTTTGTAAGCTGGACGCATTTAAAGGTTGGTGCAAGACTATTGCAAGTGTAAATACATTGTTTATGTGTTTACAATAGCAATTACCCATGAACATGTCCCTGGACAGCCACTGTAGTTGTTGGTGTATTTAACAACATTATGGTACTAACTTGTATAGAAAGTCTTGAATCGGCAAACATTCTCTACTAAGTTTGTTCAAATCAGGCAACTTTTTGCCACACACCAAAAGGCCTAGCGCTTTGTTACTATTCCTTCAAAACTCTGTTCTGGATGTATATCGGAGTCAGCTTGTCGGTCCATCCATCCATCCATCCATCCATCCATCAGTCTTTCTGTAGCATTTTCTTGTCAGAGCTAGTTCTCAACAACTACAGGACAGATTTCATTCAAACTTTAGAGAGACTCGGTGCCAAGCAAGAATGTGCATATTATATTTTGGTGACGGTTCATTGAATTTTTACAAAGTTATTTTCCTTTGATGAAATTTCTTGTTCTCCCGATTTTCCAAAAACTATTGGACAAATATCATTCAAACTTCTCACAAATATTTATATAACCGGGTTTGGTTAAGAAAGATTATCTTCTTGTCTAAACCAAGAAGACCTAGAGCTTTGGCCTTGCACTTCGATATTTGGTATTTATCTTCATTGTAGACCTTTATGGCTTGGTACTCAGGTGAGCGATATAGGACCATCATGGTCCTCTTGTTCATACTTGAATTTTGTCCGGTGAATATCTCCAATACTATACTACCTAGGGTTATGAAATTTCATGAGTGGATAGATCTCATCAAGGGGGAGTGCAGTGCACAGGAATCATAACTCTTGCTTCCTTAATTTTTGAGTTATTGCCCTTTGTTGTTTTTCATACTTGAATTTTGTCCGGTGAATATCTCCAATACTATACTACCTAGGGTTATGAAATTTCATGAGTGGATAGATCTCATCAAGGGGCAGTGCAGTGCACAGGAATCATAACTCTTGCTTCCTTAATTTTTGAGTTATTGCCCTTTGTTGTTTTTCATACTTGAATTTTGTCCGGTGAATATCTCCAATACTATACTACCTAGGGTTATGAAATTTCATGAGTGGATAGATCTCATCAAGGGGCAGTGCAGTGCACAGGAATCATAACTCTTGCTTCCTTAATTTTTGAGTTATTGCCCTTTGTTGTTTTTCATACTTGAATTTTGTCCGGTGAATATCTCCAATACTATACTACCTAGGGTTATGAAATTTCATGAGTGGATAGATCTCATCAAGGGGGAGTGCAGTGCACAGGAATCATAACTCTTGCTTCCTTAATTTTTGAGTTATTGCCCTTTGTTGTTTTTCATACTTGAATTTTGTCTGGTGAATATCTCCAATACTATACTACCTAGGGTTATGAAATTTCATGAGTGGATAGAACTCATCAAGGGGGAGTGCAGTGCACAGGAATCATAACTCTTGCTTCCTTAATTTTTGAGTTATTGTCCTTTGTTGTTTTTCATACTTGAATTTTGTCCGGTGAATATCTCCAATACTATACTACACAGGGTTATGAAATTTCATGAGTGGATAGATCTCATCAAGGGGCAGTGCAGTGCACAGGAATCATAACTCTTGCTTCCTTAATTTTTGAGTTATTGCCCTTTGTTGTTTTTCATACTTGAATTTTGTCCAGTGAATATCTCCAATACTATACTACCTAGGGTTATGAAATTTCATGAGTGGATAGATCTCATCAAGGGGTAGTGCAGTGCACAGGAATCATAACTCTTGCTTCCTTAATTTTTGAGTTATTGCCCTTTGTTGTTTTTCATACTTGAATTTTGTCCGGAGCATATCTCCAAAACTATACTACCTACGGTTATGAAATTTCATGCATGGATAGATCTCATCAAGGGGGAGTGCAGTGCACAGGAATAATAACTCTTGCTTCCCTAATTTTTCAGTTATTGCCCTTTGTTGTTTTTCATACTTGAATTTTGTCCGGTGAATATCTCCAATACTATACTACCTACGGTTATGAAATTTCATGTCTGCATACATCTCATCAAGGGGGAGTGCAGTGCACAGGAATCATAACTCTTGCTTCCTCAATTTTTCAGTTATTGCCCTTTCTTCTTTTTCATACTTGCATTTTCTCCGGTGAATATCTCCAAAACTATACTACCTAGGGTTATGAAATTTCATGCCTGCATACATCTCATTAAGGGGGAGTGCAGTGCACAGGAATCATAACTCTTCCTTCCTTAATTTTTGACTTATTTTCATACTTGAATTTTGTCTCGAGCATATCTCCAAAACTATACTACCTATGGCTATGAAATTTCATGCGTAGATAGATCTCATCAACTGGGAGTGCAGTGCACATGAACCATAACTCTTGCTTAATTTTTGACTTATTGCTCTTTCTTTAGTTTGAAACTTTAATTTTGTCCAGTGCATATCTTCAGAACTATACTAGCTAAGGATATGAAATTTCATGCGTGGATACATTCCATCAACGGGAAGTGCTGTGCATATAAATTTCAACTCTTGCTTGCTTAATTTTTCAGTTATTGCCCTTTCTTGTTTTTTTTTCGAACTTGAATTTTGTATGATGCATATCTCTCAAACTATACTACCTCGGGTTATGAAATTTTAGGGCTGGATACATCTCATCAAGGGGTAGTGCAGTGCACATGAAATATAAATTGCTTATTTTTTATGCACCAGCATTTTCTCCTTTTCCCACAATGTTTTCTACCCTTTCCAAACCAAATTTCAATTTTTGAGTTACATTTAGTTTGTAAACTGCAAATGATTTCAATTTGGACTAGTCCAAACTTTTGCTGTGTGGTAAAGAGTTAATAGTAATACAATAATAAACAAGAGTTCCGTCAACACAAATACACTGCCATTATCTTCAATCAACAGTAAAAAAAATATTCTGCACTACTATTTTTCTATACCTCCCCTTTATCATTATTATGCCCCAACTTTACAACTTGGGGTAAGACGGGCGTATCTTGCGACAATTTGCCGCTCTTGTTCCACAATGTTTTCAAAAGGCTTCTTTTCCAGACGCGTCGAAAGGAGTCATTGTGTGGGAATGGGTTAAAACAAACAGTTTTGTAGTTAAAGTTCTTGTTGGTGATTCTTTTAAACAACAGTCTAATTTATAAAGTAAGGAATATATTATGTTGATGTAGTGAGGTTTCTTGATATGAGACATTATTCCTTTTACAGCAATGTTTCACTGTGGTTTTTTTTTTAAGTGAATAGATAAGTTTAAGATATAATATAAAATGAAGAATGTGATATGTAGATGTTTTGATTTTGAACTGCTTTGAAAATGTATATTAAAAAAATTAGGTCAAAGTATGTGGTATGGGAAACAACCACTGAAGTAGATTGCAGTAAACAACTAATTAACTCTTTACCACATGACAAAAATGTAAACTTACCCAAATTGAAAGTACATGCAGACGACAATTTCAGTGCAGCTCAATCGATGCAACTTTTCTTTGTTAGGGTAGAAAACAGTATGGGAAAAGGAGAAGATGCTGGTTACCAGCATTTTCTCCTTTTCCCAGAATGTTTTCAAAAGGCTTCTTCCTCAGGGTTGTTCAAAGTCAGCGTTGTATGGTAAAGGGTTAACCCTTTACCAGACGACAAAATTTTACCCTTGTCCAAATTAAAACCATTTGCAGACGACAATTCCTGTGTGGCTCAGATGGTGCAATCTTTGTTTGATAGGGTTGAAAACATTGTGGGAAAAGGAGAAAATGCTGGTTGCCAGCATTTTCTCCTTTTCTCACAATGTTTTCAAAAGGCTTCTTTCCCAGGGGCGTCAAAAGGCGTCATTGTGTGGTAAAGAGTTAAATAAACATTTGCTATAAAATCAAAGGTCAGTGTTGTAGGTACTAGGGCACTTTTGGGTTTTATTCACTACCTCTTGAAACTTTACAGCAGATATAGGAGCATCCTCTTAAAACCTTGATAAACAGAATGAATTCAAGTTTTATACATAAATTTATCCATTTGAGGAAATTTGTTACAAAAAATGAAACTGCTTGTAAAAAGCAATTTCTGCTTTTGCCATGATGTTTGCCAAAAGTTGTTTGCTAAATACTTTACCCAACAATTAGGTCTTTTAACGCTGTACCACACAATCCTGAATTTAAGCGACCCAGGTGAAGAATGCATTTGAAAACATTGTGGTAAAAAGAGAAAATGCTGTTTATCAGCATTTTCTTATTTTCCCATGTTTCTGCCATTGCAAAAACAAATTTCAATTTTTTGAGTCAAATTTATTTTGTCGTCTGCAAATGCTTTCAATTTGGACAAGTCTGAAATTTGTATTTCAGTAAAGACTTAAGGAGGCTGAAGAAAAAAGTTTTTGAAATTATTGTGAGAAAACGGGAAAATGCTGGAAGATGATTTGGACAATAGGCTGTCATATAAGAGTACACAAATATTGCATTAATGTAGACAGTTTTACCTAGAACATTGACTAATTTTCATGAATTATATGGCAGCATATTTAACCCTTTCCCAAACGACACATTTTGGACAGGTCCGAAGTGAAAGAGTTTGCAGACGACAATTTTAAATTTGATGAATTTGGCAGAAAGTTATCAAAAAGGGTAAAAAACACTGTGGGAAAAGGAGAAATTGCTCGTTACGAGCAATTTCTCCTTTTCCCACAGTGTTTTCAAAAGACTTGTACTGCAGACACGTGAAAACCAGGGCCTGTTTTGGAAAGGGTTAAGATAGGAGCACAGTCTGTTGACTTGGAGTTAACCAACCTTCAGTTCACCGTCAGCAAAAGCACCAAATGTTGCTCATATGATGCTATCGGTAAAGCACTGCATATTTTTTATAAATGAATGAGAAAATTTGCTAATTATTATACCCCTTGATTTTTAAATAGAGTTATTCACCTTGAGTTTAAATAGAATTATATCCTTTTACTTTCTTTACTTTCAAGGAGAATTATTCCTTTAAAAATTCTAGCAGAATTATTTCCCCTGGGATTCTGATAGACATCTCTTTGATTAATTATTGGGTTTGGGTGTAAGAATCTTTTTTTTTTTCTTTTAATTATGAAATTATTAATTCATCTTTCATTTAATCATGGTAAGCACATAAAGAGTTTACATTTTAAAACCCATTTTTGTAGCAGGAGAATGAGGAGGGGAGCAAAATAAGTCAACCTGATCTACAGTTTTCTCAATCTGTTCTACTAAATGTAAGTTCCCTGTTCATTTCATCAGTTTTTCCCCTTGTGTGTCCCCTTTTCCTTCCATTTCCGTTGCCCTTTTTTTGTTTCCTCTTTTCCTGACAGAATGATGGAATAGATAGAAATGTATGCATATATTTTATTAAAGTGGTTTTTTTAGCTCACCTTGAGCACAAAGTGCTCAAGGTGAGCTTTTGTGATCGTGCTGTGTCCGTCGTGCATTGGGCATCATCTGGGTTGTCAACATTTACCTTGTGTGCACTCTAGAGGCCACATTTTCAGTCATATAGTGATGAAACGTGGGCAGAATGTTTGTCTTGATAAAATCTTGGACTGGTTTGAAATTGGGTCACACTGGGTCAAAAAGTAGGTAACTGGGCCAAATTTTAAAAAAACCTTGTGTGCACCCTAGAGGCCACATTTTCAGCCTGATGCTCTTGAAATATAGTCAGAATGTTTCTCTTAATCATATCTCTGACAACTTTGAAATTTGGTCATGTCCGGTCAAAAAGTAGGTCACTGGGCCAAATCTTAGAAAAAGTTTATGTGCACTCTAGAGGCCACATTTTCAGCCTGTTACTCATGAAACTAGGTCATATTATTTGTCTTAATGATATCTCAGACAAGTTTGAAATTGGGTCATGTTGGGTCAAAAAGTAGGTCACTGGGCTAAATCTTAGAAAAACCTTGAGGCCACATTTTTAGTGGATCACTTATGAAACTTGGTCAGAATGTTTGTCTTGATGATGTCTTGGACATGAGTGAAATTGGGTCATGTGGGTCAAAAAGTAGGTCACTTAGTCAAATCTGAGAAAAACCTTGTGTACACTTAAGAGGCTACAATTTCAGCCTGATACTCATGAAACTTGGTCAGAATGTTTGTCTTGATGATATCTTGGATAAGTTTGAAAATGGGTTACATCGGGTCAAAAAGTAGGTCTTTGTTGAGCCAAATCTTAGATAAACCTTGTGTGCTCTGTAGAGGCCACATTTTCAGCCTGATACTCATGAAACTTGTTTAGAATGTTTGTCGTGATGATGTCTTGGACAAAAATTTGGCCATGTCGGGTCCAAAAGTAGGTCACTTACACTTAATATGTGTTATACGTCACTTTAAGCAGGTTCTCTTCAGCTTTGTCAACTATTGATGACTTTACTCAGGTGAGCGCTTTATATAGGGCCAATGGCCCTCTTGTTTTCATTTTGCAAAAATAATGTTTTAAATTCATAGGTTGATTATCATAATTATGTATTCAGTGTAGGAAAAAAAGTTGGTAATTTCTCAGTACAAAATTTGGACAGTGGACATGCAATATTAGTTTGCATGTTCTTCTCATGCATGAACTTTTCATGCTGTTAGCGTGTTTAAACAACCAATAAGATATGTGACATATACAGATATCCCTTTTGATTGTTTCCGTTTGTCCTTTCAATCTGTCAGACAAAGGAGGACCACTGTTAGTGTTTGTTGGTTACAGAAACAGCATTACATGTTCACTCTAACCATGTCATTGGCAACTTATAGTGCCTGTAGATCTAAGATCAGGCTACAGATACACTGTCAGCAACGGCATTTAACCACACAATCCCAAGTTTTGACGACCCTGAGAAAGAGGCCTTTTTAAAACATTGTGGGAAAAGGAGAAAATGCTGGTAACCAGCATTTTCTCCTTTTCCCACAATGTTTTCTATCCTTCTCAACCAAATTTCAATTTTTGAGTCACATTTTTGTCATCTGTAGATTCTTTTGAGCTTCATTTAATGTGTCATCTGCCAATGCTTTCAGCATGGTGGCACCCATGAAATAAGAAATTTTATCTGTTTGACTCACTTTTAGACATAATGTTGTGATTCATAGACAGAGTAAGTAAACCGATAAGCTGGGCCCCAAGATTTTGGGCTGGGCCCCTGGATTTTTTAAGTTGGGGGCCCAGTTGGCCCCTATAGGAAAAATGTTAGTCTTTTTCCCTGCAAAGGTTAAAAGTAACTGCAGCTGAGCATTGGCGCGGGCATGCAGTTCACGTGCTGTTGCTGTACGCATGGTTAGGGTGGAACAAAATTCAAGCTCAGTACCTGATAAGGTGAAAAATCAGTACATATTTGTTTTGGGTACTCGATAGAATTTTCCAAAAGACAAAATTTTAGACTGGTCCAAATTTAAAGTATTTGCAGACAACAAATTTAATGTTGCTCAAGTAATGGATTTTGTCTATGAAAGGGTAGGAAACATTGTGGGAAAAGGAGAAAATGCTGGTCACCAGCATTTATTCCTTTTCCTACAATATTTCCAAAAGTTTTCTCTGAAAGCTTTGTTAAAAGCTTGGTATTATTCAGTACTGTGTTAATTCTTTCAGTGCCATGTAGTATAAAATTGACGGACCTGAAGGCCGGAAATGTATTCAAGTGAAACTCAGGAGGATATCCATCTCATTGGTTTTACTAAACAAGTGGACAGTATAGAAAAAAGATAAGTTCTGTGCAGTCTGATCTTGATCTGTACTGTCCACAAATGCCAATGTTTTTGCCTATGACACTGATAGGGTTATTGTAAACATTATTTTGGACACTCAAGCTCAGGGTAGCCTTTCACTATTGCAACATGATATGCGTCTAAGTCATCATCATATTTTATTAATGAGTCTCATGAATAGTGATACGGCAGCAAGTAATGGACAGTTAGGATATTCCTGTAACCAACAATAATGTCTTGGTGGGACATCCTGAGAGAATTTGGCTGTATAAAGAAGACGCTCTGCCGAGAGCAATAAGAGGAGAGGGGGTAGATTGGTTATTGAAGGTTATTGAATAGTAGACCTGCGCCAGCAGTCCCTGTTAAATTTAGCAGGGATGACTTTTCCCCTGATGTTTTCTCTTATATATTGTGGGTAGATGTATTTACCCCGTAGGATTATAGAGAAGGGATTTATGTTCTTAATAAACGTTGTCAGTTGCCTTCAGACTCTGTTTCTTTCCTCCAACATAAAATATTCCACTATACTAACACATTGATTTATCCCAAGGTGGGAAAAGTAGCCACTATGTTACACTATTAAAGCTATGTAGATTTATGCAAATTATTTGGGATTACTTGGGATTGTATATATACACATATGATCCTTGCTTTACCCAAAGGACAAATATTTACTCAAATGGTACAATTATGCAGTTTAGTGAAACCTATTTTCAGACAGTTTTTCAATGTGCCATTTTAAATGAAGGATAAGGAAGAATGTAGTCAAAATTGTTACCAAACCTTGATATTTCTTCACAGAAACTGTTTGCACATTTTCCGTTGAGAAAACAGGTTTTTAAGCCTGAGTAATCCAATAAAAACGGAATCGGTTGGGACAAGTTATCTATATTTTTAGCATGGTCAACTGATCAAGGCTTTCTCATTGCTCTAAGGAAGGTTCACAGCGCACATACAGGTTCTGATATGGTCTATACATAACAAATAACTTGATATGAATATTTTATAATAACTATCAAAATACAGGGAAAGGCACCAACTTAACTTACCATGTGAACACAATTTTTAACACCCAAGTGACAGACCTTCACTGTACAGAATCCCAAGTCACATATAGTGCAAACTTCTGGTCCTACACTGTGCTACCATGTGAACACAATTTTTAACACCCAAGTGACAGACCTTCACTGTACAGAATCCCAAGTCATATACAATGCATACTTCTGGTCCTACACTGTTCTACTACATGATTTAAATCTACCTGGATTTATGTGAGGCCTGTCAGAGTAATTATCACCTTCAAGCGATCCGCAATCGATACCAAAATTTTGTCCACAATTGGGATGAAAATAGGAAAAGCTGCACAGGGTGTTTCATATTATATGTTACATAATATGTTTCATGTAGGAATGAAAATATAGCAAAAATCTGCAAATGATGTCTGCCCATTTTGGCAAGAATGTATAACAAAGTAAGGGAAAGTGAAGATCAAGATCAGACCTGTGCAGTCTGATCTTGGATCTACACTGTCTGCAAAAGCACTTTAAGGATTAAGCCATTGACTGTATAGAAAATCTCATCAAGGGGAACAATCTATCTGCAGACAAAACAACTTTGGGTCCCTTGTTTACAAACCTTTTCATGTAGGATAATGACATTTTATACATATGTTCCCTTGACTTTTTACCACACAATCCTGACTTTTAATTACCCTGAAGGGAGGGAGTTTGAAAACATTGTGGAAAAGGGAGAGAATGCTGGTCACCAGCATTTTCTCCTTTTCCCATGTTTTCTACCCTATCAAAGACAAATTACTTCATTTTTGCCTTGTTTAAATTGTTGTTTTCAATTTGGACAAGTCTGCATTGTTTTCATGGGATACAGAGTGAACTTGAGTGGCCTTGGTCAGAGGTCAAGGTCACAGCTAAAGATGGGTTAAATGTCTCGCTGTCAGGGGGGGTTTGTTCTGGTTGTCAATTACAGTTTTTGTTTCGGCAAGTCATGGTTGTTGCAATTATTTTGATCATGTATGTTCTTCACAGCTTTTTCATGCTACATACGATGGAAACAATTATTGCTTATTTACATATAACCTATGTATATTTTGTAATAATACCCTTCAGTTTGCTAAATATACAAAATGTTGGTTTTGAACCTTTTTTTTGATGGGGGGGAGGGGAGAGGAGAAAATTGAATCCCACATGCAGTTTTGAGGCTTTCTTAGGAAGTGTATTTCACCAAAATCCTAACAGTGTGGTTCCAAGATCAGGCTGCACTTTCTGTGTGGTCCTATTTTGATCTACATTGTCTTTCAAAGCAAAGTAAATTGTGTTTAGCACATTCAGGTTTAATTTAGCTGTATTAAATGCTTTTGCATGATATTTACTTGTATATGCATTGAAATTAAGATAAATAGTTCATAAGTCATTATGACTCATCTAAAACCTTTGTTGTTGGTACAGGCATTTTTTTTCTCTTTTTTTTTGACAAACAGGTGCCTGTGGTCACAGTTACTCATTACAGTTATTTTCTCAATGAGATTACTTTAATTAAAACCAACATCATAGGTTTTTAGATCTTTCAAAATAAAATCCTGTTGACCCCTGGGCGTGTATTCACCAACCATTCTTAATCACATTCCTAAGTCTAGATGGAAAGTAACACAATTTCTCACCATTTTGGTTCAGCCAATTGGGGACTGTATTCACCAACCATTCTTATGAATATTCTTAGTCTTATTCTCAGAGACTGTCTAAATTTTGAAGCAACACAACTTCTGATTGGCTAAACCATTTGGTTTAGCTAATCAGAACTTGTGTTACTTTTAAATCCAGAAAATTGTAGAGAATAAGACTAAGAATGTTCTTAAGAATGGTTGGTGAATACGGACCTGGAAAAATCAGAAACTGCATCACTTGGAAATCTAGAAAATTAGTGGGAATAAGACCAAGTATGGTATTTACCCATTACCACACAATCCAGTGTTTTAACTACCTATCAGAGATGACTTTTGAAAACTTTGTGGGAAACAGTGTGGTAACCAGCATTTTCTTTTTTTCAAAATGTATTCTACCCTAGCAAATACAGAAATCACCATTTAAACCATATTTAACTCGGTGCGTGCAAATGCTTTTAATTGGTAATGAGTTAAGAATGGCTGAGCCCAGTGGATTACCCCACCTTCTTTGGAGTTCTGTGATTATATTTTAAACATGTTTTGACAATAAATATAGATGCATTTTGGCATATTCATAATTATAATGGAGTATTTATATTTCTGTTCAATTGTTTTAATATCTTATTGCATGCGAATTGTTATTTTCATGTGTTTTTTTGAATTTTGAGAGTTAAATGTATTGAATCATGCATGCAGTTGTTGCCATGACATATTTGTGACCTAAGATTATTGGAACAGTTAAACCTTTATTTTTCGCTTTTTATTTTCAGCAGCCATCTTTATTGACTCTTTACCAGATGACAAAACTCTGGACTTGCCTAAATTCAAAGCAGTTGCAGACAACAAACTGAAAGTACCTGTAACTCAAATGGGGAGATTTGTCTCTGAAGAGGTAGAAAACGTTTAGGGAAAAAAAAGAAAGTGCTGGTTACCAGCATTTTCTCCTTTCCCACAACATTTTCAAAGACCTTCATCCATAGTTTGTTAACTCTTTACCAAATGACTAAACTTTAGACCTGTCCAAATTCAAAGCATTTGCTGACAACAAAATAAATGTGACTCAAAAATTGAAACTTGTTTTGTGAAGAGTAAAAAAACACTGTGGGAAAAGGAGAAAATGCTGGTAACCAGCATTTTCTCCTTTTCCCACAATGTTTTCAACAGCTGTCTTTCTCAGGGTTGTTGAAACTCGGGATTGTGTGGTAAAGGGTTAAATTACAGGATTGTAATGATAAAGGGTTAAAGAATTACCATTTTAAGTTTTCAGATCTTAGTTTTCAATTTACATAGATCTGTGTACATGTATAAGAGTCTCTGGTCTGAAGAGGTTAGATTAGCACACACAGACACTTGATTTTGGAGAAACTTTGCCTCTTTAACCTAATGATAATGAGAGACTAGGTGTCAAACTGTATTACCTGTCAATAAAAGTTAGCAATTAGCTTTAGAAACAATGGTTTGCTGATAAAAATAGTATCAACCAATCAGATTTTTTGGCTATAATACAACTCGGTACTAAAATTTCCACTTAAGAGTGGAGATGAGAGAAAAATTGCCCAGCTCCAAAGATTCAGTCTGTACAAATCTTTAACACTTAAGCTGCTGAATAAATGAAATGCAAATTTCTACTCAATGCTAAAAGCCCAAACATTGCAGTATCAAAGTTGATTTCACCAGAAGGAAAATACCGTATCGGACAGTGTAGATCAAAGATCAGACTGCATATTCTATGCAGTCTGATCTTGATCTGCACTGTCTGCAAAAGGTCATTGAGTCTTGATCAGCAGGTTAACGGTTAAATGTTTATCCATTTGTTATGAACTACGAACCAGAACTAGATAACTTTCTGCAGAAGACAATCTAAGTAACAAAATTTTGCATTTTAGTTTTGAAATATTTGAGAAATACTGACAAGTGGGTGGGGATGGTGTATGGCAGGTAAGACAGTTTGACACCTTTTTTATGTTTGGAAGGACTTTAGCTAATTGATTGCCAGATTAATGCTATGTTGCAGCCTGGATGCAGCACTGTGGAGCTGGCATTGAGGTTTAATAATTATGGTTTAGCATAGTGCATTATAAATGAGCAATGCTGTGGCAAAAAGAGCCTTAACCCTTTCCCAAACATGCCCTGCTTTTCATGTATCTGCAGTACAAGCCTTTTGAAAACACTCTGGGAAAAGGAGAACTTGCTCGTAACGAGCAATTTCTCCTTTTCCTACAGTGTTTTCTACCCGTTTTGATAACTTTCTGCCATTTTCATCAAATTTAAAATTGTCGTCTGCAAACTCTTTCAGTTTGGACCAGTCCAAAATTTGTCGTTTGGGAAAGGGTTAATGCATCTCTTTGATCCATGATACCAAGCAAGGCATCATATAACTGCGGATCCCTAAAGCCCATTTAGCCCAACAACCGACTGAATCCTGCGGGAGAATGGTCCTTGGACATGCACAAAATTAGCCGAAGGCAAAATGTTTTGGCCAAGGTCACCCTGCGTGGATTGACCTGGGTCAAGGCTTTTTGCAGATGCATTAAGCCCCCTTTTCACCGAGCATGGCTCAAATCTATATTTATTATCAACTTGTCTTTGATTTACTTGGATCTTTACCACATGGCAAAAATGTAGACTTGTCCAAATTTAAAGCATCTGCAGACCTTAATTCAAATGAGATTCAAATAATGGAATTTTACTTTGTAAAAATAGAAAACATTGTGGGAAAAGGAGTAAATGCTGGTTTCCAGCATTTTCTCCTTTTCCCACAATGTTTTCAAAAGACTTCTTCCTGAGGGTCGTTAAAACTTGGGATTGTGTGGTAGAGGTTTAGCTGGTGATCTACGAGGTATAAATAATGGACTTGTTTATAAAATTTTACTATTCTACAATACAGCAGTATTCTAAAATTTTCCAAATTGAAAGTATTTGTCGGCAACAAATAAAGTGTATCTCAAATGATGAAAATAATTGTGTAAAACGTTGGAAAAGGACAGAGTGCTTTTAACAGTGTTTTCAAAAAAATTCTTCCTCAAAAGTTGTTAAAACTGGGAATCATGAAATCATAACAGTGGAAGTTTTGGTTATATTCTTATAAATACTTTGTAATGATTAATAGGAACCCATTGAAGGTATGCTGAACAAGTGTAAATTGGTCAATGGCAAGAAAGGATCGTAAGTATAATCTATTTGATGATTGTTTCAATTTTGGGGTTGTCTGTTTTTGGAGAAAACCCCAGGTATTGTCATAGTCCTGTCATTGTATGTAACTGGTGTGCACGCCATCCTGGAAGAACTATTCACCTTTTTTTTTAATATATCAAAATATTTCAAACGTATTTACTTCAAAATTGGGCTTGTTTTTAACTCTTTACCAATCGACAAAATTTTAGACTTGTCCAAATTGAAAGCATTTGCAGATGACAAATTTAAAGTAGATCACATTATGATTTCTGGCTTTCATAAGGTAAAAAACATTGTGGAAAATGGAGAAAATGCTGGGTAACCAGCATTTTCTCCTTTTCCCACAATGTTTTCGAAGGCCTTTTTCTTCGGGGTCATTAAAAGCTGGGATTGTGTGGGATTGTGTGGTAAAGGGTTAACTATCAAAAGGGGCATCAATACAAGAAGGGCAAGTAATTTTGAAATAGTTTTGACACAGTCATGTCCCTTTCTTGACTTAGAGTTTTCCTTGAAGAAGCAGTTGCAGCCAAGTTTTGCTACCTGCTGCTGCATAAGGTGCTCTTGTTTGAAACCTGTACTGTAGGTTTTGTTTTGTCTCGGCAATTTCCCCCATCTCATTTTTTTTTCATTACGATTAATGTATTACTATGTACAACATGAAAAGAATTGTAGGCTGATCAAAATAGAAAGTTAATGCAGACGACAAATTAAATGTAGCTTGAATGGTAAGATTTGCATTTGAAAAGGGAGAAAACATTGTGGGAAATGGAGAAAGAAAATGCTGGTTACTAGCAGGTTACCATATTCTCCTTTTCCCAAGGAGAGCCTTTTCAAAAGGCCGCTTGCTCATGGACGTTAACTACCGGATTTATTTGGTAAACATTTATGGTTTAACTCGTTACCAAACAATCTCGATAATTGTATGTTTTAATGACCATAGGAAAGAGGCTTTTTGAAAACATTGTTGGAAAAGGAGAAAATGCTGGTAACCATTATTTTCTCCTCCATACAATCTTTTCTACCCTATGAAAGATAATTCCATCAGTTGAGTCTTATTCAATTTGTCTGCAAGGGCTTTCAACTTGGATTAGTCTAAAAAACTGTCCACTGGTACAGAGTTAAATTATTTGATTATCTCTGATTTACAAGGATATTTTTCAAAGTCATCTGCAAGTTTGTTTAACCCTTTACCACACAATCCTGACTTTAATCACCATCGAGGAGGAAGGCTCTTGAAAACACGATGAGAGAAGGAGAAGGTAACCAGCATTTTCTCCTTATCCCACAATGTTTTCTAGCCTATCAAAGACAGAAATCATCATTGAGCTACATCTTATTTGTTGCTTGCAGATGCTTTGAATTTGGTCTAGTCCAAAATTTTCTTGTTTGGTAAAGAGGAAAACAGAAAATTAGTTACAATATGGCAAACATGTACATGAATCTGACATCATGCAGAAATTGTATACAGACTTACATGAATTTTGATAGTCAAGTGTTTCTGTGAATGATTTCTGGTTTAGATGGTAGAAATTGATTTCTTGGTATAGGACAGGATATCCTCCCTTTTATTGCAGGCTTTGGATTTCCTGTTTATGCTGATTTTTTGGTCACTTTGACAGTCTGTTTTTCAAAGATTTCTTTTACAAGCAAGATACTTTTGATCTCAGGAATTCCTGTCGTGTCAAACTTCTGTGGTTTTTCGTTTACTGTTTTAACCCTTTACCACACAATCTTGACTTTGACTCCTAACAACCCTTTAGAAAACATTGTAGGAAAAGGAGAAAATGCTGGTAACGAAAACAAAGTTCAATTTCTGAGTCACATTTATTTCGTTGTTTGTGAATGCTTTCATTTCGGACAAGTCTAAGACTTTGTCGCCACTCTGTTAACCCTTTACCACACAATCCCAACTTTTAACGATCCTGAAAAAGAGGCCTTTTAAAAACATTGTGGGAAAAGGAGAAACCAGAAACTGGTGGTAACCAGCATTTTCTCCTTTTCCCACAATGTTTTCTAACCTATCAATGACAAATTTCATAATTTGGGCCACCCTTAATTTGTCGTCTGCAAGTGCTTTCAGTTTGGACCAGTCTAAAATTTTGTCATTTGGTAAAGAGTTAAAGAGTTAAACTCAACGAACGTAAAACTGGGCTCAGATTGCTTTGTTAACTTGGTAGCATGACAAAGATTTAGATTTGTTTTAACTCTGTACCAAACGACAAAATTTTAGACTGGTCCAGATTGAAAGCATTTGCAGACAACAAATTAAAGTTTTCCAAAATGGGGAAATTTCTCCCTGATAGAGAAGAAAACATTGTGGGAAAAGGAGAAAATGCTGGTTACCACCAGTTTCTGGTTTCTCCTTTTCCCACAATGTTTTTAAAAGGCCTCTTTTTCAGGATCGTTAAAAGTTAGGATTGTGTGCTAAAGGGTTAATCCTTTACTGGACAATCCTGGCTTATAAAGACCCTGAAAGAGAAGACCTTCGAAAGCATTATGGGAAAAGAGAAAATGCTGGTGTACAGCCGCCCGCCCCATGCCCCTCCCCTTCCAAATGGATTTGTGAGAGGCATATTGTTGTCAGTTGAGTTGTTTGTCCGTTTGTCTGTCATGTTTAATGTCTCCATATATCTTTAACCCCTTGTGTGATTTAACCCTTTACCACACAACCAACAGTTAACTGGTCCACTGCACCCTTCTGAAACAATTTAAATGTAATTCAAATAATGGAATTTGTCTGTCTTACGGTAGAAAATATTGTTGGAAAAGGAGAAAATGCTGGTTTGTTTTCCAAAGGCTTCTTTCTCAGGGTCATTAAAAGTCGGGATTGTGTGATAAAGGTTCAAAAAGATATTTCTCATGCATGACTACCCTGATGAGACAATGTACAGGGAGGAAAAGTTTATATCTGTACCAAACAACAAAATTGTGTAGATTTGTTGAATTTGAAAGAACATGCAGACAACTAATTGAATATGGCTCAAATGATGGGTTTTGTCTGGATTGATAAGTTAGAAAACGTTGTAGGAAAAAGAGAAAATGATGGTTATCAGCATTTTCTCTTTTTCCTGCAATTGTTTTTCAAAATGCTTTTTCCTCAGGGCCGTAAAAAAGTGGGATTGTGTGGTAAAGGGTTTATTCTATTTTTTTCCCCTCAGGAAAAAGTGGGCACCCTCCTATGTCAAATTAACAGCCACCAACCTTGTATTCTATAAGGACCAAAAGTCATCCCAGCCAAAGACAGGTCAGCCCCATGGGAAATCAGAGCAGATGTTGGCCCTTAGAGATTGTACTTTGGAGAAGGATCCAAAAGATGTTGGGAGCAAGAAAAAGAATATGATATTGGTAAGTGTTTCTACTACTACCACCACCACCACTACTACTACTACCACTACTGCTGATACTGCTGCTGCTGCTACTACCACTACCTCCGCCACCATTTCTTATTTTTCATGACAACAGGTATAGTAGCAAATATTGTTGTATCCCAGTGACCAGTGCACCTATCCATGCTTTTGCCTGGAGTTTATTATTACTAGTACTTTGCAAAATATTCTTCCAAAGCCTTTTGCTGCTTTCCCACATAACCATCTTTGAAACAATGATCAGTAATGAGAGAGGAATGAACCCTGATGCAATAACTACCATTAATCCTCATAAAGAAATTTGCCAACTTGGGTTATTTGAACCAGTGACCCCCAGGTATAATCAAGTCTTAAATGTTACAGACAGTGCTATTAGGCTTGGCTATGGAAGGATACAGTAGAACCAGGCAGTCCCTCTGTCTTTCTTTCCCTAGATGCAACTTTAAGTCCCCTTCTCTTTCAACCGTTTTTTTTTACCAATTAGGCTAAAATGTTAACCCTAAAAGCACCTTTCACAACTATACTTTTGTGGCCAGTGTAAATCAAGATCAGATTGCACAGAATATGCATTCTGATCTTTGATCTACACTGTCTGCTTTGCTGAGACATTTTTGGTAAAATCAACCTTGACCTTGTATTTATTTGGGTCTTATTTCTAGGTTTACAATGTCTGTATGGTTTATTTAGCCCTCTAAGGGTTAACTCTTTATCACACAGTGACGACTTTTAATGCCTCTGGAAAATTAGACTTTCAAAAACATCATGGGAAAAGGAGAAAATGCTGGTAACAAGCATTTTCTCCTTTTCCTACAATGTTTTCTAACCTTTCAGAAACAAATCCTATTATTTGAGCCACATTCAATTTGTCATCTGCAAATGCTTTGAACTTGGGCCAGTCTCAAATTTTGTCATCTGGTAAAGATTTAAAGGAAGCATTTTACCATGGTATCTTGTGCATAAGTCATGATAGATATACAATTACTATTTGTTTTTATGCAAAGAAGTGAATTTTGGCCAAAAGTGCAGATACCCCCTTTTACCTGTAACCCCTCAGTATGCAGTTTTCATTATGATTGATTGACATAGAGAAGTTATGGCCCTGGGAAATTTATTCCTTAGTCAGTTTATAAGGGAGTAATTTGGGATTATTCGTCAGCCTGTGAGTTCTAGTAGGAATAGGAGCCTTTTAGCCATAATCTATACAATGAGTAAAGACTACCTTTGATCTAATTTGTCTTCATGAGAATAGATGACATCTTGTAGGTGTAAAACCTTTTGGTAGGTCTAAAAATAGCATTTACAGTAAAAAGTGACCTCTTTCATAATGAACAACTTCAGACTCTTCCAAATTGAAAGCAGCTACAGACAACAAATTTGAAATGAGTATAAATAGACAAACATAACGCCTCTAATATGGTAGGAAACATTGTGGGAATTGCCATGTTTTTATCTCTATGCAACACAATCCCAACTTTTAACGATCTTTAGGAAAGAGGCCCTTGAAAACACTGTTGGAAAGAGAGAAAATGCTGGTACCCAGCATTTTCTCCTTTTCCCAGAATGTTTTCAACCCTATAAAGAACAAATTTCATCATTTGGACAACCTTTAATTTGTTGTTTGCAAATGCTTTCAATTTGGACCAGTATAAAATTTTGCTGTTTGGTAAAAAGGTAACTCAAAGCATTTGCAGCCAAAAATATGAATGTGCGTCAAAAATTAAGTCATTTTGAGAAGGTTCCCAGCACATGATATTTTCAAAAGACATTTTCTTTAAGGTCGTTAAAACTCAGGATTGTGTGGTAAGAGGTTAAACCATGCTTTTAAAAGCTCTTTTTCAGGTACTTAAAACACAGAATTGTTTGGTGATAGGTTAAAGACAGATAGCCAGTTAGACCTTCATTTTCAGTATATTTTGTAAACCAGTTAATTGAAGATTTTTTTTTCCATATTACAGATAAACTCCAATGATGGTCAGGTGATATTACAGTCAGATGATGAAGCAAAAATGCAAGAGTGGTTTCTCAAACTTCATACAAAAATACAGGAATTGGTATTTATGTTTTGACATTTAATATTTTAGCTTCAGCTGTTTCTACCAGAAATACTAAGGTATTGTCATAGGCCTATAGCCATCCACCTTGTGGTACAAAAACTTTGCCATTTCTGATACTTTTGTCACTACTTAAGATTATCATCTGCCTCGTTGTACAAAAACTTTGCCATTTTCTGATATTTCTGCCATTACTTAAGGTTATCATCTGCTTTGCAGTGCAAAAACTTTGCCACTTCTGATATTTTTGCCATAACTTAAGATTATCATCCACTTTGAGATGCAAAAACTTTGCCTTTTCTAATATTTTGGCCATTACTTGAGATTATCATCCACCTTGCGATGCGAAAACTTTGCCACTTCTGATAATTTTGCCATTATTTAAGATTATCATCTGCCTCATTGTACAAAAACTTTGCCATTTCTGATATTTCTGCTATGACTTAAGATCATCATCTGTCTCATTGTACAAAAACTTTGGCATTTTCTGATATTTCTGCCACAAATGAAGATATTTACTTGAAACATTAATTTATATATTTCAGCTACTTAATACAATTAACCCTGAACCACACAATCCTGTCTTTAAACAACCTGTGGGAAAGTAGGCTTCTAAAAACATTGTGAGAAAAAGAGAAAATGCTGTAACAAGCATTTTCTCCTGTTCCCACAGTGTTTTCTATCCTTTCAAAAACAAATCCTATTGCTTGGGCCCCAATTAATTTGTCATCTGAAAATGCTTTCAGTTTGGGCAAGTTGACCATTTTCCTGCATGGTAAAGGGTTAAAACCTACAAACCAAAATATTTATGATCCTTGCTCTGTGAAAAGAGGGTTTAATGCATCTGCAAAATGTATTGATCCATGTCAACCTGCACAGGCCATGCAGGCTGACATGGTTTGAAAGTTTTTGCTTTTTGTAAATTTTCTGCATGTCCAAGGACCATTCTACCTCTTGATTAAGTCGACTGTCAGATGAAAGATTTTATGGATCCATAATTATGTGATAGTTTGCTTTGTATAATGCTTTACAAAGGAATATTAACCCCTTAGTACAACAATGCCGACTTTTCATGACCTTGAGAAAGAATACTTTTGAAAACATTGTGGGAAGAGCAAGTCATATTGGTAAACAGCATTTTCTCCTTTTGCCGCAATGTTTTCTACCCTTTTAAAGACAAATTTTGTAATTTGTGCAGCATTTAATCTGTCTGGTAAAGAGTTTAAAGGCCCAATAGCAGTCAACAGTAAGTAAAGTGGGTGTTTAACCCTTTACCACACAATCCCGACTTTTAACAACCCTGAGGAAAAAGCCTTTTGAAAACATTGTGGGAAAAGGAGAAAATGCTGATAATCAGCATTTTCTCCTTTTCCCACAATGTTTTCTACTCTTCCCAAAACAAATTTCAAATTTTGAGTAACATTTATTTTGTCTGCTAAAGCTTTCAATTTGGACTGGTCTAAAATTTTGTTGTTTGGTAAAGAGTTAAATGCATCTAGATGTAAGTACTACCTTTTAAAATTATTGTCAAGATGACTATTATGTTATTCTATGGTTGGTTCAAGTGTCAGTTACTGGCAGAAAAATGAATTTTAAAACTACCGGTAGGTTTAAAGTTGCCAGGTCACTATATCTTTTTTAAACATCTTAAACACGCTTAATTTACTTTTGGGTGCTATTGGCCTTTAATAGATAGGATGATTAAGACAAGTTGTAAGTATTTCTAAAGGCAACCATAGCCAAGTGTTTGCATCTGCATAGGGTGCTCTTGCCCTTTAACCCTTTACCACACAATCCCAACTTTTAACGACCCTGAGGAAAAAGCCCTTTCAAAACAGGGTGGGAAAAGGAGAAAATGCTGATAACTAGCATTTTCTCCCTTTCCCGCAATGCTTTCTGACCTTCCAAATAAAAATTTCTATTTACCACCGTTGAACGTTGCTTTGTCTTTGATTTATTGGTACAGCCAATGGCTTAGAGAGAACATTGTTCATGGTATTGGTGAAAGGGAAAACAAGGAACACATTGTTAGGTGCACAGTCTTTGGAGATACAACTGAAATACTATTGAAAATGGCATAAAAGGACAAACCAACAAACAATGCTTTGTTTATATTTTTGTAGGGTGGAAACCCAGATCCTCCCGTAGCAGAAAGCCCGAATGAACTTGTGCCCCAAGACCAACCCTCTGCTCTAACTAAGAAACCATCATTTAAAGGTATAATTCCAGTAGAGTACTATACTGCTAAGGTAGAGATCCTGGGACTGTGATATTGCCCCAATGAGTTACAAAAATGTCCCATCATAGGATTTTGTCCCTTTCAGATTTATTTGAGAATTAGTCTTGAATGCATTTGTCTCACTGATTTTGGAGTTATTCCCATAGTATCCCTGAAGTATTGGTAAAAGAAACTCCAGAAAAGCATGAAGAGGCACACTGGCTGTCGTGATATGACTGAGATTGTGTTAAAAAACAGAATTAACCCTTGACCCTTTCCCAAACGATGAATTTTAGACTGGTCCAAATTCAAAGAGTTTGCAGATGACAATTTTAAATTTGATGAAAATGACAGAAAGTTCTCCAAAAGGGTAGAAAATGCTGTGGGAAAAGGAGAAATTGCTCGTTATGAGCAATTTCTCCTTTTCCCACAGTGTTTTCAAAAGACTTGTACTGCAGACACGTGAAAACCAGGGCTTGTTTGGGAAAGGGTTAAAGCACCAAATAAACCCAATGGACATGGTCATTCTAGAATAAGACCCAGGTAATTGCAATTTTGTGGCTGCCATTTATCTGTGGTGTTTTAGCAAAGTGGAGAGTTTAGATCAATGAGAATGGGTTGCAAGACAGAGAGATTACTGCATGGGACAATGTGGATCCAAAAATTACAGACTTACCACCTAATTGGATGTAATGTTGCAGATTCTGGCAGCCAACTGACTCTTGTCCAATAAAGAATGGGACTATGGACATTATGCATGAGTAATTGATATCATATTGTTTGTACTTCGTACAAATACATGTATGATGAGCAGTGAAAATTATAGTTTGAATCAATGAAGTTTTTCTTTTTTGATAAATGTCGTTGGCCAAAATACTGAAAAAGATTGTCTTACTTTCTGTGATGTATTGTACTTTAATTCTATATGGAACTATTTCTCATTATGATATTTGAAATTGTTTTGTACACAGTAAATATTATGACAGAAATGAAAATAGACATGTTAATAACTATAATTTTAGCATGTATTGAAAACAGTCTGGCAAATAGACGAATAGCTGAATAAAGCAATGCTTTTTCAAATTTACATGTAAAAAGAGTTCACGGTAACCCTTTATCAAACTTCTTTTCTGACAATGTTTTCTACCTTTTCAAAAGCATAATGTCAATATTTTAGTCCCAATTAATTTGTCATTTGCAAAATTAGTTAATGCTTTCAATTTTGACTAGTCTGAAATTCTGTTGTTTGGTAGTGGGTTGATGCAAGCTGTTTATAAGGCCAGAGCTCCAGATAAGAGGGAGTGATGGTATTCTAAATCCATTATTTCTCTTCCAAACCCTATGTTTTGGGTACTAATTAGAATCGTCGCAATGAGATGATTCTGATGAGTACCCATAACATAGGGTTTAGTGGAGAATAATTGATATTTTCAATTTTGAAATCAAATCATTTACTCAATCTGGAGCTCTGTATGAGAAAATATAGCCGGCAAATGAAAAGAACATGTACACTCTACCAGATGGTACAAGGTTAGGGTAGTCCATTTTGAAACTAACTGCACCTGATAAACCTGGCTGAAATGATAGGTGATTTTCTTGGAGAGGATAGAAAACACTACAAGTATTTTCTCCTTTTCCAATAATGTCTCCAAAAATCTTCTTCCTCAGGGTCGTAATAGCATTTGATTGTTTGGTAGAGAGTTAATTCTTTACCATGTAATCCCGACTTTTAACGACCCTAAGAAGGAAGTCTTTTGAAAACATTTTGCTGGTTACCAGCATTTTTTTCTTTTTCCACAATGTTATCTACCCTTTAAGAGACAAATGTTATGTTTTGAGCTACATTTAAAATATTGTCTTCAAATGCTTTCAATTTGGACTAGTCTAGGTTTTTGTTGTGTGGTAAAGAGGTAATACATTGGTATATAAGAAAACATTGTGACAAAAAGGAGGAATCGCTCCACTGTTTTCACATGACATACATTGAATTGTGTGTGTGCAAAGAGTTTTTCTTTGTTTTGGCCTAGAGAGCTAATTTTATATTCTTGCATGACGAAAACAAGGCCTGTATTCACCAACCATTCTAACTTGCAGTCTTACTCAAATTTTCAGGAATTTTCTAAATTCAAAAGGAATTCATCTTCTTACTGGCTTAACCAAAATGGCTCAGCCAGTCAGAAATTTTGTTAGTTTTTTAGGCTTATAATTTGAATTTTGAATGCAATTTAGAATAGCTGATGAAAACGGCCGAGGTAGGTTGTGTGTATACATATATAGGGCTACAAATAACAGGAGTATTACGATATTTAACCCACCATTATTGTACAAAAACAACATTTTGTAATCATTTACTTGACAATGTAAGGAAGACGTTGTTGGAAAAAGAGCCAACACCAAACGTAAACAAAGAAAATTTAAAATGTTGTGTTTTAAATTCTTATGATTCTATTACTATCATTCTGGCCAAGCCAGGTAGCACACAGGGCGTGTAACCCGGGGGTTGCTGGTTCAAATCCCCAGCTTGGGGAAATTCTTTCTGGGGATTGATAATAGTCAATGCAACAGGATTCATTCCTCACTCATCGCTGATCACTTTTTCAATGATGGTTATGTGGAGAAGCAGCCAGTCACTTGGGACCGATATTGCGTGAAGTACTGGTGAAAAAAGAAACTCTAGGAAAGCATGGATAGGTGCCCTGTCCACTGCAATGTAACTGAAGTAATGTTGAAAACTGCGTTGAAAACCATACCAACATGCTGTTACTCCCCATAAGAATATTTTAGCCATTCCAGGCTACAGTTAAGCTTTAGAGCACCAGACCAGCTTTATGTTACCTTTGCAGACATTTTCAAGCAGGATCAGAATATACAGTCTGATCTGATTTGCTTCTATGTTACGTCATCAGGCCAAAACAACCTTGAAATACTAAATTTTTAGCCTTTTTTTTTTTCTTCATTGGAAAGGTTCATTTCTTTAATTCAGTATTCTAAAGTTTGATAGAGCTGGCAAATGTACCCCTTTAACCCTTAAGCTGATAAATATACATGAGACAAAATTTTCAAGCTGCTTGTAAAACCCAATATTTGCTATTTCATAGGTATTATTTAGGGTAAAACTATCTCCTTATCAGACACTGTAGATCCAAGATCTGACTGCACTTTCTGTGCAGTCTGATCCTGATCTGTATTGTCCGCAAAAGGTCCCTGAGTTGAGCTTAACAGCCTAAGGGTTAATCATAGTGTCATCCAATCCATGAATCCACCGAGTTTTTAGACCCTTCCCTTTTTGCCAAAAACTTATATTTTTTTGCTGATGTTGAAAATAATTTTATTATTGTTCTTTGTTAGCCAAACACCAAACACAGATGCCACCTGAGTAAAACAACCACTTCTTGGTTCCCAAATGTGTTCCTCATGAAATTGTGTGTGTTTCACAGCCACTTGTCTCTATAGGCCTGTTTTCTTGTTCCTGTGGGCTGCTGCCCAACTTTATACCAAATAACAAAATTATTTAGATATGAAGTTAAAGCATCTGTAGATGACTATATGAATATGGTAAAAGTGATAAGATTGGTCTATTAAAGGACAAAAATCATTGTTGGAAAAGGAGAAAATGCTGGTTACCAGCATTGTCTCGTTTTCTTCCTGAGGGTCGTTACAACTTAGGATTGTTTGGTAAAGGGTTTAAACAGATTTGACTGAAATTCTTAAATTTTTTTTTCTATGATAAGTTTTAGACATTTTTATAACATATACAGGTCGACATGGTCGAAATCCTTCTGATGGAGGTAGTACTCTGGAAAGAAAAGGTAGAATAACGGATAAACTTGCAAAGTTTTTGACAAATCGTACAGAAAAGAAAGACCTCGTAAAGAAGGGTATTTACAAAGGTAATTTATCAAACAGACCTTTTATTTAGAACATGGAATCAAGATTCTCATGGTTGCAGCTATGTCTTAACTTTTTTCCAAAGACAAATTTCAGACTTGTCTAAATCGAAAGCATCTGCAGACGACAAAATTGAAAGTGGTACAAATGAACTGAAAGTCTTTGATAGGGTAGAAAACGTTGCAGAAAAAGTAGAATATGCTTGTCACCAGCATTTTCTACTTTTCCCACAATGTTTTTAAAAGGCCTCTACCTCAGGGCTGTTAAAACTCGGGATTGTGTGGTAATGGGATAATAAAACATGCGGAGAGGTTACTACTTCACTGTCATCTGTGAATAATGGTTTGCTTATTGCCTCCTGGAACCTGGAGGCCCAAGGTTGGATCCCTACCTAAAGTGCTGGGTATTTCATGGGAGTGTCCTTGGGCAAGACACTTCAAAACCCTAACCTTGAACTGTAGAAACCCAGGATATACATGAATGATGAAGCTGTTGCAGTGATATGACCAACATAATGTTGAAAGTGGCTTAAAACACTATACAATCATTCTTCAACTCCTGCAGACAACTTCCTGGTTGGAGCAGCACTTTTTGGAAAAAGTGGCAAAAAAAGAATCTGCTCATAACATGATATAATTTCTTTTTGACACAATATTTGCATTTGTATAAAAGTCAGATTTCCCCTCCCCCTTCCCCTGTAAGTCTGTTAAGGAGTCATATTAATTCTTTACCAAATAACAAACTGGTAGTCTTGTTAAAATTGAAAGCATTTTCAAACGAATTCAATAAGGCTTGAAAGATATAATGAAAGAGATGGAATTTGTTTTTGACGAGGTGGCAAACATTGTGAGAGGAGGAGAAAATGATGGTTATCAGCGTTTTCTCTTTTTCCCACAATGTTTTCAAAAGCCTTTTTGCTAAGGATCAGTAAAACTTGAGATTCTTTGGTAAAGAGTTAAATGGGTGTAGACTTTAAATCCAATGTAAAGGAGTCGGTTATTATACACAGCACATAATCATTATCGCTACCCATTTAGAGAGCTAGAAGCTAGTAAGCTGTAGTGCGATAAATTATCTTTCAGATCATATTCTTTTCAGTGTTCCAATTTCCTGAAGAAGGACCAGGGTCCATATTCACCAAACATTCTTAATTTCAATAGAAGTTTAACTCTAGATGTAGAAAGTAACACAACTTCTGATTGGCTAAACCATTTGATTTGGCCAATTAGAAGTTGTGTTACTTTCAAATTTAGAAAATTGTCATGAATCAGACGAAGAACATTCATAAGAATGGTTGATGAATATAGGCCCTGTTTTTTTCCCAACAGCCAAATTTCAGACTGAAACTAATTAAAAAAAAAAACTCTTTAGTCTTTACACGCAATGACATAATAGACTTATCATTTTGTATTGAAAGCTTTTGCAGTTGACATGTTAAATGTGGCTCAGATAATGAGATTTGTCTGTGAAGGGGAAGAGAACATTGAGGGAAAAGGAGAAAATGCTGGTCACCAGCATTTTCTCCTTTTCCCACAATGTTTTCATAAGCCCTCTCTGTTAGGGTCGGGATTATATGGTTAAGTCTCCTCTTTTAATGAATTCATGTGGTGGGCAGATTTTATGGACAGTGTAAATTAAAATTAGACTGAATTTTCATTTCTGTTTTGATTATTTAACTACAGAAATAAATTCTTTCTGTATCTGAGACTAAAAACAACATACTAGGGCACTATTGCATAAGTGACAATTTTCAAACACATTTTGATGGAAAGAGAGGTGTTATGAAATGAAAATGTGTCCATTTATCTAAATGTTTTCTTTTTCCTACTGTTCTACCAAATTTTGCTTTGATTTTTGCCTTGCAATTTGTGATTCAAAGTTACGAAAAACAATATTCAAAACAGCCTAATGTATTTAATTGATAGTGAAATAAATGACTGTCAGAGCACAAAGTTCAAATTCAATAATCATAACAGACAGGGCCAATAAAGATCAGACTGTACATGAAATTGCACAGACTGTAATTGAAACTTCATTTTATCTATTTGGAAGTTAAAGTTTGTTTAAATTAAAAGCGTTTGCAGCTGGCAAATTAGGTGTGGATCAAATTATTTAGAGTTATTCAATGAAAGGGTAGAAAACTTTTTGGGAAAAGGAGAAAATGCTGGTTATGAGCATGTTCTCCTTTTTTCACCATGTTTTCATTAGTGTTCTTCCTCAGTTAAAATGCAGTTTTGCATGGTAAGGGGTTTATGAGTCAGTGTATGAGGGTTGGAATAGGGGTGTTGCATGACTGGCTGGAGCAATGATAACTTTGTCAGTGTTTTGTTACAGATGCGGTGTTTGGGGCAGACTTAAAGGTTATTTGTGACAGAGAGAAATCAAGGGTCCCGTCTTTCATAGTCAGAGCCATAGAAGCAATTGAAAAAAGAGGTACGGATATGAGGTCTGCTCTGTAAAAAGGGGCTTAATGAATCTGCAAAGAGTATCTACTCAGGTCAGCCTGCGCAATCTGCACAGGCTGACCTGGGTTGAATATTTCTGCTATTGCTTAATTTTCTGCATGTCAAAGTACCAGTGTACCTCATGATTCAGTGGGTGTCTTGTTATACAAAATAGATGTTTTTAATCTATAATTATATGCTGACTTGCTTGGTATCATGTATCGTGTAGATTCATTAAATCCCCTTTTTGCCAGAGCTCATGATTGTATTATGTGTATGTAACAGACATTTTGAGCTGATGTAGTGATACATGGTTGGACACTGAAAGTTTACTGGGATCCTGAGGACACCAAAACATTGAGAGGTGGGGGTGGGAAATCTCTCCACATAAAATTTGGCATTGTAGGAAGTGAGGTGTCATAAATTTTGCTAAATGACTGCTTCAGGACACTGTGCTAATAGTGTTGAACCCTGGTCAGTGGTGATCCCTGGTCAGTGGTGATATAGTTTTTAGCTTGGTTATTTACGAAGAAAATGTGGAGGTTTTGTCATAGTCCAGTTGTCATCTGCATCACTTTGCCTAAACCTTGACATTTTATCATATCTCTGTAATAACTAAAGATATTTACTTCACACCTGGGCTATTGCTAACTGTCAAAATTGGAACCTATACCAGAAGTGCAGGTAACGCTGTAAATATTTTTGATAATGTTATACCCCTTTTTTGACACAGAATTTTCCCCGAAAAAGCACCTGTAATTACACTTTGGCATCGTCTTGCTGTGTTCTTGTTCACTTTACTGAACGACGGTGAGACAAAATGATGTCATGGTGGTGGTTTTGGCTTGGACAGGCCCATTTGATGTATCTGTTAGAAATTTTCTTATCGGGGAGCATAAAGTCCTTTTATGTGATCTTATCCTCATGAAAATTTTCACATCATATTTCTCTGTCATAACTATTATCCAAATGAAATGAAAGATATTTTGTATGAACTAAAGGAGCCATATTAAGTCAAACTTGTACATATTTGCGTTATGTGATGCTGCACTTGGGATCCTGTTCTTTTGAACCTCTTCCTCTTTACCACACGACAGAAATGTAGATTTGTCCAAATTGAAAGCATTTTGCAGATGACAGTTTCAATGTGGCTTAAATGGTGGAATTTTTCTTTGATAGGGTAGAAAACATTGTGGGAAAAAGAGAAAATGCTGGTTACCAGCATTACATTGTGGGAAAAGGAGAAAATGCTGGCTACCAGCATTTTCTCTTGTTCCCACAAAGTTTTCAAAAGGCTCCTACCATGATTGTGTGGTGAAGAGGTAACAGATCATTTTTTTCACCCATGGCTTGAATCCTTTTTAACATGTGGAAAATCCAAATGCAAGGAAAAATGCTATTTGATGAATTATTCTTGTTAATGCAATTAATATCCAAAATTTCCTTTGTATTTCTTTCACACTTGTATGAACTGTTTCAATAAAAACCAGAATCCCCGGTTGTTTTTTGGACATCTGTTTTAAGAAACATTTATTTTTCACAATTCTTGAATTTTACTCATTACCAAAATCCATCCCCCATTCTGCATTCAACACCTTTTGAAAATATTGTAGGAAAAGGAGCAATTGCTGGTTTTTTTTTTTTTTTTTTTTTTTTTTTTTTTCCACAATGTTTTCAATGTTGTTAGAAAAAGGACATTTTCATTCAAAGTTTTCTCCTTTAATTGTATCTGTGATACAGTTTAGAGGTATGTCTAAATATTAGCCAGTATGGTAATTGGCTGGATGACTAAATGTGAGTTTCACAAGCCTTTCAGTCCTTCTATTATTTTACATTCCCTGTAGATCTGAAGTATAAAGGTGTATATGAGGCATGTTGTGTGAAAAGGGGACTTAATGCATTTGCAAAAAAGTATTGACCCAGGTCAGCCTTGACAGTCTGTGCAGGCTGACCTGGGCCAAGACTTTTGGCTGTTGGTCAATTTTGTGTCAAAGGACCATTCTACCTCTTAAGTTTGGTTGTTGAAAAAAGTGGCTACTATGGATCCATAGTTATATAGAGGTTTGATAGGTATCACACAGCACAGACATGTATTAAGCTCCCTTTTGCCAGAGCATGGCTCATATCACATTGGTGGATACATGGCTCAGATCTTTAGGTTTATTAGACTTTCATTACTTTGATTATTTGTCTCCCATAGGCTTGGAGCATGAAGGTATATATCGTATTGGTGGGAACATAGCTCAGATACAGAAACTTAGATGTATGGTAGATCAGGGTAAGTTAATAGAATATGCATCTTTCTGCCATACTCTGAGCAAATACAGGATGCCATTATGCCAAATTTGACGAATCTGATTGGTCAGTACTATTTTTAGCATCACAGCTCTATTTCAAAGCTGATAGTCCAATTTCATTGACCAATCAGATTTGTTCAACACATTCACTGCTTTGTTAAAATTTTCATCTCATGGTGGGGAGTGAAAAATTTGTCCACATCCAAAGTTTCAGCCTTTATTATTTGCTTATTACTCTTTTGTTCAATTGTTTGTACCAGTTGAAAGATATATTACCATGAAACATGGTTAGATTCCCAACCTTTTATACCTAGAAATGTGTAGAAATATACTGACAAATGTTAAGGGATAATGTGGGGCAGGTAACACAGTTGGACACTATGTCTTATATATTACACTATAAAGGTGGCGAAGTTTGTCACAAAACAAACACCCATGCAAAACACATGTGTTGACATACATGCTGAAGAAGGCTTTTGAAAACATTGTGGGAAATTTGGCAAATGCATTTTCTCCTTTTTCCCACAATGTTTTCTACCTTTTCAGTGAAGATCCCATCATATGAGCCATGTTTGTCTTCTGCAAATACTTGAAATTTGGACAAGTCCAGAATTTTGTTGTCTGGTGGAGAATTTGTTATTTTATGTATATTTCAGGTGAGAAATATGACTTGCATGATTCCTTTTGGGATATCAACGTATTAGCAGGGACGTTAAAATTATTTTTCCGAGAATTAAAGGAACCATTGTTTACTTATGCGCTGTTTGATAAATTTCTGAAGAGTTTTTGTAAGTATTGCTGTTAGAGTAATTTGATATTAAGCTCTTAACTCTTTATGCCATTTAAAAGTATGTAAAGTAATGTGAAGATGACAATCTGTTATTGTACGGTCTGTCCAAGTGTAAGTCGCTGGCAGAAAAATTAAATGCAAAGCTAGGTTAGCTCTTTACCAAACGACAACATTTGAGACTGGTCCAAATATAAAGCATTTTGCAGATGACAAAATAATCCTGGCTAAAAAATTGAAATTTGTTATTGAAAGGGTAGAAAACATTGAGGGAAAAGGAGAAGACGCTCATTACCAGCATTTTCTCCTTTTCTCACAAGGTTTTCAAAAGGCTTGGCTCTCACAGCCTCTCAGGGTCGTTAAAAGTCCGGATGGTGTGGTGAAAGGTTAAAAGCGGCTAGTTAACTCTATCTTTTGTTTAGTTTTTGACTTATTTTAAAAATCATTTTTCTGCCAGCGACTGACGCCTACACCTTCCACATAATAACAGATTGTCATCTTAACAAAATGTCCCATACTTTTAACTGGTATGATTTAAATTTAAATGCATTTTAAGACCTGCATTGGTTTTTTAGCTCCACTGGCCGAAGGCCAGCGGGCTTATGTCATGGCCCGGTGTCCGTCGTGCGTCCGTGCGTCCGTCCGTCCGTGCGTTAACTTTTATTTCAAACATCTTCTTCTCTGAAACTACCCATCCACTTTTCATGAAACTTCACAGAAATGATCCTGCCATGGTCCTCTTCAGAATTCCTTGAAAGAATTTGATTCCTTCAAAAACTCTGGTTGCCATGGCAACAAAACTGAAAAATATTGGAAATCTTTAAAAATCTTCTTGTCTGAAACCATAAGGCGTAGGGCTACCAAATTTGGCATGTAGCTTTATGTAGTAGACCTCTATCATGTTTCTTGAAATTATAGCCCTGGGGTCAAAATTGGCTCTGCCCCAGGGGTCACAAGTTTTACATAGGCTTATATAGAGAAAACTTTAAAAATCTTCCTGTACCTAGCCATAAGGCCTAGAGCTACCAAATTTTGCATGTAACTATATCTAGTGGGCCTCTACCAAGCAGGCCAAAATTTTAGCCCTGGGGTCAAAATTGGCCCCGCTGCAAGGGGTAACAAGTTTTACATGGGCGTACATAGTGAGACAACTTAAGAAATCTTCCAGTACCTAGCCATAAGGCCTAAAGCTACCAAATTTTGCATTTAGCTTGATCTGGTGGGGGTCTACCAAAAGTGCCCAAATTACAGTTCTGGGGTCAATTTGGCCTCATGCTGGGGGGTGGACGGGGGGGCGAAGGTGCACAAGATTAACATGGGCTTATATAGGGAAAACTTTTAAATCTTGGTGTACATAGCCATAAGGCTTAGGGCTACCAAATTTTGCATAATTATAGCTCTGTCTAGTGGACAACTACAAAGAGGGCCCAAGTTACAACCCTAGGATCAAGTTTGGCCCTGCACCAGGGGTCACAAGTTTTACATGGGTTTATGGAGTGAAAACTTCAGAAACCGTCTTGTTACTAGCCATAAGGCAAGAACTCCCAAATTTGGTCATAAACATGTGCTTATAGCGTGAAAATTCAAAAAATCCTTTTGCTCCTAACCGCAAACCCAAGGGCTACCAAATCTGGATCACTTTTGATTTTTTTTTAGCTCCACTGGCCAAAGGCCAGCAGGCTTATGTCATGGCCCGGTGTCCGTCGTCTGTCCGTCCGTGCGTCCGTCCGTGCGTCCGTCCGTCGTCCGTGCGTTAACTTTTATTGCAAACATCTTCTTCTCTGAAACTACCCATCCAATTTTGATGAAACTTCACAGAAATGATCCTGCCATGGTCCTCTTCATAATTTCTTGAAAGAATTTGATTCCTTCAAAAACTCTGGTTGCCATGGCAACAAAACTGAAAAATATTGGAAATCTTTAAAAATCTTCTTGTCTGAAACCATAAGGCGTAGGGCTACCAAATTTGGCCTGTAGCTTTATGTAGTAGACCTCTATCATGTTTCATGAAATTATAGCCCTGGGGTCAAAATTGGCTCTGGCCCAGGGGTCACAAGTTTTACATAGGCTTATATAGAGAAAACTTTAAAAATCTTCCTGTACCTAGCCATAAGGCCTAGAGCTACCAAATTTTGCATGTACATGTAGTTATATCTAGTGGGCCTCTACCAAGCAGGCCAAAATTTTAGCCCTGGGGTCAAAATTGGCCCCGCTGCAGGGGTCACAAGTTTTACATAGGCGTACATAGTGACAACTTAAGAAATCTTCCAGTACCTAGCCATAAGGCCTAGAGCTACCAAATTTTGCATTTAGCTTGATCTAGTGGGGGTCTACCAAAAGTGCCCAAAGTACAGTCCAGGGGTCAATTTGGCCTCATGCTGGGGGGTGGGGGGTGGAGGTTCACAAGATTAACATGGGCTTATATAGGGAAAACTTTTAAATCTTGGTGTACATAGCCATAAGGCTTAGGGCTACCAAATTTTGCATAATTATAGCACTGTCTAGTGGACAACTACAAAGAGGGCCCAAGGTACAACCCTAGGATCAAGTTTGGCCCTGCACTAGGGGTCACAAGTTTTACATGGGTTTATGGAGTGAAAACTTCAGAAACCATCTTGTTACTAGCCATAAGGCCAAGAACTCCCAAATTTGGTCATAAACATGTGGTTATAGGGTGAAAATTCAAAAATCCTTTTGCTCCTAACTGCAAACCCAAGGGCTACCAAATCTGGATCACTTTTGATTTTTTTTTTTAACTTAACCTTGCATCAGGGGTCTTATGTTTTACAGAGGCTTCATATGGACGAAACTTGAAAATCACCTTATTTATAACCATACAGCATAGACTTGTATTATTTTGGCATGTGGCTTTATCTTGTGGACCTCTACCAGGGTTCAAGTAATTATCGCTCTGGGATCAAAAATGGCTTTGCCCTGCGGGTCTCAATTTTCACATGGGCTTTTACAGAGAAAACTTTGTAAGTCTTCATTTTGAAACCATTTTGCTCAGAATTGAAATATTTAGTATTTATGGTTTATATTTATAAGCCAGTGGAGCGATACAGGGCCATCATGGCCCTCTTGTTTTGCCGCTATTGCACCTTTAACTCTTTATCACATGACAAAATTTTAGCCTTGTCCAAATTGAAAGCATTTGCAGACGACAAAATAAATGTGACTCAAAAACTGAAATTTGATTGGGAAAGGGTAGAAAACATTGTGGGAAAAGGAGAAAATGCTGGTACCAGCATTTTCTCCTTTTCCCTCAATGTTTTCAAAAGGCCTCTTTTATAGGGTCATTTAATGTCAGGATTGTGCGGTAAAGGATTAAGGGTTGCTATAATGATGATTTTTGACTTTGATAGGGTAGAAAACATTTTTCAAAAAGGAGAAAATGCTGGATACCAGCATTTTCTCCTTTTTCCCCACAATGTTTTCAAAAGGCATCTTCCTTAGCATTGTGTAGTAAAGAGTTAATCCCTGGAGGAAGAGGACCCTTTTTAAAATGCATTATTGTGGGCAAAGGTAAAAATGTTGGTTACCAGCATTTTTAGTTTGGCTGTTTTGAAGAAAACTCTAAGGCATTTTGATAGCCATACCAACATTGTGTGAAAACTGACATTTTCTGATATTTCTATTTTTGCCTGACTCTTTAGCACACAATCCCGGCTTTTGACAACCCTGAGAAAGAAGCCTTTTGAAAACATTGTGGGAAAGGGAGAAAATGCTGGTAACCAGCATATTCTTTCTTTCCCACAATGTCTTCTACTCTGATCTTTATCTACGCTGTCAGCAAAAACAACTTAAGTTGGTTCTAGCACTTTAAGGGTTTAATCAAGATTCATCATGCTTCCGTTGTTGATATATTTATGCTGAGAGGAAGTGACAATAAAGATAACATCAGAAAAAAAAAAGTATCGGAAGGAAATTTTATTTATCATTTCAACTAAGAGACAGTATTGTGTGTCTTGCAGCTTGTTGTGCTAAGCGGTTCTCCTTTTTGCCAAGCCCCGTAGCTCAGTCGGTAGTGTATCGGGCTTGAGAACAGGTCACTGGTTCGATCCCCGGCTTGGCCAATTTTTTTCTGAGGATTGATGATAGTCATTGCGACAGAATTCATTCCTCTCTCACTGCTGACCATTGTTTCGACGATGGTTATGTGGGAAAGCAGCCAGTGGCTTGGAAAGAACATTGTGCGGAGTACTGGTAAAAGAAACCCCAGGAAAACATGGATAGGTGCACTGGCGATATAACTGAAATAATGTTGAAAATGGCATTAAACACCATACAATCAGTCAATCATTGTTCTCCTTTTGTAACTATAGTTTCACATGCATTTATAAACTCTTTACAAGTCCAAAAACTTTGGACTCAACCAAATTGAAAGGATTTGCAGACGACAAAATTGATTGTATCTCTAATGATGTATTTGATAGGATGGAAAACCTGCCAAAAAAGGGGAAAATACTGGTTACCAGCATTTTCTCCTTTTCCCACAAGGTTTTCAAAAAGCCTTCTGCTTCAGGGTTGTGAACTCTTTACCACACATTTCCTAGTTTTAACAACTCTGAAAAAGAACGCTTTTGAAAACATCGTGGGAAAAGGAGAAATGCTGGTAACTAGACGCAAAAGGTACGGGGAATGCTGGAGCCAGACTTTCAGCCCTTCTGCAGAATCATTTTTGTGCCTTTGGAAAAATTGTGGGAAAAGGAGGAAATGCTGGTTAACAGCATTTCCTCCTTTTCCCACAATTTTTTCAAAGGCCCTCTTTCTCGAGGTCGGTAAAAGTCGGCATTGTGCAGTAGGGATTAACTCCTTACCACAGGTGTTTGAAAGACCCTGAGAAAGAAGTTTTTAAAGTGATAGGATTGCAAACAGCAAAGTAACAAACAAACAAACTGGAATATGTTACAGAGAGTAGAAATACCACCTCAACTCTTTACCAGGTGACAAAGTTAAAGACACATCCAAATTGAAAGCATTGGTAAACAACAAATTAAATATGGTTTAATTGTTAGAATTTGTCTATGAGAGTGTAGAAAACATTGAGGGAAAAGGAGAATATGCTTGTTATCAGCATTTTTTCCCTTTCTCACAAAGTTTTCAAAAAACCTTAGATTTTTATAGCATAGAGTTGTAAAAACTTAGATTTTTATAGCATAGAGATCAACTGATCTTTTGTTTCTGTTTTTAGTGAAAGAAGTTGCCAGTGATAGATTAAAAGCCATTAGAGCTTCTGTAAGTGAACTTCCAAAGTGCCATTATGAAACTGTCAGAATTCTCTTCAAACATCTTACAAAGTGAGTATAAACCTGTTTGTTTGTATTTCTCTTTCTCTCTCATTTCTTCCCTTTTCTTTCTCGCTTTGTTCTCTCTCATCCTCCTCTCCTCTGTCTCTTCATCTCTGTGTATCTCTTTCTTTTTGCCATCTTCTTCTTCCTCTTTTTCTTCTTTATCTTTCTTCCTCCCTGAGCTACCTTCTTACGGTCGATGTACTCAATCAGTCATGAATTTGGGTATGAATATCAATGTGAAACAAACAGCAAATGGGGAAATTGTTCTGTGGAGTAGTTCTCCTTCTGTCACAGTATTTTCAAAAAGCAGTCTGCTGAAAAACACTATTTTGTTATATTTTCAGTGTTATGGAACAAAGTAAAAGCAACAAAATGCATGCTCATCAACTTGCCATTGTGTTTGGGCCCACACTGATCTGGCCAGAGATTCAAACTCAGAACCTAGCAACCAGCATGGTGTACCAGAGTCGTATTGTAGAATATATTCTGTTAGAATATAAAAACATATTTAGATGAAGAGTTGTTGCTAGGCAGCCCGTATCTTGACACAGATTTTGTCCAATTTCTTTTCCAATTGTCATACAAATACAAAATTTTACAGCCATACAAATACATGTACAAAGTTTCACTGTAGTTGATGGCTGTAGAAATCATTGTGGGAAAAGGAGCAAATGCTTTTACCTTCATTTTCTCCTTTTGTCACAATGTTTTCAAAAACTTTCATCAGGTGCTAGGAAGAGTGCTGTCCTTGGTGTAGGGATAGAAGTGAAAAGTTTCCCTCTTTGAGCTACAAAAAAAAGTAGCTGTCTAAAATTCACCCAGTTTAACTCATTACCAAATGACAAAATCTTAGACTTATACAAATTGAAAGCATTTTCAGATGACAATTCAAATGTGGCTCAAATGATGGAATCTGTGTGTGAATGTTTAGAAAACATTGAGGGAAAAGGAGAAAATGGTGGTAAACAGCATTTTCTCCTTTTCCCACAATGTTTTCAAAAGGCTTCTTCTACAGGACCTTTAAAACTCTGGATTTTGTGGTAAAGGGTTAAACCTTTCAGTGCCAGGGGTGAAAATAGGAGCTTTTAGGGACAGCAAAGATGAATTCAGACTGCACAGATTGTGCAGTCTGATCATTCGATCTATACTGTCTGCTTGGTTAATAAGATAAAAAAATTTCAGTGGATTGTAATTTCAGTCAAAGAAAGAGGTCAAGTTTATATTATGTTATTTGGTACTGAGAATGTTCCATAAATCAAGAAGCATCTTTTATTGAATCTTATCATACAAAAAAAATTCATTTGAGCTCGTAATTAACTCTTAGGCTGTTAAGTGCGACTCACTGACCATTTGCGGACAGTGTAGATCAAGATCAGACTGTACAGAATGTGCAGTCTGATCTTGGATCTACTCTGTCTGGAAAGGAAATACTTTTTTCTTGAAAAATTGTTTGAAATAGAATTACTTAGGTTTTTACTACCTGTTTGAAAATTTTATTTCACTTATTGAGCAGGATAAAGGTTAAGAAATATAACAGGATACATGAGGAAAGTAAAAGGTATTGGTCTAGTCAAGATAGGGTTGTCAATTTGTATTATGTTGTACAAAAAATGATTTACTGAAGAGATATTTTGTTAAAATCCACCTGGAGAGTGTGCTGAAGAAGTTACCTTCAAATACATTGCAAATGACTTCAGTCCACAGTTAGGAAAGAATGTTGTTCAAGGTAGGCATGTGAGTGTGTAGGTATATCCCCAGTTAGGCAAAAAAGTGTATGTTTCTATGTGTTGCATAGTTGATTGTTATGTAAATAGAATGATGATTCTGTTGTGTGAGTCGCTGGAATACTTAACACAATTATAGAGACTAGATAAAGCCACTTCAAGAAGAATACTATGAAGTTGTCATGCTGTAATGTCCCTAATTAACACCCCCCTCTAATTAACGTTCAGCCATCTTTTTTCTCACCGAAAATGAATTTCCCAAATTGCCAATCCATCAAGAAAATTAAAATAAATCAGCTGGAATAAACTAACACTATCGACTTAATCCTTATGACTTTACAAGTTGATACCATTAACACATGACTATACAAAAATATATATACACTTTGGACAGCATTATAAAGTGCCAGTAACAAGAAATTTGTCAATTAACTCTGTACCAAACAACAAATTTTTGGACTTGTCAAAATTGAAAGCTTTTGCAGACAACAGATTAAATGTTGCTAAAGTAATGATCTTCTCTTTGATAGGGTACCAGCATTTTCTCCTTTTCCTACAATGTTTTCCAAAGCCTTCTTCCTTAGGTTCGTTAAAAGTCGGGATTGTTAGGTAAAGGGTTAACTTGGAAGAACTTGTAGGAAGAGAAAGTTTGGAAGATCGGAGTACCCTGTTAATCATGAATACTATTTGATGTCCAAATGAATCATGATCGGAGATAGAATTGATGGTCTGCATTAAATACAGCAGATTTCTCACATGGTGATCACTGTCCTGTAGGCACTGACTAAAACCCAGATGCAATGTTATCATCGTCCTTAGAAAATTCTGTGTCATTTTACCTCTATTAACCCTTTCCCAAACGACAAATTTTGGACTGGTCCAAATTGAAAGAGTTTGCAGACAATAATTTTAAATTTGATGAAAATGGCAGAAAGTTCTCAAAAAGGGAAAACACTGTGGGAAAAGGAGAAATTGCTCATTATGAGCAATTTCTCCTTTTCCCACAGTGTTTTCAAAGACTTGTACTGCAGACACGTGAAAACCAGGGCTTGTTTGGGAAAGGGTTAATAAACCTCCCTTCAGGAAAATGTAACATCGCCTCAGGAGTCTTAAAATGGAGACATTACCGTATATCTCATTTAGAGAATTAGGCTGTAGATATGAATACCATATGTAGATAGGTTGACAATAACCCTAGGAGTGCCAAATACCAGTAATTAAGTTGGATGTATTCAGTGGGTAAAAGACCCAGTGACATCATTATCATCATTATCATTAAGACCACTACCGTCATCATCATCATTATGACTACAGCCATCACCACCATACTCATCATCATGCCACTGATTACCTACATTGGTAGATCTATCAACTTGAAAAGTAAGTAAGGCACTGTTGAAAGTGATATTAAATTACCAGTCAACCATGATATAACAAATGAGCCATGGTCTTGCAAAAGGGGGTTTAATGCATCCCCACAATCCATTATACCAAGTAGGTCTTCACAGAATTACGGATCCATAAAATCAATTTTGTCTACCAACTGAGTGAATCTAGAGGTAGAATGGGCCTTTGAGATGCAGAAAAATGACCGATAGCAAAACGTTTCGATGCATGTCAGCCTGCGCAGGCTGACACTGGTTGATACTTTTTAACAGATGCATTAAGTCTCCAGAGCATGACTCATGTAATAAATTATCAGTCAACCATGATAAAACAAGAAATGAATGTGTCAAGGATTGTTTGAAAAATGAAATTTAAAAAAGAAAAAAAAAAAAAAAAAAAAACAATAGCTTAAGATTTGCAATTTCTCCATTTCTCGAAGTGTTAATACGTGATTTTCCTGCAGAGGTATGAAAAGTAGCTTCTCTGAGAGCAGTAAGGTTTATGAATGAGTTGAATGTAATTGGTCTCTGATTTTGTATGACAGACAAAAGTAAGGTGGATTTATATTCTACAAACTACAAAGATTATTTATGCAGCAATATAGTTGTTTATGTTATGATTTTTAAAATTGGTATCTCACGTTATCATTCCATAATGACATTTATATGTTTTTGTACATATGTGTCTATTGTATGTTCCAAATACATGTAGGTGAAGATAACATATTTGTGTATACTTAAGCTCTAGGGAACATAAATGTGTTATATGAGTTTCCATCTTTACATTAGAAATTGATCTCTTATTTCTTTACTTTCTTCAGAAACAGGGTCTGTATTCACCAATCATTCTTAAGAACATTCTTAGTCTTATTCTTCAAGATTTTCTAAATTTGAAAGTAACACAACTTCTGATTGGCTAAACCATTTGGTTTAGCCAGTCAGAAATTGTGTTACTTTCAAATTTAGAAAATTCCTCAGCCTAAGACTCAGAAAATTCTTAAGAATGGTTGGTAAATATGGACCCAGATTTTCTTACTTGGACCTGTTGTGTACTTAACTCTTTACCAGGTAATAATATTATGGACTTATCCAAATTGAAAGCACTGGCAGACAATAAATGAACTCTTTACAAGAAGAAAAAATTTTAGACATGTCCAAAATGAAAGAATTTGCCAATGACAAAGAAAATGTTGGAATTCGTCTGTTAAAAGAGTTGAATTCATTGTGGGGAGAGGAGGCCTTGTTTTTCAGGGTTGTTGACTCTTTACCACCGTATTTCAAACCTTTCCAAAATGAAAGCATTTACAGATGACAAATGTAACTCAAAAACTGAAATTTTTCTATGGAATTATAGAAAACATTATGTGAAAAGGGGAAAATGCTGCTTTTCACACAATGTTTTCAAAAGCTTTCTGTCTTAGGGCTGTTATAACTCAGGACTGTTTGATAAAGTGTTAAAAGTTGGGATTGTGTGGTAAAGGGTTGAATAATAAAATTTAGTCTTAGGAAAGGTAGAAAAGGTTGTGGAAAAAGGAGAAAATGCTGGCTGGGTTTTTCAAAAGCTTTTCTCTGCAGGGTCATGAATATAATGCTTTCAGTGTGAATGAGTCTAAAATTTTGTTTTTTGGTGACATAAGTTAGAGCTACATTTTGTCCCATCAGTTCCAGCTAATTTGTCCAGTTTACTCATTATGTTCAGAATATTCAACCCTAACCCATAGAGCACCATGATAAATCCAGTAGCATTTTCATTCCAGGGGAAAAAAAAGCCTATTAACCCTTTATCACACAATCCCGACTTTTAACGACCCTGAGAGAGAAGCCTTTAGAAAACATTGTTGGAAAAGGAGAAAATGCTGGTAACCAGCATTTTCTTCTTTTCCCACAATGTTTTCTACCCTTCCCAAAACAAATTTCAATTTTTCAGCCACATTTATTTTGTTGTCTGCAACTGCTTTCAATTTGGACCAGTCTAAAATTTTGTTGTTTGGTAAAGAGTTAAGAGCAATTTTAAGGTTGCCCAGAATGTTGCAGTAAAGCGGATAGTGTACATCAAAGATCAGACTGCATGTTTTGTGCAGTCAGGTCTTGATCTATACTGGCAGCAAAGGCAACTGAATTTGTGAAAGTGCTATAAGGGTAAAAAGTAAGTAAAATTTTATAATTATGATTATGTCTGTGTTCATAAAGTCTGTATAGTGTCAGATATTGTGTTCATCTTCATGTTTACTAACCAAGAAACTACTCTAATTCAAGTGCTCCAAATGATCCTTTGCTATTTGATAAGCCATTTTAACCTTAAAGCGCCTTTTGGAACTATAGTTGCCTTTGCGGCAAGTGTAGATCAAGATCAGGCTGCACAAAATGTTCAGCCTGATCTTTGATCTACACTGTCTGCTATGCTGAAACACTGTTGACAGAAGCGACAATGAAATGACAATTATTTGGATCATATTTCTAGGTTGAAAATGTCTGATAGGTTTATTCGGCGCTCTAAGGGTTAAAAAATTAATGAAACAAGTCTGGTAATCCTAGTTTTGGTGCTTTGGTGACAGTTAAGATTTAGATTGGGCTGCAAAGAATTTGCATGCATGTATTCACCAACCATTCTGAAGAATGGTCTTAGTCTAATTCTGGAGAAGTTTCTGTATTTAAAAGTAACACAAATTCTGATTGGCTAAACAAAATGGTGTAGACAATCAGAAGCTGTGTTACTTTCAAATTTAGAAAATCATAGAGAATAACACTAAGAATGTTCTTAAGAATGGTTGGTGAATACTGGCCCTGATGCTTTGATGTACTCTGTTGATTTATTGAGTACTTTTGCCAATCTGTAATACTTTCCTTTATTGTAATTTTCGAGAGTCTGTTTAATTTGCCTAGGAGTCTAAAGATTCAAGTCTCTTTTCTGTCTTTTGTCCTGACTCCTTTCTGCCATTGTGACAGAGAAAATCACTCAAGAAAATATTATTTTGCAAAGCTTTTGCCAGAATGTTTTCTCTGTACAACCTTTTACATTTTTCCCCACTTATTTCTTTAGGTTAATGTTGAAATTTTGAAATATTCCATGATGATCATATTCAATGATTATGGTGAAATTTCCTTCTCAAGTTTACCCCTATACCACACAATCTTGAATTTTAACAACCGTTGGTAAGAATGCTTATGAAAATATTGTGGGAAATAAAGAAAATGCTAGCAACCAGCATTTTCTCCTTTTCCAACTATGTTTTCTACCTTGTCAAAGACAATTTCCACTTTTTGAACCAAATCAATTTTTTGTCTGCAAATGCTTTAAATTTGGATATGTATGAATTTTTATTGTGCAGTAAAAAAGTTCACTCTTTACCATGCAGCAAACTTTTAGACTCACAAAATTGAAAGCTGTTGCATGCAACAAATTAACCCTTTCATTCGAACACCACTTTAGAAACAATTTTACATTACAAATCTAAATTTATGTAAAAAATATTGTTAGACATCAGAAAGTACAAATTGGCCATCTATAAAAAGAGTAAGCCAGTCTATACATTGATACAAATCTAAATTTATGTCAAAAACATTGTTAGATGTGAGGAAGTACAAATTGGCCATATTTAACCTTTTACCACAAAGTGATGACTTTTAACAACCCTGAGGAAGAAGGCTTTTGAAAACATTGTAGGAAAAGTAGAAAATGCTGGTAGCCCGCATTTTCTCCTTTTCCTACAATGTTTTCTACCCTATCAAAGAAAAACCACATTATTTGAGCCACACTGAAAGAGACTGTCTGCAAATGCTTTCAATTTGGACAGGTCTAAAATTCTGTCATGTGGTAATGAGTTAAAAAGTGCAAGCCAATTTGGACAACTCTGGTTTACCTAAAATTAGAGGCCTGAGAGAGGGTTAACATTTCAGTAAGATTTGTTGTCTCCATGGAATATTGATTGTACATCCCACTCCTTGGAAAATACTTGAAGGGTATGAGACAAAATGCAGGTCTAGGGGGAAAAAATATGATAGTTGCATGATTTTTCATGTAATTATTTCTGATAGGGCACTGAAATATTGGTCTGAATCAGGACAGTACTATTTGAGATAAAAGGCTGTAAATTCTGAAAAGGAGAACCTTTGGTATCTTCTCACATTAGTAGATGGTTACTAAATTGGACTCAATCAAGTTTCTTTGCAAAACATCAATAAGGACCCCGTCTGTCATCCATATGGAATCATTTCCCTGTAGGCGCATATACAAGACTCTGGCAAAACTTATTACAACTTTAATAATGACTTGTCAAACCTAAATAAGATGACACAACTGTTTTTAGCTCCACTGGCCGAAGGCCAGCGGGCTTATGTCATGGCCCGGTGTCCGTCGTGCGTCCGTCCGTGTGTCCGTCCGTCCGTCCGGTCATCCGTCCGTCCGTCCGTGCGTTAACTTTTATTTCAAACATCTTCTTCTCTGAAACTACCCATCCGATTTTCACGAAACTTCACAGAAATGATCCTGACATGGTCCTCTTCAGAATTTCTTGAAAGAATTTGATTCCTTCAAAAACTCTGGTTGCCATGGCAACAAAACTGAAAAATATTGGAAATCTTTAAAAATCTTCTTGTCTGAAACCATAAGGCATAGGGCTACCAAATTTGGCATGTAGCTTTATGTAGTAGACCTCTATCAAGTTTCTTCAAATTATAGCCCTGGGGTCAAAATTGGCTCTGCCCCAGGGGTCACAAGTTTTACATAGGCTTATATAGAGAAAACTTTAAAAATCTTCTTGTCTGAAACCATAAGGCATAGGGCTACCAAATTTGGCATGTAGCTTTATGTAGTAGACCTCTATCATGTTTCTTGAAATTATAGCCCTGGGGTCAAAATTTGCTCTTCCCCAGGGGTCACAAGTTTTACATAGGCTTATATAGAGAAAACTTTAAAAATCTTCTTGTCTGAAACCATAAGGCATAGGGCTACCAAATTTGGCATGTAGCTTTATGTAGTAGACCTCTATCATGTTTCTTGAAATTATAGCCCTGGGGTCAAAATTGGCTCTTCCCCAGGGGTCACAAGTTTTATACATAGGCTTATATAGAGAAAACTTTAAATATCTTCTTGTCTGAAACCATAAGGCCTAGAGCTACCAAATTTGGCATTTAGCTTGATCTAGTTGGAGTCTACCAAAAGTGCCCAAAGTATAGTCCTGGGGTCAATTTGGCCTCATACTTGGAGGGGGGGGGGTTCACAAGATTTACATAGGCTTACATAGGGAAAACTTTTAAATCTTGGTGTACATAGCCATAAGGCTTAGGCTACCAAATTTTGCATATAATTATAGCATTATTTAGTGGACAGTTACAAAGAGGGCCCAAGTTACAGCTCTAGGATCAAGTTTGGCCCTGCACCAGGGATCACAAGTTTTACATGGGTTTATGGAGTTTGCAAATTTTGCATATAATTATAGCATTATTTAGTGGACAGTTACAAAGAGGGCCCAAGTTACAGCTCTAGGATCAAGTTTGGCCCTGCACCAGGGATCACAAGTTTTACATGGGTTTATGGAGTGAAAAGTTCAGAAACCATCTTGTTACCAGCCATAAGGCCAAGAACTCCCACATTTGGCATGTTATTCTTCTAATACAATATTCCCCATTTAGTCAGACTGTAGCCATGAGGTCAAAGTTTTATAAGGGCTTATATAGTGAAGACTTTTCTTCGTGGTTTATATTTATAAGCCAGTGGAGCGATACAGGGCCATCATGGCCCTCTTGTTTAAGTTTAAAAAACAATATTTTTAAATGTACAATTTAAGGGGGCACCTGAAAAGTCCTAATAGACTGGTGAGAAGAAGCATATGATGGGTTACAGATGAACTCTGGCCCAATTGATAGGTATTTCCCTGTAACTGGCTTGGGCTGCAAGCTCAAAAAAACCTTTGCAGATATGATATACTTTGTTTTTGTGAGGAAATGATATCACAGAGACAAAGATATGGCTGAGGACAGACTTTGCAAAATTTGATTACTTGTGAAATTTGCATATGGTACTATATTACATTTGTTGAAGTGTGTACATTTTCATGTAAGGAAGACACATATTTATATTACCTATACTTGTCACGTTATGTAAATTTCCATTTAAGGAATATGATGAAATTGTCACATGCATTATTGATTTTTTTTTAAATGTTTCTTTAGTGGCCATACATTAAATTCGATAAGAAGAAAAACTTTTATTTTTTCATTTGTGAAAAACTGACATGCATTGTATTGTGTAAATTTGAGAAAAGGAACATTAACTGGCAACACATAAAGTTTGGTAAAAACTAACAAGGGGGAAAAGACAGTTTTTCCCTGAGCAGTGAGAAATTTAATGTAAATTATTCTTTTTTAGCTCACCTTAGCACAACGTGCTAAAGGTGAGCTATTGTGATCGCCCTATGTCTGGCGTCCGTCGTCTGTCAACTATTTCTTTAAACATCTTCTTCTCCTAAACCACTGGGCCAATCTTGATGAAACTTGGCAGGGATGTTCCTTGGGTGAAGCTGTACCAAAATTGTTCAAAGAATTGAATTCCACCCACAACTCTGGTTGCCATGGCAACAAAAAGGAAAAAAAGGCAAAATCTTTGAAAATCTTCTTCTCTGAAACTAGAAGGCGCAGAGCTTTGATATTTGGTATGTAGCATCTCCTAGTGGACCTCTACCAAGTTTGTTCATATGATGCCCCTGGGGTCAAAACTGGCCCCGCCCCAGGGGTCACAAGTTTGAGCATAGTCACAAAGAAGGAAAACTTTAAAAATCTTCTTCTCTAAAACTTGAAGGCGTAGAGCTTTGATATTTGGCATGTAGCATCTCCTAGTGGACCTCTACCAAGTTTGTTCATATGATGTCCCTGGGGTCACAACTGGCCCCGCCCCGGGGGTCACAATTTCCAACATAGGAACAAAGAAGGAAAACTTTAAAAATCTTCTTCTGTAAAACTAGAAGGCATAGAGCCTTGATATTTGGCATGAAGCATCTCCTAGTGGACCTCTACCAAGTTTGTTCATATGATGCCCTTGGGGTCAAAACTGACCCTGTCCCGGGGGTCACAAGTTCGAACATAGGAACAAAGAGGGGAAACTTTAAAAATCATCTTCTCTGAAACTGGAAGGCATAGAGCTTTGATATGTGGTATGTAGCATTGCCTAGTGGACCTCTACCAAGTTTGTTCATATGATGCCACTGGGGTCAAAACTGGGCCCACCCCGGGGGTCACAAGTTTGAGCATAGTAACAAAGAAGGAAAACTTTAAAAATCTTCTTCTCTGAAACTTGAAGGCGTAGAGCTTTGATATTTGGCATGTAGCATCTCCTAGTGGACCTCTACCAAGTTTGTTCATATGATGCCCCTGGGGTCAAAACTGGCCCCACCCCGGGGGGTCACAAGTTTGAGCATAGTAACAAAGAAGGAAAACTTTAAAATTCTTCTTCTCTGAAACTTGAACGCATAGAGCTTTGATATTTGGTATGTAGCATCGCCTAGTGGACCTCTACCAAGTTTGTTCATATGATGCCCCTGGGGTCAAAACTGGCCCTGCCCCGGGGGTCACAATTTCCAACATAGGAACAAAGAAGGAAAACTTTAAAAATCTTCTTCTCTGAAACAGGAAGGCATGGAGCTTTGATATTTGGTATGTAGCATCTTCTAGTGGATCTCTACCAAGTTTGTGGATATTATGCCCTTGGGGCAAAAGTTGGCCCTGCCCCGGGGGTCACAAGTTCGAACATAGGAACAGAGAAGGAAAACTTTAAGAATCATCTTCTCTGAAACTGGAAGGCTTAGAGCTTTGATATTTGGTATGTAGCATTGCCTAGTAGACCTCTACTAAGTTTGTTCATATGATGCCCCTGGGGTCAAAATTGGCCCTGCCCCGGGGGTCACAAATTCAAACATAGGAACAAAGAAGGAAAACTTTAATTTTTTTTTTCTCTTAAATGGGAAGGCATAAAGCTTTGATATTTGGTATGTAGCATCTCCTAGTGGACTTCTACCAAGTTTGTTCCAAGGATGCTGCTTGGGTCAAAACTGGCCCAGCCCCTGGGGTCACAAGTTCGAACATAGGAACAAAGAAGGAAAACTTTAAAATTCTTCTTTTCTGAAACCGAAAGGTGTGGAGCTTTGATATTTGGTATGTTGCATCTCAGAGTGGACCTCTACCAAGTTTGTTCATATGATGCCCATGGGTCAAAACTGGCCCCGCCCTGGGGGTCACAAGTTCGAAGATAGGAACAAAGAAGGAAAACTTTAAATTTCTTTTTCTCTTAAACGGGAAGGTGTAGAGCTTTGATATTTGGTATGTAGCATTTCCTAGTGGACTTCTACCAAGTTTGTTCATATGATGCCCCTGGGTCAAAACTGGCCCAGCCCCGGGGGTCACAAGTTTGAACATAGGAACAAAGAAGGAAAACTTTAAAATTCTTCTTTACAACTGGAAGGTGAAGAGCTTTGATATTTGGTAGTGATTCTCTTCTAAGTTTGTTTGCCCATCTAAGCGCAACAAGTTCATTGAGTTCAAAATTGGGTCATCTTGGGTCATAAACTAGGTCACTTGGTCAAATTAAAGAAATACCTTGTTGGCACTCTCGAGGCCACATTATTTGCTCAATTGTCTTGAAAATTAGTTAGAAAGTTTGTCTGTATAAAGTCTCATATTAGATTAATTTGGGTCAACTTGGGTCATAAACTAGTTCACTGGGTCAAATTAAAGAAATACCTTATTTGCACTCTGGAGGCCACATTTATTGCTCAAATGACCTGAAATTTGGCCAGAATGTTTGTCTTGATGAAATACGAGATGAAATATGAGTTTGGATTTGGGTCACCTGGAACGATAAACTAGGTCACTAGGTCAAAATAAAGAAGTACCTTGTGGGCACTCTAGGGGCCACATTCTTTGCTTAATTGCCTTGAAAATTGGTCAGAATGTTTGTCTTTGTAAAATCTCACATGAGTCTGAATTGGGTCAACTGGGGTTATAAACTAGGTCACTTGGTCAAATTAAAGAAATAGCTAGTGGGCACTCTAGAGGCCACATTTATTATTCATTTGATTTGAAAATTGGTTAAAATGTTTCTTTTGATATAGTCAATGACCAGTTCAAATTTGGGTCACCTGGGGTCATAATCTAGGTCACTAGGTCAAATTAAAGAAATATCTTTAGGGCACTCGAGGCCACATTTTTTGCTCAGTTGACTTAAAAATTGGTCAGAATGTTTGTCTTCATGAAATATGAGTTTGAAATTGGGTTACCTGCGGTCAAAAACTAGGTCACATGGTCAAATTGAAAAACCTTTAAGGCACTCTACTAAGGTGAGCGACCCAGGGCCATCCTGGCCCTCTTGTTTTTTTTAATGTCATCTTGTGTGAAAATTCATCAAAGGAACATTTACTTTTCCATATTAATTGTTTCAACAGTTCAAGCAGGAGGAAGCAGCCTGTTACTTGGAATCAATGTGTATTTAAATTTCATCTACTGTATGCATTGGTGGGTGAACTGGCTGCCCTAAAATAACTGAAATTCTGTTTAAACCAGTGTAAAATACCAAACAAACAAATATTGTTAACAAGGTTTAAATTTTGTGTAAGGTTACAAGGATTGATTGATTGATTGATTGATTGGAGTTTAATGCTGTTTTCAACATTATTTCAGTTATATCGCCACGGCCAGTGCACCTATCCATGCCTTCCTGGAATTTCTATTACCAGTACTCCGCACAATATTCTTTCCAAGCCACTGGCTGCTTTCCCACTTAACCAATGTCGAAATAATGGTCAGCGGTGAGAGAGGAATGAATCCTGTCGCGATGACTATCATCAATCCTCAGAAAAAAATTGGCCGTGCCGTGGATCGAACTGGCGAAGGTTACGAGGAACAAGTGCCCCTAGTTAGCTCCACTGGCCAAAGGCCAGCAGGCTTATGTCATGGCCCGGTGTCCATCGTGCGTCCGTCCGTGCGTCCATCCGTCTATGCATCCATCCGTCCATGCGTTAACTTTTATTTCAAACATCTTCTTCTCTGAAACTACCCATCCAATTTTCATGAAACTTCACAGAAATGATCCTGCCATGGTCCTCTTCATAATTTCTTGAAAGAATTTGATTCCTTCAAAAACTCTGGTTGCCATGGCAACAAAACTGAAAAATATTGGAAATCTTTATAAAATCTTCTTGTCTGAAACCATAAGGCGTAGGGCTACCAAATTTGGCATGTAGCTTTATGTAGTAGACCTCTATCATGTTTCCTCAAATTATAGCCCTGGGGTCAAAATTGGCTCTGCCCCAGGGGTCACAAGTTTTACATAGGCTTATATAGAGAAAACTTTAAAAATCTTCCTGTACCTAGCCATAAGGCCTAGAGCTACCAAATTTTGCATGTAGCTATATCTAGTGGGCCTCTACCAAGCAGGCCAAAATTTTAGCCCTGGGGTCAAAATTGGCCCCGCTGCAGGGGTAACAAGTTTTACATGGGCGTACATAGTGACAACTTAAGAAATCTTCCAGTACCTAGCCATAAGGCCTAAAGCTACCAAATTTTGCATTTAGCTTGATCTGGTGGGGGTCTACCAAAAGTGCCCAAATTACAGTCCTGGGGTCAATTTGGCCTCATGCTGGGGGGGTGGAGGGGGGGGGGGCGAAGGTTCACAAGATTAACATGGGCTTATATAGGGAAAACTTTTAAATCTTGGTGTACATAGCCATAAGGCTTAGGGCTACCAAATTTTGCATAATTATAGCTCTATCTAGTGGACAACTACAAAGAGGGCCCAAGTTACAACCTTAGGATCAAGTTTGGCCCTGCACTAGGGGTCACAAGTTTTACATGGGTTTATGGAGTGAAAACTTCAGAAACCGTCTTGTTACTAGCCATAAGGCAAGAACTCCCAAATTTGGTCATAAACATGTGGTTATAGGGTGAAAATTCAAAAAATCCTTTTGCTCCTAACCGCAACCCAAGGGCTACCAAATCTGGATCACTTTTGATTTTTTTTTTAACTTAGCATTGCATCAGGGGTCTTATGTTTTACAAAGGCTTCATATGGATGAAACTTGAAAATCACCATATTTATAACCATACAGCATAGACTTGTATTATTTTGGCGTGTGGCTTTATCTTGTGGACCTCTACCTGGGTTCAAGTGATTATCGCTCTGGGATCAAAAATGGCTTTTCCCTGCGGGTCTCAACTTTAACATGGGCTTTTACAGAGAAAACTTTGTAAGTCTTCATTTTGAAACCATTTGGCTCAGAATTGAAATGTTTAGTATTTATGGTTTATATTTATAAGCCAGTGGAGCGATACAGGGCCATCATGGCCCTCTTGTTTTTCATGTTACAACAGAATTCAATGTGACTATGTATTTCACTTATAGCTGATACAGTTTCATGTAAGAAACCTGTACTTTTCTTTGAGTGAAGAATATTGTTCTGTTTGCATATTACAGGTTTTCTTTAAAGAGGGTTAAAATGTTTATTTTTAAAGAATTTGATCTTTTCTCCCTTGTTACATGTTAATTTTGTGTAAAAACATGTACTTTTCCTATTCATCACATGTCAACTTCATGTAAAGAACATTGTGTATCCTTCCTGGTTACATTTCAATTTCATGTAAAAAAAAAAAAAGGGACTCATACTTTCTTTTTACATGTTAATTTCATGTAAAGAATACATACTTTTCTTCCTGGTTATATATTAATTTTATGTAAACATTTTTGGGGCATATTTTTTTTAAAACTGCACTCTATTGTGTATATTGAAACATTCCTGTTCAAATATTTATCTGTGCAGATAGGGACACTATTTTTGATAGAGATGTGTATAATGTGAACTGTTCATTAACGCTTTACTGGAGAATCTTGAGTTTTAATGGCCCTGGGGAAGAAGGCTTTCCAAAGCAGTGTGGGAAAAGCAGGAAATGCTTCAAACCAGCATGATCCCCCCCTCCTTCTCTCACTCTCTCTCTGTCTTATGTGATCGTGTTGCGTTCGGCATCTGTCGTGCGTCATCCATTGTGCGGTAGTCAACATTTACCTTGTGTGCACTCTAGAGGCCACATTTTCGGCCAGATCCTCATGAAACTTGGTCAGAATGTTTGTCTTGATAAAATCATGGACAAGTTTGAAATTGGGTAACATGGAGTCAAAAAGTAGGTCACAGGGCCAGATCTTAGAAAAACCTTGTGTGCACTCTACATTTTCTGCCTGATCCTCAAGAAACTTGGTCAGAATGTTTGTCTTGATAAAATTTTGGACAAACTTGAAATTGGGTCATGTCAAGTCAAGAAGAAGGTCACTAGGCGAAATCTTAGAAAAAGCTTTTGTGCACTCTAGAGGCCACTTTTTCAGCCTGATACTCAAGAAAGTTGGTCAGAGTGTTTGTCTTGATAAAATCTTGGACAAGTTTGAAATTGGGTCATGTCGGGTCAAAAAGTAGGTCACAGCGCCAAATCTTAGAAAAAGCTTGTGTACACTCTAGAGGTCACATTTTCAGCCGGATACTCATGAAACATAGTCAGAATATTTGTCAGGATATAATCTTGGACAAGTTTGAAATAAGATCACATCAGGTCAAAAAGTAGGTCGTGGGGCCAATTCTTAGGAAAACCTTGTGTGCACTCTAGAGGCCACATTTTGAATGTGATACTCATGAAACTTGGTCAGAATGTTTGTCGGGATATACCGGTATCTAATACAAGTTTGAAATTGGGTCCTTTTGGGTCAAAAAATAGGTCACTCGCCAAATCTTAGAAAAACCTTGTGTGCACTTTGGAGGCCATCATTTTAGCCTATTACTTATGAGACATGGTCAAAATAATTGTCTTGATGAAATCTCAGACAGATTTGAAACCAGATGATGCTGGGTCAAAAAGTAGGTGACTGGGCCAAATCTTAGAAAAACCTTGAGTACACTTTAGAGGCCACATATTCTGCCTGATACTCATGAAATTTGGTCAGAATGTTTGTCTTAAAAAAATCTTGGACACATAGAAAATAGGGTCATGTCGAGTCAAAAAGTAGGCCATTGGGCCAAATCTTAGAAGAAACTTGTGTGCACTGTAGAGGCCACATTTTTAGCCTGATACTCATGAAACTTGGTCAGAATGTTTGTCAGGATATAATCTTGGACAACTTTGAAACTGGGTCACTTTGGGTCAAAAAGTAGGTCACTGGGCTAAATCTAATAGAAACCTTGTGAGCACTCTTAGAAAAACCTCTAGAGGCCACATTTTGAGCCACATTCAAAATTCAACAACAGGCCAAATCGTCAAAAAGTAGATCACTTACACTCATGCGTTTTACATCATCATGACCAGGATCTTTTCAGCCATATTAATCCCAGATGACCTTACGCAGGTGAGTGCTTTAGGGCCAATGGCCCTCTTGTTATGCTTCTGAGTCCATTTGCATAATACAATGTATTTAGCATTTTTTTTGTGAGGAAAAAGCTTGTCATTTTGTGTAAAGCTTCTTTTGGATATGGATTTTTTGTTTTCATTCTTTGGTGTTTGGGAGTAATTGCTGACAACTTTGCACCAGTTTATACTCTTCAAGTTTCATGTGAAATATTGAGGGATATAATTTTTCCAGTTTTCAGAAGTCATCTACATTTTGCCACAAAATGCATCATTCTAGATTATATTTTGTGTAACCTGTATCTGTAAGACAGAAGAAGATACACTTGAGTAGGTAACCTGGCTGCTGTGATAAAGCTACAAATCTGCTGTTATGGTGTTGTAAACTCAGACAATCAGTTTATGTATTTATGGTCGTAAGGGAACATTTTCTTCTGGAGAAATTTAGTAAATTACTTAATCCTTTGCCACACAGTCCTGAATTTTAACAACCTTGAGAAAGAAGCCTTTTGAAAACATTGTAGAAAAAGGAGAAAATGCTGGTAACGAGCATTTTCTCCTTTTCCCACAATGTTTTCAACCCTATCAAGGAAGAATTCCATCGTTTGAACCACATTTAATTTGTTTTATGCGAATACTTTCAGTTGGGACAAGTCTATATTTTTTTCGTGTGGTAGAGAGTTAATCCTTTACCGAACAACCCTGTGTTTCTATGACTCTGTGGAATAAGGCTTCTGTAAACATTATGGGAAGGAGAAAATACTGATGACTAGGATTTTTTTCATTTTGCAATTGTGTTTCCACCCTATTAAAAATCAATCACTTTATTTGAACCATAATTTAATTCGTGATCTGAGAATGTCTTCACTATGTCTGAATTGTTCTGCTTAAGAAATTGTACTGTAATTGATCGATTTTCTGTTTATTTATCATGACCACGGATGATCTTATGGGCCATGCCTCATACGGCTGGCTATTTTATGAGGGATAGTGGCTAAACCCATTCTAAGTTATTCTTGGTTCTTTAACCCTTTCCCAAACAAGCCCTGGTTTTCACATGTCTGCTGTACAAGTTTTTTGAAAACACTGTGGGAAAAGGAGAAATTGCTCGTAACAAGCAATCTCTCCTTTTCCCACAGTGTTTTCTACCCTTTTTGAGAACTTTCTGCCATTTTCATCAAATTTAAAATTGTCGTCTGCAAACTCTTTGAATTTGGACCAGTCCAAAATTTGTCGTTAGAGAAAGGGTTAACGTGCTCAGTGTATAGCACCATCACACAGGACTTTGGTTCAGTGTCACATCTGAATGTGTATTACTAAATTTAAATGGCCAGCTGTTGGGCTGGAACCTACACCCTTAACTCTTTACCACACTATCCCAACTTGTAACGACCCTGAGAAAGAAGCCCTTTGAAAACATTGTGGGAAAAGGAGAAAATGCTGGTAACCAGCATTTTCTCCTTTTCCCACAATGTTTGCTTCCCTTCCCAAAACAAGTTTTATTTTTTCATTTGCATTTATTTTGTCGTCTGCAAATGCTTTCAGTTTGGACCAGTCTGAAATATTGTCGTGTGGTAAAGAGTTAAGTGGCCCAAGACTTGACTTTTTCAAGTTTTACGCTCTCCGACTTGAGCTGTTCATGCTTGTCTGATTATACTGTAACTTAGATTTACATAGGTATTGTATTGTATGTTACAATAAGTCAGTTCTCCAATGAACATTCCAGTATTTATACTCTAATTACTTTATGGATTCAAAAGTGAATTTTAGTCTGTCTTCACAGATGTGTTTGAACCTCATTTGAGCTGTGCTCTGGTAAAAGGGTGTTAAATGCATCTTCCTGACGGAATATACTAAGCAAGTCATCACGTAATTATGAATCCGTAGAATCCATTTTGTCTAACAACGGACTGAATGAGGTAGAATGCTCCTTTCGCTCGCCAAAAAATTAGCAAAAGCAAAATGTTTCGACACAGGTCAGCCTGCGCAGGCCGACCTAGGTAGGTACTTTATGCAGATAAATTACATCCCCCTTTTCACAGAGCATGGCTGCTTTTTTTTTTATCTAGAATTGAAAGATGTATATACATAAACAAGATTCATATACATCACTTGGTGTAATATACACTAATTAGTGGCAAAACTCAAAATCCATTGATCTCTCTAAATTCTAATATTTATTTCAAGTTCAAAGACAATTGCCTTGTTTATTTTTGTCCAACGTGCTTTAAAGGCCCACCAGTGGCCGAATGCAACAATTTGGGGGTAAAACTGCAAGCAAATTTAATTCATACCTTTTAAAAGTCTGGATATTGTTATGAGCCTGACACGGGGTTACAGTACATTCTGTCAAAGATCCAGCCACTGCCAGAAAAATGAATCACAGAACTAGTGTTAACAGCACATTGACAGGATATTTTCCTTTCCTGCTAATGTTTCTCCTTTGTGTTCTTTGTACATGTTCACGGTGTGTCTATAGCGTGGATGGTGATTGGCTAATTAATTCCAATTATGGTAAACCCTTTTCCAAACAACAAAATTCTAGACTTGTCCAAATTGAAAGCATTTGCTGATTACAAATCACATGTGGTTCAAATGTAGGGATGTGTGTTTGAAATGGAAGGAAACATTGTGGGAAATGGAGAAAGTGTTGGTTATTAGCATTTTCTCCTTTTCCCACAAAGTTTTCAAAAGCTCTCTTCTTCTTCACAGTCGTTAAAACACAGGATTGTGTGGTAAAGGGTTAAAGTACCAGACGACAAAATTTTATACTTGTCCAAATTAAAATCATTTGCAGATGACAATTAAAAAGTGTCTCTAATGATGGGATTTGTTTTTGAAAGGGTAGGAAACATTGTAGAAAATGGAATCCTGATTACCACACATCCCGCCTTTAACTCTTTACCAAACAACAACATTTTAGACCAGTCCAAGTTGAAAGCTTTTGCAGACGACAAAATGAATGTGAATCAAAGCTTGAAATTTATTTTTGGAAGAGTAGAAAACATGGTGGGAAAAGGAGAAAATGCTGGTTACCAGCATTTTCTCCTTTTCCCACAATGTTTTCAAAAGAATTCTTCTTTAGGGTCGTTAAAAGTCGGGATTGTGTGGTAAAGAGTTAAAACGTCCCTAAGGTGGGAGGCTTTTGAAAACATTGTGGGAAAAGGAGAACCAGCATTTTCTGCGTTTCCCACAATGTTTTCTATCCTATCAAGGACAAATTTCGTCATTTGAGCCACATTTAATAAGTCATCTGCAAATGATTTCATTTTGGATCAGTGTAAAATTTTGTCATTTGGTACCGAGTTAAACACAGAATTATTTGGTAAATTTAATGTTTATATAAGAGTTATGACACAAAGAATTGGAAGTAATGTTGAAGCATATTTATTATAATCATTTTAACACTGTGTAAGGAAAGATCACATTAAAAATGATATCTGTTGCATTTCTTGTCTTTGTTTTTTGTTTTAACCCCATACCACACAATCCTGAGTTTTAATGATCCTGAAATAGGCTTCTGAAAACATTGTGGTTAAAGGAGAAAATGCTGGTAACCAGCATTTTCTCCTTTTCCCACAATGTTTTCTACCCTATTAAAGACAGAAATCATCATTTGAAGTACATTTGCTTTGTCGTCTGCAAATGCTTTAAATTTGGACGACAACAAAAGTTTGTCGTTTGGTTAAGAGTTAACCCTATACCACACAATCCTGAGTTTTAACAACTCCAAGGAAGAGGACTTTTGAAAACATTGTGGGAAAAGGAGAAAATGCTGATAACCAGCATTTTCTCCTTATCACACAATGTTCTCTACCTTTTAAAGATATATTTCATAATGTGTGCAACATTTTTCATCTGCAAATGCTTTCAGTTTGGACCAGTCTAAAATTTTGTCGTTCGGGAAACAGTAAAAGGGAGCTTTAGAAATTTTTTTATCAAATTTTAATGGCTTTACCTCCGAGTTTTGTTTGGGAATAGCTGGAAAAGCATCAATAAGAAAGAAAATGAACCATGCTCTGTGAAAAGGGGGCTTTATGCATCTGTGGAAAAGTATCGACTTGGGTCAGCCTGCGCAGTCTGCGGAGGCTGACCTGGGCCGAAACTTTTCGCTATTGGCCAATTTTCTGTTAGTCCAAGGATCAGTCTATGTTACAGTCGGTTGTTAGAACAAATTCTATTGATCCATAGCCATGTGATGTCTTGCTTGGTATGTTGCATGAAGGAGATGCATTAATCCCCCTTTTGTCAGAGCATGGCTCAAATCTATTTGACAGTGTTTTTCCTTAACCCTTTACCACACAATCCCGACTTTTAACGACCATGAGAAAGCCTTTTGAAAACATTGTGGGAAAAGGAGAAAATGCTGGTAACCAGCATTTTCTCCTTTTCCCACAATGTTTTCTACCCTTCCCAAAACAAATTTCCATCTTTCAGTCACATTTATTTTATCGTCTTCAACTACTTTCAATTTGAACAAATCTAAAATTTTGTCGTTTGGTAAAGAGTTAATGGAATACAGCCTCTTTACTCTTTTACCAAACAACAAAAGTTTGGACCACATTGAAAGCCTTTGCAGGTGACAAATTAAGTGATGCTCAACTGATGATTCCTGTTTTTGATAAGAGAAGAAAACTTTATCGGAAAAGGACAAAATGCTGGTTACCAGGACTTTCTCCTTTTCCCACAATGTTTTCAAAAGCGTTCCCTTTCAGGGTTTTTAAAACTTGAAACTGTGTAGTAAAGGGTTAAGGTATTTTTAGATTCCTAGCCAGAATTTTGCAAAGGCTTGTGGGAATACAAGAATTTATTCTTGATGATATCTCGGACAAATATGAAAATAGGTCAGATGTAAAAAAGGAGGTCATTGGGTCAAATGTTAGGAAAAAAATGTGTGCATTCTAGAAGCCAAAATTTCAGCTAAATGCCAATTCAACTTGGGCAAAATATTTTTGATTTTGAGTTTGAATAGGGCTTGCCTAGAATCAAAATGTAGGTATCAAGGTCAAACAATAGAAACCCCTTGTGTGCAGTCTGTAGTACACACTTTTATTCTGATTGGCATGTTGCTTGACCAGAATCTGGGATGGGTTTGGAAGTGCATCACCTTGGTTAAAAAAGTAGGTCAATAGGTAAAGTCATAGAAAACTCTTTTGTTCACTGTAGACGGGAGACTTTCAGCCCATCACTCATGAAACTTGGTCAGAATATTGTCCTTAATAATATCTTAACCCTTTACCAGACGACAAAATTTTAGGCATGTCCAAATTGAAAGCATTTGCAGCTACAATTTCGATGTGGCTCAAATGGTGCAATGTTCTCTTGATAAGGTAGAAAACATTGTGGGAGGAGGAAATGCTGGTTACCAACATTTTCTCCTTTTCCCACAATGTTTTTGAAAGGGTTCTTTCCCAGGGTTGTTAAAAGGCGTCACTGTGTGGTAAAGGGTTACAGAACTTAGAAAATGGGAAAATTAGCTATGGTAAAAAACTAGGTCTTGTGGTCATTTCAGAGAACTAGAGGTGCTTGAGCGCCTGTATCGCTCCACAGGCCTGATATTTCTATAATGGCGAAAAGAAGTTTTTAACAATTACCATTCAATCCTGCATTTTAGTTCACTGAAGAAAAAAGGTATGGAAAAAACTTGTGAGAAAAGAAGAAAAAAATGGTAACCAGCATTTTCTTAGTTTCCCACAATAATTTCTATCCTTTTTTATATATGTCTTACTAATTTGAAGATATGTTGTCTGCAACAGGTCCTTTCACAAACCATTTTGGGTGGGGAAACATCAAAATATAGAAAATATGTCTTTCTCAGGGTCGTTAAAAGTTGTGACTGTGTGGTAAAGGGGTAATCTAAAAGAACAGCTCGGAGGGCAAATGAATGAATGTTATAGCAATATAGATCAACTTACATCAATACACCAGATAGAATGAAATATGCTGACATACAATGAACACCTAATCCCTAATAATCAACTTTTCACAGTCACAGTTAGAATGTCTTCTGTGGCAAACAACACAAAATGGTCTACAAATGCATTTACATAAATCAAATATCCTGCTCCAGGGCACAGATTAATTCTGGTGTACTGAAGTTGCGGGATCAGTTTGACTGGATAACATTAATGCCTTATCACAAATGTAAAGCCCTGTCCCACTCTGTACCAGGTCACCAGGATTTACACCCCTTCTGTCCACTCTGCATTTACTCATTAGTAGGTCAACAAACCTTTACCAGAACTAATAAAAATTAAAAGTGCAGAGGTTCTCTTGTTCTATATCAAAAGGACTATAAAGTACCTACAACATGGGGGTTTTGTTATTAAAATACTTTTTCTTTTTTATCTTGGCATGGTTACTCAGGCTTAGTAATAAGGCAAAATTGAAAAGCTCAAGTTGTGAAAGGTGCTCAAGCTTTTATCTTATTTATGGCCAGTGATATTTTATTACTAGTACTAACTAATAGCATATCATTGGAGTAAATTGTGATCTTAATACCAAGGAAAATGTGAGGGCTTAAATAGGACAGCCCTGACTAGGTCAAGTCAATCCAATTTTCTTCCTTTTTCGTTGTTAGTCGATAAAACTAACACAATAAATAGTTTTGGAGAAGAACATTTTTTTGAAATATAAGCCTTGTCTATAAAAAAATGTGTTTTTAGGTGTATCATTTTTTTAAAAGGAATTTGGTATACAACCACCATAGAAACAATTTGGCAGACAACCACCATAGGAACTTACCTGCAAAACAACAATGAAATCCAATGAATAGTTTTAGAGAAGAAATTTTTCAAAGATTTTACTTTATACCATAAAAGGAAAATGAGTCTCCCATAAAAGCCATGTTTTTTGACAGATCATTTTTTTTTAAAGGAATTCTGTAAACCTGTATCTAAGGAACATTCCTGCAAAATAATAATGCTATCCAAATAGCGGTTTGGGAAGAGAAGATTTTTAAAGGTTTTTTACTTTGGTTGCCATGGCAACCAGAATTCTTCATGGAACACAATTATTTGAAGGAATTTGAAAGAGGACCACCAAAGGAACATTCCTGTGAAATTTGGTAAAAATCCAGTCAATAGTTTCTGAGGAGAAGTTTTTTAAAGAAAAAGTTTACGGACGCACGCACGGACGAACGGACGGACGGACGCACGACGGACACAACGCCATGACAATAGCTCGCTGGCCTTCGGCCAGTGGAGCTAAAAACACTGACTTTCCATTGTATATCACGCAAAGGTTAAGTCTTTGGTGAGCAATTCAGGGCCATCATGGCCCTCATGTTGACAACTTCAGTATTGTAGGTCACTGGGCCAAATCTTAGAAAAACCTCGTGTGCACCATAGATGCCAGTTATCAGCCCAGTACTCATGAAACTTGGTCGGAATATTTTTCTCAACGAAATATGAGACAACTTTGATATTGGGTCACATAGGGACAAATAGTAGGTAACTGAGCCAAATCTTAGAAAAACCTTGTGTGCACTCTAGGCCACAATCTTCGCAAGCCAAGGATCCCGAGGTAGTATGTAACAAACAAAATGGAGTTAGTATCCTTGGCTTGCGAAGATGTCTAGGTCACATTTTCAACCAGATACTCATGAAACTTGGTCAGAATTATTGTCTTGATGATATCTTGGACATTTTAAAATTTGGTCACGTCGGATCAATAAGTAAGTCGGTGGATCAAATCTTAGAAAAAACATGGCACTGTAGAGGCAACATTTTTAGCCCAATACTTGCGAAACTTTCTTAGAATGTTTGTATTGATGATATATCATACTATTTGAAACTGGGTCGTGTCTGGTCAAAAAGTAGGTCTCTTACACTCGTGTTTTACATTATCACAACCAGGATCTTTTCAGCTTTATCAATCCAAAATGACCTTAGTCAGGTGTGCGCTTTAGGGCCTATGGCCTTCTCATTCACAGTATTTCTACTAGATTGGAATACTGATACTTTTATCATTTTGGGTGGTACTTTATCTTCCACCTAGTGCATAGGAGGAGATAAAATTAAACATTAAGCCTTTACTACACAGTAATATTTTAGACATTTCCAAATTGAAAGCATTTGCAGACGAAAAAATAAATACGACTCAAAAGTTGACAGTCGTTTTTGGAAGGACAGACAACATGTGGGAAAAGGAGAAAATGCTGGTTGCCGGCATTTCCTCCTTTTCCCACAATGTTTTCAAAAGTCTTCTTCATCAGGGTCATTAAAAGGCCGTGTGGGTTAAGCCTTTACCAAACAACAAAATTTTAGAATAGCTCATATTGAAAGCATTAATTTTGCAAATGACAAATTATGCTCATAGTGTGGGATTTTTCTCCTGAAGGGTAGGAAACATTCTGGGAAAAGGAGAAAATGCTGGCTAAATCACAGAATTGTTTGGTACACAATTAAGACCTTTATATGTGTCAAAACTTTGGACAACTTCTTGTACTCTCAAGGTAAAATTCAAATTTCAACCCCACCTAACAGTTTTAGTTATTTTTAAAAGCAGATGACAAACCTTCATGAGCCAATCTGATTCATTTAATATAATTTAAGTGGGGTTGAAATTTCCATATTACATTTAAAATGCTTTCAATTTGGACAAGTCTAAAACTCTTTACCACACAACAAAAATGTAAACTTGTCCAAATTGAAAGCATTTGCAGATGACAATTCAAATGTGGCTCAAATGATTGAAACTGACAGGGTAGACAACACTGTGGAAAATGGAGAAAATGCTGGTTACCACAATGTTTTCAGAAGGCTTCTTTCTCAGGGTCATTAAACTTGGGATTGTGTTGTAAAGGCTCAAAACGGAATTTAAATATCAGATTTATGAGGAAAATAAGCCCAGTATCAAGGCTACTTTAGTTCAGATGTTAAAGCAAATCATGCAGTGTAAATCAAAGATCAGACTGCATGTTTTAAGCAGTCTGATCTTGACCTAACCTGGCCATAAATGGCCCCTGTAAGATTTTAAGAAAGTAAATTCCTTTAGCTCTACCAAATTCACAAAAATTTAGAATGGTTCATACTGAAAGCATCTGGAGGCAATATACTAAATGCTGGTTACCAACATTTTCTTCTTTTCCCCTGGTGTTTTCAGAAGACTCTCAGCGTCGTCAAAACATGGGATTATTTGATAATGGGTTAAAAATACAATGAGACAGAACGACAGTTGAATGTTTTCAGTCATGTATTCAATAATAGACTTTTACCAGTCTATGATAAAAATAAGATCATAGTTCTTCTATATTTACAATACTATTGTACAATGTTTTATATACAAGAACTTATCACTGCGTTTTTCAAACCCCTTGAGACTTCGCAAAAATCTATGAATAACCACTAAAAATATACACAGACAACTTTTGATGCTCCTGCCATTGACAGAAATTAAAAATGCTGTGGAAAAAGGAGAAACTTGCTGTTACACCCACTCCAACAAGACAACTACTTCTAACCTACCTGACAGCAAAATGTCTTTCAAATGATACAGAAATCACTGTGGAAAAGGTTAGCAATTAGCTCATATGCTGCTTGACAGAGTTTGCTTTTGAGGACAATGTTGACCCAGGTCAGAATGCACAGAATGAGCAGTCTGATCTTACGTCTATAAAGTCTGATTCCGTGACATTTTTCCTGCAAACAGAATTTTGAAATTATAACATTTTACAGCTAACTATTCGCTTCAACTTATTATTGAATCCATTTAGTATTTTTGTGGGTTAAATCATTGCTTGCTACATTTGCTTCTCCATCCACAATATTTTCAACAGCTGTACAGTGTAATGTGTAAAAACTAGCATCTAAGCAGCACCATCTGACTTACACTGGAACAGTAACTGATACATCCTCGTTGACCCAGTTCCAAAGTAATCCGTAAATTATATTCATCGCCCCTGGGTTATCTTGTGTATGTTTTCTCGTTCTCATGAATTATTCATGAGGCATTTTGATTGGTAATCTCAGTTTTTCAGTGAGAAAATTTAATCTATTTTTATCAACCATATGCCATCATTTCTATTTTTACCTATCTACAACCAATCAAATTGCATGCTTCAAATCAAGCTTTGCGATACTTTAACCCTTTCCCAAACAAGCCCTGGTTTTCACGTGTCTGCAGTACAAATCTTTTGAAAATACTGTGGGAAAAGGAGAAATTGCTCATAACGAGCAATTTCTCCTTTTCCCTCAGTGTTTTCTGCCCTTTTTGGTAACTTTCTGCCGTTTTCATCAAATTTAAAATTGTCGTCTGCAAACTCTTTCAATTTGGACCAGTCCAAAATTTGTCGTTTGGGAAAGGGTTAAATATGGCCGAGGTCATGAACATCATTGACAAAAGTTTACAAAAAACATTCGGCGTCACCACGAAAGAGTTCAAACTTAAAGCCCTAGCAGCTTTGGTAAGAGAATTGGATTGTCGTAAGGCCACAGAGGAAAGGCCCACCAGCAGCCTCCATATTCGTTGATAATGATGTGGGTTTTTACCCAGTTTATTCATAGTAACGGAAGAAATTCGATTATCCTCCACTACAAGAGAGTATTGTTATGTTATCCACAATTCGATTGGCTACAGGATGTAATTCACAATCTTATGAATATTCATAGAAATGGCAGTTTCACAATTGAATGTCCCAGGGGTGATGAAGGGTAATACTTTACACCCGAGTTAACGAGGGTGTAACTGATAAAGCAGTCTCGAACGTTTTTATCCAACAGTAGCTTTACAAACACACAGAGACATTTATGTAGCTTTACATACAGGGTGTCCCAGAATATCTGTTGCCATCATAATATTTAGAGTGCCTTACAACTAGAGTTGCCTTTGCAGCCAGTGTAGATCAACATCAGAATGCACAAAATGTGCAATCTGATCTTTGATATACTCTGTCCACTTTGCTGAGACAATTTGAACAAGAGTAACCTTGAAATTACAATTAAACCTTTCCAACAGAATCCCAAGTTTAACAACCTTAACAGAGAAGGCTTTTTACAAAACAGTGGGAAAAAGGAGACAATGCTGGTTACCAGCATTTTCTCCACAATATTTTTGTCCTTTCATTCATAACTTCCATCCAAAGTGTAGATTGGATTGGTTTGTTGCTGTAAGGGTAATATAGTGTAGATTGGATTGGTATTTGTTTTTCAAGATAGCGATGTCAGCTAGATTTCACCTTAAAGCTGTCAAACTGCTTTGTGCAATTTCTTCTCTGACCAGTTTTCATGGAAATGGCAGAGCAGCATTTTGACACAAAATAGTTCTAAAAGATATGGGTTGAAAGAATTTTTATACTATAGGTAGAAATTAAGTCACTTTAGCATTGAAACTTAACACACTGTTCAATGATTTCAGATCATACTCTGTTCATGTTTTGTAAAACAAGACATCATTTGGAAGAGAAGCTATAATAGACCTGTATTATTTTCCCAGATTGTGTAATAGATGCAGGTGTAAAAAGTAAACCAAAGCAGAACTTTACTATTCATTATATACCTAAACATTTTCCGCCTCAAATACATACATCGCACACAGATAAAACAACAGAAAAAAAAAATCGTTATCACACACTGTGAAATACAGTTCCAAATATGGTATGATGACATACCTCAAGAGTGGTCAGTATCGATTCATGATTTGACCAGTAAAAATGTTACTCTATAATATTCATCCGCCATTCATAAAAACTAAGTTACTGGCCACTTTACCATTTTTTCTTTTATTCTGTTTACTGCTATCAAATAAAATGTCAATAATTGCCAGATTTGTCTTTGAAAGTTGTAGGTATATAATAAAAGAAATATTATATTGCAGCAACTTTCCCGGTGCTTGTATTTACTTCCCGCTGCTTAAGAAAATGTTGACATCTCGCTCGACCTCTGTTCTCGCATGATATCAAATTTTCTCATGCTGCTCAAATTAAATACAAGCACCAGGAAAGTAATTGCGTATGTATTCAATGTTGTTCATGTAGATGTTTAATGAAAATATGAGTTATAACCAGTTAAACTGGTAACATATTATGGAACAACCTGTACAAACCACTTTAGACACACAAATAAACAAAAATGCCATTTTCTTTTTCATAAGATACAAATCTGTCTAACAATAAGCTGAGGTAACAAAAATCAAAACCAACATAGGTCATTGAATCTCCTGCTGTTGGCCGGAATCTGTTTTCAAACCCGAAAGAAATCCCGATTTAGAAATGGGATGACATCACTGACGTGTTGTGTGTGGACAACGGTCTTGCCATAGTAAGGGAAAATAGCAAGTATAATCCCATGAATCTTTCACCAAATGCACAAAGTTATCACAGGAAAAAAATAAAAAGGAATTTTATGTACATGAAAAAGAAAAAAAAAAACCAAAAAAACAACTGTACATATGGGACAAAATCCTTTCTTATCACAACACATGTTTTACATTTCATTGCTTGTTCTATGCAAGTTTTATTAGCATTTCATTTCAATCACAGCAACCTGTTCACCTATGCGTATGTTTGGTTACCAGCATTTTCTCCTGTTCCCATAATGTTTTCAAAAGGGTTCTTACCCAAGGTCGTTAAAAGGTGGCATTGTGTGGTAAAGGGCTAAGCTTTCTCCATACAATCCCACGCTTAATGACAGTGAGGAAAGAGACTTTTGAAGATGGTTTCGGAAAAGGAGAAAATGCTGGTATACAGCAATTTCTCCTTTTCTCACAATGTTTTCTAACTCTCAAAGACAAGTTCTATCATTTCAGCCCCACCTACTTTGTTGTCTGCAGATACTTTCAATTTAGACAAGTCTAAAACTTTATTGTTTGGTCAAAACACTGTTCAGTAATGTGAGGAAAACGAAGCACTCCTGATGCAATATATTCATCATTTGACAAAAGGAATTTTATTCCACTGCCAACTGTGTTTTTTCCACGATACTTTCAAACACTTTTTACTGCAAGGAATCTAAAATGTGTATTTGTACATTAACTATTAACTCTTCAGCAGAAAACAAGATTACAAACTTGTCCATATTGAGTTTTTGACAAAATGATACTAAACAGATCAGAATAGTCTTTAAAAAAGCAGAAAACATTGTGGGAAAAGGTTGCATTTAATACTTTTCTAAATATTGTATAAGTGTTTTTTTTTTTTTTCTGCAGGTTCAAAATTCTGTGTTTTTTCCCAAAAAGAGGGATGTTTAAATTTCTGCCAACCTTTTTTTCTTCAATGTCCAGTCTGAGCATAATTATTTGGTATTTAATATCTACGGCAGTTGAATTATGAAAATTAATGTTGACAAATTTCTACTTTTGTTTCTGGAGACTTCCAGCTATGTATAAATATCAGAAAGATATTTCTACTTGGTTCTAAAATACTACCCTCATCAAAGATTGATAGTTAAAATAACACTGTGTTGGTCAACCGCTATGTTTTTTTTTTTTGTGAAAAAATATTTGTTAAACTACAGAATATCATAATTTAGCATAAGTAAAATGGTAAATGTTGACCTATTGTCATATTTTAAATGTGCGAGTTTGACTCCTGGTGTTCTTTACACTTTTGTGCAAAATACAAACCAAGGTAAAATACCAAAATTATAACTGGCAATTTTATACAATGTAGCTCCCTATTTGGACGTTAAATCAAAATGATTTAATCCGACATTTACTGGTATTAAGAATTCGTAAGTATATTGGTCGACATTTCCTAAGACCACTGTAATTCAATGAGATCGCCATTTTATAGCGGGATTGACCACATCAGTGTTTTTGATACATAGCCATAGGACTGGAAGTCATCCATGTTTTTGATGCTGTACTGTTGAGACAAAATCAGACTTTATAAACTGTGTGTTTAATTTCTGTGGTCTTGAGTTGGTCCAGACTTAGCAGAAGCTAAATACCTACAGAAAAAAAAAAAAAAAAAAAACACTGATACAGTAGATGTAGATCTGACTGCACCTACTGTACAAAAGTTTAACCTTAATCTAATTTCTCAACAAAAACAACCCAAGTTGTCTTTATCCTTGTAAAGTTTAAAAGAATTAACCCTTTACCAAACAGCTCCAAGTTTCCTCTGCCCTAGGACAAAGGCTTTTGAAAATATTGTGCGAAAAGGAGAAAATTGCTGGTTACCAGAATTTTCCTCTTTTTCCACAATGATTTTTTAAAACTTTGTTGTCTGGAATTTTTTTAGTTTGGAGGAGTCAAATATTTTGTCATTCGGTGAAGAGTTTACTCTTTACCACACACTCTAAAACAAGTATTAGAAATGCATAATAAAAGCATTTTCAGACAGTAAATTAAAATTGGTTCAAATGTATGAATTCATCCATAACAAAGTAGAAAACTTTGCCTGACCTTTAAAGCTTTTCAGAAGCCTTTTTCCTTTGGGTAGTTAAAAACATGGGATTGTTTGGTAAAAGGTTTTAGGCTATATTGCACTTTACTCCTCCTGATTGCTAATACATGTGAACCATTCTCTTGCAAAAGGGAGTGTAATGCATCTCCATGACGCATGATACCAAGCAAGTCATCACATGATCATGGATCCATAAAGTCCATTTTGTCTAACAACTGACTGAATCATAAGGTAAACTGGTCCTTTGGCATACAGAAAATTGACCAATAGCGAAGTTTCGGCGTAGGTCAGACTGCGCAGGCTGACCCGAGTCAAAACTTTTCGCAGATGCATTTAGCCCCCTTTTCATAGAGCATGGCTCATGTAATTAATGTTAACAAACAACCTTTAAAACAAAATCTTAGGATACTTTCCTTCTCATATGTACAAATAAGGTAAGTATTTTGGGGGGTCAAAAGAGTATTAATTCTTTCTTTGTTTCTTTACTGCAACCTTTGTTGTGGTTACTCATTAGAACTGTCTCATTCAGACAGTTCAAATGAGTGCCCACAATGTCATGTTAGATATAATTTCTCTTAGATTTGGTGAAAAATCCCCATCTGAATTATTTGAAATTCTGCGTAACTAGCATTTTCACCTTTTCCCATTGTGTTTTCTCACCTTTTGAAACTAAATCCCATTATAAAAGCCAAATGCAAATTATCATCTGCAAATGCTTTGCACTTGGAGAGGTCCAAAACTTTTTGGTCTGACAAAGAGTCAAGAAGCTTTGTAATAGGTTAAGTGTGGCTAAAATAATAACTGAGCCATACTCTGTAAAAAGGGGGCTCAATGCATCTGCAAAAAAGTACTGACCTAGGTCAGCCTACACAAGCTGACCTGGGTCAAAACTTTTTGCGATTTGTCAATTTCATGCATGCCAAAAGACCAGTCTACCTCATGATTCAGTAGGTTGTTAGACAAAATAGATTTCATGGATCCATAATTATGTAATGTCTTGCTTGGTATAATGAATCAGAATTTGCATTAAGCCCCCTTTCACCAGAGCATGGCTAAATTTGATGTGAAAGGGTAGAAAACAATGTTAAGTAATGTCTTTGTCTTTTTTCTTGGGGCCTTTGACACAAAAGATTGTTTAGTAAAGAGTTAGGCAAATGCATGAATAGTAATCTGTATGAAAGAAAGGGTAAACAAGTAAAAAACTCATCAACTAGAAAATTACCAAACACTGAAATACTATTAACTTTTCATACCTATCGATTAGCAGTGTATACACTAATTCTTTCATGTACATACAATCGATTAGCAGTGTATACACTTATTCTTTCATGTACATAAGAACACTTCGGATACATTTCACACAACCAGTTGCGTACAAGGCAACTCTTGGCTACCATAATCTATACCAAGACATCATCATATTTTGGCACAATCATGGAAAAATGTCACACCAGAACTATATACCTCCCTTAAGATTGCGAGATGATTACGCCATATCCAACTATACTGGCAAATCCCACGTCATGTTTTATGACCACTAATTCAAATAGCATCTAAATGCATAAGTCTAAATGGAAGACCATTATGGTTCTACCATAAGCATTTAAATGATCTTGAATGCAAGACCATTACAGTAACACCATAATTGTCTAGGTGATCATGCTTGAATGCTAGTCCATTATAGTGCTTCCACAAGCATGCTGCATGATCATGTATGAATGCTGGTTCATTACATTACAGTATTACCATAAGTGTCTATATGATCATACTTGAATGCAAGACTAATACAGTATTACTGTACGAGTTTAAATGATCTTGATTGCAAAACCATTACAGTCATCTGGTCATAAGCACCAACAAGATCATTTTTGAATGTAAGACCATTATTGCAAAAACCATCCTACACCTTATGCAATATTGATCTAAGTTGAGTATCACACACCTTACTTATGCGACACTGATCTAGTTTGTGAATGATATTGTAATGACATACGAAAGTATAACCATCAAACAGAAACTCCTACACAACAGGATATGCTGATCTTGACGTTGTTCATATAATCAATTTGTTACACAACACCATCAATGAAGATGAGGCAGTTTTGCAAGTCTGCATTCAACCAAAGAACACTTCAAGTCAAATCAACGCTGTTAGTCCTTTTTCGGCTTGTCATCATACTGAAGAGAGAGAGAGAAAGTAAATTACAGTAGAATTTCATTAGATTGCATGTCGCTTGTTCTAAGCTACGTGTTGGTTCATATGCTATCTCCGGTCCCAAAATCTGTCCTTCTTTATCATTGTTAAATTCCTCCTAATACTTCGAACATCGGTGGTCCGTAGTGTATTTCATGCCCCTAAAGTAGTCTTTGAACACAAACTCCTACCTTTAATTGGTAAATAATTAATCCGTTCACAAACTTGGAAAGGTGTGAAAACCCGTAACCAACCTCGATTTTCACACCTCTTGATTGATGATGTTGACTGCTATCATTCAGTCATAACATCAAGTGAATGCAATTAAAGGCGCTATTTGGTTTGTCACACAAAGTAATCAGTAAAAACAACAATTAATAATTACGAAATTCCTTAAAACATGTGACAAGGCATAAACGGAAAATCAGTCAAAACGACAATTAATAATTTCAAAATTCCTTAAAACATGCAACGAGGCATAAACACATAACGGTCTGAAGCTGTTACTAGAAAGACCACCGGAAAACACGTTATGACGGACAATGCCGGAAAGTGCTGAAAAACATCGGAAAACACCCAAAATATAGCTAAATACATACATGTCTCAAAAGGTGGAGGAGGTCCAAAGGGTAGACTTGTATGTTAAATAGGGATACTGGGGAACGAAGTTATTTACTTATAATTGCCGAAAAATACCACTGATATTTCCTCATGCTATTCCATTTCTATCGCGGAAAATCATCGCGTGTTCCCAAAAATTCGGAAAAAAACAAATCATTTACTGTAGGTGGAGGTGTTTCATTTATTAGGGTTATGTGGTCAATAGGAATATGGAGGCAGGATATTACCTTTTACTCACCTAAACCACCTAAATATTCCGGAAAACACCACCACTAGGTGTTTTCTGGTGTTTCTACTTATGACCCAGTCTGAAGTCCTCCGAGTGATTTGATCTCTAGAAGGGGAAATAACTCCAGCGGAATTCAACAAACGCAAAAACAGTGGATAAATCTGTTTCATGTGTTTATTATGATAAACATGTATTTATAAATGGATGAAAAATAAAGATAAGTAAATTTACTTGTTTCCCACGGTCACATGAGATTACCCCCAATTCGGAAGCCTGCTCTTATGGTTTTTTTTTTTAAATGTGTCTTCGCTAGGTGAGCAGAGAAACAGTCACAAAAATAACATCGGATCAAGCCTTCAAGTGAAAGAACAGGAGATATACATGTATACTCGGTGCTAGTTCAGGGTACTGCAAGACATGCTGCGTAAATCTGACTCTTTCCTTATATACACAGCACCGAAAATACCCGAACAGAGTCATCCTTTTTGGTTTGTACTACGCTTAGTTCAGATAAAATACTCCGGTCCCTTGCCCTACTAACTACCGAGAATTTACTGTACATAGGAAATAACTGCAAGACTGGAACTCTTATTCATTGGCAAACACATCAATTCAGGGCTCTATAGTTATCTTACCAAAAGACATTCCTATGAATAAGAAAATCTTGTGGCTCAAACCAGAGACCTTCAGACAGCATATCCAACAACTTCCCCATCCAGGATCCCTACTATGCCATTTCAAATGCCATCAATTTTGACAGGCATAAACTTTGTCGTTTTGTTGAGTTGCAGAATTTTTTAACCCTTTACCATACGACAAAATTTTAGCCTTGTCCAAAATTGAAAGCATTTGCAGACGACAATTTCACTGTGGCTCAAATGTTGCAATGATTCTTTGATAGGGTAGAAAACATTGTGGGAAAAGGAGAAGATGCTGGTTACCAGCATTTTCTCCTTTTCCCACAATGTTTTCAAAAGGTTTCTTTCCCAGGGTTGTTAAAAGTTGGCACTGTGTGGTAAAGGGTTAATATACACATTATCTGTATATTTGTCCCTGTTTACAATGTGTCTTCAAGGCTAAATTAGAAAATGCTACACATAATTATTGTCGTTTTGGGATGCAATGAATTTGAACTAACATTTGCTTCTTTAATAGTTCCATGTAAACAAGGTAGGAAAATGCATCCCTTCTGTAACAGCTCGACATTTGTTAAATTTTGATACGGTGCCTGTCTTCACCACTTATTCTTCACGGTTCATTCTTGAAATCAAATCTAAGGGTCTGACTGACCCTCTCATCAGAAAATGTAGGGGCCATTAGAGAATTTATGGGGCCAAGGGAAAACTACCTTAAGTATTCAATGGATTTTGATTTTACCCTTGCAACCAAAAGTAAATTTTTCTTCTATTGCTGCCCTATCAACCCTTTTCTTCTGAATGCCTCATGAATGTGCTCATGACAAATTGAGTAAGCTTCAGTCAGCGTATCTGTCTTTTGTGCTTGGAGCACAAAATACTGTAAATTTTGTGTTTAGCTAGAACCATTTAATGACAACAATCAAATAATCATCAATATACTGGCTGAATTATAGATAAATTTCTGTCACTGGCTTTGCTCCCAGCTATGTCTTGTTTATAACAAGAAGAAATTGTTGTCAGTGTTATCTTGACATTATTTCTTTGGTTATTTGGGTCCAAAACTGTAAAAAATATCAGCTGAGACGTCTGTTGTATGATGGAAGTAACGTGGAGTTTTATTAGGTTTTCAAGTACGGTATGCCTTTTTTGATTGGACGATATTGAATATTTCCCACAGAAATAACCAATGAGAGCGCTCATGACAATATTCAGCGGTCATACGTTGGCTGCAATTGCTTATTCAATTAGTGTGAACTTGAGAACAAATTCTCATTATGAAATTAATACCTTACTGAAAATGTGCACAAAAATGTGCACCGGATCGGCCCTAGGGTAAGATTCCTGGTAAAAGATGAACAAGTGCTTGTCAAGCACCAGATCCCCCGCCGATTGGGCTTTTTCTAACACAGCACCGAAATAAGAGCTTGAAGTGAAGATAAAAAAACAAGCATATTTTCTTTTTTGAAATACAGGTCCAAGTTATGAAAGGTGGCATTAACATGATATAATAACTACAAAACATTAAAACTTAATCAATATTGAAGTTTCTGAAAAAGAAAAAAAGACACTTTTTCTTTTTAAAATGCATACAAGAGTTTTATAAAACTTTTTTGTGTTTATGCTATAAGTATGAAACTTGGCCAAGAATGGGAAATGTGCGAACAAAAATCCAAAGTAAAAATTTACAAAGGGCAATAACTCCAAAAATACTGAAGATAGAGTTATGGTTCTTGTGCACTGCACTTCTCCTCAATTAGTTCTATATGTGTGTGAAGTTTCAAGTTCCTAGCTTTTATACTTTTGGAGATATACGCCAGACAGAAATTCAAAGTAAAAATTAACAAAGGGCAATAACTCAAAAATTACTGAAGACAGAGTTTTGGTTTTTGTGAACTGCACTTCTCCTTAATGAATTCTATAAGTGTATACAGTTTGAAGTTCCTAGCCTTTGTACTTTTGGAGATATGCTCCGGACAAAATTCCAAAGTGAAAATTTACAAAGAGCAATAACTCAACAATTACTGAAGATAGAGTTATGATTCTTTAGCACTGCACTTCTCCTTAATTAGTTCTATATGCGTGTGATGTTTCAAGTTCCTAGCTTTTATACTTTTGGAGATATGCTCTGGACAAAAATCCAAAGTTAAAATTTACAAAGGGCAATACCTCCAAAAATACTGAAGACAGAGTTATGGTTGTTGTGCACTGCACTTCTCCTCAATGAGTTCTATATATGTGTGAAGTTTCAAGTTCCTAGCTTTTATACTTTGGGAGATATGCTCCGGACAAAAATTCAAAGTAAAAATGTACAAAGGGCAATAACTCCAAAAATACTGAAGACAGAGTAATGGATCTTGTGCACTGCACACCTCCTCAATGAGTTCTATATGTGTGCGAAGTTTCAAGTTCCTAGCTTTCATACTTTTGGAGATATGCTCCGGACAAAAATTCCAGGAAAAAAATGTACAAAGGGCAATAACTCCAAAAATACTGAAGATAGAGTAATGGTTCTTGTACACTGCACGCCTCCTTAATGAGATCTATCCACTTGTGAAGTTTGAAGTTGATATCTCAAATACTTTTGGAGATATGCTCCGGACAAAAATGTGGGATGGAAGGACGGAATGACGGATGGACGGAGACTATTACCATATCCCCCGCCGCCTTTTCGGCGGGGGATAAAAAGCATGCCCCCCATGGTGCAAGGACGCGCTCTAGAATGAACCCTGATTCTTTATATCATTCTTTGTCTAGCATTTTCTTAATTTCAAACTAACACAATTTCTGATTTGTTAAACCATCTGGTTTAGCCAATCAGACTTTGTGTTACTTTCTAAAACAAGGCTAAGAATGCAATTTTGAATCTTTGCCGAATAGAGGCCTTGAATAAAAACTTACTGCTGCAAGTTGTCGCCCTATGTTTCCCATCGTCACACCTCCTGAGAAAAATATGCATGGCAACCATGATCTGACAAACATAAAGTCTGCTTTGGAATATCTGAAATTGAAAAAAATAGTGTTGTCCATTATTCACATATACATGTATCATTACTTTTTGCATAAAGAAGCTACAGAAGCCTGTGAAATGTGGATAATAAACATACTAATGTGTGAAACATGAGTACATAAATACATAACACACTGCTAAAAGGAGAAATTCTTCGTTCTGAGAAAGTTTACAGGGGCATTTGAGTTAATCAGCAGTATTTCAGTCAAGGGCAACAACTCATGTCATCTACTTTTTCTGCAACAATCCCACTTGGCAGACACTAGCCAGGACAATGCTGTCAATATTCATAGTTGAAAATGCGATAAAAAATTATTTGCCAACATTGTCTTCTCTTAATATTTTACGGAAGTCTGTGGCAAGAAAAAATCACAAGAGGGCCATGATGGCCCCGTATCGCTCCACTGGCTTATAGATATAAACCATGAAGAGAAGTCTTCACCATATAAGCCCTTATAAAACTTTGACCCCAGGGCTACAGTCGAACTAAATGGGGAATATGTGTATTAGAAGAATAACATGCCAAATTTGGGAGTTCTTGGCCTTATGGCTAGTAACAAGACGGTTTCTGAACTTTTCACTCCATAAACCCATGTAAAACTTGTGACCCCTGGTGCAGGGCCAAACTTGATCCTAGGGCTGTAACTTGGGCCCTCTTTGTAGTTGTCCACTACATAATGCTATAATTATGCAAAATTTGGTAGCCTAAGCCTTATGGCTATGTACACCAAGATTTAAAAGTTTTCCCTATGTAAGCCTATGTAAATCTTGTGAAACCCCTCCCCCCCAAGCATGAGGCCAAATTGACCCCAGGACTATAATTTGGGCACTTTCGGTAGACCCCAAATAGATCAAGCTAAATGCAAAATATGGTAGCTCTAGGCCTTATGGCTAGGTACTGGAAGATTTTTAAAATTTTCTCTATATATAAGCCTATGTAAAACTTGTGACCCCTGGGGCAGAGCCAATTTTGACCCCAGGGCTATAATTTCAAGAAACATGAGAGAGGTCTACTACATAAAGCTACATGCCAAATTTGGTAGCCCTATGCCTTATGGTTTCAGACAAGAAGATTTTTAAAGATTTCCAATATTTTTCAGTTTTGTTGCCATGGCAACCAGAGTTTTTGAAGGAATCAAATTCTTTCAAGAAATTCTGAAGAGGACCATGGCAGGATCATTTCTGTGAAGTTTCATGAAAATTGGATGGGTAGTTTCAGAGAAGAAGATGTTTGAAATAAAAGTTAACGGACGGACGCATGACGGACACCGGGCCATGACATAAGCCCGCTGGCCTTTGGCCAGTGGAGCTAATAAACCATGAAACTGGTTATCCATCCATCCTTCATTGTGGAAGCCTTCAGCCATATTTCGAAGCTAAAACAATTTTTAACTGACAAACAACATGGCCATAGTGGAAAAATGACTGACAGCCGTTGTTAAATGCTGTTTGCTCATTGGCCAATAGGCATGACAAAGCATATATAAATATGTGGCTACTTTTTCACACCTTTAGCTGGAGTTGCTTGTAGTGCAGTAAGAAATATACTTACTTATAAATACCCTGATAGACTAGGAATTGTGTAAGTATAGTGGCTAACATGGCGATTCCCACACCGAGACCAAATCCACTTTTTGATCTGTCGAACAACCACCACAACCCAATAGACATGGCTGCCAGCGTGAGAGACATATGTAGATTATTTTGAAAATCAAGTTTCTGTCAAACAGTTAAGAATGATACATTTGATATTTTTAGAATTTCAGTACAATCAAAACTCATATAAACTTAATCAATTCATTAACCCTTTACCAAAATAGTCCAATGTTTTTATGTCCCAGAGAAAAACGGCTTTAGAAAACAATGTGTGAAAGGGAAAAATGCTGTTTACAAAAATTTTCTCCTTTTCCAAAATGTTTACTATCCTTTCCAATCTGTCAGCTGCAAATGCTTCACTGTGGAAGAGTCTAAAATTTTGTTGTCTGGTGAAGAGTGAAAACTTTTTTTTTTTTGTTTGCCATAAACTCCACAAAGTACGCAAGAATAGTTGCAAGTCCCCAAATACCGCCTCCCTCACTGTTCCCTTGTAACTGGATAAGGACAGCAAAATCAAAGGTCATTACCTCCTGTAGAAGTCAGCAAGTATTCATGAAAATTGCAGATGCACAAATTCCCATGGTAGGAAAGCTTCTATCACAATTTCAGGCAAAATATTTAAAAATTGGGAGGGGGTGGGAAAGCAACACAAAAATAGAAAAAGTAGTATTCTAAATTCAAGGATACAGCACTGGCATGGTTAATTCCTACAAACACAGCAACACAACGCATCACTGTTGACCATTCTCCTTTATATTTTAGTGGCTCTTCTAGTCTTTTGTCCAGGAATGGATACAATAAACCAACAAAAGCTGAAAAAAAAAAAACCACTGAAATAAAATAACTGTGCACATGACATTGCCAACACTCTTTTACACGAATAAAAATCAACACAAATCAAAAACATGTCTGTGAAAACATTGTGGAAGAGGAAATATTGTTTTAACCCTTTACCACACAATCCCAACTTTTAACAACCGTAAGAAATAAGCCTTTTGGAAACATTGTGAGAAAAGGAGGAAATGCTGGTAACCAGCATTTTCTCCTTTTCTCACAATGTTTTCTACCTATCATTTACAATTTACATCATTTGAGTCACATTTAAATTGTCGTCTGCAAATACTTTCAATTCTGACAAGTCAACATTTTTGTCGTTTGGTAAAGAGTTAAAATGCAATTTTTCACTTGGCTATGATCTTCTGAAGAGCATTCTGCTGCATGAGAAAGTTGCCTCTGTACTGTAACAGCTCAACTCTTTACCAAATACCAAAATTTTAGACCTGTACAAATTTTAAGCACTTGCAGGTGACAAATTATATTTCAAAGGGTTAAAGCAATAAAGAGCAACACACAAGGGTGTCATTGCTTGGCTGCTGTTGTTTTTTTTCTGCAAAAGGTCTACCGGTACATCAACAAAAGGGCATACCAGTATTAAATGTATTCTGAGCATCACCTGCCCCTATAGTATGGGTTCCTCATTTGATAGTTAACAACTAATCCATGTTTGTCACCATTGGGCAACTGGTGAAGACGATAGACAAAACAAGAGCTTCGCAGAGCGGCGCATATACACCCGAAGGGGCTTGTCAGTGAAACGAGTTGAAATGAAGGATGGGCTGTGAATGAAGAGTAGTTATTCTCCATGATAAAGAAAGTAAGTCTTGATTGTCTGTAATAGTTTATGGCCTGGACCAAACTTAAAATTAACAAAAGGCAGTAACTCAAAAAATAAGAATGGCACAGTTACTGTTCTTGTAAACTGCACTTCTTCATAATGAGTTCTATCAGTGTATGAAGGTTCGAGTTGATAGCTTCTATAGTATGGAAGTGATGGCCTGAACAAAATTTCAAAGTGAAAAGTTGACTATTTCAGAAATCAAGGGCAGATAATTTTAGAATGCAAACACCTATCCAAATTTTAACAGTCATATGCACAACTAGACATCATACAGATTCATTCTGGCAAGTTTCAAATAATTCCGATGGAAACTGTAGGAGGAGTTGCACACAGATGAAATTGCTAACGGACGGACAACCGGGGGTATAACGTAATACGACCCTTCGAGCATATAAAAAGGGAAATGCTCCACATATGAAAGAAAGGCCCTAACTGTAAATAATATCAAAGGGAAATTACTCAGAAAATAATGGCAATAAATCAGGAAAGAAGAGTGGCAGAGTTATGGTTCTTGCGCACTGCACTTCTACACGATGTGTGCTATAAGTGTTTGAAGTTTCAAGTTGAGAGCTTTTGTAGTTTGGAAGTTATGGCCCAGACAAAAATTCAAAGTAAAAATTTAAAAATAAATAAAGGGCAATAACTAAAAAAAAAAAAGGATATCAGAGTTATGGTTCTTGTGCATGACACTTCTCCATAATGTGTTCTGTCAGTGTATGAAGTTTCAAGTTGATAGCTTTTCTAGTTTGGAAGATGTAGCCAGGACAAAAATTCAAAATGAAGTTATTAAAGGGCAATTACTCAAAAACTTAGGATGACAAGAATTATGGTTCTTGTTTACTGCACTTCTCCACAATCTGTTATATCGGTGTATATTGTATCAAGTTGATAGCTTTTATAGTTTGGAAGATCTGGCCCAAACAAAAATCTAATGTGAAAAATATTAAAGGGCAATAACTGAAAAAATAAGGGTGGCACAGTTACAATTTTTGTGAATTGCTCTTCTCCACAAGGTGTTCTATCAGTCCTTGAAGGTTCAAGATCATAGCTTTTATAGTTTAGAAATTATGGCCCAGACAAAAATTCAAAGTGAAAACCAACAAAGGGCAATAACTCAAAAAGAAGGATGGCAGAGTTATGGTTCTTGTGCAATGCACTTCTTCATAATGTGTTCTATTAGTCTTTGAAGTTTCAAGATGATGGATTTTAAAGTTTGGAAGTTACGGACAAAAATTCAAACTGAAAATTAACAAAGGGCAATAACTCAAAAAATAAATGTGGCAGAGTTATGGTTCATGTGCACTGCACTTCTCCATAATGTGTTCTATCAGTGTATGAAGTTCCAAGTTAATAGCTTTTATAGTTTGGAAGTTATGGCCTGGACAAAAATTCAAACTGAAAATCAACAAAGGGCAATAACTCAAAAAACAAGAGCAGAAGAGTTATGGTTCTTGTGCACTGCACTTCTCCATGATGTGTTCTATCGGTGTATGTAGTTTCAAGTTGATACCTTTTATAGTATGGAAGTTATGGCCTGAACAAAAATTCAAAGTCAAAAGTTGGTTATTTCGGAAATCAAGGGCAGGTAATTTTAGAACGCAAACAGTGATCCAAATTCTAAGAGTCAGGTGCACAACTAGACATCATGGAGATTCATTGTGGCAAGTTTCAAATAATTCCGATGGAAACTGTAGGAGGAGTTGTCCACACAAGAAATTGCTAATGGACGGACGGACGGAGATAGACAGACGGACGGACGACCGGGGGTATAACATAATACGACCCTTCGGGCGAATAAAAACCAAGGAAACTTCTTCAGTAATGACACAAATTTGAGAAAAAGTCTGTTTTTTTTCCACAATGATAGGGCTATGACTCTACTTTGATGTTTTCTTCCAAAACAGCCAAGATGTGACTGGCTACAGGACAGACTGAACTGGGGACAAATCCAGGCTTCAACAAATTAACCCTTTGAAAAAAGCCTCTTGAAAGCATTATGGGACAAGGCTCCATGTTTTCTACCAACACCTAGAAAAACCTCACAAATGAGTCATATTCAATTTGTTGCATCTAAACTCTTTCGATTCGGACATGTCTGAATTATTTTCTTTTGGTTAAGCATGACAGACTCCACAGGGTTATTCAGTAGGAGATCTATGGATTACAATGTAGCTAACCTGCAGTCATTCCACAAACTGGCAGGACCCACCATGATGACTCGTAATGATCAAATTTTCCAGGTTCCTGTCCGGGCTCCAACAACTCTCGATGGACTTGCAGCAAGTTGAGTAGCAAAGAGAAAAATACCCCAAAACAGAAGAGAATTGCACCTCTGACCATCAGTTGCATAGCTGTTGCCATTATCACAGATACTGTAAGAGAAAATGGATACAATAATGATTGAAATGATGTGAAAAGCTTATAGTTTGTTGGTTTGTTTGATGCCATTCTCAACATGCTTTCATTCATATTGCAGCAGCCACTGCATCTATCTATATTTTTCTTGAGTTTTTCTTTTTTAACAAGTACTTCAAAAAACATTCCTTTCAGTGGCTGCTTTTCCACACACGCACATGTGCGTGTGTGACAGTGTGCGTGACCACACATATAAACATCATGGAAATAGTGCTCAATAAAAATGTGGATAGGCTTAACTCTTTCCTAAATGATAATCTTAGGCTCTTCAAAATTGGAAACATCCTCAGATGGCAACTAGATATGGTACAAACAAACAAAATTTCTCTGGTGGGAAAGAAAACATTGTGGGAAAACAAAAAAATGCTGATTACCAGTATTTTCTCCATTTCCCACAATGTTTTCAAAACACTACTTACGTAGGGTTGTTAAAACACAGGATTATTTGGTAAAGCAGGGTTCCCGCTGGGCTTCGCATTTGGCGCCATTTGCGATAGATTTTGTAATGTGGCGCAAGAAAAAGGCAAATGGCGAAAATGACTGGCGCCGATATTTTTCACATCGGAGTGCCGTACATTTTGATACTGGTCCCCATCATCGCAATGCGTGAAAGCGTATCTATAACCGAAAAATCGATAACCAGTTTGTAATTTTCGCCGATATACCCCGTCACGGCAGTTGATCTAAATAACAGTCTGTATATTACATGTGGTTTGTCTAGTTACACACAATACACGCATATACATGCAATGCTAATAATCAATCGAATGTCAATTTCGCAACGCCCCATCTGCATCCTAGGGTGTGAACACAGAATTTTCACACAATATGCCATGCTGCGAACCAATCAGGAATCACATACGAGATTTAGTCGCCGCCCATGATTTCTAAAGCCACGCCTTGATTCTGCGTTATATGCAACCTCTCACAGATATATGATGTGTATTTAGCGACGACCACTCTATGTTCGGGTGGATTAATTCGATAATTAACACATCAATTAAAGAAGATTGGACTTCGAGATAACTGATTTATCGACTCGCTACTTATGTTTGCAAACTGTAAATTTCGCGATCGGTTATTCCTTTCACAATTAAAGAAGTCGGTAGCTATTTTTTTTTTAAATGTAAACAGTGATCGCTAGATTATGATTATGTTATTGCCCATTAAGGTTTTCTACCCTTCAATAGACAAGATTTATCAGTTGAGCCATGAATAACACAGTAATTTCTTGTCTGCCAGAGCTTTCAATACAGTCAAGTCAACATTTTTAGCTCGGCTGTTTTTGAAGAATACAACGTCGAGTTATTGTCGTAGCCCTGTCGTCGTCGTGCAACAAGTTTTAAATTTTTGAATATCTCTATTATTACTGAAGATATTTGCTTCAAACCTGGACAAGTTAGTAACTATCAAAAGGGGAACCTATACAACCAGCGGGTAAAAATCAAAGTATTTTGAAGCACAGCCATGCCCCTTTTTCACCTTGGAATTTTCCCTGAAAAGCACCTGCTGCCGAACTGTATTCACGCAATAAATATAGATATGGGTGAAAAACTAATCAAATGGAAAAATGTTTTCTCATTTATTTCATTGCTCATGATACAACAAAGAGAAAACATTTTATTAGCCAATTTCTTATTATGGCCAACCCCATGTACTTGCAATGGCACCAACTGGCTCCAATTATTGTAATGTGGCGCAAACTTTTCTCATTTGGCGAAAGTGGTGGCGCAAGAAAAAAAATGGCCAGGGGGAACCCTGTAAAGGGTTACAACACATAGACGCTGCTTCAGTATTTTTTTTCAAATTACAAATTTCCTATCACCCAAGTTCATTAAAAAATTTAGTCAGCAGCTTGGAAAATTGAAAGAAAGTCAAATTGTCCTTCGCTGACAACACTGAAAAAGTTGGTTATCTACATGATCTGGGCTACATAAACCCTTAGCTCTGTACCACATAACATCAATTCAGATTTGTCAAAATGGAAAGCACTTAAATTTGACAAAATACATTTATTTTGAAACTTGAAATTTGGTTCTGAAAAGCTACACAACAATGTCTGAAGAGGAGAAAATCCTGGTCACCAGTATTTTCAACCTTTTCCCCACTATGATTTCTTTTTCACAAGGCTTTCTTTCTTGGAGGTCATTAAAATCTAGGTTGATGAGGTAAAGGCTTAACAAAACATTCCAGAGTTTTGAAGCTGTGAGAAAGAAGGCTTCTCAAAAAATTGTGGTGAAAGAAAAAAATGTTGGCAACAACCATTTACCCCTTTTTCCTAAATGCTTTTGAACTCTTTACCACACAAAGCTATGCCTCTTGGAAATTAGACTTTTGAAAACATCGTAGAAAAAGGAGAAAATACTGGTAAACAGAATATTCTCCCTTTCCCACGATGCTTTATAACCTCTCAGAAACAAATCAAATCATTTGAGTCACATTTGTCGTCTGCAAATGCTTTGAATTTGGGCCAGTCTAAAATTTTGTCATTTGGTAAAGAGTTCAGCATTTAAAGACAAATCCTATAATTCAAGTCATAGTAAGACTGTCTTCAGCAAATGCTATCAAAATGGAATCTAAAATTTTGACATATGGCAAGGTGTTCAGATCAAGATAATAGTTTATTGAGTGCAGTTGGTGTCTGTGCACCAATTATGTCCGAGAAACCTGTTTTGACCCAGACTGCTGTAAGAGTAACCCTTTAGCACACAATCACATTTTTTCATTTTTCAAGACCCTCGAGTTGTAGCATTTTTAAAATATTGAGGGAAAGGAGAAAATGCTGGCTACCAGCATTTTCTCCTTTTTTCCGAAATATTTTCAAAACTTTCACTAAGAATCCATATTGGTGAAAATATTTGACATTTTGTCAACAAATGCAATCACTTTTGACAAATCTAAAAATTTTTTGTGGTTAACTCTTTACCATATGACAATTTTAGACCAGTCTAAATTGAAAGCTTTTGCAGAAGACAAATAAATGCAACTCAAAAATTGGAATTTGTTTTGGGAAGAGTAGGAAATATCGTGGGAAAAGGAGAAAATGCTGGTTACCAGCATTTTCTCCTTTTCCCACTATGTTTTCCAAACCCTTTTTCCTTTGGGTCGCTAAAAGTTGGGACTGTGTGGTAAAGAGTTAAACCCTGAAATCTTTAGTTTACCAGTCAGATAAATGTTAGATTTCACCAACTTCAAAGCATTTGCTGAGGTCAAACTAAATGTACCAGAAATGATGGGATTTGCCTTCAAACAGGTTGAAAACAATATGGAAAAGGGAGAAACGGCTTGTTTCAATTTCCAGGGGGAGAGGTGTGGTCTATAGACCCTTTTAGTCTCTGACCACTTCCTGGTAACGAGACCGGAAAACTGCGCATGCGCACTCGTGTAGGGCAAAAAGACCAAATAAAACAGTAGCCGATTATTAAAAGTGTACACAAAATTGCTAAATTATGAGCGATTATATGAAAAGCTTACTCTCAGAGGCAAAGAAACAACAATCAGACTAACTTATTTGCTAAGGGTTTAGTAACGTGGATGAAAACGATCCGTATTTTAGTGACATTAGACGAAGACGTCAAAAAAAAAAACGTGTCGCTGTTTTGGGTTGACGTTATCATCAAAGGAAATGTTAACCGACCCCAGGCAGTAACAGACAAACCCCATGAAGCATGGGCTGGAACACTGCGGGAATGGGAAAAATGCTTGTTACAAGCATCCTTTACCTTTTACCGTAGTGTTTCCACAAGCCCATTGATGTAGGGTCGTTAATTAAGACGAGCAAGAGTTAGGTAAAGGGTTTATAAAGGGTAGCCATCTGGTATATCACATACTTGTTAGTGTAATCGACAATACAGTGGATATTTTGTTTAATTTCAGTAGCGGAGGGTGTGGGTCGAGATCGGCATTGTTCATGCTGTTACCTCTAATAGTTTAGAGAGTGTGTATTGTGATCAATTTCATCATGGCGCAGACGTATTTGAATGAATGAATGAGCGAGCGAGTGGATGGATGGATGAACTAACGCGCGAACGAAGAACGCACGGACAACTGTATAATGCCCTGTTGTCGTCTGTGGCTGCTCTTTCCATAATTGCTTTTCAGCGGGGATCGGTTGTAACATGTAATTTAGAAACACCCCTTTTCTGAAAACAATGTTGGAAAAGGTTGAAATAATGTTTACCAGCATATTCTCTTTTTCTCACAATGCTTGAAAAGCTTTCTTTTTTCTTGGTCGTTTAGACTTGTGATTGTTGGGTAAAGGGTTAAATGGAAATTGTAACAGTAATTAGTTGAGCACAATGTATACGGCATTTTGGCGTGTCATATACATGATAATGTAGGGAAACAATATGGACCTTAGCCTTAACCCTTAGCCTCCGTTACGTGACGGTGATCTTGAATTTACTTCGCGAAAAGCATAATGAGAGATCTGTTTGCACATGGTGGTAGTGTGGTCTTGAAATACACTGTTACAAAATCCTAATTATGGTTTAAGTAACACTGATTAAGATTTATGACATAAACTTAACGTGAATTCCTCTTGTGCTGGTCAAAAATATCAGTACGGCAGGATATGGGTCAAAATTAATAACATTAAATGACGATGGTCAATAAAATACAAAACATCAACGGTGAAAAGTCTTTTTAAAAAACATACGAGATCAAACAAATAATTTGAATAAAATGTGCGGGGACGCGTTTAGGGGACGTTTTTCGTCATGGAAATTGCGGACATTTTAACCAAGAGTAGGGCGTTTTAACACTGGGACGTTTAGGCCAGATACTAATTTACTAATCTGTTTGTACATCCTTGTGCAAAGCATGATAACGGCATCCTGTAACACAATTGATCTTCACAGATTTTAATCAATAAAATCTTTCGACAAAGCCAAAACATTGCATGTGAAAATAGCTTTCAACAGTGGCGATATTGAACTTTTTGCCTACAAAGAGTGCGCATGCGCGAAAAGTGGAATTCTGGGATCGTATTTCCTTGGCAACGAACGGCGTTGTAAAAGGGTCTATAGGAGGACTGGAAGCTAGGCCCCTAGCTTACAGATGAGTGCACTGCTTGACATCCATGCACCCAATTATTGTTACGCTACTACCCTTCCTGATTTTTGGGAGCTATCCCAATCTCTTGGTTCTTTCAGACACCACTTTTAAAAGTAATTTTCAGGTAGGAAATGTGTGGTTAGTGGGGACTCTATTCATAGACCCCTCTCTTCCCAGGGGAGTGCTCAACCATTGATCTACCCAGACTGCACGATATCTAGGCTTTCGATTGGCACTACATTCACATCGCCAAACTAACATTTGTAAGATACCGTTTGAAAACCATTTTCGTTTTCGTCCATATTTGTCCTTTGTGTAATTTGTTGAAATGTAAATACATGTATTTGGTTGGTCTTATAACAGATCTATAATAAATACCTGCGTAAGAATATTATGAGCTTCATCTAAAATACTGGAAGCAAGAATGAATGCCGCCTACAACTGATAAGATCCTATTGCGATCATTTACCTTGACCCGAAACAAAATGTTTGAGAAACTGCTCTAAATTTTCATTCACACATTGACACAATCTGCAATCTTACGTCTGCATACGTTTTAAGATTATTTGAAAAAAAGAACAATAACTTTGCTGAAAGGCACAAAAAAAGTTTATACATACTTGATTTAATCGATGTTCCTTCAGATCAGCAGCCGAAACACCACGATTTCAGCATCTGAGGAGATATATCTATATATAAAGTGGCTCGACACGATATCACCTTCCGTGTGTTACGATTATGTTTTCGCCAGCTGATAGCCTGATCGATCACATGACCACAACACCGATGGTCTCATGAAATATCAACCAATCAGATTACAGATTTGTTGAGCTTGTAGTAAATCGCGACCAATCGTAAAAGGTCTGTTGACAGAACCATTAGTATTCTGCCAAAAATAGATACTAAACCGACCCTCATGTAAGCAACTTTTGAGACTTGGTTATCTTGCAGGGAGGTAAAGAAAGAATGAAAACTAAATTGGATATACGGGGATCGAGTGTGTACATACTCATGATATCCAGAACTATAAAGATTTCTATCTTTGTTCGAATACCCTGAATAGACCCTACAGACAGACGACGGACCCACTCGTCACAACTCGGCCGATTCCGTACCTACATCTAGCCTGAGGGATTTGATCACCGGGTAACCGGCTAACAGATATGAAGATCGATAACAGGCTGCCAGTTTATAGATCTATCACCGAAAAAAGGTCGAATAAACTTTTGAGATTAAGATCTGTGGGAATTTGCGAATGACAAAAAATAAGTAGATTTATTACAATTTAAACTCTAAAGTGGTCAGTAAGCGAAAGCAACATCAAGACAACAATTCGATAAATTCCGTAATGTGCCCGGAACTCACCGAAGATTTGTCTGGCTTTGGATATCATCCGAGAAACTCCAAACCCTAAATCATGTGACTCAGACAAGATGGCCGCTAGTAGGAGTGTCTTTGCAGGAAGACCCAGAACTGGTTCCAGTAAAAATGCTCCTGCCGTTGATGCAGATGGAAACGAAATAGAAGTAAATGTTAATTGGTATTCATATTGGCTGATGCTCTCTAATTTTGCTATTAATTCTTTTTTAAAATAAACTGTCATTAACAATTTCACCAAAATATTTAACATGTACAGATTTTTTTTTTTACAAAAGCGTTCCAAAATATAATTGAAAAGGGCGCATTGTGCTTTCCCTATAGCGCGTTTTCACACTTTTTATGATCATATTTTTTATTTTAGTTCGATGTGCGAGAAGATGAGGAACAGAATGTTAAACTCAACCAGACCATTGAACTGTTGTTGGCAGCGGGTTATTTCAGAGCTAGGATAAAGGGCTTGTCACCATTTGACAAGGTATTGATATTGAGTGCATCTTAAGGATATGAGTAGCTCTCTGGTGTAAGAGAGTTGAATGGATCTATATTATGCATCATACTACGCTAGTTGTCACACAGTAGGGATCCTTTTTGTCTGGCCACAGACTGAGTTCCGAGGTAAAATTGTCCTTTTACATGCCTACACAGACAGGACTTATAGGGATATGGGTTGACACCTTTTGCAGATGTCTTAAACACCTTTTAATAGAGCATGGCTCATAGAGATATTTACAATGTTCACATTTATGAGTATATGTTACTTTATCAGCTACTTTTGCACTTCCTAAAAATTGCTAAGAATTACACTACTCAAGCGACAAAATAGTTGAAGGTTTGGAAAATATGGTTTGCAATCATTGTGGGAAACATTATGGGGAAATGAGCAATATATTTTCACTTTCAGCTTCTCCTTTTATGGCACTGTTTTTCAAAGCTGTCACTTGCAGAGATATAAAAAGTTGTGTTTTTAGAGGAATTGCTTAAAATATGTAAATCCTTAAAAAGTGATTATAATGAGACCCAAGCTTTAGATCTTTACCAGACGACAAAATTTTGGACTTGTCAAAATTCAAAGCATTTGCAGATTAGTTTAAACATATTTTATTCATCAGTATAAGATACAGGTTAACAGAATACAATACAATCATATGACAAATATACTGAAGAAAAGGATAAGAACGGAAGCTTAAGCTTATAAAGTTCTTCTCCAAATTTCGGGTAACAGTTACTGGTATTACATGAATGTATCATTACTAATTGCAAAAAAGTAAATTAATTTGCAGATTACAAAACAAATGTGGCTAAAATTAAGGTGTTTGCCTTTGAAAGGGTAGAAAACATTGTGGAAAAAGGAGAAAATGCCAGTTGCCAGCATTTTTTCTTCTTCCCACAATGTTTTTAAAGGCCTTCTTTATCAGGATAGTTGTAACTCGGGATAGTAAGGAAAATGGTGGAAATTAAAATTCACTGGGTTAGCAATGAGTTAGTAGAAAGCCACAGGTAATATACTAGTTCAAAATAATCAAGGAAAGTTAAAATTGGTGACTTGCCACTCTGAGATAAATACAGCTTTAACATGATAACAAATATTAAGATCTGTCTGATTTGAAAGACATTGAAGGCAATATACTAAATGGGGCTCAAACAGTGAATATTGTTGTTTAAAAGTCTGCATTTGCAGACAACAAATGTTACTTAAAACATGAAGTTTGTTATTCACAAGGTAATAAAACATTGTGGGAAAAAGGAGAAAATGCTGGTTCCCACGATGTTTTCAAAAGGCCTCTTCCTCACGATTGTTAAAAGTTGTGTGGTAAATGGTTTATTGATTGCAGGTGGTTGGTGGAATGACTTGGTGTATAACCACCTGTAATATTGACATTGATGTGGATCTGCTGTTTCAAGAAAACTCAACCATCGGTCAGAAAATGTAAGTACTGTATAGTTCAGTCTGCATTTACTGCTTACCAAATAACAGAAATTCAAATTCATAGTTAGTATTTGCAGACGAAAAATTAAATATGATTCAAATGACAAAATCTGTCTTTGACCAAGTAGAAAACATTTTTGGAAAAGGAGGAAATGCTGATTACCAGCATTTTCTCCTTTTTTCACAGTGTTTTTCAAGTCTTTCTCCCAGAGTCGTTAAAACTCGGGATTGTGTGGTCAAGGGTTGAACAAAACTATTTGTATAAGCAACCATCTTTAAGTTTTCAAACTTCTTTTCAAGTTTGCATTAATTCTCTACCAAACAGCAAGATTAAAGACTTTTCTGGTATGAGAACATTTGTAGATAACAGATAATATTTGGGATTTGTCTAGGAAAGGGTTGAAAATATTGTGGGAAAAGAAAGACTTGTCTGGTTTGAAAGCATTTGAAGATAACGGATATGGGATTGTATCCAAGAAAAGGTAGAAGACACGGTGGGGAAAGGAGAAAATTCTGGTTACCAGCATTATCTCCTTTTCCATTGATATTTTTATAAGGAGTCCCCCTCAAAGTCATGAAAATATGAGACTGTGTGGTTGAGGGTCAAAGCTGTTCTGATATACTCTTGAATATGGCTTAATATATTATGTACCTAACAGATCTACTGGGATGTATCAGTTAGATAAATGCTGTAACTGCTACAGCTGACCCTTTGCCAAATGATCCAGTGTTTTTATAACCCTGAGAAAGAGGCCTTTTGAAAACATTATGGGAAAAGGAGAAAATGCTGGTAACCAGCATTTCTTCTTTTCCCACAATGTTTTCTACCCTCTCCAAAAACTTAAGTTTATTTGTAATACTCATTATACTGACAGTTTCAAATTTGTCATCTGCAGATGCTTTCAATTTGGAAGGATCTAAAATTTGCTTTTACTGAAGTGAGCAACTGCTTGTTCTTTTACTTTCCTCCCCTCTTCCCCCACCTGGGTATAATTTTACCAGCAGTTTTTAAGTTTTGCATATCAATTATTATCAAGTACAGTATCATCATAAACTTAAGCCTACATACAGATTTACTGAATGTATAAATGTATTTTACTAAACTTTTTTAACTTTGCATAAATAGATATTTCTGCATCTCTTCAATCAAAGGCAGATACAGGTAAACACTACTTGCCTTTTAAACGGAGGAAAATAGGATGTCATTTGTACTGCATTTCTCACACTTTATGTCATAATGATATGTCAGCTGTTGGGGCCAAAACATAGATAGTATCTGTGTAGAAAAAAAAGTTTGTCTCTGTGTATCTTTCTTGATAATCATTTGAAAACAAAGGATGAATTAGATATAAAATAAATAATAATTGACTTGTTCGTGATATCAAAAAGCTGTCACTAAAATTAGGTATCGTCCTTCGGACTCATTTTTCAACAGTGACAGATTTTAAATATCCCACACAACCAGATGATCATTCTCTATTGATTTCTTTGTTACATAAGCCCGAGTTTTAACAACCCTGACAAAAAAAGCTTTTTAAAACATAGTGTGAAAAGGAGGAAATGCTGGTAACAAGCATAATCTCCTCTTCCCACACTGATTTTAAACCTTTCACACATAAACCTTATCTTTTGAGCCAAATCAAATTTGTCATCTGCAAATGCTTTAAATTTGAACAAGTCTGAAATTTTATCATTAGGTAATTAGTTGAATCCCATTCACACAAACAGAAACCAGCGTAAAATTCAATTAATGTTAGGTTGCAATCAAAATTATTTCAGTGCCCTTACAGAGAAGATTGTCGCTGTGTTACCCAGGATGAAATGTCCCCACAGGATTGAGCCCCATCAGATCCAGGGTCTTGATTTTATCCATATTTACCCAGTTGTGCAGGTGGGTTTTTCTGAGGACTTAACCCTGATTTGGTGGCATGTGCAGTCTGATCTTGATCTATACTGTCGGCTTCCTTGCCAGATATTCTGACAATACTGGCCGTATAGGCCCAATAGTGGCAAGAAGTAAACAATGGGGATGTTAAAATGCGTTTAAATTTAGATCATACATTGCAAGTATGAAAATTCCCATGAAGGTGACAATATTGTATTGTGTGGTCTGTTTCAGTGTTAGCTGCTGGCAGAAAACTGAATTTTGAAAGTACATGTATGTCAAAACTTGCCAGGTTACTCTATCTTTTATTTACTTGTTACTTGGTTTTAAAATTCATTTCCTGCCAGGATTTTAACCAACAGTACATTAAAAGATTGTCATCTTCACAATAATTTCCATACTTTTCAATGGTTTGATTTAAATATAATGCATTTTAACATAAACATTGTTTACTTTTGGCTGCTACTGGGACTTTACAATTGCAGCGTATGAGTCTTTCGCACTGACTTTATTTTATTTTATTTATTCACTATTGCTTAACTGTTTCGTCTTTAACCCTCCAAATACTTAGCAGATTTCAGGTGGTTTTTAGAAAAGTTTTAATTAATATCAGATTGCACAGAAAGTCTTAACCCTTTTCGATGCAATCCTGACTCTTAAAGTCCCTGATGCAAAAAGGGCTTTTGAAAACATTGAGGGAAAAGGAGAAAATGCTGGTAACCAGCATTTTCCCCTTTTCCCACAATGTTTTCTGCCCTTTCCAAGCTGACTTCCATCATTTGAGACACTTTTTATATGTCGTCTGCAAATGCTTTCAATTTGGATGAGTCTTTACTTTTGTTGTGTGGTAAAGGTTTAATTTGTCATCTGCAAGTGTTTTCAATTTTGACCAGTTTAAAATTTTGTCCCTTGGTAAAGAGTTTAGGGATGTTGAAGAACACATTCAATTTAGATACACATATGATTGAAATTCTTCTACTTTACAGTGGTTGGTAAAGCGAGCCATCGAGACTAGGGAGGAACTTGGTGATTACATTCGAAACTTTTCAGTATCACAGTTTAATAAGGATCACAAAACACCAGAGGTATTCATCAGTTATTTATTCATTTTAGTTAACTCTTTACCAAACGACAAACTTTTAGACCAGTCCAAATTGAAGCATTTGCAGACGACAAAATATATGTGAAAAAAATTGAAATTTGTTTGGAAAGGGTAGAAAACACCGTGGGAAAAGGAGAAAATGCTGGTTGCCAGCATTTTTTCCTTTTCCCACAATGTTTTCAAAAGGATTCTTTCACAGGGTCGTGAAAACCCGGGATTGTTTGGTAAAGGGTTAAGCCCTTTAACTCTTTACAAAATGACAAAATTTTAGACTGGTCTAAATTGAAAGCCTTTGCAGACAACGAAATTTGTCCTTGATAAGGTAGAAAACATTATGGGAAAAGAAGAAAATGCTGGTAACCAGCATTTTCTCCTTTTCCCACAATGTTTTCAAAAGGCTTTTTCTTCAGGGTCGTTAAAAGTAGGGATTGTGTGGTAAAGGGTTAAATAACAATCCTATGTTTCAATTACCAATTGGAAGAAGATTTTACAAAATACTGTAGGAAAAGGAAGCAGTGCTGGTAAGCTGCATTTTCTCCATTTACCACAATATTTTCTACTTTTCAGAAAGCAAGTTCTATCATTTTGACCCCTATTTGATTTATTGTCTGCAAATCCTTTCAATTCAGTGGCGTTCAAAATTTTGTCATCTGGTAAAATATCAACTATTTGCAAGATGACGAAATTTTAGGTTTGTTCAAATTGAAAGCATTTGTAGATGACAAGTCAAAAATGGGTCACAGGATGAATATTGTCTTGGAAAAGTAAGGAAACAGTGTAGGGAAATGAGAAAATGCTAGTCACTAGCATTTTGTCCTTTTTCCACAATGTTTTCAAAAGCCCTCTTCGAAATTCATGAGGGTTGTTAAAATGAAAGAAAGAATTATGTGGTAAGCAGTCAACCCTTTACCAACCTTTCTGTGATTTAATAATCCTGAGGAACAGGTCTTAAAAAAAAAGTTGTGTTAACTCTTTACCAAACGACAAAATTTTGGACTGGTCCAAATTGAAAGCATCTGCAGACGACAAATTAAATGTGGCTTAAAAAATTAGGTTTGTTTTGGGAAGGGTAGAAAATATTGTTGGAAAAGGAGAAAATGCTGATTACCTGTCGTCTACAAATGTTTGCACTTTATGACCATTCTGACATTTTGTCATTTGGTAAAGAGTTAACTCTTTACCAAACGACAAAATTTTAGACTGGTCCAAATTGAAACCATTTGCAGACGACAAATTGAATGTGGCTTAAATTATGAAATTTGTCTCTGAAAGTTGGGTTCCAGCATTTTCTCCTTTTCCTACAATGTTTTCAAAAGTCTTTTCTGTTTGGGTTAACTCTTTACAAAATGGCAAAATTTTAGACTGGTCCAAATTGAAACCATTTGCTGACGACAAATTGAATGTGGCTTAAATTATGAAATTTGTCTCTGAAAGTTAAGAAAACATGGTGAAGAAAGGAGAAAATGCTGGATTCCAGCATTTTCTCCTTTTCCCACAATGTTTTCAAAAGTCTTTTCTGTTGGGGTCTTTAAAACTCAGGATTGTGTGGTAAAGGGTTAAAGTACATTCTATGGTGTAAATAAGGATTGATACATGGGTGTACTGTCTTTCATTCAGACATAACAAATTCATATATGACATGATATTGATCATGTGATATCAGATCACTGTCTAGTAGTGGTCTGACTTTTTTTATCACACGATGTAAATACACTCTGATTTAGACTGTATGAATACATTTCATTTTCAACCCTTTCCCAAACAATCCAATGTTTTATTGACCCTGAGGAAAAGGAGTTTCTGATACATTGTGGGCAAAGAAGGAAATGCTTGAAACCATCATTTTCTATTTCTCCCATAATGTTTTCAAAACCCTTTTTTTTTCCCTCAGAGTCACTTAAACACAGGATTGTTTGATAAAAGGGTAAATGTTTTGACTGGCTGTACAGTTATCACAGTTTACTGTGCAAATATTTGTGACCCATTGACCATTGGACAAGATTTATCCAGTTACTGATAGGACAAACTGTACATACACATCTTATATTTGCATCAGAAATGAACTGCTTTTGATCTGGCTGATTGGTGTTTAACACTGTTTTCATCATTATTTCAGTTAAATTGCTGCAACTAGTGCACCTATCCATGCTTTTCTCTATTTGCTATTTTCCAGTACTCAGACTATATTTTTCACTGGCTGGCTTTGTTGATACTACAGTTAGCAATTGCAAACAGTGTATGTGACCAAAGGAAATAAATGTGGAGGCCTAACTTGGACTAAAACCTTGGACACTTTGCTTGCCATTGTTAACATCTTTTTCTCCTACAATCTTTTCAAAAACTTTCTGTCTCAGGATCATTAATACATAGGATTGTTTGATAAAAGGAAAATGCTTTTTTCGACAGTACATATATGTACTTTACTTATTTAATGGTGACCAGTGAAGCTATTTATGCTTTCCATGAAAGCCTTTTTAGCTCACCTGAGCACGAAGTGCTCATGGTGAGCTATTGTGATCGTGCTGTGTCCGGCGTCCGGCGTGCGTCGTCAACTTTTTACCTTGTGTACGCTCTAGAGGCCACATTTTCAGTCCAATCCTCATGAAACTTGGTCAGAATGTTTGTCTTGATAAAATCTCGGACGAGTTCGAAATTGGGTCATGTGGGGTCGAAAACTAGGTCACTAGGTCAAATCTTCGAAAAACCTTGTGTACACACTAGAGGCCACATTTTCAGTCCAATCCTCATGAAACTTGGTCAGATTGTTTGTCTTGTTAAAATCTGGGACGAGTTCGAAATTGGGTCATGTGGGGTCAAAAACTAGGTCACTAGGTCAAATCTTCGAAAAACCTTGTGTACGCTCTAGAGGCCACATTTTCAGTCAGATACTTGTGAAACTTGGTCAGTATGTTTGTCTTGATAAAATCTGGGACGAGTTCGAAATTGGGTCATGTGGGGTCAAAAACTAGGTCACTAGGTCAAATCTTCGAAAAACCTTGTGTACACTCTAGAGGCCACATTTGAAGTCCGATTCTCATGAAACTTGGTCAGAATGTTTGTCTTGATAAAATCTGGAACGAGTTCGAAATTGGGTCATGTGGGGTCAAAAACTAGGTCTCTAGCTCAAATCTTCGAAAAACCTTGTGTACGCTCTAGAGGCCACATTTTCATTCAGATACTTGTGAAATTTGGTCAGAATGTTTGTCCTGATAAAATCTCGGACGAGTTTGAAATTGGGTCATTTGGGGTGAAAAACTAGGTCATTAGGTCAGATCTTGGAAAAACCTTGTGTATGCTCTAGAGGCCACATTTTCAGTCAGATACTTGTGAAATTTGGTCAGAATGTTTGTCTTGATAACATCTGAGACAAGTTTGAAATTGGGTCATGTGAGGTCAAAAACTAGGTCACTAGGTCAAATCTTAGAAAAACTTTGTGTACGCTCTAGAGGCCACATTTTCAGTTGGATCCTCGTGAAACTTGGTCAGAATGTTTGTCTTGATAAAATCTGGGATGAGTTCGAAATTGGGTCTTGTGGAGTCAAAAACTAGGTCTTTAGGTCAAATCTTCGAAAAACCTTGTGTGTGCTCTAGAGGCCACATTTTCAGTCAGATACTTGTGAAATTTGGTCAGAATGTTGGTCTTGATAAAATCTCGGACAAGTTCGAAATTGGGTCATGTGGGGTCAAAAACTAGGTCACTAGGTCAGATCTTCAAAAAACTTTGTGTACGCTCTAGAGGCCACATTTTCGGTCAAATACTTATGAAACTAGGTCAGAATGTCTGGCTTGATGAAATCTCACACGAGTTCAAAATTGGGTCATGTGGGGTCAAAAACTAGGTCACTAGGTCAAATCATCAAAAAACCTTGTGCACGCTATAGAGGCCACATTTTCAGTCAGATTCTTGTGAAATTTGGTCAGAATGTTTGGCCTATTGACTCAGGTGAGCGATCCAGGGCCATTATGGCCCTCTTGTTCAACGTTAACTGGCACAATTCTCTCGGGAAATCATTTTCTGCTTGCCAAACAAAATGGTTACCAACATTTTCTCCTTTTTTCACAGTGTTTTCTAACTTTTCAAAGACAAATCCCATCATTTCAGACACAATTAACTGGTGGTCTTTAAATGCTGTCAATTTGGGCAAGTCAGGAGAAAACAAAGGTGTAAAAGATACTGTTTCATAATGAATAAAAGTTAAATATTTGTATACCTCAGATAACATTGTGACAAGATAACTACAAGCCATTTCTCCATTTGCTAAAGTGCCTCCAGCAAAAACTGAAAAATCTTCTGCAAGTGGTTGCTCTATATCAGTCAGCAAAAACTTAGACTTTCCTGAATTGAAAACATTTGCAGACAGCAAATCAGTTCTGTCTCAATTGATGGGACTTGATTTTAAAAGGGAATTGTGGGAATTGTGGTAAAAGGAGAAACTGCTGGTTACCAGCATTTTTATCCTTGTTTTGCAATGTTTTGAAAACCCTTTTTCCTGTGAGTCATTAAAAATTTGGATTTTTTGATAAATGGTTACACATTCAGAAAAAGCAAACAAAATTGATAATATTTATTAGTATGTTAACTTTTACATTTTTAAGGATGAAGCATTTGAGGAGGTGAAAGTAAAAGCCACAAATTCAGTTGGAGAAATCAAGGTAGGTTTGATTAACACAAAATCAGTTTGTACATAATGGTGGTGTGAAATTTGTCAAAAAATGTAGAGGGCATAATTTTTGCATTAAATTTCTTGATAAAGCCGTTTGACACTTTATAGTATCTCTGTTATTATGGAAGATAATTGCTCCATCTCAGAGTAATTGTTAACCATCATGGGGGAACCCATACAATAGGGGCAGGTAACCATCAAACATTTTTTACATAGTTATTCCCCTTTTTATACCCCCCCCACAACGAAGTGGAGGGGGGTATACTGGAATCGCCATGGCTGTCCGTCTGTCCGTCCGTCTGTAGACACAATTTTGTCCGGAGCTTTTTTTCCTACAGTTTTTCAAGTACTGCACTGAAATTTACACATGATGTTTGGGTACATATGAAATTGTGCATGTGCAATTTTCACGACCTTGCTGCCATTGGTTGCTGAATTATCTCCCCTTAAGCTTGTTGCCCTTTGTAAATTTTAACTATGGATTTTTGTCCAGGGCATAACTTCCAAAGTATAGAAGCTAGGAACTTCAAACTTCACACAAGGTTAGATCACATTAAGGAGAAGTGCAGTGTACAAGAACAGTAACTCTATTTCATTTATTTTTCGAGTTATTGCCCTTTGTAAGTTTTAACTTTGGATTTTTGTCCAGGGCATAACTTCCAAAGTATAGAAGCTTATGACTTCATACTTCACACACAGATAGATCACTATAAGGCGAAGTGCAGTGTACAAGAACCATAACTCTATTCCATTTATTTTTTGAGTTATTGCCCTTTGTAAGTTTTAACTTTGGATATTTGTCCGGGGCATAACTTCTGAATCATTTAAGCTAGTGACATCAAACTTCATATACAGATAGACCACATTTATGAGAAGCGCAGTTTACAAGTACCATAACTCTTTTCCCACTTTTTTTTTCAACTCTTACTTTTTTACAAAACCATTCTGCATTCTGTGACAAAGAGCTGTTTTGTGACAAGGAGCTGGTGGGGGGTATGATCACGTTTAGTGATAGCTCTAGTTTGACCTAGAATTTTCACTAAAAACAAATGTAGCCAAGTGTTGGCACTTGCATGCGATGCTCTTGTTTAAAAGGCAGTGGAGCAATACAGGGCGATCATGGCCCTCTTGTTTTGTTACCTTGTGGAAGAGATGAAAAGAGAATTGGGAATAAGTATGGTCATGATATTCTCTTGTTGCAATCATTGTTCCAAGCTTCAAGCTGAACCACAATAGCTAGGTTTGTATTGCACAAAAGACTGATAATTCATGAATTGCAAGCTCGAGCAACCAGCTTAGGCCAGACTTTTCAATGATCTATGAAAATTGTTGTAAAACAATTTTTCCTTTTTTACTGTTTGATCTATTTGTTTTTGTGAAAAAACAGCCAATAATTGGATTTGTAATCGGGAAATCCTGAAAGTGATTTCAAGTTTCAGCCAGTAACACTTGTTACATGGGAATGCTCCTAGGCAAGGCACTACATAGCCCAAATTTAGTGCTGGTGATTTGTCCAAATTGAAAGTAATTGCAGGCTTCAAAGTAAACGTGAATCAAGAACTGAAGTTTGCCTTTTGAAGGGAGAAAACATTTTTGGAAAAGGAGAAAATGCTGTTCCACCAATGTTTTCAAAAGCCTTCCTCCTCATGGTCGTTAAACTCGGGATTATGTGGTAAAGGTTTAAAGGACTTTAAGCTTATTGATAATACAGAGCCATTAAATCCTTGTGTAATTACAGGATGTTTATAAACCAGAGAGGAAATACAAACGTCATGACGCAGACAGGCTGAAGGATGAAGAATCAAGGGTCCAGTCTACGCTACTCGAGTACGGCAGACGCTATGGTTATAGTAAATCTGAACAGAAGGAAACTGTGAGTTGTTTCGAAACACGTTTGATTGTGTCCATGTGGGAGAGCAGCAAGAGACTTTGAAAAAGTGTTTTATATATAACTGGTTTGCCTGTTACTATCCAAGCTATTTTTATCTGGTATGGTTTGATGATTATCCCTTTACCAATCAATCCAGAGTTTCAATAACCCTTCTGCTTGACTGATTGATTGATTGTATAGTGCTTAACGCTGTTTTCAACATTATTTCAGTTATATCGTGACAGCCAGTACACCTATCCATGCTTTCCTGGAGTTTCTTTTACCAGTACCATGCACAATATTCTTTCCAAGCCACTGGCTGCTTTCCCAAATAACCATCGTCAAAACAATGGTCAGTGGTGAGAGAAGAATGAATCCTGTTACAATGACTATCACAACCCAACAGAAGAAGGTCTTTGAATTCAGTGTAGAGAAAAGAGAAAATATTGGTAACCATTATTATCTTATTTTAAGGCAGTGTTTTCTACCTTTTCAAACACAAGTCACATGATTTGAAAATCGTCAGTGTGTCATCTGAAAATACTGTCAATTTGGACAAGTCTGACAGTGTGTCATTTAGTAAAGGGTTAAAAGGATAGATTTGTAATTCAGAGGTTCTGGGTTGGAATGTCACTTGTGGTGCTTGTTTTGAATGCAGAGTTCTGTGGGAAGGCATTGCAGGCAATGTTTATTTATATACATGCAGCTGTACATATGATATTTTTTTAAAAATTTTCATTATCATTGTTTTTCGAATTATTCACAGGATGAAGAGAAAGCAGCCAAAAAGAAGGCAGCAGCCGCTGGGCTAGGTGGGGGAGATGAAGAGAAAACTCTTGAAGAACTCCAGGCTGAGGAAGAGGTAGGTCCCAGGTTTTCATTGTGAAACAGGCTCTAAAAATTGCTTAACCCTTTACCACACAGTTCGGAGTTTTAACGACCCTGAGGAAGAAGCCTTTTGAAAACATTGTGGGAAAAGGAGAAAATGCTGGTTACCAGCATTTTCTCCTTTTCCCACAATGTTTTCTGTCCTCACAATGTTTTCTGTCCTATCACAGACAAATGTCACCATCAAAACAATATTTGATTTGTCGTCTGCAAATGCTTTCAATTTGGACCAGTCTAAAATTTTGTCATTTGGTAAAGAGTGAACACTTTACAATATGACAAGATTTTAGACGAGTCCAAATATTAAAAGGGGTGCTGGGTGCATCAGTGGTAGGATTTGCAAGCTGGAGGCCTCTGTTTCCATCCTTGATGGATTTTTTTCATGGCATTGTCTTTGGGTGAGACACATCAGAGTCCTAGCAGCCTTGTACTGGTGAAATCCAGAATATACTTGAATATATGTGAACTGTCACTGTTACATGACATATATAATGTTGAAAACAGTGTTAAACACCATTTATTCAGTCAGTTGAACATCAATGCATTGGCAGACAGCAAATTAAATGTAGCTCAAATGATAGGATTTGTTTCTGAAAGAGTAGAAAATATTGTGGAAAAAGGACAAGATGCTACAGTATATTTCTCCTTTTCCCACAATGTTTTCAAAAGTCTTTACCCTCAAGAGACTTACCCCTCAGGGTTGATAAAACTAGGAATTGTTTAGTTAAAGGTTAAGGGTCAGATCTATACCATACAACAAAATATTTTTATACTCATGCCCAAGATAAAAAAAAAAGATACAGATAATAGACCTCCAGATATGAGGGAGTGATAGTATTCTAAATCCATTATTTCTCCCCCCAAACCCTATGTTGTGTGTACTCATTAGAATTGTCTCGATGAGACAATTCTAATGAGTACCCACAACATAGGGTTTAGTGGAAAGTAATTAATATTTTCAATTTTGAAATCAAAATCACTCCCTTTATCTGGAGCTGTGACATAAGAAATTATCTGTGGGAGACAATGGTGTAAAGATAGAGACACCACCTCTCACATAAAAGATTCTGGGTTTAAACCCATTGTGAGCAGGTTCAGCCTTGGGAGCTTGCCCACAAACAGCACAAGCACATGTAGTGGGTAAGGTATCCAGGAAGCAGTCATTGAGTATCTCTTTACCAGATGACAAAATTTTAGAATAGTCCAAATTCAAAGCATTTGCAAACGACATATTAAATTAAGCTGAAATGATGGTAACTGTCTGTGAAAGTGTAGAAAACCTTGTTGGAAAAGAAGAAAATGCTGGTTACCAGTAGTTTCTCCTTTTCCCACTAGGTTATCAAAAGGCTTTTTCCTCAGGGGTCATTAAAACTCTGGATTGTGCACCGTCGAGTCAATATAATTTGTATAACTTGTTCCATAATTGACATTAATGAATAAATTTGAAAGAAAATGTAGCTCTAATCATAAGAATTGTTTTTGAGAGTGTAAAAAAACAACTTGATAAAAGGAGACCATGCTCTTATTTGTATTGTTAGTTACTGAAACTATTAGAATGCTTTTTGTAATAATTTCTGTTTTTCATTTTTGTAGAAACGAATCAACATGTTGATGAGTGGTATGTCAGCTATGCAGGAGGTAAGATTACAACAAATTTTCTCCTCTGCAACTAAAATTTTGTTTGAGTCTTTTTTTTCATGCCTTGGAATTTTTACTGATACTTTGATGTTGATTTGATTTATTCATCTGTTGTAGGAATTGTTGTCATTTTTAACTGTATTGCATAATGCTGAAGTGAGTTTTTGTTGATTGTCTGTCTGGGTTTTTTTTTTCCTTGGCTCAGTGGTGAAGGTGTAGATATTGTAATGTGATGGTCCGAGGTTCAGTCCTCACTGGAGGTAAGGGTTTTTAGCTCACCTGAGCACGAAGTGCTCTGGGTGAGGTATTGTGACCGGTCATCGTCCGTCGTCCGTCCGTCAGTCCATCTGTCCATCCGTCCGTTAACAATTTCTTTAAAAATCTTCTCCTCCAAAACCAGATGGCCAATCTTGATAAAACTTGGCAGGAATGTTCCTTGGATGAAGCTCTACAAAAATTGTTAAAAGAATTTAATTCCATGAAAAACTGTGGTTGCCATGGCAACAAAATGGCTGAAAATGGAAAAAATCTTTAAAAATCTTCTTGTGACAAACCATAAGGCCGAAAGCATTCATATTTTGTATGAAGCATCATTGGGTGACCCTTTACCAAAATTGTTAAAATTAATCCCGTAGGGTCATATTTGGGCTTTGCCCGGGCGCACCCTATTTCACATAATAACAAAGAAGGAAATCTTTAAAAAATCATCTTCTGACAAACCATAATGCCTAGAGAATTCATATTTGGTTTGTAGCATTATATGATGATCCTCTACCAAAATTGTGAAAATTAAACCTCAGTGGTCATATTTGGGCTGTGCCAGGGCACACCCTATTTTACATGGAAACAAAGAAGGAAATCTTTTAAAATCTTCTTGTGACAAACCATATTGGCTTGAGCATTCATATTTTGCATGTAGCATCATCTAGTGACCCTTTACAAAAATTTTTATAATTATCCCTTTGGGGTCATATTTGGGCTCTGGCCTGGCGCACACTATTTTACATAGAATTAAAGTTGGAAATCTTTTAAACTCTTTTTCAGACAAACCATAAGGGCCAAAGCATTCATATTTTGCATGTAGCATCATTTGGTGACCCTTTATAAAAAGTATTAAAATTATCTCTTTTGGGTCATATTTGGGCTCTGCTCGGGTGCACCCAATTTTACATGGAAACAAAGAAGAAAATCTTTTAAAACTCTCGTTCTGACAAATCATAAGGGCTAGAGCATTCTTAATTTGTATGTAACATGATCTTGAGACCCTGTACCAAAAGTTTAAAAATTGACCTTTGGGTGGAGTTTGGGCTCTGCGCAGGCGCACCCTATTTAACATTGAAAAGGAAGAAAATTACATGTGACAAGTGAGAGACTAAAACTTTCATGTTTTCTTTGTAGCAAAGTTCTGGGGACCCTCTGCCAAAAGTTGTTAGAGTAATTCTTATTGGGGTCACATTATGGCTTTCCTCCAATGCCCCAGGTATGCGTTCTCACCTCTGCAGAAGCATGTGAGAAAAGTAGTCGGTGGCTTTGAAAAGAAAAGTAGTGTTGGTACTGGTGTGAGAAGGCTCATATTTGGTATGAAGGCACATCTCATCGATACGTATCTGCTGGTGTCAAGGTCATGTGCAAAGGTCAAGGTCAAATATAAAGGTTACATTTCTCAAAAAATGGCCATTTCAGGGGCATTCATGTTTCACAAACACATCTTGTTTTACCAGTGTCTGTCTGAACATCCATCTATCTGTCTTTCAATCCGTCTGTCTATTTGTCCAAATCTTAACCTGCGAACTTAACATTTTCTGTTACTCCAAAACTTAGCTACAATGCTTATATTTGGCATAAAGTACACAAATCAAACCCAAGGGGCATTACTTTAATAAATTTTGTAGACTGTTTCAGTTTAAAGGTAGTCTTCCAAAGAACTTCTTCAAATTTTTAGAAAATGTAATAATCATCTTTTTAACCCATTCCCACACAATGACTCCTTTTGACGCGTCTGGAAAAGAAGCCTTTTGAAAACATTGTGGAAAAAGGAGAAAATGCTGGTAACCAGCATTTTCTCTTTTTCCCACAATGTTTTCTACTCTATCAAAGACATAAATTATTATTTATGTTACATTTATTTTGTCGTCTGCAATTGCTTTCAATTTGGACACGGTCAAAATTTTGTCGTCTGGTAATTTCCTGCCCCTTGAAGCTCAAAACTAATGAGCCATCTGTTCAGGGAACTGTAAAACAGGCCGAGGTCAACTCCCGCCTCTTTAAGCCATCAGTGCAGTCTGTTCATGATATGAGACATGAAACTGAGAATGATGAAACTTCATCTTTTTATTGTTTATTGCAAGCCACAGATAATAGTTACTTGTTTTTATTTCATGAAACACCTTGTCATGAAAAAAGGGGGGCGAAATGTTTAATTTCGTCATGGACCAATGACCATATGTTTGTCCATCTTTCAGGACAGTTATTTTCTAAAATCCTTGACAAAAACTAATAGAAATTCATACAGGTGTTCCTAATGATGTCCGCTGATATTTATTTGTTTTTCGCCTTTTTGATATGAAATACTGTCTCACAGGAAAAAGGGGCTTCATGTATATTTCTGTTAAGGATCAATATACATGTATCTTCAACTCCAAATCCTGGACAAAAATTTGTGAAACTTCATATGTGTGTTCTTTATGATGGTCCGCCAATATCATTAGTTTAGCTTTTTTGATTATGTCGTGTCATGGAAAAAGGGGGCTTCACATATATTTTCATTTTGGATTAATATCTCTTTAACTACAGGACAAAATGTTATGAAACTTCATCTTTATATTGTTTATCACAAGCCACAGACAATGGTTAGGCCTATTTGTTAGCTCACCTGAGCACAAAGTGCTGGGTGAGGTATTGTGATATGTCGTTGTCCAGCGTCCGTCTTTCCACAATTCCTTTAAACATCTCCTCCTAAACCAATCATGTTGAAACTTGACAGGCATATTCCTTGGGTGAAGTTCTACCAAAGTTGTTAAAAGAATTGAATTAACCCTTTAACTCCAGGGGTCACAATTTTGGGCAAAATTGTATATAGAACAAACTTTAAAAATGTTTTTGTGTTAAACAAGAAGGCCTAGAGCTTTGATATTTGGTATGTGGCATTTCCTTGTGGACTTCTACCAATTTTGTTCAAATGATGCCCCTGGGTCAAAACAGGACATAAAGGTATACAGAATGAACTTTAAAAATCTTGTTCTATTTATCCCTTTACCACACAATCCCAAGTTTTAACACCTGTGAGAAATAAGGCTCTTGAAAATATTGTGGGAAAAAGAGGAAATACTTGTAACCAGCATGTTTTCCTTTTTCCACAATGTTTTCCACCCAACCAAAATCAAATTTAAATTTTTGAGTCACATTTATTTTGTTGTCAGCAAATGGTTTGAATTTGGACAAGTCTTAACCTTTTAAGCGCCTTTCACTACTATAGTTGCCTTTGTGTCTAGTGTAGATCAAGATCAGACTGCACGAAATGTGCAGTCCGATCATTGATCTATACTGTCTGCTTTGTTGAAACACTGCAGACGAAAGGCACCCACGCAGTTGTTATCATCTTGGACTCATTCTGGAATGAAAATGGCCTTTGGGTTTAAGGATTAAATTTTGTTGTTTGTTAATGATTTGAGCCAAGCCTGTTAGCTCATTACCTACAGGGCTAGCTATGCAGGGATGTCAAGTTTAAATCTCAGTTGGGCCAAGCACTCAGGTAACCAGCATTTTTTTTACTTTTTCCACAATGTTCTCTACCCATCCCAAATCTAAGTTCATTTTTTGAGACAAATTTATTTTGTTGTCTGCAAATGCTTTGAATTATAGACCAGTCTAAAATTTTTGTTTGGTAAAGAGATAAAGATAGACCAAGTAATATGCATTTCAAGACTGTGTTGTAGGCAATACTATCTTGCAGAATATAAGGCAGATATATCCAAGATCCAACTGCAGTCCGATCTTTATCTACAGTGTCTGATAAAACATCCTGTCTTGCGTACCCCTAGCCTTGGTTCCCACCTGATCATTTTTTCCTTTCATCTATTCAGGACGGATGGATGCAGTTTAAATTTGAAATGAAGCCCCCTTTTTCCATGACACAGCAATAAATTCCAAAACCCTGACAATATGCGCTAGGTCACTTAATGTGTGAAAATTTCATCCAAATCTGTTGAGATATGTCCAGTAATTAAAGAGATATTGGTGAAAAATGAAATATAAAATGAAGATCCGTTGTTCCATGATGCAGCTATAAATTGCAGAACCTTGACAATATGCGCTAGGTCACATGATGAGAAACATTCTGTGAAAACTTTTGAAAACATTGTGGGAAAAGGAGAAAATGCTGGTAACCAGCATTTTCTCCTTTTTCCCACAAAGTTTTCTACCCTATCAAAGGAAAATTGTGTCTCTTGAGCCAATATGAAAATGTCTGCAAATGCTTTCAATTTGGACAGATCTAAATTTTGCTGTGTGGTAAAGGGTTAAAGGCTTTGACAGCATTTTTCTCTCTGGCTGTTAGGATGTATCTTTGAACATTGTGTTCATTGTATTTTGAGTTCATTTTTGTTCATTCATTTAACTCTGTAGTACAGATTTTATCTTGTAAATCTTAGAAGTTATTATAATTTTTGTTCTTCACTTTGTGGTGTTTGTCTAAGGTTATAAATAAGTTTATGACCCCCCCCCCCCCCGATAGATTTTGGGCATATACTCCATCATGAGTTGAAGAACCATTTGAAAGATCTGTTCAGGTAGTAGGGCCAAGGTCAATGTCACACTTGAAGGTCAAATTTTTGTAAGCTGGACGCATTGAAAGGTTGGTGCAAGACTATTGCAAGTGTAAATACATTGTTTATGTGTTTACAATAGCAATTACCCATGAACATGACCCTGGACAACCACTGTAGTTGTTAGTGTATTTAACAACATTATAATACTAACTTGTATAGAAAGTCTTGAATTGGCAAACATTCTCTACTAAGTTTGTTCAAATCAGGCAACTTTTTGCCACACACCAAAAGGCCTGTTATTCCTTCAAAACTCTGTTCTGGAGGTATATAGGAGTCACCTTGTCGGTCCATCCATCCATCCATCCATCAGTCTTTCTGTAGCATTTTCTTGTCAGAGCTAGTTCTCAACAACTACTGGACAGATTTCATTCAAACTTTAGAGAGACTCGGTGCCAAGCAAGAATGTGCATATTATATTTTGGTGACAGTTCATTGAATTTTTACAAATTTATTTTCCTTTAATGAAATTTCTTGTTCTCCCTATTTTTCAACAACTATTGGACAAATATCATTCAAACTTCTCACAAATATTTATATAACCAGGTTTGGTTAAGAAAGATTATCTTCTTGTCTAAACCAAGAAGACCTAGAGCTTTGGCCTTGCACTTCGATATTTGGTATATATCTTCATTGTAGACCTTTACTGCTTGGTACTCAGGTGAGCGATATAGGACCATCATGGTCCTCTTGTTTTGTTAGGGTGTCTTTGGGCAAGCCTTTTTAGGGTCCAGGCCTAGTTCTGGTAAAATCCACAAAACACATGAAAAAGTGAGCTGTGGTCATGATATAATTAAAGTAATGTTGAAAGTGGTATAAAAAAACATTATGTCGGTTGAGCTTTATTGTCCCATGTGGTTGTGTGTTCACGTTTGTTTCAATTTTGCATGATGGAATGTATTTTGTAATTAGTCCCCTACCGGCGAAGCCGAAGGGGACTTTAGGTTTGCACTCCGTCTGTCCGTCAGTCCATCAGTCCGGCAATTCAGTTTTCCGGACTTTTTTTCTAAACGCTGGTACATATTGAGCTGAGTTTTGGTGTGTAAGTCACCCACCATCACTTACAGATCAAGTTCGAGTTTCGTTCTGGTCCACTCGTTTTTCATGGATTTACTGGCCTTGGAGTTACAAAATTTCACTGATTAATCAGTTTTCCGGACTTTTTTCCCACATGCTGGTAGGTATTGATCTCAGATTTGCTGTGTAACTCAACCACCGTGACTTACAGATCAAGTTCGACTTTCGTTCCGGTCCACTGGTTTTTCACAGATTTACGGGCCTTGGACTTACAAAATTTCACTGATAAATCAGTTTTCTGGACTTTTTTTTCTAAATGCTGGTAGATATTTACCTGACTTTTGCTGTGTAAGTCAACCACCATGACTTACAGATCAAGTTCGAGTTTTGTCCCGCTCCACTGCTTTTTCACGCATTTACGGGCTTTGGACTTACAAAATTTCACTGATAAAACATTTTTCCGCACTTTTTTTCTAAACGCTACTACATATAGAGCAGATTTTTGATGTGTACATCAACCACCATGACTTACACATCAAGTTCGAGTTTCGTCCCATCCACTGCTTTTTGACACATTTACGGGCCTGGGACTTAAAAAATTTCACTGACATGCCAGCGATACATACGGCTGGCAGGGGACTGGGTATTGCTATGCAATACTATCAGAATGCTTGTTTTTGTTGTTTCTCTTGATGGAATGTTGGATGATGTTATTTTTTGTCAAATGTTTGAAATGTAAGTTAATTACCTTGAATTTTGTTTTTATTTCTAATCTCTTTACCACACAATTCAGCAATTTTACATTTCTGAGGAAGAAGGCTAATACGTAGCATTTTCTCCTTTTTCACACTGTTTTCTACCCCGATAGAAACAAATTCCTTGACTTGAACCTCATTGATAAGATATTGATAAATCATCTGCAAATGTGTTAACTTTGGACATGTCTAAAATTTTGTTGTCTGCTGAAAAGTTAACTATTTACCAAACGACAAAATTTAAGACTTGACCAAATTGAAAGCATTTGCAGATGACAAAATAAACGTGACTCAAAAAATCGAAATTTGTTTTAGGAAGGGTTGAAAACATTGTGGGAAAAGGAGAAAATGCTGGTTACCAGCATTTCTCCGTTTCCTGCAATGTTTTCAAAAGGCTTCTTTCTCAGGGTCATTAGAGTCGGGATTGTGTGGTAAAGGGTTAAAGGGGCCTTTTCGCTTTTTTTGCTGCAAATGTAATGTTATAAGACTGATAAAAACCACAAAATATACTTTTTTTTTCTGCAAACATAAAGACACTGGACGGTTACATGCAGGAAAAGGGTGCAGATTTGCTGATCAAATAATGGCTTAGTCTCTTTTCAATTTGTAAATTTTTATGATATAAAATATGATGTCATCATACTTATGTGAATATGATCCCACATAATCATGAGTTGTTGTTGATTATGTGACTTTTCCACAAACCTGTGCCAAGTTCAGGCCAGAAATCTGAAAATACCCTAAGGAGGGTACATAGCCCATTAAGGGAATGCCACTGAAAATGTTTGTTTTCATACATTTTTTTAATCTTCTGTACTGATGATTTGCCAGCTATTGCCTTACTTAATTCAGTAATGAATCATTCTTTAGGTTTGGTAAGATTATAGAATTGTGAATGGCCCCCTTTAACTCTTTACCAAACAACATGTTTTTGTACTTGACCAAATTGAAAGCATTTGCAGATGACAAACTAAATGTAGCTCAAGTGATGATTTCTGTCTTTGAGAGGGTAGAAAACATTGTGGGAAAAGGAGAAAATGCTGGTTACCAGCATTTTCTCCTTCTCCCACAATGTTTTCAAAAGGCTTCTTCCTCAGTGTCATTAAAACTCGGGATTGTTTGCGAAAGAGTTAAATCAGAAGTGAAAGAAAAGCCACAAATCAGATTATTCCATTTGTTCCCTTTTTTAGCTCACCTGAGCACAACGTGCTCAAGGGGAGCTTTTAGGGTCACCCAGTGTCCGTCGTCCGTCGGTCGTCGTGCGTCGTCAACAATTCTTTAAACATCAACTCCTCCTAAACCGCTGGGCCAATTCGGACCAAACTTGGCTGGAATGTTCCTTGGGAGGTCCTCTTTAAAAATTGTTATCAGAATTTGATTCCGTCAAAAACTCTGGTTGCCATGGCAACAAAATGGAATTTTTTAGGAAATTCTTTAAAAATCTTCTTCTCTGAAACCGCTGGCCAGATTTTAAAATAATTTCACAGAGATGTTCCTTGGGTGACCCTTTTCAAAAATTGTTCGCGAAATTTTGATCCGTCAAGAAACATGGCTCTGGTGAATGGGGGCTTCTTGCACTATACAGAAATGAAGAAATTCTTAAAAATTCTTCTGAAGCATGTGAGAAAAGTAGTCGGTGGCTTTGGAAAGAAAGTTGTGTTAGTACTGGTGTGAGAAAGCCAGGAAACACATGTGCGTCACCGACCGCCATGATATGACCTTAGCTGTTAAAGTGGCGTTAAACCCCAATACAACCAACCAACAATTAAAAATTCTTCTTCTCTGAAACCGCTGGCCAGATTTTAGAATAATTTCACAGAGATGTTCCTTGGGTGACCCTTTTCAAAAATTGTTCGCGAAATTTTGATCCGTCAAGAAACATGGCTCTGGTGAATGGGGGCTACTTGCACTATACAGAAATGAAGAAATTCTTAAAAATTCTTCTTCTCTGAAACCGCTGGTCAGATTTTGAAATAATTTCACAGGGATGTTCTTTAGTTGACCCTTTTCAAAAATTGTTCGTGATATTTTGATCCGTCAAGAAACATGGCTCTGGTGAATGGGGGCTACTTGCGCTATAGGGAAATGAAGAAATTCTTAAAAATTCTTCTTCTCTGAAACCGCTGGCCAGATTTTAAAATAATTTCACAGAGATGTTCCTTGGGTGACCCTTTTCAAAAATTGTTTGCGAAATTTTGATCCGTCAAGAAACATGTCTCTGGTGAATGGGGGCTACTTGCACTATACAGAAATGAAGAAATTATTGAAGATTCCTCTTCTCTGAAAACACTGATCAGATTTTGAAATAATTTCTCAGGGATGTTCTTTGGGCGACCCTTTTAAAAAATTGTTTATAAAATTTTGATATGTCAAGAAACATGGCTCTGGTGAATGGGGGCTACTTGCACTATACAGAAATGAAGGAATTCTTGAAAATTCTTCTTCTCTGAAACGCCTGTTCAGATTTTAAAATAATTTCACAGAGATATTCCTTGGGTGACCCTTTTCAAGAATTGTTCATGAAATTTTGATCCGTCTAGAAACATGGCTCTGGTGAATGGGGGCTATTTGCACTATATGGAAATGAAGGAATTCTTGAAAATTCTTCTTCTCTGAAACCGCTGGTCAGATTTCAGAATAATTTCACAGCAATGTTCCTTGATTGACCCTTTTCAAAATTTGTTCGCGAATTGTGTGTAAAATTTTGATTCATAAAAAAACATGGCTGTAATGGGCGGATCTTATTTTCACTATGGGTGCTAGAAGAAATCCGTTGAAAATCTTTTCTGAAAACACTAGAGTAATTTCAATCAAATTTGGGTGGATTGATTTCTGGGTGGCCCTCTTGAAAAATTAGTAGACTCTAGTGAAATTTTGATTTTGTGAAAAAACATGGCACAACTGGGCGTGATGTATTTCCACTATGTGTTCACATTATGTTGTACAACACCAGTGAATATGCTTTATATCAAATTAATCAGTTTCTGTTTCAATTTAGAAAAAATTCTTTAAGAATTTTCTTTTGAAACAAAATCCAACCAAACTTGACTGGATTGATCCCTGGCCATTTTTGGGGGACTTCTTTTGTCCCTGCAAACTCGAAGAAGTTCTTTAACCCATTACCACACAATCCCGACTTAACGACCCTGAAAGAAAAGCCTATTGAAAACATCGAGCGAAAAGGAGGAAATGCTGGTAACCAGCATTTTCTCCTTTTCCCACAATGTTTCTATCCAAACTAAAAACAAATTTCAATTTTTGAGTTACCTTTATCTTGTCGTCTGAAAGTGCTTTCAATTTGGACCAATCTAAAATTTTGTCGTTTGGTTAAAGAGTTAAAAGTCTTTTTCTCACAAACCGTTGAGCTGATTTTGAAATAATGGAATTCACTGGAATACTATTTTTTTCTCATCAGCAAAGATGGGTAGGGGGGCTTATTATACCCCGGTAAAACGAATATTTTCAGGGCCATACTGGGATGAGCCTGTTTGTCCATTTGTCTGTCTGTGTGTACATGTGCTTGTCTGTACAAATAATTGCCTGTTTCTTTCAAACTGCTGGTGGGGGTATTAAGTCACTTTCAGAGACAGTTTTAATTTCCATTATTTTGATATAAATCATGATTGTTTATTTCCTGTCAGATGTGGTGAAATGTCTCAGAGGAAAATAGATCCAATGAATGCAACAAGTTATTCCTGTCTGATCTTCAATTGGCCAAGATTTTTGTGTACCATTTGTGCACATTCACGAATTAAAGTTTTAACCCATATTTGCTCTTCAGAAAGTAATTTTCAGAAGAAGATTATGTATTTTGAAAGTAAGGGCTATTGCAGGCGTCAGTCAGTACCAGGTAAGTGCCTGGTGAAACTTGCAAATTTCCATGAAAAGCTGTATTCTTAATGTAAATGGTCTCTACATATTCCAAGGGATGATAGAAATTGTTTCTGTTGGAATAAATTCACTTTACTTTCACCAGTTATGAATAGGGTCTCTTTCTTGGTTTTAACCGCCTAGTTGAAAGGTGGAATTGTTTGAAAAAAGTTGAAAAATGTACTGGCATTATAATAGAAGTGGTATTGTATTCTGCTATCAGGTTTGCAGAATTTCATTTATCAGAAGGAAAAAGTAAAACTTATTCAGGTGAGCGCTTCAGGGCCATTTTGGCCCTCTTGTTTTTTTTTTTTTTTTAAACAATCATTCTGAATGGATTGATTGTTGTTACTCATAGTCTCTTATTGGATGCACATTTGCAGCAGACCTCAAAAATGCCATTGGTAAAGAAAGAAAATATACCGGTATATGAATTATGGTATAAACTTTTCACAAACAACAAAGGGATGACTCATCCAAATTGAATGTATCTGCAGATGACAAATATGAAATTGGTATAAATAAGCTATGGCACTACGATAGGGTGGACACATTGTGGGAGAAAATGCTGGTTACCAACCATTCTTAAGAACGTCCTTAGGTAGTCTTATTCTCAAGGATTTTTTGAATTTGAAAGTAGCACAACTTCTGATTGGTTTAGCCAATTGAAAGTTGTGTCACTTTCAAATTTAGAAAATCTGGAGAATAATACTATGAATGTTCTTAAGAATGGTTGTTGAATATGGATCCTGATCTTGATCTACTGTTGCTGCAAAGGTAACAATAGTTGTGAAAGGTAATTTTTGAGTGTTAGATGATTGTTTTTTATAACAGTTGATGGATGAAGGTGAATGTGTGTCAAATTTATTTGTTTTTTTTTTTTTTTTTTCTTTTTTGCATGTCCTGCATGTTGTTTTATGCTAGATTTTATTGTTGTTTGAACAGGGCAAGTTGACTGCGAGTGCTGTTGGTTCTATTGTTGGAATGCAGTCAGCAGAAATACAACAAATAGCCTCGGAGTATGCTGAAAAGGTACTTGCATGACTTTAGTAGATTAGTGAGTGCATGTAGTCTTAATTTTTTTTTTTTAAATGATCCAGTGTTTTTCAGGACATTTAGGAAGAAGACGTTTGAAAATATTGTGGGATAGGGACAAAATGCTTGTTACCAGCACTTGTCTCCTTTTTCCCCTCTAAAGTTTCTACCCTCTCAAGAAAAAAAAAAAAAAACAGCATTTCAGCAACAATTGAGTTGTCTTCTGCATTGCTGTTGATACTGTTACTGTCAAGTCTGAAATTATGTTGCCTGGGAAAGGGTTAAGTTTTCAGTGCTATGTGAAACAAATATGTAAAAATTAATTTTTCAAAAGATCAGGATATCAGATTGTGCAATTTAATCATGGATCTACACTGCCTTCTTGGTTCTACAATAATGACCAAAAGTGTCTTTTTTGCATGGGATTAAAATATTTCTGACATATTTATGCCCTTTTTTGACCCTGAATTTTTACCAAAAGCATCTGCTGCAGAGTGTTGGCGCTCGCAAGAGATGCTGTTGTTTTTGTACCTCCTACAACAAAGTTTGTGGAATACATTGTCTGTCTGTCCACAGGAGTAATTTTTCTGTTCTCTTCCTAGAGCTTTCAACCAATTTGGCAGAAAATTCAGTGGTCGTTCTCCTACATTAGGAACTTGTGCACCAGTAATTTTCATCCTGGTTGGTTACTAGTACAGGAGTTATGGCCCTTGAACTTTTTCCTTGATTCAAGGACAATGTGTTCTGTGGGGAAGGGGGAGGTAATTGTTATCCCACAACAGTTCTAGATAATTTTTAGATTTTGAGAACAGTGTACAAGTACATTGAGTGGAGATCTGTTAGGAATGTGAAGTTTCAATAGTGGTTGGATTTTGCTTTAACCCTTTACCCAACCATCCAGTTTTTAATGACCCAGAGAAGGAGAGCTTTTGAGAACATTGTGGGAAAAGGAGAAAATGCTGGTAACCAGCATTTTCTCCTTTTCCCACAATGTTTTCTACTCTTCCCTTAACAAATTTCCATTTTTTGAGTTATATTTATTTTTGTCGTCTGCAAAATGCTTTCAATTTGGACTAGTCTGAAATTTTGTCGTTTGGTACAGAGTTAAAGCAGCATGTGTCAATCATACATGTATGTGCTTTTATAGAAAGTGTAATTCAAGTTTGACTTTTGATTTACAAAGATGATGTTGTTCTTTTACCAGCAAGCAGAAATAGAACAGATAGAGAAGAGTGAGAGAGTGGGTGGGGTACAACAACATAAACGTATTACAGCAGCACTGGGTAAACAGATACAGCAACAGACTTCTAAGCTGGAGGAGGTATTAAACTGTTTGACTTCTAATTTCCTATAATTGTTTATTAGATATTTTGTCTGTTTTCATTTCATATTGTGATTACTGAAGGTTAGACATAAAAAGATTTGTTACATCACTATCGTGTCTGTGAATGAAACAGATTTTGATCAAGGTAAACAACTTGTGGTACGAACAGCAAGTTGCAATCCCAACCGGGAGGCTCAGTGGTTAGTGTATCTGACTCATGATCTGGTGAATGCGGGATCGATACCTGATCAAGGTAAATTTTCTTTCCACCTCTCACCTCTGATGCATGTGAGAAAAGTAGCCAGTGCCTTGGAAAAAAAGAAATTTGTGTCAGTACTGGTGTGAGAAAGCCAGGAAACACATGCATAGATGCACTGACCTTAGCTGATATGACCTAAGCTGTTATAATGGCATCAAACTCCAATACAAACAAACAAAAGGTTAGTTGCCACAAATAGCAAGTGACACAACAGCACCTAGCTGGAGCACTTGATCTAGATGAACAGACAGAAGCATCCAACATTGATATGAGCCATGTTCTCGCAAAAGGGGGCTTAATGCATCACCGTGATGTATTGTACCAGTGAAACCATCCCGTAGTTACGGATCCGTAATAGCCATATTTTTAACAACCGACTGAATCATCCGGTAGAATGGTCCTTGGACATACAGAAAATTTATTAAGAGCGAAAAGTTTCGGCCCAGGTCAGCCTGTGCAGACTGTGCAGCCTGACCTGAGACAATACTTTTCGCAGATGCATTAAGCCCCTTTTCACAGAGCATGGCCCATATACTTCGGCCTCAGCCCATATACCTACACAAGCACATCAACACTTTGTCTACCTTATCTCATTTGCATTCAGGAAAGGGAGGTAAGTTTGCCACCCATAATACTCACATATTAGAATCAAAACTGAAGACTTTATCATCCATAAACACTGATTTTGATAGTGTGAGACGAAAATGTGCGACAAGAGTAATCTACGAAAAATGTGTGACAATAATAATGTTTGATGTCAAGTTATATATGAGCCATACTCTGGCAAAGGGGGGCTTAATGCAGCTCCGTGATGCATTTTACCAAGCAAGACATCACCAAATTAGGGATCCATAAAATTTATTATGTCTGTCAACTGCTTGTATCATAAGGTAGACTGGTCCTTTAACAGCACAGAAATTTGACCAGCAGCGAAAAGTTTCGGCCCAGGTCAGCCTGCGCAGACTGCGCAGGCTGACCTGGGTCGATGCTTTTCGCAAATGCATTAAGCCCCCTTTTCACAGAGTGTATTTTGATAGCACCTTAAGAAATGAACATTAGATTTGTGGTTTGTCGACAGGACTTCTTAGAAATATTCAAACTGTTTTTGTTGCAATAAATAGGTACAAGCTAAGCATGCAGCACTACAGAAATCATACCAGGAAACCCAGGACAAACTGAAGGAGGTAAGGATTTTATAATGATTAAAAATACATATTGATTAATCTTTTCACTACTATGACTGCTTTTGCACATAACATAGATTAAGATCAGGTAAGATCAGACTTCACAAAACATGCAGTCTTATCATTTATCTACACTGTCTCCTTTGCTGAAGCACTATAGACAAAAACAATCTTGAAATTGCAATTATTTGAATCTTATTGCTAGAATTCGGATGTTTTCAGGGTTTATTTGGAGATAGTGGGGTTTGCAATAAACCTGTAAATATATAGAGCAATAAGCACAACTTACGATGATTTGGTAGACAATGTAGATCAAGTATAGATTCCCTTTTAAGGACAGCATAGATCAGACTGCCTTTTGCAGATAGCATAGATCAAAATCAGACCACATAATATGCAGTCTGATCTTTTAGCTAAACTTTAGCTATACTTTTGGCTATTTTTGTGAAATACTAGTATTCTGGCAAAACCACCTTTGAAATTGCCATGTTTTGGACTGTTTTCTTGGATGAGGTAATTCATTTGGTTTATTTGGAGTTTTTACATTTAGTTTCAATATGTTTATTTAACACTGATTGCAAAACAAGGTCTTTCAGCTTATATATGAATCATTCTTGATAAGTGCTTCCAAGAAACCTTATCCAGTACCCATGCTGTGAAGTAGGTAGTTCCAAAGGTTGACCTGTTCATAAGGGGATTCCAACCTAGAACCTGTAGGTCACTGCCTCCCACTGTTTAAACCTTCACCACATAATCTCTAGTTTTAATAAGCCTGGGAAAGAAGCCTTTTGAAAACATTGTGGGAAAAGAAGAAAATGTTAGTATCCAGCATTTTCTCCTTTTCCCACAAAGTTTTCTACCCTTTCAGAGACAAATTTCATCATTTCAGCCGCATTTTATTTCTGCAAATACTTTCAATTTTGATGTCTAAAATTGAGTTGTTTGGTAAAGAGTTAAGTTTGATGGTGACAAAAGCATTATATTTATCTAGTGCCAAACAAATGGCATTATTCAACTTTTGTAATGAAGGATAGGTCACTGAAATTTTGAGGTCTACCATATACATATACAATATTTGATATTTCCTATAGGCACAAGAAAAGAGTCTGTTGATTGATAAAGAAATGGAGAGACTCAATGAATTGGAGACCTCAGAAAACCAAGGGTTTGTCATTAATTTTTTTAAAAGAAAAACCATAGAAGTTTAAGTCGCACATAGCCAGATTTTGTTTTGAAAACTTTCGAGAAAATCTCATGCTTTAATTAACCCATTACCACACAATCCTGAGTTTTAACAACTTTGAGAAAGAAGCCTTTTGAGAACATTGTGGGAAAATAAGAAAATGCTGGTAACCAGTATTTTCTCCTTTTCTCATAATGATTTCTACCTACTCAAGGAAAATATCTATCAGTTAAATAATATTTGAATTGTTGTCTGAAAATTCCTTCAGTGTGGGAGCCAAGTCCCTGTAGCTCAAATGGCAGCGTACAGGACTTGAGAACAGGGGGTAGGTGGTTCAATCCTTGGCTTGGCCAATATCTTTCTAAGGATTGATGATAGCCATTGCGATAGGATTTGCTGACCATTGTTTAGGCCATTGTTTCGACAATGGTTATGTGGGAAAGCAGCCCGTGGCTTGGAAAGAATATTGTGCATACTACTAGTAAAAGAAACTCCAGGAAAGCATGGATAGGTGCACAGGTCACTGTGATGTAACTGAAACAATGTTGAAAATCGTGTTAAACACCATACAATCAATCAATCCTTTAGTATGGGTGGGTCTAACCTGTTGCTGTGTGGCAAAGTTAAAAACTAAGATACATGTATAGATAGAGATACAGGTAGAAAACATCTGGAAATGTCTCATTTTTTGTTCAGTAAAGTTTCTTATCCTGTTTGTTGTGGGTAGCCTTTATTGCATAACAAAAGATAAATACATTTTAAACACACTAGATTTATTTGTGCAGATGTCATGGTTTTTAAGATCGCAGGTTAAAATCTGAGGAATATTGAAAAACTGTGTGTTGTCATGTTTTGTGCTCTGTACTAAAAGTAAACAGTCACACTCAACTGGTGTATTATCCTTACAAAATATCAACTTTCTACTACCAAAAAAAAGTGAAGGTCAGAATCTAGCTTTATGCAGCTTTAAATGGTTAAGTAGAATTTTCATGTGCTTTTTATTTTCCTTTCACTTCTGAGAGACAGATGATACAAGTTTTTGACAAAGGAATATCAGGTACTTGAATTCATGGAATAACCTGCTAGACTCAAACTTGAGTTATGCAGCACTTGCGGTTAGCAGTCACCTGCATTTTCAATTCCTAAATCAGCATTTTCAGTAACAGCATTTATGTTTAACAACCTTTTGTCTAAAAGGTTAATTTTGTTTGTCAAATCAGGTGTGTCTGTATACTCAGTTTGTCAAAAAATACAGAAATTCATTATCTTTTATAGCTCCTAGTAAATTATAAGCTATGTTTTTTTTTCCAATTAATTTAAATGTGATGGAGTAATATCCTTAAGACATGATTGTTAATTCTGTATCACACTAAAATATAAGACTGATCTATTTTGAAATGATTTTCAGACTACTTATTAAATCATGGAATCTGTCTTTGAAATGGTAGAAAACATTTTGGAACAGGAGAAAATTTTTTCAAAAGGCCTCTTTTCCAGGATAATTGAACTTTGGATTGTCTACTTAAGGCTTTGCCCGATACTTCACAATCTCAAGATAAAATGCCTTTTGGAAGCATTGTGGGAAAAAGAGAAAATGCTGGTAACCAGCATTTTCTCCTTTTACCACATTGTTTTCTCTACTTTCAAAAGCAAATTCCATCAATTTATAGGCATTTATTTCATGGTCTGCAAATGCTTTCAATATGGAAAGTCTAAAAATTTGTCTTGTACACAGTTAAGGCTAAGTGGGGTTTAAATGAAATTTCACACATGCATATAGTTTCTCTCAGACCAGAACTTAAAACAAGTAAATTAATCGACACACAATCATAACAGTGTTTTTTGCATTTTAGAATCCTGGAAACATTGAAGTCACTTGTAGCAATGAATGAAAACCTGAAGAAACAAGAGCAAGAGTTCAAGGCTCATTGTAAAGAGGAGATGAACAGATTGAAGGGTAATATTGAAAAACTGAAAGCTGAAACAGATGTGGAAATGTCAGATGATAAAGTATTTAAACTTTGCTTTCATATTTGTTGTAACCCTAGTATCTTTTAATGCATCTTCTGTATAAACCATTCATAACAAGTTGTGAAAAAAGGCTAAAACAAGCAGGGTTGCACATTCAACTCTTAGCTTGGCCAAAAAGTCTTTCTGTAAATTGACAAGTTGTCATTGCAACAAGGTTCTTTACTTTCTGATTTATCAATGATATTTGGTATATGTGGGAAAGCAGCCTCATGGTGTGATAGAATGCTGCTTTAAGTACTTGTATAGAGGTTAAAGGAATGCATAGATAGTTGCACTGCCTATTTTTACATGTGTGGAGCACGACAGAAAAAGCTTCAAACATTTAAAAACATACAGAAATCATCCCAAATTGTTAATCTCTGATTTTTACTTTTTTTTTTAATGGCATAGACAACAAAATTTTAGACTTGTCTCTGTTGAAAGCAGTTGCAGATGGCAAATTAGGTGAATATAGCTCACTTGTAAGATAATTTCGTTTAAAGGATAGAAAACATCATGAGAAAAGGGGAAAATGCTGATGACCACAATGATTTCAATTACCTTTTTTCTGAGGGTCATTAAGCCTTTACCACACAGCCCCGAGTTTTATTTACCCTGAGGAAGAAACCTTTTGAAAACATCGTGGGAAAAGGAGAAAATGCTGGTAACCAGCATTTTCTCCTTTTTCCACAATGTTTTCTACCCTATCAAAGACAATTTACATCATTTGATTCATAATTTAATTGTCATCTGCAAATGCTTTCAAGTTGGACCAGTCTACATTTTTGTCGTTTTGGGAAGAGTTAAGACAATGGATTGTTTGGTAAGGGGTTAAAACCTTAAAATAGCGATATTGAAATTATTATGTTTACTTCTTCAGGAGAGAGCTGGCCTGATTGGTAAACAGTATCGGGCAGACAAGGAGAAACTTCACAAGATCAGATTATTGTTGGCAAGTCATATTTCTATTTGAAGAAAGAGGGGGAGGGAGACAGAGAGAGAGAGAGGGAGAGAGGGGGCAGTACTAAAATTTTAGATGAAGTCACATTTGAAGCATACACTAATGGCTTAAGAATCAAGTAGCTGAATTTTCTAAGCCCAGTCAGTAAAGCATTGATGAGCTATTATTTTTTAAAATTGTAATCTGTCCTCTGCAGGCAAGGAAGAACAGGGAGATAGCGGCTCTGCAACGGAAGATAGACGAGGTTCCATCCAGGGCTGAATTAAGTCAGTACCAGCGAAGATTTGTGGAACTGTATAACCAAGGTAACATTCTACATTCTGTTGTCAACCCCCTCTCTCTTGCTTTGTCTCTCTCCCCACCTCCATCTTTTCTTCTCTCTCTCTTTCTGAGATACCCATAGTGTTGTGAATTGCATGTCACTCCAGATCGAATTGAATGTGTATTTGTTGAGTATGAATTCCTGCACTTTTTCTCATATGAAAGTACCTACCAGTTTGTGAGATAATGTAGTCACTATGTGACTATCATCCTTTCAGTGCCATAATATTGTGCATTTAACTTGTCTGCTGTCAGCCTCGAATGACTTTTTCAAAATATTGATGTCACTGTTGTCTAAAGCTTTGCAAAACAACAGAACTGTAGACTTGTCCAATTTGAAAACATTTTTTGCAGATATAAAAATCATTAAATTAGGTGTAAATGATGTGATATGTATTTGAAAGGACAAAAAACATTGTGGAAAAAGGAGAAAATGCTGGCTTCCAGCATTTTCTCCTTTTTCACTTTCTCCTTTTCCCACTATGTTTTTCAAAAGCTTTCTTCCTCATGGTCATTAAAACTTGTGATTGTTTAGTAAAGGGTTAAATCTTGCCTTGGTAGGATAGTATTAGGTGCTTTGTTTAGAAAATGTGTAGTTGAACTGAGTTGTATGTAGTGAACTGTGTGTAAGGGAGGTTGATGAAATGATTAAAAAACACGATGTAAACAAAAAGAGGTAAAATAATATTTTTTTTTCAGTGGCCAGCACACATAAGGAAACCAAACAGTTTTATACTTTGTATAACACAATGGACGATACAAAACTGTATTTGAATAAAGAGGTAACTATTTTAATTCCATTGCCACACCATACCAAGAACCAGAGTACACCATGTTGATGACAATAGGTGGCTGCAGTTTTTTTAAGAAATGAGCCATGCCTTGTGAAAAGGGGGGTTTAATGCATCTGAAAGAATGTGCCAATCCAGGTCAGCCTGCGCTGGCTCACCTGGGTTGAAACCTTTTGCAATTGGTAAATTTTCTGCATGTCAAAAGACTATTTTACTTTAGTATTCAGCCGGTTGTTAAACTAAATAGATTTTGTGGATCCATTATTATGTGATGACTTGCTTGGTATCATGGATTGCAGAGATGCATTAAACCCCTTTTTTCCAGAATGCTATTGAAATAAATTGGGCATCTTTGACTTCATGAAAACAATACAAGTTAAAGGCCCAACAGTGGCTAAAAGTAAGCAGTATGGGTGTTAGAATGCATTTTGATTTAAATCATACCATTTAAAAGTATTGAAGTATTTTGAAGATGATGATCTGTTATTATACGGTTGACTCAAGTGTTAGTCACACAGAAAATTTTGAAACTAGGTAAAAAGTTGCCAGGTCACTCTACCTTACTTTTTACCTGGTTTTAAATTTAATTTTTCTGCCCCTGACAAACGCTTGAATCAGCTGTACAATATTGTCATCTTCACAACAATTTCCATACTTTTAAAAGGTCCGATTTTAATTTAAATGCATTTTAAAATCTGCCTTGTTTATTTTTGGTGGCTATTGGGCCTTTAAAATACATCAATCGTCTGCCACGTGATACCAAGTCATAACAACCCTGAAGTACAGCATTTCCTCCTTTTCCCACAATACTCTTTACTGTTTCACATCTCACCATTTGAGCCACATTTAATGTTTTCTACAAATGTTTCAGTATGGTCAGGTCTAAAATTTTATTGTATGGTATAGAGTTAAAATGTCTGACTTAAGTAAATGTCTACAATAATGAGCTTTATATTAAAAAAAAAAAAGTTGGTTTTCAGTGAAGCTTTTTTTTTTGTTTTGTGAATATACATTGTGTTGTTGAATGTTTATGTCATGTTTATTCTGAATCTTTTGAAAGTTTTACAAGTTGCCTTGAATTCTTGTCTGTTCAGTTAGATTTCTTTAAATATATAATAATTAATATTTATATCTGTTTTCAGTTCAATCTGCTGAATTCTATTCAAGAAAACTTCACAGTGTAAGTATTGCATGATCTTTTGTAATAAATGGAATTTGGGACAATTTGCTTAAAAAGTGTTCAGTAAATTGCCATTAAAGTTGGTCAGTTTTGATGTCAAATGTTGATTCTTGTGTTACTTTTTTTTTTTTTTTTAATTTTCACAGATTTCTAGAGGTACTAACTTACTTTAAATAATTGATCCAGATGAAAAATATTCAGAAGGGTAGGGACTTGTAATAGATATGCTTGGATCTGGAAAAAAGACAGATAGAAACGTGTTGGAATAAAGAATTGACTTGCTGGAAATCACTATTTTTACAATTTGCTTTTCATATTTGTGTCATGAAACATGATAAGCCTTGTATTAGACCTGAAATCCTCAGATTTCCGATTTCTGTGAAAGGGTAGAAAAGACTGTGGGAAAAGAAGAAAATGCTGGCTTCCACCATTCTCCCTTATTCCCACAATGTTTTCAAAAGCCTCTTTCCTCAGGGTTGTTAAAACATGGGATTGTGTGGTAATGGGTTAACCCTTTACTACACTATTATGATTTTTTAATGATTCGGAGAAAATAGACCCTTGAAAACATTCTATGAAAAGGAGAAAATGCTGGTAACCAGCATTTTCTCCTTTTTCCACAATGTTTTCTATCCTTTCAAAGACAAATTTCCTAATCTGTATAACATTCAGTTTGTCGTCTGCAAAATTAATGCTTTCAATTTGGACAGTCTAAAATTTTGTCGTTTGATAAAGAGTTAAACATCAATTTTTTGTGTAGGTTATGCAGGCTTTGAAATCCATCCTAAAAATTTATTACTTTTCAGAACATCATATTTTGAAATCACTATATTTGCACTTGCAGATTTTTTATTTTTTCTTGCAGTAGATCCTTTTTTGAAAATATTGTTGCAATAAGAGAAAATGCTTATAACAACCAGCTTCTCCTTTACCACAATACTATCACTTGTTTTCATACTTTAATCTGAACTCTTTACCAAACAGTCCCAAGTTTAACAGCCCTGACAGAAGATTTGAAAACTTTGTGAGAAAAGGGGTAAATTCCGGTAGCCAGCACAATGTATTTTACTAGTCTTTTGAGCCACTTTAAATTTATCATCTAGAAATGGTTTTAATGTGGGCAAGTCTAAAATTTTGTCATCTAGTAAAGAATAAATCTAGTATGGTGCGAGAAATGAATGGGTTGTGAGGGAATGGATTTAGTTAAGTTTAAAATTATTTGTTCAAATAGATTGTGGAATAAGTCCTTTCAACTTATATTAATCACTTTCGATGATCGATTCCTGGAAACCTGAACCATTACTTGTGCCCTGGTGTGGATAGTTCCTAGGGTTCACCCCTTTTATCACAGGATTCGAACCCAGAACCCTTAGGTTGAGCGACTAAAGCTCTTCCGCTACAATACTATCTCCCACAATGGAAGACAACTGTAACCTCTCTATTATTATTCAGAGCAATGCAGTCCCAAGCCAACAAAGACCAGTTCTTGAAGCAGTTTGAACAGATTGTGGATGGAGTGAAAAATAATAAAGCAAAGGTAATCATTTCTTAACCCTTTACCACAAAATCCTGTATTTTAACGACTTTAAAGAAAGTGTCTGAAAACATTATGGGGAAAGGAGAAAATGCTGGTAACCAGCATTTTCTCCTTTTCCCGTAATGTTTTCTACCTTCTCCCCAAACAAATTCAGTTTTTTTTAAGATTCATTTAACTTGTTGTCTGTAAATAATTTCAATCAGTCTAAAATATTGTCATGTGGTACAGGGTTCATAGTTATAACAGAATTTTTGTTGTTGTTTAACAAGAAACTGCTCCTTTTCCCCAAAATATCCAAAAAGAGACTTTCCTTTCACTTCACTGTTTACCCTTTTTGCCACATACATATTAAGTGGTTGGTCAAATAGTGGTACATACAGTGATTGCCTTAACTTGTTGCCTAGATGAAATTAAGACTGATAGAATTGCAGAAAATTTATAAAATGTTTTTCATGCCTCTTTCAACATTGTGTTAGTCGTATTATGGCAACGGCTCACTTGTTTTTGCCTTGGTTTTATCAGTACCAAGTTGGGAATCTGAAGCGCCTTTACCAAGGATATTTCTGTAAGCACCTAGGATCAACCACTGCTTCTTGATCCAACACTAACAAATGAGCCCACATTTCCCATGAATGCTCTACAGGATAATAGAATTTGAGATTTATTTAGCTGTTCAAGTGAACACAAATAACTTAGCTGTTTTTTCACACTGTATGCCGTAAAAGCATTTGATTTTATCCATCACCTACATGTACTTTTGATATATATGACATCCACAACTTTGAGAGTGTTGTTCTGTAACATTCATGACAGCAATGTGATGCCATTAATATTTTGGACCCAGTTTAAAATACCAAAATTGTCTTTGACATAATTCACATCCACAACTGTGAGAGTGTTGTTCTGTAACATTCATGACAGCAATGTGATGCCATTGATATTGAGGACCCAGTTTAAAATACCAAAATTCTCTTTGACAATCAAACGGATACAAAATACACAAGCAGTGAAACACTAGGCACAACTTGTAATGCTTTTGAGAACAGTGTAGACACTTGTGAGTGTAGTGCACAGAACATGCAGTATGATCGTAGGTCCATACTGTCGAACTCAGTAACATTATCCTGGAAAACAGAACCCTGAAATAGCAATGATTCACAGCACGGAAACATGGTGGAATTTTGATAAAATTCCTAGATAAAAGGTTTAGTCTGTCCTCTGTCTTAACCTTTTACCAAAAAACGATAATTTAGACTGGTCCAGATTGAAGCATTTGCAGATGACAAAGGTGGCTCAGATGACAAAATTTGTCCTTGATAGAGAAGAAAACATTGTGGGAAAAGTAGAATATGGTGGTTACTGGCATTTTCTCCTTTTGCCTAAATGTGTTCAAAAGGCATCTTCCTCAGGGTCGTTAAAAGTCAGGATTGTGAGATAAAGGGTAAAATTTTATCAATCAATCTGTGCATCCTATTCCAGTAAACTTACGTTTGGATTTATTTATACTTGTACCTTTGTGGCATAACAAGTCATACTCATTGCAAACAACTGGTCATGAAATTTTAAGCAGTGTGTATAGAAACTAAAAATTTCCCATTTTGTCAAAATTCTACTTGTTGTCTGCACATTTTATCAAAACAAAAACAATGTGATGTTCTCTATGGGGCTTATACTGATAATTTCAGATGAAACAATTATAATTTTTAAAGAGGAAGTTTAGTTTAAGATTCACAAGCAAATATCTATGATCCGTTGTATAGAAACTTCTTTCCCCTATCCCAGGTAGAGAAAAAGAAACAAGAGGAGAAAATGAGGAGAGACCAGCTGAATGATACATACCTGGATTTGGTCGAAAAACAGCGACTCTACTTTAAAACAGTTAAAGATTTTAAAGAGGTGAGTTTGAATTTAATGAAATATTGTGGAAAAGGTAGCTGTTTTGGAGTTAAAAAGATATACGTGATAGTGCCATATCTTAAACCCTTACAGAAAAGTCCAGTATTTCATTCAACTGAAGGAATATAGCTTTTTCCACAATGTTTTTCTGCCCTTTGAAAGAAATCCCATTATTCAAGATAATTTGTCATCTGCAAATGCTCTGAACTGTGACTTGTTCAATTTTTTTATCTGGTGAAGAGTTTACCCATTACCATACAGGCTGTCATATGACCTATTAAAGACTATTATAAATCATCCAGAGAAAAGAAAATTTGTGTCTCGGCGTGTCTCAACTGTAACACAAAAACATTTTGGGATAAGTGTCTGCCTCTCACATCAAAGGTGCCAGGTCTGATTCCTGTGGACAGCAGTGTCAACCATTGGAACTTCCCACTTCAGGGGAGAAGTACTGGTTAGAGTTTCCAGGACGCAATCATAGAGTGTGATAAAGTCTTTACCACATGAGCAAAATTTTTGACTTGCCCAAATTCAAACCATTTGCAGACGACAAAATGAACGTGCCTGAAAAATTGAAATTTGTTTTGGAAAGGGTAGAAAACTTTGTGGGAAAAGGAGAAAATGCTGGTTACCAGCAATTTCTCCTTTTCCCGCGATGTTTTCAAAAGTCTTCTTTCATAGGTCGTTAAAAGTTGGAATTGTTTGATAAAGGGTGAATTTAAGTTGTGAAAACTTCTTTCACATCCAGTGTAAAATAACTAGGTTTACTTTTACAAAACAATCCCGACTTTTAATGACCGTAAAAAAGAAGACTTTTGAAAACATAATGGGAAAAGGAGAAAATGCTGGTGTTACCAGCATTTTCTCCTATTCCCATAATGTTTTCTAAGCTTTCAAAAAAATTTTCAATTTTTAAGTAACGTTGAACATGTTGTCTGCCAATGCTATCCATCTAGACAAGTCTTTAAGTTTTTTCTGTGGTAAAGACTTAAACAGCTAAATGCTGTAGAGCTTATTTCACAGTTGTTGTCAAATAAACAAATAAGTCTACCACAGTACACATTCATTTGTTGAAATCATAAATCTTACTTTTTGTTATTTTTCAGGAGTGCCGAAAAAATGAAGTTTTACTGAGCAAGATGAAGAAATAGTAAATTAAGACAATTTGAGGACTTCTGAAATTACTAAAATGTTCAAGTGACAGTATTCTGTATAAAATTTATTGTTACCAGAAACATTTTAGGCTTGTCCAATTTGAAAGTATTTGCAGACTACAAATTCTATATGGTTAAAATGATAGAATTAATCGTTGCAAGGGTACAAAAAACTGTGGGAAAAGGAGAAAACACTGGAGACCAGCATTTTCTCCTTTTCCCACAATGTTTTCAAGAGGCTTCTTTCTCAGGGTCGTTAAAAGTCAGGATTGTGTGGTAAAGGGTTAAAAAGATAATATAGTATTCCTAAATAGTCACATACAAATGGGCCAAGCTCTGGCAAAAGAGGGTTTAATGCATCTCCATGATGCATTATGTACCAACCAACATAACATAATTATGAATCCATATAAAATCAATTTTGTCTTCCAAGAAATTGAATCCTGATGTATAACGGTCCTTAGACATGCAAAAGATTTATAAAAAGCTAAAGGTTTCAACCCAGGTCAGCCTGCTAGGACTGCGCAGGCTGACCTGGGTCGATACCTTTTGCTTTTGTATTAGACCCCCTTTTCACAGAGCCAATTCCTTGTCTCTACAGACCACCTTTTTATATTAGCCCCGTGTTTGTATTCAGGAGAAACAATATTGCTGTTAAAAAATAATGGCTTCATTCCAGCATGCATATAGCTTTTAATTGAAAGAAATAAAACTCAAAACAACAATAAACAATTGAAAAAGCTATGCTTTGTTTTAATTCTCTCTGATTTTGTAACAACAACATTTAGCAGGCATTATTTTGTTATATGCACTTAACCCTTTCCCAAACAAGCCCTGGTTTTCACGTGTCTGCAGTACAAGTCTTTTGAAAACACTGTGGGAAAAGGAGAAATTGCTCGTAACAAGCAATTTCTCCTTTTCCCACACTATTTTCTACCCTTTTTGATAACTTTCTCCCATTTTCATCAAATTTAAAATTGTTGTCTGCAAACTCTTTCAATTTGGACCAGTCCAAAATTTGTCATTTGGGAAAGGGTTAAATGTTTTCCAAACAATCCTGTGTTTTAGCAACCTTAAAGAGGATGTTTTTGAAAACTTTGCTGGCAACCAGTATTTCCTCCTTTTCCCACAACGTTTTCTATCCTTTTTAAGGCAGTCACAATCATTTGCGCCACATTTTTGTCTGCACATACTTTCACCTTGGACAAATCTAGAATTTTGTTGTTTGGTAAAGAGTTAAGCTTTGATGAACACATATTTGTGATTGGTTTTTAACCAAATAAATAGTTACATAGATAAAATTTACATGCAAAGATAACTTTGAAATTGCAGAGAGAGAGAGGGATTCGGACATTTCATCGTTTTGAATGGTTGACCAGTCTTTTTTTAAGGATTCATGAAAAAATAAGTGGAGGATAGAAATTGCAACATCTATTGATGACTTAAGTTTAGAAGAGACCCAACATTGCATCCTAAAAAGCAGGTTAAGTTCTCATTTTCTTGTTTGGTGGGATACCTAAATCCAGGTCAGAATCACTTAGCAATTCATCAAAGCCATCATCAATGAATTCATCCTCCAACTGTCCTTCAACTTTGACCTCACACTGACCTTGACATTGACCTTGAACTTGATCTGACATATCTGATGAACCTTTGGATGGAGAAAAATACTGGAAAAGGTTTTTTTGACCTTTCTTCCTTGGTGTACCACAGCGTTTAGGAGACATGATGGGATTTGGTAATTCCTTCATCGGTGATGTGTATTTCAATATTGATTGTTGCTTGGACACTAGAACACGCAAAAAAAAAAAACCACAATAAAAAAGCTTTTAAATGATTATTTTGGCAAAAATCTTTCATGATTAATTAAGCAAACAACTACTGTAAAACCAGAAATATTCATGTCCCTTGGGTGTTTACTTAGTAGAGATATACAGGATATTTGCTCTCGGCTCTCCGTGAAAGATCGAAATTTATTTCATCTCGTGAACATCAATGGTAATATTTTCACTCATGGCTGCTGTGCCACAAGTGAAAATATTATTGATGATGTTCATGAGATGAAATGATTGCGCAACGAGTGAAAATAATACCGATGATGTTCACAAGATGAAATAAATTTTGATCTTTCACCGAAAAAAATATAGTTGAGCATTTGCACCTGCATGCCACTCTTGTTCAAGTTAATCCTTTACCAAACATTCGTAAGTTTTAACAACTATTGAAAACACTCCCATTACAACAATGTTTTCTACCCTTTTAAAGATGAATCCCATCATTTGGACTACATTTTGTTTATCATCTGCAATTGCCTTTAATATGGATTAGCCTAAAATTTTGTCATTCGACAAAGAGTTCATGTCCATCTTCGATCAACACTGTGACAAAAGTAGCTGATGCTGGACTTTGTATTCTCAAATTTTTAAATGTAACATGAAACATGTTAGCAAATTTACCCACCAGACGGCCTAGCATCTGCATTTAATTCTTCTTGTTCTATGCAGTTTAAATACTCAGTAGAGAAAGACTCTTCCAAGAATTTTGTTATTTCTTCCTGTTGTTGATCCTGAAAAAAAAAAAAATTGAATTGTTTGACAGTATGTTTATTCTACAATCTGCTTATGTAAAGTTTCACTTGTTTGTTGGGGTAGGGAGTTCACCGAGCTTTCAACCTTTACCACACAATTACCCAAGTTTTAACAGCCCTGACAGAAAAGGCTTATGAAAACATTGTGAGAAAAGGAGAAAATGCTAGTAACCAGAAACCAGCATTTTCTCCTTTTCCCACAATGTTTTATACCCTTTCAAAGACAAATGCCACCATTTAAGCAACATCTAATTTCAACATATAATTTGTTGTCTGCAAATGCATTCAATTTTGACCGGTCTAAACAGTGGTTCAGTGGTAAAGAGTTAAACAGTATTTTGGTCATGTAACAGGTACATCTCACTTTCATAAAAAAACTTAGGGTCTCAATTCAAATTTTGCACCAAGTGGTGGTTTGCAAGTCATCTGTAGCGGACAAATCTGACAAGATGTCTCATGTTAGAAAAGGGGAATTTCCTCAGCATGTATAATTTCTGTTATAAACAGTGAAGCAGTCTATTTCCAGCCAAGTATTGTACAATGTAGGTACATATCACTCTCCTTAATAAAATCGAAGAATTTGATCAACAGATCACTGAACGTTTGCAGAGTGTCTCTCCCTTTCCCACACAATCCGGAGTTTTAATGACCCTGGTAGATTAGACTTTTGAAAATATTGTGGGAAAAGAAGAAGATGCTGGTGACCAGCATTTTCTTGTTTTCCCACAATGTTTTCTATCCTATCAAAAAGATAAATCGTCATTTTAGCAGAGTGTCTCTCCCTGTAACACAATACTTAACCCTTTCCCACACAATCCGGAGTTTTAACTACCCTGGTAGATTAGACTTTTGAAAATACTGTGGGAAAAAGAGAAAATGCTGGTGACCAGCATTTTCTTGTTTTCCAACAATGTTTTCTGTTCAATCGAAAAGAGAAATCATCATTTTAGCAATATTCAATTTTTAGTCTGCAAATGCTTTGAATTAGGACCAGTCTTAAATTTTGTCATTTGGCAAAGGGTTAAACATGTTGTCTGCCAAAAATAGAAAAAAGTCATCTTAAGAAAGAAATGGGTTGATTACTGGACAGAAATAGAGACAGATCTGAAAAACACCTACCAGAAACTTGGTAGTTTCTGCTGATGAGAAATTATCTTTTGTCAATCCAGCTTTGCCCAGCACATCTAGCTTCTTCTGTATCATTGGCCTAAAACATATCTACTGATATTTCAATGTGGTTTTACTCCTTGTCAAGTTCATTGTTTACCAGATGACAAAATTTCACACTTGTCCAAACCAAAAGCATTATCAAAGGGCAAATTTACTGTTGCTCAAATGACGGAATTCGTCTTTGAAAATGTCAAAAATATCATGGGAGATGGAGAAAATGCTGGTTTCCAGTATTTTCTCCTTCTCTCATGATGTTTTAAAAGCCTTTTAACTCGATGCTGTTAGAAGACAGGGTTATTTGATAACGTGTCAGCAGTTATGACCCCTTAAAAAAGCTGTTCTCTGATATTATAAAATTACACACATATACTGCTGATGAAACTAGAACTTCTTTATTAAATGTAACCATACAGTTTATACAGATGAAAAGAAAAATATATGAGCCATGCTCTGTGAAAAGGGGGCTTAATGCATCTGCGAAAAGTATCGACCATGTGCAGTCCATGAATGCTGACCTTGGCCAAAACTTTCTGCTATTTGTCATTTTTCTGCATGTCAAAGGACCATTCTACCTTATGACGCAGTCGGTTGTTAGACATTATGGTTTTTAGTGATCCCTAACTTTGTGATGTCTTGCTTGGTATCATGTATCACAGTGATGCATGGAGCCCCCTTTCCACAGAGCATGGCTCATACGTACTTGCATTTATCAGTACATGTACATGTATTTTAAAAAGATATTGTGCTTTACGGCGTAAAAAACTACACAAGCCCCTTTAAAAACGTTTTATCCCTGAATTTAGTATGTTGATAGTTTGTGAACCATCAACAGATCAAAATGAGAAGTGTAGCGTAAAAAAAAAAGAATTACATGTAATAGGATTTCTTTAACTCTTTACCACACAATCATGGGTTTTAATGACCCTGAAGAAGAAGCTTTTTGAAAACATTGTGGAAAAAGGAGAAAATTAATGCTGGTAACCAGCATTTTCTCCCTTTCCCACAATGTTTTGTAACCTTCCCAAAACAAATTTCAATTTTTGAGTCATATTTATTTTGTCGTCTAAAATTTTGTCGTATGGTAAAAGGTTAAAGTGATATGTAGCCTCTAATGGTATATCTACTGTTACAATTTCTACAAACTTTGCCTAACAATCCTGAGTTTCAATGACCTTGATAAAGATGGCTTTTGAAAATGTTGCGGGGAAAAATATGCTATTAACCATCATTTTCTCATGATGTTTTCAACCCTATCAAAGACATCTCCCACCATTTAAGTCCATTTTGATTTTTTGTCTGCAAATGGTTTCTATTTGGAAGAGTCTAAAATTTTGTTATCTGGTACAGAATTAAAGACTTGCGGGAATGCACACACATCAATCATACAGGATCATGTATTCAAACAGATCTGAGGTCCTAATTATTTAGTCTCATTAACCCTTTACCACACAACAAAAAATTTAGACTTAACTTAACCCAAAACACTGGCAGATCGACAAATTGAATGTTGCTCAAATGTTTGTTAATATCTGGTTACCAGCATTTTCTCCTCTCCCACTATGTTTAAAAAAGTTTTCTTTTTCAAAGTGGTTAAAAGTCCAGATTGTTTGGTAAAGGATTGAAACAGAGTTGATGGTTGGTAAAGGATTAAAACAGAGTTGATGGTTGCAAGGCACTCCAAGGATGCATACAAATTTTTGGACCTTCACTGCCACAGGATTTATTCCACTCTCTTTGCTGGGCATCGTTTCCACTTTATTTCTGTGGAAAAGCAGCCACTGGCGTGAAAACATTGTTGTGCATATAACTGTTAAAAAAAATAATAGGAATGCAAAGATAGCTGTCCTGGCCACTGCAATAATGTTGAAAACTTAAAATACCAAATAAACCGGAACTTTACCATATATGGTCATCTGATGTTCCTGTGGCCACTAGATAGTGGACACTCACTGAATCCTGCTGACCAATTCTGTGCGCCCTGTCTTCTGCCTGAACCAGTATCTTTAGAAACAAAATGAGTAAACTTTTTTAGCTGTTACAGATACTACAATATATGCCTGTCCATGTGATAAAGAGGAAAACAAAAAAAATCATTGAGTAATGCCTGTCATATTTGATCTGAAATCAGGCTATGGAAGCCATGAGAAAGTGAAAAGATATACTTGCAGCATCTGCACTGGATCAAAATGAGCAATGGTGCACCATTTCGCAAATTCCTATATTTTCTAAGCCAAAAAGTTCACTGTAGAATCAGCAGAATACAGGCCAAAGGGGTCAATGTATGATACATTTTCCTTTTTTAAATATTCTGTAGAATTAGACACACCATAAACATAATGTAGGGTAAATTCTACAGCAACAGTATGTCTGCCATACAGTCCCCTTCTATTTTATATGTTTTCATATGTATTATATTGTTTTTTATTCATATCTGTAAAATAGCTTGTAGGACAAAGAATGTCCCTAGAGATAATTTAACCTTTTACCATAAAATCATGGGTTTTAATGACCCCGAGAAACGAGACTTTTGAAGCATCTTGCGAAAAAGACAAAATGCAGGTAACCAGCATTTTCTCCTTTTCCTACAATGTTCTCTACTCTGTCAAAGGCAAAATCTATTATTTGAGCTACATTTATTTTGTCTTCTCTACATGTGTTTCAATTTGGCCAAGTCTAAAATTTTGTTGTGTGGTAAAGAGTAGATGAAATAATGGTCTTACCCCTGGGTTCCAGAAGAGCTCAGCAAACACAACTAGATTAGCAGCCGAGAGATTCAGACCGGCATTGGCTGCTGTAATTGACAATATGGCCACCCTTGTAGAATCATTGTGTTGAAACTTTTTACAAAAGAAATTCCTCTGTTCTGAAGCTGTTTTTCCATCGATTCTTATGTAATTGGAATCAATCTGAAAGGAAGTAATAAATTGTGCTATTGTGAAATCTTGGTTTCCATTACATGCAATTACTCTAAAAATATTTCTCCACCCTTTCTTTCTTTCATAAACAATCACCAGATTTTAATTGTACTGGGATGAAAAATTTTTATGAAAACATGTAGAAAGAACATTCTCTCCTTTTTCCCAGATTACTGTCTACTATTTGAGCCAGAACCAATTTGTTTGGAGTTTGTTTTTCAAAGGGCTGGAAAGATTGTGGGAAAAAAGGAAAATGCTGGTTACCAACAGCATTTTCTCCTTTTTTCATTATGTTTTCAAAAGCTTTCTTTCTTAGGGTTGTTAAAAGTCAGACTTGTGTGGTAAAGGGTTCACTCATTGCCTTCATTTACCTTACCTATCAATTGATCAATTTCTTGCAGTATGTGACGCCATCACACCAACTTGGTGAGATACAGATAATTCAAATGAAGTAAGGTTGAATACATCAATACCTATGCAAACATGGAAGCAAAAAAAACCAATGCTTAGAAGCAGTGCAGACTGAAAAACAAACAGAAATTTGGAAATGTTGTAGTAGCAGCTCATGTGAGCAATCAGAACTGCTGCTGCATTGGAGAGAGAGAGAGGGGGGAAGAGAGAGAGAGAGAGAGAGAGAGAGAGAGAGCAGACCTCCAGATAAAATGGAGTGATAGTATTCTAAATCCAATATTTCTCTTCTAAACTCTATGTTGTGGGTACTCAGAAGAATCGTCTCAATGAGACGATTCTAATGAGTGCCCATAACATAGGGTTTAGTGTAGAGTGATTAATATTTTCAATTTTGAAATCAAAATCACTCCCTCTATCTGGATCTCTGTAGAGAAGGAGAGGATAACTGCTGACTTGTGCTAGAGAGAGAGAGTCAGACCTTTGACTGTGCTAGAGAGAAAGATAGAGTGTTGACCTTTGACTGTACTAGACAAAGACAGACAGACAGGCAGAGAGACAGAGAGTCTGACCTCTGACTGTACTGTGGCCTCTATTTCATCCAAAACATCTCCATGATGAGCAAATATGATAAACTTCTTTTCCTCATCCAGTAAATCTTTTACATAATTTCTGTGTAGAAGAAAAACAGGGTTATCAGCATTTCATTTAGCAACTGCCAAGAAAGTCATCATATAATTATGGATCCATAAAATACATTTTGTCAAACAATCTACTGGATCTGAGGGTCCTTTGCCAACTGTGCAGGCTGACATAAGTCAAAAATTTCTACATTTAGCCCCTTTTTCACAGAGCTTGGCTCACTTTTAATTCACATTATAGTTGCTAAACTTTTTTTTATGTAATTGTTATTAATTTTAAGAGTGTCGAATAAATCAAATGCTATTTTTGTCAGGTAACAAAAAAACATTGCCATCTCAAGTCTGCCTGTGAGACAATATTTCACAAAAATAGTAGACAGTATGTATCCAAGACAAGGCTGCAATTTCTTGCATTCTGATCTTGATACATACTGGGCTACTACAGGGCTATTTGGTCTTAGCTTACATTACCTGTGAAAATTACTAACTGTGCCTAGCACTGCAAGTGTTGAATATTATTATGTTGCATACTATTGGTTTATACATGAATATCTAAATCTATTTTCTGGTAAATGTGGCAAAGTGGTTTTTGTCTTTTCCCCCAAATATTCATTTTTATTTCATGCTGTTTGGTAGTTTATCGAGAAATAATGGTGGATTGTGGTTTGATATTTCATGGTTACGACCAGTAAAAATACCGGTTTTTATCATTTCCAGCTCTTCAATTGAAGGCTGAAAGAGTAGTTCCCACGCACTAGTTACCTAGGTAATCAGCGCATGCCAATCAAATGGAGGGAAATATGACATAATTTATGCTATATTTCTGGTGCTTTACATAATATTGTGATGCGTTGTTATGTGAGAGGGGTATGCCATGTGGAATTACTGAAAACAAATGGTTTTGATGAAAGTTCTAACAAAATAGGGGTTAGAAGCATGAAATAGATAGAATATTTGTTTTTTTTGGGAAAAGATCGCAATTTACCTCATCTCATGAACATAATCGGTAATATTTTCACATGTGGCGCAGAAAATATTACCGATGATGTTCACTCGATAAAATAAATTTTATCTTTCACCCAAAAAAACAAATATCCTCTATATCCTCTATATCCCTTATATCACTTGTTCTAATTCTTGCTGGATCATAATGAGTGATTGCAGGTCTAGATTTTTTTTTTCTCTACAATTAAGTTAGACCAAAGTCAGTAACATTTAGATATGAAAAGCACTCAGTTCATTAGCTTTAACTCTTTACCACACGACAAAAATGTAGACTTGTCTAAATTGAAAGCATTTGCAGATGACAAGTTGAATGTGCCCATAATAATGGAATTTGTCTTTGATAGGGTAGAAAACATTGTGCACAATGTTTTCAAAAGCCTTCTATTTCAGGGTTGTTAAAATTCAGGATTGTGTGGTAAAGAGTAACTTCCTTTCCCCATAAAAAAAAATATATATACAACACGAAGCCAATCAATTTACAAATAAAAAAAACCCTCACTTTATTGCCTTTATTTTGGCAATTCCAGATTTGTGAAAGAAATCCAACAAGGCTCCTCTTTCTTCTGTTTTCTAGTAGATGGAAACACAAGGTTACAAATTAGCATATTTAACCTTTTTACCAAACCATTCTATACATGTACTTTCACAAGTATGAGATAGAAGAATTTTGAAAACAGTGTGACAAAAAAAGAAAATGCATGTAAAGACAATATTTTCTACCCTTTTAGCTCTTTGCTACTTGACAAATTTTAAGAACTGTCCAATTTGAATGCATTTGCAGTCCATTAACTAAATATGGTTCAAATGATGGGATCAGTCTTTGAAAAGATGGAGAACATTTTGGGAAAAGAATAACATGCTGGCTAACACAATGTTTGCCTTTTCACACAGTGTTTTCAAAATCCTTCTTCCTAGGGACTATTAAAACCTGAGATTGTATGGTAAAAAATTAAGAAAAAATTTCATCATTTTAAGCAAGTTCAACTCTTTACAAAACAACAAAATTTTAGACTGATCCAGATTGAAAGCATTTGTTTGCCACAAATTAAATTTTGCACAAATTATGAAATGTGTCTTTGAAAGAACTTTCAAGGGTCCTTTTCCTTGGGGTCGTTAAACCTCAGGATTGTGTGGTATAGGGTTAAATTGTAATCTGCAATGCTTTCATTAAGGACAAGTCTGTTTAAAGGTTAACTAAACCCTTGCTCCGCAATTTAACAACTTGGTTGATTGATTGTATTGGAGTTTAATACCATCTTAACAGCTTAGGTCATATCATGATAGTCAGTGCACCTATGCAATTGTTTCCTGGCTTTATCATATACCAGTAAAATTTCCAAATGTATTCAAATACATACAGATGAAATAACACACACGACAGACAAAAATCCATATCTATAGGAATAAGGTTCCAAATATGGTATGATGATGTAACTCGCGCAGGGACTAAGCATGCACTGATTTGCGATTTGATTAGTCAAAATGTTACACTATAATATTCATCTGCCATTCATGTAAATGAGGTTATTACACCCCACACAATTGTCTCATTTTGTTTACCGTTTTTGAATAAATTGTCAAAAATTGTAAAATTATGTCATTGAAAGTTGTAGGCATATAATAAAAGGAATATTATATTGTAGTAACTTTCCTGGTGCTGGTATTTACTTTTCGGCGTGTAAGAAATTTTTGACATCTTCGGTCTCATTCGATATCAAATTTTCTCACAGAGCTCGAGGTAAATACAAGCATCAGGAAAGTTACTACAAGATAATATTCATATTTCTCACACCAGTACTGACACAACTTTCTTTCCAAGTCATTGACTACTTTTCTCATATGCATCAAAAATGAGAGGAGAAAAATCGCCATAAAGAAAGTTTGCTTCAACCGGGAATTTAATTTGCAACCACCAGGTCATGAGTCAGAAATGCTAACCACTGAGCTACCTGGGCGGGCATAACAACTTAGATTTCTTCCATAAGTACATGAAATTCCAGATATTATCAGCTTTTTGCTAAAAAATTTCACACATATCAGATAGCATAGCCCACAGAAAAGAATGGCATTCATCTACACTGTCTTCAAAACCATCTAAAGCATGTTAACTCTTTACCACACAATCCTGAGTTTTATCAACCCTGGGGAAATAGCCTTTTGAAAACAGGTTACCAGCATTTTCTCCTTTTCCCACAAGGTTTTCTACACTTTCACAGACAACTATCATCACTTCAGGTACATTAACTTTGTCGTCTGCAAATGCTTTCAATTTCAACAAGTCTGAAATTTTTATTGTTTGATAAAGAGCCAAAGCAATCAAATCACAGCTTAACATCTTTTTACTTTACATCTTACTCAAATATTATCATTTACCCAAAAATATTAACACTACATTCACAATAATGCAATATGATAAGACAGTCGCAATCTACATAATCTTCAAAATTACATGTTCTTCAGTCTGTTACAACAATCAAAACCCTGCACTTTGTAGTTTACAACTTACTCAAATATTGTCATTTAACCCTTTTCCACACAATCCTGGACTTCAACAACCTTCAAAATGAAAATGATCAGATGGCTTTGAAAACATCATGGAAAAAGGAGAAAATGCTGGCAACCAGCATTATTACCTTCTCCCATAATGTTTTCTACCATATGAAAAAGAAAATTTCTATTTTTGAGTCACCTTTATTTTGTCGTCTGCAAATGCTTTCAATTTGGACATCTCTACAATTTTGTTGTTTGGGAAACAGTTTAAAGAGAAAATATCTAAAAACTTGCACCTGCTATAATGGAATGATAGTAAGATATCACTCAACCCATTACCCCACAATGCCGCCTTTTAATGACCCTGGAAAAGAAGCCTTTTAAAAACAATGTGGTAAACTGGTAACCAGCATTTTCTCCTTTTCCCACAATGTTTTCTACCCTATCAAAGAAAAATTGCACCATTTAAGCCACACTGAAATTGTTGTCTGCAAATGCTTCTTATTTGGACAAGGTTGAAATTTTGTCGTCTGGTAATGGGTTAATATGGAATTTTCAGTGTTTATAAAGCATCTGAAATATTTCATGTGATTAGTAGATGTCAATTGAATAATCTCCTACATCTGTTACCTTTAATTTACCCATGATTTTGGAGGCGTTTTGTAATCCTTTATCAACTTTGATGAATGAAGGGTCAAGCTGAACCATCTGTCTTAGTTTGTCGGGTAATTCTGATAATACATCTTTCTTTAGTCTCCTGTTTTTAAATAGACATTAAAGTTACATGTAGTATATCTTTCTTTACTTTAGTCTCCTGTTTTTAAATAGACATTAAAGTTACATGTAGTATATCTTTCTTTACTTTAGTCTCCTGTTTTTAAATAGACATTAAAGTTACATGTAGTATATCTTTGTTTACTTTAATCTCCTGTTTTTAAATAGACATTAAAGTTACATGTAGTATATCTTTGTTTACTTTAATCTCCTGTTTTTAAATAGACATTAAAGTTACACGTAGTATATCTTTCTTTACTTTAGTCTCCTGTTTTTAAATAGACTTTAACTGTTACAGCACTGTATTAATGAAATGGACCTTTTCAATAAGGACAAACATCCAAATTATTGTCATTTCAATGTTGTTTTGGCAAGAATGTGAGAGGAAGAAGCAGACAGTTCAGATCCAAGATCAGACTGCACAGAACATGCAGTCTGATCTTGATCTACACTGTCCGCAAAAACAACTTAGGTCGGTTCCAGCGCTTCTGGAGTTAAAGTTACATGTTCTCCTGCTTTTAAATAGACATTAAAATTACACATCATTCTTTAGTCTCCTGTTTTTAAATAGACATTCAAATTACATGTAGTACATCATTCTTTAGTCTCCTGTTTTTAAATAGACATTAAAATTACATGTGCTACATGTTTTTAAATATTTTTTAAAATAATTTTTGAAATATTTTTTTAAAATAATTTTTTTTTAAATAATCTTTTTATATGCAGGATGTCCATTTACCCTGTAAAGTATCTATACATGCATGAAAATCTGCTTTCAGACTTACAATACCAAAGCTCACTGCATCCATGGGATGCAGACAAAAATAAGTCAAAACTTCGAATAAATCAAACTACATTAGTAATGAAACAGCAAAAAGTAACAAGTCTTTAACATTTACTTCCAATATTTACCATTCAAATTCAAAAATTGTCTACATATACATCTCATCCTGCATGTATACCATGATGTAATCAAGACTATGAGACTGTAGTTCTATTTAGATCAATGTCGTCGCAATTTTCAAGTGGCTACCTGTGATAAAGTAATATAGTGATTCCCAGCTCATTTATCACAGGGACCAACTGTTGCTGAGATGGCTTCAAAAAATTTCTCATTAAAAGCCATCTTTTTTTTTTTCTCACAGTTTTAAGATATCTAACTGATGAATGATGCTGGCAAAAAATGGGACTCAGAAAGAGCTCAATGGACTCCACTTTTTCAGTGACACTATGTCCCATGGATTCAATAGAATATTCTGAATGGTAACACTAGGTGCAAGTATTTAGCTCCTTGCAAGGTGACACAATTTTTGACTCTTTCCAATGAGAAATAAGAAAACAGTTGTGGAAATCCTGGTTCCCACAATGTTCCTCTGGCTCGTAAAAACACGGGATTGTCTGGTAAATAGAAAATGGGAAATAAACTAAGAGTCAAAACTGACCTTATCATAATTTTCTCCTCCAACAAGAGTTGCAATTCCTCCATATTGGACGAACCACTAAAATCCCAACCCCAGTGTAACTGAAATACATCAAATACTGACAACAATTCAAGTTAACCCCATCCACTGAATAGAAGTGCTCAGATTGTTCTATTTCTTAGAGCTTTCACAGCTTTCATCATTATGCCAATTTTCACCAGCAATTACTGCATCTTTCTATATTAGCCATGCTGTGTGAAACAGGGGCTTAATGCATCTTCAAAAGTATCGACCCATGTCAGCCTGTGCAGTCCACGCAGGCTGACATGGGCCGATACCCTTTGCTATTAATCAATTTTCTGCATGTCCAAGGACTAGTGTGCCTCATGGTTCAGTCAGTTGTTACACCAAATGGATTTAATGGATCCATAATTATGTGGTGACTTGTTTTGTGATCCATAATTATGTGGTGACTTGTTTTGTGATCCATGATTATGTGGTGACTTGCTTACTGTCATGCATCTGCAAAAGTATCGACCCATGTCAGCCTGTGCAGTCCACGCAGGCTGACATGGGCCGATACTCTTTGCTATTAATCAATTTTCTGCATGTCCAAGGACTAGTGTGCCTCATGATTCTGTCAGTTGTTACACCAAATGGATTTAATGGATCCATAATTATGTGGTGACTTGTTTTGTGTCATGCATCAAGATCATGGCTCATATATACCTGAACTCTGGCTACCAACAATGCTACAAACAAAATTCTTTCCCAGTCATTCACTACTTCTTGCATTTAAATACTGACTGCTTTTTACACATAAAACAGAGGGTATAAACAGGCAACCTTGTGAATAAGGCTTTTGAAAACATTGTAGGTAAAGAAGAAAATACTCGTCCTTTTCCCAGAATGTTTTCATCCTTTAAGAAAAAAGTTCCATCATTTAACCCTTTCCCAAACGACAAATTTTGGACTGGTCCAAATTGAAAGAGTTTGCAGACGACAATTTTAAATTTGATGAAAATGGCAGAAAGGTCTCAAAACGGGTAGAAAACACTGCGGGAAAAGGAGAAACTGCTCATTACAAACAAGTTCTCCTTTTCCCACAGTGTTTTCAAAAGACTTGTACTGCAGACATGTGAAAACGAGGGCTTGTTTGGGAAAGGGTTAAGCCACATATATTTTGTTGTCTGCAATTGCTTTCAATTTAGAGAAGTCTAAAATTTTGTGGTTAACCCTTTCCCAAACAAGCCCTGGTTTTCACGTGTCTGCAGTACAAGTCTTTTGAAAACACTGTGGGAATAGGAGAAATTTCTCGTAACGAGCAATTTCTCCTTTTCCCACAGTGTTTTCTACCCGTTTTGAGAACTTCCTACCATTTTCATCAAATTCAAAATTGTTGTCTGCAAACTCTTTCAATTTGGACCAGTCCAAAATTTGTCATTTGGGAAAGGGTTAACAAACACCTGTACAGGCCAATTTTTAGCAAGACCAAAAACTATGACATACCATGTAAAGAACAACCAGTTGCAAGAAAGGTCAAGAGTAATTTTTCAACAGTACAGAAATATTGCAAAACATTGTGGCAAAAAAAAAGAATTTGCTTGTTACAAGCAAATCGCTCCTTTTTTCACAATGGTTTTCAAAGCTGTTCACTCCATAGGCAGAAACATCTTATCCGTACAGAAATGGGTTCCCTCTTTATCTCCTGAAACAAATTAAATCTGCCTGACTTCCAAAACCTCCTTGTTAAATATGGCAAATCAGCATTAACTCAGGTTAGATACTTTACCAAGCAATCGCGAGTTTTAACATCCCTGAAAAATAATGTATTGAAAACATGGTTGGGGAAAAGGAGAAAACACTGGTAACCAAACTTCTTTGTCTTTTCCTACAATGTTTTCTACCTGACAAAGACAAATTCTATTACGGGTACTAGGACCACAATTTGTCATCTGCAAATGTCTCCGATTTTGAAAAAAATTTAAAATCTTGTTGAACAATACATAGTAAATACAAGTGAAAGCACTGCTGCAAAAAGAGAAATTGCTTATTACTAATAATTTGAACCATGCTCTATGAAAAGCAGGCTTAATGCATCTGCGAAAAGTACCGACCCATATCGGCCTGCGCAGTCTGCCCAGGCTGACCTGGGCCAAAACTTTATTGGTCAATTTTCTGTATGTCCAAGGACCAGTCTACTTCTTGGTCCAGTAGGATGTTAAAGAAAGTGGCTATTATGGACCCATAATTATGTGATGGCTTGATTGGTGCAAGGCATCATGGAGATGCATCAAGCCCCCTTTTCCCAGAGCATGGATCACTTGTCTTGTGGTCACAGAGTATTCAAATGTAGCCTGCTGCAAGATGAAATACACTGTCTGTAGATGGTGATGTGTTAAACTTAACACTTTAGGTTTACCTTTTTTCCATCACAATAGCGGACTCCAAAATCATGAAATTTAAAGAGAAACGGACATATTGCACTGATCTGTGTGTAAAGCTCAGAGGGTCTGGATAGAGCCGGTGTACCACTTAACATTATGACTCTTTTGGCACTCTGCAATAAACATCAGGGTCACTCTTCATCAACCATTCTAAATTGAATTCTAATTCTGAATTTAGAAAGTATAACAATTCCTGATTAGCTAAATAATTTGGTATAGCCAATCAGAGTTAGCATTCCTTTAAAACTTAAAACATTTGAAAGTAGCACAGTTTCTGACTGGGTAAGCCAAATAGTTGTCCTTTAAAATTTGAAAAGTTATTGTTGACTTGAAATTTACAATGGTTACTGAATACTGCTCCAATCCTATATTTCACTCTAACCCTGTCTACCAGACATTTAAATTTTGGACTTGTGGATATTAAAAGCATCTGCAGACAAAAAATCATGTAGCTACAGTGATAAGACTTAGTATCAGCATTTTTCTTCATTTCTACATTTATTTTCAAAAGACTTCTTCCAAAGGAAAATAACTTCGCAGCAGTCACTCTGTTATTAATGTATGTCCAAGACTCATTCTCCTCTCACAGCTGATCGTTGTTTTGGTGAAGGTTATGTGGGAAAGCAGTCTGTGACTTGGGAAGAATATTTTAACAAAGTCCTGGTAATAGAAACTTGAGGAAAGCTTGGATATGTGCTGTAGCAGCTGTAATATAACTGAAATAATATTGAAAACAGCCTTATCTCTTTACCACACAATTCCGTGTTTTAACGACCCTGAAAGAGAGGACTTTTGACAGAATTGTGGAAAAAGGAGCTGGTAACCAGCATTTTTTCCTTTTCCCAGAATGTTTTCTATCCTATCTAAGACAAAAATCATCTTAAATTTTAGCTACATTTAATGTCGTCTGCAAATGCTCTCAATTTGGCCCAGTGCATGTTTTGTATTTTGGTAAGAGTTAAACTTAACCCTTTACCACACGATACAATTTTAGACCTCTCCAAATTGAAAGCATTTGCAGACAACAATTTCACTGTGGCTGAAATGGTGCAATTTTTGTTTGATAGGGTAGAAAACATTGTGGGAAAAGGAGAAAATGCTGGTTACCAGCATTTTCTCCTTTTCCCACAATGTTTTCAAAAGGCTTCTTTCCCAGGGGTGTCAAAAGGTGGCATTGTGCGGTAAAGGGTTAAAACACCATACAACCAAATAAACAACTAAGGTTTGTGCACAGTTTCATCAGGACTAGGCAGTAGTTCTTCAGGGTTTTTTGCTACGACACTTCCTTGGGGCTATCCCTACAACTGGAGGTCTTCCTAGGACTTCCTCAACCCCTACACCTATATACTAATGTTTGAAGGAGATGCCCTATGTTCCTCGTATAAAGAGAAAAAATTACAGCTACAAATCTTAAAGTCTTCTGACCTGTAATAATGGCATGGCAGCTTTGCATCGTGCTGTTCTGTAATTCTTCAAAAGATGACATTCATCCTGGAAATCAAAAGATGGTAATGATATATATATATAACTTACTTATGATTCAAGTTAATAAATCTCCATGTTTTACTTCAATGAAACATGTTTAATTGGCAGTGTTAACTGCCACTAGACTGGCATTCTGGCCAACTTCGATGAAAAAGGCACTCCCTGATGTCAACAAGGGTCCCAGTCAATCGCTCCCACATGATCCAGTGTCTAGGTAAAATATATCTTAATGTAGCTTAAATTTACGCTAGCGGATATCTTCCAGATTTTTATCAATATGCGAAAATCTTGAAGATTCCCACAACACAAAAATTGCCTGCTTTACAGTTCACATTGTTCATTTTGTATAATTTCAAACGCCTACCTTTAGGAGGATTTAGTTTTTAAGAGGGTAGAAAACATTGTGGGAAATGGAGAAAATGCTAATTGCTAGCATTCCTCCTTTTCTCGAAGCGTTCTCAAAAGCCTTCGTCTTCAGGGTCATTAAAACACAGGACTGTCTGGTAAAGTGTAAAGCAACGAGAACTATAAAAAAAGTAGTTTATAAATAATACCATAATTATCACTTGGAACTTTTTAGCCTTCAATAAACCAGCTTTTCTAGCCATAAGATCATAGCTAATAATGTTTACATGGCCTGACACACAACTGTCCTTCCCACTGACAGCGACATTGATTGACTGTGGATCTAAAGACGGTACCCAGCGCTGTAATTGCTAAAAAAGAAAAGATAATTAAGTGATGCACAATTGTACTGTTGGTATGAGGCCTTATTATTCAAATAAAGAATGTTGTATTGTATTGTACTGCACATGTCCTGGAGGCCTACAAAGACAGAGACAGGAAAATACAGTCAACATTTATCTGCCAAATAAGAGCACCACATGTGGATGGCAATACTCTGCTGCAGTTGCTTGATCTTCTGTGAAAATTCAAAATAAAACAAGAGGGCCATGATGGCCCTCAAGTTGCTCACTTGAGCTTCTTGACATGACATGACCCATTTTCAAACTCATCCTGAATATTATCGCGACACACATTCTGACAAACTTTCATGAGTATTGGACTAAAAATGAGGCCTCTAGAGTGTACATACCGTTTTTCTAAAATTAGACATAGTAAACTAGTTTTTGACCAGACATGACCCATTTCACATTCATCTGAGATACTATCAAAACAAACATTCTGACCAACTTTCATTTGTAATGAACTGAAAGTGTGGCCTCTACAGCCTACAGAGGGTTTTTCAAAGGTTTGATCTGGTGACCTAGTTTTTGACCTGATATGACCCATTTTCAAAGAAATCATCATAACAAACATTCTGACCACTTTTCATGAGTACAGGATTGAAAATTTGGCCTCTACAGCGAACACAAGGTTTTCCAAAGATATGACCTGTTGACCTAGTTTTTGACCTGTTATGACTTATTTTCAAACTCATTTGAATTATTATCAAGACAAACTTTCTAACAAACTTTCGAGAGTATTGGACAAAAAATGTGGCCTGTAGAGCCTACAGAAGGTTTTTGAAAGATTTAATCTGGTGACCTAGCTTTTTACCTGATATGACCCTTTTTCTAACTCATCAAAGAAATCACCAAGACAAACATTCTGATTGCTTTTCATGAGTATTGGATTGACAATCTGGCCTCTAGAGCAAACAAATGTTTCCGAATATTTTACCTGGTGACCTAGTTTTTGACTCTTATAACCCGGTTTCAAAGTCATCCAAGATATCATCAAGACAAACATTCTAGCCAACTTTCAAGAGTATTGGACTGAAAATGTGGCCTCTACAGCATACACAATGTTTTCCAAAGATTTGACCTAGTAACCTAGTTTTTGACCTGACATGACCCATTTTCCAACTTGTATGAGATATTATCTAGACAAACATTCTGACAATGTTTCATGAGTATTGGACTGAAAATGTGGCCTCCATCTCTAAGATTTGACTTAGTGACCTAGTTTTCGACATGACATGACCAATTTTCAAACTCGTCCGGGACATTATCAAGACAAACATTCTGACCAACTTTCAAGAGTATTTGACTGAAAATGTGATCTCCAGAGCATATACAAGGTTTTTCAAAGATTTGACCTAGTGACCCACTTTTTGACCTGATTGTGACCCATTTTCAAACTCATCCAAGATATGATCAAGACAAACATTCTGACAGTTTCGTGAGTATCAGATTGAAAATGTGGCCTCTGGAAGGTACACAAGCTTTTTCCAAGATTTGACCTAGTGACCTAGTTTTTGACCGGACATAACCCATTTTCAAACTAGTACGAGATATCATTTAGACAAACATTCTGACAAACTTTCACAAGTATTGGACTGAAAATGTTGCCTCTAGTGACCTATTTTTTTAACCCTACATGACCCATTTTCAAACTCATCCATGACATCATCAAGAAAAACATTCTGACCAAATTTCGTGAGTATCTGACTAAATTTGTGGCCTCCAGAGCATTTTTTTGAAGGTTTGACCTAGTGACCTAGTTTTTGACCATATATGACCCATTTTCAAACTCTTCCAAAACAAACATTTTGTCAATTATCAAGAAAAACATTTTGGCCACTTTTGATGAGTATCAGACCAAAAAAGTGGCCTCTAGAGCGTACACAAGGTTTTGAAAAAATTTGACCTAGTGACCTAGTATTTAATCCTGTTGGACCCATTTTCACACTCGTCGGAGATATCATCAAGACAAACATTCTGACAAAGTTTTCTGAGTATGGGACTGAAAATTTGGCCTCTAGAGCATACACAAGATTTTTCTAAAATTTGACCTAGTGACCTAGCTTTTGACCCAACATGACCCATTTTCTTCACATCTTCGAAGATGACAAAGATATTATAAAATGTCAAAGATTTTTAAAAAGTCAAAGTTCTTGCACAATGATGCAGATGATCCCAGGGCCACAATAACACCTCAATTTTGTCTTTAAAACAAGCCAAGCCAAAAATGAAGAAATTATAGAGTAGATTTCATATCAAATTATGTGTGTGTGGTTCCATATGGACAATATAAGTATCTAATTTAACCCTTCCCTGATTGGTTAAAAAGCTTTTTGAAACAGATTTCCATCAAAATAGTTTCACACAGAAATAGGGGTTGATGCCAACATTGTCATCTGATCCCAAGGACACCAAACATACGGAGAATAGGTCAGATCTCCAGATAAGAGGTAGTGATAGTAATCCAACTCCATTATTTCTCCCCCAAACCCTATGTGGAAAGTGATTAATATTTTCAATTTTGAAATCAAAATCACTCTATCTGGAGCTCTGGTAGCTGTCTCACAATTTGATACATAATGGCTGCCAGACACCTGCCCTAACAATTAGTGACCAGCCCTGCATAAAAATTACTTCATAACAGGGACAGTTTAAACATCAGTTACTGAAAGGATTTCTTTTAAGTCTTTACCAAATGACAAAATTTTAGACCTGACCAATTTGAAAGCATTTGCAGACGACAAATTAAATGTAGCTCAAATGATGACATCTGTCTTTGGTAGGGTAGAAAAATTGTGGAAAAAGGAGAAAATGCTGGAAACCAGCATGTTCTCCTTTTTCCCATAATGTTTTTAAAAGCTGTCTTACTCAGGGTCATTAACCCTTTCCCAAATGATAAATTTTAGACTGGTCCAAATTGAAAAAGTTTGCAGACGACAGCTTTAAATTTGATGAAAATGGCAAAGTTCTCAAAAAGGGTAGAAAACACTGTGGGAAAAGGAGAAATTGCTCGTTACGAGCAATTTCTCCTTTTCCCACAGTGTTTTCAAAAGACTTGTACTGCAGACACATGAAAACCAGGGCTTGTTTGGGAAAGGATTTAAAGTAAGGATTGTGCAGTAAAGACACTTTAGGGGTTTTGAGACACTTTAAGGGTCTATAAATACAAAAGTATCCCTACCTGAGCCCAGTCAAACCTAACAGAAGATGGCACAACAACCAGTAAAGGCCACTCCAGTCTGTAATAATACGCCAAACAAATGGCTTGTATTGTTTTTCCCAGTCCCATGTCATCAGCTATCAGAACTCGACCATTTTTGTACACACCATAACTGAAAGTACAAGGTCATAGGGATTGTACACTCAATCCATTCAGAACTGTATCATATAACAAAATTTTGGACTAGTCAAAATCCAAAACATTTGAAGACAAGAAACAAGAGCACCACATGCTGGTGCAAATGCTCCACTGCTGTTGCTTGACTTTCAATGAATGTTTTAAGTTAAAAAAGGGGAATAACTGTGTCAAAATACTTTGATGGTTACCTGCCCTTGTTTTATAGGTTCCCCTTTTGACAGTTAAGAACTTGTCCAATTCTGAAGAAAATATCTTCAGTAATAAGAGAGATATTATAAAATGTCAAAGTTTTTGCATGATGAAGCCAGGGCTACAACAACAACTGGACATTTTCTTTGAAAACAACCAAGCTTGTAAAATGTTGCCTACAAGATGAGGTTCACAAGTCTCTTCATCCTTTACTAAACAATCCCGAGTTTAAAGATCCTGGGGTATGAGTTCTAAAAAAATGTGTGAAAAGAAGAAAATGCTGATAACTTCTCTTTTCTCCTTTTCCCACAATGCTTTTCAACCTGGGCACATTTAAATTCTCATCTACAAATCTTTGTATTCTGACAAGTCCAAAATTTTGCCTTTTGGTAAATAGTTAATCCACTGCACACAATCTTGAGTTTTAATGACCCTTGGAAAGATGCCTTTAAAAACATTGGTAAAAAGGAGAAAATGCTGGTGACCAGCATTTCTCATTTCCCACGATGTTTTCAACCCATGTAAAGGCAAGTATCACCTTTAAGCCACCCTTGATAAATCATCTGCATAACGTGTAACATTTTGACGTTTGGTTAAGAGTTAATCAAATTCCAATTCTAGGCATCTTACAAAGTTAAGTCAGACTAAGATATTCTGTCTCAGCCAATCAGATGGCTAGCCTTTGAATTAAGAAAAAGAAATTAAGTTTTGACTGGTTGTCGAGTACATCTTTTGAGGTTAGGTATTGATTTCCCCAATCCAAAATCAATGATTTTTCACCAAAACCTTTGTTGTAGATACTCACACAATGGAGGCACACATTACAGGCTACTCCTGGCAAAGGGAGAAACTCCTCCAAAAGAATTTTACCACTTGCCACAATGGTTTCAAAAGTACTAATATTGCCATGCAGTGCTGGAACTGACTTGACTTGCTTTTGCGGACAGTGTAGATTATGATTAGACTGCACAGCTTGTGCAGTCTGACCTTCGATATGGACTGTCCGCTGCTTCATTACATATTCTTACCAAAATAGCTATGAAATACAGTATGTCAGCTGTTTTTCCAACATGTATTTTAAAAGGCCCTTTTCATCTAAGTGCTCTAAGGGTTAGATAAGGCAGTCTTACACAAATGTTCCTTCATCACTAGCAGTGACTACACACTTACTTGACACCTTCACGCTGAAAGGACATCAGGGAGTTAACAAGGTTAGGTTCTACTTTAGAGAGGTCTGCAATTGGAATTGTTCTGACAGGATTGCCTCCCTTTACTTGGGCATCAAAGGCTTGAAGAATTGCTTTAGGTAGGGGCTCTATGTCAACAGCAGGCTTCAAAGCTTTCACTGTATTGACTGAAATAAAATGAGCAATGCTCTGGCAAATGGGGGCTTAATGCATCTCTGTGATGCAAGATACCAAGCAAGTCATTGTATTATTATGGATTTTAAAATCTAGTTTAACAAGTCAACCGACTAACTCATGAGGTATGCTGGTCCTTCAACATGCAGAAAACTTACTAACAGCAAAAATTATAGACTCAAGTCAGCCTGTGCAGACTGCACAGGCTGACATGGGACGATACTTTTAGCATACTTTTCATAGAGCATGGCTCAAATATAATATTCAATGCCATGAATCAGAAGAGGGGTGTTTACTGGTTGCAATATTAATATCTTTACCAAACAATCCCTAGTTTCAATGACACAAGTTTTGAAAACATTGTTGGAAAGGTAGACAGCCTTTTTTTTTTCCCAAAAATGTTTTCTACTTAAAAAAAAAAACAAATGCAAAAATTTGAACCTATTTTCAGATAGTGTCTGCACTTGTTTTGAATTTGGGTGAGTCTGAAATTTTGTCAATTGCTTAACCCTTTACGGGACGAGAAAATTTTAGATTTTGCCAAATGGAAAGCATTTGCTGACAACATGTTAAATGCAGCTCAAATGATAAGATTTATCTCTAAAAATGTAGAAAACTTTACAGGACAAAGAAAAGATTCTGGTTATCAGTATTTTCTCCTTTTCCCACCATGTTTTCAATAGCCCTTTTCATCACTCAGGGTTGTTGTAATTCAGGATTGTGTGATAATGGGTTAAAAGTAAAAGAATTTCTACTGAATACCTTTAACATATGACACAACAGATGTTTTAACCCTTAACACTGCTGAGCGCAACTTGGGCACTTCTGCAGACAGCATAGATCAAGATCAGACGGCACAATATGTGCAGTCTGATCCTGGATCTACACTGCTTGATACCTTTCTTTTTTTCTGGGACGAAATCAGCTTTGAATATGCAATATTTGGGATTTTACTATTGAATGGAAATTTTCGTCTTACATATTTAGCAGCTTGACTAACATGTGCGGACAGCCTAGATCAAGATCAGACTGCACAGATTGTGCAGTCTGATCTTGATCTACACCGTTTGCTTCTCTGTTTTTAAACTATGACTAAATTCGTTTCCAGTAGCAGTAGAAATCTACTTTTAGAGCTGGGAAAAAAAGTGCAATTTCAGGAGTTAGTAGTGAAAGAGTTAAATGTTAAAAATTTAGCAACTCTCACTTCTCTTGACCTCTGGTGATACAAGAATTTTTACAAGCAAAGTCTGGTAGCTTAGGCTGTAACTTAGAGTGCTTGATACTGGTAAAGAGGCGGGGATCACTGGTTTGAATCCCCAAAAGGCTATGTTTTCTTACTGCAGACTGATGATATTCATTGCAAAAGGATTCATTTCCCTCTCACTGCTGACCATTGTTTTGATCATGGTTATGTGGGGAAGCAGCTGGTGGCTTCGGAAGTATACTGTGAGAAGTACTGGTAAAATAAAACCAGGAGAGCACTTGCCCTCACCAGATAACTTAACAATGCTAAGAAATGATATAAAAACCATAGAAAAACATAACAGGAAACTCCATAAATGCTTAGGTACATGCATTAGCTGTCATGATATAACAAAAATAATGTTGGAAACAGTGCTAAATACCATACATAGTTACAAGGATTGAGAAGAATTTATGCAAATTTAGATTTGTCATCATTTGTTTCATTATTAACTTTTTTCCAAATGACAAGATCCTAGACTAGTCCAAGTTGAAGCCATTTGCAGACAACAATCTAAATGTGGCTCAAATCGTTGAATTTGTCTTTGATAGGGTAGAAAATATTGTGGGAAGAGGAGAAAGTCAGTTACAAGCATTTTCTCCTTTTCCCACAATGTTTTTTAAGAAGCTTCTTACTAAAGGTCATAAAAATTCAGGATTGTGTGGTAAAGGATTATTTCTAACATGACACGTGAATTTGGCTCTATAAACGCAGTGCAACGGAAGCGTGGTAAAATCAACGTCATTCTTTATTCTATGTAAAGTAAGAATTAGTCTGCATCCGCTTTTGTATACTTCTTTTCCTTTTATCAAGAGTTGGTCATGTTAGAATTGAAATAATCTTCTTTCTATCGCGGTTTATCATTCAGTGAACCATGGTTGTGAGTTATGAGGAGCAATGAATAAAACACTAAGGCTATCGTCCTCATGGATTATTTATTGTGCCTCATAACTCACAACCGTGGTTTATTAAATGATAAACCATAAAAGAAAGATTATTTCTTAACTACCACAAGCTCTAGCCTGTGTTTACTGCTAAAGGAAACTGTATCAACAACATGACATCAAACCTAGATGAGAAGTATGTAAACAGTCAACACAGAGAATAGAAAACTTGTGTAAGATGCTCACCAAACTTGTTGTATTCTGCGAGCCTGAAGGACCATTTCTTTGTAACAGCATCTGAAATGCATTACAGAAACATATTCCACAAGTAGATGACATACTTGTCCTGCAGCATCACTAACGAAAACATTATGCAATTTCTCCTTCTGCAACAATGTTTTCACCTGTATCCATGTAACTAACCTTGATTCATGGCTCAACAGTCAGTCTTTCAATTTGTTCAATACCAGGAAAGTCCTTGATTTAACCCTTTACCACACAATCCTGAGTTTAACCCTTTACCACACAATCCAGACTTTTAATGACCCTGTAAAAGAAGCCTTTTGAAAACTGTGGGAAAAGGAGAAAATACTGGTAACCAGCATTTTCTCCTTTTCCCCCAATATTTTATAACCATTCCAAAACAAATTGCAATTTTTCAGTCACATTTATTTTGTTGTCTGCAAATGTTTTCAATTTGGACCAGTCTAAAATTTTGTTGTTTGGTAAAGAGTTAAATGACCTTGATGGGAAGGACTTTTGAAAATACAATGTATGAGGAAAAGGAGAAATTGCTGGTAACCAGCAATGTTTTCTACACTTTCAGAGACACATCTCATCATTTGACAGACATTTGTCATCTGCAAAACCTTTCAATCTGGCCAAGTCTAACAATTTTTCACATCTGGTAAAAATTTCAGCAAACAGCACTGATCTTATCATAGATAAATCTGATTGGTCAATGAAACAGAGCTATCAATTTTTCAAATGCAATGTAACTACAAGCTGTTAAAAGTAGGATTGACCAATCAGATTTGTTAAATATATTCACCATGGTATTAAAATTTCCATCTCGAGGTGGGAAGAGAAAAATTTGACAGTCTCCAAAAATTTCTATCTCTTTAACCCTTTACCACACAATGCCAGCTTTTAATGACCCTGAGAGTGAGGCCTTTTGAAAACATTGTGGAAAAAGGAGAAAATGCTGGTTTTCTCCTTTTCCCACAATGTTTTCTACTCTTCCCATAGCAAATTTCAATTTTTGAGTCACATTTATTTTGTCGTCTGCAAATGTTTTCAATTTGGACAAGTCTAAAATTTTGTCATTTGGGAAAGGGTTAAGTCTCTTTATAGTTATACATTTGTTGTGTGCAGATTCAAGAGAGATAACTGCAGAACACAATAAATGTAACTAATATTCCCATTCCAGGTTAAAACTATGTGAAAAATACGAAAGAATTGGGTCGTATTCCGCAGATAATACAGGCGGAGACCTTGTCTTACGTATTAGCTTAACACTTTTACCACACAATCCCGAGTTTTAACGACCCTGATATAGAAAGCATTTGAAAACACTGTGGGAAAAGAAAAATGCTGATAACCAGCATTTTCTCATTTTCCGACAAGGTTTTCTACACTTTCTAAGAGAAATACCATCATTTTAGTTTCATTTAATTTGTCGTCTGCAAATGCAAATGCTTCTGTACAAGCGTAAAATCAATTAAACAAGGCAAAGCTGTTTAAAAAAAAAAAATCCAAATGACTGTGTACTTACCATAGAGTTTTGTCTCCATAGTCTTGAAAAACTGTATTAAAGGGGAACTGTAACCAATCTCAACACTAAACCTATCCCTTGAAACAAGTACACATTTTCCTTTCATTGTGCCTTTACCCACAGACTCAAATGCATTCCATCCACTTTGTGGCTTATCACTGACTATGGACTGAGCTTTGAAATTTGATGTAGAGTTTGAAAAAGAGTCTTTTGAATGCTGTTCAGAAGACATGGGTGTAGTCAAACATAATGAAATGTTGGAAGAACCTGGTCCGTTGGTAGCCATGCTAGCTGACCATTTTGACTGTGCACTTAGAGCAGAAATGCTGTCTTTATTTATGTTTGCAATAAGAGAACTGCCAGCAGTCTTTGCTGAAGGTCTTTGTGACGAAAGTGATGATGTATCATTTTTCTGTAAGCAGTTTAATGACTTCTCTGCCCTTTTTGCCAATGCTTTTAATCTATTCTGTTCTATTCTGTCTTGATTACTTATATTACTGAAATGTGTCGTGTCCTTAGTTACACAAGGCACTGAACTTGTTTTCTCACTTTGCACGTTTCTGTCCATCTGTCTGCCGTCTTTGTGCCAAGGCACTGGAATGGTTGTTTTCTTACTTTGTTCAGCGTTTTGGTCCGACTGTCTGCCATCTACCTGTGATACAATCATACCAGTTTTATATTTTGATTGTCCTGTACTATCACTGTTCACAACAACACTTGATGAACTTTTACTGTTGTCTGTATTGAGCTCATTTTGGACCCTGTTGTTATTACTATGTATGTGGGGAAATAATGATTGGTTTTTGGATTTTTCCGCCCTCTTAGCCAATGCTCTTTTCCTGTTCTCTTCAATTCTCTTCAGTTGTTCAGATGTCAATCCCCCTGACATGGTGGCTTAGTCAGTTTTCTGCTGAATCCTAAAAAACTAAAATCTATGTACATTCAACTTATGGGTGGGCATAACAGACTTAACATTTAACCAAGAAATACAGAGTTTGAATTACTCTGTCAGAGAAATACAGCTTTTGAAAACATTGCTTGTAATCAGCACTTTCTCCTTCTCCAACAATGTTTTCAAAAGCCCTCTACTTAACTCTTTACCACACAACAAAATTTCAGACTGGTCGAAATTGAAACAGTTTGCAGAAGACAAAATAAATGCTAAAGAAAAATTAAAACTTGTTTTGGGATGGGTAGAAAATATTGTGGGAAAAAGAGAAAATGATGGTTACCAGCATTTTCTCCTATTCCAAAAATGTTTTCAAAAGGTGTCTTTCTCAGGGTCGTTAAAATACGGGATTGTGTAGTGAAGAGTTAAGGGCTGTTAAGACTGAATTGTGTGGTAAAGGCTTTAAATGATTCTAGTTGCCTCTGTGGCAAGTAAAGGTCAAGGGCAAGTAAAGGTCAAGATCAGGATGCACATAATGTGCAGAATGATCTGTGATGTATAGCCTCCTGCTAAGGTAGGGATTCTGAGACAATGTTCCATTAACCATTTACCACACAATGCCGCCTTTTAATGACCCTGGGAAAGACGCCTTTTGAAAACATTGTTGGAAAAGGAGAAAATGCTGGTAAATAGCATTTTCTCCTTTTCTCAAAATGTTTTCCATCCTATTACAGAAAAACTGCACCGTTTGAGCCACATTAAAATTGTCATCTGCAAATGCTTTCAGTTTGGACAAGGCTAAAATTTTGTCGTCTGGTAAAGGGTTAAATGAGAAAACCAGAAATGTGTCACCAACGAGGATGCCCCCGCAACATGACAAAGTCATGGTAGATACCCAAACTCAAACAAGGGCATATCACCATATTTATTGACAAAAACATTTTAATACATATTACATGTATATGCACTGTATGCAACAATTTTTGCCAAGCACTGTGACCTTAATCTTTGAGCTGACAAAACGGTTTTGCTCCCAACATGTCTGTTCATGACAATCATTTGTGCCAAATTATTTTGAAATCCAACTATGCATATCAAAGTAAAGGGCCAGACATGAACACCACTCTTTCCAAGAACACGTACAGACACATGTTACACTATATGCCCATCTGCCATTTTATGGTGGGGATATTATAGGGGCAGTTGCCTGCAAAGATACTTAGTTTCGAAGCGTAAGTTTGAGAAACTCAAGGTTGCATTTGCTAGTAAGTGATTTTCAATAAAGAATCCAAAAATCATGAGAAAAATATGGCCCACTGTATGCATTGCTGATAGTCTGCATTTGAAGTATAAATAATCAAAGATAACTTTAGATGCTAAATTTCAGGTCATAGTTATCATTATATATCGGGACATCCTATTTCAAGTTCTTAGCAGCTCTACTGACTACCATTAAAATGACTCCACTAGTTACAGAGTCATGGCCTACACAAGATTTTACCAGCCTGGCAGATCACTGAAACAGATGAACTAAGCCAGAGTTACAATTCTTATATGCACCTCTCCTTCTTGGTGTCCTAAGCATCCTTTTCATTCTCACCAAAATATCTCAATCAGTAGTGGAGTTTTGACCTTCAGAAAATTTAACAACCATGAAAGGTAACTCAAAAAGTGTCAGAGTTATCTTTCTTGTATACGACATACCTACCCTTTACAGAACAACCCCTAGTTTTAACGACACTGAGAGAGAAAGTTTTGAACACATTATGGGAAAAAGAAAGTAGCCTGGCCCTTGAGGGCCTGAATTGCTCTATTGGCATTGATTTTGCGTTTTTTCTAGCATACATTATGAATTTGCACCCCCCCCCACCCCTGATTGTCGAATTTTTGTCAAAATCAATAGGGTTCAAGCAACTGTGCGAGTTTCATGACAATCAAATTACAAATGCTGACTTTAAACAGGAAATGTAAATACTGAATTTTAAATGGCTACTTTTCCCATACTGATTGTCAGATTTTTTTCAAAATCAATAGGGTTCAAGCTATTGATGAGATAAACAAGCTGTGCGGGTTCATGAAAATCCAGCCACAACAGCAGACTTTTATCACGTAAACAAGAAATTGAAATGTTGAACTTTAAATGGCTACTTTTTCCATACTGCTTGTCAGATTTTTTTTTTTTAAAACAGCAGGGTTCAACCTATTGATAAGATAAACAAACTGTACAAGTTTCACATAAATCCGACCACAAATGCAGACTTTCTGGTGCAAACAAGAAATTGAAATGTTGAACTTTAAATGGCTACTTTTTCCACATTGAATGTCAGATTTTTTTCAAAATCAATAGGGTTCAAGCTATTGATGAGACAAACAAACTGTACAAGTTTCATGAAAATCTGACCACAAATGTGGACTTTATCATGTAAACCTGAAAAGGACTAGTGGACAGACGGACTGACAGACAGGCAGATGGACAGAAGACGGAAACCATGCCATGACATAAACTCTGCTGGCTTACAGCCAGTTGAGCTACAAATGCTGGTAACCAAGATTTTTTCGTTTTCCCTCAATGTTTCCTATCCTTTCACAGACAAATTCCATCATTTTAGTCACTCTTATATGTTGTCTGCAAATGCTTTTAATTTTGATATTTCTGAAATTTTGTTATTTGGTAAAGCATTAATAACTTTTATCCCATGAAACCTCCTCCAGCAGTGTATTGAACCCATGACTAATTATTGATAATACACTAGTGTATTATCATTTTTTTGGTCCCTCCTCTGTTTATTTTTGTAGTTATGCACCGGCAAAACCAACCACAGCACCTGCTGGAATTTGTAGTACTTCGCCATTTCCTGGGAAAATTACACTGTTGTCGTAAAGACATTATGTGTGTGGAAAATGATACGATTTTCATGTTTAATAACAACAGGAAATGAAGTAGAAGTTTTTTAAAACCAACAAAAGTGAGTAATTATGTTGATTTATAAACTGTTTCATTCTACTTTGGATTTACATGTGCCACAGAGCTATTTCCTTGTGTATGTAAACATTTCAAACCAAACTACATCTGTAAACATGGATCTGTGAATGGTAGAGAGCCTGATGGTGATTATGCAAGATACCCATTTGTCTGTCATTCATTTTATGTAGTAAATAGACATAAATCTCACATTCCTGTATATGTATTATCATTTTTATCAAACTCGCTGACTAAAATCTATATGATGCCCATGAAGGCTTGAGTAATTTAATAATAATTATGTCAACTTGTTCGATAAAAATGATAATACAAAAACACTCATGTAAAAGATCCTCTATTTACAGCTTGATGAAGTATGAAAACATATCAATGGGTTAAAAGATTATAGCCTGCACAAAATTGAACAACTAAGGGAGATAACTCATGGAGTCAACTGAGAACTATAACCTTGACTTTTAACCTGGTGGCATGGTTCTTCTATGTGATACATTGTCTATCCATAGTGACCTTTTGTACCAAATAATTTCAAAATTCTATCAAGTGGGCAGGAAACAAACAATCATCATTACTATAAATAAAGCAAAAATTGACAAAAATCGACTGAGCACTGTAACCTTGGCCTTTCAGCTTGCAAAACGTTTTTTGCGTGTTTCACATTGTCTATCCATGGTGATCATTTGTACCATATTACTCAGAAATACAACAATGCATTTCACACGTTTGGGCCAGACAGGAACGCCTGTCATACTACAATTGTAGCAAATATTGATAAAGTTCAACCAAGCACTGTGACCTTGACCTTTCGGCTGACGACACAGTTGTTGCACAGGACATGTCGTCTATCCAAGGTGATTATTTGTGCCAAATTATCTTAAAATTAGACCATGCATCTGAAGATTCTGGAAGTTATTAGCCAGACAGGATTTGACTGATTGATTGAGTGATTAATTGAATGGTGTTTTACGCCGCTTTCAACATTATTTGTCATATCACAGCGACAGCTCACATATTCATGTATTTCCTGGGTTTTACCAGTACTAGGCTGGGGCTCTGAATTATCTTGCCCAAGGACACACCCACGACAAACCCAGCGGATCAGATGGGGCTTGAACACGGGGCCTCCAGGTTACAAGTCCCACACTTTACCACTGAGCCACACAGGACCCCAGACAGGATTTGGCTTGTATTCAAGTTTAACACCATTTTAACATTTCTGGTCATATCATGTTGGTCAATGATGCACCCATGTGTTTCCTGGCTTTCTCTTACCAGTACTGGCACAACTTTCTTTCCAAAGACACTGACCACTTTTCTCACATGCACCCGAGGTGAGGGGCAAAAAATCGCCGAAAAAAAGTTTGCCTCAACTGGGTATCGAACTCACAACCACCAAGTCACGAGTCAGATACGCTAACCACTGAGCTACCCCCGACAGAAACACCAGTCATCACTATTAATAGCAAATATCAACACAGTTCAATCAAGCACTGTGATCTTGACCTTTGAGCTGGCAACAGAGCTGTTGCATGTGACGGGTTGTCTATCCATGGTGATCGTTTGTGCCAAATTGTTTTAGAATTGGAACCTGCACCAGGAATTTATTGGCCCCGACATAAACCCCACTATTAACCAAACACACATAACATACATGTGCATACATACAAACACACAGACAAGTGTAACACTAATATCCCCCCTCCCTCAAGTTCATGGTGGGGTCATAAATATTGCATCATAGTGGACACAGGTGAAACTTTGGCACTTCGGTCAGAATATTTCACAAATATAAGGGCATCAATTTCATGATCGATCTGCAAGGACTGTGGTGTCTGAACTTGACCTACAATAACCATAAGAAAAGTTGTGATTCCCCTGCAAGTTTGTTTGAGTGACAGTCAGAATATCAACTTCAGTGAGAAGTTTACTTCTGTATTTTTTTTATCAGCTGACTGATCTAGATGAAGTATTGATGACAGATCTCCAGTTTTCTGCTGCAGATGTCAGAAGATTCAGACCCATGAAGAATCGTACCACGTCGACCACTGATTTTGGAGAAGATCTGGCCTCAAAATTGAGAAGATTCTGCCCTGGGGTTGAGAAGATTCAGCTCACCTTGTTTAATTTTAGCGAATTATCTGTACAAATAGAATTAGTTTTTAAAACTTCATGACAGTCTTTATCTTTTATAAAAGTTTTGCAAAAAATAATGATCATTAGCGTGTTCTGTTCTGGCCATTTATTATCGACTGAAGTTGTAAAACCTTTATTCCACTTTTGAGAAGACCCAAAGTTAAATGAATTTGAAGTCTCAGTAAAACAAAAAGTTACATAACCATGAAAATAAGATTTACTTTTGATACTTCTTCATAATTTTTTTAAATAAGTTAAATTTAAATGTTCTCTTTTTTTTTTTTTTTTTTTTCAAACTTTTGAAGAAGTATTGACATTGTTAAGCTTGTCATTAATTGTGTTTTTCTCCGATAGAGAACAGTAGGGCTGTCACGATATACCGGTATACAGGTATATTGCAATATAATTCCAAGTCAATATGTACTGTGATACAAATTTCATGTACCGTTTTTTTTTGCAATATTTTCTAGTTTCGATGTATTTTTGGTTTATTTTGACCTGGTCGTTTCTAAAACGTCGCGGTCATGCGAACGCTTTTCACTATTATAATTGTAGTGCATATGAAGGTAAACTGACAGTCTGTTGTCTATCGGACGGTTATGGATACCAGTTTAGTATGAAAGCAACTAGAGCATACTTTATTCATGATTGTCAATATTGTATGGTCACAATCAATTCAATCCAAACCATGCGATTGCCGCTGTGATGTTTAAACCATCAAGAGTTACAGATTTTTAAAAACAGGAATACAAGAATAAAATTCATTAATATGATAATTAAATTAATGGAAAATGTGTGCAAATTATACTGAAGTATTTTCTTGTAATCCTACTTGATTGCATCTGCATTTTCTGAATTGAGTACGACCATATCAACAATGGCTGCCAACGCTAATGCTATACATGCGACCGAGGACAGTTACAGTAAAATACCAAATAAGACGGCAAAATCCAATAGTTGGAATCACTTTTGTTGAGACTGGGTGATTTAATTGATTCACCTTCTCTTGTTTTGGAAGAATTAAACCTGAATTACGAATAACAAAGGTATATTTTTTCAAAGAAATATTAATTTCAACATGGACGCGATATACTGTGGTACATATCACAATATGGTTTCTGTGTATTGCAATATATTGTGGTACACTTAAGGTGTATCGTGACAGCCCTAGAGAACAGGTGTTGGGACCAAGCCTGGTAAAGGTATAATAAACACCATTCTGCAGTATCCCTATCCATCATCTTTTAAACTTAACCTCAAATCAATTTACTCTACACATCTTTATAATCCCACTTGGTATTTACCGTAACCCCTGCCCGTTCTGTAAAGAGTTGAACTAAACTGTGTTTCAACATATTATCCTTATGCTACCATGGCTCACACAGTTATACAACAGATGTCATGGCATGCTGATGCTCAACTGTAACACAACTTTCATGCAAAAAACTCAGACATTGTCAAAGATCAAACATGAACATAAACACACACGCATATACACATAAAACACAGAACACCTTTTTATTTTATATATATTAACAAAAATAATTTCATAAATAGTCAATCTTGATAAATAATCCACATTATCTAAATGGAGGTTAGAAAAATTGTCTTAAAGTTTTTAATGACCAAGCGTCATAAACCCTCAAACTATAAAAAAAATAAAGCAGTTGCTGTCATTAATTTTAAATATCTTTGAATGTGAATCTGCAATTGTTACATAACAATAAGTGAAAACAACAATGCCACCTCAACAGACAAAATCTAAAATTGGCGACGAATCTTCTTCTTATTTGGACCGAATCATCTTCTATAAGTGCCGAACCTTCTTTGGTCCGAATCTCAACTTTTTGCATCGGGCCGAATCTTCTTGGGTCCGAATCTTCTTCCACCCTTCTGCTGCAAACAAAAACATACAAATCTATTTCAATGGAGCAAAAACTTACAATTGCTAACTATTATAATTCAAGAAACCGTGATATATGCCATTCGCTCTGACAGGATTTTATCATAGAATATTTCATGCTGCTGCACAAACTCACAACTGTCAAAATGTCGGTGAAAATTAAAACTGCACCTCGTGGGAATAGTCCTGTGCAATGGATCGGGATTTTTAAAAGGATTACGGTAACGATACATGCAAAGTACGACAGTCAAATCAGTAATGGAAATTAGGTTATCCATAAACTTTTTTGTCTGATTTGTCAGGCAATAGAAAATATAATAAATTTTCGTGAACAGTTTCAGCGTTTGACCGCAGGAGTCTAAGGGAGACAACTCTATTAATTCTTTCTTAAAGGAAGGTTTAAGCTGCGGTCTCACTTGGTAAAACCAAGAATTGTTCAACGCTGGATGGTAGCGTCAAATCAAGGTGGTATGTTTTTTAAACTCTTTACCAAACTGCAAAATTTTGGACTTGTCCAAATTGAAATCATTTGCAGACGACAAATATGACTAAAATGGTGACTTTCAAATGGTAAAAAAACATTTTGGGAAACGGAGAAAACGCAAGTTATCGGCATTTTTTCCTTTTCCCACGATGCTTTCAAAAGTCTTCTCCATCAAGATCGTGAAAATTCGGGATCATATTGTAAAGCGTTAACATTTTACCAAATTACAAAATTTTGGACTTTGAACCAAATTCAAAGCAATTGCAGAAGTTAAATGCAACTCAGATTATGGGATATGTACTTGAACACGTAGAAAACGTTGTTGGGAAAGGAGAAAAAGCTGGTAACTAGCATTCTCCCCTTTTTCAAGCCTTTTTAAAAGCTGTCTCTCCTAGGGTCATCAAAACATGGGACTTTTTTGGTAAAGGGTAATGCACTAACCAATTTTTAAACCCTTCATCAAACAACAAAATTTAAGACAGGTCTTTTAGTTGATTGATTGTATGGTGTTTAACATCATGTTCGACGTTATTTCAGTTATATCGCAGCGGCCAGTGCAACTGTCTATGCTTTTCCTTGAATTTCTTTTACCAGTACTCCACACAATATTCTTTCCAAGCCACTGGCTAACATCAATCCTCGGAGAGAAATTGGCCAGCAACCCTGTTCTCAAGTTCTGTACAGTACAGACTGAGCTACTGGGGCTTGGCTTAGACAGGTCTAAATTGAATACATTTTGCAGACAAATGAATTATCCATTAAAAAGGTATCTGCGAAAAGTTTTGGCTCAGGTCAACCTGTGCAGTCCATGCAGGCTGACCTGGACAAAACTTTTGGCTATTTGTCAATTGTCTGTATGTTCAAGGACCAGTCTATCTCATGATTAAGTTGGTTATTAAAAAAGAAATGCTATTATGGATTCATAATTATCTGATGACTTGCTTGGTATCGTTCATCACAGAAATGCATTAAATGCCCTTTTGCCAGAGCATGGCTTAAATGTAATTAGTATGAAAGGCTAAACTGGTCCTGTTACAAACTACTAGTATACACTTTGCTGTAATCTAATGAAAGGCTTGATCTTTGACATGGTGGGGGATATCGTGGGCTCGGCTGTATCATCAGGGTCTGTATTCACCAACTGTTCTAAAGAACATTCTTAGTCTTATTCTCCAATATTATCTGAACTTGAAAGTAACACAACTTCTGATTGGCTAAACCAAATGGTTTAGCCAATCAAAAGTTGTGTAATTTTCAACTTTAGAAAATTCTGGAGAATAAGACTAAGAATTGTAACAATATAGGCAGGCACCTAGAATGGATATTCTAGATGGTTGGTTGTTGTTGTTGCTGCAAGGCGAGACACCTAATGAGGTTTATGTAAAGCGTGACTACCTGCACAGGTATAAGCAATTAGCTGGACATGCATACATGATTGTTAAACAAGTTCTGGCCCTGGCCATTTACATTGTGTTTTACAAGGCGTATGGTCATTTACTGTCAATCACATAGATGTCAGCCCCCCTGTTGGATTCGTGTGTATATCAGGCCATTTCAGGCAATCTTTAGCGTATGTACCCGCACTCCTGCTGAAACGAACGAACCTGGGACTTTTATTTCTTTATTAAACGTATTGGAACTCTCGACGTTTTCTTGTTGTGCTACATCGGACCTGTTTTGGTTGCCGTGACCACGATTCTACAACGTAGATTTCAACACAACGAACCGGTGAGTTTTTTACGCAGTAAACTTGTTTAAATTTAACTATGGCCAGCAGTAATTTAGATATAATGTTTGAAACTTTTTCTAATCAAATAAGCACATTATCCACTCACATGTCTAACGTCAGCGGAAATATAAGTACATTGAATTCACAAATATCTGCTATTGGTAATAGCGTGGGTACTTTGAGTTCGGCTATGACAATACCGTCGTATTCTGGGGAAAGTAAATATTTTCAAAGTTGGGTTAAAGCTATCGAAAAACAGGCTCTTTTGGAAAATTTGAATGACGAAGGCATTAAGAGATTGACGTTTCGCTCAAGAAAAGATGCGGTATCAGACTTCATTCAACGATTTTTGCAAGAAAATCCGAATGAAAGCTCAGTGGACAACACTTAAACGGGAATTAATGCTTAGATTTGCTGAAGTCACAGAACCGATGCACGCATTTACCTTACTTAGAAATGTAACACAAAAGGCTTCAGAGAACGTAACTGCTTTTGCAGAGCGAATTCTATATTTAGGCCGGGACTCTTTTCCAGTAGGCACAGATAGCCAAACGATAGAAAGGCAGTTAATAGGTTTTTTCATTGATGGATTTGCTCAGGATTCTCTTAAAATGAAATTATTGCGCGACAATCCACATGAATACCTTTCAAGCCGCGGTTAATACAGCACTGCAGGAACAGAATTTGCGTAAGCGCTTCCAACTAAGAACAAATCACTCCTTGCCACAAAGCACAAATTCTTCTCATGAACCCATGGAAGTCGATCACTTAGGGCCGCGCCGCGATGTTTGGTACAGGAATCGAAATTCCTATGTCAGTTCAGTGCACAATTCGAAACCACCTAAATACAAAAGTGATATTATCTGTTATAAATGTTCGAAGCCGGGGCATATTAAGAGGTTCTGTCCCATGAACAAAAAGCGTGTATATCGGGAAAACTAGCGAGTCCTTTTTGCGCCAGGGCCGACAAAAGGGACAAGACAAACGACAAAATACCACCTTTTAAAATTAATTTGGCAGGAAATCCTAGTACATGTTTATGTAAAATTGAAACACAAAAATACAGGTGCAGGTGCAGAAGTAAGTCTTATGCACTATAGGGTATTTAAGTCGTTAAAACAGGATCTTACATAAAAGATCAGTAAACTTACAATCAGTTAGTGGCATTTCTTGTGCAGCAACTGAATTCGATTTAAAAGGGGAAAAATTAAAACATATATTCTATATTGTGGATAACATGAATAGGAACCTGATCCTAGGCAGAGATTGGATGGTAGACAATAAGGTTAGACTATACTATGATTTAGATTGTCTGAGAACAGGGGATACATATGTTCCGCTACAGGAAGATATGCATATCTCCTCAGTGTTATGCTTGGTATCAAATGTTGAGTTAAAGTCACAGACGTCGAAAATCGTCTGTGCAAAAGCTAGAAATCACCCAAACTTTCCTGCATCAAGGGTATATCAAGTAAAAGCAATTGAAAAGGGTAAATTTATAAATGAACCAGGTCTTTTGGTTGCAAATTCAATAGGAAAATTAAACAAGGGGAGGAAAATTCCAATTTGTTTGGTAAACAATACAAACAAGTTCTATAGGATAAAGGGCTGTAGCATAGTTGGCACATTAATTCAAACTACAGCTTCTGAAATAGCATCTTTGGACAATGTTATAAACAACAATAAAAATCAAAATGATCAAACAGACATAGATTTAATTTCACAGATAAATGTTCCCAGTGAACACCGACATGTAATCACGAATCTAATAACAGACAACAAAGATTTGTTTGCAGCAAAAGACACTGATTTAGGTAAAACTGACACAATAAAAATGAAAATAGATACTGGAAATCACCCTCCGATAAAACTTAAACCGTACAGAACTCCATTAAATAATAGAAAAGTTGTTGAAGACGCCGTTAAAGACATGTTAGATGCTAAAATAATAAGAAAATCACGTTCTCCTTGGGCATTCCCAGTGGTTATAGTAGAGAAGAAAGATAAGACAAAGAGGTTCTGTATAGATTTCAGAAAACTTAACATTACCAAGAAAAATTCATACCCTTTACCTGTTATTGATGATATTTTGGCTCAGCTTGGTAAAGCTAAATACTTCACTGCACTCGATCTCAAGAGTGGATATCATCAAATCGCCATGGATGAAAAAGATAGAGAAAAAACTGTATTTACATGCCATATAGGACTTTTTGAGTGTAATAAGCTTCCATTTGGTCTGGCAAATGGGCCATCTATATTCCAAGAGTTAATGGCCAACGTTCTGGAAGGACTAGATTACTGTTATGCTTATATCGATGACATTCTCATTTATTCAGAATCCTTAGATGAACATTTAAGACACATTCAGTCTGTTTTTGATAGGCTACGTCTGAAGTTGAAACTCAAGAAATGCAACTTTGTTCAGAGTGAGACAAATTATTTGGACTTTGTAATAAGCGAGAAGGGTATCAAACCAGATGCATCAAAAGTCGAAGCAATACGAAGCATGAGTAGTGTGTTGTGTATGTCATGACTCCGGATACATTTTTGTGGAGATACATTTTGGTGTCGGTGAAAAAAGGCGGTATCTCTGACGGCGAGTTAGCGCGTTTTGCCCGAGAGCGTCTCGAAAGACGTGACAGTTTGACGTTTTATCATTAGCGTAAATGGGCACTGAATATTCGTGTATTCGCTCGTCAGGCGGTAAGAGTCGATCTTCCTTTTTTAACGGCCATTTTTCATGACGTTGAGCGACGTAATCCCGATTCGTTGCTCTCTCTGATATTCATCGATTATTAAATCTTAACCCTTTCCCATACAATTACTAGTTTTCACGACCCAGAGATATCATGATAAGGAAAACATTGTGGGAAGAGAAGAAATTGCTTGTTACAACCAATTTTGTCTTTTCCCACTAACTTCTTCTTCCCAATGAGATGCTTTCGTTTTAAATTACACTTTCTTTAAATTATCGTCTGCAACTTCTTTTAATTTGTACCAGTCTAAAATTTTGTCATCTGGTAGAGGGTTAAGAACCTAAAAGCTACAGCGAGTCGGAATAGATACACCATCTTCGTTTATTTAATAGCGTAAATGCCTGGTTATTCTAATGAAGAAAAATAAATCAGATTTCGAAAAAAAAAAAAATAGAAGTATAATTCATTTATACCGCACGAACGAAAACAGCGTTAAGGGGTAAAGTATACAGATACTACAATGCACTTGACCGAAGACGCGTGGCCGCACACCAGGCGGTCTCCATCTAAGACTCAACAGCTCGTCGGCTTTTTCTTCAGATGTCCACCGATTCTATAGTTAATGGACTCAACCAACGAAAAGAGGTGCACAGCTTAAACCTTTCGTACGTTTTACTTATTAACCAACGTCTTAGGAGATTTTAAATGAGAAATTATAATTCCGAAAGCAATCCTAATCGAAAAAGTATGACGCAAATCCAAAATGTACTTGTCACGTTAAGGTCTTTTTGATCTTGCCGGGATTGACTGGAAAAGACCAGGGATTTTATATGATCCCTGAAAAGACGTAAAAATTTTAGACTGGTCCAATTTGAAAGAAGCTTCAGACGACATTTCAAAGTGTGTGTAAATTGAAAAATAAATATCATATTGGGTAGAAAACATTTTGAGAACAGGACAAATCGCTTGTTACAAGCAATTTCTCCTTTTTCCACAATGATTTCCTTTAAATTATTCTTCAGAGGCGTCAAAACAAGGGATTGTGTGGTAATGGGTTAAGGTTAATTTGGCGAAAAATTACATTCCTGTTGCTGTTGTTGAAGTAAAAGAATGAATATGATAATGATGATGATGTTGGAAAATAGCGTAACTTCCCATTATTCAAACGGAAGCTATGTCATTTTCGAAAGCCTTCAAAGCTGGCAAAGCAAACACAACTAAGAAGTAAAAATATATATTGAATATTTAATCATTATTTTAATATGAATAATAAAAGTAAAAATATGAAGATAAATCAACCGAAAGTTCGAATGTGACCAGATAAGGGTTAACCTTTTCCCTCATAAATGTGTGTGTATGTAAAATTCTATATACTATGAATCCGATAAACTTCTACGATTTTTAGACTAGCGAAGCTAGTCTATAGGCATCAAGACTGACCTAGAGTTAAAGTGAACAAAAAACCCCACAGTTGCCAAATAATGTCTCACAGAAAAATACTTCTTTCTGTTATAAATCTTAATTCTGTTATATATTACAATTTTGACAAAAACCACTAGACCTCTACCAATCCAATTTGAACATATCATCTGACAAAGTAAAAAACTGAACAAGATGTCATTTACAAGGTATAAGATCTTTGCTTATATGTAAATTACGTGACCTATGCAAAGCAGAGAATCACTTTTTCCTACACCACTGTAACATTATGAATGAATCTATTAATAGATACACCTAAGTAACTTGTGGCAAATCCCAGTTACATTAACCCTCACTGGACAGGGAAACCTTGTCATTCCTTCAGTCAGTCATTATTTAGATCATTGTGTACAGTTAAACTGTTATGTTAAACTGTTATTCTAGTCTTGAATATTAACCCTTTACCAAACAATCCCAAGTTTTAACGATACTGGGGAAAAACCCCTTTGAAAACATTGCGGGAAAAGGAGAAGATGCTGGTAACCATCATTTTCTCCTTTTCCCACATTGTTTTCTGCCCTTTTGGAATCAGGTTTCATCAGTTCAGCCACTTTTAATTTATGGTCTGCAACAACTTTGAATTTAGACTGGCGTAATTTTTTTTGTTTTGTAAGGAGAGTTAAATAATTAACTACATCTTGCGCTATTGGATATTGACTAATTGATTGCATGGTGTTTAACGCCATTTTCAACATTATTTCAGTGATACTGCGGCGGCCAGAGCACGTATCCATGCTTTCCTAAAGTTTCTTTTACCAGCACTATAGTGACTCAAAGACGTTTTGCGGACAGTGTGGAATAAGATCAGACTGCGCAGAGCATGCAGTCTGATCTTGGATCTACACTGTCCGATAAGAGGATGTATTATTTTCTCAAAAATGTAACTTTGAAATAGCAATATTCAGGTGTTTACCACTGGCTTGAAAGTTTCGTTTAACATTTTTAGCAGGTTAAGGGTTAAACTTAAACTGGATTACAGTTAACCAATAGCACGCATAGCCCCAGCAGCTCGGTCGGTAGTGTACAGGACTTGGGAACAGGAGGTCGCTAGTTTGATCCCCGACTTGGCAAATTTCTTTCCGAGGATTGATGATAGTCATTGCGACAGGATTCATTTCTCTCTCACGTTTCGACGATGGTTATTATATAAATGTGGGAAAGCAGCCAGTGGCTTGGAAAGAGTATTGTGCGGAGTACTGGTAAAATAAACTCCAGGAAAGCATGGATATGTGCACTGTACACTGCTACATAACTGAAATAATGTTGAAAACAGGGTTAAACATCATATAAACAATCAATCAATTAAATTCTCTAGTCTGTCAGTACTTTCAGTACTTTGATTAATCGGTCGGTAGACCTATTAGAGAGATGGCAAACTTCGGACACCCGTCCGCTATGGGTAAACTGATGTAGCTGCAACTTGTAACAACTTTTACTTACAGCGTTTTAACGCTTATACCTGCTGTGATGACCTTATTACGAAAACTACTTTTGACCCAGATAAGCGCACTTTTGACCCAGATAAGCGCAGGAAAAGTAATTAGCGGCAAACAGGCGTTAAGTAATGTCAAGTAATCCCATTTTGAATTATGTAATAACGGTTACAATTTGTTTAGTATTGAAGTATGTTATAATTACAGTATTATCAAAATCTCTGGCCATCAAAAACTGGAGCAGTGTACTTTCAACATGATTATAAGAAATAGGGTCAGCGATTTAGCTGCAACTTTATGAATGAAACGAGTGCGAATCAAGGGTATCGGGTGATGTGAACACATCATGTAGTCTTCTGCTGTCCATATCATTCGGAAAATTTCGAGTGATCCGTTGATAGTTATACGTAGTTACGGGATCGGCCGAGTTGTGAGGAGTGCTCTACGTATATGTAGCAGGAGTTGAACAGATAATAGGTCATTTTGGTCTTGAGAGTAATAAAATCGCAACAGAAAGGAGTTTGTAAGGAAACATTGCTTTAAAAGAATTTGAAAATTTAGATTGCTCTGCCTAAGAGCAAACTGATGTAAATGCAACTCGTAACAGCCGTAAGTTTAAAATAGTGACCGGCCGTGGGTCGTTTAATGCAGGGATCGTATATGTGAGGCGAAGTGTGTGAAGCTGTGGGAGGCCATTACGTAAACATTTTCAGAATGGACTGGCGATTCACCGCTTGCAACCTTAGTACCCAGACTGTCCATTCACAATACCGACTGACATTTTCATCGAGGATATAATACCCTGAAACTGTAACACAAATAAGCTCATTTACACATTCCATCAACCTATACAGATGAGAATTAAATCAAATAGCAAAAAATGCCGAGATTTAGAGATAGATCATTGTTGTCGTTAACCTTGTTACTTGTTAACCCTTTCCCAAACAAGCCCTGGTTTTCACGTGTCTGCAGTACAAGTCTTTTGAAAACGCTGTGGGAAAAGGAGAAATTGCAACGAGCAATTTCTCCTTTCCCACAATGTTTTCTACCCATTTTGATAACTTTCTGTCATTTTCATCAAATTTAAAATTGTCTTCTGCAAACTTTTTCAATTTGGACCACTCCAAAATTTGTCGTTTGGGAAAGGGTTAAACAGAGAAAGAAATAATTTGATTGGTCAGAATTCAGTATCGCATTTATCAATAACAAGGTTAACGACAACAATGATCTATCTCTAAGGTTGATGGAATGCGATACAGCATTATTCCCTTAACATTGTCGATCTAGTTTTCAACTATCTCCGTTGACAGCTTCGTCAATTAACGTCATGATTCGTCGTAACCCGTCTGAAACGATATGCACTAACCTTTATTTGACCTTTTTAAAAAGTGTGGTATTTTAAAAAATGTGGCGGGGTATATTTTGGCTCACTATTAACTACTGATATGGAGAATATAACAGTAAGTGAGCTTATTTGTGTTACAGTTTCAGGGTTTTATATCCTCGATGAAAATGTTCTCTTCGACAAAATTTTGTAAATCTTTCAAATGAGTGAAAAACGCTGTGGGAAAAAAGAGAACATGCTGAATACATGCAGTTCCTCCAACTATATTTTCAAAGCCCCACAGGATTGTTTAGTCAAGGGTTAACAGACTGATTCCAGTCTGTAGAAACTTACCAAGAAGAAACATGTAAGTGACTGTGTAAAATGGTAGTGCCCTGGCTGGAAGGAGAGGAAGAGGGGCTGTGAAAACAATTTAACCCTTACCCTGCTAAAACATTGAAATGAAATTTCAAACGGTAGTAAAACCCGAATAATTCTATGTCAAACTTATTCTTTTTTGGAAAAAGAAATATCTCCTTATCAGACAGTATAGATCCGAAATCAGACTGCACGCTCTGTGCAGTCTGATCTTGATCTATACTATCCGCAAAAAAAGGTTAGTGAGTCGCACTTAGCAGCCTAAGGGTTAATACGCATTAAATGGATTCCTTACTAAAGTCTGGGATTGTACAAAGATTGAGTTTTGTGAAGAAATTGAAGAAATGAAAGTAAAATAAATGTTTTAATTGTTAAATTTTATTTTGTCATTTTGTTGTACTTCTAATGTCCTTGTCAGGATTTCCGAACGGTTTGTTAGCAAATAAACAACTCTCAACGGTAAAGTTTCTTTTTGAATTTATTTTAGAATAATTTTGACACTTTAAATATCTTTCGTCCTAAAATTGATCGATGGCACCCAAAGTTTATTCCCAAAGACAAATTGTAGCGTGGTCAGTTTAAAGTGAAGCCACAAAGATTCAAACTTAAGAAGTTTCAAGCCAAAGATGAGCCCTCTGCCGTGCGCGCTTGCTACATATACCAATTCTCAGTCATATGACAACCATCTGACCAACCTAACTCCTCCCAGAAGCCTGCAAAACTTGCACCTTGATTGCTCAGTTCCAGTCACATGACTGTTCAGCCGGTCAATTAGGCCAGGCTCATCAGCACGTCCCCAGCCAAGCTGGTGACTTGTCCTTGTCCGGTCGTCATAAGTTCAAACTTATAAAACTTGAAGTGCCAACTCATCAAGTATGGTCATCCGTCGGTCATCTAGACTTGTTGGATGTAAACAATCCTTATCCTTGAACGACAAGGAAGAAAATATATACACCCCGAAGCATCATATTGTAACATACCTCCCCTTATAATTTGGAAATTACCATATACACTAAACTTATGTGTCTATGTAATTTCTCTCTTTAACGACACCTTTCAAAGAGGTAGTTCAATATTTTCTCTCTTTTGAATTTTACTTAAGTGTTGATTGATGTGTCATCATTACTAGATTAACAATAAACCTCAACCTAAGAATACATGAAAATACAATTAAACACATTAAATGAAAATATAATCAAGTTCATTATTGTAGATAACAATGTTCATTTGTTTTCGTCAGTCGTTGTACCAATAGCGTTGTACCATCTACGTTGTACCAGTGAATTGTACCAATTGCGTTGTACCAGTAAGTTGTACCAATTGCGTTGTACCAGTAAGTTGTACCAGTATGTTGTACCAACAAAGTTGTACCATTAAGTTGAAGATGTTTACCCGGAGGATGTCGTACCATAAGCTGATGTACTAATATCCTCTTGACAAAACACACATGTGGTAACGTTATGTGTGGAAGTGCCTAGTCGGTACTTGACTAAACAAAGCGCTGGCTTGTAGTGTCTGACCAAATAAAACAAAGTTATACAATAGTGTTCAGTGCCTTTCGTTGTTATGCTTTTACAACAATAGCCTGCGATTCCAAAAGGGGATGAGCTTGACTCCTCGATAGCTCGCTGCTGTGAAGGTCGTCGTTGATGCCTCCCTGAGCTTCTCCTTCGAGTAACGTTGACATTTTCATCACGCCTTTGGATTCTTCTTTTTTTATACAATGTTTGTTGTCAGGCAATTTAGCTATTTGTTCCCTTGTTCTAGACTTCCTCTTAACTTTTCTATTCGCTCCTAACAATTTCGCAAGCAGTAAATGCTTGTATTTCCAAATACAATATACTAAAATGAGAATTGCAATTCCAGTACAATGATAATAACCAAATAACCCCAAATAGGAAAGTGTTTCGGTGAAGTCATTTCTTCAATGAGTCTTAGATTGTCTAAGTGATCTAATAAAGTGTTCAACGGGAATTCGTCTAAGTCATCGAGTTTCTTCGGTAACGTCATTGTGCTATTTTGAATTATGTCAAGTTTAGTTATGTCATCCCAAACACGGAAGTTGGTAAAATTATATGATTTCAACATATATGCGGCTGGGTTAGTCACATTTTCTGTCGAATGTCGCTCGTAGTAACCCATAAGTGTAAATGCACTCGATGTTGCTACACAGTTTCTTTGTAAGTTCAAGAAACCATAAGGTGGGTAAACTTGAATTCTTTGTTTTGACGATCGTTCGTCAGTAGAGTGTATTACGCTCGATTTGGCTCACCCCCCCTTTTTTTTCTCCCCCATTTTCCTCTCCCCCTCCCTGGCTGAGTTCCACCATCAAATTACCCAAGCCGTGCTCGCATCGCTTAAATAATTAAACTCTCCTCAAACCCACCATCAACTTACCCCGCTCATCCCTTTCCCCCTCTCCTTTTTTGCACGCGCATATAAACTCATTCCTTAAGAAAAAAACGCATCCCTAAGAAAAAAAAGTGAGTCAGCTTTTTACCCCGGGCTAAACTCCACCATCTATTTTTTTCTTATCAAAATCAATCTCACTTTAAAGCACAGTTCCTCCCTTAAGCAAATTAACTAACCCTTAAGCATAACTAACAATTTTATGTAACATCTACTCATGCTCATAAAATTAAAAACAAAATGGGGTTAACAAGTTAATCTGATTAAGGTCAGCAAACAAAATAGCATAACCTTTTTTAACAACATTTTTTATTTAAATCAATTTAAAAAAAAAAAAATTTAAAATATTAAGCTAACCAGCTCACCTTCTCATCACCTCATCCCCCCTCAGCGTTTGCACTTTCACCCCCACGCTTCAAAGAGTCCCACGACTTTTCCCTTTCCCTCCATTAGCAAGAGTCCCTCACTTTCTTAGCACGAGTAACTAATCAATCAATCTACTCAAGTAACTAATCAATCAACTCCCACACTCACACACCCCTACACACCTTACACACACGACATTCTTTTTCCTTTCTGTCCCCGACATCAGTCAATTGTCTTGGGAGAAGAAAAAAAATTTAATTTGAAAAAACGGTTTTGATATAAATAAAAATATCATGGATAAGATGAATGTTTTATATAAGCTTACCAAAAAAGAAAAGAAGACTCTTGAGAGATGTCTTGATGATAGAGTAAAATTAGTATTTACCGAACATCATTTGCCTGATAAAAAAATGTTAATGCTTTATTTTACACCCACTGACTTTGAAAGAAACTACAAAAGAATAATTAATGCTTTAGGTTATTTTACCAGCAAAGAAAAGATAAAAAATAAAAAGGATTTTAAAATATGTATAGGTTATAATACTTTTCCTGTTCCCTGTAAAGTGGATGTTTTTCTTGAAGCAACTTCTCATAAAAATTCCATTACCTGTTCACAATTTGCTTTAATGGCTTTAGCTAGTAATACGAAAAATATAAATTTTTGTTTATATTTTATTTTCACAGACGGAAATTTTGAAGAAGATGAGCCAAAAAACATTAATGGAGATAAAACGTTTCATACCAAAAAATGTATAGCATGTTTAGAAAAAACATCGGTTATACATTTTGTTGATTGTGGACATATTCCTTTATGTGAAGAGTGTGATAGAGAAAATTGTGAGACTATTTGTCCAGTTTGTAATACAGAAAACAATATTAAAAGAAAAATATAAATATATGACCTTTTTAAAGGTTATATATTTTAATAAGTTTTTGGTCTTGCCCCCTGTTCTTCATACATTTTTCTTTCTTCTTTAGTTAACTCAGATATTCTATAATGTCCATGAGCTAAAGTTCTATAACTACCATCCAAAAGTACCACTCTTTTATCATCTTCAAAGCTTAATGCTCTTTTGTTCATTCTTATAGTTGTTAATTCGTGAAGTTTACTTTTTATTCCTCCCATATTTACACAAAAATCTTTTCCAGTATCTAAACAGTTTTTATAGGTGTCAAATTTTAGTATATTTTTAATCACAGACTTATTAACTCCTTTACATTTTTTAGTTTCTGCTTTCTCATTTGTTTTATAAATTTGTTCACCATCTTTATCTTTAGCTTCAATAGGTTCAATATAAATAAATTTACCATCTTCATTGGTTATCGCATTACCTTCTTTATCCTTTTTTAAGACTAATTTTTTCATAGCATAAGTTTTTGCTCCTGGACTTACAAATTCAGTTAAAAGATTCCCCTCCATTTCATCCTTAAACAAACCTAGTACATTTCTATTTTTTTCACTATACAATGGATGATTAGGTGGATAATTACTAAAATCAAACATTGCATCAGCATCCTCTTTTAAATCTTCATACAAGTCTTCAGTTTCTATTTCTAAAACATAACTATCTGTATCAGTATAGCACATATATACTTTATCTTCACCAAATTTATTTTTAAAATATTCGTAATAATCCAATAACATTGTTGTCTTACTAATATCAAGTATGCTTACTCCCAAATAAAGAGGTTTATCATATAAAACCCATGTTTTTTTCATATGAACAGCAACCAAATTTTCATCAAATATAGTATGATTATGAAAGTTATGTTTTGCTGTTAACTTTTTAAATCGTTCACAGTTTTCACCATTAACTAATTCTATGTTTACTCTTTTTCTTATATTTTCCATGGTTTTACCAAAAACAGAATTCATTGATAACTTCCATAAATTTTCTAAAAATTTATTTTTATCTATCTTTGCTTGTGTTCTTAATTTTACACACTTATCAACATATTTTTTAATAGCGGTACTCTCTCGAAATTTAATTCCACAATGTATTTTTTTAATCTTTAATCCTAATCTCAGGTAAGTCTTTAAAGCTTCATAATGAAGTAAATATTTTTCTTTATTATTTAAGTTTGGTATTAACTTTTCTACTTTACTAACTTTTAATTTTTCTACTGCTAAAGGCATTTCATTATGCAAATCATGTAAATTTTTAGGATACTCTAAATCAACCTCTAAAGAGCAAGGATAATTTTTCCAATTATCTAATTCTTCTTTTGTCATCCATTTAAAATTACCTACAGGTAAAGGTTTACTCATAGCCCAAGGATAAAGACTGTTTTTATCAATATAAAACAGATATTTACTTGGGTTTGTTGTATCATACTCATCACCCATATATTTATTATTTGCCTTTGCATACCTAACGCTTGCCATACATACCCCTCCCCTTTTTGATCCTTCAAAAAAGTTAAGCATATTAATATCAGTAAGTTTTTCTAATTTTATCTCGCTTACCTTTAGCATAGCATCCCATCCAAATCCAGGTAAAGTATAATACCAAGCAGGATCTAAACCAAATTCTTTAAGCATAGAAAATCTAAAGTTTTCCATAACATCAGCTAAAAGTACAACATCTGTTTCATTGTATAGTTGTAAATAATCCCTAATATTTTTACATTTAAAAATATCAAATACCTTTAACGCACGTGCCAGATCTTTTTCTGAAATCCCTTCTCCATTTAAGCTTGAATAAAATTCTTCTATAGGTGGTAGTTGTGTTTCTTCTAATTTTTCAAAACTATCTAACCATTCATATGGAAAGATACCCTTTCTACTTAACAATTTTAATTTTTCTTCTGTATATCCACCACGATGTTCTTCTAAATAATACTTTAAATTTTTAAAATCTGGTTCTTCTAAATTTTCTACAATTTTATCTAAACTGCTTGATAAAAACTTAAAACTATCAAGAAATCTTAATTTAAGATCTTTATTTCCTACCTTTAGATGTTTTGTAAAACTAATATATTTTTCTTCTGTGTTTGGAATACAATCAATTCTACCATTAGTTTTACCAAGATACTTAATAAAAATATGTGCATCATAACCAGATAAGTTATGAAAGATAACAGGAATAAAATTTGGAACTTTTGCCTCAAGATTACATTTATTACAAGCAGCCCCACGATACACACCAGTAAAATGACAATGATCTTTTACTTTAGGATTTTTTTTTGTAAATTCTCCATTGCATATCCAACAATTAGTTTTTAATTCATATGCAATTTCTTCTTCTTCAGTTATCACAATTTTCTTTGGATTTTTATAAAATTCATTATAAAGTTTTTTAACATCCTTGATTAAAGTATCTATATAATCTTTTTCTGCATCTTTACCCACATATTTTTTTAATTTTGCTTCTGCTTTTATTTTTATTTTATCATTAAATGGACAAATTAAATAGCTATAACTGACAGGTATATGCTTTTGTGTTTCAATGGTATTACTTTCTTGTTGCGTTTCTGTTTGTATTTTTTGTAGTATACATTCAAAATCGGCGATTACAACAAAAGGCACCATAATCTTTCTGCAATAGTTTTTAAACTTTATTAAAATTTCTTCAGGATTTTTTGGATCAAACTTTGGCATTCTTAAATCAACCCCATCATGATCTTTACAACGCTCTATATGCTTATTTAAAAGTTTTTCACTTCCAAAATGGTTCATACAAAGCATACAATACTCTACATCATGATTAGAGGCTGTTTGAATTCTTAGTAAAGCATTAATACTTTTTATTAAAACATAATGTGATTTTTCACTATCCTCATCTTCAATATATAACAAATTTACATGATTTTCTTTTAAACTTTTTATAACTCTAATACGTTTGATTTTTTCCTTACCTTCTACTATCCCAAAAACATTAACGCTAATTGTAGGATTTTGTCTTTCAAACTTATCTATATCAAGTAAAGAAACAGGATATTTAATTCCTTTCATATTTAAGCTATTTTCCTTAGATTTTAAATCTCTATCAACTCTTTCTTTATTATCTTTTTTAGGATTAAGATGTCTTAAAATAGACCATAGAAAACATTTATCATCATCATTTTTCATATTGATACATGCTTTTTTGTTTTTAATCCAGTCAGGTAAATTTATCCATCCTCCAGCTCTTAATGGTTCATAAATAACACTATGCAATTTTAAATGAACCACACTATCAAATTCCCATCCGCTACCTTTCATTAAAAAACTAGCAAAATTTTCTAAAATTCTATCAATCATTACTAAGTATAATTGTGTTGTATCGGTTCCTTCTAAAACAATCTCATATCCATCTTCAGAAGAAGAAGAAAAATTTGCTTCTACTTTTTCTTCATTTTTACCTTCTCCTCTTCTCATTAAACATTGAAGATTTAATTTTACTTTAAACCCATGCATACTGCTTAAAAGTTTTACAATAGTTAGATGAACTAACTCCAAAAACTCTCGCGGTGTATCAACTTCAAACCCTAGTATTTTATGTTCAGTTGCATATTCTTTTATGGAGGATCTACTTTTTATTACTTTTATTTTATCCACTTTATCATATATACTTTTTATCTTTTTTTTTAAAGCATTAAGTTCAGGTGATATACTAGGTTGTTCCGTTTTTACATTTTCTAAGCTTTTTAACAAATCATTAACCGAAGTAGTTGGTGGAGTAGTTGGTCTTTGACTTGATGAAGGTAAAGGTTGAGCTATTGTTGGTTGTAATACTGGTACATTTATATTTTCTATTTCTCTATCTATTATAGGACTACCTCCCAAATTTAAGAATTGGATTAATTCTTGTCGTCTTAAACGTGAATAGCCTCTTAATCCTCTATTTCTTGCCAAAGCCTTTAATCCATTTATAGTATAATTATCATAATTGATATCCATAGTTTCTTTTTTATTATTTTTAAAACATTTACTTAACTCAATCTTATTATGAATTTTCTCTTCATAATAAGATTATTGAATGCTTATTTTATATTTACCATTCCAAACTCTTCCATTCCAGTTTTCGATCGTTTGAGGTGATTTATCTATAAATTTACCCGCCTTGTAAATCGATGGAAAACTCACGCTTTCCCCTGTTTCAACATCCTCTAAAGTAACCTGTCTTGAGTTTTTTAAAATCGTCTTTAATCGATCATAATTTATTATCTCATTTTTTTTATTTCTTTCTCTTTTCTTCTTTTGCGTTTTAACTTCCTCTTCTGGATATAACCCATACTACATCGGCTAATTTCTTTTTAGTCCAGTAAGAGTAAAACTTTATACCATTATCCTTTAAAATCTTTTTTAAATCAGCAGTCTTTATCATTTATATATCAAGAAAAATTGCTTAATAGACAACCCTCATTTTATTTCCATCACTCTGAAAGTTAATCAACCTATCACTGAGTAAAACCGCATATGCTATGGTATTCGCCGGAGGATTTACATCAAATGTTGCCTTAATATGAATATCAGTTACGGAATATTTTAACTTTTCGCTTTGCTTCGATACATCAAACACAAACAAAGGAAATAGAGTTTTATAATCTGAAGGAGTAATATTAGGGTTTGATACTAATTCATCCATGTTAAAAAACTTTTTTCTAAACAATGCCGCCTCGCTAAATATTCTACTAATCTGATTAGCAGGAAAATTTATATCGAAATCAGTAGTCGGATATTTTCTTGAGCCTACTGCTACATGAATATTTTTAACTCTTAAGTTGTCAAATATAGCAGGGTTTTGTTCTTGATTATCGCTTTTTCCAGATTGAAAACCAACAATTAAAAAACGCGGTACCTCAGGAGATGATTTGGATGATAGCCTCCAAGTAAAGCCTGTTGAAGCTGGAACCGCAATAGAGTCACTTTGTATCATTCTATACCCAACTGGAAATTTTTCTTTCTTTTCTATAAATTTATGAAGTTCGAGTTTGTTACCAATTTCCGGCTCCACATGAGGTATAAACCAAGATACTTTACTTAATACAACTATACCAGGTTCATGTCTATTGTTACCTCCAATAACTGCTGGAATCGATCTAAAAATTGCATCATTATCATGATTTCTTGTTAATGTTAAAGTTTGTTTCATACAATACAGAACTTTGTTGTAATCTTCGCAAAAACCGAATATATGTTTTAAAGGAATCCTAAAACTAAATGTCCCAGCTGGGTCTGAACTAAGGATATAATTTCTTCTTATAGCAAAACCGATATTATCAGCATGTGCATCAATTCTAGTATCCTTATACCACAGTTGGTTTAATCCTTGCGATTTAGAAAAGTCATCCGGATATTTTAACAGCCCAAGCATTGTTGTAACCTGACCGGGATAATTAATGGATTCTATCTCCTGCCCACTAAGTTGATATCTGATATTTTTAAACAGATACATCAGACCGTTGTTTGTTAATGTAACCAAATCCTCATTTTGAACGTAGGAAGGATTTGCAGCCACCAGAGATTCTTTTAACAATCTTCCTTCAATTAGTAAGTATGATTCTGAAGGATGATAAAAAATATCTTGAGTTTCAATATCAATCCTAATATTCCCTCCAGAGTTGTTTAGATTAGTTCCTGTAATAGGTAGATACTCGTGATATTCATACTCATCAATACTATCATCTTTTATAATCGATGCTTTTATGCCTAATATGTCCATTTTTATATATACAATTATAATTTTTTAAATTAAAATTATAATTGTCTCGATATTATTCTAACCATAGTTGAGGAAATGATTTTCTTTCTTTATTTACGAAAACACTGTAAAGTTTTATATTTTTAAGTTTTTCTGCAGAAAAGGATGCTTTTATTTTTGGATAAATTCTATTTCCGTAAAGAATGGTTATTTTTGGCATATTTTTTTTTTTCTAAATAATTATTTACATCTTCTTCAAATTCCATGATAATATCCACTTTTTCAGGTGATAATTTTAAAACAATCTTTTTATAATCATATTCCGTATTTTGAGTCTCTAAAATTTCACAATCTTTGTCGAGTTTAAAATTTGCGAAAAGGATATTCACCTTTTTCATATTGTATTTTTTATATTCAGTTATTTTAAATTTTAGCTTTGACATTCTTTTTTTATTTAATAATATAAATTACTTAATTTAAATTGCTTTAATCCCTGAACCCCTATTTAATTTCTTAACTAAATCTTGTATTGCAATAGCACTACCGTCTATCATGGTATTAATATCTCGTGATACAGGTTGAGTTGTTGTCGGCTTAGGGGTATATTTTTCTAAAATCTTTTTAGATTTTGGTGTTAGAGCCTTTTCAACTAACCTTTTTCCAGCATCAATAGCTGTACTCTTTCCGACTTCTAATGCCTTTTTTGCTCCTTCCTTAGCAACGCTTTTACCTACATCAAGAGCAGAAGATGCAATTTGTTTTGCTGCACTACTCGTAAAGAGTCTCGTTAAAAAATTAACCATACTATCAAAGATTCCAGATCCACCGTAAGAATAGTTTCTTTTAAATCCTCTTTTTTGTGATGTAATGATTTTATAATAGTGACATTAAATTTTTATAACTCCTTGAGTTAAATATACCCTGCCTTTTTAATTCATCACAAATGGAGACTAACTCATTTCTTACTCCCGTATTACCGGCTTCTTTACTCGCCATTAAAAGGTCTAATCTTTCTAATAGTGCATTTGGATCGGATGGGATAATGGTAATTCCTTCAGCTGTATATTCTTTAGTTTTTCCTTTTCTTTCCGCTTTGATTTGATGATAAAGAGGTTTAATAAAAACATTGTATTTGATTCCAACACTGCTTCTGGGGCGTTTGTTTGGATTATTATCATGAAAAATAACATTAGTTTGCCTTAATATTTTTTCATAATTTTCTATATCATCCTTAGAAAAAGTATGTTTTTTACTTGGATTTTTTGACATAATAAGTTCCCATAATCCATCTGTTGCTTTATATTTATCTGCACCAATCCAAATATGCTCACCATCGTAATCAACTATTTTATCACCTATATAATAATTAATATCTTTCCTTTCAATACCAAATGTTGTATCGATTTCATTTCCATATTCTTTTATTAATGTATTATATTTACTATCTAAGATTGTAAGTTCTTCTTCCTCTTCCTCTCTAGGGACTGATAGTTGTGATCTGTAACTAGGAGGTGGACTAGAAAAAGGAAATTGTTGTTGAGGAAACTCCTTAGGCAACTTTTCAATCCCTTCTTTAATAGGTTTAAGTCCTTCTGTAATCTCCCTTGTTGAAGCTTTTTGCGTTTCTGTAATAGGCTTAAAAAACTTTGAAAGCCCCGTTTGTAATTCGATTTCACCCGTTCTCTCCGCGAGTTGACTATCTCTGATTCTTTTTCTTGTTTCGAGAAAGTCTTTTACAAATTCATCCCTTTTTGTCGGATCTTTAATTTTTAAAAACGACATTTTTAATATGTAATATAATGTTATATTACATATTAGTTTTAATCGCTATTTTCAACGTTATATTAATCGTTATTTTCAACGTAGTTTTTACGTTGATGATAATTCAAACGAACACGAAAACTTAAATTTTGGCATCTTAATCTTTGGAACTATTTTTCTCAACAAGCTTTCGAAAGGACTCCCTAGCTTCTTGTCTCCCTTTCTCAATTAATGTTTCTTCGTTTTCTGCAGCTATCTTCTTTTTAAACTTAGATCTTATCTCATTCTTCATGGTTTTATATTTCTCCAATTCCTCCATAATTAACTTAAATTCATCATCGGATATATGATTGTCGAGTAATGCCTTTGATATATGCGTGGATATTGTGTCAAGTTTAGTATCAGCGATCATTTTTATCTTCTGATGTTTTTCACCTTTACTTCTTGTGGTTCTCACAGCATATTTACCAATTATAGAAACTAAACCGGTAACAAGTGCAGATGCTTCTAATGCGATTACCACGGGTATCGCAACTACGGTTGTAAGCAACCCAATCCCTCCAGCACCGCTCACCATTGTCACAGTAATTAAAACTGTATCGATGTTGTCAACTATATTTGCGGTTCTAAAATATTTTTTTGTGAGTGCATCTCTCTTTTGAACTTCACTTTCGAGGAAAGACTGAACTTCTGATATCTTTTTTAAACGGTACGAATGTCCATTGTCATCATTCATTAAAGGTGCATTTGGCGTAATACGTTCACTCGATAAGCTCAGATATATCTTTTCTTTCATCTCCATTTTAAATTAGAGAGATATTTTTTAAAGCGTGTAGCAAACGTGACACAAAAACTCACTCTCCTCAATTCTTAGTAAATTACTCGAGTTGTTCGTAATAGTAATGACAATATCATCAGTATCATTAAGAATAACTTCATTCGATAAACTTAAGAGTTTTAATTTTAAATTATAAGACAAAGAGGTTAAAACGACGCCCCTACTCATTAAAAAACCAAAACCTAATGACAGTGATTTTGTTTCACCTGATCCAAGCATAAGAGGTTGTTGAGCAAAAATTTCCCAAAGAACAGGATTAACCTTTTTAGGTGAATGCTTAACTTTAAACGGTCTCCAAAAAATCGTTTTTGGTTGTACTATTTTAGGCTTAACTCCGAATTTATAAACGTTCATGTCTTTTTATTTATATTATAATATTGCACCTAATATAGGAATATTTGCAAATGGACTATTTGGACCTAGAAGAAGTCCATTTCCATCATAAAACTTTCCTCCTTGTTTTAAATATAATCCATCACCGACAGAACTTAATCCTTTGCCTTTAAATGGTCTGAGGTAAAGACCTTTTCCATCAGTTTCTACTTGGCAAACACATCCACCTTTTTTAAGGTAAAGACCGGATCCCATAGCTTTCTGTACTCCAGATGATGCTAAACCGGATAATGCACCAACGCCTATTGCTGGTAAAACCGTTCTTGCTAATGTAGGTAGAACTGATGATGCTAATCCGGCTAACATTCCCAGAAAGCCGCCTTCTACTTTCATGTTATGTTTAAGTTGTTTTTGTGTCATTTTGATCGTGACTCCCCTTCCAGATCCATAAGCTTTTGCTATTTTCTTTGCTTGGGATTGAGTTATAGCAACAACATCTGTACCTTCCAAATCGCTATGATTTAAACGAATACTTACCGGGCATTTGTTTTTTAAAGCGTGTTTAAGTTTCTCTTTTTGTCCATCTGATATATTTAATTTTACTGTAGTATATTCTGCCATTTTATATAAATTTTATTTTTATTTATCTCGCTTCTCTTATATGTAATCTGATCGTTAAATTTTCCCCCCTAAGGTTTAGCGAATTTCCATCTTGGTCAGTAATTGATACATTAAGATTATCTATTTTATCTGATGTTAACGGTAGATAAACTAGATTTACTGGATTCTCTATTATTTTATACCCCGGGGAAACATTTGGGAAGAAAGAATAAATAGTGTTTTTAGTTGAACCATTAACATAGCTTCCAGAGATGATATCGATATTAACAAGGATGCTATTTATGGAAAGGATATTTACTACATTTTCTGATTCGTGAAATCCCTGTACATATTTAGCGTGAGTGAATCCTAGTACTTTACTGATAGAAGTTGGTTGGTTAAAATCTACTTGATAACCATTTTCAAGAGTAAGAACAGACTTGAGGGTATTAGTGTTTGCAGAGATATTAATATAATATTCTTCGTTAACTGCGTCATAATGACCTTTTTTCCTCATTTCTTGCTGAATAAAATCATTGATATCAACGAGGTCATAACTTCCTTCAGGTATTTTTATTTTTTCCCATGAAACACCATTGTCGGGTGAATAAACGAGTGTATCATTTCTAGAATCGATATTTGGAAAAGAGTAGTAAGTTTCGAGATTAACTAACGCTACTTCGTATTCTTTATCCTTTTCTAATTGAAGCAGCGGAGTAAATCTTGTGTTAAAACTCGTTTTGTTGCTTGTTACTATAATTTGAGATGATGTTTTGTGGTTAGTGTTTTTAACGATTTTCTCTAAAAGTTCTTCCATCTTTTAATTTAATAATATAATATTTATAAAAATATATCTTTGGTGTAAGATATATTTTTTTAATAATTTAATGGTAATCTTCTTACAGTTAAATTATTATTATTATTTTTAATACAATAGTTTTCATCAAATAAAAAGTTTAATTTAAATATTTTATCCACATATACCCACATGTCTCTTCTATATCTTCTATGTTTTTTATTAGTTTTATCTTCCTCTTCAGTCTCAAAAATCTTTCCACACCTGTTTACATTAGAAAGTAATTCTGAAAGGTGATTTTGTAGAAAAAAAGTATATATATCTTTTTCATCTATGGATGGAAAACTTTTAGCGTAATATCTAAACTCGTTTTTTAGATTTAAATGATTAACTGTTCTTTTTAAATACCTTAGCGAAACATCACTAAATTTTTCTTGTAATTCACTCGAAAGATCTCTAATTTCATGCAAAATCTCATTTGCGCTTGTATCTTTAATACATAAATTATTAAATCCATAAGCTCCATCTAATTTAAAAAAACGTCGACTTATTTCCATTTTTAGACAATAAAGTGTTTCTCTTTTTAATTTATCTTCATTTTTATACTGATGAAGGTAGATAAAAGTTGTCAAATCCAATTCTATACTTTCCATTATCCTTGTTGTTGCTTAAATCAATGACTATAAATCCATGTGGTTTTTCCCAAGCTTTTTTACAAAATTGGCGGAATTCTTCTTTAGACATATCATCTCCAACATGATCTCCGTAAATATGATTAAGATTTTTTAAATCTTGTTTGAATAGACAGATAAAATTAGCGTTTTCCCTAATCGTTTGCCTGGGTAATCTAAAATAATTTTGTGCCAAGTAAAAACAGTCGATGTTACTATGTCTTCCTCGTACATAATAACATTCACACTTGTTTTCTTTTTCCAAAAGTAAATCATCGAATATCATAAGGTTTTTATTTTCTGAGTTTAATTGTCTAGGATCAGGAACGTCGCTCGCATTTTCAAAGAACTGACAATTTATATCCGATTTATTTTTAATCGTTTTAGCCCATTCCTCTACTAAAGCGGTTGGTGAAATATTTCGATCGAATACTTCTTCTTTCATGTTAAATAGTCTCAAGATTAATTCTTTAGGTATTTTTTCTTCAAACGCTTTTTTAAGTATCCTATATTCCGGTTGAAATTAACTTTTTCCAAAAATGGAAAGATTGTCATAATCTAGCCAATCCGGCCTTAAAAGTAAATTAAGTAAAAGAGTCGTTTTTCCACATCCAGATTTACCCACGATAACTCCTCTAATGCTTTTGGGTAAAAATGTATGGTTAAATCTTCTTGTCATCGGTTCATTCCATGATAAATTTACAATGTCCATTTTATATAAATTAAAATTATTAATATAAAATGTATTGCGTTAAATGTAAAAAACAAACGGATACAACTGATATAAATTATACCGTAAGCAAAAATGGAAGAAATATGAAACGCGGTAGGTGTGTCGAATGTGGAACAACTAAAACACAATTTATTAAGAAACAAAAAGGCGGATCGTTGTTAAACAAGGTAATTAATAACTTACCCATAGAAATGCACTTACCAGGTCATAATTTTACGGGGCCAGGTACTAAATTAAAGAAAAGACTCAATCCTGATTTAACTCCTAAAAAATGGAGTTTGCCGGTGAATCGTGTGGATAAAGCTGCCTATAATCATGATATATGTTATCTTAAGCATGATGATACGGCTACCAGAAATGCAGTTTGTGATCGTAATATGCTTAAAGAGTTAAAGGGTATCTATAATCCAACGATTAGGGAAAGAATGGAACGAGGATTAGTTTCCACTTTAATTGGAACTAAGGCTAAATTTGGAATGGGAGTTAAAAAAAAATTTCGACATGATAAATTTATCGGAAGAATTTCACAAACCCGTTAAAAGAAAATTTAAGAAAAGAAGAGTTAGAGTGAATGGCATCGATAGGATATGGGCTGCGGATTTAGTAGATATGAAAGCATTTTCTAAACTTAATCGCGGTGTAAAATATCTTCTTGCTGTCATTGATATCTTTTCAAAGTATGGATGGCTAATACCATTAAAAGATAAAACTGGAAAATCTGTTTCTGTCTCATTAAAGAGCATTTTTAAGGAAAGAAAGCCTGAGAAAATGTGGGTGGATAAAGGTACAGAGTTTTATAACAAAGAAGTTAAAGACTTGGTTGAATTATATTCTACTGAAAACGAGGAAAAATCTAGCGTTGTTGAGAGATGGAATAGAACAATGAAAGAAAAAATGTGGAAATATTTCTCTGCTCACTCAACGAATGTTTATATCGATGTATTACAAGACCTCGTTAAAGAATATAACAACACGAGACATTCTTCTATTAAGATGACACCAGTTGAAGCGAGTAAAAAGAAGAATGAAAATAAAGTTTGGAGAACATTGTATCCCGATTATGATCAAGTAAGAGAAGATATCAAACCAAAGTTTTCTGTTGGAGATAAAGTAAGGATAAGTAAAAAGAAAAAGACCTTTGAAAAAGGCTATACCACAAGATGGACAGAAGAGGTTTTTACAGTTTCAGAAGTAAAACATACATCTCCCATAACATATAAAATTAAAGACTTAAATGGAGAGGAAATAAAAGGAACATTTTATGAACCAGAACTTCAGAAAACGAGTCAAGAGTTGTATAGGATAGAAAAGGTTATTGAAAGAGGAAAAAAGAAATCTCTCGTAAAGTGGAAAGGTTACTCCAATGAATTTAATTCGTGGGTTGATAATAGTGCTATCGAAAATATTTAACGTGTAAAAAATGGCACATATTTTAATCGATAATATAACGCTACCAAATAAACCTTTAAGTAATTTCGAGCTTGAGGATGCAGCGAGTAAATTAAAGATAAAAAACTTTAGGGGGGTATTTTTAAGAACCACTCTACCTAAAAAAGTAAAAAATAAAGAATGCGGTATATTAAATCTCGATGACATTAATGGACCTGGTACTCATTGGGTAGCCTGGTATAAAAACGGTAAAAGTAAGATTTATTTTGACAGTTATGGTATTCAACCTCCTAATGAAGTTATAGATTATTTAAAAAGTCCATTGCATTACAATACCGATCAATTGCAACAAGCGGGGCAAGTATTTTGTGGGCATTTATGCTTATATGTTCTAAAAGAGTTAAGCTCAGGTAATAAATTCCAAGATATTTTAAATAAACTTTTTTAATATAAAAAATGCCTGTTGATAAATTTGGGAGAATGGAAGAGGTAAAAACTAGCGGTGACGGAGTGTCACTCGCTTACATAAGTAATAATTTTTTACGTAAAGATGGAACAACTAGCCTCACTGGTTCTTTAAATATGAATGGTAACATGCTAACCAGGGTCAGTAATCCGGTAAATCCTCAGGATGTAGCAACTAAGAGTTATGTTGATGGCAACACAGGACTTTTGGATGAAAATGGAGGATACCATATGACTGGATATTTAAACATGGGTTTCAATAAAATAAGAAATATACCCGAACCAGAGGAGCTGAATGAAGCTGTTAATAAATATTATGTTGATAATGAAGGAGCAATCGTAAAAAGTCAGGATAATAATTTTTTCGCTGTTGCGAATATAAATATGCAAAATGGATATACCTTAACAGATGTTAAAGAACCTAAAGATCCTCAAGATGTAGCAACTAAAAATTATGTAGATGCTAACCGGGCTTTTGCTTATGGTCCTGGAGGTTACATAGCGTCTTCTGATATTTCCATGGATGGGAGAAGAATTACTAATGTCGCGTCACCTATAGAAATTCGAGAAGTTGCAAATAAGTTTTACGTAGATACTGCTGTCAAGGGTGTCGAGGGGGACAAAGCTTTTACAAAAAACCATGTTGGATCCTTTTTAGCATCCAGTAATATAATTATGAATGGTCACTCGATCACTGGTTTGCCAAATCCCATTGACCGTGATGCAGCAGCTAATAAAAATTATGTTGACAACGGTGGCGCAATAATAAAAAATCCTGATGGCAGTTTTACTGCAGTTGTTGATATTTCTATGGATAATCGCATAATTAACAATCTCGGAAGACCTTCACAAGATCATCAGGCCGCGAATAAATTTTATGTAGATACAGTTGTAGCTAGTAATTCAGGAAGACTCTTTGATAGTGGTGTCGGAGACACTGTTATAGCGCGTGGAAAAATAAATATGCGGGGAAATGTAATTTATAACTTAGCTGAACCTGTAGATGAAAAAGATTCAGCAACAAAATCTTATGTAGATAAAAAGAAACCTATAATAAGCGTTCATGCGGAGCAACAGGGACTATTAACAGATGGTAATTATGAGTTTTCTTTCGGCAATGGCTGTAGCGGTAGATCTCACGGATTAGGAGGTTATTGCATGTCAGCTCCGGGTAGAATTATAAGAGGAACTTTAATGGTTGTTAAAGGTAAAGGAATTATAAAAGAAGAGGTAAAAGTTAATATAGTTATAAATGGAACCGAGCAAGCTGATTATTCTTTAGTAAAAAAGAAAGATGAAGGGTGCAGTTGTATAGTTTTCCCTAAACCTTTAGAAATAGATCAATGCGATACTATAAACTTTATAACGAGATCGAATAACCCTGATGCTAAAAATGCGTATTTAACGATATTGATAGAGTTGGATTTATAAAAAATATTTAACCTGGTAAGAGGTTAAATATTTATGTCTCTGCAACATGCTTTTTTACAAATTTCTTAAATATTTTATAGTCAAATTCTTCTTCATCCTCAGTGATATTAAAATGTCTACCTATTTCATGTAAAAAAATCGCAAGAAGCTCGAAGAGGTCTGCATCGTTTCCAGAATCAATTTGTTTGTCTTTTCCAATTTTAAATATATATTCCTTAGTTTTTTTGTCAACAATATAGTCAACATAATCTTTAATTGTAGATTTAGATATTTTCGATGCATCACGAATAAAATGATAGTATTTTGATCTTTGTACTTCTTCGGAAGACTTAGGAAAATAGAAAGAAGTAAAAGGTAATCCATTTTTAATAAATTTGTGTTCAATCAAATCCATTTTTTAAATACCGTATTTTTTTTATATAAAGATGAGCGAAATATTTAACCTGGTAAAAGGTTAAATATTTTTTTTTTTTTGCATAATGGACATTCTTCAGAATACACTGTTTTAAAACAAGACAAACAATATGGGTTATGTCCACAAACGAGTAATAAATTTGCTTGTTCAAAACAAAGAATGCACTGACCTTTGGTAAGAGAATTAACTATTTCTTGTATTTCATATTCTGGAGGTAATAGAGTAATAATTGGTGTGCGAAAAATTGGATGTTGTTGTATCATGTAATATTTATTACCATTGGAGAAAACAATTGGCTTATTATTTTGGATTATGTTATATGGGCAAGACATCCTTATAACAATATTTTGTTTCATATCAAAATCGTTTTCAATTTTTTTACTACTACCTTGGGAGTAAGAAAATTTCATTGTCTGAGACAATTGACTGATGTCGGGGACAGAAAGGAAAAAGAATGTCGTGTGTGTAAGGTGTGTAGGGGTGTGTGAGTGTGGGAGTTGATTGATTAGTTACTTGAGTAGATTGATTGATTAGTTACTCGTGCTAAGAAAGTGAGGGACTCTTGCTAATGGAGGGAAAGGGAAAAGTCGTGGGACTCTTTGAAGCGTGGGGGTGAAAGTGCAAACGCTGAGGGGGGATGAGGTGATGAGAAGGTGAGCTGGTTAGCTTAATATTTTAATTTTTTTTTTTTTTTTAAAAATTGATTTAAATAAAAAATGTTGTTAAAAAAGGTTATGCTATTTTGTTTGCTGACCTTAATCAGATTAACTTGTTAACCCCATTTTGTTTTTAATTTTATGAGCATGAGTAGATGTTACATAAAATTGTTAGTTATGCTTAAGGGTTAGTTAATTTGCTTAAGGGAGGAACTGTGCTTTAAAGTGAGATTGATTTTGATAAGAAAAAAATAGATGGTGGAGTTTAGCCCGGGGTAAAAAGCTGACTCACTTTTTTTTCTTAGGGATGCGTTTTTTTCTTAAGGAATGAGTTTATATGCGCGTGCAAAAAAGGAGAGGGGGAAAGGGATGAGCGGGGTAAGTTGATGGTGGGTTTGAGGAGAGTTTAATTATTTAAGCGATGCGAGCACGGCTTGGGTAATTTGATGGTGGAACTCAGCCAGGGAGGGGGAGAGGAAAATGGGGGAGAAAAAAAAGGGGGGGTGAGCCAAATCGAGCGTAATACACTCTACTTTCGTCATTACATATGACATTAAAATTAAATTTTCGTTTTGTTATTGTCAAATAGACATCGTTTGCCAAGTAAACTGCAGTAGGAAGAAATGAATGCCTCATCCAGACATCACAGTGTTTTTTAACCTTTGCTTGATCTTCCATGAAATTACTCAACATACAACTTTTGCCTACGTTGACATTTCTAACGGGTTCTTTTACATTACATATCCGTAACGTTGGATCAATGCATTGGTAAGCATGTTCATCGTTTAAAAGAATACACTTAGTTCGTTCAGGGTTTATTGCTAGATACGAAGATTCTAACTTGTAATACGCTAATAATTCTTTCTTTCTGTGAGGAGTGGAACCAATCAATGGAACCGGAAGCGAATAAGCTTTGAAAACCTCGAAACTTTGTGTGAGCTCTACTAGAGGAACATAAATGGTTATGATGACGTGGTTATCTTCAAATAACGTAGCGCATTTGAGAAATTTATAATACTCAAATAATTTCGTTCGTGGGTCATGTGGTAGACTAATGGTTTTAGGAAGTCGTGATTGAATTGTCAGCAACAAGTTTCTCAAGTCATCAGCCGCTATTGTGCTGGGTGATAAACGTTGCATGGTAATCAGCTGTACTTGCATTTGAAAGTGTAAGTAAAAGTACATTGACCTCGATATTGCATTTTTTATGCTATCAATTATCAAATTCAATTGAGCGGTAAACACCGTAAGTTTCTCCAGGCTATTAATCTGTGATTGCAATTGACCTGTTATATTGACAATATTATCCTCTATTTGTTCGATCGTTTCAATTATCTCGTTGATTTTTTGTCTGTTTTCTTTAACCTCGAGCCTCGTTACATTTAAAACAGAGATAGATTCCTTTAAGATATGTGTTAAATCCATTTGATTTTGAGCGATTCTTCTAACATTTCTTTGAATTTTTTCAACATCAGCCTCGGTTAAGACTCCAAATAACGAACCCATTATATCACCTATGAAATTGAATAAACCTCTTTTTACCCTTTTTGCGGTTCTCTGAGTAACTTATAATTGTTAAAACTCTTAACTATGTCTACATGCATGCTCTCTAGAACTGAAAGTTCATTCCTTAAGTCAATGAAAATGCGTTTGTACTTATCATCGGCTGGCTTGTGGTACATAATAAGCAACTGATCTGCTAAGCTCGATGCCTTGTTAATATCGCAGGACAATTTTGAAAGAAAGTTTTCATAAACTCCTAAATCAATGACGAATGAAATGAGCCATTTCGATCGCGACATCGAAAATTGACCTACTTTGTGGAAAAATGTTGATTCGTGCATAAAACTACACGTACAACTAACTAGGGAAACAAATACTAAAGCTAATAACTTCATTCTACCATCTCTATTTGAACCTGTAATAAATAATTAAGAATCCTTAATACAATTGCAGATACAAGGTGACCTATGTAAATACGGTCTAATACATAATGTACGGTACGTAACCTGCCTTATATTCTGAACTCAAGACCTTTTCAGTAGATAGGTGTCGCATACCACCTAATATGAATTATACTTGCTATACGTGCAATCTACAAGTCTTATCATTGTCATTGGCTTTTCAGTATCATTTCAATTGATACAACCAATTTTTTAAAACAGTGTCCGATTTACTGTTGAGATGCCAAATTGACATATATGGAAGGTATGTCCACAACAAGTTATAAAACTACCCAACTATCGCGACCTGCTATACTTCACTAGCTATGTACATGATAATTGTGTCAATCTACCATCACTTTGCTCTCGTGACTTTTATTTTGACCTTTAATTTACTGGTTTGATTTTCACATAACAAAACAAATTTTCACGAAATTCGAAACTTATTCTCAAGCGAATAATTACAATTCCTCAGCCTATCGCCATCGGCTAAAGAACTTTTGAAGCCTCGCAACTTATTTTAATAAATTAGACAAAGCGTCTATTAACCTTTTGACCTTATGTTTCTTACTTGTTTTTCTATGTTTCCTAACTTTAACCTCGTCTACTTCCATTTGCTCAGGTTCTGACCTGATAATTTCTGAATTTTCATCTAAATCATTTGCGGAAAAGTAGCTTTCAGTATCTGAACTGTCTTCTATCCTAGATTCTGAATTTCTGTTTAACTTAGGATCTTCTAAGTCTGAATTGTTGTCACTACTATCAGAACTACTACTACTACCGCTACTACTACTATTACTACTACTAACCTCGCTTTCACCATTCTCACGTTTAATTCTACGATTTCTCGCCCTAATACGGTTTCTTAATTCTAAAAGTGGGATGTCATCTTCGCTCGATGAGCCAGACCTGTGCTGTTTTTTCATATTCACTAATTTAGAAAGAGGAGGTTTATCATTATCCGAATCTGTATCTGTTGTTGGTGGAGAGATAACATAGCGTGCTTTACGTAATTGTTTCCTTTTATCAGGTTTATTTATTGTCCAATCATCTATTTTTGCTAATCGTAAATGCCTTGCATGCGTTTCTTTAACGGTACCATCTAACTGATTGCGAATGACATAAGTGAGTGGACTTTTTTCCTTTATAATACGATAATAGCCTTGTCATTTTCTGTCTAGTTTTGATTTTCTGGCATGTTGTTTCAAGTAAACTATCACCTACTTTAAAGTCTGTTTCTTTTGCGCCTTGATTAAACCTTTGCGCACTACGCCTTTTTGCTTCACGTAAATTTTTGTGTACTAACATAAATGATTCGTGTTGCTTTTCTAGTGCTAATTTATCTGTGTCCTCTCCTTTGTATCGCTCTCTGCATTGCAAAATGTTATCTATTGCCAAAACTGGATCTCTTCCATACAGTAAAAAGAAGGGAGAGAATTTCGAAGATTCGTGAACCGAAAAATTAATTGCTGCGCATGCTTGATTTAAATACAAGTCCCAAATTTCAGGATTACCTTCTATTTTCTTGCTCAAAACATTCATTAAAGTTTGGTGTGTTCTTTCACAGGCACCATTACTTTGCGGAGAGTAAAAGCTAGTCGTAATATGCTTTATATTCAAAGCCTTGAGAGTTTCACGCATTTTGAATTGCAGAATTCTTTCCCGTTATCACTCAATAAGCATAACATTGTACTGTGCTGAGGTATAACTTCATTAATCAAGATAGAACATACGGTATCTGTACTTTTATCTGGTATTGCAAAGCACATCATCCATGCGCTATATAGACATTGAAAATGTAAGATATATGCGTTATTTGACAAAGTTCTTGGAAGTGGACCAACTATATCTACAGCTACTTTTTGCATTGGATAGGTTGGAATATCCATTTCTCCCATAAGAGGTTTAATTGCTTTTAAATTGCGTTCTTGACAGGTGACGCATTGTTCAGTGTATTGGCTTACCTTTTTAGACAAATTTGGATAATAATACTTGCGTTTTATGCTATCGTATACCTTTTCGATTCTTAAATGTGAGAATTCATGGTATCCTTTGATAATTCCATCGACCAAATGTTCAGGTAGGTATAGTCTTAATTTTGGGGATCCATCAACATCAGAAATAAAATATAGTATACCATCCATGACTATAAGATTTTTATCAAGTGTTTTGTTCAATTTGCCGCTTTCAAGCGTCTGCATAAGTAAAATAATGTTTCCATCCTGTGATTGTTGATGTTTAGTATCCAATTTATCTAGGGTCGGTTTGTCCTCAATATCGCCTACAGGTATGTCACAGTTAATGAATTCTGATGGGTCAAAGTGATTAGATTTATTAGATTTACCTGTAGGTTTGTATGGTCTGTTGACACCTGGTCAAGTTCATCGCGGTCATTTGTTTCTGGTCTACGACTTAATAAATCTGCAATAACATTCTGTTTGCCTTGAAGATATTCGATATCAATGTTGTATGAGGCAATTGTTAAAGCCCATGAAGCATTTTTTCTATTTTTAAATTGACTATTCAGAAGATATTCCAATGGCATATGATCAGTTTTTACTAGTATTTGAGAACAGCCAATCCAGTGATGTAATTTCTCTAAAGCATAATGTATGGCGTAGCATTCTTTTTCTACTGTGCTCCATCTACATTGTGTTGGACTTAATTTGTGAGATAAGAAATACAATGGTTTCTCAAGAATTTCACTATTTTCCTCTTGTTCTTGAACTAAACAAGCTCCTATTGCCGAATCGGATGCGTCTGTGTAGAGAATGAATTTTTTATTAAAGTCAGGATACGAAAGTAACGGAATAACAATTAAACTTTCTTTCATATAGTCAAAAGCTTTCTGACATTCTTCACTCCACTTAAATCTTGCATGTTTCTTGGTTAGTGCGACAATTGGTTCACTGATATTTGCAAAATTTGGCACAAAACGCCTATAATATGAGCATAATGCAACAAAACTTCTGCATTCTTTAACATTCGTTGGCGGACCTAGCGTTCTAATGGCTTCAACTTTGTCTTGGCATGGTTTTACGCCTGAAGATGTTACAATAAAGCCTAGGTGTTCAGATTCTGCTTTTAAGAATTGACATTTCTTCAATTTTAACTTCAACTGGTGATGTCCTAGTCTTTCAAATAGTTTGTTTATGTGATTGATGTGTTCTTCTAGTGTTTCTGACCAAACAATCATGTCGTCGACGTAAAATGAACAAAAGTCATCAAATCCTGCCAGTGCTCTTTGCATTAATTCAACAAAATAAGATGGACTATTACGTAACCCAAAAGGTGCACGGTTAAAACAATAAGATCCTTTCAGAGTCGAAAAACCTGTGTATTCACGAGAATTTGGATCTATTAGAACATTGAAAAATCCACTTTTCAAATCAAAAGTACTTATAAATTTGGCCTTGCCTAATTTCATCAAAATTTCATCTATGCATGGTAGTCTAATTACGTATGCCTTTGTTATGGAATTTAATTTTCTGAAATCTACACACACTCTTTTATCACCATCTTTCTTACCTACTACTACTACACTAGAACTGTATGGACCTCTGCATCTAGAGATTATTCCAGCCTCTAACCATTCATCGACTGTTTTATCTATTACCTTCTGGTCTTCGATAGAAGCTTTGTAGGGTTTAATTTTGAAAGGTGTTTCATCTGTTAAAACTATATCCATAGAAACTAGATTTGAAGGTACAATGTCCTTCTCATTAAAAGCAAAAACATCTAAATTTTTTGAGACTAATTCATTCACTAAACGCCTGTGTTGACAATCAGTGTGTATCTGACCTAATATGTCTTGTTCAGTCGGGCGGGACGTATTGACCTGACTAGACGTTTGGCCTGAAATATGACATACGGTCATTAGTTCATTTTTGTCTAGCAAATCGACACGACCTACTGCTGACCCTTTGCATAATTTTATATGTCTGTTTGTGTAATTTGTTATTTCGACAGGGACTTTGTTTGAGCTATTCAGTTTTACCACACTGTTTGTTATCACCAGTCCTGGTTCTTCTCGGACCAAATTATCAGAAAAGGAGGAAATAATACATTCTTTGCCAAATGAAAAATTTTCTGTCTTTTTTACTTTAGCACAAAGAATATAGGTTGTATTCGGTCGAATGGTTATAGATTTGTTCAATCTAACTACTGTACTTACACGTTTGTCTGAAACCATGGGTACGTAAATGCCCTTGATTCTGATTAAACCTAAATCAAAGTACATTCTTACACCCATGTCAGTCATGAAATTGTCACCTAAGATAATGCATCTATTTATGCCATCTACTACAAAGAAATCATAATTCAATTTTAAGCCTTTAATTTCAAAATTTAAATTCACTTTTCCTACGGTTTTCAATGCGCCGCCCTCTACAGATTCTAAACGCGCGTCGCATTTTTTAAGCGTAGGTTTTTCTTTTAAAGATTTATAAAATTTTAGAGATATCAAATAAGTTTCACTACTTGTATCGAGTAGACTTCTAATTTTTTGCTTTTGAACTTTGATTAAACAAGAATTCGGGTTTCCGGTCAAATTCATTCTTAAGTTGCTTTTATTTGTCGGAGTATCGGCTTCGTTATACTCGACTTTACCTAGTTTTTTGCGGGGCAATTTGACTGTCTGTGTCCCTTTTGTTTACAACCCCAACATTCAATTTCTTTTGATTTTTTCTTGTAGCCGTCTATGTGTTCGTTTGTCCTGTGGCCTCTCTTATTACATATGTTGCAATACTTGTAGTTTTTGCCTTTGGAGTGGTCAACCTCCATGGGCTGTTCGTCCCTATTTTGCGTTATTTCGAGCCTATCAGGTTTGTCCTTGTTTCTTATGGCGCAACGATACACGATGCCTTGTTCTCGAAGGGCGATTCTATATGCCTCTTCGAATGTTTTCGGCGTTGTTCGTTCTACCTGTGCACGGATCGACGTGTCTGCCAATCCACACAGAAATATGGTTAGTAACTGAGACTCTACAATTTCGTCGATCGCGGCATTACGTTCTGGGTAAGCCCTTTCTGACAGACTTAATAATCTTTCCGCGAAGAATTGTACGTCTTCGTCTTTCTTTTGTTTAATGTTAACAAGTTGTTCGAACGCCTTCGGTTTATCAATAAAAGGCGAAAACCTTGACTGTAAATTTTCTTTGAGATTTGCCCAAGTTTTTGTCCCTTCAGATTCCAAATATCGCTTTATATAGTCTGACACCAAACCTGTGCACGTTTGATATGCGACAAGTTGTTTGCGTTTGTCGCTGCAGTCGTAGAGAAAAGCGTGTTTCTCTACCTGCATGACCCATGTATCGAAGTCTCGCGGGTTACCATCCAATTTTTTTTTAATGTTAAATGGTATTTTACCGCTGTCCGTCCGTCTGTCCAGACTAGGATCTAATGATTCTAATGTGTGTGCTATAGCTTTAGCACTGTCTGACACCACTCTTGAGTTAATGTCTAGATTCTGACAATTTTGCATCAAAATTTGGTTATTCTCATTTAAAGTTTTTGTAAGAGCCTGAATTTGTTGCTCTGCCATTTTTTCCTAAACAGAAAATGTACAAAATAAATAACAAGTAGCTAGAACAGAACAAGCTAAAGAGTACCTTTGTTGAGATGTCTTCTTCTCGTTTTCTCGTCTTTCTTGTTCTTCTTTTTGTCCCTTTGTCCTTCGCGTTGTGTTTCGTTTGTCCGTGACACTAAAGTTCTTTTAAATTAAACTGTTAGTTAAAACAGGTTAAAATCCTGGTGGTCACGGCACCAAAATAAAAAAAAATTTACACGTGTGTGTTGTACTTCTAATGTCCTTGTCAGGATTTCCGAACAGTTTGTTAGCAAATAAACAACTCTCAACGGTAAAGTTTCTTTTTGAATTTATTTTAGAATAATTTTGACACTTTAAATATCTTTCGTCCTAAAATTGATCGATGGCACCCAAAGTTTATTCCCAAAGACAAATTGTAGCGTGGTCAGTTTAAAGTGAAGCCACAAAGATTCAAACTAAAGAAGTTTCAAGCCAAAGATGAGCCCTCTGCCGTGCGCGCTTGCTACATTTACCAATTCTCGGACAACCATCTGACCAACCTAACTCCTCCCAGAAGCGATGCAGCCTGCAAAACTTGCACCTTGATTGCTCAGTTCCAGTCACATGACTGTTCAGCCGGTCAATTAGGCCAGGCTCATCAGCACGTCCCCGGCCAAGCTGGTGACTTGTCCTTGTCCGGTCGTCATAAGTTCAAACTTATAAAACTTGAAGTGCCAACTCATCAAGTATGGTCATCCGTCGGTCATCTAGACTTGTTGGATGTAAACAATCCTTATCCTTGAACGACAAGGAAGAAAATATATACATGCCGAAGCATCATATTGTAACAATTTCCAACTTTTAAAGAAGCAATAAAACAATATATAATCATACATAAAACATTCTTCTTTTTTATTACTCCATTAAAAATGATTATGGTCTATGATTATGCTACTAGTAAATAAAGTAAAACCGAATCAGTTTTTCCCGTTTCAGAAAATACCATGATTTGGATTTGCTCTATTTGCAATAGCGCTAAACAAACAAACAAACAACGTACAAACGGCTTGCTCAAAGATCAATGTATAAATATAACAACAGTGTAACTATACCCAGTAGCGTTGTCGGTTACATTAACATAGAATCTAGAAACAATTTTAACTCTTCACCGTGTTCTTGACTTTTCAGTTTTAGTTTGTTAATAGGTTTTAAAACGATATCTAATGGCTTCGTATGAATACCGTCTGACAACACCTCTCTTTTGCAATAGAAATAATTTAAGGCCTGTTTAGGCTGAATGTATGTAAAAACTGCATTATCTATACATCTTATTCCCCGGTTTAAAGCTGTGACAGGGTTTTGACTATTTAAAACATCTGTGAATTTGACAGACGGATCTAGATATTGTTTATTGACCCCTTTTAAACTATATTTTACCGATTTCCTTTCGTCCGGTCGATCATTAATCGCGACATAGGATTTAGAACAAAGACTTATAATTTTGGTGCCACAAAATTCAAGTTTCATGAGTCCCGGTGTTCGCGTATCATGTACATTATGTTTTTCACAACATTCCCTCGGAAACCAAACGGTTTTAAATTCATCTCCTGTAAAATCGTCCTTGCAATTTCTCATTATGTTATTGTCAAATAAAGTAAGTAATTCAGGGTGAATACAATCTCTTAAAGTAGTTTCCGCTAAACCAAAGTAACAGGAATCTGTGTCCATTTCTGCCATTTCAAATTTTTCCCTTCCAACAAACTCTACGGGAAAATCGTATTAAAATGAGAGCATATGTAGTTTGGCGTATTGTAATATCATAAATCCGATATACACAGGGGAATCAATAGATATATTAACTATAGCGAACTCGCTTTCAAACATATCATTACCAAGCTAAGACAGTCGTTTAAATCTCGGATTATTTACAACGAAACAAGCTTTCTTAAATCCTTCCAAATACTTTATATTCTGAAACCTTTCTTGATTGATAATCGTTCCACCAAAAGCTGAGTTTCCTATCAGTTTTGACAAGGAGCTTTTTAGCTGTTGAGACATATCAACGTCACCATCTCGTCGGTCATTTGTTACTGTATCCACAAAGTTTTTAAAGCAGGATGACTTAGAAAATTCTACAACTTGATATATTTTTTAGACTAAAAACCCGTGTTTGATGTACCATTTTAGAAGAGGAGATGCCAACAAGATACACTCACCTTTCAGACCCACTATCAAAGGTGAACGCGGTTTTGTGGATAATCCGTATTCCCGAGCATGATGTTGCATATGTTCACCTATAGAACTAAAATCGACTTCTGTGGTACAAAACAAAGGACACATTTCTTCAAAGTACTGAGAGGGATTTAAATTTGTTTTGGGTTTAAAGTGTACTTGATCCCAACTTTCAAGAACTCGAATGTCAACTTCAATGAATCCAAACAATTTTTCGTTAAGAACAGCTTCCAGAATTTGAGATTCTCTAAGACTACCCTTCTTTTCTCGATAAAAGGAAGGATAGCGTTGGTCAATGAAAGTTCGCATGTCGTTGTTTTGTTTCAGCTGTTCTCTGTATTCGCATTCCCAAATGTAAGCAACTTCGTAACCATGTTTTTGCAAATACTCTAATCGCTCTTTTGTTTTCTTTAATCGTTGTTTGTGCTTATCGTGATCTTTCGGCGACAAACAAGAGTGACCGTGATAATAACAACCAAAAAATTCGTACACTATGCTGGTTTCTGAATCGTAACCATCAACAAGATAGGGACCAATTCTTTTCTCGTTGCCAGAATTCATTTTATGTGAAATAACTTATTTAACCACTCCATCCAATCGAACATTGCATTGAACCTGTTGGTCGTTTTTGTTCCTTTGAAATTATTTTCTCTTAGCCGCCTAATATAATTTCCGCACGGCATAGGCTGACTGATTGCATAAACTATTTGCATCATAGCCTAGCACCGATTTGCATGGAAACATTGCATTTTCTCTTATATAAGTTTTGCCTACTTCATGACAGCGAGTAAAAATAATGGACGGTCCGCCAACTATGTTCGATTTGATGGTGTGATATAAATCTTCATCAACCCTATCTGTAAGCGCGAATGATGCACCAGCCTCAATCCCAGCTTTATACAGTTTCTTTCTTGCCGCACCCGGAGTGGAAATGCAGTCTTTGAAAACATCAATGCCCCTTTCCGCGAAATAAGATTTAAATTTTTCAACAGCGTCAACCATCGGCATTGTGTCTAAGGTATTGTAGAATTCAAGAAAATCTCGAAAAGAAGTCATGTTGTTTTCTTCCCATACCCTAAGAAGAGATTCATAATTTGAATTAATTGTAGACGCGGGTATATCCTCAAGCTTTAAAATAGACAACGCTTCAGAATTGCTTTTGTTTTCTTTTTCTACCATCCTTTCGAATGCAACTCTTGTACTATCTTCAAGTACATTGCACAGTTTTAACGTTGAATAAAAAGCCTCTTTAGGCGGTAAACATTTTTCCTCTAGAACAGCTAAATCTGAAAAATACTCATACGGAAAAAATGACTTTTTCTGAGGTACCTTAAATGTAGTTAGAAACTGTGAGTACGATGTACCTGGCGGCAAGTAATTAGTCATATCTAAAAAGCGGAGAAATTGATTAGAAAGACACATATAGGAGTTATTTTTCTTGACTACAAATTTTTGCTGTTTGGGTTCGTGTAGCTTTAAGTGCTTTGCCCATTTAGATTTCAAGAAATTTAAGTCGTATTTAGCGGAATTAAATCCCATTACTGGAAGCTGGTGACAATATGTTTCAAACTCTTTGCGTGTTCGCTTTATCAATTTATTCATTAATTCCGACGTTTGCGTAAATGTTCTGTAATCATCATCATCATCATCATCATTTACATTGTCGTTTATACTTGTCGAATTTCATGGGCAAATGGTGCAATTTCATAGTCAATTTCTTCCATTTCTCCACCATCTTCGTCATCCGGTTCACTGAGACTACTGTCAGTTTTATTGCAACGTCTTCTTCTACTACTATCGCTGTTAATACCATCGTTGCTGACATTGGTATAAGTTTCCCAGTCATTGTACCATACTTCTACATTTTCTGTAGAATTGACCGTTTGTAAAAATCGATACCAGACATTTTCTTTACTCATCGCGTGCAAAAACTCAGCAGATGGTGGCTCCCATTCCATTGTTTCAAGAGCTTCGTTTCCGTAATTATCAAAATTTTGGTTTTCGTGAGCATAAATGTCATCATTGCTAGTGGCCGACATCGGCATCTGAGATCTAAATTGTCTGTTTTTGTCCACTTTCTCTCCAGTCGCTCGAGCTCAAGAAAAACATTCTGCCAGCGTTTTCTTGCTAACGAATAAGCTTTTTCAGAAACTGCATTCATGTGACTAATCATTTGACTCAAAAGTTTATCTAAATATGGATCTAAAATAAATTTTGGATTTGAGAACCCGTCAACATTACTACTAATACTTACTGAAACGGGTTCGTGTTGAGAAGTTTTGATGAGATGGTTACAATTTTGTTCTCCGGTTTGTTTCAACATTGACTCTAAATCAAATGTTACAAACCATGGATAGTTTTGCAAAGACCATTCTACAGTTATTCCCAATTCATTTAATCTATCGAATATACCCTTAGAATTTGAAAAATATCCTCCGCGAAAACGTAAAGAGGTCGCATTTTGGCAAGATTTTTCGTGACGAACGAGATTATTTTTTCTTTTGAAAAGCTTTTGATATAGTCTACATTGAAATGTAGTCGCATATGACTTAAATCTAGATATATATATCTTAAATGATCTTCGAATAAATTTAAATTCATGGTTTTCAATGTTTCTTCGGAAAAGACTTCGCGAGATTTGTATAGCATCTTCACAGTTTTCTCCTCACTCATTTCAAAAACGTTTATATTTAAATTAAAACATAACTCTAAATCGGGCATCCGATCTAGAGTAATATCTAAAGATTTAAACTTTTTTTCTGTCGCATATTTTAAGCACAAAGAATATAACTCTTTGGTTAATTTTTCACACCACCTCCGTTTACTTTTATGGTAAGCTAAGCAACGAAAGAAACAAAGGTTATCTGTATACTGTTTCCCGGTCTTAGGGTTACTGGAAAATGTTAAGATACTTTTAGAGTTTAATATATTGACCTAAACCTAATGGAAAACCTGTCTTGTATACAACGTACATTACGTTAGTAATCAACACAGGTTTCCATTTAGAATTTGGCTTTTGTTTATGAAAGTAATTTGAAAGATCGAGGCCGATCAGACGATCACGCATTCTCTCAGCATCCTGTCTGTTGTTAATAACCCGGGGAAATAAAAATAAACCATCTGTATAATGAGGAGCGAAGTATCTATAACTGTCATCATCAATTTGTCGTAAAAGAATGCCGAAAGAAAGATTTATTTTAAAAGCGTGCGGACTTCTTTCAAATATGAATTCAATATGATTCATGATTTGATGTACGTTCGAAAGATTAGGGACGGGAAAGTTATATGTATCCCTAACCTTACTTTCAACTATTTTCTCTCTCAAAATAAGATGCCTATGTTGGTCATATGCCTTTTTCATTTTTACATTCTCACTCCCATCTTCATTTTGCCATAGCGGAGTTTCGCCTTCAAAACTCCAGGGGTCACTGCGTAAAACTTCAGAGTCATTTTGCTTATGCTTAATCATTCTATGATTATAGGTCTCTGTAGTTTGTGAAGCGTTTTCCGCAGAGGCGACATGAGGGAGAGCGATCTTTGTTTAGATCTCTAGACTTAGTGTAACTGATGTTGTTGCTACTACTGGTGGTGGTGATACCATTGGTGGATGACGGAATTTGGCTACCACTTCCTCCTGGTGTGTTGTGAAACGAATTCTCCTCGTGGTCTATTAATTCTCTCGCCGAAGAAAATGTCTCGTTACACGATGCGCAGCTGTAACTATTTGATTCTCGTTTACACGTCTTTTCATGGCGTAATCTACCTCGATAGTTCGAGAATTTTTTTTCCACATTTCTTACATGAAGTTTTCACCGTTTTCAGTTCTTTTTTCCTGGCAAGTTTCTTTGTGTCTCATGCGGTAATATTTAGAAGTATAGTGTTTTCCGCATGTTGGACAAATTCTCTGAGAGTCAACTTCTTGTTTCTCCGCATCAACGTTGTTTCCACTATAAAAAATTAGATAATAAATAAATAAATAAATAAATAAATAGATAAATAATTTATTTGAATTATTAACGTAGAGTTTCTTTTAAGTGGGACATAAAAAAAAAAAAAAAGTATCCTTTAAACTTGTAAATTTAAACTTGTAAACTAGATGATTTGGTAAGCTAGTAATAAATCGGACGCTGACAGTGTAGACCATTACAAATAGCACGGTATACATTTGTATCTTTTTATGGTGGTATAATCTTGTGAAAAAAAATCGCATTATATAAATCGAACTCACTTCTTCTCTCCCTTGTAGGCATCAATTTTTTGAGGTTTTAATTGAGGTCCAGATTCATCGCACTCTTGTACATCGGAGGATTCTTTTTCCTGTAAACAACACAAAACTGTCATTAAGAGAATTTATTAATTCTCGAAGATGCAGTTTTATTGATCGTATAATTGTCCAGTCGGTGGAATGAATATGTTGCTGATACAGAATGAGAAATAATTGAATATAATAGCTTGACAGAATGACCGACGGACAAATGGAAAAAAAAATTAAAGGAGGTTGGAGTAGAACTATGAATACTTCAAAAAGTAATTCCGCTAAACACAAAATCATATAAAACCCTACCTTTGTCGGAGTACAGTTACGCCTGTGCTCGATCCATTTCGGTGGTTTTACCAAAGTTCCGCATTTACCACACTTAATATGTTTCATTTTACTTTTTGAAGTTAGAGCAATAAGAAGTTGAATCGTTTTTTCAGTATTAGCTAGTTATAAAGAACAAAACAATGTCAATTAGCAAACACGCAATTCACAATTCTGTCCAAATACATGTAGCAAACAGTTAATACACATTTGGCTTAAATAATGTCCTACAAACAATTTATTTATAACCTTGCTGACGGCTATTTTGTGTATCTATTTCAACCATCTCCGTTGACAGCTTCGTCAATTAACGTCATGATTCGTCGTAACCCGTCCGAAACGATATGCACTAACCTTTATTTGACCTTTTTAAAAAGTGTGGTATTTTAAAAAACGTGGCGGGGTATATTTTGGCTCACGATTAACTACTCATCTGAATCAACGGACCAGGGAAAAAGGCTTTGCAGAGAGTGCAGATTCAGACCACACTACTCAGAACATGCAGTCAGATCTTGGATCTGTCATGCCAGTTTTCCGCGTTATTCTACTCAAGACAGCAATGGTCCTGCAATATTAAGGCTGCTTTTCCAAGCTTAACATGTCTATTTTAACAATTTAACGCTCTAAGCGTGCAAATGTCAGCAACATGTTTGTCTCATCAGCTATTCCATATTGGTCGATTCTCATCCTTTCCACATTTCAGATAAAGAGATCAAGGCTACCGTAGTTATGCTCTTGCTGATTAGAATGCCTCAAATACAGTTACCTTTGTTGGCTATGGACAAGTAAAGTCGCTTTTGAAGACAATAAAAGATAAAGATCGGACTGTCCTTTGAACGCACTGCAATTCAGTATCACAGACGTTCATATCTTAGATCTAATTGTCTGTTTATTTGGGTTGTATATGGGAAAAAAAACGACCATGAAATTGTAGCCTAATGTTTGATATTGTTTTCCTGACTGTAAAAGGCTAGTCGGTTGTGTTTCAACTCTTAACCAAACTATCCTTTTTTCATGCCCATGAGAAAGAAGTTGAAAACATTGTGAGAAAAGGGGAAAATGTAGGTTACCATTTTCTCCTTTTCCCATGTTTTTTTTTTTTTTTTTTTACCCTTTTGACGATTCAAATCATCATTTGGTCTACATTCAATTCGTCATGTGCAAATGCTTTTGATTTGGACAAGTCTAAAATTTTATCATTTGGTAAAGAATTGACGGTTAGGGAACTACTGCGTATCTACATTCTTTGAAAGTATAATGTAGGAGAAATTTGCCAGCATTTGACATTTGGATTGGACGATTTGGCCCGCTAAAAAATAAGTAGGACAGTTTGTCAAGATGAATACGATATCATGTTAAAAATGGAAAAATGAAAGGCCCCCAAGCAGCCAAAAGTATTCAGTTCCTTTACATTTACCAAAGTTGCCAAAGTTACAGAAAAGAATATTTATATTTTTCACTCTTTTAAGGGGTTGGTAGGTACTGCTGAGTGATATCTAAAATTTGATAATGGGTATCGCTTATCAGAATTGTCACGTATTTTTTACGTTCTATTGCTGTTGGCTGGCAAACAAAGCCTGTATTTTAACCAGTCGTTAAACTACTAATTTGTAAAAGACGGTTTAAAAGGCAGGGGGATCCTACGTGGCTCATTTGTAAGAGGTAGGATTTTTGTCCCATACACAGTTTAAACATCTAACGTGATTTGTGATTTCAAACCACTGTAGTTATTCCGTGTCGACCGATTACAGTGCTTACAGCACTTTGGTTATAATTATAATCTATAGTACAATATTTACAGCATCGTCGTTCACAATGAAATCAGAATAGATTCGGATCAGACACCTCATATAGAATTTGTCTGATCCGGACCTAGTGTGTTTGCAAAAGGCGTAGAAAGAAGTATACATGAAGGAAAGGGTAAACAACCCTTAACTTTTCACAATTCATCCGTCACAAGTTTACAGGTTGCATGTATTTCGTTATCGATATTGTCTGGTGTCTCTAACTGGAGTATCATTTCCCTTTTCTCCTCGTCAGTTGGTACTTGCATGGGATAAATAACCAATGTCACCAATCCCTTAATGCTGGGAAGTTTGTCCACGGTTAGAAGGGCGATCTCATTACGTCGTCCTCGTTAAAGAAAGGCTTAGCAGCCTCCCAAAGATCTTCGACAGTCGCGTCCCACTCTCTTAGGCAGCCACTTATGTCCATGTGTTGATCCTGCGACTCCTTGTTCGTCTCACACCCGTAACATGTCTGCTCTGACCTTAAGTCTTTGATGATTTTTTCTAGGCAAAAAACCTCTGCCGAAAAAGTACCCTCCTAGTTATTTCAGTGCTTTTTTTAATTAATTGCAAACATTCCTCTGATTTTGGTGAGAGTTGTTTACCTTCGTCAATGGTTAATCTAACACCGTTCTTAGTACATATGTATGGAAGTTGGGGGTCCTCCCGTTTTACGCACTTTCTAATATCTATATTCAACTGTCCCTTTCTATACGCATTTTCTTTTATAAACAATACTGTTTTCGGTTCATACTCATTGGGGAAATTCACCAGTTCCATAGGGATATTAACCGGTTTGCTGGTTGTTTTGTAAGTATACCTCCTTGCAAGAGAGGATGCTACAGGGAGTTTTTTAATAAGAGCTTCTGCTTCGTTTTCAGCAAGTCCAATGCACTTCTTTTCACGCGATTGAGCAGATGTTTTTGATAAAACTATATTGAATTCGTTAAATACGACATCAAATTTTACGTTTAGTCCGAAGTCTTCCTTCACATTAATCGGAAGAAAATCTAAGTCTTTGGAAAGTTCCATTTTGTCGTCAAGTTTGATAAGTTGAGATTTCACCATATCGTTGTAGTTAATGAAGTCCATCTGAAAAAAGTTTTTTTTTTCTTATTATACTAGATACTAAGCTAACCCAAAGCCGCTTGCGCAGACTGTTTCTTAGCAAAAAAAGCAATTCTATACGTAAGGGTGACAGTGTATCAATAATTTCAGTATTTGTTATGAATGCGCTGGATCTAATAATATTTGTTATACACACGTCTTCTAACTTAAGACAACGTCTTGTATAATTTCGTTGACACACGAGTTCCCTTGTAATGAATGAAAGGTAGAAAACTCTCGAAAGATCTTCATCGATCAAAAACTCCAATACATTGTCATCCAAATATTCTAATACCGGTGTTGGTAGATGAAGTAAAACATCTCAAACCATGTATTCATCTGAGCGATCTTCTTTCAGCAAAGATTTCAAAAGTTTTTTACAGCATAGAGTCTTCAAACTAACTGGCTGGTATTTCATAGTCTGAAAAATGTATTACTAGTATCATTACTTAATTAACACTCGCTGCAGTGTAGAAATAGTTCGATAATATCCACACAAGCAGCTAGCTATAAATAATTAACTTTTCCCTACAGCGTAGAAATAATTCGATACATCTTCATTTTTTATATATGTGAGAAAGTAGTCAGTGGCTTGGAAAGAAAGTTATATCAGAACTTGTGTGAGAAAAACAAGGAGACACACGAAACAAGCACTATACACTGTGATATGACAATAAGCTGACAAAACCGCGTTAAACTCTAAATCAGTGCAATACAATAATTAGGTACAAACAGTGTACACGACAAAAGCAAGAGAAATAGGGGCAGATAGAAAGATAAGCGGGGAGGAGAGACAGATAGAGTATCAATTATAATAAACGAACAGAAAACAATACCAATGCAGTAATATAAACTCTTACCTTTACAATGTTGTGAGAGACCGAGAATTCCCAAAATCACACTGAAATCGATGTGATAACCAGTCAGCGAGTTCCTAAACGGATAAAGAAATGGGTCTAATTCACCTGCTTTATATGCGGAGCGGTCGATCAAAGCTGTTAAACTGCTTCGTAGCAAAAATATCTACAAGTAATGACAATGTCCCTACATGGCCGACACGAGAGAAAGTTAACATTGCTGAAATTGAGCAATTGATGTGTCTGACAAATGATAATGTTAGTCTTTTAAATTCATTAACACCTCCAGCGCGCAAGTGACAAACGGTTATAGCAGACTATGTATGAAAATTATCATCTAGAGGACGTGTTAGGTTTTATGTGTATCCAGTTTTTTTCTAACTAGTCGCGGGAACAAAGAATTTTAACAAAACGATTTGACAGACAGACAGACGAACATGTGTGTACTGTAACATACCGATATTTCTATCTCGCATTTAAAAAAGCTAAATCTAAATATGTTTTAACGCCTGAAGATTTTAAAGTCTAATACTGTATCGATATTCGTATATTAAAACATGGCACAATCGCAAATACGAGAGTATATGCTAATAATATTCTTGCTGGAGACGAAATACAAATATTGGCATGTAATGATATGGACAAGCGAAAAGTGAATCTGTGTTTAGGCAATCAGCGGTACATATCTGTTTTCAAAAACGATTTATCCGAAACTGTTACAAATATAAGAAAAGGCACGCGTTCTGTTAGCATTAGTATAGACTTTTTGTGTGTGATCTAAAAGAAACTATACTGACGTGTTGCGCGTTTACCGAAGGAAGTACCAACAATGAGTGAAATAAACAAATATTTACAAAATATCTACCATAATGCGGAAAAGGCGGGTTCATTTTCGGGTCCTGAAAAACTTTATAGAATTATCAAAATTGATGGAAAATATAAGATTAGCAAACAGAAACTAAGACAATGGTTATATAACCGTGATGAATTTTCTTTGCAACGAGATGTTAAACGAACATTTCCTAGGAGAAGGATAATAACATCTGGTATCAGCTGTCAATGGGGCATTGACTTAGCCAGCACACAAAATATTTCGAGTTTTAACGACGGTGTTAAATATTTGTTAATTGGCGTTGACGTATTTTCGAGATACCTACACATTCTACCCGTAAAATCGAAGTTGGCGAAAGATGTAGTTGAAGCATTCGATTCAATTCTGCGAAAAAGGAACCATTCCAAACACTGTTTACTCAGACGCCGGCCGAGAATTTAACAATGTCGTATTTAGGAAACATCTTCAATCGAAACACATTAAATTTTTCACAACATCGAACCAAGAAACAAAAGTAGCAATGAGGAGAGAACGATACGAACGATAATGAACATATTATCTCGAAAATTTCGGTATAAAAGATCATATCGTTTTCTAGAAAATCTGCAAAACATTGTGAGAATTATAACTCTACTCCGCATTCGAGTTTACCTTATAACTTATCTCCTAATCAAGTGACAAAATCTAACGAAGCAGAGGTGGCAGATTTTTTATACAACAAAAACTGGGAAGTGTGTATCTCTGAAATATGTTTCAAAGAAGACACCCCAACAAACATTCGTGGAATACCGGACGTGTACTGCAATATTTGCGGTGAATCGGTTATTAACGGAGTATTTGAACCATTGCTAAGACGTGTGTATTTCGAGCAAAATAGCAATCATGTAGTTTTTACGCCGGTGTACTATTTGCCAGTTATAAAATCGGAAATAAGTGAAATCGAATTTTTGATAAAGACCGAGGACAAGCATTTTGCGAATACACTAACTAGTCCGATGGAAATTGTTTTACATTTTAAATCAAACGACAGACAAAACAGGAAAAATGAATGCGAACGGTAAAGCAGGAATGGATATAAAAAATCTTTATTTCCCAAATCATACAAAATGGGTCAATTTTTATTAGAATACGTATAGCAAAACGTACCGCATTCAGTTTCAGACGTAAGGAGCAGTTTAAGCAGCGAGGACGGACGTGTCTTAACATTACATAAAGGCTCTCTCATTCCTATAGAAAAGATTGAGTTGCCTAATATAAAAACGGACAAAAATGATATCCAACTCGTAAGTACATCTCAACAGTCTGTTCAGCAAGCAATCAGTCAGCTTCAAGTGGTAGAAAACTAAACAGTTCGTAGAAAAGTGCGTAAAAGTAAAACCGTCGCTTCTAAAAAGACCGACAAGAGGAAAAACTCGTCGAAACGGGGAACAACTAAAGAACGAGCTAATAAGCGCGTTCGGAAGAATACTGAAAACATTTTCGTGTAAACATGGCGGTAGTAGATCCGGATTATTTTGTAGAAGCTCAGCCCAGCGAACTTGCTTTATTCGACTTACTTCCAACACAAACAGGGGTGGAAAAGATTTACTATCAACAAGTGCTACCTGTTAACCAGATCACAGATTCTTCGCCTATTTAATTTAGTATTAACGGTGTAAATGGATTGGAGTATATCGATACCAGAAACAGCTTTATGAGTATTAAAGCTAGGATTGTACATAATGATGGAAGTTATTTGGAAAACACAGAGTATGTGGGGCCGGTAAATATACTGTCTCACGCTTTATTCGAGCAGGTTGACGTGACAGTGCAAGGAAAATATATTACAGCCGTGACTGGACATTAACCATATAAGGCTATGATACAGACATTATTAAAATATGGCACAGATGCTAAAACATCGCAACTATCGTCTCACATGTTTTATAAAGATGAACATATACACGACAATGACCCTCAGACAGGACAGAACTCTGGCTTTTTGACACGTACGAAGCTCTTTCAAGCTAGTAAACTTGTTCATATGATAGCACCGATCGCGCATGATTTTTTTCAGCTTGAGAAATATATTTTAAACCAAGTTGGAATCGATATAAAATTTTACAGAAAAAAACACGAGTTTTACCTTGTAACCGACGCATTAGCGCCGAATTACAAAATAAAAATCGAGGAAATGGTTTTAAATGTCTGTAAAATTCAAGTTAATCCCGCTGTAATTTACGCTCACAGTCTAATGCTACAGAAAACCTCAGCAAAATATCCATTTATAAAGAGTGAGTTTCGCATGGCTGCATTATCGCAGGGACAGACTAGTTTTAATATGGATAACGTTTGTCAAGGAATAAAACCTAATCGAATAATAATTTCATTTGTTAAAGCTCGTTCGGTAGCTGGTGATTATGCTTTATCGCCGTGGAACTTCGAAGGTTTTAACCTTTCCGTATCTGTAGACGGTATACCCACCCACGGGAATCCAATTAAAGTAAATTTTGATAAAAACACTGGAATTGACTGTGCGGAGGCGTTCCATTGGATGCTTTGTTCGTCAGCGAAATGGTTAAATGATAGTGGAAACCAACTACAATCAGACGATATAGCTCATGGATATTGTTTGTTTTTGATCTTTCACCCTCACTCCAGTACAAAGGGTATCTGCCGCTGATAAAACAAGGCATCGTAAAAATTACAGCTAATTTCACGACGCCGTTGCCAGAACCAGTCGCTTGTATAATGTACACAGAAGAAATAGGGTATTTTGAAATAAACGAAAGCCGCGACGTTATCGTGAAACACTAATGCCGAATTATGTTATTTCGATTTTGTATTTTTTATATCCTTGTATAATGTGACTTTATTCATATGAATATAAATATTTACGTATGCCATAAATGTACTCTCTCTGTGCTTGCTTGTTTGATTTTGTTATTTATTTTGTCAGATTGATTTTATGCTTTGTTGTTCGCTATGGTCTGGTATACGAAAGAGTCTGTGATAAAATTTCAAAGCCCTTCCACGATTACACTTGTTGCTTCGTCAAATAGCGGTAAAACGACTTATGTGAAAAGGATGATGCAAGAGTCGAGCGGAATATTTACCGTACCGATAAAAAAAGTTTTATATTGTTACGGTAGTAAGTGGCAGACAATTTTTAATGAAATGCTGCAAGTTGTTCCAAATATAAGTTTCAAAGAAGGAATTCCGTCTGAAGACGATATTAAGGATTTGATTGACGGGGAGGGAAGTCCACACGTTTGTTTAGTCTTAGACGACCTGTTAAATCAATTATATTCTAATAAAGAACTGGAAAAACTCTGGACAGCTCATTCACATCAAATGAATATTACAGTAATCTGCCTCGTTCACAATTTCTTCCCAAAATCACCATCGGGGAGAATAATAAATTTGAACACAAAATATTTCATTCTATTTCGCAACCATAGAGATGCTCTACAAATACAACATTCCGCGCATAAAATATATCCAACTAAAGTTTCATTCTTTATGTATAGTTATCATAAAGCGGTAGAATATCAATGGGGATATATAGTATTAGACCTACACGGATCGAGTTCTGACAAATGCAGACTTCGAACTCACATTTTTCCGAATGAAGATATGATAATCTTTCAGCAAAAAGATTGAGTCGAAAATTCTATTGTTGAAGATGAAAGTTTTCTACGCAAGGAAGGACTATTTTTGCAATACTTGGTGCATCTACCTGATAATGAAAGGAGTTTAGCTGTTAAAAATCTTACAAATTCTCAGATACGAGCAATATGCGGAGTTGTAGATAATGCTATAAAGCAGATGTTTGTTTTGAAACGCAGTGATACAAACTTGTTGAAAAAATATAATTCATCGTGGACAGTTTTGATACTTAAAAATACTAAACGCAAGCAAAAGCAAGCAATCATTATACGACGCGTCAGAGAAATTTATCTCATACTACGTGCTGCGCTTAAATATCTACCTACTGGAAAAGTAAAACATGGCAGCTAAAGAGCTTGTGTTAATTCCCAAAGACAAATACGATTCTTTTAAAAGTGATAGACACAAGGAGGTTAATACTACATCAACTCAAACAGAATCGAACTTGGAAACTACAGTTTCAGAAGACACCACTAATTCACAAAACAGCGATTCTAACGTAAAGACCAATTCCGATTCAATGTTTATTCGCGCGTCAAATGATAAGCTTTCAGGAACTTCCTTTATGAAATCAAGGCGTATGAAGAAACGCATCATCAAATGGATGCCGTATTAGCCTAAACCATTTAAAAAGTCACTACAAATTTGTTTTTCACCATTTCGAGTCTCACGGTGTCACAAACAACACCTTCATTATACAGTTGATGTTTGTATGTTTGATCTCTTGTAAAAGAAATTTGCATTATATCACATAGATTAAAAAAATGAATCTTAATATTTCAAGTGAGCTAGAAACGCGTGACATTGCGACAGAGCAAAACACCGTGGACGGATTTCTAATGGATAGCCGTGATCAACACAACACAATTTTGAAGAAAAATATCTAATACGGATAAAATGGATTGGAATTATAACAATATTTTTATCCACCGCGGTCATACCTGGAATCTATAGAATAGACACTGATGTCTCAGAAGCACGGACTACTGGAATGAGCTGAAAGATTTTATAGTTCAACGGGAAGATGGAAAACAACAATAACATTTTTTTTGTGTGCATTATACCATCATAGAATATAAATGTATAATTATATTTCTAAATTATGTTTGTACTTAATAAATATATACCATGCATATATAATACAATTGTAAGCTTTGTTCAATAAATTATCATTACAGAATGTGTATTGTTGTTTTTATCGTTTGTTTGTATCATTTTAACAAGGATTGGTTATTATTATCATTCAACTGACTAGCGCAAATGTAATACTGAAAGCTCGTGTGAGAACTCTCTGTCTAGCATTTGCGATGTAAAACCTCGACAAAAGGTTAGAAAAAATCTAAGTTTAATTATTCCCCTGTCATTAGCACGCTATTGTTATCTACTTTTGTCCACTTTTCTCTCTCAACAATTTTTGGGGTCCTGCGTGGCTCAGTGGTAAAGTGTTTGACTTGTAATCCAGGGGTTCTGGGTTCGAGACGCACTGGATCCTCTGGGTTTTTCGTGGGAGTGTCCTTGGGCAGGACACTTCAGAGCCCCAGCCTAGTACTGGTGAAACCCAGGAAAGACGTGAATTGTGTGAGGTGTCACTGTGATATGACTGAAATAACGTTGAAAGCGGCGTAAAACACCATTCAATCAATCTCTCAACAATTGGCAAAACCACCAGCATAGAGTGCAAAAAAGGTCGCATCCCTATGAGACGTTGTGAAAAAAAAAATAAAAAAAAAAACTCGCGCATCTCATGCAGATTCAAACTGTTTGAAAATGGCAGTACACTAGATTTTAGGTAGTAGAACGATTTTAATTTCGCTTGACCGGTTGTAGACAGATATTTAAAGGTTTCGTATGAATAACGTCTTATCATACTTCGCGTTTACTGTAAAAATAAGAAAATGCTCTTTTGATTTGATTGTATGAATACATAGTATTATTGTGAAGCGCAATGCCTCTATTTACACCGCTCGTAGGCGTTTGCGATGCTAGAACTCGCTCGAAATTAGTCGTTGGGTCTTCGAAGTATTTGTTGACACCTTTTAGACTGTATTTTACAGCTCATGTTGCCTCGCACTTACCCACATAAGGTTTCGAACAAAGCCCGGTCATGCTAGTTGCTTCATTTTTTTTTTTTTTTTTTTTTTTCTTTTTCATCAAACCGGCTGTCTTTAAATCAAACTTGTGATGTTTTTCACAACATTCTCTCGGAAACCAAAAGTCGCATACACCCGGTTCTGCAGTAAACGTATCGTAACAATTGTTCATTATATTATTTTTGAATTTCTGTCTCATATCCAATTTGATCGCGTCAAAGAGGGACGTTTCAGAAAGGGCGAAATAAAGACTGTCGGTATCACATTCAATGCATTCAAAACCATCCCTACCGACAAATACATCCATAAAGTCGTAGTAAATTCGAAGTAAGTGAAGCTTGGCGTAATTGAAAATCGCTATTCCTAACACGATCGGATTGTCAATTACTATTCTCCCTTTTTTGAATTCCATTTCGAAAATATCGTTTTCAAATTCATTCATATTAGAGAAACTCGGATTATTAAGTTCCAGGGTAGCCTTTTACATATTTATGTCTTTTCTGTTTTTCTTTATCCATAATTGTACCCCCCAAACGAAGAATTTCCTATTAATTTAAAGAGAAGCGCGATTACTTGCTTGTTGCGATCGACATCCCCGTCTCTTCGCGCGTCAGATACCTGTTTCCCGAATTCTTCAAAGCAGGCTTGCCTGGAAAATTCTATTACTTGATAAACTTTTGTAACGCGCATGCCGTGAGACACATACCATTTCAACAGAGGAGTCATAATAAGCATACTTTTCGCGCGCAAACCACCGACCAAAAGTTTTCTGGGCTTTTCAGATAAATTAAAAGCTTCTGCATGATCTTGCATGTGTTTCCCGATGCAACTGAATGGGATTTCTGTTGTAAGGAAAAGCGGGCTCATTTCCCTGAAATATTCATACGGGCTTAGATCGGTAATTGGTTTGTAATTTACGTCTTGCCACGAGTCTGGAATTTCAATATCAACCTCGACAAAACCAAACAATTTATCGTTCATTACGCCCTCAATTATTTCTTCGCGCGTAACCGAGGAAGGATGTTTTCTGTAGAAGTGTGGTAAACCATTTCGCACAAATGCTCTCATTTCTTCGTTTTCTCCGAGCTGTTGTCTATATTCACAATACCATATTGTGATAACTTCAAATCCTTGTTGTTTTAAAAATTTCAATCGTTTCATTGTACTTTGAACTTGCTTTCCCGTTTATCGTCTTTGAACTTTGACAGGGGCATCCGTGAAAATAGCAACCCAAAAAATTCATAAACTTCGTTTGTATCAGATTGTCCATCTACGTAGTACGGGCCTATTCTAAATTCTTGCCCATGGTTCATTTTATGCTTGATACGTTTACTGGTTTTATAACTAAGCCAATTCATCCAGTCATACATAGCGCAATATCGTTTGACATGATTTTCAGGTCGGAAAGCGTTAGCAGACTTGCGCCTAATATAGAATAGAATAGAACAGAATACGTTTATTCAGGAAAAAAGGCAATATGCCTATCATATCACACACAGTAAATATATATACAATCTACAATGACAGTCAATGGATTAAGTACTATGTAGCTACAAATAAAGGGAAGTAACGTCCTTAATACTGTTACGTTTGTATAAAAGTTATCTCTCTTGTAGGAGAAAACACACACACACACACACACACACACACACACACAAAGAGACTAAAAGAACACCATAATTTCAGATCAGCCATACCAAACTGATCTGAATCTATACTATTCCTCAAGTTTTCTCATCTATATCTATTCAAGGATGACAAAAAAAAAAAAAAAAAAAAAAAACTTTTATAAATGTATAATCTTTAGCTATCTTATAATAAAAAGTTAAATTAGGATAGTTTGACCATTTGGATCCTATGACATATTTACTGAGTGATTGCATACTGAATCTTGAGTTTTTGAGATTTTTTGAGAGGAAAATTAAAGAAACATAATCATGATGAATAGATCTGTCTATCTCTTCCTTCCAAGCCTTATTAGATAAACATTGATAAATTTCTAATAATCTGTTTGTTTTCACTTTTCATCAATTCAATAAATTTAATCATACTTGGCCTCTTCCAGAAATACTTTTTGATATATATTTTTCTAATATTTGAAAACATTGGACATTCAAGTAAAAAGTGCATTTCATCTTCTAAAGTATTGCATAATTTGCATTTCCTTTCCTGATATGGGATTTTTTCTGGTTTATGCCATCTTTCTGATTCTATTTCTAGTCTATGTGATGAAAGCCAGAAACGACTAAAGGCTATTCTAAATTTTTCAATAGTAATACATGAACTATTTAAATATGACTGAAATGAAAAATTACAAAAAGTTCTATATGTTCTTGCTCTGGATGACTCTTCCAAATCATTATTCCAGCTCTGCATAAAATTATCTTTAATTTTTTGTATGAATATTTTCATAAATTAATCTATATCTTCAACGCCTTGATTTAGCCATACATTGTAAAAGCCATTACTTTCTAAAATATATTTAACAGATTTTGCCCAAGATATCTTATTGGGAAAGACTTCTAAATCACTTAACCTAACATTATACACATGCTTAATTATTTTTTCATCGGGACTTCTTATAACTTTGAACCAATATTTTACAACTTTTGACAATCTTTTTATTTTTAATGGGTATCTCCCACGTTCACCATAAATGAAATTGTTTTGTGTTTGTCGCCGAACTCCTAATATCTGTTTATAGAATTGCAAATGCATACTTTCTAATTTATTTTCATTATTCATACCCCATACCTCACATCCATAACTAAGAACAGGTTCGATGAGTTTGTCAAATAGGTCTAATTTATGGGATATTGACACATTGGGAAATCTTACAAAGTAATATTTGAGTCTACCCATAGCTTTCAATGCTTGGCCATGTAACGCTTCATATGTACTACTGAATGACCCCCCCTACTGTAAATACTATACCAAGATATTTAAATTTATTAACAATTTCTAACGTTTTGTTTTTATATGTGAAGCATAAATTCTTTATTTGCCCACCCTTTTTTAAAAATCATCACCTTTGTTTTCTCTATATTTCCACCTGTCACAATTTTCATCTAACATACATAGTCCATTCTGCAAGCCTTCTTTACTTTCAGAAAACAATACTATATCATCAGCATATAAAAGTATGAATAATTCTAACATTCCCATTTCAATGCCTTCAACTCCTTTCCAAATGAAAAACTCTTCTATATCATTAATATACATAGAAACCAAAAATGGTTATAGACTCTCTCCCTGTTTAACACCTAACGTGCACATAAAACTTTCACTTATTTCATTTTCATGTTTTACCCTACATGTAGTTTTAAGATTTTCATACACTGATTTTATTATATTAAGTATATTACCTCTAACTCCAATTTTTATAAGTTTGTACCAAATTATGTCCCTAACCACAAAATCAAATGCCTTTGTAAAATCTATAAATACTGCAAAAAGTCTTTTGTTCTAATTTAGTAAATGATTAATGATTCCATGCAATATGAAAATATTGTCTACTGTGCTCATGTTTTTCCTGAATCCTGTTTGTGCCTCTATGTAAATATGATAATTTTCAGCCCACTGTGTTAGTCTCTTGTTCAATATTTTGGTAAATAATTTTCCAAATGTACTCAAAAAGGTTATTCCTGTATAATTTTCAGGTTCATTTACATTTCCTTTTTTGTATAATGGAATAATAAAACCTTCAGACCAACAGACAGGAAAATAACCTGTTGTAAAAAGTTTATTGAATAACTTGGTTGAATATTGAGTAAAAAATGTGTTTTGAATACCATTCATAAAAAATTCATTTAACATTAGATCTGGTTCAACTCTTTAAAGCTTTTAGAATTTCATTACCCTGAATGTTAACATTGAGTTCATCAAACTTGCATTGTACTTCTCCTTTAAAATATTCCCCATTAAACAATAAAATGTCTTCATCAGCCTGAAAAAATACAGAGTCAGGGTCATTAATAGATTTAAAATACCTTGCAAATTGATCTGTACTAATATCAACTTTTGTATCTTTCACACATATACTTTTGAAAAGTTTCCAATACTCCTTTGCATTCTGATATCTTAAGCTTTCTAATTTTTTTGTTTGTTTTTGTTCATATATACATTTTTTACTTCTTATTATGTTTCTATATTTACTCCTAGCTCTTATCATATTCTCTCTATTTTTACATGAATCATCTTTTCTAAACTTATTTAATTATTGATCGAATAAGGTCTGACTGTTTTTGCATTCTACATCATACCATGGCTGGGTTTCTTTATGTTTGATATTATTGTTAGGTCTCATTGAATTAGTACTTTTTATGAAAAGTGGGTCACTAACAATTTTTATACAGGAATAAAATTCTTTCAAATTTAAATCTAAATCCTCACTTTTGTCTATCCTATCCAAATTTTCACATAATTTTTCCTTTTTGTGACAAATTTCCTCAGAATTTAGTGATGTTAGAAATTGATCTTTTTTTCCATCATCCCATTTATAAACTTGAGACAATTTTACATTGCAGTCCATGTTCTTATTACTATGTCTTTTATTAAAATCATTTTTGAAAACCTTTCTAGCCTTAATAGAGAAACTTACTAGACAGTGATCAGATAAGATATTTGCATCATGTACTTTAAAATCATTTATATAATCAAACATATTTGTTTTGCACAAAACTAAATCAATAACACTGTTGCCCTGAGAAGTTATACAAGTAAATTTGCCCATTTTATCACAATCTTTTCTCCCATTTAGCAATCTTAAACCAGTGCTCTTACACATGTCTAAGAGACATTTACCATTATCAATCACCACTTTGTCCAGTGTGTTTCTTGTCAGAATTTCATCTTCAACATAATCATCTGGCAATAGCCCTGTATCAAATAATGCATCATTTTCTACATAATCAACCCTTTCCCCAACCCTGACATTAAAATCACCAGTTACTAACAAGAGGGCCATGATGGCCCTGGGTCGCTCACCTTAGTAGAGTGCCTTAAAGGTTTTTCTTTAATTTGACCATGTGACCTAGTTTTTGACCGCAGGTGACCCAATTTCAAACTCATATTTCATGAAGACAAACATTCTGACCAATTTTCGAGTCAATTGAGCAAAAAATGTGGCCTCGAGTGCCCTATAGATATTTCTTTAATTTGACTTAGTGACCTAGATTATGACCCCAGGTGACCCAAATTTGAACTAGTCTTTTACTATATCAAAAGAAACATTTTAACCAATTTTCAAATCAAATGAATAATAAATGTGGCCTCTAGAGTGCCCACTAGCTATTTCTTTAATTTGACCAAGTGACCTAGTTTATGACCCCAATTGGGCCCAAATTCAGACTCATGTGAGATTTTACAAAGACAAACATTCTGACCAATTTTCAAGGCAATTAAGCAAATAATGTGGCCTCTAGAGTGCCCACAAGGTATTTCTTTATTTTGACCTAGTGACCTAGTTTATGGTTCCAGGTGACCCAAATCCAAACTCATCTGGTATTTCATCAAGACAAACATTCTGGCCAAATTTCAGGTCATTTGAGCCAGGGGCATCATATGAACAAACTTGGTAGAGGTCCACTAGGAGATGCAACATACCAAATATCAAAGCTCCACACCTTTCGGTTTCAGAAAAGAATAATTTTAAAGTTTTCCTTCTTTGTTCCTATGTTCGAACTTGTGACCCCAGGGGCTGCGCCAGTTTTGACCCAAGCAGCATCCTTGGAACAAACTTGGCAGAAGTCCACTAGGAGATGCTACATACCAAATATCAAAGCTCTATACCTTCCCACTTAAGAGAAAAAAAAATTAAAGTTTTCCTTCTTTGTTCCTATGTTTGAACTTGTGACCCCCGGGGCAGGGCCAATTTTGACCCCAAGGGCATCATATGAACAAACTTAGTAGAGGTCTACTAGGCGATGCTACATACCAAATATCAAAGCTCTACGCCTTCCAGTTTCAGAGAAGATGATTCTTAAAGTTTTTCTTCTCCCGTTCCTATGTTCGAACTTGTGACCCCCGGGGCAGGGCCAACTTTTGCCCCAAGGGCATCATATGCACAAACTTGGTAGAGATCCACTAGAAGATGCTACATACCAAATATCAAAGCTCCATGCCTTCCTGTTTCAGAGAAGAAGATTTTTAAAGTTTTCCTTCTTTTTTCCTATGTTGGAAATTGTGACCCCCGGGGCGGGGCCAGTTTTTACCCCAGGGGCATCATATGAACAAACTTGGTAGAGGTCCACTAGGCCATGCTACATACCAAATATCAAAGCTCTACGCCTTCCAGTTTCAGAGAAGATGATTTTTAAAGTTTTCCCTCTTTGTTCCCATGTTCGAACTTGTGACCCCCCAGGGGCAGGGCCAGTTTTGACCCCAAGGGCATCATATGGTAGAAGTCCACTAGGAGATGCTTCATGCCAAATATCAAAGCTCTATGCCTTCTAGTTTTAGAGAAGATGATTCTTAAAGTTTTCCTTCTTTGTTACTATGCTCAAACTTGTGACCCCCGGGGCGGGGCCAGTTTTGACCCCAGGAGTATCATATGAACAAACTTGGTAGAGGTCCACTACTAGTAGATGCTACATGCCAAATATCAAAGCTCTACACCTTCAAGTTTCCGAGAAGAAGATTTTTAAAGTTTTCCTTCTTTGTTACTATGCTCAAACTTGTGACCCCCGGGGCGGGGCCAGTTTTGACCCCAGGGGCATCATATGAACAAACTTGGTAGAGGTCCACTAGGCAATGCTACATACCAAATATCAAAGCTCTACGCCTTCCAGTTTTAGAGAAGATGATTTTCTAAGTTTCCCCTCTTTGTTCCTATGTTCGAACTTGTGACCCCCCGGGGCAGGGCCAGTTTTGACCCCAAGGGCATGATATGAACAAACTTGGTAGAGGTCCACTAGGAGATGCTTCATGCCAAATATCAAAGCTCTATGCCTTCTAGTTTTACAGAAGAAGATTTTTAAAGTTTTCCTTCTTTGTTCCTATGTTGGAAATTGTGACCCCCGGGGCGGGGCCAGTTTTGACCCCAGGGGCATCATATGAACAAACCTGGTAGAGGTCCACTAGGAGATGCTACACGCCAAATATCAAAGCTCTACACCTTCAAGTTTCAGAGAAGAAGATTTTTAAAGTTTTCCTTCTTTGTTACTATGCTCAAACTTGTGACCCCCGGGGCGGGGCCAGTTTTGACCCCAGGGGCATCATATGAACAAACTTGGTAGAGGTCCACTAGGAGATGCTACATGCCAAATATCAAAGCTCTACGCCTTCAAGTTTTAGAGAAGAAGATTTTTAAAGTTTTCCTTCTTTGTGACTATGCTCAAACTTGTGACCCCTGGGGCGGGGCCAGTTTTGACCCCAGGGGCATCAAATGAACAAACTTGGTAGAGGTCCACTAGGAGATGCTACATACCAAATATCAAAGCTCTGCGCCTTCTAGTTTCAGAGAAGAAGATTTTCAAAGATTTTGCTTTTTTTCCCTTTTTGTTGCCATGGCAACCAGAGTTGTGGGTGGAATTCAATTCTTTGAACAAATTTGGTAGAGCTTCACCCAAGGAACATCCCTGCCAAGTTTCATCAAGATTGGCCCAGTGGTTTAGGAGAAGAAGATGTTTAAAGAAATTGTTGACGGACGACGGACGACAGACGACGGACGACGGACGCCGGACATAGGGCGATCACAATAGCTCACCTTTAGCACGTTGTGCTAAGGTGAGCTAAAAAGTCACAATTATTAATAAATTCATTTTGATAATAAAACATGTCATCTGCAATAATATCAAACACATTTTTAGTAACAAATATTTCCCTTGCACTACCATTAGGTATGTTGTAGCACAAACATAATAATACATCTTTCCCACTAGCAACTCTACTACCCTTAATTTTCAACCAAATAATACTGTCATCTTTGGTTTTAAGTAATTCAACATCTCTATTCAAGCAATTTCTAATATATACAATAGGCCCCCCACTACTTCTTTTTGCGCCTTTTTGTTTACAAGTTCTATTTAATTTGATAAAAGAAAATCCTTTAATTTGATAAAAGAAAATCCTTTGACTTCAGGATTGAACAGTTCATTTAACCATGTTTCGGTAAATAATAAAATATCATAACTATCAAACAGACTGCTCATATATTCATCATCCAACTTTGAGTATCTCTTGCCGATCAAATCCTGTACTTTTAACAGACACACACTAATATCGCTAATTCTCCTCTCAGATCTGTCCTATTTACATTTTGACTGTCCTTCACCTTTGTCTCTTTCCTTACTTCCTGATTGGCTAGTTTGTGACACACCTTCTGTCGACGCAATGGAAACGCCCTCTCCCGACGCATGATTTGCCTCGTTTTGATTTGCACGTGATCCCTCATGTGGTGACTCTGGACTAAATTGAGTATTTGGAATACTGCGTTTATTAATCATGGAATTAATATTTGGGGGATTTTTTGTGACTTCTAGATCTGGATTTAGTATCAACTCTCTTTTTATACCTACCAGTTGGCATATCTTGACAAATTGCTTACAAGTATAGACTATTAGCGTCATAACCGAAAATAGACTGACACGGTTTGTTCCTTTGACCTCTGGTTAGCGTTTCACCTACTTGTGTCTACGCGTAAATATAATAGATGACCCGCCGGTCATATTGTTCATGAATGTTTCGTAAAGATCAACGTCATATTTGTCAAATAAACTGGAAAAAAAAAAACGATTTTTTAATCCGCACTCATACTAAATTTTTCGAGCTAAACTAAGGGCCGATATATAGTCTTTAAATACGTCTAATCCCCTTTCAAAGAAAAATTCTTGATAATTTATAACGCCTTGAACCATAGGACCGACGTCGAGTTCGGCGTAATACTGCAGAAAATCTCGCAGCGTATTCATGTTCTTCTCTTTCCAAATAGTTTGAAGTTTTGCGTAATTTTCTCCTTTACCAGAAGAAGGCGTAGTTTCTAGTTTTAATATTTTCAAAGATTCATCACTTTACTTATTTTCATTTTCGAGTAATCGAGAGTATCGCAGGAAAGTTTTATTTTCTAAGGTATTACAGTTTGTCAAACTTGAGTAAAAACACTCCGCAGGCGGAAGATACGTTTCGTCCAGTTTTGAAGCATCCGTGAGATACTCATACGGAAAGAACGACTTTTTGACAGGTACGTTGAAAGAAACTAGGAAAGAGTCGTAGTCTGTCCCTGGCGGTAAATAATTGCGCATATCTAGAAACTTAGGAGCAGAATTGGAGAGGCACGTGTAATTGTTGTTCTTTTTTATAATGAATTTGCGCCCTTTACTCTTATGCAGCCCCAAATGCAACGCTAACTCGCTTTTTATCAAATTGACATAATATTTCCCAGAATTGAAACCAAGCACCGGAAGTTGTTTGCAGTATGATTCGAAGTCACGTTTTATTTTCTGTATTTTTTTCTTCATTAATTCGGCGACCCGTGAAAAAAGATTTATCTCGTTGGACCGAAAATCGTCGTCCTCGTTATTACTATGACATCGCATTCTTTTATTTTGCTGTGCTAGATTTTCTTCTGTTTCGTCATCGTCACTGTCAAACCAATGTCGTTTGCGAGAATTGATTTGAACGGGTTTTAAATAATCATTTTCGTCCTCGCCATTGCTAGCAGAGGTCTGATCGTCAGAAGAATTTTCACTCGATGAACTGCCGAAAATTGCTCTACCCTCATCGCCGCTAGTTTCGTCCCAATTATTATATGGTACGCGCGTTGTATTGTTTACAGTTAAGTCTCGCATGAACCTGTGCCAGACGTTTTCTTTAGACATTTTGTCTAAAAATCTGCGGACGGTGGTTCATAATCACCGCTTTCTCTAGCTTCGCTTAAATTAATTTCACCGTTGCCCTCCATTATATCATCATCGTTTGGTGGCGAGTCTGAATCACACGCCTCATCTATTCCTATTTTCGCGCACCATTTGTTTTCTAATTTGGTTATTGCTTGAAAAACATCCTTCCATCGATTTTTAGCTAAATTTTGACACTCGATAGATATTCGCGTCAAATACTCGCACATTTCCTCTATTAAATCGCTCTTGTCCTCATTTAAAATACAATGTTCTTTTTCAAACCCCGTCACATTACTACAAAGACAAACGCAGATAGCTTTATGAGAGTTTAGAAGTTTTTTCTTGAAATCCGCCCTCGGTTCTTCCGGAACAAGTACAGCTTCTAAATCAAAAACAGCAAACCACGAATAAAACTTTTTCTCGAGCGCTACGAAAATATTCATTTCTTCTAGCTTATCAAATATTGTTTGTGAGTGTTTGTAATAGCCTCTGGGAAACCGTAATTTTGTCTTTTTCTCGCGTGCCTGTTAAAACGTTGAGCAGACGGAAACATCTGATCGCACAAGCTGCAACGATATTTGGAGGCGTATGTTACAAAATTTGTAATACAGCTTAAATGGTTCTCGTGCAAATTCAAATACACGTTTTTGTCTAGAAATTTTCCCATAGATTTATACACCCCGTCGCATGTCTTATCTTTATTTAGAGAGAAAATATTTATGTTCGTCTGAAAACAATTTTCTACATGCGGTATATTTGCCGTGGATATTTCTGAATTTCGAATGTTATGTTCCTCGGCGTATAACAACCAGCCTGTGTAGTAAGCTTTAGTAAGTTTCTCTAATCCGCGCACATTTTTGACTTCGTGGTAGGCCAGACATCTAAACATACATAAATCATCTTCGAACGGTTTGCCGGTGTTAGGATCATAGTCTAGTGATATAACGGACTTGCGTTTTTCACGTAATTCGGTAGTTTTTTGCTGTGTCCTGAAGCAAACGATGTTCTAAATAGCGTATATACCACATTGCAGACCATATGTTCCAACTCGTGTCGGCTCTTTGACGCAGCATATAATTCAAAATATCAATCTCGGATAATCTCTGCATGAATTTATCGATGTCGGAGCTACACGATATTAGCAACGGTAATTCGAAAACATTTTCGTTTGAATATGGCGCGAAATATCGATATTTGCCTGTTTCGACGTGTCTCAGCATAATACCAAAAGACAGATTTATTTTAAATGCATTCGAATTACCGCTGTAAATGGTTTCTACTTGCTCATTAAAATCATCCATGGATATATCGTTAGTGACCGGAAAGTTATATCTACTGACTGCGCTAAATTCAGTCACTTTTCTTTTTATCCCCCGCCGAAAAGGCGGCGGGGAATATGGTAATAGTCTCCGTCCGTCCTTCCGTCCCACATTTTTGTCCGGAGCATATCTCCAAAAGTATTTGAGATATCAACTTCAAACTTCACAAGTGGATAGATCTCATTAAGGAGGCGTGCAGTGTACAAGAAACATTACTCTATCTTCAGTATTTTTGGAGTTATTGCCCTTTGTACATTTTTTTCTGGAATTTTTGTCCGGAGCATATCTCCAAAAGTATGAAAGCTAGGAACTTGAAACTTCACACACATATAGAACTCATTGAGGAGGCGTGCAGTGCACAAGATCCATTACTCTATCTTCAGTATTTTTTGAGTTATTGCCCTTTGTACATTTTTACTTTGAATTTTTGTCCGGAGCATATCTCCAAAAGTATAAAAGCTAGGAACTTGAAACTTCACACATATATAGAACTCATTGAAGAGAAGTGCAGTGCACAACAACCATAACTCTGTCTTCAGTATTTTTTGAGTTATTGCCCTTTGTAAATTTTAACTTTGGATTTTTGTCCGGAGCATATCTCCAAAAGTATAAAAGCTAGGAACTTGAAACATCACACGCATATAGAACTAATTAAGGAGAAGTGCAGTGCTAAAGAATCATAACTCTATCTTCAGTAATTGTTGAGATATTGCTCTTTGTAAATTTTCACTTTGGAATTTTGTCCGGAGCATATCTCCAAAAGTACAAAGGCTAGGAACTTCAAACTGTATACACTTATAGAATTCATTAAGGAGAAGTGCAGTTCACAAAAACCAAAACTCTGTCTTCAGTAATTTTTGAGTTATTGTCCTTTGTTAATTTTTACTTTGGATTTCTGTCTGGAGTATATCTCCAAAAGTATAAAAGCTAGGAACTTGAAACTTCACACACATATAGAACTAATTGAGGAGAAGTGCAGTGCACAAGAACCATAACTCTGTCTTCAGTATTTTTGGAGTTATTGCCCTTTGTAAATTTTTACTTTGGATTTTTGTTCGCACATTTCCCATTCTTGGCCAAGTTTCATACTTATGGCATAAACACAAAAAAGTTTTATAACTCTTGTATGCATTTTAAAAAGAAAAAGTGTCTTTTTTTCTTTTTCAGAAACTTCAATATTGATTAAGTTTTAATGTTTTGTAGTTATTATATCATGTTAATGCCAACTTTCATAACTTGGACATGTATTTCAAAAAAGAAAATGTGGTTGTTTTTTTATCTTCACTTCAAGCTCTTATTTCGGTGCTGTGTTAGAAAAAGCCCAATCGGCGGGGGATCTGGTGCTTGACAAGCACTTGTTAAAATTAAATGTCTATGCTGGTTTAAGTTAATCGCATCTGGGTGTCAACCGTGCCGTCTTCATTTTCCCACGGGGGTATCTCCCAATCACCCCAGGATTGATCTTGAAATAACGAGGAATCCGCCTGAAAATGATGCAACGTCCTGTACTAGTATAATTCTGAGGCGCTACTGCACTTAAAATCGCACTTTCTACACTTCGTACACTTTTCGGGAACTTTCTCGGGCTCACTCGAAGAAACAAGTGTCGGTGAAGAAGGGTTCTTTGTTTGGTTGGTCCCGGTTTGCACTTCTTCTCATGCCTGTGTCTGTTCCTGTAGTTGGAAAAGGGTTTACTACAAAATTTGCCGGATGTTCGTTCCGTCTTCTTCGCACTCTTACATTTATCACCGTGTCGTCTCAAACTAAAAGGGGTGGCAAACGTTTTCCCGCAAGTCTGGCAGAGGCGATCATCGGCGGTACTCGCCCTTTCCCTATAATAAAATGTTAAAACGAAGTGTTCAATTGCTTAAGAAAAAGACGCACGCACGCACACTCGTGAGCATGGCGGTTCAAGAGAAAAAAAGAGCTTTTTTGTAATAAATTTTCAGAGCGCTTTCACTTCGTTTGAATTATCTTTAAATGACGTTTAAATAACGAAGCATTGAAAAGAAAGGGGGGGGGGGTTCAAATAAAATATCTAAAAATATAAACTTACCTTTTTCTTATTTCCTCGTCACAATCGTGATTAGCGAGTTGTTCCTCCGTGGAGAACCTGGAGGCACAATTAAAACACAAATAGCCCATAATAGAGACGAACAGAGTTTTTCTTTAATGAAGCAACTCTTGCAGTCGCGTTAATTCGGCTACCAAATTTTATAACGAAAGGCACGAGTGAATACACGAGTGCCCATTTACGCTAATGATAAAATGTCAGACTGTCACGTCTTTCGAGACGCTCTCGGGTAAAATGCGCTAACTCGCCGTCAGAGATACCGCCTTTTTCCACCGACACCAAAATGTATCCCCACAAAAATGTATCCGGAGTCACGGCATACACAACACACTACTAGCATGCCAAACCCTACGACCGTTAAGCATGTTAGAAGCTTTCTGGGAATGTGTAGTTATTACAGAAGGTTTCTACCCAATTTTTCGGACATTGCGGCTCCTTTAGTTGCTTTAACAAAGAAATACGCAACATTCAAATGGTCCTCCTCATGTCAGTCTGCATTTCATGAGTTAAAGAAGAGTCTTACTATTATTCCTGTCTTGGCCTATCCAAAATTAGATAAACCATATACGCTCTATACTGACGCAAGTCATGGTGCAATTGGTGCTTGTTTGAATCAAGAATGCGACGAGTCAGAAACGTTTATGCCGGTAATAAACAACGAAATATCCATTCACTTCCTGTCTCATAAACTAAGTGACACTCAAACTCGGTGGTCTACAATCGAGAAGGAAGCTTACAGCATTCATTTCGCTCAACTAAAATTAGATCATTATTTACACAATGCCGAATTCACCATAAAAACAGATCATCAGCCACTTAAGTACCTGTTAGAATCCCCAAATACAAAACAAGAAAATACAACTATGGGCCTTAGGAATTGCGGGGTATAATTGCAAAATAGAATATATTCAAGGCAAGACTAATACGTGTGCGGGCCTTTTGTCAAGGCCGGTAAATTTGGAAAACTTAACAGAGGGCGATGATAGGATTGAGCCTGATATTAGTAACACTACTTTTGAAACAGGGCATATCAATTCGAATAAATTCGACCCTAAAGTGTTTGCACGTTTTGAACAAGCCGCCGAAGATAAGCAAAATCCGGAGGAAGAATGTTTAGGTTTTAATATAGTGACTGCACAAAATAGGGATGAAGACATTTGTAACATTAAACAACAAATTACGAAAGGCACAGCCTCCAGTTCAGTGGAAAGTAAACATATAAAACCTGATGACATACTGTACTTCATAAGCAATCCCATAGATCATTCAACTCTGCGCCTTGTGGTACCAAAACAATTAAGAAGCAAAGTTCTTACGTAATTCCATGATCACAATGGACATATGGGGGGTCGATAAAACATTTGATAACATCAGGCAACGTTATTGCTGGACAAATGTGTACAAGGATATATCAGAATACGTCTCTAAGTGCATTCCTTGTAGTGAACGGGAACTCAGGGTTCAGCGAGCCCCATTACAAGAGACAGACTTTCCACCATTTGCTTTCGCAAAGGTAGGTCTGGCCTTGTCGGGACCATACCCATTGACACTATCAGGTAACAAATACATTGCTACCTTTGTCGATTGGTACTCAGGATGGCCAGAAGCGTATCCTATTCCTGATAAAAGGGGAAAAACAATTGCTCAGTTACTCATTGAGGAGATATTCCCTAGGTATGGATCATGCCTTCAAATAGTCACAGACAATGGCACTGAGTTCGACAGCAAAATAGTAAGGGAAACGTTAAAAGTTTTAAATATAAGTCATGTTACAACATCCTTCTATCACCCTCAGAGCAATTCTGAAGTGGAACGCTTACATCGCACTTTACATGATGTTCACATGATGACAATGTTGATAAATGGGACCTTTTCATTAACCAAGCCTTAGCAGCAGTTAGATCCAATGTAAGTGAGTCGTCTAAGTTCTCACCACATTTCTTGTTATATAATAGGAATGTTCTACCCTTGGATAATCTGCTTCAGCCCAGACGCAAATATCACGGTGAGGAGATGCACCAGACTGCTCTTGAAAATCGGCACAAAACTTTTCTTACTCTGTATAAACACATCAAACAAGCAAAACGCAGGCAGGCAAAATACGCTGACCGCCAGAGTCATGTCAAAGACTTCAAAGTAGGAGATGCGGTCTCTTACAAAAACTACAATAAAACGACAAAACTTCAAAGTAACTGGAAACCCTTTTTCAGAATCACCGAGAGAAAAAGGACCCGTCAGTTATATAAATAAAGATCAGTTGAGCGGTGGCACAATTAAAGCACATTCCGAACAAATTCATTTAGCCCCAGTTGATGAATGGAAAATTCCTAAAGACAAGTTACGTAGAAATTTAAGGAACACTAATCACGAGGGACACTTTTTAAGTTCGTAGAGTAAGCCTATAACTTTTTAACGCGATTATGAAGTTGCACAATTTTTTACACACAGCTTGCGTAATCATACCTCTCTCGAATGGTGTTACGGTATGCGATCTACCCATTTCCGGAACGCCGCCCGGTAGTCCTCTTTAGGTATATGTTGCAGACACTGGTAGACCGCACTGCCTATACCACAACATGAATCAAAACGGTGCCCTGCCAGCATTTCCTTTAGTCTTGGGAACAACCAAAAGTCACAGGGGGACAGGTCAGGGCTGTATGGGGGATGATCTAAGACATCGAGCCCAGATTCTTTCTGATATTCCTGTACCGTAGCGGATTTATGGGCTGGTGCGTTATCATGGAGTAATTTGATGCTGCAGACACCGGTGCGCGGTCTGCGTTTCTGATAGAAATTAACAAGTTGAGTAAGAACACTTTCTCTGTAAAACTTTCCAGTGAAGAACTACCTTTCGGGACTGGAATGTGAAGGACTGGACCTTTCGAATCAAAGAATATCGCATACAACATGCGATTTGATGTTTTGCAACGGCCCGCAATGACAGGTCTGTCGCCCTCAGATGAAACCCAAACCTTATTTTTAGCCTTAAAATCGGGTTGAAAATGATAGATCCAGGTTTCATCACCTGTAACTATCTTTTCCAAACGACGTGGGTCACATTTATCATATTTTCTATAACTTGCGATGCAAGTCTAACCCGACTTTGTTTCTGCTCGTCAGTGAGCAAATGGGGCACCCAACGCGCACAGATCTTACGTAGCCCAAGTCGTTCACGTAAGATCTTCAAAACACTTGACGAATGAATGCCACTTAATTCTTCTATCTCTTGCACGGTATAACGTGCGTCTTCCTCAATTAACGTTTTCACAGTAGCAACGTTCTTTTCCGTCAAAACGGAAACCGGCCTACCCACCCGAGGGTCATTTTCAATTGACTCCCGACCATCATTAAAACGACGTACCCACTTGCAAACTGTAGCATATTTTAAAGCACCATTCCCATAAACTTTTTGCAAATCAGCATGAATTTCTGTTGGCGGAAACCCGAGCTGTGCTCGAATCTTACAATATGCCCTCTGTTCACAGATTTTTACATCCATATTGAACGCTATATTTTACTATAGTGTATAAAACCACGTGTTGAAAATACCCAGCGCAGCGCGCACGTGGACCTCGTACACCGTATACCGTGGCACCGTTCGAGAGAGGAATGGTTACGCAAGTTCTGTGTAAAAAATCGTGCAATTTCATAATTGCGTTAAAAAGTTATAGGCTTACTCTACGAACTTAAAAAGTGTCCCTCGTATGTCGTGCCTCCTGATGCTAGTGACTCAAGTGCTAGTGAGTTAGAATCCTTTGACATGACTCCTATCCAGAAGTTGGTGAAACGAAAGAGGCAAGAAAGGGACTCTTCGGATGAAGAGGATAATATTTCTCTTACGGAATTAGCCAAACGCCTAAAAGAGAGACATACTATAGAGGCAGACGTATTAGGTAATTCAGACGCAAATTTAGCAACCGAACACAACACAGACGGTTATATGTCCTCAGACAATGAAACCGTAATGCCCATTAATTATCTATCACGTAGAAAAAGTAGACAGAGGAAAACGCTAAATAGTTGCAAACAGACATCGAATTCAACAAGCAAGGTAAAAGATTTACTCACTGCCCTAATACAATTCATGTAAAAAAAAAAAAAAAAAAAATAATAAAATAAAATAAAATCCATTCTCCTTTTGTAACAGACATGCCAAGAACTCTCCTCTGCCCTACACGTGCGCACAGATGTGTTATTGACTGTGGGAAGTGTTTCATCATACTAGCCCGCTTCGGTGAGGAGAATAATTACCAAGATCCAGATGAGGTTTTTCATGATGAGGATGAGGGTTCTACAATTTATTGCCAAGACTATGGACATGAAGGGATCCCAATTAACACAATAAATTCAGATTCAGGGTAGTTATAATTAGGGAGTGTATTTCGCATGCATTCGGCCTAACCAAAGAACATGTTTATTTACTGTCGTTGTTTATTCTACTTCAGCACAGTGCTAACGTTTCACACTCTTTTGCTGCTAACATTTAGGCTAACAAGTTCTCTTTTGATACAACATAATGTCGTGTTCCAAAAAGTTAGCAAGATTACTACAACTAGGTCAAGATGGCTCATATCGTTCGTCATTGATTTAGAACCGTATGAAATATTAACCGCTAAGCTAGATCATGATTTCGAAAGTGCACCAAAAGCATTTGTTTCTTTACACATGATTCACCGGTCCGATAAACCAGGTTTCCTGAAGTCGTGGGATTCTGGCCAAATTAGGTCTGGAAATAAACGCGCTTAAATCCTCATTTGAACATGACCATGACACATTCGTTTCAATTAAGCGGCTGCAAATTATAACAGAGCACTCTCTCCTTCCTTTTGTAGGATCGGCTCTCAGTTTTCTTTTTGGTACAATTACAGAATCCGATCTTTCATCCATTAAAAACAATATTAAAACATGAGCACAGAATCAAAATAGATTGTCGCATGTTGTCAGAGAAAGTCTGACATTAATTAACACAACTAGAACCGCTGTACTTGAAAACAGAGTAGCTATAAACAATCTTTTGGATCAGATAAAACTTGTTGAGACAAAGATGGCTCAGGCCAACGATGTTGTGCTCCAAGAGATTCTCAAACTGTCCATGTTCACACGCGCTTATATAAAAATGGATAGGCTTACAGCGGAATTGACTGATTTCATGCATAAGGCCGTGACCGATCTAGAGAAACTACAAATGCAATTAAACATGTTTTCCTTAGGACATTTATCTCCTAGCACTATAAACCCAAAAGATTTCCGTAAGATATTAATTGAAATTAAATCACATTTACCATTTCATCTTACCTTGCCCAGCGACCCAGAGACGAACCTTTGGGATTTCTATAATATGTTAACATGTCGTACCGTCTTAGATGGAAATCATATCGATGCGACAGTATCATTGCCTCTGTTAGATGCAAATTCAAAGTTCGAGATATTTCGTGCACACAACCTTCCCGTGCCGTTAAATTCGCACTTATGAACGATAATGAACAACAGCAATGTGCTAATACACTACACCCTTTCTGCAAACTACATAGTCCGATTTACCCAATTAATCTCAATCAGAACTGCATGGTTGCGTTGTTTTTAAATAAATCCGAAACAAATCAACAAAATTGCGAAACAGTTATACAGTCTTCAAGTACTTTGCCCGTGGCTACTTATTTATTCAGTGGCACCTGGATTATTTCTATAGTTAAAACATTACTATTTTCCGTTGTATGTCAAAATTCCAAATTACGCCAGTCAACGTTCACAGTAAAACCGCCGTTAGGAGTTATAAACATACCGACGTCATGTAACGCGTTTAATGATTATTTATATTTATCTGCTTTCTACCAGAAGGACTCAAAGTAGCAATAGTTGATCCGTACTACGATCTCGAAAAATCCCTCAATCTATCATCGTTTAATCTTTGGGAACCATTTATTAAACATGTACCGTCGTTCAATATAACCAAGCTGCCAAAACACTTAAAGTCATTAAAAGAAATTCCGTTAAATTCATTAATTGACCAGTTAAACATGCAGAGTTATATGGATAATGATACTGAGACGAGGTTTCCCCTGTGGGGTTATCTATTGATTGGAACAGGTTTTATCGCATTAGTTGCTATTGCACTTTATATTGCCTGTAAGTTAAAGTACGCAAAGAAGTTGTTGGCCAAGTTAAGTGGTAGCAAGTTGAGCGTAAACTCACCGCTGGTAAACGAGTGACCTTCTCCAAAACAGTCGGGGAGATAGACGTAGCACAAACACCAACAGCGCCACTACTTACGATCAAGTCCACTAACGACACACCGTTACCGCAAAATGCTGAAACTATTCCAGCCGATAAGGAGTCAACTCTATATCCAAAATTGCTTAGCTTCAAAAGTGCCTAGCTAGCTAGCAGTTACAACAGCGACATTTCAAGTAACTTTACAAGTTGAAAAGTGAATATAGAATGAGACTATTGTGTGGTGTAATTACATGGAACTGAGTTACGTTCTGGATAACATAAAGTGTTGCCTGTTGCCTTAACTGGAGGATTCACCGGGGAAAGACGAATGCATATCTTTACCAGTTGAGCGTAACTTTCTAGTTGAAAAGTTGTTAAACTTTACACTTACCGTTGATAACAGTGTTACTGTTGCCTGGGGGACTAACCGGGAGAAGAGGAGTACAACCTTCAACAACGGGGTATATGACAGTACGAGGACAGAAGAAATGGTTGACGTGGATCCTAAGACCACCGCGCCGGAAGAAGAATCCTCTACTATTAATGGACTTCTTGCTGTACATATTACACATGGACTTATATATGTTGTTTTATTACGTATTCCGATTGACCTTTGTTTTTATGTATTTAAAGTTGACTTTTTGTTTTGACATATCTGAGTACTAACGTTCTCAAGTACTGAAGTTGTATATATGTGTAATGCTAGATGTTAATGTGATTTACTTGTACGTTATATATATGATGTTTTATACATATGGTTCGTGAGTTCTGCTAAATCCCGAAATTTTCTTAGTACTAAGAATATTTCGCATAACAGGGGAGGTATGTAACAATATTGGCAGGCACCTAGAATGGATATTCTAGATGGTTGGTTGTTGTTGTTGCTGCAAGGCGAGACAGCTAATGGGGTTTATGTAAAGCGTGACTACCTGCACAGGTATAAGCAATTAGGTGGACATGCATACGGAAGTAGACATGATTGTTAAACAAGTACTGGCTCGAGTCACTGGCCATTTACATTGTGTTTTACAAGGCGTATGGTCATTTACTGTCAATCACATAGATGTCAGCCCCCCCTGCTGGATTCGTAGGTATAGCACGCCATTTCAGGCAATCTTTAGCGTATGTACCCGCACTCCTGCTGGAACGAACGAACCTGGGACTTTTATTTCTTTATTAAACGTATTGGAACTTTCGACGTTTTCTTGTGCTACAGAATGCTCTTAAGAATGGTTGGTGAATTTGGACCTCGAATTATGTTCAAGCTAGGCAATGTGCTTGTGTTGGATGAATTGTTTTTTGAGCTATGCATTTGTGACATCTCTTGGTCTAATGATTGTCACAGCTTCCAGCCAGGCCCGGTGGCTCAGCTGAAAAAGTACCGAGGCTTGTGACCCAGAGGTCACTGGTGTAATCCCCAGCTCAGCTAAATTCTTTCCAAAGAATGACGATAGTCCTAGCGACAAATTCATTCCTATTAGGTTGCAGTCATTATGTAGGAATGCAGCCAGTGGTTTTAAAAGAATGTTGTGTAAAGTACTTGTAAAAGAAATACCAGGAGAGCACAAACAGGTGTACTGGCTGCCAACATATACCTGAAATAGTATTAAAATGATGTTAAGCCACACAAATAAACAAATACTGAACTTTCTGCAATCAATGCTCAAGCAAGGCAGTGTGGTTGTATTTGCAAGATTGTTTCTTCAGCTATGCAGGACGATGCATGGGTTAGTTATGAAGATCTAGGATTTACAATCTAGACACCCAAGGTCAGTTCCTGACTTCAAGTACTGGTTTTTTTCATGGAATAGTGCTATGGCAAGACATTTCTGAGTCCTGGCCTAGCACTGGTAAAACCAAGGGTATCTATTAAAATGAATGAATAAGCAGCAAGCTGTTGCCGTGATAAGAGTGAGACAATGTTGAAAGTGGAGTGAAACAATTCATTCATTCGAACAATCGATCAATCAACCAACTGACCGACCGACCGACCGGCCAGCCAGCCAGCGAGCCAGCCACTCAAAACAAATATTGGTCTTTCTAACAGCTTCATGGAATACTATAGTGTGACAATATTTCTGGATTATGTGTCAAGGCAGGAACTAATGATAGACAATTACAGCTTTATTGTTCATAACAATCAAAGAACACAACAAGGTTTCTGGATATTGAAATTTCAAACTTTCTTAACCCTTAGGGTGCCTTTCACTACTCTAGCTGCCTTTGCGGCCACTGTAGATCAAAATCAGACTGCACAAAACATGCAGTCTGATCTTTGATCTACACTGTCCACTTTGTCTGGACATTCTGGGCAAAAGCGATCCTAAAATTGCTATTGTTTTGGTTGTATTTCTAGACTGAAATTGACTGTTGAGTTTATTTGGCTCTCTAAGGGTTAACTCTTTACCACACAACAACATTTTAGACTAGTCCAATTTTAAAGCATTTGCAGATGCCAAATTCAACTTTGGAACAAACGGGCTTAAGCTCTCTGATAGAGCAGAAAACATTGTGGGAAAAGGAGAAAATGCTGGTTACCAGCATTTTCTTCTTTCCCACAATGTTTTCAAAAGCCTCTTTTCTAGGGTCGTGAAAACCCGGGATAGCCTGGTAAAGGGTTAAATACATAAGAGCCATGCTCTGGCAAAAAGGGGCTTAATGCATCTCTGCAGTGCATTATACCAAGCAAGGCATCACCTTATTATGGATCTATAACATCCATTTTGACAAACAACCAACTAATGCATGAGGTAGAGTTAGCGAAAAGTTTTGGCCCATACCAGCCTGTGCGGACTGCGCAGGCATACTTTTCGCAAATGCATTATGCCCCCTTTTCACAGAGCATGGCTCATATAATTCCTTTCAAAATTTTTTTAAAATTATAAACAACAAATACGTATCCCCTTACCGAACAATCTTGTGTTTTAAGAACCGTAACATAAGGAAGATGGTTCTTGAAAACATGTTAGTTACGAGAATTTTCTCCTTTCCAGACAAAGTTTTCTACCCAATTAAAGACAAATTCTATCATGAACCACACTTAGTTTCTTGTCTGCAAATTTAAAGGCCCAACAGTGGCCAAAAAGACAATGCAGGTGTTAAAATGCATTTAAATTTATATCATACCATTCAAAGTATGGAAAATATTGTGAAGATGACAATCTGTTATTGTGTGGTCCGTGTTAGTCACCGACACAAATATCAATTTTAAAAACAGGCAAAAAGTAAATAAATATGGAATATCATGTTGTAGTAACTTTCTTGGTGCTTGTATTTAATTCATGCAGCGTGTGAAACTTTGATATCAAGTGAGACAGAAGGTCGAGTGAGATGTCAAAATTTTCTTACACAATGAGAAGCATCAGGAAAGTTACTACAACATAATATTCCTTTTATTATATACCTACAACTTTCAATGACAAAATTTTGCAGTTCTTGACATTCAATTCGTAAATTGGTAAATAAAATAAAACTAACAACGATGTAGTAGCTAGTAACGTCATTTTTATGAATGGCAGATAAATATCATTGCATAAATTTTGACCAATCAGATCATAAATCAATATGTATGTTTCTGCGCCCGAGTTACGTAATCGTACCTGTTCTCAAGTTTTCTACCATATCAGAAATTTGCAGCTCATTTGTACCAATTTCTAATTTGTCGTCTTAAGTTATTTCAAGTTTTTTCAACTCAAGTTTGGTCATCATGTACTGTGATTTTTTGGTAAATACCAGTAGCAAATAATTGTACATGTTTATCTATTAATTCCAGTTTAGTAAAGAAATGAAATTGGAACTTTACAGTCATTACATATTTGGTAATAAATCATCTACAAAATGTATTGATTGACTCACTGTATGGTGTTTAACGCCCTTTTCAACATTACTTCAGTTATGTCATGGCAGCCAGTGCACCTATCCATGCTTTTCTAGGGTTTCTTTCACCAGTACTCCTCACAATATTCTTTCCAAGCCACTGGCTGCTTTCCCACATAACTATCGTCGAAACAATGGTCAGCGGCGAGAGAGGAATGAATCCTGTCGCGATGACTATCATCAGTCCTCGGAAAGAAATTGGCCAAGCCAGGGATCGAACCAGCGACCTCCTGTTCTCAAGTCCTGTACGCTACCGACTCAGTTAGGGGGCCTGGCTGCAAAATGTATATGAGTCATGCTCTATGAAAAGAGGGCTTAATGCATCTGCAAACAGTATTGACCCAAGTCAGCCTGCACAGTCCACGCAAGCTCACTTGGGTCGAAACTTTTTGCTACTAGTCCATTTTCTGAATGTCGAAGAACCAGTCTACCTTGTGATTCAGGCAGCTGTTTGACAAAATGGATTTTATGGATCTGTAATTATGTGACGTCTTGTTTGGTACAATGCTTGATACAGAGATGCATTAAGCCCCCTTTTGCAGGACCATGGCTGTTATCCAGGATCATACTGCCCATTCACATTGTTGTCTCTTGTTTTATTGCCATGAAAAGAAGCTAAGTTTTCCCAAGCCTTATATGAGATTAACTCTTTTAGCACCAAACTAATGAGCCATTCTCTATGAAAAGGGGGCTTAATGCATGTTGGGAAAGTATCAACTTCCACAGTCCACACATGCTAACCTAGGCTGAAACTTTTCGATATTGGTCAATTTTCTGTATATGGACCAGACTACATCATGATGAAGTTGCTTATTAAAAAGTGGTGGCTATTACATTTCCATACTTATCTGATGGCTTGACTGGTATACGCATCACAGAGATGCATTAAGCCCTCTTTTGCCAGAGCAAAGCTCAAACATAAATTCAATCTCTTTTGACTTTTGAAAACTTAACCTACTGCACTCAGACAGATTAAAGAAGCAGAAAGTATAGAGCAACAATAAGACTGCATGTTCCATGCTATCTGATCCAGATCTATGCCATCAGCAACAGCCCCCATTTTCACAGAATGTCCTGTACAAGTTAAGAGATCATACTTTTGACACGAAATATGAAACTTCTGTTGTATAGATTTTCGACTACATGTTAACCATAATTATCTACAACTTTTGAAGCCCACTTCTTAAGGTAGTGTTCAAAAAACATGGTAGACAAATGAGAGAATGCCTGCTAGATAATTTCTTTTACATTTCCCCAAATAATTTCAGTATCATTCAAAAGGGAAAGTTTCCTTTTCCTTCGAGATTTTTGTCTGTGTGTCACTTTTACGAGTAAACGGCACTGTCTAAAAATAGGATTGTCCTGTCTAAAAACAGCCTGATTTCGTCCATAAATAGCATGTATTATGGATAAAAGTGACAAACAGGGGAAGCACCATTTTTAGGCTGTAGACAAAGCCTAAATATTGCCATATGGAGGTCAATGTGAACAAAAAAGTTTGCAAAATTCTTGGACAGCACAGATTGCACAACAGGAGGCAGGAGGAAAGTCCTTGGCAAGAGGTAGAAGTTAAGAAAAAAAAAAAAAAAAAAACATGATCTAAAGCCTTCAAAAGTCACCTGCCTTTTCTGCAATTTCTATTTTTTAATCTCTCATAAATGGCAGTAGGTTTCTCAAGGTCATCTGTGATAGGCATCAACATCCAGTTACAATGGCAACTAGGAAATCTGGTCTTGTTTTTGTTTTGTTTGCTACATAACTTTAAGTGCAAAACTGCATTACGATAATAATAATAAAAACATGACTCTTTAGAAATCTACTTCCATTTCGTCTTCTTCTATTTTACCATCACTTGAAAATGGCGGGAGACTTCTCAAGGTCATCTGTGATAGGTGTGGCCACCCAGTTACCCTGGCAACCATGAGATGTGGTCAAATTTTTATTTTGTCTGCTGCATAACTGTATGTGACAAACTGCTTAAAATGGATAAAAAATAAACATCACAAAGTAACTTCCACTTTTGTCTTATCGATTTCATCATCTCTTGTAAAAGGCAGTAGGTCTCAAAGGACATATGTGATAGGCATGGACACCTGGTTTCCATGGCAACCTTGAGGTCTGGATCATTTTGTGATGCACAACTGTATCGGCACAACTGCTGCCATTAAATAGATAAAAATTAACACTCTCAAAAACACTTGTCAATCTTCAAGAATCGATTTCCATTTCGGCTTCTTCTATTTCATCATCTCTAGTAAATGGCTGGAGACTTCTCAAGGTCATCTGTGATAGTCGCGGACATCCAGTTACCATAGCAACCATGAGATCTGGACCAACTTTTGTTCCATCTAAATTCAACATTTCCAGAAAGGGAATTGCTAAGGCCAAAATACCTGTACAAAGAAAGGCACAGTTAACCCTCTACCACACAATTCCAAGTTTCAACAATCCGGAGGAAGAAGGCTGGTGACCAGCATTTTCTCCTTTTCCCACAATGTTTTCGAAGACAAAAAACATCGTTTGAACAACATTTATTTTGTCGTCTGCAAATTAATTCTACCAAGCGAGTCCGAAATTTTGTCGTTTGGTAAAGTGTTAACTTGTTACCATCTGCCGACGACATTTGTCTTTAGGTCTCACAGCAGAAGACTTTTTCAAACATCATTCAATAGGAGAAATTGCTCCTGGTAAGTAATTCCTCATTTTGCCATAATGTTTTACATGTTTTCATGCATTTAGCCGTTTGACAAGTGAAAACAGCATTAAACACCATGTAATCAATCAATAAAAGAAATGAAAGGGACATTAAAACACCATTCAATTTATTAGTAATAAACCTTTTGTATTAGTTAATTATAAGCCCTTTCTGTTAGAAGCAAGTTAACAAATTCGATACTTTGGGTTGGAAGAAGGCAAAAGTATTGCAATTTCAGACCTGATTTCATGAGAATCATTCAATTCATGACTATTTCATAAAGTTATAGTGTATTACAGATTTTCTCCTCTTTCCAAACAATGTTTCTATCCTTTTTGATATAAATTCCATCATTTGAAGGCCACCTTTGGTTTGTTATCTATAAATACTTTTGATGTGGACAATACAATGTTTATCAATACTTTTCAGGCCTCCAGCCTATAGTTCAGTGATCCAGCCTGGTTGTTTGATAAAGAGTTGACTATTTACCACATGACAAAATTTTAAACTTGTGCAAATTGAAAGCATTAGAATAAAGCAAATTAAAAAACATGTATCAAATCATAGAATTTGTATTTGAAAGAGTAGAAAACATAGTTGGAAAAGGAGAAAATGTTGGTTGCCAGCATTTTCTCCTTTTCCAACAGTTTTCAAAAGCTTCCTTCCTTAGGGTCGGTAAAATACAGGATAATTTGGTAAAGGGTTAACAAGGGTCAGCACAAAATCTGTAAGACAATAAACACATTACCTCGGCTAGTGATCTGTGTTTTACTCAGATTCACTTTGATCAAACTAGAACAGTGGTTTAAGACTCCAGATATCAACAGTCTTGAGGTTATTCTACAACAGAGAACAGTACATAATTACAGGGATGTGTGTATGAATCAAGTTTTATCTTTTACCTTTAAATTTTCTGTCTCAAATACATGCATTGCACATGGATAGAATCACATACAATGGAAAAAAAAAACACTGCATGTATGCAGAGTGAAATATAGTCCCAAATATGGTATGATGACTTACCTTGCCAGGGAAATACATTCAGATCATTTTGCGATTTGACTGGTCAAAAAGTAATACTAAAATATTCATCTGCCATTCACAAAAACAAAGTTACTACCCTCTAAACCTGTAATTATCTAATTTTTCACCATTTTCCAATAATTGCAATATTTTGTTGTTGAGATTTTGAAGCATATATAATAAAATGTACATTATATTGCACAATCTTTCTTGTTGCTTGTATTTGCTTCTAGCTGAGAAAAAAAATGTTGACATTACATTAGCCCTTTGATCTCAAGACTCGCATGATATCAAAGTTTCTCAAACAGCTTGAAACAAATACAAGCACCAGGAAAGTTACTACAACATAATATTCTGTATGTATATTATCAATAGTCATTCTATAACAGAGCACAATACACATACATACAGTCATACAGACCTCCAGATAAAAGGCAGTGATAGAATTCTAAATCCATTATTTCTCTTCCAAACCCTATGTTGTGGGTACTCATTGGAATTGTCTGATCGAGAGGATTCTAATGAGTACCCATAACATAGGGTTTAGTGGAGTGTTATTAATATTTTCAATTTTGAAGTCAAAATCACTCCCTGCATCTTGAGCTCTGGACTCATACCTCTTTTAGTGATACTTTGCCTAGAATCACAATTTTAAGTTCCCAAAACATGATTTTCTAATTAAAAAATTCTGCACTTAACAGCCACTTGTGTAAAAAGGTTTCTTAGGTTGCTACAAAACCCAGTGTCTGATTTTACCCCTGTATATCATATTAAGGTGAAAATAAGAATGAAGGCCATTTTTTTATGTTTGTAGTATATGTGTTTAATTTTTTGATTCAACTATGAAATTACATGATTTTTTTACACAGCGCTAGTGTAAAGATTCCCTTATGATTGGTGTCAAGATAAACAATACATGTGATATTCATACATACACATGCTGAGATTTTACAACAGATGGTTTTATACGCTAGATTGAAACATCTCTCTCAATATGGTAGAAAATTATGTCTGAAGAGAGGGTTACTTCAGCTCCAGAAGGTCTGTACATGCTGGGTCCCTCATTTGCTCACTGATGAACAGGAAGAAACTAGGGCTAGGCTGGCATCACAAGTGACATAGAAGTATGATAATTGGTTTGTATTGGTGTTTAATGCCATTTTAACAGCTCAGGTCATATCATGGCTGTCAGTGACACACCAATGTGTTTCCTGGCTTTCTCACACCAGTACTAACACAACTTTCTTTCCAAAGCCACTGACTACTTTTCTCACATGCATCAGAGGTGAGAGGCGAAAAATCGCTGGAACGAAAGTTTGCCTCAACCGGGTATCGAACTTGCAACCACCAGGTCACAAGTCAGATACGCTAACCACTGAACTACTGGGCGGGCTAAATGTATGATAAATGTGATCCAAATCATTTGGAAGAAATATTAACAGGTGATGAAACATGGCCCTACCATTTTGAACCCAAGATCTTAGCCTAAAAAATAAAAGATTTGGATTACTTCTGACTGTGAAAGAACTATTACTGCCTGCCAAAATAAGACTGTAAATTGCATGTTATATGTGATTTTCTTTGATTCAAGAGGCCCTGTTCCTCAAAAATAGTTCCCAAAGGTAGTTCTGTTATGGAAAAGTTTTATGGTGAAACCTTTCTCACACAAGTTGTTGATTTCTATCAGAACTGCAGACCATGCATTGGCATAAAATTGCTGTATGATAATGCGCCAGCATATAAATCCGCCATGGCACAGGAGTTTTTGAAAGAATCTGAGCTTGATGTTTTAGAACATCCCCCATACAGCCCTGAACTGTCACCTTGTGTGACTTTTGGATGTTCCCAGGGCTAATGGAAAAGCTAGCAGAACGCTGTGGAGGTATTGGAAGTGTGGTATTGGAAGTCTGGTTGACCAGCGTCTTCAACATATATACCTAAAGAAGAGTACTGTGCAGCATTCCAGAAATGGGTAGATCATTGTAAAAAAGTGTGGAGGCAGACAGTGCATACTTTGAAGGGCTCTAATAAACAAAATATTTCAAACACAATTGGAAAAACCGCCCCACCTAAAAACATAAAAAAATGGCCCTCCTACATGTATTTATGTTCCCAAAACTGGAAAAACCGCCCTACTCTAAAACATAGAAAAATGGCCCTCCTACATGTATTTACATTCTAACTCACTAAAATCACTTTAAGCCTTGTGGCATGAAGAGATTGGAGATGGAAGAGATATCTTCATGAGAAAGTTTTATATGTATAAAACAAGCCTACTTACTTGGTGCAGGCAAAACTCAACTCTATCAATTTGGTCAAATCTGAAATAAACAGAATGATGATTGTTTAACTCTTTACCAAACGACAAATTTTAGACAGGTTCAAATTGAAGGCATTTGCAGATGACAAAATGAATGTTGCAAAACCTAGGGAATTTTTCTTTGAAAGCATAGAGAACATTGTGGGAAAAGGAGAAAATACTAGTTACCAGCATTTTCTCCTTTTCCCACAATGTTTTCAAAAGTCATTTCCCCTAGGGGTCATTAAAACTTGGGTTAAATAGTGTTTTATGCCACTTTCAACATTATTTCAGACTTATTCCAGCAACAGCACACATATTCATGTAATAGGTTTCACTGGTGCTAGACTAAGGGCTCTGAGGTGGAACCAGAATGTACATATGCATCGGATCTTTCTGAGCATGGTGTAAAAACTAGAACCTCTCTGTATACATACCCGGTCCAGTAGCTTGGTCAGAGGTATACATACAGAACATAATGTTGTAGTTACTTTCCTGATGCTTGTATTTGCTTCAAGCTATGTGAGGAAAATTGATGGTGGAGCAAGACTGAATGTCAAACAAGTTGTCAAAATTTTCTTACACAGTGAGAAGCAATTACAAGCCCTAGAAAAGTTACTACAGCATAGTAATCCATTTATTGTATACCTACAAGTTTAAACAACAAAATATTGCAATTCAGGACATTTTTTATTTGAAAATTACAAGAAATTACCGGTAAAATAAATACTGGTCCAGAGGGAAAATCGTTTTTTGTGAATGGCAGATGACTATTTTAGCATAACATTTTTGACAAATCCAATCCAAACAAAAACCTAAAGTAGCCAGTATGTGGGTTATGTCATCATACCATATTCGGAATCATACTTGACACTGTGTCAATACAGATTTTTTCTGTCTGGTAAATCCGTGTGTGGTGCATGCATTGAGGCGGAAAAGATATAGCTATATAATAAAGGGCTAGTTATCGGGGGTCATGAGCTAAAATTCAAGCTCTTTTCAAGGACTGATGATTGCCATCGTGACAGAGGTCATTTCTGTCTCCCTGCTGAACATGGTTTAGACAATGTTTATGTGGGGAGGCAGTCAATGACATAGAAAGAGTATTGTGCAAACTGCTGGAAAAACAAATTCCGGGAACACACAGATAGGCGCACAAGCCCCTATGAAATGGCCGATATAAAATTGAAAACAGCTTTAAATACCATATAAATAATCATCTATTTGTCACAATGTTTTCTTTACCGTACCTTTAATGTTTCCCTTTGTCAACTAATTCTTTTTCTTTTCACATGTTTTTTTTTTTTTTTTTCATTTGGACCAGTTTAACCCTTAACAAGCAATGTTTTTTTTACAACCCTGAAGCAGAAAACTTTTGAAAACATGGAAATTAAGAAAAAAAAATGCAGATGGCAACAATTTTCTCCTTTCCTTCAATGTTTTTTACCCTTTTAGATACAAATTCAATTTTGAACAGAGTAAGATTTGGGATTGTAATTTTCATTCGTTGAAAATGTCTTTCACAAAAAGTCTCAGAGTTACAAAGATGATTTTTTGCACAATCATAACCCTTGTAAATATATCCTTAACTCCTCACACATGACAAAACTTTAGACTGGTCCAAAAGTGAATAAAAAATTCCAGATGACAAATTACATGTAGCTAAAAAGATGGTATTTATCTTTAATAGGCTGAAAAGCATTGTGGGAAAAGAAGAAACTGCTGGCTACAATGATTTCAGAAGACTTCTTTCACCAATCATTAAAACACAAGACTGTTGCTAAAGAGTTTAGAGTAGTTGATGGATTTGAACCCTGATTTTGCAAGGATTATTTTGGTTTTGAACTGAGCTTTGAACTTACTATTTTCTTTCCCTGAGATTAGCTATTTCAAAAGATCAGGGAACTAACATGGTTATTTTTCAACACATATGAGCCATGTTCTGGCAATAGGGGGCTTAATGCATCTCAGTGATCCATGATACCAAGCAAGTCATCTCATAACTATGGAGCCATAAAACCCATTTTGTCTAAGAACTGACTGAATCACAAGGTATACTGGTCCTTGGACATGCAGAAAATTGACCAAAAGCAAGAAGTTTTGGCCCAGGTCAGCCTGCCCAGACTGTGCAGGCTGACCTAGGTTGATACTTTTTGCAGTTACATTAAGCTCCCTTTTCACAGAGCATGGCTCATATAAATAAACATGTCAAAACATCCCTATATACCTTTGACAACAGTTGCACCTTTATCAGTTATCACAGTCCTCTCTAGATCTAACACTTCTAAATTGGACAGTCCACCTAGGAACCCCATTCCCACATCAGTGATCTTTGTGTTGCCCAGCAACAGTTTTCTTAGGCTGAAAATAAAACAGTTAGATGCCTGATAACCCTTTACAACACAGTTCCAAGTTTTAAATGGCCCCGAGTAAAAAAAACAGCTTTTGAAAACCTTGTGAGGAAAAGTAGAAAATGCAGGGTACCAGCATTTTCTTTTCCCACACTGACCTTTCCAAAACTGATCCAATCCTTTAAACCACATTTAAATCTGCAATTGTTTTGAATTTTGACAAGTCTAAATTTTGTCGTCTGGTATAAAGATGATGACCCAAAATACATCTAAAGACCACAGGTTCTTTTAACCCTTTACCACACATTCCCGACTTTTAATGACCCTGAGAAAGAAGCCTTTTGAAAACATTGTGGGAAAAGGAGAAAATGCTGTTAACCAGCATTTTCTCCTTTTCCTGCAACGTTTTCTACTCTATCAAGGACAAAGTTCGTCATGTGAGCCACCTTTAATTTGTCATCTGCCACTGCTTTCAATTTGGACCAGTCTAAATTATTGTCGTTTGGTAAAGGGTTACAGGCTCTGTCAGCTTATTCATAACCTAGCCGAACAATGTGGACGACAGCTCTTGAACACACAAGTTTTTCTGCTTTTCCCACGACATTCCCACACATAAAAATTTCACCATTTGAGCAACAGTTAATTTTCCGTCTGCAAATGCTTTGATTTTGGGTAAGTCCAAATTGATGTCTTCTTGTAAGTAGGAAAAAACCCTTCACCAGACAACACAATTTTAGACTCATTTGCATTGAAAGCACTTGCAGACCACAAATTTAATGTGGCTTTATTATGAGAAATGTCCATGAAAGGATAGAAAACAATGTGGGAAAAGAAGAAATCCTGGTTACCAGCATATTCTCCTATTCCCACAATGTTTTTAGAAGCAATCCCTGTCAGGGTCGTTAAAACTTTGGATTGTGTGGTAGTCGGTTGGCAAGTCATCTGCTAATGTTTCGAATACAGGGGCAGTCTTTACATTTTTTGGGTTCAGAGTTTACAGTCTAGGATGGTACCTAAGTATTGTCATTATCCTTGTTTTCATAACTGGATTCACAAACAAAGTAACAGTTTTATCTCTTGTAGAAAATCCATTGTAGGAAAATGATAAACAAGAGGGCCATGATGGCCCTGGGTCGCTCACCTTAGTAGAGTGCCTTTAAGGTTTTTCTTTAATTTGACCATGTGACCTAGTTTTTGACCGCAGGTGACCCAATTTCAAACTCATATTTCATGAAGACAAACATTCTGACCAATTTTCAAGTCAATTGAGCAAAAAATAGGGCCTTGAGTGCCGTGAAGATATTTCTTTAATTTGACCTAGTGATCTAGATTATGACCTCAGATGACCCAAATTTGAACTGGTCTTTGACTATATCAAAAGAAACATTTTAACCAATTTTCAAATCAAATGAATAATAAATGTGGCCTCTAGAGTGCCCACTAGCTATTTCTTTAATTTGACCAAGTGACCTAGTTTATGACCCTGACCCCAGTTGACCCAAATTCACACTCATGTGAGATTTTACAAAGACAAACATTCTGACCAATTTTCAAGGCAATTAAGCAAAGAATGTGGTCTCTAGAGAGCCCACAAGGTATTTCTTTATTTTGACCTAGTGACCTAGTTTATGGTTCCAGGTGACCCAAATCCAAACTCATATGGTATTTCATCAGGACAAACATTCTGGCCAAATTTCAGGTCATTTGAGCAATAAATGTGGCCTCCAGAGTGCAAACAAGATATTTATTTAATTTGACCCAGTGAACTAGTTTATGACCCAAGTTGACCCAAATTAATTTATGTGAGACTTTATAAAGACAAACTTTCAAACTAATTTTCAAGGCAATTGAGCAAATAATGTGGCCTCGAGAGTGCCAACAAGGTATTTCTTTAATTTGACCTAGTGACCTAGTTTATGACCCAAGATGACCCAATTTTGAACTCAATGAACTTGTTGCGCTTAGATGGGCAAGCAAACTTAGAAGAGAATCACTACATACCAAATATCAAAGCTCTACACCTTCCAGTTTTAAAGAAGAATTTTAAAGTTTTCCTTCTTTGTTCCTACTTCGAACTTGTGACCCCCAGGGCGGGGCCAGTTTTGACCCAGGGGCATCATATGAACAAACTTGGTAGAGGTCCACTCTGAGATGCAACATACCAAATATCAAAGCTCCACACCTTTCGGTTTCAGAAAAGAAGAATTTTAAAGTTTTCCTTCTTTGTTCCTATGTTCAAACTTGTGACCCCAGGGGCTGGGCCAGTTTTGACCCAAGCAGCATCCTTGGAACAAACTTGGTAGAAGTCCACTAGGAGATGCTACATACCAAATATCCCGGGGCAGAGCCAGTTTTGATCCCAAGGGCATCATATGAACAAACTTGGTAGAGGTCCACTAGGAGATGCTTCATGCCAAATATCAAAGCTCTATGCCTTCTAGTTTTACAGAAGCAGATTTTTAAAGTTTTCCTTCTTTGTTCCTATGTTGGAAATTGTGACCCCCCCGGGCGGGGCCAGTTTTGATCCCAGGGGCATCATATGAACAAATTTGGTAGAGGTCCACTAGGAGATGCTACATGCCAACTATCAAAGCTCTATGCCTTCAAGTTTCAGAGAAGAAGATTTTTAAAGTTTTCCTTCTTTGTTACTATGCTCAAACTTGTGACCCCCGGGGCGGGGCCAGTTTTGACCCCAGGGGCATCAAATGAACAAACTTGGTAGAGGTCCACTAGGAGATGCTACATACCAAATATCAAAGCTCTGCGCCTTCTAGTTTCAGAGAAGAAGATTTTCAAAGATTTTGCTTTTTTTTTCCTTTTTGTTGCCATGGCAACCAGAGTTGTGGGTGGAATTCAATTCTTTGAACAATTTTGGTAGAGCTTCACCCAAGGAACATCCCTGCCAAGTTTCATCAAGATTGGCCCAGTGGTTAAGGAGAAGAAGATGTTTAAAGAAATTGTTGACGGACGACGGATGACAGACGACGGACAACGGACGACGGACGACGGACGCCGGACATAGGGCGATCACAATAACTCACCTTTAGCACGTTGTGCTAAGGTGAGCTAAAAATATGATTAAGTAATTCCAATACTGGTGTATTGTTTCTGTAATATACTGGTCTATCCCACAAATACATACATGTATAAATGAGCAATGCTCTGACAGAAGGGGGCTTAATGCATCTTTGTTATGCATGATACCAAGCAAGTCATCACATGATCATGGATCTATACAGTCCATTTTGTCTCAAAACTGACTGAATCATGAGGTAAACTGGTCCTTGGACATGCAGAGAATAGACCAATAGCAAAACATTTCGGTCAAGGTCAGCCTCCATGGATTACACAGGCTGACCTGGGTTGACACTTTTTGTAGATGCAGTAAGCCCCCTTTTCACAGAGCATAGCTTATATGTAGCTTGTGTTTGCATGAGGGACATTTGCCTCAGAGCTAGATTTTGTAGCCACCTGGTAGAGCACTAGCCCCAGGACCTAGAGGTCCTGGGTTCAATCCCTGCCTTGGGAGGTTATTTATCATAGCTGCTACACACCCTTTCCCACACTGCTTTCAAAATCTTCTTTTTCAGGGTTGTAACAACAAAGCATTGTCTGATTTTAAGCTTAATATTTCAACAATCTTACCTTGCCATTTGTCCAATATACTGCATGCTTTCATCTGTTACAAAAATATAATTTGTCAGGTCTAATGTGTGCAGCTGAAAATCTGAAATAGTAAATTGATTTGATTTATAAGATGGAGAAAAAAGCTATTTTCTACTTATTTCACAGTGATTAAAAATTGAGCCATATGTCCTTTTGCTACAAGTATTTCTTATGTATTCCCTAATCAACCAGATGACACAATTTAAGACCTGTCCAAATTAAAAGCATTTGTAGATGACAAATGGTATTCATTTCTCCTTAACCCTTTACCACACATTCCTGACTTTTAACGACCCTAAAGAAGAAGACTATTGAAAATATTGTGGGAAAAGGAGAAAATGCTGGTAACCAGCATTTTCTCCTTTTCCCACAATGTTTTCTACCCTCTCCAAAGCAAATTTCAATTTTTAGGTCTCATGTATCTTGTCGTCTGCAAATGCTTTGAATTTGGACAAGTCTAAAATTTTGTCATAGGGTAAAGGGTTAAATGATGAGATTCATCTCTGAAAGTGTACAAAACCTTGTGAAAATGGAGGAAACACTGGTTACTAGCAACTTTTCCTTTTTCTTAATGTTTTCAAAAGCCTTCTCTCTCAGGATTGTTAAAACTCAGGATTGTTGGTATAAGGGTAACTTCATTTTGGCTAAAATGAAAGGTAGTTAAGCGACAGCCGTGAAGGGATAGCCTCTCACATCAAAGGTTCTGGGTGCAAAGCCTGTGACGAGTGGCATCAAACTTTGGAACTACCCACAACACATGATACTGGCTCAGGTTTCAAGAAAGTGACCAAAGTGTGTGATTATTGTAAGTTATAAAGATTCTGTCTTACAATCAATATAAAGTAAGTGATCCGACGAATCACTGAAATACCGAAAGACCCCTATTTTTGTATTATTGAGTATAAATAACTGATAAGAATGCAGGATTTTCTTTTTTTTTTTTTTTTCCCACAGATAAAAAATGCTTAATCAAAGTATCAATCACCACTGAGAAGAATGATGTTGTTAATTTACATTGATCATATATTTATATGAAGAACAATCATCAAAACACTCGTATGTCTGGTCTGTTACACACCGAAATACTTGGTCTTCATCTTCAATCTAGACTAAAGAATTATCAGTATCGCATTATCACTTATATTAATTATTAATTCTATTATTTCTTTGAATGATAAAGACACACACACGAGTGCACTTCGTTTACAAACGAAAAAGACACAAATAATACATGTATATTGCATGATGTAGGTCTCTGAAGTAGCTCGACACATTAGTTCTACTCTGTTTAACTCTTTACCAAACGACAAAATTATAGACTAGTCCAAATTGAAAGCATTTGCAGATGACAAAATAAATGTGATTGGAAAATTGAAATTTGTGTTGGAAAGGGTAGAAAACATTGTGGAAAAAGGAAAAAATGCCGGTAACCAGCATTTTCTCCTTTTCCCACAATGTTTTCAAAAGGCTTCTTTCACAGGGTTGTTAAAAGTCGGGACTGTGTGGTAAAGAGTTAAGTGAAGCAATCATAATTGAAGGTGCTCCTCTGATATAATCCAACTTATTTGATGTGTAAGATTGTCATCATAATTTTTAAAATGATATGGTTATTATTCATAATCTTATCGGCGGAATTATAATTGTCTTATCAATTTGCACCTGGTAATGTGTTCAAAACGGCGGCCAGCATTCTGATTTGATGATTTTTTAATTTCATATGTCCATTATGAAAAGTAATTTTTTTCCATCATACTTATGGATAAAAATCAGACACATCAACCTTGTACAAAAGAGATTGCGGAGGTAAAATCCCTGAATCGACAAATTTTACAACGTCAAACGGGTATTTCGGTGGACATTTACAGACAGGCTATTCCAGAGCATATTCTTTTCGTCGGGCCTCAATGGCATGTTGTTATTTCCTCATTTGGTTTTGAACTAACCTTTCTTCATCTTTATAATTACAATTTGTGTCAAAAACCACAACTTCAGTTATCTGAACTCATTAATTATTACAAAAAAAAAAAAAAAAAAATAACAAGAGGGCCATGATGGCCCTGGAGTCGCTCACCTGAGCCTTTTGACCAAGCACAACCAATTTCCAACGTCTTGTGAGATATATGTATTACCAAACAATAAAATTTTAAACTCATCAGTCTGAACCTTCTGCATAAAACAAATAATATGTGGATCAAGCTGTGGAATTGGTCTCTCAAAGGGGTAGAAAACATTCTGAAAAAGGGAAAAAATGCTGGATACTAGCATTTTCTCATTTTCAAACAGTGTTTTCAAAAGGCTTCTTTCTGAGAGTCATTAGTACACTAGGTTTTTCTAAGATTTGACCTAGTGACCTAGTTTTTCAGCCAACATGACACATTTTCAAACTGGTCCAAGATATCATCAGGACAAACATTCTTACCAAATTTCAAGAGTATTGGACTGAAAATGTGGCCTCTACAGCATACACAAGGTTTTTCTAAGATCTGACCTAGTGACCTAGATTTTGACCCAACATGACCCATTTTCAAGCTCATCCAAGATATTACCAAGGCAAACATTCTGAGCAACTTTAAGAAAGTATTGAACAAAAAATGTGGCCACAACAGTGTACACATGGTTTTTCTAAGATTTGATCAGGTGACCTAGTTTTTGACCCAACATGACCCATTTTCAAATTCGACTGAGATATCATCGAGACAAACATTCTGACCAACTTTCAAGAGTATCAGACAGAAAATGTGGCTTCTGGAGCTTACACAACGTTTTTCTAAGATTTGACCTAGTGACCTAGTTTTTCACCCAACATGACCTATTTTCAAACTAGTCAGAGATATTATCAAGGCAAAGATTCTGACCAACTTTCAAGAGTACTGGACAGAAAATATGGCCTCCAGAGCATACACAATGTTTTTCTTAGATTTGACCTGGTGACCTAGTTTTTGACCAAACATGGCACATTTTCGTACTATTTCAAGATATAATCAAGACAAACATTCTGACCATTTTTCAAGAGTATTGGACTGAAAATGTGGCCTCTATAGTGTACAAAAGGTTTTTCTAAGATTTGACCTAGTGACCTAGTTTTTGACCCCACACGACCCAATTTCGAACTCTTCCAAGATTTTATCAAGACAAACATTCTGACAAAGTTTCATGAGGATTGGACTGAAAATGTGGCCTACAGAGCATACACAAGGTTTTACTAAGATTTGATCTAGTGACCTAGTTTTTGACCCCACATGACCCAATTTCGAACTCATCCAAGATTTTATCAAGACAAACATTCTGACCAAATTTCACAAGTATCTGACTGAAAATGTGGCCTCTAGAGCGTACACAAGGTTTTTCTAAGATTTGACCTACTGACCTAGTTTTTGACCCCACATGACCCAATTTCGAACTCGTCCAAGATTTTATCAAGACAAACATTCTGACCAAATTTCACAAGTAACTGACTGAAAATGTGGCCTCTAGAGCGTACACAAGGTTTTTCTAAGATTTGACCTAGTGACCTAGTTTTTGACCCCACATGACCCAATTTCGAACTCATCCAAGATTTTATCAAGACAAACATTCTGACCAAATTTCATGAGGATCGGACTGAAAATGTGGCCTCTAGAGCGTACACAAGGTTTTTCTAAGATTTGACCTAGTGACCTAGTTTTTGACCCCACATGACCCAATTTCGAAATCGTCTGAGATTTTATCAAGACAAACATTCTGAAGAAGTTTCACAAGTATCTGACCGAAAATGTGGCCTCTAGCGCATACACAAGGTTTTTCTAAGATTTGACCTAGTGACCTAGTTTTTGACCCCACATGACCCAATTTCGAACTCGTCTGAGATTTTATCAAGACAAACATTCTGACCAAATTTCATGAGGACTGGACTGAAAATGTGGCCTCTAGAGCGTACACAAGGTAAAAAGTTGACGACGGACGACGGACGATGGACACAGCACGATCACAATAGCTCACCATGAGCACTTCGTGCTCAGGTGAGCTAATAAAAAGGGTACTTCGGCGTTGGTGTTATTTCGTTGATTCATTGGACCCTAAAGTAAGTAAGTCTTAACTCTTTACCACACAATCCCGACTTTTATCAACCCTGAGAAAGAAAGTTTTTTGAAAACATTGTGGGAAAAGGAGAAAATGCTGGTTACCAGCATTTTCTCCTTTTCCCACAATGTTTTCTACCTTCTCAAAACTAATTTCAATTTTTGAGTAACATTTATTTTGTCGTCTGCAAATGCCTTGAATTTCAACTAGTCTAAAAATTTGTCGTTCGGTAAAGAGTTAACAAAGACCAGTTAAGGGTCCTGCACAACTCACTGGTGAAGCTTTTTGATCACGCAAGCAATCAGTTAGAGCAGTTATGCAAATCAGGCTTATTTCACATGGCCAAACATACTTATGAATAAACAAATTATACCTTTCCGTAAGTAACAAAACATGCCACATGAACTTACTAGTTAAATTCTGTATCCCTGCATCTGTTGTTGTATGTCTGGATGGCAGACCCAGAGTATGCAACCTCAAGCCTTAAAGAAAAAAAAAAAAAACACTACTAATTATTTGTGGCTACATCCACTTTGTGACTTAAAGCTTTTTCTTACATGTTTTTCATTGTAATTCAATATTAATTACAATTTTTAACTTCCGTGGAGGCCCTTTGACCTTTTGATCTCAAATTATGGATCGTCTATTTTTCATGGTGAATATCTGTTCCAAATCAAAAGATCCTGAGTCCAATCAATGTTAGATCATTGTCCATAAAAAGTATCATAGGTCTGTGTGGCCTTGACCTCAAAGCTGATAAGGATCATCAGGGTGATAAGTACTGAAGAACCTAGGTCAAACCAGGGTCCACCTAAAACTTAGGACAATGTACTCTTTGATTTTATCTCTGAAGATGTTTAAATTTAACCCTTAACCCTTTACAACACAAGAAAAATGTACACTTGTCCAAAATGAAAGCATTTGCAGACGACAATTAAAATGTTACTAAAATAAGGAAATTTGTCTTTGATAAGGTAGAAAACATTGTAGGAAAAGGAGAAAATGCTGGTTACCAGCATTTTCTCCTTTTCCCACAATGTTTTCAAAAGGCTTTTTCTGTAGGGTCATTAACAGTCGGGATTGAGTGGTACAGAGTTAAGACATTGCGTCAACTGGTATAACATGTCAATGTGACAGTAGACAATGTTGGAAAAGGATTTACAATTTAACCTTTACCACAAAATCCTGTATTTCATGACCTAGAAGGAACAGACTTTTGAAAAATTTCTTCTTTTTCGGTAAATGTTTTCTACCTTTTCAGAGACAAATCTCATCATTGAAGCAATATTTAATTTGTCGACTGCAAAGGTTTTCAAAGTGGATGTATCTCATGTTTTGTTGTCTGGTAAAGACTTAACACCTAAATGCATGTTTGACAGAAAATCAATACGCTTTAAGTAAGTAATCACTGGTTTTCCATATTTTTAACAGATACATTTACGCTGTGGTAACTTTTTTATTGAGGGTTTGTTGGGTCACTTGGGGTGATTATTAGGATTATACGGACTTAAAATGGACATGCATTCATGAATCATGCAACGATCAAGGAGAAAAAAAGCAACAGTTTGAACCAGGTGAAAGTGCCATTAACAGACATGTAACCATCTCAATCAAACAGGAATGAAATATGGAAGATCTCCAAAGTATAACATCAAGAGTCATAGGATGACGTTTTGTAACGTTAATTTATTTATGAAACAGGATGACAAGTGGCTGTAGAAAAAAAATGCTTCTTACTGTTGCTTGTTTCATACAATGGTTACAATGGTCTATGAGTAATGGTTTGGAATTTGAAAGATGTTTGTTCAGTTAAGATTTTGAATAAAGTTATTTTAACATGAAACTTGGTAAAATTGTTATTTCTTTCCTTTTCTGTTGTTTGATCTAGTGGATGGTTTTTTGGATTCCTGGTTAAATCTACTGGTGACATTTTGCATAGATCTGGGTTTGGAGAATCGGTAAATGTAGTTTTCCTTTCTGGTTTTATGTGGAACAATAACCATGTGATTCTTATCTGCATCTTACATCCATTTTGACATCATTAGATTCCAATCTTCTATGGTTTAAACCATGTCTGTCAATTGTAAAATCTGTCACTTTGTCTGACCCTTTTGTTTACATGACACGCTATACTGTGTTGTGATTGGCTAACATGACCAATCAATCAAAATCAGCAGAAAGGTCAATTTTTATGCTAAAAGTCACAAATATATTTACATCTCCATCTAAGTTTGAAGCAATTTAGCTAGGCAGTCTCAACATAATGAACAACCAAAATCTAAGGTCAGACTACATACTTCATGCCATCTGACCCTGATCATGACAGTTTGCATAGTCACATGTAGTTGCAATAAACATTGTACAGGGTGAGCAATAAATTTACCCTTTACCAAAGGAAAATGTTTTCAAAAGCCTTCTTCATTAGGACTGTAAACATAGAATCTCTTTATACAGGCCTACTGTAGATTTTACATGTTTATTTAGCATACCTTGTAAGTGGTGTAGGGCAGTGTCACCATTAATTCTTTCGGTGTTGGCAATGTTTAATGAGACCAATGAGGGACAGTTGACTAAACAGAACAGAGATTCAGGTAAAATCCGCGTTCTTGCAACACTGAGGGATTCCAAATTAGGCAGCTGATCAATTCCTAGCAAGCTTTCAACCTGTAGATAATAACAATAAAGCAAATGTGACTAATACTTATTATTGCCAGTCCAATACTGTTATCTCTCTTTGAGCACTCTTGTGCACATCTGGTATGAAAATGAACAAGTCTTGCGAGACAGCCTAATAATATTAGTACATATAAGGTGCCTGTAACATTGAAAAAAACATTAACTTATCCATAAAGAGAATAACAAATGAGAAATAAAAGCCTGAATATACTTAACGGACACATGTGTCTCCATAAAGTATAGATGGTTGCAGTTGTTTGTATTTTGTATTTATTATATACCTATAAATGATCTGAGTAATATACGGGCATTATCTAACTTCACAATACAACTCAACGGACATTTTTCCTGTATCAGCCTAGTACCGTGTGTACAGCGTAATAGTGTACACAGACTAGTTCTGTGTAATAATGTTCGGGACTTTCAACTCTTTACGTGTGTAAAGAGATGCACATCCGATTTGACCTTGTGGGACAAGGAGAAAATGCTGGTAACCAGCATTTTCTCCTTTTCCCACAATGGTTTCTAACCTGTCGAAGGCAAATTTCCTCATCTGAGTCACATTTGAAATGTCATCTGCAAATGCTTTCAACTTGGACAAATCCACATTTTTCTTGTTTGGTAAAGAGTTAACCCTTTACCAAACAATCACGTGTTTTCACGTCCCTAATGAAGAGGCCTTTTGAAAACATTGTGGGAAAAGGAGAAAATGCTGGTAACCAGCATTTTCTCCTTTTCCCACAATGTTGTCTACTCTGTCAAAAAACCTTAAGTTCATTTGTAACACTTTAAAATTTGTCGTCTGCAGATGCTTTGAATTTGGAAGGGGTTAAAATTTGTCGTTTTGGAAAGGTTAAAAGAAGTTGTGCATAATACTGGTAAAAGAAACTCCAGTAACACAGAGGCAGGTACACCAGTGACTATAAAACTGATGAAAATGGGGTTAAACATAAAGAAAATCTACTATTTAAATTACAAATATTATAATGGTAATGTAACTGTTTTCTGTATCAAATCTGCGGCAAACAACTCGGAAAATATCCATGTTAACAAAAACAGCCAGCATAAATTGAAAAAAAAAAAAAAAAAGAAGTGGAAATATTGTGGTATGGAGAAAAATAGCTCTTTTGGGAGCAATTTCTTTTTTTGCCACAATGTTTTAAAAAAAATATTTACTGCAAGAAGATAAAAGTCTATCTTTAGAAGGTGCATAGTTAACTCTTTACCGGACGACAAAAATTTGGAGTCGTCTAAATTGAAAGCATTTGCAGACGACAATTTAAATGTGGCTGGGATTATAAAACTTTGCCAGGAAAGGATAGAAAACATTGTGGGAAAAGGGGGCAAATGCTGGTTACCAGCATTTTCACCTTTTCCCAACAATGCTTTAAAAAGCATTTTTTTCTCAGGGTCATTAAACCTCAGGACTGTGTGGTAAAGGGTCAAAGTAAGAAAAACAACAGAAAGAAATTTACCTGAGTATCTTCTAGAGAGAGCTGCCTCAATTGTCGAGCACCAGTTTGTAAATGTGATATGATGGCATGCGTAACACTAGTTCTGTTCAAGTTGAGATGCGTGAGATGTTCGGGATTTGAAGATAAATAATCGATCACTCCAGGATCACTAAAACCCGTTTGTTCAAGATTTAAAATCATCAAACTAGGTAAACCTGAAAGACAAATTTATTAAGTTACTGGCCATACATCTACGTACAAATGATCCCTAGTTCATAGTTAACCCTTCACCACACAATCCTGACTTTTAACAACCCTAGAAAGAGGACTTTTAAAAACACTGGGAAAAGGAGGAAATGATGGTAATCAGCATTTTCTCCTTTTCCCACAATGCTTTCTACCATTCCCAAAAAGAAACTCAATTCCTGAGTCGCATCTATTTTGTCTTCTACAAATGTTTTCAATTTATGCAAGCAGAGCTCCAGATAGAGGGAGTGATTTTGATTTCGAAAGTGAAAATAGTGATTATTCTCCATGAAACCCTACGTTCATTGAGATGATTCTAATGAGTACCCACAACATAGGTTTTGGAAGAGAAACAATGGATTTAGAATACCATCACTCCCTCTAATCTGGAGCTCTGGTGCAAGTTTAAAATTTTGTCATGTGGTAAAGAGTTATTATATGTAGACTTAATTTGGCAACAGAATTTCAGATTGTTCCATAATGCGGGCATTTACTGTCATCAATAACTGACCTATCTGCAAAACCGAGTTTCAGACGCTCCCCTTAGTAAAACTTGATACTGGTTGCTACGGCTGACAAACAATTCAGAAAATGGCATTGCATAGCAAAGGAGAGTTTACATCAGTTTTATTCTAGCTGATATTTCACTCTAATGTAGTCACAGCAAATTGTTTTCCCAACTTTCATGTCAATTCAAACTAGATCAGCAGAACGACTAGAAAAAATACTTTAACTTACTCTGTATTAATGAGAAATCGAGAGATAAAAATCACACAAATATGATTGAAATTCTATACCAGTATATCAAATAAGTATGGCTCAAAACACAGGATTTATCTTTAACTCTTTACCAGACGACAAAATTTTAGAATTGTCGAAACTGAAAGCAATTGCAGACGACAAATTAAATGTGACTTAAATGATGGAATTTGTCAGTGACACGATAGAAGCATTGTGAGAAAAGGAAAAAATGCTGGTTATCAGCATTTTCTCCTTTTCCCACAATGTTTTCAAAAGGCCTCTTTCTTAGGGTTGTTAAAAGTCAGGATTGTGTGGTAAAGGGTTAAAAAGAGAAACATGGGGACATGAGAAAATACTGGTTACCAGCATTTTCTTCTCATCCAATAATGTTTTCCAAGACATACTTCAGGTCATTAAAACAAGAGACTGTTTGGTAAAGGGGTCGGTGAGATTGAATAGAACAGATTATTGAAGTCTTTGTTCATGGGCATAAAATTTGTTTGTTGAAGCGCTTCGTTCAAATGTCAAATGCCTACGTCTGTTGACTGCATTTATACGGGCCTTTTCAATTTTTTGAGCTGTAATAAAAAATTCTAGTAAAATATCGACAAACACACTAGATATATCTTTCTTTGCAATAATAAACCCATGCAATTACAATAGAATAAAAATATGCAACTTTTGGCTTTTGAACAGCGGGATGGTCATTCTACAAGCTGTAACCCCGTCTATTTTGATTACATCATACATGACATCATCAAACTTATTTAAATAGAAATCCTTGTATTGAATACAGCTTATTGATCATGTCACATTCCCAAAAGTCTTTGGAAAACTCTGGTGTGAAATCTTTAAATACCTAAAGAGGCTCTGTAGCCCATTAACTCTTTACCAAACAACAAAATTTTAGGCATGGGCCATATTGAAAGCATTTGCAGACGACAAATTAAATGATGCTAAAATGATGATTTCTGCATGTGACAGGTTAGAAAACATTGTGGGAAAAGGAGAAAATGCTGGTTACCAGCATTATCTCCTTTGCCCACAATGTTTTCAAAAGGCTTCTTCCTTAAAGTCGTTCAAAGTTGGAATTGTGTGGTAAAAGGTTGAAATACCATTGAATTTTTTTGTTTTTCTTACTTTTGTCTTTCTTCTTTATTGATGATTTGCCAGCTATGGCCTTACATAGTTTGGGCATATTAAATAAATCTAAATAATTCCCTTTGAAGTGAGCTTTTCAGATTTTTATAATCTCACCCAACTGCAAACATGATTTATTACTGAAATAGTAAGCCTTTGAAAGGGAAGAAAATACTGTGAGAAAAGGAGAAATGCTGGCTACCAGTATTTTCTCCTCTTCCCACGGTGTTTTCAAAGGCCTTCTCCCTAAGGGTTATGAAAAACATGTGACTTCTTGTTATAGAATGGATGGAGAATACATACTAGATAATACAGTCGAACACCTGTTGGTAAGCTGCCTACATCCACTTAGATTTAGCTGTCTCAGTTTTTTTAGCACTAAAAAAATGACAAAAAGATAAATGAGCCATGCTTTGGCAAAAGGGGGCTTAATGCATCTTGTAATCCATTATACCAAGCAAGTCATCATATGATTATCGATCCATAAAACCAATTGTGTCTAACAACAGACTGGAGGTAGATTGGTCCTTTGACAAGTAGAAAATTTACCAGTAGCAAACAGTTTTGGCACAGGTCAGCCTGCACGGAGTGCGCAGGCTGACCTAGGTCAATACTTTTTGCACATGCATTAAGCCCCCTTTTCCCATAGTATGGCTCATATACTAAAGAGAACATACGTATCATTTTTCCAAAAAAGCCATTGCAATGAAATTCCAAGTTTTAAAAAGCCCAAGAAAGAAGGCTTTTGAAAACATACTGGGTGAATGGGATAATGCTGGTAACTAGTACTTTCTCCTTTTCCCAGTATGTTTTTACTGTATCAAAGATCAATTCCATCATTTGAGCCACATTTAAATTGTTATCTGCAAAAAAGTTTTCAGTTTGGACTAGTGTACTTTTTTTTCGTGTGGAAAAAGAGTTAAATCAAGGGCTTATCTCATATAGGATTAACATGAGCCATGCTCTGGCAAAGGAGGCTTACTGCACCTCCATGATCCATGATACCAAGCAAGTCATAACATAATTATGGATCAATAAAATCCATTTTGTATAACAACTGACTGATTCATGAGGTACACAGGTCCTTTGACAAGCAGAAAATTGACCAATAGCAAAAAGTTTCGGCCCAGGTCAGCCAGCGCGGAATGCGCAGGCTGACCTGGATCGATACTTTTTGCAGATGCATTAAGCCCCTTTTTCACAGACCATGGCTCATTTATTTATTCAACATACCAAAACATATGTTACCCTGGTGTAAATGGTATTTGAAATATTTAGATTTGTTATCCTGATTTGAAACTTTCATGTATATGCATTAGAAATCTAGAGGCCAAGACAAACTGGTTCTCAATTTTATTACTTCTGAGAATAAACTATTTTTACCTGATATGCACTGAAAACCAGCATCTGTTATAAGAGTACAGGCAACCAGACTTAAATGTGATAAATTTTTGTGTAGTCTGTAAATAAAGGAACAGAAATGTAATTAAATTAACTCTATACCAGACAAAATTTAGACTGGCCAAAAATGAACGCATTTACAGACAACATATAAAATGTGGCTCAAACTATGGGATATATCTGTAAAAAGATAGAAAACATTGTGGGAAAAGAAGAAAATGCTGGTTTCCAGCATCTTCTTCTTTTCCCACAATGTTTTCAAAAGCCTTTTCCAGCTGGGTCACTAAAACTCAGGAATGTTGGTAAAGGGTTAATGAAACTGGCATACAAACTATTACATGTATATCTGTCCCATTACACCTTTGAATGCTAAATAAAATAAACATTTGCACAACTATAAGCTCTGTCCAACGAAATATTACAAGTTTAGGGCTGTATTTTGCCAGAAGATCTAACAAAATATCGAACGATAAAGTCAGTCTACATCCAAAATGAGGCTGCATGTCCTAGTCTGTCTGATTTTGATATACAGTTTTTGCAAAACCAACTAAACGTGTGCACTGTGCCCTAAGGGTCAAATCTTGATACAAAAAAAGAACTCTGTATGTCTCAATGTGGTTTTATCAAAAATATTTAAGGCATGTGTCACTGTGGTATATACATGTAGCTTGGGTGTAATCCTTTACACACCACTGCAAAACTGCATAATCAATTTATTTACTTTTTAAAGGGGCCTACTGAGTCTTTTATACTAAATCAAAATTTCTGGTAAAACACTGATAAATACATATGGAATGTTATATTGTAGTAACTTTCCTGGTGCTTGTATTTAATTTGAGTAGTGTGAGAAAATTTGATATCACACAAGACCGAAGGTCCAATGGGATGTCGAAATTTTCTTATGCAGTGAGAAGTAATTACAAGCATCAGGAAAGTTACTACAACATAAAATTCCTTTTATTATATACCTTCAACTTTCAATGACAAAAGTTGGCAGTTCTTGACATTTTATTTGTTAAGTGCTAAACAAAATAAAACAAACATTTGTGTAGTAGCTAGTAACGCCATTTTTATGAACTGGGGATAAATATCATAGCATAAATTTTGAAATCAAATCCCAAATCAATGCATATGTTTTCCATGTGTGAGTTACATCATCATACCATATTTTGAACCGTATTTCACAGTGTGCAGATACAGAATTTTTTTCTGTCATGTGTTACACACTTTTAAAATCTTTACTCTTTTTTCTAAGTGTGTATAATTCAATTCCTTTGGAATGCAAGTGAATTTGTCATGTGTTATTTTATCTGTGTGCGACACATGCATTTGAGCTGGAAAATTTTCAGATATATAATACAACAAAATATCTTTTGCTTTGCAACTGTATACAAAGTATACTATTACATTCGGTAAAAAGGTGCAGTTTTGGGCATTTAATAACAGGATGCTTGTATTGCAAAAAGTAACTCTGTCTAACTTAATATATATAACATCATCATACAGATTTGAATATGAATCCTCATAATTGACGCATGCCACTGATCATGTGACATTCACAGAAGTCTTTGTGAAACTCTAGTGCAAAGTCTTAAAATATCCTAAAAAACTGGGTAGCCCATGAAAGAAGTACAGTGCCACTGAAAAAGTATTTTTTCCATTTGTCTTTCTTCTTCAATGATAATTTTTATTTTATTCAGTGATACATGTAAATTGTTTTTGAAGTTTGGTAAGACAGCTAAAACCTGAATAGCTCCTTTTAAGAAAGTATCAATATTTACCTGTTTAAAAAATTCCTATAGATAAAATTAACTTACCTTACAGCATGTAATAATTCGTTGGTTGTATATGGGTATGTGTCCAAAATTAGTTGCCTTAAGTAACTGTAAACAGAAACACAATGTTATTCTACATTTACTGCACTAAAAAAAAGCATTTTTTCCATCAATGAAAGCTATTTGTTGCCATGGTAACAAGTTATGGCCAAACATGCCCTAGACCCTACTGCAACCTTTCCCCCTGCCCAATGATGCTAGACATAAAGTTTGATCAGGACTGGCCATTCTAGCTGTATAGCTAGATATACTTGTTTGAAAATGTTGACGACTGACGGCGACTGATGCCAGATCTTTGGCTATGCTATGACCTGACCTTCGACCCTTTGGCTCAGGTGAGCTAAAATCACTTTTTACATCTATTTATCTCTTTTCCACACAATCCTGACTTTTAACGATCCTGAGAAAGAAACCTTTTGAAAACATTGTAGGGAAAGGAGAAAATGCTGGTAACCAGCATTTCCTTCTTTTCCCACAATGTTTTCTACCCTTCCTAAAACAAATTTCAATTTCTGAAAGACATTTATTTTGTTGTCTGCAACTGCTTTCAATTTGGAGTAGTCTAAAATTTTGTCATTTGCTAAAGAGTTAAAGGACAACTTTTGAACACGTATGTGCAAAACAAACATATGCTTATCATAAGCAATTGCTCCTTGTCCCGCAATAATTTCCATATGATCCCGAAAGAAATAGGGCATTTGTTTCTATAAGATATTTCTTTCTTTCCTTTCAAGTAGAAGTAGATACTGATGGAACTAAAATTTGCCTGTGTTGTACTGCTGAAATAAGCATTATCAAGTACATTATTTGTATGATCCAGAATGCCTGATGAAAAAAAGAATGTATACACACTGTCTCCTAAACTCATGATAATAGATTTTACCCTGTGCAATGATTTGTTCAATGGGTTATTTAGACAAAGAGAATTTAACTATTCATCAAACAACCAAATTTTAGACATGCTAGAATGCAAAGCATTTGTAGACAATAAAGTAAATGTGGGTCAACTAGTGGTATTTGTCTTTGGAAGAGTAGAAAACATTGTGGGAAAAGGAGAAAATGCTGGTTACAAGCATTTTCTCCTTTTTCCGCAATGTTTTCAAAAGCCTTTTTTCTCAGGGTTGCTTAAACTGGAAATTGTTCAGTATAGGGTTGAATGAGAGGGGAAGAAAGAGATGTTGTGTCCTTAGTCAGGTAAAGAGTTGTTACTGCCCACCATAAAGGCATTTTACATTACAATTAGGGATGGACAAAGACCCATATCATAATCAACTAGAACTGTCACGAAGTGTACAAGTACTGCCCACCAGCACCTTGTAACTGAAGCAGCATAATCAGAGAATGGAAATGATTTCAAAACTAAGATCACCAGTGACCTTGACCTTTGACCCATGAGACCCAAAAATAATAGGGTACCTCCTTGGGTTACATGAGCAACACTTGTACAAATTTTCAGGGTTCCAGGTCAAAAAGCTATTTGAGTTAGAAGTAACCAGCATTTTCTCCTTTTCCCCACAATCTTTTCTACCCTTCAAAAGGCAAATCACACCATCGGAATACAAAGGAACCATGCTCTGTGAAAAGAGGACTTAATGCATCTGCGAAAAGTATCGACCCAGGTCAGCCTGCGCAGTTTGCGCAGGCGGACCTGGGCCGAAACTTTTCGCTATTAGTCAGTTTTCTGTAGGTCAAAGGACCATTCTAACTTATGATACAGTCAGTTGCTAAACATAATTAATTCTAAGGATCCCTACCTATGTGATGTCTTGCTTGGTATGGTGAACCACAAAGATGCATTAAGCCCCCTTTTGCCAGACCATGGCTCAAATGAATCTGATGATTTTCAATCTGGACAAAAATTTTACTGTTTGGGACAGACTTAAAACTTACCATGGAATGAAAGGACTAAGCGTTTTTGGTTTCAGCAGCTTCTCTTTAATAAGATAATTCAATATGATCTGCGCCATGTCCTCGGTAATCCCAGCCAGAGATTGAAGTTGATTTCTTGGATCATTTAGTCTATGAGCAATATGTTTTAGACAGTTTGAAACAAGTTTTGGTACAGAGTTTGACAGCTGTGATGGGGGTATGGATCCATCAACATTGTTCCTGTGGGGCTGGGCTTGTCTGGCCTCTGCTCTTTGCACTGAAAAAAATAATAGAATGTCAAAATGAAAAATCATTTGAGCCATGCTCTGTGAAAAAGGGGCTAAATGCATCTTGCAAAAAGCATCGACCCAGGTAAGCCTGCGCACTCCGTGCAGACTGAGCTGGGCCGAAACTTTTCTCTATTGGTTACTTATGTCTAAGGACCGGTCTACCTCACGATTAAGTCGGTTGTTACAAAAGTGGCTATTATAGATCCATTAGTATGTGATAGCTTGCTTGGTACAATGCATCACGGAGGTGCATCAAACCCCCTTTTCCTAGAAAGTGGGTCATTTAATTTTTACTCCCAGTCAAGTTCTCATGAAACATTTTAATACTGCTGTAGGCAAATAAAATACCCCCCCCCTCCAAACTGCTTCCCTTGTCACTTGATCAGGACAACTTAACCCTTTCCCAGGTGACAAATGAATCTGAAAACAAATGTGGTTCAAATTGGGTTTGTTCGGGATAGGTCAGAAAATGTTTTGGGAAAAGAAAAAAATGCTGGTGACCAGCAGTTTCTCCTTTTCCCTGAATGTTTTCAAAAGCCTTTTTTCCCAGGGTTGTTAAACCTTGGGACTGTGTGGTAAAGGTTTAAAGGGCTATATATCCTTTAGCAGCCAAACAATAACCGAGAAAATTACAGGGGCACTGTGTGGTAGGAAGGCGTCTATTAAAATTTCATCCCAACTGCAGGAGAAAAACAGGGTCTCTATATATCAACTGTTCTCAAGAATATTCTTAGTCTTGTTGTTCTAGATTTTCTAAATTTGAAAGTAACACAACTTCTGATTGGCTAAACCATTTACTTTAGCCAATCAGAAGTTGTGTTACTTTCAAATTTAGAAAAGTCTGGAGAATAACTAGGAACATTCTTAAGACTAGCTGGTGAATACGGACCCAAGACATAAAATTGTGTCTATGGATGGAGCTATGTTTCTGCTGTGACATTTGGCTATTATCTCTCTACCAGATCACTGAACCTAAGACTGATCCAAAGTGAAAGCATTTGCAGATATGTTTAAAACTATGGGATTTGTCTTTGGAAGAGTAGAAAACATTGTGAGTATAGGAGAAAATGCTGGTTACCAGCACTTTCTCCTTTCCCCATAATTTTATCCCTTTATACTTTAATTCTTAGGCAGTGTTGCTCATAGCTCTGAAACTTTGGGGGACACAAGGGCCCCCTAATCTAAAATTTGGGTTCATTTTGAAAATTTGGGGGACAATCTATCAAAATGCATAAGGTTACATTAAACTTGACATGCAAGCACAGCCCGGCGATGATCAGCAGACTTGCCTTGTAAGAGTGCTTTTTGCATTCCTCACTTGTTGAAAGGGGAATTTAAATTTGAATTTGAATGCATGTTTTACATGTCATTTTACAGTCTTCAAAATTTAACCACCAAATTCCTGACAATCATTCCTTTTGAAAAGGAGGACCATTCACCTCACTTAGAGCTTCTTCCATGACTTTCCCCATGATTACCCCTTCCGAGGACTGTTGTTTGTTCGTTGATGCACCAAACTTTAATTCTTTACCACACAATCCCAACTTTTAACGACTCTGGGGAAGAAGGCTTTTGAAAACATTGTAGAAAAAGGAGAAAATGCTGGTAACCAGCATTTTCTCCTTTTCCCACAATGTTTTCTAATCTATGGAGGGCAGATTTCATCATTTGGGCTACTTTTAATTTGTCCTCTGCAGATGCTTTCAATTTGGACCAGTCTAAAATTTTGCCATTTTGTAAAGGGTTAAACTCTGGTCCAGTTACAATGACATTTCACGAATCCTCTGTGTCAGCTTCTGCATATCCATTTTGGTTTTTTTTGACACTTTAAATTCTGTCATGCGTGATTCCCACTTCGTCATTTTGAATACAATGGGGCCAATTATCGTTTTTCAGTTGTCAAAACCAAGGTCATTGTACTGCTTTTGCTCTAATATGCATGGACATTCTACTATAATGACAAATCGGTGGAAAGAGCTCACTACAATAACAGATCAATCGTCAAGCAGGAAATTAGAAGCACACAGGTACAGTTTGAAAAATTACACCTGTTGGCCCGCGCTATTGTCCATCTTATGGTACAAGGTAAAAAATACTGCGGGAATCCTGCGATCCTGCACTCTATGAGCAACACTGCTTAGGGGGTCATTGAGACACAGGATTTTTTGGTAAAAGGTTATGATGAAGGTCAAGTAATGTCTCACATGCTCTTTCTCTTGCCTGCCTTAGGCCTTCAGCTTCCTCTGGGGCGTCCACGTGGTTCTCTGCCCGAGATACAAGCCTCTGACCGACCCCACCAAACACTGGTTGATGTCCCGGGCCAACCTGCATAGCAAACATATCCGGGACCTGTCCTAGATTAGACAAGCAAAATGAAGAAAATAAATTGTTGGGCTGATGCACTTGACTCCTTTTTGCATCAACTCCATTAAAATACAGCCTTACCTCTTTCCCACACAACAAAATTTTAGGCTCATCTAAAAGGAAAGCATTTGTAGACAACAAAATTGATGTGGCTTGAATGATAAGTGCTGTCTTTGAACTGACAGAAAACACTGTGGGAAAAAGGAGAAAATGCTGGTTACCAGCATTTTCTCCTTTTCCCACAATGTTTTCAAAAAGCTTCTTCCTCAGGGTCATTAAAAGACGGTATTGTTTGGTAAAGGGTTAAATGTTCAAGTAAATACAGATTTTACGTGAACTTATACCTGAAGGAATTATATACAGTAAAACCCGCCCATGACACTTTTCAAAACTGGTCTAGTTACCGAGTTCGCCTATCTATAAACTGATTTGGAAACAAATTCTTACTTTGTGTAAACTTGCCTCTTGCCTAAATAAATTTAGCACACAGTAAATTATTTTCATCTAGGGCAGCCCATGCATGCACATGAAATACCAACAAGAGAATTTTCACACGGACAATTCATTTCTTGCTTCAATTATTAACCAATTCATAGCTGTCTAAATACTCACTTTGTGACTAGGTTATAAAAGAAGCTAATACAGTACATACAATTTATGTTCTTTCGCATTTTCAACCAAAGTTATCAATGTCGGGCTAATCATTAAACAGTACTGATATATACACTCCATCTTTTTTATTTACGTTTTCCCCTTTTAGACCAGAGTTAGATGCTCGAAAAGGCTCATTATCATTGATCTCCATTAATTATCGTAGCATCCATTTGTTTACAAATCCCTTATTCTTAACCATTGTCCTGCTAAAAAATGGTCATAATGAAGTTGTGAAAATTGAGTATTTGCTTTATGTGTTTTTAAATCAAAAGGTAAATTGTACTGGTTCTGAAAATGGCGGTCATAGTTTCCGGATAGCTGGGCGCCCATTTTTCCAGGGTTTGTTGATCATTGAGATAAGAAAGGAAAAATTCTGTTCTTAAAAACATGAGCCATGCTGTGGCAAAAGGCAGCTTAATGCATCTCCTTGATGCATGATATCAAGCAAGTGATCACATGATCATGGATCCATTAAGTCCATTTTGTATCACAACAGAATGAATCATGAGGTAGACTGGTTCTTTGAACATACAGAAAATAGTGAAAAAGTTTTGGCCCAGGTCAGCCTGTCCAGACTTCTCAGGCTGACCTGGGGCAATACTTTCCACAGGTGCATTAAGCCCCCTTTTCACAAAGCATGGTTCACATCATTTTTAGGGGTGGGTGCTTGTATTCTTGGGATGGTCAGAAGGTAGGTTTTACTGTAAATAAATTGGACATTTTCAATAAATAAATAAATTATACAACCATTGCAATAATAAGGCTATTTCTTTATCATTGTCAAATCTGTTTTTATCAAATGATACTAAATTAAAGATCTACAATAACATGGCATATTCTTTGCAGCCTAAACTTGATCGAGTCTGACTGCAAGCATAGTTGTGACAGGTATTCTATATTGAAATCTTTTGAATAAAATAAGAGGATAAGGAACAATTTCTTGTAACAAGCAACTGCTCCTTCTCTAACAATGTTTTCCACATTATTACAAAAGATACATGTATTTTCCTGTTCTTGAAATAATCATGTTTGTAGCAGTTTTTGGAATGATTAGAAATAGTGGTTAGTGTATCTGACTCAGTAAAGGGGTTAAAACATCTTTGAAACTCCAAACAAATGAAACATGAATCTCTCTCCAATATCACAAAACAAATTAAAAAATTACCCATAAGATTTCCTGGGGGAGGAGGAAAGTTCATTCCCCCACCCCCAAATGCTGCTGGCAAGCCCATCCCACCTCCTGCCTGGTTCCCAACCTCAGGTTCTATATTGTTTGGTTCTCCTTCATTGTCATCACTCATGTCATCCAATTCTGTAATGAGTTAATGAAAATGCAGTCCAATCTGCCTTAGCTGCCATCTCTTTCAGGCAACTGGCCTGTCTTAACATGCCAACATTCTACTTCCCAACCATGAAAAAGAAATTTACCTGTTTTAAGCAAGGGCCTGCCCTAAGCAAGCACCTTTTCATTCCACTTCAATGCTTCTTCTATATAACTCCAACTGTATAGTGAAAATACCAACTGGCCCTGTATTCACCAACCATTTTAAATTGCATTCTTAATCTTATTCTAGCTTCAGAAAAAAATGCAACTTCTGATTGGCAAAACCAATTGGTTTAGCCAATCAGACTTTGTGTTACTCTGAAATTTGGAAAATTCTTGAGAATCAGACTAAGAACATTATCCAGAACAGTTTGTGAATACAATCCCTTAACTTTTTAACACACGACAAAATTTTAGGCTAGTTCAAATTGAAAGCATTTCCAGACAACAAAAAATACCCCCCATCCCCACAACTGCTTGCCTCGTCACTGGATCAAGACAACCTAACTCTTTACCAAACGACAAAATTTTAGACTAGTTGACATTGAAAGCATTTGCAGACGACAAAGTAAAAGTGACTTTAAAATTGAAATTTGTTTTGGGAAGGGTAGAAAACATTGTGGGAAAAGGAGAAAATGCTGGTTACCAGCATTTTCTCCTTTTCCCACAATGTTTTCAACAGGCTTCTTTCTCAGGGTCTTTAAAAGTCGGGATTGTGTGGTAAAGAGTTAACTCTTCAACCCAAGACAAAAGACTACTCTTCACAGGAAGCATATGCAAGACTATAACTTTTACAAACATGGCCGCAGTGAGCACCTGCTCCTTTTCCCAAAGCGTGTTCCATATCAGTGAAAAAATATTTTTCTTCTATCTCCAATAATTATGAGCCATGCTCTGGCAAAAGAGGGCTTAATGCTTCTTCATGATGCATGATACCAAGCAAGCCATCACATAATTATGGACCCATAATAGCCACTTTTTTTAATAACCGATTTAATCATGAGTTAGACTGGTCCTTGAACATACAGAAAATTGACCAATAGTGAAAAGTTTCATTCCAGGTCAGCCTGCACAGACTGTGCAGGCTGACCTGGGTCGATACTTTTCATAGATGCATTGAGCCCCCTTTTCACAGTGCATTGCCCATTTTTCTTTTATCTTCAATAGCAAGTGGCATGTTCAAAATACTTACACAATGTAATTTGCTGAGCCCTGTTGGAGAAGTAGACTTCTGAAAACACTGTAACAAAAGGAGAAAATGCTTGTAATGAGCATTTTCTCCTTTTCCAACGAAGTATTCTATTCTTGTATTAAGGACAATCCTCATCATTTGTCGTCTGCAAATGCTTTCAATACGGACAAGGTTAAAGTGTGGTTGTCTAGCAACAAGTTAAATGATCTTAGATCTTTATGTGTATGAAAAAAAATATTATCATGATAATTGCCTACCATTAGCAGAGACATTCTCTTCACTCAAGCTGTGACCGTGACCTGAAAAATAACCATTCCCCGACGGGGTCTCTTCTACAGGAGAGGGAGGGACAGGTGTTGGGCCTGAATTTGGGTATCTGGGTGGCAGAGACACTACATCTTCTGCATCCATGTCTGAAAAATAACTTTCTTTTTTACCTCTGTATGATACAGAAGAAACTGAAACAAGTCCATGTTGAAAGCATTTGCAGATGACTAACATCACAGGTTTTTTTCTTAAAAGTTGAAAGGTAAAAACTATTGTGGCTGAAGACAATAAATGTATTTTAATAAATGATTTCAGAAACCTTTTTTGTTACATGGTGGTTTGGTTAAAATTATATCTTTGCCTTTTTTTATGGGGGAGGGAGGTGGATTTTTTCCTGGATTCCTTAAACTTGTATGTTTTCATAAAATCATCCAGGTAGTAACATAGCCCAACTGTTGTTTGCATCTGTGTCATCAATCATTGCTTAAGTCTTTACCAAACGACAAAATTTTAGAATTTTAAAATTTCAGTCCAAATTGAAAGCATTTGCAGACAACAAAAGAAATTTAACTCAAAAATTGAAATTTGGTTTGGGAAGGGTAGACAACATTGTGGGAAAAGGATAAAATGCCGATTACCAGCATTTTCTCCTTTTCCCACAATGTTTTCAAAAGGTTTCTTACTCGGGGTCGTTAAAAGTGATTGTGTGGTAAAGGGTTAAAATTCCAAACTCAGGCTAGTTGCTAACTATCAATACATGAGGGCCATGATGGCCCTGTATCACTCCACTGGCTTATAAATATAAACCATAAATACTAAACATTTCAATTCTGAGCCAAATGGTTTCAAAATGAAGACTTACAAAGTTTTCTCTGTAAAAGCCCATGTGAATGTTGAGACCCGCAGGGCAAAGTCATTTTTGATCCCAGAGCTATAATTACTTGAACCCTGGTAGAGGTCCACAAGATAAAGCCACATGCCAAAATAATACAAGTCCATGCTGTATGGTTATAAATAAGGTAATTTTCAAGTTTTGTCCATATGATGTCTCTGTAAAACATAAGACCCCTGATGCAAGGCTAATTTCACAAAAAAAATCAAAACAGGAAGATTTCTTAAGTTGTTACTGTGTAAGCCCATGTAAAACTTGTGACCCCTGCGGCGGGGCCAATTTTGACCCCAGGGCTAAAATTTTGGGCTGCTTGGTAGAGGCCCACTAGATATAGCTACATGCAAAATTTGGTAGCTCTAGGCCTTATGGCTAGGTACAGGAAGATTTTTAAAGTTTTCTAGATATAAGCTTATGCAAAACTTGTGACCCCTGGACAATGGAAGAGTTCTTAATACCAGCCCTTAACTCTTTCAATGCAAAATTTAATGCCATGTCTTGTGAAAAGAGGGTTAAATGCATCTGCAAACAGTATCAAGCCAGGTCAGTTTGTGCAGTCCGTGCAGGCTGACCTGGATTTGAACCTTTTGCTATAGGTTGATTTTCTGCATGTCAAAAGACCAGTTTACCTGATGATTCAGTTGGTTGTTAGACCAAAGGGATTTTATGCATCCATAATCATATTATCCCATGCTTGGTATAATGGATCATGGAGATGCATTAAACCCCCTTTTCACAGAGCATGGCTCAGTTATAAACTTGATTTCTTTGAAAGGCTGAGAAGTGAATCAAACGAAACTGAGAAACAATATCATCCATGTAGACTTGACTAAACAAGTGGATGGCATAGATCCAAAATCAAACTGCTGGTCCTTTGCAGCCTGATCTTGATCTATGCCATCCACAAAAGCCCCTGTTTTCGTCTTTGGCACTGAAAGACTTATCTTACATGAGACAGAAGAGGGCCATGATGGCCCTGCATCACTCCAATGCTTAATAAACCAAATGCGTCCTACATATGAGCCATGCTCTGGCAAAAGGGGGCTAAATGCATCTCCATGATCCATGATACTGAGCAAGTCATCATACAACTATGGATCCGTAATAGCCACATGTTTCAACAACCGACTTATTCATAAGGTAGACTGGTCCTTGGACATACAGAAAAATGACCAATAGCAAAAAGTTTTGACCGTGCTGGCTGACCTGGGTGGATACTTTTCGCAGATGCATTAAGCCCCCTTTTGCCAGAGCATGGCTCATATAACTGTTATTCTGTAAACCTGAGACAGCCATTAAAAAAAAAAGTACTTTTCAAGTCAAAAGGTACCTATTTCCCCACAGGGTTGATTCACTTGTTTTTTCTGTATAACCACTGACCCAGTCGGTGTAAGTTTCAAATCTTCGAGTGTACAAGACATTTCCTGCTCTGTGAATTCATGATGTGGAAAAGGCTGAAAAATTTATAAAAAAATATAACACTTTTTTCTCTATCCATTTAACACTTTATCACAAGTCAAAATTTCAGACTTGTCCAAACTGTAAACTTTTGCAGACCACAAAGAAATGTCGATCAAATGATGAACTCTGTCTTTAAATAGGTAGAAAACATTGTGGGAAAAGGAGAAAATGCTGGTTACCAGCATTTTCTCCTTTTCCCCCAATGTTTTCAAAAGCACTTTTCTTTGGGGTCATTAAAAGTTGGGATTGTGTGGTAAAGGGTTAAGTCTTCACCAAGCGACAAAATGATCGATTGATTGAATTAGAGTTTAAAGCTGCTTTAACAGCTTAGGTCATATCACAGTGGTTAGCACATCTACACATGTGTTTCCTGGCTTTCTCACACCAGTACTGACACAACTTTCTTTCCAAGTCACTGACTACTTTTCTAACATGCATCAGAGGTAAGAGGCCAAAAATTGTCAGAAAGAAAGTTTGCCTCAACCAATTATTGAACTCACAACCACCAGGACACGAGTCAGATACACTAACCACTGAGCTAACCATATGACCAAAATGGGCACAAGATCATTGATAAAACACAACCCATGTGACTTTGAATCCCTTACCTGTATAAGAGTAAACCTGGACATATTGGGCTGATGGCGCTGTATAAATTTCCAAACTTCTAGTAATGTTGCTGTTGTATTAAATGACTGTCTTAAAGAATGCCCATCAGGAAATCGTATCTACAATAGATGTATAGGTAACAGATATTGGGTGTAAATCTGAGTTCAAAGAGTAATATCATCTCTGGTTTATACCTAAAACCTGTGTTGTTGGTACTCATTAGAATAGTCTCAAAACAATTCTAACATTTCCAAAACCCTTTACCACAGAGTCCTGATCTTTAATGGCCAGGAAGCAGAAGCTGTTTGAAAACATTTTGGGAAAAAGGAGAAAATACTGGTAACCAGCATTTTTCTCCTTTCCCCACAATGTTTTCTACCCCATTAAAGACAGAAATGATCACATAAGCTGTATTTGATTTGTCGTCTGCAAATGCATTCAATTTGGTCGAGTCCAAAATTTGTCATTTTGGTGATGAGTTAAGACAATTCTTATGAGTACCCAAAATACAGGTTTTATATACAGAAATAGTGTGTTCAGGATTTAATTTTTCAATCTTAACCCTTTACCAGATAGCAAAGTTTTAGACAAGAGGATATTGGGGGTACCTGCAGACGACAATTCAAATGTTTTCCAAACGACAGTATTTTCCTCAAATAGGTTGAGGCAAATGGAAAAATGCTGGTTACCAGCATTTTCTCTGGTTACCAGGATTTCCTCCTTTTACCACAATATTTTCAAAAAGCTTCTTTCTTGGGGCTGTTTAAAGTCGGGATGGTGTGGTAAAGTGTTAACTGAATTTGAACTGATTATTGATTCCACAATGGTTATGTGGGACAGCAGTCTAACATTAAACTGGCAGGCTGTTATCGATCTTTGTATCAGATGGTTATGGGAGATATAACGGGTACCAGAAGTTACGATTCCTTGAGCTTCCACTAATCATTCAATATCAAAATGAAGCAATTTTCTGAGTATTTTGAAAGTATCAATGGCACCAAAAAGGCAAAACCTGTAGAAAGTATTACTTCGGAAAGTACAATCGGGCCAGTCCCTACCCCTAGTTCAAGTGACAAAAACAAACCCCCATAGTAATGCAAGTTTCAACAAAAATGGCTCCTGTATGATTGGATCAAAGATGGTTAGTTGATGAGGAGAAAATAAACCGTAGTTTGAGTGATCGATGGGAAACTTAAATCTCTTTGTGATGGGATGTCAGAATTTCGAAAGTCTACCATTGACAGATATATTTTGTGATTTTTTAGGTTTAAATTAATGGCAGAAATAAGGTTGTGTCAATTAACAGTGATAATTTCTGCAGTGTATTCATAGATACATGATTGGGAATACACTTGTTAAATAAAAAGGCAACACTTGTTAAATAAAAAGGTTAACATATCAGTAATAGAATAATTTTTATGTGTGGCCCCCAGTTTTCAAACATGGCCCCCTGTTTCAATGTCTGTGGGCCCGATTGGCCCACTTACGAGCAAAGCTAGATTGAACACTGACATATCAATATTTGGAAAAAAGTGTGACGTGAGATCCACTGGCATATTCCTCTTTGTCAAGGTTTTTTTGTTTTTTAATACTTTCAAAGTTAAATCCAATCATTTGAGCCACATGTAATTTGTTGCCTGCAAATATTTTCAAAATAGATCAGTCTAAATTTCTCTTTTACCCAAAATGATATTTATCCTTTCAAAGACAAATTTTATCATTTAATCCTTTACCACACAATCCTGACTTTTAACGACCCTGAGGAAGAAGCCTTTTGAAAACATTGTGGGAATAGGAGAAAATGCTGGTAACCAGCATTTTCTCCTTTTCCCACAATATTTTCTACCTTTCCCAAAACAAATTTCATTTTTTGAGTCACATTTATTTTGTCGTCTGCAAATGCTTTCAATTTGGAAACGTCCAAAATGTTGTGGTTTGGTAAAGAGTTAAGCCACATCTATTTTGTCATCTGCAAATGCTTTCAGTAACATAAGGACCAGACTAAAATTTGTTGTGCTGTGGGAGCTATTTAGTATGGGCTGGTCTAAATTGACTTCTTGCTCATATGTAAAACATAAGCCATGCTCTGTGAAAAGGGGGTTTACTGCATCTACAAAAAGCATCAACCCAGGTCAGCTTGTGCAGTTTGAAATGTTTTGCAATCACTCAATTTTCAATTTTCTGTGTGTAAAAGGACCAATCTACCTAATGATTAAGTCAGTTGTTAGACAAAGTGGATTTCATGGATTCATCAAATCCCCTTTTCCCAGAGGGCTGCTCATATGTATGTTGGAGAAGATCAGGTTTGCTGTCTAACACTGTTTTAAACATTTTTTCACTAATATTACAGTAAACAGTACATATATCCTTGTTTTTCTGGAGCTTCTTTCACCAGTTCTTCCCACAATATTCTTCCATAGCCACTGGTTCTTTCCACACTAACCATTGCTGAAACACTGTTCACAGAGGAATGAATCCTGTCACGATGACTATCACCAATCCTTGGAAAGAAACTGCCCAACTTGGGGAATCACACAAGTGACCACCTGGTTTCAAGCACAGCATGATACTGACTGAGGTAGTGTGCTTGGCAGAAGATCATATTAAGAGGTGAAAAAATATGAGCCATGCACTGGCAAAAGTGGGTTTAACCCTTTCCCAAACAAGCCCTGGTTTTCACGTGTCTGTAGTACAAGTCTTTTGAAAACACTGTGGGAAAAGGAGAAATTGCTCGTAACAAGCAATTTCTCCTTTTCCCACAGTGTTTTCTACCCTTTTTGAGACCTTTCTGCCATTTTCATCAAATTTAAAATTGTCATCTGCAAACTCTTTCAATTTGGACCAGTCCAAAATTTGTTGTCTGGTAAAGGGTTAATGTATATCCATGATCCATTATACCATGCAAGTCATCACATAATTATGATCCATAAAATCCCTATTGTCAGACAACTGACTGAATCATGAGGGAGAATCGTCCTTGGACACGCACAGTTTACCCACGGCAAAAAGGTTTGTCAGAGGTCAGCCTGCGCGCACTGTGCAGGCTGACCTGTGTCAATACTTTTTGCAGATGCATTGAGCCCCCTTTTCACAGGGCATGAATCAAATATATCAGTACCTGCAAAAGACATTTTGTATCTTGCGACAATGAAGGAGACGGTGTGGAGACTGTTTCTACTTTATCTACTTTCATTTCTTTCACAGGTGGAGTATCTAGCTCGCTGTTGTCTCTGGTAGACTGTAGGAGTTTTTTCTTCTCTCTGTCTGCTGCAATCTCTTTCAACACTCTGGCATGATCCTATTTTGAGCATAAAGATGGGTATTGCAACAAGTAAAAGCGAAATTATTTAATTATCCTCTCAGACAAATTTGTAGAATAAATGACATTCTCACAATAGAGCCATAACCATTTTGAGTTCAAGTTTAACCATTCACAACACAATCCGAGTTTTAGCGACCCTGAGGAAAATGGCTTTTGAAAACACTATCGAAGAGGGCCATGATGGTTCTGTATTGCTCCACAGCTTAATAAATTGTCTGTGCCATATTTACTTGGCATTACGAGTAATTACACTGTTTGAAATCTGTGTTACAATGTTTGTACATGTAGCCTATTTACATCACAGCTTTCTTTTTGAATCTAGTCAAATCCACTGAAACAATAAGATAATGAAAATTTGTAACATAACTACATGCCTGCAGTATCTGTCAGCAACACACCGACTAATGATAACAAAAATAATCCAAAGAATGAATTTCCTGATTATCACACCTTCCAGTGTTATCTGCTGTTCATGTAAATTAACCCTTTACCACACACAATTACGAGTTTAAACAACCTTAAGGAACAAGGCTCTTGATAATATCATAGGAAAAGGAGAAACTCCCTGTAGCCAGCATTTTCTCCTTTTCCCACAATCCATCATTTTAACTCTTGACCACACAATCCCGACTTTTAACGAACCTGAGGGAGAAGCCTTTTGAAAACATTGTGGGAAAATGAGAAAATGCTGGTTACCAGTATTTTCTCCTGTTCCCACAATGTTTTCACCCCTTTCTGATACTAAAATTACATTTGTGTCATATAGTATTTGTTGTCTGCAAAAGCTTCATTTTGGAACAGTCTCAAAAATTGTGGTGTGGGAAAGAGTTAACCCTTTCCCAAATGACAAATTTTGGACTGGTCCAAATTGAAAGAGTTTGCAGACAACAATTTTAAATTTGATGAAAATGGCAGAAAGGTCTCAAAAAGGGTAGAAAACACTGGGGGAAAAGGAGAAATTGCTCGTTACGAGCAATTTCTCCTTTTCCCACAGTGTTTTCAAAAGACTTGTACTACAGACACGTGAAAACCAGGGCTTGTTTGGGAAAGGGTTAAGGAAAAAAAGTCCATTATTTGATCCACATTTGAGTCATTTGAGTCATGCTCTGTAAAAAGGGAGCTTAATGCATCAGTGAAAAGAATCGACTCGGGTCAGCCTGCGCAGTCCGCACAGGCTGACCTGGGCCGAAACTTTTCGCTATTGGTCAATTTTATGTATGTCAAAGGACCAGCCTACCTCATGATTCAGTTGGTTGTTAGACAAAATGGACTTTATGCATCCATGATCATGTGATAACTTGCTTGGTATTATGCGTCACGGAGATGCATTAAGCCCCCTTTTGCCAGAGCATGGCTCATTTATATTGTTGTCTGTAAATGTTTTCAGTTTGGACAAGCCTGAATTTTGTTGGTTGGTAAGGAGTACATCAAATACTGTACATCTTTAATACTGTAAATGTTACATTTACAAAAAATTTGAAAACATGATTTTGAACAGAAAGCTTGGAAGAGAAAATACAAAACAGAAAAATTTGCTGGATACCTCTTTCTGCCTTTTCTTCTCCAGCAAAGCCTTTCGTTTGGCTTCATCCCTCTTCTTCTGCTCAAAACCTTCTTTCTGCTTCCTCTGATTATCAGACAGATGTAAGCGACTAACAACAGCCTCTGATTGGTTGATTTCCTGCAAGGAGCCATGTGATTGGCTAGTGTTCTCTGGGGACAGTGTGCTTGAACAATCTGGCATGTTTTCATCTATTGGTACAGGTTTTGAAAAAGCGCTGGACGTTGAATCAAAAGCTGAAGTTTGCTGAAAGGTACAGAGCAGTTTAAGGTTGTAGGACACACGTAACTTTAATCATTTACCTGAACACAAAAATATGAGCTGTGCTCTGTGAAAAGGCAGCTTAATGCATCTACGTGACGCATAATACCAATCATGCAATCACATAATTATGAATCCAAATTAGCCACTTTTTTCAACAACTGACTTAATCATGAAGTAAACTGGTCTTTGGACAAACAGAAAATTGACCAATAGCGAAAAGTTTTGGCCAAGGTCAGCCTGCGCAGACTGACCTAGGTCGATACGTTTCGCAAATGCATTAAGCCCCCTTTTCACAGTGCATGCCTCACATAAACTTGTCCAATTTGCAAATATTTACAGATGACATATAAAATTGTCCTCAAGTGTTTGATTTTCTCTTTGAACAGGTAGAAAACCTTGTAGGAAAAGAAGAAACTTTGTTTTCATAAGCCTTATTCATCAAGGTCATGAGAACACTGTATGGTGTGGTACAGGACTTAGCAATATGCTAAAGGCCATGGGCAAATCAAATTTTCATATATGTATCAAAAATAATGAAAAAAAATCTACTTTTGAAATCAGGAATTAACCTGAAAACTTGCGCCCATGCCTCTGCCTGCATTTTTTCCATAAAGTTTTCTAAAGTGATCTCTTGCAAGGGTTAGGCAGCACCTGCGGTCGATCTTCACAACATGCTACCACAAAACAGCAATTGCCCAATATAACCCATTCTTCTCATTCTGGAAAAGTTTTTATCATGAACCTTTCAAGTTCTGAACCCCGATAAAGTTATTTATGCATTCAGTCTAGATCAGACTGCACAGATTGTGCAGTCTGATCTTGATCTACACTGCCCACTTCTTTTCCACACATTCTGACAAACACAGCCTTGAAATTGGAATATCTGCAACTTTTGTACAAACTGAAAGGGTGTATGTCATTAACCCTTTACCACGCAATACTGCCTTTTAATGACCCTGGGAAAGAAGCCTTTTGAAAACATTGAAGAGAAAGAAGAAAATGCTGGAAACCAGCATTTTATCATTTTCCCACAATGTTTTCTTCCCTATAAAAGAGAAATTGCACCATCTGAGCCACAATGAAATTGTCGTCAACAAATGCTTTCAATTTGGACAAGGCAAAAATTTTGTCGTCTGGTAAAGGGTTAATCTATCTAGCACTACAAGGAATTTTAAAAAAATCCTTGCTGCCTTTCTTGCAAATTTCTTTTTTTCTCTCTCTCGTATTGTCTCACACAGTAAAATATCTAAAAATAGCTTTTACCTGTCTAAGTCTGAGACTTGGACTTGTCTGGTCAATGACTTGCTGTTGCTTAAATCCAGGTTTTCCAGCCACAAGCCTGAAATCATTCATAAACAATCATATACCAAACTTAAGAGCAAGCTAATTGATAACTTTTTCATTCATACTCCATACTTGTCTTGTTCATCATAACATATTCTGACACGAAACGTGAATTGGCTCTATAACCACAGTGCAACGGAAGTGTGGTAAAATCGATGCCATTCTATCTAAAGTAAGAATTAATCCGCATCAATTTTTGTATACTAGGTATGAACTTGATTTTCTTTTACAAGAACTGGTTATGTTAGAATCGAAATAGTCTTTTTCCTGTCATGGTTTATTGTTCAATTAACCACAGTTGTGAGTTGAGGCACAATGAATAAACCACTTGGCCTTATCACCCTTGTGGATTATTCACTGAGCCTCGTAACTCACAACCATGCTATACTGAACGATAAACCATTCTAGAAAGAAGATTATTTCTTGAATAATTACTGTATAAATTAAAAGAGTATTGTGCTATGCAAAAGGTAATAGCATTTTTTTTTATTACTTTCTTGAATGCATGTTGTGCAAAACTCAACTAAAGTTATGCTATTGTACTTGTCTAGAAGCATACCAACATTGGTGTAGAACTAATAGTTTTGGATAAAAGAATCTCCTCCATATTTATGGACCACTAGACTTCTTTTCAGAAATTCAAGATGCAGGATTACTACATTACCCTATGCAGACAATTTTTTTTGTTCTTGCAACTAACAACAGTTGAAAACATTGTGGCAAAATAAGAAAGTGTGTTGCAAGCATGGTTACCTTTCGCTAATGTTTTTCTAACATATATTCAAGCATTAAATCATAGCATTTTACCACACATCTTACCACGCATCTTACTTTAAATGACCCTGAGCAAGAGGGCTTTTGAAACATTCTGGGCTAACAATAAAATGCTGTTAGAATGTATTTTCTTCTTTCCTATAATGTTTTATACTTTATTATCGACAGATCTCGCCATTTGAGCAAAATTTAATTTGTCGTCTGCAAGTACTTTCAAGTTTCAAATTGGACCAGCCTAACATTCTGTTGTTCTGTAAAGATTTGATGTGCTCATTATCCATTTATGCTGAACTTTCATTTTAGGAGGTGCATGATGAAATGTAAAAATGCTGGTAACCAGCTTTTTCTCCTTTTTCCTCAACATATTAATACTCTAATAAGACTAATCCAATCATTCAAGAGATTGTTTTAATTGTCATCTATATATACTTTCAGTGTTCCACTCACATCTTTTTTGGAAAGTGCATACACTCCCTGGGGCACAAGTTTGGGAGGGTACGAGAAATTCTAAGAGTGCACTTAACTCTTTACCAAATGACAAAATCTTAGACTAGTCCAAATTCAAAGCATTTGCAGACAACATGATAAATGTGATCGAAAAATTGAAATTTGTTTTGGGACGGGTGGAAAACATTGTTGGAAAAGGAGACAATGCTGGTTACCAGCATTTTCTCCTTTTCCAACAATGTTTTCAAAAGGCTTCTTTCTCAGGGTCGTTAAAAGTCGGGATTGTGTGGTAAAGGGTTAATAATGACAATTTTGGAGCTTTAATGGAGGAAAGTAAGGCTCTGGTGTATTGAAAATTTGTTTTTATGAGTCTCACTCTGCAGTCATCTGCTCTTGAAAACAATATGGGTAATTCAAAACAAGAAGGCCATTGGCCCTAAGGGCTCACCTGAGTAAGGTCATCTAGGATTGATAAGGCTGAAAAGATCCTGGTTGTGATGATGTGAAATGCACAAGCAAGAGTAATCTACTTTTTGACTGGTTTAGCCTATTTTTGAATATCTAATCTGGCTCAAAAAGTGAGTCATACGAGGTTTTTCTAAGATTTGGCCTGGTGACCTACTTTTAGACCTGACAAGACTCGGTACCATTCTTTTCCGAGATTTCATTTAGACAAACATTATTACCTAGTTTCATGAGTATAAGGTTGAAAATGTGGACGTCTGAGTGCACACAGGGTTTTTCTAAGATTTGGCCCCGAGACCTACTTTTTTACCTGAATTGACCCAATTTCAAACTTTTATCAAGTTTTTCTAAGATTTGGCCTGGTGACCTACATTTTGACCTGACAAGTCTCAATATCATTCTTTTCCAAGATTTTATCAAGACAAAGATTCTGACCAAGTTCATAAGTATCACGCTGAAAATGTGGCCTCTAGAGTGCACGCAAGGTTATTCTAAGTTTTGGCCCAGTGACCTACTTTTTGACCTCATGTGTCGAAGATTTTATCAAGACAAACATTCTAACCAAGTTTCATGAGTATCAGACTGAAAATGTGGCCACAAGAGTGTACACAAGGTTTTTCTAATATTTTGCCCAGTGACCTAACTTTTAACCTGATGTCACCCAGCTTTTAGAATTGTCCATGATTTCATTCAAACAATCACTTTGACCAAGTTACATGAGTAACAGGCTGAAAATGTGGCCTCTAGAGTGCACACATTGTTTTCTAAGATTTGGCGCGGTGACCTACTTTTTAACCTGACATGACCCTTTTTCAAACTTGTCCGAGATTTTATCCAGACAAACATTCAGACCAAGTTTCATGCTTATCAGGCTGAAAATGTGGCCTCTAGAGTACACACAAGCTTTTTCTACGATTTGGCCCTGCGACCTACTTTTTGCCCCAACATGACCCAATTTCGAAATTGTCTGGTGCACAGGGTAAATGTTTACTACAGCACGACCCACGATGGACGCCGGACACAGCATGATCCATGCTGTGTCCGGCGTCCATCGTGGGTCGTGCTGTAGTAAACATTTACCCTGTGTGCACTCTAGAGGCCACATTTTCAGACAGATCCTCATGAAACTTGGTCAAAATGTTTGTCATGATAAAATCTTGGACTAGTACTCACAAGACCACATTAAGAGAGACAATTTTCAACCTGATTGCCAGTAGAATTTTCCATTTCACTGTCAATTTCAGACATGAACTGGCTTTCACTCATTGTTTTATAGAGAGAATTATGTAAATCAACTGTTTAAAGGCATTTTAAAGCTCAATAATACACTTTGAAAAGCCTATAGTATGATCGGAAAATGTCATACTGATCACTGTGACATGGATTTTTGTGTTTTTTGCAGTGATCTATTTCATGCCAGTTTATTTTTGGAGTAGTATTTCAGTATGACTTTAAAATAAATTTGTCTTTTAGGGTAGCATGCGACTACAAAACCTGTAACATTATACTAGAAAAGCAGATTGATATCATTGATATTTTTAAATAAATGACAAGACAGCTTGATTAGCTGTGATAAACAGTGATCTATGAATCCTTCACACTTGATACTTATTGTTTTTGTCAGCGTTTAGATCTTTCAAATATCATGTAAGGACATTACTTGTTGCCAGTATATTTGCCAGAGCTTAAATTTGGAGACCTATTTTCTAACCTGTCCCAAACAATGCCCCTAGTGATCAACAGCAGGAGCCTTTAACTCTTTACCACACATTCCCGAGTTTTAATGACCCTGAGAATGACAGGCTTTTGAAAACATTGCAGGAGAAGTAAATGCTGGTGACCAGCATTTTCTCCTTTTCCCACAATGTTTTCTATCCTATCAAAGACAGAAATAGTCAGTTTGGCAACATTTAATTTGTAATCTGCAAATGCTTTCAATTTGGTCCAGTCCAAAATTTTGTCGTTTGGTAAAGAGTGCATGTTTCACTTCATATTTTTTGTGCGTGATTATTAAATTAAGAGCGTGAATTATGCACACTGGTATGTGAATGCAAACCCTGACTTTTAATCTAAGTCAGTCCAAACTTCTGTTGCCTTATGACTAGTCAAACAAATTACCACTCTACTGCAGCTTCCACACTTGTTTTACCAAATGTAACAGCATCTTGGCAGTCTGTCAATTCAAATCCCATCGACATCAAATGCACTATCAAATCATCTGTTCCCTAAAATATATAAAATTTGTAGACATGTCAGGCAAGGAAGCTTACAAGTCACGTAAAACACTGAAGGGATCATTTATAAGTGTTTGTTTAGGAAGTTCATTTTATGTAGCGAAAACTATTAGGACGAATTAACGACTCGTAAAAATTCGTGCACACATTTCGGTCCGCCCTAAGTTTTGATGTATTTGAGAGGGAGGTATAAAAAAAATTTTATGCACAAGACACTAGGTGGCAGTTTGGTGTTTTTTTTAGTAATTTTTCATCAAGATCGATTGATCTTTCTCATCACCTCGGGACTGGCAGCCATTTCTCCTGTTTACACCACAATACAGTCCATAAAAAAATCATAAGCATAATTATGAAACAGCAAGATATCAAATAAATTCAAAATGTATGATTGAACATTTCGACAGAGAATAATTATCTAGGTGTTTCGTAGCAAAATAGCGACATATAAGTAGATAACATTTTCGTTTTTGTAAATATTTTACCAATTTTATTTTTATTTATGAATTGTACTTGGAAGTGGGTCAGGTCTCAAAGTGAAAGTAGACTGCTCGCGGATGAAACGGATCGTGGTTTTATAATTAAATTCCATGTCATGTCAGACAGAAACGAAATTCCTTGGTATTACTCTAGTTTATGATTCGTGAAATTATATGAACGATAGTTTAGCGTTTCAACCGTTTACATTCTTGTCATTCTTTGTAACATCACTAGTTTTCGCGAAATAAGCTGAAGTTCTAAATTTTATCAAGTTGTATACACTATTATGGTTCAAGTACTTACTAAATTTCAGACATTATTTAAATATGTATAAATTTTAAAGCAAATGTAAATTGATATGGTATGGCTTTAAAGGGTTACAAAACATTGTGGGAATGGAGAAAAATGTGGTTTGTTACCTTGTTTTAAAAGCTTTCTCTCAGTCTCCGACAAAACCATTAGCTTTGTCAGTACCATTATAGTGCTGGAAATCCATGCTTCGCTGGTGCACAGCTTGCCAAATTCTTTCCGAAGAGTCATTTGGACAGGTTTAAAACTTCTCTTACTGTAGCGGATCATTTCAAAGATGTGGTGGACAGCAGTCAGTGGCATGGAGAGAATGTCATGTAAAGAATTAGTGAAAAGGAACTCGGGGAAGCATGGAAAGGTTCACTGATAGCTATGATGTTACTGAAATAAAATAAAAAATGGCGTTAAATATCAAAGAAAGCCCTTTTTTCTCACGGTCATGAAAACACATGGGAATGTATGGTATAGGGTTAACTGGAGACAGAAAATTGATATAAGGTTGGCTGAGTAGCATTTACACCTAAACATCTGCAGATTATTTTTTACCTTTTATAAAAAAAACCTAAATAGATTGTAGGACTATCTTTATGTCACAATATTTTCACATGCAGACCTGTTTTGATTATGCTCTACCAAAGGACAAATTAGACTTATCCAAATGGAAAGCATTTCCAGCTGTCAAAATAATTGTGATTCAAAAATTGAAGTTTGTTTTTTGAAGGATAAAAAATATTGTGGGAAGAGGAGAAAATGCTGGTTAGCAGCATTTTCTCCTTTTCCTACAATGTTTTCCAAAGCCTTCTCCGCTAGGGTCATTTAAACATGGGATTATTTGGTGAAGGGTTAATGGTTATATTGTTACCCCTTAACTTTCAGGAACAAGAAACCAAAAAATGGTATTTCAGCCTTCTTCACAGAAGCCACATTTTCACGGTGGATCAAGGAAGAAAATCACGAGACTAGGCTGGCAGCAAATTTGGAAAAATTTTGCAAAGGAGTCATCCTTCCAAAAGTACCCCCATTGGCAGAAAGAAAAGATACAGATCAAAATGATGTTCCCATACTTGCATCAGAATGTGCAGCAACTAGTCATCTGGTTGATGTAATAAACAGTAAAGTTGATAAAACTGTTAAGAACACTAAAGAGAGTCAAGCAGTTAAACAAGAAAGTTGCAAAGAAACACCCAGAGGGGTATTTCAGGAGACAGAACCAAACATAGGTGTCAACATAGGTGATGGTATTTTTAAAGAAAATCCAAAATCTGACAACAAATCTGACCGTAAAGTTGGAAAATTAAAGTCTGCAAAAAGAAAAGATATGAATGCACCGGAAGAGATGGCCAGTAGGGCTGCAGAAAAGCAACCTCTTGAAAGCAAAGAAGGTTTTACAGGTCAAACAAGGGGACAGGAAAAAGGCCCTGAGGCTGAGACGAAGGAAGCTCCAGTTGTCAATGCAAATTTGCCAACAAGCCCAAAACTGAGTCCTAGCAAAGAAGCAGAGTTGAATGATGCAGAAAAGAGAAAGAAGGCAATTGAATGTAATTTGTTTTTTTACAATGACCAAGACAGGTAAATGGAATTATTCATTTTTTTTTTTTTTTTTAATTTCCTTTCTATTACATGCAGATGAATTTTTATTGGCTTTTAACTCTTTGCTAAATGACAAAATTTTAGACTGGTCCAAATTGAAAGCATTTGCAGACAACAAAATTAATGTAACTCAAAAATAAAAATTTGTTTTGGGAAGGATAGAAAACACCATGGGAAAGGGAGAAAATGCTGGTTACCAGCATTTTCTCCTTTTCCCACATTGTTTTCTAAAGCTGTTTTTCTTGGGGATAATAAAAGTTGGGATTGTGTAGTAAAGGGTTAACTTTTTTTTAGATGCTAAATTTTAGAGATGTCCAAATTCAGAGCATTAAAATTTTGCAGACGTAGATGTCTCTGAAGCCCTTTGACCTTTCTTTAACTCTCTACCACACAATCCCGACTTTTAACGACCCTAAAAAAGAAGCCTCTTGAAAACATTGTGGGAAAACAAGAAAATACTGGTAACCTGCATTTTCTCCTTTTCCCACAATGTTTTCTACCCTTCTCAAAACAAATTTCAATTTTTCAATCACATTTATTTTGTCGTCTGCAAATGCTTTCAATTTGGACCAGTCTAAAATTTTGTCGTTTGGTAAACAGTTAAATAGGTAAAAAACATTGTCAGAAAAGTGCAAAATTTTTAAGGGTATTTGGGTCCATATTCACCTTGACCATTCTGAACCCTTTGCTGCACAATGCAGACTTTTAATGGCCCTGAGAAAGAAGGCTGTAGAAAACATTTTGGGAAAAGGACAAAATGATGGTAACCAGCTTTTTCTCCTTTTCCTACAATGTTTTCTACCCTATGACAGACCAATTTTATGTTTTGAGTAACATTTAATTTGTTGTCTTAATGCTTTCAATTGAGGCTAGGCTAAAATTTTGTTGTCTGGTAAAGAGTTAATTGCATCCTTAGCATAGTTTTCAAGACTTTTCTAAATTTCAAAGTAACAAAATTTCTGATTGGCATAACAAAATGGTGTAGCCAATTAAGTATTGTGTAACTTTTTGATTTTATTAGCAACCTTTTCTCCTTTGTCCAAATTTCAGTTTTTGAGTAACCATTGTTTATTCTTTCATCTGGCTTTCAATTTGGACTGGTCTTAAATTTTGTCATTTGGTACAGAGTTTAAGACATCTTTTTTTTTATTTTAACCTTTTTTACGTTGTACCCATTTATTTCTTTTCAATATGAATTCTAAAATTTTATTGTCTGGTAAAGATTTAAGCCCTAGAGCACAGAATAAACCCAACAAATACTTCCAGTGTAAAAATAAGAGCCAAATGATTGCAATTTCAAGGTTGATGTTGTCCAGAATTTTTAACTCTTTACCAGACATCAAAATATCAGACTTGTCTAAATTGAAAAGCATTTGCAGACAACAAATAAAATGTGGCTAAAATGATGAGATTCTCACCGAAAAGGCAGAAAACATTGTGAGAAAAGGAGAAAATGCTGGTTACCAGCATTTTCTCATTTTCCCATAATGTTTTCTAGGGTTGTTAAAACTCGGGATTGTGTGGTTAAGGGTTAACTAAAGAGGACAGTAAAGATCAAAGATCAGGCTGCACATTTTGTGCAGTCTGATCTTGGTGTATGCTGGGCACATAGGCAACTACAGTTCTTCACAATCATATTACAGGAAGGATAAATATGTACCACTATTAGCTAAAAAGCGCCCAAGAACCCAAAAGCCCAGCCTGACCCCACAGGAGCAGACGACTTACCTAGATATGAAAAGAAGATTTGCTAAATTGGACTTGTCTCAACTAAACCCACAGCAAAAGGCAGACTATGAAATATTCAAGGTAAACTTTTCAGCTACTTCTTTATAGAATTTATGGAGTAGCCCCCCTCCCCCTTCCCCTAGCTAAAAGAAAGAAAAGAAAAGCAGTAGATGACTTTAACTCTTTACCAAATGACAAGATGTACGACTTGTCCAAATTGAAAGCATTTGCAGACGACAAATTAGATATGACTCAAAAACTGAAAATTGTTTTGGGAAGCTTAGAAAACATTGTGGAAAAGGGAGAAAATGCTGGTTACCAGCATTTTCTCCTTTTCCCCCAATGTTTTCAAAGGCTTTCTCTCTCAAGGTTGTTAAAGGTTGGTATTGCATGGTAAAGGGTTAAAAAGTTAGTGAAATAAGGATAATCAATATGAATAAGGCGTAGTATGAGAATACTGTTGAGAGCATTGTCGAAAAGGAGATTTTTCCTGGTTCAAGTGATTTTCCTTTTACCATAAAGATTCCATAATAAAATTTTAGACTTAATTCATATTGAAAGCATCTACAGGAACATAGTAAATGTGGCGTGAATGACTGGGTTTGCCTTTGAAAAACTTCTGTTGGAAAACATGGTAGGGAAAAGAGAAGCTGCTTGTTACAAGCAATTTCTCTTTTCCCATTATGTTTTCAAAAACCTTCTTCCTTGATGTCACTAACTTAGGGGATAGTTTATATTAAAAAAGAACATTTGGTGCAGGTACTGGTGTAGTTCCCAGGAAGCAGAATTGAGAGAGATTAGTATAAGCTGTAAGAACTTGTTTCTCAATTGATGTAAAATAAATATGATTAACTCTTTGCCAAATGGCAAAATTTTGGATCTGTCCAAATTGGAAGCATTTGCAGACGACAACAAAAATGTGACTCAAAAATTAAAATTATTTTGTGGAAGGGTAGAAAACATTGTGGAAAAAGGAGAAAATGCTGGTTACAAGTATTTTCTCCTTTTCCCGCAATGTTTTCAAAAGGCCTCTTTCTTAGGGTTGTTAAAACTTGGGATTGTGTGGTAAAGAGTTAAACTAAACTAAAAAGAATTAATCAATCCAAAATTGAAATACATGTACTTCAATAAATATAGCCAATCATGCTTGATTGCCACGAAGCTATGCATGCCAAGGATAAAGGAGCACTTTGTCCTTGATGTGTTGATTTATTGATGGATGTATAGATTGACTTGAGCCATACTTTCAGAGTCTGTGAAAAGGGGACATAATGCATCTGTGGAAAATATCTACCCAGGTCCGTGCAGGCTGACCTGGGCCAAAAATTTTCACTATTGGTCAATTTACTGTATGTCTAAGGACCAGTCTTCCTCATGATTAAGTTAGTTGTTAAAAAAAGTGGCTATTATGGATGCTTTATTATATGATAACTTGCTTGGTGCAATGCATCATGGAGATACATTAAACTCCCTTTTGCCAAAGCACCACACATTTTCATTTTCAGCGGTTGTCGGACATAGTGGAAGAAGAACAGCAGAAATTTATGAAACATTTACGCTATGTGTTTACGCAGTGTGAGGACGACTACAGATATATACATAGAGAAGTGGAAAAGTACATAGGGGTATGTATGAACAGAAATGGAATGTTACAACAGTCTGCATCTGTGTGTGATCAGATCTGGTCCAGTTATGTGTGTGTAAACGGGGGGCATATAGGATGAGACTGAGGGTCAAATGCGGTGCAGATCTCTTCACACACGCAACAAGACCTGATCTGACCCCGAAGAAATGCACTGTTGTAATGTTCCTTTTTATTATACATGTATATCTTCCTTTATAACTGTAAAAAAAAAAAAATCACAAAATAAATCAGATAACAAAAAAACAAATCGGGGATTCGCACGTTTTTGAGATTTGACAAAAGAAGCCAAAATTGATAACATAGAAATAGTCTGTGAACATGATGATCTACACAGGGTACATACGTGACATAGAAAACATGTTCTGGATGCGTATTCACCAACCGTTCTTGAGAACATTTTTAGTCTTATTCTTCAAAATTTTCTACATTTGAAAGTAACACAACTACTGATTGGCTAAACCATGTGGTCTGTTGTATAATGTGTTTTAGATAATGTCCATGTTTTAGCCTGATCATTTATAAGTATTTTTTACTAAACAGTCTCAGATTTTCATGACTCTGAATAAGAAGCCTTTTGAAAACATGGTGGGAAAAGGAGAAAATGCTGGTAACCAGCATTTTCTCTTTTTCCCACCATGTTTTCTACCCTTTTAAAGAGAAATTGCACCATTTGAGCCATGCTGAAATTGTCATCTGCAAATGCTTTCAATTTGGACAAGGCTAAAATTTTGTCGTCTGGTAAAAGTTAAATGTCCATATAAGAATCAAAGCAAAAATTTTAGACTTGTCCAAATTGAGAGCATTTGAGGACAACAAATTAAGTATGGCTCCAGTTGTTGAAAAGGTAGAAAACATTGTCAGGAAAAGGAGAAAATGCTGGATGCCAGCATTTGCTCCTTTTCCCACTATGTTTTCAAAAGCTTTTTTTAGTTAGTGTTGTTAAAAAAAAGGGATTGTTTGATAAAGGGTTCATTTACATTTTTTGATCATGCAGTCTGATCTTAACCCTTTTCCACACAATCATGACTCTTAGTGATGAGAAATGACGGTATTGAAACCAGCATTTTCTCCTTTTTCCCACCATGTTTTCAACGCTTTTAAAGACAAATTCCATTATTCGAGCCACATTAATCTTGTCATTTGCAAATGTTTTCAATTTTGACAAGTCTTACATTTTGTCATTTGGTAAAGTGTTAATGTTCACTTTATTCTGGCCAAAATTGAAGTAGAAATCGTAAGTAGGGGGAAATTTTAAATGCTGACTGAATACTACATGTACCTGTAAATATGTGAACTTCATTATAGCAAGTGTCTGGAAATAGCATGGCAAAAACTTGATAAAATAGCTGTCTTTTGTCGTGAGGTGGAGTGCTGGCCACAACCGTAAGGTCCTGGGGTTGATTCTCCGGAGCAGGTGTCAACTTCGGCACTATTCATTGGACCACACATTGTAGCGAGTATGGATGTGGTTTCTAGGAAGTAGAACCGAGAGGTAATACGTTGCAATCAATGTAAAAATAAATGTGTTCGAATTAAGAACTGAATGACTAAACTAATAGTAAAGTTTATTATTATGTGTCTTGCTTAACGAAACAGGAAAAGTTTCTGGCGAAGAAGAAAAGGGTTACACAGTTTCCGAGATTCTATCAACCAGTAAAGAGAGTTGACCTAAGCAAGGGAAATTGTCACAGTGCACCTTGTTTAGAATATGTTCAACCTTTGTTGCAGCTGGTAAGTAGACACCCCATCTTTATAATATAACTTGAACCTCTCTCTTACCAATATCACACCCAACAGCCTGTATCAACACAGAGAAATGTAATTTATTCAAACTATAAAGTTATAACTGTGTATTTCACTTTTCACCTCTAATCACTCTTTGATCCAGTCAGGTTTTTTTTTTTTATTTCTAGTGATAATGTTTTCATTAGGTGCAGTTTTGTTGTAAGATACTGCTAACAAGCATTTTCTTCTTTTCCCACAATGTTTTCTAGCCCTCGAAAGGCAAATTTTAGTATTTCAGCCATGTTTACCACAAGGCAATGTTTTAGACATTTCAAAATTGAAAGCATTTGCAGACAGCAAAATAAATATTGCACAAAAATTGACAATCATTTTTGGAAGGACAGAAAACATTGTAGTAAAAGGAGAAAATGCTGATTAGCAGCATTTTCTCCTTTTCCCACAATGTTTTCAAAAGCCCTCTTCATCTGGGTTGTTAAAAGGCGGCATTGTGTGGTAAATGGTTAACTTGTCGTCTGCAACTGCTTTGAATTAGGACCAGTTTGTAGTTTGGTAAAGAGTTATGATTGGGTACATGAATATATTTGAAAACAAAGTGGCCTAAGAATGAATTGCTTGTTACAAGCAGTTTCTTCTTTTGTCACAATGTTTTCAAAAGTGGTCATATGCAAAATGGAAAAAAAAAATTGCAGGTGATACTGTATGAATGTCAATGATGAAGGCTTACATATGAGCCATGCTCTGTGAAAAGGGGGGCTGAATGCTTCTGCGAAAAGTATCGATCAAGGTCAGCCTGTGCAGTCCGCGCAGGCTGACCTGGGCCAAAACTTTTCGCTATCGGTCAATTTTCTGTATGTCAAAGGACCAGTCTCCCTTATGATATAGTCGGTTGTTAGACAAAAATGGTTTTTATCCATAATATATGACATGATTTGCTTGGTATAATCTTTCACAGAGATGCATTAAGCCCCCTTTTGCCAGAGCATGGCTCTTATTACTGATAAAGATCCTTAAAAGTCGTAGTTTGGAGAACTCAACCGTGTAGAATTACCAGCATTTTCTCCTTTTCCCACAATGTTTTCAAAAGGCTTCTTCCTCAAGGTCGTTAAAGGTCGGGATTGTGTGGTAAAGGGTTAACAAGCAGGAAGAGGACGGCTTTTGAACACATTGTGGGAAAAAAAGAAAATGCTCGTAACCAGTATTTTCTCCTTTTCCCACAAAGACAAATCCCCGAATTTTAACCACATTTGATTTCTTGTCTGAAAATGCTCTCAAAGTGGGCTAGTCTCTAGTTCATTATTGTCTTGTTTGGTAATGGGTAAAAAGATACTGACTTAATATTTCAGGGCACTGTTCCAAGAATGGTCCTGCCCCAGATTGTATCTGGGCTTCCACAGCCCTGCATACCCACAGACAGCCAGAAAGTGACCAGTGTGTGTCCAACAGTAAGGGATGTTGTGAAAGGTGTTTGTGTCTGGAATCATGAGGTATGTTCTGTTTATGAGGTGGAGAGTTTCAGAATGTTCCCAGGCAAGTTTTTGTCATCACAAGAAGAATCATAGATTTTACTGGTTACTTTGCAGTCAAGTCCCTAACCCCAGTGTACCTCAGTGACAAGTAAACACACTCAGAGACTTGTAAATATCACAGTTGTACCATGACAGTCAATTATACCATATTTGGAACCATCTGATTAGGAAACTTTGAAGCTGCACATACTTCTGAAATACATATTGTAACTCTGCCTGCCTGCCTGCTTGCCTGCCTGCCTGCCTGCCTACCACCTTGCCTTCCCTGCCCTGCCCTGCCCTACCTGTTCACTAGTTGTTTACTATCAAAAGGGGAACCCATACAACAGGGGCAGGTTACCCTCAAAATATTTTGATACAGTTATGTACCCTTCTTAACTTAACCCTTCACCACACAAATCCGACTTTTAATGACCCTGAGGATGAAGGCTTTTGAAAACATTGTGGGAAAAGGAGGAAATGCTGGTAACCAGCATTTTCTCCTTTTCCCACAATGTTTTCTACTCTTTCCCAAAACAAATTTCAATGTTTGATTCACATTTATTTTGTCGTCTGCAAAAGCTTTCAATTTGGACTGGTCTAAAATTTTGTCATTTGGTAAAGAGTTAAACTGAAAATCAAGCAACTGCAGCTGAGGGTTGGCATCCATATGGGGTGCTTTTGTTTTTCAGGAATGCAGTCAAGATATAAATGCTGAACAACTTGCTGTACCCAACAAATGTGATTTTGTCTTCACCTCTTCTGCCATCAAACATCTGATAGAACATCAGGCGTTCCATGGTAAGCTTTGGAATATGCCCATTACAGTCAGGGACTACTGTGTTCAAGGTGAGTTAAACCTTTCTCACATAATTTCCTGTTTAACTCTTTACCAGATGACAAAATTGTAGCCTTGTCCAAATTGGAAGCATTTGCAGTCGACAATTTCAACGTGGCTCAAATGGTGCAATTTTCTCTTGATAGAGTAGAAAACATTGTGGGAAAAGGAGAAAATGCAGGTTACCAGCATTTTCTCCCTTTCCCACAATGTTTTCGAAAGGCATCTTTTCCAGGGTTGTTAAAAGGCAGCATGGTACGATAAAGGGTTAAAGACTCTGAGATAGAAGCCTTTCAAAGAAATTATGGAAAAAGGAGAAAATGCTGGAAACCAGCATTTTCTCCTTTTCCCACAATGTTTTCTGCCCTTTAAAGGCAAAATCAGTGATTTGAGCCACATTTAATTGGTCATCTGCAAATGCTTTCAAATTGGACAAGTCTAAGATTCTGTCATCAGATAAAGAGGACACCTGTTCTGGCAATCATCCCCTTCATTGTCTACTTAATTTGTTCTTGTTGTTGTTTTTCTTCTTTTTGTTGGCTGGTTTGATTCCAAACATCACCAATTTTTTCTAAGGCTTGTGGATAGTCATTGGGACAGAATTCATTCCTCTTTGACCCCTGAACATGGTTTCAAGGATGTTTTATGTGGGAAAGCAGCCAGTGGCTTCGAAAGAATAATGTGCTAAGTACTCCTTTAAGAAGCTGTAGGTAAGTTTGGACAGGTGCCAACAGGATAAAACTGAAATCAGCTTTGAAAACATTACAGATAAAAGAAATGAAAGAACCAAAAGTACCATAGAGTTTAATCCAGATCCGAGTTTTAATGACCCTGTGAAAGAAGGCTTTTGAAAACAAAGTCAGAGTAGGAGACGATTCTGGTAAGCAGCATTTTCTCCATTTTCCTGATGTGTCCTACTCTTACAACAACAGTCTCATAATTTAGACCATATTTCTTTTGCCGTCAGCAATTGCTTTCAATACGGATGAGTGTAAAATTTTGTTAACCCTTTCCCACACAATCTGGGGTTATATGACCCTGAGAAAAACAAGCTTTGAAAATCATTGTGGGAAAAGGAGAAAATGCTGGTAATCAGCATTTTCTCCTTTTCCCACAATGTTTTCTACCCTATCAAAGACAGAATTCATCATTTGAGCTACATATAAATTGTAGTCTGCAACTTCTTTCAGTTTGGGTCAGTGTGGAATTTTGTCGTTTGGTAAAGAATTAATTGATAAAGGGTTAAAAAGTTTATTACATTTTCTTTCCTATGAACTCCTTTTTTTACAGAGGGAGACAAGAATGTGATACACAAAGTCATATATGTGGATAAGCCATTGATCAAGACCACACAATACACTGTGCAGGACAGAAATAAACTTTATCAGAAATACGCTCTAAAATCTGTTGCCATTTGGATGAAGAATAAGCCACATGTTTTTTCAAACATAAAACCAAGCTCAGAAGTGGTAAAGTATGTGAAAATAGAAGATGTTAAAAAAGATGTAGAAGAATATGATAAGAAAGTCAAAGAAGACAAAGCAAGCAGTGATGGGGCTCGGAATGATTCAGACATAAAAGATTGGATGCTGACAAAGAAAAATAGAAAAGGAAAGAAAAAGATGCCATTTGACTGTGAAGATGTTGGACAGGATAAGACAAGTGTTGGTATGTTTGACCTTGAAAATGAAATCGATGACCTTGAAACTTTCGGAATGGAGAAGTCAGAGAGAATGTCAGCCAGAGTAGATAAAAATCCTGAACTTGCGTCACGAGGTAAAGATTTAGAAGGTAGTTCTGTGTTATATTCAAGGACTGGCAATAAAGGTGGAAAAACTCTTGAAACAGATTTGGAAATGTTTAAAAGAGAATTTGAGGGTTTGAAAGCTAGGAGACTTGAGTCAGGTGCGACAAGCATAGGGGATCATCAAGACACAACGTTGTCAGGAAAGGCTGGTTCAAAGATTCTCAGCAAGAAAAGTCTGCCATCGTTATCAGAGAGACTGAAACAGATGTCAAATATTCGCTCAAAGCTGAACATGAAACCCCTTCAGAGTGATCTGTCAGCTTCAGCAGCCAGTATGCTTGAAAATCTCAATTGTCAAACTGATACAGATGTTCATGACAATGTGAATGAGTCAAATAATAGTGTTAAAAGTATGGAAACAGAGTCAGACAGTGATCAGAGTGATGACGGACTGGTCATTGATGTACCAACTATACCAGAATCAAGAACAGAATATGTTGAAATTAGTCCTGATTGCTCAGTATTGACGCTTGGCCCAGGAGACAATCCAAACATCACTGAAGATGACATTGGTGATGATCCTGCTAGCCTGACACAAGAAACACCAGAAAGCCTGATGAAACCAGCTGAAAGTCAAGGTAATGATGCAAAATGTCCTCTGATGCCACAAAATTGTCATGTGATCCCACAAAGTGAAGATAGAACAGAAGATGGAAGTATTGATTGCAGTGATAGTAAACTTGACAGTGTTAGCTCGAGCGCTGCAGAAAAACCTGTTTCCACAGCTACAAACAGTACTTGTATACCTGTAGAAGAGAGTGTTGACAAGTCACCAAAATTAGTTATAGACACGGACACTTGCGGTATGAGTACTAGAGGTTCTAAACGAAGAAGTGAAGAAATACAATCTGATGAATCAACTCCAAAACGGAGATCGTTACGGAGCTACAATTCCATGGGTGAATCGGAGATTTCTCAAACCGGGCATTACACCAGGCTGTCAGTTAGAAAGAATACAGTAACATTGGAGTCTAATGTCTTGTCTGAACAAACTGCAGAACCAGGAAAAATGAAGACAGTTCCTACAGATAGGTATACTTTCCTTGTAGTACCCTGTTTGCTCAGTAGTTTCTCTCTATACCAAAGGACAACATTTTAGACTGGTCCACATTTGAGGCATTTGCAGACAACAAATTTTACTCTTTACCACATGACAAACATGTAGACTTGTCCAATTTGAGGGCATTTGCAGACGTCAATTCAGATGTGGCTAAAATGATGGAGTTGTCTTTGTAAGGGTAAAAAACATTGTGGGAAAAGAAGAAAATGCTGGTAAAACCGGTGGTATTTTCAAAGTCCTTCTATAATCTGTATCTAGGTCATCATTGTCGTCACTGGAAAACTGATGTTTTCAAATATCTCTGTCATTAAGGAAGATATTTACTTTTTAAATACAAAAAAGAGGAATGTACACAACAAGGGCATGTATCTTGAATTTTTTTTGAAACGGTTATGCCCCTTTTTCAACCTGGAATTATCAGTAAAACAAGCACCTGCAGCGGAGCATTAGCAACCCAATGCATTGCTCCTATTCTCTGTGTAAGGCAGCCATTATAATTTTTCATACCGTACAGTCTCAACGCTCTTGAGACAAACATTGTGTGATCTCAAGTGTATCTCATTTCAGACTGCCTTCAAGAGAAATTAGCAAGCTTTCATTCTTGGAAATTCAATGTGTACCTGTCTGTGTATGCATATTCTGACCTTTTTGTTTGTATAGATACTGTTATATGACAGAGAGAACCCAACATTTTGTCTTAATTCAGCCCTTTTTAAGCTTATTAACATGCTTAATTCTTTACCAGGTAACAAAGGTTTAGACTTATCCAAATTGAAAGTTTTTGCAGAGAAAAAAACTGGCATGGCATACATGATGGTCTTTGTGAGATGCTGGAAGACCTGTCTTTGTCAGGGTTATAAAATACAGGATTGTTTGGTTAAGGATTTACTCTTTACCTAATGACAAATCTTAGATTTGCCCCTATTGAAAACATTTGCACACAACAAATAAACTATCACTCAAATAATGGGATTTTTCACCTGCCAAATTATGTCTAATCCTATATAAATCTTGCAGGATAACAAGAAGTAGATCAGCATCGGCTGAAGTTAGTGGTGCAGAAAATGCAAGCCCTGTTAGAAGAGTCACAAGAAAAAGTCTGGAAACAGGTATCAACCTTTTACAACACAGTCTCCAGTTTTAACAACCTTGAGGAAAACATTTTGGGAAAAGGAGAAAATGCTGGTTACTGGCATTTCCTCATTTTCCCACATTTCTTTTTTTTTTTTTAACCCTTTAAAAGACTAATTCGAACGTTTTAGCCACATTTAACTTGTAGTCTGCAAATGCTGTGGATTTGAACAAGTCAAAAACTTTGTCATTTGGTATAGAATTAACCTTGACCCTTTACCAAACAATACATTAAATGCTTCACTAATGGTAGAATTTGATTGTAAAAGGGTAGAAAACATTGTGGGAAAAGGAGAAAATGTTTGCTACCAGCATTTTGCCCTTTTCCTTCCATGCTTACATGAGACTTTTTTGCAAGGTCTTTAAAAGAGGATTATTTGGTAAAGGGTTTAAGCTGAGTGAAAGCTACTATGTCCTTTGAAAACTATCAAATATATGAGTCATGCTGTGGTAAAAAGGGGACTTAATGCATCTCCGTGAAGCATGATACCAAGCAAGTCATCACATGATCATGGATCCATAATGTCTATCTTGTCTAATGACTGATTGAATCATGAGGTAGACTAGTCTTTAGACTTGCAGAAAATCAAAAAAAGCAAAAAAGTTTTTGGCCCAGGTCAGCTTTTTGCAGATGCATTGAACCCCCTTTTACCAGAGCATCAGTCCGATCAATTTATCTCTCTTCGAGCACTCTTCTGCATATTTGGTAAGAAAATGAACAAGTCTTGGCAAAGAGCAGGATATTATCAAGACATGCACAGTGCCTGTAATGTAGACAGAACTGTAACTAACCCATAACGAGAATTACAAATGATAAATAAAAACCTAGGCCTAAATACAGTCAAACCAGCCAAGACTATCGCCTGCAATAACACCCCCCTCCACCTCCCTGTAAAAGACCAGGTGAAATTTCCCCCAATAAAATTTCTTTTGAAAATGACACGTAATGAGGGACCCCCGTCATCTGTGACCAGTGGCTATGCAAATTATGACTGTTTGGACCATTATAACTATGAGCGACCATTAACTCTTTACCAAAAGCTAAAATTTTGGACCCAACCAAATTGGAAGCATTTGCAGACTTTAAAAATAAATTTAGTTCAAATGATGATTTCAGTTTTTGATAGGGTAGAAAACATTGTGGGAAAAGGAGAAAATGCTGGTTACCAGCATTTTCTCCTTTTCCCACAATGTTTTCAAAAGGCCTCTTCCTTAGGGTCATTAAAACTTTGGATTGTATGGTAAAGGTTTAGAGTTCATGCCAAAGCTATTTCAAAGATCATATGTTTGCTCTAGCAACTACACAAGTCAAAGATTCTGTCATTTTACTCCAAGAAGAGATAAAAAACCACAAACTTCTCAATATTTTCCATTTTTCTCTTCAAATTAGCTACTATTATTTGAGTGCACTCCACAGAATTTCATCTGGACAACCATCCAAATTCAAAATATTTTCATCATTATCCTTAATCTCCAAGTAGAGTTCATAAATTTCCTGTGTACACCTTAACTTGCATATTGCAGAGCAAAACAGTATATGTTGTGAATGTGTCCTGTGCTATAAATAGCCTGTGTGTATTACACGGTGCAGTAAATGAGATTTTGAATAACTGACCAATCAGGATTTAACTGGGAGGTGTAAAGTTTATGTCTATTCAGCTGTATAAACCCTTGTAATTCTTGATTGATAACATGTGCAGATAAATCAAAGTTGAGTTGGATTTCCATGACCACACATTAGTGAGTTTATTTTTCTGATAGCAAATCGGTACTTTGGTTGTTTGTTTGATCTTTGATAAAAAGGGTCTTCATGATGGGTCTTCATGATGGAAAGCTTTAAAAATTGGTGATGCCATAAATTGCTCATGTGGCAATTTTCATATCTCCATCTCAAAATTATGACATAATAACTGTGATAATTGGTCAGTATAATAGAACTGGTTAGATGTAAGACAGAGACTTTGTGTATGGGGGGGGGGGGGGGGGGGGGTGAGGGTAGGGGAGGGGGTTCAAATGAAAAAAAAAAAAAAGATTTATAATTGCTGGAAGTGCAGATTAATGTTACAAATAGATTTCCAGATTTCCCTTTGGTCGTCTCTTAACTCTTAACCAAACAACAAAATTTTAGACTCATCCAAATTGATAGCATTTGCAGATGACAAAATTAATGTGACTCAAAAATTGTAATTCTTTTTGGGAAGGGTAGAAAACATTGTGGGAAAAGGAGAAAATAATGGTTACCAGCATTTTCGCCTTCTCCCACAATGTTTTCCAGAAGGCTTCTTTCTCAGGGTCGTGAAAACCTGTGGTTGTTAGGTAGAGGGTTAAACCAGGCTTGACCATATACTTATTAGACTCCACATTGCAATGAAAATTGATGTTCCTATGCTAGTATAGATGGTTGGACCTGATTGTACTTCATATAAATATTAGGATGCCATTGATTTTTGCCCACACGTGTGGTCCCTTGGCCTTGAACTTGAAGAGTTCTGCCATTGCAAATAAAAAGTATTACTATCAGTATATCTCTATTGCAACTGTTTTTTGCCAACAACAGTCCATCTGCATGTTCAAAATAAAAAAAAAAATGGGCAAGTATATGAACCAAAGTATCAAGTGTAGAGCAAAAAAGTGTTACCTTTCTCTTTTGTTTTTTGCAGGTGAAATTAACAATTATAGTGAGAAAATTTTACCGAGAAGAAGGGGGAGACTTCTGTCAAAGAAGGTTGCAGAGACCAAGAAGGAAGAAAATGCAAATGAAACAAGAAAGATAAGAGAAATGGCAGAGACAATGAGGAAAAGGATTGGTGAGAAATGTGAAGAAAGCCCGGTAAAAGATGGTGCCCTGAATGAACTTACTGGTTCTCAAAATGCTCAAACATTACAGACAAAAAAATCAGAGGAGAATAGTAATACTGGCTCTAAGCAGGAAACCAGACTGAAAACTAGCAGTGGACAGTCTGTTTCTGGGACTCTTTCTCAAGAATATGAGAATAAAAAGGCAGAGGAAGTGACAGAAGCAGGAAACAATGCAGAAACGGGTCAAAAAGAAGAGAATCTTGGGATTGATAATATTCTCAATCTACAGGCAAAGTTATGGAAACCTGCAGAAAAAAAAGGAACAGCCAGTGGTCAGTGATATTACCTTTGAAACTTTATTCTTTATGACAATTGTGTATTTTGACAAGTCTGTAATGGAGGCCTTTTGAAAACAATGTAAAAGGAATCGCTACAGGCAATTTCTCTGTTTTCCACAATGTTTTCTAATTTATCAGAGAATTTCAGTTCATTTGTACAACTTTAGATTTTGTATTTTTCAGATGCTTTCAAGTTTGACTTAGAATACTAAGTGTTTGGTATAGCTTGAATATTTAACCCATTACCACACAATCCCAACTTTTAACGACCCTGAAATAGACGCCTTTTGAAAACATTGTGGGAAAAGGAGAAAATGCTGGTAAGCAACATTTTCTCCTTTTCCCACAATGTTTTCTACCCTTTCCAAAACAAATTTCATTTTTTCAACCACATTTATTTTGTCGCCTGCAAATGCTTTCAATTTGGGCCAGTCTAAAATTTTGTCATTTGGTAAAGAGTTAATAGTTTAACCCTTTACCACACAATCCCAACTTTTAACGACCCGGAGAAAGAGGCCTTTTGAAAACAATGTGGGAAAAGGAGAAAATGCTGGTAACCAGCATTTTCTCCTTTTCCCACAATGTTTTCTACTCTTCGAAAAACAAATTTTAGTTTTTGATTCACATTTATTTTGTTGTCTGCAAATACTTTTAGTTTGGACAAGTCAAAAATTTTGCCGTTTGGTAAAGAGTTAAACTTATTATACTCCCCCCCAAAAAAGTAGGGGAGATGTTGGAATTGAATTTTCCATCCATCCATCCATCCAACCATCCATCGGTCCGTTTGTAGATACAGTTTTCTGTCCTCTTTTTCTCCTACAGTTTCCAGCTGATTTGACTGAAATTTTAACCATTTACCAAACAACATATTTTAACCCCTTTCAAATTCAATGCATCTGCAGACAACAAATTTGAAAGAGGTACAAATCAACTTAAAGTTTTTTGACAGAGTAGAAAACATTGTGGGAAAAGGAGAAAATGCTGGTTACCAGCATTTTCTCCTTTTCCCACAATGTTTTCAAAAGGCCTCTTCCTCACGGACATGAAAACACGGGGTTGTTTGGTAAAGGGTTAATGAAAGCCAACCTAACATAGGAAATTTAGCATCTGCAGTTTTAATTGTGATTACTGATCCCTCATAGCACAGTTAGTAGCATACAGTACTTGAGAACAGGGGTTCGCTAGTTTGAATAACCAGCTAGGTGAATTCTTTTCCAAGGATTGATGCTAGTCATTGCGACAGGATTCATTCCTCTCTCACTGCTAATCATTGTTTCTAAAATGGTTTTGTGGGAAAGCAGCCAGTGACTTGGGAAGAATATTGCACAAAGTACTGATAACAGAAATTTTAGGAATGCATAGATAGGTGCACTGGCTGATATAACTGAAATAATTTTGAAAACTGCACTAAATACCATACATTCAGACAATTCAATTGTGATCAAGTGACTGTTAAAGGGACCTAATAAGATATCTTTGTTGTTTATATGGGGGGGGGGGGGGGGGGTAAAATGCTGATAGGTACTACAAAATATAGTTTCAGTATGGTCATGTTGCAGTTGGTAACTCTGTCAAATGATTTGCTAGCTATTGCCTTCCTGAATTCAGTGATAAAATATTTTAGAACTTTTGCTTGATTGTTAAAATACGAGTTGCTCCCTTTAAAAGATTTATGACAAGGCAGCCAGTGAGGGTTATTATTAGTTGGCCATGGATATTTCTTGTGTATTTGCTTGGCAGTTTTCAAAGAAAGCATTGGGGTATTGTCATAGCCCTTTCATTGTTGTTTGCATCAGCATCTGCTTCATTTCCATGCAAAAACTTTGACATTTTGCAATATCTCTTTCATTACTGAAGATATTTACTTCAAACTTGGACTAGTTGTTAACTATCAAAAGGGGAACCAATACAACAGGGGAAAGTAACCATCAAAATATTTTTGACACAGTTAATGCCCCTTTTTTATACGCCCAAAGGGTCGTATTATGTTATACCCCCGGTCGTCCGTCCGTCCGTCCGTCCGTTAGCAATTTCTTGTGTGTGCAACTCCTCCTACAGTTTTCATCGGAATTATTTGAAACTTGCCACAATGAATCTCCATGATGTCTAGTTGTGCACCTGGGTCTTAGAATTTTGATCGCTGTTTGTGTTCCAAAATTATCTGCCCTTGATTTCTGAAATAACCAACTTTTCACTTTGAATTTTTGTTCAGGCCATAACTTCCATACCGTAAAAGGTATCAAATTGAAACTACATACACTGATAGAACACATACACTGATAGAACACATTATGGAGAAGTGCAGTGCACATGAACCATAACTCTGCCACCGTTATTTTTTGAGTTACAGCCCTTTGTTAATTTTCAGTTTGAATTTTTGTCCAGGCCATAACTTCTAAACTATAAAAGCTATTAACTTGGAACTTCATACACTGATAGAACACATTGTTGAGAAGTGCATCGCACATGAACCATAACTGTGCCACTTTTATTTTTTGAGTTATTGCCCTTTGTTAATTTTCAGTTTGAATTTTTGTCCAGGCCATAACTTCCAAACTATAAAAGCTAATAACTTGCAACTTCATACACTGATAGAACCCATTATGGAGAAGTGCAGTGCACATGAACCATAACTCTGCAACCTTTATTTTTTTAGTTGTTGCCCTTTGTTAATTTTCAGTTTGAATTTTTGTCCAGGCCATAACTCCCAAACTTTAAAACCTATCATCTTGAAACTTCAAAGACTAATAGAACACATTATGAAGAAGTGCACTGCACAAGAACCATAACTCTGCCATCCTTCTTTTTTAGTTATTGCCCTTTGTTAGTTTTCTCTTTGAATTTTCGTCTGGGCCATGATTTCTAAAATATAAAAGCTATGATCTTGAACCTTTCAAGACTGATAGAACACCTTGTGGAGAACAGCAATTCACAAAATTTGTAACTGTGCCACCCTTCTTTTTTTAGCTATTGCCCTTTAATATTTTTCACATATCATGGAGATTAACTACTCTTCATTCATGGCCCTTCCGTCATTTCAACTAATTTCACTGACAAGCCCCTTCGGGTGTATATGCGCCGCTTTGCGAAGCTCTTGTTTTACGTAGAATTTTCACTGAAAATCAAGCAACGGAGCAATGGCATCTGCATGTGGTGCTCTTGCTTTTTTAAACCCTTACCAGATGATGAATTTTATCCGTATCCAAATTGAAGCATTTGCAGACGACAATTTCAGCGTGGCTCAAACAGTGCAATTTTTCTTTGATAGGGTAGAAAACATTGTGGGAAAAGGAGAAAATGCTGGTTTCCAGCATTTTCTCCTTTTCCCACAATGTTTTCAAAAGGCTTCTTTTCCAGGGGCATTAAAAGTCAGCATTGATCGGTAAAGGGTTAATCAGTTGTAACACTTCTATCTCCTTAACTTGAGTATTGCATTTTATGTCTTTATGAATTTATGTTATAAATTTATTGACATTTGTAGGTTCTTTTGCTGCAAAACATGGTATGAACAAGGTGATGTTCCCTCTTACACACAATGTGACCTATCATCAGTGGAAGTTTGGGGACTTTAACTTCCTGATACGCTGCAGTTATCATGGCTATGCAAATCCACAGGTAGGTTTGGTTAATGGGTTGGCTTTGTTACTCCTTTTCTGTTCTAATGCTACTTTTTATGCCGCCGACTTTGATAACATCACGGAATGCCAGGGACATCAACCGCTTTACCAAACAACCCTGTATTTTTACAATGCTGAAGAAAAATTTTTTTTTGAAAATATTGTGGATAAAGAAGAAACTTTTGGTTACCAGCATTTTCTTCTTTTCCCACAATGTTTTCTGCCCTGGCCTTCAAAAGACAAATTGCATCATTTGAATCAGATTTTATTTGTTGTCTGTACAAGTCTAAAATTTTGTCAAAGGTTAAAGAGTCAGTCTTATTTTGTGCCTTAATTTTTTTACCACACAAGAATAACTTATATATTCGTAATTGAAAGCATTTGCACTCAACAAATGAAAGTTAGCTCAGATTATGGAATTTTTATATGATAGGGTCGATAACATTGTTAGAAAAGGAGAAAATGCTGGTTACCAGCATTTTCTCCTTTTCCCTCAATGTTTTCAAAAGTCTTCTTTCTCAGAGTTGTTTAAACTCAGGATTGTATGGTATGGATTAATTGGAAAGATGAAACAGTTATTTTCAGTGTGTAGAAAAGACTACAGTCATTTCAATTTTAGGGTTGGTTTCTATTGAGATGGACAGTTTTGATCCATGATTAAATTGAATTTAAAGTGCAATTTGATCTTGTTCTAAACTGTCTGAAAAATTACCTCAATATGTGACAAGTATTTTAATACTGAGTGTCACTGAAAATTTTAGCTAAGCTGTTTCCAAGAACAAGTCATTGTATTGTCACAGCCTTGTTGTCGTCTGTATCATTGTCATGCAAAATCTGCCATATCTCTGTCATAACTTAAGATATTTACTTTGAACTTGGGCTAGTTGTAAACTATCAAAGAGGATAGGTAACTCTGAAATATTTTTGGCATAATTATGCCCTATTTGGAATGAAAAAAAGAACAACTGTAGCCCATCGTGGGTAACCACATGCTTTGTTCTTATTGTTTTCTCTGTGTAGGGGTTTGTCCACATTGCCACAAAGTTGGAATATCAGCCGTATTATGGTTTTGAGAAACAAGCAGTCAGTGATATAGCTAAGAACTGGATGTCAGCTTACATTAGACCTAAATGTACTTTGGTAAGAGGTAAGTATATGTGGATGTCTGCTATTTATTGTAGGATACAATTACTTCTTTTACCTCATTTTTTAACCCTTTCCCAAACAATAAATTTTAGACTGGTCCAAATTGAAAGAGTTTGCAGACGACAATTTTAAATTTGATGAAAATGGCAGAAAGTTCACAAAAAGGATAGAAAACACTGTGGGAAAAGGAGAAATTGCTCGTTACGAGCAATTTCTCCTTTTCCCACAGTGTTTTCAAAAGACTTGTACTGCAGACACGTGAAAACCAGGGCTTGTTTGGGAAAGGGTTAAGAGGCTTAAAAACTTGAATCCATGGGGTTTACATTGTTTATTGGTAGTACCAAGTTTTTCTGTATATCTGTTTGTCATTATTTTGGTAAAATAAAATGTTTTGCATTGATATTTCTGCTTGACCTACTACATACTGAAGAGGGATAGTTTTAGCTCACCTGACAGATGCTGTGTCTTGCGTATATCATCCTTCTTTATTTTTTACCATGTGTATGCTCTAGAGGCTACTTTCTAAGTGGGATATTCATGAAACTTGGTCAGAATGTTTGTATTAATAACATCTCGGACAGCTATGAAAATGGGTTATATCGGGTCAAAAATGTGAAAGGTTTGGGAATAAAACCCTTCACCACACAATCCCTTCTTTAACAACCTTGGTGAAAAGTGCTTTTGAAAACATTGAGGGACCAAGGGAAAATGCAGGTAACCAGTATTTTCTCCTTTTTCCACAATGTTTTCTACTCTTTCAAGGACAAATACAACTAACTTAGCCACATTAACCCTTTACCAAGCAACAAAATTTTAGCCTTGTCCAAATTGAAAGCATCTGCAGATGACAATTTCAATGTGGCTCAAATGGTGGAATTTCCTCTTGATAAAATAGAAAACATTGTGGGAGAAGTAGAAAATGCTGGTTACCAGCATTTTCTCCTTTTCCCACAATGTTTTCAAAAGGCTTCTTTCCAGGGGCGTCAAAAGGCGGCATTGTGCAGTAAAGGGTTAAATTGTTTCTGTGAATGCTTCCAATTTGGACTAATCTAATTTTTTTTTCATCTGCATAAACTACATTTAAATTTTGTATTACCTATTACAGCTAGGATTAACCCATATAACTCAGAGATCATGATGATGGACAATGTCGAGTTGAATGATCTGATTCCTCCAAACTGTGGATTCCGGCAAGTAAAGCCAGCATTGTTTAGCTGAGCTGTATTTGAAAAAAAATGTTGAGATATTTTCATAACCCTTTTGTTGTCTGCATCTGTGTCGTCATTGTGCCAAAACTTTGACATTTTCTCATATCTGTATTATAAGTGATGATTATATACTTCAAATTTGGGAACATTGTTAATTATCAAAACAGGAGCCAAGTCTTGGTAGCTCAGTCGGTAGCATACAGGACTTGAGAACAGAAGGTCGTTGGTTCGATCCCTGACTCAGCCAAGTTCTTTCCAAATATTGATTATAGTCATTGCAACAGAGTTCATTCCTCTCCCACCACTGGCCATTGTTTCGATGATGGTTATGTGGGAAAGCAGCCAGGGGCTTGGAAAGAATATTGTGCGGAGTACTGGTAACAGAAACTCCAGGAAAGCATGGATAGGTGCGCTGGCTGCTGTGATATAGATGAAACAATGCTGAAAAGGGTGTTAAACACCAATCAATTAATCAATCAATATCAAAAGGAGAACTCATACCAGAAGGGGATGTAACCCTTAACAAAAAAAATGACTGTTATGCCCCTTTTTTTCGGATCACTGAAAAGGACCTACAGCTAAGCATTGGCACCTGCATGTGGTGCCCCTATTTCTTTTTTTCACACAATGTTTTCTATGCTTTCATAGACAAATTCAATCATTTGATCCATTGCTAATCTGTTTCTCAGCAGATTTTTTCACCTAGTAAAGAGTTCACCATTCACCTTAACACTTTACCACACAATCCCGACTTTCAATGACCCTGAGGAAGAAGCCTTTTGAAAACATTGTGGAAAAAGGAGAAAATGCTGGTAACCAGCATTTTCTCCTTTTCCCACAATGTTTTCTTCCCTATCATAGGCAAATTCTATAATTTTAGCCATATTGAAATTGTCGTCAGCAAATGCTTTCAATTTGGACAAGGCTACTTTTTTGTCGTATGGTAAGGAGTTACAAACCAAATTTGCAGCAGAAGAGTTTGGAAACATCCTTGCAGAATAGGAATAATAAACATGAAAATCAGGGTCTATAAAGATGAACACATGTACCAAAAAGAAGAACCCCCAACATTTGAGTTATGTTTAATTCTTTACCAGGCAACCAAATTCTAGCCTTGTCCAAATTGAAAGCATTTGCAGACAACAAATTAAATGACACTCAAAACATTCTATTTGTCCTTCATAGGGTAGAAAACATTCTGGGAAAAAGAGAAAATGCTGGTTAACAGCATTTTCTCCTTTTCCCACAAGGTTTTCGAAAGTCCTCGTCCTCAGCGTTGTTAAAGGTCGGGATTGTGTGGTAAGGGTTAATTTGTCATCTGCAGCAGCTCTCAACATGGACAAGTCTAAAAGTTTGTAGTGGTATATAGATTTTATCCAATGGTAATGCAGCTTTTAACATATATGTTATTTCATTCATATGTCACAACAGTACAGAAATAATTGTCTCCTTGAAAATATACCAGTGCCATAAGAGAGAAAAAAATTCTCTTTCTACCATGACATACTGTAGCTGGGATCATACCTGGCACTACCTATTTGTAAATCCCACCCCTCGACTGTAAGGCCACAGTCATCTGTTTGGGTCAGCTAAATGAAATCTACATAATATATATGATGCATAGACTAGTTTAAGCCTTTACCACACTATCCCGACTTTTAATGACCCTGAGCAAAGAGCCTTTTGAAAACATTGTGGGAAAAGGAGAAAATGCTGGTAACCAGCATTTTCTCCTTTTCCCACAATGTTTTCTACCCTATCAAAGACAAATTTCATCATTTGAGCCACATTCAATTTTTCGTCTGCAAATGCTTTCTATTTGAACAAGTCTAAAATTTTGTCGTTTGGTGGTTAACTCTTCATCAAATGAAAAAATTTTGCGCTGGACCAAAGTGAAGGCACTTTCAGATGACAAATCAAATGTAGCTTAAAATGTGACTTCTGTATTTGATAGGGTAGAAAACATTGTGGGAAAAGGAGAAAATGCTGGGTCATTAAAACTTGGGGTGATGTGGTATAGGGTTAACATACATGTATATGTTTACATGCTGTGTAAATCTAGATTAGATTGTAGAAAACCAGTAGGCAGATCTAATGTCAACATTGTTGGCTACTGAATTCTATACTGGGACAGAAGTATTTCAGTATTTGCAGTTAAATTGCGTAATGATCGAAAAAGTCAGTCTGTTTGGCAGTGAATGTGCTAACCAGTTACAGTACAAATACCATTTGATGAGTTAGCTGTTTATAGCTTAGGAAAACAGTGTGAGAAAAAGAGCAATTGCTTGCAACAACTCCTCATTTCTTTTCACACAATATTTTCCAAAAAGCAAAATTTTCATTCCATGTTTACCATGGAAAAACAGAAATTTAACTCGAACATCTTTTAAAAATCAATATATATTTTCCCCCATCAAATCTTTGTCCTTTGTGAAATTTTGTAATCCCTTTTGGTTGGTCAGAGTATTGCCTGTACTGTACTGGGTTATTCAACAGCTACAAAATCATTGATATATGTAACTCTTTACCACATAATGTCAACTTTGAACGACCTTGAGAAGGAAGGCTTTTGAAAACATTGTGGAAAAAGGAGAAAATGAATTTTTAACCCAGAGAAAGAAGCCATTTGAAAACATTGTGGGAAATAGATAAATGCTGGTAACCAAAATTTTCTTCTTTTCCTAAAATATTTTCCACCCTATCCAAAATAACTTCCACAATTTTAGCAATATTTAATCTGGGGTCCGCATATGCTTTGGGTTTGGACAGGTTTAAAATTTTGTTGTGTTGTAAAGGGTTAATGAAAATGAGTTCACTCACTGTCTGTCTTTTTTTCATACATTTTAGGCCCACCAAAGCCATGGGAGATTTACAGTGCATTTTAGAAGGATTAAAAGAGTAAGAGAGTGTCTTCTTTACTCTTTACCAAACAACACTGTGTTTTAACAATTTACTGAACAAGAAAAATTGGAAACCTTTACAGATGACAAAATAGATGTAAACAGAAAATTGAAACTTGTTTATGGAAAGGTTAAAAACATTGTGGAAAATTAAGAAAGTGCTAGCATCATCTCCTTTTCCCACAATGTTTTCAAAAGTTTTTTTTCTCTGAGTTGGTATAACACAGGATTGTTTGGTAAAGGGTTAACTAGAAGAAGGCTTTTGAAAACATCAAGTGAAAAGAAGAAAAAGAAGAAAATTTTCTCCTTTTCGCTCTGTTTTTGATCCTATCAAAGACAAATCACATTATTTTAGGTACTATAATTTATCTTCTGCAAATGCTTTCAAAATTGATAGGTCTCCAGATTTGTCTTATGGGAAAGGGTTAACTCATACCCTTCTGCAGATGCCTTTAACTCTTTACCAAATGACAAATTTTAGACTACTCCAAATGCAAAGCATTTGCAGACAACAAAATAAATGTGATTCCAAAATAGAAATTTGTTCTGGGACAGGTATAAAACATTGTGCAAAATGGAGAAAATGCTGGTTACCAGCATTTTTCTCCTTTTCACATAATGTTTTCTAAAGACTTTTTCTTCAAGGTCGTTAAAACTGGGGATTGTGAGGAAAAGGGTTAAAAGATTTGTGTAAAATGAGGATTACCTTATTGCAATAAGCTTTAAGTCATGAGTGCTTGTGAAAATGCTGTAAAGAAAGGAGAAATTGCTTATTACCTGCAATTTTCTCTTTTTGCCACGATATTTTTAAGTAATTTCTTCAAGATTGAAAAATGCATCTGCTGCTCGTAATATGCTCTTCTTTATCCTTTGCCACACAATCCTGAGTTTTAATGACCTTAACCCTTTACCACACAATTCCGACGTTTAACGACCCTGTGAAAGGAGCCTTTTGAAAACATTGTGGGAAAAGGAGAAAATGCTGGTAACCAGCATTTTCTCCTTTTCCCACAATGTTTTCTACCCTTTCCAAAACAAATTTCAATTTTTCAGTCACATTCATGTTGTCGTCTGCAAATGTCTTCAATTTGGACCAGTCTAAAATTTTGTCGTTTGGTAAAGAGTTAAAGTAGAAACCTTATGAAAACTTAGTAAAAGCAGGAGAACATTTTCTCCTTTTCCAGTGTTTTCTTCCCTTTTATGGACAAATTTCAATTTTTGAGTCACATTTACTTAGTAGACTGCAAACACTCTAAATTTGAACAAGTCTAAAATTTTGTCGTCTGGTAAGGAATTAAAGATGATGAATTAACCCTGTCACAAACAACAAATTTTTGACTCTTTCAAATTCAAAACAACTACAGACAACAAATTCAACATTTGTACAAATGAGCTTAAGGTCTCTGATTGGGTAGAAAACATGGTGGGAAAAGGAGAAAATGCTGGTTACCAGCATTTTCTCCTTTTCCCGCAATGTTTTCAAAAGCCTATTTTCTCTGAATGGTAAAAACTTGGGATTGTTTGGTGAAGGGTTAAACCTTGGAATGCTAAGCATTGTCCTACATGTTTTTTCTGAAAGTCTGATCAAGATCAGATGTATATAGACTGATTTTCCATCTACATTGCCAAATAATTCATATGAGCCATGCTCTGGCAAAAGGGAACTTAATGCATCTCTGGGATGCATCAATGTTAGCAAGTCGTTACATGATTATGAATCCATAAAATCCATTTGGTCCAGCATCCAACTGGATCATGAGGTGTCATGTCATGATCCATTGACATGCAGAAAATGTACAAATAGCAGAAAGTTTTGACTCATGTTAGCCTACGCAGGTTGCGCAGGCTGACAGGAGTTGATGCTGTTTGCAAATGTATTAAGCCCCCTTTTCACAGAGCATGGCTCCTTTTTTTTTTTTGAGGAGGGGGGGGGGGGGGCAAAATCAGAGTTGAAAATGCAGTACATGTATTTGGGTTTGAGTGATCAATTAGGACACGGAATGAACCTTATGCATTTTCAGTCCAGAAATAAGAATCAGATACTTGCCTGTTTATGGTCGTTCTTGTTCAGATTGTCTCAGCAAAGTGGAAAGTGTAGATAAAAAAATCAGACCACACATTTTGTGCAGTCCAAACTTGATCTACTCTGGCTGCTAAGACAACTAAAGTTGTGAAAGACACTGAGAGTTATTATCAGTTTGTAATCAATGCTTTTACAAGAGTATAGTATCTTTTACCCCTTCACGATGGAAGAAGGCTTTTGAAACATTGTTGGAAAATCAGGAAATGCTTGTATCAAACTATGGTTCTTTTTTTCACAACATTTTTAAAGTCTGGATATTAACTAATGATGATGATGATTGAAAAATCAAGCAACTCCATATTTCTGATTTCATTTCCCAAAACAGTCTGCCAGCAGGTCAATATCTGGTGAACAATCAGCCCAAGAGGGATCATGTGACTGTCTTTAAAGCTGCTCCAGAAGGAGAGAGGTGAGCTTAAAATTTCTACTTTGAAAAGTTGTTGTTTTCCGTTGTTATATGAGCCATGCTGTGGCAAAAGGGGGGCTTAATGCATCCCTTTAACCCATGATACCAAGCAAGTCATTACATAATTATAGATCTTACAGATCTTTAAAATCAACTTTCTTTAACAACCTACTGAATCATGAGGTACATTGGTCCTTGGACATAACAGAAAATTGACGGATAGCGAAAAGTTTTGGCCCAGGTCTGCCTTTGCAGACTGTGCAGGCTGATCTGGGTTGATACTGTTTGCAGATGCATTAAAGCCCCTTTTGAAGAAAGATTATTCATATGTCTCTGTTATCAACAGTGTTACAGGAGATCACTCTTTCCTAACAACATTGCTTCTTCCCATATAAAATCAATACCTAGCAACTGTGTTAGGGAGAATTCTTTCTAGCCCAGTGGTTAGTGTATTGGTCTTTTAAGCCTTGAAAAACGAGGATCTTTCTATGCTGGGCTTCAAATCCCAGCTTGGGCTGTTTGTGTTTCAGCTATGCGTTGTTGCAAACTTTCATGTTCATAAGATTGGGGCTCATCTGGGATTGACGGATTGACTCATGGAGTCATTTGTTGTCTACAAAATAGACATAATTGCCAAATAAAGCTTCATGTCATCAAAATGATGACCTTAAAGAGAGGGTGTGTTATGGGAGATCACTCCTTCCTTACAGCACAGCTTCTTCCCATATAAAATCAGTACCTAGCAACTGTGTTAGGGAGAATTCTCTTTAGCTCAGTGGGTAGTGTATTGGTCTTTTAAGCCTCAATGGACAACAATCTTTGCCACAGCAGTTCCAATGACTGCCGGGCAGTTTGTTTTTCAGCCATGCTTTGTTGCAAACTTTGTTGTTCGTAAGATCAATTTCTCCATTTGTTAGAATCCTTTTCAAAGTTGTCTGCTGTAGGACAAGAGAGTTGTCTGCAGGTAGTAACCAACCAGAGACAAAAGATTTATAATGTCTTTGTGAAAACAATGCCTCCTTTTGTTAAAATACTTTCCATGTTTGTCTACTTCTGGACAAGGTAGTCATCTGTGGTTAGTAATCAAGGTGATTATGTACATGTGTCAAAAATGAAATTTACCTTTTCAAAGTTTTTTACCTTCATCCTTTGCCACACAATTCTTAGTTTTAACTATCTTGAGGAAGACAGCTTTTCGGTAACTATCATTTTCTCCTTTTTCCACAATGCTTTCTACTCATCCAAAAACAAATTCCATCATTTGAGCGGCATTCAGATTATTGTCTGTAATGGTTTCAACTTAGACTAGTCTAAAATCTGGTTGTCTGGTTAACGACACTTGTCAGAACTCGGAGGATTCTGGGAAAAATTGTGAGTCATATTTTCCATTTTTATCTAGAGTTTTACAATTTTATGAACAGTAAAGTGGACTATTTCCTGCAAAGAAATGTATTGTGTTGGTGCACATCTGCCATTGTAGTGCACTTGAGGGATTTGATCGATGGATCACCCCAGATTTGCCGATTGGATTAACTCTTTACCACACAGTCACGGGTTTTAACGACCCTGAAGAAAAAGCCTTTTGAAAACATTGTGGGAAAAGGAGAAAATGATGGTAACCAGCATTTTCTCCATTTCCCACAATGTTGTTTTCTAACCTTCCATTTCAATTTTTGAGTCACATTTATTTTGTCGTCTGCAAATGCTTTCGATTTGGACAAGTCTAAAATTTTGTCGTTTTGTAAAGAGTTAATGATAGTTTTTGATAGTCCTGAAACCATTTAGTATTATAGAGAGTTATTATAAGGCTGTTGTGTACTATTTCAGGGGACCATTTGACCTACACTACTATCATGCGACACAGAAAGTCTATCCTCAGGGAAAGGAGCCAATTCGAGCCAGATGGGTTCCCATAGATACGGAACTGATGCTACAACATCAGAAGAAATTAAATCTCATACCATGTACCTTTACTGTCAATGGTATGTGCCATAATTTGTCTATATATCAAATGTTCATTATGTAATTATCAGCCAGACGACAAATTTAGCTCTGTACCAAACGACATAATTTTAGACTGAGCCATATTGAAAGCATTTGCAGACGAAAAAAAAATTTTGACTGAAAAGTTTAAATTTGTTTTGGTAAGAGTGGAAAACATTGTGGGAAAAGGAGAAAAATGCTGGTTACCAGCATTTTCTCCTTTTCCCACAATGTTTTCAAAAGTCTTTCGCAGGGTCGTTAAAAGTCGGGACTGTGTGGTAAAGAGTTAATATGGTTAAATTGGTGTTGCTTTTCTTTTAATTCACTACCAGAAGACAAAATTTTGGACTTGCCCAAATTCAAAGCACTTGCAGACAACAAACAAGATTTGCTCCAAATGGTAGAATTTGTTTTAGACAGGGAAGAAAACATTGTGGAAAAGGGAGAAAATGCTTGTCACCAACATTTTCTCCTTTTTACACAATGTTTTGAAGAGCTTTCTTCCTCAAGGTCGTTGAAAGTCAGGATTGTGTTGTAAAAGATAAATGGATAGAAATCATGGTAAAAGAAAGGGAAAATGCTGATTTTCCTTCTTCTTACACAATATTTTTCACCAGTTTTCTCCTGTAAGGTCATTGAAATATTGGATGTTTGTTAACCCTTTACCACACAGTGACAACTTTGAACGACTTTGGGGAAGAAGCCTTTCGAAAACATTTTAGGAAAAGGAGAAGATGCTGGTAACCAGCATTTTCTCCTTTTCCCACGATGTCTTCTACCCTATTAAAGACAAATATCCACATTAGGGTCACATTTAAAATGTTGTCTGCAAATACTTTCAATTTGGACAAGTCTACATTTATCTTGTGTGGTAAAGGGTTAAGTGGTTGGTATTCTTGAGGGCTTACATTTTATTGAAGGGAGGGCGATAGAAAGCATCATTTGAGAAGGAAAACTGTACTGTCATGTATGTAATTTTGGGAGGTATTGATAAAAACAGATGGTGACCTGATAAAAGGGGTTTAACTCTTTACCAAACAAAAAAAAATTGCACTGCACCAAATCCAGAGCATTTGCAGATGACAAATTAAATGCGGATCAAATGATAATTTCTATTTTTGATTGGGTAAAAGCATTGTGGGAAAAGGAGAAAATGATGGTTACCATCATTTTCTCCGTTTCCCACAATGTTTTCAAAAGGATTCCTCTTCAGGGTTGTTAGAATTTGGGATTATGTGGTAAAGGGTTAATGCATCTCAGCGATGCATTATAACAAGTGAGTCATCACATAATTATGGATCTGTCAAAAATATTTTGTCTAACAACTGAGGTAGACTGGTCCATTGACATGGAGAAAATGGATAAATAGCAAAAGTTTCTAGGTAGGTCAGCCTGGGCTTACTGCACAGGCTTACTTGGGTAGATACTTTTTGCAGCTGCATTAACAGAGCTCCAGACAGAGGGGGTGATTTTGATTTCAAAATTGGAAATATTAATTATTTTCCACTAAATCCTATGTTATGGGTACCCATTAGAATCGTCTCATCAAGACGATTCTAATGAGTACCCACAACATAGGGTTTTAAATAGAAATAATAGATTTAGAATACCATCACTCCCTCTTATCTGCCTCTAAATTAAGTCCTCTTTTCACAGAGCATTACTCATTGGTCTGTAATTATGCAGTCAGCTCATTACTGAAAGGAACAAAATTTTATCGATTCATCAGAATTACATGCATTTGCAGAAAATAAAAATTTGTCATTTTTGTGACTGTGGGTCAATTTATGGAATTTATGTCTTAAGGGGTTGAAAACATTCCAGGAAAAGAAGACTGCTCATTACCAGTTTTCAGAAGTTTCAATCGTTTCAAACGCTTTCTTCTTCAAGGTGGTTAAAATATGTGATTGTGTGATAAAGGGTTATTTAAAAGAGAAAAAATTTGATTTTGTTGAGGCCTTGCCCTGTTTGACATTAGCTCTTTACCAAACAAAATTTTAGACTGGACCAAATTGAAAGCATTTGCAGATGACATAACAAATGTAACTTAAATGATGATTTCTGTCTTTGACAGGTTAGAAAACATGGTGGGAAAGGAAGGACATACTGATTACCAGCATTTTGTTCTTTTCTCACAATATATTTAAAAGCCTCCTTCTTCAGGGCTGTTAGAACTAGAGAATGTTTGGTAATTGTTTGGTAGACCTTCTCTCTGGAAAAGGATTGAAAGTACTCCACAAATGAGAACATATAGATTTTTGTGTGAGCAAAATAAAGAGTTTATATAGATGTAGTTCAAGTTATATTATAACTCTAATGATTGTTCTGGACACAGATTTCACTTACATAATTTTTAGCTCTGCTGTTTTTTAACCCTTTCCCAAACGACAAATTTTGGACTGGTCCAAATTGAAAGAGTTTGCAGACGACAATTTTAAATTTGATGAAAATGGCAGAAAGTTCTCAAAAAGGGAACGAGCAATTTCTCCTTTTCCCACAGTGTTTTCAAAAGACTTGTGCTGCAGACACGTGAAAACCAGGGCTTGTTTGGGAAAGGGTTAACCCTTTACCAAATGACAAAATGTTAGAGTGGACCAAATTGAAAGATTTGCAGATGACAAATAAAAGTCATATCTTTTTCAAATAAGCTGTATATCTATTGTAAGAGGAATTACTTCTCTTGATCAGTATAAAAGCTTGAGTCATATTGACCTCATGTGCTACAAGAAGATTAAAAATTTTCACTATTTAAGCCTTTGTAAAAGATGTTACCCCCAGGGTTATAGTTTTAATAGCTTTGCTAAAGGTCCACTAGATGAAGCAACATACAAAATTCAGTAAACCTTGACCTTACTGTGAGGAACCAGATGTTTCTTTAGCTTTCAGTTTCTAAGCCCATGTAAAACTTGTGACCCCTGAGGTGGGACCAATTTCGACCCTGAGGCAATAAATGGGACAATTGATAGAGGTCTACTATATGAAGCTGCATGCCAAGTTTAGTAGCCCTGGAGTTAGGATAAAAATGATTTTGAAGTTTTCACTATATTGGCCCATGTAAAACTTGTGACCTTTGGGGTCGGGCAAATTTTGACCAAAGGGCTATCATTTGAAAAATAGTTTGAATCCACTAGACAAAGCTACATGCCAATTTTGGTAACCCTATGCTTTATGGTTAGGAACAAGAAGATTTTTAAAGTTTCCACTATATAATCCCATGTTAAACTTGTGACTCCTGGGGCAGGGCCAATTTTGACCCAAGGGCTACAATATGAAGAATTCTGGTAGGAGTCTATTAGATGAAGCTACATGCATAAGTTGGTGGCCCAAGGCTTTATGGTTTCAGACAGGTTTTTCAAAGATTTTCAATATTTTTGTTGCCATATGGCAACCAGAGTTTTTATTGGAATCAAATTCTTTGAGGAAAATCTGAAGAGGGCCATGGTGGGATCATTTATGTAAAGTTTCATCAAAATTAGATGGGTAGTTTAAGAGAAGAATATGTTTAAAAAAAAAGTTAGTGCATGCATGCATGCACGAAGCATGCACAATGGACACAGGGCCATGACATAAGGGCCAGTGGGGCTAAAAATGATAATACATAACTACATTTATGTAAAATCCTCTATTTATCAACATAAACAACATGATTGTGCTATGTATACTGTGATATTAATAATAAAGAGTAAAAGTACCCTTTTACAAAATTTTACTTCTATTCCCCAAATGTTTCCCATATTAATCAAATATACCTTAATAGCAAGATTTTCAATTGTACAGCACATTTTCATTGATAAAAATTTTTTTTTTTTCTTTTTTTTTTTTTTTTTTCACAGAGGCTCAAGGAAAAGCAGCCCAAGGAAAAGAAAAGAAATCTGGAAAAAAGAAGAAAAGGCGCAGGCAGAAAAAGAAAAAAGTTTAAAAGAATTCCTTGAAATCTGTTTAGCTAGTCCTCTTGTTACAAAGTACATTTCACATGTTATGTTACAGTTTTCACATTAAATTTAGGTATCTGAAATGCAGTTATAATTTGAAAGGCCCAATAGTGGCAAAATGTAAACTATTCTGTTTATAGAAATACAGGTAAATTCCATTCATACCATTTAAATGGATGGCAATTATTATGAGTCTGATAATCTGTTAACCCTTAGCCACACAATCCCGACTTTTAACGACCTGAGAAAAAATCCTTTTGAAAACATTGTGGGAAAAGGAGAAAATGCTGGTAACAGCATTTTCTTCTTTTCCCACAATGTTTTCTACCCTTCCCAAAACAAATTTCAAGTTTTGAGTCACTTTCATTTTGTCTAATGCAAATGCTTTCAATTTGGACCAGTCTAAAATTTTGTCGTTTCGTAAAGAGTTAAAGTAGGGTTAGTCAAACTTGGCAACCTTAACCCTTTGCCACACAATTCCAAATTTTAACGACCCTGTAGACGAAAGCTTTTGAAAACATTGTGGGAAAAGGAGAAAATGCTGGTAACCAGCATTTTCTCCTTTTCCCACAATGTTTTATACCCTTCTAAAGACAAATTTGTAATTTGTGCAACATTTGTCGTCTGCAAATGCTTTCAAATTGGATTACTGTACTCTAAAATTTTGTCATTTGGTAAAGAGTTAATCTTGGTTGTTATATTTATTGTTTTGCCTGTGACTGGAATTTTAACCATCTGGGCCCACATTTACCAACCATTCTTATGAAGAATTTTCTAAATTTGAAATTAACACAATTTCTGATTGGCTAAATCAAATGGTTAAGCCAATCAAGCTGCCTTACTTTCTAAATCTATAATTAGACTTATAATCAAATTAAGAATGGTAGGTGAATATCAGCCTGTACTTTAACTCTTTATTAAACGACAAAATTATAGACTTGTCCAGATTGAAAGCATAGACGACAAATCAAATTTGGTAAAAGTGTTTAGATTTGTCTTGGGAAAGGGAAGAAACATTATGGAAAAAGGACAAAATGCTGGTTACCAACATTTCTCTTGTTCCCACAATATTTCCAAAAGCATTCAAGTCTCAGGTTTGTTTAAACTCCTGGTTGTGTCGAAAATGATTAACCCTTAGCCTGCTAGACGCAACTAATGGACCTTTTGTGGACAGTGTAGATCAAGATCAAACTGCACAGAATGTGCAGTCTGATCGTTGATCTACATTGTCCTATAAAGAAATATCTTTCCCCCCAAAATACCTTTGGAAGATCAAAATTTGGGGTTTTACTGTCAGCTTGAAAGTTTCATTTCAGTCATTTAGCAGGATAAGAGCTAAAAGATTGTGAGACTTACAATAATCACTGTACTTTTAACTCTTTACTAGACGACAAAATTTTAGCATTGTCCAAATTGAAAGCATTTGCAGACGACAATATCAATGTGGCTCAAATGGTGCAGTTTTTCTTTCATAGGGTAGAAAACATTGTGGAAAAAAGGAGAAAATGCTGGTTACCAGCATTTTCTCCTTTTCCCACAATAGTTTCAAAAGTTTTCTTTCCCAGGGTCGTTAAAAGGCGTCATTGTGCGGTAAAGGGTTAAATAATGGATGAAATTTAGCTGTATTTCATACACAGAACTGTTTATATTTAGCAGCTATTGGGCCTTTGAATTTCTCATACTGAAAATACATGTCCAGTGGTTGTTCACAAGTCTCTGTTGTTATAATTTAGACATACAACTTTGTTTCTCTTGAAGCACTCGGCGTAGAATTTTACCCGACAGTGTTCGTGGAATTTCATCGATGAATTCAACACCTCCTCGGAGCTGCATGTGAGGTGCCACTTTACCTAAAATAGAAGGAACAAACCTTATATCCTTTAACCACACAATCCTTAGTTTTTAGCTCACCTTAGCACAACATGCTAAAGGTGAGCTATTGTGATCGCCCTATGTCCGTCGTCCGGCGTCCGTCGTCCGTCAACAATTTCTTTAAACATCTTCTTTTCCTAAACCACTGGGCCAATCTTGATGAAACTTGGCAGGGATGTTCCTTGGGTGAAGCTCTACCAAAATTGTTCAAAGAATTGAATTCCACCCACAACTCTGGTTGCCATGGCAACAAAAAGGAAAAAAAAGCAAAATCTGAGAAAATCTTCTTCTCTGAAACTAGATGGCACAGAGCTTTGATATTTGGTATGTAGCATCTCCTAGTGGACCTCTACCAAGTTTGTTCATATGATGCCCCTGGGGTCAAAACTGGCCCCGCCCCGGGGGTCACAAGTTTGAGCATAGTAACAAAGAAGGAAAACTTTAAAAATTTTCTTCTCTGAAACTTGAAGGTGTAGAGCTTTGATATTTGGCATGTAGCATCTCCTAGTGGACCTCTACCAAGTTTGTTCATATGCTGCCCCTGGGGTCAAAACTGGCCCCGCCCTGGGGGTCACAAGTTTGAGCATAGTAACAAAGAAGGAAAACTTTAAAAATCTTCTTCTCTGAAACTTGAAGGTGTAGAGCTTTGATATTTGGCATGTAGCATCTCCTTGTGGACCTCTACCAAGTTTGTTCATATGATGCCCCTGGGGTCAAAACTGGCCCCGCCCCGGGGGTCACAAGTTTGAGCATAGTAACAAAGAAGGAAAACTTTAAAAATCTTCTTCTCTAAAACTTGAAGGTGTAGAGCTTTGATATTTGGCATGTAGCATCTCCTAGTGGACCTCTACCAAGTTTGTTCATATGATGCCCCTGGGGTCAAAACTGGCTCCGCCCCGGGGGTCACAAGTTTGAGCATAGTAACAAAGAAGGAAAACTTTAAAAATCTTCTTCTCTGAAACTTGAAGGTGTAGAGCTTTGATATTTGGCATGTAGCATCTCCTAGTGGACCTCTACCATGTTTGTTCATAAGATGCCCCTGGGGTCAAAACTGGCCCTGCCCCGGGGGTCACAATTTCCAACATAGGAACAAAGAAGGAAAACTTTAAAAATCTTCTTCTCTAAAACTAGAAGGCATAGAGCTTTGATATTTGGCATGAAGCATCTCCTAGTGGACCTCTACCATGTTTGTTCATATGATGCCCTTGGGGTCAAAACTGGCCCTGCCCCGGGGGTCACAAGTTCAAACATAGGAACAAAGAGGGGAAACTTTAAAAATCATCTTCTCTGAAACTGGAAGGCGTAGAGCTTTGATATTTGGTATGTAGCATTGCCTAGTGGACCTCTACCAAGTTTGTTCATATGATGCCCTTGGGGTCAAAACTGGCCCCAACCCAGGGGTCACAAGATTGAGCATAGTAACAAAGAAGGAAAACTTTTAAAAATCTTCTTCTCTGAAACTGGAAGGCGTAGAGCTTTGATATTTGGCATGTAGCATCTCCTAGTGGACCTCTACCAAGTTTGTTCATATGATGCCCCTGGGGTCAAAACTGGCCCCGCCCCGGGGGTCACAATTTCCAACATAGGAACAAAGAAGGAAAACTTTAAAAATCTTCTTCTCTAAAACTAGAAGGCATAGAGCTTTGATATTTGGCATGAAGCATCTCCTAGTGGACCTCTACCAAGTTTGTTCATATGATGCCCTTGGGGTCAAAACTGGCCCTGCCCCGGGGGTCACAAATTCGAACATAGGAACAAAGAGGGGAAACTTTAAAAATCATCTTCTCTGAAACTGGAAGGCGTAGAGCTTTGATATTTGGTATGTAGCATTGCCAAGTGGACCTCTACCAATTTTGTTCATATGATGCCCCTGGGGTCAAAACTGGCCCCACCCTGGGGGTCACAAGTTTGAGCATAGTAACAAAGAAGGAAAACTTTAAAAATCTTCTTCTCTGAAACTGGAAGGCGTAGAGCTTTGATATTTGGCATGTAGCATCTCCTAGTGGACCTCTACCAAGTTTGTTCATATGATGTCCCTGGGGTCAAAACTGGCCCCGCCCCGGGGGTCACCATTTCCAACATAGGAACAAAGAAGGAAAACTTTAAAAATCTTCTTCTGTAAAACTAGAAGGCATAAAGCTTTGATATTTGGTATGTAGCATCGCCTAGTAGACCTCTACTAAGTTTGTTCATATGATGCCCTTGGGGTCAAAATTGGCCCTGCCCCGGAGGTCACAAGTTCAAACAAAGGACAAAGAAGGAAAACTTTAAAATTCTTCTTTTCTGAAACCGAAAGGTGTGGAGCTTTGATATTTGGTATGTAGCATCTCCTAGTGGACTTCTACCAAGTTTGTTCCAAGGATGCTGCTTGGGTCAAAACTGGCCCAGCCCCTGGGGGTCACAAGTTCGAACATAGGAACAAAGAAGGAAAACTTTAAAATTCTTCTTTTCTGAAACCGAAAGGTGTGGAGCTTTGATATTTGGTATGTTGCATCTCAGAGTGGACCTCTACCAAGTTTGTTCATATGATGCCCCTGGGTCAAAACTGGCCCCGCCCCAGGGGTCACAAGTTCGAACATAGGAACAAAGAAGGAAAACTTTAAATTTCTTTTTCTCTTAAACGAGAAGGTGTAGAGCTTTGATATTTGGTATGTAGCATTTCCTAGTGGACCTCTACCAAGTTTGTTCATATGATGCCCCTGGGTCAAAACTTGCCCAGCCCCGGGGGTCACAAGTTCGAACATAGGAACAAAGAAGGAAAACTTTAAAATTCTTCTTTAAAACTGGAAGGCGTAGAGCTTTGATATTTGGTATGTAGTGATTCTCTTCTAAGTTTGCCTGCCCATCTAAGCGCAACAAGTTCATTGAGTTCAAAATTGGGTCATCTTGGGTCATAAACTAGGTCACTAGGTCAAATTAAAGAAATACCTTGTTGGCACTCTCAAGGCCACATTATTTGCTCAATTGCCTTGAAAATTAGTTAGAAAGTTTGTCTTTATAAAGTCTCACATAAGATTAATTTGGGTCAGCTTGGGTCATAAACTAGTTCACTGGGTCAAATTAAAGAAATACCTTGTTTGCACTCTGGAGGCCACATTTATTGCTCAAATGACCTGAAATTTGGCCAGAATGTTTGTCTTGATGAAATACCAGATGAGTTTGGATTTGGGTCACCTGGAACCATAAACTAGGTCACTAGGTCAAAATAAAGAAATACCTTGTGGGCTCTCTAGAGGCCACATTCTTTGCTTAATTGCCTTGAAAATTGGTCAGAATGTTTGTCTTTGTAAAATCTCACATGAGTCTGAATTTGGGTCAACTGGGGTCATAAACTAGGTCACTTGGTCAAATTAAAGAAATAGCTAGTGGGCACTCTAGAGGCCACATTTATTAATTTGATTTGAAAATTGGTTAAAATGTTTCTTTTGATATAGTCAAAGACCAGTTCAAATTTGGATCATCTTGGGTCATAATCTAGATCACTAGGTCAAATTAAAGAAATATCTTTAGGGCACTCGAGGCCACATTTTTTGCTCAGTTGACTTGAAAATTGGTCAGAATGTTTGTCTTCATGAAATATGAGTTTGAAATTGGGTCACCTGTGGTCAAAAACTAGGTCACATGGTCAAATTAAAGAAAAACCTTAAAGGCACTCTACTAAGGTGAGCGACCCAGGGCCATCATGGCCCTCTTGTTTCTTAGAGTTATGTACAGCTGTGAACTCTTTATCACACAATCCTGAGTTTTAACAGAGGAAGAAACCTTTTGAAAATATTTAGGATAAAGGAGAAAATGCTGGTTGCCAGCATTTTCTCCTTTTCCCACAATGTTTTCTACCCGATCAAAGACAAATTCCATCATTTGAACGACATTTAAATTGTTATCTGCAAATGCTTTCAATTTGGACAAGTCTACATTTTTGTCATCTGAGGAAAGAGTTATATACAGCTGTTAACCCTTTATTACACCATCCTGAGTTCTAATGACCCTGAGAAAAAAGTCTTTTGATAGCATTGTGGAAAAAAGCAAAAATGCTGGTTTTCAGCATTTTCTCCTTTTCCCACAATAATTTCTACCCTTCAAAGAAGAATGCCATCATTTGCGCCACATTTAAATTGTCACCTGCAAATGCTTCGAACTCCACTAGTCTAAAATCTTGATGTTTGGTAAAGAGGTGAGACTGCTGAATAAACTTACTAAACACTTCACTATTTGCTCATGACTATTTTCATCTCGCAACAGACCACTAGTATTCGAGCCACTTCTTTCCCCCCACTTTTTTCCCAGCCTATCCAAAACAGGTGTGTGAAAAGTATGAATGGTTAAGAGTTTATAGCAGATTAAAAAAAAAAGTTAAAAATTTGACCAATACCAGCAACATAATCAATCAGCTCTTGTTGGGTAACATTTTTTCCTGCTTTCTTTACCACAAAGGCCTTCGGTAATTCTCCCGCTCTCTCATCAGGGATTCCAATCACACCACAATCAGTGACTGCTGCATGAGTCAAGAGAATATCTTCCAGAGAGGCTGGCGCCACCTGTAGTCCTTTAAACTTGATGAGTTCCTTCAGTCGGCCGACAATGTATAAATAACCGTCTTTGTCCTCCATTCCTAGATCACCTGCAAAACGTACCGTAGAAATCTTAACCCAATCTTAGGGTAATAAGTTCAACTTAATTAACCCTTTACCACACAATCCCGACTTTTAACGACCCTGAAAAAGAAAGCTTTTGAGAACACTGTGGGAAAAGAAGAAAATGCTGCTAACCGGCATTTTCTCCTTTTCCCACAATGTTTTCTACCATTCCCAAAACAAATTTCAATTTTAAGTCACATTTATTTTGTCGTCTGCGTTACGCTTCCAGTTCAGACAAGTCTAAAATTTTGATGTTTGGTAAAGAGTTATGGTGTTAATGTGGACTGTGTAGATCAATCAGTGTTGAGAAAAATCAGACTGCACAAAACATGCAGTCTGATCTTGGATGTACACTGTCCGCTATCATGCAAAATATTTTGTAAATTGCAACGCTATGCTCAATTTTTCCAATTGAGAAAGTCCATTTTATTTGAGTGGTGCTCTGGCAAAAGGAGGCTTAACTCTTTACCAAACGACAAAATTTTAGACTTGTCCAAATTGAAAGCATTTTCAGACGGCAAAATGACTCAAAGATTGAAATTTGATTTGAAAAGGGAAGAAAACATTGTGGGAAAAGGAGAAAATGCTGGTTACCAGCATTTTCTCCTTTTCCCACAATGTTTTCAAAAGCCTTCCTTTCCAGGGTCTTGAAAACCAGGGGCTTGTTTCGTAAAGGGTTTCAATGCATCTCTGTGATATGCATTACACCAAGCAAGTCATCACATAATTATGGATCCATAAAATCGATTTTGTCTGACAACCAACTGGAATCAGGTAGTATGGTCCTTGGACCTGCAGAAGATTTACAAATAGCAAAAAGTTCAGCCTGTAAGGACTGCGCAGGCAGATGCATTAAGCCACCTTTTCACAGAACATGATTCATTTACCTAGAGCTCTTAGGGTTAAAAATTCTAAATCTGTCGGGGAGGCCAGCCATAGCTAAGAGGTAAACCAGAGGTTCTGGGTTCAATCTTGGCTTACACGACAGGTCAAATGGAAGTGTCCTTTGGCTAGTACTCGTGAAATGGGAAATACATGAGTCGGTGAGCTACTGCAGTGAAATAAAGTTAACCCTTTACCACACAATCCTGACTTTTGACGACCCTGAAGAAGAAGCATTTGAAACCATTGTGGGAAAAGGACAAAATGCTGTTTACCAGCATTTTCTCCTTTTCCCACAATGTTTTCTACTCTTCCAAAAATAAATTTCAATTTTTGATTTATACTTATTTTGTTGTCTGCAAAAGCTTTCAATTTGGACTGGTTTAAAATTTTGCCGTTAGGTAAAGAGTTCAAGCAGCAAAGAAAAATGTAGGACATCACTTCCTTCTGTTCCTAAATAATTTTCTGAAGAATTGCTAGCTCTGTCCATTACTCTGAATAAACCAATCTACTTGAACTCTTTCCTAAACAATAAAATTGTCGAAAATTCAAAGCTTTAACAGACAACAAAATAATTGTGACTCAAAAATAGAAGTTCACTATCAGAAGGGTAAAAAACATTGTGGGAAAAGGAGAAAATGCTGCTTACCAGCATTTTCTCCTTTTCCCACAATATTTTTATAAAGCTGCTTCCTCAGAGTCATTAAAAGTTGGATTATGGGTTAAAGAGACATTAACTCTTTACCAAATGACAAAAGTTTGGACTGGACCAAATTGAAAGCATTTGCAGACAACCAATTAACTGTAACTCAAATGATGATTTTTGTCTTTGACAGGGTAGAAAACAGGAGAAAAGGCTGGTCACCAGCCACAATGTTTTCAAAAGCCTCAGGTTGTTAAGGGATTGTGTGATTTTGACCAAACAAAGTCATCTATAGTCAGTAATCAAGGTGATTGTGTACATGTGTTGCAGATGAAATTTTCCTTTCCAGACTGTTAACTTTAACCCTTTACTACACAATCCAGAGTTTTAATGACTCTGAAAAAAAAGATTTTTGAAAACATTGTGGGAAAAGGAGAAAATACATGTAACCAGCATTTTCTCCTTTTCCCACATTGTTTTCTAACCTATCAAAGAAAGAAATGGTCATTTGAGCAACAGTTAATTTGTCGTCTGCAAATGCTTTCTTGCTTGGTCAACTCCAAATTTTGGCATTTGGTAATTTGAAGAAGTAACAATTGTTGTTAGGATGCAAGACAGAAAGTCATCTGCATGTGGTAGGTCTATGCAATAAAAAATTTTAATCAACATACCAGTTCTAACCCAGCCGTTGGGGAGGAACATCTCTGCTGTGGCTTCAGGGAGGTTCAAGTACCCTTTGGCTACCTGTGGGCCTTTTATCCAGATTTCCCCTTGTTCTCCCCTTCTGACAGGCTCAAGGGTTGTAGCATCCACAATCTGTAAAAAAAAAAATTTATCTTCATAGTAGGTATGATTTTTTTTTGTTTCATACCATTTTTTTAAACATTATTTCAATTATATAAATGCAGCCAGTTCACCATTATTTGCTTTCCTGCAATTTATTTCACCAATACTCCCTACAATATTTTTCTCAAGCCACTGGCTGTTTTCCCACTTAACCATCGTGGAAACGATAATCAAAGTTGAGAGATGAATAAATCCTGCTGGTTACTAGCATTGTCTCCTTTTCCTACAATGTTTTTAAAAGTCTCATTTCCCAAGGTCTTAAAAAATCAGGATTGTGTGGTAATGGGTTGTTTAAAAAAAAAAGATTTGTCAAACCTCCACCCCCAATCAATTTAAAACCTTCCTGGGCTGATGGACCATAGAAAAAAATCCCAATGACCCTTAGACTGCTAAGCATGACTAAATGACCTTTGGCAGACATTGTAGATCAAGATCAGACTCCACAGGACATGCAGTCTGATTCTAGACCTACACTGTCTGGTAAGGAGTTATCTTTCCCCAAAAATAACTTTGAAATCTTATAGTTGCCTTGGAAAGTTTCATTTCACTTATTTAGCAGGTTAGCGGTTAATGCTTTACCAAATGACAAAACTGTAAATGAGTCAAAATTGAAAGCATTGGCAGGCGACAATTTAAATGCGACTGAAAAATTCAAATTTGTTTTGGGAAGGGTAGAAAACATCGTGGAAAAAGGAGGAAATTTTGGTAACCAGCATTTTCTCCTTTTCACACAATGTTTTCAAAAGGCTTCTTTAATTCTCAGGGTTGTTAAAAGTCTGGATTGTGTAGTAAAGGGTTAAAAGGTTACCCAACTTGACACAAACTTTTACACTTTATATACCAAACAGTTTTATGTTTTAACAGTTCCCCAGGAGAAAAGACCTTTGAAAACATTGTGGGAAACGAACAAAATTCTGGCTACCACAATATTTTCTTCCCCATCAGAGATCTTTGGCTGATAAATTTGTATCATTTTTTAAGCTGTTGACTGCAGATTCTCTCAATTTGGAGGTGAAAAAAAAACTGCAGTAGGAAATGGGGTTGCCTACTAGATTAAAACCCTTTACCAAATGACAAAATTTTTGACTTGTCCAAATTGAAAGCATTTGCAGACAACAAAATAAATGTGGCTTAAAAATTGAAATTTGTTTTGGGAAGGGTAGAAAACATTTTGGGAAACGGAGAAAATGCTGGTTACCAGCATTTTCTCATTTTCCCACAATGTTTTCAAAAGGCTTCTTCTTCAGGGTCGTTAAAACCCGTGATTGTGCGGTAAAGAGTTAAAACACTTGAAATAGTACCATCCTCTGGTAAAAGGGGACTTAATGCATCTCCTTGATCCATGATAATTATGGATTCATAACTTACGTTTTCTCTAACAACCAACTGAATCTTGACATTCAGAAAATTTACCAAAACCATTTTAAAGCTTCGGCCAAGGTCAGCCTGCGCAGGCTGACCTGAATCGATACTTTTTTTTGCAGATGCATTGAGCCCCCTTTTCACTGGACACGGCTACAATATCGGGATAGGAGTAAAAATTGCTTGATTCAAGCAAGGAGAAAAAAAATTCGTATGTGCAGATCCAGGGATCCATATATGATCCCTGGTAGATCTAATCTGTTGAAAGAATAGACCAAATTATTGCTATAGATTATCCTTCAAAAATACCTAGATCTCCAATTTTACATTAGATAGATCTAGATATAAATAATAGGCCTACCATCTACTGAGCTCAAACATGATCTATATTTATCAAATAATGCGTTTCAACAAAGGAAAACGGATAAAGGCGAGTCTTCATAGGATACTTCAATGGGTGGCTGAAAATGAAGCTTCAAGGTCAGACTGGAGATGTGCAGTCTGTTCTTGGATCTACCATATGCCAGAACGCTCATTATTAGGTAGAATTAGATCTAATTTATAAGTGGGTTAAGGGTCAACCCTTGTAAAGTTGAATTTAAATAGTGGAATGAGCATTTTTCACCGCGTACAAACAACCAAACTAGATATACTGAGACCTGTGACAGAGATCGGTGGGCATTCTCATTTAGTCAATCGATATAGACTAGATCATAGATCAGATTGCTCGATAATTGAAATTTGACTAATCTTCATCCCGCAAGAAAAAGTAACAACTACGTAGTGGCGTTCTAGTCTAAAAATAGGACAATATGTCACGCATGCGCAGTTAACGTCGATAAAAGTAGGACAAGAAACAGAATATGTCGACCAACAATGAAAGCGTGAATGTAAACAAAACAAAAAAAACTTCGCAGGGAGCAACCCGACATTGCTGTTACGGGCCATGCAACAGCGACAGCCGTTATAAAGACAGGGAGCATATGCAAGGTGTTTGGTGGATACCGTTCCCTAAACCGACAAAAGAGATCGAAAAATGTAGGCGGTGGGTTCAAGCTTGTGGTCGGGAAAATTTTACGGTAGAAAAAGTCAGTAGATGGACCTATATCTGCAACAAACACTTTGTCGGTGGAGATGGGCCCACTCCCGAAAATCCAGACCCTATTCCTGCCCAGGTAAAAATAACCATGTTACTCGAATCCTTTGTTTAGCCTGTCGTAGGAAGATATTTACTGAGGGCAACACAAAAATGCAGTCCAGCCACTGTTGGCATTAGCTCATCAGGGTTAAGGAAAATTTGCTGCAGACGACTTTAGAAACGTCCTGTCAAAATATGCTCAAGTATGTTTAACTCTTTACCAAGCGACAAAAAATGTAGACTTGTCCAAATTGAAAGCATTTGCAGACGACAATTTATATGCGACTCAACTTATGGAACTTGACTGATTGGGTAGAAAACGTGGGAAAAGGATGAAAAGCTGGTTACCAGCATTTTCTCTTATTGCCACAATGTTTTCACAAGGCTTTTTCCTCAGGGTCGTTAAAACAAGGGATTGTGTGGTAAAGGGTTAAGGTTACGCCTATCAGCAGACAACATTTCAGACTTGTCTACCTTTGAGCTATGCAATGCGAGATAATTGTTGAGGAGAGGGATTAGATATATTGACACTATATAATACTTGCCTTGCTGTTGATCTAGCTTTCACAGCAAGGCAGTTTCGTGTATTTCTCTCCAACATGGTAAGCAGTGTGCGTTATGGTTAGTGCCTGGATGTGTGTCCAAGCTGTTGCATTTTACATTTGTTGGCAATGGCGGGATTGTGACAACTGTTGGACCGGAGTCGCCTTACCCTTGTATATTCCCCTGCTTTATTTGTACAAGTTGCAGGGTCGAAACATCTCCAAGGGGGGAGTAATGTCACAGAAGGGTTTATGTTTGGATGGGTGACCAGCAGATCTGGTGACCAGGCCTTTGCATATTACATTATCAATACATAAATCTGGCCAAAACAGCCTCAACTCTTACAAGAAGACGTACTTTTTAGACTTTTTGAAAATGAAGATGTTTACAGGTGACAAATGCTTGGATTTGTCTTTAAAAGAATGAAGGGTATTTTGGTAAAATGAGTAAACACTGATTACAGCATTTTCTCATTTTCCCACAATATTTTTTTAATAAACTCTTCTTCGGAAGGGTTGTTAAAACATGGTATTGTTTGGCAAACAGGCAAAGGGTTAAGTATGCTATATGGCTGTGTTACTAATTAACCTAAAATTTCAGACTTGCCAAATTGAAAGCATGTGTAGGCAGAATAAATGTGACTCAAAACTTAGAATTTGTTTTCTGAAGGATGGATATTACCCAGACATGTGGCAGTATGCTGAAAATTTACCGGAAGCAGATTTTTAGCTTAGCTTTTTTTTTTTTAAAGAAAATGTCACTGTATTGTCATAGCCCTGTCGTTGTGCAAAAACTTTGATGTTTTATAATATCCCTGTCATTACTAAAGATATTTACTTCAAACTCAAACTGGTTGTTATCAAAAGGGGAATCCATACAACAGGGGCAGCTAACCATCAAAATATTTTGGACATAGTTGGGCCACTTTTCTGACTGAATTTTCGCTGAAAACCAATCTATTTCGTAAAGCAATTTCAGCCGAGTGCTGGCACCCGTATGCCCTGCTCTTGCTTATCCATGCAATGGCTTTCAGCTGTGAGAAGGCATGCTCGGTAGAGCTGTTTTTATGTACAGGATTTGCAATCAAGGTGTGACAGGTGCAAATTCCCAGCTCAGCAGATTTCTTTCTGAGGACTGATGATAGTCACTGAGACAGGATTCCCTTCTCACAGCTGATCAGTTGTTATGAGGGAAAGCAGCAAGTGACCATAGGAGAATATTGTGCAAAGTACTGGTAAAAGAAACTTCAGAAAGGGTGGATAGGTGCACTAGCCCCATACAGTGTAACCGAAATAATGTTGAAAGTGACATTAAACATCATACATATAAACATTCTTGGACAAGTTTAAAATTGTTTTGTCTGGTTAAGAGATAAGCGAATATTGCAGGTCAGTCATATTCCACAGAAAAGAAAGCTAGAAGCTTCAGATGTCAATGTAGATTCCAAAAAATTAATCCTAGATGCTTCTGAAGGGCTGATGTTACTGAAAGAGTCCCTGACACAGTCACTGCACCAAGTGTTGCAGAAAAGGTCAATGTTACAAGAACTACAACATGAGTCGACCATACAGCCGATAAACCAAGACTTAGTGTCACCATTAGAGTCAACAAATCAAGCATCATCTGTACATTCATTGAAACAGGAGCCTGCTATACAACCATTACAACAACAGTCAACCATACAATCATTGAAACACATGTCACCTGAACAGTCGGTGAACCAAGTGTCACAAAGTGGCACAGTGAATCAAGCATCATCCACTCAGTCATTGAACCAAGTGTCAAGTGTACAATCAGTGAAAGAAATGTCATCTATACAGTCATTGAACCAAGTGTCATCTGCCCTGTCATTGAACCAAGTATCATCTGCACAGCCTTTGGATCACCAAGTGTCAACTGCACAATCATTGAACAAAGTGTCACCTGCATTTTCAGTAACTCAGGTGTCACCTGCACCATCATTAAAGCAAGTGTCACCTGCAAATTCATTGTATCAAGTGTCACACATAATATCATTGAAAGAAGAGCCTCTCCAAGAGGAATTAAACCAAAAGTCATCCATGGGGTCATTGAAGCATACATCACATGTACAGTCTCTGAAACAAGAGTCAACTGTACAGTCATTACCACAAGAGTCACCTACACAGTCATTTAACCATGTTTCACAGATAGGGTCAGTGAACCAAGTCTCATCCAATGGGTCATTAAACCAAATTTCAAGTGTGAAGTTGGTGAAAGACAAGCCACCGACACAGTCATTAAAACATGTATCACAGATAGTGCCAGCAAATCATGTGTCAAAGGTAGGGTCAGCAAACAAAGTGTCACAGATAGTGCCAGCAAATCATGTGTCACATACAGTGCCAGCAAACCATGTGTCACAGGTAGGATCAACAAACCAAGTGTCACAGATAGAGCCAGCAAACCATGTGTCACAGGTAGGATCAACAAACCAAGTGTCACAGATAGAGCCAGCAGACCATGTGTCAAAGATAGTGTCAGGAAATAATGTGTCAAAGGTAGGGTCAGCAAACCATGTGTCACAGATAGTGCCAGCAAACTACGTGTCACAGATTGTGCCAGAAAACGGTGTTCCACTGATTGTGCCAGCAAACAATGTGTCAAATGTGGGGTCAGCAAACCATGTGTCACAGATAGGGTCCGAGAACAAAGAATCGCCAAAAGGGTCATTGCACTTTATGTCACCAAACCAAATGTTGTTCCTACATGCATGGAATCAAGCATCGCGTGTGCAGTCACAGAACGAAGTGTCACCTATAGGCTGTCTGGACCAAGAATCACCAGTACAGTCACTAAACCATCAGATACAAGTAGAGTCGTCGAAACATTCAACAGAACACCAAATAAACCAAGAGCTGCTTAGACCATCAAGCAGGCAGCCGTTACCCATAGACTCAATGAAACAGTCAATGGAGAAGCCATTCAATTCACCAACCATTGATCTACGACAAATGTCAGTGGGCTTGCCTGATATTGTAAGTATTTTTAGGTCAAAAGTTGCCAGGTCGCTCTATCTTGTTTACTTTTGACCTAGTTTTGAAATACATTTTTCTACCAGAGACCAACACTTGGACTGACCATACAATAACAGATTGTCACCTTCACAATATTTTCCATTCTTTTAAATGGTACAATTTAAATGCATTTTCTTACGAAGATGAAAGTTCGTAACCAATGCATTGCTCAAATCTGAACTGCTCCGGCTGGGATTCAAACCCATGCAGCAAAGTTTCTCGTTGATTGAGGTTTAAAAGACCAATACACTAACCCCTGAGCTAAAGAGAATTCTCCCTAACGCAGTTGTCAGATATTGATTTTATACGGGAAGAAGCTATGCTGTAAGGAAGGAGTGATCTCCAGTAACAATTTAAGCACCCACATTGATTACATTTGGCAGCTATTTGGCCTGTAAAATTTCATTTTGCATTTGCAGAGACAGCATACTTTTGGATTACAAGCACATTTAGAGAGGGAAAGATCAGAAGTGTCTGAGAAACTTGGGAAAGAGATAAGCCTCCTGAAGGAGTAGTTACAGATAAAATGATACTTAACTATTTACCACACACTTCCTAGTTTTTTGACAACCCTGAAAAAGACTTTTTGAAAACATTGCGTCAGAAGTGGATATTGCTGGTGACCAACATTTTCTCTCCTTTCCCACTACAACAATTTTTTTACTGACAGAGGCAGTCAGTAGTGTACAGGACTTTATAGCAGTGGGTTGCTAGTTCAAATCCCGAGCTCAGCAAACTTCTTTCTGACGACTGATGATAGTCATTGCAAAAGGGTTCATTCCTCTTTCACTGCTGATCATTGTTTCAACAATGATCACGTGGGAAAGCAGCCAGTGGCGTATGAAAAATATTGTGCAAGGTACTGGTTGCAGAAACTCCAGAAAAGGATGGATATGTGCACTGGCTGCCAAAGTAATACTGAAATAATGTTGAAAAACGCATTGAGTATCATACAGTCAACTAATTGATAAAGACAGATCATCTTTATTGAGCTACATGCAGGTTGTCTTCGTCAATGTCTTTCAAAGATTGTTTGTTTGTATGGTGTTTAACATAGTTTTCAATGTTATGTTAGTTATATTGCAGCGGCCAGTGCACCTATCCATGCTGTCCTTGAGTTTGTTACAAGTACTTTGCACAAAATTCTTTTCTTTCAGTGGTGAGAGAAGAATGAATCCTGTCGCAATGACTTTCATCAATCCTCGGGAAGAAATTGACTGAGCTAGAGATTTGAACCAGTGGCCCCTTTGTCTAAAAGACGGAAATCACCTTTTAAGCTTTCTATATAAATTGTTTTCTGCAAATGCTTTCAAAATGTTCTTAATTAAATCTTTGTCATTTGGCAAAAAAAAATAAGACTGGATGGTGCAATCCCAAGGTTATTTCTGTTACAATATTTTTTTAAAATACAAGATTCTAGTAGGTCTCAGATTAGGTCAGACTGGATGTTTCATGTGGAAAATCACCTGACCTACACTGGCAACAAAAGCAACCATAACTTTTACAGGTATTTTCAGTGTTACCTTTTTTTTTTTTTCATTTACAGGGCCACATACATACGATAAGTAAACTGGTTGGGGAGAAAACGGACCTTCTGTCCCAGTTGACACAATCACGGAAAATAGCACAGCAGAGATTTGGTGAGTACTTTAGTACATACTCAAGAAATGGGCATTTTTTTTGTTGTTGTTGTTTTTGCACGAAGATGTAGATATTTTATCATGATTTTGTCATTATTGACGATATTCACTAGGGTTATCCGAAAAGTTTGTAGACAACTCATATTTCCATGTTTATCATTTCTTCTCCATATCATTTTTTATATTGCACACTACCTTGATCATTATTGACTACGTTGAATAAAAAAAAATAGGAAATAGATACCAACACTTGTGAGATCATTCAGCCTCGTATAGGGAAAGGAACATGTGTGTGCACGCTGGGTACCAAGATTACTTTCTGATGACAATAAAAAGGCAGATGTTAATGCAGCGAAGTCTTTTCTTCGGAAATGGAAAGCATGTGGTGAAGCGTTTTTGGATAGAATTATTACGACTGATGAACCTTGACCTCATTCAGTCTCTACAGAAGAGAAAGACCAGTCATGCACTTTCTGAGAACTTAGAGAATATACTGGTAATACTTCATCAAGACAATGCCCCTGCGCATACCCCTGCCACAACATCGCTTTAAATTTAGTTACTGGTGTTTGAGTCTCTGCTGCATGCACCATTGGAATACATTTTAGCACCGATGGATTTCGCGGTGTTTCTCTTGATAAAATCACAAGTCAAGAGATAGAAAATTCAGGAATTCGAATGAACTCAGATCAGCAACATCGCATATAACTTCTAGAATTGAGAGAGACCGGTATTTAAATATGTATTACAAATGGGTTGATAGACAGGAAATGTGTGCAATGCAATGGCGAATATTTCATGAAAAAGTAACCACTCATCAACCACTCATCAACCTCATACTCAATAAGTATACGAATGTCACGACATCATGATGTGCTCCACATAGACTTGTATCACTGTGAAAAAACAAATGCAGTTTCACATTCATATGAGAATATCTTGTAACTCTATACCACATGACAAAATTTTAGCCTTGTCCAAATTGAAAGCATTTGCAGACAACAATTTCAATGTGGCTCAAATCTCAAATGGTGCAATTTTTCTGTGATAGGGTAGAAAGCATTTTGACAAAAGGAGAAAATGCTGGTTACCAGCATTTTCTTTCTTTTCCCACAATATTTTCAAAAGGCATCTTCCTTAGGGTTTTTAAAACTCATGATTGTGTTATAAAGAGTGAAAATTTGTAATTTTGCTCCAAATACATTAGTTAGTGGTTACAGGTAGGTTTCATATATGTCTTTAGCCCTTTACCACACGACAAAAAGTTATACCAGTCCAGATTGAAAGCATTTGCAGACAACAATTTCAGTGTAGTTTAAATGATGTGATTTTTGTTTGATAGGGTACAAAACTGTGGGAAAAGGAGAAAATGCTGGTTACCAGCATTTTTTCCTTTTCCCTCAATGTTTTCAAAAGGCTTCTTTCTCAAGGGTGTTAAAAGTGGGGATTGTGTGGTAAAGAGTTAATATTAGCATGCAAGAAGGTGTCTACGAACTTTCCAGACAACCCTCATACTTTTTAAGTTGAAATGTTTGTTATCTATGGAAAGGGGAATACATACCTGAGGGGCAGATAACCCCTTGAATACATGTTTAATGATGTTATGCCCCTTTTTTGACTTGAAATTTTTTACTGAAAAAGGAAGTGCTGCTAAGAGTTGGCACCAGTATGCCCTGCTTTTGTACTTTTGGCCGGAAATTTTCTTGTAATGATACAAGTTGTCTTGTTTTTGGGCAATATTGTGTCTCCTTTTTTTATAGCTTGGCTGATTTTAAAGCAAATGTCCAGGTATTGTCAAAGCCCAGGTGTTGTCATCTGTGCAATTCAAAAACTTTGACATTTTAACCCTTTCCCAAACGACAAATTTTTGACTGGTCCAAATTGAAAAAGTTTGCAGACGACAATTTTAAATTTGATGAAAAAGGCAAAAAGGTCTCAAAAAGGGTAGAAAACACTGTGGGAAAAGGAGAAATTGCTCGTTACGAGCAATTTCTCCTTTTCCCCCAGTGTTTTCAAAAGACTGGTACTGCAGATACGTGAAAACCAGGGCTTGTTTGCGAAAGGGTTAAAATACCTGTATCATTACTGAAGAAATTTACATCAAACTTGGACTAACTAGTAACATCAAAAGAGGTATCCATATGACAGGGACAGGTAACCATCTATGTATTATGACACATGTATGCCCATGTCCCCCTCTTCAGCTTAAAATTTCAAAAAAATATTTTATATCATCTCTGTCATTACTGTAGATACATGTATGTACTTCAAAAATAGACTAGTTGCTAACTATCAAAAGGGGAACCCATACAACAGGGGCAGGCAACCATCAAAGAATTGTTGACCCTGTTATGCCCATGTCCCCTCTTCAACTTAAAATTTTCAAAAGCTTTGACATTTTATAATATCTCTGTCATTACTGAAGATATTTACTTCAGACTCAAGACTAGTTGCTAACTATCAAAAGGGGAACCCAAACAACTGGGGTAGGTAACCATCAAAATATTTTTGACACAGTTATGCCTCTTTTTCACTTCAGAATCTTCACTAAAAGCAATTGCAGCCCACCTGCATGGGGTGCTTGTGTTTTTTTCTTTAATCATATCTTTTTTTCCAAACTGTAGGGGAGGTAGAAGATTTAAAAAGTAGATTGAAAACTTCTCAACAAAGAGTAGCCGAATTAGAACGCAGTTTAATCTTGGCAAATATATCTGTACAGAAACTGGAACAGGTAAGAACTTGGTCACATTTCACATCTGATGTTAACCGTTTACCAAACAATCCTGAGTTTAAACTACTCTGGAGAAAGAATGCTTTTAAAAACATTGTGTGAAACAATGCTTTTAAAAGCATTGTCGAAAAAGGAGAGAATGCTGGTAACAACTTGGCCATATTTCACATCTAAATTAAACTCGTTACCAGCATTTCCTCCTTTTCCCACAACATTCTCAAAAGCTTTCTTTCTCAGGGTTATTAAAACCTAGGATCGTGTGGTAAAGGGTTAAAAGTAAACAGTCACATCCATGTTTTTTTCCTGAAAAAATATTTTCTCACAGTCCCAAAAATATTTCAGTTCAAAATCTGGTTTAATGCTGGTTTAAAGCATGTGCAGATGTCAAATGTGGCTCAAACTATTAAGATTCACCTGTGAAAGGAGAGAAATAATTGAAGGAAAAGATGAAAATGATGCATGCCAGTGTGTTCTCTTTTCCCACAAAGTTTTCATAACTTGACTCCTTTGGGTTAATAAAGTGAAAATACTGCTCAAATAAATGATTATTCTTAGAAATGTGATATTTGCCAATAGAAAAAAGGATTAGCAGAAAGAATTAAGGCACTAGACAGATCAAAATAGCAAATAGAAATATCTTGTGTGTCAACAGACTTATTTTCTCATCAATTTTCTACAATGAAAAAACTTTCAGTGGACACCTTTTTTTTTTTTTTTAATTTTGCACTGAAATAGTGCTTAATTAATTAAAAAAAAAAATTAAAAAGTATATTAATTTGGGCATATGTAAGAGATACGGTGAAATTTTAAATGTTATGGACTTAATGAATTACCTCCCTTTATAATTAATGTCTGTTTTGGCATGATTTGGCATCCCCATCGTTTATAAATCTCCCCTTTTTCTTTTCGCATCTATGATTTCCAGACATTTAAAAGGCATATTACAGATAAAAATATACTGTCTGTCGTGATAACCCAGTGGAATATAATAGAGTGTACAAAAAAGAAATGGTGAGCAGGAAAAACTGTGGCATATGTCCTTAAAGTAGCAATTGTAGAATAGAAAATGTGGGTGAGATGATGGAATTTGTAAAAGACTAGATATCATAACCCATTACTCAAAATTTATGCATGCCCTACATTCCATCACCAGAACGAGGCTAACTAAGCACAGAATGTAAACATGGCTGAACAGCTGATACACGGGTGGTAAACGGGGCAACTAGCTCCAAAAGGAGTCAATAGTATTTTGTTGCCTCGTAACATACGGGTATTTGCGTGCTAGTTGCATAGATAGAAAAATTGTCAACAAAGGTAGGTGTCGATTTCTTTAAACCTTGTTCATTTCCTTACCGGAGACCTTTTGAAAAATCCGGCAATGCTATGCGATATAAAAATGACTAAACTTTATTCACCGCTAGCATATGGCATATAAGTATGCAGCGCTTGGATAAAATCTTGGCAAAACTTTCAAACACAGTACTGCAAACCCGCCACTTTATGTAACACGGAGATTTGGAAGCACGAATTTTCTAGATATTCGTCCAACATATGGCCATTACACTACCTGATGCACGTTTTCTGGTATTTTCAAGCCCATAAAAGACTAAAAAAACCCAAACATTGGAAATTAAAGAATTTGTATGTGGAGAATACTGGCAATATTTTTGTGCGCGCCAGTTGCCTAGCACAAGGGGTAGTTGGATAGACAAGGAGGTAGTTGCCTCCTAATATATGTACTTCAAATGATACACATGAGTCAGCTTTTATCTCAGATTGAGCTTAGTAATATTTATCGTCTGCCAGTGCTTATATTTTCGACCCTGTCTAAATTTGTCATTCGGTCATCAGATGACTAAGTAATACTTTATATAATATTTTCAAGTGGGCGTGTCCGAGACACGGACACTCGGTTTCCCGATGTTTGAACAACTCACAAATACTGAGATTAATAAAATACACAAGGTTCCGCAGCTGCCATTTTTTTTTCTAGCAACAGAATTTTATACTGACTCCACGTTGGGGCTGCGTTCATTTCTATAAAGGTTTCCGACATCCTTGGTACCCTTATTAGAAATTGGCACAGCCCAAACATGACGACAGTGTAAACTGAGAAAAAAGCAGCTGCAAAAACGTGTGTAGGCTACTTTATATACAGTCCTAAGAATTGGCAACTTGTTAAAAGATCGGAAAACCGAGTGCCTGTTGTTCTAATGAAAAACTGCAAGGGATGGGTGGTATCCTTATCATGCATGTAACTGATGCACCCCCTTAAAGTACTTTAATTTGTTAAATTTGACATATATCTTTATCATCTTTTCAGAAACTAGCAAAGATGTCAAAAATTCCAAATTCTTCACGGTACACATGTTCAGAGTGTCCAAAGAGCTACTCAGCCAAATCAAGGCTAAAAGAACACTCGAAAAATGCTCACCAGGATCCATCATCGACTGTATGTCATATATGCCGAAGACATTTCAGCACAAAAACAACATTAAAAACTCATGTGGCTTATGCACATTTGGGCGTTCGCAAATTGTGTTGCTTTACTTGAGCGATGGCGTTTATGTTTTCTGCTTGACAAGAACGCCTACGTTGCAGTTTTTCCTTTGAATACACCCATCTGGAAAATATATTTGAATGGGGTTTTACGCCGTTTCGAACAATCTTTCAGTTATATCACGGCGAAGTTCACTAACTCATGTGCTTTCTGGGTATCAACAGTACTACGCTGGGACTCTGAATGCGCTGTCCAAGGACATACCCACGTGACCAGCAGCCAGGCCGGGACTCGAACCCACGACCCTCAACACCTTTCAGGTCACGAGTCCGCAGCTATTCCTATTTCAAGTATAGCATAGTCATCCAATTACAAATGCCAAATTTTAGAAAGTGTCAAAAGCACTTGCATGTTACAAATTTTACTAAGCTCAAAATTCTGAAATGAAAAGAATATATAACTCGTGTGTTCCAAAATATGTTCAGAATCCTAGCTAAGTAAAATTACTTGTTGAATTACCCTGTACGGTGCTGATGTGGGGCAAATAGGTTAACTGAATTTTAATTACTAGGCCACTACCTCCTTGTCTATTCAACTACCCGCCCCCGGGCTAGGCAACTAGCCCGCACACAAATTCAGCTATTATTCTACATACACGACTTCTAAAATTTTCAATATTTGTTATTTCGTAATTCCCTGGGCTTGAAATTAATAGGGAAGGTGCATCAGGTATTGTAGTGGCTATATATTGGACGTTCAATGAGGAAATCCATAGTTTCAAATCTCCGATTTACAATTTTACCGCTCGATGTTCGAAAGTTTGTCCAAGATTTTAAGTGCTGCATACTTATATGCCATATGCTAGCGGTGAATAAAGTTTAGTCATTTTTATATCGCATAGCATTGCCGGATTTTTCAAAAGGTCTCCGCTATAGAAATAAACAAAGATTAAAGTAATCGACACCTACCTTTGTTGACAATTTTTCTGTCTATGCAACTAGCACGCAAATACCCGTATGTTACGAGGCAACAAAATACTATTGACTCCTTTTGGAGCTAGTTGTCCCGTTTACCACCCGTGTGATAAGCCCAAGTACATCAAAAATAAAAGGAAAATCTGCATTGCATTGTTGTGTGCCACTGTGTAATTCAGATTCTAGATATGACAGTGCTCTTCATTTTCATAAAATTCCTGATGACCCTTCTATGCAGAAACAATGGATTATTAAAATAAGGAGAGAAGAAGGAGAATTCTTCAAGGTAAGTTTACTCTTCACTGACATTGACAAGTATTTTCCATGTAATCTGGTATTTTTTTTATTATTATTCTTGTAGAATACTTGATTTCAGCATTGAATAAACTTATTAATGCTACTTATCATACATTCTGAATTGATATGTAGAAGGCTGTCTAGAAAAATAATTTCAGAAAAGTACAGAGAGCCGATCTCAGTGTTACATTACGTCAGTCGAGGGGAAGGGTCTGTTGACTAAAAAGCAGAATAACATTTTTGTATGTGATAGTTTGCTACTGATAAGGCACACAAATGTAAACTAATATCTATAGATAATTCAAGAGGTTGGTAAGACCAATACAATACCGTATTTATTCTAATGAATACACCAAATGAATATTTTCAGATCGGCAAGATGACAGTTGTATGTTCAGAACATTTCAAGCCAGATGACTATCGATCATTTACTCCTGTCAGGAAATGCTTAAAGAGAACAGCAGTACCCTCAGTGTTTGACTGGGGCAGTGATAAACCACCAAGGCTGACATTGAAAAGGAAAATCCTATCTGGTATGATATAAAACAAATCTCTTGTTAAACATCAGTACTTTAATACTAATAATAAGGTAAATTTACATCATACGCACAGTTCAATTTATTTTACTTTATTCATTCATAATTTATTCATGTATAAATATTTTTGAAGATCTGGTAATGTCAACAAATAGCATTATATTGAGAGCAATATTTTTCAGTGTTATGAACCGGTTTGTTTGCAACAAAAAACTTAATTCTAATTTATTGTATAAGTAAAAACTAAAAAGACAATTCTATTTCTTTCCAGAACAACAAATACACCTTCACAAAGTGTTGATAGCGGAGACGTGGAGCCTTTATACACCGCAACACCAGTAGCCACAGATGAGGCAACGACAGACAATGACCAGCTTTTACAGCTTCAAGAAGATCTTGAAAATGTTAAAGAAGAAAACAGGCATTTAAAAAATCAAACTGAAATAGAACGGTTTGGTATAAACCGGTTTTCAAATGATGATAGTTGTGTACAATTTTATACTGGTTTTCCAACATATCTGTCTTTCATTACTTTTTTTAATATCATTCAACCCTCTGCTAAGAATATGAAGAGCCTCTATTATGAAGCAAGTGAAACATTAACTTTAGCTGGTAGGAAAAGGGGGATGCAACTTACAGATGAACTGTTTATGTTTTTTTGTAGATTACATTGTGGACTTCTTGAAAAGGATCTTAGTATAAGGTTCAACTGTTCCGTATCAACGATTAGTAGGAAAGTAATAACTTGGGCTAACTTTCTTTGTTTTACTCTTGCAGACATACCAATATGGCTTTCAAAATCAACAATACAACAATTTATGCCACAAGAATTTAAATCACTTTATCCAAGAACGTGTGTTATTATAGATTGTACTGAACTAAGGACACAAACACCCTCCTCTTTGATTTTAAATTCACAAGCATTCTCAAGTTATAAAAGCACAACAACTGTAAAAGTATTGCTCCACATGGAGCTGTAACATTTGTTTCATGCTTATTCACTGGATCAATGTCTGATGTAGAAATTACCAAACTTTCTGGACTTTTAGATCTTCTTGAGCCAGGAGATGATGTAATGGCTGATAAAGGATTGATACAATAAGAAAGATTCTCCAAGATGTGACCCTGAACATTCCTGATTTTCTTAGTAGCAAAAGGCAGTTTTCACTTAGTGAAGTTGAGAACACTGAGCAAATTGCTCGTCTTAGAATACATATTGAGAGAATGAACAGAAGAATTAAAGAAAATCACCTGTTTAATACCCCAATACCATTATCATTAATTGGTTCTGTTAATCAGTTATGGACAGTGGCTTGTTTAATGGCAAATTTCAAAGGACCCCTTGTAAAATCATGGGCTCAAGAAAGCATGACTTCAGTGAGCATTCAAAATGTCGTAAATTAGGCATTTTTTTTAACCTGTTACCATGACGTTTTGGACGCCCACCTATGATAAGCTACAAAACAAAACAAATGAATTTTGTTTCAGTGTACTTTACATGAGAAAAAAAGTCAACTTCAAACATTTTGATTATTTTTTTCTTATTCAAACAGTGCAACTGCATTATCGATATTCTTTGGGCTTATGCCAGAAGACTTTTTCCTAAATACAACCATTGAAGGGAATTTTTAATCAAATTTTTGAACTTCTGTCAGAATAAGACAAGAAAATGAGGAAGAGGCAGTGAAAGAGGCTTATTTAGTTAAATAAAATAGTTAAAAAAGAAATCATCCACCTTCTCTTTTACATTATTCCAGATGTCTTTGTTGAAAAAGATTGTCTCACAGTGACTATCATTTGAACACCAAACATACAAATCACACCATTCCAACCCTGTTACAGCTAGCTGTGCTAAAATTTGAAAATAGTATGAATGGTTTCTATTAAGTTTCAACGCTCCAGTACAGTCCTTTCGTAAATATGGTGCTTCTAAAACGCTTGAGACCTGTGGACACTTAATTTCAAGTAACCCTAATGGAGGTGTCATGTCAGTATTGTATACTTTACGGTCTGGGCTTGCTGCTAACCATGGTGTCCAAATATTAACAATTACACCACATGGATAGATGTTAACATTTGTTTTCAATTTTGAATACTCACTAGCAGCAGCTGGTTCAGAGGCCAAACCCCGACGCATAGCCTCTGTGGTGACATGCCTAGTTGCTTTCAGACGCTTTACAAGGGGATTGAGTTCTTTCTTTCGCTTATAAATTTCACATATTTTCGAGGCAGTAAGCCGGTTTTGTCTAATCTTGTACCAGAGAGGTGTTTGGCACTGTAACCTAGTTTGTTTTTCAAATCTTATTGCCTCTTGTTTTATTATTCTTAGGTTCTCGAAATTGATACTTTTTTTCTCATCTAAAGCATATTGAAATACATTTTCCATGCATTGTTTTACTGGGAGATCAGGATATTGTACTCCATCACAAACATTTATTATGTACTCTGATTGTAATTTTTGTTGGTAACTCAGAACAGATCCTCTGTATGTCATACCAGATTTTGTATTAACAATGTTTTGAATTGTTTCTAGTAAAGCTGGTAATATCAAAATGTTTGGAATTGACTCTGCCAAATCATTCACATGGTCTATCCAGACAATCTTTTCATCGCATATAGGGTTATAAAGAGTTGAGCGAATCTTCCTTGGTGTCTCCTGGGAGGTACCAGCTTGTTCCGTGCTTTTCCTGGAATACCCTTTGACCTGAAGATCTTGCACAGCTTTACCTTGAATTTTTGTACCTCTTGGAACATGGAATGTTTGTGGTTGGCTGGTCTTTGCAACATCTTCTGGTAAAGCCTTGTATCCCAGTGATTTGTAATGTGCAAGCTGGTACAAGCTTCCAACAACATGGGCACAGAGTCCAGAGAGTCCGATTGGGCAAGAACAAAATGCCAAGGACACTCTTGCCTTGGTTGTAGGGTGGAAGGATATCTGAAGTGAGATAAAGAAGATTTTCAGTCGCTGTATATCCCATTACCCGACAACAAAATCTTAGACTGGTCCAACTTCAAAGCTGCTGCAGACAACGTGACATTGGATATAGCTCAAACGATAAAATTTTAGCCAGAAAGGATAGAAAACGTTGCGGGAAAGGAAAAATATGCTGGTTTACAGCATTTTTTCTTTTCCAACAATATTTTCAAAAGCTATCTTTCTCAAGGTTGTTAAAACTCAGGACTGTGTGGTAATGATTTAAGTTGTCAGATTTTAACATGTTTTATAATTATTTTTGTTTTGTTATATTAATTGAAATAGAAGGTAATGGCAAAAACAAGGAGACAAATCGAACGAAAATCTATACCTTTATTTGGTGAGGCTGTTCACTTTTCCTCTGTGATCTGTAGCATTTGCCTTTTACAATACATCCATCAGTAGTTTTCGAGACTGAAAAAATGAAGCGGTTCATTTATTAGAGGTAGTACAGTAAAAGATTCATTTATGATCAGACACTCATTTGACCACTAGACCTAATTATAACAGGTGTTATCAGAATGATGTAATGCCTTGGTAGAGCAATAAATATAAAGGATTAGCTTATTTCATGGAAATTGCCCTCATCTTTCTGTGTAACCTTGAAATATTGTACTCTTAAAAAAAATACAAATATTTTATAAGGAAGTTTTTTCAACATAATTTGTTTTCATAAATTTGTACATAATTATGATGATTAAGTTATAGTTTTTTTTTTATTATGATAATAATGAATATTAAAAATAAAAAGAAGTCAAAAACATAACCTTACCTCGTAAATCTTGAATATATCCCTCACTGAAATACTTGAATCTTTTGTTAATGGATTTGTCTCCCGAGGTTTTGTTGCTTTTTATATAATTTTCAACAAAACCAAATGATATTGATGGAACAATATCAAGATCTCTTTCACTATATGAGGATTTCTCCAAAACATCCATATTGGTTACATGCTGACCAGGTGAAGCTTGCTTAGTTAGCCTCGTTCTGAGTTATCTATGAATATGCATGAGGGTATATTAAGAAGGGCCTTTTGGGGGAAAAGGAGAAATTAGCAATTTCTTCTTTTCTCACAATGTTTTCAAAAGCCATCTTATTCAGGGTTGTTTAAACATGGGATGCTTTTGTAATAAGAATAACAAATATGAATTGCTGGATGATACACTTGATCCGCATAACATGTTTAATTATGTTGTCTGGTAGAAAGAACAGAATAAACCAAACAGTCTAGAAATAAGGTAAAAATACTGGTAGTTTCAATTCATGGTTGCTTTTGTGTAGAATATCCCGGAAAGGTGGACAGTGTAGATTAAAGATCAGACTGTACATTTTGTGCAGTCCAATCTTGATCCATGCTGGTCCCAAGAGCAACAATCGTTGCCAATGGCGTTTTAAAGGTTAGATTTTGCATCAGTATTTACCACTTGTGGTTTTCCTATTCTATTGGTCATTTCTTTTTATGCAGTAGCAGCAGAATATATAGTCATTTTATTCCACCTGAAAGAGCTGCTTTTTTCCATGCACAGAGGCTTTATTAGTCTGGGTACAAGCATTGTGAGAAATGGAGAAAATGACGTAACCAGGGTCATATTCACCAACCATTCTTAAGAACATTCTTAGTCATATTCTCCAACATTTTCTTAATTTGAAAGTAACACAACTTCTGATTGGCTAAACCAAATCCGATTGGCTAAACCAAATCTGATTGGCTAAACCAAATGGTTTAGCCAATCAGAATTTGTGTTACTTTAAAATTTGGACAATCTTGGAGAACAAGACTAAAGAATATTCCTAGGAATGGTTGGTGAATACTGGCCGTGCATTCTATTACGTATTTTCAAAAAATTGGTTTCAAAAGTCCTTCTTCCTCGAAGTAGGTTTTTTTTGATAAAACAGGAAGTGTTCCATTTATTTCAGAAACCTACTGTTAAGGAACTGCAAGCCTATCAAGAGCGACTACACAAAGAGGCTGCAGTTCAGACCATTTCACCAGAAGTTTATTCACAGGAAGTGCAGACCTCGTTTCTCTGTTCCAGCATTTTGGCAAATAAAATTCATCAAACTGTCAGTAAAAATGAAGAACAGAAGGTGCAGATTAAAGAAGATATAGATAGACTTAAACAAGTTAACTGTTTCCAGTACGAGAAGATTTCTAAAAAAGCGGCTCTCTTCGAGTTTTATACAGGGCTGACTGTCAAACAATTTGACCATTTATTCAGCTGTGTAGGACCACGGGTAGGTAAAATGCCAGACATAGATGGGAACTGGACAGACTCAAAACCAGAGAAAAAGCTTTGTTTAAAGGACCAGATGTTTTTGATGATGATGAAGTTACGCCATGGGTTTCCTAATAGAGATCTTGCCTACAAGTTTGAAGTAAGTGCGAACACAGTGTCCTGTATCTTGAACAGATGGATTCAAATTTTACACTACCAGATAATGTGCCTTAAAAAGAAGATGTTTCCTTCTAGGGAACTGATAAGAGAAAATATGCCGGTATACTTACAGTCTTTCAGAAAGCTTCGAATAGTGCTCAATTGTTTAGTGATTCTTACTGAACAGCCAATAGACTTAGTTGAAGATGGAAATATGTTCTCATGTGATAGATATCCTGACACTATAAAAGTTGTGATTGGTATAACCCCCTCAGGGGCAATTTCCTTTATTTCGGATGCATATGAAGGAAATGTCGTGGAAAAAGACATCATCTTAAATTCAGGACTTTTAGATCTCCTTGAGGTTGGTGATTTAGTGGTAGCAGAACGTGACTTTCTCATCGGCGAGGAGCTACAGACTAAACGTTGCGATCTCATTAAACCGCCTTTTGTTGCCAAGTGGGAAAAACTTACGCCACAGAAAGAAATACAGATAAAGAATATAAACCGTGTTCGTGCTCATTCTGAAAGCATAATTGACAGGATGAAAAGGTTTAAAATTATTGGCGGAATTCTTCCACATGGACTGAAACCAGCCATATCCCAGATAGTACATATTGTTGGATTCCTAGTCAACTATCAACAGCCATTTGATGAATGATTTATCATACCCAACATTCCAGATTAGTCCAAGTTTAACTCTTTACCAAATGACAATATTTTAGGCTGGACCATATTGAAAGCATTTGAAGACAACAAATGAAATATTGCTTAAATGGCAGTTTCTGTATTTGATAGGCTAGAAAACATTGTAGAAAAATGAGAAAATGCTGCTTACAAGGATTTTCTCCTTTTTTCCCACAATGTTTTCAAAAGCCTTCTCTTTCAGGGTCATTAGAAGTCGGGGATTGTGTGGTAAAGAGTTAAAGAATTTGCAGATGACAGGGTATGGCTCAAATGATGGAATTTGTACCAGAGAGGGTAGGAAACATTGTGAGAAAAAAGAGGAAATGCTGGTAACCAGTACTTTCTCCTTTCCCACAATGTTTTCAAAAGGCTTCTTCCTCAAGATCGTTAAAATGTTGGATTGTGTGGAATGGGGTTTCTTGGTCCTTTGGAATAAACCTTTTGAAAACATTGTGGTTACAGAGGACAATTTTGGTAACCAGTTACAAAATTTTTCGACTCTTTAACTCTTTACTGAATGACAGATTTTTAGACTGGTCCATATTGAAAGCATTTGCAGACGACAAATTAAACATTGTTTGGATCGTAAAATTTGTCTGTGATATAATAGAAAACACTGTGGGAAAAGGAGAGAATACTGGCTACCTGCATTTTCTCCTTTTCTCACAATGTTTTCAAAAGGCTTTTACTGTAGTGTCGTTAAAACCCGGGATTGTGGGGTAAAGGGTTAAAAGATATTTTGTTTTGAATGATACTGGATAAGACTTGCCTGCATTTATTGAAACCATCTTAGTGGCATGTTTAAAAGACATAGCTTTTTTTTGAGGTTATAATTTGATGACTGCTGATGCCAATTACATGTATGGCACATGCAATTTATTAGACAGTGGACTAATACAGGGCTAACACGGCCCTCTTGTTCTATATTGTTTTCTTCATTTTCTTCCCTTTTCAAAGAAAAAACCCATCATTTGTATTACTTTTGATTTATTGTCTGCAAATGCTACTTAGTTAGAGAAATCTAAACTTTTGTTGTTTATTAACTCTTTGACACACAATCCCAAGTTTTAACAACCCTGAAAGGGAAGGCTTTTGAAAACATTGTGAGAAAAGGAGAAAATGCTGGTAAACAGCATTTTCTCCTTTTCCCACAATGTTTTCTACTCTATCCAATACATAAATCACCATTTAAGCTGTATTTAATTTGTCATCTACAAATTTGGTCTAGTCCAAAATTATGTCACGTGGTAAACAGTTAACAAGCTCTAATTAACAATCCTTCAGGACTACATTATTTCATGTGAGTCTTAAAAAAACAAAAGAAAAACATGTTATTGTTTTTCTCAAGGAATCACCCAGAATGATTCATATGGTCTTGATTAAAAAAAACTATCATAAACTGTATTTGTTATTTTCATTTCCAAAACTTGTGTGAAATATATTATCTGTATTCATTTGAAATTAATCACCCAGTGATTGCAAGAGCAGAATAATTTGTACAACCTTTAACACACAATGCTGAATTTTAACTACCCTGACAAAAAAAGCTTTTGAAAACATTGTGAGACAAGAGGGCCCTAAAGCCACACCTTAGTAAAGTCATGTAGGATTGATAAAGCTGAGAAGATCCAGGGTCCGTATTCACCAACCATTCTTAAGAACGTTCTTAGACTTATTCTTCAAGATTTTCCAAGTTTGAAAGTAACACAACTTCTGATTGGCTAAACCAAATGGTTTAGCCAATCAGAAGGTGTGTTACTTTCAAATTTGGAAAATTTTGGAGAACAAGACCAAGAATATTCTTAAGAATGGTTGGTGAATACGGACCCAGGTTGTAATAATGTAACACTTGAGTAATAATGACCTACTTTTTGACCTGCTTGACCTACCATTGAACTTGTCAGAGATATCATCAGGACAAACATTCTGACAATATTTCATGAGTATCCAATGGAAAATGTAGCCTCCAGATTGCACAAAACATTTTTCTAAGACCTACTTTTTGACCCGACATGACTCAATTTTGAACTGGTCTGTTCTATCATCAAGACAAACATTCTGACCGATTTTCATCAGAACTGGTCTGAAAGTGCACACAAGGTTTTTCCTTCTAACATTTGTCCCTATGAACTACCTTTTGACCTGACATGACCCAATGTTGAACTTGTACTAGATTTCATCAAAACAATCATTCTGACCAAGTTTTATGGTTATCTGGATGAAAATATTGTTTCTAGTGTGCATACAAGGTTTTCTAAAATTTGTCCCAGTGGCCTACTTTTTGAACATATGTGACCCAATTTCAATTTTGTCAGAGATATCATAAAGACAAAACATTTTGATAAAGTTTCAATAGTATCAGACTGAAAATGTGGCCTCCAGAGTGCTCACAAGAGTGTCCCAATGACCTACTTTTTGAATAGACATGACCCAACATTGAACTTGGACTAGATTTCATCAAGACAAACACACTGTTTTTCTAAGATTTGTCCCAGTGACCTACATTTCGTCTTGACATGAACCAGTTTCAAAATTGTCCAAGATATTATTAAGACAAAGATTCTGACCAAGTTTCATGAGTATCTGACAAAAAATGTAGCCTCTAGATTGCACACGTTAATTGTCGACACTTGGACGATGCACGCCGGATGACAGACACGGCACTTTTACAAAAGCTTACCTTGAGCACTTTATGCCTAGATGACCTAAAAGGGAGAAAATGGTGGTAACCAGCATTTTCTCCTTTTCTTACAACATTTTCTACCCTATGAAAGTCAAATTTCTTGTACTGAGTAAGATTTAATAAGTTGTCCGCAAATGCCTTGGATTTGGACAAGTCTAAAATTTTGTCATTTGGTAAAGAGTTAATGAAAGGTTAGTTTTTAAATGAAATAATATTACAATTACGACTGAAATGATATTACGATTTTTTTTCTTTGATCTCTAAAATCAGCTTGACCAAAGACTTTACATATCATTGGGTTTCCAGTAGTTAAAGCTTTGCATGGAGGTAGATTTAAATCGGCCTCTTTCAGCGTTTGGAAAATACAGTCCACTGAAACTAAGAGAGACTTTTATCTTATAGGCTAGACTTAACAAGTGGACAGTATGGACCCAAGATAAGAATGCATGTTCTACAGGCATAGTCTGATCTTGATCTGTGCTGTCCCCAAAAAGGCCTCTGTTGCCCATGGTGCTGAAAGGGTTCATTTGCAAAGACCATTTCAACATTGATAAACCATTTAATTGTACAGTCTTACAATAACTTCGTTCAGTTTAACTGAAAATACCAAACGACAAAAATCTGGAATCCACCAAAAAGCATTTGCAGACGACAAATCATATATGTTGGTATTTGTCGCTGAAAAAGTTGAAAACATTGTGGAAAAAGAAGAAAGTGCTGCTTTCAAGGAGTTTCCTCTTTTCCCAAAATGGTTTCAAAAGGCACTTTTTGCAGGGTCGTTAAAATGGGATTGTGTTACAATTTGTCTGGTAAAGGTGCTAATTTTGATTGCTATCCCAACATTCTATAGACAGTAACAGACAAAAACATAGGTCATCACCTGATGCCTGGATGTAGAAGAGAATGGTTTAAGTTTTTTCACATACAAATGTTACTGTGTGCGTTGCAAATGTTTGCATGGCAGTACTGCATGTTCAATAGACAATAAGATAGGTATACATCTGTAAAGTTTATAAAGACAGGTGACAGAAAATCAGAACACTGATTTGTGTATATCTGTGTATAGTTGTGATATGCATGCCAAAGCAATTTACATGCACTTTCAAAATGGTTGAAGGGATAGGATGCCTACGAATACAAAGATCCCAAAATTTTAGACCCATCCAATTTGAAAGCATTTGCAGACGACAATTTCAATGTGACTCAAATGATAAGATTTTTCTCTGATAGTGCTGAAAACATTGTGGGAAAAGGAGAAAATGCTGGTTACCAGCATTTTCTCCTTTTCCCGCAATGTTTTCAGAAGGCTTCTTTTACAGGGTCGTTAAAAGTCTGGATTGTGTGGTAAAGGGTTAATGCGACATTTGCAAATGCTTTCACTTTGGACATGTCCAAAATTTTGGTAAAGGGTTAACTCTTTACCACACAATCCCAACTTTTAACAACCATGAGGAAGAAGGCTTTTGAAAACATTGTGGGGAAAGGAGAAAATGCTGGTAACCAGCATGTTCTCCTTTTCCCACAATGTTTTCTACCCTTTCAAGAACAAATTTGGTCATTTGGGCCACCTTTAATTTGTAGTCTGCAAGTGCTTTCAATATGGATAAATCTAAAATTTTGTTGTTTGGGAAAGCGTTAATGTTTTTGTTTTTGTGCTCTAAGGGACAATGTCATATAGTTACCTTCATGTCGACGAGGGGTACCAGCTTTCCAACTGATTTATATCTGTACTCTTTATCTGTGTTTAAATGTGTCACCCCAATCTCGGTCATCCCATATCCTGTAATTGTATAGTATTCACGTAACCATGGTCTGTAATCAGTCTTCAGTCATTCCTAAGAAAATTCTTTCTCTCATTCTTCAAAGTTTTCTAAATTTGAAACTAACACATTTTCTGATTAGTTAAACCAGGTATCGTACATTGCATTTTGTTATGTACGATAAACCAAATGTAGAAAATCTCAGATATAAAGCCTTGGAATATTCTTATAAATGGTTGATGAGAGTATGGCCTCGAGGTACCTTTTACTAAGAACTTGCAGAAAATTAAATCTAAAATTTTGTAAGTTCTTGTATGTCAAACTGCATTTTATGAAAATTTGCATACCTCTTGTTTTAACAGAAATTTTTATGCAACTCTACGAAAAAAAACAGTAGTACATGTATGTATGTATGGAGGCCTTCTTTCCACAGTTTAGACAAAGAGAAAAAATCTCTTAAAGCTTTACAACACAATCCAGAGTTTTAGCAACCCTGAAAGAGAAGGCTTTTGAAAACGTTGTGGGAAAAGGAGAAAATGCTGGTAACCAGCATTTTCACCTTTTTCAATAATGTTTCTATGCTTTCAAAGACAGAAACCATCAGTTGAGCTACATTTGATTTGTCTTATGCATATGTTTTCCATTTGGTCCCGTCAAAAATTTTGTCGCTTGGTAAAGAGTTGAAACACCTGATTTACCCTGACAGCTGTACATAATTAGACTGTAATTTCAGTTTTGATGAAAAATCTGCATAATATTATGTCCTTCACATATTTTTTGATGAAACATCTTTTCTTCAAACGCACAGCTTCCATATTCGATAGCAGCAGCTAAGCAATTTAGACATAAAATGAGGGTGGAATGTAGATTACCTCCTTTGTTCCTTTGTATGAACACCACACACTGCTTACAGTAGTGACAAGTATGCATTAAACTTTTGATCACAGTGTAACAAAAATTCTGTTAATCTGAGCTCAATTAATCCAAATCCAGACATTTAACACTTTACCAAACAACAAAAGTTTAGACTTGTCCAAACTGGAAGCAGTTTTAGATGACAAAACAGATGCAACTGAAAAATTGATATTTGTTATGGAAAAGGTAGAAAACATTGTGGAAAAAGAGGAAATGCTGGTTACCAGCATTTTCTCCTTTTCCCACAGTGTTTTCAGAGGCCTTCTTCAAGTCTTTTAGCATGTGATTGTTTGGTATAGAATTAACTCAAAGTCTACTAAGAAAATGAAACATCATTTATATAACATATAATACTCAAAATCTATAACTCTAATGCAAAACTGTATTTTCTAGGGGATGGCCTACAGTCATTGCAACAGTACAGCTGAACATTGTTAGAGAAATTTATATCTGTATAAAACAGGCCTGTTTTTTGGACAGCCTTAGAAAAATGGTTTTTGGAAATATTGTGGGAAAAGCAAAAAATGCTGGCAGTAACATTTTCTCCTTTTTCCCACAATCTTTTCTATGGTTTGAAACAACAATCCCATGATTTAACCCTTTACCGCACAATGCCCCCTTTTGACAACCCTTGGAAAGAGGCTTTTTGAAAACATTGTATGAAAAGGAGAAAATGCTGATAACCAGCATTTTCTCCTTTTCTCACAATATTTTCTACCCTATCAAAGAAAAATTGCACCATTTCAGCCAAATCAAAATTGTCTTCTGCATTAATGCTTTCAATTTGGACTGGTCTAGAATATTGTTGTCTGGTAAAGGGTTAAGCCAAATTCAGTTTGTTGTCTGCAACTGCTTTAAATTTTGAGAGGTCTAAAATGAATTTCACGTATAAAAAGCTCGTCTGATTTGGATGGACTACTGATATTGTAACAAATCATTTTTTATTTCAGCAGTTCTTTTTTTGGAAATGCAGGTGTTTGATCAGTTGGTTTTTAAAGCATTTTTCAACATTATTAAGTTATTTCAGGGGTGCTAATGCACTTATCTGTGCTTTCCTGGAGTTTCCTTTACCAGTACTGTGCAAAACATTCTTATGGCTTTTCCACATAAATATGGACTAAACAATTTTTAGTGCCGAGAGAGGAATGAATCTTGTCACAGTGACTATCATCAATTTTTGGAACAATTTTGTAGATTTGGGAATGGAACTAGCTACTGTTACTGACTGGGCAACCAGGCTGGGCGTGGTAGCTTGAAAGTATTTTGCATTGTAAAGTGAAACTTGGAGAAAAGCCACATACAAACCTTGATCAATATGTTGTAATTTAAGTCGCTTCAAGCACACATCTTCTATCTCTTGGCTTAATGGAGCTGCCCCACAGAGTATTTTTTTGACTGAAGAAAGGTCGTATTGTGATACTTTTGGGTATTTTGCGAACATCACCATCACAAAGGGAATCACATGTAGTTGGGTGGGCTGAAATATGCAAATAAGGTGTGCCAGCATCTTCCCTAACCAATGATCACACTCTTTTTATCTTGGCTAATGAATCAATGCTTTTACATTTTATGATATGCATTTTCATTGGATGTAGTTGATTTTAACTGCACCAATCAGATAGCTTGTTATACTTGTTATTATTCTATAATAAATGTTTTACACATTGACTCTTGGATCAATACAGTTTTCCCAAAAAAACACAGACCTACCTTTTCAAGGACAAATTACATCAATTCAGCCACATTGAATTTGTTGTCTGCAGAATTAATGTTTTCAATTTGAACAAGTCTACAATTGTATCATCAGGTGAAGCCTTAAAGGACATTTTAGTGATTAAGTTTTCATCAGATTAAGTCAGGCGATGTTTAGTTATACAGCCAAACTGATCATAAAGACCACCTGCACTAAGCAACCCATTCCCTAGATGGACCACTGCCTCCAGTCTATATCCTGTCCACAATAAACTTAGCTCAACTTGCATTAACCCTATACCACACAATCCTGAGCTTTAACGACCCCAAGGAAAAAGGCTTTTGAAAACATTGTAGGAAAAGCAGAAAATGCTGGTAACCAGCATTTTCTCCTTTTTCTACTATGTTTTCTACCCTTTCAAAGACAATTTCATTGTTTGAGCAACATTTGTCATAGGCAAGTGCTTTCAACTTCAAGGAGTTTAAAATTCTGTCATTTGGTAAAGAGTTAACCCATGCGATACTGTATTTTAACAACCCTGAGGAAGAACCTTTCCACAAACAATGTGGGAAAAGGAGAAAATGCTGGTAACCAGCATTTTCTCCTTTTCCCACAATGTTTTCTACCCTATCATAGAACTGAGGCTCATTTGTGACAAAATTTTTAGACTGGTCCAGATTAAATGCATTTGCAGACAGCATATTAAATTTAGCCGAAAAAATGGAAACTGTAAAAGTGAAAACCTTGCGGGAAAAGGAGAAAATGCTGCTCACCAGCATTTTCTCCTTTTTCCACCAAGGTTTTCAACAGGCTTTTCCTCAGGGTTGTTAACACTCAGAATTGTGCAGTAAAGGGTTAATGACGCTGTAATCCCTTAGGCAATAGCGGCCATAATGCAAAAGACAGTTTATTGTGGGAATTACAAATAAAGACTTGAACAACCACTAAAGGTGGATTTTAATGTGAAAAGGAGCATGAACTCCTGCTAAGGGATTAAGTTATGACACATGGTTACCTCCCTTGTGTATCATCACTAATAATTCTTACGTGAGCTGAACCACACAATCCTGTGTATTTAACGACCCTTTGAAAAAGGAACTTTGAAAACTTTGTGGAAAAAGGACAAAATGCTCCTGTTTTCTACCTTTGCAAAGACAAATACCATCATTTTAGCCATATTCAATTTGTCATCAGCAAATGCTTTCAATTAATTCGGATGATTTAAATTTGTTGTTGTCTGATAAAGATTTGTTTTGTCCTGATATTTAAACATTTCACATCTGGCAGATGCCTCTTCTCTCTTACAGCATGCCTTTTTTGAAAAGACTGTGACCAAGGGAGAGTTGTTGGTTAGAAGCAATATCTTCTTTTGCTGCAATGTTTTTACTTGCATTCATCTACTGAAGTCTTTTAATTCATGTTTATGATACCTATTTTACAACAATGTTTTCAAAGTCTGCTACATTGCTGTTCAAATTTTTACCAAACAACAAAATCTTAAGACTTGTCCAAACTGAAAGCATTGGCAGACAACAAAATAACTTTGACTCAAAACTTAAATTTGTTTTTGGAAGGGTAGAAAATATTGTGGGGAAAGGAGAACATGCTGGTGACCAGCATTTTCTCCTTTTCCCATGATGTTTTCAAAGGCTTTCTTCAGGGTTGTTGCAGAGCCCCGGTAGCTCAGCCACTTATATACAGGACTTAAGAACGGAGGTTAATGGTTTGATCCCTGGCTCAGCCAATTTCTTTCCGAGGACTGATGATAGGCACTCCTACAGGATTATTTCCTCACTGCTGACCCTTCAACAATAATTATGTAGGAAAGAAGCCAGTGGCTTGGACAGAATATTGAGCTGAGTACTGGTGAAAGAAACTCCAGGAAAGCAACAATAAAAGAAATAAAATATTATAGTAGCACACTGATTCCTCTTTTACCAAACAATCTTCTTTTTTAACTCCTATCCTGCTAAATAAGTTAACCCTTTCCCAAACAAGCCCTGGTTTTCATGTGTCTGCAGTACAAGTCTTTTGAAAACACTGTGGGAAAAGGAGAAATTGCTTGTAACGAGCAATTTCTCCTTTTTCCACAGTGTTTTCTATCCTTTTTGATAACTTTATGCCATTTTCATCAAATTTAAAATTGTCGTCTGCAAACTCTTTCAATTTGGACCAGTCCAAAATTTGCCGTTTGGGAAAGGGTTAAATAAAACTTCCAAGCCCATAGTAAAGACCCGAATAATATTATTACAAACTTATTTTTTGGAGAAAAAATATCTCCGTATTGGACAGTTTAGATCCAAGATCAGACTGCACATTCTTTGCAGTCTGATCTTGATCTACACTGTCTGCAACAGGTCAGTGAGTCACGCTTGGCAGCTTAAGGGTTAAAGAACCTTAGGAAAGAGACTTTCTCCTTTTCTGCAATATTTCCAATCTTTTCAAGCTGAGTTGGTTAGTGCAGTTGAAGCGTACAGGACTTGACACCAGGGGTTCACTGGATCGAATCCCCAGATTGGCAAATTTCTTTCAAGGGTCTGATTATAGTCATTGCTACAGGATTCATTCCTCTCTCACCACTGATCACTGTTTCTATAATGGTTGTGTGAAAAACAGCCAGTGGTATGGAAAGAATACTGTGCTTTGAACTGGTAAAAGAACTCCAGTAAAGCATGGATACGCGCACTGGCTGCTGTGATAAAACTGAAATGATGTTGAAAATGGCGTTAAAACCATACAAACAAACTAACAAACAATCTTTCAAAAAATATATCAAATCACATTACTCTTTACCAAACGACAAAACTTTGAACATGACCAAATTGAAAGTACGTGCAGACAAAAGAGAACTAGCTCAAATGATGATTTCTGCCTTTGATAGGGTAAAAAACATTGTGGGATAAGGAGACAAGAGGGCCATTGCCCCTAAAGTGCTCACCTGAGTAAGGTCATCTAGTATTGATAAGGCTGAAAAGATCCTGGTCGTGATGATGTAAAACCCACAAGTGTAAGTGATCTACTTTTTGACTGGTTTAGCCTATTTTTGAATTTCTAATCTGGCTCAAAATGTGGCCTCCAGAGTCACATATGGTTTTTCTAAGATTTGGCCCTGTGACCTACTTTTTGACCTGATGTGACTTGATATCATCCTGTTCTAAGATTTCATCCAGACACACATTCTGACTAAGTGTATGAGTGTAAGGCTTCAAATGTGGCCCTTAAAGTGTACACAAGTTTTTTCTAAGATTTGGCCCTGTGACCTACTTTTTGAACTGATGCGACCCAATTTCGAACTAGTCCAAGATTTTAACCAGACAAACATTCTGACCAAGTTTCATGAGTATCAAGCTGAAAATGTGGCCTCCAGAGTGCACACAAGTTTATTCTATGATTTGGCCCAGTGACCTACTTTTTGACTCGACATGACCCAATTTTCTATGTGTCCAAAATGTTAACAAATCAAACATTCTTACCAAGTTTCATTAGTATCAGGCTGAAAATGTGACCTCTAGAGCGTACACAAGGTTTTTCCAAGATTCGGCCCAGTGACCTACTTTTTGACCGGATATCACCCAATTTCAAATTTGGCCGAGACTTCATCAAGACAATCATTTTGACCACGTTTCATTAGTATCAGGCTGAAAATGTGGCCTCTAGAGTGTACACAAGGTTTTTCTAAGATTTGACCCAGTGACCTACTTTTTGACCTGATGCAACCCAATTTCGAACTTCTCTCAGATTTTATCCAGACAAATGTTCTGTCCAAGTTTCATGAGTATCAGGCAGAAAATGTGGACTCTAGAGCGCACACAAGCTTTTTCTAAGATTTTGGCCAGTGACCTACTTTTGACCCAGCATAAACTGATTTCAATCCTGCCAAAGATTTTATCCAGACAAACAATTTGACCAAATTTTACAAGTATTAGGCTGAAAATGTGGCCTCCAGAGGACACACAAGCTTTTTCTTCTGGCCCCGTGACCTACTTTTTGACCCCTTGTAACCCAATTTCGAAGTTGGGCAACATTTTATCCGGACAAATTCTGACCAAGTTTCATGAGTATCAGGCTGAAAATATGGCCTCTAGAGTGCACACAAGCTTTCCTAAGATTTTGCCCCGTGACCTACTTTTTGGCCCCAACGACCCAATTTTGAACTTGTCTCAGATTTTATCCAGACAAACATTCTGACCAAGTTTCATGAGTTTTAGGCTGAAAATGTGGCCTCTAGAGAGCACACAATTTTTTTCAAAGATTGGGCCCCATGACCTACTTTTTGACCCCATGTGACCCAATTTCTAATTTGTCCAAAATATTATCAAGACAAACATTCTGACCAAGTTTCATGCTTATTAGGCTGAAAATGTGGCTTCTAGAGTGCACACAAGCTTTTTCTAAGATTTGACCTACTTCTTGACCCCACGTGACCCAATTTCAAACTTGTCCGAGATTTTATCCTAACAAACATTCTGACCAAGTCACATGGGTATCAGGATGAAAATGTAGCCGCTAGCGAGCACACACAGTTTTTTTAAGATCTGGCCCTGTGACCTACTTTTTGACCCCATGTGACCCAATTTCAAACTTGTCCGAGATCTTATCCAGACAAACATTCTGACCAAGTTTCATGAGGATCTGGATGAAAATGTGGCCTCTAGAGTGCACACTAGGTAAATGTTGATGACTGCACGACGCACGACAGACGACGGACATAGCACGATCACAAAAGCTCACCTTGAGTACTTTGTGCTCAGGTGAGTTAAAAATGCTGGGTTACCAATATTTTTTCTTTTAACCAAAATGTTTTCAAAAGCCGACCCTTTTCAGGATTGATACACTCGATATCGATAAGGGGTAATGCCCAAATTAAATTGTTATCTTCAGCTCCTTGCAGACTGGAAACTATAACTTTCTATCATCTGGTAAAGAGTAAAATTTGTATGTTTTTTTTTTAACATTAATTGAGTTAAATCACAGCCACCAGTGGGCCTATTCATTCTTATCTGGAACATCGCCAACTGTTGTCTCTTTTACCTGATTGTTTTGTATATTGTTTCAGAAGGAAATTTTCAAGATAATTTTTCAAGATTATTCATCTACCATGGTGTCAATAAGCACCCTGGAATACCAGTTGGTGGTAGGAACAGTTTAACTCGTTACCAAATGACAGAATTTTGGACTTGACCGAACTGAAAACATTTGCAGACAATAAATTAAATGTAGCTGAAATTATGATTTTTGTCTTTGATAGGGCAGAAAACATTGTGGGAAAAGGAGAAATGCCGGTAACCAGCATTTTCTTCTTTTCTCACAATCTTTTCAAAAGCCTTCTTCGTCAGGGTTGTTAAAACCAGGGACTGTGTGGCAAAGGGTTAATATTGCTGCCATATTGTAAATAGGCCAGCAAATTAGATGTGTCCACATTCTTAACCAATCACAAATTACTATTTATTCATTCGGATATATCAATACCAAGAAGTAGGTCAAAGGCTACCACATTCAGCTATACCAAAAAATGTTAAAAGAACTGCAAAGTATCGAACACAAACCTTATACTTTTGAATTAACTCTAGAAAGGAGTCAGGCGTAAATTTACCCATCACAACCACATTGGCTCCCATTGAGTGTCCGTTAGCTGTTAGCATGTACAGGCCGTAGGCGTGATACATTGGTAGCATCAGCACCAAGGTTGCGTTCTCCTTGACGGCACCCATTGCGCTAATAGAAAAAATTCTGATTAACCCTTTATCAAACAATCCTTAGTTTTAACTACTCAGAAAACTACATATACTTTTGAAAACACTGTTGGAAAATGGAGAAAATGCTTTTCTCCTTTTTCCACTCTGTTTTCTACTTGTTTTCAAGACAATTCTTTTTTTATCTGGGTCTCATTCAGTTTGATGTCTGCAAATGCTTTCAATTTGGACAAGTCTAGAATTTGTTGTTTGGTAAAAAGTTAACCATTTACCAAACAATCTAAGTTTTACAAATCTGAGGAGGAAGGCCTCTGAAAATGCTGAAAACTGTCATTTTCTCATTTTCCTACAATGTTTCCCAACATATCATCTGAGCCTCAGTTACTTTCTCATCTGTAAATGCTTTCAATTCGGACAAGCCTAAAACTTTGTCATGACGAAAATAAGTTAATGTCTAAAAAGTAAAACCTGTCTAAATGGCCGCTTCTATTAACTCTTTACCAAATGACAAAACTTTCGACTGGTCCAAATTGAAAGTATTTGCAGATGACAAAGTAAATATGATTGAAAAATTGAAAGTTGTTTTGGTAAGGGTAGAAAACTTTGTGGGAAGAAGAGAAAATACTGGTTACCAGCATTTTCTCCTTTTACCACAGGGTTTTCAAAAGGCTTCTCCCTCAGGGTCGTTAAAACTCAGGATTGTGTGGTAAAGAGTTAAGCAAACAACTTGTGTGAGTATTTAGCAAGCAAGCATTAAGTTCCCAAAGAAGATGAATGTGTTGAAAAATACCTGCACTAAGCAAGTACCCTGCATGAAGCAACACATTTTGAGTGTTCCTTTGGTGCATTCTTAATGCAAGTTGGACTGCCCATACCTACAAGCTTCCATGGCTCAGCTCCAAGTTCCTTCCTTCCTCCCTCCCACATAGGACAACTGTGATTGTTAAAAACTACATCTAGCCTCACATTTTTATTTCAGAGCTGGTATTCAAATTTCATTGACAAGTCTGATTAGTTCAAAATATTCACTGTGGTATTAAAATTTCCATTTCAAAGTGGGAAAAGAAATATTTTTCCGCATCCAAAGGTTTTGACCTGAATTACTTGCTTAGTATTTATCTGTTTGTTCTATTGCATGTTTTTGATCAAAGATGAATTACTGTAAAATACAACAAAATTAAAGACCTTTTCAATCCAAAATGAGAATATGAAAAATATAGACAAATGATAGGGGGGTCATGTACAGCAGGTAACAGAGTTGGACACCTTGTCTTATATATTAGGTTACAGAAGGTAAAGTTGGTCAAAATCCAAGTGCCTTTGATTTGAACCACCACAATGGGTCCCCCACGGCTCAGTGGCTGACATGTTGAATTAATCAAGAAATCCTGATTCAATCTACACTAGTGACATATTGGAGTGTCTATAACCAAGACACTAAAGAACCTGAGACTAATGCTGGTGAAAAACCAGGAAAGCCAAGAATGAAATTGTGATTGCTATGGTATGACTGTTTTATTGTTGAAAGCGGCATAAACCAAACAAATAAACAAGTTACTTTAATAGAAAATCGCTGGAGACAAAGGCATAATGTGTCAACATCACACTCTTTGGAAAGCCAGTGGTCCCTGAAGATGACATCAAGGCTGCAACATCATTTTTTGGGTCACACGAAACATGCTGGTAGGGTCGTGAAGTTATACTTAGAAGAGAGCTGAACGATGTGTAACCATCTGCATGTCCAAAAGTAAGTATCTGAAGAAGATGATGGTCCAAAATTTATTATCTAAATGATGATGATGATGATGATATCAGGTGATTAGTTTTTAAAGTTATTGTCTAACATGATAAAATTCTCTAAAACGTTCATGTTCCAAAATGTTTTAACTCTTTACCAAATGATAAAACTTTAGCGCCCCCCCCCCCCCAAATATTTGTATACAACTAATTAAATCTTACTCAAAACATAAAAGTTGTCTTTTGTAAGGTAGAAAATATTGTGGAACAAGAGCTTCGCAGAGCGGCGCATATACGCCCGAAGGGGCTTGTCAGTGAAATGAGTTGAAATGAAGGAGTCATGGTTCTTGTGCATGACACTTCTCCATAATGTGTTCTGTCAGTGTATGAAGTTTCAAGTTGATAGCTTTTCTAGTTTGGAAGATGTAGCCAGGACAAAAATTCAAAATGAAGTTATTAAAAGGCAATTACTCAAAAACTTAGGGTGACAGAGTTATGGTTTTTGTTTACTGCGCTTCTCCACAATCTGTTCTATCAGTGTATATTGTTTCAAGTTGATAGCTTTTATATTAAAGGGCAATAACTAAAAAAATAAGGGTGGCACAGTTACAATTTCTGTGAATTGCTCTTCTCCACAAGGTGTTCTATCAGTCTTTGAAGGTTCAAGATCATAGCTCATAGCTTTTATGATTTAGAAATTATGGCCCAGACAAAAATTCAAAGTGAAAAATTAACAAAGGGCAATAACTCAAAAAGAAGGATGGCAGAGTTATGGTTCTTGTGCAATGCACTTCTTCATAATGTGTTCTATTAGTCTTTGAAGTTTCAAGATGACGGATTTTAAAGTTTGGAAGTTATGGCCTGGACAAAAATTCAAACTGAAAATTAACAAAGGGCAATAACTCAAAAAATAAAGGTGGCAGAGTTATGGTTCATGTGCACTGCACTTCTCCATAATGTGTTCTATCAGTGTATGAAGTTCCAAGTTAATAGCTTTTAAAGTTTGGAAGTTATGGCCTGGTCAAAAATTCAAACTGAAAATTAACAAAGGGCAATAACTCAAAAAATAAAGGTGGCAGAGTTATTGTTCATGTGCACTGCACTTCTCCATAACGTGTTCCATCAGTGTATGAAGTTCCAAGTTAATAGCTTTTATAGTTTGGAAGTTATGGCCTGGACAAAAATTCAAACTGAAAATTAACAAAGGGCAATAACTCAAAAAGCAAGAGCAGCAGAGTTATGGTTCTTGTGCACTGCTTTTTTCCATAATGTGTTCTATCAGTGCATGTAGTTTCAAGTTGATACCTTTTATGTAATGGAAGTTATGGCCTGAACAAAAATTCAAAGTGAAAAGTTGGTTATTTCAGAAATCAAGGGCAGATAATTTTAGAACGCAAACAGCGATCCAAATTCTAAGAGTCAGGTGCACAACCAGACATCATGGAGATTCATTGTGGCAAGTTTCAAATAATTCCAATGAAAACTGTAGGAGGAGTTGCGCACACAAGAAATTGCTAACGGACAGACGGACGGACGGACAGCCGGGGGTATAACATAATACGACCCTTCGGGCGTATAAAAAGGAGAAAAAGCTGATTACAAGCATTTTCTCTTTTTCCCACGATATTTTCAGAGTTTTTTTTTTTTTTTTCCAAGGTCAGTATAAGCTAGAGTTGTGTGGTAAAGGGTTAACTAACTACATGTCATTCCAAATTTTCTTTACATGCTCCAAGTTTATCTTGTGATTAGGATGATGTTCCATTTCCATGTTGATCTTGCAATTTAGATGATTGGGTTAAAACTTGTCCACACAAACAAAAAGACACACTGAGATACAGAATTTTACCTGTATAGTTGTATAGCTAACAGCAGCTTTGACTTTGTCCAGTAGAGCAGGTGTTGTGAATATGTATTTGGTCTTGCACTCTCTTGTCACCTTCACAAGGTCATCTGAAAGTCAAATGATAATCAATATACAGTAGATACCTTTTTAGTGGCCACCTCTATGAAGCTGGTAACCTGCCTTAACCCTTTACCAAACAATCCTGACTTTTTACAATCCTGAGAAAAGAGGCCTTTGAAAACATTGTGGGAAAAAGAGAAAATGCTGGTAACCAGCATTTTCTCCTTTTTCCACAATGTTTCCTAACCTTACAATTTCAATTTTTGAGTCACATTCATTTTGTTGTCTGCAAAAGCTTTCAGTTTGGACCAGTCTAAAATTTCGTCGTTTGGTATAGAGTTAAGCAAGCATGAATTACAGTCCCAGAGAAAGCATAATATGCTGACATAGACAGTACTAAGCAAGCACTTGCTCTAAGCAGGCACATTTTGAGCATCCCTTTGGTGCTTGGTTATAACAGATTAAACTGTTGTATATGTAACTAATAATAATGCATATATTGAAGTCCTTAGAAAGCAAGTATTTTAAAATGCACCTGTACTAATCAAGCATCTGTCTAAGCAAGCATAGTTTGAGTGTCCCTTAAGGACTTGCTTAATTTAGGTTGGATAATACATACAAGTAATCAATGAAAATGCACAATATATTGAACTCCCTGAAAAGGCAAATGTGCAAAGTGCACTCTCCTGCTACGCAAATACCTGTCTTTAGCAAGCAAACTTTGAGTATTCCTCAACCCTTTACCAAACAATGTTGCATTTTAACAACCCTGAAAAATAAAGCTTTCTGAAAACATTGTGGGAAAAGGAGAAAATGATGGTAACCAACATTTTCTCCTTGTCCTACAATGTTTTATATATCCTACCCCAAAAAAATTCAACTTGAAATCATTATTATGTTGTCATCAGTGAATGCTTTTAATCTGGATAATCCTAAAATTTTGTTATGAGTTAAGTGTTTGCTTAATACAGGTTGGACAATACAGTTACGCAACCATTTATGTACAGACCTTTGGTCCAAAATTTCTAAAAGTATTCAAATAAAAATACAAATACTTTGCAATTTAAGAACAGAAACACAAATATGGCACTTTGTATATGAATGTATTTTGATAAGAATTCAAATACTTTGCATTTGTATTTGTATATCTTTTGAATACTATTGAGTAAATTTCAATAACAAGAAAGCCATGATGGCCCTGTATTGCTGCACTGGCTTTTAAATAAATGTATCATCCACTTTAATTGGCATTGACAGAGACATTAAATCATAAGAAGTCTGTATGGTAATAAATTTTCATGGAGAAAAAAATACACACTGAACTCTTACAAAGAGTACTTTGACAAGACAATTTCCAAAACATTTTAACAAATGCATGAATGCATCTGATAAAGTTTTGGAACAAAAAAACTGAATGATAAAAACCTTACTGCATATTTTGGAACAAAATAAACTGAATGATACAAACCTTACTGCATATCAAATATCAAACTCATTTGAGCATAACAATAAACATCAGAATAAATCACTCTCACTGAAAACTGAATATTTTCTATCCCAAAAGCTTGCATACAGAACACTAATCATGTATACATGTAACAAGTTGCAGTTTGATAATCAAGGGAGTTAATTTGTAACACATTACCAGTATCTGTTATGAATGAACAGGAGTTATTTCCTGGACACTGTCTGTGCATGTTATATTCTTAGTAGTACTTGAAAAATACCACCTACTGGAAGATAATCATTTTATCATGCATGCACAAGTATTGTTTTGACAGTTTTCCCGTAAGTCTATATTTAAAAAATGCAAACAAAAATTTTCAGTACACAATGACATTTTCTTTATATTATTTTTCCTGTTTGAAATTATTGTATTTTTAATAGAATTAGAGTGAAAATAGGCTTAATTTCTCGACAAACATATCATTCATAAATATCCACTTCCTGCTTACTACTTTTTAGATACAAAGTTTTGAGTTATGCACACCTGTACAGGGTAGTGATGTCTAATAGCATATAGGCCCGAATGTTGTCTGCAAATGTCATACTCTTTGCAGATTGACCTGTCTGCCATGACACAATATTTCTGGAAACATTGTTGGAAAAACTGATAATGCAGATATACAAGCATTCAACTCCATTCAGTCCTTTTCCATTAAGCTTTCTTTCATCCTATTTCAGACAAAACCCACCATTTTTGCCAAATTTAATTTGTTGTCAGAAAAAAATTGTGGCTTAAATGATGAAATATGTAAGTGAAAGGACAGAAAACATTCTGAGAAAAGGAGAAAATGCTGGTTACCATCATTTTTTCCTTTTCCTACAACGTTTTCCACATTCTCCTCTGTTAGTAGTTCAGACTCTGTGGTAAAGGGTAAACCCATTACCACATAATCCCGAGATTTTACAACCCTGATTGGGCTTTTGAAAACGTGGGAAAAGGAGAAAATGCTGGTAACCAGCATTTTATCCTTTTCCCACAATGTTTTCTACCCTATCCAAAACAGAAATCATCATTTGAGCTACATTTGATATGTAGTCTGCAAATCCTTTCAATTTGGACCAGTCTAAAACTTTTTCGTTTGGTAAAGAGTTAAGCAAGCACATTTTGAGTATACCACAAGTGGCTGGTAAGTATAAATTGAACTGTACATACATGTAAGCAGTGACATTTGCATCCATGTAAGCTATTGGATTTGTAATCACGAAACCACTTTTCAGTCCCCCCTGGTCACATGCAAATGCCCTTGGGCTAGGCACTGAAGAGCCCAAGTCTACCACTGATGAATTTCCAAAAAGACATGAAAAAGTGAGCTGTCGGTGCGCTAAAGTACATGTACTCTTAAAAGCATACTAAAACTTTTTTAAACAATTAAACAATATCTAGTGTTCATCAATTTTGTTTATAATTTTAAAAAAAAGGAGACTGTCTGACATGTCAAATTTATGCCTTCTATTATTTCGAAATAATGAATTAAAATGATCCTGACTCATCGTTAACCCTAAAGCTATATTTGCAGGCAGTGTAGACCCAAAGGCAGACCAATATTTTATTTCAAAGTTATTCTTTGGAAAAAAATCTCCTTATCAGACAATGTGGTTCCAAAATCAGACTGCGATTCGCCCATAGCAGTTTTAAGGTTAAGCCCTTACGACACAATACTGACTTGTGTGCACCCTGAGAGAGAAGGCATTTGAAAACACTGTAGGAAAAAGAGGATATGCTGGTAACCAGCATGTTCTCCTTTTTCCACAATGTTTTCTACCTTTCTGATACAAATCTCATCATTTGTACTAAATTTAATCAGTCATCTGCAAATTCTGTCAATTCGGACCTGTCTAAATATGTGTCATCTGGTAAAGATTTAATCCGCTTTTCCAGCCTTAGAAAGCACTACCTACGGTAAGGGTTTAGTATGCTTTATTAACTGTAAGGTCAGGTGGCAGAGGACTTGGAAAATTGTTCATGGCTGTGGCAAATCATATCGCCCCAAACCAAAGGCATGAAACAGGAACAATTGCTTTGTAATTCAAGAAGTCATCTTTTCCCACCATGATTTTTTAACCCTTAGAGCACTGAATTTAAGAAATAAACCTTTTCAGTGAAGAAAAACATCCGAAGTATTGTCATTTCAAGGTTGTTTTAGCCAGAAGGTGTATTGAAGTTGCTGACAGTGTAGATCAAAGATCAGACTGCACATTCTGTGCAGTCTGATCTTGATCTACACTGTCAGGATAAACAACTTAAGTTGTTCCAGCGCTTTAAGGGTTAAGTCATCCCTGTTGAGGTGTAAGACCAAATTTATCTTGTCTGCCAATGGGATAAGACTTAACCCTTTACCACACAGTCCCGAGTTGTAATGACACCGAGAAAGAAGGCTTTTGAAAACATGGTGGGAAAAGGAGAAAATGCTGGGAACCTGCATTTTCTCCTTTTCCTAAAACATTTTCTACCCCTCCAAAAAGAAATGTCAACTTTTGAGGCACATTCATTTTGTAGTCTACAAATGCTTTCAGCTGTGGCAAGTCTAAAATCCTCTCATGAAAAAGAGTTCAAATTTGAAGAAGATGACAAAAAAAAAAGTCCCCTCTTTACTCATTCTTTATTTTGATTCTATTGGAGTTAAACACTGTTTGAACAGCTTAGGTCACATCACGGTGGTCAGCGCACCTACGCATGTTTCATGGCTTTCTCAGACCAGTACTGACACAATTTTTTTCCGAGCCACTGACTACTTTTCTTAGATGCATCAGAGGAGAGAAGCGAAAAATCGCCTGAAAGAAAGTTTGCCTTAACCGGGTATCGAACTCGCAACTACCAGGTCACTAGTCGAATACCCTAACCACTGAGCTACCTGGCTGGGCCTATTTGTCACGGTACCACACGTCACTTTTTGGCTTGTCCAAATCCAAAGCATTTGCAGATGAAAAATGTGGTTCAAACTGTAGGATCTGCTGTCAACCCTTTACCATACAAACATGACTTTTAACTACCCTAAGGAAGACGGCTTTTGAAAACATTGTGGGAAAAGGAGAAAATGCTGGTAACCAAAATTTTCTCCTATTCCCACAATGTTTTCTATCCTAAAACAGACAGATTTCACACTTTGAGTGAAATTTTAAGTTGTTGTCTGGAAATGTTTTCAGTTTTGAACAGTCTAGAATTTTGTCATCTGGTAAAAGGATCAAAGGGTTGAAAACACTGTGGGAAAGAGGAAAATGCTGGTCGACAGGAATTTCTCTTTTTCCCCACAACGTTTCCAAAAGCAATGTTTTACCAGGATCTTTAGAACTTCCGATTATACGGTAAAAACTATAAAAAATATGAATTATCCTGCTAAATAACTTAAAACTTTCAAGCCGACATTAAAATCCTTAATATGGCTATTTCAAAGTTATTTTTTCGGCAAAAATATCTCCTCGTCTGACAGTATAGATCCAAGATCAGACTGCACGTTATGTGCAGTCTGATCTTGAATCTACACTGTCCGCAAAAGGTCAGTGAGTTGCGCTTAGCAACCTAAGGATTAACCCTTTACCAAACGACAATAATTTAGACTGGTCCAAATTGAAAGCATTTGCAGACAACAAATGAAAGGTGGCTCAAATGACAAAATTTGTCCTTGATAGAGTAGAAAACATCATGGGAAAAGAAGAAAATGCTGGTTACCAGCATTTTCTCCTTTTCCCACAATGTTTTCAAAAGGCTTCTTCCGCAGGGTTATTAAAACTCTGGATAGTGTGGTAAAGGTTTAAAGCTGAATTAACATGACATGCAAACATTGAGCAAATGGAGGAATTGTGGGTAACAAACAATTTCTTCTTTTGTCACAAGTTTTTTTAAGAGAAATATCCTGGAAAAAAAAAATATATATGTGTGCAGATGTTAAGATTTTAAATATCAGTTATTTGTCAGTGTTAATGACTTCATTATATCAAATTTATAACAAACCACAGTCTATCTAGAATATTAACTTCTGTTCACGCTTTACCACATGTTAAAATTTTAGACTCCATCAAATTGCTTACGGCATTTGCGGATGAATGTGGCTTAAATGATGGTACTTGTCCTTTAAAGGGTATAAAACAATGTGGGAAAAAGGGGAAATGCTGCTCTGCAGCATTTTTGGCATTTCCCACAATGTTTTCAAATGCTTTTCTCCCAGGGATCTTTAAAACTCTGGATTATATGGTAAAGAATTTAATAAAATTAAAAAAAAAAGAAAATCAACATGGATCAACCTGAAGTGAAAACATTGAACTAAAAGGAGAAATTCAGTGTAACGAGCACTTTCTTCTTTTTCCACAAAGTTTTCAACAGTAATCTGCGTGGAAGAAGATGTTGGCTTCGGGAAGTAGAGAGTTAATCCTTTAACAAACAAACCCAGATTCCAAGCAGCATTTTCTCATGTTCCCATGGCGTTTTCTGCTCTTTCAAAGAGCAATCCCAACATTTGATTGCTTCCAATTTGGACAAGTCTTAAAATCTGGTCTTCTGGTAGAGTTAAGGACGAGACTATCCGCCTATATTAATGAGCTCGTTCATTTCATGAAAAATGACAATCTGTCTAGCATATTAATATGTTCTGGTTTTATCTCTTTACCAGAGGACAAAAAATTTAAAATCGTCTGTATTAAAAGGATTTGCAGACAACAAATTGAATATGGCTTGAATGATGGGAGTTGTCTTCTAAAGTGTACAATACATTGTGGGAATGGGAAAATGCTGGCTTTCCTTTTTCCATATGGTTTTCAAAAGCATTCTTTCTAAGGTTTGATAAAACTCAAAATTCTTTGGAAAAGGGTTTAGGAGATAGTAAGGGATTCCCAAGATTAGACAATATTAGTCTATGCATATTCATGCAACTTTATACCTTTTTTGTAATCATTACATTGCCAAGGACAGTAAGAACACATGGCCCTAAATCGCTCACTCAAGTCTATGTACCTTTGAGAACATAATACGAAGTATAGTCAGTGGTTTTTCACCAGGCTGATCCATTTCCAAAATTGTTTATAGTATCAGGAAAAACACTCTGCCCCACTTTGATGAGCATTAGAGTGAAAGTTAGGTCTCCTAGAAACTTATTTAAGTGGCATTTCTTTTAGACCTAATGCAACAAAATTTGGAACTCATCTGAGATATCACAAGCACAAACATCTTCAGCAACTTTCATGAGGACTGGACTGAAAATGTGGCCTCTAGAGTGTGCACAACGTTTTTCAAAGATTTGACTCGGTAACCCACTTTTACATACGATGCAAATAATTTTGAATGTCATCTAAGATTTCATCAAGAAAGTCATTCTAGCCAATTTTCAAGAGCATTTCACTGAAAAAGTGGCCTCTAGAGTGTACAAAAGATTTTTTCAAAGACCAGTCTCAGTGACCTACTGTTTGACCTGACCTGACCCTTTTCAGCCTAAAACATGAAATCATCAACAAAGACTGTGATCAACTTTCATAGCATTGTACGGAAAATGTAGCCTCTAGAGTGTATACAAGGTTTTTGAAAGATGTGACCTGGTGACCTACTTTTGGACCCAAGGGTGACCCATTTTCAAATAGGTCCGAGATACATGTATCATCAACAAATATTCATGAACAACATAAGTATTGGATTGAAAATGAGGCCTCTAGAGTGTACATAAGGTTTTGACCTGGTGACCTACTCTTTGACTCAACATGACACTTTTTCAAACTTGTCTGAGATATTATCAAGACAAACAATGTGACCAATTTCCATACGTATTGGACTGAACATATAGCCTTAATAGTGTACACAAAGTGTTTTAAAGATATGACCAGGTGACCTACTTTTGGACCCGACATGAACTTTTTTCGAATTTGTTCAAGATACTACCTAGAATGTCTGACTGAAACTGTGGCTCCTAGAGCATACACAAGGTAAAAGTTAACAATAGACAACGGAAACACCACGATCACAAAAGCTAACCTTGGGTACTTGGTGCTCAGGTCAGTTAAGATACGAAAAATATGGACTGATTATAGCATTTTTGTGTTAATTCATATCATTTTCAATAACCTTAGCTTAAAATCAACTTCTAAAAAAGTAAAGATACAGTCATGGATCAGGAATTCCACTGCCCCCATTGCCCAGATGGTCAACTAGAAAGTGGATTTTAAGATTACAACTTTGTCAAGGTAAGTGCTCCAGACATAATAAAACTTTAGAGACTGCATATTTTGAGCAAATAAATAACCACCCCCTTTCCAACTGAGTATTTTGTGTAACTTCTGGACATGCTGCCTTTAACATATCTCTCTGGTATTCTTCTCTAAGCGTAACTCAAGGGTACTCATTCTTTACTGGAATCAGTAGGTACTCAATCAACCTTTAGTGCAACTCATAGGTATTCTAACTCAAATGTAAATCAATCTTAAGTGTAATAAAAGGTACTGTATCCTTTAAGTGTAATGAAAGGGTACTGTATTCCTCATATTACAATTGCATACTCGACCTTTCACGTAACTCATGGCTATTTTACCAAAAGTGTAACTCATGGCTATTCTGCCTATGGTGTAACTAATGCAAGCTCATCTATTTGTGTAACTCGCAGGTACACTACCTTGGTGTAACTCTGGCGCCTTGTCCTTCGCGTAACTAAAGTAATTCTGCCCTAATTATAACTTATAGGTACTTTACCTTCATTGTAACTCAGGGGTATCTTTCTTTACTGTAACTCTACATTTGGTGTAACTTATGGGTACTCTACCTTTACTGTAACTCACTGGTATTCTACCTATAGTGTAACTTATGGGCATTCTATATTTTGGGTACACTGTTTTTAGTATTCTCACCGATATGCTATCTTAAGTCTTGATCAACTGTAACTCTACCTATAAATTAACGCACACATACTTTATCTTTAATGTAACTAATAGGTTCTCTGTCTTTAATGTTACTCAAGGATATGCTATCTTTGGTGTTACTTACAGTAACTCTTCCCACAACATATGTTCATAAAGATCGATCTTTAGTGAAAAATGCAAATGTAACCTTTAGTGTAACTCAATGGTGTGCCAACTAAAGCGTGACTCATGGGTACTCTATCTCAAATGTGACTCATGGGTACTTTATCTAAATCATAGGTAATCTATCTTATTTGTAACTTATGGGCACTCTATCATTAGTGTAGCGATTGACTATATCTTTACTGTAACTCCTGTGTACTTTTCAAGTATAGCTCTTGGGCACTCTACTTTAATTGTGGCTGATAAGCACACTTCCTTACATGTGAATCATAAGTGCACTTCTTATGGTGTTTCTCACAGGAAATCTTCATATATTGGAGTGTATGGGTACTGTGCATTTAGTGTAACACAGGGGGACTCTACCTGTAGTGTAACCCACATACTCTTTATTGTAACTCTTTGGTTCTCTACCTTGTGCGTTAAAGATACCTTTTTTTTTTTTATCCCTGTTACACAACAAAAATAATATGTTATCTTCAGTGTAATTGAAAAGTCACTGCTGGGTGCCCTAAGATAGGTCATACTCATGGCTTCTCTACCTTTGGTGTAAAGTATGGGTACTCTAATGATTCATCTTAGGTTTCACTGCTGAAAACATGTTCATGAGGGAATGTCCTGGGGACTCTTTATTCCCGTATTTCTATGGGTTCATAACCTATGTATAACCATACTTTTATTGAAACTTATTCTACCTTTAACATAACTCTCAGGCACTTTTACCTTTATTTTTAACCTCAGTAACTGTTCTTTTAGCGCAACTCATGAGTACTCTCCAGTTAAGATTGATTAGATCAGTATGACTTATGGATAATCTAACGTTACCATAAATTGTGGGAACTCTACCTGCATCGTAAATCATGATCACGAGTACTCTATCCAACGCGTAACTGACGGATACTCTACTGTTTTATAACATTTATGGGTATTCAATCTATTTACTTATCATGGGTATTTTAACTTTATGCTATTTACAGGTACGTTACCTGTAGTGTACCTGATTGTTACTTTACCTTTCATTAACTCGTAAATAGTGTAGGGTGAGATACAAATGAAACCAGCCTTACATATGGTAATATTAAAGAAGTCTTGTGGAAAACAGAACGTTTTTTTGGTACAAATAATGGCTTCTTTACCCCCCAAAAATGTGCTCAATAACTGTTTTCAGTACAGTTATGGATTACACTACACATAATACATAACCTTCTCTATTGAACATGGGCACCTTTCACTTGGCCAGGGATCGTATATTACATGTAATATACGATCCCTGACTTGGCGTAACTCAAACATACTCTGTCTAGAGTGTAATCATGGACACCGTTCTCATTGTATAATGCAGGTATTCTACCTCTATTCTAAATCATAGACACTTTACTTACGTAACACTATTCATGTGTACTCCACCTGAAGTGTAACTCGTGGGTATAACTGAGGCTACTCTTCCCTTCAATGTAAATTATGGGTGCTCCACTGACACTATCTTTAAATAGTGTGACTCATGGATACTTTATCTTAAAAGTAATTTATAACCAACCTTTAATTTACTTTTCAGTAGATCTACTCAAAATCCAGGGTAAATAATGGCTACTTTGCCTTCAGTATAAATAATAGATTCTTTACCTTTAGTGTAGATCATGGGTACATCACCTTGAGAAGTAATCATTGGCACTCTACCTTTCATGTAAATCTTTGATACTTTTCTATAGTTTAAATCATCAATCGATTACCTTCAGTGTAAGTCATTGGTAATTCACTTTAAGATAAAATCAATGGTATCTACCTTAAGTGTATTTCATTGATATTTTACATGTAGTGTAAAATTCAATCACAGATACATATATCATAGAGTAACCAGTGGGTCTTCTACCTCAATCATAAAACACGGGTACATTAACATTAGTGAAAATTACTGGCACTTTACCTATATAGAGCAAACCATAAGTATTCTATCATTATTTAACAAATGATAGGTACTTCACCTTAAGAGTAGATAATGGGTAATATACCTTTAATGTAATTCTGGATTTCTCTACTTTTAATGTAAAGCATGGATACTATCATTTTTATTCTAATCATGGGTTTCTCTTTCTTAAACTTTCTTACAGTAAATCAAGGGTACTTTACTTTAGTGTAAACCTCAAGCACTTTACTTTTATTAAACTATGGACATGTTACCTTTAGTGTAAATCATGCATACTTTACCATAAGAGCAAATCATTATTACTATACTATCACTCTGTCATTAGAGCAAATGATGGTTACTTTACCTTTGCAATAAACTATGGGTACTCTACCTTTAGTATTAAGCTTGGACACTTTATCTTGAATTAAGTGTTTATGATGACAATCTTATCTACAGTGTACACCATGGGTACATTACATTATGTATTTAGCATAGTCACCCTACCTTTAGTGTATGTAGGGTTGACAGGCTGACACGTTGCACCAATCAATGTGGTAGCATAGAAAACAACCATGTAGTCAACGTTGTTGGGAGAGCAGATACAAATGACATCGCCTTTCCGAACTCCAATATGCTGTAGACCGGATGCGAGTTGTTTAGTATATTTGATAACATCATTGAAGGTATACACTGCACCGGTTTCAGCATTCACCTAGAAAGGAAAATTGTAAAAACATGTTTGTGTTGATTGAAGATCAAGACCACTGCCTTATTCCTTAGGCTAACGCTTTACCACATGATTCCGAGTTTTAACGACCCTGAGAAAAAAAAATCTTATGAAAACGCACTGTGGGAACTAGCATTTTCTTCTTTTCCACAAGTTTCCTACCCTTTTAAAGACAAATTCATCTTCTGGGACATGTTTAATTTGTCGTCTGCATATGCTTTGCTAAAATTTGTCCTTTAGTAAAAGATTTAAACTGCTAAAATATGTATAGAGAAAAGAGAAAATATTCAGCCGATAATCAAAACCCAAATATTTTTGTTTTAAAGTTCTTTGGTAATAGATATTTAATTTCGTGTAGTCTTTTCTTCATCTACACTGTCTACATTAGCTGTTTCCTTTTGCCATCATACGAATATGTAGGCCTATACATGGCCCTGTGTAGATACAATCTGTAATTTCGATCCCTGGTGGAACATTATGGGTTTGTAACTTGATTCAAGTCTGGGCTTTTTCAAATCCAAAGTGAAAATACATATAACATTTTAGACGTGATATTTGTTTGAAACAGGTTATTTTGTAACTAAACTCCATTGTCTAAGTTCTTAGCCCAAAGAGGTGAACTCTTCTGATCTGACAGTACATGCTAAAATGTCCCATCTTTGTCTATTCTTATTAGACATTATTATTTTCTTAAGCAATAATGTAGCAAATACGCGGCCTTTGGACAGCATGGGGGGGGGGGGGGGGGAAATCAGTTATGCATCTCTAACTCGCAGTTTCGGAGAAGAAAGTCTTAGGCTATAGTTGCTTTTTTCTTTTGTTTGATGACATGGTAACCCAAGATTTTCATGTGGCTGAAGTCGATGACGGAGTAAGTTAGAAGACCGTGTCGGGATTCGTTCTCGCCCATCACAACTCGGCCAACTCCGTACCCGGTACCTATATCTAATGGACTTGATCACCGGATCACCCGAGATTTGCCGAATGGACCCGTTCCGTGAAATTTGGATGAAAGTAGTTCGGTAAATCATGTGAAACTTATCCAGAGAAATTGTAAATATCAATTTTGGATATGTCATATGTCACTTTCCTCTGTGGAAGACTTTATTCGTCTTATGGCAGGGAAATTGTTATAAACCCTCAAGCTGCCACTCAAGGATCTTTAGCGGACAGTGAAGATCACGATCAGACTGCCCAGACCGTGAAGTCTGATCTTGGATCTGCACTGCTCTATAAGGAAATAATTTCCCGCAGAATAAGTTTGAAATGACAATATTTTGGGGAAGAAACGACCACCCCTTCCTTTTAAATGCCCGAAATAGCACTTTTTTACTTAATGTAACCGTCAAGTTCATACGACTGCAAAGAGAAAAATATGTACAGATATTTATCGATGTTTCACAAGAAAATTTAACTTACAGAATAAAAACTAAAATAGGCCCCTTTAAAATCCCACTCAACATAATATTTGATAACGCTGTTAACCTTAGGCTGCTTTTTGCGACTCAAGGACCTTTAGCGGACCGTGTAGATCAAGATCAGACTGCACAAAAGGTCCAGTCTGATCTTGTATCTGCACTGTCCAATAAGGAGATATTCCCCCCCCCCCAAAAAAAAAAAAGAATAATGAAATAAAATAAAACTTGAAATGAGTAACATTTGGCTGTGGGCTTAAACGTTTTACTTATATTACGCAGTTTAAGCGTTAAGATCGACCCTTATCTTGAACTGAAATTGTCATGATACCCATCTTGTATCATAATGGATAGGTTATACATGTATATCTGCACGTTAATCCTTTCTGCGATATCTAAGTAAAACTGGGACTTTTGTGGATGGCATAAAGATCAGACTGCACAGAATGTGCAGTCTGATCTTTAATCTTAACCGTCCGCTTAAATAGACAACCCATTCATATTAGAGCCATGCCCTGTGAAAAGGGGGCTTAATGGACCTGCGAAAAGTATCGACTCAGGTCAGCCTGTGCAGTTCGCGCAGGCTGACCTGGGCCGAAACTTTCTGCTGTTGGTCAACTTTCTGCATGTCAAAGAACCACTCTGCTTCATGATTTAGTCTGTTGTTAGACAAGATGGACTTTATGGATCCATGATCATGTGACTGCTTGGTATCATCCATCACGGAACTGCATTAAGCCCCCTTTTGCCAGAGCATTTTTTTTTTTTTTTTTTTTTTTTTTTTTCAGATTACAGTGTTTTTATTTTCAGCCGTAGTAGAGTTTATAAATTAGGCACTGAAAGAGCTTGGAAGAGTTTGCATCACCGGCAAGACTGTCACAATGGCCCTGAATCGCTTCGGGGTTCCGCGTGGCTCAGTGGTGGAGTGTAAGACCCGTAACTTGGTGGTCACGGGTTCGAGCCCCACCTGATCTGCTGGGTTTTTCGTGTAAGTGTCCTTGGGCAAGACACTTCAGACCTTAGTACTGGTGAAACCCAGGAAATACGTGAATTTGTGAGCTGTCGCCGTGATATGCTGACTAAAATAATGTTGAAAGCAGCGTAAAACACCACCATTCAGTCAGTCAAATCAATCAACCCGAATCGCTTCTTTGTGGGCAAATGCGTACAAACACTACTACGCACAACATTCTTTTCCGAATCTTTGGCTGCTTTCCAACATGAACAGACTTGAAAACAAGTACGACAGCAGGGTTCCCAGTCACGCACATATGTGCGTGATTCACGCACTGAATTGAATAATCACGCACAAAAATATGAAGTGAAACGTGCATGCACGCATAGGTTTCAGGGCTCCCATTGTCGATTACCGGTGGCGCCAGTTGGGACAAGTTATCACGTGTGAAAGTCACTGTTTATCACCGCTAATCAAACTTGGTATCAATCCGCTTTTCTAGTGTAAAATTAAAGGTTTTGAAGTTACATGCTATTCTTATTGCCAAATCTATGTCAAATCATGTGGAAATACTACTCCAAAACTTAACAGGCATAAAAAAAAAAAGATCGCTGCAAGAAACGCGAAAACCCATGACACAACGAAAATTGGTTTGATATCGTCCGATCATAGGCATTTAAAACTGTCTATTTAGCGTCGCCAATGACTTTGAACAGGAAATTTACATAAATATCTCTATAAAACAATAAGTTAAAGCTAATTAGTGTCTGAAATTGACAGTGAAATGGAAAATTCTACTGGCCGTCAGGCTGTAAGTTGTCCTTCTGAAACTGGTCCCGTGAGTAAGGAAATTATAACAAGCATCTTTTTTCTTTTAAATTACTCAAATTGTTTTCAAGAGCAACTGACTGCAGAGTTACACTCATCAAAACAAATTTTCAGTGCAACAGACCCTTACTGTCCTCCATAGATGTTCTAAAATTGTCAATATTAAGTGCACTCCTAGAATTTCTCTTGCACTCCCGAACTTGTATTCCAGGGAGCGCATGCACTCCCAAAAAGAGATGTGAGTGGGAACACTGGACAGTGAGCGAGCGACACCTCGTCGGCAATGACGTGAACAGCAATGGTCAGATTCACTCTAAGGTGCTTTACGCCGCTTTCAACGATACTTCAGTCGTATCACGGCGGCGACTCATTTATTAATGTGTGTCCTTGGTTTCGTCAGTACTAGGCTAGTGCTCTGAACTGTCTTGCCCATGGACATTCCCACAAAAAAAATCCAGTGGCTCGAGTGAGTATCGAACCCGGTGTCTACCAAATGCGAATCCTGCACCTTGACCACAGAGCTATGCAGGGACTCTCCATCCCATGGGCACCTGGGTCAGTATTCACCAACCATTCTTAAGAACATTGTTAGTCTTACTCCTAAAGATTTTCTAAATTTGAATGTAAAATAACTTCTGATTGGCTAAACCAAATGGTTTAGTCAATCAGAAGTTTTGTTACTTTCAAATTTAGAAAATTCTGGCGAATAAGACCGAGATCGTTCTTAAGAATGGTTGGTGAATACGGACCCTGAATTTTGATAGACCTCTCCCTCTTTAATCTTTTCTTTCAGACCACAGGAATCGACCGTTAACCCTTTACCACACAATGCCGACTTTTGACGCCCCTGTAAAAGCCTTTTGAAAACATTGTGGGAAAAAGGAGAGAATGCTTGTAACCAGCATTTTCTCCTTGTCCCACAATGTTTTCTACCCTATCAGAGAAAAATCGCATCATTTTGAGCCACATTGAAATTGTCGTCTGCAAATGCTTTCAATTTGGAGAGGTCTAAAATTTTGATTGTAGGGGAAGGGCCGAATTTAAGTTGTAAGAACTTGTGGCCCGACCCCATTCACTTCATGAATAAAATATGTTTAACTAAAATTTTGTCGTGTGGTCAAGGGATAAAGTGAAAATAGCTAGTTGTAGGCCCGAATTGGATACTCTTTTACAAAAAAAAAAGTTATGGAGAGTATCCATTTCGGCCGACAATAAGCTATTTTCACCAATTAAATTGCCGATTCTTCTGTTTCTAAGACTTGTATACCAGAATAATGAGAGCAGAGTTTGTCAGAAATCAAGCGCCTGTGCTCAAGCCTTAGAAAGAGGTTTGACCTTGTCGAACTCGAACCCACAATCCCATGTACAACTAGACAACTAGGCAAGAACGTTATGGACGAACGACTTCCGCTTACCAATGCTGGTTTGTGTCCGTACGGTCTCATCGTATTTAACATGTATTCGCCGAAGTTGACGACCGGGATATCACCGAGTTTTATTCGTGAAGGCATGTTGATACACAGTATTCCACTTTACACATAAATATGTCACTATAGAAACAGTCTTGCGTGTTATCCGGGTTTTTGTCGTCTGTGCTAACTTTGAAATAATCCCAATATTCAGTGACTGTAGGCAAAGGAGATTTTGCTTGTAGGCAACAGCATTTTCTCTTTATCCCACGATGCTTTTTTAACCCTATACGAAACAATCATGAGCCTATAAACGACCCTGAAGAAATAAGTTTTTGAAAACATTGTAGGCAAAGGGGAAAACGCTGGTAACCAGCATTTTCTCCTTTTCTCACAATGAATGTTTTCAATTATTTCGAAGAAATTCGAAGCATTTTGAGACACATTCTATTCGTCGTTTGCAAGTCCCTTCCATTTGCACAAGTCTGAAACGTTTGATAAAGGATTAATGCTTAAAATGAACATTTGTATAATGTTCAGGCAGTAAAACCGAGCAACTTATTTTAACTCTTGACCGTCTAAATACAGACCCTAAATACGTGAAATGAAACATGTTAGCCGAAAATAAAAAAAAAAACAAATTTTGCTATTTACAGGACAGTGTAGACCCGAGATCAGACTGCTCTTTTTGTGCAGTCTGATCTTGATCTACACTCTCCGCAAAAGGTCCTTGAGTTGCGCTTAGCAGCCTAATGGTTCAAGTGAACAACATTTGTTAAACATGGTCTAAAAACAGAGTATCGATCCAACATTAGACTGCGCGCTCTGCACATACCGCCTCATCCTTGATCAACACTTACTACAATTTAAGCAACTTAAGATATGCATGGTACTCAACTGAGCGTCCAGTTTAGATCTGCGCAGTCTGATCTTACACCGCCTCCTAAAGTATACCTAGCTAGATCCTACAATTTAAGAATGAAAATCGTTGTCATATGTCCAACAATACAGTTAATGGACACGCAATAACAGGGCTATGTCACAACAACCGGCATATACGAGTACGTGAAAATGTTTAGTTGGCTGATAAACAGGAAAAACAACCTTTACTGACAGCTCTAAAATTTAAACAGAATGAACGATGTTGGAAAAGAGGACATTTTGGGAATTCTAGTTTGCCAAAGTTTGTTTCATGATATGAAATCCTGTACATCCTAGATCAGACCGTATCTTCCATGCGAGCTGATCTTCAGCTATATTGTCCGCATAAGTTAGAATTTGCTACAGTGAGATATGAACGAAAATATCCAAAGGGTTCTGTGTAGATGCAGATAAAAGCTCACTCTAGGATCAAGGTCGATAGATATTGGGGACGATTGAGGTTAATGACCCGATGACCTTATAAATGTAACCTATGGTCTCTCTCACCAATCCCTATGGAAGGGGATATCCGCCATTTCAATCATTATTCATGATGAGACTTTCATTCTTCCTGATGAAATTTTCAACTATGTTTTACAATTTTAACCTTGACTTACAATTACGTTTTGCCTATTATATTGTCTATGTTGACATTTAAATTACTTTTTTTGTTACTTCATTTTACAACAAACTATTTTTTATCTAATTCTATCATTTTTAATTCTTCATTTAACCCTTCCTAATATATTTGAGACATTTAATTTCATATCGACATCCTTAACACAACGAAAAAGATCGATGTTTAAATTATACATTATCAACCAAAAGAGTTTTACTAAAAATCATTTCAAAAGTTTCAGTTTCCAGTTTATAATGAGAACAAGGACAAGTAAAAGACAAACGACGAAATTGAATTCTTCTTTGCGCTGAAATTTTGCCCTTCTAAAATATGGGAGGTAACTCTTAAAAAAACGACTGCTCCCCTGCACAGTGCTACGCTATATTTTTCCCAAGGAAACAAGTCCGCCTGTAAGCCGATGCGTAGTGTGAAAGTCCGTGGTGGTATGAATCACTTTGACAGAGGTAAAATACCGGCAGGCGTGTAGGTTTTTCGGCCAGCAGGGTCGCAATTTTTTGCGACTTACGTCACTTTCAAATACTTAAATCTAAGACCATACTTAATTTAGCCCACTTTCAATTAGTGGGTTATGATAAGTATAGCTGGAAGTTTGTGTGTGCCAAATTTGAAGCAATTCGAAATTTTGACAGTTAACTCTCATTGACCGGGTCGCACCTCGGACGTTTGGGTTTGAAAACAGATTTTTTTTTTTGGGGGGGGGGGGGTCAAAACCCATTAAATTGGGTATCAAAATGTTCGTCTTGATCCCCTGAGTCCACCTATGTCAAAGAGGAAGAGAGTGGTGCATATATGAGCAGTCTGCACTATCCAGAAGGATTATAAAAGAATGAAAATTAATTAAAGACAGACTGTCTGTAGGTGCAGTCTGATCTTGGGCTGCACTTCGGCTGCACTTTCATTCAGTTAAAAGTGGAGTATAGTGAGACTGCATGTATGTGCAGTCTGATCTTAGGCTGCACTCTCCACAAACACCATAAGAAAAATATTGAAAGGTATTGAAGATTCGAGCTTTAGAACAAGACTGCATGTACGTGCAGTCTGATCTTAGGCTGCACTCTCCACAAACACCGTAAGAAAAATGTTGAAAAGATATTGAAGGTTGGAGCTTTAGAACAAGACTGCATGTATGTGCAGTTTGATCTTGGGCTGCACTCCCATTCAGTAAAGAGTGGAGTATAAGATCAGACTGCATGTTTTTGCATTTAGCTCTAAGGCTGCAATTTTCAGTGTCATGAAGTGAACAAAATTTTGAAAAATTTTGTCCTTTGAAAGAGGATGGGTAGCCGTAGAAGAGACTAAGATCAGACTACATATAAGAGCAGTCTGATCTTGACTTGCACTATGTACAAAGGTCATGAAGGAAAGAAAAATAAGTAAAGACAGAGGGACTAAGTGGGGCTGCACTTTCATTCAGTAAAGAGTGGAGTATAAGGTCAGAATGCATGAATGTGCAGTCTGATCTTAGGCTTCACTCTCCACAAACAGCATTTGAAAACTGTTGTAAAGATATATTGAAGAGTGGAACTTTAGAATAGACTGCATGTATGTCCAGTCTGATCTTTGGCTGCATTCTTATTCAGTTAAGAGTGGAGGTTAAGATCAGCCTGCATGTTTGTGCAGTCTGATCTTCAACTTCAGTCTTCAATAACATGAAGGGAACCAAATGTTGAAAAGATTTGTCCTTTGAAAGGATATGGTCCTTTGAAAGAAGATGGGAAGCTGTAGAAGAGAGTGTATGTTAAGATCAGCATATATGAGCAGTCTGATCTTGGCCCACACTATCTGCCCTCTATTCTTCTAAGTATATTGCTGGAATGGTCTAAAATTTGTCGTTCCAGTCTGATCTTGGGCTGCACTAGCAGCATTCTCAATCGGTTAGGACTGGAAGTTAAGATCAGCCTGCATGTTTGTGCAGTCTGATCTCAATAACATAAAGAAAACCAATTCTTGACAAGATTTGTCCTTTCAAAGAAGATGGGTTAGGGTTAGGAGAGACTGCAGATTAAGATCAGACTACATATATGAGCAGTTTGATCTTGGGCTGCACTGTCTACAAAGATAATGAACGAAAGAAAAATAAGTAAAGACAGACTGCATGTAGGTGCAGTCTGATCTCCGGCTGTATTCTCATTCAGTAAAGAGTGGAGGTTAAGATCATCCTGCCTGTTCGTGCAGTCTGATCTTAGGTTGCACTCTACACAAACACCATTAGAAAAATGTTGGAGACATATGAATAAATAAAAGACCAAAGACACAACTCCGTCTTTTTAAGCAATGACTTTACTCTCCATACGGAAGAAGAAATGTGTTGGCTATGGTTTTATATTGTCCTTTTAAAAGGTACCCTGTAGATTTAAAGAGGGATTTTGTTCGCTTCCCTCTATTCTTCTCTGGAATGGTCTAAAATTTGTTGTTCGAGTCTGGTCTTGGGCTGCACTGTCTGCATTCTCATTAAGTGAAGAGTGGAGGTTAAGATCAGCCTGCATGTTTGTGCACTCTGATCTTAGACTTCAATCTTTAATAACATGAAGAAAACCAGTATGCTGAAAAGATTTGTCCTTTGAAAGAAGACGGGTTAGGGTCAGGAGAGAGTGCAGATTAAGATCAGACTGCATATATGAGCAGTCCGATCTTGGGCAACACTATCTACCCTCTATTCTTTTGAGTATATTGCTGGAATGGTCTACAATTTGTCGTACCAGTTAGATCTTGGGCTGCACTATCAGCATTCTCATTCAGTTAAAGGGGGAGGTTAAGATCAGCCTGCATGTTTGTGCAGTCTGATCTTACATTGCAAGAAATAAAAGAAAATAATCAAAGCGCTGACGCACTGAAGGCAGCGGGTTTGTGCCAGCTACAGATCTTATTACTTTCTTTGCACAGGTTTCCTTTATACTTGACTTGATGTAAAAAGGTGCCTTAATCGATCTGCAAACAGTATAGACTTAGGTCAGCCTGTGCAGGCAGTCAGTCTGTGCAGTCTTCACAGGCTGACCTGGGCTGAAACTTTTCGCCATTGGTCCATTTTCTGTACAATGAAGGGTCGGTCTATGGATCAATAATTATTTATGTCTTGCTTGGTATTATCCATCACGAGGATGCAAGAAGCCCCCTTTTGCCAAAGCACAGCTCATTTGTTTGTGGCTAAAATAAAGATAAAATCTAGTACATGAGCACAGGCAGAAAACAAGACTTGAATAAATGATATTAATCCTTTCCAAAACAATCCCAAGTTTTTATGACCCTGTGGAAGAGGCCTTTAAAGACATTTGTGGAAATGGAGAAAGTGCTTCTAACCAATGTTTTCTATTATATCAATCCGTAACATTTATGAAATTCTTGAAAGGTATCTTAAAGTACTGAAAACCAGTCTTAGTATAATTTTGAGGTTTTACACCTCAAAATCCTTGTAGGCCAAATAATGTGCTTTATAAAAGTTTTGCCGATCCCCTTTAAGGAGTTTGTAGTTCAAAGACTTGAAGTTGGTACCGCTGGTTTAAATTTCCAGCATGGTCTTCTTTCTGATCCACTTATCATTTATGCCATGTTGTTATTCAGTGCATGACCTTAAGGAAATAGCCAAGAAACGCATGCATAGGTACACTGGCAGCTGTTATGACCCAAGCTGTTTAAATTTCATTAACTGCTAATAAATTATACTGAAAGAAGCCATTTGCAGACAAAAATTGAAACATGGCTCAAAAACAGTGTACATCTTTGATTGGGTAGAAAACATTGTTGGAAAAGGAGAAAATGCTGCTTACCAGCATTTTCTCCCATTCCTACAATGTTTGTAAAAAGTTATGTTCTAAGGGTCGTTAAAACTTGAGATTGTGTTGTACAAGTAAATGCATAATATAATTTGCAGTTATAACTACTTTTAACTCTTTACCACTCAATGCCGACTTCTAACAACCTTGAGAAAAAAGCCTTGTGAAAACAGTCTGGGAAAGGAGAAAATGCTGGGAACCAGCATTTTCTCTATTATCCACAATGTTTTCTATCCTATAAAATAAAACTTGTACCATTTGAGCCACAATGAAATTGTCGTCTGCAAATGCTTTCAGTTTGAACACTTTTGCCGTCTGCCAAAGGCTTAATGGGTGACTTTTCGTGTAACATCGCCTGTCATAGCCGAATCCGTACGACTTTGGCGATAAAGGGCGATGTTACACGAATCCCATTACGATGCCCTATGCTCAAAATTCATCATGCAAACAAACACCGACAAGAAAAAGTCGATGCAAAGAATCAAAGTCGCCGCAAATTTTTTTATTTAATGCTTCAAGAAAGCCAGGGCAAATAAGTAAATGTCAGTTTTCATCAGCAGATTTTTTAACACATTATGAAATTGATGTGACTGTGAATCTATATCAAAAGTTGTCTTCTGTTACAGTATCTAATACCCTCGCATAGCGCTCTCTGAACTCTTTTCCAAACGAAAAATATCAGACTCTTCCAAATTCAAAGAGTTGACAGACGACAATTTAAAAAGCTGCAAAAATGGTAGAAAATTCGCTAGTAGTGGGGGGAAAAGTATTTGTTAAAGGAGAAATTGCTTATAACGAGTAATTTCTCCTTATCCAACATGTTTTTCCAAAAGAATTTGACAGCGCACGTGATAAACCGCGTTTGTTTGGGAAAGTGTTGAAAACAGGGCCAAGTTACTAAAATGTTAATGTCCTAGGATAGTATGATTCAAGAGAACGTAAGTTTGCAAGGCATGCTTTAAATTTAAACAAGTCTAAAACTATACTGTTTGGTGAACGCTGTTAATAAAGAATATTGGTTTTGCATTGCGATTTATGAACAACACAGCGAAAAACTGGTCTCTCTCCAGATTTTTTCCAACAAAGTACATGTAAATTTATCTAGAACTTGGTGAGAAATAAACAAAAGGGTTCTAAACAATCTTTGTTTTAAAAACTAAACTTAGAAAGAAGTAACCAATAATGGTTAGATACAATCATAACCATCATACTCGTTCTTCGGCGGAATTTAACACAATTTCAGCAATGTACAATTTTAGCGGTGGTCATTCAACAAAAAACACAAATAGTAGGAAAAACTAGGTACTAAATAATCAAAATGATAATTAAACCTGTGTACGAAATGACGAAAGTGGATACGAAATGACCAACTGGATACGAAATGACCAAAATAGAAAGTATAGGTAGGTACGAAATGACCAAAATCGTATCTACTTAATGACCTAGGTACGAAATTAACTAGGTACGAAATGACTGGAAACCTGTACAGCCTTGACCAATGGAAACAAGGCATTTATTTGGATGAGTCCATTTCTCGCGAATAGCGAAAATAAAAGTAATACTTGGGCGGATTTTTTGATGTTGTAAGTATTAACAGAGCAAAAATAGTATCGTATTGTATATACTTCGTAGTTTAAGAATGAATTAAAAAGCCAGTTTAAGGCGAAGCAGACAGATTCCTTGTTAACCTTAACACCCCTATAAAAAAGAAATTCCCATTGTCCATGTCCTAACTCGAAAAACTATTAAAAATATAGTCGCGCGCTTCTGCGCGGCGACTAATACAAACTTTTGCTCTGAAAATATTTTCTTTTGCACTTTTTCGGTCTATGTAGATACCGACGCCCTCTTTCCGTTTCTATTCTACAGTAACATTACGGATGAACTCGTAAGGTGTAAGGCAGTTTTGAAAGGGTGTCGTCTGCGCGAGTAGCGCGTATTTATACATGATCGTTTGTGTATTCATGGAGGAACTATTTAGTAAAGTGTAGGAATCAAGTTTTGTTTACCTCGCGTATCCAGGAAAAAGCTGCCGGATGCAAGAATTCTCGACCTAGATAAATATCGTAAGCGTTGAAAATCAGTAACTCATACCTGGGGACTATGACAGCGGGTTTCACCCGCTGCCAAAAACTGTTAAACAGCCTTTATTTGCTGAAAAATAACATTCTCTTCATAACTTTTTACCAGATTAACCCTTTACCACACAGTCATGACTTCTAAATTAACAACCCTGAGAGAGAAGCCTTTTGAAAACATTGTTGGAAAAGGAGAAAATGCTGGTAACCAGCTGCTGGTAACCAGCATTTTCTCCTTTTCCCACAATGTTTTGTACCCTTCTCAAAACACATTTTAATTTTTCAGTCACATTTATTTCGTGGTCTACAAAATTCTTTGAATCTGGACCAGTCTAAAATTATGTTGTTTGGTGAAGAGTTCAACATTAACACTTGAAAATCAGACATTTTAGATTTTTTTTTTCTGTAACATCAGACATATTTGACTTGTTTCTTTCCTTGAAAGCATTGTGGGAAAAGGAGAAAATGCTGTGTTCTACCCCTCTCAAACTTTTAACGACCCTTAGAGAGAAGCCTTTTGAAAACATTGTGGGAAAAGGAGAAAATGCTGATAACCAGCATTTTTTCCTTTTCCCACAATGTTTTCTACCCTTCTCATGCTTTTAATGACCCTGAGAGAGAAGCCTTTTGAAAACACTGTGGGAAAAGGAGAAAATGCTGATAACCAGCTGCTGTTAACCAGCATTTTCTCCTTTTCCCACAATGTTTTCTACCCTTCTCAAACTTCTAATTACACTGAGAGAGAAGCCTTTTGAAAACATTGTGGGAAAAGGAGAAAATGCTGGTAACCAGCTGCCGGTAATCAGCATTTTCTCCTTTTCCCACAATATTTTGTACCCTTCTCTAAACACATTTTAAATTTTAAGTCAGTTGTGGTCTGCAAATGCTTTGAATTTGGACCAGTCTAAAATTATGTTGTTTGGTAATGAGTTAAACATTAATATTTGAAAATCAGGCAATTTAGATTTTTTTTTTTTAACATCAGACATATTAGACTTGTTTCTTTCTTTTAAAGTATTGTGGGAAAAGGAGAAAATGATGGTGACCAGCATTTTCTCCTTTTCCCACAATGTGTTCTACCCTTCTCATGCTTTTAATGACCCTGAGAGAGAAGCCTTTTGAAAACACTGTGGGAAAAGGAGAAAATGCTGATAACCAGCTGCTGTTAACCAGCATTTTCTCCTTTTCCCACAATGTTTTCTACCCTTCTCAAACTTCTAATTACCCTGAGAGAGAAGCCATTTGAAAACATTGTGGGAAAAGGAGGAAATGTTGGTAACCAGCTGCTGGTAACCAGCATTTTCTCCTTTTCCCACAATGTTTTGTACTCTTCTCAAAACACATTTTAAATTTTCAGTCTTTGACTATCAGACATACTAGACTTGTTAGGGTTTTTCTTTGACTACCAGACATTTTAGATTTTTTTTTTAATTGACTATCAGAAATGTTAGTGTTTTTTCTCAAGCACACATTTTAGAATCTTGTTTTGACTAGTAGTTTATCACACATTTTAGAGTCTTGTTTTGACTAGTAGTTTATCACACATTTTATAGTCTTGTTTTGACTAGAAGTTTCTTGTGGTTTTTTATTTTTTTCTGTCGTTCAGTCATAGGCCACTGTCTTGAGCGTCAGTCTTTTAGTCTGTCTGTTTTGGTCTGTTTGCATGTCGGTCGTCAGTCCTTTCCTGTTGATGGTACAGGAAAACCGTCCGTACTTAGAGCACCTGCTAGCAGTCCATGCTCGATTTAGACATCGGTTGACCGATGAACTGCTATCGAATGCTCTCCCCCTGTTCGTAAACAGTTGGTCAGTGTCCGGGTGTAGCTGTGTCTGAAAGTCCTCAAGTCGTCGGTACAAGGCCTCTGACACCGTGACCACCTCAGAGCCCGCGGTGCCTGAGGTCTTGTGCATTGTAACCAGGATGCAGAAGAACGTCCTATCATCTTTTGTCTCTTCCATCACGTCTTCTAAGGCTGTCAGCTTCATGTTGGTAATGACGGACGGCCTGCATCCGTTGGTCATATTGACCCCCATCACCAGGCAGTCCGTCAGACGGTCAAGGTGGTCATGTCTGTCCTCGTCCGTCATCTAGTCGGCTGAGGTAACGTCATCGTAGTAGTCTGAAGTCCAGTATGTCCATCTGGCTTCGGGCCACGGAAGTGATGCCAAATCCCTTGCCGCCACTTCCGCATTCCGTTCCACTGCCCTGTTCCTGAGGGACCAGATGAAGACCTGGGTGGTGAGGCTGGTCTGGTTCCACCAACCCTGAATGCCTAACAGCTGTAAGAAATCCAGAAACTTTAGGAGGGATGTGAAGTGGGACTTCAAAGTTCCTACAACCATCACATCCCTCTGCCTCCCCATCCAGGCCGAGACCAGTCCTTGCAGGAACGTGTCCAGTCCGTCCATGCCCGTTTCTGTCTCGTCTGTCGTGTGTGGTTGGTTGCATTCGCAGCTGTAATGGCTAACCCCACGTTAGAGGTTAGCGAATGTCTGAATCTTCATGTATTCTCCTGAAAGGGAAAGAAATAGTTGTTAGCCGATAAAGTCAATGCAACAGGACGCAATCCTGGCTCATGTTAGAAAGCCGCCAGTGGCTTGGAATGAATATTGTGCAGAGTACTGGTAAAAAGAAAATCCAGGACAGCATGGATAGTTGCACAGGTCGCCTGGGCCTAACTGAAATATTGTTGAAAACGGCGGGTAGGGAAGCCGCCAGTGGCTTGGAAAGAATAATGTGCTGAGTACTGGTAAAAGAAAATCCCGGGGAGGATGGATAGGTGCACTGGTCGCCAGGACATAACTGAAATAGTGTTGAAAACGGCAGGTGTGCAACCCGGCAGCAGCTTGGAAAGAATATTGTGCGGAGTACTGGTAAAAAGAAAATCCAGGAGAGCATAGATAGTTACACTGGTCGCCGGGGCATAACTGAAATAGTGTTGAAAACGGCGGGTAGGGAAGCCGCCAGCGGCTTGGAAAGAATAATGTGCGGAGTACTGCTTAAAGGAAATCCAGGAGAGCATGGATATGTGCACTGGTGGTCAAAAAGGGAAAAATTAGGGGAGTAGGAGACAGATTTTCAGGTTGTCAGACTATTAATAACTGCTATATATTTTAATACTTTTTGTACTGGCATTAAACCAGTTCTGGCCAAGTACCAGTTCTCGCCAACTTATGTCTTACACAGCTTTACAAAGGTCCATTCTCTGTAGTCTAAGGTGCAAATCCCTATTTTTGCTTCTCTGAGTATGTGCAGGCTTTGCCCCATTCCTGCATGCAATAAACAAAGTGTTGCTACGCCGTGTTTTCCAAGTCTATTCCGGTCTTTTCCGGTCCATTCATGTCTATTCCGGCAATTCCATACACCGGTCTATGCCTGATCCGGTGAATTTTACGTACCGGTAAAAAAATGTATTTTTTCAACGGGTTAATTCTGTATACATGTAACGAAATTGTAGAAAATGGAATTCAGCTGAAATTTCTTTTTTTCCCCTTTTCTCTTCACACATAAAAAAATAAACAGATGAGCAACATTCATGTGATAAAGTCAGTGGTACATCGCTCACACTTTTAGCGTAATACCCGTGTTCGAATCACAAACCTGTCTCACCTCTCCCAAGTTGATTCAACACAAAATCAGTGAGAGATAATGTTATTTATACATACCTGTCCAATGCTTGGTAGGTATCATCAGGGCTTGCCACATCTAAGGTTCCGGAAGTCTGAGTAAAATAGCGCAGCGCCGTTAACCTTGAGGGAGAATTTAGTTTCTCAGTGGCGACCCCTGTCGTAATAATGAGATGTGGTTCCCTGCTTCATATTATCCTTATTGCATTATGCTTATTTACATTGTGCTTGTTTGTATTACACTTGTTATCTTGTATTGTTGAAGTAACTTTTGTTAAAATAATTACAATGTTGATATGAAATTAAATGTCTCAAATATTATTAGGAAGGTTGAATGTATAATTAAATATGATGGAATTAGATAGAATAGTTGATTGTAAATTGAAGTAACAAAAAAGTAATATAAATGTCGACATAAACAATTAAATAGGCAAAACGTAATTGTAAGTCAACGTTAACATTGTAAAACATAGTTGAAAATTTCATCAGGAATAATGAAAGTCTAATCATGAATAATGAGTGAATTGGCGGATATCCCCTTCCATAGGGTAGGAACCAATAGTTTATTTAAACATGTTTATTTTACAAGCTCTCACAACTTATATTAATCTCTTTCGCTTCTGCTTCCTGGGAACTTCACCAGTTCTAGCGCCGAGTGTGTGGGCCGATGAACAGTCCTAAAGTTGACAAAGGCTCCCGGGTATCGAACTCGGGACCTTATGGTTAGGAGGCCGACGCTCTACCTTACAACCACGGGCTGCAAAAGGAACCAAAAGATGCTCTGTGAAAAAGGGGCTTAATGCATCTCTTTGATGCATGATACTAAGCAAGCAATCACATAATTATGGATCCATAATAGCCACTTTTTCTTAACTACAAACTGAATTATGAGCTAGAATAGTCCTTTGGCATGCAGAAAACTGACCAATAGCAAACAGTTTCGGCCCAGGTCAGGCTGCGCGGACTGCGCAGGCTGACCTGGATCGATACTCTTTGCCAATGCATTAAGCCCCGTCTTACAGAGAACATGGCTCATTTAAGTCTGCTCTGTTCCACACTGATTGTCGAGCCCGGTGCCTCAGCCGTCAACCTATAGGGATTAAAACTAGGAGGTTGTGTGTTCGATTCCCCGGCTCTGTCAAAATTTACCGATGATTGTTAGTAGTCATTATGACGGGATTCGTACTTCTCTCTCCGCTGGTCATTGTTTCGACGATGGTTACTCGGAGAGAGTAGCGAATGGCTTGCGCAGATAATTGTGCCGAGTACCGGAAAACGAAACTTTTACACAACACTGAAAGGTGCGCCTATTCCTTTCCTCCCCTCCAGCGATATAACTAAAATAGTGTTAAAAGCGACGTGAAACAATCAGACGGGCGGACAGACAGACAGACAGACAGACAAATGATTCCATGCTTATTATATACAAGCTTCATGTGTGAGTCGGCTAGTATCTTAACCATTAAACTGGTAAATATTATTTGTTTCAAAATTACCTTCGCGAAAATCCTCTTTGCATGTGTTCGATAGAACCAGAGGACGCAGATCATTATTTCTTTAGATGCCATTTCTTTGATCGACAAAGACTAATCCTTTTCAACTTTTGAAGAAGTTTTCATCCATTAAATGTAAATACATTACTTTACGGAAATCCAGCTTTAACAGCACGTGAGAGTTCGGAAATATTTGTAGCAGTCCAGGAGTATATAAAACAAACTGGCCGATTTAAATGTTCAACAGTTTTTAATATGCTATTTACCTGATCCTCCGTCTCTTTTATTCCATTTGATGAAATTGAGTACTTGTCTCTCTCCGTCTGTCTCTGTCTGTCTGTCTCTGTCTCTGTCTCTCTCTATCTCTCTCTGTCTCTCTGTCTCTGTCTCTCTCTGTCTCTCTCTCTCTATCTCTTTCTGTCTCTCTGTCTCTGTCTCTCTCTGTCTCCGTCTCTTTCTGTCTGTCTGCTTCTGTCTCTGTCTCTGTCTGTCTCTCTGTCTCTGTCTCTCTGTCTCTGTCTGTCTCTCTGTCTCTGTCTCTTTGTCTGTCTCTCTCTCTGTCTCTCTGTCTGTCTGTCTGTCTGTCTGTCTGTCTCTCTCTCTCTCTCTCTCTCTAATACATTTATAGTGTCAACAATTGCTTGAACATTTGTATAATAACTCTGTAGGGGCAGAGCCGTCATCTAAGTTGTGGCACAACTCCATTTCCATGTAAATTTGAGGGAAAATAAATATTTTTAAACTAAACTGCTAAATAAATGAAACGAATATTTCCTCTCAACAGTAAAAACCCATACGTCTATATTGCTCTTTCAAAGTTTATTTCACCCGGAAAAAAGTACCTTATCGGACAGTGCAGATCAAAGATCATACTGCACGTTTGGTGCGGTCTGATCTTGATCTACATTGTCCACCAAAGGTTAGTAAGTCGCGCCAAGTAGCCTAAGGGTTAATGGCAGTATAGCCCACTTGAACTTTGATATCTGTTTCAAAAAAAAATATATCGAGACTTTGAACCTGTTTCAAAAAAAAAATCTAGCCATTGAACTTCACTGATTAAGGGGAAACTACTGGCGACTAGCATTTTCTCCTTTTTCATGTGATGTTTTCTACCATTTATTCGACGATTTCCATTACTGGAGCCATAAATAGTTTGTCTTGTCGTCTGCAAATGCTTTCAATTTAGACAAATCTAAAATTTTGTCGTCTAGCAGAGTGCTGGTTACCAGCATTTTCTTCTTTTCCCGTAATGTTTCCTAATCTTTCGAAGATTAATACCAGCATTTAAGCCACATGTAGTTTTTCGTCTAAAATTCTTTCGAGTTACATAAGTCTTAAATTTTGTAGATTGGTACAGAGTTTGAAGAAAGAAAATAGAGTGATAATATATTTTCAAGAACACTGACGTCACAACCAAACCAGTCTATCATTAAGATGAATGTATTAATTTTGTTTGTTTTATTTGTAATTAAGATTTGAAGAATGTCTCTGTTTATTTTTCTGTTTAACTCTTTACCCAGACTGCAAAGTTTTAGCTACAAAGTTCTAGATTTGTCCATGTTAAAAAAAAAAAATCACGCTGACGAAAAGCTGTAAATGACACACAAAAAAAAATGTTTTTTTTTTTTGGAAGGAAAAGGTTGAAAACATTCTGGAATAAAAAAAGAAAATGCGGAGAAACCAGTAATGCCTCCTTTTTCCATGATGTTTTGTAAACTCTCTACCGAAGGACAATCTTTTTTTAACTGTCCAAATTGAAGGCATTTGCAGACGACAAATTAAGATAGGCTCAAATACTGGGATTTGTGTTTGATAAGGAAGAAAACATTTTCTCCATTTCCCACGATGTTTTCAAAAACCTTTCATTCTTCATGGTTGTTTTACCAAAAAGTTTAAATGATTTTAATGAATGAGCTGGCTTTACGTCACATGTAAGATGACGCTGAGCTTTTTTCATTTAACTCTTTACCAAATGACAACAAATTGAAAGCATTTGCAGACGACAAAATAAATGTGACACAGAAACTGAAATTTGTTTTGGGAAAGGTAGAAAACATTGTGGGAAAAGGAGAAAATGCTGGTTACCAGCATTTTCTCCTTTTCTCACAATGTTTTCAAAAGGCTTCTACCCAGGGTCATTAAAAGTCGGGATTGTGTGGTAAAGGCTTTTTCTCTCAATCTCTTTTTTTTTTAATTTTATTTTGCCCTGCAGACGACTTCGTTTTTTACTTGCCGTGCAGCAGAATACATAATGACAAAAGGAGAAAAGGCTCGTAATGAGCAAATTTCTCTCTTTTTTTTCTTTTACCACAATTTCTTTTACATTTATCAATGCATTAAAGTTTACTAATATCTTGCAAAGATGTTATGGACGTTTTCAGATTCTGCTCCAAAAATTTTCCTCAGAGTGACTAGATGTTTTTCAAGCGTGTCGCAAAAGTACTTTGGAATGTCAAATGATCAATAACACGCATCGATTATGTGGGATCGTGTTCACACAGGCACAATGATGTGATATCTGGATCAGTATTCACCACCAACCATCTTAAGAACGGTCTTGTTCTTATTCTCCAGAATTTTCTGAATTTGAAAGAAACACAACTTCTGATTGGCTAAACCATTCGGTTTAGCCAATCAGAAGTCCTGCTACTTTCAAATTTAGAAAATCTTGGAGAACAAGACAAAGAATGTTCTTAAGAGTGGTTGGTGAATACGGACCCTGGTCTCATACAGAAGACGATATTCCGATTGCAAAACCACCACCCCGTTATGTAAACGCCAATAAAAAAGTATATTTTCACTGAATGGTATCGTCCAGTTTCTTTATGCTCATAGAAAAAATATACACTTTATATTATTTATCAGTGTGTTGCTAGGAACTTTAACTCACGGAAAAAAATCTAAAAACGTCCCTTTAAAGGAGGCGACAAGTTATGAAGTCTAAGGGAAAAAATCAATTATCTCTATGTAAAGTGTAACCTGGGTAACCAGCATTCATCCTTTCCCTACATTGCTTTCTACCCTTTCGAGGACACATCTATTTTGTCGTCTGCTACTTGTTTCAGCAAGTAAAGTGAAACAAAATGAAATACAAGCCCTGGTAAAGTTGTCACATCAGATTTATTCATTTTATTATATACGTACAGATTTGAAAGTCAAAATATTTCATTTATGGGCTATATGAATGTCAAACGGTAAGAAATCATAAGAAGTAGTGGCTAAGCAGGAAATAACCTCTTTTATTGAATGGCGGATGAATATTGTAACGTAACATTTGGACCATTCGGAAACCAAGCTGAAAGTAGTCCGCACGCGGTTTACCTCATCATATCAGATGCATCAGATGCAGATCGTTGTCTGCGCATATCATATTCTTCGAAGATTTGACCTGTCTACTATGACGTCTCATCGCTGGATAAATAATGGACAAATAGTAATAAACAGTACGTAAATTGCCGCTTAAAAAGTCAAGGCGGAAAATGACAATAAATAATACGTCTATGGCAAAATCAAGCCAGGTTTTCGCTTCAAATTAAAAAAAAAAAAGATTTCAAACGGGGAAAATATATGTATACTTTTTAAATACTAACGTTTACTGCAATTCTCTGTGGACAGTTTCTAAATATAGACATGGGGAAAACTGAGATTTGTGCAACAGGCTGACAACAAAAATAACGCCCCACCTTGTTGGGCTTATACCGGGGCTTTTTTCCTAAACTTATATGGACTAGTGTTTATGAATGGCTGGTGCATATGTTATATGCTACCTAACCATGGCTGGATGAATCGTACAAGATAGGTTTTAGAGAGTAAACGTATATTTTATTTTGAAATTCGTTGCAGTGATTCCCGCCTTAAAAAATAGTCCGGTTCTGTACCCAGAATGCCCATATCAGATAGGTTATGTATGTGAAAAATGCCTCCTAGCGGAAGATAATGAATGCAGATGCATCTTTTTTCCAACCGATGCGTGTATGTGAGTCGGTAAATTTATAGGTCTTTTAATAAATGTATATCTATATTTCTTTCAATGCATGTTGCGGTTTTGGGCGATGCTTTCGATTATTCGTGGTACCAGTAGCAGGGCGTGATGTGAAACTCCTTATTTGTTCGTGGTAGTGCTCATCCGTTCCTTGTTGTTAAGACATAAGATTTGTTACCAGGAAGGCCTGTTTGGCATACCGCTAGTGGTCCCGTTGGAGTGTACTTCAGCAAGGTGCCACAGATTTCTAGGCTAGTACTAGTGAAAGCAAGGAAAGACAGACCAAATGAGCTGTCATCATGACTTAAGTACAGTTGAAAGTTGCATTAAATCCTAAAACGTTTGAAAATGACATCGCAGTCGCCCACCACCTACACAGAAGAAAAAAGTTTAAAAATCCGAGCCAGTCGATAAGCTCATAAAGTTCTTATACTTCATAATTAACCCTAATCCTGCTATATGAAAATAATGAAACTTTCAAACCCATGGTACAATTCCACCTTTTCTGAGTTCAAAGGTTTTTCTAGAGGAAATAGGCCTATATCTCCTTATCGGACAGTGTAGATCAAGATCAGACTGCACATTCTTTGCAGTCTGATCTTGATCTACGCTGTTCGCAAAAGGTCAGTGAGTTGGGCTTGGCAGCTTAAGGGTTAAGTCGAGAATGATTTGCTTATATCATTTGAACAATATCAGATAGACGGTCATAAAAGTTTCAGACAGTTTTAATGTAGATGAAAAAAAAACGCAAATAGTTTACGTTGAATGATCATAAGTCATATCTCGTTCACTGTAATTTATAATGATTAATTGAAACCTCGCATTGTCTTAATATTTATTTTTATTAATCTGTCATTTAAATGAATGACACTTCAGAGGTAAGAAGCGTCATAATTTTTGCCGAGGAATCTGCTGTAAACATTTTGTTTACAATAGAATCTTCTAGAAAAACATGCATCATCATCACAATCCTTCCAAAGAGAGCGGCCATATTGGGTACGGTATAAATACTGCTTAGATTGTGAACAATCTATTATAGTAAAGTTTACAAATTCGTTACGAAACATTTAAATAAGCTGAAAGTGCCTTTGCTGACCGAAAGAAAACTGTAGTGAAGCTCAGAAATATAAGTGACCATTTAGATTGAAGACTTGGAATATAGTTCACGTAAGACATTTTTTTTTTCACTAATACCATGTCGAATTCACCTCGTCGACTGTACAAAAAATAGATGTCGCAAGCATTAATAGATATGAGAACAGTGTGGAATACGTTCAGATTAAACCTGTAAAATAGTAAAGTATCTACACTGTCCACCAATACATTTTATATTCACGCATGGAAGAGAAATTTTGTTTGTCTAATGTACAGCTTTTATGAGCAACAACAAACATTAACCACTCTGTCAATTTCACAAATCTTTATAGAACAATAACAAGAAATATCTTTAAAAAAGATAAACGGTGCAAGAAATACTGGAATATGAATATTGAAAGTATTTTGAGGTTCATTATGGAGTAAAACAATGGAAATTACGAGAAACTGCCTCTTTTTCTTCACTTTTTTTTTTTTATTTTGTTAAACAGTAGTATTGGGTTATTTCGAAAACGCCTATGAAATATTAAATTTCCAAATAGAACAAATTAAAAAAAAACGGACCATTCTCTACTACATTAGTTTGCTAAGGTATTAATCAAGGCCCCGGGATATCGATTAGCGGTAGCAAGGCTTGTAAATACATAGTGGTTTCATAAATGTACGAGCAAATATGCCAGCAAGGGCCCGCTCAATAAACATGTTCATATTTCTTAACAATCGCAAATTACTTTCTATTCAATCTTTATCAGCACCACGAGCAAGGTTGGTCGAAAGCCAGCGCATTCAGCTAGGCCGAAAAAAGAGCACTGACTTTGTCGTCTGCAAGTGCTTTTAATGTGGACAAAACTAAGATTTTGTTGTCAGCTAATGAGCTACAATGTCTGAACTTTATGTTGAATCTTATCTAGCAGCATTTTGTCTCATATGAGAGTATTGCCTTTGTAAGTTGCTTATAGGTGTAAACGAGGACCTTTAAACGGGTTCGGATCCCAGCCGGTTTGTATTTGAGCTATGCATTTGTTGCGAACTTCCACGTTCGTAAGAGCAGGGAAATGTTAGACTCATCGCACTGTACGAGCTATCTCAGACGCTATCTATGACAGTGTATACAAGATAAGATTGCACAGAAACTGCGGTATGATCTTTGGTCTACATTGCGTAGTAGTTTTATAGATATGGCAAGAAAATCTTTCAAAGATTATGTTTGGGTCTCCTCCTATGACCAGGAAGTATCCAGTTCATTTTCTTAAACCTTTACCACACAATCTTGACATTTAACGACCCTGAAAAAAAGAAGCCTTTTGAAAACATTGTGGAAAAAGGAGAAAATGCTGGTAACCAGCATTTTCTCCTTTTCCTACTCTGTTTTCTACCCTATCAAAGAGAGAAATCATCAGAATAGCAACTTTTAATTTGTCGTCTGCAACTGCTTTCAGTTTGGTCCAGTCCAAAATTGTGTCGTTTGGTAAAGAGTTAATTAACCCTTTACCGCACAATGATGCCTTTTGACGCCCATGGGAAAGAAGCCTTTTGAAAACATTGTGGGAAAAGGAGAAAATGCTGGTAACCAGCATTTTCTCCTTTTCCCACAATGTTTTCTACCCTATCAAATAAAAATTGCACCATTTTAGCCAAATTGAAATTGTCGTTTGCAAATGCTTTCAATTTGGAGAAAGCTAAAATTTTGTCGCCTGGTAAAGGGTTAAACAAGCAAAGTGATAGAAATATTGACTGCTTTAATTCAACTGATGAACAATATGCATTTACTTTATATTTAATTATTTCATTTTTTTTTTCCAGACAGTAGCTACCAAGAAAACAATAAACCAAAATTATGTTGAGAATGGTTATATGTCATTTGATAATGGTTGCCTTGGTTTCTATGGTCGTGGCAGTCCATTTCGACCACTACTATCAATTCAAGCTGTGTGAAGACCTACATTGTGTTGACCCAGAGCGTGCTCGAGGACCGTGTCCAGCGTTTTGTCCACATGGTAGGTAACACACAAAATTTTAATAACCGTGAAAATGTTGAAAACAACGGTTCTAGTCACTTTTTCTAGTACTAGCAGTCTGACCTGGGCCGAAACTTTTCGCTATTGGTCAATTTTCTGTATGTCCAGGGATCAGTGTACCTCACGAATCAGTCGATTGTTACACAAAAATGGATTTTATGGATCTATAAGTATGTAACGACATGCTTGGAATCATGTATCACGGAGATGCATTAAGCCCCCTTTTGCCAGAGCATAGCTCATTTACTTTGCTGGTACAACACTCATTTCCAACAAAAAAAAAGTCTGTACAGTTGTCGTGGACGAAGCCAGGAATGTAATAAAGATAAGGCCCGTGGCCAAGATCTTTTCCAAGTTACCATGGTGTTCAGCCATTTCTTTCGCAATTTTTCCTCGAAAAGGTTTACTTGCACAAATTAATGATGAGGTAATGGTATCTAGGCCTTCGCCTGGCTATGTGTGTGTAACGATGAAAAAATTTGCAATTTCCCTTTTTCATGACTATTAGAAAAAAAAAGTATTTCAACTTAGTCCTTCAAACGTTTTTTTTCCCACTGAAACAATGTAGCAAAAGAATCAAATGTTAATCCTTAGGCTGCTGAGCGCAACTCACTGACCTTTTGTAGACCGTGTAGATCAAGATCAGACAGCACAGAACGTGCTGCCTGATCTTGGATCTACAATGTTCGATAAGGAGATGTTTCCCCCAAAAGATACCTTGGAAATAGCAAAAAGTGGCTTTTTACTATCGGCTTGAAAGTTTCATTTAACTAATTTAGCAAGTTATGGGTTAATTGAAGTTAGGCCTAATTATTGCACAAAGTATGTTATACAAGTCTTCAGGTTCAAACTTGTTTCAGGGAGTTACGAGTTACCCCTTGAACAAACGATTCCAACTTTACATGGCTCAAAAGAAGGCCTTTGAAAATTAAGTGAGAAAAGGAGAAAATGCTCTCTACACTCTCAAAGACAAATCATATAACTCGAACAGCATTTTAGCTGTTGTTTCCAAATGCTTTCAATTTGGACAAGTCTGAAACGTTGTAGTCTTGTAAAGAGTTAACCCTATACTAGACGACAAAATTTTAGCCTTGTCCAAATTGAAAGTATTTGCAGACGACAATTTCAGTGTGGCTCAAATGGTGCAAATCTAGTTTGATATAGTAGAAAACATTGTGGGAACACAATGTTTTCAAAAGGCTTCTTTCCCAGGGGCGTCAAAAGGCGGTAAAGGGTTAAAGGGGGCTGATCAGATTTTTTAACATCAAATCAAATTTCAAAAATGTTATCTAAATCACTGAATTTAGTAAGAAAATAGCTGGCAAACCATAAGTAAATCTGAAAGAGAAACATTTCAATGTTTTTTTTTTTTCGTAGAGGACACGTTGCAATGGTTCGTGGGAATGTTTGATTATTTTTTACACGTTTCATTTATGTGGTATCGTATTCAAAAGGTGAGGTGACGTCATTTCTAATCCCAGAAAGATGGACAGAGTAACAACCCATTGTAAAAAGACCATCCCCTTACATAAACGCAAAAATTGCACATTTTTAATGGGTGCAACTGTCCTGTTTCTTTCTTTACGCTTGCAGAGGGGGGGAAAAAAGTATATGAGCCATGCTCTGGGAAAAGGGGTTTAATGCATCTCCGTGATCCATGATACCAAGCAAGTCATCATATATTTATGGATCCATAAAAACCATTTTATCTAACAGGATGCTAAGACTGTATGCTAAGGTGGACTGGTCCTTTGGCATACAGATAATTGACCAATAGCGAAAGGTTTCGGCCCAAGTCAGCCTGCGCGGACTGCGCAGGCTGATATGAATCGATACGTTTCGCAGATGCATTAAGCCCCCTTTTTCACAGAGCATGACTCATATATATTTAGTATTTATCATAAATTTACAGAAAAGTTTGATTCACAACAACAACAACAAAATCTAAAGAAGCCACTGTATGTATGTAGTTTTTTGTTTGTTTGTTTTCAGGTAATAATTGCCGCCATCCCCAGTTTGGTTTCCCGTTAAAAGCCGGAGTCGTTCATGACATCAATGGACAGAAATGTCACTGTAAAGACACTTGGTACCCAGACTGGGAGATCGCCCACTGTGTGGATTGAACATGGACTGTGATTCGCCACAGATGAGTTAATTATAAACTGTAAAGGAATTCCTCAGACGAAAGCGCCCACTGTTGATTGATTGCTCAAAAACTGAAATTCTGTGTCATAATTTGTTTCCCTCGAAGCTTTGCTTTACTCTTTACCAAACGACAAAATTTTAGCTTGTCCAAATTGATGGCGTTTGCAGACGAGAAATTAAATGTCTTCCAAATGATTGATTTTGTGTTCGATAGGATAGAAAATATCGTGGAATATGTAGAAAATGCTGGTTACCCAGAAAATTGGTTACCCAGCATTTTCTCCTTATCCCACAATGTTTGCAAATGCTATCTCCGCCAAGATTGTTGAAACTCGGGATTGTGTGGAAAAGGGATAAGTTACTGTTATGTCTAACATAATTACCTCCCTTTAGTGAAAGCAGATGAGACAGTAAAGTGTTGCAGTGTTTGTGTATGTAGGTCAGCTGAGACCAGAGTATATCTTTGAAACTATTGAATGCCTTATACTGTTTGGTCTGCATTTTAACCCTTATCCTGCTAAATAAGTGAAATGAAATTTTCAAGTCGATAGTAAAAACCCAAACTTTGCTATTACATACATGTATATACATTTTTTTTATTGAAGGAGGTGGCGGGCCCCGAGATATCTCCTTATCGGACAGTGTAGAACCAATATCAGACTGCACGTTCTGTGCAGTCTGATCTTGGATCTACACTGTCCGAAAAAGGTCAGTAAGTCGCGCTTAGCAGCCTAGAAGGTTAACTGACCTACCTAGGCGCTTTCGTCGTAAATGTATGATTTGTATCATTTGCTCATGGATACGCCATAATGATCGTATCTTACATTTGAGTCACGCTCTGGCAAAAGGGTGTTTAAGTTTAAGCCTTATATTAAGCTAGTTATCACATAATTATGGATCCTTAATTTCCGTCTTTTACAACCGATTGAATCATTAGGTTACACTGGTCCCTTGACATCCAGAAAGTTGACCAATAGCAAAAAGTTTCGACCCATGTCAGCCTGCGCAGATTGCGCAGGCTGACATGGATCGATGCTTTTCGCAGATGCATTAACCTCCCTTCTCACAGAACATGGCTCATCATTTATCATTCATGCAAAATCATTACACGAGTCATATTTTAGTATCAGACTTTCCTATTCGACGTCTAAGCCAGACTCTATTAATGAGGAGTTTTTAACTGAAGTACAAATTTCGATTGGTTAAACTGTCGCAAATTTAGTTCATGAATATTCATAAAAACATTTTTTCCTCGGTTAGAAATCGACTGTAATCGAGTCCGACGTCATCCACGTGCGATATATGCCTTTGTATTGGTATGTGATAAATTTTAATTATATTTTCAGTGAATTGAATGAACTTTTTCGGTGAAAAGTTAAAGCCATTATATTTTAATTTTCAAAATTCTTTTTGGCGGAAAAATCTCGTCGTCTCGGACAAAGTTGATCAAAGATAAGAATGCACGAAGTCCCTTATTGAAGCCGTAATGAAAGCACTGTGACCCGCGTGGTAATGTCCTTGGGCAGGGCACGCCAGAGCCCTAGCCTAGAGCCAGTGAAACCCAGGATATGCATGACTATGTGAGCTGTCGCCGTGATATGACCAAAATAATGTGGAAAACAGCGTAAAACCTTATTCAAAGTATCAGTTACTCTATAAAAGATACTAGCACATATGAATTTTGACTAAAATTGTTTACCTATCTATAAAGTATGTACTTATACATTCCATCATTAGATATATCTATATGCAAATATCTTGTTTTACCCTTTGCAAAAGGTCCCATAGTTACCAGCATTTTCTTCTTTTCCCACAATTTTTTCAAACAGATTTCATCCTGAAGATAGTAAAACAATCATTAAAAAAAAAAACGGGATCACGTTAACATTCGAAGGGTTTTTAACCCTTTCCCAAACGACAAATTTTGGACTGGTCCAAATTGAAAGAGTTTGCGGACGACAATTTTAAATTTGATGAAAATGGCAGAAAGGTCTCAAAAAGGGTAGAAAACACTATGGGAAAAGGAGAAATTGCTTGTTACGAGCAGTTTCTCCTTTTCCCACAGTGTTTTCAAAAGACTTGTACTGCAGACACGTGAAAACCAGGACTTGTTTGGGAAAGGGTTAAAGAGAAAGATTGATAGATTTTTTTTGTTTATTTGTCTTTCGATTGATTCTATGCATTTTATCAAAATATCTCTAACAATGCAGGAAAATGGCCCGTAATTTCTTCTTAACTACTTCACTACCAGCTGGAAAAATAGAAAAAAAAAACTACTTTTCACGAAGTCTAAAAGAAATTTAACAGTAAAGTTGAGAATGATTTTTGGTCAGATATTTGTGTCAGGTATCGGATGGAGTAGATCCAAGATTAGACCGCACGTTCTGTGCCGTCTGATCTTGATATACGCCGTCCGCAAAAGCTGTTGAAGATGAAAACTGGAAGTAAAAAAAAAGGTAAGGTTGGATGACAACAACCTCAAACTTTCCCAAGGTCCCCACATAGGAAAAAGATTAATCTCTACCTAACCTCGTACATAGAGGGCGCAGTTCATTTAACCCTTTCCCAAACAAGCCCTGGTTTTCACGTGTCTGCAGTACAAGTCTTTTGAAAACAATGTGGGAAAAGGAGAAATTGCTCGTAACGAGCAATTTCTCCTTTTCCCACAGTGTTTTCTACCCTTTTTGAGACCTTTCTGCCATTTTCATCAAATTTAAAATTGTCGTCTGCAAACTCTTTCAATTTGCATCAGTCCAAAATCCGTCGTTTGGGAAAGGGTTAAAAAAAAGCTGACGTTTTTCCCCTCTGTTATTAAAGATATTATGACAATTTACGAAGGCTGAGCCCGGTAGAGCAGTCGGTAGTGATAAGGACCTGAGACCAGAAGGTCGCTTGTTCGAAACCCCTGCTCTGCCGATTTCCTTCCCGGGATTGATGACAGTCATTGCGGCATTCCTCTCTCGCTGCTGATCTTTGTTTCGACGATGATTATGTAGAAATCAGCCAGTGACTGGGGAAGAAAATTGTGCGAAGTACAGGAAAACAGAAACTCCGGGAAAGCATGGATAGGTGTACTGGCCGCTGAGACATAACTAAGATAAAGTTGAAAACTGCGTTAAACACCATACAATCAATCAACCAGCCATTGTCAAAAAATAAGTGCCTATATTTCCTCCCTGTTATGATGGTCATTATTGTACGTCAAGTGTCTTTTTTTTTTTTTTTTTTCTTTTCCACTTTTCAAAATGTTTTATTCGTTTATGCAGTCGTCTTTTCCATTTGCTACAATGTTTAGTCGTTTATCAAGCCATCTGGGGGTTACATCTTTTCCAATAAAAACGAAATTCTCTTTGCCATATTACTGTGTTTTAACGAACCTGGGTGAAACGCTTTTTGAAAACATTGCGGGAAAAAAGGAGAAAATGCAGGTAACCAGTAGTTTTCCTTTTCCCACAACGTTTTATATACTTTCAAGGACAATTCTATCAATGCCACATTATTTTGTCATCTGCAAATGCTTTTTATTCGGATAAGTTGAAAATGTTGACGTCTAGTAATCGGTTAACCCTTTCCCAAACAAGCCCTGGTTTTCACGTGTCTGCAGTAGAAGTCTGTTGAAAACACTGTGGGAAATGGAGAAATTGCTCGTTACGAGCAATTTCTCCTTTTCCCACAGTGTTTTCTACCCTTTTTGATAACTTTCTGCCATTTTCATCAAATTGAAAATTGTCGTCTGCAAACTCTTTCAATTTGGACCAGTCCAAAATTTGTCGTTTGGGAAAGGGTTAAAATGATGAAAAGCTAAAACATTTATTATAGAAATGAACGATGGTAAAATTTTTTTCACCGTTCAATCTTTTGAACTCCCAAATACGTCATTTTTAATAATGAATAAATATAAGTTACGCAATTATTTAGAGCAATTTAAAACCTTTTAGAAACCGCAGGTCATTTATCTTATTTTTATGTATTGCTTGAAATTCAAAGAGAAGAAAAGAGAATATATTTCAGGTAGACTTCCAGTTTGAACGAGAGAGAGAGAGAGAGATGCTTTGTTTTATATTGTTGTATATAACATTTGATTTTGAATATGTACATAATTTTTGTACTTGTCTAATAAAATATATGTTCAGTTCTATTCGATATGCTTTTGTTATGGTTACCATACGAAACTGCAGTTATGTTTATAGAATTTTTGAGTGTGAAGATTGGCTGCACCCATCCCCTTCTATAAAAAAAATAGTAAAAGCTTGTTTTATACAGTTAAATCATATAGCAAGGAATGACACTTTTTCACTCTTAATTGTTTACCACACAACAAAATTTTAGCCTTGTGCGAATTGAAAGCATTTGCAGACAACAATATATATGTGCCTAAAAAAATTAAATTTCTTTTTGGAAGGGTAGAAAACATTGTGGAAAAAGGATGAAATGCTGGTTACAAGCATTTTCGCTTTTTTTTCAGTGTTTTCAAAGGTCCTCTTCTTAAAGGTTTTTAAAACTAAATTGTTTGTAAAAGGGTTAACTCTTGAACACTCGACAAAATTCTAGCCTTGTCGAAAAGAACAACAGTGTTAGATGATACAGTGTAGCTCAAATGATGGGATTTTCTCTGAAAGCGAAGAAACCATTTTGACAAAAGGAGGTTACCAGCATTTTTTTCTTTTCCCCGAATGTTTTCCAATGCCCCTTTTTTCATCAGGTTCGTAAAAACACTGCGTTATTTTGTAAAGGGTCAAAGCCTTTTCCTATTTGAGTCACGCTCTTGCTAAAGGGGGCTTAATGTGTCTCCGTGATGCATGATACCAAGCAAGTTATCATATAGGCCAAGCCCAGGTAGTTCAGTCGGAAGCATACGGGACTTGAGAACAGTGGGGGGGGGGGGGGGGGGGTCGCTGGTTCGATCCACGGCTCAGCCAATTTCTTTTCGAGGATTGATGATAGTGATTGCGACAGAATTCATTCTTCTCTCACCGCTGACCATTGTTTCGACGAGGGTTATGTTAGAAAGCAGCCAGTGGGCTGGAAAGAATATTGTGCGTAGAACTGGTATGAGAAACTCCAGGAAAGCATGGTTAGGTGGACAGGTTGTTACGATATAACTGAAATATTGTTGAAAACGGCGTTCAACTCCATCAAATCAATCAACAATATCATAGATCCATAAACTCCGTTTTGTATAACAACCGACTTAATCATGAGGTACACTGGTCCTTTAACATGCAGAAAACTGACCTAAAGCAAAAAGTATTGGCCCAGGTCAGCCTGCGCGGACTGCGCAGGCTGGCCTGGTCGATCCTTTTTGCAAATACTTTAAGCCCCTCTTTTGCCAGAGCATGGCTTATTTATATGACCTATGTCAGTGTAACACGATTTTTCTGTGAACTCTATAAAAGTTATTTATCAGTTGAACTTTGTCAAATTGTAAATTGTTCCCATTTTTTAATAGGCTTATAAAACATTTTATGATTTTTTTTTTGTGTTCATTTGTTATGCACCCTGAACAGGTGTCAAATGATTGCTATGCATGTGCAATATAAGGTGTGTCCCCGTAAACGCTTTTTAAAGTAACAATAGCTGCCGAAAGTAAACAAAGCCGGTCTTAAAATGTATTTAGATTTGAATTATATCATTTTAAGGCATGGGAATTCTTCTAGAGATAACAGTCTGCTATGGTACGGCCAGTCCAATTGTTAGTCGCTGGCAGAGAGATTAATTTTAAAACTAGGTTAAAACTTGCCAGGTCACTCAATCTTTTGTTTACCTTTTTGCCTGATTTTAAAATTCATTTTTTCTGCCAGCGACTTGCATTTGGACCGACGGAACAATAACAGATTGTCAGATTATTTTATTTATTTTCATCTCTGAACACAGATGGAGTGATAGTGAATTATTATACAAATTGGTTAAGCAATTGTTTGCAGATGATGTTTTCGCTTTATTTCCCATCAATCCATTTGTCTATCTTGCTATTTCGTTTCGAACAAGGTGGACACTGATGGAATGACGGGGAATTATGTCTTAAAAGGATAACTGAGTTACCTTTATGATATTGGAATATGTTCGCCATATTGTATTATACTGTTTTATTATGTTTCATTATACATGTACCTCATGGGTCTATGACCTTCTGGTTCAATAAACTTTATATTATTATATTTATTTATATGTCATCTTCACAATATTTTCCATATTTTTTAATGGTTTGATTTACATTTAAATGCATTTTTAATACATGCATTGTCCTTTCGGCCGCTAATTAACTCCTTCAGTGCCAAATATAGAGGATACTTCATAACATCTGACATGGTTTTCAATTGTAATAGTATGAATGCCCTTTAACCTTTAGGCTGCAAAGCGCGACTCGAGGCGCTTTTGCGGACAGTGTAGATCAAGATCAGACTGCACAAAACGTGCAGTCTGATCTTGGATCTACACTGTCCGATGAGGAGATATTTTTCTCCAAAAGATAAGTTTGAAATATCATAATTGGGGTTTTTACTATCGGCTTGAGAGTTTTATTACATTTGAGCCATGCTATGTGAAAAGGGAGCTTAAAGCATCTGCAAAAAGTATCGACGAAGGTCAGCCTGCGCAGTCCGCGCAGGCTGACCTGAGCCAAACTTTTCGCCATTTTTCGGTTTTCTGTATCCAAAGGACCAGTCTACCTTATGATTCAGTCGGTTGTTAAAAAAATGGCTATTATGAATTCATAATCATGAATTCATAATTATGTGATGGCTTGATCGGTATAAAGCATCTCGGAGATGCATGAAGCCCCTTTTTGTCAGAGCATGGCTCATGTATTAAGCAGGATAAGGGTTAACTTGACCTCTTTCGACGGCTGAAAACACAATCCCGTGAGACCCGGGCAGATTTTTTTTCATACAGGCTTGACTAAACGAGCAGACGGTGTAGATCCCAGTTCAGACCGCGCATTCAGTGTAGTGTGATCTTGATCTATGCCATCCGAAAGAGCACCTGTTTTCGCCTATGTCGCTGAAAAGGTTATAAATATTTGAGTCGTGTTCTATAAAAATGGGGCTTCCTGCCTCTCTGTGATGGATGATGACAAGCGAGTCACGGTGTAGGATCCATAAAATCCATTTTGTTTAACAACCGACTGAATCATAATGTCGAATGGTCCTTTGACATGCAGAAAATTTACGGATAGCAAAAGGTTTCGGCCCTGGTCAGCCTGCACGGACTACTCAGGCTGACGTTGGTTGATACTTTTTGCAGTTGTATTAAGCCCCTTTTTCACAGAGCATGGCTAATTTGTACAACGGGAAATATGTAACAATGGTTGGTCTGATATTGATACTCGATCTGGACATGTGAAAACTGAAAAGGCTGTGTTTGCCCTGAAATGTACATACATGTATGTAAACAATTATAAATAAAATTCTGTGTGACATTTTTTTTTGTATTTTATTACTAGTATTATTTTCGAAGGATTTCCTTTTACCTTCAAATGACACAATTTTTTTCAAGAAAGATACATGTATAAATTCACTCAGAGAATTAAAAAGATATTATTCATTGGCGTAGAAAAAGGAGAGGGAAAACCTGAATCCCTGTCCCCCTTTTATCCTCTCTCTGTGTCTTTCTCTCTGTCTTTCTCTCTGTCTTTTTCTCTGTCTTTCTCTCTGTCTTTTTCTCTGTCTTTCTTTCTCTTTCTCCCTCTCTCTCTCCCTCCCTCTCTCTCTCTCTTTCTCTCTCTCTTTCTCTCTCTCTCTCTCAAAATTTGGATAGGAATAATGGATATTTTGCGACTCTTTTCCGTTCAAACTTTTCTTTTTCGGCACAGCTGAATTCGCTGGCTTTTGACCTACTTCTTGGTAGTGATAGAGAATAAATAGATGGTAATTTGCGAGTGGTCAAAAATGTGCACATGTTTCTTCGGCGGGCCGCTGCTTCCATATTTGCTCACACTTTTATTGAATGATTGACTGAATGGTATTTTACGCTGCTTTCAACATTATTTCAGTCATATCAAGGCGACAGCTCACATATTCATGTATGTCTTGGGTTCTATCGGTACTAGGCTAGGGCTCTGAAGTGTCTTGCCCAAGGGCACTCCCACGAAAAACCCAGTGGATCCAGTGAGGTTCGAACCCGAGGCCTCCAGGTCAAGAGCCCTACACTTTACCACTGAGCCACGCAGGACCCCGCTCACACATTTATGGAACCACTATAAACAAGCACTGCTACTGGTAATCGATACCATGGGGCCTTGATTCATACCATAGCAAATGTAGAAGAGAATGATTCTTTTCTTGTGCTTTTTGGAAATTTAATATTTTCATAAGCGTTATCCAATAACCCAAGCGTTACCCAATACTACTTTTCAACAAAATAAAAAAACACTGAGGAAAAAGAAGCAATTGCTCGTGGGGTTACTTATAAGTGGGGTTACTTTTAATTATTTTACTTCAAACTGAGTCAAAAAAAGAGTTTCAATATTCATATTCCAATATCACTTACGCCGTCTATCTTTTTTAAAGATATTTCTTGGTTTTTTTTTGTTCTTGACTGGCTTTTTTCGGCCGCGATTTCCCCCTCCCTTTCCTCATATAGTAAACCTTCCCACTCCTCGGGTATCACAGCAGTGGTGAATAAATATAAGCTGCGCTCTGGCAAAAGGGGGCTAAATGCATCTCCGTGATCCATGATACCAAGCAGGCTATCACATAATTATGGATCTATAATAGCAACTTTTCTTAACAACCAACTTAATCATGAGTTACACTGGTCCTTTGACATACAGAAAATCGACCATTAGCAAAAAGTTTCGGCCCAGGCCTGTCTGCGCGGACTGTGCATGCGAACCTGGGTCGATACTTATCGCAGATGCATTAAGCCCCCTTTCACAGAGCATGGCTCATATAAAAATGTTATGTCTCTAATGCTAAAAAGAGCGACACGTTATTACTTTGTAACTGTTCGTCTCACTTTTTCCATGGGGTAGCAGCACGTTCACGACGTCGATAATGTGACGTCATCAACATTGGTACCAAGCGTTCAAAACGTCCAAATAAGCTTATTGTATTGAGGACGGATACAAAACCACATAGCAAATGAAACCTGATTTATTAGGTTTACTGTCATTAAAACAGAGTGAAACACTCGCAGGGCTAGGTGGTTTGTTTTTTTCTATATGACGCGGTATATTTACTTTTTATAGGAATTACCACCTCCCTCATGTCCCGGCATACCCTTTAAAATAATGCATTGTAATGAATTGTGACTAAGATGTGTCTGTGTAGAAGATGACGACGAATGAGCAATGATGGAGCATGCGCATACCAGCTTCTAGGGACCGCTAAAGTGACACTACTTATTTCTGTAATAAGCTGACTCTTCCACAGGATGTAGATCTATAACGACCACTAAGTGCACACAAATCTATTGTCGTTGCAGATTTCAAACAATATGTTCCTAACAGTAGTGGCGTTGTCTACGCTGACGTGAATGTTAATGTTTATTCTTTGTTGGTCCCGATACTTTCGCTTCACAGAAACGACTTCTATGGGCTTGTCGTTTAGGTTCGAGTCTATGATTTGGCGAATTTTGTAAGCTAAATCTCTTTCAGGTTGATCCTTCTCTCTCAAATGTCCAATTTGGTAATTGTTTGCGTCAATTACTGAAAGCCTGAAAGTATACATAAGAGCCATGCTCTGGTACAAAGGGACTTAATGCATCTCCGTGATGCATTGTACCAGTCAAGCCTTCACATAAAGATGAATCCATAATAGCCATTTTTTAACAAATCATGAGGTAGACTGGTCCTAGGACATACAGAAAATTGACCAACAGCGAAAAGTTTCGGCCCAGGTCAGCCTGCGCGGACTGCGCAGGCTGACCTGGGTCGATACTTTTCGCATATGCATTAAGCTCCCTTTTCACAGAGCATGGCTCATACTAATCATATGAACAGATTAACATCTATTAGATCAATATCACAGATAATGCCGCCCCTATCCCCACTGATAACTTGAAGTTATTTCTCGGTCTCACTGATAATTTGAGCATATTTCTAGACCGCGTTGATATATGAAACTTATTTTTTGGCTGATAATTTGAACTAATTTTTCTTTTTGCATCACTGATAATTGGCACTTATTTCTTGATCTCCCAAGTATTTCAAACTTATTTCTTGAGCTCGCCAACCATTCAAACTTATTTCTTGGCCTCGCTGATGATTCAAACTTATTTTTTTGGCATCCCTGATAATTTGATCTTATTCCTTGGTCCCGATGATAATTCTAACTTCGCTGATAATTCGATCTGATTCCCCGGTCTCGCTGATAATTTTAACTTATTTCTTGGCCTCACTGATGATTCAAACTTATTTCTTGGCCTCGCTGATGATTCAAACTTATTTCTTGGCCTCACTGATGATTCAAACTTATTTCTTGGCATCGCTGATAATTCAATGTTATTCTTTGATCTCGCTGATAATTTTAACTTATTTCTTGATCTCACTGATGATTCAAACTTATTTCTTGGTCTCGCTGATGATTCAAACGTATTTCTTGGCATTACTAATAATTCGAGCTTATTCCTTGGTCTCACTGATAATTTTAGCTTATTTCTTGGTCTCGATGATAATTTGACTTATTTCTATGCCTTGCTGATAATTCAACTTATTTCCTGGCCTCGCTGATACATGTAACTCGTTCTTATTTCTTGGCCTCGCTTATAATTCGAACTTTTAAGGCCTTGCTGATATTACGATTTTATTTTTGTCCCTCACTGATAGTATAAACCCTTTTCTTAGCCTCATTGAAATTTCGACCTTATTTCTGGGCCATATTGGCGATCCGACCTTAGTTCTTGGCCTCACTGATAATCGGACAACATTTCTCGGTCTCACTTATAATTGACCTAATATATTGGCCTTAATGGCCTTATTGGCAATTCGACCTTATTTCTTGGCCTCACTGATAATATTACCTTATTTCTTGGCCTCACTGATAAATGGACCTCATATCTTGACCTCACTGCTAATTGGACCTTATTTCTTGGCCTCACTGATAATTCGACTTTATATCTTGGTCTCACTGATAATTGGACCTTACTTCTTGGCCTAACGTGTATAAGTATTATGAATAATCTCCTATGTCTGATAAATTAAATAAACACTGAGGACACTAAAAAAAAATGTAAATGAGCCATGCTCTGGCAAAAGAGGGCTCAATTCATTCCTGTGATGCCGAGCAAGTCATCACATGATCATGGCCCAATAAAATCCATTTTGTCAAACAACCGACTGAATCATCAGGTTGAATGGTTCCTTTGACATACAGAAAATTGACCGATTGCGAAAAGTTTCGGCCAAGGTCAGCCTGCGTGGACTGCGCAGGCTGACTTGGGTCGATACTTTTCGCAGATGCATTAAGCCCCATTTTCACAGAGCATTGCTCATATATACTTACCAGTTTGATCCCCTAGCCATATAATAGGTCTTGCCCTTTTCCAGACTTTCCAGGTATACATGTAACTTGATATAAGCTCCAATAATGCTGATGGTGGGGCTGTTGAGAAAGGAGATAATATTTGTCGTATAATGTGCGTCTCTCGCAACTTTAGTTGGTTTTGCGGCCAGTGTAGATCAAGATCAGACTAAGCCGAACGTGCAGCCTGATCTCGATCTACGTTGTCCACTATGGTAGGATGCTTGAGCCAAAATAGAAGTAAAAATTCAGCATTACTGTCTGTTGTTTCATAAATAAAATGTTCGTTTTGATTTTTTCTTTCGGCTCTCTCAGGGTGAATATCCCTGCATAGAAGTTTGATTGATTCATTGATTGAATTGGGTTTCAATCTTATCATCGTGACAGCTCACTTATTTAAATATTCCTTTGTTTTACTGGTACTAGGCTTAAGCCCTGAAGTGTCTTGTCCATCGACACTCCCATGAAGTTACCAGCGCTTCGAGACTCTGGGCCTTCAGATTCTAAATCCTGCCTCTTCACCACTGAGCCACGCAGTTCGAAATATATTGATAGAGACGACGGATAGTTTAGATCAGATGGACTGCCTTCTTGGAGGTTTGCCTTTTTTTCAGGCCATAAGTCTTCTTCCTGGGCCTGAAGGATGGGTAGGAGAAACGAAATCGAAGAGAAATGTCGTGACGCAAAAGAGGCAATTTCTTAGAAATAAGAAGAGAGAGAAGTTTGTGATGTGTGGAAACTGAATTAAGATCAGATGTAAGATACGTAATACCTCACTTGGAGCTTGAATTCTATTGGATAATGGTCACTGACGTCACAAGCCTGAAATCAAATCAACAAAGTTCACGTTCACAATTCATGGTAGAACTATACCTTCACTTAATAATTTCAGACTAAACAATATGGCTTTAAACATTACAAAGTAATTTCCAAAGATTTTAAAAGATACATATAAATGTACATGCGAAGAAAGTAGCATATTTTGACATAGACCTATGAGGTTGGTCTGTATAGTGGGTGGATAACACTGGTTATTGTAATTAAAACATTTCAGCAAGGCCTGCATGCAAAACGTCATTACCGTATATATACTCGACTATAAGACGTATTTCCATGTTGAAACTGAGGAAGCGCTGATTTGCGAAGAATTTTATTGATTTTGAAAATGCCCTTACCAGGTCCTTCGACATTTCACCAAAACGGCTCAGGTCCTCGTCAAACTTGTACACCACAGCGCTCAAAGGAACAATACCACGTGACCAAGCCTCTCCGGTGAAAATAAATCTAGATTTCGAAACAATCCTAGCTGAATCATAAGTTATCCCTTACTTCGCCATTTTGAATAGCCAAGCCCCCGTAGCTCAGTCGGTCGCGTACAGGACTTGAGAACAGGAGGTCGCTGGTTCGATCCCCGGCTTGGCCAATTTCTTTCCGAGGATTAATAATAGTCATCACGACAGGATTCATTCCTCTCTCACCGCTGACCATTGTTTCGACGATGGTTATGTGGGAAAGCAGTCAGTGGCTTGGAAAGAATATTGTGCGGAGTACTGGTCAAAGGAACTCCAGGAAAGCATGGATAGGTGCACTGGCCGCCGTGATATAACTGAAATAATGTTGAAAACGGTGTCAAACGCCATACAATCAATCAATCAATCAATCGCCATTTGAGACTTTGGGTATATTGTGCGGAGAGTGAAGACCCAGTTGGCCTATATATAGGTGTACTCTGGTCTTGGATCTTTAATTTACCCTTAACCTGCTAAATAAGTTACATGGGATTTTTCACGCCGATAGTAAAAACCCCAAAATTACTATTTCAAGCGCATCCTGAGGGGAAAAGTGCCACCCTATCGGACAGTGTAGATCCAAGATCAGACTGTACGTTCTGTGCAGTCTGATCTTGATCTACACTGTCCGCAAAGGTCCTCGTGTCGCGCTTAACAGCTTAAGGGTTAGATATTTCTCTGAAAGGTTAATACACGTAAAGGAAAAGCACTTTCATATTTCAGTATTGATTTCGGCAGGCCAAGTATAAAAAAAAATGGACAAGTATTGACTTGAGCTGTCCAAAACTTAAATAATTTGTCACAATACTAAATTACTGGTCGCTATCATCATCATCATCATCGTCATCAAATTCATTGCTCATTCTCGTTAGAATGTGAGGACGATCTATAAAAAGGGACCCTCTATTGACCTAGCCTGTGGACCTAGTAAAATCTTGCTTTCACGAAAGTTTTTTTTTTTTTACAAAAACTAAGAAGTTCTACATCTATTTTGCGGAACATGCATCCATAATTATTTTTTCCATGCTGTATCCACCGCAGAGAACGAGCATGCGACGTGTCTGCAACTGAGATAAGTATGAATAAAAGTACCCCCAGAGACCAACGACTTTGAAACGACTATTCTGATTGGCTGAGGTATGATTAGTGATACTGAAATTTTTAGAAGACCCAGTGAAAGTGGCTGGCCCTCCATCTTTCGCTTTCCAATGGTGACGATCCACTTCGTTTCTCTATTCTATGAATGTAGTGTAACGTTGTGAATCGTCACCCTTGGGCAGCGAAGATACCTGCGATCGGACCTAACTTTTAAAGGTCGTATAGATGACTTCGATTTCGTTATAACTATGATTTCAGCTAAAAGACGCCTTTTTCCCTTAGTGGGGCTCATCAGACTGCATGCACTTTTAGACCTACAATCGGAACAACACTGTGCTGAAACTAAGGGCATCCTGCAAGTATTGCATGCCTTATGGAACATAGGGGTGATATTGGAGATGTTTGTCCTATGTACTATTAAGAGATTTCACTGCAATGCGTTGTTTAACCCTTTCCCAAACAAGCCCTGGTTTTCACGTGTCTGCAGTACAAGTCTTTTGAAAACACTGTGGGAGAAGGAGAAATTGCTCGTAACGAGCAATTTCTCCTTTTCCCACAGTGTTTTCTACCCTTTTTGAGACCTTTCTGCCATTTTCATCAAATTTAAAATTGTCGTCTGCAAACTCTTTCAATTTGGACCAGTCTAAAACTTGTCGTTTGGGAAAGGGTTAACTATTTTCTCATCATTCTACTCGTCTAAGACTGTTTACGCATTGACGTGGATGTTCCGATTATCTCGCGCTATCTCGCGAGAGTTTTCATTTTCTTATCAAAAGTGTACAAGAATTCTTTAAGAAAAATAACTCAACCGGACCGGCGACAGTAAGTATTCGCTCACGTGACCCTAATGATGATGGTGGAATTTCTGGTTTCTTCAGCTTTCACGCTGATGTCTGGTGATGTCTGCTGCAGTCAATGTTTAGCAAAATATTTGTGCCATGCTTTGGCAAAATGGGGTTTAATGCATCTCCGTGATGCATTATACCAAGCAAGTCATCACATAATTAAGGACCCATAAGAATCCATTATGTCTGACTGCCGAACGAACCAGTAGAATGCTCCTTTGACATGCAGAAATTTGACCAATGGCAGAAAATATCGACTCAGGTCGGCCTGTGCAGATTGGGCAGGCTAACCTCGTCGATATTTTTTGCAGATGCATGACTCGTACATTCTGTGACAAAAGACAAACAAAGTAAATGTACCTATCGTATGAGCAATGAGTACTTTTGACTGTGGTGTCCATGTCGTCGTTTATAAACCACGTGTATTTTGGATCATTGCGCATGCGTATGGTCGCCCATTTAGACTTTGACACGTAGGAGCAGTCTGCATTTAGGTCTCCCATGGCAACCACATCTGGTACCCGCATTTCGTTATGCACGTACTGAAACACGCCTTCTATAGCGTTGATTTCTTGAACTGCCTGTTTGGGAGCCACGTGAATCCCGATGACTACAAAAGTTTTCGGTACTGAAATGAAAAGGATTATTCTTAAAAGGGGCATTTAAGACTCTATCACTGAATTTTGTAAGGCAAAATTTGCAAACTAGCCATAAATTAGAAAGAAAAGTGAAAAGATTTTTTATTGATATTTTCTCAGGGTGATATGTATCCTCTTAGAGTATGTTGGGTATATTCAAAATTTCGCAAATGGAGGGAAATGCCAAAAGACCAGTAAGGAGTATCCATGATGGGGGATCATGTTCAGACAGTTGCAGTGACGTCATGGCGTATCTCATAAGAAATGGGAGGAGTTCCCGTTAGCAAAACGTAGGTCCAGCTATTCAAATGCTAAAACTGATAATTTCTAATGAATGTAACCGGCCCGAAGGGTAGCTCAGTGATTAGCGTATCTGATTCGTGACCTGGCGGTTGGCGCAAACTTTCTTCCCGGCGATTTTTCGCCTCTCACGTCCGATGCATGTGAGAAAAGTAGTCAGTGGCTTTGGAAAGAAAGATGTATCAGTACTGGTGTGAGAAAGCCAGGAAAAACATGGGTGCGTCACTGACCGCCATGATATGACCTGAGCTGCCAAAACGGCGTTAAACACCAATACAAAGAATGTAACCGTTGTGGTTTTTTTTTTGCACTTGTAAAGAAAAATATATTTGAGTCATGCTCTGTGAAAAGAAGGCTTAGTGCATCTGCAAAAGGTATCGTCCATGTCAGTCTGCGCAGTCCGCGCAGGCTGACCTGGGCCGAAACCTTTTGCTATTGGTCAATTTTCTGCATGTCCAAGGACCAATCTACCTCATGATTCAGTCAGTTCTTAAACAAAATGGATCTTTTGGATCCATAATTATATGATGACTTGCCCGGTATCATGCATCCTGCAGATACAATAAACCTCCATTTGCCAGAGCATGGCTCATTTATTGGCATTTATCTGTGTTGTACAAGAAAGTTTAATTTACGATGAAAAATCTGAATAGATCCCTTTGAATGTTCCAAAGATTGGTCGTCCTTTGTTCAAAGGTCAAAACTTTTTCGAGCAACGCCGTGTTTTAACGACCCTCTGCCTACTGAAATCAATCAATCAATCAATCAATCAAAAGAATTAAGCAACAAACTATTTATCTAATTTTGCTCACCTGTATTTGGGGACGACACTTTAATCAAGTAAGGTTCTCTTTGAAACAAGTCGTAGTACACTTTACCATGGTTCAGTGTTTCATTACCGTCATCGAACTCAAACGCCTGGGTGATTGTGAAACCGGAACTTGAGCTGCAGGGTAATGGTGAAACAATGAATCGCTCGTTACATGGCTCTTTTCCGAACTTAGAGGGTAATGATGATGATGATGGTGATGATGATGATGATGATATGACCATCATCGAAACGATTATCAACGGTGAGAATTGAATGAATCCTGTCGAAAAGACAATAATCAATCTCGGGAAATAGATTAGCAGAGCTGGGGATTCGATCCAGCGACTCTCTGTTTTTTTTCAGCGCTGAACGTTACTGACTGGGCTCCCGGGTTCGGCTTTACAGGACTTGTCATCAAGGCGTCCCGAGTTCGAATCCGAGCTCTCAAAAACTGTTCAAAGATTGATGATAGTCAGTTGGGGCAAAATTTATTGCTCTCTTAACATTGTTTCGGCGATGATCATGTAAGAAAGCAGCCAGCAGCTTTGAAAGAGTGTTTTGCGAAATACAGGTCACAGAAATCCCAAGAACGCATGGATAGGTGCACAGGCCTCCGTGATGTAACTGATAAAATGATTAGCCATTTCAGAGCCATGGGCGGTATTATAGGGCTTTCGCGGACGGCATCCATCAATCCATCCACCCATCCATCATCTACTTACCGATACATGTAGGCATATTGCTCTTTGCTATGCGTCCTACCTAAACGTCTACTTAAAACCATACGGAATTGTCTCTCCTCCGGTTGATTCCTGCAAGAGTCAAGAAGAGCCTTAAACTCAGTGATTCGCGATAAGCAGCCTAGGGGTTAAACCTTTGCTATTCAAAAAAGACTCTTTACGCTCACAGAAGTTGACAGCTTTTGGAAATAAAAAGATCGTATAAAAAGGAGAGATAGGAGGAAAATGAATCCCGCTACAAATGAAGAGCTTGTTTATCAATGGTTTATGATTGAATCTAGGACGATATAGATCCAAAATCAGACTGCTCCGCCTGTGCAGTCTGATCTTGATGCACACCCATCTCAGAAGCGGTTTTAAAAGTCCCTTAATCTGTGACAGAATACGCAACATTTTGGACTCTTTCTGTATGAAGACAACGGAATGCATACCTTTGAGCGGCGCGCTGGGAAAAGGGGGTTTCCGGCATCTCCGAAATGCAATATACCAGTCAATCCGTTTTCTCTAAAACCCGGCTGACTTATGACGTAGAATGTCCTTTGGCATGTAGAAAACTTACCAACAGTGAGAAGTTTAAACCCATGAATCCATACTTTTTGCAGATGCATTAAATTCTCTTTTCACGGAGCATTTGTATAATATAGCTTACATACTGACAGAGACGAATGTTTACTTAAACTGCTGAAATAAATAGGATAGAAACTTCCAGGCAATGGTTAAAACCAAAGTACTTCTATTTACAGTAAAAATTACACCGCATAGGACAATGTAGGCCCAAGACCAGACTGCATTCCCGTGCAGTCTGATCTTAATTAAACTCTTTTCGCCAAAGCAAGCTTAGTCGAGCTAAGGGGTTTAATCCACTACAGAATCCAAGGTGAAAAGATGATAAAAAGAAAGGAACTGTTCCACATGGCAAGGGAAACAACTGTTACTGTACTTTACTGATAGCCACGAGTCGTACTCACTTGTTCACTTTGTCCAGTAGTTTATATATAGCTCTTTGTTTAGAGTCCCTGATTTCTTGAATAAGCAGAAGGTCATATCTATGGATAATCTTAAATAAAAAATGGAAATAAATAAATAAATAAATAAATAAATAAATAAATGCTAGCGGGTAAACAGTAATGCCGTCATGCACGAAACAGCAAAAGCCGGACCGATTCAAACGAATCTTTCTTGGTGCTCAAATCAGCTGTAATATGAATCTTTGCTTGTATTGACCAAAGCTAGGTAATTATGTCGAATTTTGCCGTTTGGTTTCTGATGCCGTGTGTTTGCTGAACTGGTGATCGAAAGGCGGTCTAGAAGCAAAATTTCAAGTTGTTATTGTGCAACATACGTGATCATAAATTTAGGGGTGCCATACCTTTACAAGTATATCCATAACTTGGGTGTTGGATGCCTTCTTTTGTCCAAACACTTGTATATTAAAAGCACCAATGCGTAGAGACTTGCCTTCGACATGACAGAAGGGTATAAAATATACAACAATGCAAAAGCATACAACCGTCTGCAGTCTGTAAAGAAAAGAAATACAAATATTTACAAGCGTCCAGATTAGTCAGCAAAAGAGTTTATCCGTTGTTGAAGAAGTATAACTTTTGCTGTCCTGAAATTGATATCTCTTGATATTACCAAACGGCAAATTTTTAGTCTGGTCCAAATTGAAAGCATTTGCAAACAACAAATTAAGTGTGTCTCAAAAACTGAAATTTCTCTTTGGAAGTGTAGAAAAACGTTGTGGGAAAAGGAGAAAATGCTGGTTACCAGTATTTCCTCCTTTTCAACAAAGTTTTCCAAAGCCTTCTTCCTTAGGGTCATTAAAGCTCGGGATTGTGCCGTAATGGGTTAATCAGAGGGGTAATTTGCCAATTTGCTTCTGACATGCAATTATCAAATTTCCCACAATATTTCCAAGTTTGCAGGTGAACCCTATTTTCTTTGTACTGTGTTAATTTTGTCATTACGATTTTTATTTTTCATATTTTCGAATCGCATTTAATTTTTTGTCTGGAATAGTGTTCACGGTGGTTGGCTGAGAGAATAAAAGATTTCTTTCGGCACCAAATTTTAAACTCGACCTTTTTCGACGGATGAAAATATAATTCGTTGAAATTTAGACAGATTTTTAGCTCGGCTGTTCTCGAAGAAAACGTCGAGGTATTGTAGTAACGCTGGCATCGTTTTCGTCTGATTCATCGCGCAAAAACTTTGACATTTTATCGTACCTTTGTTATTACTGAAGATATTTGCTTCAAACTTGGATAAGTTGTTAACACTTAAGCTGCTGAATAAATGAAACGAAAATATCCACTTAATACTAGAAGCCTAAACATTGCGTTTTCCAAGTTGATTTCACCGGAAACAAAATACCGTAACGGACAGTGTAGATCAAAGATCAGACTGCACGTTCTGTGCAGTCTGATCTTGATCTACACCGTCCGCAAAGGGTCAGTGGGTCGCGATAAGCAGCTTAAGGGTTAATTATCAAAAGGGGAACCTATATAACATGAACAAATAACCATTACAGTATTTTTAACAGTGTTATGCCCCTTTTTTCAACTGAGGATTTTAAACGAAAAGCAACCGCAGTCGAGCGTTGGCACCCGCATGCTGTGCTCTTGCTATCTTACAGGCTTGGCTAAACGAGATGCGAACAGTACAGATTTAACCTCTTAAACTGCTCATTAAATGGCACGAAAATGCCCTCTCAGTATTAAAATCCCGAACCATTTCGAATTCGAAGTTGATTTCACAGGAAAAAAATACCATATCGAACAGTGTGGATCAAAGATCAGACCGCATGTTTGTCCAGCCTGATCTTGAGATCTATACCGTCTGCAAAAGCGGACCGAGTCGCGCTTAGCAGCCTAAGGGTTAAGACCAGACTTTTAAAGGGCACTTTCCATTGTAATTTTATGGCTCTCTTTACCAGAATATTGCTACACAGGCCCAAGATCAGGCTGTACCTTTATTACCTATATTGCCTACTATATATAGGAGCCACGCTCTGGGAAAAGTTGGCTTTATGTATCTTTGTGATACATGATACCAAACAAATCATCAAAGTACTATACATCCCTAAAATCCCTTTTCTATAACGACTTGCTGAATCGTGAGGTCCGTTGACAAGCAGAAAACTGACCAAAAGCAAACAGTTTCGGTCCAGGTCAGCCTGCGCGGACTCATTACCTTTTGCAAATGCATTAAGTCCCCTTTTTACAGAGCATGGTAATTATGTATTATGGCTATCTAGTAGTATCGGGGTCCTGCGTGACTCAGTGTTAAGGTGTAGGATTCGTAACCTGGAGGCACCGGGTTCGATCCTCACTCGAAGTATTGGGGTTTTCGTAGGACTGTCTTTTGGCAAGACACTTCGGAGCCTTAACCTAGTACAGGTGAATCCAAAATAATCACGATTAAGTGAGCTGCCGCCGTGATATGACTGAAAAAAATGTTGAAAGCGGCGTAAATCACCGTTCAATCAATCAAACTGAAAGTATTAAAGTATACGTGTTCTGCGCATTTCCAACAGCCGCCTGTGGTATGGAATCTCGGTAGAAATGCATGAGTGTCTGAGCTATAAATCACGCATATCTGCAACAGTTTAGAATTAATTATACTAATTTGTAATGACGAATGGGATAATTATGATTAGGTTTTTCTTTTGATATGCATTCAGACAGACGATATCCTTGGTTAATAGTTTTTAATGATGATGCGGACGAAAAGGTTATGATGATGAAACGACGATGATGGGTAACGCTTAACACGGCGATGCTGCTGCTGTTGATGACTATGATAAGGAAAAATGTTAAAATACGCTTCTTTTCAAAACTAAACAAGAAGAAGAAGAAGAAAAAAGGAGAAGAAGAAGAAAAAAGAGGAGGAGGTGGAAGCGGAGACGGAGGGGAAGAGGAGAAGCTGGTTGTGGTGGACAGAAGAAGAAGAAGAAGAATGAGGTTTGGTTTGTACTGAAGTTTTAATGCCATTTAAACAGCTCAGGTCCTATCATGGCGATCAGTGACGCACCCATGTGTTTCCTGGCTTTCTCACACCAGAACTGACACAACTATCTTTCCAAAGCCACTGACTACTTTTATTTCGCATGCATCAGAGGTTAGAGGCGAAAAATCGCAGGAAAGAAAATCGGGTATCGAACTCACAACCACCAGGTTACTAGTCAGATACGCTAACCACTGAGCTTCCCGAGCGGGCTAGAAGAAGAAAAATGAAGAGGAGGAGGAGGTAGAAGAAGAAGAAGAAGAAGAACAACAACAACAACAGAAAAAAAGAAGCAATATTACCATTGTAAGCATTTGACCTACCTGGTCATAGTGTATTATCAAGGTGCCACAAATCAAATCAGAATAAAGATGTGTGCAATACAAAAATCGTATTTAATGAACACCTATACCTGTACGTTCAATATAGGCTAAATACCTGTACTAATCTACGTAGTAAAACCTGGTTGGTTGATTTCTCTAACCCTTTGAACGACATAGGAGAAAACAGAGGCTTTTTGCGGACGGTATAGATCAAGATCAGAATGCACTGAATGTGCTGTCTGATCTTGATCTATACCGTCCGCTTATAGAGTAAAGCCTATAAGACCAATTTTTTTCACAGTTTCGGTGAATTGTATTGTCAAACGTTGAAAGAAGTTGAGTTTCTATATTAAGCCCTGAAGAGTTACAGTCATTTTTAAGTCTCTGAAATCTTTTTTTTCGATGAGTCAAATAGGACAAGTATAGGTGTTAATGAGGTCAGTGTAGATCGGACGTTATTGTGCTGTCTGATCATTGATCTACTTTTCTTCTTCTTTTTTTTGAGTATTTTTTTCTGGATTGAACTTCATTGAAACTGCTTGAAATGGCTTATTATTGGTCTATTCACTGAATGTATTAATACCTTTGATTGGCAGGTTAAATGTGAACCTGTATAGGTCGACCCTATACTGTAAATGTCAGGTACTTCTTACCCTTTACTCATTACCAAACAATCTCGTCTTAACTCTTTAACCAAACGACAAAATTTTAGACTTGTCCAAATTGAAAGCATTTGCAGACGACAATTTAAATGTGGCTCAAATGTAGGAATTTGTCTCTGATAGGGTAGAAAACAATGTAGGAAAAGGAGAAAATGCTGGTAACCAGCATTTCGCCTTTTCTCCATATATATAGTCTTTTCTTAAACGAAAAATTACCATCCTCTTATCTACATTAAATTTTTCTTCTGCAGGTGTTTCGATATATCATAAATCATCCGACAGTGCAGATTCGAGATCAGACCGCACGTTTTGAGCAGTCTGATCTTGATTAACACATTGTTTACATTACGACTTATACCGTCTTTGACACTGAAATGATTAATTTTGTCTCAAAAATGCTTCTAACCTAACATTCATTAATGTTTCATTCACATTTATATGCGAAAACGTTGTAGCAAAAGGAGAAACTATTCGTTATCAGACTTTTTCTTCTGACACGATGTTTCCAAATACGATCTGGATGAGGAGAATGGAAAAAAAAAATAGGTCTGACCACAGGCCTTTGAAGCTCCATTGGTCTGTTACGGAACACTAACATTTTTCTTGGTTGATCATCGAATACTTGCGAATTGGTGCATCGCCTGTATATCAGGGAATACTCAAATTTTCATTTACATCGTTACTATAAATAGCACATTGGCGACTGCCTCTATGTTGTATATATATATTACTATATATATAATTATATATATGTTATTTATAATTATACAATATAGAGGCAGTTGCCAATGTGCTATTTATAGTAACGTTGTCCGATAAGGAAAATTTCGTTGTCCGGTAATAAACCAATGGAGTTTCAGTGGCCTATGGTCTGACAGAGGTTAAGTGTTAATGCAAACAGAACTCTTTACCGAACGACAAAATGTTAGAGACAGTCGTATTGAAATCATTTGAATGTGGCTAAAGTGGTGGAATTCCTGTTTGGAAAGATAGAAAACATTGTGGGAAAATCAGAAAATGCTGGTCCTCAGTATTTTTCCCACGTGTTTTCAAGTGCCTCCTTGGTGTCCTGCGTGGCTCAGCGAATAAGTGTAGGACTCGATAGACTCGAGCCTGGAGGCTCCGGGTTCGAGCCTAACCGGAAGTACTGAGTTTTTCGTGGGCAAGACACTTAAGAGCCCCGGCCTAGTACTGGTGAGACCCAGGACATACATGAATATTTGAGCTGTGATATGACTGAAATAACGGCGAAAGCGGCGTAAAACACCAATCAATCAATCAATCGATCGATCCACTGACCAACGGAACGACCGGCCGATTGACTGATTGATCGATCAGTTTATCAGTCAAAAGCATCCTTCCTTACAATCGTAAAAACACGATATCATATGAGCCTTAGAGCGCCGAATAAACCAAAGAACCCTGTAATTCTCCAATTAACCCTTTACCGCACAATGCCGCCTTTCAACGACCCTGGAAAAGAAGCCTTTTGAAAACATTGTGGGAAAAGGAGAAAATGCTGGTAACCAGCATTTTCTCCTTTTCCCACAATGTTTTCTACCCTATCAAAGAAAAATTGCACCTTTTGAGGCACATTGAAATTGTCGTCTGAAAATGCTTTCAATTTGGACAAGGCTAACATTTTGTCGTCTGGTATTGTAAAGTGGGGCAAAACGCCTACCTTAAGGAGTTTTCCTTATTTTAAGTTTACAAGTTGAATGACATTGATGGATATATAATTTCCATGTAGAGCTGGTATTGCTCTTTCATAACACAAATGTAAAATGACGAAATATTACAAGACATAAGAATAAAAAAGGCATTTTTTGTTTCCTTACCAATTGGGCGTTTTGCCCCACCTACGGGGCAAAACGCCCTTTTTGATGGGGCAAAAAGCCTCCGTAGGCGTTTTGCCCCACCGTTACCAGAATGTCCCCTAGACAAATTGTCGCATTGCCAATTTATTCCTAAAAGAGTTATGACCCTTGTAATTGCAATGCAATGGTCGTTATTGTCCAGAATGTCGACAGCAAATATTTCAATATATCATGAAACATCGCACAGTGTAGATTCAACAACAGACTGCACGTTTTGTGCAATATGATCTTGATCTACACTGGCCGCAAAGGCAACTTTATTCGCAAAAGGCTGTTTAGGGGTTAAAAGGTTAACGCAAGAATACTTTTCGCTAATATGACCTGTTTTTGCACCCCCTTCACAAGTGTTCTTCAAATTGGGAATTTGTCCCTTAAGGATAGAAAACACTGCGGGAAAAGAAAAAAAAAAAATGCTGGTTACCAGCATTTTCTCCCTTTCCCACAATGTTTTAAAAAATCTCTACCTCTAAGTCGTTAAAACTCGGAATTGTTTGGTAAAGGGTTAAGTACCTTCTGCAGACGACGGTTTTCGTCTTGCAGCAATGCCTTTGAAAACATTGTGACGAATGAGAAAGTACTAGTTACGAGCAATTTTCCCTTCTGTTCTCAAAGTTGCCAGCCTAAAATTGGATTGTTTGTTTGTTTGGCTTAGCCAATCAGAAGTTGTGTTACTTTCAACTGTAGAAAATTGTTCAGCATAAAGCTAAGAATATTCTTAACCCTTAGGCTACAAAGCGCAACTCGCTGACCTTTTGCAGTCTGATCTTGGATCTACACTTCCGATAAGAAGATATCTTTCCTCCAAAAATACCTTTTAAACAGGAAAATGTGGGTTTTTACAATCGATTTGAAAGTTTCATTTTGTTTATTTAGCAGGATACGGGTTAAGAATGGTTGATAAATACGGACCTAGTTATTGATCCCTTTTCCCCATTGTTTCGCATATTGTTAAAAAAAAAACGTGTAAATATATTTTTCTAGATTAGATGTTGATCCACCTTGACTTTGGAATGGTAGAAGTTGCTGCTAACACTGGTGTGTCTGAAAATACACTGTACGATAATGGGTTACAGGGTAGCGTATATGAAAAACCCCATAAAATTACTGATTAGTACAAGAAAAGGATTATCCCCTACCATGCATATCAATAAGATGTGAACAAGCACCACAGGGTATCGATTAACACAGACAGACAGACAGTACTTTTCTTGGTGTCTTAAATGGGCCTGCAGAATAAACATGGCTACGTTTTTTATCAGTCGCGAATTCTACCTTAAATCCATAGTTAAAGTTGGCAACTTTCTTTCTAGCATTACTATTCATTTTCTTGCCAGCTACTAAACCTTTGACAGACAGTACAGTAACACATTGTCAGACTTACGAGGGCTAGTCAAAAATACGCGGACAAGTACAGTATTTCTCTCAAATATTGCTTGAATACAGCAAAATTGATACATATTGTAGACATATTAATACTGTACTGAAGGAATAAATTTCAAGTTATTATAAAGCTATGGCAACGTCGTGTTCCAAAACCCAGCCAAAAAACGCAATAAAACGAAAGCATTTACCATGTAGAAAACGACGTGTCTCTTTTGTGTCTGATCAGATATCTTCACCAAATTGTGTCATGATTTGGCACCAACTCTTGCTATGACGTGTATGAAGTCACATTAACGTTTGACGTCATTTGAGGGTTTGGCGGCCATATTGTTTATTCACGTGCGTCAAAATGAGTGCCGAACAGAGAACTGCAGTTAAATTTTGTGTTTAAAATGGAAATCCGGGAAAGAAACAATGTAAATGTTAATCAAGGCATACTGGGATTCAGCGATGAAGAAAATGACTTTATGCAAATGGTATGCGCGTTATGAAGACGGTCATGAAAGTGTGACAGATGACCAGAGGAGCGGACGGTCGACGTCAATAACACAACGTAAAGAGTGCGGTGCAGTCCACAATTGCTTCCGCAGAGTCCGGTGCCGACAGGAAAAGCTTCTCTTCATTGGTGAAACGATGCAAAAAGTGTACTACATTTTGAGGAGAGTATATTGAAAATGATGAACTTCAATAGACAGTTATCTCATCTAGGTATGTGAAAGAAACGATTAATAAGTAAAGCGAATAAAGCGACGTAAAATTGACGTTGGATGACGTTGGGCCAGTTTTTGAGTGATGACGTTGCTACAACAAACATATCTTTATAAGTTGTTGAGATGTTGGCATGAAATTTATGCTGTCAAGACAGATTTAATTTGTCTACAATATGTATCAATTGTGCTGCAGTTAATCCTTTCCCAAACAAGCCCTGGTTTTCACGTGTCTGCAGTACAAGCCTTTCGAAAACACTGTGGGAAAAGGAGAAATTGCTCGTAACGAGCAATTTCTCCTTTTCCCACAGTGTTTTCTGCCGTTTTTGAGAACTTTCTGTCATTTTCATCAAATTTAAAATTGTCGTCTGCAAACTATTTCAATTTGGACCAGTCTAAAATTTATCGTTTGGGAAAGGGTTAAGCAAAATTTGAGAAAATGACGGTACTTTTCCGCGTATTTATTGAACACTCCTTGTACAATGATATCCGTTGATATGAAATAAATTTGCCTGTATTTTGGCCCCCGAATTGTTAAATTCTGGTCGTCGTTTGGAATTTTGGTCGCTATCGGGCCTTTAATATAATCAACTTCGATCACATTTTGTCATTTTTTTTAAAGCAAAACAAAAATAATTGTTCAAGTAAATATAATCAGTACAAGGGTAAAGGGACGCGTATATTAAACTTGTAAAAAAAAAAAGTCAACCGCGTGAAAGTGTCGTTCTTTGTACGGTTCCCATTTCTTTTCTTTAAAGATAGCCGGTACATAAAGTCCATATAAATAATACTGTCAAAAACACGTGATTTAGCAAGACAAGTCTGTTAAAAATGGAGGGTTCCAGTAAGTATCTAAGACAGACTCTGTATCCGTGTGATTTGGCTTAGTTAAGAATATTCTTTGTCATATTCTCAAGAATTTTCTGAATTTCACAGTAACGCGACTTCCGATTGGCTAAACCGTATGCTTGAGCCAATCAGAAGTCGTGTTACTTTCTAAATCTAGAATTAGTCTGAGATTGAAATTAAGAAAGGTTGATGCATGAATACGGACCTAGTAGCTATCATTATCGACCAACAAATCGCTTGCTATCATTACCTCAAATCTAGGTCAGGACTGGTATCCTGTGTCACAGGCTGGGTGCAATACCATTATAAAGAAACATAGGGCACCACTATAGATCTTAAAAAGGATTCCCAGTACATACGATCTCCATATTGAAATGTGATCAATTACAATTCATGTGGAACGCTACTTCTTCGCAAATGACTTTTGCAGGCGATTTGAACACGTGGGTGATAGTAATTTTCTCTCCAGCTGTTTGTTAGTTTTTGTCTTAGAATATTGCAGCTGTATTGTGTTCAGTCAAGTTCTATAGACATAAATCAGTCAATTAGTGCTGCCGCAAATGACGACTTTTGAAAATACAGTGGGAAAAACAGCAAAAGCTTGTAACAATCAATTTCCCCTTTTTCCACAATGTCTTCTTATCATTCTATTTCAAAAAGGTTTTTTTTAATATACATGTACATTTTTTCTCAGCGTCACACAGGCGTGCTAATTTTTGGTAAAAATATGGATTTGTCTAAAAAGGGCCTGAGAGGTATGAAATTATGTATTTGTTTCTTTAGTGCTTAAACCCTGCGCGAATCACTGACCTTTTGCGGACAGTGTAAATCAAGATCAGACTGCACAGAACGTGCAGTCTGATCTTTGATCTACGCTCTCCGATAAGGAGATATTTTTCTCCTAATACTAAGTTTGAGAATTATCGAATGTATTGTTGGGGTTTTTACTATCGCTTGTATATTTTATGTAACTTTTTTGGCAGTTTAAGGGTTAATGCAATTTTTAACATTATGTCTGTTAAATCCTGGCAGCTAGTGCACTTATTCATGCTTTTTTTTTCTGTCACCCGTGCTTCTCTCAACGTTCTTTCCGAAGCACTGGCCAAAAGGCTGGAATAACTGTGTTTTAACTCTCTACCAAACGACAAAATTTTAGACTTGTCCAAACTGAAAGCGTTTGCAGACGAGAAATTCAATGTAACTCAAATTATAGAATTTTTCTTTGAAAGGTAATAAAACATTGTGGAAAAAGGAGAAAATGCTGGTTACCAGCATTTCTCCTTTTGCCACAATGTTTCCAAAAGCATTCTTCTTCAGGGTCTTTAAAACTCCTGATTGTGTGGTAAAAAATTAAATAGTTAAAAGATTTTATGCGGCGTAACCCTGACGCAAGTGATTTATGCGTTGGCTTCGTGACGTGAAAATTCGCGTTCGATCCCCAGCATCTGGTCAACAGTGGAATGTCCGGCGTTAAGATACGGCAGAGTTCAAGCATTGAACCGGTGAAACTCAGAAAATTTCGCGAATGAATGGACTTTTGCTGTTACATAAGTGAAATAATGTTGAAAGCAGCATGATATTGAAAAAAGATCGATGAACGCTCTGATAGTTGGGTTTGTTTTTAATCTATCTATCTTTCGTAAACTGCGATAGGTAGTGAAACTTTGGCTTGATGCTCGTCGGCTGTTCTAGTGGCGCGGCAGTGACCATGGTCATATCACTGGGACGTCTCATCTTGTTGCTGTTTAAACTGTCGCCGTTTACCCCTACGGGAAAGAAGGAGCTTCTGTTAATGGCATAGATCAAAATCGGACTGCACAAATCGTGCAGTCTGATCTTGAATCAACATCGTCCGCTGTTTTAGTAAATCCTGTAAGATTAAAAAGATGTTTGTGAGTTTCAGCGGACTTTGCAGGCTGACCTGAGTAGATATTTTTTGCAGATGCATTGGACATCATTTTCAGATAACAAGACTCTTTTCTTTTTTCCCCGGGATTTTATAAACCCGGTACTGTTTACTAAAGGGCTAGTTTAACCCATAGGCTGCTAAGCGCGACTCCCTGACCTTTTGCAGACAGTGTAGCTCAAGATCAGACTGCACAGAACGTGCAGTCTGATCTTGGATCTACACTGTCTGATAAGGAGATATTTTTCTCCAAAAATAAGTTTGAAGCAGTATTATATGGGTTTTTTACTATCGGCGTGAAAGCAGGATAAGGGTTAAGAAAATAAGGCTCCATCGGCTTACGCTATAGTCATATATTGTCCCAGGAAAACACAATAAGCCGTCAGTATCCATTACATTTGGAAGCTAACGTTTGCCAATCTGCAGGTCATTAATACACATTATGTTTCGTTCTCTGTAATAATTTCTGACAACCTGGAAACCTCAAGCTTACCCTTTGCTCACACGTCAAACTGCCACCTTTAATCCCAGAAGAAAGAACCCTGATGCTTCTGAGAATACCATGGGAAAAGAAAGCGTTTGAAAACAGTTTTAGAAAAGCAGTGGGAGTGGTAGTATTCAGCATTTTCTTCTTCTTCCACAATCTTTTCTACCCTTTCAATGAAAAAAAATTCATCATTTGTGGAATATTTAATTTGTCGTCTGCAAATGCCTACAATAAGCACAGTTTCTGAAATTTTGTTATCCTGTAAATTCAGTGTTAAACATGTATCTATACTGTTTTAAACAAATCGCCATAAAATGTGTCAATCATTGCAGAACCCTCTTTACCAACAAAATAAGACCAGTCTCTTGCCGTTAGTTTACTGTAAATAAGTCCTGCTCTGTGAAAAGGGGTTTAATATAGCTGCAAAAAGTATCCATTCAGGTCAGCCTGCGCAGTCAGCGCAAGCTGAACTGGGCCGAATCTTTTCGCCTTTGGTAAATTTTCTGCATGTCAAAGGACCATTCTTCCTCAGGATTCTGCTGGTTGTTCGACAAAATAGATTTAATGGATCCATAATTAACCCTTTACCACACAATCCCGACTTTTAACGACCCTGAGGAAGAAGCCTTTTGAAAACATTATGGCAACCAGCATTTTCTCCTTTTCCCACAATCTTTTCTACCCTTCCTACAACAAATTTCAATTTTTGAGTCACATTTATTTTGTCGTCTGCAAAAGCTTTCAATTTGGACTGGTCTAATATTTTGTCGTTTGGTAAAGAGTTAACCCTTTCCCAAACAAGCCCTGGTTTTCACGTGTCTGCAGTACAAGTCTTTTGAAAACACTGTGGGAAAAGGAGAAATTGCTCGTAACGAGCAATTTCTCCTTTTCCCACAGTGTTTTCTGCCGTTTTTGAGACCTTTCTGCCATTTTCATCAAATTTAAAATTGTCGTCTGCAAACTCTTTCAGTTTGGACCAGTCCAAAATTTGGGAAAGGGTTAAGCGATGTATTGCTTGGTATAATGCATCACGGAGATGACTTAAACTCCCAGACCATGACTCGTATGTACAGAATAGGGTCTGTATTCATTTACCTGTTACCATTCTTAAGAACATTCTTATAGCCGGTTCGTTTGGGCTCTGCTAAGAAGAGAATGCTATTCACAGAAGCGATTAGAAGAGAAAGCCAATCGAACGAATTTAGAATCATTCAACATGGCGGCTTTTTACAACAAACTGCTGTTGTTTGTAGAAGAATGGCTATTTGAAGAGGATGACGCTAGCTTGTTCTGTCTAAACAGGCCTGGAACAATCCCCAAATGGCAGCTTTGTATTCATCAGTGTATGTCGAATCAGTGATAAAAATATATATACTTTTTATACCAATTCGAGAGATATTAGAACGTTTCGAACCAAAGACATTTCGCCCCTAAAGATTCCACGAGACATTTTATCTCCAAACTCATACACATTAAAATATACATGGTATTTACCGTATAATTACCACCGCAAATTGGATACTGAGCAAGAGCAATCTTTTCAGCAAGTAAAAACACGAATATTTGCACATGACAACAAATAAACAAATGTCAACTGAAAAGAAACCATTCTTCAAGTCACGTTTCGTTGGCTGCTTCCGCCATTTTGTTTCGAAATCTCTGCCGGCTCTTCCAAATATCGAGTGGAAGAGACGGCAGAGCTTCTAAAAGCGGAAGACGCCTAATCGAACGCACCGGAATAGCTCCTCCAATTCTGGCAGCTCTACCGTTGGCCCAAACGAACCGGCTATTAGTCTTATTCTGTTAGATTATCTGGGTTTGAAAGTAACACAACTGATTGGCTTAACCGAACGGTTTAGCCAAACAGAAGTTGTGTTACTTCAAATTTAGAAAATTCCGCAGAATAAGACTGACAATGTTCTAAGAATGTTTGGTGAATAAGAACCCAGGAATTTATAACTTCTACCGGCCTGTGCCATTATAGACCTACAACACTTTACCCTATCAGAGGTTCTGATATTCGGAGTATTTTTGCCTCTTTCTTGGAGTAAGTATGGAATCCATTTTCAGGTTTTATCCTGTCACATCATATTCCTGTTTTTACTAACTATTTTGAAACAAGGCCATTGAAAACATGATCGGAAAAGGAGTACATGCTGATAACCGGCACATTCTCCTTTTTCCTACAACATTATCTACCTTATCAAACTGACAAATACCATTATGAACTCTGTATAACCTGTCGTTCGCAAATGTTTCTAACATAGATGAATATAAAATTTTATAGTCTAGTAATGGGTTAATCCATAGCAGACTTCGAGCAAATCAGGAGGTCGCTGGTTCGAGTACCCAGTACGGCCATTTTTTTGTGGACTGATGATAGTCATTGTAAAAGTATTTAGTCATCTCTCACTCTTGATGGTTGTTTCGACGACTGTTTCTTTTGTGTGTGTGTGTGTGTGTGTGTGTGTGCGAAAGCAGCCAGTGGCCTCAGAAGAACATTGTGTGGTTGAGAGAAACTTCCTTGGACATGTTCAATTGCAATGGCGATAGAACTGAAATAATGTTGAAAACGACGTTTATTAAAACGATGCAAACAAAAAAATAAACCTCGACCAACTCTCTATGTTTTTGCTGACAGAGTAGATTAAGATCAGACTGTATTAAAACATCTTATTGTCCCTGATATGTTGAGACATTATGGCCCCAAACCCACAGTCCCTGAAATGGAAACGAGTTTTTTTTCCCTTCTTTTTGAAATTCGATTGAAATATTCCTTTGTGAGAATTAATACTTTTTAGAGATCAGTGAAGGACGTGGTAACTTTTCGCAAAATACAACCCATCAAGAACAATTGCATATCGGTGTTTAATGACGTAAAATAAACCCAAAAAAAACCCCACAGGCTCGCACAACTTTTCGAAAAGCGTTATCACTACCAAGGGTTTTTTGTTGATACAGGATTCAGATTTTGACAAGCATTTCGCGGTGAGCGACAGCCGAAAACATGGGGAGTGTTTATGTACAACATACGGCGGTTAAAAACTGTCAGCCATTTTGTATCAGTCCGCAATAAATTAACTAACAGTTGCCGTCTCATTTGTCTTCCGTTTTCAATTTCCCTTAACGCCACTGTGTGCCTTTATTCGCTTTTTTTTTTTTTTGTTTAGCCCGTTTCAAAACAATCCTCAGTTTTAACGACCTTATGGACAAAGGCTATCGAAAACATTGTGAGTAAAATGAAGTTTTTCTCCATTTCTTACAGTGTTTTTTCTTCTTTCAAAGCCAAGTCCTGATGCTTGAGTCACATTCGGTATGTTGTCTGTAAATGTTGAAATTTGGACAAATAAATTCAAAGCAAAATCTACATTATGATAGCTATGTCGCAGCGACTGATGCACCTATCCATGGTTTCCTGAAGTTTCTTTTACCAATGCTTCACAAAACATTCTTTCCAAGCCACTGGCTGCCTTCCCTCATAAACACGATGGTAACAATGTTCTCTGTCGCATATTTTTGGAAAGTTAACAAACTATGAAATACAGAGCGTTAGTGTACAAAAATCCACCACCACCACAAGCAACACCATCACCAACAACAACAACAGTAGCAGCCACAACACATAAAAACAACACTATCCAGAAAACACCAACTAACCACAGTAAAGCAAAATACCCCTTTTCCACCGGCAGTTATATAAATGAACCATGCTCTGGCAAAAGGGGGCTTAATGCATCTCCTTAATGCATGGTACCAATCAAGCCATCACATTATTATGGATCCATGATAGCCGACTTAATCATGACGTAGACTGGTCCTTCGACATTTAAAAAAAAAATTGACCCACAGCGAAAAGTTTCGGCCCAGGTCAGCCTGCGCGGATTGCGCAGGCTGACCTGAGCCGATATTTTTCGCAGATGCATTAAGCCCCTTTTTTACAGAGCATGGCGCATTTAGTTTAGACATTGTCAACGTCAGGAAAAGAGGGGTAAAGGGCAATCTGACAGATAAGTGAACCCTTTTAACATTCATCCTGCTAAACAAGTTAGATAGAACTTTCAAGCCGATAGTAAAAACCCTAAAAATGTTTTTCTCAACCTTAGTTTATGGGGAAAAATATCTCCAAATCAGACAGTGTAGATCCAAGATTAGATTGCACGTTCTGTGCAGTCTGATCCTGATCTACGCTGTCCGCAAAAGGTCAGCGAGTCGCGCTTAGCAGCTTAATGGTTAATTCTTCCTTAACGAAATTGACAATTTTCAGTCTGAAAAAGAAATAGTCCTTAATATTACATTTGCAAAACCCCGAAGGGCAAAAATATGATTATCTCCAAAATATCGGACAGTGTAGATCTAGATCTGACGGCACGTTCTGAGCAGTCTGATCTTGATCTACACCGTCCGCAAAAGCAACCGAACTGCACGTTTTGTTCCTTCTGGGCCAAGGATTTAAAAAAAAAAGTCCTAGAGTTTCCTCCCTTATCTGATGACATAAATGTTGGAACGTTCAACTTCAAAGACCGACTGATGTTATCCCTGTTATTTATTGGCTCAGCCGTTTTTGTTCCGAAAATCGCGTTTAACGCATTAGCTCCTGTCCCCGTCTTTCTGTTTGCTTTATAACAGAACAGTTTTAAAACAACTGTGACCGAAGGAGTCAATGAACGACTGATGTTGGCACTGTAATCTATTGGTACGGCCATTTTTGCATAGAAAGTCATTAACTTCTGTCAAGAACTTTTTTCCGCGTTGCAGCAGAACAGCTTCCAAATGAGAAATTGCTCGTGACTAGCCTTTGACCTCGACATTCCAGCGATTCTTGACCTGTAGTCACGAGTCCATGCCAAAGATCTGAGCTGTTAAACCTAAGGTTGCTATGCGCGACATAATGACCTTTTGCGGACAGTGTGGATCAAGATCAGACTGCACAGAACTAGGAGTGTCATCTTGGATCTACAATGTCCGATAAGGAGATAAACCCGTCCCCCCCCCCCCCCCAAAAAAAAAAACTCCATTGAAATAGCACAGTTTGGGTTTATTCTATCGGCTTGAAAGCTTAAGAGTTATCATTTGCAATTTATCTTTATATAATATTTGTAGTTACAATTGAAATGCATTAATAGACACATAAATCAACAATCCATGTGCTGTTGTCTTAACTCTTTACCAAACGACCCCGAGCCCCGTAGCTCAGTCGGTAGCGTGCAGGACTTGAGAACAGGGGGTCGTGGGTTCGATCCCTGGCTCGGCCAATTTCCTTCCGAGGATTGATGATAGTCATTGCGACAGGGCTCATTCCTCTCTCACCTCTGACCATCGTTTCGACAATGATTATGTGGGAAAGCAGCCAGTGGCTTGGAAAGAAAATTGTGCAGAGTACTGGTAAAAGAGACTCCAGGAAAGCATGGATAGGTGCACTGGCCGCCGTGGTATAACTGAAATAATGTTGAAAACGGCGTTAAACACCAAAACAACAAAAAACCAGTTACCAAACGACGATATTTGACTTGACCAAATTGAAAGCATTTGCAGACCACAAAATAAGTGTAGGTCAAGCATGTCTTTGATAGGATACAAAACATGGTGGGAAAAGGAGAAAATGCTGATTACCAGCATTTGCTCCTTTTCCCACAATGTTTTCAAAAGTCTTCATTCTCAAGGTCGTTAAAACTTGGGATCGTGTGGTGAAGGGTTAAGTTAAAGCACCATTTACGAGTAATTTACAACTACTTCCATTTTCGCATAACGTCAGTACCAGGTAGTACCACTTGGTTTTTTTTTTTTTTTTTTTGCAGATGCATTAAGTTTCCTTTTCACAGAGTATGGCGCCAATATTCATTTGACCCGGGATAGTAAAGACCGTTTTGTAACGGTATATTTGATTGGACGAAAGTTTCAACGGATTTCCAACATGGAGACGCTGAATCAGAACAACCTTGAACCTTGAAACATTCGTCATGACAGTAACAGCATTGTCCATTCAAAAGAGCCGTTACAAAACCGGATTTTTGCAATCCCATAATTCAATTATCGAATCAATTTTTACCCCTGCAAACGTGGAAACTAATATTTTCGTCACAAAAATATTTTTCTATCGGATATGAACCATGCTCTGGCAAAAGGGGGCTTAGTGCATCCCCGTGATGCATCATGCCAAGCAAGTCATCACATAATTATAGATCCTTAAAATAGATTTTGTCTAACAAGCGACTGAATCATAAGGTAGAATGGTCCTTGGACATAAAGAAAATTGACCAATAACGAAAAGTTTGGAGTGCGCAGGCTGACCTGGGTCGATACTTTCCGCAGATGCATTAAGCTATTTTTTCACAAGGCATGGCTCATATATATTTTCCATTGGATAATTTCTCTTATATCGAATGATTTTTTTTCCCCAACACACATACATGCTTCAGGTTATGAACTAATATAATTTCGGTAAATGATATACAGGTATATATTTCTTTCAAGAGGATATTTTTTTTTTAGAATGAAAATTCTGGTATGGAATATTGCAACCTTTGACACGCCATAAGCAACACAGCGATGTCTGATGATCCCACTGAGACGTCAAATAGTGTTCTGTAGGATCTGTTGGCTCTTGTAATGCGTATCCAACGGTTGTGGAGGTCGGTTATGTTTTCTGTTGGAATCACAATGGCGGGTAAAAGATAGGACAGTTCTATCGAGAAATCATCTTTGTTCCCTTCCTCGACACTGACCCGTGTCCATCTTTCAGGACTTTATTTCATTGCCACATTATAGAATTCAAGTTTACGTTATTAAAAAAATCGACTTCAAGTACATAAGACGTACAATGGCAAAAGGGTTTGGCCACAAATTCTCAAGACTTAGATCATTTACCGTTTTCATTTACATATTTGAACGAGTAATCTTACCATCAGCAATATAAAAAAAAAACATTTGATTGCACAAATAAACAGAAAAAGAGCGACCATCTTTTGCTTGTTTGCAACCGCTGACTTTTTAGAATTTATCTATTTTTAGAACTAATAATTCCTAATGTGTTGTTGTAAATTTTCATCAAAAGGAGTCTTTTTTTCCCCTTTATTTATTTTGTAACCAAAATAATGATTACGTGATTATAGATCATACTTTATTTAAATAAAGAAAGCTAAAAAAAAAAACTTGTGTCTAAATTAACATTGTGAAGCTGTTTCAAAATTTAACGATATTTAATTCTTCGGATGCCATTATAATACACGTATCAGTTCCCCCACTACCCATGCCTTACCTTAAGGAAAAGCAGTCTTGCATGGCAGCTGTAGAACGTTTAAATATTACACAAGTCTTGAATAATGATAAAACTGTGTCCGTATTCACCAACCATTCTTATGGATATATTTAGTCTTATTCTCCAGAATTTTTTAAGTTTGAAAGTAATACAACTTCTAATTGGTTAAACTATTTGGCTTAGCCAATCAGAAGTTGTGTTACTTTCAGATTCAGAAAAAATCTTGAAGAATAAGACTAAAAATGTTCTTAATAGTGGTTGGTGAATACGAACCAGATATAGGTAGCAATACTGAACGCACAAAAAGTGAAAGAAACGTAACTGATTGATTGATTGTATGTTGTTTAACGCCGTTTTCAACATTATTTCAGTTATATCACGGTGGCCAGTGCACATATCCATGCTTTCCTGGAGTTTCTTTTAAACAGTACTTCGCACAAATTCTTTCCAAGCCACTGGCTGCTTTCCCACATAACCATCGTCGAAACAGTGGTCAGCGGTGAGAGAGGAATGAATCCTGTCGCGATGACTATCATCAGTCCTCGGAGAGAAATTGGTCAAGCCGGTGATCGAACCAGCGACCTCCTGTTCTCAAGTCTTGTACGCTACCGACTGAGCTATAGGGGGCTTGGCGGAAACGTAATAGGAAGGAGATATGGATATATGTATTAATATGTATCTATAAATGTTATTAGCTGACTCCTGCTCTTTGAAAATATGGCTTGATGCATCAGCAAAAAGTTTCGACCCAAGTCAGACTGCGCACAATGCGCAGGCTGACTTGGGTCGATACTTTTTGCTGTTGTTAAATTTTCTGCATGTCCCAGGGACCGTTCTACCTCATGACTCGGCCAGTTTTTAGACAAGTTGGATCCTTATTATGCAACCGAACCCCCACCGCTCAATTATAATATTTGCTGCAAACTTCTGTATGTCGTATGCTGGCAGTCATGAATTAAACCTTGCACCTGGACTGGAAGTGAACGATTTTCTAGTGCTAAAAAATGTACAAATTATCGCGGACCTAAATGTCAGTTCACTTGCACACACTTACACTTTGACATTTTACGAAATATCATTGCTATTTTTTACGGAATCATTTGTTGTCCAGATGCGGAAAATATTACTCGAAATTCGCCATAATTATGGAAAATTGGCACGATTTGGGTCGAGGAAAAAAAATTGGAAATTTCCGACATAGTAATCATAGATTCGTTGTCAGAGCGAAACCGTTTCCTTGACAGCGGGAACTTTGATGATGAATGATTGATGCAACTTGGCTCCACCTACCAATAATTCCTGAATTTTCATTGGCTGGTTCCTAAAAGAATGTTTCTGTCTGCGCCAGCAAGGAATACTAAACAGCCTGCAGAACCAATTAATTAACGTTTCACCTTTTCGTTTATCGCGATTCCTTGTTACCACATAACTTCTAATAATCTGGATTAATTAAATATACCTACTTTATTGAATGTTTTATTGTTGCAATAGTCTGACATCTACTAGAAAATTCAGAGGATACATTCGGAGTGAAAATTAGTGGAAACGCTGAGAATACTGATCTTTTATTTACTACACAGTTGCTTCATTGTGAAAAAATTGGTACCGAAAAAAAAAAACAAGAAAAAAGGTGTTATACTCGGAAGAATGTACAATGAAATACATAAATTACTTTTTATTTGAGTCAAATAATAAAGTTTGAAGTGGGTAGAGCTTGAATAGTAAATTTAACATGAAGAAGGACGGTAAACGCAGAAAAGGCGATGACGACGCCAACGGTTCCGATACGGACAGCGGATGCTCAAACGATTCATTCTCTGCGCAAAGAAAAAAACGCCGGAGTTCCCCGGAACATTGTGCCGGCGACAACGACTTGCTCGACAGCCAGGGTAAACCCCGGAATCTTGCCAATGCACGGGAACGAGATCGCACCCAGAGTGTCAACACGGCTTTTGTGACTTTGAGAACTCTTATACCAACTGAACCCGCGGATCGAAAGCTGTCCAAAATTGAAGTGCTAAGACTCGCGACAAGTTATATCGCACATTTAAATACAGTGTTGATGGTTGGCGGGGACTGCATGGATCAGCCGTGTATCAAACACCAAGCTATGATTCGTGGTGGAATGGACTGTATGCCGAAAGCAGTGTGTACCTTTTGCTTGAGTAACAGTCGGTCAAAACCGGTGGGTATATCTTGTCCTCTTCCTGCCTGGCGCCAATGGCAACTCACTACATCTTACAGAAAACTTTCTGCGTCTTGCAGCGGACCACTATGGAAAACATTGTGACACGAGGAGTAATTGCTCGTTACGAGCAATTACTCCTCGTGCCACAATGTTTTCATGAGTATTTCTGTAGTAAGCCATAATTCACAATGACTATCCTCATTTTACGAGATCCATGGTCAATATCTTCAGCTTCAAGATTAACTCTTACCTTGAAACAACGTTTTATATTTGTCCAAATAAAAAGCATTTGCAGACAACAAATTGAATATTGCCAAAATGATGGAAGCTGTCTTTAAAATGGTAGGAAAAGATTTGTAGGAAAAGAAAAAATGCTGCAAACCAGCTTTTTCCTTTTTCCCACAATGCTTTTCAAATACCTTTCCCGTAACAGTCGTTAATCACGGGACTGTTTGATAAACGCTTAACCGTCTACCACACAATGCCGACTTTTAACGACCCTGGGAAAGAGGCCTTTTGAAAACATTGTGGGAAAAGGAGAAAATGCTGGTTACCAGCATTTTCTCCTTTTCGCACAATGTTTTCTACCCTATCAAAGAAAAATTGCACTATTTCAGTCACATTGAAATTGTCGTCTGCAAATGCTTCCAAATTGGTAATGGCTAAAATATCGCTTAAAGCGATATGTTGTCCAAAGCCATGATGCCAAAATTTAAGCTATCAATTTTCATATGTATATGTGTTGCAATTAAAAAAAAATTGATGTCATATAAATAGAATACATGAAGCTGATCGGATGTATTATCACGATATATACTATTTTTCTATACAACAATCTGATAGCATTTTGTTTAAATAAAAACAAATTTATGGTTTTAAAATGAGTCTGAAATGATATTGTTGTTATAAACCAAATTACGCCTACAATGTATAACTAATTTGATATGGGGAATAATGGTTTAAAACAACGAAATCTGTTCAGGTTGATTTCAAAAACAATATGTAAACAGAATGACTTTTTACTGTTGTATACCTATAGTATACACATATGTGCATCTGTTTATATAAATAATATATGAACCATGCTCTAGCAACAGGGAGCTAAATGCATCTCTAGGCTGCAAGCAGGTCAACACATGATTTTGGATCCATCATATACCGTTTTCTCCAACAAACGACTGAATCCTGAGGTAGAATGGTCCTTGGACATGCAGAAAATTGACCAAAAGCAAAGTGTTTCGGTCCAGGTCAGCCTGGGTGGACTGTGCAGGCTGACCTGGCATTAAGCTCCTGTTTTAAAGAACATGGCTCATATCTAATGGATTCTGATAAGAATTTTATTGTTAAATAATTTGTAAACAACAAATCTAGATAATCAAATAATATTTTCCTTGCTACATAAACACTTATAAAATTTTCCTTGCTACATAAACACTAATAAAATTGTCTTTTTTTTGTCATAAAAATGAGTAACAGCTGAACGCTCAATTTTCAGTTTATTTCTCTGAATATTACCACACTCTTTATCAAACAACTGGTCAAAATTGAAAGTATTTTCAGGCAACAAAATTGATTTGGCTCAAAAGATGGAATTTGTTTTGAAAAAGACTGTCAAAAAACTGGGAAAAGAGAAAATGCAGCTTACCAGTATGTTCTCCTATTGCAACAATTTCTTAAAAGTCTTCTTTCTCGAGATTGTTGAAATCCGGGATTGTGAGGAAGTGCTTAATTAAATTCTATAAAAACAGGAATTAAAAGAAAATATTTCTTTTACCGATCGTAATGTATTGTAGACCATGATTGGTTTCAAATTATTTACAAAAAGAAAATTCAATGACGTCTTCTGAAATTGGTTACAAATTATTGTAGGGAATTACCAGGCAAGTTAGTTGATAGTTGATGCAAGTTCGAAAACAAAGTGATAAATAAGTGGAAACCGATGGCTGATAATCGTATAATACAATAAATATATACACATACAGAGAGAAACAAATGGGAAAAAAAAAAGAAAAGAAACAAAAGGGATATATAAATAAAGAAGAAAATAAATATATATTTCTGCTTATATTTATTCACACACTATATTCGCAATAGTGCATTTTTGTATAATGCACACACTATCCGACTAGCTACCCTTTTTCGGACAGCGTAGATGAAGATCAGACTGCACAGAACGTGCAGTCTGATCTTGGATCTACACAGTCCGATAGAGAGATGTCTTTCCCCAAAAAAATACCCGGTTGAAATAGAAAAAAAAAATGGGTTTTTTATTGTCGGCTTGAAAATATCATTTTACTTATTTAGCAGGATAAGGAATAAGGTAGGAAAATAAGATGCTCGATAACAAGTCAAAAATGTTGTTCATGATAGCTCCGTACAAAAAAAGTAGCACGGTAAGAACCTCTGATCATGTTGAAATATCTTCTCAGCTTTGAAATCTTATCCTGCTTAATAACTTAAATAAAACTTTCAAGCCGACGGTAAAAAACAAAATAAAGTTATTTCAAACTTACTTTTTGTAGAAAAATATCTCCTTATCGGATAGCGTAGATCAAAGATCGGACTGCACGTTCTGTGCAGTCTAAACTTGATCTACACTGTCCGCAAAAGGTCAGTGAGTCGCGCTTAGCAGCCTCAGTGTTAAAATGCCAACGTAAACTGCAATGCTCTGTCTTGTATTCCAGTATAAAGCTTTAAATGGCTGAATTCTGTTTCATTTTGACCAGTTTTATTCCGCGTTTTGGATGTTTCTCCACCCTGTCCTAAAGCCCTCAGTGATATTACTGTCGAGGTTGTTGCAATTGATAATAAGCATCATGATTCGACAATCTTTTCATCGGCATTAGTAACTATTTTATAGTGTAACTAAATTATGGAAATGTTGATGTCATCTCGATAAAGCTATAATAACACATTTTGGTGCGATGAAATAGGATTCTAATAATGCTATAATAACACGATTTGGTGCGATTAAATAGGATTGTACTACAAATTTCGATATCTGTCATGATTATCGTCTGTTCCAATTCATCCGTCGGTTGAAATATGTCCAAGCTATGTAGTCACAACCAATAATTACACAGGAAAGGCAATTTAAACACTATTGATGTTGTTGTACTTAGTCAAAGATGACACGTCCATGCAATATAATATAATATAATACGGTATGTTATGATACGATACGATACGATACCATGCGATGCGATACGATACCATATGATATGATATATGATATGATATTATATTATATGATTTGATATGATACAGAATTAGCAGCAGGTGTATTGAGATTTAAATTGTGATATGATATGATATGATATGATATGATATGACACAGAATTAGCAGTAGATGTATTAAGATTTAAATTGTAATTGAAATACAAATACTAAGACAAATGAAAAATGTCATAGATTATTTGGTAAGTAATTAAAGAAAAACCGATTGCTTATGTTTATTCTTTACTATTTCGTATTCAGTAACAGTCCTCTTGAAAAAAACAAACTTTTTTAGAGAATCAAAAATAATGATAATAATAATAATAATAATAATGGAGAAGAAGAAGACGAAGAAGGAAATGAATAAATAAATTAATGAATAGATAGATTAGTGAATAAAATAAAGTTAGAAAAAATAAAATAATAAAATAAATAAATACTTTGTCCTTGTAATGAGTGGAGTAGGCAGCTGGGAATATTTATCACAGAAGGTGTGAGCTGAACAACATTAGTATACTGAAAGAGATGCCATTGATACTGGCTAAACGCCCATTAAATAGTATCAAATAACTTAACATACATTACAAACAAAACAAACCCTTGAGTGACCGAGATCAACTGAGGACAAACGTTTGTCCTCACAAACCTTAGATTGTTCGGTCAACAAGTACGTCTTAGATTTAAACGTTTCCCCAATACAAGAGACTTGAGTTGCTATTTCGGACGGCGCGCAGGCTAATCTTGCACCTAAACCACCCATTTAATCATTAAAAAACAATGACAGAATTTTTCTATATTTACCATGAAATTATATTTTAAGCTTTCGACAAAATTGAGTCAAATGCATATTAAAGATAGAAGAAAATCCCTAGGTGACCGCGATCAACTGAGGACAAACGTTTGTCCTCACTTACCTCCGACCATACGGTCACCAAGGGCATCTACACCATTGCTCAGAAATTGAATCCAACAACAGAATAGAAGCAGTTCTAAACAGGTAAAAACTTGGTCCCATGGCCATGCTCTGTCTTGAATACTATGTAAACCTGTGAAATAGCCTTGTAAAACTGTTCATTTGTTTATTATTCATATTTTACATGAGTGAGATTTAAACAGATGAATATACACGTATAGTTAGTAGAATAAATGGTTGTCAAATTTAAGAAAAAATCAAAAGTTTCAATATTTTAAAATCCTAAATACTAATATGGTAGGCAAAGGCTTTAATGGGGTTGACCTTACAAACGATCATCTTTGTTTAATTCGTTAATTTTACAAATAACTTTCTTTACAAACACAAATAAAATGATCTGCAAAAATTATAAGTCTAAGAATCTAAATTAATTATATTGACACACCTAATATTTCTGATTTCCGTCAGAGTTCATGGAAATATTGACACACATACTCACATGTGGTGAAATTCGTTCTCTATGGGGCAATACTTCAGACAGCGATCGAAATGACCGAGAACTTGAATGTATGAAATTGTAAAATACTATAAAGCCATCGGCAGACCAATACCGTGAACATGCTTCGAGTTCCAGCTCTTTGCCAAGTAACCCATGAATTCCATAGTATCATAGAGATTTATTACTGGTCTGTGGTGTCCTAATTAAATGTTAGTCATGCTCTCTGAAAAGTGGAATTAATGCATCTGCAGAAAGTATCGACCCATGTCCGCCTGCGCGGTCCGCGCAGGCGGACCTGGGTCGAAACTTCTTTTTTGATTTATAAATTTTCTGCATGTCAAAGAGCCATTCTACCCCATGATGCAGTAGGTTGTAGGACAACATGAATTGTGTGGACCCATAATTATACGATTATATAATTATATGATGACTTACTTGGTTCAAATGCATCATGGAGATGCATTAAACTCCCTTTTGCCAGAGCGCCCCTCCTGTACTTATTAAGATACAGTGGCCTCTAAATTATAATTACAATGTGAATTCGATGTCAATATTGAAGATCAAGATCAACCATCTGGAACCTTCATCTATACTGTCCAGTATATTGCTGCATTTTAACTCTTTACCAAACGACAAAATTTTAGACTGGTCCAAATTTAAAGCATTTACAGACGACGAGTCAGACGTGGCTCAAAAATTGAAATTTGATTTGGAAAGGGTAGAAAACATTGTGCGTAAAGGAGAAAATGCTGGTTACCAGCATTTTCTCCTTTTCCCACGATGTTTTCAAAAGGCATTTTCTTCAGGGTCGTTAAAAGTTGGGATTGTGTGGTAAAGGGTTAAGACCAAAACCTTATTTGAATTTCAATGACAGGCTTTTGTTCTTACGATCATTATGACTATTTATTTTCCTGAAAATGTTCACTTTAATCAGTATTCTGCATCATACGCCATACTGGAAATTTTCATTAAGTACTATGACCAGTGTAACTAATGGTAAATGATGTACAAAAATTTGTTTTGTTTTGTCCTGGATGTGATTTGCATGATTTTTTGTGTATGAGGGACAATACAATTTTAACAAGTTGGCTTCTTTAAAAAAGAAGGCTGGAGAGGTCAGCATCAAAGTTTTCAACAGTTTACTGGTTTTTAATTTCAATATATTTGGGTACATGTAAACAAACAAGTAAGGCATTAAATGATTACCGCTGCGTAGAAACCTCAAATGCATTACATGACAGTCACATGACATTCTTCCCGCGTTTTCATGTCGCGTGATCTTTTCCCGCGGTGTTCTTTGTCGTTTTTTAACGAAGTTCCTTTTTTCCCCTGTTTTTGCTTACATTTATTTCTTTAAGGAAAATTTACAGTTTGAGAAGTAATTCGCGATCAAATATGTATAACATTTTTTTTTTTTTAATCCGTCATATAATAACAAACCGCATCTATAGATTTCCTATTTCAATTTTTTGATTTCGGTTTACTTATAAAATCATGACGAAACAGACTGTGTATCAGAACAATTTCGCAAAAAGACTGGATTTAGACAGCAATTTATGAAGCAGTCTGCCTTTTAAACTCACCACTGTTGGAGAGGTTTGATGACCTCTCCAATAAATGTTTGATTCCGTCTTTGTGTGCATAGTTGCTCGTTAAGTGAGCTTTATTATATGAGTATCAGTTTTTCGAACTCTCCCATTATTTTCCATATGGCCGGCAATATGCGAAATGAGACATTCGGACATTTGCGTAAAGTGTCCTCCCGGATAAGCCTGCGCAGTCCGCGCAGGCTAATCCAAGCCGGCACTTTACGACTTCATAAGATTTTTTTCATACAGTAGACTTTCGTGAAACAGAAAATTGCACAAAAACGGGAAGTGCCGTCTCGGATTAGTCACAGACTGCACAGGCTGATCTGGAATGACACACTTTTACGCATATGACCGAAGGCCCGTGTTCGTGAGTTGCAAGCCAGTTATCCTCTAATGGAATGCCTATGATTATGATAAGGAAGAAGCAACAGTGACACTTATATAATTTTATTTCCATCACACAAAACATCATACGACGATTTTTGTCAGAAAACAAGGCCATGAAATTTACCGGGCATTATCAAGCAAACACGTAATTTTAAGTAATATGTATGTATGTACATGTATGTACATGTATGTATGTATGTATTAACTCTTAACCCGCTAAATAACTTAAATGAAACTTTCAAAAATAGCAAAAACCAAAACGATGCTATTTCAAACTTATTTTTTGGGGGACAATATCTCCTTATCTGACAGTGTAGATCCAAAATCAGACTGCGTGTTATGTGCAGTCTGACCTTGATCTACACTGTCTGCAAAAGGTCCTTGAGTCGCGTTTACCAGCCCAGGGGTAAAATTGCTTTGTATTCAGTAGAGCTCAATGCATAGAATATTTTACAACATTTCAAGTGTTCTTCAAACGTGTGATTTAACTTTTTATTTAAAATTGCTTGATTTTTTTCAATGCTTTTTACACTCTAGTACAAACTAGTCTCACCAAGCCTCCTATCAATGACATTCATTGAACTGACAGCTGAAATGTTTCATTTCTAATGCAGAGGCATTGTTTTACTGCTTTTCAAATAAAGGTCAGCTTTTGATCAATCCGGAACATCTGTAATCACAAGTATAGCCATAAAAAATGCATCAAAATTACTTCGGAATTCTGCACGGGGTTTTGAAAAATAACAACGTCAAACGAGATCAATGGGAGCACGTGCACGAGAGAAAATGGCGGTAATTTATTTCCGTCAGAGAGTCTTGGTTTGGAATGAATAAGAAAAGCGTGTGCGCTTGTATTTCTGCTACTACTAATCCATGATTTGAAAATATGCAAATAAATATGAGCCATGCTCTGGCAAAAGGGGGCTTAATGCATCACCGTGATCCATGATACCAAGCAAGTCATCACATAATTATGGATCAATAAAATCCGTTTTGTATAACAACCGACTGAATCATGAGGTACACTGGGCCTTTGACGTGCAGAAAAATGACAAATAGCGAAAAGTTTCGGCCCAGGTCAGCCTGCGCGGACTGCGCAGGCTGACCTGGGTCGATACTTTTTGCAGATGTATTAAGCCCCTTTTCACAGAGCGTGGCTCATATATTTTTTCCAAGCTTTACTGTCCAGGTCATTCGATATGCGTTTTTTTTTTTTAAATATAAACATAGACGTTGGCAAATTGAAATTGTTCACAATTACAAAAATATATTTCCTGAAATATTATGACTTTGATTAATGAATAAATAACACAATGAAATTAGATTAAAAAACAGAAGTGCTAACTAAGTGGAGAAATGGTATGAGTTGAATGACTGTTATAAAAGCTATCATATTGACAAAAGAACAGAGAAGTCCTTTTTTGCTGTTTAATTCCTTGTCACACAATACGAAGTTTTAACGAAACTGAGAAAAAAGCTTTTTGAGGAAAAATGTTGTGGGAAATGGAGCAAATGCTGGTGGCCATTATTTTCTCCATATCCCACAATGTCTCTGCCTTATGTTTTGGAACTTATGTTTTAGAAAAAAAAATCTCCTTATCAGACAGTGTAGATCCAAGATCAGACTCCACGTTCTATGCAGTCTGATCTTGGGTCTACACTGTCTGCAAAAGGTCAGTGAGTCGCGCATAGCGATAGCGCATAAAGGGTTTAAACATTTTATGGAAAACGAAAAGAATTTTACCAAACGACAAAAATTTTGACTTGTCCAAATTGAAAGCATTTGCAGAAGACAAATTGAATGTGCCTCATACGATGGAATCTGTTTTTGAAAGGGTAGAAAACATTGTTGGAAAAGAAGATGCTGATAGTAAGCAGTTCCTCTACAACAATGTTTTCAAAAACGATTTTTTTCTCAAGGGCGTTAAAAAACGGGATTGTTTGGTAAAAGGTTTAAATACTTGGAATTTCTGCTTTTTCAACAATGTTTCGACATGTCTTAAAAAAGTTCGTAAGGAAATAATCAAATTAAAAAAAAAAAAGCGAAAATACAAAAGTCGGTGGAATTGAATTGAGTTTAATCGAATAGTGTTAGATTTGCAGAGTGATTTTGTAAAAAAAAAAAAAACTCGTTAAATATGAACCGGGCTCCGGCAAAAGGGGGTTTAATGCATCTCCGTGATGTACTATACCAAGCAAGTCATCACATAATTTTAGATCCATAAAATCCATAATTATTATTGTCTAAGAACCGACTGATTTATGAGGTAGAACGGCCCTTTCACATACAGAAAATTGACCAATAACAAAAAGTCTCAACCCAGGTCAGCCTGCGCGGACTGCGCAGGCTGACCTGGGTGGATACTTTTTGCAGATGCATTAAACCCCCTTTTCGCAGGGCAAGACTCCATGTTTTTCTAATTTGGTCATGCCTCTGTAACATTTCGGTCTGCTTATATTTCAAACATCATAGGCGTGTTTACCTGCGATTACTTATCAGTATGCATCAGACTGAAACCAAAATTTTTCACTTCTTGGTGATATCTAGATTCTGTTAATCCTCAGGCTGCTAAGCGTGACTCATAGAACAGTTGTGGACAGTGTGAATGAAGATCAGACTGCACTGAACGTCTAGTCTGGTCTTGAATCTTCACAATCCGCTACGGAGATATTTATCTTTCTAACAGTGCCTTCTAAATAGCAAAATTGGGGTTTTTACCACTGGTTTGAAAATGTCACTGCACTTATTTATTGGTTTAAGGGTTAAATACAGAATAAATCGTTGATGACACATTACCTTCATGCAACAGTACTAATGAAACCAAGGAAAACCTGAATAAGTGGACTGTCAGCGTAATATAACAAAAATGCTGTTGAAAACGGTTGAACTTTTTATCAAACGAGGACAAATATGTAGACAAGTCCAAATTAAAAGCAGTTGCAGACAGCAACAGGAATGTGATTCAAAAATTTAATTTTGTTTTCGGATGGGTATAAAACTTGGTGCGAAGGAGAAAATACTGGTTACCAGCATTTTCTCCTTTTCCCACAATGTTTTCAAAGGGCATCTTTTTTAAGGTTAGTAAAAGTCGGGATTGTGTGGTAAAGGGTTACATCAAATAGTGCCCCTTTGCAGATAGCGCATAGTGGGTTATTTTTCGTCCTTCAATCTACCCTTCCGACTGAATAGAATACGTCCATATTCAAGGCCTGATAATGTCCGTTTAAAGTTTTCAACTCTTTTCCATACGAAAAAAATCTCAGACTCGTCAATATTGAAAGCTTTTGCAGAAGACAAATTAAATGTAGATAAAATTACTGGATTTTTATAGGAAAGGCTAGAAAACATTGGGGAAAATGAGAAAATGCTGCTTTAGAATAAAAAAGTCTTTTTTCTGACAGTCATTAAAAGTTGGGATTATTTGTAAAGGGTTAATCACTGTCGATGACCTGACCTAATAATGGCAACAACGGGTAGGTAGTTCAAAAGACTGGTCCTGCTTGTCACAGGATTCGAACCTAAAACCCCAGGTGTGAAAGGTTAATCTGTCCCAAGGAACCAGTAGCTTCTTAATCACGGTGACTGCTTGGTTTTTGTTTATTTACCCGTATGCGAGACGCCCCAGGGGCTGTTGGTTATGTTACGGGGTATATAGAGCAACACACAGGAAGAAACTCATTCCGAGTTATACCTAGTTTTTTAACGTGCTTGGTGTATCGCACTGTCACACGTAACCTAGGTTTAACGTCTTATCCGAGAGACGATTAGTAATTTGAGATGGCCAACCGTGGGAATCGAACCCACACCCTGAAGTGGCCAGAGACTTGTCGTTTAAATCTCTCATGCTCTGCCACTTGAGCAGTTCGGGCTGGTAAAAAATCACGGCGACTCTTTATAGCAGCCTTTTTATATTCTCTTTGTAGATTTCTGGAATGATCTGTTAATCTGTTCCGCGATTATTACCTGACATTTTTTGGCAAAGAAACGTCAGAATAAATAGAAGGGGAAAAAAAGAGTGGTGATCAGACTTAAACACAACTTAGTGCGAGGCTGGAGCTATGTTGCAACGCTAGTGTGTTCAACTAAGATTGAGATCCCTGGTCTGACCAAATGACCTGTCAGTCAGATTCTCGGGCTTATCTATCCAATTAGTGCAAAGACAATAATCAATTAATTCCTGCTTGGCGAAAATGTTTCATCACCCGCCTAATCTATCTAATGACATTTCTGATTGACACCACTGGGTATCAGGTGACGATTTAATGACCTCCTGTAACTGTTTCTCTGTAGGACATTGGTTTTAATTGATTCTGTCAAATAAAATTGACCACTTCATTTTCTTACGCAATAGGAAAAATTGGAAAAGTTGAACAAGGCCAAGCTGTGGTGGCTCAGTGGGTATATATAGGTTTAGTATTCCACGGGGCTGTCTATTCGAATCCCGGCTCTTTCTGAGAATTGATAAAAGTCTGCGACAGAATCTGTTCCTCTCTCTCCGCTGATTAGTTTCTCCATAGTATCTGACAGAGAAAGCAGCCAATGAATGTATACCGTCGTCATGTTTAGTCAATACGATTAGGATCTGTCTGTGTAACAGTGGGTTGTATTTTCAGCTGCTAAAATAGACCGACTTTAAATGAGCGGTGCTTTGGCAAAAGTGGGCTTAATGCATCTCGGAAATGTATTGTACCAAGCAAGTGTCTTGCTTGGTAATAATTAGAAACCCATAACATCCACCTTGTTTAACAGCCGACTGAATCATGAGGTAGACTGGTCCTTTGACATGCAGAAAATTGACCAAAGGCAAAAAGTTTCGGCCCAGGTCAGCCTGCGCAGACTGCGGAGGCTGACCTGGGTCGATACTTTTTGCAACTGCATTAAGCCCCCTTTTCACAGAGCATGGCTCATTGATATTTGGTGCCCTAAGAATACAAAGTTCCGTCATATTTAGGTAAATTACCGGTATACCAACAGCACTTTTGATGGATGGATGTGGAAGACATGCGTTATCTTAAACTGGCATTTACAAATCCTCTTTTTTTGCTTTTCGAGATTCAGGAGAGCGTTAAATCCTTCTACATCTGGAAATGACAAATTTTTCGACTTTCCTGTTCGTAAAATTGTGTTGAAACTTACCGCCTGGCGGAAATTTATTTCTCTTTAGATGTTCTATGAAAAACCACTTTGGTTTGCGAGGGTGTTAAGAACTGTCTGGGTCTGTATTCACCAACCATTCTTAATTCCATTTTCAGTCTGATTCTAAATTTGGAAAGAAATGCAACTTCTGATAAGCAAAACCAAATGGTTTAGCCAGTCAGATCTTGTGTTTCTTTCCCTCATTATTTTTCTCTTTCTTTTTCTTTTTTCTATGTATCTTCTAGACCTCTTCTTCATATCGTAATTCATACATGGAATAACCGGAATTTGGAGAGGAACTCTATAAGCTTTGCTTTCGTTCCAGTCCATTTCTGCAACAGGAGGTCGCTGGTTCGATCCCCAGCTCGGCCAATTTCTTTCCGAGGATTGATGATAGTCATTGCGACAGGATTCATTCTTCACTCACCGCTGACCATTGTTTCGACGATGGCTATGTGGGAAAGCAGCCAGTGGCTTGGAAAGAACATTGTGCGGAGTACTGGTAAAAGAAACTCCAGGAAAGCATGGATAGGTGCACTGGCCGCGATATAACTGAAATAATGTTGAAAACGGCGTTAAACACCATACAATCAATCAATCAGCCATTTCTGCAGGATTATATTTGTTTACCGATTTTATTGTATTGTTTATGGATATTGTACTACTGTAGAATAAAATATGTTTAAACTTAAATTAAGATTTATTTTATTTATTTATTTTATTTATTTATTTATTTTTTTTTAGAATAAGACCAAGAATGTTCTCAAGAATGTTTGGTGAATAGGAACTATGTAAGAGTGAGAGTAACACATGTATCTGCATACTTGCAAGACTTTTCATTGTTTTTCCGGTTCATTTTTGTGATTGATGAATGGGATTTTTCGAGTATGCACCAGTTCGGGCATTTCGCTTAACTCTTTACCAAACGACAAAATTTTAGACTGGCCCAAATTGAAAGCATTTGCAGACGACAAAATAAATGTGGCTAAAAAATGAAATTTGTTTTGGAAAGGATAGAAAACATTGTGGGAAAAGGAGAAAATGCTGGTTACCAGCATTTTCTCCGTTTCCCACAATGTTTTCAAAAGGCTTCTTTCTCAAGGTCGTTAAAAGTCGGGATTGTGTGGTAAAGGGTTAAATGTCTTTTTCTTGGGCTGTATTCACCAACCGCTCTTGGGAATATTCCAAGTTTTATTCTTAAGAATTTTCGAAATTTGAAAGTGATACAATTTCTGATTGGCGAAATAAAGTAGTCAATCTTAATTTCTGCCGGTTATTCATAGTTTTAGACAGATTTTTTTCAACCTTGGCATGCCGTAAGTTTCATTTAAAGGGTGATTGAGTGGGGAAAAAATCGATCTGCATCTATTATGGGCCTACGATTCGATGTCCTAGGCTGACAAACATTCAATAAAAAGTTCAAGGTTTTTTATTACTTATTCAAACAGAACATGATGGACCATTATCTACAGAAGTTCTAAGAAAAAGGAAATGGTTGTTTACACCAAACTTTTCTGATAGCTCTATGACTATTTATTTTCTTATCCTAGCGTTACGGGCGCCATCTAGCGTGACGGTGAAGTCGTTTCGATCAAGAACTGATGTTTATGGACGTGCTGAATAAAAGAAGGGACAATACAACAGTCAACATTTCTGTGTAGTCAGATCAGGTCAAGTTGTATGTGTAGAGAAGTTCGTAACGGATGAGACCTGGGTCCGTATTCAACAACCATTCTTAAGAATGTTCTTAGTGTTATTCTCCAACATTTTCTACATTTGAGAGAAACACAAATTCTGACTGGCTAAACCAAATGGTTTAGCCAATCAGAATTTGTGTTACTTTCAATTGTAGAAAATTCTGGAGAATAAGACTAAGAACATTCTTAAAAATGATTGGTGAGTACAGACCCTGATCCCAACACACAGAAATGCAGACTGTTGTAATATTCCATTTGTTATATAATTCATAATATGCAGAAACATAGAATTAGTTGTGCGTGGAAAATTCTGTGAAAGAGACCCACTAACTTCCCTTACACGGCTGCATGTCCGGGATGAAAAAAATAGTTCCAAAGATGTTTATACAGAGTACCGACTCAAATTTGAATCCACTGATGGAACAAATCGTAGTTTTGATTTGATAATCATTTTTGAAAGCTACATTTAGAAAAAAAATCGATAGGAAGATCTAGATCAGCGGTGTTCAGGAGTAAGGAGTATGCAGCGATGTCAAAAAAGAAAGATGTATGAATACACCGCGATGAGCAAGTACGCCACAGTATGCTTATCTCACACTGGTGTAAGTTAAGACTTTTTTCTTAATACAGTAATTTTCCGACTTAATTTTATATTCATGGGCTAACGCGGAGTTCGTGATGCCTTTTGCGTAATCCGTGACATTCATGAGGACCATAGAATAAAGTCATTGGTATTCAAAATTCAGCGCTAAGATTTTTACATTTAAAACACCCGACAATTAACCATAATTGCACGTCCAGCAATTTTGATACCTTGTCACTTGACTTTCAATTATTATTATTATTATTATTACAGATAGTAGCAGTAGATGTACAATTAGTATCTAGACTGAATCCCTTTATTCATAAAACTTCAGGTTGATTTTTAAAGAGCTACTTAGGTTACATTACATGGCCATGGAACAGGTAAATTAATCTTATCCGATTATAATCGAGTGCTTGTGTAAATCAAAAATTATCTTTAAAAAAAAGATAGAAAGCGTAAATTTGCCAGCCAGTTGGTCTGCAGTAGCCTGCAGAATAAAAAATTCCTTATTTTTGACCAAACGCAAATTTCTATTTATTCATTGGAATATAAAACAAAAAAAAAAAAAAAAAAATAGGACAACAGCCAGCATATTCAACTACGCCGAAAAATAGTAAGACCAAAACAGACTACTGTCAATAATGTTCCTATCTCTTTTCATCTGTTTTTTCAACAACTCGAACTCATATGACTTTGGTATTCGGCCAATAAGATTTTACCATAGACCATTTACGAACACAAAAAAATGGCGAAAGGATGAGGTACTGTTGATATTATTAATCGCATAAAAAATAAGTATCTGTTATCTTGTTGTTTTTAGTAATTCTAGCGGTAGTCATTGGAACTATTTAGGAGAAAATATCCCATTAAATGTAGAAAACGTGGGATAATTGAAAAGTAATATTTTAATCTAAATTTCCGATCAACACGTCGGGCATGTGAACACATAAACGACGACATTTTGTTTCTATCTACAATTCTATCGCGTACGGTATTATACCCATTAATTTTTGCCAATCTAAATTTTGGATTTGAGAAAAAAAATGAAAATGTAAAGCCGGCCTATATAGTTGGTTGGGCTTTTTTTTTTTTTTTTTTTTTTTTCTCAAATGATTGATAAATTGGTTTCAAATTGTTTAGATTGACAATATTGTTCTAAATCATTACAATAATTTATATCAAGGATAATATCCAAGTACCAAACATTTTGAAAACAAAGTATGTATCCACCAATCACTCTCAAGAGCATTCTGTGTCTAAGTCTAGATTCAGAAAGTAACACAACTTGTAATTGGCTAAGCCATTTGGTTAGCCAATTAGAAGTTATGTTACTTTCAAATTTAGAAAATTCTTGAAAATAAGACTAAGAATGTCGTAAAGAATGGTTGAAGAATACGGACCCAGGACTCTGATCTCAGGATTCGAACAAAGAACATTCGTTATGAGAGGCCGACGTTCTTCCCTGACACCACCGACTTCCATATTTTAAAATGTAAGCTCCACCATTCAAAATGGAAGTAGACGTGTCATGTTTTAGTCATATCCATGATAACATCAATTAAACCGTATTTTACATAAAATTGGTGACAATTTAGATCAAATACATTTTACATTAATAATAAACCATGTGGAATGGAAGTACGAGCAATATGAAAGTAATAAACAGAAGAGTTATGTGCAGTATATATACTGTTCGTGGGAGATTAAAATAAAAATATTACTATTATAACATAGCTTAAACTTTTGTCCTGCTGAATAAATCAGTGATACCTTCAAGTCGATAGTAATAACAGAAATATTGCTTTTTCAAAGTTATTCTTTGAGGAGAAATATCTCCTTATCGAACAGTGTAGATCCAAGATCAGACTGTACGTTCCGTGCAATCTGATATTAATCTACACTGTCCGCAAAAGGTCCCTGAGTCGCGCTTAGCAGCCCAAGGGTTAAACTGTATTTGACACAACACTAGTGACAATTTATAACCAACTACAGTTTTACATGGACAATAAATAATGCGGAATGGAAATACGGACAACATGAAAGGAATAAGCAGAAGAGTTATCTGCAGAATATGCAATGTTCGAGGGAGATTAGAATAAAAATATTATTATTCCTATTCGTACGTATTGGTAACATGGTGCAGATGAAAAAGGTCCTGATAAAAAAAATACACCATACATCACCATCTGATGAAAGTACAAGTCAAATTACCATAATTCTGAGCAATAAATATTACTATATGCAACGACGTTTGACCTTTCGACAGATTGGTAAATGAAGGAGTCGACTGTTTCATGGAACAAAATGAGCTCGGGTTATAGTTTCAGGGCGTTAGTGTGCCACCACGCGAAGGTTAATCCTTTACCCTAAGACAAAATTTTAGACTCGCCCCAATCGAAAGCATTTGCTGACGACAAAATAAGTGTAGCTCAAATGGTATGAATTTCTTTTGATAAGGTAGAAAACATTGTCGGAAAAGGGGAAAATTGTAAAAACCAGCATTTTCTCCCTTTCCTACATTGTTTTAAAAAGCCTTTTTTGCCTGAGGATTGTTTGGTTAAGGGTTTAATCACTTGAACCTAGGACGAGCAGATAACTATATGAAATCACTGAAATAGAACTTATAAACAGGAAGTTGCATTCCGAAATGTACGTTTTCGGTCATGCTGAATTCTATTTCTGTCCATTCTGTGTTGCTGTCTCAAGCTTCTGTGTATATCCAAGTGACATATTATCGAGGTTGAAATATACTGTAATTGTAACTGGTTCTGTTTATTATGTGCCAAATCTGAAATATCTCTGGGAAAAAAAGTTGCACTGTGCGAAATCCCTCATAACTAGTGCTTGTGGGTTGAAATTACAAAAAAAAAAACCTACCGCAGGACTCAAATATCAGTTTTAAAGTAATGTTTTTGCTGGTTAAAAGTAGCCCTTCAGAATTATATCATATTTGCAAGAATTTTTGGAAGGTGTTAAGATCATGTATACTCGTTTTCAGCCAGTTTTAAAACTATTTCATGTTTATTTAATAAAACTATAAGAAGTCTTGTATGTTCATGCCAAATGTTGCCCCTGAGGGTTGCAAAGTTGCACAGATAACGATCGACAGAAAATGTATTTGATTTTCTGGAGGCCTTCAAAGAAATCACTGTTGTCGTTTCCGGTTTTAAATCGAAGACAAATCCCTTCACTTTCTTTACCCTTTACACTATATATACTGGTAATTTATCTACTTTATACAATTTACTAAATTCTAAGCCATTCTACGCAATATCAATTTTTAACAGCGTTTTTCTCCTCGGCTGTAAGGATGTATCTTTAACTGTTTACCTGACAATCCCGACTTTTAACGACCCTGACGAAGAAGCCTTTTGAATACATTGTCGGAAAAGGCGAAAATGCTGGTATCCAACATTTTCTCCTTTTCCCACAATGTTTTCTATCCTTCCCAAAACAAATTTCAGTTTTTCAGTCACATTTATTTTGTCGTCTGCAACTGCTTTCAATTTGGACTGGTTCAAAATTTTGCCGTTTGGTAAAGAGTTAAGCAAGGAATATAACCTCGGCCAATGCTTATTAAAGGCTGTTTTGTCGTATCCAAATACGCTGAGCATGAAACTCCATAGCAATGTAACATTTAATTGAGCCATGCTCTGGCAAAAGGGGGCTTAATGCATCTCCTTGACGCATTATACCAATCAAGCCATCACATTATTATGGATCCATAATAGCCAGTTTTTCTTTCTTTCTTTTTTTTTTTTTTTTTTAACAACTGACTTAATCATGAGGTAGACTGGTCCTTGGACATGCAGAAAATTGACCAGTAGCGAAAAGTTTCGGCCCAGGTCAGCCTGCGCGGACTGCGCAGGCTGGCCTGGGTCGATACTTTTTGCAAATGCATTATATTCCCTTTTCACAGAGCACATCTCAATTTTTTTAGCACCATACACGGAAAACGGATCTTTTACGGACGGCATAGATGAAGACTAGACTGCACAAAACGAACAGTCTGATCTTCTTCTGTATCATCCGCTTATTCAGTAAAGTCTACTACATAAAAGTCTTTTTGGGTTCTAGCCGTCGAAAGGTCGATTTTAAATATTTGTTACTGAAAGCTTTATAAAGTAAATCAATACAACTTTGGCAGTAATTTTTCCACCTTTAAGAAATTTTCTTTCTTCCAGTAAAACGGAAATCTCCATTTCATTGTTATTTCCTTTTCGTTGATATCTGACATATCAATTCAATTCAGTTCAATAGTTTTATTCTTTGACGTGAACCATGAGGTTCCTCGTCAGTTTCATGTACAAATAAATGCGGAACAGACAGACATAAATAGAATCAAACAAGACAAACAAACAAACACAAAGACCCCCCCCCCCCTCAAAAAAAAAAAAAAAGAAAAAAAAAAAAAAAAAAAAAAAAAAAAATAATAATAAAAGAGAAATAATGGACAAACAAATTCATGAAAATACATGGAAATTATTCCTATCAAAAGTAATACAGTAGCAAATAAGAATGAACTTGATGAAAGCTTTCGCGCGAACTCAAAAATGACCAAGAAGACGATGAAAATGGATAGTTCAGTTCTGGGGTAGGAACGATGAAAAATCTCCAACAACTTCCCGAGGCTATTTGAATCAGTATCTTACCGAGTAAAAAACTCATTCTTTAGAAATAGCAAAAATTATTTCTTTAGGTTTTTTTTTTTTCTTAAATAAAAGTTTCCACTCGGAAATGCGATATGGCCCTTCACGGTATCACTTAGAGGGTTTGGACAACTAAAAATCGATTGAAAACTTCGTTGCTGATAAAAGTGACTTTCCAAAATATATACATGTATATGCTTTGGAAAGTCACTTTTACCAGCAATGAAGTTTTCAATCTTGCAAAATTATATACATATGTATACGTGCACATTAATTTTGCAAGTATTATTGGACAGGATTTCAAAACAAAAATAACCACAAAACCGTAAAAAAGATCACTTTGGGGGCGGAGGACAAAAACAACAACAAAATCGAAAAAGTTGACAGACTTCCTGAAACAGTAATGGTAGTTGGACAAAGTGACCTCTCAGAAAAATACAATAATTTTGCAATTATTTTTGACAGGGTTCTTTGCAAAAAAAAAAAAAAAAAAACCATGTACATGTAATTATGACTTATTCTTGTAAAATTTTAGAGCTATGTATGAAATTTCAAAATTATGCAAATTCCTGTAATTTTTCTCGAGGAGTAGGCTAAGTGTTTTACTTATAAAGATTTTTTTTCTTACAAAGTAAAATATTGATATCCAATTTTCTATTTCTCAGAGGCTTAGCTTAGGCATGGTTTTAGTACAAACTCGCTTGATCATAAACAAAAACCTTACAAGGGCCAAGGATCGGTATCTATAAACAATGTTAGATTCAAATTCTAAATCGAAAGCCAAGCTAACTCGGCCAATCAGACGGTATTTATAAACTATGTTAGATTCAAATTCTAAATTCAAAGCCAAGCTAACTCGGCCAATCAGACGGCATGTCTTGGAATCTCAAACTACAACAATTGTTAAGATAGAAAATAAGGTCCCAGATGACTGTAAAAAAAAAAAGATATCTTTGGGGGTCGGAGTATAAGAAATAAAAACTCCCAGGACGCAAACAGCCTTACCCATCAATATCTCAAAATACGGCGATGGCAGCATTAAAATTCTCCGGGAAATATTTTCATGTTCTCTCATCTTTCATCTCCCCAAACATAAAACGCGAAAAGCTCTGGAGAACCCATCAAAATGAATGTTCTGCGTGCATAGACTAAATCTACGACTAAATTGCCTGAAATGTAACGACGCGAGGCCACATCTGCGCGGAACCAGCCCCGAACAAAGTTTTGATGATTTTTGCAGATCTTTCTTTCCACATGTAAGCATCCATCAGCGGACCGTCCTAATATTGTAGAAATATGTAGTAATATGGTTTCGATCATTGGTTTGAATTCCCCTCCCCTTTTTTTTATGCTGTTGAGGAGAGCTGGGTTCGTATTCCCCAACCATTCTTAAGAACATTCTGAGCCTCTATATCTGAGATTGTCTAAATTTGTAAGTAACACAACTTCTGATTGGGCTAAACCGAATGGTTTAGCCAATCAGAAGTTGTGTTACTCTCAAATTTAGAAAAGTCTCGGAGAATAAGACTAAGACTGTTCTAAAGTGTGTTGACTCACCGAAAACATGTCCTTGATTTTTATATATAATTACTACCAATGTTAACAACTTTGAACAATTTTTGAAGTTTAGCGTCATATTTAAAAAGAATAATCACTTTGATTTCATTAACTACTTCCTGTAGATAACGTTTTCGGCTACCATTACATGTGCACCAATTTAGAAAACATTAACGGCCCTATAGCTGCCAAAAGTGAACAATGGGGTGGTGAAATACATTTAAATTTTAATCATATCATTTAAAAGTATGGAAATTATTGTGAATGAATGGTGTTTCACGCCGCTTTCAACATTATTTCAGTCATATTACAGTCATATTACGGCGACAGCTCACATGTCCATGTATTTTCTGGGTTTCACCAGTACTAGGCTAGGGCTGTAAAGGAAATTATTGTGAAGAATGCAATTTGTTATTATACTTTCAGTTCACGTGTTAATCGGTTAAAAATAGAATTTTCAAATCAGGTAAAAAGTAAACAAAAGATAGAGCAGTCTTTAATTTAGTTTTAGATCTTTTTTTCAAATGTGCCAGCGCCTAACACGTCGACCGACCATACAATGACAGAGTGTCATCTTATCAATAATTTACATTATATTAAATGGTATGATTTAAATTCAAATGCATTTTAACGTCAGCATCGTATAATTTTGCCAGCTATAACGCCTTCAATAGTAAAAAGAGAAATTGGGCGTAATGACCATTTACTTTGAAATGACGTCTGATTATTTTTCATGTGTGAAACACTGAAAAAGTAACACTAATTATTACTCTCAGCAGATGAAAAAAAAAAAAAACTAGTTTACTGCAGAAACTGCTCATAAAAACACTGGGAAAAAAAGAAAAGAACTATGCATGACAAGTCATTTTTACACTAACCAAAATGTGTTCACATAAAAGTTTCATTTATTAAATCTTAGGTCGTGTTAATTATCATTTTTTTTGCTATAATGATACCAAATCTTCTGCTTCAAATAGCAATGAATCAGAAATTTCACTGAATGTAAAGATCGAAAAAAGTTACCGAAGGTTTAGAAAGTTATGGTAGAAGCGATTTTTTATCTAATAAAATCAATCAAGATACTAAAAAAAAAAACTCTAAAGACAGTAAACTGCTTTTTTTGTAAATTGTTGGAAAACTCTGTCGAGTGGGAGCAGTAATTGCTAGATGCAAGCATTTTTTCATTCTAATGTTTTAAAAATCTGTGTCTTGCAGAGGCGCTAACTGTGGTTCGGGGCGGTACTTAATTCTGGACCTTTTCAATATTTTTGATGTCCACCGGCTCTTTCCGCCATTGATTGCTACATTTAACATGAACACTAACTATTGCTGTTCGTTTTTATTTTCCATTTCTTTTCCTTCAAATGTTTAGCTTTCCGAAACTGAGAGTCAAAATGCATTTCCTATCGCATTTACTTCTAAAATATAATGATATTCAAAAATTGTTTCCTTAGAGTTATAACCGAAAAATGCGTTGATATCAAACTGTATTACATGAATGCTTTAACTCCGAAATATATTCATATTCACCATGTATTTCCTTAAAGCTTTAACTTCGAAATATATTGCCATTCAAAGTGTGTATTCCTAGAGATTTAACCTCTAAATATATTTCAGCCGTGCTCTGGCAAAAGGGGGCTTAATGCATCTCCGTGATGCATTGTACCATACAAGTCATCACATAATTTTGGACCCATCATAACCTCATTAGGAGTTAGACAAGGCGAATGTTTATCACCCTTTTTTATTTTCATTGTTTCTAAACGACACCGAGGATATTTTTTACTGAAAATGGGCTACTTGGAATCAATGTATGTACTTTAAAACTGCTTTTTATTGTGTACGTAGATGACATTGTTGTTTTTGCCAATTCTGCAGCGGATTTACAAACATAGTCTGAACGCATTACATGGTTGTTGTATGTGTTGGAAGTTAAAGATAAATACCTCAAAAAGTAAAATATTGATTCTTAGAAATGCTGGTAACTTCCATCTGAATTTGAAATTTTAAATTAGAAATACTGAATAAATTCACTTACCTGGGTCTAGTTTTCACTACTGGTGGGTCTTTTTCTGATGCACAACAAACATTGTCTTGTCAGGCATTGAAAGCGATTTATAGCATGAATATATACTTAAGTAAGCTTACAAGTCTAGATATACCGGTAAGTCATCGACTTGAACTTTTGATAAATTGATAACTCCTATCTTAAACTATGGTAGTGAGGTGTGGGGTTTTTAACAAAGGTTTAAATGTAGAGAGAATTCATGTTAAGTATTGTAAAAAGTTATTCAAAAAGTCAACTCAGAATGATTTCGTTTATGGGTTGCTGGATAGACTGCCCTAACATAAATTAAGAATATTCAGTATTATCCAATACTGGTCAAAATAGTACATTCAAGCGAAACGAAGTACATTAAACAATTACATCTTTTACTAAAAGATGATTGAAATTAATGAAAGTGTTATGGATTGGTGCTCTCTTTTAAGAAACTCATTGTTTAGTCTTGGGTTTGGTGAAGCGTGGTTTACACAGGGGTAAAGGATAAAAAGAGTTTTCTTTTATTAGTTAAACAAAGAATCAAAGACCAATTTATTCAAGATTGGCAAAGTCGAATAAACAATTCAAGTAGAGCTTTATTTTATAGATCATTTGTAATTATGCGTTTTCAACCTTGCTTAGATATATTAAAAGTAAATCAATATCGCGAATTAATTTCACGTTTACGCCTTTCGTCACATAGACTGGCAGTTGAAACTGGAAGGTGGGTTAAACCAACTTGCAAACCTGTTAATTAGTAAGCGAAAGTGTTTGCATTGCAATACTTTAGAGGATGAGTTTCATTTTAATATGGAATGTTCCTTTTACTCTGATATAAGAAACAAATATATAAGACGATACCATAAAGAAGGGCCAAACATGCTTAAACTAATTCAATTTATGAACTCTAATAAAAAGAAAAATCTTATGAGTTTAAACATATTTATTGATAAAGCAAATACAGTTAGCGGTTGTGTATTATCTAATGGAAATTGAAAACACTCCACTGCTTTAAGAATAAGTTTTTATTACTGATAGATACATTTTGTTGCTAATGTTATCATGTCTGAAACTCAAAGTAACATGTTGTCTTTTGTTTCTGAAATTTCGTAAATACAGCTTGTTTCAAGCATGCCTGAAACTCAGAGTAACGTGTCGTCTGTTTGCTTCCAAAACATTGTAACTGCAACTTTTTTCAAGCTGTGGTTGCGGTGTTTTGGAAGTAAACCGAAGTTGAAAACTGTCCGCTGCTTTAAGAATAAGTTTTTATTACCGATGGGCATATTTTGTTGCTAATGTTCTGATGTTTGAAACTCGGAGTAACGTATCGTCTGTTTTCTTCTGTAATATCGTAAGTACAGCTTGCTTCAAGCATGCCTGAAACTCAGAGTAACGTGTCGTCTGTTTGCTTCCTATTTGCTAATGCTATCATGTATGAAACTCAGAGTAACGTGTCGCCTGTTTGCTTCTGTAACATCGTAACTGCAACTTGTCTCAAGCTGTTGTAGCGATGTTTTGGAAGTAAACCGACGATGTATTCCTTTTGAAGGTTTGGGCTTACCTCATTCCTCTACTCTTGTATTTTCGTTTATAACAAGAGGGACCAGTTGGGGCTAAAGCTTAAAATAGACCATGAAAAAATAAATGAACCACTCATCAAATATATGCTGAATACTATGTAACGCTGTCAAAGCTAGTGCCTTGAATCTAAATCTATTGTAGCCTGCATACTGTAGTATCGAATGATGGACATACTCGTCAGCCGAATGTAATGCATACACTTTACATGTAATATTGATAATAATGATGCACGCGCTCGTTTTTCTGTCGGTACATGTCAGGTTTAGTTGTAATATTGGTTACTCCTGGGTTTAATTTGTCTAGTCTGACCTGAGTCGATACTTTTTGCAGGTGCATTAAGCTCCCTTTTCACAGAGCACAGCTCATTTATATTCAAAATTTATTTAATTAAACCTTTTACTTTGAAATAATGTGTAGATGTTTAATATAGATTATCTTAATATACAAATATACGTTTATGTTTATTGTTTATTGTGATAATGTTGTAAACGGACATTGTATGTACAAAAGGACAATAAAGCTACTCCTTTGACTTAAAAGCTTTAACTTAAAAGCTTTAACTTCGAATTGTTTTGATACTAAATATTCAAAAATGTGTTTCAACAAAGCTTTAACTTCCAATTATATTAGTCTTCGAAAATTATTTCATCAAGGATTGAACCAGAAAAATGTATCGATATTCTATATGTATTCCATGAACTTCAACTTCGTAACAAGAAAAGATTTCCAATTATTTCATGCACCACATGATGGAATTTCACCATTTGAATTGAGATAATAATTTTTTTTATTTGGAAAGAGAGCAACCATGCCAACACAATTATTACTTTTTTAAAGATGAGAGCTCTTAGATGAGTTACGACAATTTATATATATATTTGAGCCATGCTCTGGCAAAAGGAGGCTTAATGCATCCCCGTGACGCAGGGTAACAAGCAAGTCATCACAGTGTTATACATCAGTTTTGTATAACAGCCATCTGAATTATGAGGAACACTGGTCCCTTAACATGCAGAAAATTGACCAAAAGTAAAAAGTTTCGGCCCAGGTCAGCCTGCGCGGACTGCGCAGGCTGACCTGGGTCGATACTTTTTGCAACTGCATTGAGCCCCTTTTTCACAGAGCGCGGCTGATTTACACTTGTTATATCTATATAGATTTTCCTTTGTTAAGAAACTTTATTTAATTGCTGTCATGCAAAGTCATCAACAACACTAAACTTTTTGTTTTATATATAATTACCATTGAAGAAGAATAGAAATAGACAAATTCTGAAATTTATTCTAATAATAATAAAAGCAATCCTTAAAATAAGATGTAGTTAAAAAGTCTTAAAGAACCCCATGAAATCCAAGGATTTCCATTTTATACACGCAGTGAATCTAATAATAATAATAATAATAATAATATCATTATTATTATTTTTATTAATTGATTAATAAACTGATTAATTAGAGCCACGCTCCGTGAAAAGGGGGCTCAGTACATCTCAGTGATGCGTTATCCCAAGCAAGTCATCACATAATTATGGATCCATTATATCCATTTTTCTAACAAATGACTAAATCCTAATGTAGAATGGTCCTTGGACAAGCAGAAAATTGACCAAAAGCAAAAACCTTTGATCCAGGTCAGCCTGCGCGGGGTGCGCAAGCTGACCTGGATCGATGTTTTTAGATGCATTAAGCCCCCTTTTTTACATAGCATAGCTTATTCATTCATTTATCTATCAATTATTATTTCATTTTATTTATTTATTGTTCTTTAAATGAATGCGCGAACGAACCAGCGAACGAACGAATGAATGAATTCTTTTTCTTCCTTTTCAGTCCAAGCCTGAAAGCTGTATGTATAAGGACATTAGAAACGCAATGTCGATGCACGTGCACAGATGAAGAGGAAATGACGTCACTGCAGCGGAAATCAACGTTATGGAGTGTGGCTGTTGTTTATTCATAACACATTTGTACCCATATCCTGCGAGTCGAGGCTTCTGATGTTGAAAGCGAAGAGTGTAGAGTGAGATCAGCAAATACGTTCGTGAAGACTTATGATTGTCTTAATTTTTCGAGTCCCAATAGAGCCTGAAATTTTAACTGTATAACTCAGATGTTTTTTTTTTTTTTTTTTCCTGGAGGCTAATTAATGTTCGAGATAGAAATAGAAATGAAAATATTTATATGATAAGGATTACAAGAATGTGATGTTCTGCTATCGTTTCGTTATGTTAATTATAAAGATAAGAGTAAAATTTGCTTTTATGCAATGCCGAATGCAAACTGTCAACATGACTGTATCTAGGATGTTTGGCCGTTCAAAATATTTCAGATAACTGCGGACCTTTTTTCAGATTTTTAATGATGAGCAAACTTGCCTTTTATAAAATTTAGACAAAATTTCAGCATCAATTATCTAATGTACCATGGAGGAGCCCAAGTCGGGCCCTGAAGCGAACACCCAAGTTTTACCCGGGCCCGTATTTACAAGTAATTCTTTACCGTATTTTTATCATAACTTTCAAGAATTTTCTAATTTCGAAAGTCATCGACTTTCTGATTGGCCAGATGGGTTGACCAATCAGACCAGGTGCCGTACTCAACAGCCATACTAAATTGTCTCTCTTATTTTAAATTCCAATCATTTTCTAAATTTCAAAAATAACACAATTTCTAATTGACTATTTGTATTACTTTCTTAAAGTCCCAATTAAGTTGAGAATGGAATGTAGAAATTGTTGGTGAAAATGAACCAAGCTTCAAGGTAAAAACCTCAATATTCCATCGTGGCTCGATATCTGATTTTGTATTTATCACGTAACTATCCATATTTCTAGTGTAATAGAACCATTACGAATTCTCTTACCTTACTAACGATTGAGATTAGTAAATACATGTAGTGCCGTGTTTGGTCAGAACTCTATGATCATTTCTAAATCATTGCTGCCCCAGATTTTTCTGTGACACGAACTGTCAAACTTGCTAATCGTGACAAAGCTGCAAATTTATATAATCTTTTGTTTCAAATTAAAAATATTTATAGATCTACTTAAGTTTGTTTCGAACTATTTTTGTCCGTAATATACACACCTGTCAGGGAAATGAATAGGCTTTATTTAGATTTCAATACCCGCAAACATTTTGGTCTATAATTCCACACATCATCAACTATAATTCTTGAGTTACATTTATATAATAAAAAGAAAATGATATTCGTTGGCTTTTGAGGTAAAATTTTATTAAACTCGTCCTCCAAGAATGTTATTATGCTCGCCACAGACTCGCTCAATAATTTTTTTTCTAGACTCATTAAAGTAGTATTTTTTTTAATCAAATAAACTCCATTGTTTTCAGAGTAATATACCGATTACGAATTTTCTTTTCTTTTATGCTTTTCATTTGTTTATAGAAATCTAACAGTGAGTTATATACAAATAATTCACCGGTGAATATTTAAACTTTTATTTTTGACATGCTACGGATATTTATAGAACATGAATGAGCGGGTGAACGTCACGTTTTATGACGTAGTCAACATAACTAATGACGTCATTATCATAGCTAGTCCATATCCGAATAGATTGAATAGATCTATTTCGCTTGAAAAACGCACATATTTTTCTCGATGAGCAAAATTAGACGTGAAAAGAAAGGTTAAAGTGAAGAGCATAAAAGAAATAGGATTATTGTTTGTTTCAGTGTATGATCGAAATTCTTTCATTGAGAGAAAAGCAAAGGCTATATTCCGATGGAAAAAAAAATCGATCATACATCGAAACAGGCAAATTTTATCCTCTAGGCCTATAAAAATTGTGTGACGTTATTTTGACGTCATTTGGCACGTATTTCATAGAAGTGAGTAGGGTTTTTTTTAATGGATATTACTGCGCGTACATCAATAGATTTGCATCTTCTGATCAATAATTTGTGAAATATCTTTATTTGATATATAGGATCTGGCATGAGTTGGTTTTTGAGATAATGTTTTTATTAAACGAGTCCAAGAAAATTGTGTTAAGCGAGCATTGGCGAGCTTAATAACATTTTCCTCGACGAGTTTGATAAAATTTTATCTGAAAAGCAAACGAATGTCAGATTCTTTTTATCACATGATGATATTTCAAAAATTATAGATCAGAAGATGCAAACCATCTATAGATGCACGCGCGGTAAAATCCATAAGAAACCCATTCACTTAGAAAATTACTTCACATAATTGTGATATCAAACGTGTTGAAGATATAGAGAATACGTACATAGTGTTGTCGTAGATCAAAAATATCTAACGAGGTTGGGAGAATTGATAATTGTCGAGCCTTGCCGAGACAATTATCAATTCTCACAACCGAGTTAAATATTATTGATCTACGACAATACTATGTACGTATTCTATTTATCTTTTAACCTATGATTTGTACTCATTGTGAAAAGATGTGAAAAATGTTGCTGACCAATACATTTTAAAAGTTTTAAAAGTTTTTTTATGTCGGAACTCCCATTTTAAAATTGCATTACCAACATACATAGTACTTTATCGTAGTAATTAAACGTCCGAAAATTGCGATTGAGATCGCTTGGGATTATTCTATTTGAGAAGACGCAGTAAACAAGCATTCAAATGACGTCACGGGCAGGAATTACGTAGGCAGATCATCGGAAAGTAAAAAAATATCGCATGCGTGTTATTGCATGGATATCCGGTTAGTTGAAAGATAAAAGAAAATTCGTAATGGATAGATCTATATTACACTGAAAAGAAGGAAAGTTATGTGATAAAAAAAAAAAAAAAATGAATCTGATATTCGTTGTTGTTAGTTTTTTTTAGATAAAATTTTATAAATATCGTCAAGAAAAAACGTTAATAAGCTCGCGAAAGGTTTGTTTGATCAAATTTTATCTCAAACACCAACGTATATCAGATCCCATATATTTACATGTAGATGCCAACTCATGCCAGATTCTATGTTTTCACGCAACTCCCTTAGTGTTCAATCAACTATAGCCATTACGAAGTTTCTTGTATTACACACGTTTGATAATAGAAAATAGTACCGTATTTGGCCAACGCTCTGTAATCACACGTAAAAATTTCTAAAACATTGCTGGACCCAGATTTTTCTGTGAAATTGACTGTCAAAATTGATAATCGTGACAAAGCTGCAAAATTTTATCATCTATTAGATTCAAGTAAAAATCATTATATATTATGTAAGCTTCTTTGGAACCGTATTTTTGTCGGTGATGTACACGTCTGTCAAAAAGGCAAATAGGCTTCACGTAAATTTTAATATACATATACATTTCCCTGATCAGGAGTTTGCGCGTGTTTCTCTTCTGTAACTTCTACTATATTCCACTAGGTAAGTATGGCAGAGAGATTATCTGTATTATGTGGGTTGCCTTTTAATATCTGGAAATCACAGACGCGGAGGAAAAACTGGAAATTTATAAATGATCAGGTTGCTAAATCACACCACAATAGACGTTTATTATAGAGGGCGGTACTTCATTACGTCAGTAACTTTTACCAATGCACCATATCTCTAAAAAATGCTTCCCTTGATATACCCCCACCCCCTTTTTTTTACAAGATATTAGAAAGCACCATTTCTGCGCAAAATTTACAAAAAAAAATTTCTGTCCACCGATTTTTTTTTTTTTTTTTTAAGCAGAAAATTGATCAGAAAATAAGTCTTTGTTGATACGTAAGGACATTTCAAATTGCTACTGTGATCTGTCTAGTGCCTTAATTCTTTCTATTAATCCTTTTTACTACTGGCAAACATCACATCTCTAGGAATAATCATTTATTTGAGCAGTATTTGTTATCTTAAGAACCTTTTTTAGGTTTGAAATTAAAACCTATTTTCTGTAATTTTGACAAGAGTTATACCCTTAGGAGAACTGTATCTTTGTATTTTGCTCCCAAACCTAGGATTTTAATTTCATTCTTTACTTTGCATACATCATATTATCATCTTTGCGAAAATCAGAAAAAAAAATCCGTCCGTAGGACAAAACTTTGGCATATGCCCTTAATACATCATCCACTACAATTTTTGAGATACACTTATGTGATAAAAAGAATTCTTCGACATTTTTTTTTTTTTTTTTTTTTTTTTTTTTAAAAAGTCCTCAAAAATGCTAAAATCTCGTCAAAGGCTCCCATAATAACTTTTTTTCTAGACTGATTAGATAGAACATTATCTGAGATGCCAACTTATGTCAGATTCTATGTTTCTTTAAAAAAAAAATCAATCTATCTATGAGTGATCTATTATCTGTTTGTATCGTTTTTTTTTATATATATATATTTCGCAATGACTGTATAAGCATGACAATGTTACATACTTCATCTGTTCCATTACAAGTTGTTAAGATGATTTTTGTTTCGTAGTTCTTGTTTTCCTACATCTTACTTTAAGAAGAAAAGGAAGACAGTGTTCAAGCTTTGAGCTCAGATATCGTTTCAACCATTTACCAACCAATCCCGAGTTCTAACGACCCACAAAAAGGGGATTTTTGAAAACACTGTCGGAAATTAAGAAAATGCTGGTAAGCAGAATTTTCTCAATTTCGCACGATGCTTCTATCCTTTAGAGACAAATCCATCACTTGGGGCCAAGCCCCCGTAGCTCAGTCGGTAGCGTACAGGACTTGAGAACAGGAGGTCGTTGGTTCGATCCCTGGCTTGGCCAATTTCTTTCCGAGGATTTATGATAGTCATCGCGACAGGATTTATTCCTCTCTCACCGCTGACCATTGTTTCGACGATGGTTATGTGGGAAAGCAGCCAGTGGCCTGGAAAGAATATTCTGCGGAGTACTGGTAAAAGAAACTCCAGGAAAGCATGGATAGGTGCACTGGCCGCTGTAATATAACTGAAATAATGTTGAAAACGGCGTTAAACACCATACAATCAATCAATCAACCATCACTTGGGACATCTGTATCTGACTCGTCTGCTGCCAATGCCCTAAATTTGGACAGTATAAAAACGTTTCGTTTTGTATGGAGTTTATTAGTTTGTTACACCGTTTGGTATATGCTTGTATATATCGCTTTTCTGCAGAATTTCACTTATATCACTGCATACCGTGATTGCATCTATCCATTCGCCCCTGAAGTTTGTTTGACAACATTACGATCGACACTTTCCAAACGACTGAGTGCTTTCCCACATAACCTTAGTTTAACCAACGTTAAGCAGTGAGAGAGTAATGAACACTGTCATCATGACTCTTATCAATCCTCGGCAAAAACTTTGTTCGAGACAGTATTCGAACCGATAACCCCTTTATTACTAACTCTGTGCCACTGAGCTACAGGCAGTGGATGCGATTAGTTTGATTAAAAAGCAGAAATTCAAGCTCTTTGACATGATATAACTAAGACACGTTTTACAAGTTACAGAACTTTATGTATGTTAGAACTTAGACCGTTCGAACCGTTATCAGCGGTTCTTCAAACCCAGCGCTACATAAGTTGGGTTTTGGATTGAGTGATTCGTGTTTGCTGAGGGAGTGTCCCTAAACGAGGCACTTTAGGGCCGAAACCCTGAAAAAGGCATGCAAAAGGTAGGTGATGCTATGATATAAGAAAAGATATTATAGAAATCGACGTAAAACACCCTAAAGACACACAGACAGACACAAGTTATCAAATGACATAAAAGAAGAAGACGCGAACAAAACTCCGGCTGTGTTTTTATGGAATATGTTTATTACCAATTTTCAACCACAAAAAGAAAGAAAAAATATAACCTCTGTTTTTATTTGCACGCAAAAAACATTGCATCATTCAAATCATTGCATGAAATGGAAAGAAATAAAACAGTCATTTACCATCAATGTGATGAAATAAAAATTAAACTAGTATACAGTGAACCATGCACTTTGAAAACCGGATTTAATGTATCTGCAAAAAATGTTGACTTATGTCAGCCTGCGCAATCCGCACAGGCTGACGTGAGTCGAAACTTTGGGGTATTGGTAAATTTTCTGCATGTCTAATCTTTTACCACACAATCCCGAGTTTTAACAACCCTGAGATAGAGACTATTAGAAAACATTGTGAGAAAAGGAGAAAATGCTGGTAACCAGCATTTTCTCCTTTTCCCACAATGTTTTCTACACTATCACAAACAAAATCCATCATTTGTCCATTTATGGACAAGTCTGAAAGTTTGTCGTGTGGTAAAGAGTTAAAGACTCGTTGTTCAGCAGGGTTTTTTGGTAAAATGTGTCTATTGTATGCGGCAACTTGCTTGGTATAATGCACGACAAAGATGCATGAAACCCCCTTTTGACAGAGCATGCCTGTTAGTCTACTGAAAACAAAACCTGTGGCGGTACATTTGACATAAATATTTCGCTAAATTACAAAATGTTGCTATACGATGTGAAAAAAAAAGAACACTATATTTACCTCAAAACTTTATCTCCTCAAGAAGATGTTGTTTTTTTCTCACTTTTGAAAACGATGCAGCAACAGGATGAATAATTTTGGGACATGCTTTTTTCATTTTTTTCGATATATTGTCCACTTATTAAACATTATTCAACGTTCCTTAGCTATGATTTACATGGACTGTCTCTATATTCTTTTTTATTTGGATTTTTTTTTTTTTCAGATTTCTGCTGAAAAATTGTTTTCTCGCGACGTAGGGGGGAGTCATTTAATGTATGAGTTTCAACTTTATATTTAATAAAAAAATATTACTTTTGTTTCAAAGAAAACGTAAACATGGTTAAATGTCGCATATTGAAATGTAGTCTGTTTAATGAATACTTTTTTCCTCTAGTATAAAAAGTAAGAAATCCTTTTTTGAACCACATTGAAAAAAAACTCCATAGCGAAACACGGCAATCCGAGAATGATCTTCACGTGACCGCTCTAGAAGAGACATTTTACATACTAGGATCTGCCAACTTTTGTGAGATTTTTGGTAAAATTCTCGCGAGGGTGGTTAAATCTCGCATGCAGATACATGTAAAAATCTCCATATCGAAACAAGGCAATACGAGAATGATCTTAATGTCGCCGTTTTATAAAGCACATTTTACATACCAGGTTAAAACAGTTCTCGATAATTTTTCATCAAAAACTCGCGAGAATTGTTTAATCTCGTATGCATATACATGTATGTTTCTTCTAAAGACAACAACACAAAATATGCATCTTGTGAGGTCGTGTTGTACAAAGGTGGTAATTATTTGATGGTCCTTTCAGGCCACCGTAACGGTGGGAAAGGGATGCCGGGAAAACAATCTTTCACAATACATGGACTTTTTCGCATTTAGCTCTTTTGTTCCTCTCAATTAATACTTAAACTGCTGCATAACTAAACTGAAATTTTTGGCCAATAGTTAAATTCGGATATCATGATTTCACTAGTATATTTCACCGACAAAATTCTCACCGTTACGGTCAGCGTAGATAAGAGATAAGTCTGCAAGTTCTGTGCAGTCTGATCTTGATGTACACTGTCCACAAAAGCACACTAAATCGCGCTTAGCAGCATAAGGCTTAACTGATGAAAACATGTACAGAAGTTAGATCCTTCTAAATCTTCGCTGACCAGCTGTAAACATCAAAACAAGAACAATACTACAAACAGGAACACTGTCTCAATCTGTCTTAAGTACAAGGACGCTAGTCACATACCTTTCTAAACTGAATTCTATTCCCCAAGCCTGTTCTAAATCTTAAAGGAACGTAATTTCTGATTGGTTAAACCAGATGATCAAATGGTTAAATAATCAGAAATTAGTTACTTTTTTTTAAATTTAGAATAAAACTAAGAATATCCTTGGAATAGTAGGTATGTATATGGACCCATATTTCCAATTAGTTGAACTAAAGACCAATGTTTTTTACGACTTTTGATGAATCAGGGTTTTACAATACCGCTAAAAATGTTAAGCAAGCCAATTAAAAAGGCCGTTTCAAAATTCGTTCGGTCCATCTTTTCAAATTGGCTGATAGATATCTTGCATCTGATTGACAAGTTTTCCGTAGGTCTACATTCCCTAAAAAAAACTTGGCGGCAGATTTCTGATAGGCTGACAGAAAGATCACCGGAGGTGGGGAGCAATGAGCCGTTCTTATACCCGTTCTTAAAGAGAAGCTGACATTAATGGCTTTTGTGTCAATCTCGTACTGTCGTCGACCAAAATCAACCTAGCCTAACGGCATCGGAACTGCGCTCGCAGGTACAATTACGTGATGTCTACGATACATGGGAGAGCAAGAGACACGGCGTGTGTTAAGCATGACAATCATCCATCTACATGTAAATAATTTGACACAACGTGAACACTTGACAAAATACATATTCAGTGCTAATTCACCACTTCTTGAGAACAAATTTACTAGTTCAACATTGTCCGTGGAAGGTAGGTACTGAAATTTCCATTGTAAACACATTTACTACCACCTACAGACGGTTCTTTCTGTCTACGACAAACCACTTTTAGAAACATTTGTGGCAAAAGAAAAAAAAAATCTTGTAACTAGTCTCCTTTAGCAAAAACTTTTTTTTTTAAATTCAAGGTTTATGCATTAACTCTTTACCATATGAAAACTTTTATAAACTGAAAGCATTTGTAGACGACATATAAACTTTAGTTGAAATGACAGTAATTGTCAGTGAAAGTGTTACCAGCATTATTTTTCTCCTTTTCCTACCAGGATTCTCATTTGTCAGATCTTAAAAAAAATGGGAATGATGGAGAAACTACCTTTGTTCTACAAAGCCTCCCATGTAAAGTGTTTAAATAGCTTATAAACAGCAGAATAAAAGCAAAATTTCTGTGATTTCATTGATACATATATACCATTTAACCCTTTCCCAAACAAGCCCTGGTTTTCACGTGTCTGCAGTACAAGTCTTTTGAAAACACTGTGGGAAAAGGAGAAATTGCTCGTAACGAGCAATTTCTCCTTTTCCCACAGTGTTTTCTACCCGTTTTGAGACCTTTCTGCCATTTTCATCAAATTTAAAATTGTCGTCTGCAAACTCTTTCAATTTGGACCAGTCCAAAATTTGTCGTCTGGGAAAGGGTTAACTCATTACCTCTTGATGTGCAGTAGACGATTTCAAAAGAGCCCTTGTGAACAGGGATAATGAACATAAATGCGCCATGCTCTGTGAAAAAGGGGTCTAAGGCGTCTGAGAAAAGCATCAACCCTTTTCGCGGACTGGGCGGGCTGACCGGAGCCGAAACTTTTTGCTATTGGTAAATTTTCTGCCTGTTCAAGGACCATTCTACCTTATGATTCAGTCGGTTGGCAGACAAAATGAGTTTTATGTATTTATAATTTTGTGATGACTTGCCTGTTATAGTACATCACGGACATGCATGAACTCCCCTTTTGCCAGAGCATGGCTCGATAAAATTCTATATATGGGAAAAAAACGAGAAAACATTGTGTAAACGCAAGAAATTGCTTCCTAAAGGGAATTTCTTATTTCATTAAAATGTTCGCAAATGTCATTTGCACGACAGGAAGAAAAAAAGTATACAGAATGAAATAAAAAAATAAAACATAAAAAAGCAACAAAACTCTTACCATACATAAAAACAATGTTAACAAGCATAACTCAATCTATCAGGTAAAACAATATGATTTTTTTTACAATGAATAACAATCTATACACTTTTTACAATAATTTGTAATCTATAAATTATATGCTACCTATCTAAAGAAATGGAAGTAATAATGCAAAATAATCGACCCTAATTCACCAACAAGTCTCAAGAATATTCTTATTTTCAAGAATTCTCTAGATCTGAAAGTAACACAACTTCTGATTGGCTTAATCAAATGGTTCAATAAATGAGCCATAATCTGGCAAAAGGGGGCTTACTGCATAAGTCATTACATAATTACGTGACCTATAAAAGTCACTTTTTTTAAATAATCGACTTAATCATGATGTAGACTGGTCCTTGGACATACCAAAAATTTACTGACAGCGAAAAAATTCGGCCCAGATCAGCCTGCGCAGGCTGACCAAGGTCGATACTTTTCGCAGATGCATTAAGCCCCCTTTTCACAGAGCATGGCTCAAATATAAAATTAGACTAAGAAGATTTTCAAGAATGGTTAGTGACTAAAGTTAAGTTTGGTATTTGAGACTCATTTCACTAACAATAACAAACATAAGTAACGTTCTCAAATCCTGAGCTGACACAATATTTCAGAATCAACTTAGCAAAAATATGGACTTTAAGTCTGTCCAATGACTTAAGTGTGTTTATTTTGCTGCGTGGAATCTGAAACGGTTTGTCAACTCAGGATTTGAGAACGCTACGTTAAGTCTGTTAATGTTAGTGTAATAACGAACACAATTTAAGTCGGAAACTGAGTCCGTTAGCTTATTTGAGCAAAATAAGAGACTTCAGTTTTTTCGTACAACCGGGCCCAGGGCCCGGTCTCTCGAAAAAACTGAAGTCCTTTATTTTACTCCCAGGGCCCGGTTTCACGAAAAAACTGAAATCTCTTATTTTACTCCCAGGGCCCATTTTCACGAAAAAACTGAAGTCCCTTATTTTACTCCCAGGGCCCGGTTTCATGAAAAAACTGAAGTCCCTTGTTTTACTCCCAGGGCTCGGTTTAAAGAAAAACTGAAGTCTGTTATTTTGCTCCCAGGGCCCGGTCTCTCGAAAAAACTGAAGTCTCTTATTTTACTCCCAGGGCCCGGTTTCACGAAAAAACCTGAAGTCTCTTATTTTGCTCCCAGGGCCCGGTTTCACGAAAAAACTGAAGTCTCTTTTTTTACTCTCAGGGCCCGGTTTCACGAAAAAACTGAAGTCCTTTATTTTACTCCCAGGGCCCGGTTTCATGAAAAAACTGAAGTCTCTTATTTTACTCCCAGGGCCCGGTTTCACGAAAAAACTAAAGTCTTATTTTACTCCCAAGGCCCGGTTTTACGAAAAAACTGAAGTCTCTTATTTTGCTCCCAGGGCCCGGTTTCACGAAAAAACTGAAGTCTTATTTTACTCCCAGGGCCCGGTTTCATGAAAAAACTGAAGTCTCTTATTTTACTTTCAGGGCCCGGTTTTACGAAAAAACTGAAGTCTCTTATTTTGCTCCAATCTACTACTGTCCCAGGTTCTCACTTAAGTGGAGTTTGTTATTAGAGACACATTTCAGCAACATTAAAAGACTGTAATAACATTCTCAAATGCTGAGTTGACACTACGTTTCAGACTCAACTAAACAAATTAAATTGACTTAGGTCAAGATTTAAGACCATTATTTTGCTGAGTTGAATCCGAAACGTTGTATCAACACAGGAAGTGAGAATGTTAGATAAGTCTGTTAATTGTCTGGAATGACAAATTCAACTTAAGTCAGAACATATTTTATATTGTAATATATGTTTATTAGTCAATTAAGTAAAATGCCCCATGATGACAACTTTGATATTAAAACGATCAACGACCTGTTTATTCCTTTTTTAACCTTTAAACCAAACCACCCCGAGGTCAAACGACCCTGCAAGCAAAGCTTTTGAAAACGACGTTGGAAAAGGAGAAAATGCTGGTAACCAGCATTTTCTCTTTTTTTCCCCACAATGTTTTCTACCTTTGTACAGACATATCTATGTTTTAAGTCACATTTTATTTATCGTCTGCCAATGCTTTCAATTCGGACAAACCTAAAATTCTACCGTGTGGTAAAGAGTTATAGGTTATGGGTGCTGATCAATAGAAATTAAACGATTGTTTTACAACAAGAGTAAACTAAATTAAAAGTTCTAACAAAAATGGACTTTGAGTAAATTGATTAATATCTAAAGAAAAAAAATGACCATACCCTTACAACAGGTTTGATGAGACTGCCCATCAAAAATTTACGGTACCTATGTCATAATATGCACTGATTTATCTAAAGACACAAGTACAACAAGAGGTTTGCGGTGACCGGTGAAGTTGCACACAACATCGATCTATCATGAGATAACACAAGCCCGTGACTTCTGTGCTCCCCTAGCTTTCGCAACAAAACGAGCCACCTGAAGGGCAGTGCCTATGCTATTCTTAGGTGTAACCTGGTCGGAACTGTCAACCTGTCCGTTTGTTCCGGCCTGATGTTTCTGTCGGCTTGGCAAAGACTTAAGGAACTGAACATTCTCTTCGAATTCTGGGTCACCGATGGCTAGCACAGTCAAACTTCCGTCGACACAACCAATAATCACAGACATGCCGCCCGGACTACAGGTCATGACTTTGACCTCTGCATGTGCTTTATACTTTGCGATCATTTTCCCATCGACAATTCTGAATACCCTTAATGTTCTGTGACCGGAGTGATAATACACCACATGTCTGTCGTTCTTTGTGAACATGGTATCAACATTAAACACACCTTCTGCGATTCTAGGTATCAGTGTTTTCACTGTTTTCCCGTGTTTAAGTTCAATGTATTCCAAACCGCCACGACTAGGAGCATACAAACCGTGTTTACCGGTCATAACGACTTGTCCATTCCATTTCTGGACTGATCTTACCAAAGTTTTCTTTTTCAAATCAAGTATGTTTCCTTTGTCTTCATCTATCAGAGCAACCTGATTAGGGTCATGGGGCATTGCAATGAGTTTTATAAGTGGCTTATAAGTGCTATATTTCAACTGTAAATTATACAGGTGAGTTCCTGAACGAGCATGATACACACCGATCACATCTCCACTCTTGTCAACGGCTGGTATTGCTAGGTAGGACCCATCACATGTTACCACTCCGTTTTTGTACATTGAGAGTCCAAACTCAAACTTGTAAACTTGCTCTCCCTCTGGAAGTGAGTAACAACCGCAACAGCCACGTGATGGGCCCATCTTCGCGATTGCAATGACTCTAGTATCATTGTCATTTCTGATCAGTCTCTGGGTATCTCTATGGGGTATTGACTTTACCGTAGCATCCTTCGAAACATCCCAGATGACGATATTCGCAGTTTCTGCAGCCACTACAAACTGTCCATCACCCGTGATAACAGCTGTAGTGATCACCGAAGTCGATGTCGTCGTTCCAAACGTTTTCAAAAGCTTGCCCTGTTCTAAATTCCACACACCAACACAGTTTCTGCTTGTAGTTACGCATACAGGGAGTTCGCTGGCTAGGTCAATCGATTCTATCGGCTTTTCAAGTCGATCGATAGAGTGCACATCCTCCAGAATGTTATCGAAATTCCACACTTTGATAGTTTTGTCAATTGAAGACGAGATTATCTTATTGCAACCCACCGTTACTGATGTCAGGGCTATAATCCTACCAAAGTGGGCATCAAGAACTTTCACCATATTGCCTTGTTTTACATCCCAAACATATATATTCTTTCTGACTGCAGCGACAACGAAATGATTGTTTCGTGTGAGAGCAACGAGACCCGAAAGTTGATTCTTTGACGGTATGTTTCTGATACCGTGGGGCAATTTAAGCGGTACCATAATATCCGTTTTCAGATTCCACAACTTATAACCCAGAGGTATGGCAGCAACGAGATAATTCTCATCTTCTGAAAGATTCAACCCAAACACATTATCGTAATTGTCCCCTAGAGTGCGGTCATACCTCCAGGCATCCCCTTCACGTCTGTACACAGCCACAGCATTGTCACTTATTTCAATACAAGTGTACATGAGTTGTTTGTCTTTTGTAAGTGCTATAGCACTGTGGAATTCAAAGGGTTCTATAGAGTTATCACTAAGTTCAAGAGTCATTTCAGAATCATTTGGTGTACCACTTTTGACAACTATGTACACTCTGTTTTCTTCGCCGAATTGTGCCATTATGATAGGCATGTTCATTTCTATAGTATTTCGCGACAGGTACGTTCCACCAATTGTGAACAGAAACCACTCTTCTGCAGTCCAAACCGCCACATGAGTATTATTTATTGCAGTACCCAATACCATCGAGTCTTTGTTTTGCTTGAGTGGGGGCATGAGTTTGACGTGTTCCCCCGTGAGAATGTTGCAAACAACAACTTGATTATTGTTGGTAAAACCAGCTGCAAATTTATCATTCTCTGATATAACCAAACTTTGCATAATGCCCTCTATACCTGGGGCAATAGTGCGAAACACTTCACCGGTGGAGAGATCAAATATGATGAACTTGTTTGAAACTGATATTAAGTATTTTGCGTTTGTTGTCACCGCTATACCGAAAGGGGCAAACAGATGACCTTCAAGAGAAAATTGCAGAGGCCCTCCAGGAGTGTGTAGACAGTGGTGCACTGGCAGCAGGGCGCATCTTGTTAGACCGTCAGTTTCACACTGTTCTATGAGATTTCGAATATTCTCATTTATTGTGTAGTAGGGAAGCAAACGTCCAATAATCTGCGGACCAAGCATGTCTGGATAATGACTCAGAATGGAGCTGGACAATCGGATGACATCGGCGATGAGCTTCACATCCTTCTGGTACACGTTTTCAAGCAAATCTTCAAAATCCGATAGCACAGACTGCAGCGGCATTGAACTAAGTTTGGCATGCAGCCAGTCATAATTGAAAATCACCTTTGCGTACAATTCCTCATACCGATGGGAACGAATAAGATGGAAAGGTAGCTCACTGAGTTTTCTTAAATTGTGACGAATCGGTTTACCGTCTTGGTCACAAAACACAAGTGGTTGTTCTGGCACCTTTCTGTCGCTTTCACCACCTTTCTCCTCGAGATGGAACATTTTGCGCTGTCCCTCCGTGTACTCAAATGGCTTGGGTCTTCCTCCTCCCCATATACCGAGAAAGTACTCGGCAATATTGGCGTGTATTTCACTAACATAGTTCAGATTTTTGAAATACCTTTCTCTTGATGCCTCAATAAACTGTCTGTGATACCAGTTCACAACATTCACACCATCTGCCTCTCTTTCACTCAAATATGATGGCAAATCATTTCTAATTCTAGTCCATAATAATGGTGGAATTCTCCTCACAGGTGGCAAATGATACTGATAGACATCATTTAACACTTTCTCATCTAGAGATAGAAGATCCTCAAGTTCAGCCTCGGATAACCCACTTTTGGCTGCTGTAATGTATCCGAACGCATGCGCAACGAGAGTTTTGCCATGCTGTATTTCGATACGTTCAAACAGTTTGTTGATACTGTCATGAATTGTGTAAGCTAAGGAGATATTTCCGATATACGTGTAAGATTTCCATCGACACACTTCGTCAAACACTAATTTCACAAAAAGCGGTAAATTGCACTTTGTAAAAGCCTCGTTCACCAGTACCATTTGTTCATCAGTAACTGTTCTGTTTGCTGTCTTCAACCAAAAGTTCAGAATAGTTGCACTAAGATTTTCACCCAACGGTAAAACCGGAATATAGTTTTCAGGGATTTCTATCATATTCTTCAGTGTGTCTAGGATGCCGTAGTAATTAGGCAAAGTTGAAACAATCAATCGAACATTTGGTGGCAAGGTTGTGGGCAACCAGGCCAACTGATGAGCTCCATCGGCTGGTGAAAGCTGATCCAGCGAGTCTAGAAAGAGAGCCAAAGGTTGTTCCTTTGTCGCTGAACTCAATATTTTCTTGAAATGTTGCACCAAAGGTGAAAGTTCATCCGGTATGTATTCGTCCGGTAGTTCATACAAGAAGGAGAGATGCATGGAAAGGCTGGTCAACAATGGTATCACACTGGAACTGTTTGGTGTGGTGCCAAGGAAACGCACCACAAGAAACGGCGAGGATTTCTTGCTGAACCACTTTCGAACCTGAGATAAAAACGTTAGAAAATCATTCATACAGCATGTTTACACGAGTTTGCATTGATTGTAACGTATGCATGTTTGTACGCTTGAACGTAAGTAAGTAAATATTTTTGTATGTATCTTATCTATATTATTGTGTTTTTACTGCACTGTACTGCAATGCACTGCGCATACGTACGTACACACGCACTTACGCATATAGCTAGGTAGGTATGAACTTCATAAACTTAGACAAATTGATGTCACAATTAATTCTAAATCCTGCCTTTTGTTTTCCCTCTGAACTTTTCAGCCCTGGCCCTAAAGGTGACGGTAATGCAATAGGCTGAATGTTACCATCGTCCTAGCATTTTCTTTCTTTGATACACAATGTGTGATATTAAACAACACTACTAACGAGCTTAGAAAAGTTGAGCTGGTAATTACGGTATTTAATAACGTGTTGTTTAGTTCTACAAAACACCGAAAGTAAAATTCTGTTATAGTTCTTATATAGTTCTTATTTACCCTGAGTTAAGATCGAAACAAGAGCAAGTCTGATTTTTTCATCATTGAATCTTGTTCATTTTTTTGCGTTCTCACTTATAAATTACATTTTTGTTATAACTTCTCAGACTACGAATGAACCATATATTGCAAATTATCTAATTTCAGGAACTTCAAATATAAATCGTTGTCGGTCGGTCGGTCGGTCGGTCGGTCGGTCGATCGATCGATCGATCGATCAATCAATCAATCAATCAATCAACCAAGTTTATTGTTCAAATCATATATATACATGATATACGAACAAGGAGACATGATACAAATAACATACAAAAGATTTACAAATAGTGACAGAGTAAATTGTCAATCATACTTTAGGCATTTTATTATTGATTTTTTCTCTTCACTTGCTTCTCTCTATATATGTGCAAACGTTGTTCATATTTTCAGTCAGCTATAATTTTGGCATTTGTCGAAGACAATGCCACCATGAGTTCAAAATGGCATTTTGAAAATCATGTATCGTAGTCTGTGCAAAACCGAAGGAAGTAAACCCAATTAAACTCAGTTTTTCTGAGACAAATAAGTGTTTAGATTGCATTCAGATATGAAATTGAAAATGGCGTATTAAAATAAATTGGATTAGGCCATCGATCGTGGAAATACTTCTTCGTTTTTATCGAAAATAGCTTGATACGCTATGGCGATCTATTGGCATAATGATACACACAATCTTTGTATCCTGACCGACCGATTCCGTGCTTATTCGTCGCAAAACCAGTTCGTTCCTGGGCTTATTCGTCCCAGGGCTTGTTCGCCTGGAGTTGTTTGTCGCACAGGATTGCGCGCCACTCTATTCGATTGTGCATGGCTATATGATAGGTTGACTTTCAAGCGAATATTTTGAAACTATTTCTATTGTTTATTTTTCAAATTATTAATTCCACACAATGGCTTCCTTGACAAATGCCACACCATTGCTTTCAACGCTTTAATTTTTAATTGTTTTCTGCTGAATAAACTTGACTTGAGATGAATGCTTTTGACTTTTATGATGCAATCTCAGACTGTCCCTTTAATTGTCTGAAACTCTCATATAAACACAAAGATAATCTCTGGCATATTGTAAACAAGGTTCTTTACGGACAATCTACATGTATCAAGAATACTAATAAGGTTCAAAGCTTCATACGGATATAAAATCTGGTTTCTCAATTCATATCTGGTAGGTCAAAAGCTGAAAACCATTTATCGATGTAAGAAAATGTAAAATATGTTTTAATACTCTAAAAGAGGAACAAAAACGGTTGTTATGCATACCTCACTTGCGCCTTTTGCCATCAGAGATGTTTTACCACAACCGCTGTCCCCAAACAGGATGAGAGGCTTGTCAGATTTCCCTAGCACATACTGTTTGATACGATCAACTGTTGCAATGTATTAAAAGATAAATATACTCGCTGTCGTAAAAAAGTAGTCACCCTAAATATTTTAGTATTCATCGTAGATGCAACGCATGTCTAGATGCAAGGGGTGGTCACTCTCGACACTAGGTCTGTTATTTTTGTTTTCAGTCAGATGCATTTCAACATGGGATTTATAGAGTATGTATTGCAACCTATGTCACTGCTCAAAATCATTAAAATGTCAATGCTCAAAACCATTAAAATGTCAATGCTCATAATCATTAAAATGTATGATCGAGCATGAAAATTGTTATATTTCAAAATCAAGAGGTGGCTACTTTTATATGACGGTGAGAATAAATTGAGCATTCAATAAAGAAGTAAATAAATATGATCCATGCTCTGTGAAAAGGGGGCTTAATGCATCTGCGAAAAGTATCGACCCAGGTCAGCCTGCGCGGATTGCGCAGGCTGACCTGGGCCGAAACTTTTCGCTATTAGTCAATTTTCTGTATGTCAAAGGACCCGTCTACCCCACGATACAGTCGGTTGTTAGACATGTTGGGTTTTATGGATCCCTAACTGTGTGATAACTCATTTGGTATCATGCATTACGGAGATGCATTAAGCCCCCTTTTGCCAGAGCATTGCTCATATATACATGTACATATAAATGAATGAATGAACAAATCAATTATCGAATAAATAAATGAAAAGATGTATAAACCAACAGATAAATATTTAAATCTATAGATAAATAAAGAAACAGATGAATCTACATTTGAATAAATTAAGTATTGAAAGTAAAATAAGAAGTTATCAAATAAAAAATAAATGAAGACATAAATGAATAATATAAAGAAGCGACGGCGAGATTATCATTCCTGAATACAATCATTTTTTCACTAGTTGTTATTTTTGGTCTATTTTGTCTTAAATGCAAAATCATTGGTTATTGTTTCATCAGTTCAGTGTGAAAACTGATGCGCCATTTATTTAATGGAAGGATGAATGAATGAATTAATTAATTAATTAATTTATTTATTTATTTATTTATTTATTTACATGTATTTATTTATTTATTTAACAAAAATCATAGAGTTTCTTGTAGGTTAATTGGTTATTCAAGTTTTGCTATCTATTTCACTATAGTCCAAAGATAAAAATGCATTTTCTGTAAAGTCTAATCTTCATCTACACCGTCTTCAAAAGCAACTAAAATACCTTAACTCTTTACCAAACGAGAAAATTTAAGACTCGTCCAAATTGAAAGCATTTGCACACGACAAAATAAATGTGATTCAAAAATTGAAACTTGTTTTGGGAAGAGTAGAAAACATTGTGGGAAAAGGAGAAAATGCTGGTTACCAGCATTTTCTCCTTTTCCCACAATGTTTTCAAAAGGCTTCTTCCTCAGGGTCGTTAAAAGTCGGGATTGTGTGGTAAACTGTTAAAAGTGAGCGATTATAAGCACTGAAGATTTACACTTAAATAAGTTACATGAAATTTTCAAGCCGATAGTAAAAAGCCAATTACTGTTATCTCAAACTTGTTTTTGAAGTAGAGTATCTCCTTATCGGACAGTGTAGATTAAGACCAGGCGGCACGTTCTGTGCAGTCTGATCTTGATCTGCACTGTCCGCAAGAGGTCGGTGGGTCGAGCTAAACAGCCTAAGGGTTAAGAGTCAGTTTTAACCCTTTTCAGCGTCATAGGCGAAAACAGAACCTGTAGTCTGATCTTTGATCTATACCGTCCGTTTGTTCAGTCAAGCCTACAAGATAAAAAAATCTTTCTAAGATCAAATGGGTTGTATTTACAGCCGTAAATAAAAGTCGAGTTTATAAATGAGCCATGCTCTGGCAAAAGGGGGCATAATGCACCGCTGTGGTGCATTATATTAAGCATGCCATTACATAATTATGACGCCATAAAACCCAGTCAGTCCAACAATCGAAGGGATACGGAGTTAGAACGTTCCTTAGACATGCAGAAAATTTACAAATGGCGAAAAGGTTCTGACCCATTTCAGCCTGCGCGGACTGCGCTGGCATGACATGGGTCGATTTTTTTTTTTTTTTTTTTTTTTTTTTTTTGCAGATTGATTAAACCCCTTTTTGCCAGAGCGTGGTTCAAATATTTTGTGCGGAAAAAGTTTAATAAATACCCACCTATATCCTCCCTTCCTTGAAACACCTTGCAGGAGTTAAAACAAGTTTTGAGATGCTGAAGCCCCTCCACGTATGTCTTGTTCTGAGAAAGTTTTTCATTCCTCGCCATTGCCCTGTCAACTAGGTCCATTATATTGGTGTAGAAATGGTCGCAGAAAGTGTTGAGGTATTCCTGAGAAATACAAAAATGAGCGATATTTTCCGAAAAAAAGGATTCAATCCATCTGTAAAAAGTATCGACCTAGGTCGTCTTACGCAGTCCTTGAAGGCTGACCTGGGTCAAAACGATTTTCTTTGATAAATTTTCTACATATCCAAGGACGATTCTACCCTAGGAGTCAGTCGGTTGGTGGACAAGCTGGATTTTATTGATCCACAATCATGCAGTGACTTGCTCGGTAAAATGCATCACGGAGATGCATTAAACCCCCTTTTGCAAGAGTATGGCTCCAATTTATGTTTTTACACAGTCTTTGAAAATCATGATGAAATCTGTTAACTCTCTAGCTACACGTACTTCTGAAATATTTTTGGCAGTTCAATTTGAAAACATTCTTGTAAATTGGAAATAAACATCGTGAATTAAAGGTGCAAACAGTCTAGACTCTGTGGAAGCTACAAGATCAAAAAGGTGTCAACATGACCTTACTCTTATCCCGCTAAAAAAGTGAAATGAAACTTCTAAACCGATAGTAAAAACCCTGATAATGGCATTTCAAACTTATTTTTTTGGAGAAAAATATCTTCCTATCGGACAGCGTAGATCCAAGATCAGACTGCACGTTCTGTGCAGTCTGATCTTGGATCTACACTGTCCGCAAAAGGTCAGTGAGCCGCGCCCAGCAGCTTAAGGGTTAAAGATTTAAAGGTAAAAGAAGTACAACTAAATCTGCATTTTCGGACATTCCCGACATTCAGCACATAGTCGTTATTATCCAACAGAGTCCTCTCGACATATTCCGCTCTGGGTAAGTCAGACCCGACGATCATGTAAGGATTATGCTTAGAGAAGTCGGCGAACAATCAACTAAACTTAGCATCGCCGACTAATATTTATCCGTAACCGTAATTACTCAATTATTTGATTTCTAACGCTATTCAAACAATATAAACCATGCTCTGGCAAAAGGGGGCTTAATGTATCTCTGTGATGCACTATACTAATCAAGCCATCACATAATTATGGATCTATAATAGCTTAATTTTTTTAACAACCGACTTAATCATGGAGTAGGCTGATCTTTGGACATACGGTGAGTTGACCAAAAGCGAAAAGTTTCGGCCCAGGTCAGTCTGCGCAGGCTGACCTGGGTCGATACTTTTCACGGATGCATTAAGCCCCACTTCACTGAGCATGGGTCACTTGTTCTTACCTTCAAATCAAATACAGGAAGATAAGCTCGACGATTAACTTCTCTAAAGTATGCTAAGTATAAAGCAAAAGTATCAAGTAAACTCTGCTCCCCTCCCCCCACCCCCTCCTTTTTAGTTCACACCGGAAGGGAGGTAACTCTTACCTTATGTGTGTCGACATCAATTCCTTCCTGACCTCCCCATTCGACCTTAAACTTTGCTAAGTTTGTTTCGGGCATTTTGGCTGGAAGTTTCTCGTCTCGCAGCACTTTCAATAGCTTTTGTGCCTCTCCGTCGACGGTTCTTGCAGCAAAATCCACAAATTTGGACGCAAACCGAAGCAGTGTTATGTTGATATTCTCAATCTCTCGGATATAGGCTAAGCAGTGATCTTGGACGTTCTTGGCTTTAAGAATACCACGGGTAATTTCTCTCTCTGTGACTGCAAAACAAAACTTACTTTCGTTTGGAAAAACAACATAAACAATATCTACCAAAACAACGACCAAAACCAAATTTCTTCTTGAAATTTATTTGAGCAATGCTCTGATTAAAATGCAGCCCGATACTGTGTTGTTTGGTTAAATATGAACCATGCTCTGGCAAAAGGGGCTTAATGCATCTCCGTGATGCATGACACCAGGCAAGTCATTACAAAACGATGAATCCATAAAATCTATTTTGTCTAACAACCGACTGTATCATGAGGTAGAAAAGTCCTTTGACATACAGAAAGTTTACCAGTAGCGAAAAGTTTCGGTCCAGGTCAGCCTGCACGGACTAGGCAGGCTGACCTAGGTTGATACTTTTCGCAGGTGCCTTAAGCCCCCTTTTCACAGAGCATGGCTCAATTCAATTATTTATTTAAATTTTACTGTCTGAGACTTTTTGAGACATTAGTCTGCCCTAAAGGTTAACCCTTATTGCGCAAAATATTGGACATTTTACCTAATAAATACTATTGCAATCTTATATTCAGGTTTTCCAGAAAAGTTCATACAAAAATAACAAGGGAGATATTTCTTTTTTTTAATTTTTTTATTAACTCTTAGGCTGCTTATCGCGACCCACCGACCTTTTGCGGACAGCGTAGATCAAGATCAGACTGCACAGAACGTGCAGTCTGATCTTTGATCTACACTGTCCGATAAGGAGATATCTTTCCTCCAAAAATACCTTTGAAACAAGAAAGTTTTGGGCTTCTACTATCTACTATAAAGTTTCATTTCTTTTATTCAGCAGGAGAAGTGTTAATGCACTCACCTGACATGAAATAATTATGCATTTCCTCCCTATCAATTTTCTTGGCTATAAATAAAACCTGTGCCGCTTTTCTGAAGATTCTCTGGAGTTTCGTCATTGTTTCCCACCATGTAGCTTGATCAGCCTCCATAAGACGGCGTTGTCTCTGTTTGGTATTAATTATAAAATTGTAAAAATATTATACACCGCCGCTGGATCTGGAGGTAGACTGGTCCTTTGACATAGAGAAAATTGACCAATAGCGAAAAGTTTCGGCCCAGGTCAGCCTGCGCGGACTGCGCAGGCTGACCTGGGTCGATACTTTTCGCAGGTGCATTAAGCCCCCTTTTCGCACAGTATGGCTCATTGGTATTTTGACAAGTATCACATGAATATCAACAGAAAGGTCTGGATAGTAATGCAGTATGTTAATTGCCAAGTCAACTATTAATGTACTTTTCTGGCTAGTATATCAATTTCAAGCATTGTAAATTAGAGAAAAATGGGTGGGTATCCCCTTATACGAGGGACACTTTTTAAGTTCGTAGAGTAAGCCTATAACTTTTTAACGCGATTATGAAGTTGCACGATTTTTTACACAGAACTTGCGTAATCATTCCTCTCTCGAACGGTGTCACGGTATGCGGCGCACGAGGTCCATGTGCGCGCTGCGCTGGATATTTTCAACACGTGGTTTTATACACTATAGTAAAATATAGCGTTCAATATGGATGGAAAAATCTCTGAACAGAGGGTATATTGTAAGATTCGAGCACAGCTCGGGTTTCCGCCAACAGAAATTCATGCTGATTTGCAAAAAGTTTATGGGAATGGTGCTTTAAAATATGCTACAGTTTGCAAGTGGGTACGTCGTTTTAATGATGGTCGGGAGTCAAATGAAAATGACCCTCGGGTGGGTAGGCCGGTTTCCGTTTTGACGGAAAAGAACGTTGCTACTGTGAAAACGTTAATTGAGGAAGACGCACATTATACCGTGCAAGAGATAGAAGAATTAAGTGGCATTCATTCGTCAAGTGTTTTGAAGATTTTACGTGAACGACTTGGGCTACGTAAGATCTGCGCGCGCTGGGTGCCCCATTTGCTCACTGACGAGCAGAAACAAAGTCGGGTTAGACTTGCATCGCAAGTTATAGAAAAATATGATAAATGTGACCCACGTCGTTTGGAAGAGATAGTTACAGGTGATGAAACCTGGATCTATCATTTTCAACCCGATTCTAAGGCTAAAAATAAGGTTTGGGTTTCATCTGAGGGCGACAGACCTGTCATTGCGCGCCGTTGCAAAACATCAAATCGCATGTTGTATGCGATATTCTTTGATTCGAAAGGTCCAGTCCTTCAAATTCCAGTCCCGAAAGGTAGTTCTGTCACTGGAAAGTTTTACAGAGAAAGTGTTCTTATTCAACTTGTTGATTTCTATCAGAAACGCAGACCGCGCACCGGTGTCCGCGGCATCAAGTTACTCCATGATAACGCACCGGCCCATAAATCCGCTACGGTACAGGAATATCTGAAAGAATCTGGGCTCGATGTCTTAGATCATCCCCCATACAGCCCTGACCTGTCCCCCTGTGACTTTTGGTTGTTCCCAAGACTAAAGGAAATGCTGGCAGGGCACCGTTTTGAATCCCGTTGTGGTATAGGCAGTGCGGTCTACCAGTGTCTGCAACATATACCTAAAGAGGACTACCGGGCGGCGTTCCGGAAATGGGTAGATCGGTGTAAAATGTGTGTGGAGGCAGACGGGGCATATTTCGAAGGTCTTAGATAAATAAAATTTTGATATTTCAAGCGGTTTTAAAAAGACCGCCCTACTCTACGAACTTAAAAAGTGTCCCTCGTATATGTAATTGCATAGATATTAACTCTTTACCAAACGACAAAATTTTAGACTGGTCCCAAATTCAAAGCATTTTCAGGCGACAAATTAAAAATTACAAAAAGGATTATTTCAATCTCTGAAGGGTAGAAAACATTGTTGAAAAAGGAGAAAATGCTGGTTACCAGCATGTTTTCAAAAGCTTTCTTTTTCAGGGTCGTTAAAACCCGGGACTGTGTGGTAAAGAATTCTTGCAATTGCCAATACACGGGTATTGCGGTAAGATATTTTTTACAATTGCAAATATTAGACAATTTTTGCGAGGGTATTTTTTTAATTCCAAGTACATGTATAAGTCGGTTTTTGTGACAGTTTTCTTATACTTACCAATATAAGATAATTTTTGCCGAAATATCCTTGTATTTACAAAAATGAGACAATTTTGCCAGGGTATTCTCGTGAATACAAACTACAGACGATTATCTTACGAGAATTTCTTACTTTTGCAGATATAAAACAATTTTTGCGAAAGCTTTCATATATAATTACAAATATCAGATAATTTTTGCAAGAATTATCTTATATTAATTTTGCGAATGTAAGACATTTTTTGCGGGATTATTCTTAAAACTGCAAATACCAGAGAATATTTTTGCGAGAGTATTCTTATAAATGCGTACTACAGACTATTTTTCGTCTTATACCAGCAAATGTAAGACAATTTTGGCAAGCGTATTCTAATAATTCAAATGTAAGAATGAAAGAATTTGTAATATTTGCAGATCTAAGACAATTTTTGCCCGACTAATCTTATTTTTGCAAATTTGAGACAAGTTTAGCGACAGAATGTAAAATTTTGGGTATTGCTGTAGTAGCAAATATAAGACAACGGTTCGGAGAGTTTTCTGGCTATTGCAAATTTATAATGATTTTCGCAAGGGTGTTCTGATCGATAATATAACTGACATTGTAGATTCAAGATCAGAGTGCTTCTCTTGCGTGATCTGATCTTGATTTGCGCTACATGTGAAGCAAATGTTGTTTTTCTTATATGGCCCGCAACATGTGAAATGAGACCTTCGGACATTTGTGTTAAGTGTCGTCTCGGATTAGCCTGCGCAGTGCGCGCAGGCTAATCCGAGACGGCACTTTACGACTACATAAGAATTTTTCATACAATAGACTTTCGTGAAACAGAAAATCGCACAGAAACGGGAAGTGTCGTCTCGGATTAGTCACAGACTGCACAGGCTGATCTGGGACGACACACTTTTACGCACATGTCCGAAGGCCTCTTTTCGTGTGTTGTTCGCCATATGCTAAAATACTTGGACAAAAGGAAAATTGCTCGTTTTCTCCTTTTACACAATCTTAACTTGCCTGATGCTAGACATAGAAAAAGGTTGTATGTTAAAAGATATCGCAATCATTGAGTAAGCTGATCTCATAGAAATTAGGTAAAAAAAAATAGAAGCAAGTGAAATTGTGTTTTCTGCAAACCTCTGACCTTGTCCATTGAGAAGCAATTAATCCTGAAAGCGCTTTTTAGTACTTTTGTTGCCTTTGCAACCACTAAACAAAACGCACAGTCTGAGCTTTGATCCACTCTGTCCGCTCTGCTGAAACATCCAGATGGACAAAGGCAATCATGATATAGCACGTGTCGATCTTTTCATTTTTGGATTTATTTTGCGCTTTAAGGTAAAAATGAAAAAGTGGGTGGGGTGAACTATGAATGTCATATCTCTTCCAGTGTGTCTAACAGTGTAGCAATCGGTAATTTAGCTGCACGAGTCTTGCAAGTGTGTAAGTGTACTTGCCAGTGTACCGTGCCTGTCTGTATATCGCTTGCACGGTGAAATTTATACCAGATCGGAACAAAGAAGGCGTTTATATTTGAAAAGTATTCTGCAAACTGATGCGTGTGTTTTTCTTTCAAGCACAGTGTTTTTTTTTTTGATTGACTCAGACTTTAGACTTAACGGAATACATCGGGGTAGGTCAACCTAAATGTAGTATTTCAATATCAGATCCGCCATCTTGAATTCAACCGGAAGTGCGGTTTTTTTTCCCCCGAGAAACCGCCGGCAATTTCTCAATTTTTCCACAATATTTTCTGTCTTTTTAAGGAAAGTTTAAACTATTTTGGCCACATTTGATTTGTCTCGAAATTTCGCCGTTCGCTAAAAAAGTCAAGCATGCTCACAATGACCTACCGGAAATACCGAGCATCTGCCTCTTGGCAAAGGATAATTATTTCGTTTGAAGAGTAAATCCAATCAATCGGGGATGATATCAAATGAAACGGTTTAACTCTTTAACGAACGAATAAATTTTAGACTGGTCCAAACTGAAAGCATTTGCAGACGACAAAATAAATGTGACTGAAAAATTGAAATTTGTTTTCGGAAGGGTAGAAAACATTGTGGGAAAAGGAGAAAATGCTGGTTACCAGCATTTTCTCCTTTTTCCACAATGTTTTCAAAAGGCTTCTTCCTCAGGGTCGTTAAAAGTCGGGATTGTTTGGTTAAAGAGTCTCAATCCTTAACAATACGAACCCATATTTTAATGGTACCGAAGAAGAGGCTTTGCAAAGCATTTTTGTCATAACAGGTGAAAATGCTGGTTAGCAGCATTTTCATCTTTTCCATGAATGTAGTCTACCTTTGCAAAGAAAAACCCCGTCATTAAAGCCTCAGTTTAGTTGTAGTTTGTAAATATTTAGGCCATGCTCTGGCAAAAGGGGGCTTAATGCATCTCCGTGTTACATTACACCAATAAAAGTCATTACATAATTGTGGATCTATAAAGTCCATTTTGTCCAACAACTGACTGAATCATGAGGTAGTCTGGTCCTTTGACATACAGAAAATTCACCAAAAGCGAAAAGTTTCGGCCAAGGTCAGCCTGCGCGGACTGCGCAGGCTGACCTGGGTCGATACTTTTCGCAGATGCATTAAGCCCCCTTTTCATAGAGCATGGCTCATTTTCAATATGGACGAATCTAAAATTGTGTTTTCTGGTAAAGAGGGTAGGGACGAATTTCCAATAATTGTGATGTAAAACCTGTTTCAATCCGATTCCATAATGGGATTCTCATGTTCGTAATCAAAAACCGGAAGTAGCCGAAACACGATGTAAAGCACTTCCGGCCCATTTAATGGCGGCCATTGAAAAGCAATAATCGAGCGTAATATTATAAATGAGAAATGTGTCGTTTTATAATTTGGATCTATCCGAACGTCAATAACGCGGAAGAGGGGTGCTTTTGATGTTTCCATAATCAAGCAAACACGAAATTTTACTCTCACTCTCACTCTCTCTCTCTCTCTCGCTCTCTCTTATTACCCTCTACAGACAATTTCTGGTGTCTTACAATAGACACCTTTCAAAACATTGAGAGACAAAGGTAAAATTGTCCTAAAGTTTGCTTTCATGAATCGCCTATTTCATGTAGATTGTCAAAGTCTTGAAAGGGCGTTTGCAACCGCGTCTAGTGCAATTTTGTTCTATGAGTGAAACAGTGAGTGAAAGACAGCCAATTCATTTCGCATGGATACGTGTTTACCTTTACACCGTATACTTACTAATACCGGCACCCCCGGTTTGTACTTGAGTTGACAATGAAATAACAATTATTGTGTTCATTTGTCAGTGTTTCAATGAGACCTTTCAAGGGACACTGAATAGCGTGTGTAGCAATCAAGTATTTGAAAACTAGGGAATCTTATTGGTGCCACCAAGGTTTCAAAATTACATCCCTAAACCTGGGAAACAAGATTCTTATCTGTACTTTTAACGCCATAGTGTAACTGTTTCCATCAAAATGTTGATGTCCAATAACTGGCGTATTACTGACATCAAAAGTGCGCTTTTTTACACCTGGGTCCGTATTCACCAACCATTCTTGAGAACTTTCTTAGTCTAAATCTTCAAGATTTTCTAAATTTGAAAGAAACACGACTTCTGATTGGCTAAACCAAATGGTTTAGCCAATCAGAAGTTGTGTTACTTTCAAATTCAGAAAATCCTGGAGAACAAGACCAAGAACTTTATTGGGAATAGTTGTTGAATACGGGCCTTATAGTTGCCTTTTCGACCTGTATAAATTAAGATCACACTGCACAAAACGTGCAGTCCGATCTTTGATTTACACTGCCCACTTTGCTGGAACGCTTTGGAAAAAGTAACCACGAAAGGGCACTTATGTATGTCTTATATTTAGACTGAAAATGTCTCTTGGGATTATTGGGGTCGTAATGTTTAATATAAACAGCGGAATGTGTGCGAAAATACAGCGATAATACTGCACATAAACATGTTGGAGTGTTGTTTGGCTTGCCGTGCCAGTAACAACGATACCTTTTCTATTGTTGATGCAGAAAGAAATCTGAAATCTTAATGTCAAGTTTCAGCGACGGCATGTTGTTGTTGTAGTTGTTGTGAAAACTTAGCCTGGGTCCAGGCGCTAATAACTTATTAACCCTTTAAGCGGCTTAGCGCGACTCCTTTTGCGGACAGCGTAGATCAAGATCAGACTGCACAGAACGTGCAGTCTGATCTTGGATCTACGCCGTCCGATAAGGAAATCTTTCCTCCAATAGAAATAGGAAAATTTCAGTTTTTACTATTGGCTTGAATTTTTCATTTCTTTTATTTAGCAGGCTATGAAAACTTGGTCGCGGTAACAAGATTCCGTAGAAAAATGCACTATTTGAAAATATAATGACTAAGCTTACCATGACAGAGTTAAATTCAGTTGCCTGATATCAAAGGCATTCTTTACTGTCTATTTCCGGTAAATGCACGTGTTCTCATAAATTATAGCACTGCAGAAAACAGGTTGCGCGAACTATTTCTAACTATTTCTATTTAAGGACTTCACTATCGATTCATCGTCTGGTTTCTGACTAAGGAAAGTTTTGCTTGAAGATAAAAACAAGAGGGCCATGATGGTCATGAATCGCTCATCTGAGCATGTGTACCTTTGAGAACGTAATACGAAGGATAGTGAAGTTTATTTCTCTGTATCTACTGACAGTTTTATCCAGGCTGACTAATTTTCAAAATTTGTTAAGGACATTATAAAAGCAAACATTCTGACCAAATTTCACGAGAGTAAAGAGCTGAAAATCGTCAATTTTTTTTTTTTTTTTTTTTTCAAAATGATCTACTTTTTGACCCGAAATAGAGAGGAAAGTGCGTAATTCAACTCATAAAAGGGGGGTAATTACAAACATGTCACAGGACCTGAATCCAATTCTTTTTGCGAATCTAAGCCACTGAACGTGTTTCCCCCCCCCCCTTTTTTTTTTCAAAAAGATAAGTGTTCTGATTAACAGACATGTAAAACAATAGTTAGTCCACGAATAGAATACTTTAAACAAAATAAAAGAAAATGTCCTTTTAAAAGCTCACCAATAAGTAACCGACTTCTCATCCCCGGTCTACAGGAGTCATACACGGCATGTTAATAGCTTTTTTAATTGTTTTTTCTGGTATTTCAATCGACTCAAAACCAGAAATAATAAAACAAAATAATAATGCACATGTAACCTGTCACCGTGAATCTTAAGCAAATCTTTGATTTGAAGCTCAAACCTTGTGAATGAATGATTACAAGTGGATTATGCTGCAGACTATGTGTGCAACATAGGCACTCTTCACAAGATTGCAGCGAGGAAAACAAAATATAAAATTATGTCCGTTTTGTGGGTAATATCCTAGTTCAAAAAGTGTTTGTCAGCTGTTTTGCTCGGTATACATGTTGGCCATGCTCTGGCAAAAGGGGGCTTAATGCATCTCCCTGATGCATCATATCAATCAAACTATCACAAAATTATGGATCCATAATAGCTGCTTTCTTTAACAACCGACTGAATCATGAGGCAGACTGTCCTTGGACATACAGAAAATTGGCGATAGCGAAAGGTGTCGGCCCAGGTCAGCCTGCGCGGACTGCGCAGGCTGACCTGGGTCGATACTTTTCGCAGAAGCGTTAAGGCCCCTTTTCACAGAGCATGGCTTTTATATACTTAAAGTATCACCATTCTACTTCACCACTCCTCTTTGGGTTAAAAAAAAAATTGACGACATACTGTTTATGGATCTCCAGACAGACGGACACACAGACAAATAAACAGACAATGTTATGCCATTTTACATGGCTTGCAACGGTTCATAAGGATATTGGAACGGTGCATCACCTACTTCAGAAATGAAGGCTTTTTCAAACAGAAACCTTAGATTAGTATTCTTTGTATTATTTACAGTTGCTCAGATAAAAGTGGCCTTCCACTTTCACTTTGAGAAAATTGAAATATAAATCAGGTCTTTTCTTTATATTGTCATGTGCTGAACAAAGAAAAACGTTTTATCAAGAGAGATCTGTTTTCCGTACGATTCTCCTATATCATTAAAATAACCAACCTAACCAGTCATGCTTTATGTTTGTCTCAATGAAATTGGAGTCTACGAAATATCCTAACATATAGAGGTCCATAACTGACCTTCTACAAAGGATGGAGCACCAAAAATGAACTTCTTCGACTATTTTCCATGTGCAAGTTTCCATAACTATTTAGTAAGAGCGAAATATTACTTTGTATTAACAAAACCATATTTTGCAATATCGAAATAATAGTTCAAAAATACGAAATAAGTATTCGTTAATACGAAGTAGTATTTTTTTCATGCCTAATATTTTTATGTTAGTAAATAAAAAAATATTTGTAGAATGTCTTTTTGTAGGTAATGTAGAAACACTTCCTTATCTTAGAATAAGTTTCCGAAAGTAAAATCGTTTCAGGATGTTTAAGATGTCTTGTACGCTCAAAACGCCGGCAGAGCATTAAACAAGCTTGATACGAGATTGAATTTAAAACGGTGGCGCTTTACCTTGTTATTAAAATTTGTAAGGATGGAACTGATTGGTTGGAGGATGAACACTGGGGGCACTGTATTGTTATCACGTCGATACCAGGTGGTCATCAACGAAGCTTCATCTGGTTCCTTAACGCACTCCTTCAGTAAGTCAAACTCGCTGGCGTCTATATGTGTGGGCAAAGGACGGTAGCCATACTTCTGTCCTAAAAATACCTGCAAAGTAAATTTACAATATCATGATTTAAGCCTGATACAATCAAGTTAAACCGGATGACGTCTATAAGTGGGAGCAACAGTCGGATCCCGTATTTTCGTCACAAAAATACCTTTCAAATAAACATAGAAACACAACTATCTAATACCATGTCACAATTATACAATTTAATGTACGCTATTACCTCCCTTAGTTAGATACTTAAGTAAAATGCAAAAGCGTTCAACAAGTATAGAGTAAGGGTCATTATCCTCATTTTAAATCTGAAAATACTTGTGACGTAGACTTGTATCGCGATAATTCTCAATTTCTCACGATTTTTCTTCTGACTGACATTCATGGTATCTATAAAACGATACAGGTTCGGTATATCTTTGTCTCCAACCATATGAATTCTCCATTTCCCTTAATGGTTGTAAAGTCGTTCGTAAGAGGCATTTCGAGTCGTCTGTGTATTTAACAGACTTCAATTAATTTCATGGGTAGCTAAAATTTACCTTACCAATTACATTACAATTGTAAATGATTCAAATTTTAACGTACCGCCATCTTGTAAAGTCAAAAACTACCGAGTTCATTCAAATGTTGAATTTTCTATTTATAGATATCGAGAAACAGGTAGAACTATCGCGATAATTTTATCTCAAATGTCAGCTTCGTGCACGAATGAGAAATTTTACATTAAAATATTTACTGATCAATGTTAAATTTTCTAGATAGCAAAGTGTATCGTGATATTTTTTCAAAAAACTTTTCACTATCTAGATACATGTAAATTCCCATGAAACTTTGATTTATCGCGATAGTTTTCTGAAATTATCCAGATAGTTATCGCGTATCTCAAAGCAGAAATTTGCCACCATAGATTGTCTCAACTAATTGGTAATACATACAAAATATTATGTTGCAGTACCTTTTTTGTTGCTTGTAATTGATTCGAGCAGCGTGGAAAAAAATAATATCGCGAGATGTCAAAATTTTCTTACGCAACGAGAAGCAAATACAAGTACATGTACCAGAAAAGTTTCTACTATATATATATATACACACACACACACTAATTTCAACGACAAAATTTTGCAATCACTGACATTTTACTCGAAAACGGTAAACAAAATGAATCAATTAATGATGTGGAGGGTAGTAACTTTAAATGGCGGATGAATATTACAGGATAAAATTTTGACTAAGCAAATGGAAAGTCAATTGATGCCTATTCCGTTCGCAGGTTACGTCATCTACCATACTGGGAACCTTATTTGACACTGAGTAAACACGGCTTTTTTCCCCGTTCATGTTATTTTATCCGCATGCGATGCATGCAGGTGAGTCGGAAAATTCACTGAACTATGATAGATGTAGTTTTAAACGGGTCAAGAGACAAAGACTCCATCAAATTTTAGATTGCTCCTAATTCAGCATCTATGCCTTTGGCATATATATATATATATATATATATATATAAAGTGTATCAAAATGTATGCATACTGTTGAAACCCAAAAATACAAGAAAACTGCGAATGAATGGAAGAAGTTGGAAAATAGTGAAGAAAAAAAGCATTTTTCCACTTTTCCTGAATGATATCAAAAGCCACTCCCTAACTTTCCTTCAAAGGTTATTTGCTAAAGAATGCTTTCAAAACGGGTCAAAATCAATTGAATCGATCAATGAATAATCGTCTATCGACTATCTTAAACAGCGAGTAACATCAGTACAGTAATGTTTGTTATACACGAACGTCCTACAGAGGCCATTTTCGGCTTGCTGTATACCACTTTTGAAAAAACAACAACAACAACAACAAAACCATTGTGGTAAAAGAGAAATTGTTCGGTACAATTTCTCCTTTTGCCACAATGTTTTGAAACATTTTCCTGTAAAGAACAATAATTCGCATTTACAGGTTCTGTACCTTCAGCGTACGTCCATGTGAACTCTTACCAAACGACAAAAGTTTAGACTTGTCCAAACTGAACACATTTGCGACGATTCAAATGTTGAAAGGTTAGAAAACAGTGTTGGAAAATGAGAAAATGCTGGCTCCCAGCACTTTCTTCTTTATTCACGACGTGTTCAAAAGCGTGCTTTGTTACAGGCATTTTCTCCCTTTCCCACATCGTTTTTCATAAGCTTTTTTTTTTTCAGAGTCGTTAAACTCGTGATTGTGCGGTAAGGGGTTAAATATTGTATTGACTAACGGAAATGATTTCCCAGTTTGAAACGTAGTGCGAAGTTCATGGAATAATCTTTATTTTCTAACCATGTGAGACAAGATAATCCACGTCCTGGGACACTTTGATCCACCGTGATTTATCGATTTATCGAGAATCCGTGATTAGTTGGCGATGTAGGTATATTCAGTCACTGAACCCTTTACCAAACGACAAAATTTTAGACGAGACCAAAATGAAAGCATTTGCAGACGACAAAGTAATTGTAATGCAAGTGCTTAAATATTTGTTTGAAATGACAGAAAACATCGTAGGAAAGGAAGAATGCTAGTTACTGGCATTTTCTCCTTTTCCTACATCGTTTTCAAAAAGCTTCTTTTTCGGAGTCGTCAAAACAAGGGATTGTTGGTAAACGCTGAAAAACAATCCACGGGAACTATCGAAGGTTTTCAACTTAAAGGCTGGACTAAACAAGCGGGCGATATAGACCCAAGATCAGATTGCACCTTCTGTGCAGTAAGATATTGGTCTCTGCCGCCCGCAAAAGTCCATGATGCTCTAAAAATTGACAAGGAAAAAAATTGGAGGAGGGTCGTAAAACGATTTCGGTTTTAACCCTTATCCTGCTAAGTAATGGAAATGAAACTTTCAAGCCGATAGTAAAAGCCTAAATTTTTCCTATTTTAAAGATATTTTTTTTAAAACATCTTCTTATCAGGCAGTATAGATCCAAGATCAGACTGCAGGTTCTGTGCAGTCTGATCTTGGATCTACACTGCCCGCAAAAGGTCAGTGAGTTGTACTTCGTGGCCTAAGGGTTAAGTATGAAATAATACACTGTAACACAAGATTGCTCCTTTTCCTACCATGTCCCGAAGATGAGTCGAAAATGATTTTAGTTTTAATGATAATAGTAAAATGTTGATGCACAAGAGTGCTTCATTTCCTTCAGAGTTTTCAAAAGCTGTCGCCTTTTTCAGCACAAAAATATTCGTATCAGAATTTTTTTTTTTAAGTCATAGTTTAACCCCGATCTTCCTCTTTACTTCGTTGTAATACATGTATTATTTTTTTTGTAGTCTGATATTAACCTACACTGTCCCCATAAACACATAAAAGTGTTATCGGTGATTCACAGAGGCGGTTTTGCCCAGGCCATGAAAAAAAATACACACACACACAAGTATATCCAACTAAAACTTACCACAAAGTTTGGACCAATCGAAAGTCTCTGACAGTTGTCGATTTCTTGCATACATAATGTGGTGGTCATGTGATCATCTGTAGCCTCATCTCGGACACCCCATCTCATGTCTACAACCTAGATTACGACAAATACAATTTTTATGAGTAAAAATTGAATTGTATGACTAGATGGATGTCTAAAAATGCGTGTATTTTCTTGTCAGAAGTGTATCGTAAAACGAAATTGCTCGCCCAGGTCATCAGAATTTCAGTTTGTTTGGGCAACGTTCTTCTTTCTAAAATATATTTTTATACACGTTCATAGTAGTCGGTATATACGGTTCGGACGGTGATATTTAGCCTTCGCAGGTAAAGTCACATTTGGCTCGAAGAGTAGTGTAAAGCAGTGTTTCAACAAGTCTATCGTTACAGAGACGCTTCTGAAGTGGCCCTAAAAATCATTTATTCATTTTCCTTTAAAAGGTGTCAATTGATGTTTTAGCAAAATGTTGCTATACCGCCGGAGGCTGACTATTATATATGCTCGAACCATATACGTCGGCCTCTATGGGAATAGAATTTTATTTTCCGACATCTAATCTTGCGTTGATTTGGATTATCCCGGATAAGCAATCTCGACAAACTGCACATCAAAAACAGCTTCTTTTGTGCTCCTATGTTTAGACAGCAAGTTTATGTGACATAACTGACCAATGAAATTTTATACCGGAATTTGTATTTTTCTTTCATGGTACATGTAACTGCATCTTTTATCTGGTTATCTAATTGTAGACAGAAAGAAAGTTTGTATGATATATTTTTTCATACCACGTTTTTCTTTAATCTGCAGACAATACCAAATAGGAAAGGTTCGTCTTAAAAATACTAAACATCTACTGAAAGTAACGTTATCACTATATTTAGCGCCTTGGCAGGATCAAAGTCGACTATAAAACTGGAGATAAGTGTTTTGTGACAAAAGGATGAGCCTGTCGGGTAGTAATCAATTGTTGGTTTAATGTCGTTATGATATAACTCAGACAAGATAAACCCGTCAATGAAAAGTTCTTGTTTAGCCGAACACGTCATCAATATGTATTTTTTTCTCCATTCTATAGCGACATCAGGCACATCCGGTTTTTGATGCCACTTCCATTCTTAGAAACAATTTTTACGACATAATTGCAGACCCACTTCTGGCAAGATAACATAAAAGTTTATTCTCCGGCTCTCAGGAAATCGAAGTCTTAATTATAAACGCTGGTTCAATCATTAAACAGTCAATACTTTCACCTTTTCCCACAACTACTTTATCTTTCAACTGTTTTTCCCCTGTATTTGAGCAGTTACTTACGGTAATTCAGCAGTTTACTTTCTTTAATTTAGGGAAGATTCATTCAGGAAAGAAGTTGAAAATATGAGTAGCGATCAGTTTCTCATTTTCCACAATTTGTTTCACAGGATTACATGCATCAGTCCTTTACCAAACAATCCCGAGTTTTAACAAACCTGAGAGAGAAGATATTTAAAAAAATGGGAACAGGCGAACGTGCTGGTAGCCAGCATGTTCTCCTTTTCCTACAACGTTTTCTAAATGTCAAAGAACTAAATCAATTTGTTCCGATTTCAGATTTGTCGCCTGCAAATGCTTTCAATATTGAAGAGTCCAAACTTTGTCGTTTGGGGAAGAGTTAAACCTTGCTGCATGTGGATTATCCATTTCATGTAAGGGTGTATTTCAAGTCCTATCCTGCAATATTTTCTTTAAAACATTCAGAGTAAAAGTTTTACAAGATTTTTCTTTTCTTGTCTGGTTTGGTTGGTTTTTTGCATGTTTTTTTATGATAATTAACGCCGCTTTGAACAGAATTTCAGTTATATCGTGGCGGCCAGTTCGACTGTGGTTATGTGGGAAAACAGACTGCGTCTTGGGAAGGCTATCGTGCAAAGTACTTGTAAAAGCAACTCCATGAAAGCTTGGATAGGTGCACTATAACTGATATAATGTTGAAAATGACGTTAAACACCATACAATCAATCAATCAACAAATCTAATCTAACAGTCACAGAAACAGTAGTAAGAAGTTCGTTGAACTGCAATTCGAGCTGGCCCGTGCAGACGATTAGATGCATCGGAAAGCCCAAATCAGGTCACCGTAAAAACGCAGCAGATTCGAGATTTGCCCTAGCAGAATGAATTTTCCATCTGTTGCGATACTTTCAATACACGACCGCTAGATAAACTCTGAAATACTTCTGTGTAAGCGAAAACGCTTGTTAAATCCGTTTCCCTTTGGGACAATTATTGCACCAACTGACATTGAGAAATCCTTTCAAAATATCGGTGATCAAAACATATGGTTGAACACATGTGGAAAGACGGTGGCTTAGGGACAAATTGCTTATCACGAGCAATTTCTCCTTGTGCCACAATGCTTTCAAGAATCTCCTGTAAAACGAGAAGAAATGCAGATTGCAGGTGTGAAATGACTTAATTAAATAAAGTGATTTAATTGGAAGTCTGTCAATACGTTATTATAGCCATATAAAGAAGCTTTATGGGTAAACTTGGTGATAAATAATCGTCCCATCTCTGATTGTACCTCGGTCTAGTTTTTGCTTATTTTTTCCTACCCTTTGCCCCAAAAATTGCGGGCTTTACGCGGACTCTAACCCTTTACCACACAATCCCGAGTTTTAACAACCATTAGGAAGAATTCTTTTGAAAACATTGTGGGAAAAGGAGAAAATGCTGGTAACCAGCATTTTCTCCTTTTCCCACAACGTTTTCTATCCTTTCAAAGGCGAATTTTAATTTTTGAGTCACACTTGTTTGGTCGTATGCAAAAACTTCCAATATGGACAAGTCCAAAAGTTTATCGTTTGGTAAAGGGTTAAGGGCACTCTGATGATGAAGGCTCTTTGAAAACATTGTACCGAAAAATGGAGAATATGCTGGCAACCAGCGTTATTCATAATGTTTCCCATTCTTTCAAAGAACAATCCCAGCATTTCGGCTGCATTTGATTTGTTGTCTCCAAATGCTTTCTGTTTAGACAAGTCTAAAATTTTGTCATAATAGTAAAAAGGGTTTAACTCTTCGTCAATGAAAGGCACTGAGGTTGAAAGCTTTTTTGAAATTTTGTGTGTGCGGTTAGGGAAAAGGGGGGGGGGGGGGGGGAAACGCTGGTAAGAAACATTTTCTCTTTTCCCCTACAATGTTTTCTAACTTCTCAAACCATTGTTTCAGCCGTTTCATTTGTCGTTTACAAATGTTTTCGTTTTTGACATTTGTCGTCTGGTAAAGAGTTAAACTCTTTACAAGACGGTAGAACTTTCGACTGATCTAAATCACATGGATCTGCAGGCGACATATCAGATATGGTATCGATGGAGTTTTTGTCTTTGGTGAGGGTAGAAACATTGTGCAAAGGGGAGAAAATTCTGGTCACCACACTGTTCTCAAAAAGCTTTATCATCAGGGCAGTTAATACATGTATTTGAGATTATTTTGTACAGGTTGTACATACACGAGTCATGCCCTGTGAAAAGGGGGTTTAATGCATGTGCAAAAAGTATCGACCCACGTGAACCTACGCAATCCATGCAGGCTGACCTGGGTCGAAACTTTTCGCCATCTGTCAGTTTTTTACACGTCCAAGGACCATTCTAAGTCATGATATAGGTGATTGTTAGACTAAATGGAATTTATGAATCTATAATTAATTATATGATGTCTTGCTTGGTAAAATGCATCGCGGAGATGCATTAAACCCCCTTTTGCCAAAGAATGGCTCATATATTGTAGTATTCTGTACTCGTCAGAACTTATATGATTTGTCGTTTGATTCGGTTTGTTGTTGGTGTTGAATTGTGTTGAAAGCTCCTTTCAACAGTATTAAGTCATGCCACTGAGCCGACAGTTCAGTAGGTTATGTTTCTCTCTGGTACGGTTCATATTTCCTGGACTGGGTCTCTGTGGTGTTTTGCCTAAGACCACTCCGATGTGATCAGTACCGCCATTTAGTTTCGAGTGACGCTTAGCTGTGTAAAACGCAAACGGTATAAGGCACTGAGTTACGGGGGACTTTCAGCATAAAAGGGGAAGATTTTCATTGATTAAATGGTGTTTTACGCCGCTTTCAACATATTTTTCAGTCATGTTACGGCGACAGCTCACATGTTCATGTATCCTATGTCCCTTGTTTAACACTTTACCAAACAAGCCCTGGTTTTCACGTGTCTGCAGTACAAGTCATTTGAAAACACTGTGGGAAAAGGATTTGCTCGTAACGAGCAATTTCTCCTTTTCCCACAGTGTTTTCTACCCTTTTGGAGAACTTTCAGTCATTTTCATCAAATTTAAAATTGTCGTCTGCAAACGCTTTCAATTTCGACCAGTCTAAAATTTATCGTTTGGGAAAGGGTTAACTAGTACCAAACTAAGACTGAATTGTCTTGGCCAAGGACACCCTCACGAGTGCTTTTAGGGAGAGGTCCAGATTTTCAGGTCGGTGCATTTCTTTCCGAGGATTGATGATAGTCATTGCAATTCATTCCTCTCTCACCTCCGATTATTGTTTCGACGATGGTTATGTCGGAAAGCATGGATAGGTGCACTGGCTGTCGCGATGTAACTGATACGAGTAATGATGTTGATAAGCGCTCAAACAAACAATGAGCGATGCTCTGTGAAAAGGGGGTTTAATGCATCTGCAAAAATGTATCGACCCATTGTCCGTCTGCACAATCCGCGCAGGCTGACATGGGCCGAAACTTTTTGCTATCTTTAAGTTTTCTGCATGTCCAAGTACCATTCCGCCTCCAGATTTAGTTAACTGTAAGACTAAATGGATTTTATGGATCTTTAATTAGGTGATGATTTGCTTGGTAACATGCACCGCAGAGATGCATTAAGCCCCCTTTTCACAGAGCACGGCTAAAAAATAACGTGGCTGTTCTCTAAAGCCATGCTTTTCTTTACTTCTTTAGCAAATAAATACCGTGCTATAACGACCCTGAGGAAACATGGCATTAGAAACGTTGTGGAAACAGGAGCAACTGCTGGAAACCCGCATATTCTCCTTTTTCCACAATGTTTTTACCCCTTTCAAGACGAGTTCCATCCTTTGACCAACACTCAGTTTGTCGTCTGCAAATGCTTTCAATTTGGAACGATCCAAAAATTGTCGTTTGGTAAAGACTTACATGGGCTACCCAGGGAGTGTTTTAGTACCGTGGACCTTTTCTCGTGCAGTGTCCCTAAAAGCTCGGACGTTTAACGAGATTTTGATTGCGTACCCTCGGCCCATAATAGAATGGCGGTGTAAATATAATTACATGGCTTGAATTTCGCGTAAATCATGTTTCCAGCGATAATTTGATCAAGAGTACTATTGATCACTTCAATGTATCGAACTGCCCGGGCCATAATTGGTCCTAAACGCTTTTCCATCCATGATAGAGGAAACATAACGTAAGCTTTGCGGACAGTGTAGATATCAAGATCAGACTGCACGTGATCTTTGATCTACAATGTCCGATACTTTGAGAGATACTTTAATCGAAATTTTCCAGTTAAATGGCTATCTATAGGTTTTTGTCTTCTGGAGGAAAACAGGTTATTATTTACCTTACGGTCTGCGGGTTGTTTTATTTTATACTCTATCACTGAGAACCATTGAATATTAATTGATAGAAATTTAATTTAGTGCCTGACGAACGAATATACACAAAAGACAGCAATACACACTGATTGACTGACACAGTTCCAGAGAAACAAAGCCATATATTTAACACACCGGCAGATAGATGTAGCGACAGAAATACAAAGTGACAAAAACATACGGATAGAAAGAACAAAAATAAAAGATAGACACATCGAAATAGACCCACAGTGACAGAAGCACACTGCAGAAGAGACTTACAGTGAAATAGAGACACGACAAAAAAGACACAAAAAGACCCGCAGAAACGGAGACACACACAGGCTGGCGGTAACAGAGGCACACACAGGCAAGTGACAACAGAGGACCATAAAGGCCGGTGGCAACATAGACAGACTCGCGGAAACAGAGAAATAAACAGGCCGGCGGCAACCGAGGGACACACAGACCCGCGGAAACAGACGCACAGACCCACACAGACCCTTGAAAACAGAGTCATACGCAGTCCGGCGACAACAAAGGCATATACAGTCCGGCGGCAACAGACGAACACACAGACCGGCGGAAACAAGAGAAACAAACAGACGAGTGGCACCAGAGGCACATATAGGCCGGCGGCAACAGAGACACACACCGACCGGCTGAAACAGAGACAAACACAGACCGGCGGCAACAGAGGCACGTATAGGCCGGTGGCAACAGAGACACACAAACCGGTTGGAACAGAGGCACATAGAGGCCGGCGGCAACAGAAACATACGCAGGCCGGCGGCAACAAAGGCACATACAGGCCGGCGGCAACAGAGACCCACACAAACCGGTGGAAACAGAGAAACACACAGACCGGCGGCAACAGAGGCACATATTGGCCGGCGGCAACAGAGACACACGCAGACCGGTTGAAACAGAGGCACCCACAGGCCGGTGGCAACAAGGGCACATACAGGCCGGCGGCAACAGAGGCACATACAGGCCGGTGGCAACAGGGGCACGTACAGGCCAGCGGCAGCAAGGGCACACACAAGCCGGCCGAAACAGAGACACACACAAACAGGTGAAAACAGACGGACATACATAAATATGCAGAAACAGAGAAATACACAGACCCGCGAAAAGGGAGATACACAATGACCTCGGCTAAAGCGGCACACATGGACCCGCGGTAACAGAACACACAAAGATACACAGCCGCAGAGGACATATTAACCACATAAAGCTACAGTGCCCGACAGAAACACCAGGTTAATGACACAAGCTCACAAAGACACGAAAGGAGAAGAACAAGGCGGAAGAGTCAAAGACAGGCAAAAACAGTAACAAAGACAGCAAAAAGGCACTCCACTTACTTCACAACGCGACAGAGATAGCTCTAGAGCGACACAACAATACAGACATACAACACCAGAGAGATAAAACAAGAAAGACGTAGGCAGACCAGCCGACAGAGACACAAATAAATGGTAACATGACAAATGAGACAAAGAACTATAGCAAATAGCGAAAGAACGTCCACAGCGACAGAGAAACATGGCGACAGAGACACATGGCGACAGAGACTCACAACAGTTAAGACACACCGACGAAACCAATCGTCAAAGAGATACAATCACAAAGGTTGAGATATACAGCGAGAGACACAACGACAAAAATACACAGCCCAAGAGACACAGACACTGAGGCATACAGAGACAGTGAGACACATCAAGAGAGACACACAGCAACAGAAATGCACAGCCCAAAAAACACAAAGCCCAAAAGACACACAGCGACAGAGAAACATGGCAGCAGACACAGACACATAAGCCCAAAGACACTGAGACATACAACGACAGAGATACACGGTCCAACAGGCAGCAAGTATCAGAGACTCACGGCGTAGGACATGCAGCAACGGAGAGACACAGCGGCAGAAACATATAACGACAGAGTCAAACAGCTCTGGAGGCACAAAGCCTAAAAGACACGGCGACAGAGAAACCTGAGGACAGAGATAGACGGAGACACATAAGCCCAAGAACACACAGCGACAGAGAACTGTATCGAACGAGAGACCGAAACACAACACCCTAAAGAAACAAAGTGCCAGAGAAGTGAAGCGACCGAGACACAGAGATACAAAACCCCCAAGAACACATAGCAACAGAGAAGTGTAGCGACCGAGAGACAGACACACAAAGCCCTAAAGACACACAGCGACAGAAAAGAGTAGCGACCAAAACACAGACACATATTAGCCCAAGAACACTCAGTGCCAGAGAAGTGTAGCGACCGAGACATAGAGACACAACAACCCACCCAAGAACACACAGTCACAGAGAAGAGTAGCAACCGAAACACGGAGACACAAAACCCCCAAGAACACACAGCGACAGAGAAGTGTATCGACCGAGAGACAGACACACATAAGCCCAAAGACACACAGCACCAGAGAAGTGTAGCGACCGAGACACAGAGACACAAACCACCCAAGAACACACAGCGACAAAGAATTGTTGCGACCGAGACACAGAACCAAAGACAAACAGTGTCTAAGAGATGAAGGTTGAGTATCAAGGGAATGTCTAAATACGAAACACAGAAAAACCCATTTCTCTACAATAACGACTTTCCTCCACCAGGCTCCAAACGCTTTGACAGCTTTAGAGAACGTCATGGACAATGAGCAATTGCTCTTTTTCACCAAGTTCACAAGTAACTGCCCCTGTTTAACAATGTTTCTTTTTTATAATTAAAAACAATATTTGATTCAGTTGGGTAAGTTTCTTTGTTTGGTCTTTAATAAATTCTGGTATGTTTAACATGAACCTGTAACGTGGTGGCTTTAGTTATCATTTTTGGCCTATAAATTCAAAATTACCCCCATTCTGGTGGGAAAGATAATGGAAGATTAAATGTTTGTGTTACATTGTTTTGTTTACAAAATAAACCGCTCGTGACTGCCGCGAATTTGGACCCCGGTACCCCTTATCAAAGCCGGGTAATCCAGGTCTCTGCCCCCTGCCGCTCCTTACTCAATCATTCGCCGATAACTGGCCATCATTTCATCTTATCAGTCGCTGATTTCAGTACCCGGGTGACTCTAGATTGCGCTTCAAGTATCTCAAGAGTCCTGTTGACGGGCATACTGTAAATTTTCTACAACATTCATGCAAAGCTGTGTAAAAAAATTAATCATATTTAGAACAATTCGCATTGCCTAGTTGTTGCGACCTTTGCCTGCGATGCGGACGGTTTTGGGTTTCCAACTTGCAGTAAGGACTCCTGTTAAACAACAATCCTAAATTGTGTCTGTCACTAAATTACAAGACACGCCATCTAATTTGCTGTGAAGTTCTTTCAGAACATTAAAATGGGTTGTGATGGAATATGAAATGCGGAAGAATGTAGAACGGTGTCATGTCGTGAACGGTTACGAGATTGATAGAAAGGGCTTTACTCTTTGATTAATAAAAAAAAAGGTAAATCAATTGTAAATTTTCGTTCGTATGTTACAGTCAGGAACTAGAATATTAGCTTTTCTTGACTTGATCGGTCTCATAATGAATCGTGATTTACGAACTTAGGAATTTTAAAAAAGAACATGATACAATACGAACTTTTGGTTTGTTTAAGTTTTATACTGGCCTTTGTAGTCTTTCGTGGTGATTTACAATAAATAAAAAGAAATGAAGGTTGCTTTTATCACTCCTATGATTACCCATCTTGCTAGGTTTGGCTCACAAGTTTAGACAGTGTGTTGTTACAATTCAACTCCCATTGATTCAAGACTCGAAAGGGAAACTGGTCAATCCCAAAAATGAGACAATTACAAGACTGGTTCTCTTTACAAGACCACAATTTTAAGCTCGATCAAACTGAAGGCATTAGCGGGCGTCAAATTAAATGTGGCTAAAATGAAGGGATTTGTCTTTGAAAAAGTGGAAAATATTGTGGTAATAGGAGAAAATGCTGATTGCCATCATATTTTGATGTTTTATGCCTACGATACATTATGTGGATATCCAAAGATTTACTTTAAAGGCTTGGAAAAAAAAAAAAAAAAGATCAAACTCTCAAGAGATTATAAACATGTAAATGCGAAACTGATTAATGGTTTATCAGTTTTAGGATTTCACAGGATTTGGGTCTTAATCCAAGCGTCAAAGGAACAGCATACTGTTATGATTTCTTATCAATAACATAGAAAGTCCCACCCATACTAGACGTCGCCAAATTCCAGAGCTTTAAGCATACTTTACCTGCTTTTGAAGAGTGAATAAAGATCAGACTGCATGGAACGAGCAGTCTCGGTCTAATCTTTTTTTTACAATATACCTATAAAGGATCTGACTTAAATACAGACATTATCACATGTACAACAGACCAGAATACGTTTTCCGTATCACGCATGTACTCTGTGTAGGTTTTTCTATATCACGCATGCCGTATCACGCATGTACTCTGTGTAGGTTTTTCTATATCATGCATGCCGTATCACGCATGTACTCTGTGTAGGTTTTTCTGTATTACGCATGCCGTATCACGCATGTACTCTGTGTAGGTTTTTCTATATCATGCATGCCGTATCACGCATGTACTCTGTGTAGGTTTTTCTATATCATGCATGCCGTATCACGCATGTACTCTGTGTAGGTTTTTCTATATCACGCATGCCGTATCACGCATGTACTCTGTGTAGGTTTTTCTGTATCACGCATGCCGTATCACGCATGTACTCTGTGTAGGTTTTTCTGTATCATGCATGCCGTATCACGCATGTACTCTGTGTAGGTTTTCCTATATCATGCATGCCGTATCACGCATGTACTCTGTGTAGGTTTTTCTATATCACGCATGCCGTATCACGCATGTACTCTGTGTAGGTTTTCCTATATCATGCATGCCGTGTCACGCATGCACTCTGTGTAGGTTTTTCTGTACTACGCATGCCGTATCACGCATGTACTCTGTGTAGGTTTTCCTATATCATGCATGCCGTATCACGCATGTACTCTGTGTAGGTTTTTCTATATCACGCATGCCGTATCACGCATGTACTCTGTGTAGGTTTTCCTATATCATGCATGCCGTATCACGCATGTACTCTGTGTAGGTTTTTCTTTATTACGCATGCCGTATCACGCATGTACTCTGTGTAGGTTTTTCTGTATTACGCATGCCGTATCACGCATGTACTCTGTGTAGGTTTTTCTGTATCACGCATGTACGCTGTGTAGGTTTTTTTTTTCCGTATCACCATGCTCTCTGTGTAGAACATCATCCTGTTCACGAACAACTCGTACGTATTCACGTTCGGCACGTTCCGACAAATCCCGAAAATGAACAGTTGTCTGCTTTTTTTTTACAGTCATAAAGGGAAGGTACATAAAGAAACATTACAACAGTCTGTATATCTGTGTGGTCGGACCAGGTCTCGTTGCGTGTGTAAAGACGTTCGCATCCGATATTCACCTCTTAATACACGTAACTCGACCTAATTCGACCAAATAGATATGTAGACTGTTGTAATTCCATTTGTATCAATGCTGCCAAATAGTTTCTGTAATATTTCATAAAATATTCTGCCCTATTCAGAATAGAAGATGAAAAAAAAGGATGTGTCATGGTTTGTAAGGTTGATTTATTTTGCCATATGTGGATTCCAGGGTCTTTCTGCACTGTTGTTGTATGAAACGGGTATTAACTAGTTTACAATCCGTATTCTCCTTGATTCATGGGTATTTCTAGACGTTGTGGTATGAGACGAGCATATACTAGCTTACACTCTATTTCTCGTTGTCACCTTCCGAAGTCCGGATCTGATCCGTGACTAAAAACATTCGAATGCCCCAAATGCTCCAAATAAAAAGTGTTTGCAGACAACAAAGGACATGCCGCTCTAATGATGGTATTTGTCTTGAAAATGGAGTGAAAATATGTAAGGGAGGAAGGTAATTCTGCTTTAGAGCATTTTCGTTTCCCCAACAATGTTTTCTCAATCCTATTGAAGTGGAGGTTAAGATACAGAACATTTTAGTTAAGGGTTAATTTTTATGGAAGTTCTCTACTTGTTAGTGTCTAAAATTTTCAAATCATGGTTCGGTGAATAATGGTATGGTTAAAAGGGTAGGTTGACCTACTTAGGACTATTTTCAAAAATTATAGATAATTATGAGTGCAATAATTCTTATAGTACCGTCATGAATGTTAAACTAGTTCTCTCTTAACCTTGTCAGTGCCAAAGGAGAAAACATGGACTTTCGCGGACGGCATAGATCAAATTTAGAGTGCACAGAACGTGCAGTCTAATCATGCATCTATACCGTCCGCTTGTTTAGTCAAGTCTGTAAGATATAATAAGTCTTTCTGAGTATTAGTCGGTCGTATTTTAAGCCGTCAGAAGAGGGCGAGTTTGTATGAGCCATGCTCTGTGAAAAGGGGGCTTAAGGTATCCATGCTTTCCTGGAGTTTCTTCTACCAGTACTCCGCACAATATTTTTTCCAAGCCACTGGCTGCTTTCCCACATAACCATCGTCGAAACAATGGTCAGCGGTGAGAGAAGAATGAATTCTGTCGCGATGACTATTATCAATCCTCGGAAACAAATTGGCCAAGCCGGGGATCGAACCAGCGACCCCCTGTTCTCAAGTCCTGTACGCTACCGACTGAGCGACGGGGGCTAGGCAATAAACATCTGAACAGTCCCTTTTATACGTGAAATAATAAATAAGTCGGAAAGGGTGCTACTATGTCTATTATTTCTTCTATCAAAAGATTTTTGACAACAAGAATTGGCTTGTTTAGGATAATTTAATGTTGGTTTAACTATGGCTCATCAAAATACATAGCTCTCTAAGTAAACCGTTCGTCCGTCTCTCTCTCTCACCTCCCTCCCCTCCCTTCTCTCTCTCTCTCTCTCTCTCTCTCTCACGCAAGGACCAAGTCAACCTTAATATCAAACAAATTTAAGTAAATTTTGGATATTTTCCTTTAGTTTCGATGAAATTCCTGACGTGAATTTGTGATGTCGGTGTAGACTAGTTTGTTTATTAAGTATTTATTACCATTTTATTTTAATTTTTTGCAGTTATTGCGACGGTTGATACACCTATCCATGCTTTCCTGAAATTTGTCTTGTCAGTACCTCTCATAGCATTCTTTTAACACCGGTGGTTGCTTTCCCACATAAATATCGTCGAAACAAACATTCAGCTGTGAGAGAGGATTGAATACCGCCGTAACTACTACAGTCAATCCACGTTAATCAACCCTTATCGTGCTAAATAACTGATTTTTTTTTTCAAGCCATAGTAAAATCCCAAATTTTGCTATCTTAAAGGCATTTTGGTGGGAAATATACCTCTTTATCGGACAGTGTAGATCAAAGATCAGACTGCACGTTCTGTGCAGTCTGATCTTGATCTACACCGTCCGCAAAATGTCTATGAGTCGCGCTTAGCAGCCTAGGGGTTAAGATTTTGGCATACCTTTGGAATCGAACCAGCGACCCCTGTATTAAAAGCCCTGTTTGTTACTAAGCTACCGATAATCAATTAAGAAGTCGTAAACGCGAGTTGCCATAAAAAAGGTTAACACGGCCATGATATTCATTGTGTAAAGAATTCTACAAGTGATCAAGTGTTATTGAAATAGTAAAGTAAAGAATCCCAATATGAGAGCAAACACTTCTAATTAATGGTCGGGTAAACAGGAGGTCACCAGATACTAAGAAAACATGACCTTTATCCGAACAGAATGGAATAGACACTATTTACCCTTTAAAGGGGCCTATTTAGATTTTTGTTGCGAATGCAATTTTTTTAATAGATAAATACTACAAACTTAACATTTCCTTGTAAACATAAAAAATGGACGGAAACATGCAGTAAAAAGAAGCGACTTTGGCCTTCAAATAATTGTTTGGTCCCTGTGCAATCGCTAACTCAGTGTATTCTGACGCGATCATATACAACGTCATCGTACATTATCCTATCGTAAGATCCTATGTAATTGACGCGCGATACTGATTACGTGACATTCCCACAAACCTTCGTGAAGGTCTGGTGAGAAATCTAAAAATACTTCGAGAGGCTGCGTAGCCCACTAAGGAAATACCACTTTAAAAATATTTATATTTTGCGTTTATTCTTCTTTTTACTGATGGTTTGCCAGCTGTCACCTTACTTAATTCAGTGATGGATAATATTTGAGGTAAGTGAAATTAAGAAAATCTGAATGGCTCCCTTTAACGATACTTGGGTCAGTGTTTTCGGTATATATAACTTGAGTTTATGATAACTAAGTTAAATTTCACTTCATTTGCCACTGAATAAGCGGGTGGTATCGACAAGGCATAAATTCTTTTGAATGAAATCAAAGCTTCATATACATAAAATTTCTCCATTGAATTCAAAACCGTTCATTGTTGAAAATAATCACGAGTGTCAGAAAAATTTGCGTCATGAAATATAGGTCATCTAAATGACAGTCCGATTTCATGCTTATTTTACGGTAGCCTGTGTTCGCCATCAACTTTTTGACTTTGACTTCGTACCGGACGAGTATATTTAAGGCATGTAAAACTTTGAAATCATTCGCCGGCGACAATTTAAAGCGTGGTTCAAAAGATGGGATTTATATTTCAAAGGGTTGGAATCCTTCTTCGAGGTCATTAAAGCACGGTATTGTTCGGTTAAAATCTTATCGCTCCAAAATTAAAAATGCAACGTTTTTTTCACCTTTTCACTCTATATTCTTTAACAACAGCATAAATTTCCTTAGCACGACAGCTCGTGTGACATTGAAATTTAAGGTTAATGAACTTTACCGCTGAATTTACGCGATATGACATTATTGTAGGTATAAAGTGCATGTTATGTCAGAGTATTTATATTGTATTTTACCAAATGACCTTTGCAAAAAGTACTTCTACTAAGTTTTTCTTTCATTCTATTTTTTAACAAATACATGTACTACAGTGTGTACAGATCCGACTCCACAATATGCACAATAATAGTATTATCGAAGGTACGTGAACTGTTGCTGTTGAGGGTGATTAAGTAGAGAATGAAAGTTAAACTTGAAATCATGAAGATGGACAGTAAAATTGGAGGAAAAAGTGGAAGTTAAATTGTCTGATTTGTGATAAAATTGATAGCACACGTTTGTATCGAAAAAAAAAGGGGGGGGGGGTGAGAAAGTCGGTTGGCGCTTCAAGGACAGCAATTACAAAAGCAGTCAAAGCGCAAAATAGATCGAATTAAAACTTTCGCGAAACCTTTAAGTCGAGAAGTGGATGGCACTAAGAAGAATCCATAGTTTAGAAGTTGGTAGAATAAAGCAAAAAAAAAAATCACAAAAATCCATAGCTTAAAAAGGGTATAAAGCAAAAATATCATAAAAATCCATAGCTTAAAAAGAGTTCTATGTCAAATAATTGACTGCTGTTAAAGAATCCCGTAGTATATATTATGTCGATAAAAATTTTGTTCGCATTTTAAAAAAATCACAAATATTCACAGCGCGAAAAGGACTTCTAAGCGTTCGAGATAGCAGTAATAGGTTCTGTCGAGTCAAAGCGCTAAAAATATTCTCAGCTTTAGCGATAGCCTTAAGTAAGGGCACTAAAAGGTCTCCATAGACTATAACGATATTCTGATGACATTTTGAAGCAAAAAAAAAACTATCCTCGAGTAAAACAAAACCTCGATAGTCCCTTATCATCACTTACACAATCCTTATGGTATCGCTAAAATATCTCTTGTTGTTGTGTCAGTGACTGAAACATCTTTATCTTAACTCTTAGGCTGCGAAGCGCGATTCACTGACCTTTTGCGGACATTGTAGATCAAGATCAGACTGCACAGAAGGTGCAGTCTGATCTTGGATCTGCACTGTCCGATAAGGAGATGTCTTTCCTCCAAAAATACCTTTCAAATAGAAAAATTTGGGTTTGTATTATCAGCTTGAGAGTTTCATTTCTTTTATTTAGCAGGTTAAGGGTTAACCCTTTAGCAAACAATCCAGGGTTTTAACTTTCATGAAGTGCAGGGCTTTAATAAACATTGTGAGAAAAGGAGTGTCGGTAAACATCATTTTTTCCATTTCCCACAATGTTTTGAGCCCACGCGAAGAAGAACATATCATTTGAATGTCACTGAATTTGTCGACTTCAACCGCTATCAAATTGGACAAGCCTAAAATGTTGTTGTCCGGTAAACAGTAAACCCTTTGGGGGCCATATACACTAGGACTTTTTCACTAACGTAAACAGATCCAAACACAGCCATTTCATGGATGGCTTTTTTTCCCAGGCGATTCCCTAAAATTGTACAGCCCAGCTCAAAGATCAGACTGCACCTTTTGTGAAGTCTTATCTTAATCTAAACTATCGGCAAAAAGCCGTCTGATCTTGATCTACAATGCTTCCAAAAAACAACTGAGGTCGTGCGCGGCGCTCAACGGCATGCACTGGGCGGAGTTTGGAGTAAAGTTTTAATACAGACAGGCCACTTTTAATACTGCTCTCGCCGAGCCCCATAATTCAGTCGGTAGCATACAAGACTTGAGAACAGGAGGTCGCTGGTTCGATCCCCGGCTCGGCCAATTTCTTTCCGAGGATTGATGATAGTCATTGCGACAGGATTCATTCCTCTCTCACCGCTGACCATTGTTTCGACGATGGTTATGTGGGAAAGCAGCCAGTGGCTTGGAAAGAATATTGTGCGGAGTACTGGTAACAGAGACTCCAGGAAAGCATGGATAGGTGCACTGGCCGCCGCGATATAACTGAAATAATGTTGAAAACGGCGTTAAACACCATGAAATCAATCAATCAACCAATTTAATACTGCTCTCTTGAGCGAAGAGCTTTCGCTATTTTCAGAGTCGCACCGGCTGCTAATCGAATCCGCAACTTAACTCTCGTGGTGTGAGCTCTCCTAATCACTAAGTCACCGATTCCGTTTTACAAACACGTTTAACAAAATTACAACAATGTACATTTTGCAATGTAGGCCCGACTTAGTTTGGAAAAGAGAGAGAATATTTGGCTATTTACAGAGAATTATAGAAGAAATTTAGTAACAGAGCGCCTCGTAAACAAAGAACAAATACATTCAGTAGAAAAACGCTGATCAATACGCACACAATATCGAACAGTGTAGATTCAAGATCAGGCTGCAAGGTCTGTCAAAAGCGAGTAGTGCTAGGAGCTCTGCCAGGGTACGTATGTATTCCCCGACATTCTTGAGAACATTCTTAGTCTTATTCTCAAGAAGTTTCAAAATTTGAAAGTAACGCAAGTTTAGATTGGCTAAACCATTTGGTTTAGCCAGTCAAAACTTGTGTTACTTTCTAAATCTAGAATAAGACGAAGAATATTCTGGAGAATGGTTGGTGAATACGGGCACCGATCGGCTATAATATCAAAAAGTACGGTAAAGCTGCAAAAGTTATCTGCATATCGGCCGGTGCGGACCGAAGCGCAGGCCATGATATTTTCCAAAGCCTCGTTTGAGTTTGAGAAAGAGTCTGTCGTATAATTAAGCCATGCTCTGTGAAAAGGAGACTTAATGTATCTGCGGAAAAGTATCGGCTCAGGTCAGCCTGCGCGGACTGCGCAGGCTGACCTGGGCCGAAACTTTTCACAACGGGTCAATTTTCTGTACGTCAAGGGACCAGTCTATCTTATGATACAGTTGGTTGCCAGACACACTGGATTTTATGGATCCCTAATTATGTGATGACTTGCTCGGTATCATGCATTAGGGAGATGCATTAAGCCCCCTTTTCCCTGAGCATGGCTCATAATAATTATTTTCCTTACCTGAAATTCCAGGCCATGTTTTTCTCGAAGGTTTGCCTTTAGTTTGGGATAGACTCTCTCCATCAAAGCATTTCTTTCAGTAGTAGTATCTGAAAAGAAATAAATATCAAAGTTCTGACATCACTGAGAGGTTCGGGGTAGTTCAACACGCAACAAAAAAAGAGGGTGATTTAGATCACACTTAACCGGACAGTATTTCTTCCTTTTTTCAGGGATAAATACTTGGGTTCTACTTTAAGGTATCGTTTCCAAGTGCGAGAACGGACTTGTAATTTAGAAGGAAAATAAAAAATAGTTGAAATATGGAGCGGAAGAATAGCCTTTTTCCCGACCTTAGCCCCACAAATCCGCTCCTGGTTTCCCCCTTCTCCAAAAGCTTAGAATCGTTGCATTCTTGTCCAGTCGTTAGATATTTACTTTATATCGCGGAGACACCTTTTGATAAGCTGCCTTGTATTTCCGGCTGGTCACTAGCGAAATGGTAATGGTCTGGATTAAAATTTGCCTGGTAAGAATACTGGTGGCAAGTATATATTTCTTATCCCGTCGACAACCAAATGAATGAAATGAGTATGGAAAGGCAGTACATATATTTGCATTTGCGTTTCAGCATTACACCAAGAAAATCTTCGCTTAATATGAATCCGTTTAATCCGTTTAATCTAAAAGAAACCCCGAACAGTAACAGTTTAAACGCTGGTTGGGGCAGAATTTCTCAAAGAATATCTGACGATGCAGATCAAAAAATAATTAAAACCTTCAAGTTCTGCGCAGTCAGATCTTGATCTGCACTGTCTATGAAAATTCTTGTTATAAGCACCCTTAATGCTTAATGCTTGAAAAAAGAAAGGGGGGAGTAAATGTCATGGTATTTGAGCGGCGCCCTGAGAAAATGGGGTTTAACGCATCTTTGTAATAATGCATTATACGAAGCAAATCGGCGTTCAGTATGGACCCATCTTGTCCATAAACCGGCTGAATCATGAATCGTGAGATAGACTGGTCCTTGCCGTACAGAAATTTCACCAATAGCAACGCGGGCTCTTTTGACAGATGCACTACACCAATTTTTCACAGAGTATAACTTATCTGAAAACAAGTTGGCTTCTTTAAAAAAGAAGCCAGGAGAGGTCAGCATCAATGTTTTCAAACAGCTTATCGCTTTTAATTTGAATATATTTTGGTACATGTAAACAAATACTAAGTAAGGCATTAATTATATGATTGCCGCTGTGTAAAAAGGAGGAACCTCTTATGCATTGCCACTCGTCACAACTCGGCCGATTCCGTACCTACATCTAACCTCGTCCGTATAAAGGAAGCTTCCATTTTGAACTACCAGTCACATGATCTTAAACATGGCGGCGCCCCTGTAGATCGCTTAGCAACTACATGAACAGCCACGGTGAAGTTATTCACTTCTATCGATCTGTCGATGAAAGCTCCCAACGGAATTGATAAACCACGCTAAAACTTGAATGTACAAACTGTTTGCTGACTGAAATATTCTTAGAAAGATAACGATAGAAAATTTACTCATATTTTCTGTTTTAAGAGGAGTCTTAAAATTCAATAACGGTAAAGCGGTGTGCTTCCGGAGATGTGCGAAATGTACCGTGTAGGTGCATATCAAGCTACGTGATACAGCCGAGGGATTTGATCACCGGATCACCCGAGGTATGCCGAATGATGCATTGCATGACAGACACGTGACCTTCTTCCCACGTTTGCAAGGTGTGTGATCTTTTCCCGCGGTGTTCTCTTTTTTAACGAAACTCTTTTTTGTGTGTGTAGCTTTATTTGTTTTATGAAATATTACAACTACTGGAAAGGTCATTTGCAATCAAATCAATATAACAAATCCTTTTTGAAATCCGTCATATAAAAACAAAACACGTCTATTTCCTATTTTAGTTTTTTGATTTCGGTTTGTTTATAAAACCATGACGAAACAGACTGTGTATCAGAACAATTTCGCAGAAAAGCATGGAGTAGGCAGTAATTTCTGAGACAGTCTGCCTTTTAAACTCACCACTGTTGGGGAGGTCAGGTCCGATGACCTCCCCAGTCAGTATCTATAGGACTGAAAATACATATCATGGTGTCATTTCGGTGCAATCACCTGCTAACAATATACTATAATGAACTTTTCACCTTTTATTCCCCCCCCCCCCATTTTTTCCTATAAGTTTAATAATTTTAAATTGTGTTTTCTTTGACGGGAAAACCTGTTAAGTAATTAAATGACAACAAAAAAGGGAACATTTGCACAAAATAAATGAGCTGTCCTCTGGCAATAGGGGGATTAATGTATCTCCGTGCTGCATCAGACTAAGTAAGACATCACATAGTTAGGGGATCCTTAAAATCCAGTATTTCTAACAACCTACTCTATCATAAGGTTGAATGGTCCTCTGACATACAGAAAATTGACCAATAGCGAAAAGTATCGACTCAGGTCAGCCTGCGCGGAGAGCGCAGGCTGACCTGAGTCGATACTTTTCGCAGATGCATTAAGCCCCCTTTTCACAGAGCATGGCTCATATTATTCAAGAAAAAGGCTTAGGCAATTACCGTATCAGGATATCCTGTAGCGGGTTAACTCAATGTAAATAAATAGATTCAAAATATTGAAAAAAGCAAAAGACATCGTTCAAATTAATTTCGTTCTTAACTATACCACAGGTGAATCTATGCGTAGTTTTATTGAAATCTAGAAATATAAACAAAAAATTAATGATTATAGTAAACATGCCAGATATGGATTTTTTCTTTCAATCTACGATTGTGTGTTAATTATCCCAAACACCTCTTTGTCTCTCGGGATAATCCAAAGTCTCTCTCTCTCTCTCTCTCTCTCTCTCTCTCCCTCTATGTTACTCGACGTTTGATTGGTTTTCGATGACGTAAATCTAGGGGTGATAACAATCAAAATCCAGTAGGTGGCGCGTTGCCATGCCAACAAATTTAGACTCGATCAGCCAAGGGGTAAGTTCTAGGTAGTGATCGTCACCTTGGCTTACGAAGATGGTAAAAGAGGAAATGGTCCGTACATGGATAGTGGGATCGTGTGATATTTTCAGGCGAGATTGATTGATTGATTGATTATATGGTGTTTAACGCCGTTTTCAACATTATTTCAATTATATCGCGGCGGCCAGAGCACCGATCCATGCTTTCCTGGAGTTTCTGTTACCAGTACTCCGCACAATGTTCTTTCCAAGCCACTGGCTGCTTTCCCACATAACCATCGTCGAAACAATGGTCAGCAGTGAGAGAGGAATGAATCCTGTCGCAATGACTATCATCAATCCTCGGAAAGAAATTGGCCGAGCCGGGGATCGAACCAGCGACCTCCTGTTCTCAAGTCTTTTACGCTACCGACTGAGCTACGGGGCTCGGCATTTTCAGGCGAGAGCCCAGTTGTAATAGGTTCTGATAACAAAGTGTATGATTAGAGAAAACGGGAAGAAGGATACCGACAGGACCTAGTACCTTCAACAAAAAAGAAATGTATCAGAGTAATGATATAGAAATGTATCAGAGTAATGATATGGGGTTGTATTTTTGGGCAAGGGGTGGGCACTTTAGAAAAAGTCAATGGAAATATTAATGCAGCAAAGTATGAGCAGATCCTTGAAGAAAATATGTGGCCAGTTATTGTTGGACTTTTTCCCCATAATGAATATTTTTTTCAGGGTGACAGTGCTCCCGTACACCGTGCCCATAGTATCAGTGCTTACAAGGCCAGAAATAACATCAAATGTCTGGTGGTACATGAAGAAGAAACTTTCTCTAAGGGTTACATTTATCAGACCTCCATATAAGAGGGAGTGAAAGTATTCTAACCCAATTATTTCTGTTCCAAACCCTATGTTGTGGGTGCTCATTAGAAACGTCTCGATGAGACGATTCTAATGAGTTCCCATAACATAGGATTTAGAGGAGATTTATTAATATTTTCAATTTTGAAATCAAATTCACTCCCTTTATCTGGAGCTCTGATTTATAAATAATGAACAAGCATTGTATTATGAATTTTTCAGAAATTGGGCTGAAATCCCCCCGGCCTTCATTCAAAACCTTTATTTGTCCATTCCTCGTGAGATAATGCAAGTGATAAGATTTAAAGGACATTTAACAAAGTATTAGAGTAACAAAAATATAGTTAGACAGTTTTTGCTAGTGTCAGTTACTGTTGTAGCAAGTTACAAATAGTTGGGATTTGTTTATGACAAATCCAACATGGCCGCCCTTGAACGAATAGCCTACTTCTTGCACGTTACTGTGTATCTGTAAACACGGATCCTCGAATGGTATATATTGTTTTATGTGATAAATAGAATCTCACACTCGTGTCTATGTATAGTCATTTTTATCAAACTCGCTGACTAGTATATATGTCGCTGGCCAAGGCTCGCTCAAAATAATTTTAGTCAGCTCGTTTTGTAAAGAAGATAATACATATACGAAGGGTGTTCAATAAATACGCGAAAAATTACTGCCATTCTCTCAAATATTACTTAAATACAGCACAGTTGATACATATTGTAGACAAATTAATTCTGTATTGACAGAAAAAAATGTCATGTCAATATCTCAACAACTTATGGAGATATGGTTGTTATAGCAACGTCATCGCTCAAAAACTGGCCCAACGTCATCCAGCGTCAATTTTACGTTGCTTTATTTACATTACTTACTAACCGTTTCTTTCACATACCTAGATGAGATAACTGTCTAAAGAATTTAATCTTTTTCAAAATACTCTCCTCGAAATGTAGTACACTTTTTGTATCGTTTCACCAATGAATAGAAGCTTTCTCTGTCGGCAGCAGACTCAACGGAAGCAATCGCGGACTGCACTGCACTCTTTACGTTGTGTTATCGACGTCGACCGTCCGCTCCTCTGGTCATCTATCACGCTTTCAGGACAGTTTTCATAATGCACATACCATTTGTATAAAGCTATTTTCTTCATGGCTGAATCGCCATATGTCTTTATTATTTTTCTTTTTTTGAATTTTCCATTTAAGACACAAAATTTAAGTGTAGTTCTCTGTTCGGTACTCATTTCGACGCACGTGAATAAACAATGTGACCGCCAAACGCTCAAATGACGTCAGACGTAAACGTGACTTCATAAACGTCATATCAAGAGTTGGTGCCAAATCATGACAAAATTTGGTGACGATATCTGATCAGACACAAAAGAGACACGTCGTTTTCCAAACGGGAAATGCTTTCTTTCTATTGCATTTTGGGCCTGGTTTTGGAACACGACGTTGCCATAACTGCCATATCTTCATAGGATGTTGAAATAATAATTTGAAATTCAATCTTACAGTACAGTATTAGTATGTCTACAGTATGTATCAATTTCACTGTATTCAAGCAATATTTGAGAGAATTACTGTACTTGTCCGCGTATTTTTTAACAGCCCTCGTACACCACAGGAGTTCATTTTGTGACGAACTTCGCCATCTATAAAATGTATTATATTACACTATATAGATGGTGAAGTTCGTCACAAAACGAACGCCTGTGATATACACTCACGCAAGATCTTCTATATCTCAAACGCCAACTGATGTCGGATCTTATAGATCTACTGTATATCCGTTTTATTTATTTTCATGACGTTCCATACGTAACGAGACCTGTATTTTATAAGGTATTCCGTGTACAATAGGTTTTATTTGATTTCTACCGCCTAAAGTCAATATTGGCATATAACATATATGAGCCATGCTCTGGCAAAAGGGGGTTTAATGCATCTCCGTGGTGTAGTATACCAATAAAAGTGACCATAAAAGCCACTTTGTTTAACAACCGACTGAATCATGAAGTAGACTGGTCCTTGGACATACAGAAAATTGACTAGTAGCGAAAATGTTTCGGCCCAGGTCAGCCTGCGCGGACTGCGCAGGCTGACCTGGATCGATACTCTTCGCAGATGCATTCAGCCCCTTTTCTCAGAGAATGGCTCATATGTAAAAGTATGGCTGGCTGTCTTCACCCTTTCTATGTTTACCCTTAACCAAGCAATCCAATATTTTAACTCTTTACCAAATAATACCGTGTTTTAACGATCTCTAGGAGAAAAAACCTTTTGAAAATATCCCAGGAAAAGGAAAATGCTGATAACCAGCATTTCATCTTTTTTCCACAATGCTTTCTATCCTATCACAGATAAATCTGACTATTTGAACAATATTTAATTTGATAACCAGCATTTCATCTTTTTTCCACAATGCTCTCTATCCTATCACAGATAAATCTGACTATTTGAATAATATTTAATTTGTCGTAAGCAAATGCTTCCAATTTGGACCAGTCAAAAATTTTGCCGTTTGGTATCAAGATAGTGTCTTTGAAATGTTTGAAAGCATCGTAGGAAAAAGTAGAAAAAATGGTTACCACAAACTGATATACACACTACCGTAATCAATTCCTTCCTTTCGACAGCTTTGAAAAACATTGTGGGAAAAAGATCATTTGATTGTTTCAAGAACTGCTACTTTTCCAACAACGTTTTCTTAACGACCCAACACTACTCTTTTCCTTTGACTGGACTTTAAACCAGATTTCGTCATGCAAGTTTTTTAGGTAACAGGGAACAGAAAGTCTGCGATAACGGGATCCTCATGAATTGGATATTACCGAAACTTGGAATAAACACATACACTCAGTGAGCCTCGTTTTGAGTTTGACTTTCTTTAACTCTTTACCAAACGACAAAATTTTGGAATGGTTCAAATTGAAAGCATTGGCAGACGACAAACTAAATGTTACAAAGATTGGGATATTTTTCTTTGAAAGGGTAGAAAACATTGTGGGAAAAGGAGAAAATGCTGGTTACCAGCATTTTCTCCTTTTCCCACAATGTTTTCAAAAGTCCTTTTTCTTGGGGTCGTTAAAACTCAAGATTGTGTGATAAAGGGCTAAAGTATCGCTTATAACCACTATTTTTATCATGAAAGTAGTGAGGAATTACCTCTCTTTGGTATAAATTTACAGAAACACACAAGAATAATCAGTTAGACTGAATTTAAACAAAAAATCTGCGCCTTAAAATAACCAAAAATGCAGATTATATTATAAATTCTAAATTTCAGTCCGTTTATTCATATTACAAAGCTGTGCTAGTAGTATTTCCCATGGATAATAACTCTAACTCGATAAACCTTTCATTAACAGATTATATTATTGTTTGTTTTTCGGAATACATGTTTAAAAACACGAATTGTGACGAAATAATATAAACATTATCGAGTTGGGTTTATAAATTATCTCGTCACGGTACGTGATTTTAAACCTGTTATACCAAATATAAACTGATAATGAAAAGTTGATCGAGTGAGAGCTATACCTTAGTAAACCCAGTTTGTAAAGGGTGCATTAAATAATTATAAATACACATTCTGTTAGGACATGTTTCTTTCTCACGGAGATTTTTAACCTCGCTCATCTGACTCTCTTGCACTACGGATCATTCCCATTCACCTCTGTAGTTGGCTCAGAAAATAGTCCGTCATCACGTGATATTTTCGTCACATAACCATAACTCAAAATGGCCACACAAACGCCGGTGAAAGATTGTTTTGTGTGCTGTTCAAACAGCATACGACCAATCAGACTTAGTGGTAGGAAATGTGAAAAAGAGGGATTTTCTGAGAAGCTTAAATGTCTTTTAAAGGACGATAACTTGTTTTTTTAATTTTGTTTAAATTGTCATCATTCATGGGCGCAGCCTTTTTTTACAATTGGCGTAAGATTCTGATCAGTAAAGAAGCTTGAAAAAATAGTTCCATTGTATACAGGTAAATTCATCGGTTTGAATGCACCTATAATGTATCCGGAATCATATTTCCTTTGTCTACTTTATTATGTTACACATGAAACAGTTAAACAGTAACAAAACATGTTTTCCTCGGTTTGACAAGATTCTTGTCATTTAGCCCGTAGCAGAGATGTATGGTGAGAGTAACGAACGACAACTCTGTTCGGAGATTGCGCTCATCTGTGCAAATTTTCGGAATTGTGTTTGTTTCGAGTTTAGTCCTTTTAAACGAACAAAACAGAATCAAGAGATATTGTTTTTATCGTATCATGCTGTATTGCAAAATGACAATTAAAAAAAAAACATTTGTTTATTTATGGTGTCACACTGTCTCTTAAAAGAGACAGAAAATATCTGACTGATGATACGCCTTTTAACTAGCATATTTACATTCCTAGTCTACTACTACTACTATTATTATTATTATCGTTTCTAGGCATCAAGCAGGCAAGCATGCGGTAATCGTTATTTGATTAGCTGGTGACTAACAACGCGATCACATCAAAACAACTCCCTTTCCCAAATACGAATCGAACCTTCAACCTCTCGCTCCGTACGTGGATGTACGAAACATGCACAAGTCTGTATAAAACGGTGTTCTGTCCATCTCCTACTGACGGATGGCTTCTGTCTTATGTTTTACGTCGCTTTTAATAATATTTCAGTTTTATCATGGTGACAAGTCATTTATTTATGTCTTTCTTTTGCGTCCCCATTGTTAATCGTGACTTTAAAGCATTTTGCGTGGGGACACTCCCACACGAGCGAGGATCGAACCAGATATCCTTTATCAAACAATCCCGAGATTCAACATCCCTGAAGAAGAAGGCTTTTAAAAATCTAGTAACCAGCATTTTCTCCTTTTCTCACAATGTTTTTGCTCTTCAAAGAACAATTTTCACTTTTGAGTCACATTTATTGTTTCGTCTGCAAATGCTTTCAATTCGGTATAAGTCTGAAAGTTTGTCGTTCGGTAAGGAGTTTGTTGATCTTCAAGCTGCTTAGCGCGACTCGAGGGCCTTTTGCGGACAGTGTAGATCACGATCAGACTGCACAGAAAGTGCAGTCTGATCTTGGATCTACTCTGTCCGATAAAGAGATATTTTCCCCCAAAAGAACTAACCTTGAAACAACATTATGTGGGTTTTTACCGTCGACTTGAATGTTTTATTTAACTTATATAGAAATTTAAGGGTAAAAAACCCAGTGATGTAACCACCGAACCACTAGGCAACCTTCTGAGGCCATTTTTTTTTTGTAATCTTACAACAGAAAACTTTTGAAAAATATTGCAAATGAAGACCTTAGTAGACGGGAACAATGTTTCCTTTCGCTTCAGCATTTCATGAACGGTGGTTGGTTACGAACCCGTTTGTAAAACCACAATATACCGTGCTGACTTCTAAACATACAACAACAAAAAAATTGTCTCGGGTGAAAGCATTTGTAGACAACAAATGAAATATGAATCATATGGCTTTTGCCTTAAAAAGGGGTAGAAAAGCATTTTGGAAAAAGGAGAAATTGTTGGTTACCAGCAATTTCTCCAATTCACAAAATAAAAAAAAAAGCTTTTTTTCTTCAGGCCTCTTAAATCGCGAGATATTTTAAATTGAATAAGCGGTTAGAAAAATTTAATGTAATGAATTCTACTATAAAACATGGGTTTCGAGCTGCAGCCTTCATTGCAAGCTTTTGACCTACTCACGAGTGAATTGTAAAGGGCAGACTGAAAAACAGAAAAACAAAACCATACTAAACGTCGCTTATCTAACTTGTGCCTGACAGATCAATTTAATTCAAAACAAGAAATTCTTCAAAGTATTTTCATATAACGGGTTAAGCCTAATCCAATTTGATTTAAATAACATTAAAATTGTATTTGGCAGATTGACCTTTTGGTTTAAAACTCCAATCTGATTTGTTTGTGTGGTAATAAACGCCCATTTACACCATATTTCACGTAGGCCAGAGTAACGTGAGAGGCAGCAGTAAAGGCAACAAGAGGAAAAGGAGCGGGACCGAGGAGACAAAAGGACGACGGGCATCAGGGGAGAAAATGATGGAATAGCGAGGTAGAAGCACAGCGGGAGCTAAAGGAAGGAATGGCAGAAAGGAGAGGAGAGGGTCGAGGCGAGGAGTAGGGAAAATATACTGGATGGAAGGACTAAAGGGAGGAAATGGGTAGACGCAAAAGGAGGAGCAGCAGGACAGGAATCAGAAAGGCAAGCAAGAGCGATGAGTTGTAGCAGGAGCAAGACAGGGGTGCATCAAGTGCGAGGGCCAGGAAGAGGGGGAAGAGCTGCAGGAAGGGGGGGTGACTGGCAGGACAGGAACATCAGGAATGCAGAATAGGATAGGTAGTAGTAACACATGGGGCAGAATTGGGGGGTGGAGGACAGCAGGAGTGGGGTCAGAAGCAAGTGGATAGGTAAGGACAAGGGCAGCAATAGGAAGAAAAACAGTAAACAGGAGGGTAAATTTCTGGAGCGGCTGGTTGAGCAGCGGGAGGGGAGGAGCAGAAGAATGAAAAGGGGTAAGAGTGAGGGGAAGGAGCAGCAAAGAGGGGAGCAGTCGGAGGACAGAAAGGGGAGCTGAAAAGTGAAAAGCTGGGGGAGCTGTAGGAGGAAGTAGAGGAGCAGCAGGAGGTTAAGGATCAGAGGAAGCAGAAGCATGATGTACAGAACTAAGCAGGAGGGGAGGAGCAGGGCAGAAGGAGGAACACAAACAGGAGTAAGAGCAGAGTAGGCAGCATGGTGAGGACATTGAAGAAAATGGAATCTGAAGGAAAAGACAAGGAAAATGGAGTAGGAGGAGGGGCATGTGCGCAGTTTGTCATTTACTACAAATATCGCGTGATAAACAAGTCTGTACTGTATGTAATTATGTAATGTTTCACAACAGTACCACCGGGAATACCAGCAAGGCAATACAACGTCGAAAACTGCAACAGAAAGACATACGCGCCATGATGATTGCGTGACTACTCCTGTCCAACTAGCTATAACGCATGTCGCTCGAAGCACGTTACATTACAGTTCTATTGCTTTACAAAGCGGTTCGATCAGCAAAGCATTAATTATTGAACCCAATCCATTTATTGGTACCCTGTTCGTCTAAAAACAAGACTCAGTATATCAGATATATTATCGATACCAGGGTCACTATTCTTCAACCATTTTTTTTTTTTTTAATTCATGAGCTGCGCTCTGGCAAAACGGGGTTTAATGCATCTCCGTGATAAATGCTTCCAAGTAAGTCGTCAATTTACCATAGATCCATAAAATCCATATTGGCGAACAACTGTCTGAGTCATGAGGTAGACTGGTCCTTTGACAGACAGAAAATTGACAAATAGCGAAGAGTTTCGGCCCAGGTCAGCCTGCGCGGACTGCGCAGGCTGACCTGGGTCGATCCTTTTCGCAGATGCATCAGGCCCCCTTTTCACAGAGCACGGCTCACACTCTTGTGCTTAAATCTACATTTAGAAAGTAAAGCAATTTCTGACTGGCCAATTTCTGATTGGCTGAATCATTTGGTATTGCCCATCAGAAATTACGTTTCTTTGAAATCTAGAAAATTCTTGAGAATAAGACCAAGAATATTATTAAGAATGCTTGTTAAATACAGGCCTAGTTTGATTTTTTATGAATAATGTATTTAATTCCGTAGTTAATTCTTTAACAAACTTGACAAGTCCTTGGGAAGTGTGCATGAACTACGTGTACTCTGAATTCCGTTCTAGTTTCCTACATGTATGATTATCTGTATGGTTGGCTGAAACATTCCCCCGACCACTTAGGGCTGGTCTTGAAATGAAATATAGCTGTATTTGGAACTGTTTGAGTACGCTCCGGGAGGGGGGGGGGGGAAAGAACGAGAGGGTTGAGTAAAGGGTTGACAAAAAACATACTAGGGACAGGGGTCAATATTTAACCCTTAAGCTGTTAAGCGCGACTCATTGACCTTTTGCGGACAGTGTAGATCAAGATCAGACTGCACAAAACGTGCAGTCTGATCTTTGATCTACGCTGTCCGATGAGGTACTTTCTTTTCGGTGAAATCAACTTTGAAACCGCAATGTTGTGGCTTTTAGTATTGAGTAGAAATGTGCGTTTTATTCATTCAGCAGCTTAAGTGTTAAATGAAGGAGAAAAAAAAACGAAAACAGACTTACCCGTGAACGTTGAACTGGTGAAGATTCGAACAATTTTCGAGCCAAGCTCAGGTAAATTTTCTAGTTCCCCCGACAAAACACGTGTTAGTTTTTCGCGCTCTTCGTCTTTCAGTTCATCTTCAAGTTCTTCCTCTCCTCCGTTGCCCTCTTCCACACCGTTTATCCCATTCTCGTTAACACCATTTTCAACAATTTTCGTCTTATCCGTTTCTTCCACTTTCTCTTTATCCTTTTCCTTTTTCACATTTTTTCCGTTTTTGTTATTATTTTCTCCTTTCGAGTTTTCCTTTTTCTCTTCCTTTTCCGCTTTGCCATTAGTCTTTTCCGGTTTTTCGTTTTCTGGTTTTGTGGGGCCATTTTCAACTTTGACCCCGTTTTCCATTTTTGATACAACCATCTATGAATTTCTGATTTGAATGGTGTTTTACGCCACTTTCAACATTGTTATATCGTCATATCTATAAAGTATTTAAATGACATGGAACAGCCTTACGATCTTTTCCCTTAGATTCTTAACATAAAAATCGCCATAGTTCTTGTTGTAGGCGCTTTCTTATCACGATAATTGATTTTATTTTAACACAAAGATTGCATGAAACATCACTTATATTTCAACATGAAATTGTCATAGCTTTGTCACACATTTTCTTTCCACATTTGTTAGATTTTTTTTTTTTTTTTTCTTTTTAATCCACTGTTAACAATGATAAACTTTTTTTTTTATACATGCACTTACTAGAAATAATAATTCAAGCACAAACACACCATTTCTATAGTTAAATAGCTCTTTTAACCTCCAATTCCGTAACACACTTAAGTATTTGTCGGCAGTTTATAACACATTTTTGATTGACAAATCCTTTCAGCTATTTCCCCTTTTTGTCTAACATGCTGTAAGTTTTTATTTTAAAAGAGATCAAATATATCCGTGTTCCACTGTTTGCCATTATTTAATGCTCTACAAAACGACAATAGTTTAGACTTGTCCAACTGGAAATCAATTTCTGACGACAAATAAATGTGTTTCAAATGATGGGGTTTGTCAATGGAAAGTCAGAAAAACATTGAGGGAAAAGAAAAAAAAAACATGGTTACAGGCATTTTTTTCTCTTCCCACACTGTTTTCAGAAGCCATTTTTCCCTTGACTGTCGTTAAACAACGGGACCCATGAAAGGACTGAAAACATTGTGGGAAAAGAAGAAAATACTGGCTACGAGCATTTTCTTCTTTTCCCATAATGTTTTCCAATGCCCCCTTTTTCCCCCCCTCGGGGTTCGTGAAAAACGGGGGCATTGTCAGAGCTGAACAATTCGCTATCATATCACCTCACTAAATACACAAAAATATCCTCGTCGGTCAAAGACGGTTTCCATAATACTTTCAGAGTAAATATTATTGTCATACCTCTCTCTTCAAAAGATTCAATATTCAAAATAACAACGCATCGATTTCAATTGACATAGATTCCCTTTACCCTATTCCTACTGTTTCATACTTTTCTTTTATTATTATTATTATTATTATTATTTCGAATATTCCAACTCATTTTTAAATCTCAGAAAAAAATATTAATGAATTCCGAAATTACTATCAACCCCTGCTAACTGAGTTTAATGAAAACTTTTAAGCCGACAGTACAAACCGGAATAATGTTATTTCAAACTTATCTTTTTTTATTATTATTATTAGAAAAATATCTCCTTATCGGACAGTGTAGATCCAAGATCAGACTGCACGTTCTGTGCAGTCTGATCTTGATCTACACTGTCCGCAAAAGATCAGGAAGTTGCGCTTTAGCAGCCAAGGGGTTAAAAGCAGGTTGTCTTGAATAGAGCTTGAAGAAAAATTCGACAGAAAAATTCGCCTTTTTCATGTTTTTAAGCGAGGGTGTCAAAGATCATTAATTCAGATGAAGTGTTTAATGCTTGTTTTCAAGGACGTGGTTTGAAAAAAAAAGATTTATTTTCCACAAATATGTCGAAAATAGTGGCTAGAGGACAACTTCCGAAGGAGCCATGCTCTGAGAAAAGGGGGACTTAATGCATCTGCAAAAAGTATCGGCCCAGGTCAGCCTGCGCAGTCCGCGCAGGCTGACCTGGGCCGAAACTTTTTGCTTTAAGTCATTTTTTTCTGCATGTCAAAGGACCAGTGTACCTCATGATTCAGTCGGTTGTTAACCCTTTACCAGACGACAAAATTTTAGCCTTCTCCAAATTGAAAGCATTTGCAGACGACAATTTCAATTTGGCTAAAATGGTGCAATTTTTCTTTGATAGGGTAGAAAACATTGTGGGAAAAGGAGAAGATGCTGGTTACCAGCATTTTCTCCTTTTCCCACAATGTTTTCAAAAGGTTTCTTTCCCAGGGGCGTTAAAAGGCGTCATTGTGCGGTAAAGGGTTAAACAAAAACGGATTTTAAGGATGTATAATGCTGTGGTGACTTTTCTTGGTATCATGTATCACGGAGATGCATTAAGCCTCCTTTTGCCAGAGCATGGTTCATATTTATATTTCTTTCAAGCCTTATAATGTTTAGGATAACTTGTGGGCGCGTTTGCTGATAGAGCAGATTAAAGAACAGACTGTACAGGAATTGCCGGCTGATCTTTGAGCTACACTTTCAGCTTATTTGAAAATATTCTGACAAAATATTCCTTGAGACTGCATGGCTTAAGTCTTATCAGACTTAACATGTGAATTTCCATGAGCCCGCTCGAGTAGCTCAGTGGTTAGCGCATCTGACTCGTGTCCTAGTGGTTGCGAGTTCGGTACCCGGTTGAGGCAAACGTTTTTTCCTGCGATTTTTCGCCTCTCACCTCTGATGCATGTGAGAAAAGTAGTCAGTAGCTTTGGAGAAAGAAAGTTGTGTCAGTACTGGTGTGAGAAAGCCAGGAAACACATGGGTGCGTCACAGACCGCCACGATATGACCCGAGCTGTTAAAATGGCGTTAAACCCCAATACAAACAAAACCAAACGAATTTCTATGATCAAGTCGCCAAAGGTTTAATTCATTAATGCAGTTAAAAGCCGTCAAATAACTATGAACACAAAAGTATTGTTTTTAACGATCCTGGGAGACAGAAGACGTTTCAAAACATTGTACTAAACGAAGAAAATGCTATTTACCAGCATTTTCTCATTTTTCCCTACAATGTTTGCCACCCTTTGAAAGGAAAAAAAAAACATTATATGAGTCACATTTGATCGTTGTCTGCAAATGCTTTCAAATGGCATCAGTTCTGATTTTTTGTCCTCTGGACAAGATTTAACCCTTGGGCTGCTGAGCCGACTCGGGGCGCTTTTGCGGACAGTGTAGATCAAGATCAGACTGCACAGAACGTACAGTCTGATCTTGAATATACATTGTCCGACGCGATATTTCTTTCCCTACTATTGAGAAGAAATTTTCGTTCCCCCTACTTTTGAGTAGAAATGTTCGTTTCATCTATTTAGTAACTTAACCTTTACGCTGCTAAGCGGGACTCACTGACCTTTTGAGGACAGCGTAGATCAATATCAGACAGCACAAAACGCGCAGTCTGATCTTCGATCTACACTGTCCGATAAGAAGATATCATTCCTCCAAAAATACATTTGAAATTTAAAAAAAAAATGGGTTTCTACCATCAGTTTGAACGTTTTATTCCTTTTATTTAGCAGGATAAGGGTTAACCCTTTAGCAAACGACAAATTTTGGACTAGTCCAAATTGAAAGAGTTTGCAGACGACAATTTAAAATTTGATGAAAATGAAAGGTCTCAAAACGGGTAGAAAACACTGAGGGAAAAGGAGAAATTGCTCGTTACGAGCAATTTCTCCTTTTCCCACAGTGTTTTCAGAAGACTTGTACTGCAGCAGACACGTGAAAACCAGGGCTTGATTGGGAAAGGGTTATGGGTTAACCCTTTATGAGCAGGGCAGAATAATGACAGAGAAATATTTTCTTTTAGCTATTTACAGTTGGTTTTAGAATGGCGTGTACCTTCAGAGTAAAGGGTTTTTAATCTTATTTTAATTATCCTGTCATTACACTTTAATAATACACACGTCTTTGAACAATTGCACCGTACCCTAAGCACCATTAACATGGAGAGTCGGCGAGTTTAAGCCCAAAGGAAAATCTTTTTTGTCAAATCATATCAGAAATCTGACATTAAAGAACCATTCTTTCCATCTAGCCTGATCTGCATCTACAATGTCCAGTTAAGCACCGACAGCTATATTTAAAATGTGCTTCATACCAGACGACAAAATTTTAGACTTGTCTAAATTGAAAGCATTTGCAGAGCAGCTGACAATAAGTGACGTAAAAATTGAAATTTGCTTTTGGCACGGTAGAAAACATTGCGGCAAAAGGAGGAATATGCTAGTTACCAGCATTTTCTTCTTTTCTCACAATGTTTTCACAACGCTTTCTTCCTCTGGGTCGTTAAAACTCTGAAGTGTGCAGTAAAGGGTTATCTTTATACCAGACGACAAAATTTAGACCCGTCGAAATTGAAAGAATCAGCGACGATAGATTAACCCTTTACCGCACAACGACGCCTTTTGATGCCCCTGGGAAAGAAGCCTTTTGAAAACATTGTGGGAAAAGGAGAAAATGCTGGTGGTAACCAGCATTTTCTCCTTTTCCCACAATGTTTTCTATCCTATCAAAGAAAAATTGCACCATTTTAGAGAAATTGAAATTGTCGTCTGCAAATGCTTTCAATTTGGAGAAGGCTAAAATTTTGTCGTCTGGTAAAGGGTTAAATGTGTCTTAAATGATGGTGTTTGTCTTTGAAAGGGACAGAAAAACATTGTTGGGGATAGGAAAAATGCTGGTTTCCAGCACTTTCTCCTTTTTTTAAATAATATTTTCAAAAACATTCTTCCTCTTGGTCGTAAAAAAAGGCTTGCAAAAGGGGTTACTTGTATAACTCTTTTTGTTACAAATAAGCCCTTCGGGGCACCTGCAGCCAAAGATTTTTTGATATACTGTATTGTTTGAAATGAAAAATTATGTCAAAATTAACCCTTTTCCATAACCAAGATGTTTTGCTAGCTAGCTAGAAATGAATGAATCAAAGAGATCATCCTCAAAGATTTTCAATTTTCTTTTTAGTTATTTCAATCCTGACCAGTTTTCGGTCAATTTCAAACCTTACCAAGGGAAATTGTGTTTATTATCATAGTGATAATATACGAGCCATGCTCTGTTAAGAAGTGGGTTTAATGTATCTGCGAAAAACTATCGACTCAGGTCAGCCTGCGCAGCCTGCGCAGGCTGACCTAAGTCGAAAGTTTTTGCTATTTATCAATTTTCTGCATGTCAAAGGAGCATTCTACCTCAAGACTCAGTCGGTTGCTAGACAAAATGAATTTTACGAATCCGTAATTATGTGATGACTTCCTTGGTATGATACATCACGCAGGCACATTAAGCACCCTTTTGCCAGAGCATGGCTCATATCTATTTAGTTAAATGTCTCTATTGAATAATTGGATTCACCTACTTTCGGCCTCTAAGTGTCTGTAATTTTTAATGGCCCAAAAAGTTGCGTGTGGCCGTAAAAAGTATTATAGCTTCAAAATTAAACAACAATAGCGGGGGATTTTTTAGGCAATTTCCTTTTCAAAGTCAATAATCGAAAATGATTGGGAGAAGAAATAATAGCTGAAATTAGCCTACTTGTTACATGCGTGAATTTCAAACAGAAAATGAAAGGGCACGTCTTGTCACGCTCTGATTTTCATTATCGGTCATAAACCTTCGGGCTGTGCCACGGCAGCCGCGTGGTAACCTACATGTCCAATATTCTAGACGTTTTAGGTTCGAGTCGTGGCTTGGCAATTTTTTTTCCAGGGATTTATAAAAGACTCTTTAAGAGAGCCTTAATTCCTCTCTCAAACTTATGGGCTCTGTTTTGTTAACGTGCGAAAGTAATTGGGCTGATTGATTGAATGGTGAATGACGCCTTTTTCCACCTTATCTCAGTCACATAATGGCAACAACTCAGTTTTTCATTTGTTGTGCGATTCACTAGTACTAGGCTATAGTTCTGAAGTGTCTTGCCCAAGGTCATTCCCACGAAAAACCAAGACCCTCGAGTGAGGTCCGAACCCGAGACCTCAGATTTTAAATCCAACACCTTCACCAAGAAGTACACCAAAAGCAGCTGATGGCTTATAAAGAGTCCTTTACGTAGCATGAGTACAAAAAATGTGAGCCATGCTCTGGGAAAAGGGGCTTAATGCATCTCCGTAATGCATGATGGCAAACAAGTCATCACAAAATTATGGATCCATTAAAGTCCATTTGGTCTAAAAACCGACTGAATTATGAAGTACACAGGTCCTTTGACAAGCAGAACTTTGACCAGTAGCAAAAGGTTTCGACCCAGGTCAGCCTGCGCGGGCTGCGCAGGCTGACCTGGGTTGATACTTTTTGCAGATGCATTAAGCCCCCCTTTTCACAGAGCATGGCACATGTAAAGCTGCATTGGCAATTGTATACATACTTGTGAAATCACCAGGTCGCAACGTCTGGAGAGAGGAATAATGTTTTACTTTGGGTGGAAGAAAAAAAAATGAAACCATAATGACAAAAAGCAGAAATTCCTCGAAATGATCAATTACTCCGACTGGTCCCTTATTCACCACCTACATGTATTCTAAATTACATTCAAGAAAGATTAGTTTTATTGTAGATTGAGAATGTAACACAACTACTGGTTGCCTGAACCATTTGGTTTAGCCAATCAGAAATCGTCTTCCTTTGAACAGTTGAGCCCGCTTGTCTGTCGGTGACGTACAGGGCTTGAAACTATGGAAGGGGAGTCGCAAGGGTTCGGACCCCCTAGCTCGGCAATTTCTTTTCAGATGATAGTCATTGCAACAGGATTCTTCCTCCCTTACCGTTGATCGTTGTTTCAACGATTGTTATGTTTAAAAGCAGCCACTGTCTTCGGAAGAATATTGTGCATTATTTAAATTGTACTGCGCACTAATTTGTGCTTTCCTAAAATTTCTTTTCCTTGTCTAATACTGGTAAAAGAAATTCCAGGAAAAGGCATGAATTAGTTCACAGGCCCCCGCGATACAATTTAAATAAGGTTGAAAACGGCGTTTAACACAATCTAACAAAATCTTTCTTTTATGGCTCAAAAATTCTGGAGAATTTCAAGAGCAGAGTTCCAGATAAGAGGGAGTGGTGGTATTCTAAAATCATTAATTCTCTTCCAAACCCTATGTTGTGGGTACTCATTAGAATCGTCTCGATGAGACGATTCTAATGAGTACCCATAACATAAGGTTTAGAGGAGGATCATTAATATTTTCAATTTTGAAATCAAAATCACTCTTCTGTCTTGAGCTCTGAAGAGGATTTCAGAATGTTATTAGGAATGACTGGTGGATACTTGCCTAGTGTTTACAACCCTTTACCAAACAATCACGTGTTTTAAAGGAAGCAATTTAGTTTTCATGTCGAAGAAAAATTATTCAAAACACCGAAAAACAAAACAATATACACTGTATATAGATCTAATTTTTTTCTTCGTGCGATCGAATAGAAACTATACGGTTAAACTCAACGAAAAGGTGCCTTTAAAGAACGGGAGGGTCTTTTTGCAGTCGGTACACACTCCATCTATTTAATTACATCAGATATGACGTCATCGTACTAATTTGAATTCGAATACACGTTAATGACTCGAGATCTTGATCATGTGACATTCCCACAAGTCTTTACGAAACACTGGCGCGAAATCTGAAAATACCTTAAGAGGCTACATAGCCCATTAAGGGAAAGGCACTGATTTTTTTTTTTCTCACTTTGTTTTTCATCTTAACTGATGATTGTGCCTGGTATCCCAATACTTAATTCAGTGGTAAATCATTTTAGAAGTTTGATAAGATTAAAAAAAAAAAACACGAATATCTCCCTTTAATCCGTAAACTGCTAAATAATGACACGAAAATTTCCACTCAATGATAAAACCCCAAATATTGCAATTTCAAAGCTGGTTTCATCGGAAAGAAAATACCGTATCGGATAGTGTAGATCAAAGATCAGACTGCACTTTTTGTGCAGTCTGACTTGATCTAAGCTGTCAGCAAAAGCACCCCGAGTCGCACTTAGCAGCCTAAGAGTTAACAACCCTTAGGAATAAGACTTTAAAAACATTGTGGAGAAAGGGAGAAAATGCTGCTAACCAGCATTTTCTCATTTTCCCACAATACTTTTCTGTTCTTTCTGATTCAAAATCCATCATTTTGGGACACTGAATCTTTTGTCTGCAAATTTTTTCAATTTGGACCAGTCTAATATTTTGTAGTTTGGTAAAGTTAAATTTGATTCAGTTTATAAACCAAATTTTCGGCTTGTGATTTTATCAATTTTTTTCTAAAATATGACATTATCTAGAGTAACTAAGGTTCAATAAGGCGGTATATTGATTGATTGAATTGGAGTTTAAAGCCGCTTTAAACAGCTTAGGTCATATCACAGTGGTTAGTGCACTACACATGTGTTTCCTGGCTTTCTCACACCAGTACTGACACAACTTTCTTTCAAAGTCACTGACTACTTTTATCACATGCATCAGAGGTGAGAGGCGAAAAATCGCCGGAAAGAAAGTTTGCCTCAACCGGGTATCGAGCTCACAACCACCAGGTCATGAGTCAGATACGCTAACCACTGAACTACCCGGGCGGGCTTAGGTGGAACTGTATAAGGGAGACCATTGCATCAGTAGGAGAAAATGCTTATTGCGGGCAATACCTTCTTGGAAAGATAAATCATTTCTGAACTCTTTACTAAACGACAAAATTTTATGGTTGTCCAGGGTAAAAGTAATAGGTGGTACCTGCAGATGATAATTTGAGTCATGCTCTGACAAATGGGGGCTTAATGCATTTCCCTAATGCATTTTACCATTCAAGTCATCACATAATGTTGGATCCATTATATCAATTTCTCTAGCAAATGACTGAATCCTGAGGTAGAGTGGTCCTTAGACATGCAGAAATTTGACAAAAAGCAAAAAGTTTCGGCCCAGGTCAAGCCTGCGCGGACCGCGCAGGCTGACTAGATCGATACTTTTTGCAGATGCATCAAGCCCCTTTTCACTGAGCATGACTCATTTATATGTGGCTCAAAATTATGAGGTTTAAATGTTACCAGCATTTTCTCCTTTTGTGACAATGTTTTCCACAGCAGTCATTCTCCGGATCGTCGGAACATGGGATCGTCCTTAGGTAAAGGATTAAAGTGATTCGTTACGAAACAAAAAATAATTGTCCTGCTGTCGAAAGTGCAGTTAGTGTCACACTACTGGGTTCTTTGCTACACTGAAAATCACCATCTTTGACCCCCAGCTGTCCCCCTTTTTTGGAAATTCCACAAATTTGTTGCTGGTCTTTTTTTTTTAATCAAATATCTGTTCAGTGGCCTACAAAAGAAGCTGAAAAAAATGGCACCCTAACCGATCGCATATTTTGCTATTCCACCTCAAGCACAACTACCCGTGAAAAATCTTGCTGAAAAAATGCCCTTCGGGGGTGGTAGACCATGTTCCTTTCGGTGGTCACAAGACTGAATAGTTCCCAAAGAAATAACAAACTTTCACTCAGTTTCCACAGAAATCCTCAAATCAACACCAGAAACACATTCTAGACATGTCCTTCCATTTTCTCTGATAAAACTGTGCAGCAGAAGTGCTTGCTGTCAAATTTCCAAACGGGATTACTTTTGATTTCTACGACTAAGAAGCAGTTCCCAGTGATGCGACACCATTTACCGAATCTCTCTCACTTGCTTTGTAGAGTGTTTATTTAGAGACGGCCTTAACTGCAACCGCGTCAAAGTGTTCCTACACGATGCAAACGCTTTGTTTTTTTTTTTTAGACATGGTGCATGATTTATACTTTTCAACACCTTTATTGTTATTTGACGGAACAAAATCAAATAAATGCGCTGCTATTTTTTGTTAAAAAAGGTGAACCAGCCCATGATCATGTTTAGTCATGTTTTTGGTCTTATTAAATGTTAACTCTATACTACACGGCAAAACTTTAGACTATTCCATTTTGAAAGCATTTGCAGACGGCTGATTAAAATGTACTTCAAATGGTAGAATACATTGTATATCGTTGAAAGGATAGAAAACAATGTGGGGACAAGGCAAATTGCTGGTTATCAGAATTTATTTTATTTTATTTTATTTTATTTTATTTCTTCTTCTTCTTCTTCTTCTTCTTCTTCAGGGTCGATCAAGCAAGAAACTGTTAGGTAAAAGGGTTAAATTTGATCGTTTTATTCCCAAAGACATGTTTTCGGCTCGTTACTTGTCAATATTCTTCTAAAATATGGCATTAATTTTATACTAGTCATTGGATCAGTCTAAAACTTTGTCCTTTCTTAAAGGACTAAGTGGCACTTGGCAATGAAAAAGTAAACTACTAGAAAAGGTGAAAAAGACACAGGAAAAGAAAAAAAAAAAGGTTTTTGGGCTGTTAAACTTTAAAATGTCAAATAAACGATGCGGGTGAGCATCCTGTCATGTAAAAATTTTGACGTGCGTCGCGTGTTTCTAGGAATTTAGCTCATATTATCTCCTTAAAAATGTTGCGGACGACTTTCAAAGGAAGCCATGCAGACTTTGTTATCATACAAAAATTAAAGAAAGAAAAACATTTTTTTTTTTTTTTTCTTTACAAAAAAAAAAAAAAAAAAAGATAGACGGCGAGAGAGGCACTTGAGTACGGATATTGAGACACTTTTGTGGTAAAATATTAAGAGAAATAGTGAAAAATACTTGTAGACATACAGAAATGGGTTACCTGAGGGTAACACCTAGAGAATATCAGATTACCAATTGGTACAAGAATAGGATTATCCCCCATCATATTCATTTTCTATGGTGTAAAAGAGCTCCCCGGGGCATCGATTAGCGGTAGCAACGCTTACAATGTCGTCATAAATTTTCCCGCGAACAGGCCGACCGGGGACCGCAGAACAAACCTGTCCACATTTTTTACCAATCGCAAATTAATTTTTATTCAATCGAGGATATCAATGCCAGCGTGGTACGCCGAAAAATGTTTTATCAATGAATTTAGTAAGGCATTAGCTGGCCAATCAGCAATTAATAGAATAGCGAAGTGTAAGACAGGGGAAAAAATGATTGTCTTTCTTCAAGGCCATTTGGTGTCTTTTAAGGTACTTTTAGATTTCTTGCCACAATTTTGCAAAAGCTTATCGGAATGTTTCATGATGAATGACGTCGTATCCAAATACGTACAATGACGTCACATCTGGTTGGCAAATGAAAATACCGTTATTCAAATGCACAGAATGTCCTTTTTTGTCGAATATAACTGTCTACTCGCCAAGGTTCTCAACAATTACTTTTGTCAGCTCGTTTGATAAAAATGATAATACATACACACTGATGTAAAATCCTCTATTCATCACAAAACTACCTTTATTTTAGTGTTATACCGCCATTTCGAATTTTCTTATCTTATCTCTTTACCAAACGACAAAATTTTAGACTGGTCCAAATGAAAAGTACTTGCAGACGACAATTTAAATGAATTTGTTTTTTTTAAAGGGCAGAAAACATAGTGGGAAAAGGAGAAAATGCTGGTTACCAGCATTTTCTCCTTTTCCACTATGTTTTCAAAAGCCCATTATGTTCGGGTCATTAAAACGCGGGACTGCGCAGGAAAGAGTTATACATGTTTGAGATTAGCAAATAGTGCTGTATTTGGTCGATGCTCTCTGTAATCATACGCCTCATTTCCAAAACATTGCTGGCCCAGATTTTTCTGTGAAATTATCTGTCAAAATTGGTGATTGTGACAATGCTGCAAATGGTATCATCTCTAGATTCAAAACAAAATCATAAAATACAAGTTTCTTTGGAACTTTTTTTCGTCCGTGATACACACAGCTGTTAAAGAAGCGAATGGGCTTTTCATAAATTTCAAAACACATGTACCTGAAGGCTAAGGTTTAATAACACCATGAATAATGATATTCTTGAAATACAATCATGTGATAAATAGAATCTGACATTCGTTTGGCTTTTGATGTAAAATTTTTGTTAAACTCGTCCACAAAAAAATATATGAGGCTCGTCGCGGAAGAGGCTCGGTTAAGAACTTTTTTTTCTTGACTCCTTTCATAAAATTTTTTATCTCAGATCCTTTATATCTTATAGGCTTCATGAAACAGCTGGACGTTATACGTAGATCTAAGATCAGTCGGCACGTTTGTGCAGTATAAACTGTTACCTATGTCGATCGCAAAAGGCCCCTGTTTTCGCTTGCTTATGGCGCTGAGAGAGTTAATGTTAAATTGCTAGATTTTTCGAGAGAGAGACAGAGAGAGAGAAACAGAGACAGAGAGAGAGGGGGAGGGAGAGAGAGAGGGGGCGGAATGATACAGAGGGCGGGAGGGACAAAGACAGTGAGGGACAGATAGATAAACATAGAAACAGACCGAAAGAGACAGAGGGATATTGTATCACATGAAATATATACCTTTGAGCCATGTTCTGGCAAATGGGGGATTAATGCATCTCCGTGATGCATTGTAGCAATCAAGCCATAACATAATCATGGATCCGTAATAGCCACTTTTTTTTCAACAATCGACTGAATCATGAGATAGACTGGTCCTTGGGCATACTGAGAGTTGACCAATACCGAAAAGTTTCGACCCAGGTCAGCCTGCGCGGACTGCGCAGGCTGATCTGGGTCGATACTTTTCGCAGATGCATTAAGCACCCTTTTCACAGAGCATGGCTCATTTGTCTTATGATGATTCTGATTTTGAAAAAAGTGTCACAGATGAAACAGAGCAACAAACGCACTCGTTACTTACATCAAAATCTCCAGTTATCCCAATTTTCAGAAAATTTAAGTCTATAGGATGAAACTTCATTTCCAGGTTGGATAATTGCACCAGTGATAAAAATAAAGCACAGAGTATCACAAGCACAAGCCACTTATTTAAATGTTCTTGAAAGATCAATCAAGTCTAAGAAACTTAAACTTTAGGCTGCTAAGTGCGACTCAAGGACCTTTTGCGGACTGTGTAGATCAAGATCAGGCTGCACAGAACGTGCAGTCTTATCTTGAAACTACTCTGTCCGATTAGAGGATATATTTTCACCAAAAATACCTTCAATATGAAAACAACGAAGCTAATATCCCACGTCCAAGTAGACGTGTCCATTTCCAGAGAAAAAAAAATAGTACCATAGATTTAAAAAAAAAAGAAAAGAAAACACACACGAACAGAGTAACAAAACCACTAGTCACTCGCTTAAATGTTCAAGATAAATCAATTCTTGGAAAATTCATGTATATAAAAAAAAAAAAGTCTACAACGAAGCTCATTTCCCCGTCAAAGTCGACATGTTACCGGGTTGCTATATAAAGCCTGACACGGTGTCCAATATCTGTATTTAAACGGGACAAATGAAAATCGAAGATTTGGTATTTATCCTTACCCAGACGACAGAATTTTTGACTCACCGATATCGGTAGCATTTGCAGGCGGCAACTGAATGCGGATTAAAAAATGGATTTTATATATATATATATTTTCCGCAATGTTTTCTACTGCCTTATATATATAAGGTAGTAGAAAACATTGCGGAAAAAAAGAGAAAATGCTGGTTACCAGCATTTTTTCCCTTTCCAACAATGTTTTCAAAAGTCCTCTTTCTAAGGAACTTTTAAAAGGGACAAATGAAAATCGAAGATTTGGCATTTATCCTTTACCAGCATTTTCTCCTTTTCCCACAATGTTTTCGAAAGCCGTTTTTCTCAAGATCTTTTAAACGGGATTTGAAAATCAAAGATTTGGAATTTATCCTTAACCAGTCAACAGAACTTTTGACTCGCCCATATTGATAGAATTTGCAGACGACAAAATGAACCTCGGTTTATTCTTAACCCTTTACCAGACGACACAATTTTAGCCTAGTCCGAGTTGAAAGCATTTGCAGACGACAATTCTAATGTGGCTCAAATGGTGCATTTTTTCTTTGATATGGTAGAAAACATTGTGGGAAAAGGAGAAAATGCTGGTTACCATCCTTTTCCCACAATGTTTTCAAAAGGCTTCTATCTTATGGGCGTCAAAAGGCGGTATTGTGCGGTAAAGGGTTAAATAAAGGAGTAGTAAAAATTGTGGGAAAAGGAAAATCAATGCTGGTTACCAGTATTTTCTCTTTTTCCCGCTATGTTTTCAAAATCCTTCTTTCTCAAAGCCTTGTAACTCTTTACCAAACGACAATTCCTTTAGGCTTGTCCAAACTGGGAAAAAAATGCAGATGACAAATTGAATGTGACTCAAATGATGGATTTTTTTTTCAAGAAGTAGAAAACTCCTTTTCACATAATGTTTTAAAAAGCCTTCTTTCTAGAAGCCTTTCTTGATTCTTTACCAAACGAAAAAGTTTAAGACTTTTGCAAACTAAAAACATGTGCAGATGAAGAAATTTGAACGTGATTCAAATGATGGAATTTTTTTCTGTGAGCGAAAAGAAAATATTTTGGGAAAAGTAAGAAATACTGTTAACTAGCATTTTTTTTCCTTTCCCTACAATGCTTTCAAAAGCCTTCGGTCTCAGGGTGGTTACAACTCGGCACTGTTTGGTAAAGAGTTGATTTTTAACCGCCTTAATAGCAGCTTTGGAACCATTGGAAGAAAAGCACCAGTTTCTCATTTTTACGTCCTCGCCGACATGTTACACGATTGCTGTATATACAGTTTCACATTCCGACCTGTATTTCCTTGTATGTTGTTGTATTTAACGGGACAAAACGAAAACCGAGGAAAAAAAAACATTCCCCGAGCATAAGCTGCTCTTTTATGTCCCTGAAAGCGCTCCACTTTTAAATCATATTAGAGAAAAGTAGCGGTTGCTGTTTTTCACGACCTTGTCAACATGCTATGCGGTTGCTTTATGCCGGTATACAGCCGTTCAAACTGTCAAATACATGTATTTTCATGTATGTTGCTGTATTTAACAGGACAAAACGGAAATCGAAGATTCGGCATTAAACACTTAACCGCGCATTATCCACTATTAATGTCCCTACGTGCCTGAAAGCAGACCCGCGTCTGAAAACTCTAATAGACCAGAAACAGGTGCTGATTTCTACGACCAAGCCGTCATATTACACGGTTACTATATATACAGCCTATCGAACTGTCCAATTCATATATTTCCATGTATGTCGCCATATTTAACGGAACAGAACGGAACTCGAAGATCCGGCATTTAACGTAAATAAGCGACATTTTTATGTCCCTAATGCGCATACTTTTGAAAATATTGAGGGGAAAGGAAGGATTGTTCATGTATACGGGAGACGCCTTAGTAAACATGTTACTCGGTTACCAATTTGTAACACATACTGTCCAATATTTCCATGTATGTCGCTTTATTAACCCCTATCCTGATAAATAAGTAAAATAAAACTTTCAAGCAGAATGTAAAAACCAGGATTTTGCTATTTCAAAGTTTTTTTGTTTTTTTTTTGGAGGGGGGGTGGGGGGTGGGGGGAGATATCTCCTTATCGGACAGTGTAAATCCAAGATCAGACTACACGTTCTGTGCAGTCTGATCTTGATATGCACTGTCCGCAAAAGATCCTGAAGTCGCGATTAGCAGCCTAAAGGTTTAATGGGGCAAATAGAAATCAACGTTCGGGAGACAGTGATGTAGTGGTAGGGCGTTGGCCTCTCACACTAAAGGTTGTGGGTTCGAATCTCGTGATCACGGGTGTCAACGTTTGGAACTACTAACATCACAGCGTGACTACTGGTTAACGTTTCCAGGAAGAAATCATAAAGAATGATTAATATAAGTTGTAAGGACCTGTTTCGCGATCTATGTAAAAATAAATGAGCTATGCTCTGGCAAAAGGGGGCTTAATGAATCTCCGTGATGCATTGTACTATTCAGGCCATCATATAATTATGGATCCATAATAGCCGTTTTTTAACAACCGACTGAGTCATGAAGTAGACTGGTCCTTTGAGATACAGAAAAGATGACCAATAGCGAAAAGTTTCGGCCAAGGTCAGCCTGCGAGGACTCCGCAGGCTGACCTGGGTCAATACTTTTCGCAGATGCATTAATCCCTCTTTTCACTGAGCATGGTTCAAATAGATTTTACTCTATAGATTCGACATTTAGCCCTTTACCGTGCAGATATGATTTTTTTACGTCCTTGAATGTGCAAAACTTTCGAAAACATTTAGGGCAAAGGAGCCAGTGCTGATTTCTACGACCTAACTTATATATTACACGGTTGTTAAATGTATACCATCTATTTCACACATTGAACTCTGTGCATGTCGTGTACTGTAACTTGTTATTACTGCGACCGATCTTAATTAATGATTAGATCTACTTAGTTTTATCCATCCATCCATTCATCCATTCTTCCATCCATCCATCAACCCATCCATCCATCCATCCATCCATCCATTCTTCCATCTATTCATTCTTCCATCCATCCATCAACACATCCATCCATCCATTCTTCCATCCATCCATCAACACATCCATCAATTCCTCCATCAACCATCCATCCATCCCCATCCATCCATCCATTCTTCCATCTATTCATTCTTCCATCTATTCATTCTTCCATCCATCAATCAATCCATCCATCCATTCATCTACCCATCCATCCATCCATCCATCAACCCATCCATCCATCCATCCATCCATCAACCCATCCATCCATCCATACATACATCCATCCATCTGATTGTTTTAAATTATTATAAATCGCCATTACTCATAACATTCAACATTTGTTTATTTGTATTGTAGTTGTTTTCAAAAGTGACATATAGGCCCGTGGGGCCGGGTGTTACTGATATCATTATAAATTTGTAAATTTGATCTGCTGCTTATGTACATGTCATTATAATAAAATATTTCTTTACTTACTGTAAACTGTTTCACAATCCATTCAATATTTCCATGTATGTTGCTATATTTAACGCGGCAAACAAAAATCGAATATTCGACATTAAACTCTTTGCAAGACTAATATCAGTTTTGCGTCCTTGAAGTACGCAGTTTTTGAAAACATTGCAGAAAAAAGGAGCAATTGCTCGCTTCTACGTCCTAACGGAGACGCTGATTCTTCAAATTCTGTCCAATATTTCCGTGTATTCCATGATCAGGCTGCACATTCTGCATGCCACGGAGTCAAGTATCAGTTTTTACATTGTATAACAGTGCACTCTTTCAAAAAGTTCACTTAATGAATTTACGCTCGCAGACATTTTTCTCTTTTTTCGATAGACAAAAAAAAATTGACAAAAGTGAGAATTTCTCAGCACGAAATTACATCCGAATATGAATCTTAGATGCATACACTTAGCTTTAACTCTGTACCACATAATCCCGAGTTTTAACGATCCAGAAGAAGAAGGCTTTTGAAAGCATTGTGGGAAAAGGAGAAAATGCTGGTAACCAGCATTTTCTCCTTTTCCCGCAATGTTTTCTACCCTATCCAAGTAAGAAAAGAAATCATCATTAAGACTACATTCATTTTGTCGTCTGCAAATGCTCTCAATTTGGTCCAGTCCAAAATTTTGTCACTTGGTACAGGGTTAAATCAGTTATCAATTTTCACACAGAGTAAACGGTACACGGTCATTCAAAAGGTTCACCATACTCTTTACTACACGACGAAATTTTTGACTTGTCCAAATTGAAAGCATTTGCAGACGACAAATTAAAAGTGGCAATGACATTTGTCTTCAAAAGAGTACAAAACATTGTTGGAAAAGGGCAAAATACCAGGTATCCGCATTGTCTCCTTTTTCTATACTGTTTTCAAAAAGATTTTTCCTCAAGGTCTTTTAACTCTTTACCAAATGACAAAAATGTACACTTGTCCAAATTGAAAGCATTTGTAGACAACAATTTAAATGTGACTCAAATGATGGAGTTTGTCATTGATGGGGTAGAAAACATTGTGAGAAAAGAAGAAAATGCTGGTTACCAGCATTTTCTCCTTTTCCCACAATGTTGTCAAAAGGCTTCGATATCAGGGTAGTTAAAAGTCGGGATTGTGTGGTAAAGGGTTAAAGACGGATTTTTTGGTGAATATGTTAATACAATTGTACCTGCAGATGTATTTTTTTTTCCCGTCTTGAAGCTAAAGGAGAAATATTTCGTGAACAGCGACTTTCTCCTTCTGTCACAATGTATTTAAACAATGTCGTAATAAATCTTAATTTATCGGCTGTTCATCCATCGTTTACGTTGATGATTCCACAGTCGTCTGCTGAAAATTTGTTTGGGGTGGGATGAAGAGGGGGGCTGTCTTCACTCCTACTTTTAACCCTTAGAGCGCAGACTAAACCCAACATACATTTTAAATCTAGAAATAAGATCAAAATAAATGCAATGTCAAGGTCTATTTTGTCCGGAATGTCTCAGAAAAGCGGACAGAATAGATCAAAGATCAGACTGCATGTTTTGTGCAGTCCGATCGTTATCTAGAATGTCAGCAAAAGCAACCATAGTTGTGAAAAACGCTCTATGGGTAAAGACAAAAACGTGTATAATTATGAATAAAGCATTTTGTTTGTTTGTTTGTTCGTTCGTTCGTTCGTTCGTAGAGGACTTTATACTGCAGTCAACAATATTTTCATTTATATCACTTGCTTCATGTTTTCCCAAGGCCGGTTTCACAAATACTAGGTTTTGGGTTCTGCAACACCTTGCAAGGGTAGGCGCCCACATGAATGGTGATTAACGTCGCTTTCAACATTATTTCAGTTATATCGCGGCGACGCTTATTCATATCGGTCCTGGTTTTCAACTGTACTGGGCAAGAGGGACTTGAAGCAATGTTTCCTTTGTCGCAATGTTTCTTTATTTGAAATATGCTCGTATACACTAACATGTAAACAGGCAAAGAAACATCTCGACAAAGGAAAGAAGTCCCTGAATAGCCGGCCAGGGCTCTAAAATGCCTTGCCCAAAGACACTCTCCCGAAAAACCAAGAGTTTCGAGAATGGATCGAACCCGATGTCCCACAGGCCTTGAATCCTACACCTTAACCCCTGAACCACGCAGGACCCTAATTAACCTGCTAGGCTGCTAAGCACGACTCACTGACCTTTTGCGGACAGTGCAGATCAAGATCAGACTGCACAGAAAGTGCAGTCTGTTCTTGGATCTTCACTGTCCGATAAGGAGATTTTTTCCCCAAAAAGTAAGTTTGAAATAGCATTGTTCGGGTTTTTACTATCGGTTTGAAAATTTCATTTCACTTATTTGGCAGGATAAGGGTTATTGAGTAAAAATGGGGGGGGGGGGGGGGGGGGTTTGCCCCATGAAACATCTGGATACACCAAATTGAAAGGCAAGTTATAAACTTCAAATACGTAACAGTAACCTGTAACATAAAATTTGATTATCCTTAAAAATTAAATCTCCGTTATATTTTATATAGTCATACGAACCAAATTATGTTTCAGTTAAATCCAAACGATATGACACGAAGAAAAAAACTCATACACCACTCGCGCATCATTGTATTATAAACAAAAGCATCTGAATATCCGCTTTTTTATCTAAAAACGAACCCGCGGCGATCAACTCAAAATCAGTTGGAATTTCACTGTAATATCCGTTTCGCTTGTTTCTCGGTTTTTACCGCTTCCCCGTTTTAACTCTTAGCCCAGACGACAAAATTTTACACTCTCCCAAATTGAGAGCATTTGCAGACGATAAAATTAAACGTTGGCTCAAGTAGCTGAACTTGTCTCTGGAACTGATGGAAGGAATTATGGGAAAAGGGAGAAAATACCAGCATTTTCTCATTTTCCCCCAAAATGTTTTCAAAAAACCAAGTTCCTAGGGTCGCAAAAATGGATTGTGTGGTAAGGGATTAACTACTGCTGTGTTTAGCGGGCAAAACTTAAAATTAAAACATACTTTTTACAAGGATTCTGAAAAATTAACAAGAACTGAAGGAATAATACCAGAAAATTTGTCTTATATTTCACAAGATTTTTGTACACTATTCCAGTGAATTCGGGTCCATGCCATTGTTTGAAAAACAAGGAGAGATCGTAAAAAGAGCGGCGAAAGGAAAGGATCGAGATAGTTTCCTTATCGTTCGGCGTTCGTAGTTATCAGGCGGTAAGGGACCGTCCTGGCTTGATTGATTTTGTCAAATGTAAACAAAGATTATCTTTGCACTGCGGGGCACTGGGTAACGTTAGTCGAGAGTTTCTGGTCACAATGGACTTGGGGGTGTCGCACCACCGCTGTTTTGCTATTTTGAAAATAAAGTGAGCCATGCTATGTGAAAAGGGGGGCTTAATGCATCTGCGAAAAGTATCGACCCAGGTCAGCCTGCGCAGTCCGCGCAGGCTGACCTGGGCCGAAACTTTTCGCCATTGGTCAATTTTCTGCATGTTCAAGGCGTAGTCGACCTCATGATTAAGTCGGTTGTTTAAAAAAGTGGCTTTTATTGATCCATAATTACGTGAAGGTTTGCTTAGTATTATGCATTAAGGAGATGCATTAAGCCCTCTTTTGCCAGAACATTGTTCAAATGAACATTCCCATCCTTGACGCTCTGACTGTACTTTTAATGGCAAATCCAGAGTTTTGCTCTCTGATTCTAACAGATATAATGGATATAATTGAGCCATGCTCTGGCAAAAGGGGGCATAAAGCTTCTCCGTGATACATTGTATCTAGCAAGTCATTACATCATTGTGGATCTATAAAATCTATTTTCTTCTAACAACCAACTGAATCATGAGGTAGACTGGTCCTTGACATGCATAAAATTGAGCAACAGTAAAAATTGTCGGCCTAGGTCAGCCTGCGCGGACTTCAGGCTGGCCTGGGTCGATTCCCCCCCCCCCCCCCCCATGCATGTAGCCCCCTTTTCACAGAGCATGGCTCAACCGAAATGTCCAGTAACACTCACAAGAGGCTAACAAAAATGGCACCACACCCGTTTGCTTTTTATTTTCTATACAACCTCAAACACACTGTGACCATCTTTTGAAGAATCACGATGAAAAAGGCTCTTCCAAGTAATAACAAACTTGCGCTAACTTTCCACAGAAATCATTAATCGATGCTATTCTATATGCTCTGATAAAAAAGTTCTTGCTTTAACCCTTTCCCAAACGACAAATTTCGGACTGGTCCAATTTGAAAGAGTTTGCAGACGACAATTTTAAATTTGATGAAAATGGCAGAAAGTTCTCAAAAAGGGTAGAAAACACTGTGGGAAAAGGAGAAATTGCTCGTTATGAGCAATTTCTCCTTTTCCCCCAGTGTTTTCAAAAGACTTGTACTGCAGACACGTGAAAACCAGGGCTTGTTTGGGGAAAGGGTTAACCCTTTACAAATGACAACTACAACTTGGGAGAAGTTAGGGGTGGTGTCTCACTTTGGGTGCTTTTTCCCAGTTATTTTTCTTCCCACAATTCACGATGTTATTGCGTCAGCGATCGTAGATTTTTGTCAAGATTCTTGGAAACTTTCTGGAGACCAGGAGGAATTAATTAATTGTGTTTTCTGCAGCTTCCTGTTTTCGCACAAACTTTTCTTGACGTTTGTAGGATGACGTTTTCATTTCCTGTCCAATATTAGTATTTTGTGTGACTTATACTAGTATGTGTTCGTGGCATGTCTAGCTTGCACTGCGTTTCACGCCGTTTTAAACATTTTCATTTAGCGCGGCGGCAAATGTACCTATCCATGTTTCCTTGAGAAAGAAATAAATCCTGTCGTAATGAATTTCATCAATCAGCGTGAAGAAATTCGCCAAGCTGGGGAATCAAGCCAGTTGCTTGCATCAAAAGGAACTCTTCTTTTCTTTCTGAACGTTATCAAAGGTCTTGAAAAAATTCCATGAAATTTGCCGAGACACTTTTTCAAAAGGCTTGGTTAAATTCTTTGAAATTAACCAAGAGACGATCATGGAAGGAAGAAAATCGTAGATTGTTAAAGCAATAGGATATTTCTTTCTTTCTTTCTTTCTTTCTTCAGAGAGAGAGAGAGAGAGAGAGAGAGAGAGAGAGCATTGAATAAGGGAGGTAAATTTTACCATGAAATAAAAAAAAGTAATATGCAAGTTCCCTCCCTTCTGGTCAGATGACCGAAAACTTAGAGCCCCGCGATAGAGGAAAACCTGCAACAGTAAGACCGTTGTCTGTGCATGCCATATTCTTCGAAGATCGACCTGTCTGCTATGACACATTACTATCCTGTATAGCATAAATATTAATACGCAGTGCACTAACTCAAAACTCTGCCGCTTAAAATTAGCAAGCAGAATATAGCTATGAATAATAAGTCTGTGCAGAAATCAAGCCTGTTTTTCGCTACACATTTATTACAATATAATAATTTCAAATGGGAAAAATAATGTTTAGAAAATGCTATTGTTTATTGCAAATGTTTTTACACAGTTTGTAAATATAGATTTAGGGAAAACCGGTATTAGTGCAGGGTTTTTCACAGACTTTAACAACAAACAAAATGTCCCCAGAATGATGGGCTCATAGTTGGGCTATTTTCAGGTCTCCGGGGTTGTGTTTATAAATAACTGGTGCATAGGTTAAATGCTAACTAACCGTGGCTGGATGAAACAGTTGTTTTGAGTAAACGTATAATTTATTTTGACTTTCTCTGTATCGATTGCCATCTAGAGAAGAGGTCCGGTTCCGTACTCAGGATGCTCAAATCATATAGGTCAGCCAGCGGAGCATGATGACAGTAAGATTATTATCAAATTTCGGACAGGAATGTTTGTAAAGTCGAGATTTAAACTAGAAACACGGTTAGCATATGGCAAGCCGTAAGAGCAACGGAGCCGTCCACCGCATGGAATGCGAAAACCAAGTAAGGGAAATAACTTATTAAGAAAATATCCTCACCAGTTGTGCTGCATCAAAGTTATCTCCCCTATTAAAAAGCGAATAACAAGACACCACTCTCTCTCTCTCTCTCTCTCTCTTCTTCCTCTCTCTCTCCCTAAACATCATCTTGAATTAACCTGTGGCTTGGAAAGAGAGTTGTGCGTTATACTGACAAGGAAACGATAGGAAGGCATGGATAGGTGCACATGCCGTTATCCTTTACGAGCAGTTTTTATTTCCTTCACTATCTTCTACAGGCGTTCTGCTTCAAGTCTCGTAAGCCAACTATAGCGTTTGAAATTAGGAATATCGACAGTTCCTGTGTAACAGAAATCATGAAGAACAAGCCAAGTAATATACTTAATGTATATTCATCATACAATGCCATACTCTACAGAAAAACGATACACAGTATCGGAAAATAATTCTAATGTGTTCATCAAAATAGACTTGGCACAAATTGAACACTAAAAATTTAACCTTTTATCAACGAGATTTTCTCCTTGACATATATGGAAAAGGGGACTTAATGCATCTCCGGTGAAGCATTGCACCAAGCAGGTTATCACATAATTATGGATCCATAAATACATTACGTCTAACAACCGACTGAATCGCGAGGTAAAATCGTCCTTGGACAAATAGAAAATTCAGCTATAGCAAAAAGTTTCGGCTCATGTCAGCCTGCGCGGACTGCGCAGGCTGACATGAGCCGAAACTTTAAGCATATGCATGAAACCCCGTTTTCACAAAGCATGACTAATGTGTTATCACTCCTGTTACGACCAGCATAGTCGCAACAAAGAGCAAATAACACAAACCAGACACATGCGGCGAAAACGCCTAGCTGTAGTACTTACGTAATATAGACAAACAGACTGAGACATCCGACATTTCAATAGAGATGCTTCTGCCTCAGGTCACATACCTTCACAAGCGCACCCCAAAACCTGTCGTCAAGCTATTTCATTGGCATTCGTTAAAGGCAAGAAAAAGTATAATAGCCATAAAACTGTCCCTCTTTGAAAAAAACTATTTTTTGTTGACATAAGCCTTTTCAGAGGTAGGGCGGGGTTTCCAAACCTAAAGTTCTAAGAAAGTTTAACATCCAAAGTCTAAAAGCTGCCTACAAAATATTGACAAAAGGAGACATGATTTATATACTATCATTGCACAAAATATTCAGCTTATAGAAGTCTAGTTAAGCAATATCTTTGTTAACCCTCAAGCTACTACGCGCGACTCACTGACCTTTTGCGGACGGTATACATCAAGATCAGACTGCACAGAACGTGCAGTCTGATCTTTGATCTACACTGTCCGATAGGGTGCTTTCTTTCCGGTTAAATCAACTTTGAAACCGCAATATTTGTTTTTTTTACTACGGCGTGGAAATTTTCGTTTCAGTTATTTAGCAATTTTAAGAGGTAGTTACCTCTTTACCACACAATCCCGACTTTTAACGACCCTAAAAAGGAAGCCTTTTGAAAACATTGTGGGAAAAGGAGAAAATGCTGGTAACCAGCATTTTCTCCTTGTCCCACAATGTTTTCTTCCCGTCCCATAACAAATTTCAATTTTTAAGTCGAACTTAATTTGTCGTCTGCAAATGCCTTTAATTTGGACTAGTCTAAAATTTTGTCGTTTGGTAAAGAGTTAAGCAATATCATTGTTAATATCATTAAGAGTCTTTCATTGTTCCCACAAATCTAGTTTTTCCATTTTCCCTTCGAGTGTTACTTTTTCGTCAGACTTATCATAACCTTCATGTCTACTACATATTGCAATGTATTCATGCGCCAGTGTACTATTTGGTTTCAGTTTTGCAACCGTCTTAAAGTGCGTTATCGCCTTCTTGAATTGCCTTATCTTGATGTACGTGTACCCAAAAGAGCGAAAGACTGAGGATCGTTTATTTTGCCTGTAAGGTCCTCGAACTGTTTCAAGGTTTTAAAAAGATCCTGCTTTTTCTTCAAGCCTATGTAGCAATCACAGATTAAGTATAGCGAATATGAAATAGAAAGAACTTCTAAACCGTCACTTGCTTCAATCTCTTTCTTGATAAAGTCGTCTGCCACGACTGCTTCCATCCGGCCGTAGAAATTTATCATTTCCGGGTTCTTGGTTTCTTTCTGGACTACTTTTTTCAAGACAGATATACTATCTTCGAATTTCTGTGTCCTGCATAAGAAGCGGCCATAGTCCACAAAAGCCCCTATTCCGCTATCCTCTTTGCCTATGGCTTCTTTGAAAGCTGTTTCGGCTTTCTGACGAATTTCCTCTCGCTGATCCTTAAATACTTCAGACGCGGAGTGATACATGCAACCAAGATGGTCATACAAATCGGACCCTTGCTTCGCGGTGGAATACTTCTGGATCAGTAGACGGCACATTCTGATTGGTCTCCAAATTTCGGTGGGCGGTAACTTTTCACTGAGGGTAATGTTTTTCTGACTAAGCAGTTGCGGCATAAATTGTAAATGTTTTTGTGCTTCCTTGTCGCCTTGAATGGGTTTAACGAAATATTCTATTGCTTCCTCGAAACCGGAAACACAGTGGGCAATCAGCGAGGACACGTAGTATTCGATTTCTTCGTAGGCACTTTCGAAAACTTGATATCCGGAATCCAGGTAGAAGCTATTACTTAACTCATCGACCACAGTGAGAAGAGCTCGTATGGACTTTTCTGTTTCTTTTTTCTTCGCAAAGATTTTACCATCCTCAATAAATGGGTTGAACAGGTCAATGACCGAACAATAAAAAGGAAAAATATTGACGAAAGCGCAGGTCGTGGTGAGGGAAATGAGATACTGAGCTGGATTTTTACGAATCTCTGACACAGTTGCCTCCAGTTTGACTAAATCTGTTTTACTTAGATGGCTTAGCGTATTGTTTTTGACAATAAAGTAGTCCGGCAGATTGGCACAACGAATACATTCTAACAAATGATCTAGGAGGTGGTTAACGCAGAGAGCAAGATTCTTCCGCCAGTATTGCGGGTCTATTGTCTCGCAGGAGAAATAGAACACAGATTTTAACTGCTGTAAAGTCAATGACCTACTTTCCAACAAATCCATACAAAGTAAGCATAATGCTATAAAACACTGTCTTTGTACAGATGATATCGACTCCTTATTTATTATCCTTTCAGCTTCATAAAATGTGTACGTCCATTCTATATCCGGGTCATCACTGTTTGGATGAGCTCCAGGTGTTACATGACATCCCAGAGATACAATTCTCTTCTCGACTCTTTTACCTGGCCAGCCGACATTGCGTGGACGTTCACACCATTCTGACGCAACAGTGGGCCATAATGGATGCCTAAGAACCAATGCGTATTCCATTTGATCCGGTAACTTCTTTCGTCGCGATGTTAAATTGGTTGTAAAGGTCTTTGGGGTCAAGGTCTCGGCGTCTTCCTCTATTTCAGACTGTTCTTGAATGGTGTTCTGCTTCTTTAGATAAGATCTCGAGGATTTCCCACGTGACGAGACTTCACTCATCAACATTGACTTGGATTTCTCGCGATTCAACGCAGGTGCGCTCTTAGATTTTCTAGTTGAAGCATGAGGATTGAGATTAAGGAATCCTGGTCTCGTCCCATTCTCGTTGACGATACATTCGCAGTTGGCACCCTTCTCGTTGTCAGGACCAGCTGTTTCCTTAGCAACCATCATGCAGTACACTTCATCATCGATACTGATTCTTTTAACAATTTCTCCTTTCTCGTTTTTCCTGCGAAAGAGAGCAATAAGTTCATAGCAACTGGATTTAAAAAGGCAGTTTTCTTATTTAGTTGGTGGGTGGGGATTTGGCGGATTTGGCGGATTTGGTGGATAACGGGAACAGAAAGTCAAAATCAACTGCATCTGACTGAGTAAATATATGATCAGCGCTTAACTTTTTACCAAACGACAAAAATTAAGACTGGTCCAAATTGAAGGCAGATGCAGATGACAAATCAGATGTGGCTAAAATGATGAGAATGATCTCTGAAAGGGTAGAAAACATTGTGGGAAAAGGAGAAAATGCTGGTTACCAGCATTTTCTCCTTTTCCAACTATGTTTTCAGAAGGTTTGTTCAATACGGTCGCGATTGATAGGTCAAGGCTTAAGAGAGCTAAATGCATGATAACTAGCAGGTCGGCAGGTCGTCGCCTATTATGGATCCATTTTGCTAAACCCCGACTGAACCATGAGGTAGAATGGTCCTTGGAAATGAAGCAAATTTACCAAAAGCAAAAAGTTTCGACACGGGTCTTTCTGCACGGATTTCGCAAGCTGACCTAGGTTGATACTTTTTTGCAGATGCATTAAACCACTTTTTCACAGAGCCTAATTCAGATTATAGACATGGCTTCCAGATAATAGATGTTTCTCTACTTTCAATTCCACTTTTCTTATGCCACATATTCATTATATATATATATATATATATATATATATATATATATATATATATATATATATATATATATATATATATATATATATATATATATATATTATATATATATATATATGTGTGTGTGTGTGTGTGTGTGTGTGTGTGTGTGTGTGCCATGCTCTGTTAAAAGAGGGTTGAATTCATCTGGGCAAAAAAGTATCGACCCAAGTCTACCTGCGCAGTCCTGGCTGGAAAGGTTTTTGATGTTCGTATATTTCTTGCCTGTCAAAGGACCATTCTACCACATGATTTAGCTGGTTCTTGGGAAAAATGGATTTTATGGATACAGTCATAATAATGTGATGACATGCTTGGTATACCTTTAATGCATGAGCCCTTTACCACACAATCCGACTTTTAACGACCCTTAGAAAGAAGCCTTTTGAAAACATTGTTGGAAAAGGAGAAAATGCTGGTAACCAGCATTTTCTCCTTTTCCAACAATGTTTTATACGCTTTCCAAAACAAATTTCCGTTTTTCAGTCAAATTTATCATGTCGTCTGCAAATGCTTTCAATTTGGACTGGTCTTAAATTTTGTCGTTTGGTAAAGAGTTAAGGAGATGCCTAAGCACCACTCATGTGTATTTTTTTTTTTCCTACCATCCACTCTAGATCTACTAACAGAGTCACTGGCTGCTATCCACATAAAAATGAATCTTGGTTGTGAGAAAGAACTAATTTTGATTTTCATCTTAATTGACTGGCTATTTATAGATACAGGTACAGTGCAACAATGTTTTCTACGCTTTCCAAAACAAATTTCCGTTTTTCAGTCAAATTTATCATGTCGTCTGCAAATGCTTTCAATTTGGACTGGTCTTAAATTTTGTCGTTTGGTAAAGAGTTAAGGAGATGCCTAAGCACCACTCATGTGTATTTTTTTTTTTTTCTACCATCCACTCTAGATCTACTAACAGAGTCATTGGTTGCTATCCACATAAAAATGAATCTTGGTTGTGAGAAAGAACTAATTTTGATTTTCATCTTAATTGACTGGCTATTTATAGATACAGGTACAGTGCAACAATGTTTTCTACGCTTTCCAAAACAAATTTCCGTTTTTCAGTCAAATTTATCATGTCGTCTGCAAATGCTTTCAATTTGGACTGGTATAAAATTTTGTCGTTTGGTAAAGAGTTAAGGAGATGCCTAAGCACCACTCATGTGTATTTTTTTTTTTCTACCATCCACTCTAGATCTACTAACAGAGTCACTGGCTGCTATCCACATAAAAATGAATCTTGGCGGTGGGAAAGAACTAATTTTGATTTTCATATTAATTGACTGGCTATTTATAAATACAGTGCATATAGCTTACAAATGAGTAGCAGTCTAGAAATAGAGGTTTGAACCCTAACCTTTAAAGCGCCGAATAAACCTAAAGGACATTTTCATTCTAGAGTAAGTCAAGGTTAATTACAAATTCATGGCTTTCTTTCGTCTGCAGTGTTTAAGCAATGCGGACAGTGTAGATCAAAGATTAGACTGCACGTTTTGTGCAGTCTGATCTTGATCTACACTGCCCGCAAAGGCAACTATAGTCGAGGATGTTTACAAATTCATGGCTTTCTTTTGTCTGCAGTGTTTAAGCAATGCGGACAGTATAGATCAAAGATCAGACTGCACGTTTTGTGAAGTCTGATCTTGATCTACACTGGCCGCAAAGGCAACTATAGTCGCGAATGGCGCTTTGAGGGTTAATGACCTGCTAAATATACGAAATGGAACTTTCAAGCCGATAGTAAAAACGCACAAGTTGCAGTTGCAACGGTATATAGTGGGGAAAATATCTCCGTGTCGGACAGTGTAGATCTAAAATCTGACTGCACGTTCTGTGCAGTCTGATCTTGATCTACACTGTCCGCAAAAGGTCTAGGAGTCGCGCATAGCAGCCGAAGGATTAAATACATCTTCTTCATGCATCATACCAAGAAAGCCGTCTAATGATAAAGATCTATTAATTCTAAAATTCGACTGAATCGTGCTGTACAATGGTGATTTGACATGCAAAAAAATTACTAATAACCAAAAGTTTCGACCCAGGTTAGCCTGCGCTGACTGCGTAGAATGACATGGGTCGATACTTTTTGCAGATGTATTAAACCACCTTTTCACAGAGCGTGACTTAAATACATGTGAAAGAAATGTGGGATCGTTTCTCAATGATACGGAAACCTTGTTGAAAAAAAGAGCAACTGCATGGAACAAAGAGTCGCTCCTTTTTCTCACAATGCTTCCTCAAATGGCAGCTTACACGGGTGTGACTGTGCACTCGTCACAACTCGGCCGATTCCGTACATCTAACCTCGTCTGTATAAAGGAGACTTCCATTTCGAACTACCAATCCCATGATCTTAAACATGGTGGCTCCCCTGTAAATCGCCTAGCAACGACATGAACAACCATGGTGAAGTTATTTACATCTATCGATCTATCGATCACATCTATCGATCTGTCGATGAAAGTTCCACACGGAATTAATAAATCACGCTTAAAATTGAAAGTAGAAACTGTTTGCCGACGAAAATATTCTTAAAAAGATATCGACAGAAAATTGTGACTCATGTTTTCTTTTTTAAGAGGAGCCTTACAATTTCAATAACGGTAAATCGGTGTGCTTCCGTCGAAGAAATGTACCGTGTAGGCGCATATCAAGCTACGTGACACAGCCGAGGGACTTGATCACCGGATCTCCCGAGGTATGCCGAATGGTGACTGTACTTACATCAGAACTGTAGGAATTCGGAACCCCTCTGGATACATCCCTGTGAAGTTGGGGTCATCAAACGGCTTCTGTCTACGGACATATCGCATCGGGATGAAGGAGTGAAGAATAAAAGATTCATGAAGGTAAGGGACTCCAGACACGGGATCTACGTCCGTTAGGGCTACCCTTCCTGGGTCGATCGTCATAGCCCTGAAAACAATTGAAAAAGATAATTGAACCATGCTCTTTGAAAAGGGGGCTTAACTAGCCTGACCTAGGCCGAAACTTTTCGCTACTGGTCAATTTTCTATATGCCCAAGGACCAGTTTACCTCATGCTTCATTCAGTGGCTATTATGGATACATAAATAAGTGATGACTTGATTGGTATCATGGATCACGAAGATGCATTAAGCCCACTTTTGCCAGAGCAATATTTTTCCTTTCTTGTTATTATATAAGATCGGGAATGCTTTACTTGTTTCAGATAGACTGACAGACAGACAGGTACAGGGAGACAAAAAGAAAGAAAGAAAGAAAGAGAGAGAGAGAAAGAAAGGAAGAAAGAAAGAAAGAAAGAAAGAAAGAAAGAAAGAAAGAAAGAAAGAAAAATAAATACATTTTTATTTTGCTTATCAAGGAATGTCAGTTTTAAAAAAAAATGCAATTAGAATAAATGAAAATTCAGTGATTAAAGTTATATTAAACTTATCCCCGCCCATTTACAAAATCGAAAGTCATCATGCGAGCGTGACTCGAGCAAATCGAAATGAAAAGACACACCAACACATTTATTGCATCAAGTTATTATCAAATGAATAAATTAAATAAAGGTAAGATGCCTGTATAAAATATAAAACATTATACAGTGCCAAATGAATGGAATGAAAATCTTTAATGAGTATCGAACACCAGTACATCACGTGCCAGTTTATAATACGCTCTATGAAAAGGGGCTTAATGCATCTGCAAAAAAGTATCGACTCGCAGTCGGCGCAGGCTTATATTGGTCAAAACTTTTTGCTGTTTGTAAATATTCTGCATGTCCAAGGAACAGTCTACCTCATGATTCAGTCGGTTGTTAGTAAAACTGGATTTTATGGACCCATAATTACGTAATGACTTGCAAAATTACTGAAGTCGTGTACAGTGTTCCAAGGCTGTTCGACAATACATGGCTTAATCCTTTACCAGAACTATCCCACGTTCTAACAACCCAGAGAAAGACAACTTGAAATCATTGTGGGAAAAGGAGAAAATGCTGGTAACCAGCATTTTCTCCTTTTCCCACAATGTTTTCTACCTTTTCAAAAGACAAACCTTACCATTTTAGCCATATTCAATATGTCGTCTGCGAACGCTTTCAATTTGGACAAGTTTGAAATTTATCGTCTGGTAAAGAGTCAAAGCAAAAACCAATGGTGTAAAAATTGTACTTGAAATTGTATTGGCAAAACAATACAGATCAGACTGCTCAAAACATGCAGTCTATTCTAAGGTTGTCAATGTCTCAGTAATCATCACCATCCTTCTTTCTTTTACCCCCCCCCCCCATCACGACGTCCAGATATATCTAAACCATAATTTGACAAAAAGGGGCTTAATGCATCTCCGTGATGCATTATACCCTGCAAGCCATAACATAATTATGGATCCATAAAATCTATGTTTGTAAAAACTGACTGAATCCAGCGGTACACCCTTTGACAAATAGAAAATTTACGAAAAGCAAAAAGTTTCGACCCAGGTCAGCCTGCGCGGACTGCGCAGGCTGACCTGGGTCGATACTTTTTGCAGATGCATTAAGCCCCCTTTTCACAGGGCATGGCTCATCTGTTTCCTGTTTGGACCAGTTCACGTCATTTCTTTGGAAATCCAAAGGTCAACTACAATTCACCATTGAATGTCACCCAGCGTCCAATAATTTACAGTTGATTACATTTTGACGAACTGACTTGAAAGGTATGCATAGAAAATATAGAAAACCTCATATAATCGAAAGTGTGGTTTCATTTGATAGTTTTTCATTTCATTAGAAATAAATTTATATTTAAACAGATTCAGAATTAACTTTTTGCCACCTGCAAAACGACCCTTTTTTTAATTCTTGCAGATAGCTACTTTTTGAAAACTGTGTGGCATAAGGAGAAATTATTCGTAACAGCTTTTGATTTCATTACAAAAAAGTCATGCTCTGTTAAACGGGCGCTTAATGCATTTACAAAAAGTATCGATTCAGGTCAGCCTGCGCGGACCGCAGTCGGCGTAGGCTGACCTGGGTCGATACTTTTTGCTTTTGGTCAATATTCTGCATGTCAAAGGACCAATGTATCTAATTATTCAGTAGGTTGTTGTTTAACTCCTTACCACACAACAAAAATTTTGGACCAGTCCAAATTGAAAGCATTTGCAGACGACAAAATAAAGGTGACGCAAAAATTGGAATTTGTTTTGGGATGAGTAGAAAACATTGTGGGAAAAGGAGAAAATGCTGGTTTCCAGCATTTTCTCCTTTTCCCACAATGTTTTCAAAAGGCTTCTTCCTCAGGGTCGTTAAAAGTCGGGATTGTGTGGTAGAGGGTTAAACTGATTTTAGGGATGTATAATACTGTGATGACTTGCTTGGTATCATGCATCACAGAGAGGCAATAAGCCCCCTTTTGCCAAAGCATGGCTCAAAGAGATTAAGGCTTAAAAAACTTTACCAGCTGCCAACGACTTTTTTTTTTTTTTTTTTTGATATATTCATCTTGCAGGAAAACTTTGTGGCATAAAGAGCAATTTCTTCTTTTGTCACACTGTTTATAAATTCTATCAAGGCTTGTACTGAACTTTAAAGACTGCTGGCAACGAGATTTCTTTTCCCAAAAAGTTTTCACATTTCGATAGAGATGTATTGAACTTTGTGTCATAATTCATAGTTTAAAAGCATGCTTTTAATCTTGGCACCGAGCCCCCGTGGCTCAGTCGGTAGAGCACAGGACTTGAGAACAGGAGGTCGCTGGTTCGATTCCCGGCTCGGCCAATTTCTTTCCGAGGATTGATGATAGTCATTGCGACAGGATTCATCCCTCTCTCACCGCTGACCATTGTTTCGACGATGGTTACGTGGGAAAGCAGCCTGTGGCTTGGAAAGAATATTGTGCTCAGTACTGATAGTACTGATAAAAGAAACTCCCGGAAAGCATGGACAGGTGTACTGGCCGCCGCGATATAACTGATGTACTATTGAAAACGGCGTTAAACACCATACAGTCAATCAATTTAATCTTGGCTTGACTTAACAAGCGGGCGGTATAGATCCAAGATTAAACCGCAAGTGCTGTGCAGTCTGATCTTGATCTATGCCGTTCACAAAGGCCCCTGTTTTCCCGTGTGGCACTGAAAGGATTCTATCTGGGATTAACTACAATAGAATGAGAAGAAAACACACTTGACTCATCATTTCAAACTCTTTCGCCGTGTTGCAAATAACTTTGAAAGTTCTGCATTTTGAGGATATTTCGATAATCGAATCCCTGCTTGGCAAAAACCCATATCGAGGATTCATTCATTCATTCATTCATTCATTCACGAAGGAACACACCAACAAATTAATCCATGGATACTCTATCTGTATTCTATGAAGAATCACCAAATCAGATCATTGTTTACTTACAAGAATATAAATAGATAAAGAATATAGAACTTACTTATTGCCCGAAAGCGTTTCTTTTAATCTCCAAACCAAACTACTATTCTGAGCCGAGAACGTCCCTTTCACTACAAGGCGATATCAGTTCCCAAAGGTACCGATATATCGGTCTTACTTTAATTAAACCATCATCGGTACATTAGATTTAGATTTATCAGTTTCACTTACTATATGGTACAGTGATGCGACTATAAAACTTGACGATATAAAATATTCAAAAAGCGCTGGAGCCAGACCTCCACCGGTACAATAAAAATAGAATGAAACCTATTTCAGACCTCATTGAACGTTTCGTTATATTTTTCTCTCTAAAATCTAGAGCTAACAGATACAGAATTACTTTTCATCGCGGGAATATATTTCGTTGACGGTAATGCGTCCGCACTTCCGGTAAAACACCATAATAATTCCAGTTCCGGTCTAAAGTCATGTGAAAAAGTATTTCCGTTTCGCCTCAAAAAGTCTGCACCTTTTAAGTATTAAGAGTTCGCTTAGAACTTCGCGTTTCACTTAATTAAAACATCACCGTCACTTTAGAATTATCAATTTCATTTACTCCGATATAGTGATGCCATAAAACAGAAAAGCATTTCCGGCTCTTTTGTTGGAATCTACCTTTTCATTTAGAGCTTAAGCCTATCCCGCCTGGACACTTCTGTCCCTTTTCATGGCCATTTTGGACAGAATGTCCCAACAAAAATTTCGAACTGTGTAGATCCATGGTCAGACCGTAAATTCTGTTAAAACCAATTTCTTTTCCTTTGAATATTCTCCTCCGTGGTCATCCTAATCGCTTTTGGTGCGTATGAAAATAGTCCGTAAGGTAATAATTAATTAAGTGAAACATCACCACTACATGTAATCAATTTCACTTCCAGATCACTTGCTGGGAAATTTCTATTCCGAGCTAGGGGCTCATTTAATACTTTCATTCTGAAACAATTCCGTAGCAGACGACCTGTGAAATATCTCTTTCAACCCTTTACCAAATAATCTCGTTTATCAACAACCCTAGGGAAAAATAGGGAAAAGAGCTTTTGTTAAGCACTGCGAGGAAAAGGAGAAAACGCTGGTCACAAGCATTTTCTCTGTTTTCTAACAATATTTTAACCCTTTTCAAATGCGAAACCCATTTTTGAGCTACATTTAATTAAGAGTCTGTAAATGCTTTCAATTTGGACAGGTCGAAACTTTTGTTGTTTGGTAAAGAGTTAAATAAGGACTGCCAGCTGAAATAAAAGCTCGATGCATATTTACAAATGAAATTAATTGATCGTTCGCTGAGACATTTTTCATTTTTTCCATGATGTTTCAAAGTATGGTCTGCTGCAATCCTGAAAATAAGTCATCTACAGACGATTTTTGTGTTATTTCTTTACCTGGTGAGAAACATTTGGACTCATCCACTTTGAAAGAATTGGCAGACGACAATGTGAATATGACTCAAATGCAGAGATTTGTCTTTGAAAGGGTAAAAAACATTGTCTAAAAGGAACTGAAATCCGGATCACCATTTTTTCCCACAATGTTTACAAAACCCTTCCTTCTCAAGGTCGTTAAAACACGGGATGATGTGGTAAAGGGTTGAGAACTCGACATTCTTAGAATAAATACGCTCCCAGAATTACTTGTCAATACCAAACCCTTCCTCACTGCGATCGTCTGCAGACAATACTCGCACTGTCAGAAAGCGTAGTAAGAATTCAGAAGAAACGCTCTTTTTGAGCATAACTATCACTTACCACAATGTTTAACTGTAATGTTTCTGTACATTGTTCAATTTTAGTCGATATTCTGTCCAATGTTCCAAAGATCTTTACAATAAATAAGGAAAACAGTTTGGACAGGAAATCGGTTGCAAAGATAATGACAGTCTGCAACAGGTGTTTATCGTAGTATCGATCGAAATCGACTATCCACTGGTTTCCCAAACTAATTGCGCGGTAAATGTCAAAATAAACAAAGCTTGGATCAAAACGAAAGTTACATGTAAATTGCTTCCTGTCATTTATGCTTACGATCAAAGCATATTGTAACATTTGAAATGTAAAGGTGATCTTTCGCCTTTGAATAATAGATACTATTTAAAATGTTTAGTATTGTCACCAAGCAACGCCATGTATGTGTATCTCCTTTCAGCTGAGAGAAAGGCAGCCAACCAGAGACAGGAAGAAACAGACAGGCAAAATGTTAAAATATGTCGGGGGCCCTTATTAGTGATTAAAGCCTTGGTCACACATACGTTTAATAACGTAGCCTGACGTACTTTGGAAAAAAAATATTTACACGTTAAAGAACATAATTTTAGAGCGATTCAAAGAAAGTTTTAAGGGCTATTATTCGTTCATGGCCGTAGAAGCACGTAAGAATACAGTAAAGAACGCTAAATCATATAAAAGTGTTGTGATACGTGAGGTAATTTGAAGGCTTAAATGTTAATTATACTTCGATAAACTTCGACAACGGAAGTCTGGAAAACCGCTAGATGAAGTTTTAGTTCCCGCAGCTACATAAACTATGCTATGGTATGGTACACACCGGCAACTGCACGTTTCACTCACGCCATATGTAACCTAGGTGACGGCATGCTCTTTTCCAGTCACATGCTCTGCAGTGATTAATTGTGTAATGGTTTCTTTCGTCAACTTGTAAAGGCTGAAGTACGTAAAGGGAAGTTTCAAAGTACATCGAACTGCTTTCATCTACGTTCTAGAAATTACAAGTATGTTCGAACATTTTACTGCTTGCCGTATGTATCTTTTGAAGGTGTTCAAAAATTAAGTCGACAGTCGTGCTTTTTTTTTTTTCCCCAAAAGCCTTTTGCCCTGGTGTTTCGTTGAAACACAGGATTTAAACATATAACTTTACACTATGCCTAGAAACTTCCTTTCAAAATACACGAACTGATTCGCTTTCGAATACAAGAAGATAGAAAAGGATGCCTAAATTCAATGCTTTCCGTCCCCAAACCAAACCCTCTTGCCCCCTTTCCCACTCTACATGTGCCCTTTTCCAACTCCACCTTATACCCCCTTCCCTCACCCATCCAGTGCTCATCACCCAACCAACTCCATGCCCCTGTCTCCCACCCATCCGGTCCATCCCCCATCACACTCCATGTCTACGCCCCCAGCCATCCCATGTTCCTGTGCCCAACCCAATTCCATGCCCCCGTCAATCCACCTTGCCATACCCAACTCAGGACATGTCCTGCTGTTGGAACAACCACCCAACTTTCCTACCCGAAAACTTTGTAAACTTTGTGACTGTGCCGACTGTGACTTCAATATCTCCCTAAATTATTCATATTTGGAATTTGTATCGTTTGCGGACAGCGTCCATCAAGATTACACTACACAAGAAGTGCAGTCTGATCGTGGATCTACAGTGGCTGCTTCTAAATACTGGGTGATGAGCGAAAAGGCGCATTGGTGGCAGCGGAATCACTTTTTAAGATCACGGGAAATATGAGCGAGTCATGCTCTGTGAATAGGGGGCTTAAAACATCGGCAAAAAAGTATCGACCTAGGTCAGCCTGCGCGGACAGCGCTGGCTGACATGGGCCAAAAGTGTTTTCTTTTAGTAAATTCTCTACATGTCAAAGGGCCAGTCTACCTCATGATTCAGTCAGTTGTGATACAAAGTGGATTTTATGGATCCATAACTATATGATGACTTGCTTGGTACGATGCATCACGGAGTTGCATACAACCCCCTTTTTGGCTGACCATGGCAAAAGTCAACTTCATATTATTTCTGAATGAAATAAACCGGTAAATGTTGCAAGAATATTAGACATGAAAACTCTACGGTGATGTAAAGGACGACAAACAACTTTGAACCACTGAGCCCCAAGACTTTTTTGGTCATAGGGTAAGTATGGGGTTATATGGCGTGCAACACACGAAAAGGGGCGTTCGGACATATGCGTAAAAGTGTGTCGTCTCAGATCAGCCTGTGCAGTCTGTGACTAACCCGAGACGACACTTCCCGTTTTTTTGTGCGATTTTCTGTTTCATGGAAGTCTACTGTATGAAAAATTCTTATGTAGTCGTAAAGTGCCGTCTCGGATTAGCCTGCGAGGAATGCGCAAGCTAATCCGAAACGACACTTTACGTAAATGTCCGGAGGCCTCATTTAGCATGTTGCGGGCCATATACAGTAGAGTATAGAGATGGATAAAGAATGACACTAAGTCGGGATACCTGTAAAGATCGATACATTCTTATTGATCTCCCAGGATACACAAATAAATAAATCATCCATGTAAACAAATATAGGTACGTATATAGGGCGAGGTCATGTCGAACTCGGGCACCTTTCTTTCTGTCTGTCTGTCTGTCCGTCCGTCCGTCCGTCCGTGCCCTCTAACCTCCCTCTTCTCTCTTCCTTCATTCAATATACCTCTTCTTCCTTCCTTCCTCCCTCCCTTCCTCCCTTCCTTTCCTCCTTCCTCTCCTTCCTTCCTTCCTTCCTTTCCTCCTTCCTTCCTTCCTTCCTTCCTCCCTCCCTCCCTTCCTTCCTTCCTTTCACAGCTATCGGTGGTCTTGGATAGCTCAGAGGTAAACGCGTAGCATTCGTGACCTGGAGACTCCGGGTTGATCCTCACTCTAGGCTTTCCGTTTTTCATGGGTGTGTTCTTTGGCAAGACATTTCAGTAGCCTTGCCTGGCACTTTTAAACCGAGGACACGCACGAACAAGTAAGCTGTCGGCGTGATTTGACCGAAATAACGATGAAATCGGTTTAACACGTCAATAGATCACCAATACACTTTACACTTTGTGGGTGGAGGAAGCGTTCACAATTACTCTAAATGTTAACATGTCTGTGACCTATATTCGGATACTTCTTTTATGGAATAGGCTTGAGTTTATTAAGATAAAGCCGAGGAACAGGGTCGCAGGAGACAGCAGATGTGAAAACATTATTTAAACTAGCGGATAATCATTACATAGATGGTTAAATACATAAGAAAACATTGAGACAAAAAGAAAAATTGCTCGTCATGAGCAATTTCTTCTTTTGTCACAGTGTTTTCAAAAAGTCGTCTGCGACACGACCCAGTGTCGTCTGCAGGGGAGAACGGATTAAAGATAGTAAATACACAAACCTTGCCGTGTCCAGAACACTCCTATCTGTATCCATCCTTGGGTGAATTATCTACCTATTCTTTTAAAAATTGATCAATAATAGGTCAATGGATCGATCAATCGATAGATCGAATTTAATTGGAAGTATTCGTCCCCTTTAAAAAAAAAAGATAAACAAACAAACGAGCTACATTGCTTTACTTTGTAAAATACAGAAACAATAATATTCATAACGCCATTTTTAATGCTACGATTACAACTGGTTTGTACGTTTTAAAACCCTTTATACACAAAACAATACCGATTTTTTTTTCACGACCCTAAGGTTGAAGACTCTTTAAAACATCGTGAAAAAAAAAGAGGAAAATGCTGGTAAGCTTTTTTTTTTTTTCGTCTCATACTCCGAAATACTTATCTCCCCTTTCAAAGATAAAATCAATCATTTAAGACGTTTTAATTTTTACTTGAGGATATATTTTAATTTGTCGTCTGCACAAGCTTTCAGTTTGGACTTGTCTAAAAATTTCTATCGCTTGGCTAAGGATTAGATATAGATTGTGTCACAGTGTGTATTGATTTGCTCTATACAAACGAGTTTTCTTTTTCTATTGAAAATCCCCCTGCTTAGCAATCGCGCAAACAAATACCTTTCTGTTTTAAGCCGATATTCTTTCTAACTTAAACTCTGTTGTCTTTTCGAAAAGTAAAGATTCAGGTCAGTTTGTACGTTAGTACAGACTGATGTTTATCTGCACTTTTCTCAACCGATGTTAAGTTGTATTTTTTTTCAGCTGTAACACATAACCAGCAAAATTACTTAAATGAAACCGTCAAGCCAATAGTAATCAAAGTACTGAAAGTACTGACAGACTAGCGAATTTGATTGATTGATTGTTTGTATGGTGTTTGACCCTGTTTTCAATATTTTTTCAGTTATGTAGCGGTGGACAGTGCATATATCCATGCTTTCCTTGAGTTTCTTCTACCAATACTCAACACAATATTCTTTCCAAGCCACTGGCTGCTTTCCACATAATCATCGTCGAAATGTGAGAGAGAAATGAATCCTGTTGCAATAACTATCATCAATCCTCAGAAAGAAATTTGCAGAGTCGGGGATCAAACCTGTGGCCTCCTGTTCTCAAGACCTGTACGCTACCGACTGAGCTGCTGGGGCTATGCATGCTATTGTTTAACTATAATCCAGTATAAGTTTAACCATCAACCTGCTAAAAATGTTAAATGAAACTTTCAAGCCGATGGTAAACACCTGAATATTGCTATTTCAAAGTTACATTTTTTAAAAAAAATATCCTCTTATCGGACAGTGTAGATCAAAGATCAGACCGAACGCTCTGTGTTGTCTGATCTTAGTCCACACTGTCAGCAAAAGGTCAGTGAGTTGCGGTAGTGCTGGTAAAAGAAACTCCAGGAAAGCATGGATAGGTGCTCTGGCGACCGCAATATCACTGAAATTATGTTGAAAACGGCGTTAAACACAATACAATCAATGAGTCAATATCCAGTAGCACAAGATGTAGTTAACTATTTAACTCTCTTTAAAAAAACCAAAAATTTTACACTCGTCCAAATTCAAATTCAAAGTTGTTGCAGAACATAAATTAAACGCGGCTGAACTGATGAAACGTGATTCCAAAAGGGCAGAAAATATGTGAGAACAAGAGAAAATGATGGTTATCAGCATTTTCTCCTTCTCCCGCAATATTTTCAAAGGGATTCTTCCCCAGTGTCATTAAAACATGGAATTGTTTGGTAAAGGGTTAATATTCAAGAGGTCGAATAACAGTTCAGCATAACAGTGTAACTATACACAATGATGTAAATAATGAATGACAAGGGTTCTCTGCCCAGTGAGGGTTGATATAGCCTGGCATTTGCTACAAGTTAATACCTAGGTGTATCCATTAATAGATTCATTCATAATGTTACAGTGGTGTAGGAATAAGTCATTCTCAGCTTTGCATAGGTCACTTAATTTACATATGAGCAAAGATCATGTACCTTATAAATGACATCTTGTTCACTAAATTACTTTGTAAGACAACATGTTCAACTTAGAGAGGTAGAGATTTAGTTGTTTTTGTCTAAATTGCCATATATAATAGAATTAAGATTTCTAACAGAAAGAAGTATTTTCTGTGAGGCAGTATTTGGCAACTGTGGAGTTTTTTGTTTACTTTGAATCTAGGTCAGTCTTGATGCCTATAGACTAGCTTCGCTAGCTAAAAACCCGAATGTTGCTATTTCAAACTTATTTTTGGGGTAGAAAAATGTTTCCTTATCGGACAGTGTAGATCAAAGATCAGACTGCACGATCTGTGCAGTCTGATCTTTGATCTGCACTGTCCGCAAAAAGGTCATTGAGTCGCGCTTAGCAGCCTAAGGGTTAAAATACCCACTTTGAAACAAGGAAAAAATTCCACGCAGAGTCAAATTCCATTGATCATCTCACCCTTTGTTAAAAAATCCCGCGCTTTAACAACGCTGAAGAAGAAAGCTTTCAAAAAAAAGTGTTGAGGACAAAGAGATGCTGGTAGTCAGCATTTCCTCCTTTTCCTACAATAGGTTATAATCTTCCGAAAGAAAAATTCCGTCATTTGCAGACGACACATTAAATGTTGCTCAATAGACGGCCTTTATCTTTTTTGAGCAAACTTTGATTTCCCGTCTGCAATTTCTTTCAATTTGGAAAAGTCTAAAAACTTTGTCGTCTGGTAAAGAATCAGATAAATCTAGTAAAGGATAAAAAAAAAAAAAGGTTTCATGCAGACCCAAGAAATGAGACTATGGAATGACTCTGTCACGGGATTTCTTGGCGTCTTGTTTCGTCTGTCATGAGCGCGTGACTGTGCATTTTTACTGAGGTCTTTAATTTTGGCTTATTGTTCAGTTGTATAAGGTTCGAATCTAATAATGGAAAAGACCATTTGGCGCGGTTTTGGACTATCTCAAATGTAAAAGGACACCTGGGTCCGTATTCACCAACCATTCTTAAGAACGTTCTTAGACTTATTCTTCAAAATTTTCCAATTTTGAAAGTAACACACCTTCTGATTGGCTAAACCGTACGGTTTAGCCAATCAGAAGGTGTGTTACTTTCAAATTTGGAAAATTTTGAAGAACAAGACCAAGAATGTTCTTAAGAATGGTTGGTGAATACAGACCCTGGAAGACAAATTTAGGGCTCAGATCCTAGGATTGGTTTGTTTATTTTGTGTTTACGGTTCAAAAGTATTGCAATGATATCATAGTGGCCAGTGCACCTATCAACTTGTTCCTTTTTTTCACAGTACTGCAACCAGCATTCTTATCGAGCCAGCGACTTTTTTCTCATCCCAACAAGGCCAAAATATTTTGAGCGGTGGAAGGGGCCGCTAACCATGTCACAATTAACCCTCGATAAGAGGTTTTGGCTGAGCCTTGATTCGAACCCAAAATATCATTGGAGTTAGTCTTTAGAAAAACTGTGCTCTAGGAAAAAGGCGTTTAATGCACTTGCGACAATATCGATTCATATCAACCTGCGGAGTCGGGGCAGGCTGGCATGGGTCGAATTTTTTAGCCCTTTGTAAATTTTCTGTATATCCAAAGACAATACCACCTCATCATTCATTCGTTTGTTAGACAACTTTTTACTATGGGTCTACAATAACAATAATGGTGACTTGCTTGGTACGGTGCATCACGGAGATGTATTTTTGACCCCTGTTTCACAGAGCATGACCCAAATGTAATCCGTTTGACCACAAGGTACAGTAGTGTCAGCAATATCTCTCATGTCTCTTCTGCCACAAGACGATATTGATCTTAATTTTTTTTTTTTTTTCTTGAAGAAAAATCACATACAATTTTTTTCGTTCATTTTTCCGTTCTATTCCTAAAAGACAGGCTAATGGACGGACGGACTGACAAACATTCATCCACATACCCACCAACTCGCCCAGCTCACCCACCTTCCCACAGACCAAATCATTTATCTCAGTCATTCCGAATAGAATACCAAAATCGATGATTACTAAAATTTTAAACATATTTTATTCACAAAATAATTACAATGTTCTAAAGACATTATAACTGAACGACAGAAATAACTAACTGACGATTTTCAATTCAATTAGTATCATTCTAACTTATGCGTAAGTTTAACTTTTTACCACACAGTCCCGAGTTTTAACGGCCCTGGGGAAGAAGCCTCTTGAAAACATTGTAGGAAAAGGAGAAAATCCTGGTAACCAGCATTTTTCTCCTTTTCCCACAATGTTTTCTACTCTATTACAAACAAATTCCATCATTTGAGCCACATTTACATTGTCATCTGCAAATTGTTTCAATTCAGAAAAGCCTACATTTTTGTTGTGTGGCAAAGAGTTAAAATACTTCTAGTAACTAAGCTATGTGTCCACTGAAACTTAGTCTGGATCAAACTCACAACCTTTTTCAACATGGGTGGACGCTAAGCTACAGAGCCTGACTGAAAACGATCTAAATTTCCAAACATGAAATGAACTCGGTCACGCCGACACTGCTACCTCCTGGGTAACAAGGGAAGTAACCGTGTAAGGACAAAGGTCAAAACTTCTGTTGATTTGCTTTTCTTGAATTATAGAGTTAACCCGCAGCATATAGCCCTGCGAAAACAAAGGCTTCTGCGAATGATATAGACCAAGCAAGATCCGAATGCATAGATTCTGCAGTCTGATCCCGAATCTATGCCGTTCATTTGTTCAGTCAAGCCTTTGAGTTAACAAACTTTTGTAGGCAATCGATATCTTACAATTATGTTTTGAAAGTCGTGTGCTGAAAAAATTGTTTCACAAACGGTAAAGAGTAAATTGCATGGACCACAAAGTAGCAAGAGAAAATACAGCAGAGTGAGAGCCAATCTGTGCGAGACTGAAGCAAAACCACCATTTGGCAAATCTCGTGTGATTCGTTGATAAAATCCCCCGACTGGGTTTACGATGAATGAAATGTACCTACACCGGACATTTCTTCGCCGGAAGTAGACCACTTTACTGCTGTAAGAATCATAAGACTCCACTCACAAAATACAGGAGTTTCACTTTTCAATTGAAAATCATTATTTCATACATTTTCGTTGATAAAAAATTCGCTTTTTCATCAGTTTAACGTTATTTATAAATTTCAGTTGAAGTTCTACTGACAGATTGATGAATTAAATTTTAGTGTAGTTGTTTGTTGTTCTTGTTGTTGGGGGGTCGTTGCGTGGCTCTGTGGTAAAGTGTAGGACTCGGGGTTTTTTCACTGGGTTTTCTGTGGGATTGCCCTTGGGCAAGACACTTCAGAGCCCAAGCCTAGTACTGGTAAAACCAAGGAAATACATGGATTTGGTAGCTGTCTTAGTGATATGACAAAATAATGTAGAAAGTGGCGTAAGACATCAGTCAATCAATCAATCAATCGACTGTAGTTTTCATCATGGTTGAGAAAAATTTCAAGAACGCCGCCATATTTAAGATCATGTGACTGAAAGTAGATTCACTGGCGAACACCTTGATACGGACGAGGTTAGATGTATACGGAACTGGCCGAGTTGTGACGGCTGGTAAAATAATCTCCTCCATCTTGACGGTAGAACTCTGGAAATAAAAATAAAAAAAAGGTCTTCTGGCATATACATGTACACTAACCATTCTGAAATTAACTATAATTTAGTCATGCTCTGTAGAAAAGGTGGTTTAATTCATCGGCGAAAAGTATCGAACCATGTCAGTCTCCGCAGGCTGACATGGTCATACTTTTTGCCAATTGAAAATTTTGTGCATATCCAAGGACAAGTCTATCTCACGATTCAGTCGGTTGTTACACAAAAGGATTTTAACGAATCCATCATTGTGTAATGACTTGCTTGGTATTATTCATTACGAAGATGCATTAAACCCCCTTTTACGAGAGTGCTGCTAATTATTTCAAATTTAAAAGACCAGCCATTTGATTGGCTGATATGTCCCATCTCGGCCAATTTTATGTGCTCTAAAAATTTGCAGTATTATGACAGAGCTCCAGACAGAGGGAGTGATTTTGATTTCAAATTTGAAAATATTAATTATTTTCCACTTAACCCTATGTTGTGGGTATTCATTAGAATCGTCTCATCGAGACGATTCTAATGAGTACCCACAACATAAGGTTTGGAAGAGAAATAATGGATTTAGAAGACCATCACTCCCTCTTATCTGGAGCTCTACAGTATACATTCAAGATACAATTTAGAATGGTTGGTAAATACGGTCCTTTGTGATAGATTCCTGATTAATGCAGATCTACGTCTGAATATGTTTTGTTTCTATGCAGTCCGTCCGTCCGTCCGTCCGTTCGTTCGTTCGTTCGTCCGTTCTTTCGTTCGTTCGTTTAGAAAGGATTTTGTTGCTTTCGACATTACTTCGGTCATATACTAGTAACAGAGAAAGCTCTTCTCATCATGCCTCGTTCGGGTTTTACCAGCACTAGGCCGTGGCTCATAAGCGCCTTGCCAAAGAGTATTCTCAGCGTGGCCAGCGTGGCCAGCGTCGCCAACGGGTATCGAACCAGTATACACCGATAACAACGCCTTCACTAAGTACTAAGCAATGGAGGACTCTTCCTGATATATGGTGCGGTACTGTTCCTCCACTTATTTATTTTGCAGAGTACTGGTAAAGGAAACTCCAGGAATGCATGGATAGGTGCACTTGCCGCCGTGATACGAGGGACACTTTTTAAGTTCGTAGAGTAGGGCGGTCTTTTTAAAACCGCTTGAAATATCAAAATTTTATTTATCTAAGACCTTCGAAATATGCCCCGTCTGCCTCCACACACATTTTACACCGATCTACCCATTTCCGGAACGCCGCCCGGTAGTCCTCTTTAGGTATATGTTGCAGACACTGGTAGACCGCACTGCCTATACCACAACGGGATTCAAAACGGTGCCCTGCCAGCATTTCCTTTAGTCTTGGGAACAACCAAAAGTCACAGGGGGACAGGTCAGGGCTGTATGGGGGATGATCTAAGACATCGAGCCCAGATTCTTTCAGATATTCCTGTACCGTAGCGGATTTATTGGCCGGTGCGTTATCATGGAGTAATTTGATGCCGCGGACACCGGTGCGCGGTCTGCGTTTCTGATAGAAATCAACAAGTTGAGTAAGAACACTTTCTCTGTAAAACTTTCCAGTGACAGAACTACCTTTCGGGACTGGAATTTGAAGGACTGGACCTTTCGAATCAAAGAATATCGCATACAACATACGATTTGATGTTTTGCAACGGCGCGCAATGACAGGTCTGTCGCCCTCAGATGAAACCCAAACCTTATTTTTAGCCTTAGAATCGGGTTGAAAATGATAGATCCAGGTTTCATCACCTGTAACTATCTCTTCCAAACGACGTGGGTCACATTTATCATATTTTTCTATAACTTGCGATGCAAGTCTAACCCGACTTTGTTTCTGCTCGTCAGTGAGCAAATGGGGCACCCAGCGCGCGCAGATCTTACGTAGCCCAAGTCGTTCACGTAAGATCTTCAAAACACTTGACGAATGAATGCCACTTAATTCATCTATCTCTTGCACGGTATAACGTGCGTCTTCCTCTATTAACGTTTTCACAGTAGCAACGTTCTTTTCCGTCAAAACGGAAACCGGCCTACCCACCCGAGGGTCATTTTCAATTGACTCCCGACCATCATTAAAACGACGTACCCACTTGCAAACTGTAGCATATTTTAAAGCACCATTCCCATAAACTTTTTGCAAATCAGCATGAATTTCTGTTGGCGGAAACCCGAGCTGTGCTCGAATCTTACAATATACCCTCTGTTCAGAGATTTTTCCATCCATATTGAACGCTATATTTTACTATAGTGTATAAAACCACGTGTTGAAAATACCCAGCGCAGCGCGCACGTGGACCTCGTGCGCCGCATACCGTGACACCGTTCGAGAGAGGAATGATTACGCAAGTTCTGTGTAAAAAATCGTGCAACTTCATAATCGCGTTAAAAAGTTATAGGCTTACTCTACGAACTTAAAAAGTGTCCCTCGTATAACTGAAATAATGTTGAAAACGGCGTTAAACACAATCAATCAATCAACCACTTATTTATTTATTGTAAACTATGCAGGCTCGACAATGTCTTCGGGAAAATTATTATCACCTGTCTTTTTTTTTTTTTTTTTTTATATCAATGAGCCATACTCTGACAAAAAGGGGGTTTAATGCATCTTCGTGATGTGTGATACCAGGCAAATAATCACATAATTATGGATCTATAAAAATCTTGTCTAACTATCGACTGGATCTGGAATTAGAATGGTCCTATGGCATGCATAAAATCTGCAAAGAGCAAAAAGTTTCGACCGAGATCAGCCTGCGCGGACTGCGCAGGCTGACCTGGGTCGATGCTTTTTGCAGATGCATTATGCCCCCTTTTCACAGAGCATGGCTCGTTTGTTCATGTCAATGCTAAGACGCTAAATCGTAATCGCCGTAACAAAGATCAGACATGAGGCTTCACTAACCTATTTCATAGACAGACCTCTGTCTCGCATAGACATGGGTTCCAAGTTAAAGACCCGCCTCTGCATCGATCGATGATGTCGCCAGATTCGTCCATGTGGCGAGTCGTACAGCTTGTCCTCTTTTTTCTACGTAAAAGGAAAAAATGAGCCATGCTCTGTGAAAAGGGGCTTAAAGATACATCTCTAAAAGTCACAGAAAAAAAAAAAACGCTGTTAGAATTTGACAGTCTGTAGAGTGGTTCAGATTTCAGTCAGCTGGGTAAAAATAGCTGAATTACCGATATATTCGGTGTAAGGGATAAATACATATATCGGAAATCTTCGATATAAAACCGGAAACGTCACAACAGTGATTTCTTTGATGGCCTCCAGAAAATGAAATGCATTTTCTATCGGTCGTAATCTGTCCAACCTTGCAGCTGTCAGGGGCAACATCTGACACGAAGATACAAGAATGATGATAGTTTGACAAAATAAAGAGGAAATGGGTTAAAAACTGGCTGTAAACGAGTATAGATGTATCTTTAATGTATCTGAAAAAAAGTAACGACCCAGGTCAGCCTGCGCGGTGCGCGCAGGCTGACCTGTGTCGAAACTTTTTGCTTTTGGTCAATTTTCTGCATGTCCAAGGACCAGTCGATTTCAGGATTCAACCGGTTGGTAAAGTAGATTTTTTCTTTTTGATTCGTTAGTATATAATGACTTGCTTGGTATAATTTATCACGGAGATGCAATAAATTCCCCTTTTGCTAGAGCGCAGCTCTAATACAGAAGCTAAATATTTAAGTATTTTGCCGAATTTTAAATCTTAAAAAAGCAATCTGATTGGCTGAGACGTTCTGTCTCAGCCAATCAGATAGCTAGTTTAAGATCTTAGTCTAAAAGCAATGTTCAGAAATGTCGGTATATAAAGTCTCAGGTCAATGTCTAACGAAATGGATCAGTCATTCGATCGGTAGGGCCTTGCCCTGGAAGCCCAATTACCTGTCCTTCTATTCACTCCGACGAAGTTAGCAGTTCACGAGAGCGTCTAGAGAGTTATCAAAGATCAGACTACACTTTCTAGACATTATGATCTTAAGTAACAGTGTCCTCGATAACAATTAATTAATTCTGATGACATGTTCATCCATTTCTGTCAGAAAAGTCTGCAGTTCTTGAGAGCGCCGAGAGGGCCATCAAAGATCAGACTAAACGTTCTGTTCAGTCCGATCTTGATCGACACTGACCGCAAAAAAGTCACCTGTTCCTCCATTTTGGCCAAAGAAGTCAATTGTTTCTGTGAGACTCTAGAAAGTTATCAAGGATAAGACTGCACAGTACAGTCCGATCTTAATCCACCATCCTAATCATTGATATATGATTTGTGGTCACCTGTTCCTCCATTCTCGCCAGAGAAGTAAGCAGTTCCTGGGAGCGTCTGTTTATCTTCTCTCTCTGTTTCTTGATCTTAATCGTCATGTCCACAGCGTACCTCTCGTATAGGTCCATCTTCTCTTTAGCGACCGCTTCTATTCTCAGCCACTGTGACTGAATGAAAAGAAAATTCTTTATCTAAGTAGATTTTTCACGAGATTACAAGTTCGATTTCATTTATTGTATTGCGACTTAAATTCATAACGACATTATTCTATCGAATATCCCTCTTAACCCACTACCACACAATCCAGAGTTTTAACGACCCCGAAAAATTAAACTTTGAAAACATTGAGGGAAAAGGAGAAATGCTGGTTACCAGAACTTTTCATTTTCCCACAATGTTTTTTTACCTTTTGGGATTAAATTCAATTGTCTGAGCCACAAATTTAAAATGTGTGCGTCTTCAACTGCTTTCAGTTTGGGCCAGTCTAAATTTTTGTCGTTTTGTACAGAGTCAAAGTTGCGACTGCCTCTAACTTTCAGTGCTAAATATATTGGGCCACGCTCTGACAAAAGGGGAATTTAATGCATCTCTGTGACGTATTATACCAGCAAGTCATCATGTTGTACCAGCAAGTCATCATATTGTACCAGCAAGTCATCATATTGTACCAGCAAGTCGTCATATTGTACCAGCAGGTCGTCATATTGTACCAGCAAGTATCATATTGTACCAGCAAGTCGTCATATTGTACCAGCAAGTCGTCATGTTGTACCAGCAAGTATCATATTGTACCAGCAAGTCGTCATATTGTACCGGCAAGTCGTCATATTATACCAGCAAGTCATCATATTGTAACAGCAAGTCGTCATATTGTACCAGTAAGTCGTCATATTGTACCAGCAAGTATCATATTGTACCAGCAAGTCGTCATATTGTACCAGCAAGTATCATATTGTACCAGCAAGTATCATATTGTACCAGCAAGTCGTCATATTGTACCAGCAAGTATTATATTGTACCAGCAAGTCGTCATATTGTACCAGCAAGTCTTATATTGTACCAGCAAGTCGTCATATTGTACCAGCAAGTCATCATATTGTACCAGCAAGTCGTCATGTTGTACCAGCAAGTCGTCATATTGTACCAGCAAGTCGTCATATTGTACCAGCAAGTCGTCATATTGTACCAGCAAGTCATCATATTGTACCAGCAGGTATCATATTGTACCAGCAAGTCGTCATATTGTACCAGCAAGTCATCATATTGTACCAGCAAGTCGTCATATTGTACCAGCAAGTCGTCATATTGTACCAGCAAGTATCATATTGTACCGGCAAGTCATCATATTGTACCAGCAAGTCATCATATTGTACCAGCAAGTCGTCATATTGTACCGGCAAGTCGTCATATTGTACCGGCAAGTCATCATATTGTACCGGCAAGTCATCATATTGTACCAGCAAGTCATCATATTGTACCAGCAAGTATCATATTGTACCAGCAAGTCGTCATATTGTACCAGCAAGTCATCATATTGTACCGGCAAGTCATCATATTGTACCAGCAAGTATCATATTGTACCAGCAAGTATCATATTGTACCAGCAAGTCATCATATTGTACCAGCAAGTCGTCATATTGTACCAGCAAGTTGTCATATTGTACCAGCAAGTCGTCATATTGTACCAGCCAGTATCATATTGTACCAGCAAGTCGTCATATTGTACCAGCAAGTATCATATTGTACCAGCAAGTCATCATATTGTACCAGCAAGTCGTCATATTGTACCAGCAAGTCGTCATATTGTACCAGCAAGTCATCATATTGTACCAGCAAGTCGTCATATTATACCAGCAAGTATCATATTGTACCGGCAAGTCGTCATATTGTACCAGCAAGTCGTCATATTGTACCGGCAAGTCGTCATATTGTACCAGCAAGTCGTCATATTGTACCGGCAAGTATCATATTGTACCAGCAAGTCGTCATATTGTACCAGCAAGTCGTCATATTGTACCAGCAAGTCATCATATTGTACCAGCAAGTCGTCATATTATACCAGCAAGTATCATATTGTACCGGCAAGTCGTCATATTGTACCAGCAAGTCGTCATATTGTACCGGCAAGTCGTCATATTGTACCGGCAAGTCGTCATATTGTACCGGCAAGTCGTCATATTGTACCAGCAAGTCGTCATATTGTACCGGCAAGTATCATATTGTACCAGCAAGTATCATATTGTACCAGCAAGTATCATATTGTACCAGCAAGTATCATATTGTACCAGCAAGTATCATATTGTACCAGCAAGTCGTCATATTGTACCGGCAAGTCGTCATATTGTACCAGCAACTCGTCATATTGTTATGGATCCTGAAAAATTACTTTGTCGAAAAACAGTCTGAACCTGGAGTTAGAATGGTCCTTTCACACGCAGAAAAATTTAACGATAGCAAAAAGTTTGACCGAGGTCAGCCTGCACGGACTGCGCAGGCTGACCTCGGTCGATACTTTTTTGAAAATGCATTAAATCCCATTTTCACAGAGCATGGCTCATTTACAAAATTCGACCTCTTTCGACGGCTGAAATTGCAATCCACTGAAACTCGGAAAGAATTTGATTCCACAGGCTTGACCAAACAAGCAGACGTTATAGATCCAAGATCAGATTGCGCGTTCTGGGCAGTCCGATCTTGATCAATGGCGTCCACAAGAGTCCCTGTTTTCGCTTAGCGCACTGCAAAGGTTAACCCTTAACGTGCTAAATAAAAGAAATGGAACTTTCAAGCCGATGGTAAAAAACCCAATTTTCCTATTTCAACGGTATTGTTAGGGGACAGATATCTCCTTATCGGACTGTGTAGATCCAAGATCAGACTGCACGTTCTGTGCAGTCTGATCTTGATCTACGCTGTCCGTAAATGGTCAGTGAGTCGGGCTTAGCAGCCTAAGGGTTAATAATGCGACATTACAGTCCATTTTGTGGTTCAAAGAGTAAAAAACAGGAGAGATATCTCCTTATCGGACAGTGTAGATCAAAGATCAGACTGCACGTTCTGTGCAGTCTGATCTTGGTCTACACTGTCCGCAAATGGTCAGTGAGTCGGACTTAGCAGCCTAAGGGTTAATAAAGCGACATTACAGTCCATTTTGTGGTTCAAAGAGTAATAAACCGTATAACATGTCTGAACGATGTTCGGAGTACTCGTGAACAATTCTAGTGAGTACCTACAACATTGGTTTTATCAGAGAAATAAAGAAACAATTTTCTTTTGAGAGCCTCCTTTCCTCTTTCCCCCCCCCCCCCCCCCCCCTTTCACTTCTTTGGAACTCTAGATAGAGAAAGGAGCAGAACGCGGTTTCATTGCTTGCATGCACCGGATATACTGAGACGTACTTTGACCGTCACGATATCTGACAGAAAAAGAATATATTTACATAGTAAAATTAGTGTTGCACCCCCTGTGTTTTTTTTACCGGGTTTGATTTTCTGACGTGAATGAGATAAAATTGGGTCAAAATTAGAATTCGGCTGCTGCATACACCAACAGGCTCGTCTTTTGCCCATAAAATGAACTGAACTGAGGTATCCCTTGACCTCATGGTAAGTGGGAATCTTTTGCCTAGATGTTGCTTTCAAATTTAAGAAAAACGAGAAGCGTTTAAGTTTGGTTAAAAAAGGGAATTTAATGTCGAAACAAAACTTACGACAGGTTGAAAGTGACCTGCAGAGAATGGACACACAAAATCAGGCAATATTGCGTACTTCCGCCCGGGGCATGCAAAACAGCTTGCAGTCTTTGTCTCACAACTCTCACGAGAGGTTGAAACAGCTCGATCAGTAGCTGCTGCCATGAGGTTAAGGGATGCCTCAGTTCATTCCACTTCAGAGACAACAGACTTGTTTGTTCTTGTATACAGCAGCCAGATTCTAATTTCCAACCCATTTCATATCATTCACGCCAGAAAATTAAACACGTTAAAAACACAGGGGGTGCAACACTAATTTTACTATGTATATATACATGCATATAATTCTCTCTCCCCGTCCCTCCCTCCCTCCAATACTCACCTCATTTCGTTTCCTCATCTCTTGAGCAAATGTCGTATGTTCCTTTCGAGCATGCGCCTTGGGTAATGTGTCACCGTCCACTTTCTGATGCAAATATAAGATAGAGCTTGGAGTTTGATAATCGTTTCGCCGTTTTCTATATACATGTACATCATTTACCGGCATTTCTATGAGTGGTAACTTCTAGCGTGAGGAGTGATTAATACATGAAATGAAATGAAAAAGAAGTGCTACAGTTCAGCCCTTAGGCTGATATGCGCGACTCAATGACCTTTTGCAGACAGTGTAGATCAAGATCAGACTGCACAGAACGTGCAGTCTGATCTTGGATCTACACTGTCTGGTAAGGAGAGATTTGTTTTCCAAAAAATGAGTTTGAAGTTGCAGTATTCGGGTTTTTAACATCGGCTTGAAAATTTAATTTAACTTATTTAGCAGGATAAGGGTTAACGCCGTTAGTAAGGCTCACATATTGTTCTATGGTGTCACACCAGTAACTTCTTGGAGTACTGAAAGTCGAGTGAAAACCACTCTCTTTGACCCGCTGCTGTTCTTTCCCTAACAGAGCTGGAGTTTTACAGTTTATTTCTCTATCTGAGTCGTGCTCTAATAAAAAGAGGGTCTAGTTCATCTCCTTATTGCAATGCACCAAGCCAGATATCACATGATTATGGATCCATAAAATCCACTTTGTCTAACAACCGACTGAATCATAAAGTAGAGTGGTCCTTTGACATGCAGAAAATTGACCATTAACAAAAAGTTTCGACCCAGATCAGCCTGCGCGCACTGAGATGCATCCAACCCCATTTTCACAGAGCCCTGGGCCCGTATTCACCAACCATTCTTAAGAACATTCTTAGTCTTATTCTCCAGTATTTTCTGGATTTGAAAGTAACACAACTTCTGATTGGCTAAACCAGTTGGTTTAGCCAATCAGAAGTTGTGTTACTTTCAAATCTTGGAGAATAAGACTAAGAATATTCTTAAGAATGGTTGGTGAATACGGGCCCTGCTCGTGTCCAATGATCTTTACAAAAAAAAAAAGGAAGAGAAAATGGCATCATGTATAGTGAACATTTTTCCTTTTAATCACTCAACTTAAATACCCTCGGAAAATGGCCCTGACTGGCAGTTGTAGACAATGTTTCTGAATGTGGTCAGAGGCACTAAATAGTTCCCAAAAGAATGGCAAACCTACACTCACTTTTTTCAAAGAATTTATCAAAGCAACGTCAGGAACAATTTTAGACTTTTCCTTTCATCTGTTCCTGGGTAGGCTACATATTTACCAACCATTTTTAGTTACATTTTCCGTCTTATTCTAGATTTAGAAGGTAACTATCTTTTGATTGGCTAAACAAAATGGTTTCGCCAATCAAAAGGTGTGCTACTTTCAAATCTAAAAAGTTCTTAAGAATAAACCTTAGAATTTTCTTAAGAATGGTTTGTTGATACAGCCACTGATAAAATAATGTAGCTGAACACATAAGTTTGGAACGGGACTACTTTAATACACATGCCGAAAGCATTCTGTTCTGGACTTACTTGTTTCTTCTTTTTCTTGTCTTTGAATGTTCTATTTGATGCATTTGGACCTAAATAGGAGAATAGGCTTGGAAACCCGGAGTAAAAGTAGATATCCTCTGGGTTGTTTACATTCTTTGACTCGAACTCCGACGAAATACTGCTGTACAAATCACTTCCTTGACGTAGGTATCTTGCTTGCGGTAGTTTGTATGTATCTTGGCTAATTGTAACCCTTTTTGCCGGTAATCCGGACGTATCACTTGCGGACGGCGGGCTTGTCAGTGTATCAATTAATTTGAGAAGATTGTCTTTCGGCTTTTTAGATCTATTTGTTTGATTGGCTTTTAGATCTGTTCTATTTTCAGATTTTTCTCGAATTTTATCTTTAGACGTAGCGACGTCTGCAACATTTGCCTCCGTTACACTTGGATCAGTTTTATCTGCTAACGTCGTATCTAGCGTGGTGTCTTCTAGGGTTAAGGCAGACTCGTCACCTTTGTCCGGAAAGTGGGTCTCGTCTTTGTTAGATGATTCGGTTCCCATATCATTATTCGTTAAAGTGTTGTTTTCTTTCGACTCGTATTCACTGATTTGTGGTTGGTAGACGCTATCCTCGAACACGCTATCATCCTGCATAAACGAGAAAAACATTCAGTAACATCGGGTATGGTGAAAGCGCTTTAATTTGCCATTTAATGAATATTCCGGGTTTTTTTACGTGAACTATTTATAGATCTCCGATAAATCCACGATTTAAAGGGAGTTTACTTCGGGATAATGTGTCCATGTATTTTACCTGTACAGCATGGAAACAACGACAAGATGAGTTTATTATACAAACATATTAACTCTTATCCTGGTAAAAAAGTTAAATGAAACTTTCAAGTCGATAGTAAAAAACAGAATAATGTTATTTAACACTTATTTTTTGGAGAGAAAAAATATCTTCTTATCGGACAGTGTAGATCCACGATCAGACTGCACCTTCTATGCAGTCTGATCTTGATCTACACTGTCCGAAAAGGGTCAGTGAGTCGCACTTGGCAGACTAAGGTTTAACATTTGAACTCCGTTTAGAAGGAGCCTCGGCAAATGTCGGAAAAATCCGAACAAGGCCACGGAAACAAGTAGTGACAAGTCAAGGCGGTTTCACAATAAACTTTAATCGCGGTGAATGTTGATTCGCTGATCGCGATTTTACAACCATCACGATCCGACAATACCTTACTTTTATGTATTTTATGTTAATCGCGGTGAATGTTGATTCGAGGCTTGCGGTTTTACATTCATCGCGATTCGAGATCAATTAACACTGGATCGCGGTGGGCGTAAACTGGTTCCCGTTGTAAATATACATATTACAACTGGCACAGGCTATTGTGTGGATGCTTTTCATTGACTACATGAATATCATTTAATAGCCAGTCGGAGCATCTTACACATTTCCAGTTTGGCAGTATAGGTAACACGGCGATTTTTTGCACAATTTGAAATTCGTAATCGAAACTAAATCAATATCAGCAGAAATTAAAATTAAAAGGTGATACCATATATACAATTCGCTTATTTGTGGGGGTCAAAATTATCGGAAATTCTACTGCACATGAAGCGAGAGTGACTTCCCCTGAATCTCGCGATATTGCTGTTCTAAAAATAGACGGGCAGTATTCTGCCCGTTTTCAGTAGCCTGTACCGATCCCTATACACTTGCTGTGTAAGGGGAGGTAACCAATCTACGGTGGACGTTGATTTATTTCATTTTGAAATGTCTCGTTCTAACCCTGAAGCTGCTAAGCGCGACTCAATGGGGTTTTTTTTCGGACAGAGTAGATCAAGACCAGACTGCACAGAACGCATGTCGTCTGATCTTATATCTACACTGCTCGACGCAGTCAAATTTCCTGGCAAAAAAAAAAAAGAAGTTTAAAGAACATTTAGCACGCAGTATTTGGGATTTCACAGCTAGCTTAAAACGTTCATTTATTATAATATGAGCTATTCTCTGGCAAAAGAGGACTTAATGCATCTCCATGATCCTTTATACCAAACAGTTCATCTCATAATTATGGATCCATAAAATCAATTTTCTCTAGCAACCGACTGAAACATGAGTTACACTGGTTCTTTGACATGCAGAAAATTTACCAAGAGCAAAAAGTTTCGTCCAGGGTCAGCCTGCGCGGACTGCGCAGGCTGACCTGAGCCGAAACTTTTTGCAGATGCATTAAGCCCCCTTTTCACGGGGCAAATGGTTCATATGTGGCAGTTTAAGGGTGAAATGAGGATCAAACGATGGCGTTTTTCTTTGAAATTGGTTGAAAACCATTTGGGAAAAGGAGAAAATTCTCTTTGTTAATCAGCATTTTCTATTATTCCCGCAATGTTACCATTTGCCCTCCTCATCAGGATGATAAGAAAACGAGAACGTGTAGTAAAGGGTTAACTCTTTACCAAACGATAAAATCTTATACTCGTCCAAATTGAAAGCACTTGCAGACGATAGATTAAGTCTTTACCAAAAGACAAAATTTTAGACCAGTCCAAACTGAAAGCTTTAGCAGACGACAAAATAAATGTTTCTCAAAAATTGAAAATTGTTTTGGAAGGAGAAGAAAACATTGTGGGAAAAGAAGAAAATGCTAGTTACCAGCATTTTGTCCTTTTCCCACTATGTTTTCAAAAGGCTTTTTCTTCATGGCCGTTAAAAGTCGGGATTGTGTGATAAAGGGTTTTAAATGTGGATAAAATTACTGGATTTTTCATTTAAATGTTAAAAACTTTGTGGGAAATGGAGAAAATGCTGGTTACCAGCATTTTTTCCTTATTCCACGGTGGTTTTAAAAGGCCTTTTTGCAGGGTCGTTAAAACTCGGGATTGTGTGGTAAAGGATTAAACAGTCACAAAAGGAACAAACAATACAGGTCTCTTACAGCAAGTGGTCGTTAAACACGGGAACGATAAAATTTGAAACCCGGATTTTGGAACTGACGAAAATGGTTGTTTATTAAAGGTGTCATTATAATACAAGAAACTAAAAATTCAAGTTTAACCGTATACATGTACTTACATTTGCAGAGTTCTGTCGTAAATTCATTCCTCTTCACTCTTCAATCACAATCAAAACTACTGATATTATTATTTAGTCATTTACAGATCCACATTCTATTTCCTAAAATAAACATTAAATAAATAAATAAATAAATAAATAAATAAACACTTATGTATTCTTTGATAAAAAGAAAAATACAATAAAAATGAAAAAAAAAAAAAAAAAAGGTAAAGACGATACACACAGGGTTTAGTCCACGGTCGCTTTTCCAATAACACAATACACACTGCAGACGACTTTTTCAGTGTCTCTCGGCCGACCTCTTTTGAAAGTATTGCGCTAAAAGGACAAAATGCTCTAACGTGCAATATCTGACTTTTGCCACTTTGCTTTCGTATTTATTCATGCGTGAAACCATTTGAGCCGTGCTCTGTGAAAAGGGCGCTTAATGCATCTCCGTGATGCATGATACCAAGAAAGCAATCACATACTTATGGATCCATAATAGCCACTTTGTTTTAACAACCAACTGAATTAGGACGTAAAATGGTCCTTTTACACGTAGAAAATCGACCAATTGCGAAAGGTTTCGGCCCAGGCCAGCCTGACCTGGACCGATACATTTCGCAGATGCATTAAGCCCCCTTTTCACAGAGCATGGTTCATTTTGATTGTTCATGTTATACAAGGCCGTTTTCAAGTTGTTTGATGCAAATTTCTTGCAAAACGTACTGAGGTCCTGAATGACTAGATCACTTATTTTCTGCTGCAGCTCTACGTGTAATGCAATGTTTTCTTTCTTTCTTTCTTTCTTTCTTTCTTTCTTTCTTTCTTTCTTTCTTTCCGCAAAAACGTTTAAACTTTATGTGTATAAAGATCTGCCATTTGGACGGAAATTAAAGATATACATGTAACTGATTTAATCACCTTTCCTGACGAATTCATACGGCTGACTTCTCCATTAAAAAAAGAATCGTCAAATTTATTGGCATACAATTTTGAATATAGTGCTTCGACCACCAATAACCGAGTATAGAGAGTGTATACTAAGACCAGACTGCGCGCATGTGCTTTCTGATCTTAATCTATACTATCCATGGTATCTACATTCATAATCGCCTACGTTAGGATTGGGGTAAAAGGCGGGTAACATAATACATTAACTTTCACTGTTCAGTGATTCACTATTGTTTTGCAAAAAGGATTAAAACATTTAATAAGTAACGGGTCTCCCGTTTTAAATACCGTTGGATCGATTTTAAATCAAAATATAAAATCAACTTTTTACAATTATCTCACACATATGAATGGCAAATTAACCCTTAAACTGCTAATTAAATGATTTTTTAAAGCTAGAAAGCCATAAGTAAAATTCAAACATTGCAAGTTCAGTTTTCTTCGTCAGCAAAGTCTGATCGTATCAAACAGTGTCGATCCAACATCATACTTCTGTATATGTGCAGGCTGATCTTAATCTAAACAATCCGCTAAAGCAAACTGAGGTGCGATTAGCAGTATAAGGGTTACGTTTATCATTCAGCCCATAACCCTTTGAGGGAGAAAAAAAAAGAAGGCCAAGAAACATAAGAAAGATAACTCTAATTGACACAATGAAATAAATACAGCGTACTGGTTATTTCCCTTGCATAATAAATAACCCATGTTCGTGGACTGGAGAGGTCACGTAAGAGGTCAAAGACCTGACATTTGACTGAACTTGGCATTTTATGCGGTTTGTTTGTTTATTCGTAAAGGAACGCAGGTAACTCTACACTAAACAGCCACAAATGTTTGGCGACCTTGAAACAGTAAGCTGTTGAAAACATTGCGAGAAAATGAGAAAACCAGCATTTCTCCTTTTCCCACAATGTCTTTACCCTTACAAAATTAAATCTTATCATCAGACGTATTTGACTTGACGTATGCAAACTTGGCAACTTTGGATGTGAAAAGAAAATAAAATTTTGTCTTCTGGCGTAGAGCGATATCGAGGTCGGTCTACATGGTTAGATAATGTTATTTTACAATTACAACTTTTTCGGTCGCTGCGAAAGACAACTTTTAAGATCTGTTACAAGAAAAGGAGTAATTGCTCGGTAACTTCAGTTTGCTACCTTTTCCACAAATGTTTTTCTACATCATCCAAAACGAGATATTGACTTTGGTTACCCCTTTTTGTCCTTTAAATGTTTCTCCTTCATGACATTTGAGTTAGCTTTTGATATGCCTAAAACTGGACTGTTAACTCTGTAACAAACGACAAAATTTCAAACTGGCCCATATTGAAAGCTGTCGCAGACGAAAGATTGAAGGTAGTCTTAATTACGAAATTGACCTTAAAAAAAAAAAAAAAAACATTGTGGGAAAATGGGTAAATGCTAGTTACCAGCATTTTCTCCTTTTCCCACAATATTTTCAAAAGGTTTCTTCGTCGGGGTCGTTAAAACTCGGGATTGTGTGGTAAAGGGTAAAGTAGATCGAGGGTTGAATTTTACCCTTACAGCGCCTTTCACAACTTAAGTTTACGTTGCAGTCAGGATAGATCAAGATCAGACGGCACAGAACGCGAAGTCTGATCTTTGATGTACACTGTCCGCTCTTCTCTGAGACATTCTGGGCGAAGAGCAACCTTGAAATTGCAATTTTATTCGTGTTATTTCTAGACTGAGAAATGTCTGTTAGGGATATTCGGCGCTCTACAGGTATCTTTAGATTTATGGCCAATCTACAAAACATTAAAATCGATATCATGTACGAGTAGGTCTGTCTTGAATCAAAACCATGAAAAAAAAAAGGGTCTTATTTATAATCATTACTTTTTTGACTAACACAAAAAGGACTTATTCAGATACCAAATATAGAAAAAAATTCAAGACTGACTACGCATTGGTCTTACGTATGATATTCCTCCGCTGTGAAATATACATGTCGAGCACATTCTATAATTGGTTCATAAATGATGACAGATCGTCAAATGAAATGTGCAATAATAAACTTTGACCCTTTAAGCGCGACTCATTGTGCTTTTAGCAGACAATGTAGATTAAGATCAGACTGCACAGAACGTGTTTTCTGATCTTGGATCTGCATCGTCCGGTACTATAGTTTTCTTCTACCTTGAAATTTCAAGATTTAGGGTTTTACTACATGTATAAACTGGAAATGGTCATAAGTTTATCATCAAAGTTTGCGGATTTAAGGGTTATTTATTGATGAAATCTTTAACGGCTAAATTTGATTTACTTTTCACAAGACGGAAAAAAAAAGCGACTCGTCCAAAAAGAAAACTTTTACGGACGACAAATTAAATGTGGCTCAAATGATTCGATTTTTGTTTAAAAGGTTATGAAACATTGTGAGAAAGGGAGAAAATGTTGATTATCAGCATTTTTCTCCTTTTTCCCACAATGTTTTAATTAAAAGCTTTCTTTCTCAGGGTCGTTGAAACTCGCGATGGTTGACTATATCAGACGAAAAACTCTAGCCTCGTTCATAGGCTATACAAAGCATTTGCGATCGCGATCGACCCCGTAAATGCGGCTCAAATTATAGTAACCTGTCTTTGTAAGAGTAGAGAACGTTTGAGAAGAGAGAAACAGTTGTTTACAAACTTGCTGTCCGTTTTCAATAATCTTTCCAAAAGCCATTGTCTTTAGATAAGGTCGTAGAAACACGAAGATGATTGATAGAATTTCAAATAAACATTTTTATTAAAAAAAAAAACTTAACCTTAAGCTGCTAAGCGCGACTCAGTGACCTTTAGAGGACAGTGTAGATGAAGATCAGACTGCACAGAACGTGCAGTCTGATCTTCGATCTCCACTGTCCGATAAGGAGATATTTTTCTCCGAAAAAAGAAGTTTGAAATAACATTATACGTGTTTAAATCATCAGCTTGAAAGTTTTCTTTTACTTATTTAGCGAGATAAGGGTTAATAGACAGACATATCGTCCTGTGCGTATTTCTAATGTGGATTTTGTTTTCAGCAGATTTCGGAACATATTGGGACAGCGTAGATGCAAGATGTGGAAGCACATCTCATGTGTATAACCTGATCTTGATCTACACTTTTTACAAAACTATCCGGCTTGCCGAGTTGTCATCAGCCTTGCTAGGAGTTAAAGTGGAATCCATCAGTTTTCTTAACCCTTTACCGAGCAATCTGCAGCTTTAATGGCCCCACGGCAGATGACCTCACAAAACTTTGCGGAAAAGGGAGAAAATGCTTGTAACCAGCATTTTCTCCCTTCCAATGGCAATTCCTAACATAAGACACACGTGTAATGTGCTAAATGCAATCCATTTTATTTGGACGAATCTAGAATATTGTGGGTGGATGAAAAGTTAAAGGCACAACATCTGCTAAATGTAACCAAGACGGGTGTTAAAATGCATTTGATTTTAAATTATACTATTTAATAGTACGGAAATTATAGAAACGGATGACAATCTGTTACTGTACAGTCGGTCCAATTGTAACTCGTCCGCAGAAACATGAATTTTAAAACCAGGAAAAAAAAAGAAAACAAAAGATAGAGCAACCCGGCAAACTTTTAACCTAGTTTTAAGATTAATCTTTTTGTCAGCGACTAACACTTGACCTGACCGTACAATAACAGATTGTCATCTTCATAATAATTTCCATACTTTTAAATGTTGTGATTCAAACTTAAATGAGCCATGCTGTGTGAAAATGGGGTTTAATACTTCTGCGAAAAGTATCGACTTAGGTCGTGCTGCGCAGTCCGCGCATGCTGATCTGGACCGAAACTTTTTCGCTATTGGCCAATTTTCTGTATGTCAAAGGACCAGTCTACCTTATGATACATTCGGTTGTTAGATGAATTTTGTGGATCTATAATAGGCCTACTGTGATGACTTGCTCGGTATAATGTATCATCGGGGGAGGGGGGGGGTTCATTAAGCCCCCTTTTGTAAGAGCACAGCCCAAATTCATTTTCACGCCTGCATTGTTTACTTTTGGCAGCTATAGGGCCTTTAACCCTTTATCAAATGACAACATTCTAGACTAGTCCACTTTCAAAGCATTTTCAGACGACAGATTAAATGTTGTCCAAATAATAAGCCATCTTTAAAGGGCAGAAAACATTGTGGAAAAAGGAGAAAATGCTGGCTACCAGCATTTTCTCCTTGTCCCACAATGTTTTCAAAAGGCTTCTCCCTCAGGGTCGTTAAAACTCGGGACTGTGTGGTAGAAAGTTAAAGGAGACACTGGGAGACAGCGATGAGAGGACAGAGCGTCGGCCTCTCACACTAAAGGTTCCAGGCTTCGAACTCTCCACATCACGGTGTGAGTACTAGTTATGGTTTCCCGGAAGAAATCGTCGAGAGTGATCGTTGTGAGTTGTGAGAGCTTGTTTCACAATCGGTGTAAAATAAATAGGTTTAACCCTTTGACATTTATCCTACTAATAAACCAATCTCCGAGCAGAGTTGTCGTTCGTTACTCTCACCATACATGGAATGGGAATGCAAACTGGCAGCCTGTTATCGATCTTCGTATCGACAACAGGTAACACCCAATGCTTACAAGTCGAGTTTCTGTCCGGTTCGAGACTTCATGAGATAACGCGAGACTTGGAAATTTAAATCATAATCTTATTTATGCACAGAAATAGACATTATCGATAAAGTTTAAATTCTTTAATGATTTTGATAAATTGATTGTGGTCAGAAAAATCTTTGTCTATCATGAAAATCTTAGCCAAAGATAGAATATTGCTCGGTTATTTTAAAACAAAATAAGGCATTCTGCTACGAGCTGTCTGATTGGTGGATTTGGTACATGTGAAAACCAATACCTGCCGTCGATAAATCGGGTGTTGCCTGTTGTCTATCGGACGGCTACGGGAGATACAACGGGTACCAGTTTAATGGGAATGATTCGTAGTGCAAGAGAGTGCTAATAAACTGGCAGCCTGTTATCGATCTTCGTCTATCGGACGGTTACGGGAGATACAACGGGTACCAGTTTATCCTACTAAATAACCAAACGACAAAATTTTTGACCAGTCCAAATTGAAAGCTTTAGCAGACGACAAAATAAATGTTTCTGGTTTTGGGAAGAGTAGAAAACATTGTGGGAAAAGGAGAAAATGCTGGTTACCAGCATTTTCTCCTTTCCCACAATGTTTTCAAAAGGCTTCTTCCTCAGGGTCGTCAAAAGTCGGCATTGTGTGGTAAAGGGTGAAATGAATCTTTCAAGCCAATGGTGAACAGAAACATGTTGGTATTTCAACGTTATAGGGTTTTGGGCAAAATATCCGAGAAAGGACAGTGCAGATTCAAGATCAGACTGCGCGTTCTGTGCCGTCTGATCTTGATCCACACTGCCCGCACAAGGTTCGCGAGTCGCGCTTAGCAGTGTAAGGGTTAGCACACAATTCCTATCTTTAACGACCTTGAGGAAGAGGCCCTTTGAAAACATTACGAGAAAAGGAGAAAATGCTGGTAACCAACATTTTCTCCTTTTCTCGCAATTTTTTTTACTCTATCAAATACAAAAATCACCATTTAAGCTACATGTACCTTCAGTTCGTCGTCTGCAAATGCTTTCAACTAGGTCCAGTCCTGAATTTTGTCGTTCGATAGAGTCAAACTAAATTAAGAGTTAAAGTTTTAATTACACAATACAAACAATTTCGGTAGATATTCTATGATGGTGTAGTCCGCGACACTGGTTTTGCTTCAGTCCAAGAAGATTTGTTTTCAATTTCGGTTTAGGAAATTGTCTCTGCGAGTGAAAGGTATAAAGGTATCATTGAGGAATCTCGTATTTTAATTCAGCTCTCAAGCCTGCCACACGACAAAGTCTTGGACTATGGAATGCGTTTGCGGATAGCAAAGTAAATGTGCTTACAGCTTTCGTTCCGATCCGTTTTCGTGTAATTTGCATTTTTAGCATGTATGTAATTATGATATTTAATAAATTGTGTTTAAAGTAAAAGTGGCTGAAGTGATGGGATTTGTCTGTAAAAAGGGTAGAAACCATTACTGTAGAAGGAAAAAATGCTGGCTGGTTACCCGCATTTTCTCCGTATTCCCAGGGATCATATTCTTCCTCAAGGTCGTCGTCAAAACTCGGGACTGTGTGATAAAGGGGTCTTATCAATGTTTTCTTTTTCCCATTAGGGGATAAACTAAAATTACTCCAGATCTAATTACATGTACTGCTTTTGCTAACGGGTTATTTTCTTTTTTTCTATCGGTTTTTCCGTTTAGAATTCCAAATTTATTAATTTCTTATTTTCTCAGTGTTTTGTAACAGAAAATATTCTACTTCGCCTTTAGACATAAGTATTTTGACAACTAAAACAAGTGTATGATTTGGTATCAGTCTATATTGGTAAACATGTATACTCAGCTACCAACCTTAATCCCTAGTTTTGTCTGCTTGTAGACCTAGATTTTTTTTTTCGGTTATCACACAAAATAGTACCAAAAAACAACAGGTTGTCTTTCTCATTGTAATAACACCTGCTCTGTTGTATTCTTTAAAAAAAAATAATGGAGGGAAACGAGGGGAACTAAATTATTTTATTCACAGATATTCGCCCGCGGCAGTGAAGTTAAATGCCCAAGTGGTTCCCTCTGTTAGTGTATTGCTCTAACGTGAGGCGCGGGAATCCCTAATGTATAAACCTACATAACCGAGTAGTCCGAAGCAAATCGTGACCAAGAAAATAATCATGTAGAAGTGGGATCTAGAAAATTTTGCTATGTTTGCATTATTTAAATAATTTCAATATATATTGGTATTTTGATCCTATTTGGTTGATCGGTTGCCGAATTAAAACGGTAATCCCAAGTCATTGCGCGCTGCAGAGTGTAGGAGTGACGTCATAGGTCGAGCATCAACAACAGAGCAGCGAAAAAATTGACCACTTTTGTTTGTTAATTACGTCGCCATTTTGGGAAAAAAATTGTGGTTTACTGGGTAGATCGTTAGATCAACATTCAATCCTGTAAATGGGAGCTTTTCACAAAAATGTGACGGGTAAGTCGTCTTATTTTCCTCGTTTTGTTTGTGCAAATATCGGATGACCCGCCATGTTTCTCAATTTTTCCTAGCAATTTTTCTCCCTTTGACTGAAGACTGTGACGGGATACCTTGGTCAGCCTGATTGATCTACAGTCGTGTACATACTTCGGAGGAAGCCATTAATTATCTGTTGTTAGGTTGGAGAAATTTTCAGGGCCTGAGCGATTACATTTCTTCGCCGATTGATCGGTAAATTTTCCTAATAAGGTTTCGATAGAACGGTAGATAGAAATGCCAATTTAGCGGAGGATTTGCAGCTTCTGGTGGTGCACGTACAACATGTTGGTGCACTGACCTTGACATGCGCTCGACAGGAAATATAGACATGTTTGTTTGATGTAGGAATTATGCAAGACATAAAACTAGATCTATAACACAGTTGAACTTTGGTGTAGACAAGTTCTTTATATGTGTGTATGGTAACATTACATTGATCAGCTGATAGCAAAATGGTTCATGGCTTACTCGTGATATGTAGAGTCAAATACTTGTTATGAAGGGGAACTGTGTAAATGAGTTTATCAGTCTTAGATCTTCACACACATTTAAGAAAACATTGTGTAAAACATGTCTTAACTGTTTAGTTTTGTGAATGTGTCTGCATTCTTCATGTAACCATGGTAAGATGTGATCAACCTTGCAGGCCCTCACATAATTAACTCCATACCAGACAACAGAATTTAGACTTGTGCAAATTAATTTAGCATTTGCAGAAATTATTTTTAACTTGTCTTACATGGTGTGTTTTGTCTTTATTTTAGTCTTGGCATATTTGTTTTAGTTTGATTTAGAAACAAGTTCTCATAACTTATATCAGTCACTCACAACGATCCATTTCTGACAACCAGTACTTGCGCCATGACTTTGGTAGTTGCAAAGGTGGACCCTGCATGCGGTGGAATTTGAAGCCAGTCTCGGATGCGAGAGGTGGCTTAATGTAGTATGTAAGAAACCCTTGACATTAAAATTTCAAAGCATGCATTGGTCACAATGTTTCGCACATTGGCCTATAACGTAGATGTTGATCAGATTGTACATTTTTTCCAGCCTGATGTTAATCGTCACTGCCCGTTATCTTGTCACTGTCCTTGCTCTGTCAGCACTGTCAGGGAGCGTGTCTAAAGTTGTACCTGGCATTTGAAGGAGTTATAATTTTTATATACACATAATTAAGGGTTGTGTGAATAAATATTTTACACACTGGTTGGATATGCATGGTCTATAGATTTAAAAAGCTGTTAGTGAAAAATACAGTTTGGAGCTTAGTGAAAAATACAGTTTGGAGCCAGTTATTCTGGGTTTCTTTTGTGGTAAGGTTACAGGTCCGCAAAAAAGAATCATGTTGACAATTTGTTTTTGTCTAGGGGTACATGGAGTAAATAACTAAAGATTCCTTCTGGTGTCACTGTTCCACCCTAGAAATGGTGAAGGTGTGCTTTTAATGTAGTAACATAAACATTTTTGGTGAATTTTGTACTCTCAAACCTGAATTACTGAGTCATATAATTCCATAATGTCAAGAACACATTGAGGAGTGGTTTTGTCTATCAAGCTTTACAATTTACTTGCAGACCTCCAGATAAAAGGGAGTGATAGCATTCTAAATCCATTATTTTCTTCCAAACCTACGTTGTGGGTACTCATTAGAATTGTCTCGATGAGACTATTCTAATGAGTACCCATAACATAGCAGGGTGTCCGTTTACAACGTAAAAGTATCTACATATGTACAAGAATCAGCTTGAACGCAAGATATCAAAGCTGATGAACCAGTCAAAATGAGTCAAAACCATGATTAAACTAGATCTACATCATAATGAAAACAGTGCAAAATACTGGTACAAAGATTTAACATTTCTTGTACATACTGACCATCGGAATTTGAAAGTGTCTATAAATAGATCTTGGTATGCCAAGATATAACTGAGGAAGATGAAAATAGATCTCTTTGTCGTCGACTTCCACTGGTTACCCACATTGTGCTCTTTGTCTTTTCCAGTGAACTGATAGTAAGAAAGTAGCTGTTGTTTAGCATTTCTTTCCAGAAGATGGCTTCCAGGGCCAAAAAGAAAAAGCATTTGTGATCTTTCCAAGAACAATGGCTGAAAGATCTTGCCTTCCAAGATTAGATGCTAAGGGAAATTTATCTATATTCCTCTTGTCGTGTAAATGTATTTGATTTGTTATGACATGAAGTAGAAATAAGGTTTTTACAACAGCTTGCATGGACTTTCAAAGAAGTTCCATCATGACGTAAGATCCGAATTATTTGGAGCGACGGTCACCTGCATGCACAGCACATTAAATCTGCGAAAGGCTCCATAAAGAAGTCAGTCGAAATAGCTTCTTCTTTTTACCCATTAACCAAATTTAGCCGTAATAAACTGATGATTTATGCAAGCAAAAATGGGACTCAGAAGGAATGCAATGGGACTCAACTTTTGCAGTTACACAGCGTCCCATGGACTCGGTAAAAATCTATTCAAACGGAAATACTGATAGTGTTTAGTGGAGAGTTATTAATATTTTTAATTTTGAAATCAAAATCACTCCCTCTATCTGGAGCTCTGAATTTAGAGCATTGGAATGGCATAATGAAAAAACTTAATGTTAAAGGCTTTTCAATGTCTACTGTGAGAGGTTTGGTCGCCTGAAACAACTAGGATTTGGCATGATAAGATGACTGTTTAACTCTTTAACAAATGACAAAATTTTAGATTAGTCCAAATTGAACACATTTGCAGACGACAAAATAAATTTGAGTGAAAAATTGAAAATTGTTTTGGGAAGGGTGGAAAACATTTTGGGAAAAAGGGAAAGTGCTCGTTACCAGCATTTTCTCTTTTTCCCACAAAGTTTTCAGAAGGCTTCTTTCACAGGTTTGTTAAAAGTCTGGATTGTGTGGTAAAGAGTAAGATGTACATGTAAGATGAAAAGAAAGTCTGTACTCTTTTCAAATTTGTGTGACTGTTTACCAAAGGATAAAATGTTAGACATCTCATTACTAAAGTTTTTTTTCCTCATTACAAAACAGAGATTTTAGCATTTAATTATTGTTTTATACAGGGAATTTAAGTAGATTCACAGTTTGAATTCATTATTAAAGATGAAAAGAAAAATTGAAGTGCATCTGATCGGACGATGTCAGACTGACTTTTGTTGTGTCATGGGTTTTTGCGTTTTTTCCAGCGGCTTAAATTTCATGTCAATTAATGTCATTGGAGATATATTGCTGCATATTTTGGTATGAATTTGCCAATTAGGGTAGCAGGTTACCTTAAAACCAGTCATTTTATACTAGATAAGTGGATTAACACCTTTACCAGGCAATGACTCGCCAGCTTATTAGGTGCTATAAACAGAGCCGCGTGCATCCTTCACAATTGATACTGATAGTGTTTATGAAAGCCCATATATCTGCCGGATGCCCACCAGATACTTTATGTGAAGCTTTAGCCAATAATCTCATGCGTCAGATTGACGCTCAGGCAGATATTTTTGAGCGTCAAAAACGGGTCATTTCCAACTCCCATGCGTCAAAACCCAGGGTCCCGGGTCAAATGAGAACCCTGTGATAACCAGCTTTTTCTCATTTTATCACAGTGATTTCTACCTTTGCAAAGACAGTTTTCATCATTTGAATCAAATTTGTCTTGCAAATGCTTTCAATTTGGGCAAGTCTTGAATCTCGTCATCTCATAGAGGGTTGATATAGGCTTTCTCCCACTTGATAATCAATTTGTTCTCACAGATTTTTAAGTTTTCATACAGCCCACAAATGATTAAAAGAGAATTACAGTCGAATATCCATACCTCGAAGTTCAGGGGACTACCGAAAAAAGTTCGAGGTATAGAAAGTTCGACGTGCAGAGATTCTTCAGATGAGTGTGTCAGGTACTGGAAGTAGGTAACCGAAGCATACTTCGTTCACAGGCTACATTTTGTTCCCTCTAATAGTTAACCGATCGAAAATTAAAGAGTAAAGGATGCATACTGTTTATTTTCTTTCATTAACATGTTTTTCTTTAATTCTGTTTGTATGAACGATACTGAAAATTGTGAAATTAAAAAAGCATTTCGTCAGCCGAAGTTGCTGGCTATCTCCCGGACTTTACCGGGTTTCTTTCACCAAACAAGTCCTTAGGAGCGAGGATATTTGTATTTTCGGTCGACAACGAAATGCCCAGTCTTTCTATGTAGCCATGGCCAAAATCACAGTGTACTGTATGAAAATCTCAGTCCAAACATTTCTAATCGAACCAGTTACCGATAATTATCTGCAAGTCAAGATCACCGGCACGTTAACACCCAAGCTGACAAAAGTCAATGATCGAAAATGTGCGAAAAACATACCGTTGTTGTATTCGGTATTTCTATTTATTATGTATAACACCTAAGTTTATAATTAAAGTCAATTAAAATGTGTGAAAATTCTGTACTGTGTTCGAAGTAAAGATGTGTAAATTAACTGTATCATTGAAGTTCGGACCTGAAATTAGGTTCGACGTATGGAGAAACTTCGAGATATGGACTTCGACGTGCGGATAGTACTTTATATAGAAAAATAGAGCAATTCAATCCGGACTTTAATTTTACTTCGACGTATAGAGAACTTCGAGGAGTAGATGTTCGAGCAATGGACATTCGACTGTATGTATTTGCCTTGACTTAACCCTTTACCACACGGCAAAATTTTAGACTGGTCCAAATTGGAAACATTAGTAGATGACAAAATAAGTGTGACTGAATAATTAAATTTTGTTTTGGAAAGGGTGGAAAACATTGTGGGAAAAGGAGAAAATGCTGGTTATCAGCATTTTCTCCTTTTCCCACCATGTTTTCAAAAGGCTTCTTTCACAGGGTCGTTAAAAGTCGGGATTGTGTGGTAAAGGGTTAAAGACCTGGAAAATAGACATTACCAAGGAGTCAGAGTGTTGCAGCTACACAAACTGTGTTCAGTCTTTCTTAGGCCTTTATCGCTTACCTGTTTCCTTTGGCAAGACACCTCAGAGCTCGTCTGGTACTGGTGAAACCCAGGACATACATGAATGAGTTAGCTGTTGCTGTGATGTGTACATGATGGAAACAATGTTAAAGTGAGGTAAGACACTACTCAGTTAATCAGTCAGTTTTGAAAACATTGTGACAAAGGTGAAATTGCTTGTAACAAACATTTAAACAAATTCAGTTGTATATTAAGTTCTCGTTACTTAGACATACCTCTCACTTCTCTCCAGGCCACAGCATTTTAGACTTGTGAAAGTTGAAAGCATTGGCAGGTGACAAATTAACACTTTACCAGATGACAAAATTGTAGCCTTGCCCAAATTGAAAGCATTTGCAGACGACAATTTCAGTGTGCCATTTCAAATGGTGCAATCTTTCTTTGATAGGGTAAAAAACATTGTGGGAAAAGGAGAAAATGCTAGTTACCAGCATTTTGTCTTTTTCCCCCACAGTATTTTCAGAAGTGTTCTTTCCTAGGGTCGTTTAAAGTTGGTATTGTGTGGTAAAGGGTTAGGTGTGGCTCACGTGATTGGATTTGCGTTTTAAAGGAGAAAATGCTGGCTACCAACATTTTAGCCTTTTCTCAAAATGTTTTCAAAAATCCTCTCTCTCAGGGTTATTAACCCTTTCCCAAACAAGCCCTGGTTTTCACGTGTCTGCAGTACAAGTCTTTTGAAAACACTGTGGGAAAAAGAGAAATTGCTCATAACAAGCAATTTCTCCTTTTCCCACAGTGTTTTCTACCCTTTTTGATAACTTTCTGCCATTTTCATCAAATTTAAAATTGTCGTCTGCAAACTCTTTCAATTTGGACCAGTCCAAAATTTGTCATTTGGGAAAGGGTTTTAAACTGATGATTGTGTAGGAAAGGGCCAATATGGGTTTGTCTAGTCAGAAAGTTTTGATCCACTCATTATCGCTTGTAATGATTCTTTTGCATAGATCTTGCAGTGAACCTCTTTGAAAAACATAAAGAGAAACTGTATGTAACAAGTAATACAGGATATTTTTAATTAATCAGTTTTTGTCAATCCTGCACCACACAATCCTGTGTTTTACTGATCCTGAGAACAAAAAGTTTTGAAAGCTTTATGTAAAGTTGACCAACCACAATATTTCCCCCACAATATTTTCTAATTTTTCGTAGAAAAATCCAATCATTTGAGCTACATTTAACCCTATACTACATAATCCTGACTTTTAACAACCCTGTAGAAGAAGGCTTTTGAAAACATTGTAGGAAAAGGAGAAAATGTTGGTATTCAACAATTTCTCCTTTTCCTACAATGTTTGAGACACCTTTAACCCTTTACCACACAATCCTGACTTTTAACGATGCTGACAAAGAAGCCTTTTGAAAACACTGTGGGAAAAGGAGAAATACCTGGAAACCAGCATTTTCTCCTTCTCCCACAATGTTTTCTACCCTTCCCAAAACAATTTTTGATTTTTCAGTCACATTTGATGTGTCATCTGCAAATGCTTTTGATTTGGACTAGTCTAAAATTTTGTCGTTTGGTAAAGAGTTAATTTGTATGAGCGGCATATTAAAGGAGTATGGGAAAAAGAAAGAAATAGATATGTGTTCAGTGACATGGAAAACATTGTGAGGAAAGGAGCAGCTGTTTTGAGTGAGTATTACTTAAGTTTATCACCTACTGAAAGGTTGTGGTTTTTTTTTTTATGAGTTCTCCATCTGTCTGTCCTTCAGTCAGCCTGTCCTTTACATCTGACTTTCTCTTTGAGAAAGGCTTGCCCTGTAAGGGTTGTCCACGGACATTTGGGAGTCATTTGTCCCCCTTCAAAATGAATAAAAGAAGGCAAATGTATTGGGGACTTATAGGAACATTGGGGTCCAAGTCAACCCTTTAGCACACATCCCAAGTTTCAACGACCCTGAGATATGAGTCTTTTGAAAACATTGTGGGAAATGGAGAAAACGCTGTGGTAACCAGCATTTTCTCCTTCTTTTCACAATGTTTTCTACCCTTCCAAAAGCAAATTTTAATTTTTGAGTCGATATTTATCTTGCTGGCTACAAATGCTTTGAATTTTGATATCTATTGCAAGTTATCATTTGGTAAAGAGTTGAAAGATACGGGATCAGGGATGGGAATATCAATTTCTTGCAGTTACTTGTCTGATAGTGTTTTCAGCGCATATTTTTAGCAGGAGTGTAAAAAGTCCCATTTCTATGGCTACATGTTGAATGATGACAAAATAAGAAAAATCAATAGTTCTTATAATATTGTAAATTTGCCTACATCACACAATGCCTACTTTTAACGACTGAAAATGTCAAGGGAAAAGGAGAAAATGCATTTTCTCCTTTTCCCACGATGTTTTCTGCCCTATCAAAGAAAAATCTCATCATTTGAGCCATATTGAAATTGTCATCTGCAAATGTTTCAATTTGGCTCAAAAAATTTGTCATTTGGTAAAGGGTAAACATTTTTAATAAGAGAGCTGTCTGCTTGTACATTATGTAGCTGGTTCTCGACCTTTTATCACACAATCCTGACATTCAACAACCCTGAGGAAGAAGCCTTTTGAAAACATTGTGGGAAATGAAGAAAATGCTAGCAACCAGCATGTTCTCCATTTCCCAAAATGTTTTTTATCCTATCAAAGAGAAATTCCATCAGTTGAGCCCCATTCAAATTGTCGTCTGCAAATGCTTTGAATTTGGACAAGTCTTCATTTTTGTCATGTGGTAAAGACTTAACCCCTTAACCCTTTCCCAAACGACAAATTTTAGACTCTTTCAAATTCAAAACATCTGCAGGTGACAAATTCAAAGTTGGTACAGATGAACTTAAGGTCTCTGATAGGGTAGAAAACATTGTGGGAAAAGGAGAACATGCTGGTTACCAGCATTTTCTCCTTTTCCCACAATGTTTTCAAAAGTCTTCTTTCCCAGGGTCGTGAAAACCAGGGATTGCTTGGTAAAGGGTTAACCCATTACCACACAGTCCCAACTTTTAAAGACCCTGGGAAATTAGACATTGAGGGAAAAGGAGAAAATGCTGATAACCAGCATTTTCTGCTTTTCTCTCAATGTTTTCTTACATTTCAGAAACAAATCCAATCATTTTAGCCACATATAATTTGTCGTCTGCAAATGCATGGAAATTGGACCACTCTAAAATGTTGCCATGTGGTGAAGAGTCAAAAAAAATTGTAGACCTGTCCAAATTGAAAGCATATAAGGACAACATTTTGAAGTTGGCTCTAATATAGAATTCGTCTTTAAAGGGATAGAAAAGATTGTGAGAAAAGAAGAAAATGCTGGTTGCCAGCATTTTCTCTTTTTCCAAGAATGTTTTTTAAAAAGCCTTGTTCCTTGTTGTGGCTACAAAACAGGAATCAGATTGAACACATTTTGTGCAGTCTGATTCTGATCCATGCCCTCAACAAAGGGCCCCTGTTTTTGCTGGGATAAATAACAATTTTTTTCTGTGTTTCAGGTGTACAGATGATGTAAACTCATACCTCCACTCTACCGTCCTTTCCACGTGAGCATGTTATAAACAGTTTGAAACAACTGTAGCGGACTGTCACAACAGCCGTCTTGTATGTATTGATTGCATGTTTTTGTTTTTACCCTCTCATTACCTCTGACAGAGAATTTGTATCGTCTTGCAAGAGACCAATTTAAAAAATTTTGTGATAGGAGCAGAAAGTACTTATATAGTGATTCTGAACCCTTTACCATACAATCCAGAATTTTAACATCCCTTAGAAAAATGAATTTTGAAAACATTGTGGGGAAAGGAGAAAATGCTGGTAACCAGCATTTTCTCCTTTGCCCACAATGTTTTTCATCCTTTAACAGCAAACTCCAGCAGTTGAGCCCCTTTTAAATTGTGGTCTGCGAATTCTTTCAGATTGGACAAGTCTAAAGTTTTCTGGTCTTGTTAAGGGTTAATTGATACTGGTGATCCGTGTTGTAACCAGATACTTTCAAAGTGGCCCCTTGTTGTTTTTTTCAGCACAAAGTAACCTTAAATGTGTTGAATAAACCCATGGACATTTTCAGTCAAGAGTAAGACAGTTGCAATTATGTAGTTGGGGTTAAATCTGGTGTTTTATTGACCCTGAGTTAGAGGGCTTCTGAAAACATTGTAGGAAAGTGAAAAAATGATAGTGGCAAGCATTTTTAGCTTGGCTGTCTTTAAAGAAAATGTCAATGTATTGCCTTAGCCCTGACATCGTGTGCGTTGTTGTGCGAAAACATTGACATTTTACAATGTCTGTCTTATTACTGAAGATATTTGTTTTAAACTTGGACAAGTTGTTAATTAGGGGTGGCTATTGTGGCCAAAAAAAGCTATCATGATAGTATCATGATAGTAAAATCCCTATTGTGATATTATCGCGACAGTCCCAAAACTATCGCAATTGTATCACAATAGTTTTATTTGAACTTTTTGATGGTGTTTTTCTACAACAAAAATGACTGATTGGTTGTTTTTACTATATTTCTGCACTATGACAAGGTATAGATCGAATTTGGTCATTGTTGATATCCTCCTAGGCGCAATTGAAGTAGACTTGTTTCCTCCACTGAAGACTCCTCTATTATTGATGTATGTAGATTATGTAGAACATCAAGGGAGGAACCAGTCTAGACAGATATTCTTTCTTTTTTAATGTCACACTTCATGAAGCACTCATTTCAACTAAAACATGTTGACAACTTTAAAGAAAAGAATATGAAAACAAAATCAAAATCACCTTTTGAAAAGTCAAAGGACGATGGAGGTCAAATGATTTTACTCAAGATGGTTATCGGTGGTTTCCATTTGTCACATGCAGCTTTAAGCAAAGAAAAATCAACGGGGACCCAATTTTATTTATGATTATGCAACTTAGATTCATGTTAGCTAATCGCCAAATCGCATAACAATTCCCAGAAACGTCATTCGGATTGTTTTGCAATGCACTGGTAAATCATCGTACATGGCAGAAAAGTTATTTCTTTTTTATCAAAAATAGAGTTTGATAGTTTTCCATGAAGAACTCTAGGTTGGAACAGGACCTGGTGATGTATCTTGTATTTAATATTATAGCATGTACATATTTATTCATTAAGGCTATGTCTACTGTATAATTTTACCAGGCAGTTGGTCCTGTATCCTGATGTTTGTTTGTGGGACTGCTGCCGGTACTGACATACATGACCAGTGGACCGACGGTTTCTCTCCATGTCACTAATATTAAAAGGATATGCGCTCATTTTATATTTAACAGAGAGACAGAGACCATTTAATTGTCAGTAACATTCATTGGTTGTTAAAGTTTAAACTTACGCTTCAATAAGGTGTCACACCACTGGTATTTTGCTACATCGAAAATAAAGTGAAATTCACCATTTTTGACCCTCTTCTGTACTTCGTGTTGGCAAACCAACAGCTTTGCTGATTGTTTCTATCAAATATTTGTCCAGTGGCCTACACAAGAAGATAAAAAAAAAAAATTCGGCACCTCAACAGACTGCAATTTTTACTATTCCACCTTTGACACAACTACCATTGAAAATTCACTGTGAAATAAGGCCCTTCTTGGTGTTAGACCATGCGGGCACATGCTCAAAATAGTTCTCCAAGAAAAACAAACTTGCACTTATTTACAACAAAAATCATCAAATCAACACCAGAAACACATTTTAGACGCGATCTTTCATTTTCTCTCTAGAACAAAAATAGAGCAGCAGAAATGCTTGCTGCCAATTTTTTTGGGACTACTTTTGACTGATACGACCTGGAAGGAGTTGGCAGTGGTGTTACACTAGAATTGCATTTAAACGTAGTCTTGACATTTGTTTCAAAAACTGTAAAAAACCTGGAAAGTGGGAAAGAAATCAAGTTTAACCCTTACCCACACAACTTGTCCATACCAAAAGCGTTTACGGATGACAAGTTAAACATGGCTCAAATTGTGGAAGATGACTTTGATAAGATAGAAAATGCTGTGGAAAAAGGTGAAAATACTGCAATTAGAGTTTTTTATTTTCTGTCTTTAGAAAATTATCGTTAGCTATTGATAGTTGGACGAAATTATAGTGATAGTTATTGACTTGAAAATATGCTATCAACCTATTGCTATAAAGAGCGATACATCAATAAGTCGACCTATTGTTACACCTCTATCAGTTATCAAAAGGGAAAACTATACAAGAAGGGCAGGTAACCATCAAAGTATTTTAGAGTAACAGTATACAGAGACTTGCCACTTTTCGACTTGAAATTTTCGCTGAAATTCAAGCACCTGCAGCAAAGCATGCTGTGCTCTTGTTTCCTGTGCCAGGGTTTTCTCTTAACTTTTTCTTGGGGGGGGGGGGGGGGGGGGGGTGTCATTGTGTTCCCCTAACCCTAATATGGGGGAGAGGGGTCATTTGCCACAACAGGGGTCAATTTTTTGAGAAGCAAAATATGACATATGATTGACCCTTAAAGCCCCGGAACCAACTTAAGTTGTTATTGCAGACCGTGTAGATCGAGATCAGACTGCGCAAAACATGCTGTCTGATCTTAGATCTAGACTGTCTGCAGCTATGTTACATATTCTAACGGAAGCAACCTTGAAGTAGCAGTATTTCTGGCTGTTTTTCCAAATTAAAAGGGTCCAAATTATTAATTACCGGTAAGTGCTGTCAGGGTTACTGAACAAGGTGTAGGAAAGTAACTTTCAAACAGTGTCATGATCATCTCTTCGTATGTTTTACAGCGTCAGCAGCAGAGTGCACACGTAAACGGTAGATATTGATCTAGATCCATACATTTAAATAAATGTTTAATTGCCAGACTGTTATGATAGATCTACTAAGGATTATTATAATATCTGGCAGTACAAGGAAAGTGTGCATGTTAAAACATTGTGTTAACTCCTTACCAAACGACAAAATTTTAGACTGGTCCAAATTGAAAGCAATTGCAGACGACAAATTAAACGTGATTCAAAAATTGAAATTTGTTTTGGGAAAGGTAGAAAACATTGTGAGAAAAGGAGAAATTGCTGGTTACCAGCATTTTCTCCTTTTCTAACAATGTTTTCAAAAGGCTTCTTTCTCAGGGTCGTTAAAAGTCGGGATTGTGCGGTAAATGGTTAACTCTTTACCAAGCGAGAAAAATGCACACTTGTCCAAATTGAAGGCTTTTGCGAATGATAATATAAGTGTGGCTCAGGTAATGGAATTTGTCTTTGATAGGGTAGAAAACATTGTGGAAAAAGGAGAAAATGCTGGTTACCAGCATTTTCTCCTTTTCCCACAATGTTTTTAAAAGGGTTCTTCCTCAGGGTCGTTAAAAGTCGGGATCATGTGGTAAATGGTTAATATGAAACATGTCATTGTTTGGTAAAGGTTTAAGTAAATGGCTTTGTAAGTCTGCGTCATAGAATGACGGAAACCCGCAATGGACTGGAACAGAGTTTTGTGGTTTCTGCTGATAAAGTATGGCCCAAAGAAATCCTAGGGGCACGTCGATAGAAATACCATATAACAGGTTATTTTGTTATTGCTGTGAAATTTTACAAATTTGAGGAAAAAACTTGAGATTTCATTTTTTATGACTTTAATTTTTACATATTCAAAGTGTTGGTAAAAATTTCTAAGCAGTAAAATCTTCACATGTTTAATTTAATTTGAAGGGTTCTTCAACAAATGGTTGAGGAGACTACTGTTCAAAGCATCAAAAAAGACATTGCTGTTTGACAATACAAACAAAGTCATTTCTGATATCTCGTCCATTATTTTGAATAATCACTCTGCCAAAATATTTTCAAAAACGGTCTGCTGCAAGACAGAAGAAATTTGTCTGCAGATGGTCAAGAGTTGAAAGTTAAATACTTTACCAAAGTTTTACGTTTAAGTTCACTTAACTCTTCACCACACGAAAAGATTTTAGACTATTCCAAATCGAAAGCATTTGTAGACGACAAATGAAATGTGGCTCAAATGATGAAACTCTGAAAGGATAGAAAATATTGTTAAAAAAGTTACCAGGATGTTCTCCTTTTCCGTCAATGTTTTCAAATACTTTCTTTGTTGTCAGGGTTATTAAAACTTGTGATCATGTGGTAAAGGGTTATTGAGATTTATTATAGTCAATTTTGTCCTTTAAACTGTTTCAAAGCAATGAAATTCTGGACATTCAAATTCAAAGCATTTTCAGGAGACAAATTTAGATGTAGGTCCAATGATGGAGTTAGTGTATGACGGGTAGGAAATATTCTGGGAAAAGGAGAAAATGCTGGTTACGAACATTTTCTATTTTTCCAACAGTGTTTTTAGCAGCCCTATTCTTCAGGGTCATTAAAACTCAGGACTGTTTGTTGCCAAATGTTTCCCCTTACAATTGCAAGGTTTGCATAGATTACGACAGAAAATGCATTTCATTTTTTGGCAGCCTTTAAGGAAATCACTGTTGTCGTTTCCGGTTTTAAATGTGGACAAATCTCTTGAGTTACTCTATCCCTTACACCATATATATTGTTAATTTATCTATATTTACACAGCTGACCAAATTCTGAGCCATTCTACATACTTTCAAGTGTTAATAGCATTTTTTCTCTCTAGCTGTAAGGATGTATTTTTAAGTCTTTACCAGATGACCAAATTTTAGACTGGTCCAAATTGAAAGCATTTGCAGACGACATAAAATTTGCTTGAAATGATGGTATTAATTGTCTGTGAAAGAGTAGAAAACCTTGTGGGAAAAGGAGAAAATGCTGGTTACGAGCATTTTCTCCTTTTCCCACAAGGTTTTCAAAAGGCAAACTCCTCAGGGTCGTTAAAACCCGGGATTGTTTGGTAAAGGGTTTAGGGTTGAAATATGCCTGCATAAGTTTGAGAGTTCAAAAGTTTGTAGAAATTGCCCGGTAGTACTTTCACAACTTGTCAAGGCATTGTTTCTTCCTACTTTCAGATCCAAAGTATGGACTCCAATGTAAACTTGAGCAGTCTAGACCCGAGGAAACAGGAACTGCTTGAGGCCCGCTTTTATGGGAGGGTAAGTCACTGTGTCAGGGCCAAAACTTGATGCAAAGGCTGCCTTTCTTCAGTAGTCACTTGTCCTTAACTCTTTACCAAACGACAAAATTTTAGACTAGTCCAAATTGAAAGCGTTTGCAGATGACAAAATGAATGTGACTCAAAAATTGATATTTGTTTTGGGAAGAGTAGAAAACATTGTAGGAAAAGGAGAAAATGCTGGTTACCAGCATTTTCTCCTGTTCCCACAATGTTTTCAAAGGCTTCTTTCTTAGGGTCGTTAAAAGTCGAGATTGTGTGGTAAAGGGTTAACCCTGTACCACACAATGTGCAGTTTTGATGACCCGAGGAAGAATGCTATGATTGAAAACATTGTGGGAAAAGGAGAAAATTCTGGTAACCAGCATTTTCTCCTTTTCCAACAATGTTTTCTTCTACTCCACGAAAGACATAATCCATCTTTTGAGCCACATTTAAATTGTTATCTTCAGTTGCTTGCAAGTTAGACAAGTCGAAATTTTTCACGTGTTGCAAAGGTTTAAGGGCTGTTTTAACATGGTCTGTCATTTAACCAGTTACCATACAATCCCGAGTTTTAGCGACCTTGAGAAAGAGGCCTTTTGATAACATTATGGGAAAAGGAGAAAATGCTGGTAGCCAGCATTTTCTCCTTTTTCCACAATGTTTCTTTCAATCTCAAAACAAATTTTAATTTTTGAGTCACATTTATTTTGTCGTCTGCAAATGCTTTCATTTTGGACTGGTTTAAAATTTTGTCATTTGGTAAAGGGTTAAGCTTTTTTGAGTAAATTAGAACTTGAAAATCATGTAATTGTTTCTTTTCATACCAGATCTCTTACACTGTCATCACACACTTTGCTTACATGCTATATCTTTCTGAATTGCTGTTATGAGCAGGGTTTTCCCTGATCCCCTGTTTCTTTATATTTTGGATCCTAAACTTTTCTTAATGTCCCCAAATTTTGAATGTTTGCCTTCTTTTATTCATGCCTGCTCGGGTAGGTCAGTGATAAGGATATGTAACTTGTGACGTGGTGGTTGAGTTTGATACCCGGTTGAGGCAAACTTTCTTTCTGGCAATCTTATGCCTCTCGCCTCTGATCCATGTGGGAAAAGTAGTCAGTGACTTTGAAAGAAAGTTGTGTTAGTACTGGTGTGAGAAAGCCAGGAAACACATGTGTAGGTACACTGTCTGCTGTGATATGACCTGTGCTGTTAAAAATGGTGTTGAACTCCAATACAGCCAAAGAAATCTTGTCTTCATTCGAAGGCGGTCAAATGACATTTGACCCCACATGAGAAAGACCGAGAAAAACGCTGTGAGAAGTATATATACTACCAAATGACAGGTTTAGAGAAAAGAATTGCAATACAGGATAAAGAATGTCCTGTTTTGTAAGAAGTAAAAATAACTCACAATGAGATGAAAATTGTAACGATCCTCAGAGAGAAGGCTTTTGAAAATATTCAGAGGTAACCAGCATTTTCTCCCTTTTCCAGAATGCTTCCTATTTGTTCAAAGATGAATTCCATTATTAATCTAAGTAAGTGATGTGTCATTCACCATCAGTTTGGACAAGACCTAGATTTTGTTTAGGTGTTAACTGTCAACAAAAATGTCAAAATGTTAGAGTTTTCCAAATTGGAAGCATTTGCAGACTTTAATTTGAATGTGGCTCAGATAATGAAATACATCTCTGGAAGGGTAGAAGAGATTGTGAAAAAGAGAAAATGCTAATTACCAGCATTCTCTCCATTTCGTACAATGTTTAAAAGCCTTCTTCCTGAGGGTCCAACAAATACTGCATTATTTGGTGAAGGTCTAACTCTTTCCAAAAAAATCACAACTCTGTGGATAAAGACATTTGAAAACATTGTGGGAAAAGAAGAAAATGGTGGTAACCAGCATTTTCTCCTTTTCCCACAGTGTTTTCCATCCAAAATAAAGCAAATTCCACAATTGCAGTCATGTTTAATTTGTCGTCTGCAAATGCTATATCAATTTGGACAAGTCTAAAGTTGTGTCAAATGGTAAACGGTTAAACTCTTCACCAAACAACAAAATTTTAGATTTTTCCAAATTGAAAGCGTTTACAGGGTCCGTATTCACCAACCATTCTTAAGAACGTTCTTAGACTTATTCTTCAAGATTTACCAAGTTTGAAAGTAACACAACTTCTGATTGGCTAAACCAAATGGTTTAGCCAAACAGAAGGTGTGTTACTTTCAAATTTGGAAAATTTTGGAGAACAAGACCAAGACCAAGAATATTCTTAAGAATGGTTGGTGAATACGGACCCAGACAACAAATTACATGTGGCTCAAATTAGTAGGTTTGTTTCTGAAAAGTTTGAAAACATTGTGAGGAAAGGAGAAAATGCTGGCAACCAGCATTTTCTCCTTTTCCCACAATGTTTTCAAAGGCTTTTTTCTTCAAGGTCGTTAAAAGTCAGGACTGTGGTAAAGGATTTAAAAACTCTGTTTGTTTTGTAGTTTCAGCCTCTAAACCTACCCCAGCAGCCCCCACCTATGCATTATCAGGCAGGGGGAGACAATAACAGTAATTTAAGCGGAGGATCAGTGGAGAAAGATAGAGAAGAAGAGGTAGGTGAATTGTACATGTCACATATTCAGAGTCGTTAAAGTTTATCTTTATCAGAAGTTGAAATACTCACATAAAGCATTTGTGAAACCTTGATGATTTGAATACAATATTTATTATTGCCTGTAGGATGGAGTTATCTCTTGGATGGAGTTATCTCTCTTGGAATACTCTTGTGCATTTTAGGAAAGAAAATGAACAAATCTAGCAAGACTCGCCCATATCAAGAATTACAAATGAAAAATGATAGCCAATAGGTGTATGCTTATTAGACACTGCATAACAGTGAAATTTACCTCTTTGTATAGATGTTTGCATTTGATTGTTCTTCATTATTTGATGCTATTTATGTTTGTTCAGATCTCCAGATAAAAGGGAGAGATAGTATTCTAAATCCATGATTTCTCTTCCAAACCCTATGTTGTGGGTACTCAGTAGAATCGTCTCAATGAGACAATTCTAATGAGTACCCATAACATAGGGTTTAGTGGAGAGTTATTAATATTTTCAATTATGAAATCAAAATCACTCCCTCTACCTGGAGCTCTGTTCATTTCTGCGTTGTCCCAGTAGTCATTCTAAACATACTTTTGATTTGAAGAGTTTCATATTTAGAAATCTGAAGATTTAGGACCCAGATGTTTGTTGGACCAATGATATGAATTACTACAATGTATGAAGATTTTGTGAAACTCTGCTTCAAGTTAAACTTTATACACTTATTATTGCATGTACAAAACATTGATATTCTGTCAAACCGTATTTCACCTAATTAATGCTCCCTCCCTAATAGTAGCGCCTCCACTATATTACTTACTCCAGAGGCCGCCAGACAACCCCCAACCACACTCCACCTTACCTTAAAATCGATGACTGGATTGACAAAATTCCAAACGCAAGATAACTTCACTAAAAGTTGTCAAAGGCAGACTTAGAAAAATCACTAATGACAGATATTTTATAAATAAACTTACCAGTACTGCATCGACATAATCCTAAGTACTTCACAAATCAATGTCATTAACACCTGACTATCCGAATAGACATACACTTCCAATAACATTATAAACTTCGGGTAACACAAAATTTGTCAACTAACTTGAAAAAAATTTAAGAAAGTGAAGCATTGAATACCAGTGCCCCATACTAATCTTGAATGATATTTAATGTCTAAATAAATCATGATTGGAGGTAAAACTGATTCTGCATTAAAGCATGTCTTTCAAAATGGGGATTGCTTTGCACTCAGCACTAACTAAAACCTTCATTAAAGTACTGTACTTACTCTAAGTGACTGCGCTTAAAATTTGGGAAATTGGCTATGAAATAAGAGCACCCTGTCAGTGTTTTGCATGGCGCACCGGTGCATTGATTAGGTGAAATACGGTATTTAGATTACGTAGCTTAAGGTTTGTTAGTGAATATCTCGCCCTATTCAAAATTGTTTGGGATGGATAGACGCTCAAACTATAGGACATATAAATTGCTGACCATGGCATAAATCACCCAACAAACTCTATTCCTGCTCAAACTGAAATTTGTATGTTGGTAGATTCACACCCCAGAGAAGAGGACGCCGTCAGACAGAAAGAGAAAGCGCAAACCAACCAACAGTGACAGTAATAACGAAAGTGGAAGTAAGTGTATTGACCCCATGCAAAACAATGTAGAGTTTTAAGAACCCTTATGACAAAGGTTGTTGGAAACATTTTGAGAAAAGGAGAAAATGCAGGTACCCAGTATTTTCTCATTTTGCATGATTTCTACCCTCTCAGACACAAATACCTTTATTTGAGCCACATTTAAATTATTGTCTGCGAATGCTTTCAGTATGGGCATGCGTAAAGTTTAGTACTTGGGTAAAGAGTTGAACTCTTTACCATACAACAGAATTTTAGACTTGTCCAAATTGATTGCATTTGCAGACGACAAATGTGACAAAATGGCAAGATTTGTCCCTGATGGGGGTAGAAAACATCGTGGACAAAGGAGAAAATGCTGGTTACCAGCATTTTCTCCGTATTCCACAATGTTTTTAAAAGTCCTTTTTCTTTGGGTCGTTAAAACTCGGGATTGTGTGGTGAAGGGTCAGTGTGCATTGACTCATAAGGGTTAGTGATATTTAAACAAATTTACTCTGTTATCAGCAGTTTCTCCCTTTCCCACAATGTGTTCAATAGCCATTTTTTTTACAGGGTAGTTAAACCAGGGTGATTTATTCCTCCTTTCAGAGGATTTCATCATTTGCTGGAGCTGAAAATTCATATGTGTTCCAGCTCAGAGGGAATTGCTTACAAATGATGATTTTCTAAAGTTGGGCTTGTGGGGCTGGGGTGAGGGGTGGGGGAGATTGTAGGTGTGTGTGTGGGTGGGGGGCGGGGGGTCTGGCATTTTCCTTCCATCTCATGTTTGGTCAACCACACCTTTTAAGAATACAGTAGTGTTTTGTACAGGGTTGAACCTGAATTCCTGGTAATTTCATGTATCTGCATGGATGTTTCAAAGGTTGTTTACTGCAGAGCCTCAGTGCCAGAGGTCAGGATATTTCCAGTTGAACTTGAAGTCAGGGATGTGATGCTGAGCAGAGTAGGTGCTCAGTCTGGAACATTTAGCGCTAGTCATCCATTGGTCATAAGCATGAATCCTAGCTCAGCTAAACTTGTTTGGAGGATTGATGATAGTCATTGCTAGAGGAATTATTTCTCTGTATGGGGTGAATATTATTTTGACAATGTTTATAGTCATGCAGACTTGTAGAGCCAGTCGCTCAGTAGGTACTGTAAAGGGCTTGTACTCCAGGGGCCAGTAGTTTATATTCCAGCCTTCCCAGCATCAAAGATTTGTGACTGTCATAATTGCGACAGAATTTAGTTCTTCTGATGTTTTTGTGGGAATGCAGCAAGATGCTTGGAAAGAGTTTTTTTGTGAATAACTGTTAAAAAGAACCTCCAATATTGGAATACAGTAAAACCCCTCTATTAAGACCCCCTGTGGTACTTTTGAAAATTGGTCTTATTAGCGGGGTGGTCTGATTTCTGGGTTTCACCCACCTAGATTTTGATTCAAACCTGGATTATGTGTAGACTTATGTAGATTTAAATTATGTTCCAAGTAATCATTATACATATTTTAGTCGGGGAAGCCTATGCCCACACATTTAAATGACAACAAGAAAATTTTCATGTTTATTGAAAAGTTAATATGTTGCTTGAATTTTATTAATAGATTCACACGGCAGTGAATGTCCATTCAAAATTGCCTATTTAAACTCTTACAGCAAGATACAGTGCTTTAATTAAGAATCTTAACTTAAAGACTACATAATTTAATGTTACTCATAGAACTTGTCATATTCCCTGTTTTAATCTGCTTTTTTTTTTTTATCTTGTGTAGTCTCAAGAACTCCTGCTCCACATGCTCATTTTCATTTTTAAACAAAGAATTTCAAATATTATTGAAGAGCCTGGCATTTTTTTTTTGTTTTTTTTCCATTTTGATTTGAGTTGAATCTTCGAACAGTCCTACTAATCGCAAAGTTGAAGTGTTCAACAGTTCAAAAATCGCATATTCTCTATGATATAAGTATGGCTTTAATGTGTAACAAAAACCAAATAATTATCCCATCCCGATCGCTAGATATTGACCCAGACGTCTCAAAGTACAAAAGCTAGAAAACAAATCGTAATTACCCGGATGTCGTTGACATGTTTTTCACACGGGTCAGCAATGTGTGATAAACGCCTGATTAACGAATAAAAGCCGAATTAATTATCATCAATTCATTGGTCATTTGATAATGTAAGGTAACACCTTGATCACTTAACATGATTGTGGTACTATAGTCAACAGATAAACAAAAGATCGCTAATTGATTGTCTACTCCATCGGACCCAAGAATATTCGTACATGAAGCATGGCCTCCAGTTTGCGATTATGGACGCGTGAAAATTAGCTGGTCGTAAAAAAAAGTGAAAATTAGTGGTCGTTTCACGGGGTTAAAATCTATTGGTAATTACTCATTGGTACTGAAAATGGTGGTTGTAATTTCGGAATAGCGGGGTGCCCGTATTTCCGGGGTCGTGGTCATTGATAAGGAAGAAGGAAAAATTCCGTTCTGAAAAAAATCGTTTGTAATAGCGGGTTGCTCGTATTACCGGGGTGGTCTTGAGGAGAGGTTTTACTGTATATAGAAAAGCAGATGCAATTGGGATTGTACAGTTACAGCACCAAGTATTGAAATTACTTTAAGGGATGCTTTTAAATTTTACACATGTTTTTTATCTATAAATAAAAATTTCTAATTGATTTACTAGCTCTTGAAGGTTTGAATAATTAAAAAGTGTTTGTACTTTACTCCAATGTTTTCGAAATTCTCAATTGCAAATTTGCTACTGTTCACTCTATAGTAACAGCTATTTTGTCTGTCAACATTATCATCAGTTTTGAATTTCTGGTCAATTTTTACACAAAATGTTTGTATATTTCAGTTTTGACAAAGACGCGGCCAGAAGCCAACGGAAAGAAAATTAACGAGTACTTCAAAGTATGTCACACGTTCAAATATTTCTTGACTTTTCATGCCAATCCTGGTAGCTCAGCCATATTCAGCAGCCATCCTAAATTGCATTCTAGGCCTATCTCTCAAGAATTTTCTAAACTTGAAAGTAATGGAATTTCTTATTGGTTGAACCAAATGGTTAAGCCAATCAGAAATAGTTACTTTCTAAATCAGGATTTAGACTAAAAATGCTATTTAGAATTGTTGGAGAAAGTGGCCCCAGGATTGGTATTTGAATTTCCAGCTTAGCTTAGCTGATTTCCAGGATTGATGATAGCCATTGCATCAGGATTCCTTCCTCTTCCACAGCTGAATATTGTTTTAACAATGTTTGTGTCCGAAAGCAGTCAGAGGCTATGAATGAGTGTTGTGTGAAAGTACTTGTAAAACAGGCTTCATTGGTATACAGAAAGGTGCCATGGCAGCCCTACTAAGATTTTAACCATGATCTGTGACAGGGTTCCCCCTGGCCATTTTTTTTCTTGCGCCACCACTTTCGCCAAATGAGAAAAGTTTGCGCCACATTAAAATAATTGGAGCCAGTTGGTGCCATTTTTAAAATGAAAGTACATGGGGTCGGCCAGGATAAAAAATTGGTTAATAAAATATCTTTTCTTTGTTTGTATCATGGGCAATGAAATAAATGGGAAATCATTTTTCCATTTGATTAGTTTTTTAACCCATATCAATATTCATTGCGTGAATATAGTTTGGCAGAAGGTGCTTATTTTCAGGGAAAATCCCAAGGTGAAAAAGGGGCATGGCTGTGCTTCAAAATGCTTTGATTGTTACCTGCTTGTTGTATAGGTTCCCCTTTTGATAGTTACTAACTTGCCCAGGTTTTAAGTAAATATCTTAACTCTTTCCCAAACGGCAAAATTTTAGATCGGTTGAAATTGAAAGCACTTGCAGGCGAAAAAATAAATGCGACTTTTAAGACTGAAATTTGTTTTAGGAGGGGTAGAAAACATTGTGGGAAAAGGACAGAATGCTGGTAACCACCATTTTCTCCTTTGCCCACAATGTTTTCAAAAGGATCCTTTCTCAGTGTCGTTAAAAGTCAGGATTGTATGGTAAAAAGTAACAATGTTCAGAGGTATTCAGAAATTTCAAACTTGTTGCACGACGACGACAGTGCTACGGCAATATAACTCGACGTTGTATTCTTCAAAAACAGCGGAGCTAAAAATGTTAACTTGTCCGTATTGAATGCTCTGGCAGACAAGAAATTACTGAGTAATAAATCTTGTCTTTTGAAAGGCAGAAAACATTAATGGGCAATAAGATCATAATCGTAATCTACCGATCACTGTTTACATAAAAAAATAGCGACCGACTTCTTTAACTTAGAAAGGAATAATCGATCGCGAAAATTCCAGTTTGCAAACATAGGTGGCGAGCCGATAAATCAGTTATCCCGAGGTCCAATCTTCTTTCATTTATGTGTTAATTACCAAATTTAATCCAGCTAAAAATGGTGTGGTCGTCGCTAAATACGAACCATAATGCCCCGCATGTATCATGCATAACACAGAATCAAGGCGTGGCTTTAGAAATTATGGGCGGCGACTAAATCTCGTATCTGATTCCTGATTGGTTCGCAGTACTTCACGTTGTGTAAAAATAATGTTTTCACACCCTAGGATGCAGATGGGGCGTGGCGAAATTGACATTTGATTGATAATCAGCATTGCATGGTGTATATGCGTGTATTGTGTGTAACTAGACAAATCCCATGTAATATACAGACTGTTATTTAGATCGCCTGCCGTGACGGGGTTTATTGGCGACAATTTACAAACTGCTTATCGATTTTTCGGTTATAGATATGCTTTCACGCATTGAGGTGACGGGGACCAGTATCAAAATGTACGGCACCCGGATGTGAAAAATATCGGCGCCAGTCATTTTCGCCATTTGGCTTTTTCTTGCGCCACATTACAAAATCTATCGCAAATGGCGTCAAATGCGAAGCCCAGCGGGAACCCTGTGTGAAAAGGGGGCTCAATGCATCTGCAAAAAATAGCGATCTAGGTCAGCCTGCACAGTTCGTGCAGGCTGATATGGGCTAAAACTTTTTGCTGTTGGTAAATTTTCTGCAAGTCCAAGGACCAGTCTAACTCATGATTCAATGGGTTGTTAGACAAAATTGACTATGAATTCATGATCATGTGATGACTTGCTTGGTATCATGCGTCATGGAGATGCATTAAGCCCCTTTTTGCAGGAGCATGGCTCATTTATATAATGTTAAAAACATAAACACCAAAACACGTAAGATTTACAAACAAACCTCAGGGAAACAAATCACTACTTTTAAATGAATTCCTCTTGAACTGTATTTTTGTGTAATATGGTTTTAATATCTGTTTTCTCCAAGATCTCTCAAGGGTTGTAATGACTTTTTTTTTTTTGAGTTTTGGTTTTAGGGATCTGTCAAGCCTTTTTTTCGTAAAGATACATCTAAACTCTCTTTCAGCCAGTTTTTAACCCATTTCATCTTTATTTTATGAAACTGTAAAGTCATTTTTGTGTATCTTCATGCCAAACATTGCCCCTGGCATTTGCAAGGTTGAACAGATTACAGCGGATAGAAAATGCATCTAATTTTTTGGCATCTTTCAAAGAAATAACTGTTGTCATTTCCCGTTTTAAATGACGACAGATCCATTGAGTTTCTCTATCTCTTACATCTTATATAGTGGTAAGTATCTATGTTTACACAGCTGACCAAATTCTGAGCCATTCTATACACTTTCAAGTTTTAACAGCTTTTTTTTTCTCTGGCTGTAAGGATGTATCTTTAAGTAATGAACTTGTCTCAACATGTACCTACTGCACTACAGGGCCTCAGATAAGTTGCATGTTCTCTATCTTACAGCAATGCCAGTCTCCTAGTCGTAGTCAGTGTATCTCCCAAGTGGGAACTAAGTCTCCTTCACCACAAGCTGTTCAGTATGTAAGTATTGCATGGTCGGGTCTTTGAGTATCTTGTAACCATTCACAATTATGTTTAACTCTACTTCACAACAATAATTGGATTTGACCAAATTGAAAGTGTTTATAGACAACAAAATAACTGTTGTTCAAGTGATGATTTCTGTCTTTGAAATGATAGAAAACATTATGGGAAAAGGAGATAATGCTGGTAACCAACATTTTCTCCTTTTCCCACAATGTTTTCAAAAGCTATCTTCTTCAGGGTTGTCAAAACTTGGGATAATGTGGTAAAGGGTTAAGGGGCACTCTTGGAAAATAGGGTTTAATGCGTCTTTATGATGAATTACAGCAAGTAGCTTGTCGCATACTATCGATCCATTTTTGTCTAAAGTACAGCAGAATCATGAGGTAGAATGGCCCTGTGATGGGCAGAAAAAATAACAAAAATGTTTTACCCATTTCAGCCTGCGTGGACTGTGCTGGCAGACATGAGTTGATACTTTTGGCAGATGCATTAAACCATCTTTTTACAGCTCATTTCCTTTCGCTAACAGTGTAGGTCAAGACCTGCATTGGCTGCTCAAAGCACCCAAAGTGTATCCTCTGCATCCTAATTTTCAGTTGTACAAAAAGAGAAACACGTCATTTCAGGCTCAATTAGGCCAAAATATCTGACAGTTGTTGTGCAGTGTAGACCGAATACCTTTCCTTGGCTATGAATTTTTAGGGCGGCTGTATTCGAAGAAAACATCAAAGTATGGTTGTAGCCATAGCATTGGTGCCATCGTTGTTGTTATATCTGTTATTACTGAGGATATTTGCTTCAAACCTGGACAAGTTGTTAACTATCAAAATGGGGAACATAAAAAACAAGGGCAGGTAATCATCAAAGTATTTTTGATACAGCAGTGCCACTTTTTTAACTTAAAATTTTCACTGAAAGTCAAGCAACCACAGCCTTGCATTGCCATCGGAATGCAGTGCTCCTGTTTTGGTTTAGAGCTTAACAAACTTGACAGAGACCTATCGTCAGATGGTTTTTCTGTCCACTACTACATTGATTTTCATAGTTAATTGTACAAATTTTTTTATTTTCAGTCTTATTTGGCTTCATCCCCGCAGAGTAGTAACTCTAACAGTATGTCGGGGTATCCACATTTCTACGCTGCTAGCAAGTCAATACAGGTAAGCTTTCCTGCATACATTAAATCATTTTCCAAATGGAGAGTTACTATGCTGCTGAAAGCTAAATATAAGCCTCTGCTGGGACTATATTTACCAGATCACATATATAATGATTGGACCCTTTTACTGCCACAGGCACTTTTATGGACAGTATAGATCAATGATCAGCCTGTGCACATCATCTGCCGTCTGCTTGTTTAGTCAAGCCTGTGAGATAAAAGTCTTTGTTGGTTTCAGTGGATTGTATTTTCAGTGGTAGTAAGAGGTGGTGTTGATGTGTTTTAGGTGAAATTGTTAGTCACTGACCCAATGAAATTACTGGTTTGGCAGAAGAGATAAGTGCAAAGCAAAATTCTGTCTTGTGTCTGGTGGCTATGCTTGTCCTATTTATCTAGAAAGAATATTTGCCACCAAGTGAAGACAATGTATTTAGTTGCAAAAATATTTAAAACAGCATGCTTTAAAAAAAAAAGCTAAACTGTGATTCTGCACATCAAATTTGTGAACTCTTATCAACTTATATAACTCTTTACCAACCAACAAAATTTTAGACAAGTCCAAATTCAAAGCATTTGTATATGACAAAATAAATTTGACCAGAAAGTTGAAATTAGTCTTTGGGAGAGTAAAAAAAAAAAAATCATTTCCCATAATGTTTTCAAAAGGTTTCAGAATCATTAAAAGTCAGGATGGTAAAGGGTTAAGAAGATTTTGGTTAACCCTTTCCCAAACAACAAATTTTGGAGTGGTCCAAATTCAAAGAGTTTGCAGATGACAATTTTAAATTTGATGAAAATGACAGAAAGTTATCAAAAAGGGTAGAAAACACTGGGAAAAGGAGAAATTGCTTGTTATGAGCAATTTCTCCTTTTCCCACAGTGTTTTCAAAAGACATGTACAGCAGACACATGAAAACCAGGGCTTGTTTGGGAAAGGGTTAATAAAGACATTGCTCAGAATGAACATAGGGAAAAAATGTTATCTAGTTATTTTATGTGATTAGGGTAAAAAAACTAAACCACAATGAAAGAATAATTTTACTTTGCATTGTCTGTTACAGACTGATTTGACAGCATTACAAATACAGAATATGGAAAGCACTGCATCCAATGATATTGCAGAAAAAGACCAGAAAATAGAAGACCTTGTTCGGGTAAGGTTTTTGTGTGTCTGACTGACTATTCATTCATAAACAAGTAAAACTATTTATTTGTGTAATTTTGAATCCAGTTTAGGGCTTGTATTTTAAGCAATTATAATTATTGTTTCATGTCTTCATTTTAGGACTTGCCATCCTATTGGCTATGATGTTCTGGCATAGCCAATGAGGAGGCAGTCTGAAATTCGATTCACCAACCCCTGATGATCTATACTGAAAAGGATTTTAAGGTCTCCATATTTCTGTTAACATTTTGATTGTTTAGTTAAAAAGTAGTCAAAGGTTTCTTTTGCTGTAGTAATTTTTGATTACTGCAAAAATATTAAAAGGTACTCATTGTTTTGTAAATTTATTATGTTTCCAGGAAACTTAAAAAAGAAAAATACAAACAAACAAGAAATAACTTAGACAAGTTTATCACTTAACATAAAAGGTTATGATTGTCAGGAACTTCACATGCTGGTTTTGTATCTATAATGTATGTGAAAAGTTCTTAATACTTTTGTCTTGCATTTTTAGGGTAAAGAATCAGATTATTGGGATAGAATTGTTGAATTTCCTACTGTGATGTTACACATGCCGTAATCATGTGACTTGGCTAAGCTATATTGGGGCTTGATACATGTCTTGACATCTTTTCATTTCTTTACTTTACAGCAAAATGATGAGTTGAGGCGACAGTTGACAGCACAGCAAAAATTGATAGAAAAACACAAAGAGAATTTACAAAAGTGTTTAAATGTAAATAAGACACTCTTGATAGATAAGGTAAGCCAGTTTTCTATCAGCATTTTATAACCCCTAACTCTTTACCAAATGAGAGAATTTTGAAATGGTCCAAATTTAAAGCATTTACAGACAACAAATTTAATTGGCTTAATTGCTGAGGCTTGTCTATAAATGGTTAGAAAACATTGTGGAAAAAGGAGAAAATGCTGGTTACCAGCATTTTCTCCTTTTCCCACAATGTTTTCAAAAGCCTTCTTTTTCAGGGTTGTTAAAACTAGGGATTGTGTGGTAATAGGTTAACCCGATAAGCCTTTGTTTTGATGACAAGGAAAAAGGCTCTTTAAAACATTGTTGGAAATTGAGAAAATACTAGAAAAACAGCATTTTCTGCTTTTCCCTCTATGTTCTTGACCATCAACAGCAAACCCTATCAATTGAGCAACCTTTAATTTGTCCTCTGCAAATGTTATCAGTATGAACATGTCACAATTTTTATCCTTTAGTAAAGAGATGATCCAATATCACAACAACTCAACAGGTGTCAAATGGAAACATTTGAGCTATGCTCTGGCAAAAGGGGGTTTAATGCATCTCCATGATGCATCATATAAAGCAAGTCATCATATGATTATGGGTCCATAAAATCCGTATTTGCCCTACAACCAACTGAATCAAGAGGTAGACTGGTCTTTTGATATGCCTCCTGTGTGGATTGTGCAGGCTGACACATTTTGCAGTTGCATCAAACCTCCTTTTCACAGAGCATGGTTCATTTAAAAACATTGTGGGAAATAAGCCAGTTGTTTGTTTAAAGCTATTGCTTTTTTTCTCACAATGTTTTCCATGTTATTCAAATGGAAAATTTTCAAAATTTTCCTCTGAATGGGTCTGTTATTGTATTTGGTATTGGAAAATCTAAAACATGCTTTTGATGTGTTGAAATTGTACAAATTCTGTGTGTATGAATAATTTTAGAACTAGAATCAGAATTATGATGAGATAGTTTGAAATTGGATAGTCATAATCTTCATCGTTTCATGCCGAGTCTGGTAGTACAGTGGGTGTACAGTACAAGACTTGAGATAAAGTGGTTGCTGGTTCAAATCCCCAGCTTTGTTAATTTCTTTTTGAGGGTTGATGATGGTTATTGCGACAGTATTCCTCTCTCATTGCTGATCATTAAGTGGGAAGGCAGCAGCTGGCTTTGGAGGAATTTTGTGCCATATCCTGGGAAAAGAAACTCTAGGAAAGCATGGATAGGTCCACTGGCTGCTGCAACATAGCTGAGACAGTGTTGGAAATTGTGTTAAAGACTATACAAACAAACAATGCAGATATTTCATTCTAGATAAACTAAATTCATTTATCCCCACGCAAAGTTGCAGTAGATCATAATATTTTAAAGTAACATTATCAACTTGAATTAAGAATAAATGTTCATCTCTTTACCAAAGGACAAAATTTTAGACCTTTCCAAATTCTAAGCATGTGCAGAAGACAATTTAAATGTGACTCATATGATGGTATTTATATCTGAAAGAGAAGAAAACAGTGGGGTGGGAAAAAGAGAAAATACTGATTACCAGGGTTTAGGGTTAGGGTTCTAACTCTGTATTGAAACCTTATGCAGACAACAAATTATACAGGCTCACATGGTTACCAGCATTTTGTCCTTTTGCCATGATGCTTTCCAAAGGTTTCTTCCACGGGGTGGTTATGGCAAGGGATTGTTTGATAAAGGGTTTGTACTATACAGGGTTCAGAATTACCCTTTTTGAAAAAACATGGGTGGATAACTGTGTCTCAGACCGGGCTCGAATCTCTAATTGTTATCATACTTGTATTTCATTATTTCAGAGTGGTTTAGAAAAGAAAACAACTCGTCAAAAGAGCATGGAGAATAGGTTACGACTGGGTCAGTTTGTGACGCAGCGACAGGGTGCCACATTTGTTGAGAATTGGGTGGATGGATGGGCTTTCACAGATTTAATGAAGTAAGTGTCCATTTTCCTCTTATGCAAAATGTTACATGTTTGAAAATGGTCATATACAGCATCAATTTGTACACATGTGTAGTTTTGCATCTAGGCGTTTGAAGTGCACAATTCTTGCCATTTACTTCCTACCAAATGACAAAATTTTGGACTGGACCAATTTGAAAGCATTTGCAGACAACGAATTAAATGATACGAAAATGATGATTCTTTTTAATAGGGTAGAAAACGTTTTGGAAAAGGAGAAAATGCTGGTTACCAGCATTTTCTCCTTTTCCCACAATGTTTTCAAAAGCCTTCTTTTCTGCACTTCTGCTCTTTGAATAACAAGATAAATGCAGTGTGTATCAGACTTTAGCACCAAAGCATGCAAAAGCAGACTTCATTTTCAGCCTTAATTTTTGTCTGCCAGTCTTAAAATAGAAATTCTGCACTCAAATAGGAACTGGTGTTGGGTATAGGACAAACACAAGCAAATAGGCCATATGGAAAGGAATGAGAAGCAAGTTTTCTTTGCTAATTTGGTTCCGGTTTATGATCACATTCATCACAGAACATGTTTTATAAGTTGTTTGGAATATTTATGTTTCGTTAGTTTCAATATACATTGTGTTTTGCAGACAACAAGAAAGAATAGCGGCTGAGAGAGAAGAGATAGAAAAACAGAGAAAACTTTTATTGAAGAGAAAACCACCTTCAAATTTGACAAAAACATCAAACAACAATTTCTTGAAGCCTGGTGGAGAGAAACTGTAAGTGACACCAGTCACTCATATTGTGACCTTTCTTGACGTAATCACGATTTACTCATTACCAAAATTTGCAGCAGCCAGCTTTGAAAACATCTGTGCAAAAGGAGAGTACATGTATTTTCTCCATTCGCTACAATCTGTTCACAGGTATTCAAGAATCAAACTGTACTCCCTGTTGATCATTCATCTTTTACAAGGATATTTTCAAAGTCATCTGCTGCAAGTCTGTTTTATGGACCTTGGTGATGAAGGCTTTTGAAAACATAGTGGGAAAAGGAGAATATGCTGGTAATCAGCATTTTCTCCTTTTCCCACAATGTTTTCAACTCTCTTGGAGGCAAATTGCATCATTCGAGCCAACTTTGATTAGACATTTGCAAATGCTTTCACTCTGGATTGGCTCAGTTATGCTCTTTTTTTTTTGACATAAAAATTTAATTAAAAGCAACTGCAGCCAAGTATTGGCACTTCTTGTTCTACACTTAAGATGAGCCATGCTCTGGCAAAAAGGGGGTTTAATGTATCTCCATGATGCATTATATCAAACAAGTCAATACACATACATGTACATGTACATAAATAATGTATCCCTAAACTTGATTTTATTTAACAACCCACAGAATCACAAGGTAGACCTTTGACATGCAGAAAATTGACCGATAGCACAGTTTGCCTTCTGTGCAGGATGACTTGGATCAACAGTTTTTGCAGATCTGTTAAACCCCCTTTTCACAGAGCTTGGATTTAGTATTTTGTTCCCTTTGTCTCCAGGTTGACATTTACAGAGTTTTATGAACGGGATGAAATCATGAAGCTTCGGCAAGCTGCCCTCAGAAAGGAGGATGTCGATATCCAGCTGGAGTTAGAGAAATTGGAGAGGGAGAGAAATCTTCATATACGTGAACTCAAGCGCATTCACAATGAGGATAACTCACGGTATTCTTTTAACTTGAGTCTTGAAAGACAGTATATCTATCAGACAAGAAAATTTTAGATTTTTTCCATATTGACAGCATTTTCTGGTGACAATTTTATCTTCGCTCAAATGATGGAATGGGATTTGAAACACTGTTGGAAAAGGACGAAATTCTGGCAACCAGCATTTTCCTCTTGTCCCACAATGTTTTTAAAAGCCTTCTATGTCAAGGTCATTATGACATGGGACACTTGGAAAAGGCCAGGGCTGATAGATGTTTTGCCCTGCTCAAGACCCCATGCCCATCGTAGTAAAAGCCTCTCACTAAAATGTTGTTTATTGGTAAGAAATATCTGAAAAGATCTTGAATAGGTTTTTATTTCCAAACAATTTTAACTGTTATCCAAGACCAGCCATCAAGTTAGCTGTGATGGCTGTTGCGGCCAATAGGAAAGCCAGTCTAAAAATTTAGATTAACTCTTTACCAAATGGCAAAATTTTACACTGGTCCATATTGAAAGCTTTTGCAGATGACAAAATAATTGTGATTGAAGAATTGAAATTTGTTTTGGAAAGGGATGAAAACTTGGTGGGAATAGGAGAAAATGCTGGTTACCAGCAGTTTCTCCTATTCCCACAAGGTTTTCAAAAGGCCTCTTTCACAGGGTCATGAAAAGTCGGTATTGTGTGGTAAAGAGTTTAGAAATGAGAGTGATTGGTCTATACATCCCTACCTCCATAATTACTCCCTGTTTTAAACTTTTTATACCATACAACAAACTTCTACACTTATTCAAACCAATAGTGTTTGACGATGACAGCTTGATGTGGTTCAATTGAAGGGAATTGCCTCTGAAAGAGTAGAAAACATTGCTGGGTTGAAAGAGTAGAAAACATTGTGGAAAAAGGAGGAAAAGCTGTTTACTAGCATTTCTCCTTTTTCCACAATGTTTTCAGCATCTTTTTTTCCCCAAGCATGGTTGTAACATGGGATTTATTTGGTAAAGGGTTAACACGACTTGTACTTTGTACGCCAAAAACTTTTTTAATGGCAGCTTGGTTGTTCGTTTTTTATTACAGGTTTAAAGACAATCCAATTCTCAACGAACGTTATTTATTATTAAATCTCATTGGAAAAGGGGGCTTCAGTGAGGTGCATAAGGTAAGAGGGTTTCTGTGCTGTAAAATTATTGTTTAAAATGATAACATATAAAATCTTGCTTTGATACAAATATCTGAAAGTCAGTTCAAATGGCAATAAAAGAAGTGTCTGATTACTTGAAAATTTCAAAATGAGACAAATAAATGAGCCATGCTCTGGCAAAAGGGGGTTTAATGCTTCACCTTAATGCATTGTACCAACCAAGCCATCTCATAATTATGTATTAATAATAGCCCTTTTTTTAACAACCAACTTGAGACAGACTAGTCCTTGGACATACAGATTGACCAATAGTGAAAAATTTTGGCCCAGATCAGCCTGTGCCGACTGCACAGGCTGACCTGGGTCAATACTTTTCGCAATGCATTAGGCTCCCTTTTCACAGAGTATTGCCTAATGCATATGTTTCTGAGGTAGGCATTTTTAGCATGGCTATTTTCGAAGAAAACGTCAAGTTAGTGATGTAGCCCTGGCGTCATTGCCACCTTCGTTACTGTCATGCAAAACCTTTGACATTTTATAATATCTCTGTTATTACTACAAATTAGATATTTGCATCAAACTTAGACAAGATGCTCACTATCAAAAGGGAAACCCATAAAACAGGGGCAGATACTTTTCAAAGTTTTTTTTGACAGTTATGCCCCTTTTCCAACATGGAATTTTCGCTGAAAATCAAGCAGTAGGGGATATCTATGGCAATTTCTATATTTTAGACAGAACTTGCCACCATCATCTAATTAAGCTTGTAGGTGAGCCGAAATAGGGGGGGTGGGGTTGTTTCCTAGGGTGCCAGATTTTCTGACGGCAGTATGGGGATGGGAGGGTGTCCCGGGGGGGGCAGTTTTCCTACAACCAATCAAGCAACTGCAGTCAAGTGTTAGCAACTGCATGGGGTACTCTTGTTCATGTAAGGATGAGATTTGCCTTGGGAATCATGTAACCTTTTTCTGTAGAATTGCCTGAAGTAACCAGTGTATATGTATAAGATTTGTTGCATGTTTTAACATTTACGATTTCAATGTAGATGTATGTTAACTCCTTACCAAACAACAAAATTTGGAGTCATCCAAATGAAGAGCATTTACAGACGATGACTTAGATGTGGCTTGAATGATGCTTTTTAGTTGTGAAAGGGTAGGAAACATAATGGGAAAAGGAGAAATCAGCATTTTCTTCTTTTCTTACAATGTTTTCAAAAGCTTTAGTTACCACGGTTGTTAAAACTCTGGATTGTGTTGTAAAGGGTTAATCTTTGTATTTTTTCCCCAGGGCTTTGACCTGAAGGAACAGCGTTACGTTGGTTGTAAAATACATCAATTAAACAGAGAGTGGAAGGATGATAAAAAGGCCAATTATATAAAGTAAGATCTTGTTTGAGTAGCTAAACATCATGGCTTTTGTAGGGCATTTGTGTGATATGAGTGACAGAATTCATTTGCATTGATTATTAAACAGTATCAAAGTACAGTCAACTCTTGTTATCTCAACTCCTTGGAGACAACAAAAAGACTGACATAATAGGAGTACAAAAAAAGGATTGGAAGAAGAGCCTGACTGAAAAGCGGAAGTAAACATGAAATAGGACGGGGATAAATTGTCATCTGTCATGCACCGGAACCAAATAAAATGAATTAGGAAATAATCGATGCCTGTTTTGTTTTTTATTTCAGTTGATAATAGCATTATAAAATACAACAATCTCGTCCAAAATGGCTTAATATTTTTGACTATATGACTTCACATTAAGCTTACGCTTCTTGCCTCTGTTTTGAATCCAGTTATAGGAATTTTGTGATAAGTGATTTTTATGTAACAATAGTTGAGCGTAAGAAATATTTATTGTCTCAAATGAAATTCAAGGAGATGTGATTGTGGATAGAACTTAACATTCTAGACTTGTCCAAAATCAAAGCATATAGACAACAAAATGAAAATGACTCAAAAAGTGTAATTTGTTTTTGAAAGGGCAAAAACCATTACAAGAAAAGGTCAACAGCAGTTTCTTCTTTTTCTGACAAAGTTTTCAAAAGCCTTTATTGCATTTGTGTGGTACAGAGTTATTTCAGTTATATGTATTTAATGCACTTACAGAACAAACTCAGACTTATAAATTAATCTGAATGTTTGCATGAAAATAATGACCTTTCTCCACAAATTTAACTTCTCCTATTGATCTCTATGTCTTTTTACTTTATGTGTATTTTCAGACATGCTTTACGAGAATACAAAATCCATAAAAATTTGGATCATCCTAGAATTGTGAAACTATATGATGTATTTGAAATAGACAACAATTCGTAAGTTGTTCATATTTATTACTGTTTTTCATACTATCACAGACACAATGGAAATGTCCATAATTTTCAGGCCCCTTTGTAACTCTCCACTTTTACAGAAAAGGGGCTCTGTAGGGCTCAGTGGTGAAGATGTAAAATTTTCAATCTGGACATCCATGTGTCTATTCTCACCCAAGGCTTTTCATGGAGAAAGATATATCGTAGCTCAGCCTAGTAGTATTTGTGAAACCAAGGACATATATCAATAAGTGAACTCTTGTGGTGATATGACTGAAATAGTGTTGAAAGTTGTGTAAAATCTCATTTATTACCCCTTGCAGAAAGGTGGAAGGATATTATTTTAGTGATTTCTGTGGTCCCTTCCTTCCATTGAATTTTGGTTGTATGCAAGTATACCTTCATTTGCATATTGATTCAATGCAGTTACTTCTTCACTCTAAATTTGATGAGAGCTCACACAGGCAACATGTCTTTCCTCAATTTCCAGAATTCCAGATAGAGGGAGTGATTTTGATTTCAAAACTGAAAATATCAGTTATTCGCCACTAAACCCTATGTTATGGGTACTCATTAGAATCGTCTCATTGAGACGATTCTAATGAGTACCCTTAACATAGGGTTTGGACAAGAAATAATGGATTTAGAATACCATCACTCCCTCTTATCTGGTGCTCTGAATTTCTTTTCAATTTTCTTTGCAGTTAAACCTTTTACCAAACAATCCTGTGTTATAGCAGCCCAGAGAGAGAAAGCTTTTGAAAACATTGTGGGAAGAGCCCTGAGAGAGAAAGCTTTTGAAAACATTGAGGGAAGAGGAGAAAATGCTGGTAACCAGCATTTTCTCCCTTTTCCACAATGTTTTTTACCCAATAAAGGACAACTTCACCATTTGAGCACATTTAAGTTGTATTCTGCATATACTTTGGGTTTGGACAAGTCTGAAATTTTGACATGTGGTGAAGGGTTAAGAATATTATTGCAGTTGAAGGGTTTATGGAGGGGTTTTATTGCTGACAGCTCTCATAAACTTTTGAAGATTCTGTACATTTTTAGGGTGCCATTGTTTTGTAGGGGATTTTAAAGCTCACATCTTCTCTCAATTGTCTTTTACAGATTCTGTACAGTTTTAGAGTATTGTGAGGGAAATGACCTTGACTTTTATCTGAAACAGAACAAGTGCATTCCGGAGAAGGAGGCGCGCTCGATCGTCTGTCAGACAGTCAGTGCTCTCAAATATCTCAATGAGATAAAACCACCTGTGATTCATTATGATTTAAAACCTGGTAGGTACTTCTGACATTATTGTTAACCTTTTCATAATATTCCTGTGTTTCTGCATGGCTCAGTGGTAAAGTGTGGGACTCGTCACCTGGAGGACCTGGGTTCCAGCCCCACCTGATTCGCTGGGTTTTTTGTGGGTGTGTCCTTTGGCAAGACACTTCAGAGCCCTAACCTAGTACTGGTAAAACCCAGGAAATACATGAATATGTGAGCTGTCGCTGTGATATGATGGAAATAATGTTGAAAGTGGCGTAAAACACCATTCAATCCTGTATTTCTGGGATCCAGAGGAAGAAGTTGTGTGGAAAAAAATTCAGAGAATGTTGGGAACCAAAGGTCACATGCAGTGTAATCATATCTGCTCCATAACTCCTTATTTACCAAACATCAAAACTTTGGACTTGTCCTAATTTAAGGCATTTGCTGGGGGCAAATTAAATGTGGCTCAAATGATTGAATTTGTCTTAACAAGGATAAAAATTATTGTAGGAAAGAGAAAAAATGCTGGTTTTCAGAATTTTCTTCTTTTCCCTCAATGTTTTCAAAAACCTCTGTTAAAACTCGAGATTGTGTGGTAAAGGGTTAAACTTTATATCTTTCAATCATTTCACATACCTCTCCACCTGGATGAGACTGCATACTGAATGGAGGTTTCACTTTGATCTACCAGTCTCCAAGGTCAAGGTGACAGCCAGAATTTGAAGGCGGATTGTTGTAAAATCATGTCGGTCAGATCTCTTGAGCCCTATGAGGAATTTTGAAAATCATTGAATACAATGATCACCTTGATGCGACATCATGCAGAATGGAGGTTTCACATACCAATTTTTAAGGTCGGGATCATAGAAGGGTTTTGATTTCAAAGTCACACGTGCCAAAGTTTGACAGCTCAAAACCTCCTGAATAGCTCATGCATTAATCTTGATGAGATGACATGCAGAGCTGAGGCTTCAGACACCAATTGCAAGGTTAAGAACACAGCAAGGGTTAAGTAGTTACCATACTAGAAAATTGGGGACTTGTCCATATCCAAAGCATTTGCAGAGGACAAATTCAGTATTGCTCAAATGGTGGACATCATTTTTTAAAGGGTAGAAAATGTTCTGGGAAAAGATGGAAATGCTGGTTACCAACATTTTCTACGTTTTCGACAATGTATGACAATGTTTTGAAAAGCATTCTTTCTCAAGAATAATGGGGGGAAGTCTATTTTTAACAAAAATAAACATCTAATTATTCAGGTAGGTGTGTTGAGCTGAGCTTGTATATCCCTTGGATGTAAATATACATCATGGGTCAAAGATTTCTTTTAAAATGTCAGATGCCTCATGTATTTTGTCTTCTTTCAGTGCCCTATGAGGGCAATGCATGTATGTTGTCATTGGCTATAAGAAAGAAGACAATGTGTGTAACAAGTTTGTTGAATAAGTCTATATCATACTGTTAAGACTGTGCTGTGTGATCATGTTTGTATACTTTGAGAAAGTCTGACATAGATTGCCATAAAGTTGGAGTCAGTTGTTCCTTGTACCAACATAGAATTTTGAAGCAATCTTGACTTTAATACTTTTTTTCCAGGTAATATTTTACTGGGAAATCCTGTTCACAATGGAAGTAAGTACAAATTGTTCATCAGCATTTTTAAAGTACATGAAATGAAAACTGTAAAACATTTACAAATCACTGTCACAGATTTTTTTTTTTTCCTCTTTCAGTTAAATACTTGAAAATTGGTGGCAAAATAGACCTTTCTCTTTTTTGCTTGGATTTTTATTCATATTATGTACTAAACACTGATTTATGTTTATAATCCATAATTTACAAGGATATTTTTGAACCAGTTTGCTGCAAATTTGTTTTTCAAGGTAATGGGCTATGCAAAAAAATTGTTTACTGTGTTAAAGGATTGTTTTCTTTTTGAATCATATTAGTATTATATCTTGATCCTTTTTATTAAGTTCATGTTTAGAGGCCACCTGTTGCTAAGGTATTCTGAATTATTTTTTAGAATCAAGATAGAAATCTTGGCTCTTTTTAGAGTACTGATAAACTTTAAGCTATGTGCTGATATTCTGAATGTTGAAGTGTTTACTTACGATGTGAAGGAATACCTCAACATACTTGCCATTGATCATTTAATCCTTTACCAGACGACAAAATTTTAGCCTTCTCCAAATTGAAAGCATTTGCAGACGACAATTTCAATTTGGCTAAAATGGTGCAATTTTTCTTTGATAGGGTAGAAAAACATTGTGGGAAAAGGAGAAAATGCTGGTTACCAGCATTTTTCTCCTTTTCCCACAATGTTTTCAACAGGCCTCTTTCCCAGGGGCGTCAAAAGGCGTCATTGTGCAGTAAAGGGTTAAGAATATATAGTTTCAATGTGATATAGAACTAAAAAATTGTGTTAATCTCAGCCCTTTTAATGAAGTCATTGCCTCCTGACACAATCTTGCTGGAGACTCTTAAATAATTGTGCAAAGTGTTAAGGTCTCAATACAGAGTCCAAGCTTAGAACTGATGAAACGCATTAACCCTTTACCTTACAATCCAGGGTCTTCATGACCTTGGGAAAGAAGGCTTTTGAAAACATTGTGGGAAAAGGAGAAAGTGCTGGTAACCAGCATTTTCTCATTTTCCCACAGTGTTTTCTACCCTGTCAGAGAGCTTAAACTCATTTGTACCAATTATGAATTTGTCGTCTGCAGATGTTTTGAATTTGAAAGAGTCTAAAATTTTGTCGCTTGGGAAAAGGTTAAGGGCATGAATGAGGGAGCTATGGCGTTGATATGACTGAAATATTGTTGGAAGTAGCATAAAACATCTCTCAAACAAACAAATCAAATTCAGTGTTTATTCCAGGTACTACCATGTCTGTGAGTACATCAGTGAGTGGGGAAATAAAGATAACAGATTTTGGTTTAAGTAAGATCATGGACGATGAGAGTGTATCACAAGAAGGGATGGATCTTACTTCCCAAGGCGCTGGGACATATTGGTTCGTAACTTTTAATCAGCATTTTGACATTTATGCTCTGAAATGGATTAAAAGAATCGTAGAGGTTCAGAGCACTATCCATTTTAGCTTGTAGAAAAAATGAAGCATAAAAGTTGAGTCAGTAAACAAAGCTCACTGGAATCAATTAAGAATCTTTTAAAATATTGTAATCTGGGTTTGTGCTGTCTGTTGCCAAATGCCCTTAAAAGTAATTCTAGGGAATATATATATATTTTTTTTTATTTGGTAAATGTTTGTTACGACAAAAAAATGAAAGAGGCAATTTGGTTTTTCCATTCTCATCTTATCGCACAAGGCACTGGGACGTATTGGTAAGAAACTTTTTATCCTCTGTATATTCTGAACTCTTTGCCAGAAGACAAAATTGTATGCTTACTCAGATTGAAAGCATTTACATACAACAAATTAAAAATGACGAAAAAAAAAAATGGAGTTTGTCTTTGAAAGGGTAGAATACATTGAGCATTTTCTCCTTCTCCAATGATGTTTCAAGAGCCTTCTCCCTTAACCCTTTACCACACAATCCAGAGTTAAAATGACCCTGAAGAAAAAGCCTTTCAAAAACATTTTGGGAAAAGGAGAAAATGCTGGTATCCAGCATTTTGCCCTTTTGCCAGAATGTTTTCTACCCAATCAAAGACAAATTCCATCATTTGAGTTGCATCTAAATTGTTGCCTGCAAATGCTTTCAGTTTGGACGAATATACATTTTTGTTGTGTGGTAAAGAGTTAAGGTCACTGGATTGTTTGGTAAAGGGTGATACCCCTGAATAGTTGAAAGGAATTATTTAGGGCAAACGAAGTGGCAAATTCAGCTCTTGGTCTAAATTAAACAGTTTTTTACTTTGTGTACAGCAGTTTCACAGATGTTCTCGCCAGAATATTTTGCAAAATAGTATGTGGAGTGGATAAAATCCAGACTGAATGTGCAGACTGATAGTGGCTTACATTTATCATGGCTTAGTGGTTCATTGTTTGGACATATTATCAGGAAGTCCTGGGTCTGTATGAATTCACCAACCATTCTTAAGAATATTCGTAGACTTATTATCCAGAATTTTCTAAATTTGAAAGTAACACAACCTCTGATTGGCTAAACCATCTGATTGGCTAAACCAATTTTGGTTTAGCCAATCAGAACTTGTGTTGCTTTCAAATTTAGAAAATCTTGGAGAGCATTACTAAGAATGTTCTTAAGAACAGTTGTTGAATAAGGACCCTGATTTGATTCCCATTGACAGTGCTGGTCACAATTGACAGTCCTTTTGCAAAGGACTACATAATCTCAGCCAAAATGTGACATCCTTTGCTACGTTTGAAACCCATGAGAGCCATGAATAAGCAAGCTGTCATGATGAAATTACTGAAATACAGTAAAACCTGACCCAATGGCTACTGTATTAACCCTTTACCACTTAATAAATGTTTTGATATATCCAAATTGGAAGCATTTGCAGATGACAATTTAGCTGTGGCTCACTCTCCTGGGTTTCAATTGAATTTGCTTTTAACAGTGAGGAAAGCATTTTGGGAAAAGGAGAAAATGGTGCTTACCAGCATTTTCTCTTTTTTCCCAAAATGTTTTCAAAAGCCTTCCTGCTCAGGGTTGTTACAACTCTGGGACTGTGTGGTTGAGGGTTAAGTAAGGATATTATGTATTGAGTTCCCAGAGAAGGCAGATCTGTTGAAACGAACTTCCACCAAGCATGTGCTTATCTTAGGCAAAACACATTTTGAGTATTCTCTCCGGACTTAGGTATTACTGTACTGTTAAGAGCAGTGTGATACATTTTTTTGGACAAACAAATAATGGAATATGTAGCAGTAGGTTTATATTGCTGGCTTTGCCAAAGAGTAGCCTATTTCGATAAAGTTGCTGTTGTGATTTCAGGTATTTACCCCCAGAATGTTTTATGGTTGGGAAAAATCCACCCAAGATATCTTCCAAAGTGGATGTGTGGTCTGTAGGAGTTATATTTTACCAATGTTTATATGGCAAAAAGGTGAGGATATATCAATCTGTCTGTCCAGTTATTATTCCTCAATAAGGCCCATCATAGGAAGGTTTGGTTTGTCCATCTCCGTAAATCTGAATCCTTCAAACTCTTAAGGACAAAGGTTTTTTTCAGGAAATTTTGATTTCAATAATTGTTTTCATCAGTATTAGCATGTTCTGCTTGGCTGAATTTTTTTTCTCATAGCTGTATTAACTCTTTACCACACAACAAAATCATAGACTTGTCCAATTTGAAAGCAATTGTAGACGACAAATTAAATGTTGCTAAAATGATGTTTTTTGTCTTTGGTAGGACAGAAAACATTATGGGAAAAGGAGAAAATGCTGGTTACCAGCATTTTCTCCTTTTCCCATATTGTTTTCGAAAGGCCTCTCTTTCAGGGTTGTTAAAAGTCGGGATTGAGTGGTAAAGAGTTAAAAAAATATATATATATATCATGCAGTGCTGCATCAACTTTTGCTTTCAAACTACTGTAAACAAATATGTATACAAGATTTCATAATGTTACTATCTAATTTTATTGAGATTGAAGTTCAAATGCTACTTAAGTTTATTTCTTCTGAATATCATATATTGAAAAAATTATCCAACAATAAATTCATGAAGTCTAAGAGGGAACTTAAAACTCATTGTCAGGTAACTTCTAACAATAGATCTACTAAATCTGCAATGTTCAGTACAGTGATGCCATCATGAATTTTACATTTTTTTACATCATGCAGAAGCCATTTTCTGGCACTATGAAATTTACCAATGAAATGGGCAATAGAAACTGCAATATTAGATTTAAAAAAAGTGATAATAATGCACTTAGTATTATATTTGTTTGCATTTGTTGTCTGTGGTATTGGATCATAAGGAATGAAGAGAGTATTTTTGTTTTTAAGGAGATATGAAAACAAAGAACCTAATCACACTTTTACTTTAGTGTGATTAGGTTTTTTTTGTTTTCATACCTCCATGAAAATTAAAGAATCCTCTTCTGTGTGTTTTGGGCTGGGTTTTGAGGTCATAGTAACTATACCCAAAAAAAAAAAAATGTATTCTGCAATAAATCATCAGTGTAGGTGCAGGACATTTTTCCCCTCAGAGTAATACAGTGAAGCAGCAGCAGTTTTTATTGGTCATGTAAGTAGGAAGAGCTGCTGCCAGGCAATAATATCATACTGTCAATAGCTCAAGCTATGTAGTGGAATAATGGTGTGTTTCAATAATTTCAGTTTTACCTAATTTTTTGTTTCAGCCATTTGGCCATAACTTATCACAGGCTGCCATATTGGAAGAAAACACTATTTTAAATGCAAAAGAGGTTGAATTCCCCTCCAAACCTATTGTGTCACCAGAAGCAAAGGTAAGAATTTTTTCATGTGTATATCTATTAACTTTTACCCTTAACGGAACAGGCTGATTTTTAGATCTATTGAAAACTGATGCAAAATACTGAAAGGATAAACTGTTTAAGGAAGAAGATTTTTTTTTTCTCCCCAAAAGTGAGAGACAGTGAGAAAAAGGGCAGTTGATCATTACAAGCAGTCACTCATATTACGTCATTTTGGTTAAAAGCAATCATCTGAAAGAGGCATTAACTTTCGCCACACAATCCCAAGTTTCTTTACCTTGAGGAAAAAGGCTTTTAAAAACATTGTAGGAAAAGGAAAAAATGCTGGTAACTGGCATTTTCTCCTTTCCCCACCATGTTTCCTACCCTTTGAAAGACGGATTCCATCATTTGAGCCACATACATCTTAGTTATATAAATGCTTTCAATATAGACAAGTCTAAAATTCTATTATGTGGTACAGGGTTAAGTACTGGGTTCATGAAAGCTTTTTTTATGGAGTACACACATTCAGATCATTGTGTCGATTCCTACAGAAGTTGGATGTCATGCAATACATTTAGACTGACTGTCAAACCAAAAAGAAAGTAAGAGAGAAAGTATAAAACATTTTTCTGAAATTGAGCACCGTTATGCATATCTTTGCTTAATAAAGTCAGTAACACACAAGCCAGTCCAAAGAATTTCTTGAAAGTTTTTATTCCAATCATGTTTCTTAGCAATTTAAAGCAGGATATATAAATACACTAGGTTATGGCAAGTTTAGTGTTACCCTCGGCCTCCATAAATTCCTCATTGAGATCATTTGCTACATCTAGCCTAAACGATCAGGTTTTGTAACAACCCTGAGAAAGAAGGCTTTTGAAAACAAAGTGGGAAATGGAGAAAACGCTGGTAAGAAGCATTTTTTTTCCTTTACCCACAATGTTTTCTACCCTATCCTGTTAAGGCAAAATCTCATATAATGTGACTAACATTCAATTTATTTGTATCCAATTGCCTTTAATTTTGACTGGTCTAAAACTTTATTGTCTGGTTTAGGGTTAATGATTTTAATGAACATTGGTACTATTGAGGAATCAGTGACATATAAAAAATTGGACTTAATACTTTTGTGTTTGCAGAATTTTATTCGAAGATGTTTACAGTATAAAAAAGAATTTCGGCCAGATGTCATACAGTTAGCCACAGATGATTACCTAAAACCAGCATCTTTAAAGTCAAAAGTAGGGTAAGTGTTCTTGACATCATTAGTTGCCTCTGGTACAATATAGGTCATAATCAGTCTACACTCCATTGTCTCCCATGTGGAGATATTCCAGCAAAAAACAGGCTTAAAAATTTGTACGAATTTGTATGAAAACATTTTGGCAATGAGAGAAATTGCTTGTGATTTTTTTTCACCAACTGAAATATAGATTATACGAAAATTAACAAGTTCCATCAGGTGAGTTGAAACAACCAGGGCTTTTAATCCAGGAATTGCTACTTCAAATCCTGACTTTACAAAATATCCTTTCTCAGGACTGATGAAAGCATATAGCAATGGGATTCATTCCACTCAATGTCTAACAATCTCAACTGAATCCAGCTAGTGGCTTAAAAAGATTATCAAGTGTAGTGTTGTTTCAGTCTACAGTACAACAAGACTTTGAACTTGTCCAATTTGAAAGCAATAGCAAACAAAAGATCCTTATTTCCATTAATGGAACTCTTCAAGTTAAAGGGAGATATTCACATTTTATAATTACACCACACTTAAAAATTAGTTCATTACTGAATTTAGTCAAGCAATAGCTTACAATCATCATTAAAGAAGGAAGACAAAAGTAAGGAAAAAAAAAAAGATTTTCAGTGGTATTTCCTTAACTCTTTACCACACAATCCTGAGTTTTAATGACCCTGAGAAAGAAGACTTAATAACATTGTGGGAAAAAGAGAAAATGCTGGAAACCAGCATTTTCTCCTTTTCCTACAATGTTTTCTACCCTCTCCAAAACAAGTTTTACTTTTTCATTTGCATTTATTTTGTCATCTGCAAATGCTTTCAATTTGGACCAGTCTAAAATTCTGTAGTGTGGTAAAGAATTAATGGGCTCCGTAAGATAGTTTAAGATTTGCATGAGAGTAAAGACACAGGGGTCAAATTTAACTTTTTTTTCAACTAGCAAAAAATTGCTAGTGACCATTTTTTCTACTAGCCAAAATCAATTTTGTACTAGCAATATTTTAACCCATGGCCACTTAGTCCCGTGTTTTAAGGACTCCGAAATGGGAAACTTATGAAAACATTGTGGCAAAAGGGGAAACTGGTCATAATGAGCAGGTTCTCCATTTCCCACAATGTTTTCTACATTATTAGAGAATTAAGTTTCCTTTGTACCAATTTTGAAATTGTCACTGCAGACGCTTTCAATATGGGAGAGTCTAAATATTGTTGAGTTGGTCTCCTCTGTTTGCTCATACAGTATTATAGCTCAGACTCTACACATTCTGCATAGCAAAGAAATATCCTTTGTTTGGACAAGCTTCGTCGTTTTGGGTTCTGTGCATTCTGGCGATGTCACGGAATCTGGCCTTCTGCCGAAAAAACTGGATATTTTCCGCTCCATACTCTCAGCGAGGCAATGCAGACATATAGATAACGTCAGAATCGTCTACGCGCTTTAAATACCTGTTACATGTATTTACAATATCACAACAAGCGTCTCTACGAATAACGGTCACGTGGTCGGTGATACTCTCAAAGGATAGTTCTACACCGCATATGGTAATTCAGTTTACATGAAAAACGACTGCATTTATGGATTAATTCAGATTTTTAAGTGGTAGGTTTGCCCATTTTCCGGTGCACTCACAAATTATTTCGACTGTTAAAATTTGGCACTCGCATTCTTTCATTTCAGCTCGCATTTTGCGAGTTTGCGACCGTTAAATTTGAACCTTGAGACAGGTGGGAATGTCACATGATTGTTAACAATCATAATTTACATTGAGGATTTGTTTTCAAACAAGCATGATGAGGACACTCCTGTATATCAAAAATCAATGGAACTTATAATTGGAAAATGACCATCCAGTGTTTAAAGGCCCAAAATTGCACCTTTTTACAGAATGTAACCATGAAGTTTATACAATTGCAAAGAAATGTATCTCGTCGTATGTATGGATGTTAGACAAGAAATTCTTAAGTCTGGAATAAGATCAAAATAGGCCCCTTTAAAGGTGTATTTAAACATATTATTGGGACCGTGTGTAAACAGAAATCAATGGCATAATATGAAGCACAATCAAAATGCAACCATCTGTACTAACGGAGGCTTATTTCATTGCAATGAAGTGTCTAGAAAGTATAGTATTGTTTTCATTATTTTGTACTTTGATATTCTCATAATGGTTCATTTAAATTTTTGTCTACATTAAGGTCACCATTCATGTCCTGGTAATATCAGTCTGTCATGCAAGACTTGTTCATGCTCTTCCCAAATATGCAGAGGTGCTCAGAGATATCTTATTTAGGGTTGTGAAAACAGTAAAGTATTAAACCGCAGGAGTGCATGTATCGTACAGAGTACTCTTTAAAGGCAGCACAAAACAGTTAAACTGATGTAAACTTTGTGGCAAAAGGAGAAATAATTTGTTACAGCAGTCTTGTTTGCTAGTTATTGCAAGTACTCATGCCTATTGTGTGTACAAGATATGATCAGACCTCAAGAGAAGAGGGAGTTACAGTCAAACCTGGTGATCCGTCCACCTCCATTCAGCGTGAACCTCCACTTAACGGCCAGTTCAATGTCCCCCCAACTACTTTTACTCTATATGAACCTTTATTCAACACGCACCCTTAAAACGCACGCAACGGCCGCTGAAATCGTGTCCCATTTTTCAAAACAACCTGGTATGTAGCGGCCAGTAACCAACGTAAGTCGGACTGCTAACTTACACTTCACACTTAGTGTACTTCTCACATCCGACCGTTTTCGGATTAACAACTAGAGTGTCAAAATCGAACAATCATATACACACGTCACCAATCAACAGGTGTATGCATATAACCTGATATCCTCTAGAACGGGTTATTTTGATGCAATTGATGATTTCGTAAGCTATTATTCCCGATTTGTCAAAAAGTTTGAAGTTAGAAATCAAATATAAATTACCCGAGTCAGACTACCAAAAATGTTTTTCTGCTTTCGATTTAATCTGAAATTACGTAACGTACGTGTAGCTGCCTCGACATCTTGTTTGTCTGCTTACTTCTAAAAGGTGAGAAAAGATTAAAGAAAACTGTCCTAACGACCGATTGCAAACAAATTAGTATAGGTTATTACCTATGCCGGTGTGTTTAAGAAATTGTCTTTGATGACATTAATTTTAATTGACGATTACACCTGTGTCGCATTTTAATTGACCAGTAAACCTACGACTGTTTGATCTTTATGCCCAATCATCTTTCGACCATTCCATCGTTTTGATCGGTGATTATACCAAAGATGCAGATTTCTTATGTTTTGACCGTACGATTTGTCAATTGTATTTTTGACTCAAGACTGTTAACATCATATTTGGCATTATAGCTTGTACCAAGAGAAATGTGTTGACATTAGAACAAAGAGTGGAAGTGATTAGACTTTTAGAGTCTGGAAAGAGTTCTCGGATTGTAGCTGAACAATTTGGTGTTGGTAAAACACAGGTTCAACAGACCCTGAAGAGAAAAGCAGAACTCATGACTGAGTATGAAGGCAATGCAAACCCATATAGTTTGAATTAGATCCAACTGTTTCTTTGTTTTTCCCTGGCATATGTGCATATGCATGAACATGCACATGTGTACTTACATTTGTCTTTGGTATGTATGCACATGTACATGTATATGGACATGTACCCCAGCCCTTTATAAATGTTTAGGAAAAGATAACTCCGAGAACATCTTGCGCGATCGACCTCTTTTAAGCAAGCACCTGTCTTAAGCAAGCGATTTTGGAAGGGCCCTTGACCGCTTGCTTAAGACAGGTTTGACTGTATAGTATTCTAAATCCATTATCTCTCTTCCAAACCCTATGTTGTGGGTACTCATTAGAATCGTCTCGATGAGACGATTCTTATGAGTACCCATAACATAGGGTTTAGTGGAGAGTAATTAATATTTTCAGTTTTGAAATCAGAATCACTCCCTCTATCTGGAGTTCTGTGATACACTATTTTATGTCTGTTTTGTTGTATTTCAGGCATAACATGAATGTGAATGAGACAAGCCTGAACCCTGGTCAAAGACCACAAACAGTTAACAACAGTACAAGTGGATCTAACCCTTCTCCCTCTCCAAGTTTTTCATTCGGAGACAAGTTGACGTAGTACTCACCCAAAACTTAGCCATTTTTGTTTTCCCTTTATTCCATAGACCTGCTCTTCGTTAACACTTTACCAAACAGTCACGTGCTTTTGTGAAATAAGCCTGTTAAAAACATTGTTAGAAAAGGAGAAAATACTGGTAAAAAGCATTTCCTCCTTTTTCCTTACAATAATTTTCTACCCTATCACAGACAAACACAAATCATTTCACCCACCTTTGATTTGATTGGTTGTTTGCAATGCTTTCATTTGGGACAGGTCTTGTAAAAGTTTGTCATTGGGTAAAGATTTTAAAACAAAGTGTTTACATTCTGTGGAATAAAGGGATAAGTGTAAGGAAAGGTGTTTATGAAATACCGAGAGAAGAAAACAGTGTGACAGTAGGAGTATTTGTGTGTGGTATTTTAGATGTAAATGTGCTCTGTTTTAAATCTTTCTTTGTTGATATTGTGAACAAAGCAAGAATAGTGTATCGATGGTGGGAAATGATTCAGTTACAATGGACGTTATGGCTGCGGAGTTTATTTAATGTTTCACCCATTACTATTTAATCCTTCATCACACAATCCCATCCCAGAAGAAGAAGGCTTTTGAAAACATTGTGGGAAAAGGAGAAAATGCTGATAAACAGCATTTTCTCCTTTTCCCACAATGTTTTCTTCTCCATCAAAGACAGAAATAATTAGTTTAGCAATATTTATTTTATTGTCTGCAATTGCTTTCAGTTTGGTCATGCCCAAATCTTTTGTCGTTAGGGAAAGAGTTTTTTCTTACAGTTGAAAGCTGCTGAAAATCAGTGTGAGAAAAGGAGCAGTGTTGTGTCACAAGCAGCTGATCCTTGTCCTCTTTACTCAACTTCTATTTGCAAAAAACAGTCAATGAAAACATTTGGGTAAAGCGAGAAATTGATAATAAAGAGTTATATTTCCCCTTACCACAATGTTTTCATGCATTAATGTTTCAAAACTTAGGTCATGTTGAAATTCCATATTTTACCAGGAATTTTTTCAAAGTTATCTGCAATAAAAGTGTTTTAGGGGTTAGTGAGTGAGTGTGTTCTTTATATTTCAAGAGAAAGGTTTTTTCCCCCCTTTCTTTCCTTTTTTTCCATCCTTTCTGTTTAGCAGTTTTGAGTAGGTCTACAATTAGTCTCTGCTAATTGGTTAAAATGGATTTTGACAGATGCCACTTTTTTTTTTCTTCTTTTTTTTTTACCTTACATGAAATACAGAAAGACCATCAGTGGAATTAAAAAATTGGATTTTGTGACCAGGAAAGTTACATAGAATTAAAATCGATTTTGATAGTTCCTTTCTCTCTTTACACGAAAAAAAAAAAAATAGAAATACCATCTGTGGAATTAAGGAATGAGTTTTTATGACCAGGGAATTTTAAATAAATTTTAAATGGAGTAACTGTTTAGTGCATTGTGTCACTCAAAAAATAGGAAGTACCACATGTAGATAAGAGAAGAGGATTTTATAGCCGAGCATGGAATTTATGTAAGTGTAGATGGATTTAATTCCATGAATACTAGAAACATTTTTTTTGGCACATGACTTAATTATTAGGCTGCTAAGCGTGACTCAAGGACCTTTTGGGACAGTGTAGACAAAGATCAGACTGCACAGTTCCTTACTGTCCAATAAGGAGATATCTGTCCCCCTAAAATACCTTTGAAATAGCAAAATTGGGGTTTTTACTATCAACTAGAATGTTTCATTTCAATTATTTGGCAGGATAAGGGGAAAAAAGATTAACCAAACCTTTACCAAACAATTTTAAGTGTAAAGAACATTACGGGAAAGAGAGAAAATGCTAGTATCCAGCATTTTCTGCTTTTCCCAAAATGTTTCCTTCCACTTCAACAGCAAATCTCATCATTTTTAAACACTTAAATTTGTTGTCTGCAAAAGCTTTTAATTTGGACAAATTTTGATTTATTGTTTGGTAAAGTGTGGGGATGGTCAGCATTAAGGTTAATTACACAAGTAACTAGTGTGAAAACATTGTGGCATTATGAGCAATCTATTCTTTTGCTACAGTGTTTTCAAAACTGATCAGATACAAGAAGAAAAGAGTCATCTATATGAGGAATTTTGTTAATCCCCCTCAAAATACAACTTTTCACCACCATTAAAGAAAGGTGTTGTTGGTAGTTACTTGTTAAATTTATTTCTCTCTGCGCTAACTGTATAAACTCTAAGTTTTGTAGGATAAAAATGCAAACATCTGAAACTCGGCAAGACTTTTATCATTTAGGCATGGCTGGATAAGCAGATTGCAATAAAAATCAAGATCAGACTATATGTTTGTGGTCTATTATGTCTGCAAGAGCCTGTTTTCACTTGACTCTTTACCACACTGCAAAAATGTAGACCTGTCCATATTGAAAGCATTTGCAGACAACAATTTTAATGTGGATAAAATGATGGAATTTGCCTTTGATAGGGAAAAAAACATTGTGGGAAAAGGAGGAAATGCTGGTTACCAGCATTTCCTCCTTTTCCCACAATGTTTTTAAAAGGCTTTTTTTTTCAGGGTCGTTAAAAGTCGGGATTGTGTGGTAAAGGGTTAAGGCACCAAAAGGGTTAAAGACCATCAACTGATACAACATAGATTTCATCTAGTACATAAATCATTTTGGTTTGTAAATTTCTGCACATCATTGATTTACTTATGAAATTGTAGAGATCATTTAGAGATAATGATGGAAGTCCATCATGATTTCCTGGCTTCTATGGTACTTGACCAGTTATGACACTAATATCATGTAGTTATTAAGCCTATACCAAACTAAAAATTTTTAGCCTTATCCAGTCTGAAAGCATTTGTAGATGACAAAAGTTAATGTCACTAAAAACATGCAATTTGCATGAAATAGGATAGAAAACATACTGGGAAATGGTTACCAGCATTTTCTCCTTTTTCCACATCGTTTCCAAAAACCTTCTTCCTCAAGGTCATTATAACACAGGATTGTTTGGTAAAGGGTTAATCAAGAAATTTTTGTTACAGGTCCAAAGTCTGTGGTATTAGCCCAAGGTGGAAGGCCTCAGGCTAATACCACAGATCTGTGACTTGTAACTTGGTCAATACAAGACTACCTAATTAATAACAGTTTTATTTATTAACAGCCAAGATTTGTTGACCTTTTTGAATTTGATGTTAGCAGTCATATTGGCCAAGTTCTCATTTTGGCCGAATTTTTCATGTGGTTTTGAACAGAATGCTTTTGTCATAGAAGTGCAAGAACACAATTAGTTAACCCTTTTCCAGGGAACAAATTTTAGCCTTGTCCAAACTGAAAGCATTTTACAGATGACAATTTCAATGTGGCTGAAATGGTGCAATTTCTCTTTGATAAGGCAGAAAACATCGTGGGAAAAGGAGAAAGTGCTGGTGACCAGCATTTTCTCCTTTTCCTACAATATTTTCAAAAGGTTTCTTTCCCAGGGTCGTCAAAAGGCGGCATTGTGCAGTAAAGGGTTAAGAAAACTTGTTTATTCCTTTTACAGAGTTAGGTTTATTCCTTTTACAGAGTTAGCTTTTGAAAAATAAGTGTTTGTTAATGCTGTACAAAATGACAAAATTTTAGACCTGTCCAAATTGAAAGCTTTTGCAGACGACAAAATAGATTTGAATCAAAAATTGGAATTTGTTTTTGGAAGAGTAGAAAACATTGTGGGAAAAGGAGAAAATGCTGGTTACCAGCATTTTCTCCTTTTCCCACAATATTTTCAAAAGCCTTCTTTCTCAGGGTCGTTAAAAGTCGGGATTGAGTGGGAAAGAGTTAAGGAGCAGTTGCTTTTTAACAGCAGTAGCTTCTGTTGCTAGAATGTTTCTTTTTCTTTTTATCATTATTTGAATCTTACTACTTTTCAGTTGTGATCATAATAAAGAGATTTTGGCATTTCATTGCTAGTAGGACCAAATGTCTGTTTGTCCGTTTTATAATCATACTGAGGGAAAAAGGATTGAAATGATAAGCTGTTAACATTCATTTAGGGGATTTTGTTTAGAACTGTTTTTTGAGAGAAAAAAAAAAGCAGAATTCCAATATCGTCATTGGTGTGCATGTATTTGTTGGAGAAAGGGATAGAGAGGTAGGTTGGAGTGGGGTGAGAGACGAATAGGGGCAGGGAGGGAGAGAGGGAGAGAGTGTCAGTCCTTTTTCGTATTCCTCACATATCATGCAGCTCTCTACCAAATAACAAAATATTTGACTAGTCCAAAGCATTTGCAGACGACAAATCATACATAGCTCAAATGAAATAACTTGCCTTTAATTGAGTCGAAAACATTGTGGGCAAAGGAGAAAATGCTGGTTACCAGCATTTTCTCCTTTTCCCACAGTGTTTTCATTAGTTTTCTATCTCAGGGTCGTTAAGACTCAGGATTGTGTGGTAAAGGAAAGGGGGGCATCTTGCTACTATAAATTTGTTATGAAATATCTCTGGGACTTGTAATAATTAAGGTTTCACCTGTTTCATTAAGATCTATTTTCCCCAATGTATCAAATGCTAGGTACTGCAGAATGGTGTAAATTCATATTCTTGTAATGTGTCAACCCTTTACCAGATAACAGAGTTTTAGATTTGTCCATATCAGAAGCATTTGCAGATAACAAATGAGATGTGGCTTGGTGGAATTTTTCTTTTAACTCTTTACCAAACGACAAAATTTTAGATTGGTCCAAATTGAAAGCATTTGCAGACAACAAATCAAAATGTGGCTCAAAAATTGAAATCTGATTTGGGAAGGGTAGAAAACGTAGGAAAAGGAGAAAATGCTGGTTACCAGCATTTTCTCCTTTTCCCACAATGTTTTCAAAAGGCATTTTCTCCAGGGTTGTTAAAAATCAGGAATGTGTGGTAAAAGGTTAATGGGTAGAAAACATTGTGTAAAAGGAGAAAATGGTGGTAACCAGCGTTTCTGTTTTTACCATGTTTTCAAAAGCTTTCATACTGATGGTTGTGACAATACAGGATTGTTAGGCAAAGCTTTCAAGCAATCATAAGTTCATAGATGAATAATGTGATGTTTGGTGTGAGGTCAGATATTTCTAGCATGTATTGGGAGTGAAAGAATTTTTGTCAAATGACTAGAGATGGACTGAAAGTGTGAAATAGACTTGAATATTGGATAAATTGGTGGATAAAAACACATCTGTGATCTTAAATTGTAGTCATCTTAAATTGTAGTCATCTTTGCTAGTCAATGGGAATGCTACACAACATTACTCTATCCAACCTTGGCTGATTCGAGTCAATGTATTTTTCAAAGCTTTATATTTTTTCATTGGTTGATGTTGATTGTTACCAAACCAATCAAATTGCATGTTACAGTGTCTATCTAATGACAGCAAAATATAAATAATCATAGTACTTAATCTCAACAATTAGCCTACATGCAGGAATAAGGAATTCATTACCCGTAAAAACATGGGAGAATAGTGTTATCATTTTTTCAGCATAATGAACATTTCATATAATTTGTATAATGGGTTTTGTAACATGACATTTGATTGGTTGTGTTGCAACATGAAGGACAATAAACAACAAAATCTAATTTGTGGCTTATGGAAGCGTTTCTGACAGTTTAAACAAGTTTATTTTACATTGATTTTGAAAAAGTTCTCACAACTTAATTTCTCAACATTAATTTAACTGTTTACCACACAATCCCGAGTTTTAATGACCAAGAGGAAGAAGCCTGTAGAAAACATTGTAGGAAAAGGAGAAAATGCTGGTAACCAGCATTTTCTCCGTTTCCCACAATGTTTTCTACCTTATCAAAGACAAAGTCCATCATTTGAGCCACTTTTAAATTGTCGTCTGTAGCTGCTTTGAATTTGGACAAGTCTATATTTTTGTCACCCGATAAAGACTTAATCATTGTCTATGATTGCTTCTTGTAAACCTTATTCAGAATTTGAGCCGTTGTGTGGGTAGTTCCAAAAAGTGACCCTGGCTCATCACAGGATTTGAACCTGGAACATTTGGTATAAGAGGGCGATGCTCTATCTGGACACCACTGTTACCCACAGGAATTACAAATAAGGACTGAATCATTTATTGGTGTGAGGGAGGAAAGTTGAGCATATCCCTGTGCTAGCAAAGATTAACCCTTAATCTGCTAACTGAATGAAAGGAGAATTTCCTCTTAATAGTAAAACCCCAAATATTGTGATTTCAAAATTGATAATTCATCGGAAAGAAATTACTGTATTAAACAGTGTAGATCTAAGACGAGACTGCAGGTTTGTGCGATCTGATCTTGATCTACACTGTCCGCTAAAGGTCAGTGAGTTGTGCTTAGCAGCTTAAGGGTTAATTGTGGTAGAATTTTAAAGTTTTGTTTTGTTTGTGGATTCTGTGTACAGTGTATTTTTCATTGTATGTAAGCATTACAATATCTTCATGTAAGCTGTATTGATCTTGCTAAGTGCTGTAGTTAAAACCCAGATCTTGTACATACTCAGCATGTAGCTTCTGCAAGCTAGAACATTACGGCAAATGGAGTTGTTGCTCATAATGAATAGTTTTTATTTTCAATTCCTCCTTTTTCTGCATGCCAGTCTTAGCTTAATCTGTTACAAATAATCCAGTGTTTAAACAATCCAAAGGAAAAAGGCTTTTATAAATATTGTAGGAAAAGGAGAAAATGCTCATAAACAGCATTTCTCCTTTTTTACAGAATGCTTTTTCAAATTTTCTTGTTATTCCACAATATTTTCAAGAAGATATATCAAAACATATGAGCCAGATTAAATTTGATACACTTTAATTGTAAATTCCTGAGGGAATAAATAAAATACCATAAACTAAAACATACTAATAGAGTTTTATTTCGTCAATTTCTTACAATGTTTGTACCAGACGTTGCTGCAGTAGCTTAGAAATTAATTTGCTTGTTGATAAGGCTTATGCACAAAATGAGTGACATCAGGTTTTCTATAAGAAGGGCAGAGAGAACTGAATAAAGTATATCACATGAACTTTCATTTTAATACCTCAAGCCTAGCAGTTGTAGATTTTAAATTTTGGGCTGGAGAAATGTTACTTATCAGGGTAGTGTATGTGTGCTTCTGTTTGTTGGTGGAAGTTTGGTGTGATTTTGAAAACATGGTGTGCATGTGACATTCTTAATCTTAACCTGTTACCAAACTAAATCTTGGACTAGTCCAAATTGAGAGCATTTTCAGATGACAAATAAATGTGGCTCTAATGATAAAGGATTTTGTCTATCAAAAGGTAAGAAATGATGTGGAAAAAGGTGAAATACAAATTTTCAGCATTGTCTCCTTTTCCCACAATATTTTCAAAACACTCCTTCCACAGGGTCATTAAAACTAGGGATCATTTAGTCAAGGATCAAATAGAAGTTACTAAATGATTGAAGGTCCGAGTTATGTCCCCTTTTTATTTTAGCCTTGCAAGAATATTGGAAGGGTCTGAATATGTGCTTTTTTGGTCTGAAGAGCAAATTTAACTGCCTACCAAACAGTTCTCTGGTGACCAGCATTTTCTTCCTTTTCCACATTTTACCCAACCTTTCAACCCTTTACTACACAATCACAGGTTTTAACTGCCTTGATGAAGAAGGCTTTGGAAAACATTGTTGGAAAAGGAAAAAATGCTGGTAACTGGCATTTTTTTCCCCCACAGTGTTTTCCACCCTTCAAAAAAAAAAAAAAGTTAATTTTAGTTCTTGGTAGTCTGCAACTGCTTTTAATTTGGACCGGTCTAAAATTTTGTTGTTTGGTCAAAAGTTAAAGACAAAACCCATCATTATCCTGCTAAATAACTTAAATGAAATTATCAAGCTGATGCTTAAAACCTGATGGTTAGGGAAATATCTCCTTATCGGATAGTGTAGATCCAAGATCAGACTGCACATTCTGTGCAGTCTGATCTTGATCTACATTGTCCGCAAATGGTCAGTGAGTCACGCTTAGCAGCCTAAGGTTTAATATAAGGAAACTGGCAATTTGTGCTAGTCTGAAATTTGGTTGTCTGGCAAGGAGTAGATAGAATTCTGTTTGTTTATGGAGGTAGTGGGAAAGCAAAGGGGTGGAATATTTGACCCATGGTCTGTGAAAAGGGGGTTTAATGGATCTTCAAAAATAGTGACCCAGGTCAGCCTGCGCAGGCTGACCTGGGTCGCAACTTTTTGCCATCGGTTTGTTTTCTGCATGCCAAAGATCTAGTGTACCTCATGATTCAGTCATTTGTAAGACAAAATGAATTTTATGGATCCATTATTATGTGATTGCTTACTTGGTATGATGCATCACAGAGATGCAGTAACCCTTATCCACACAATCCTGAGTTTTAACGACCCTGACAAAGAAGGCTCTTGAAAACATTGTGAGAAAAAAAAGAAAATACTTATAACTAGCATTTTCTCCTTCTGCCCTTTCAAAGACAGGGGCCGTCATTTTGAGCTACACTTGATTTGTTGTCTGCAAATTATTTCAGTTTGGTCCAGTCCAAAATGTTGTCATTTGGTAAAGAGTTAAAGCCCCCTTTTGCCAGAGCATGGCTATCTTCTGATGAATCAGCATGTGAGAAAAAATTGAATGAAAGATATTTGCTGAAAATAGTAGATGTTGATGGTGTAGGGGGGGATAAAATGATTTTTTTCCCCCCAAATTTCAATTTTACAAAACAAATCCAGGAGAAAAAAAAACAGTGTGATAGAAGCATCAAATTGTGCTAGTTTATTTTAATTTTTGTTTACTGAACTACAGATTAAGGGAGTGATGGATGACTGTACTTTGTAGCAAATGAAGTTTGCAACATTATGATAAAAGGAGAAATTGCTGATAAAAAGCAAGTTCTAATTTTACCAACAGAAAAAAAATAGGAAAAAATTGGTCAAGATTACAGAAAATCAAAATTTACTGACTATATGTCATGAAAAAATGTGTCTGAAATGGACAAAATAGTGCTTTAGTTTAACTCTTTACCAAACAACAAAATTTTAGACCTGTCCAAATTGAAAGTGTTTGTAGACGACAAATTAAATGTGACTCAAAAATTGAAACTTGTGTTGGGAAGGGTAGAAAACATTGTGGGAAAAGGAGAAAATGCTGGTTACCAGCATTTTCTCCTTTTTCCACAATGTCTTCAAAAGGCGTCTTTCTCAGGGTCGTTAAAAGCCGGGATTGTGTGGTAAAGAGTTAAAGTGCTCTAATAACTCTTTGTTTTGCAGCTGATCACATCTTAACTCTTTACCAAACGACAAAATTTCAGACTGGTCCAAACTGAAAAGCATTAGCAGACGACAATTTAAATGTGGGTCAAATAATGGAATTTGTCTTTGATAGGGTAGAAAACATTGTGGGAAAAGGAGAAAATGCTGGTTACCAGGATTTTCTCCTTTTCCCACAATGTTTTCAAAAGGTTTTTTTCCCAGGGTCGTTAAAAGTCGGGATTTTGTGGTAAAGGGTTAAAACATTGTTACAAAAGAAGAAACTGCTCCTAATGAGCAATTTCTTTGTTTGCCAAGGTGTTTTTTTTCTTTCTGTATTCATGAATTTAGATTGCAATTAATATCCTATCTTCAAGTATCATCTGTAAAGTTCATTTATAATGTTTGAGGGTATTTTTTTTTTTGATAAAACCTTTCAGAACCTCAGGCAAAAAACAGGCTTTTTAAAGATGGCATAGATCAAGATCAGACTGCTTAAAACGTGCATTCTGATCTTAGATCTATATTATCCTCTCATGTTGCCAAGCCTATGAGATAGAAATCTAACTGAATTTCAGTGGATTGTATTGTCAGCTGCCCATAGTGGTTGGGTTTATGTAACTGGGCCAAGTTTTATGAAAAAACTTAACCCTTTACCGCCCAATGCAGCCATTTGAGGACCCTGGGGAAGAAGCCTTTTGAAAACCTTGTGGGAAAAGGAGAAAAAGCTGGTAACCAGCACTTTCTCCTTTTCTCAAAATGTTTTCTACCTTAATCAAAGAAAAGTTGCACCATTTGAGCCACATTGAAATTGTCATCTGCAGATGCTCTCAATTTGGGCAAGGCTAAAATTTTGCCGTCTGGTAAAGGGTGAAGTCTCTTATTTTACTCAAATTTGCAAACAGACTTATTTTCCAACCTAAGTTGAGTTTGTTATCCCAGACGCATTTCACTAACATTAACAGACTTGCATACCATTTTCAAGTCCTGTGTTGACACAATGTTTCGGTCTCAACTCTGCAAAATAATGACTTCAGTCTTAAGTCCATTTATTTTGCTTAGTTGAGTCCGAAACGCAGTATCATCTCAGGATTTGAGAATGTTACTACAGTTTGTTAATGTTGCTAAAATATGTCTGGAATTACAAAATCGATTTAAGTCAGAACCAGGGCCCGTTAGTAGATTTGAGTAAAATATATTAGACTTCAGTTTTTTTGTTGAACCGGGCCCTAGTGCTGAAAGAATTGAGAGATAAAGTGATATTAACCCTTTCCCAAACGATGAATTTTAGACTGGTCCAAATTGAAAGAGTTTGCAGAGACGACAATTTTTAAATTTGATGAAAATGACAGAAAGTTCTCCAAAAGGGTAGAAAACACTGTGGGAAAAGGAGAAATTGCTCGTTACGAGCAATTTCTCCTTTTCCCACAGTGTTTTCAAAAGACTTGTACTGCAGATACGTGAAAACCAGGGCTTGTTTGGGAAAGGGTTAAGGTGGAGAAGAAAGTGTGTATGGGATAGAATTGCATAAGGTTTATTAACCCTGTACCAAACGACAAATTTTTATACTCAACCAATTTGAAAGCATTTACAGCCACCACATCAAATATGACAAAGACCATGGGATTTTCATTTGATAGGGTAGAAAACATTGTGGGAAAAGGAGAAAATGCTGGTAACCAGCATTTTCTCCATTTCCCTCAAAGTTTTCAAAATCCTTCATCTTCAGGGTCGTTAAGAAATCTGGATTGAGTGGTAAGGGGTTTTACATGCTTCATTTTCTAGTCAAGTATTTAAATAATTGGATTGAGTGGGGCTCCGATTGGAGTACTTGAACCCTTTGCTAAACAATCCGAGTTTCAGCAACCCTAAAGGAGAAAGCTTTTAACCCTTTCCCAAACAAGCCCTGGTTTTCACGTGTCTGCAGTACAAGTCTTTTGAAAACACTGTGGGAAAAGGAGAAATTGCTTGTAACGAGTAATTTCTCCTTTTCCCACAGTGTTTTCTACCCTTTTGAAGAACTTTCTGTCATTTTCATCACATTTAAAATTGTCGTCTGCAAACTCTTTCAAATTGGACCAGTCTAAAATTCATCATTTGGGAAAGGGTTAAATACATTGCAGGAATAGGAGAAAATGTTGGTAACCAGCATTTTCTCCTTTTTCCACAATGTTTTCTAGCCTATCACAGAATTTAAGCCCATTTGTACCCATTTTTAAGTTTGTTTAACCCTTAAGGTGCTGAATTAATGATTTTGGACCATTTTAATGCAGAAATACAGCCCCAAATATAGCTTTTTCAAGGTTGTTTCTGTTAGAATATATAGCACAGGAGCAGACAGTGTAGATCTAAGATCAGACTGCATCTTTTGTGCAGTCTGATCTTGATCTACACTGCAAAAACAAGTTCCAGGGCTTTGAGGATTTAAGCCTTTACAAATCAATCCTTTAACAACCCTGAGGAAGACAGCATTTGAAAACATTGTGGGAAGCAGGGAAATTGCTGCTTCAGCATTTTCTTCTATGTGCACTTTTTTACCCCCCCTACATTGTGAAAGATTTTTTGTTTTGAATTACATTAATTTGTTGTCTGCAAATGCTTGGAATTCAGACAAGGCTTAAATTTTGCGTACTGGTAAAGAGTGAGCCCTTTACCAAACAATCCTGTATTTAACTCTTTACCAAACAGCAAAAATTTTAGACTGGACCAAATTGAAAACATTTGCAGACGACAAATTAAGTGTAGCTTAAATGGTGATTTATGAATTGGATAGGGAAGAAAACATGGTGGGAAATGGAGAAAATGCTGGTTACCAGCATTTTCTCCTTTTCCCACAATGTTTTCAAAAGGCTTCTTTCTAAGGGTTGTTAAAACTCGGGATTGTGTGGGAAAGAGTTAATTGACACTGAGGATGAAGGCTTGTGACAACATTGTTGGAAAAGGAGAAAATGGGAGTAACCAACATTTTCTTCTTGTCCTGTAACTTTTTTTTTTCAATGACAAATTTCATGTATGGAGTAGCATTTAATTTGATGTATCCAAACACTTTCAATTTGGACTGGGCGAAAGTGGCTCAGCTAATGGAATTTCGCTTTAGAAATTGTTAAGTGGATCGAGGGAAAAGGAGGAAATGCTGGTTACTAGCATTTTCTCCTTTTCCCTTAATATTTTCAAAAGCCATACCGGGTTTATTAACCAGGATCTTTAAAACACTGAATTGTTCGGTAGGTTTACCTCTTTACCAAACGACAAAATTTAAGACGCCATCAAATTGAAAGTATATGCAGATGATGATTTCGATGTAGATAAAAGGATGATTTCTGTCTTCGGAAGGGTAGAAAACATTGTGGAAAAAGGAGAAAATGTTGGTTACCGGCATTTTCTCCTTTTCCCACATTTTCAAAAAGCTTCTCAGGGTTGTTAAAACTCGGGATTGTTTGGTAAATGGTTTAGGACTTAACCCTGGAAAAGTAGCCGTTTGAAAACGATGTGGGAAAAGAAGAAAATGCTGGTAACCAGCATTTTCTCCCTTTTCCCACAATGTTTTCTACCCTATAAAAGAAAAATTGCACCATTTGAGCTACATTGAAATTGTCGTCTGCAAATGCTTTCAATTTGGACAAGGCTAAAATTTTGTCGTCTGGTAAAGGGTTAATCAGTGAATGCATGTGGAATAAGGGTTGATGTATAAATGGCATTCATATCATTCTTGAAATAATTAAATCATGTCTCATTAGGCTTGCAAGGTTTTCACTCCTCATCATTTCAGTGCAAACTTATTTGGGTGTACGGAACATGTTGACTCCTTACCAAACAATCCTAAGTTTTATGACCAGTAAAGAGGAGGTTTTTTGAAAACATTGTAGGAAAAGGAGAAAATGCTGGTAACCAGCATTTTCTCATTTTCCCACAATGTTTTCTTCCCTTCCCAACACAAATTTCAATTTTTGAGTCAAATTTAATTTGTTGTCTTGAAATGCTTTTAATTTGGACTAGTTGAAAATTTTGTCGTATGGTAAAGACGAAATAATAAGTAGAATGAAATGGAGAAAGTTCTAATGAAATTTCAACTTTTTAACCTTTCGCCACATGATCCCGAGGTTAACTACCCAGAGGAAGAAGGCTTTCGAAAACATAGTTGGAAAAGGAGAAAATGCTGGTAACCAGCATTTTCTCCTTTTCCCACAATGTTTTCTGTCCTTCTCGAAACAAGTTTGAATTTTTGAGCCACATTTGTCATCTGCAAATGCTTTGAATTCGGACAAGTCCAAATTTCTTGTCCTTTGGGAAAGAGTTAAATAAATGACGGAATCTTAGATTTTTCCAAATTGCAGATGAAAATTGGGCTCAATTGAATTGGCTGAAGTATTGCAATCAAGAGAATGAAAGATATTGTGGGAAAAGGAGAAAATGCATGTTACCAGAAATTTCTACCATGCTTTCAAAAGCTCTCTTTCTCAGGATGGTTAGAACTCGGAATTGTTTTGGAAAGATTTAAATCGTGTCTCATAAAGTATGCAAGTGTTTTCCTCATGACCATAGTTTCATTGTATACTTCATAACATGTTCTTGAAATGTTAATGCTAAGTACAGTATGTAGAAATATGGAATGTACAGGGAATATTTAACTCCGACTCTTTACCAAATGACAAAATTTTGGACTTGCATTTGCAGACTGAAAATTAAATGTGGTTAAAATTGTTGGATTTGCCTTTGGAAGAGTCGAAAACATGGTAAGAATAGCAGAAAATTCTGTTACCTTTTCTCATAATGTTTTCAAAAGTATTATTTTTCAGGATTGTTAAAATTTGGGAGTGAAAACCTTTACAATGGTGTTTAATGACCCTGAGAAAGAATACTTTTGAAAAAACACCGAGGGAAAAATAGAAAATGCTGGCGACAAGCATGTTACTGGTAACTGTGGCTGTTTCAAAGAAAACATATGTAAAATGAAATGGAGAAAGTGAATAGTAAGTAAAATGAGATGGAGGAGGTGAATGGAAAGTATTAAAAGTGAGTAAACTGAAATGGAGAAAGTTTAAGTAAACTGATATGGAGAATCCAGAGTGAAAATTCAACACATAACCAGGCTATAGAATTTTAGACTTGTCCTTATTGAAAGCACTAACTTTGCAGATGGCAAATTAAATGTGACCAAGGGAATTGTTGTTGAAAGTAGTAAGTGGGAAAAAAGAGAAAGTGCAGATTAACAGCATTCAATTTTTTTCAGTCTTTCCTTTATATGGTAATATATAACTTTGAATAAACTTTCAGCTTAAGACCAACTGCTCAGATGGGCCATCTGTATGTGTCTGAGGCAATGTGAATGGCGATACTTGCATTCAGGAAAAAAAAGGGGGGGGTGTGGACTAGAGAAATTCGTAACTAAAACCTTTGTTGTAGGAACCAGTTGGAATTTTCCAAACAAAACCATTTCATACCAAGAAAATAGGCTGTTGTGAGAGGATAGAGTTTTCATAATTTCATGACCCTCAACCCTTTACAACACAATCCCAAATTTTAATGACCCCGAGATAGAAGCCTTTTGAAAACATTGTGGGAAAAGGAGAAAAATGCTGGAAACCAGCATTTTCTCCTTTTCCCACAATGTTTTCTACCCTTTCCTTAAAAAGTTTCAGTTTTTCAGTCACATTTATTTTATCGTCTGCAAATGCTTTCAATTTGGACTAGTCTAAAATTTTGTCGTTTGGTAAAAGAGTTTATCATACAATGGCTGATAAATCAAGCTGGTGTAAAATGGAGGGAATTGTGGAAGAAATTGTATTGTCTGTTTTACCTCATTCTCAAACAAGGTTTTTTTTCTTTTTCATCCATTATGTAGTTTTTTGCACATCATGTGTTGTAATTATTTTGCCAATTGAAAATTTATAATTTTTTTCAACAAATTAACTGTTTACCAAACAATTCCTGGTTTTCACGACCCTGAGAAAGAGGACTTTTGAAAACATTGTTGGGAAAGGAGAAAATGCTGGTGACCAGCATTTTCTCCTTTTCCAACAATGTTTTCAACCCCATCAGAGAGCTTAAGCTTATTTGTTCCAATGTTGAATCTGTTGCCTGTAGATGGTTTGAATTCGCGAAAGTCTGAAATATGACACTTGGGAAAGGGTTAAGGTCAAACGTGAAATTGTTAGATTAAGAAAAAAATGTTTCGTAAATTTTTTTTTTTTGGTAGCTCAGAAAACATTACGAGGTCAACAAATTGAGGTGAAAATGAATGTCAGGTCAAGAAAAATGTTGTGTAAGAGTTTTTTTTTTTTCCATAGATCACTTGACAAACATTACTGGGGAAAAAGGGATATTTATTCATTTTCTGACAAATATCAAATGTGTTGTCTGCAAATGCTTTCTCTTAGGATATCCCTAAAATTTTGTTTTCTTGTATAGAGTGCATTGAATACGAGTTGTATGGAAAACTTATTGCGTAGACACAGGTGCTTGTGACAAGTTATTGCTCCTTTTCCCGAAATGTTTTCAGGTGCTGTGTACTACAGGTGGATGTAGAATTTTGTGTTGTAATGAGGTAATCCTTTACTGACCGGCAGAATTTTAAACTTGTCCAAATCGAAAGGATTTGCAGACAAGTCAAATGTAACTCAAAACATGAATTTTGACTTTCATAGGGTAGAAAACATTGTGGGAAAAGGAGATAATGCTGGTTCTTCAGGGTCTTAAAAGTCGGGATTGTGTGGTGAAAGTCTGAAAATCATCCATATAAAATAGTGATCATCAGCATGGCAAAGCATTTTAACTCTTTACCATACATCAATTTTAGACTTGTCCAAATTCAAGCATTTGCAGAGGACAAATTAAAAAAAAAAAAAGGCACAAAAGATGGACCATGCCTTTCATAGAGTAGAAAACATTGTGGGAAAAGGAGAAAATGCTGGTAACCAGCATTTTCTTCTTTTCCCACAATGTTTTCAAAAGCTTTCTTCACAAGGGTAGTTAAAAACTCCGATTAGTTTGTTAAAGGGTCAAATATGAGTACATGTTATTTCTTTACCACACAAGCTGAGTTTTAACAACCTTTACAAAGAAGGCTTTTGAAAACAGCGTGGGAAAAGGAGAAAATGCTGGTATCCAGCATTTTCTCCTTTTCCCACTGCTTTCTACCCCAGCAAAAACAAAAAACAAAATCAATTGTTAGAGCCACATTTAAATTGTCATCTGCAAATGCTTCAATTTGGACCAGTCCAAAATTTGTCATTTGGGAAAGGGTTAAAAGATTGTAGCAAAAGAAGATTGTTCATACATTTTCAAACAGCTTTCTGGTACATGAAAAATAAATTGGTGCATGTAATAAGTTAGGTGTTTACCAAACAATCCCATGTTTTAACGACCTTGGGAATGGAAACATTTGTCAGAAAAGGAGAATATTCCTGTAAGCATTTTCTCCTTTTCCAACAATGCTTTCATCACTTGGACAGACCTCATCATTTGAGCCATATTTTATTTGTTGTTTGCAGATATGTTCAATGCAGACAAGTCCAAAATTTTGTCATCTGGTAAAGAGCCAACAAGGAAAGGCCCCCATCTAGTGTATGTGTTTAGATGCTATTTCATTTTTTCCCTCTTGTTTTTAGTTATATGAAATTAAATAAGATTGTACATTGTTCCTTGTTTTATGTTTATAACTGTATTATAGATAAATCATGTGACATGGTACACTTTTAAAATTGTTTTAATGTTACATAAATGTGTACTATATTTTGTTAAAACATGCTATAAAAGCAATTTGAACGAAATAATGAAATGTGTACAGTACATCTAGTCTTTTTTTTTTTTTTTTCATTTTTACCTTGGCTATTTTCGTAGCCCGGACGTCGTCTGCATCATCCTGCAAAAACTTTGACATTTTATCATATCTCTGTTATTACTGAAGATATTTCCTTCAAACTTGAATAAGTTGTTAATTATCAAAAGGAGAACCTATACAACAAGGGCAGGTAACCCAAGTATTTTTGACAGTTATGCCTCTTTATTGACTTAGAATATTTGACTGAAAGTCAAGCAAATACTGCTAAACTTTGGTACCTGAGAATATTTGACTGAAAGTCAGGCAAATGCTGCCAAACTATGGCACCTGCATGTAGTGCTCTTGAAAATGCTAAAAACCAGCATATTCTCCTTTTCCTACAATATTTACTATCCTTACAATGACAAATCCTGTTCTTTGAGCCACAATTAAAATGTCTTGTGCAAATGCTTTCAATCTGGATATCGAGTCAAATTTTAAGTGTTTGGTGAAGAACTAAGGTGATCAGTGTCAATTCATTGTTAGCCCTTTACCACATGGCAAAATTTTAAACTTGTCCAAACCCAAAGTATTTGCAGAAAACAAATGTAATATGGCTCAAATTGTGGAAGGTGTCATTGATGGAGTAAAAAACGTTGTGGGAAAAGGAGAAAATGATGGTTACCAGCATTTTCTCCTTTTACCACGTTTTCAAAAGGCTTCTTCCTGAAGGTGGTTAAAAGTTGGGATTGTGTGGTAACAAGTTAAGGACAGATTACATGTGACTTGTGTGGCCCAGTGGTGAAGGTGTAGAATACACATTCAGAACCTGAAGGTCCGAGGTTCAATCCTCCCTTGAGGCTCTGGCTTTTATTCATAGGGTGGTCCTCGGGCAAGACACTTCAGAGACCTTGCCTCATACTAGTGAAACCCAGGGCACATGAATAAGTAGGCTGTCACATATAAAATAATGTCAAAAGCAGTGATAAACACCATTCAATCAATCAATAAATCACAGATTAAGTTATCACAAACTAATTTGTTAATGCACCAAGTTGACCTAGAATTTGTTCTTTCTAGATCAATGATTACAAAGCACCAAAAAAAAAAAGGCCAAGATCCATGTAGTTAAAAAATTGAACCAGCTTGTCTCTTGACTTGATTTTTCCGTTATTTAATGTCCCTGGTTGCCCATATGGAAAAAGCCCCCAGAATGCTATTAGTTATAGGGTATGGATGAAACCCATCCCAAGAATATAGGTTCTTCAGCCATTTACCAACTAACAAAATTATAGAACTGTCCAACGCATTTGCAGACGACAAATTAACCCTTTACCACACAATCCCGACTTTTGACGACCCTAAGAAAGAGGCTTTTTGAAAACATTGTGGGAAAAGGAGAAAATGCTGGTAACCAGCATTTTTTCCTTTTCCCACAATGTTTTCTAACCTATCAATGACAAATTTCATCAATTGGGCCACCTTTAATTTGTCGTCTGCAAATGCTTTCAATTTGGACCAGTCTAAAATTTTGTCGTTTAGTAAAGAGTTAAATTGTGCTCAAATGATGGGCTTTGTCTTTGAAAGGTTAGAAAACATTGTGGGAAAGGAGAAAATACTGGTTATAGAAATTTCTCCTTTTTCCACAATGTTTTCAAAAGTATTCTTTCTCAGGGTAGTTAAAACTCAGGATTGTGTGGTAAAGAATTGAAGTGCTTAACCCTTTCCCAAACGACAGATTTTGGACTGGTTCAAACTGAAGGAGTTTGCAGACAAGTTTTAAATTTGATGAAAACGGCAGGAAGTTCTAAAAAAAGGGTAGAAAATACTGTTGGAAAAGGAGAAATTGCTCGTTACGAGCAATTTCTCCTTTTCCCACAGTGTTTTCAAAAGACTTGTACTGCAGACACATGAAAACCAGGGCTTGTTTGGGAAAGCGTTAATGTATAGCATCGTCACACAAGACCTAGTATTACTCTTTACCAAACGACAAAGTTTTAGACTGGTCCAAATTGAAAGCACTTGCAGACAACAAAATAAATGTGACTCAAAAATTGAAATTTGTTTTGGGAAGGGTAGAGAAAAAACATCGTGGGGAAAGGAGAAAATGCTGGTTACCAGCATTTTCTCCTTTTCCCACAATGTTTTCAAAAGGCTTGTTTTACAGGGTCGTAAAAAGTTGGGATTGTGTGGTAAAGGGTTAATGTCTCATCCAAAAGACTAACAAGTCTTGTGTGAATCGTTGCGACTGACTTGCCTCTTGATTCAAACCCTTTACTTTGTAAAGATCAATCCTACCCAACTGTCACATTACTAGAACATCGTTTCCAATATTTATCCTTACAAAGTGATCCTGTGTTCTATCATGTCAGAGGAAGAAGGCCCAAGAAACATTGATGGAAAAGCAGAAAATGCCTGCCCTTTCAGCTTTTTCCACCATGTTTTCTATCCTTTCAGAGACAAAATTCTATTAATGAAGCCACTTTGATGTCTGCATATGCTACAAACGTGGGAAAGCCTAAAGCTTTTATGTTTGGTGAAGACATGGAAAATACATCACTACAGACAAGTACTAATTCACCCTTCACAAAAGAACAGAATATTAGACTCGTTCATATTGGAAGCATTTGCAGACGACAAATGTAGTTCAAATGATGCAATGATGGTTTGAAAGGGTGAAAAACTTGTTAGCAAAAGAATAAAATGCTGGTCACCAGCATTTTCTCCTTTTCCAACTAGGTTTTCAAAAGCCTTCTCAGGGGATTGTGTGGTAAAGGGTTAAAAGATATGAAGAGGTGTATAAACTTGCATATAACACAAAGACAATAGCAAATGCCGTTATCCTTAACCCAACAATCCTGTAGTTTATCAACAACTCTCTGGAAAACATTGTGGAAGAAGGAGAAAATGCTGGTAACCAGCATTTTCTCCTTTTCTACGTTTTCTTCACTTTCATAAACAGATACCAACATTTGAGTCATATATAGATTGTCATCTGCAAATGGTCGCAAAAGGAAAAGCAGAAAATCTTGTGTTTGGCAAAAGATAAATAGAGGATCTTACATGAGTGTTTATGTATTATCATTTTTATCAAATGAGTTGACTAAAATGTATGACGCGAGCCTTGGCAAGCGTCAAATACATTTTAGTCGACAAGTTTGATAAAAATGATAATACATAAACACGAATGTGAGATTCTATTTATCACATAAAACAAATGACAGGCAAAAAATATCCTACATCATCACCTTTAGCCTATACACCATTCACGGGTCCATGTTTACAGTTGTACTTTGGTTTCAAATGTGTACATACACAAGTAAATAGATCTTTGACATTCACTCCGAAAGTAGAATGAAACAGTCTCTAGAGAAAGAGAGTCCACCTAATCTCACAATTTTGTTGATTTGAAAGACTTTTGCTGCGTTTCTTGGTATTTATTCAACATGAAAATCAAAAACTTTCCACGTGTATACTTCTAAGCAACAATGACGTCATTTTTCCGCGAAACGGCGTAGTCGCACAAATTCTGGCACATGCTGTGGTTGGTTTCTCCGGCTTCACGCGCTCATGACGAAAAACTGAATAGAACCGGGACCCAAAAAACAATAATACACAAGTGTATTATCAAAAATAAATCATGGGTTTAATGTACTGCCGGAGGGGGGTTTATGTGATAAACAGAAATCTGTCATGCAAAATCCTCGTAGTACAAAGATATGGCACGATTAACATCCGATTCCGCTTTTTGGACGTAATGTTTTGCAATACTAGAGTCCTCCAGACCAGTTACGGACAAAAACTGGGCAACACATAAACTCAGAACTTGTTCAACAGCATTATCTTCGTCTTTGGAATAATCACTGTGTTCACTGGATAGCCAGTCTGAAATGGAGAAAAGTTATTTAAAATCAAATAAAACATTGTGGGAAAAGGAGTAACCGCTTGGAACAAATAATATGAAATCAATTAAATCCCCATTACTCTAAAGATTCTTTCTAGAAATAGAAAACAGAAAACATAGCAATAGTAACCAGCATTTTTTCCTTTTTCCACAATTTTTTCAAATGCGTCTTCCACAGGGTTGCTGAAAACCGGGATTGCATTGTAAAGGGCAATGGAAACAGATAGTTTTTGATCGCTTTCACCACTAACAGATGACAAAATTCTAGACTTGTCCCAACGAATAGCATTTAAAGATGATAAAATGTGGCTCAAACGATGGGATTTCTCTTTGAAAGGGTTAAAAAAAAAATACAGTGGAAAATGGAGAAAATGCTGGTTATCAGCATTTTCTCCTTTTCCCACCATGTTTTCAAAAGCCTTTTCTCTCTGGGTTGTAAATACATGGGATTGTTTGGTACTGGATAAATACAGAAACATATTTTCTGTCTATATTAACTCTTTACCAACAACGAAATTTTAGACTGGTCCAAATTGAAAGCATTTGCAGACGACAAAATAAATGTGACTCAAAAATTGAAATTTGTTTCAGGAAGGATAGAAAACATTGTGGGAAAAGGAGAAAATGCTGGTTACCAGCATTTTCTCCTTTTCCAACAATGTTTTCAAAAGCTCTCTTCCTCAGGGTCATTAAAAGTCGGGACTGTGGTAAAGGGTTAAAAGCTAAACTAATGCCGGTTCATGACTACTTTGGCGGGATTGTATAGCAAAACAGCAGAATGAGTAGATCTAAGATCAGACAGCACATTCTTCGGAGTCTGATCTTGGTATACACGGTCCATAAAAATGACTAATTATTGTTCATAAAAGTGACTAATAGTGTGCTAAATCTCTTCAAATGCATAACTCTTTACCAAACAACAAAATTTCAGACTGGTCAGAAATGAAAGCATTTGCAGACGGCAATTTTGATGTGGCTTAACCCTTTCCCAAACGACAAATTTTGGACTGGTCCAAATTGAAAGAGTTTGAAGACGACATTTTAAATTTGATGAAAATGGCAGAAAGGTCTCAAAAAGGGTAGAATACACTGTGGGAAAAGGAGAAATTGCTCGTGACGAGCAATTTCTCCTTTTCCCACAGTGTTTTCAAAAGACTTGTACTGCAGACACGTGAAAACCAGGGCTTGTTTGGGAAAGGGTTAAATGATGAAATTTGTTCATGATGGGGTAGAAAACATGGTGGGAAAAGGAGAAAATGCTGGTTACCAGCATTTTCTCCTTTTCCCACAATGTTTTCAAAAGCCTTATTTATTAAGGTTGTTAAAACTCGGGATTGTGTGGCAAAAGGTTAAGAGGGATCGAAACTAAGTAGTTTCTGTAAAATTGTTTGACTTTTTACGAGAAAGCAATGCTATAGACATGTCTATATTGAAAGCATTTGCAGATGACATGTTGGGTGTATCTTGATATTGGGTATTGTTTGTGAAAAAGAAGGAAACATTGTGAGATAAGGAGAAAATGTTGGAAACCAAAATTTTTTTCCTTTTTCTCACTATGTTTTCAAAAATTTTCTACATCAAGATTCCAACAACAGCACCACATGCTGGTACCAATGGTCTGCTACAGTTACTTTTTCAGTGAGCATTTTTAGTCAATGCAAAGTAAGGGGCATAACTGTGTCAAAAATATTTTGAGGGTTACCTTCCCTTTTTGAATGGGTTCCCCTTTCAGTAGTTAACTCTTTACAAAACAACAAATTTTGGATGCAACTAAATTGAAAGCACTTGCAGACGACAAAATAAACCTAATTCAAATGATGATTTTTGTCTCTGATAGGGTAGTAAACATCATGGAAAAAAGGAGAAAATGCTGGTAACCAGCATTTTCTCCTTTTCCCACAATGTTTTCAAAAGCCTTCTTCTTCAGGGTTGTTATATAAGTTGGCATTGTGTGGGCAAACATTAACATGTGCCCTACATTTGAAGGAAATGTCTTCAAAATGACAGAGAAATAAAAAAATTTCAAAGCTTTCGCCCAGGACAACAACACCACAGAAGATGACAGGCTCTGACAATACCCTGATTTTTTTTTCAGAAAACAGAGGAGTCAAAAGTAAGTGGTCACTTGGTAAAGGGTTTAGCTCCTTACAAAACAAAATTTTAGACTGGTCCAAATTCAAAGCATTTGCAGACGACAAAATAAATGTGACTAAACAAGAGGACCATGATGGTCCTAAATCGCTCACCTGAAATGCAACTCAGCTCAACACCATAATGCTACATGCCAAATATGAAAGCTCTAGCCCTTATGGTTTGGGACAAGAAGATTTTTAAAGATTTCCTTCTTTATCTCTATGTGAAATCCGAGAACCCACAACATAGGGTCAACTTTTAACACCAGGGCCATAATTTGAAGTATTTTGGTAGAGGGTCACTAGATGATGCTACATGCCATATATGAAAGCTCTAGCCTTTACAGTTTGGGACAAGAAGATTTTTGAAGATTTCCTTCTTTATCTCTATGTGAAATCCGAGAACCCACAACATAGGGCCAATTTCCACACTAGGGCCATTATTTGAAGTATTTTGGTAGAGGGCCACTAGATGATACTACATGCCATATATGAGAGCTCTAGCCCTTATGGTTTGGGACAAGAAGGTTTTTAAAGATTTCCTTCTTTATCTCTATGTGAAATCCGAGAACCCACAACATAGGGCCATTTTCAACACTAGGGCAAAAATTTGAAGTATTTTGGTAGAGGGCCACTAGATAATGCTACATATCAAATATGAAAGCTCTAGCCCTTACGGTTTAGGACAAGAAGATTTTTACAGATTTCCTTCTTTATCTCTATGTGAAATCCGAGAACCCACAACATGGGACCATTTTCAACACTAGGGCCATAATTTGAAGTATTTTGGTAGAGGGCCACTAGATGATACTACATGCCATATATGAGGGCTCTAGCCCTTATGATTTGGGACAAGAAGATTTTTAAAGATTTCCTTCTTTATCTCTATGTGAAATCCGAGAACCCACAACACAGGGCCATTTTCAACACTAGGGCCATTATTTGAAGTATTTTGGTAGAGGGCCACTAGATGATACTACATGCCATATATGAGAGCTCTAGCCCTTATGGTTTGGGACAAGAAGATTTTTAAAGATTTCCTTCTTTATCTCTATGTGAAATCCGAGAACCCACAACATAGGGCCATTTTCAACACTAGGGCCGTAATTTGAAGTATTTTGGTAGAGGGCCACTAGATGATGCTACATGCCAAATATGAAAGCTCTGGCCCTTACGGTTTGGGACAAGAAGATTTTTACAGATTTCCTTCTTTATCTCTATGTGAAATCCGAGAACCCACAACATAGGGCCAATTTCCACACTAGGGCCATTATTTGAAGTATTTTGGTAGAGGGCCACTAGAAGATACTAAATGCCATATATGAAAGCTCTAGCCCTTATGGTTTGGGACAAGAAGATTTTTAAAGATTTCCTTCTTTATCTCTATGTGAAATCCGAGAACCCACAACATAGGGCCATTTTCAAACTAGGACCATAATTTGAAGTATTTTGGTAGAGGGCCACTAGATGATGCTACATGCCAAATATGAAAGCTCTAGCCCTTAAGGCTTGGGACAAGAAGATTTTTACAGATTTCCTTCTTTATCTCTATGTGAAATCCGAGAACCCACAACATAAGGCCAATTTCAACACTAGGGCCATTATTTGAAGTATTTTGGTAGAGGGCCACTAGATGATACTACATGCCATATATGAGAGCTCTAGCCCTTATGGTTTGGGACAAGAAGATTTTTAAAGATTTCCTTCTTTATCTCTATGTGAAATCCGAGAACCCACAACATGGGGCCATTTTCAAACTAGGGCCATAATTTGAAGTATTTTGGTAGAGGGCCACTAGATGATGCTACATGCCAAATATGAAAGCTCTGGCCCTTACGGTTTGGGACAAGAAGATTTTTACAGATTTCCTTCTTTATCTCTATGTGAAATCCGAGAACCCACAACATAGGGCCAATTTCCACACTAGGGCCATTATTTGAAGTATTTTGGTAGAGGGCCACTAGATGATACTACATGCCATATATGAGAGCTCTAGCCCTTATGGTTTGGGACAAGAAGATTTTTAAAGATTTCCTTCTTTATCTCTATGTGAAATCCGAGAACCCACAACATAGGGCCATTTTCAACACTAGGGCCATAATTTGAAGTATTTTGGTAGAGGGCCACTAGATGATGCTACATGCCAAATATGAAAGCTCTAGCCCTTCAGGCTTAGGAGAAGAAGATTTTTACAGATTTCCTACTTTATCTCTATGTGATATCCGAGAACCCACAACATAGGGCCAATTTCCACACTAGGGCCATTATTTGAAGTATTTTGGTAGAGGGCCACTAGATGATACTACATGCCATATATGAGAGCTCTAGCCTTTATGGTTTGGGACAAGAACATTTTTAAAGATTTCCTTCTTTATCTCTATGTGAAATCCAAGAACCCACAACATAGGGCCATTTTCAAGACTAGGGCCATAATTTGAAGTATTTTGGTAGAGGGTCACTAGATGATGCTACATGCCAAATATGAAATCTCTAGCCCTTAAGGTTTGGGACAAGAAGATTTTTACAGATTTCCTTCTTTATCTCTATGTGAAATCCGAGAACCCACAACATAGGGCCATTTTCAAACTAGGGCCATAATTTGAAGTATTTTGGTAGAGGGCCACTAGATGATGCTACATGCCAAATATGAAAGCTCTAGCCCTTAAGGTTTGGGACAAGAAGATTTTTACAGATTTCCTTCTTTATCTCTATGTGAAATCCGAGAACCCACAACATAGGGCCAATTTCCACACTAGGGCCATTATTTGAGGTATTTTGGTAGAGGGCCACTAGATGATACTACATGCCATATATGAGAGCTCTAGCCCTTATGGTTTGGGACAAGAAGATTTTTAAAGATTTCCTTCTTTATCTCTATGTGAAATCCAAGAACCCACAACATAGGGCCATTTTCAAGACTAGGGCCATAATTTGAAGTATTTTGGTAGAGGATCCCTAGATGATGCTACATGCCAAATATGAAAGCTCTAGCCCTTAAGGTTTGGGACAAGAAGATTTTTAAAGATTTCCTTCTTTATCTCTATGTGAAATCCGAGAACCCACAACATAGGGCCATTTTCAACACTAGGGCCATAATTTGAAGTATTTTGGTAGAGGGCCACTAGATGATACTACATGCCATATATGAGAGCTCTAGCCCTTATGGTTTGGGACAAGAAGATTTTTAAAGATTTCCTTCTTTATCTCTATGTGAAATCCGAGAACCCACAACATAGGGCCATTTTCAACACTAGGGCCGTAATTTGAAGTATTTTGGTAGAGGGCCACTAGATGATGCTACATGCCAAATATGAAAGCTCTGGCCCTTACGGTTTGGGACAAGAAGATTTTTACAGATTTCCTTCTTTATCTCTATGTGAAATCCGAGAACCCACAACATAGGGCCAATTTCCACACTAGGGCCATTATTTGAAGTATTTTGGTAGAGGGCCACTAGATGATACTACATGCCATATATGAGAGCTCTAGCCCTTATGGTTTGGGACAAGAAGATTTTTAAAGATTTCCTTCTTTATCTCTATGTGAAATCCAAGAACCCACAACATAGGGCCATTTTCAACACTAGGGCCATAATTTGAAGTATTTTGGTAGAGGGCCACTAGATGATGCTACATGCCAAATATGAGAGCTCTAGCCCTTACGGTTTGGGACAAGAAGATTTTTAAAGTTTTTTCTCTCGGTTGCCATGGCAACCAGAGTTCTTCATGGAATTCAAATCTTTGAAGTATTTTGAAAGTGCATCACCTAAGGATCATTTCTGTGAAGTTTCACTGAAATCTGTTGGGCCGTTTCAGAGGAGAAGATTTTTTAAGTAATTGTTCACGGACGGACGGATGGACGGACGGACGGATGGACGGACGGACGGACACACGGACAGATGGACGGACGCCGGACAACGATCGATCACAATAGCTCACCCTGAGCACTATGTGCTCAGGTGAGCTAAAAATTGAAGTTTGTTTTGGGAAAGGATAGAAAACATTGTAGGAAAAGGAGAAAATGCTGGTTACCAGCATTTTCTCCTTTTCCCACAATGTTTTCAAAAGGCTTCTTTCACAGGGTCATTAAAAGTTGGGACTGTGTAGTAAAGGGTTAAAAGAAGCACCTGGTTCAAGGAAAGGAATTCCAAATGAGCCACCGGTTTTGTAAGAGTCAGGAATTTCTTCTAAACCCAGCAGAGTTCTTTGTCCAGAATTCACAAGGTCTGCCTGTGAGGGATATCTCTCTGCTTCTTCATTAGGTTTCTTTTGATAAAGAGAAACATGACAAAAATATAATTATGATAATTGCTCTGGCAAAAGGGGGTTTAATGAATTTCCATGAGGCATGATACCTTGAGCAAGTCATCACATAATTATGGATCCATAAAATCCATTTTGTATAACAACTGACTGAACCATGAGGTAAACTGGTACCTGACCAGTAGCAGAAAGTTTCAATCCATGGCATCTAGACTGCGCAGGCTGACATGAGTTGGTACTGTTTGCAGATACATTAAGCCCCCTTTTCACAGAGCATTATCAATGTGTGCACCAGTAAATTGAAAAAGGAATAGCTGCATAATGGATAAATGGAATAAGGAATAACTGCATACTGGATAAATGGAATAAGGAATAACTGCATAATGGATAAATGGAATAAGGAATAGCTGCATAATGGATAAATGGAATAAGGAATAGCTGCATAATGGATAAATGAAATAAGGAATAGCTGCATAATGGATAAATGGAATAAGGAATAGCTGCATAATGGATAAATGGAATAAGGAATAGCTGCATAATGGATAAATGGAATCAGGAATAGCTGCATAATGGATAAATGGAATAAGGAATAGCTGTACAATGGATAAATGGAATAAGGAATAGCTGCATAATGGATAAATGGAATAAGGAATAGCTGCATAATGGATAAATGGAATCAGGAATAGCTGCATAATGGATAAATGGAATAAGGAATAGCTGCATAATGGATAAATGGAATAAGGGATAACTGTACAATGGATAAATGGAATAAGCAATAGCTGCATAATGGATAAATGGAATAAGGAATAACTAAACTGTATAATGGATAAATGGAATAAGGAATAGCTGCATAATGGATAAATGGAATAAGGAATAGCTGCATAATGGATAAACGGAACAAGGAATAGCTGCATAATGGATAAATGGAATAAGGAATAGCTGCATAATGGATAATGGAATCAGGAATAACTGCATTATGGATAAATGAAACAAGGAATAACTGCATAATGGATAAATGCAGAAATGAATGAAGGAGGAATGGATAATGTAGAAATGGAATAATGGATAAATGGAACAACTGATACATGAATAGATAGATAAGTGAATAATGGAATGGAATAATGGATAAAAGGAATTATGAGTAATGGATTCATGGAATGAAGTATAAATGAATAAACAGAATACAGGAGGAATGGAATAATGTAGAAATGGAAATAATCGTGCTTCCCCACATACATTTAAACATCATTGAACAAACACAGGAGAGGAATGAATCAAGTCGCAATGACTTTCATCGATCCTATGAAAGAAATTTGCCTAGCTTGGGAATTGAGCTAGTAACCTCCTTTTTTCAAGCCCTATTTGACACCAACTGGGCTCTCTTTGCTTGGCTGACACTACCTGTACTACAAGCTCTAACATCACATACAGTCTTATGAACCAAGCTCACAAGATTTCTAAACCCTTTAACACACAATCATGACTTTTTACAACCCTAAGGAAGAAAGGTTTTGAAAACATTCTGGGAAAAGGAGAAAATGCTGATAACCAACATTTTCTCCTTTTCCCGCAAAGTTTTTTTTTTTTACCCTTCAGGGTCATTCGAACATGGGACAGATTGTGGACTGATTGACAGACTGCACCGAAAAAAAGAGTGCAAATCTGTAGGCTCTCACAAGACTGAAAGAGAACAAAAAAAGAACAAGAGCTTCGCAAAGCGGCGCATATACGCCCGAAGGGGCTTGTCAGTGAAATGTGTTGAAATGAAGGATGGGCCGTGAATGAAGAGTAGTTATTCTCCATCATAAAGAAAGTAAGTCTTGATTGTCTGTAATAGTTTATGGCCCGGACCAAACTTAAAATTAACAAAAGGCAATAACTCAAAAAATAAGAATGGCACAGTTATGGTTCTTGTAAACTGCACTTCTTCATAATGAGTTCTATCAGTGAATGAAGGTTCGAGTTGATAGCTTCTATAGTATGGAAGTGATGGCCTGAACAAAATTTCAAAGTGCAAAGTTGACTATTTCAGAAATCAAGGGCAGATAATTTTAGAATGCAAACACCTATCCAAATTTTAACAGTCACATGCACAACTAGACATCATACAGATTCATTCTGGCAAGTTTCAAATAATTCCAATGGAAACTGTAGGAGGAGTTGCGCACAGATGAAATTGCTAACAGACGGACAACCGGGGGTATAACATAATATGACCCCTCTAGCGTATAAAAAGGGAAATGCTCCACATATGAAAGAAAGGCCCTAACTGTAAATAATATTGAAGGGAAATTACTCAGAAAATAATGGCAATAAATCAGGAAAGAAGAGTGGCAGAGTTATGGTTCTTGCGCACTGCACTTCTACACGATGTGTGCTATCAGTGTTTGAAGTTTCAAGTTGAGAGCTTTTGTAGTTTGGAAGTTATGGCCCAGACAAATATTCAAAGTAAAAATCTAAAAATAAATAAAGGGCAATAACTCATAAAAAAAGGGTATCAGAGTTATGTTTCTTGTGCATGACACTTCTCCATAATGTGTTCTGTCAGTGTATGAAGTTTCAAGTTGATAGCTTTTCTAGTTTGGAAGATGTAGCCAGGCCAAAAATTCAAAATGAAGTTATTAAAGGGCAATTACTCAAAAACTTAGGGTGACAGAGTTATGGTTCTTGTTTACTGCACTTCTCCACAATCTGTTCTATCAGTGTATATTGTTTCAAGTTGATAGCTTTTATAGTTTGGAAGATCAGGCCCAAACAAAAATCTAATGTGAAAAATATTAAAGGGCAATAACTGAAAAAATAAGGGTGGCACAGTTACAATTTTTGTGAATTGCTCTTCTCCACAAGGTGTTCTATCAGTCTTTGAAGGTTCAAGATCATAGCTTTTATAATTTAGAAATTATGGCCCAGACGAAAATTCAAAGTGAAAACTAACAAAGGGCAATAACTCAAAAAGAAGGATGGCAGAGTTATGGTTCTTGTGCAGTGCACTTCTTCATAATGTGTTCTATTAGTCTTTGAAGTTTCAAGATGATGGATTTTAAAGTTTGGAAGTTATGGCCTGGACAAAAATTCAAACTGAAAATTAACAAAGGGCAATAACTCAAAAAATAAAGGTGGCAGAGTTATGGTTCATGTGCACTGCACTTCTCCATAATGTGTTCTATCAGTGTATGAAGTTCCAAGTTAATAGCTTTTATAGTTTGGAAGTTATGGCCTGGACAAAAATCAACAAAGGGCAATAACTTAAAAAACAAGAGCACTGCTTTTCTCCATAATGTGTTCTATCAGTGTATGTAGTTTCAAGTTGATACCTTTTATGGTATGGAAGTTATGGCCTGAACAAAAATTCAAAGTCAAAAGTTGGTTATTTCAGAAATCAAGGGCAGATAATTTTAGAACGCAAACAGCGATACAAATTCTAAGAGTCAGGTGCACAACTAGACATCATGGAGATTCATTGTGGCAAGTTTCAAATAATTCCAATGAAAACTGTAGGAGGAGTTGTCCACACAAGAAATTGCTAACAGACAGACGGACAGACAGACGGACGGACGACCGGGGGTATAACATAATACGACCCTTCGGGCGTATAAAAAGCAAGAATGGAAAAAAAGCTCAACCTCTTGTTCACATTTCACAGCGTGCAAGGATTGTAGTTTTTTCCACATTTTTTTATCGTTCTCCCTCTGATCCTGTAATATAAAAGTTTTAACTTATTACCCACACAAACCCTAGTTCTAATGACCCTGAGGAAGAAGGCTGTTGAAAACATTGCAGGAAAAGAAGAGAATGCTAGTAACATTTCCTCCTTTTCCCACGATCTTTTCAACCCTTTCGAAGTACAAATCCTATCATTCCAGTAATATTTAATTTGTCGTCTGCAAATGCTTTCAATTTTGACAATTTGAAGTTTTCTTGTCTGGTAATGAGTAAATAATCAGTCATTAAACTAATTCAGAAGCCTTTGCAGACAGTGTGAGTCAAGATCAAACAGCAAACAATAAGCAGACTCATCTTGGATCTACACTGTCCATAATTTTGTGAGATTTATGGCTAAAATAGCATTTAAGTTTTACTGTTTAAATTGTCTGTTCCTGTAGGTTTCATCTTACCATTTGAGGTTTCTAAAAGTTAGTAGACTGCATTAACCGTTTACCATACAAAGTCGACTTTTAACAACCCTGACAAAGAAAGCTTTTGAAAACATTGTGGGAAAAGGAGAAAATGCCGGTAACCAGCATTTTCTCCTTTTCCCACAAAGTTTCCTACCCTATCAAGGACAAATTTTGTCATTTTGACCACCTTCAATTTATTGTCTGCAAATGCTTTCAATTTGGACCAGTCTCAAATTTTGTCGTCTGGTAAAGAGTTGAAATATCACTCACAGAAGAATTTTTCTCTTTGCAGTAAACTATTTTTTAAACCCTTTCAACATCTTAGGCAAAAGCAGGGACTTAACCCTTTCCCAAACGACAAATTTTGGACTGGTCCAAATTGAAAGAGTTTGCAGACGACAATTTTAAATTTGATGAAAATGGCAGAAAGGTCTCAAAAAGGTTAGAAAACACTGTGGGAAAAGGAGAAATTGCTCGTTACGAGCAATTTCTCCTTTTCCCACAGTGTTTTCAAAAGACTTGTACTGCAGACACGTGAAAACCAGGGCTTGTTTGGGAAAGGGTTAAGCAGACAGTACAGATCAAGAACAAGATCAAGTGCAGATCAAGATCAGACTGCAGTCTTAAACCATTCGCTAATTTAATCAAGCCTCTATGATAAAAATTCCTCTGAGTTTCATTGGATTGTATTTTCCAACCCTTGAAAGATTTCAAATATACCTAATTTGAGCTGTAAAAGTTTAAACATTGTGATAAAACATTATCCAATGCAAGTAATATCTCCTTTTGCAACAACCTTTTTACATAAATTCATACATATAAGACCCTATTCAAATTGAATATTGGCATTTTACAAGGACGTTTTCAAAGCTTTCTGCCACAAGTTTGTTTCAGATGGTATGACAAGACAACAATATTTCAGTTATATTATAGTAGTAAGTTCAGCCTTGCATGTATTCCATGGGGTTTCCTTGTCAGTAGTAGACACAGTACTCCTTCCTCAAGGTTGTTAACTCTTTACCACATGACAAAATTTTCGACTTGTCCAAATTTAAAGCATTTGCAGATGACAAAATAAATGTTATTCAAAAATTGAAATTTGTTTTTTTGAGGGGAGAAAACATTGTGAGAAAAGGAGAAAAATGCTGGTTACCAGCATTTTTCTCCTTATGCCACAATATTTTCAAATGCTTTCTTTCTCAGGATTGATAAAATCCAGGATTGTGTGGTAAAGGGTTCAAACAAAGGATTATCTTGTAAATGCTTAATGACACATTGATAACTTCATACAGGTGACCACTTAAACATCTTTTACAGTATATGTTTTGTTCTAATTGTTAATTCCAAAGCTATCTGATAGGCTGAGACATTCTGTCTTTGCTGACTGTCTCAGCCAATTAAATGGCTGGTTTTGGAATTTAAAATAACAATGAGAATTGAATTTAGAATGCTCAGTGAAAAGTTGGGCTGGAAATATTTTTTTAAACCAGATATTCAGTATACAATATTAAAAAGAAATTCCAATCTACATCAGTTGGAGGTTTGTAAGTCTTTCCCAATCTCTTTTTCCTGACTGCTTCTCTTACATCAGATATCATACGAAAATGATCATCAGCAATTATACATTCAGCTTGGTCCAACTCCGCTGAAAGATCACTTGGCTCCATTTCTGCTTCATCAACTAATAGAGGGACAGATGATCTGTAACTGATGCTTTGAATTTCTGTATTGATGGCCTCTGATTGAAGAGAAAGTAATTTTTCACTATCTACAGGGTATTACATAATATCTGTCCTTTTTGTCAACATTAACTCTTTACACACAATCACGACTTTTCATGACCCTGAGGAAGGCGGCTGTTGAAAACAGTGTGGGAAAATGAGAAAATGCCGGTAACCAGCATTTCCTCCTGTTCCGGCAATGTTTTCTACCCTATTAAGAACAAATTTTGACACTTGAGTCACCTTAAATTTGTTGTCCCAAATTTTTTCAATCTGGACAAGTCTAACATTTAACCGTGTGGTAAAGAGTTAATACTGTCTACAAATATGAGCATGTAATAAAGAGAAAGCTGCCAACTGTTTGCAGACACAAAAAAAATGAGCCATGCTCTGGCAAAAAGGGACTGAATGTATCCACGTAATCCATGTAACCAAGGAAGACATCACCTAATTATGGATTCATAAAATCCATTTTGTCAAACAACCGACTGAATTATGAGGTAGAATTATCCCTTGAAATGCAGAAAATTTAAAGACAGTGAAAAGCTTCAGCCCATGTCAGCCTGCACAGACTGTGCAGGCTGACAAGGGCTGATACTTTTCGCAAATGCATTAAGCCCCCTTTTCAAAAAGCAGGGCTCAAATATTATTTGATATACATGTACGTGTATTAATATAATACATAAGCATTACTTGAACATTAATTGATATACATATACTACATTTTTTTGACAATTCCATTTCACAATATGTGTTTCACATAATGTCAATTATGGGCATTAACCCTCTACTACACAATCCCAAATTATAACGACCTTGAGGAAGAGGGCTTTTGAAAATGTTGTGAGAAAAGGAGAAAATGCTGGTAACCAGCATTGTTTCCTTATCCCATAACACTTTTCACCCTTCCAAATCCAATTTCAATTTTTGAGCTACATTTATTTTGTCGTCTGCAAGTGCTTTCAATTTGGACTACTCTAAAATGGTTTCGTGTGGTAAATAGTTAAACTCTTCAGCAATCAACCATATTTTGGACATAACCAAATTGAAAGCATGTACAGACCCCCAAAAAATGTAACTCAAATAATGATTTCTGCCTCTGTTAGGGTTGAAAACATTGTGGAAAAAGGAGAAAATGCTGGTTACCAGCATTTTCTCCTTTTCCCACGATGTTTTCAAAAGCTTTCATGGCCATTAAAACTTGGGATTGTCTGGTAAAAGGTTAAAGACTGTCTTTGATTGTTTGTTTGTATTGGACTTTAACGCTGTTTAAACAGCTTAGGTCAATCACAGCCATGATCAGTGCATCTACACATGCGTTTCCTGGCTTTCTCACACCAGTCCTGACACAACTTTCTTTCTAAGCCACTGACTACTTTTTCCACATGCATCACAGGTGAGAAAAATCTTTGCAAGGAAAGTTTGCCTCAACTGGGTATCAAACTTGCAACCACCAGGTCACCAGTCAGATATGCTTACCACTGAGCTACCTGGGCGGGCGAGATTATCTTTGAGCCTACAGATTTAGAAGCAAAGCATAGCGAAATCAGACTTTCGTATTGAAGAACTGCTACATAATTGAGACCATTATTGCGGTATTGTGGGTCCTTTGTTTTTCGCAGATGACAAGGTCAATGCTAACTCTGAAAACAAGGAAGTCATAACCTCTCAGAGTAGACTTCATGTAGGAAAAATGTTTTCAATGGAATTGTACAGAAAATGTGTAGTGTATTAACTCTTTACCAAACAACAAAATTTTAAACTAGTCCAAATTCAAAGCATTTGCAGACGACAATTTTAATGTGGCTGAAATGATGGAATTTGTTTTTGATAGGGTAGAAAACATTGTGGGAAAAGGAGAAAATGCTGGTTACCAGCATTTTCTCCTTTTCCCACAATGTTTTCAAAAGGCTTTTTTCTCAGGGTCGTTAAAACTCGGGATTGTGTGGCAAAGAGTTAACCAATATTAAGGAAATACTTATTTACTACATTTCAAATGAAATTCTATTATGCCCGCAAAAAGTTGGTAGCTTCCAATTCATTTTAAATTGAAATGTGTGCAAAATTTAAATTACAGTAAAGGACAGATATTATGTAGCCTGGGTCCAAGCGGTATAACTTTCCTTATTATTCTGTATCATGCCCTCTTAATCTGGTCTGCTATTAATCTTTGGTAACTATCTGTTTATTGCTTCCATTATTATTACTTCCTGGGGACATTCCAGGGTCTCCCCATGACTATCAATTGTGCCGATAATCTAATTATAGACTTGTTTACCGAGTTACATCACAATACTGATAACGATGGATTCCCACTGTTTTAAACATTCAAGTACAATGGCAGTGATTCCATATATGAGTGACTTTTTGGATCTGGTCAGTGCCATAAAAAATACATCGCAACCTTCAACAACACTTGTTAATGTTAAAAATCCTTCCAAAATCATTGTGAAAAACCCGTTTGAAATTTGTTGTCAATATTTTCAAAGATGGCACGGAACAGGAATCAATCTGAAGCATTTGGAATTTCAATGTCTATTTTTAGTCATTTAAGTTCGAAAACGATTGCAGCGACATCTGTTTTACCCGAATGAGAGATGGGGTAAAGTAGATGTCGCTCTCAATGGTTTTTGAATGTCCCCAGGCTGTCATTTTTGATAAAGTAAAGTCTGAATGAAAACAAGAGGACCATGATGGTCCTAAATCGCTCACCTGAAATGCAACTGAGCTCAACACCATAATGCTACATGCCAAATATGAAAGCTCTAGCCCTTACGGTTTGGGACAAGAAGATTTTTAAAAATTTCCTTCTGTATCTCTATGTGAAATCCGAGAACCCACAACACAGGGCCAATTTTTAACACCAGGGCCATAATTTGAAGTATTTTGGTAGAGGGTCACTAGATGATGCTACATGCCATACATGAAAGCTCTGGCCCTTACGGTTTGGGACAAGAAGATTTTTAAAGATTTCCTTCTTTATCTCTATGTGAAATCCGAGAACCCACAACATAGGGCCATTTTCAACACTAGGGCCATAATTTGAAGTATTTTGGTAGAGGGCCACTAGATGATGCTACATGCCAAATATGAAAGCTCTAGCCCTTACGGTTTGAGACAAGAAGATTTTTAAAAGATTTCCTTCTTTATCTCTATGTGAAATCCGAGAACCCACAACATAAGGCCAATTAACCAAACGCCAGCTGTCAATCAAAAAAATCAATAAGCCAATCAGCGATCAGTATTTTTCCATTCAGAGCGGAAGCCGTCTTGCCGTTATAAAACCTAGACATTCTGAATCATTAGGAGTTACAACTATATATAAATGTATAGTATATTTATGAGAAAAAACTGATGAATAACTTTAAACTTGATATCCATTATTAATCCTTACGACTGCAATTTCAAGATGCAGAGTTACACCAGGTAAAACTATTGTTGCAGAAGACAAATTCAGATTTAAAAGGAGAAAAATAAATGAATACTTCCTGTTAATATGCTTTTTTATTGTCATAAATTTTCCAGAATTTCAATCTTGGCAACAGATTCCTGTTTCTTTACTAAAAGAAATGTATAGATAATATTTAAGACAACTGATTGGATTTTATCATGTTCAGTTATTTATTTCCTTTACCTTATTTTTCATTTAACTATATACATGTACTCGGTAATTCATTTTCTTACCAAATTGAGTTGACTTATTATTTTGAATGCTGGTTACATCTCTGTTGTTGAATCTTTTCCCCCCTCGCAAATTATCCTTAAATAAAATTTGAGTCGACGAAATTCAGGTAAAAATGCTTTTCATATAGTCTTCATAAAAGTCAAACCTAAACAGCGCCCCCCCCCCCCCTTTTTAAAGTAAATGCAATGTAGGCACAGTTTTGACATTTGTTTAAATTAAAAATAAATACCATCGTCCTCCATCAGTAAACCATTAAAAACGTTGTTCCCATTGATCTCTGTATTTTAACATATCTATGAATGCAAACTTAAAGCATGTTAAATTAAAGACGATATGTCACCCTATATATATAACCATCTTTCCCCTCCCTTTGTTTCAATCTTTTAATCTCCCTTAAACTATTATTTATTTATCGAAAATCAATCAGGTACCAATCAAGCCGTTTTCGTTTGATTTGTTGTACATGTTGCCACTTTTTACGCAAAACGTGGAGCAAGGGTTTATGCGGTATTCCTTTGATATCGGTATACCACCCCAAAAGCGTCTGGTAATGTCCTACTTGTAAAATTACACACACGTGTCATATCAGTCTGACTCTTTGTGACCGTCTATAACCCCTTTCAACGATTATTAGAGTTTGAAATTTGGATTAGACATGTTCAATGTGTAAGTCAATTTATTTTTCTATTACTCTTACAGCATAGTATTTACCGGCGAATGCTTAGAAATATATTCATGATTTTATTCTTTTTATTCTTCTCCTCGGGTTTTTCCCACAAACTTGAAAAAAAAAAAACAATTTGGTAAAACTATCATTTGTTAATGTATCTTCTAATTTCAATTCAAACATCTGGTAATCATATTGCCCTATTAAAAAACATGCATATTTCATTTGGTAATGTAAAAGTCTTGCAATTTGTGGTGAAATTATTGAAGCATATATCAGGGACTAAGTAATGGAAAAATCTCTGTAACGTTGAAAAAGCTTATTTTTGTCCAGGTAAAAGATGAATTGCATTTGAAGACCAATGACTTTAAGTAATATTTAGGAAGCACGAGTTACATGTATACGTATTGTACCTACATTATCAAACGTAAGTGGCGTAAGTCAACTGACTTCGAAATAAACAGTCTCTATTTCAGTTTTCACCTATAAAACTTCGAAAAACCTATATCCAAAAGATGTAACTACCTTTTCTCAAATTGTTCCCATGCTTATTTTATCTTGAATAATTATTTCGTGTTAAAGTATCTTTTGGTAACTTGCATATGTCTCCTAGCTAAGCTCTCGTGTCTGGGTAATGTTTGTCTAGGTTTTTAGATTCGCGGGTCACGTGACATCAGTGGGAGGAGCGATCTATCGTCTGTCGTTTGGTTAATTTCCACACTAGGGCCATAATTTGAAGTATCTTGGTAGAGGGTCACTAGATGATGCTACATGCCAAATATGAAAGCTCTAGCCCTTATGGTTTGGGACAAGAAGATTTTTAAAGATTTCCTTCTTTATCTCTATGTGAAATCCGAGAACCCACAACATAGGGCCATTTTCAACACTAGGGCCATAATTTGAAGTATTTTGGTAGAGGGCCACTAGATGACGCTACATGCCAAATATGAAAGCTCTAGCCCTTACGGTTTGGGACAAGAAGATTTATACAGATTTCCTTCTTTATCTCTATGTGAAATCCGAGAACCCACAACATAGGGCCAATTTCCACACTAGGGCCATAATTTGAAGAATTTTGGTAGAGGGCCACTAGATGATACTACATGCCATATATGAAAGCTCTAGCCCTTAAGGTTTGGGACAAGACGATTTTTACTGATTTCCTTCTTTATCTATATGTGAAATCCGAGAACCCACAACATAGGGCCATTTTCAAACTAGGGCCATAATTTGAAGTATTTTGGTAGAGGGCCACTAGATGATGCTACATGCCACATATGAAAGCTCTAGCCCTTATGGTTTGGGACAAGAAGATTTTTAAAGATTTCCTTCTTTATCTCTATGTGAAATCCGAGAATCCACAACATAGGGCCAATTTTCAAACTAGGGCCATAATTTGAAGTATTTTGGTAGAGGGTCACTAGATGATGCTACATGCCAAATATGAAAGCTCTAGCCCTTAAGGTTTGGGACAAGAAGATTTTTACAGATTTCCTTCTTTATCTCTATGTGAAATCCGAGAACCCACAACATAGGGCCATTTTCAACACTAAGGCCATAATTCGAAGTATTTTGGTAGAGGGCCACTAGATGATGCTACATGCCACATATGAAAGCTCTAGCCCTTATGGTTTAGGACAAGAAGATTTTTACAGATTTCCTTCTTTATCTCTATGTGAAATCCGAGAACCCACAACATAGGGCCAATTTTTAACACCAGGGCCATAATTTGAAGTATTTTGGTAGAGGGTCACTAGATGATGCTACATGCCATATATGAAAGCTCTAGCCCTTACGGTTTGGGACAAGAAGATTTTTAAAGATTTCCTTCTTTATCTCTATGTGAAATCCAAGAATCCACAACATAGGGCCAATTTCCACACTAGGGCCATTATTTGAGGTATTTGGTAGAGGGCCACTAGATGATACTACATGCCATATATGAGAGCTCTAGCCCTTATGGTTTGGGACAAGAAGATTTTTAAAGATTTCCTTCTTTATCTCTATGTGAAATCCGAGAACCCACAACACAGGGCCATTTTCAACACTAGGGCCATAATTTGAAGTATTTTGGTAGAGGGCCACTAGATGATGCTACATGCCAAATATGAAAGCTCTAGCCCTTACGGTTTGGGACAAGAAGATTTTTAGAGATTTCCTTCTTTATCTCTATGTGAAATCCGAGAACCCACAACATAGGGCCATTTTCCACACTAGGGCCATTATTTGAAGTATTTTGGTAGAGGGCCACTAGATGATGCTACATGCCATATATGAAAGCTCTAGCCCTTATGGTTTGGGACAAGAAGATTTTTACAGATTTCCTTCTTTATCTCTATGTGAAATCCGAAAACCCACAACATAGGGCCAATTTCCACACTAGGGCCATAATTTGAAGTATTTTGGTAGAGGGCCACTAGATGATGCTACATGCCAAATATGAAAGCTCTAGCCCTTACAGTTTGGGACAAGAAGATTTTTAAAGTTTTTGCTTTCGGTTGCCATGGCAACCAGAGTTCTTCATGGAATTCAAATCTTTGAAGTAGTCTGAAAGTGCATCACCTAAGGATCATTTCTATGAAGTTTCACTGAAATCTGCTGGGCGGTTTCAGAGGAGAGATTTTTTAAGTAATTGTTCACGGACGGACAGACACACGGACGGACGGACGGTTTTTTCTTTCGGTTGCCATGGCAACCAGAGTTCTTCTTGGAATTCAAATCTTTGAAGTATTCTGAAAGTGCATCACCTAAGGATCATTTCTGTGAAGTTTCACTGAAATCTGTTGGGCGGTTTCAGAGGAGAAGATCTTTTAAGTAATTGTTCACGGACGGATGGACGGACGGATGGACGCCGGACAACGATCGATCACAATAGCTCACCCTGAGCACTATGTGCTCAGGTGAGCTAAAAAAGGAAACAAGAGGGCCATGATGGCCCTGTATCGCTCCACTGGCTTATAAATATAAACCATGAAGAAAAGTCTTCACTATACAAGCCCTTATAAAACTTTGACCCCAGGGCTACAGTCTGACTAAATGGGGAATATATGTATTAGAAGAATAACATGCCAAATGTGGGAGTTCTTGGCCTTATGGCTGGTAACAAGATGGTTTCTGAACTTTTCACTCCATAAACCCATGTACAACTTGTGACCCCTGGTGCAAGGCCAAACTTGATCCTAGAGCTGTAACTTGGGCCCTCTTTGTAACTGTCCACTAGATAATGCTATAATTATATGCAAAATTTGGTAGCCCTAAGCCTTATGGCTATGTACACCAAGATTTAAAAGTTTTCCCTATGTAAGCCTATGTAAATCTTGTGAACCTCCCCCCCCAGTATGAGGCCAAATTGACCCCAGGACTATACTTTGGGCACTTTTGGTAGACCCCAACTAGATCAAGCTAAATGCCAAATTTGGTAGCCCTATGCCTTATGGTTTCAGACAAGAAGATTTTTAAAGTTTTCTCTATATAAGCCTATGTAAAACTTGTGACCCCTGGGGCAGAGCCAATTTTGACCCCAGGGCTATAATTTCAAGAAACATGGTAGAGGTCTACTACATAAAGCTACATGCCAAATTTGGTAGCCCTATGCCTTATGGTTTCAGACAAGAAGATTTTTAAAGTTTTCTCTATATAAGCCTATGTAAAACTTGTGACCCCTGGGGTAGAGCCAATTTTGACCCCAGGGCTATAATTTCAAGAAACATGGTAGAGGTCTACTACATAAAGCTACATGCCAAATTTGGTAGCCCTATGCCTTATGGTTTCAGACAAGAAGATTTTTAAAGTTTTCTCTATATAAGCCTATGTAAAACTTGTGACCCCTGGGGCAGAGCCAATTTTGACCCCAGGGCTTTAATTTCAAGAAACATGGTAGAGGTCTACTACATAAAGCTACATGCCAAATTTGGTAGCCCTATGCCTTATGGTTTCAGACAAGAAGATTTTTAAAGATTTCCAATATTTTTCAGTTTTGTTGCCATGGCAACCAGAGTTTTTGAAGGAATCAAATTCTTTCAAGAAATTCTGAAGAGGACCATGGCAGGATCATTTCTGTGAAGTTTCATGAAAATTGGATGGGTAGTTTCAGAGAAGAAGATGTTTGAAATAAAAGTTAACGCACGGACGGACGGACGGACGAACGGACGGACGCACGCACGCACGCATGCACGACGGACACCGGGCCATGACATAAGCCCTCCGGCTTTCGGCCAGTGGAGCTAAAAAATGAATGGACAGGAACTCAGGCTAGGTGTTATGAAAGACCCGGAACAAGTGTGAAGCAAATACAGCCTAACCTGTATACAGAGACCACCCATGAGAAGTTAGACACAAGATCCCTTACAGCAGGTGGTCTTTTAATGCAAGATCAATACAAATGATTTACAAAGGGCTGTAGGATCAAGACCGCGGTCTCCTATAACAGTGGGTTGTTTAATACAGGAGGTCTCTATGATATGTTAACCAGCATTTTATTCTTTTCCTACAATGTTTCCAAATGCCTTCTACCTAAGGGTTGTTAAAACTTGGGACTGTATGGTAAAGAGTTAAAACAGTTTTCAATTTTATATACATTTAACCCTTTACCAAACAAAAAAAATTTAGACTGCACCAAATTAAAAGCATTTGCAGACGGCATAGCAAACTTAGCTTAAATGGTGATTAATGTTTTGGATAGTTAAGAAAACAATGTGGAAAAAGGAGAAAATGCTGGTTACCTTTTCTCCTTTTTCCAGAATGTTTTAAAAAGCACTTGTTTTCTGGGTCGTTAAAACTCAGGATTGTGTGGTAAAGGGTTAAACTGTACATTACTGGGGTATTTACCAGCAGTGCTCGAGCTTTCCTTTGTCTGAGCCCTAGACAGTTGACGCAGATGTCTGATCACAGAATCGTCAGCTTGAAATGTAATGATATATTCTATCATAGCCCGTCTGTTCTCATACACCACAAATTCATTGAAATCCTTAGGACATCCCTACAAAATGGAGGGGAAAAATACATGTTTTACAGAAAAAAAAAAAAGAAAATACAATTATCCAACTAGGCCGAGGTGTGAAACAGTGGCAAAGGGGTAGAGCATCTACTTCTCACACTAGCCTATCCAGGTTCGAATCTTGTGATAAGCAGTGTCAACTTTTGGGCCCACCCACATTATAGGTCAAGTACTGGTAAACCCTTTACCACACAATCCTGAGTTTTAACAACCCTAAAGCAAACAAAGGTTTTTGAAAACATTGTAGGCAGACATTGTGGGAATCGGAGAAAATGTTGGTAATCAGCATTTTCTCCCTTTCCCACAATGTTTTCTATCCCATTTGAGACAAAAATCATCATTTGAGCTCCATTTGTTTTGTTATCATGCTTTCAATTTAGTCGAGTCAAATTTTTTGTTGTGTGGTAAAGACTTAAGGTTTCCAGGAAGCAATCACTGAGAGTGTCTGATACAAAATGTAGAATTTGTTCCATTATTGATGAGAAATAGATACATTTCACACAATAGATACATTTCACAAAACTAGGCTGGGCCCCACAACAACCCTGCACAACTAGCCTTGCCCAAGAACAATCCTGCACAACTAGCATCCCTATCTGGAATTATAGCAGAATTTTTTTATGACAAATCGAATACCCTATCCACTTAACCCTGCAGGACCTCCAAAGATTACTTGATTGAATGGTGTTTCACGCCACTTTCAACATTATTTCCGTCATATCACTGCGACAGCTCACATGTTCAAGCAGACAGACAATTCCCACATATCAAATATGTCTCCTCAACTCTATACCAAACATCAAAAGTTTTGACTTGTCCAAATTGAAAGCATATGCAGACCACAAATTACATGTAACTCTTTAACACACAAAAGAATTTCAGACTTGTCCAAACTCAAAGCATTTGCAAGACAACAAATTCATTATAGCTAATGAGATGATTTGTGTCTTTGAAATGGTAGAAATTATTGTTGAAAAAGGAGAAAATACTGGTTACCAGCATTTTCTCCTTTTTCCACAATATTTTCAAAAGGCTTCTTCTTCTTCAGGGTTTTGAGAACATTGGATTATTTGGTAAAAGGTCTTAGAAATCAATTGGGGAGGGGGGAAGGGCGGGAAGAGAAAGAAACACTTCTAAACACAAAACATACCAATACAGAGTCGTAATATTTAGAGCCATGACTTGGCGTTTCTTTTTCTGGCTCTCTTCGCAAACTGGTGTCATTGTCTCCCTTTGGATAGATCTGTGAAAATCATCCAAACATAAAATACATCTATAGAAGAAATTAGCTCAAAAGCTTAAATCTAAATTATCAAAATCACTATAAAAATAAAAAAAACAAGAGGGCCATGATGGCCCTGGATCGCTCACCTGAGTCAATAGGCGAAATTTCACTCCAGGGTCATAATAACCCAATTTAAAACTCATCTGAGATATTATTAAGACAAACATTTTGACCAACTGTCAGGTCAATTGAGCTGAAAATGTGGCCTCCGGAGTTTCCAAAATGTATTTCTTCAATTTGACCAAGTGACCTAGTTTATGACCCTATGTAACCATATTTCAAACTCATCCGAGATATTATCAAGACAAACATGCTGACCAATTTTCAGGGCAACTGAGCAAGAATTGTGGCCACTAGAGCGCCCACAAGATATTTCTTTAAATCTGACCTAGTGACCTAGTTTATGACCCTATGTGAGCCAATTTTGAACTCATCCAAGATTTTATCAAGACAAACATGCTGATCAATTTTCAGGTCAACTGAGTAAGAATTGTAGCCTCTAGAGCGCCCACAAAAAATTTCTTTTAGCTGACCTATTGACCTAGTTTATGACCCAAGGTGACCAAAATTCAAACTCATTTGAAATTTTATCAAGAAAAACATTCTGACCAATTTTTAAGTCAATTCAGCAATAAATGTGTTACGAGGGTCATCCAATAATTAGCGAGACTGTAGTTATTGAAGAAATACCTGAACTAATACTTATCCAATGTTCCTACATTCCTTCAATATAGGCTCCTCCCTTTTCAATGACAGAATTCCATCGATGAGGAAGTCTTCTTATTCCCATTGCTAGGCAACCAGAGTTAATGCGTTGAATCTGACTGGCCATCTCTACTTCCAGGGCGTCTAAATCCTCAAAACGCACACCTCGCAATGGTTGTTTCAACTTAGGAAAAAGATCAAAGTCTGGAGGACTCATGTCTGGAGAATATGGAGGGTGCGATAAAATATCCCAGTTATAGAGCGTCAAAAGTGACGTCACCCTACTTGCCTTGTGGCAGGCGGCGTTGTCATGCAGAATTAATGGTGTAAGTTCAAGCAGCTCCGGTCGCTTCTTGCGAATGGCAGGTCTCAAGACAGACATCAGAAATGTACGATAATACTCTTGATTAAATGTTTTCCTGATCAGGACCTGATTTGCAGCTAATATGCCATGATTATCATAGGCAAAAATCATTATCATCTTCAAATTTCCTTGTTTTCGCCTGAATTTAATGGGTCGTGGGGACCCTGGTGTGTGCCATTCTGAAGATTGTCTTTTTAGTTCTGGTTCATAACTTCGTCTCCAAGTCTCATCTATTGCCACTATCCTGTTAAGAAACATATCACCCTCATTTTTGTATCTTTCCAGTAATTGAATGGCAACATCCACTCTTGCCTGTTTCTGCTCCGAGCTCAGTGCATGGAGTACCCACCTTGCAGCAAAACGTCGCGTGTTTAACTTATTCGTCAAAATTGTATGTACTGACCCATGACTTATCCCAATATCATTGGCTACTTCTTCGCATGTGTATTTTTGATCAGTCTCCATTACAGCCTTCACCTTTTGGATATTTTCTTCGCTTGTTGCTTCTGTTGGCCGACCTTGGCTGGGTTGTTTCTGCACACTAGTCCTTCCTTCCTTAAACTGTGCAATCCACCGGAACACTGCTGCACAAGAAATAGCTTGGTCCCCACAAACTTTTTGTAAGGTTTGAAAAATCTCTGTTCCAGTGCTACCCTTATAATACTCAATTTTTATATATGCATTATGCACATTGTTCTTCTGCTGTGAAGCTGGCCATGTTGCAGTTGTTTGTGTCACAGGAAGTGATGTCATAATTGTGACATCATAACGTAACATCATTTGACGTAATTTTTGTGTTGCTAATATGTTAGGAAATATACGTGCAAAATTTCATTAAAATCTGTCAGACAATATTTGAGATATGACAACAGTCTCTCTCATTATTGGAGGACCCTCGTACTTTAATTTGACCTTGTGAACAAGTTTATGACCCAAGTAATCCCAAATTCAAACTCATCTGAGATTTTACTTAGACAAAGATTCTGACCAATTTTCAAGACAATTGAGCAATAAATGTGGCCTCTAGACTGCCCACAAGGTATTTCTATAATTTGACCTAGTGACTTAGATTATGTCCCCAGGTGACCCAATTTTGAAGTTATCCAAGATTTCATCAAGACAAACATTTGGACCGATTTTTGGGTCAATTGAGCAATAAATGTGGCCTCTAGAGTGCCCACAAGGTATTTCTTTAATTTGATCTAGTGACCTAGTTTATGACCACAACTCATCCGAGAGTTAATTAAGATAAACATTCTGACCAATTTTCAAGTCAATTGAGCAAACAATGTGACCTCTAGAATGTCCAAGTGGTATTTCTTTGATTCGACTTAGTGACCTAGTTTATGACCCCAGGTGACCCAATTTCAAACTCATCCGAGATTTAATTAAGACAAACATTCTGACCAATTTTAAAGTCAATTGAGCAAAAAATGTGGCCTCTAGAGTGCCCACAAGGTATTTCTTTAATTTGACCTAGTGACCTACTTTATGACCCAAGATGACCCAATTTCAAAGTCATCTGAGATTTAATTAAGACAAACATTCTGACCACTTTTCAAGTCAATTGAGCGAAAAATGTGGCTTCTAGAGTGCCCACAAGGTATTTCTTTAATTTGACCTACTGACCTAGTTTTTGACCCCACGACCAAATTTCGAACTCATCCGAGTTTTTATCAAGACAAACATTCTGACCAAGTTTCATGAATATTGGACTGAAAATGTATCCTTTAGAGTGAACACAAGGTTTTCCTAAGATTTGACCTGGTGACCTAGTTTTTGAACTGAGGTGACCCAGTTTCAAACTCTTCCAAGATATCACCAAAACAAAGATTCTGACTTAGTTTCATTAGTATGGGACTGAAAATGTGGCCTATAGAGTGCACACAAGGTTTATCTAAGATTTCACCTAGTGACCTAGTTTTTGACCCCATATGACCCAATTTCAAACTCGTAAGAGAATTTATCAAGACAAAAATTCTGACCAAGTTTCACAAGTATCTGAGTGAAAATGTGACCCATAGAGCTCACACAAGGTTTTTCTAAGATTTGACCAAGTGACCTAGTTTTTGACCCCACATGACCCAATTTCAAACTTGTCCGAGATTTTATCAAGACAAATATTCTGACCAAGTTTCACAAGTATCTGACGGAAAATGTGGCCTCTAGAGTGCACACAAGGTTTTTCTAAGATTTGACCAAGTGACCTAGTTTTTGACCCCACATGACCCAATTTCAAACTTGTCCGAGAATTTATCAAGACAAACATTCTGACCAAGTTTCACAAGTATCTGACTGAAAATGTGGCCTCTCGAGCGCACACAATGTTTTTCTAAGATTTGACCTAGTGACCTAGTTTTTGACCCCACATGACCCAATTTCGAACTCGTCCGAGATTGTACCAAGACAAACATTCTGATCATGTTTCATAAGTATCTGACTGAAATGTGGCCTCTAGAGTGCACACAAGGTTTTCCTAAGATTTGACCTAGTGACCTAGTTTTTGACCCCACATGACCAAATTTCAAACTGGTCCGAAATCTAATCAAGACAAACATTCTGACCAAGTTTCACAAGCATCTGACTGAAAATGTGGCCTCTAGAGCGCACACAAGGTTTTTCTAAGATTTGACCAAGTGACCTAGTTTTTGATTCCACATGACCCAATTTCGAACTTGTCTGAGATTTTATCAAGACAAACATTCTGACCAAGTTTCATGAGGATCGGACTGAAAATGTGGCCTCTACAGCGTACACAAGGTTTTTCTAAGATCTGACCTAGTGACCTAGTTTTTGACCCCACATGACCCAATTTCGAACTCATCTGAGATTTTATGAAGACAAACATTCTGACCAAGTTTCATGAGGATCAGACTGAAAATGTCGCCTCTAGAGTGTACACAAGGTTTTTCTAAGATTTGACCTAGTGACCTAGTTTTTGATCCACATGACCCAATTTCGAACTTGTCCGAGATTTTATCAAGACAAACATTCTGACCAAGTTTCATGAGGATTGGACTGAAAATGTGGCCTCTACAGCGTACACAAGGTAAAAAGTTGACGACGGACAACGCACGACACACGCCGGACACAGCACGATCACAATAGCTCACCATGAGCACTTTGTGCTCAGGTGAGCTAAAAACCATAATCATCATCATCATAAAATTAGTCTTTATCATCATAACCATCATCATCTGTTACAGGATGTGACATAAGTTGGCATGTGAGATAACATTATATTTAACTCTTTACCACACCAGGAAAATGTAGACCTATCCAAACTGAAAGCATTTGCAGACAGCGATTTAAATTGGACTCAAATGAGGAATTTTGCCTCTTATATAGTAGAAAACATTGTGGGAAAAGGAGAAAATGCTGGTTACCAGCATTTTCTCCTTTTCCAAAAATGTTTTCTAAAGCCTTCGTTATTAGGTTTGTTAAAACTCGGGGTTGTGTGGTAAAGAGTTAACAAACCTAGAGGGATGTTATAAAGCGAGCCCAACAAGTTTAATAAAATCTTATCCCAAAAACCAACAAATTCCATCATTTTGACCACATTAACTTGCCATTAGCAAATCCTTTGAGTTTGGACAGGTCTAAAATTTTGTTGTTTGGTAAAGCACTAAACCTGAATGATTGATGTTAATGATTCACATTTTATGAGTATTTCCTTCTTTTCCCACAGTGTTCTTCACAAGGTTTGTTAAAGTTCAGGATTATGTGATAAAGGATTAAGGCTATCTGAATTGGCCCCACCTACCTTAATGTCTCCAAGTAAAACCCTACATTTCAAGATGTATGCCTCATAAGGTCCTTCTTGTTTGCAGTCCTCACAATAATGCACACACTTCAAAGGATTGTCACTGTATAATAGGAAAACAGTAAAATCTGTCTTTGTTGTTTGTCTGTTTGTACCTTAACCACACAATCCTGAGATTTGACGACCTTGAGGGGGAAGGTTTTTGAAAACATTATGGTAACCAGCATTTTCTCCTTTTCCCACAATGTTTTCTACCCTTTCAAAGACAATTTCCTCTATTTAAAGTAACAATAGCTCCAAAAGTAAACAAAGCAGGAATTAAAATGTATATAAATAAATCATACCATTTGAAAGTTTGGAAATTATTTTGAAGACCACAGTCTGTTATTATATGGTTGGTCCAAGTGTTAGTTGCTGGCAGAGAAATTAATTTCAAAACTAGGTTAAAAGTTGCCTGGTCACCCTTTTTTTTGTTTACTTTTTTGCCTGATTTTGAAACAAAAATTTTTCTTCCAGCAACTAACACTTAGAACCAACCATACAATAAAAGATTAAATGGTGGTTTAAATTTAAATACATTTCAAGACTTGCATGGTTTTTGTAACCACTACTGGGCCCCTAAGCCATGTTTAATTTGTCATCTGCAAATGCTTTGGTTTTAGACAAGTCCAAATGTTTGTCATGTGGTAAAGATTTAACCCCATTTCCAACATTATTTCAGTTATGTTCCATCCCGATGCACCTATCCATGCTTTGCTGGATTTTTAAAAAAAAATTCTTCACATAATATTCTCCCAAAACCACTTGGTACCTTCCCGTACTAGTCAAAACAAGGATCAGCCATTGGAGAGGAAAAGAATCCTGTCACAACATCTATCTACAATCCTCACAAAAAATTTGGCTGATCTGGGGATTCCAACCAGCAATCCTGTGGTTTCAAGCCCTGTATGATACAGACTGCACTACCTGGTTAGGCTCTGTCTTAGTGGCCAACTCTATAAAGCAAGCGAGTTATGTGACTGATTGATTGACTGTATGGTGTTTAATGCCATTTTCAACATCATTTCAGTTGTACCTATGATCACAGTGGCCATTGGACTTTCTTTTTCCAGTAGTTCACACAATATTCATTCCAAACCACTGGCTGCTTTCCCACATAACCATCATTGAAACAATGATCAGTGGTGAGAGAGGAAAGAATCCAGTTGCAATGACTTTCAATCCTCGGAAAGAAAGGGATCAAACCAGCCCTATTCTCAAGTCCTGTATGCTACCGACTGCGCTAGTGTGGCACAACAGCAACCTATATAAGAGTCAAAGGTTAGCATATATCAAGCTCCCTGAGAAGACAAATGTGTTTAAATGAAAGTGTATTAAGAAAGCACCTGTTTTAATCCTTTATTATTCTCCCTTGGTTGTAAAAACATAAATTGTTTGGTAGAGGAATGGTTTATCGAAATTGCAGGAACAGAACAGATCAGAACAGAATGGATGGATGGTTGGATGGATGTATGGTTGGATGAATGAATGAATGAATGAATGAATAGGTTGGTGGTGGGGAGGTAAAGGAGTGAGTGAACGAGTGAATGAAAATTAGAAATAAATTAATAGATGATAGAATGAATTTCAAAATGGATGTATGGTCTTTGAGAATGATTGACAGAATGACTAAATAATCATCATTACCTGAAATAAATGCCCCGACCAAAGTAGCCCATTCTGCTCAGTCTCTGATCCAGTCCCTCCTCACAAAGTGTTTCCATCGGAACATTACTTCCGTGGTATAGGTAGCTGACATTTAATCTGAAATCTAGATGATAGAAAAAATGTTGATTAACTCTTTACCAAACGACAAAAATGTAGACTGGTCCAAATACATGGATCCGTGGTGATGAGATAAACTGACATCCTTGGTTACTGTCGTTAAGGGCTCACAAACAAACACAGTAAACACATACACAATATAGCAGAAAATCATGCTTAAATTGTGCTGTCATGACTGTTTCTTTCGATTAAATTCCTGAAAAATATTCCTTTTCATATGTTTCTGCCGATGATGGATTCTCGGCAAGAAATATATGGATACTTGAACTTATTTACACAAGGATTTGTACAAAAAGTGTGAATTTCAGGGGCTACGGACAATGTAATACATGTGCCAGCAAAGTTTTGAACTTCTACGAGAAAGAATGAAACAACTCATAATCCTCAGTTTTGCTTAAAAATAATAGAATTAAAGATGATTAATATTTTTGTAAGGCTTGTTAGGTGGTCTAAACATCGTATTCGATAATAAATTACACTAAATTACAAGCATTTTGAAATATTTATCGATTGTCTCATTCAACAGAGAGGTGGAAGTCTAAGAAATGTTTAAGTTTTAAGTTAAGGGTAAATGGTTGCCTGATGATTTTAAAAAGAGTAGAGTGTGCTGTCAATTAACAAACTTGTTAATATCATTGGCGGTAGTTTGTTTTATCTTGTGATATACTGAAGACAATGGGTGATCGAGTGCATTACAGCGGCAATCAGCCACACATCTTATCAGTTAACAGTTTACCGACATACCCTTTGAAATGGCAGATGTGCTAATCCACCTAAATATGGCCAAGTCAAAAAAAGCTGATTTAATTAACATAAGTTGCCTCTTGAGCTGAACTTCCAAAACTGTACAAAACAGAACTTAGTCTATTTCATAATTGAAAATCTACATGTACCTTCGGTAAAGAATACACGTAAATGTACTTAATTTAAGTAGCAGATGTTTTGAATCCAAGAATAAACTGCATTTTTTTGCAGTCTGATCTGTATCTACACATTCAGCATTCTTCACGCACCAAGGGTTAATGTTAACGTCAAACTGAAACATTGATGACACGTGCCCCTTTTTGGATATGAGAGGTTACTAAACAAGATTAGCTATTTGAGTGAACTTCCTTTCTTTTTATTAGTATTTCATATATTTTACCTTTGTTTTCCACTGTAAAACAGTTTAAGTTTTTTTCGGAGAGTTTCAGAGAAAAAAAAAATAACATTAATTAATCCATTGCGTAATATAGCGTTGATCGAAACTCTTTGCTCATGTCCCATTGTCAATCATAATATAAACTTATAATCTCTTCATATATCTCACATAAGCAGTACACGATCGCAAAGCACACCTTTTGAACGTTTTCCTACAATTCAAACATTGTAAACACATATAATATCACACTTCTCCATCATTAACAGTTGCTTGTTTGTGAGCCGAAATAGCAGACAGCAAGGCTGCACATCGGGCCAAATAAATGTGATGACCTGATTGGTCAAATATCGATTTCCACGGATCCATGTATTGAAAGCATTTGCAGACGACAATTGAAATGTGAATCAAATGATGTGAATCGTCTTTGATATGGTAGAAAACATTGTGGGAAAAGGAGAAAATGCTGGTTACCAGCATTTTCTCCTTTTCCCACAATGTTTTCAAAAGGCCTATTTCTCAGGATCGTTAAAAGTCGGGATGGTGTGACAAAGGGTTAAACCTGTACCACACAATCCTTGCTTTTAACAACACTAAAAAAAAAACGCTTTTGAAAACACTGTGGAAAAAGGAGAAAATGCTGGTAACAAGCATTCTCTCTTTTGTTTGCAATGTTTTCTGCTTGACCAAATACAAATTTCAATTTTTGAGTCACTTTTATTTTGCCGTCTGCAAATGCTTTCAGTTTGGACATGTCTAAAATTTTGCTGTTTGATAAAGATTTAAGAGCATAAATTATGCCACAGTTTTTTCGTGCGTACAGATTTTTTCATTTCGCTTAGATGATAACGTAATGTATGAGTAAAACATGAGGGCCATGATGGCCCTGTATCGCTCCACTGGCTTATAAATATAAACCATAAAGAGAAGTCTTCACTATATAAGCCCTCATAAAACTTTGACCCCAGGGCTACAGTCGGACTAAATGGAGAATATGTGTATTAGAAGAATAACATGCCAAATTTGGGAGTTCTTGGCCTTATGGCTAGTAACATAATGGTTTCTGAAGTTTTCACTCCATAAACCCATGTAAAACTTGTGACCCCTGGTGCAGGGCCAAACTTATCCTAGGGCTGTAACTTGGACCCTCTTTGTAGTTGTCCACTAGACAATGCTATAATTATGCAAAATTTGGTAGCCCTAAGCCTTATGGCTATGTACACCAAGATTTAAAAGTTTTCCCTATATAAGCCCATGTAAATCTTGTGAACCTGCCCCCCCCCTCCCAGCATGAGGCCAAATTGACCCCAGGACTGTAATTTGGGCACTTTTGGTAGACCCCAACTAGATCAAGCTAAATGCAAAATTTGGTAGCTCTAGGCCTTATGGCTAGGTACAGGAAGATTTTTAAAGTTTTCTCTATATAAGCCTATGTAAAAGTTGTGACCCCTGGGGCAGAGCCAATTTTGACCCCAGGGCTATAATTTGAAGAAACCTGATAGAGGTCTACTACATAAAGCTACATGTTAAGTTTGGTAGCCCTATGCCTTATGGTTTCAGACAAGAAGATTTTTAAAGATTTCCAATATTTTTCAGTTTTGTTGCCATGGCAACCAGAGTTTTTGAAGGAATCAAATTCTTTCAAGAAATTCTGAAGAGGACCATGGCAGGATCATTTCTGTGAAGTTTCATGAAAATTGGATGGGTAGTTTCAGAGAAGAAGATATTTGAAATAAAAGTTAACGCACGGACGGACGGACGCACAGACGGACGGACGCACAACACCGGGCCATGACATAAGCCCGCTGGCCTTTGGCCAGTGGAGCTAAAAAATGAAAAGAAAATCATATGCTGCGGGGTGAAATACAAAGATACAGTTCTTCAAAGGAGATAATTCTTGCCAAAATTATAGAAAATAGGGTTTAATCTAAAACTTTAAAGTAACAAATACTACTCAAGTAAATGATCTTTCTTACAAGTGTGATGTCTGCCAATAGTAAGATGGATTAGTCAAAAGCATTAAATCTTTACAAAATGACCAAATTTTAGATTAGTCCAAATGCAAAGCATTTGCAGATGACAAAATAAATGTGTCTCAAAAGTTATTTTTTGCTTTTGGAAGGGTAGAAAACATTGTGGGAAAAGGAGAAAACGCTGGTTACCAGCATTATCTCCTTTTCCCACAATGTTTTCGAAGGCTCTTTCCTGAGGGTCGTTAAAAGTCAGGATTGTGTGGTAAAGGGTTACGGCATTAGACAGATCACAATAGCAATTGGAAATGTTCTAACGTGTCAACAAAACCTTATTTTCTGATCATTTTTCAGCAATAGAAAAAGTCTTAGCCAACAAATTTTTACAAAATTTTCCTAGGAAATAGTACTTTCTAATATTTTGTGGAAAACAAGAGGACCATGATGGTCCTATATCGCTCACCTGAGTATATTTGTAACCTATATGGTCTATTAAGGGCAGGCTATTCTTTTCACTGCAGGGCGGATATACGCCCAAATATGACCCAAAGGGAAGAATTTTAACAATTTTGGTATGGGGTCACCTAATGATGCTTCAAACAAAATATGAAAGTTCTCGGCCTTATGTTTTGTCACAAGAAGATTTTAAAAGATTCAAATAGGGTGCGCCATGGCAGAGCCCAAATATGACTGCAGAGGGATAATTTTAACAATTTTGGTAGAGGATCATCAGATAATGCTACACACCAAATATGAATGCTCTAGCCATTATGGCTTTTCATCAGAAGATTTTTTAAAGATTTCCTTTTTTGTTTTTATGTAAAATAGGGTGCGCCCGGGCAAAGCCCAAATATGACCCAAGGGGAATAATTTTTACAATTTCGGTAAGGGGTCACCAAATGATGCTTCAAACAAAATATGAATACCCTCCGCCTTATGGTTTGTCACAAGAAGATTTTTAAAGATTTTAAAATTGGATGCACCCGGACAGAGCCCAAGTATGACCGCACAGGAATAATTTTAATAATTTTGGTAGAAGATCATCAGATAATGCTACATACTTAATAGGAATGTTCTAGCCATTATATTTTGTCATCAGAAGAAGTTTTAAAGATTTCCTTCTTTGTTTCTATGTAAAATAGAGTGCGCCCAGGCAAAGCCCAAATATGACCCTACAGGAATGATTTTAACAATTTTGGTAAGGGGTCACCCAATGATGTTTCAAACAAAATATGAATGCTCTCAGCCTTATGTTTTGTCAGAAGAAGATTTTTAAAGATTTTAAATTAGGGTGCACCCGGGCAGAGCCCAAATATGACAGCAGAGGAATAATCTTAAGAATTTCGGTAGAGGATCATCAGATAATGCTACATACCAAATATGAATGCTCTAACCATTATTGTATGTCATCAGAAGATTTTTTAAAGATTTCCTTCTTTGTTTCTGTGTAAAATAGAGTGCGCCCGGGCAAAGCCCAAATATGACCATAAGGGAATAATTTCAACAATTTTGGTAAGGGGTCAAGCAATGATGCTTCAAACAATATATGAATGCTCTAGCCGTTATGGTTTGTCACAAGAAGATTTTTAAAGATTTAAAAATAGGGTGCATCTGGGCAGAGCCCAAATATGACCGCAGAGGGATAATTTTAACAATTTTGGTAGAGGATTATCAGATAATGCTACATACCAAATGTAAATGCTCTAGCCATTAATGATTTGTCAGAAGAAGATTTTTTAAAGATTTCCTTCTTTGTTTCTGTGTAAAATAGGGTGTGCCCGGGCAAAGCCCAAATATGACCGTATGGGAATAATTTCAACAATTTTGGTAAGGGGTCAAGCAATGATGCTTCAAACAAAATATGAATGCTCTAGCCGTTATGGTTTGTCACAAGAAGATTTTTAAAGATTTTAAAATAGGGTGCATCTGGGCAGAGCCCAAATATGACTGCAGAGGGATAATTTTAACAATTTTGGTAGAGGATTATCAGATAATGCTACATACCAAATATAAATGCTCTAGCCATTATGATTTGTCAGAAGAAGATTTTTTAAAGATTTCCTTCTTGGTTCTATGTAAAATAGGGTGTGCCCGGGCAAAGCCCAAATATGACCCAAGGGGAATAATTTCAACAATTTTGGTAAAGGCTCACCCAATGATGCTTCAAACAAAATATGAATGCTCCCCGCCTTATGGTTTGTCACAAGAAGATTTTTAAAGATTTTAAAATAGGATGCGCCCGGGCAGAGCCCAAATATCACCGCAGAAGAATAATTTTAACAATTTTGGTAGAAGATCATCAGATAATGCTACATACTAAATAGGAATGTTCTAGCCATTATCGTTTGTCATCAGAAGAAGTTTTAAAGATTTCCTTCTTTGTTTCTATGTAAAATAGAGTGCGCCTGGGCAAAGCCCAAATATGACCCTACAGGAATGATTTTAACAATTTGGTAAGGGGTCACTAAATGATGTTTCAAACAAAACATGAATGCTCGCAGCCTTATGTTTTGTCAGAAGAAGATTTTTAAAGATTTTAATTTAGGGTGCGCCCGGGAAGAGCCCAAAATATGACCCCAGAGGGATAATTTTAACAATTTCGGTAGAGGATCATCAGATAATGCTACACACCAAATATGAATGCTCTAGCCATTATGGCTTTTCATCAGAAGATTTTTTAAAGATTTCCTTTTTTGTTTCTATGTAAAATAGGGTGCGCCCGGGCAAAGCTCAAATATGACCCCAGGAGAATAATTTTTACAATTTTGGTAAGGGGTCACCCAATGATGTTTCAAACAAAATATGAATGCTCTCAGCCTTATGTTTTGTCAGAAGAAGATTTTTAAAGATTTTAATTTAGGGTGCGCCCAGGCAGAGCCCAAATATGACCGCAGAGGGATAATTTTAACAATTTTGGTAGAGGATCATCGGATAATGCTACATACCAAATATGGATGCTCTAGCCATTATGGTTTGTCATCAGAAGATTTTTTAGATTTCCTTCTTTGTTTCTATGTAAAATATGGTGCGCCCGGGCAAAGCCCAAATACGACCCCAGGGGAATAATTTTAACAATTTTGGTAAAGGGTCACCAAATGATGCTTCATACAAAATATGAATGCTCTCGGCCTTATGGTTTGTCACAAGAAGATTTTTAAAGATTTTTTCAATTTTCAGCCATTTTGTTGCCATGGCAACCAGAGTTTTTGATGGAATTAAATTCTTTTAACAATTTTTGTAGACCTTCACCCAAGGAACATTCCTGCCAAGTTTTATCAAGATTGGCCATCTGGTTTAGGAGGAGAAGATTTTTAAAGAAATTGTTAACGGACGGACGGACAGATGGACGGACGGACGGATGGACGGACGGACAGACGGACGGACGGACGGACGCCGGACGATGACCGATCACAATAGCTCCCCTTGAGCACGTTGTGCTCAGGTGAGCTAAAAAAATAAAAAAGGTATATCAAGCAGTGTATTCTTAGGGAAATGGTGCATTTTTAAGTGTTATTGACAAATACTTGTAGTGCTAAATAAATGAGATGGCCGCCTCCAGTTCAGACAAAAAAAAAAAGCTCTTTTAGCTCTGAACCTGGATCTAACTGATATGAGTACAGTGTTGATCAAGATCAGATGGCACCAACCATACAGTCTGATCTTGGATCTACCCTATCTACTTCTTTGCCAGAATATTCCTACAAAACAGCCCTGAAACTGCAAAATCTTTGACTAGTACTGGCAGAGAGGGTCTATATGGTGTGCAACACACGAAAAGGGGTCTTCGGACATATGCATAAAAGCGTGTCGCCCAAGACCAGCCTGTGCAGTCTGTGACTAATCCGAGACGACAGTTCCCGTTTGTGTGGGATTTTCTGTTTCACGAAAGTCTAGTGTATGAAAAGATCTTATGTAGTCGTAAAGTGCCAACTCCGATTAGCCTGCACAAACTGCGCAGGCTAATCCAGGACAACACTTTGTGCAAATGTCCGAAGGTCTCATTTCGCATGTTGCGGGCCATATCAAATACTTAATTCTTTAATGGTTAATAACGCAGTTTCTAGTCTGCTTTAGCAAGAATATTTGCAAGATAAAAAAGGGAAAAAAAAAAAAAGAAAAAACAGCAAGGTAGATCAAAGATCAGACTGCATTTTCCATGCAGTCTGATCTTGATCTACACTTTTCACAAAAAGCACTTTCTAAATGTGGCCCTAATCACGCAAGGAAGCAAAGAATGTATTCATAGTTCATACCACCATTCCTATTACGCTCCAAATCTTCTGCTTCAGATTTAAATTTGTCCAGTAATCTTTTATTCTGTAGTCTCTCAATCTTTTTCACTTGAATGTGTGCATTACTAAATTCCTCCTCAATAACGTCAAATTCATGATCCCCTCTCCGCAACTTCACAAGGGTGTAAACTTCACCACTGTCAACATTCCTAGTCCAGTTTGATGGCAATCCAAATTCATTAAAGTCTGGTATTTCATGAGCGTTCAGCTTGAAATCGGGAGATTTCTTCTTTGTAATCTTATCTCGAATTTCAGAAGCTTGCGCATTGTTGTTATCAGTGATAGAAACAGCTCCAATTTCCAGCAATTTATCTAGTTCTTCTGCAATATCATCCTTACTATCATCAAACTTCTGAATAGCTCCGTCACTGGAAGGAAAGTCTTGAGGAAGGATGCCCCATTTTTGCAACTCACTTATTTCATCAGAGACTGAACTTTGAGTCTCCTTACTTTCAGTCTCTTTATTTTCAGTGTCCTTAACTATCACTTCAGTGATTCCAGGGGAAGGTCCAAATTTTCTGTTACGTCTAGATGTAGGAGGCTTGGCATTCATTGTTTTGCCTGTTACATTGTTCACCTAACCCAATATCTCCTGAAACAAATTTGAAAGAAAGGAATTTGAAAAACATTCTCAAAAAATAGGCATGATTGCCAAATTGAATGGTATAATACACCACTTTCAACATTATTTCAGTCATATTACAGCAACACGTCACAAATTCACGTGTGTCCTTTGTTTCGCCAGCACTAGGTTAGGGCTCTGAATTGTCTTAGAATGTCTTGCCCACACAGATACCCAACATAAATGAATAACACTAGGTATAAAATTTGGTTACCAGCATTTTTTTCTTTTTCTATTTATGTTTTCTAACACCTGTCTTCCGGGGTTAGTTCAAACTGGGGACTGCTTCGTATAACCCTTTACAACACCTTGCCGACTTTTAACGACCTTGAGAAAGATGACTTTTGAAAACATTGTGGGGTAAAAAGGGAAAATGCTGGTAACCAGCATTTTCTCCTTTTTCCAAATTTTTCACCCTATCAAAGACTACCGTAATTTGCTTAAATTTTGGGACAGTAAAAAATAATTAATTTTTTTCGTGTCCCAATACTTTGGTCTACAAAAAATAATTATTTTGTCAGGTGTCCCAAAAATTATGGTCAAACGAGACAATCTGTCATACTGAAAGTCACTCGCCGCTAACCCGTCGAATATTGCCGACGTTCAAATATTGGAACGTCACTGATGTCAGGTTTGCAGGGTGATCTATTTTTAGACAGATTGGAATTCCACCGATCAATTTGAGCACTAAGAGTTTAAAACTTCGCTTTTTCTCATTATTTTTGTTGATTATTAATTTGTCACTCATTATTGTCTGCATCTTTGGATTGCGATGATGTTATTTTGCGTTTATAGATAAATTCACAACATATCTTACCTCCTTACATGTACGTGAGGCGAACGACGTTAATTCCACTTTGACAAGTACCTGCTCCGACCGATCTCAAATTTGATTGGTTCGTCGATCTTCGATCGATAAACCTTGGATAAAACTGTGTACCTGGTGTCAGGAGAAATCGGCCCCTGGAGAAATCGGCCCCTGGAGAAATCGGCCCCAAAACGCTTGGGGCCGATTTCTCCGGAGAAATCAGCCCCTGGGGACGATTTCTCTGGAGAAATCGGCCCCAATAGAAATTTTGGAGAAATCGTCCCCAATGTCAAATTTTATATATATAGATGTTGCTTTTTCAGAAAATATAATTTTTTCTCTGGAGAAATCGGCCCCAATGGAAATTTTGGAGAAATCATCCCCAATGTCAAATTTTATATATATGTATTTTGCATTTTCAGAAAGTTATATATATAGAGGTTTTTTCCATTTTGGTTTTATTAAACACATACCCTGTGTAAGCCTGGTCTTCTTTCAAGTTCAGAATCGTCCCCAAATGGAGTATTTGCAATCGTCCCCAAAGTCAAATATTTCTATATTGACTTTATTCCAAATTTGGAGAAATCGTCCCCATTTCGATTTTTATATACATTGTACTGTAACCTGACTTTGATTTTTAATTTAGTTTAATTTTTACATTGTGATATTGAATATAAATGTTTAGTATGTTAATTGTAATGTTAAATGATTGCTAAATTTCCATTTCTAAGTTACATTTATTTTGTCGTCTGCAAATGCTTTCAATTTGGACCAGTCTGAAATTTTGGTGTTTGGTAAAGAGTTAATTTAATGGTTTATTCTCATTGTTCTAATTTTTGTGTACTGTCTCATAATTTTTCTATATGTACTATTCATACTTTAATGAAATAATATATAAACATTTGATATACATGTATGTGTTTTCTTTTTGTTTATTATGCAAATGCATCCTTTTTTTCGATGAAATAAAATCGAGTCCACAATGGCCTAATTATCAGTTATATCACTCTTTTATATACAGCGTCACAATGATTCATACTCTCGTTGGAGAACTCTTTCGTTGATCGAACCAATGATCGATTAACTTAACCCATTAACACACAATCCCGAGTTTTAATAAACCTGTAGGAGAGGGCTTTTAAAAACATAGTGAGAAAAGGAGTAAATGTCAGCACTTTTGCACTTTCTCCTTTTTCCAAATTTTTTTTCCCTCATCAAAAACAATTCTTCCAGTTATATTTAATTTGTTGTCTGCAAATCCTTTGAATTTGGACCCGTCTAAATTTTTGCCGTTTGGTAAAGAGTTAATTACACAAAATAACTGAGTCACTAGTAGTACTATGAAAAATGATAGAAAGAGAGAGTCAGAAAATGCAGCGGAAGTATACAGTGTGAGAGAGCGAGTATAATACTCGATCGAGAAAGAGAGAGAGAAAGAGAGAGAGAGAGAGGGGGGGAGACAGACATAGAAAGACACAAAAGGTTGGAGACAGACATCTGATGGTTCTAAAACCATTCTGTAACATGAACAATATTCATAAACAGAGAGAGAGAGATCTGATCCGACGAAGAACAACAATATGAAATTGATAATAATTACCTATGCCGAACATGCAGAAAGGGAGAGAGAGATCGAGAGAGAAAGGTGAAAAAAAAAAAAAAAAAGGTTTTAATTACATGACAAATACACATATATGCATCGTGAGCATTTATATTTCATAATTCGTTCAATATCAAATTCAAACAAACACAAACATTCAACAATCTTACAGGTGTAGGCTACCTGTGTGAAGGTGTGAAAAAAAGAACAATCAGTGCAAAAAACTGTGAAAATTGCCATAAAAACAACAAAGAAGGTGTAATCAATTACAACTTGAAACAAGACATGGCTTACACAGTGTATGTGTTAAATAACACCTAAATGGAAATTATATTTTCTGAAAAAGCAACATCTTTATATATAAAATTTGACATTGGGAACGATTTCTCCAAAATTTCTATTGGGGCCGATTTCTCCGGAGAAATCGGCCCCAGGGTCCGATTTCTCCGGAGAAATCGGCCCCAAGCGTTTTGGGGCCGATTTCTCTAGGGGCCGATTTCTCCAGGGGCCGATTTCTCCAGCATTCGTGTACCTTGATTTCTGTTTATAAACATTGAACTCGATTGACCATGAATTACACGCGTGTCAACTCTGTCAACTTCGGATGTACGGTACACACGTTATTATACACGTTATGAATCTTGGATAGAAGTTTATCACACCCTTTTTACACTTACGTCGGATTTCTTTTTTATTTAGGGTTTAAATTAGACTGTCAGGTGATCGTTTTTTTTGTCTTGAATCAGGTAAGTCCCATTGAAATCGTGAGGGTTGGGAACTTGGGAAGCATGCAAGCTTACGACGTTAAGTGTGGAGAAATAAAACTACATAGATCTACGCGAATTAGATATTTGCAAACAAAAGTTTTCAAATGGATTGAAAGAATTTTTTTTTGTCTCTAAATAGATAATCACTGTCCCAATTCTTTGGAACAAAAAATTACCGATCTCGTTTTGCAATTTTTAATATGTCCCAAATCTTTGGGTCGTGAAAAATAATTATTTTCGCGATTTTCGATGGTGTCCCAATTCTTTGGGTGTCCCAAAACATACGCAAATTACGGTATGTCCACAATTTGAGTCACATTTAATTTGGCATCTTTATATGCTTTGGGATTGGACAGGTATAAAATTCAGTTGTGTTGTAAAAAGTCAAGGTTAATGCTATTTTTTGGCAGTGTAATATGGTTCACCCACATACTTATAGACTGAGAACCCTTGGATCACAGGGGTGAAAAAGAGGTGATACAAAATTCAATTCAAGTAGGATTCATGGACTTTAACATATTATATTTTTTCTTTATCAAAATTGAAAAAGGGATTTTTGCTTTTTTAATAGTTCATTGAAGTACTGTACAAGCAAACCAACAGCATTAATTACGGGGTTCAAAACTTGGTTAGCCCATGCTTTAATTACCTTAGTTAAATTGTCAAAATAAGGGTGCTGTCCACTTGGTATATCTGTTTGATTTGGTGTCCCTGATTTGGAGACTTGCTCTGATGTTATTTTTATTTAATGTGTGTCTGCTAGCGGAGACACGATAAAACAAGACATGCCACTGAGAAGTGACTGATGCCCCCGAAAATACATATGACCTTGACCTTTACCCTATGGACATGACTCTTGCACATGACGCATCGTCTCAATGTGGTTAACATTTGTACAAAGTTATTCTGAAATAAAGTTAATGGGGGAAAAAGTTATGGCCCAGACACGAAAACAGCTACCCCCCTCCCCTAACATATTTGAACTTGCTGTGACCTTGACCTTTAACCCAAGAAATGACTCTTGCGCATGACACGGTGTTTTTATGTGGACCCTATGGATATATCTCTTGTGCATGACACAACATCTCAATGTGGTTAACATTTGTGCTAAGTTATACCACAGGCCTTTGAAGCTCCATTGGTCTGTTACGGAACAATAACATTTTTCTTGGTTGATCTTCAAATACTTGCGAATTGGTGCATGGCCTGTGGAATACTCCAATTTTCATTTACATCGTTACTATAAATAGCACATTGGCCACTGCCTCTATGTTGTATTATAAGACAACATAGAGGCAGTTGCCAATGTGCTATTTACAGTAATGGTGTCCAATAAGGAAAATTTCGTTGTCCGGTAATAGACCAATGGAGTTTCAGTGGCCTATGGTTATACTGAAATTGAACAATAGAGAAAAAAGTTATGACCCTGACACGAAAGTGGACAGACAGACGGACGGACTAAACAAAAACTATATGCCCCCGAAAAAAATTTTCAGGGCATAAGAGTAACACTGGAGCAAGCCTTTGAACCTGGAGGGTATATTTATGGTAGTTACGCTAACCCACAAGTTCAGTAAATTAGTCTTACCCAGTATATAGGAAAACAACTAGAGATTTCAGTAACAAGACAATAAACAATCATACGCATCCTGATATTTTTCCACACCTGGCTTCAATTTGCTCATCTCTTAACTCTTGTATTTCCAAGCATAAAAAATTGGGTTTCATGGAAAAACTGAACTTCAAGTTATAACTGAACTTACCGTATTTCAACTCCTAATGACTATATTTCATACCAAATAATGAATTCTGCTCTCATTTAGCTGAGTTTATGAAGTATACATTGTTAACATAATTTCATACCATTCTTCTGCAAAAAAACAGCAAACTTTTTAAAATTGTCAGGGTTCCCATTCCGCACACATGTGCGTGATTCACCCACTTAACTGAATAGTCACGCACAAAAATATGAAGTGAAACGTGCATGCATGCACAGATTTCAGGGCTCCCGCTGTCAATCACCAGCGGCGACAATTGGAACAAGTTAGAAAAAATGTCTCTGAAACTTAAGCATTGGCAAATATACTGGCAATAACTATTGTCTTTACATGATATTTGAAAGACCTCAACTTTGACATATACAATAGGTATCAAGTGTGAAAGTCACCGTTTATTACCACAAATCAAACTGTTGTCATTTGTTTAAAAGTATTGATGGTATCAATCCGCTTTTCTAGTGTAAAATTACAGGTTTTGAAGTTACATGCTACCCTAATTGACAAATTTCTGTCAAATCATGTGGAAATACTACTCCAAAACTTAACAGGCATGAAAAAAAAGGTCGCTGAAAAAAAGCGAAAACCCATGACACAACAAAAATTGGTTCGACGTCGTCTGATCATAGGCATTTCAAACTGTCTATTCAGCTTTATCAATGACTTTAAACAGTAAATTTACATAAATATCACTATAAAACAATGAGTGAAAGCTAATTAGTGTCTGAAATTGACAATGAAATGGAACATTCTATTGGCCATCAGGTTGTAAGTTGTCTCTCTGAAACTGGTCCCGTTAGTAAGGAAACATAACAAGCATCTATTTTTTTTTTTTTTAAATTACCCATATTGTTTTCAAGAGCAGATGACTGCAGAGAGAGACTCACCAATACAAATTTTCAATACAACAGACCCTTACTTGTCTCCATAGAAGCTCTAAAATTGTCATTATTAAGTGCACTCCTAGAATTTCTCTTGCACTCCCAAACTTGTACCCTAGGGAGCGCATGCACTCCCAAAAAAAGATGTGAGTGGGAACACTGATTGTAGTTGTAGGGTGAAAAATGGAATGTAGACCTCATAAGTGAAATTTGGTGTGTAAATTTCATGGTATACTAATTCTTACAGTCACTTGGAATGAAATACCGCATTGTCTGCACATATCAATATTCTTTGAAGATTTGACCTGTCTGCTATGACACATCACTATCCTGTACAGGCTAATTTAACCCTTTCCCAAACGACAAATTTTGGACTAATCCAAACCGAAAGAGCTTGCAGATGACAATTTTAAATTTGATGAAAATGGCAGAAAGGTCTCAAAAAGGGTAGAAAACACTGTGGGAAAAGGAGAAATTGCTCGTTACGAGCAATTTCTCCTTTTCCCACAGTGTTTTCAAAAGACTTGTACTGCAGACATGTGAAAACCAGGGCTTGTTTGGGAAAGGGTTAATATGCGAAATAGCAAGCAGAAAATAGCTATAAAAAATAGGTCTGTGGAAAAATCAAGCCTGTCTTTTGCTACACATTTCTTGAAAATACAGTGATTTCAAACAGGGCAAATAATTTTATAAAATACCATTGTTTACTGTGAATCTCTAGACATTTTCTAAATATAGTCATTATTGAGACTACCTTCAAAAGTAGTCCGGTTCTGTGCCCAGAATGCCCATATCTGATAGGTTATGTATTTGAAAATGCCACCTAGCATAAGATAACGTGAAATACGGTTCAAATCAAAGAAACCCTGACAATTTACAATTAGAAAAAGATTTTTTTCTAAAAAAAAAAAAAAAAAAAATCTTGAAATTTTGCTATTAATAACTACCATAATTTGCTTAAATTTTGGGACAGTAAAAAATAATTAATTTTTTTCGTGTCCCAATACTTTGGTCTACAAAAAAATAATTATTTTGTCAGGTGTCCCAAAAATTATGGTCAAACGAGACAATTCTGTCATACTGAAAGTCACTCGCCGCTAACCCGTCGAATATTGCCGACGTTGAAATATTGGAACGTCACTGATGTCAGGTTTGCAGGGTGATCTATTTTTAGACAGATTGGAATTCCACCGATCAATTTGAGCACTAAGAGTTTAAAACTTCGCTTTTTCTCATTATTTTTGTTGATTATTAATTTGTCACTCATTATTGTCTGCATCTTTGGATCGCGATGAAGATGTTATTTTGCGTTTATAGATAAATTCACAACATATCTTACCTCCTTACATGTACGTGAGGCGAACGACGTTAATTCCACTTTGACAAGTACCTGCTCCGACCGATCTCAAATTTGATTGGTTCGTCGATCTTCGATCAATAAACCTTGGATAAAACTGTGTACCTTGATTTCTATTTATAAACATTGAACTCGATTGACCATGAATTACACGCGTGTCAACTCTGTCAACTTCGGATGTACGGTACACACGTTATTATACACGTTATGAATCTTGGATAGAAGTTTATCACACCCTTTTTACACTTTTATTTAGGGTTTAAATTAGACTGTCAGGTGATCATTTTTTTTGTCTTGAATCAGGTAAGTCCCATTGAAATCATGAGGGTTGGGAAGCATGCAAGCTTACGACGTTAAGTGTGGAGAAATAAAACTACATAGATCTACGCGAATTAGATATTTGCAAACAAAAGTTTTCAAATGGATTGAAAGAATTTTTTTTTGTCTCTAAATAGATAATCACTGTCCCAATTCTTTGGAACAAAAAATTACCGATCTCGTTTTGCAATTTTTAATATGTCCCAAATCTTTGGGTCGTGAAAAATAATTATTTTCGCGATTTTTGATGGTGTCCCAATTCTTTGGGTGTCCCAAAACATACGCAAATTACGGTATATTATAATTTCAGGTTAAAAATTATCACTACAGCTTTAGTATCTGTCATTCTAATGTGAAATATGGTCTGTCTGAGGTGAAATACTAAAGCAAGTCTAAACGTTTCAAACATTATAGGTAGCAACAACCACTGATTTTGAAAAATGCTAAAAACCATGTAAATTCTTATATTTTCTGGTAGATATGACCAAACCATTCACAAAAATGTATACTTTTAATATGTTATGTCAGTGAACTAAAAATCAAACTGCTCACAAATGCTGGAAAATGCAGTCGCAAAAAAAGTCCTTTTTATGAATTTTAAAAAAAAGTTGACCTCACTTCATTATGCCATCTTATAAACAGTTTCTAGCATACTAGCTACTACAGACTAGTTCTATAGACATCAATGACCTGTTATGTGCCTTGAAATTGAACTTGCAATCAGCTGTTCCAGCACTATTATGACACAAAGTAAGCCTCCCCACAACAAAATTCCCCCGAAAATAGACAAGAAAAGTATATTTTAGGTTTGTTTCATTACTTAGATGTCAATTACATGATGCTTTGTGTCAGTTTTGTGTAGAAATGCTAAAAGCATGTGAATTACCAAAAAGTTGAGATAATAGTTAACTTTACTTTTGAAAACTGCTAGTTTGCATGTTACAAAATTATCCCACCCACTCACTTTTACAGTGTTAATAAAGCAGTAGCTAATAAAAACAAACTTCTGTACCATTGAACTCTTTACCAATTACTGAAATTTTGGTCTGGAGATAGGATCATTCTGGCAGGGATGAAAATATAACATGATTATGCAGTGCGTTTAAAGCTGTTATGTATTAAATTTTACATCACTTCTTTGAAAAATAGAACAAACTATTCTTCACAAATTACAGTTTAATTAATGTTTATTTAGGAATTTTACTTGTCAAATTAAAAAATATCATTTATCACAAAAATACTACTTATTACCACTGAAAATCAGTCTTTACCGGGAAAATAACTCGGACGGCATTAACCCTTTGTCTCATATATGCTTAGTTTAACATATTGGGGAAGGAGATGGCTATAGAAAACATTGTGAAAAAAGGTGAAGTTGCTCGTAATAGTTTTACCCTTTCCCACAGTGGTTCCTCTTCTACCTATTCAATTTCCATTTTTTCCAGTTTTAAATTGACATCTGCAAGTTTTTTATAATTTGAGACAGTCTCAAAATGGTGTATTCTAGCATCAGAGAAATTGCAAAATTGATTGATTTTACAAGTGAAAATTAAATCTCTCTATGAGTGAAACTCAGAAATTCTTGGGTAAAACCACCCCCTTTCCTCTTAAATGAGCTAACAGTTATGTACAACTATAATTACCTAAATAAATATATTGATAAATACTAAGGAAAACAGCAATTTAAGTATGTACCATAATTTAGCAACTGTAGTACGAACAAGATCGGGTACGAGCATGATAATTGTTTTTGCAGAATATTCGCTAACGTAGCCTGCATTTTACAACTGCATGCATGCAATCATTTAGAAAAACAATTTTATATATTTGAATAACAATAAAAATGGCTAAATATCGACAAACTTTGCAATATACTTCGGATTTGTTCTACTTCCGTTTTCCACCCTTCCCCGATGAGTAGCACAACAAAATGGCTGACCTGGGAAATTATCTCCCCTGGCGAGCACCCCGGTGACAACATCATTCGGCATACCTCGGGTGATCCGGTGATCAAATGATGTAGGTACGGAATCGGCCGAGTTGTGACGAGTGGTGACAACATCTGGGGGTATAGCTAAACAGCGAAAGGAACTTCCTTTCGCGAAAGGAGGATAGTGTCCACGAAAGGAAGATTATTTACTATGAAATATGGGTTTAATACTTAAAAGAGGTTTCTTTGTCACATTTAATATATTTTCTTGTATATGGATAAAATTTACAAATTGAATTCAAGTATTTTAAACCAAATCGCCATGTATTTGCATCGCCCAAGCCTTTACACAGCGTTGTTATTAGAGCGTTCAATTAGATATCGTGAAAGGAAGTTTCTTTCAAAAGTAAAAAGTTTTTTTTTTTTTGGTTCGGAAACATATAAACTTAAAAAAATTAAAACTATGCCTATTATACTGCACATTTACTGATGATGTATTTGAATACTGAGGGTTATTTTGTTACTGTTCGTGTTGTTTACTTTGCGGGGGGGGGGGGGGCAAATGTTTTTCGTCCCTATTTTTTTCATCACTTTTGACGTTTCGTCCAGTTTTATAATTGTAATATGTACTGTGCGTCCCAAATATTTTGTGGAAATGGAAAAAATAATTATTCTAGGTGTATTTCAGTTCCAAAGAGTAACCCTTTACCAAAAGATGATTTTATAGACTTGTCCAAATTCAAAGCATACATTTGCAGACGACAAATAAAAGTGGCTCAAATAATGAGATTTAGCTTTGAAATATGAAGAATTATAGTAGGAAAAGGAGAAAATGTCTTTCATCAGCAATGTTTTCCAGAGCCTTCTCATTCAGAATTTTGTAAGAAAGGGTTCAATACTCAAAGAATTTCGGGCAGATCGAAAGGAACCTTTCCTAAATTTTCTTCTCTTCCTACAGATCCTATAAATAGAACTTTCAGGGAGAAAAGCACATTTCAAGATTGGTTGGGAAAAAAGCACACTTCTGGATTGGTTGAAGAAAAGTGGACTTCTCTCCTTAGCGAGTCTGTCTCTCTATCTGTCCCTCCTGTCAGTGTCTCTACCATATACGTCAGTTTTTAGCAAAATAAGATTAATCACTTTCTCTATACCCATGATCTAAATTGCAAGAAAGGAACAAACAAACAAACAAACAAACTCTCTCTCTCTCTCTCTCATGACAAACTTCGTAGCACTGCCTGGTGCTAGCCCACACAATTTACAGTATTTTTAGTTTTTGCACCTGAATATCATGAGGGAATGTTATGTGACCAATAACATAGGACGTGGGATCTTTATCAAATGAATTATACAATGACATATTCGATTTCACACACACCAAAAAACAGCAACAAACCTGTTATTCGAAAGCCAGTCTGTGTCCTTTTTACTGCGTATGTCCAAAAGTATATTTTGTTATATTCATCAATGTTAAATACATGACGAAATACGCCATGTATCCATCTTTGATTATTTTTTGGCAACTTTAATTCATTCTAGTTTTACAATAGTTTCTCTGCCAGCGACTGGAACTTTGACAGACTGCATTGTAAACTTTAAATCATTAACAAAGTTTGTTTTCATGGATTCGAGATTAACAATATTACAAAATGTAAAACGTATATGCTTTACAGTTGCTTTACGTAAAACGTATATGCTTTACAGTTGCCACACTTTTCCACAATTAAGCTTTTAGATTCAAATGTGTGGTAATTAATGCCTTACCATAAGTATTTCACGGTGATAGCTCAGATATTCATGTTTCCTGACTTCATCTTGACCGAAACTCCCGAGAAAGCACAAAGTAAGCCCTTGCAAACTCGTAAGGCATGTTGGTCTTAGTCGACACTTCTCACGAGCAAAGAAAATTATTACCTACTTTTTCGAGATGATGATAATGATAGTAATTAACAACAGTAATGATAGAAAAAGTAAATAATGAGAATATTTATATACGTAGATTTATATTGCTTTAACTATGCCACCCTTCAAAACATTGTGAGAAAAGGTAGCATTTGATTCCATTAGGCGTTAATCGTCTGTAAAATGTTTCTTTCATTTACGAATAATTTACAAAAGTAACAGTGGTTATAGCAACAAACCAGTCTTAGACATTATGGTTTTCATTACCGGGTTTGAGATTGCCGTGTGAGGAAATCTCATACATGAATCGCCGATTTAAAAATATCAACAGTACAAATATAACGACCCTGAGGTTGATTTCCTTTGAAAACATTCTGGATAAGGGAGTAATTACTCGTAGCAGGTCCCGCAATTACTCCTTTCCCTTCAATGCTTTAAATATCACCAATATCACCTAGCAGTGACCCATTTCTTCCAAATACTTTCCCATGTATTGATTGTTCAATGATCTAAAATTAGTCTATGCAGTAATGGGTTAATTTGAAGTTTCGTCCAAATTTAAAACAAAGTAACCTGCAAAAAAGTGGTAATTGCAAAAAGAATGACTACTTATAGCTTGAAATTTACACAGACTCGGAACAAAGCGGAGGAAAAGGGGTTGATACAAGCGATTTTATCTTTACCAGTGACTTCGAAAGTTGGCTACTGCATAATATAATTAGGCCTATATGTAAGCTTAAAGAGCGATATCATGAGCAGGCTATGAGGTTTGTAGTCCTGAAACTCTAATTCTGACTTTTAACTCTACTCACGTGGTTGGCAGTGAAACATAGATAGGCAAATTATATGGTGAGTTCCTGTTTAGAATCGTTTAAAAGAAGGCAAACTTTGAAACAAGTGAAAATCACGACTGCGTATTGTAGCTACGAGGGCCCATCAATAATATCGGAAACTAATTCCACCATTCAATTACGCGTTGACGTACTGTCATGAAAATTCGTATGATTAAAGCTCATTCCTTTTCCAATTAACTCATCTAACTCCAATACGATGACGTCAAAAATATATGACGTCATAACAAAAATATGACGTCATATCAAGAGCGTTCGTTTAAAAATGGCGTCATCCTGTACCAGCGAGCAACGCGTTGTGATAAAGTTTTTTGTGTTACTCGGTAAATCTTTTACGGAGATCCGTGATGATTTGCATAAAGTGTATGGAGACTCATGTTTAGCGAATAGTGCTATTTCAAAGTGGATGCGGCGCTTTAAAGACGGTAGAGAATCAACGGAAGATGATAAACATACTGGCAGACCTGTGACTATAACAACTGAGAAGAAAGTTGCTGAAATTCAAGAGTTTATTCTTGAAGATAAAACAGTAACTGTTGAAACTGTAGCTAGACACTTTGACATTTCGTATGGTACAGCTCAGGACATTATGACCAATAAGCTCGGAATGTGCCGCGTTTCGATGTCGTTAAGCAATCCACGTATGGTTACCTGAATTGACACCGTCTGCATCATACATAGATTTTGGAGGAAGGATTACTTAGTATCTTTTTCATCCCTATAGATGGCGAGATTCACTTTGCACTGATCGAGCAGCCTAAGGGTTGATAGAATAATAGAAACATACCCGCTAGTAATAATGGTAAGTTCTCCGGGACAGCAGTAGAAATTGTGGGTTCCAGAAGGGAAATCGCTCGTCCACCAGTAGCGTGAACAAAAAGAAATCGACACCACAGAGTCAATGCATTATTCAGAACCAAACAGAAATCTCATTTTTTCGCCGAACAAAACCAACGTTAGATAAATATCTGAACTGGCGGACGGACGTTTTGGCCATGGATGTTTTGGCCAACTGAAAGTAAAAAAAAAGGACGTTTTGGCCAAATGCTGTTTTAGAACAGAGAAATGCAATAAGTGAATTGTTTATGCTCTTTAGTACATGAATACATTTTTAGCAAAAGAAAAACACAGGAAGTTCATTTATTACATTTTTCTGCTTTAAAATAACATTTGGCCAGAACATAAATCATTATAAATTATACTTTATTAGAAAAGAAACGTAACAAGAACTTCTCTTCATTTCAATATTACCCGATACCATATCATTATTATCATATTAAATCCAATAAATCCTAATTTTCCAAGGATATATTAATGTGATGACATAGAAATCATTGTGAGAAAAGGTGTATATGCTTGTTAATTTTACCTTTTCCCATAATGACTTCTAATTTCTTAAGCTGCAGAAGAAAAAAGAATTTGCACATCCCAAATTTTTTTTTTTTTTTTTTCCACCGATATTTTCAAATAATCTGTACTTTAACAGACGATTTCTCCAATGTTTTCAAAAGACACCCACGGCAGACACATTGACATAACGTTTGGACCAAACTTCCTACTTTTTGCTTTCGGTTGGCCAAAACGTTCGTTGACAAAACGTCATGGCCCAAATGTCCTTATCAAAATATCCTTGGCAAAAACGTCATATATTCTCTGAATCTGTAACTTTTCGTGTGTATAAAATCATGTCCTTTAAACATTCTGTGCAGTATTCGAAATTAACATGTGTTATACATGAATTTTGTTTTCTTCTCTCGTCCTTTTGCTAATGATGGGAAACTGTAAACGCTGTTTGCACAAATTAAATTGGTCAGCCTCTCTCGCAAGAACAGTACTCTCTAGATCCACCTGTACATAAATACATTTTTGGAATTCTGACTAAATTATCCTAGAATTTTTCAAAATGAAAACAATTACAGAGGACAAATTAAATGTGTCGTATAGATCTAGTATTTGTTTTTGAAACGGGTTGAACACGTAGGAAAATAGCAAATTGCCGATGACAAGCTTTTTCTTCTTTCCCCACGGTGTTTACAAAAGCCTACTTCCTCAGGGTCATAAAACAGAGACTGCTTACTAAAGGATTAAACTGCTACATAAATTAACATTTACAGCCGATAATTTCAACCAAAATATTACGACATCGCGTAGATCTACATGTATTTGTTTTTTACCGAAAAAATATCGATCTATAGGACCGATGGGGTCAAAGATCAGACTGTTTTTATTTTTGTACAGTCTGTTATTGATCTATACTGTCGGCAAAGTGCATTTAATCGCATTCATCAGCCTAAGCAGGGATCGTAAATTACATCCCTGGCCTAAGGGTCAAACCACGGGGGTCAGTTAATGTATCAAATAATGAAAATCTAACCCTTAAACAGAAGAATTTGAAATCAACATTTCAAACAGGCAATTTCAGCTCAAATATTGCAATTTCAATTTTCATTCGCAAAAAAAAAAAAAAAAAAAATCGCCGTATCTAAAAGTGTAAATCATAGATAAGTAAGCTCGTTCTTTGCAGTCTGATGTTAATCTACACTGTTTTTAAAGTCATCCTGAGTCGCGTTTAGCAGACTAAGGGATGTGGCTAAAATACGAATAATCTGATTAGTGCCAGATATACAGTCTATATATACAAGGATGGTCAATATACGTGTGATGGAAGCTCGGCTACTGATTGTTACGTAATGTTACATTTATCTTATCTTTCTTAGGCGCGGGATATCGATTACACACGGTTTAGGTTCGCCAAACTCCGGAAACTGCCGAACCTGTACGAATGATAACGACAATTTTTATTGATTTGTTGATACGCGAGGCTGCTGATAAGGCATGGCCGTAAAACTTGGCTATGCTTCTAAGCACTGGTTAAAGCTCACGGAAAGTATCGACAGGTGCTCTGGCCGCCGCGATTTAATTAAAACCGTTTTGAAAATGGCATTAAACATCCTTCAAACAAACAGTCTGAGCACTAAGGTCATACGTTGGCCAGATTTTGGGCCCAAACAGCTCATATATTGAACATTTGAAAACTAGTCGAACCCAGTATATAACAGAAACTACTTGTCGACAATTTCAATAGTTTAATGTCAGTGTAACACCCCGATTTGTGATTAATATTCAGCTGGTTGCAGAGAATTTTTTATTATTATTATGATTATTATTGAACGGACATTATTTTAGGGTCCTGCATGCTTGTTTCTGTCTGAAGTCATTCAAAAACATTGCAGCAGCAGTTCTACTTCCTGCATAGTCACAAGTATTGTTAGACTGCAGTATTTTAAAGGTACATTTCAAAGCAATTATAGTCAGTATGCAAATTGACACCACAATACTCACTGGCGCTTCAGTTCGACTTATTAGTTTGTTCAAATTAATGAAAATCAACTGTCCGGCGAATCTTAACCGATCATGAGAGGATAAAACCACATTCGTATAAAATCATTTATTAAGGTCCCATTTGTAACATGAATTCTTTCTCAATGAAAAGTGGTTCAGAAGCATTTCTGACTGAACTTATGTCACGCTATTTTCAAAAGACTCGTACCCGTACATGTATATTATTGCTGTGAAGACTTAATTACACACGCACTTACCCCTTAAACGCATGCAGAAACTCCAAATAGAGAATCCTTCTCAGCAATAGATAACGGGGTTTGAAAGTTTGAGAAAGAAGTTAGTCCTATTTTGCTGAAAGTACTTAGATTGTAGCGACACAGACAAGTGGAAAGACAACCGGATAAGTGGAAAGACAACCGGATAAAAAGACTGCAAGAGAGAGAGGTCCGAGTTTCTTCAACCAGTCCTTAAGTCCTCCCCCCCCCCCCACTTCTTGAAGTTCGATTAAGTTATCTTGGGTGGGAGGAGAACATCTTCGGAAAGGTTCCTTTCGTTCAATATGAGTGAAATTCACACACTTCGGAACTGAAATTAATCTGGATTTTTTTTCCCACTGAATATTAATTAGGCATGAACAAGACTTGTAACAGGAATAAATCCGGACAGAAACGTCTATACGGAAAAATGAAGGACGAAGAAAAACCCACCTCCTGAAAGCTAACGTAGAAAAAGAAAATATCAAATGAATATCAAAACTCGCCATTAAAAAAAAAAAAAAATATATATATATATATATATTTTTTTTTTTTTTAAATTAGATCTACTCGTTTCGGAAACTAAGAAGCTTTTTGTTATGAATTCTTGAACTTTCTTTTACTAAAAGAACACCGTAAATAGCAACATCATGTATCTTCGTAGCAAAAAACTTCCTTTTGTGGAAGGAATTTACCTTTACGGAAATGTCGCAATGAATCTAGCGTTCAACACAATACTGTACAATTACTTATGTATATTAATACGCAATGCTAAAATACATTTTTTTGGTCTAAAACATTTCAACTCAATATTCAATTTTTATTCATAACGAGAAGATGTAGCCTACTAAGTTTGGCAAGGAAACTTCCTTTCGTAGAAGAAATCTTTCTTTCGAGAAAGGAAGTTCCTTTCTTTCCTTTTTGTAAAGGAACGCTACACCATTCACAGCAAATACTTCTTCACACAGTTTCATTTAACCCTTAGGCTGCTAAGCGCGACTCAAGGACCTTTTGCGGACAGTGTAGATCAAGATCAGACCAAACAGAACATGCAGTCTGATCTCGAATACACACTGTCCGATAAGTGGATATCTTTCCCCAAAAAAATAACTTTGAAAAGCAAAATTTGGGTTTTTACTGTAGGCTTGAAAGTTTCAGTTTACTTATTTAGCAGGATAAATTAATAACTCTTAAATTTAACTTGTAAAATGTATTCATATCAAAAAGATAGCCTTAGATTTAAAAAAAAAAAAAAAAGAAAAATCCTTTCGTAAACTAAACACTACTTTCGTAGCAAAAGTCGTCCTTTCGTGAAAGGAAATTACCTAACGCTATTTATAGTAACGCTATTTACCGTGATATGAAAACACGAGTTTTTCGGTCTACAAAACTTAAATTCAGCATTTAAATGTCATGTATATCGAGAAGATGTACTAACATGAACACGCAAACCTTCTTTTCGTAAGCAAAACACATCTTTCATAGCAAAAAATCCTCCTTTCGTGGACGGAATCTTCCTTTCGCGAAATGAAGTTCCTTTCGCTGTTTAGCTATACCGACAACAGGAGCTAAATTTTGGTATACGACGTGAAAAATCATACTCCAAGTAGCTAAACTTTGAAAGAAGAAGGATAAGGCTTTCATAAAAACAGAAAATCTTTAGCGTATATTGTAATTTTTGACAAAAACGCGAAATGTTTATTTTTATTTTTCAATTAGAACTACCAACGATAAATTCTAAATTAAAACCACATATGGCCATATACGCTAGGTTTAGACAACACTCCGCCTGTTTATGCATTTTTTTTTCATTTTAAAAAGCTCTGTAGTCTTCGTGTGGACGCGTAAGAAATATGCTATATTTTCGGGTCAGATTTTTTGAGAAACTCCGATTGCGCAATTATTTAGATCTAATAAAACAAATACTGTATACAAAAAAGTTCGAATTGACTGATTATTTTGAAACAAGAAGGATCTTTTGAAAACCACATGCTTCTACAAAATGAATGCAATAATTTTGGAAAAGAATGAAACTGAAATAGTATTTATGTATATACATGTACATAGCTGTACGTTATGGTAACCTCTGGCGCGGTGTAACAACCCGTAAGTTAATACCAATGTTCATACATGTATATCTTTCTATGGTAACCTCTGGCGCGGCCTAACAGCCCGTAAGTTAATACCAATGTCCATATTTCTGTATAATATCTGTCTATGGTAACCTCTGGCGCGGTCTAACAGCCCGTAAGTTTATACCAATGTTCATACATGTATATCTTTCTATGGTAACCTCTGGCGCGGCCTAACAGCCCGTAAGTTAATACCAATGTCCATATTTCTGTATAATATCTGTCTATGGTAACCTCTGGCGCGGTCTAACAGCCCGTAAGTTAATACCAATGTTCATACATGTATATCTTTCTATGGTAACCTCTGGCGTGGCCTAACAGCCCGTAAGTTAATACCAATGTACAAACATGTATATCTTTCTATGGTAACCTCTGGCGCGGTCTAACAGCCCGTAAGTTAATACCGATGTACATAGCTAGCCCCCCATCTATATGGTAACCTCTGGCGCGGCCTAACAGCCCGTAAGTTAATACCTTACCCACAAGAGACTCTCACCTTGACGTGGTTTGTGGGCTTAATCTGATTCAAGATAGACTTGATTCAGAGAACTAAGAAGAGTCAATATTAATATGGATTGTGTATTAATGTATCAACTGTGTGATTGTGAATTAATGGATTAGGATTGAGTGTTACTTTGAGAGGTAAGTAAATTTATACTTTCCTTTTTAAATGTCATCGTTAAAATTGTTGTCATAATTGTCTAGTTCCCAGACCCGCCTACATTTATCCGCCATATTTCGTGACGCTAATTCTATATGTAATAGTGTACTTAGTGGACTTCACACCTTATTTTTAAATCCTTTGATTTATATCTCTAGCTGTTAAGTGATCGTCAGTCAGTTCGCCACGGATCTGATCCGTGTCGATAATTGATCTTTTAAGCTATTTTTTATTGACACGGGGGCTTTTATATATGTCCGCTCTGAGCCCCCGTAGTCCTACCTTTTAGGGTTGTATTTTTGGTGAAAGTTTACCTTTTCTTTTTATGGCAGTTTTTACTCCTTGTGGGACCTGCTGTGGATAGGGCGACAGGGAAAGAACTAGCACCCCAGTAGTCTTGGCTTTATGCCCCTACTGAGTGGTGTCGTCCTGATCGCCCTGCACAGCAGGCAGGACTGACGGTCGCTCCACAGTTTTTACGTGGATATATTTTTGTCTTGTATAATTTCTTTTTTTTATTTTTTGAGAGAGAGCTCTCTGAAAAATCTTGGCCTCGACACAATACGAATTTAAACTATTTAGTTTAAATTTAATTTTTTGTCATTATCAAAAATTATGGGAAAAGCATATTATTAATCTATAATAAAATAGTACAACACAATGAATTTTTTACACGACAATTATGAAGCGCCAACACTGTAGAATCCAACACTTTCGCGAAAAAGAAAATAGACAAGTTTAAAATGTAGTGATAAAACGAGACCGGCAACGCTCCACGAGTTGTACACCTTGTAAATATGTGTGAATATATATATTTTTTAAATTAATATTTTAAAAGTGGTCCTGAAAGGGTTCGTTGCGGCTAGCCCGGTGTTACCTTTTACTTGTTTTTCTTATTTGCGTCTTTTTAAACCGTGGAGCGTTGCCGTTTGAACAAAATCTAACTTAATTGAAAAAGTATTTATAGTCTCGCAATAATACGGAGAAAAAAACCAATAGCTGCTCGCCACATGGCTTTATGCCGCATGGCGAGGGTAAATAACCCCCTCCCCCACAGTTGAGCAACCCGGCGAAGGACCCTGGTCGCCAGGGGGGGATAGGCGGGTCAGCTACCAGGAGGAGAGGGGAGAAACCTACCTACTTCACACCTTTTGACGCTCCTACAGTTATCCAGCAGACTGGACATTTCGGCCCATAACCATTTCGGCCCATTACAATTTCGGCCCATAACAATTTCGGCCCATAACGATTACGAGTCCTTTTACTAAATGTTTGGTGCATAAAATTTTGCTTTTAAACATTGTTTGTTTTGCATCAATAAACATTTTGGATATTGGATACGTCCTGGTAGAATGTTTACACATGGTAAAAGAGTGTGTACAATGTGAGCAAAGGAAAACCAATATAATCATACGGCAGACCTTAAATCTTGGTTTGTATCGAAGATCAGACTGTAAATATCATGTGTAGTCCGGTGTAGACCTACGCCATCCACAAAAGATACTAAGTTGCCATCGACTGTGGAAGAGTTTAGAACTAAATTTCCCATCTCCTAAATTTTGAATTATCTAAGTTTAGCATCAGGTAGCGAACGTTATAAATTGAAGAGTTTTCATCACTTTAAAAGTACAATCTGATCATGATCTAAGCTTCCCATGACGGATACTTAGGTCTCCGTCGGAACTGAAATGGTCAAGTTAAATCCGTTTTTTATTGATCTTTTTACCTTCTTTTTTTCAGGCAAATTTAATCATACTCTCTTTTCTAGGTCCTCCAATCTGGGTTAAGGGTTTAACCCATCCAGTATCCGTAATGTCATAATATCGTCTAGGATATCCGTCGAATTTAGGTACACGCTTCGTCGCGTTTTATTATCTTGAGTCTTGTGAATCTGATCTCCTTGACAACCAAGTACATGTGAAACGGGTATTTTATTATCATATTGTGCTATTAGAAGTGCGGAGCAGTGCAATCAGTAATAACACTGTCATAATTGTCCTAAAATAGTGGTGATCAAAGACAACTGGTATCAATAGAACTTCAAAGTTTCTGACATGTATACTGTAACAAATTTGTGCTAAATTTCTGCTCTAAGTCACTTTTTCTGGGGTCTTGAAATACTTGTATCACAATCTCATTCTGATTTCAATTCTTAGTGTGTATGTGAAAACGCGCTGTTCTAAATGCTTTTTTAAAATACTGCAAGGCATGGGTTAAAAAAAATGAAAACCCATGACAAACCTAGTATCAAATTAACATCGTCCGATCATAGCCCCTTCAAACTGACTTTTTTTTAAACCTAGATAACAACTTTATATAGCTGACTTGTATAGACGCTATATAATTTATAATGTTGGAGCTGGGATATCAGTCACTACGAAAAAGGTCAGAAAATTTCTTATGAAATAAAGTCTATTATCGAACGACATAGATCGGAAAGAGGGAGGTGTTTACTTGTCGGCGTGAGTGCTCTAAAATTTGTTTAATTTAAGGCGGGGGAAAATAATTGAATGGATGCAACTTCAGTAATTATTTTCAATAATAATTGGCACAATAAGTCTGGTTTGGTGCATTTTCTTATTCGTGATAATTGCTTGTTTACCAAGGATTCATGTTTTTAACCCTTTACCACACAATTCCGAGTTATAACGACCCCCAAGAAAAGAGACTTTTGGAAACATTGTCGGAAAAGGAGAAAATGATGATACCCAGCCTAGCCTCCTTTTACCACCATGTTTTCTACCCACTCAAAGACAGATTTCATAATTTGTGCAACATTTACTTCGACGGCTGAAATTACTTTCAATTTCGATCAGTCTATAATTTTGTCGTTTGGTAAAAAGTTCAAAGAAATGGTAAGGTAATTGTTTTTTTCAATTTATTTCACTATAGCATCCAGATCAGAGAAGAATTTAATTGCTTAGCACTTACTTTTTCTCCTGACCTAAGTTTACCCTAACGATGTCGTGGGTACTAACTCATTGTCTACATGTAATAATTCTAAACAACACGGGATTTTTAGAAGGATTGCATATATATAACGTTTTTCTTGCTGAAGCCTAAATTAACACTTTCATCCGTTCCATGGTAAAATTGAGGAAAAAAATGGAATAGTAGTATTGCCACTTCCAAAATTTTCATAAAAAAAAACAAAAGAATTTTAAAGTGACATCTGGAATTTCAAAATTCCTAGAAATTAGTCCTTAATGAAGGCTCTGCGTAATGAACTATCCTTAGAAAACATACGTTCTTCAGCTAAAACTGAGTTTGAAATTAGTTATGATTGGCAAGTTTACAAGTCTGGAAATGCCTTTGTGTTGTTTCAAACACTGACAGTAATCCTCCTTTACCCAACGCGGCAGTTTTGTTTGACAAACCCTCGAAGGTGTAGACCAGCGGCTAAAACAATGTCATATACATACATACATACATACATATACTATATTGCTTGAAAACATAACATGTTTAGAGCAAGTACAAATACAAATATATCATAGCAGAAAAATGAACACATTCGTTAACTGAAGAGCACATGATGTTATATTGTACAAATTACGTACAGACTTTGTTTGCAAGGAATATAAACTTTGCTAGATTAAGAATAGTATTTTTAGAAGGAGAAGATAAGAGGTTTTCGAGCTTTTGAATCGTTGGCGAAATGTAATAGTAGTTTTTGATGTATTTAGATCTAATATCAGAAAATTTTGGACAAACTAGCACAAAATGGTATTCATTTTCTTTTACGCCAAGGTTGCATTTTTTACATGTTCTCTCATTTTCCGGTATATTATACTTGCGACCACTTTCAATAGCTAAATCATGTGACGATATAAAAGCAATCAATCAACACAAAGAGGGGTAGCAAGACAGATCGGAGCATGCAAGCTGACAGACAAACAAACAGGGAAACATTCAAGCGTCTTTTAATTGGTATTTAGACTATGGGCCGAAATTGTAATGGGCCGAAATTGTTATGGGCCGAAATTGTAATAGGCCGAACTTGTTATGGGCCGAAATGTCCCGGAATCCATTTCTCGTGCCGCTTAGTCTGTAGACAGATTTTTTCCATATTGGGGTCAAAATACACACTAAAATAAGATATTTTGATAGATTATGTTACATACTCCATTATTATTACAAAAACAACACGACAAATGGAATATTTGGGCTTGTGACGCTTCCTGACACTTGCTGACACTTCCTGACATTTCCTGACGCTGATTAGGGAGACCCCGCGGTTGTTGCTATTATAGGGTCACTTTATGCACCAACTTCAACTTTATACATCAAAACAATCAATGCCCATTATCAATCAAAATTTGGATACTGGCATTGCGCTGTCAGCAACATTCGTCGTTGTTTTGAGTCAAATTCTAACGTTACCAGCCAGTCGAAACGAAAGTAAAACTTCGACATTTCCCCGGAAGTGAGCTAGTTGTTGTTGTTGTCGTTCCGGTTGTAGGTTGTTGTTGCCTCTGTTATAGAGACTCGTCCAAAATGAGAGCATTTGCAGATGAACTAAAATTTTCTTCTTTTCCTGCAATATTTTCAGAAACCTTCTCCCTTGATGTCACAGAAACACAAGTTTGTGTGAACGGTGGGATTGTCTCATTTTATTGTCTAAGGGAGAAAACTCGTACAAACTACATTATTTTGAAGAGTGGCCTCCCTTATTCTGGACGCTTCCCTATCCCATTCCCTCTCCACAGATAAATTGCTGGACGAACCTAAATACATGAAAAAATCAGCCGTCAGTACTTACTTTTTTTTTTTTTTCTTAAAAGAAAGAAAGAAAAAAAAAAAAAAAAAAAAAAAAAAACGTTACTTGAAAAATTCTAGAAAATTTCTACAAAAATTTACATTTGACATCTTATTTCGGATAAAAGTTCACACAGCTCCCGAGAAAGATTTGATAACACTCGAGGAAACTATTATTTTCGATTTTCTACAAGCCAAATGTGCATTGTCGAATTTGAAATGAAAGGATAATTTGGCACATTTGATAACTTTGTCGATGACCTTGAATAATCAAACAATGACCTCAATAATCGGTATATTTCTTTAGGAATTACTTCAAAGTGTACGTGCAACAATTTATCTGATCGAATTTCGTGTATTGATTTAAATATTGATTGATCTTTAGATTATCTGAATGAAGTTGACATTCTGTGTTAAATCTTATCGCGTTAAACAAATGTTACTTACATGTGATAACCGACTCGTTACTTACATGTGATAACCGACTCGTTACTTACATGATGATAACCGACTCGTTACAAATATCAGTCATATTCTTTAACTGGTCTTCTAACTCTTTACCGAACGACAATGTTTTAGAATTGTCCAAATTGAAAGCATTTGCAGACGACAAAATAAACGTAACTCAAAAATTGAAATTTGTTTTGGGAATGATAGAAAACATTGTGGGAAAAGGATTTTCACCAGCATTTTCTCCTTTTCCCACAATGTTTCCAAAAGGCTTTTTCCACAGGGTCGTTAAAACTCGGGATTGTGTGGTAAAGGGTTTTACTTCTGTGTCATGTAGTGATACCTTCATACAAGTCTGTAGATATTTACAATACTACCATGAAAAATATTAGATAATCCATTTCAAATCAGTCAAAGAAACGTCTGAATTAGGCCTATCGTCTCCAAAAACTTTAAATATACACATATTTTTTAATCCGTCTATTGTTTTAGGCTGCTTACAACTACATGTATACGGGAAGCGACTCTGATAATAATAGAGACTTTTAGCAGTAAGTACGAGAGTAGTATAGGAGGGTAGAAATACAATAATAAATAGTCCTCTACTTGAATAAAAGTAGTTCCGGCAGATGGTTCAGGTAGAGACCCTCGTTGGACCTAGTCTTTTTGGAGAGTTGTTCTTTCTCTCTATTACCGTCGGACTTAGTCTTTTTTCCACAATTGGATTAAAAAGTAGTTCCGGCTGATGTAAACAAGCATTTTGATTGGTCGAGACGTTTTCCCGCCAAAAATCGAATTGAAGGTGAATCACACCACAGGATGGTTCAGCCAGAGGTCCTCGTTGGACTTAGTCTTTTTTTCCCGTCTTCGTTCGCCTCAATCTTTCTCTATCACCGTTGGACTTAGCTTTTTTCTCTATCACCGTTGAACTTAGTCTTTTTTCCACGATATGGACTATATTCCCTACTTACGCTGGGTCAGGCAGAGAGTATCGTTGGACTTAGTCTTTTTTGGAGAGTTGTTCTTTCTCTCTATTACCGTTGGATTTAGTCTTTTTTCCACGATATGGGTTATTTTCCCTACTTACGCTGGGTCAGACAGAGATCATCATTGGTCTTTTTTCTCCGTCTTTGTTCGTCTTAACCTTTCTCTATCACCGTTGGACTTAGTCTTTTTTCTCCGTCTTTATTCGCGTCAATCTTTCTCTATCACCGTTGGACTTAGTCTTTTTTCCACGATATGGGTTATTTTCCCCCCTCCTCATGATGGTTCAGGCAGAGAGCATCGCTGGACTTAGTCTTTTTTCCGTCTTTGTTCGCATCAATTTTTCTCTATCACCGTTGGACTTAGTCTTTTTCTTTGCCTCCTAGCAGTATGATCTTTAGACATTGCCTGACTATATGATCTGAGTGTGGGTTTTTTTCCGACATTTTCCCGGAAATCAATTCGTCTAGACTTACCCGATCTTAGATTTATTCGTCCCTAGTTTTATTCGTCCCTATTTTTTAATCTGCAAAAAACTTTTTTAAATTGTAAAAAATTTTTTATCCGAAAATTTTTATCCGAAATTTTTCTGTGATAAAAAATTTTTAAGCGTAAAAGTTTTTTCTATTGCTAACATTTTCTCTGTAAGATTTTTTTGAAAAATTTTTTCTCTGCAAGATTTTTTTATTTCGAAAAAAATTTTTCTATCGATAAAAAGTTTTTCTCTCTGTAAGATTTTTTAATCGAAAAGTTTTTTCTCTCTGCAAAAAAGTACAACAACACATCTGCGAAATTGACAATTGTTAAAGATAGGTTTTCTAAGATTTGGTTAGTCCTGAAAAGGACTGTTTTTGGAGGTTAGACTGTCTTTTTCCTCGTCTAATGACAGCAACCGAAATTTGCATGACAGATGGGACAACTTCCAGTTCTTTTCGTAATTGTCATTGCCCCATCCTTCGTGGTGATCTTTCTCCCGAGTTCAACGTCAACTAATATGAGATCTGGAGTTGTTGTCTGCATAAACAGCTCAAGTAATTTTTCTCCGAGTTCTCTGTATGGTTGCGTTATCTGCTCTAGGTGTCTTTGAACTGCTATGAGTTGCCTTCTTAATACCAACAGGTCTTCACCAGCATTTAAATAATCTTGGAGAGCGTCAATTATTTGATGGTTTATCTGTTCCATATTTTTTGAATTCTTTTTTTCGCTTTGGTTACTTTATGATTTATTCGTCTTGCTCGAGAGAACGAGAGTCGAATGACTATAGAAGAAGTTCATTGATTTTATAGCTTGGTAGAGGGATTGACCTACTTTGACTTGGAATTAACGTTAACCAATCGTTAGTTTCGTTACATTTTTTTGGATTTGATACTCTTAGACATTGTAGATAGATCAAATAGTACGTTATGTTCTATCTACATGCTCTCGCCCACGTTCGCGCTTTTAATTCTAACGCGAAGTAGGTCAATCCCCCTGTCAAGCTATAAAAGAGCCAGCATTTTTTTATTCTTGTATTAACTCATTTCACGATGAAGTTATCGAAATTTTGCTGTGGGCTATTTGGAGGCAAGAAGAATAAGAAGGAGATGAAAGAGAAATGGGAAAAAGAGGCCATGGAAAAGAAAGAAGACGAGGCAGAAGAAAGGAAGAGGTTAAACCATAAAGCTCTTCGTGAGTTCTTTGGAAGACGAGGGTATGAGTTTTATACTCGTACCCCAATCGTTAAGATGGGTAATATTTACCCAGACTTATCAGAGCTGATACCGCCAACAGAACATCGCGGTTGGCAGAATAAATTAATGAGAATGTATCCTTCATTGAAATGGTAAAGAATACGTTCTCTTTAATTTTAAAACAGCCCTTTTCAGGGCTACCCAATACCAAGAAAGTTTTTACTTTCTTCAAATTGTCAAAAACAAAAAAAGTCAAGTCCTATATGTTTTTTATATCTTTTATTTAAAACTTTTTATTTAAAACTTTTGTACAATAATCATTACAATGAAAACATTGAACTGGTAAAATATATACAATGAAACATTGAACTGTAGAAATAATTGAATCGTTTTTTGAAACAGTTCTTTGAAACAGTTCTTTGAAAAATGTTTTTTACAGGCACGTTTTTCTTTTTTTCTTCGGGATGTCAGGCTCACATTCACTCTTGCGTTTCCTCTTATTGTTTCCATCATTGTGTTCGTCATTGTTATTTTTCAACACAATATCTGGACAGATTTTTGCACCATGTTTTTTTGTTTTGCAGAAGAAACAGTTCTTCTTTTTCTTTTCTCTTTTTTCGTTGATTTTCTTTTCTTCAGATCCTGAAGAAACTTGGTTGCTTTGCTCCTCTCCAGACAGTGAAGAGGGTCCGTTGTTTTGATCGAGTATAAGAGTATCCTCTGAAGAAAGTTTATTTTTTTGCGAACTTTGTTGCGGCTTATCATGTATTTCTACTTGAATTCTACAGATTTCTGTGTCGTTGATTTCTGTGTTATCATGCTCCATATTCTCGATCTCCTGTTCGATTTGATTTCCAGTCGATGAAGTTGTAGTCTGTGACGATCTTGTCTTCCGATTATTCTCGTCTACTTTATAGGATAATAGAGCCCCAACGTATTTCATATGTTGGAATTCACCACCAGTCTCCATTGTTGACGAGATTTTGACCTCGTGGCTGTAGGGGTCCACAAAGACAGAGACGAATTTCCACATCAGATTTTCTTTTTCTGGACATTGTCTGGCCCAATGTCCTGATCTGTTGCATGTAAAACAGATATTCGTTGTCATATCACTCACCCCATGGCGTTTGTCGAATGTTGCTTGATCCAGGACTCTGGTGATACGATAGACGTCTTTTTCTGCAAAATGTTGGTGGGATAGAAATGATCCCACGTAGTTTCCAGTATGGTAGACTTGATATCTTGACGGTATATTGGTGATCTCATAATCGTGAGTGTATGGGTTAACATACAGGTACATTCTCTTTGGTGTTGTACTTTGTAGCTTGAACCCACTCATTTTTTCTACCAGTTGTCCTGTTTGAAATCTTTCCGAAGAATGATGAAGATTTCAGTCGTAACGCCTCTTTTTATACACGTTTGCCCTGAAAATAGATATAAAAAAGCTAGGAATTTTTGAGTTCTGGGTCATTGTTTGACTTATAATCAGCCATAAAACAATGTCTAAAAGGCTAGTACCGTATTCAGACAGTACAAGTGACGATGAGACAATTCAGTTCATCCCGAAAAAGAGAAAAAAATTACTGCCGGCAAAAAAAAGAAAAAGAATCCTAGTCTACCCAGACAGTACTAGCAGTCATGATGAAACCGATGATGAGAAATTTTCACCATCAACCAAAAAGAGAAAAAGTTTACCATTGAAAGAAGAAAGTGATGGTGAAGACAAAAAATCTTTGAAAGAAGAAGACAGAAAATCTTTGAAAGAAGAAGACAAAAAATCTTTGAAAGAAGACAGAAAATCTTTGAAAGAAGAAAGTCATGCTGGGTTATTTTCACCCAAGGAAGAAGAAAGTGGAGACAAAAAATCTTTGGATATGAAAAGTCTATTCGTCTTAAAAGAAGTGGGAAAAAAGAAGTCAAGAAAATTCAATACAGATTCCCATGTACTGGAGGCGTCTTTTAAGAAATTCGATGAGCTACAACCACAGCAACTGACTGCCTTATTCGACGATGTTATCCAACAGATCGTTCAAAAGTTGAAGGCTGAATCGAGGGATATGATTAGAATCACCATCAATCACCGTTCATTGGATATGGGGATTCATATTCCCTTTCTATATGTGGAGGAGTTGGAGAGTCATACTATATTGGACGAGATTGAAAAAGTTCTACAGTCGAATGAGGAATTCGTCTTGAACGATGGCCGCATGACATTCGATATCACACATACGGTACCCCCAAGTGGAAGTGGCAAAAGAGTTAGGGGTACAGAAGTATTGGATTCAAAAGTTTTCGCAAAGAAGAAACAATCGATTATTGAAATTAATAACGAAGATCATCTATGTTTTGCAAGAGCCGTTGTTGTGGGGATTTATCACCATGAACGTGAAAACACCCAAGAATGGAACCGAAGATGGGATATCATCAAAAGATCAAACAGATCACTTCAAAAGATTGAAGCCGAGAAATTGATGAATGAAGCTGGAGTTTCGTCGACGCATCCTGTAGGTCCTGAAGAATACAAATGAAAAAGACTATGTTATTAAAGTCCATCAACAGCATTTAAAATTGAAGAAAGTGTTTGAACATCCAGAAGTGAGAGACAATAGTAAAATCATACATTTGTATTTTCATCAAAAGCACTATGACTACATCAAATCCATCACAGCATTTCTTGATTGTGGTTATTATTGTGAGTTCTGTGATATGCGTTACAAGAATCGGGAAGACCATATTTGCTCAAAGATCTGTAAAGGCTGCTTTCGTACTGGAAAATGTCCATCGGAATCAAAACCGTATGTCTGTTCCAAGTGTCATAGATGTTTTTTCAGTGCAGAATGCTTGAAAAAACACAAAACACTTCAAGGTACAGAGAAGAAGACCATTTGTGAATTGGTGAAACTCTGTTCAAAATGTGAAGGCCAGTTTTTTGTCAGAAAGAAAAATCATGTCTGTAAGGGAAAGAAAAAGTGTCATCTCTGCAAGAAAATAGTTGACTTCTCTCATCGCTGTTTTATTCAACCTTACCAGAGTAAGATGAAGTACGACAGTGACGATGAGACGAGTTCTTCTGTAGTCAAAAAGCCTTTGTTCATTTTCTTTGATTTCGAATGCCAGCAAGACACAGGGATACACATTCCGAATTACTGTATTGCACACCGAGCCTGTGCTGAATGTATCGATAAACCACTTGATTTTCATTGTTCCACATTTAGTGAATTCGAAGAAGGAAGAGAAGTTATTTTTCAAGGAAAAGAAACTTTGAGTCATTTTTGCAACTGGCTCTTTACAAAGCATCATAAAGGAATCATAGCTATCGCCCATAATCTCAAAGGTTATGATGGTCAATTTATTCTCAATCACATTATCAACGTTGGGATGAAAGAACCAGAACTGACCATGAATGGGAATAATATTTTGAAGTTAGAACTGAATGGTGTGTGTTTGATCGACTCCTTCAGTTTCATGAACTTTGGTCTGGCGAAATTTCCGACTACATTTGGACTTCAAGAAATGAAAAAAGGTTACTTTCCTCACTGGGCAAATACAGACGAATTCTGGGATTACGTCGGCCCATACTTGGATATGTCTTATTACAAGCCCGATTCAATGCCTGAAGAGGTTCGATCGAAATTCATAGTCTGGTATAATGACAAAGTTCAAAACGGTGAGGAATTCAATTTTCAAAAAGAGATGGAGTTGTACTGTCGATCGGATGTTGATATCCTAAGACGAGGATGTGGTGAATTCAGAAAGTTGTTCATCGAACAGAGTGGGATTTGTCCATTTACAGAGTCGTTTACCATAGCTGGAGCCTGTAACAAGATTTGGCGAAAAGATTATTTACCAAAAGGTCAGATAGCCATCATTTCAAGCAAAGATCCAGCCAGACGCCGGTTTTCTATGAAAGCAATACGGTGGATTCAAAGCATTGCTAGGGAAAAAGGGATTCATATTCAACATGCCAAAAATGGTGGTGAATTTCAAATAGGGAAATACACTGTAGACGGATTTCACCCGTCAATCAAAGACTGTCTATGAATTCCTCGGGGATTTATTTCATGGTTGCCAGACAAGTTTTAAAGATCGAAAATATATCAACCCCATCAATGGAAAAACAATGGATGAATTGTACAACAGCACCATCGAACGATTAGAAACCATCAAAAGAATGGGATATAACGTCGTGACCATATGGGAGCATGAATTCGATGCCAAGATGAAAAAGGACAAAGAGTACAAAAAAAGCATTGAAAGTCTATACCCGAACTACGACCCCATCGAACCAAGAGAGGGATTGACTGGAGGCAGATGCAATGCAATAAAAATTGCTTATGATGTTGAGGAAAACAGTGAGAAGGAAATCAAGTATATTGACATTTGCTCTCTGTATCCTTACGTCTGCAAACATAAATTCTATCCTGTAGGCCATCCATCAATCTTGGCTGCTGAGAACATTGACATGAAGAATATTCGTCAGTATGAAGGACTCATTAAATGCAAAGTTCTACCCCCAACTGATTTGTTTCATCCTGTTCTTCCAGTTCACTGTAACAACAAGATGATGTTTCCACTCTGTATGAAATGTGCACAAGAAAGCTCAAACGTTTGTAACCATGAAAAAGAAGAGAGAGCCTTGGTTGGAACTTGGGTTACATTCGAACTGTTCAAAGCTCTCGACTGTGGTTATCAGCTAATGCAAGTGTATGAAATCTGGCATTTCGATTCTGTTTCGGACCAATTCTTTAAAGGCTATGTGGACAATTTCTTGAAAATCAAGCAAGAAGCCAGTGGATACCCCGGTTGGTGTCAGACAGACTCGGAAAAGGATCAATTCATTCGCGAGTATGAGGAAGCCGAAGGGATTCGTCTCGATCCAAAATGCATTCAAAAAAATCCTGGTAAAAGATCATTTGCTCAGATTATGTTGAACTGTCTTTGGGGAAAATTAGCACAGCGTGAAAACATGAGCAAGACGAAATACATCAGAGAACCATCTAAATATTTTGACTTGATTACCGACCCGAAATATACGGTGAAGCATGTGGAAATTTTTGAACAACGAGTGTCCATTCATTTTGGTCAACTATGAAGAAAAGATGGACTTTGTCGAAACGCATGCTACAGCCAATGTTATTGTAGCATCCTACGTAACAGCCTATGCAAGGTTGGAACTGTACAGTGTTCTTGAAATGTTGGGGAATAGAGTTCTATATTTCGATACAGATAGTTGTATGTACATTCATGACCCTCCATTGTGGAACCCTACCATCATTAACAGTAGGCTAGGAAAATGGACCGATGAAGAACCTGATTGCAGAATAACTCATTTCAGAGGATTAGGCCCCAAGAATTACGCTTACAAAATGAGAACAAAAGATGGAAAAGAAAAAAGCAAATGTAAAGTCAAGGGAATTACTTTGGATTACAATACAAATCAGATGGTGAATTTCGACACCTATTCGAAATGTGCTCTGGATCGTACAGTAGAAATCAAAGTTCAGTATGACTGTAGAATCAAAAGACATAAAGACAGAACAGTGACCAGTGAACCACAGACAAAAACCTTTCGTTCTGTATACACCAAAAGAGTGATTGTAAACGATACTGATACTGTTCCCTATGGCTATAAAAGTTTGAGGGTATAAATATCAGTAAGAAACAACACCATGTTACACTGTTTTGAAGTGAACGATCAAAGTAAGACGGTTCTATCAAAAAAGTGAAAATCATGTCAAGTGAAATGCTGCCTTTACCGATAGAACTACGTGAAAAAGTTTATAGAGATTTCATCCATCAGCACACGCTCGATGAACAAGTACAGTTGGATATTAAATTCAGCTGTGTGAAACTTTGGATAAACAAATTGCATAAGCGAGTTGCAAAAGGAGAGACATCCTGCAAATTGTATGGTATACACAGCTTTATTGTAATGATAGGGGATGACAAAGATTGTGATCTTCCTCTCAAAGCTTATTTAGCATTTTGTTTGTTGAAAGACAACTATATTGCTAAACAAATGGATTCCACAAGTCGATGGCAATTCATCATCGTAGGAAGAACAGAAGAAAGTTTTCTGAACGTCCTGAAAATGAAATCAGTTCTGTTCAACTTTTACTTACGCTACAAAAAAGGATCCATTCAAGACGGTGAGGAAACAGTGGATACCATGGAAGGCTATATTCTATTTGATAGAGATGTCACAGAAGAAATCGTATATTCAACTCTTTCGACAAAAGATATTTCAAAACATGTTTTTCCATTTAGTGGAGTACGTGAATATAGTGAAATGGATAGCAAATTTCCATTGTTTTTGGGTAATGATCAGTTGCACAAAGTTATTGTGGAACATGAAGACAAGTGGAAAAATCGAGGTATCTGTGAATTCGCATTGTAACGATACTGCACTCTATGACCTATAAGATTTGAGGGTATAAATAACTGTAAGGAACAACATCATGTTACACTGACTTGAAGTGAACAACCAAAGTAAGACGGTTCTATCAAAAAAGTGAAAATCATGTCAAGTGAAATGCTGCCTTTGCCGATAGAACTACGTGAAAAAGTTTATAGAGATTTCATCCATCTGCACACGCTCGATGAACGAACACAATTCAACCTTAAATTCAACTGTGTGAAACTTTGGATAGATAAATTGCACAAGGGTGTTGCAAAAGGAGAGACATCCTGCAAAATGTATAGCATGCACGACTTTATTGCAATGTTGGTGGCTGAGTCAGATTTCGATACCACTATCAAAGGCTATTTGACAGCTTGTTTGTGGAAAAGTGACTATTTCGCTAAGAAGTTGCAAGCCACAAGTCGATGGCGATTCATCATCATAGGAACACCAGAAGAAAGTTATCTGAATCTACTGAAAATGAAATCAGACCTGTTTAACTTTTACTTACGGTATACAAAATCAAGAGATAATGCAGAAGGAGTGGATATCATGGAAGGCTATCTCCTATTTGACAGAGATGTCACAGAAAAAATCGTACTTTCAACTCTTTCGGCAAAAGCAGTATTCAAAAACGTCTTTGAAATTAGAGGAACGTGTGAATATAGTGGATTGGACAGTGTATATCGTTTGTTTTTGGGCAATGAACAATTGCACAAAACTGTTGTGGAACATGAAGACAAGTGGAAAAATCGAGGTATCTGTGAATTTGCGTTGTAAAAATTGTTTTGTCATTGTTGTAAATAAAAACTGTATTGTCAATGCTTTGTATATAAAATGTACCTTCATTGCTTTGTATATAAAATGTCTTTGTATATATAAAATATAGTGTTAGAACATTTGTTTTTAATGATATTGTTAAGAACTTTTGAATGAATAAAGAAATGATTTAAAAAAGTCGTCTGTTTTGATTTTCTTCCCCAAAAAGTTCAGAGATGGAAAAATGTAACTAGATCATCACATTCTATGTGAGATCATATAGTACGTTATGTTCTATCTACATGCTCTCGCCCCCGTTCGTGCTCTTAATTCTATTGCAAAAGTAGGTCAATCCCCCTACCAAGCTATAAAATGCTGGCAAAAATTTTCCTATCTTTTATTCTTTCTCTATCTTTTTTTATCCTAGCGATATGTCCGTGAGACAAGGTTTTGGTACTCCGCCTCAATCTTATTATAGCGGGCAATATTTACGCTATAAGAAGTACTTCAATCATGAGCATTTCATTAGAAAACATTATTTTGATGCAGAACGATACTTGGATGAATCTCAGCCTAGTTTGTTCTCTAGAAGATTTTCCGTTTCAGAAATTTATGAAATGGTAAAATCTACTGTAGAACATAGTGATAGTATTAAATTGCAAGGTTTCAACAAGATAATTTTTGAAATGAAATTTCCTGTTGAAATCGGAAAAGATGCAGACGGTAAAGAGACGTATGTTTGTAAAGTCGTCGCCTGCTATGATGGATTTGAGTTGCCGGACGTAGTTAAGTATAAAGATCTTTCTATCATCACGGCATATCCTGTATAATGGATAAAAATGGTTCTTTTTTAAAGAACCACTCTCTCCTTCTTTTAGGATTGAGGGCTCTTTTCAGAGCCAGCCAATACCCAGGAAGACTGCTTCTTCAAATTGTCAATTTTCACAAACGTATTTCTCAGATCGAAAGATTGGTTGCATCAGACTCAAAAAAGACTAAGTCCTATCCGAAGAATCGTCGTTTTTCCCCCACGCCCGCCAAGACCAACCATTTTTCCCCACTCCCGCCATACCTTTTTCTACAAAAGAATATAACGAGTCTGACGATTGGTCTACGTTAATTCTGAGTCAGAAAAAGTAGGTCAATCCCCTTCATCAAGTTATAAAAATTCAGTGAACTTTTCCTATAACCATTCGACTCTCGTTTCTCTCGAGTAGCACGAATAAGAAATCGTAAAAGTATACCAAGACGAGAAAAAATGCTTATATTTTTTCTTTATTGTCCTCAGTGTGATAGACCATGTGCAATAGAGTGTGGAAAATGCTTTCGTATCCTACATCATCTTGGAGAAAAGCACAATTGTCCAGAACCAGATGAGGGGTTCTATGACTATGATGAAGACTATGGTGTAGTGATTTGGTGTCATCATTGCTGTCAAGCTTTCATTGTGGTGCAGTTTGAAGAAGAAGAAGAAGAACAACTCGATCGCAACCAGTGAAGGATGAATCTTCATCAAAAAAACAGCCCTTTTCAGGGCTAACGTGCAACAAGAAAGTTTTTACTTTCTTCAAATTGTCAGCTCAACTCAATTCTGAATTAAGAAATATAACGAAACTAACGATTGGATAACATTAATTCCGAGTTAAAGTAGGTCAATCCCCCTACCACCCTATAAAAGACGGGGATATTTTTCTTTTTTAATCAGTTTTTCCTCTCAGAGCTCAAAAATGAAAACCCTCGACAAACGGTTCAAATTGCTTTAAGCAGAGCGACGACTTAGAAAGGGATGCAGACAGATCGAATTGCTTAAATTTCGTCTGAGTGGGATGGAAAAACGATATGATAAGTGCAAAAGTAGAGCCGTGCAGTATAATCTAAAAATTCAACTTTGCATAATTAAAGGAGTACTCATTATGTATAATGAGTATGTCCAAGCCAAAGTTGAAGAAATCAACGAACTTCGGCGTGAACTATTCCCCGAAGATTCAGATGAGGAGGTTTAGAGTCCTCGATCTTTTCTCTAGTTTTGAAATTAAGTTAACCGATAGTTAAATTAATTTCATTACAGAGAATGGTGAAAAACAGCCCTTTTCAGGGCTAACATACACCAAGAAAGTTTTATCTTTCTCTTCAAATTATCAGACCAAGTCAATTCTGATTTTAAGAAAAAAGTAATTTTTTACTTCAACTTGTCAAAAAAGACTAAGTTCATCAGAAAGTCTTGAACCCTACCGGAACGTATAGACTTGTTTTCATCTATCTTTTACTTATTCAAAGAGAATATAACGAAACTAACGATTGGTTAACGTTAATTTCGAGTCAAAGTAGGTCATTCCATCTGTAAAAAACGTATAAAGAAAGCCGGTCAAGTTCTCATTTAATCATTTTTACCTCTCAATACTCGAGAATAAAAATGTTTTGTATGTTCATGTTTGGATCAGTGGCATATTACTCAATACTGAACTGGCTAGAAGATTGGTTTCGTCGACGACAGATACGTCATGAGATAGCACTACTTATCATGCTAATTAATGAGTTCGAGGCTGCGAGAGATAGACGAAGAGGTTGAAAAAAATACAGATCTTCGAAAAAACAGTCCTTTTCAGGACTACCAAACGTTAAGAAAGTTCTATCTTTTCAAATTTTGTCAAACAAAATTCTACATAACTCTAAGAAAAATTTCACCCCAAATAATATTTCCTAATATAGTGTAGTTCATCCTTTTGCAAGTAAGCAGTATAACTATGTAAAAAAATCGAAAGATTATCATTTCTGCTTGACTAAAATTCAGCTGTTTTCGTTCAGTCATAGGACATGTTACATTCGCAATAGAGCTAAGATCAATCGGTTAGCTAGTACCCCAGATTTCTATCATTTCTCTCTCTAAGTGTTATAATCATTCGTGGGTGCTTCCGACCGGGTCCGCGCTCTTAATTCTGTATCAAAGTAGGTCAATCCCCTACCACCCTATAAAACGTTGACGATATTTCTCTACAATCATTCGGCTCTCGATCTTCGAGTAGTACGAGTAAAAACATACTGTTAACGGGAAAGATGAATCTCAACTTAGCCGATTACAACTTAACCGACTACATCTTAGACAACTCCTTGCCACAGAGTGGAAACAGTGGAGATATTCTAGCGTCAGCCATGAATTCGACATTCATTGAGCCAATGGCAGCGCCAGTTAACAAATTCGAGGAAGAGATGCGACAGATGATATCAAAACAAGATGCTACAATAACTCAGATTTTAGAGGAGTTGAAAACATTGAACAGAAACATCGAGAGAATATGTCAGCAAAGACAGTCAACTACGCCTGTTATTGTGAAGATTCCGGTGGAGTTCGACTTTGATAAAACCAGCCTTCGAAGACTAACAGATTCCCTCGTAACAGTTGTAAAAAAAGATCAGAAGTCAAAGGAAAATCAGTCAAAGGAAAAACAACCAAAGGAAAAGCAACACTCAAAGGAAAAGCAACAGTCAAAGGAAACACAGCCAGAGAAAGATCATCAACCAAAGGAAGAGAAGATAAAAAATAAAAAACGAGAAATAGAGAAAGACGATGATGAGCAACTTCACAAAAAACAACGATACGATCCCACCTATGTAACACCGTCAAAAATAGGGTTGGGAAAACATGGAAAAAACATCGACAACTTCAAAGACTTCAAGATCCCAAAGATTCCAAAACTCAAACTCAAAAAGACACCCAAAGAAACAAAGAAAAGTTCTCAATAGAGGAAAAACACAACAAAAAAAGGCAAAAAAAAGACACAGAAAAGACAAAAAAGACAGTTCAATCTCAAAAAACAGTCCTTTTCGGGACTAACCAAATCCTAGAAAATCTATCTTCAATAATTGTCAACAACGCTAAAACCAATAGAAGAGGGTTTTGTCTTGGGAACCATGTCGTGGAAAAAAGACTAAGTCCAACGATGATCTCTGTCTGACCCAGCGTAAGTAGGGAAAATAGCCCATATCGTGGAAAAAAGACTAAGTCCAACGGTGATAGAGAAAGATTGAGACGAATAAAGACGGAAAAAAGACTAAGTCCAACGATAGTCTCTGCCTGAACCAGTCTGATCCATTTTCCTGAGCCAGATTGTTTACATTAGCCGGAACTACTTTTAAGCCAATTGTGAAAAAAAGACTAAGTCCTACGAGGACCTCTGGCTGAACCATTCTGTGGTGTGATTCACCTTCAATTCGATTTTTGGCGGGAAAACGTCTCGACCAATCAAAATGCTTGTTTACATCAGCCGGAACTACTTTTTAATCCAATTGTGGAAAAAAGACTAAGTCCTACGAGGACCTCTGGCTGAACCATCCTGTGGTGTGATTCACCTTCAATTCGATTTTTGGCGGGAAAACGTCTCGACCAATCAAAATGCTTGTTTACATCAGCCGGAACTACTTTTTAATCCAATTGTGGAAAAAAGACTAAGTCCGACGGTAATAGAGAGAAAGAACAACTCTCCAAAAAAGACTAGGTCCAACGAGGGTCTCTACCTGAACCACCTGCCGGAACTACTTTTATTGAAGTAGCGGACTATTTATTGTTGTATTTCTACGTCGCGGAAACCGAATTACACCCAAATCTTCGGTGATGCGGCCTTTTTCCTCCCAGGGAGGGTAGACCTCGGACAAAATGGCACTCAGGGAGGGTAGACCTCGGACATGTCCGAGGTCTACCCTCCTATACTACTTACGAGTTCTCTCCCTTAGACCAATCTTTGTTCACATTTTCGGCAGTCTTTCATGTCATGAAACATGCAACTAATTTCGAGTTTTATTGTAATGAATATTGGAAAGGGAAGCAAAAGCATGAGAAATTGAGGATACAAACAATTAGTATATGAATTTGGAAATAAATGGACGTTTTTTTTTGCTTCAAGCGGCTAATAATATTTCTCACTATTTTTTTACTATTTTGGTCGCCATTTAAGAAATAGTGGTAATCAAAGATCCTGGAAACAAAGGAAATAAATCACCTCTACAAAAAGTACCAGAACCATCAGTTATATGCCAATTAAACTAGGTCTGTGCTTATGTGCTTAAAGTGTCATGTAAGGAGTAGAGATCGGGATGAGACTGCCTGAGAACATGACCTTTGTAGTCAATACCACAAAGATTTTTCTAAAGGTTTTCATAGACTGAATTTTCGTTCATGTTGAGTAACATACATTTTTACCGTTTCATGGTTATGGGCAGAAAGATGGGGCTCTAGTGGATGACGTAGATCCAGATCAGACAGCGCAGAATGTGGAGTCTGATCTTGAATCTATAGATACTGCCAACTTGTTTGGTCAAGCCTGTAAGCCCCTAAAAGTCCATCAGCAGATTTTATTATCAAAGAGGTTACCTTTACACGTAGACGTATACTAGTATTCGGTAATGAAAGAGTTAAGACTATTTTCCAAGTAGTCTGTCTGCTACACTTTTTGTTTTTGTAGGAAATAATGAGATATATAGGATCTGACATGAGTTGCCGCTTGAGATACAATTTTATTAAACGAGTCAGGAAAAATGTTATTAAGCGAGCTTTTGGTGAGCTTAATAACATTTTTTCTTGACCAGTTTAATAACATTTCAGATTATTATTATTATTATTATTATTTTTTTTTTTTTGGGGGGGGGAGGTTTTAATATTTGAGCCATGTTCTGTAAAAAGGGGACATACTGCATCTGCGAAAAGTATCGACCCAGGTCAGCCTGCGCAGTCCGCGCAGGCTGACCTGGACCGAAACTTTTCGCTATCGGTCACTTTCCTGTATGTCCAAGGACTAGTCTAACTTATGATACAGTCGGTTGTTAGACATGATGAATTATGAATTTCCCTAATTATGTGATGTCTTTCTTGGTATGATGCATCACTGAGATGCATTAAGCCCCCTTTGACCAGAGAATGGTTCATTATAGTTTGTAAATAGGCGACCTGATAATCGCGTTTAATTCACATGTTTTCACAATGAGACAGGAAATCACTGTATTTAGTTTACATGTATTTCAGTAGTATTAACAGAAGGGAAACCGCTGTATTTGGGTCACGTGTTAATGAACACAGTTTTCGAGAACGAAGTGAATAACGTATAAAACAGTACATTTAACTCACATATTTTAATAGGAGAGAGGAGATCAATATATTTAATTCACATGTTAGCCTACCCTTAACCTGCCAAGTAACTTTATAGAAACTTTCAAGCCGATATTAAAAACATGAATTTGGCTCTTTCTAAGTTACTTTTATGGGCGAAAAATATCTCCTTATCGGACAGTGTAGATCCAAGATCAGACTGCACGTTCTGTGCAGTCTGATCTTGATCTACACTGTCCGCAAAAGGCCATTGAGCAGGGCTTAGCAGCCTAATGGTAAATATATTGTCAAGAACAAAATACAAACCACTGAGATTATTTCACATTATCAAAGCGGAAGTACATCGCTGTTCTTAGTTCACCTATTAGTTCGCATATTTTCAAGAACGGGGTACATGTCATTAACTTAGTTCATGTTTTTTTTTTTTCATAGTTAGGGAATCGCTGTGCTGTTTAATTCATATGAGTCATGCTCTATGAAAAAGGGGGCTTCATGCATCTGCAAAAAATGTCGACTCAGGTCAGCCTGCGCAGTCCGCGCAGGCTGACCTGAGCCGAAACTTTTTGCTTTTGATCAATTTTCTGCATGTCAAAGGACCAGTCTACTTCAGGTTTCAGCTGGTCGTTAGACAGAGTGGATTTTATGGATCCATGATCATGTGATGACTTGTTTAGTATCATGCATCACGGAGATGCATTAAGCCCCCTTTTGCCAGAGCATAACAGTAAGGACTACAACATTGTGTTTGGTACACTCGGTATTGTCTAGAGGAAGGGGCTTGTCACTGTGTTTACTGTTTACCAGACGAGAAAATTACAGATTTATCCAAACTGAAAGAAAATGCAGCTGATAAATCCTTTCTGACTCAAACCGGGGGATTTGTCTATGAAATGGCGAGAAAAATTGTGAGAAAAAGGAGAAAATAATAGTAACCAGAATATCTCCTTTTCCTGCAATGTTTTCAAAAGCATTCTTATTAAGGGTCGTTAAATCACGAGATTGCGTGCTAAATGGGTTAAGACTTTACCAAACGACAAAATTTTAGACCACTACAAATTGAATTGAAGCATTTGCAGACGACAATTTAAATGTGGCTCAAATGATGGAGTTTGTCTTTGATAAGGTAGAAAACATTGTGGAAAAAAGGAGAAAACGCTGGTTACCAACACTGTCTCCTATCCCACAATGTTTTCTTAAGGCTTCTTCATCAGCGTCGTTAAAAGTCGAGATTGTCTGGTAAAGGGTTAACTAGAACGCGCGGTGTTCTAAATAGGAGGGGTAGTCCTCTTTTTGGTTCCTCTACTTCAAAACACCACCAGCTTTATGGATTTCAGGACGGCACGAGCCCCACCAGCATGATCGCCTGAATCTGCAAATACATTTGTTGAAAAAATACTGTAAATCATTTGTTACACTTAACTTATTGAGATAAATCTGAAACAAACTTGATTGTCTTAACGTGTAGCCTGCTAAATGAGTTAAATGAAACTTTCAGGCCCATAGTAAAAACCTAAATAATACTATTTCAAACTTGTTTTAGGGAGAAAAATATCTTCTAACCGGACAGTGTAGATCAAGATCAGACTGCACGTTCTCTGCAGTCTGATTTTGATCTACACTATCCGCAAAAGGTCAGTGAAACGCACCTAGCAGCCTAAAGGTTAATTTACACATACGTGTAATGATGTATATTTTTGTTCTATTTTATAAATAAAGCTGTAAATCATGTTAGCCATGACATGATACAACAAATTCGCGACAAACTTGATTGCATACATTTACAAAATACATTTGTTGAAAAAAGCTGTAAATAATCCATTGCATATAACACGATGAGTGAAATTTGCAACAGACTTGACTGGGTAAATCTATGAAATAAATTTTGAAATTTGTAAAGATTTAATGAGTACATATAAAGTATTGTCACAAATTTGCAGCATATTTTACGGCATTTTTCTAAAAAAAATAACTCGCTGAGTGAAAGCTGTAAACCATCTTTTACATGCAACATGATGAGACTGATTGGCAGCAAACTTGATTGTGTAAATCTATAAAGGAAAATTCGTTGAATAAAACTGTAAATATGCACTAAACTTGAGTGCATAAATTTACAAATACATTTGTTGAATGAAACTGTGAATCATCTTTCTCAAAATCATTAAGTCTTGAGACAAATTTGCAGCGAATTTGATTGCATAAATGTACAAAATACATTTGCTAAATAACAGATGTAAGTCCTCTTTTACATTTTGAGACTTAAGACAGTTCTGCTGCAAACTTGATTGCATAACTCTACAAAATACATGTACATGTTTTTCGAATAAAAACTGTATATTATCAACGATTACATGATGAGACAAATTTGCAGCAAACTTGATTGCATAACTCTATAAAATGCATGTTTGTTGAATAAAAGCTGTTAATAATCTTTTACATATCAAAATTTGAGACAGTTCTGCTGCAAACTTGATTGCATAACGCTACAAAATACATGTCAGTTGGATAAAAACTGTAAATTGTCTACTATTACATGATGAGACAAATTTGCAGCAAACTTGATTGCATAAATACATTTGTTGGATAAAAGCTGATCATCATCGATTTCACATTGAATCTGGATATAAATCAGCAGCAAACTTAATTGCATTAATCTAACAAAAAAATATATGATTCCAAAAAAATCTTTTATACAACATCCATATGGATCTTGAAACAAATATGCAGCAAACTCGACTGCAGAAATCTATAAAAATACATTTGGCATAGTGCATCTGCGAAAAGTATCGATTCAGGTCAATCTGCGCAGTCCGCGCAGGCTGACCTAGGCCAAAAGTTGTTGCTGTATGTCAATTTTCTGTGTTTCCAAGGAGCTATCTTCGTCATGATTCAGCTGATTGTTTAAAAAAGTGGCTGTTATGGAACCATAATTATGTGATGGCTGGATTGGTACAATGCATCAAGGAGATCCACTAAGCCCCCTTTTGCCAGAGCATGACTCATTTATTGAGTAAAGCCGTACATCAACTGTTACACAATTACACGTTGATCCCTATTTGCTGCAAACTATGCGAGTCATGCGCTGTGAAGAGGAGGTTTAATGCACCTGCCAACAGTATCAACCCAGGTCAGCCTGCGGAGTCCACGAAAGCTGACCTGAGGCGAAACTGTTTTCGCCATTTTTTTGGGAAAATTTTCCCGCTTGCCACAGGTCTATGATAACGAACGATTCAGCAAGGTTTTAAGATGTACTGTATCTCTTTTACATAATGACTTGCTTAATTGGTACAACGGATGATAAAGTTGCTTTAAATACTCATTTCCCAGATGTCGCTCATGTGGGTATATTTGAGCCATGCTCTGTGAAAAGGGGGCTTGATGCATCTGCGAAACGTATCGACCCAGGTCAGCCTGCGCATTCCGCGCAGGCTGACCTGGGCCGAAACTTTTCGCTATAGGTCAATTTCCTGTATGTCAAAGGACCAGTCTACCTTATGATACAGTCGGTTGTTCGACAAAATGGTCTTTTTGGTATAATTATATGATGGCTTGCTTGGTAGAATGCATTAAGCCCCCTTTTGCCAGAGCATGGTTCATATATACGCAACCAGTTACCTTGCATGAGGTGTTTTCAAAATTATTTGTAGTCTTGATTCTACTTCGCCTGTAATAAATTCACCCTTTTCTGTTTCTTTGTAGCTGTCTTGCCCAGTGTTTGAAGTAAGGGTATGAATATCTGGGAAAAATACAACTACAGTGCAAGTTACAAATATATAGAAGAATAGGAAAAATGATTTAAATAAATAGAAGTAAAAGGCACCAACATTCGAAAGATAATAACAATAATAATTACGAATATCTTTAAAAAAATGTTGAAGGCGTGAAAGGTTAAAAAACGCACATGGAATGATAGTTTGAATGTTGAGAAAAAAACAACCGTGATAAAAGTATGAATATCTGAAAATTAAATCTATGGTGCGAAAGTACGAAAATGTGATTACCGTAAAAAGTATGAATATCTAAAAAATTACGTATAAAAGCCCAAAACTGTGAGAGATAGAAACACACACAAACACACACAACTACGGTAAAAAGTATGAATATCGAGAAAAATATTAACTACAGTCACAAGAACGAAAATCTGAGGGTAATAAGCTATGTTTGAAAGTACGAATATCTGAAAGTACAACCATGGTGTAAAACTACGAATATCTAGATTAATACCACTGTGTAAAAAGTACGAATATCTGAAAAATCACCACAGTAAAAATTATAAAGAGAAAAATGTACAAAAAAGCAAGAATATCTTGGAAAAATGCTTGAGTGAAAAGGAATAATAATAATAATAATAAAAGCCACCAGTGGTGAAATCGCTATTGATCTATTTCGAATTTCAATTGGACGAAGAAATTTGTCCGAATAATTATTCCATAAGGATGATCGAAACTGACTACGAGCGTAATTCGAAATTTCATATACATCAAAAAGATAAAGTAAGGACCCTCCGTCACTCGTCACAACTCGGCCGATTCCGTACCTACATCTAACCTCGTGTGTATAAAGGAGGCTTCCATTTTGAACTACCAAATACATGATCTTAAACATGGCGGCGCCCCTGTAGATCGCTTAGCAACGACATGAACAACCACGGTGAAGTTATTCACTTCTATCGATCTGTCGATGAAAGCTCCCAACGGAATTGATAAACCACGCTAAAAATTGAATGTACAAACTGTTTGCCGACTGAAATATTCTTAGAAAGATAACGACAGAAAATTTACTCATGTTTTCTTTTTTAAGAGGAGCCTTATAATTTCAATAACGGTAAAGGGGCGTGCTTCCGGAGATGTGCGAAATGTACCGTGTAGGTGCATATCAAGCTACGTGATACAGCCGAGGGATTTGATCACCAGATCACCCGAGGTATGCCGAATGGACCCTCCGTGGCTCAGTGCATAATCCGTAAGGTTTAACTCTACCAAACGACAAAATTTTAGACTAGTCCAAATTGAAAGCATTTGTAGACGACAAATTAAATGCGACTTAAAAATTAAAACTTGTTATGGGATGGGTACCAGCATTTTCTCCTTTTCCTACAATGTTTTCAAAAGGTTTCCTTTTTAGGGTCGTTAAAAGTCGGGACTGTGTGGTAAAGAGTTTTAATCCATAATTATTCCAAAGTTTTAACGACCATGAAGAAGAAGGCTTTTGGAAACATTTTTGGAAAAGGGGAAATCGGTTGTACTAAGCAATTTATACTTTTCCCACAACGTTTTCAACTCTATCAGACAACTTTTTCATTTGTATCAAGTCGAATTTGTCGTTTGCCGATACTTTTAATTCGGAGGAATGTAAAATTCGTTGAACATGTAATTGAGAAAGCCTGGTTCGATTCACACTCTCGAGGCTAGTCATGTGGAATTGTTTAAGAAAGCAACTGCAAAAGGCCTAGTAATACTGAAACCAAATAATAACATAGGTGAGTTGTCGCCATAATGTAACAGAGGTACGATTGAAAGCGACGTTAAACACCACCGAGAAAATATTTGGGACAGTGACCTTAAACATGTGTGGAGTAAAATTTCTTCCTTTACTACAAGTGTCAGCCTCCACTCCCCTGCCCCACAGTCACATCAAGAGAAAGAGTTGCAGGAACAGCTCTTACGATTCACACGAGTAAACATAACTGCAGGTATTTAACGCCGTTTTCAATATTATCTCAGTTACCGGTATGTCGCTGCTGCTAGTGCACCTGTCCATGGTATCCTGGAGTGTATTTTACCAGTATTTTTCACATTATTTCCAAGCTACTGGCTGCATTCCAAATAAACATCGTCGGAACAACGTGTAGGAGAAGAATGAACCCGTCGCGATGACTAGTCCACTGGTATCACCAAATCTGGGAAAAAATTTGCCAAGCTGAGGATTCGAACCAACGATTCTAATCGGCGACCCCTTGGTTTCAAGACTTGTTCGTAACCGACTGAGCTACCGGACTTGGCAAATAAACATAACTGCTGCTACATTCCTCTCCAAAGAGATCTCTAGTTTGAACTGTGAGCTTATATAAACTAAGCTTAAAAAAAAAACATAACTTGCTAAAAAAAGTTAAATGAAACTTTCAAGTCGATGGTAAAAAACGGAATAATGTTATTTCAAAATTATTTTTTGGAGAAAAAATATCTCCTTATCGGACAGGGTAGACCCAAGATCAGACTGCACGTTCTGTGCAGTCTGATCTTAATCTACACTATTCGCAAAAGGTCAGTGAGTCTCGCTTAGTAGCTTTAGGGTTAAATTCAGAACTAAGCTGTGCATAAAATTTAAAAGTTATTTAAAACTAATTTTGCACACCTCACAGAGCAAACCCCTCACATTTTCTTGTTCGTTTTTAAACTCTTTACCAGACGACAAAATTTTAGACTTGTCCAAATTGAAAGCATTTGCAGAGTACAATACAAGGATATTTGATTTTTTAAAAAAACAAATTGCCGTTTGCTGAAGATAGATAAGCATAAAACGCAACAGTTCTGCTAAACCTGTATCATTTCGTGTCGGAAGTCCCGCTTCAGGAAATCGCAGAAATGTACTTTGAAAATAGCTTACGTCATTTGTTTATGACTTTATGAAACCTGTCACATTTCTATATTGAGTTAAACACTTCCCAAACGCAGCTGTGTTTTGACGACCTTGGAGAAGGACGCTTTTGTGAAAGGAAAGCGGAAAACAAAACCAAAAATGGTTTTAAAATTCAAATAACCAGCATTTCATCCCTTTTCCAAAATGTTTTCAACCCTTTCAAAGACAAATACCATTACTTGAGACTTTATTTTTGGTCTCCTAATGCTTTCAGTTTGGACCAAGAATTATAATTGAAATGATTGATTGATTGTATGGTGTTTAACGCCGTTTTCAACATTATTTCAGTTATATCACGGCGGCTAGTGCACCTGTCCATGCTTTCCTGGGGTTTCTGTTATCAGTACTCCGCACAATATTCTTTCCAAGCCACTGGCTGCTTTCCCACATAACAATCGCCGAAACAATGGTCAGCGGTGAGAGAGGAATGAATCCTGTCGCGATGACTATCATCAATCCTCGGAAAGAAATTGGCCAAGCCGGGGATCGAACCTGCGACCTCCTGTTCTCAAGTCCTGTACGCTACCGACTGAGCTACGGGGGCTTGGCAATTATAATTGAAAATGGACTATCTAGTGTCATATAGTCAATCTTGATCTTTAGACTTGAAATAGGAGTACATTCCAAGTTCTTCTCTTGGCAAAATGGTTCCTTTACATTAACACGTGAAATGACAACGTTAGCAATGTTTCCTTCAACCCTTTACCACACAATTACGACTTTTAACGACCCTTATAGAGAAGGCTTTAGAAAACATTGTGGGAAAAGGAGAAAATGCTGATAACCAGCATTTTCTCCTTTTCCCATAATGTTTTCTATCCTATTGAAGACCATTTCAATAATTTGACCAATGTTTAAAGTGTTGTCTGCAAACATTTTCAATTTGGACAAGTCGATATTTTTGTTGTGTGGTGAAGAGTCAAAATGTAGCTGTTATGCTATCATATAGGTCGTGATACGTAGTATTTTATTTGTATCGCATGATTACACTTTAAGTGTTATTTTTCACCGATTACAAATTCCATTTCTTTACATAACTACCTTTATTTTCATGATAATACAGCCATTACGAATTTTCTTTCCTCACACACGTTTGAGATAGGCAAATAGTGCCGTATTTTGTCAAAGCTCTGTATTCATATGCCTCATTTCTTAAGCATTCCTGACCAAGTTAAATGTCAAAATTGATGAAAATTGCAAAACTGCGAATATTATCACCTTTAAATTCATAACAAAACCATTGTATGCAAGTTTCTTTAGAACTATATTTGGTCCGTGATGTACAAAACTGTCAAAAAGCGAATAGGCTTCATGCAAATTTCAATTCACACGAACATGTAGGCCAATGTTTAAACACGTGATCAACACCCCAAACAAACAAGCGCTTAAAATGATTTTGTTAAGTAACTGAACATCCGTATTTGTATGACTTTGCACTTTTATCAGGCGAATGCGTATGTCGATAAATGATAAAAAACCTATTTTTACCACTATTATATTACGCAATAAATATCGTGCCAAAAATAGAGAAACTTCGGATCTAGCAAGATTATACTGTCAGCCTGTGGGTACCACACAACCCCGAGTTTTAATGGCCGTAAGGAAGGCTTTTGAAAACATTGTGGGAAAAGAAGATTTCAAATGGTGGTAACCAATACTTTTTCCATTTCCCACATTGTTTTCTATCCGTTCAAAGACAAATTCTACTATTTGAGCCAATTTTATTTATTGTCTGCAAATGCTTCAAGAAATGGACAGGTTGATTAAAACGTGCGGCACCGGGCAATTTTTCGAAACATGGTGGAAAAGTTTAAAGAAAGTAATTGCTCAAAACGTGAAAGGGAACTAGATCGACTGTTAATACATCACCTTCTAGGCTCGTGACGCCAACAGTGATCTCTTCTTAACCGATGGACCAATATTTAAAAAAAAAAAGCATTAAAAAAAAAAAAAAAAAAACAGAACAGAATTTTATAGCTATAAGTAAATTCATACACTTCTAGCAAACAAAATAAAGAAAATAATACTTGTGTAATACCAGTTGACGTTCGAAAACAAGAAAGCCATGATGGCCTTAACGTCGATTATCTGAACTTTTTAGACTAAACATGACCCATTTCCAATCCCTTCTGAGATAACAAGATAAACATTACATAACAAACTTTCGTGCGTGTTGGACTGAAAATTTGGCCTCTGGAAAATAATCAAGCTTTTTTATGGGATTTATACCAGTGACCTGCTTTTTAACTCGCCCGAGGTATTATCAGGACAAACACAAACTTTCATGAGTAGGCCTACTCTACTGGACAGAAAATGTGGCCTTTAGAGTGTACAATAGGTTTTTCTAAGATTTGACCTGGTGACCTAGTTTTTCTACCGAACGAAACCCATTAATGTAGAAACTCATTACAGGTATCATCAAGGCAAACACTCTGTCTAACTTTCTTGTGTATTGGACTGAGAATCTTGCCTCTATAGTGTACACAAGGTTTTTCAAAGATTTGACCTGGTGACATAGTGTTTGATCTGACGTGAGTTATTTTCGAAATCTTTCGATATATTAACATGACAAACATTCTGACTAATTTTCATGACTACTAGTATTTGAAGGAAATGTGGCCTCTAGAGTGTACACAAGGTTTTTCTAAGATTTGATGGTGACCTAGTTTTTGAAGCGACGTGACCCATTTTCAAACTTGTTTGAGATATCATCAAGACAAACCTTTCTAAGTCAGTGAGTCGCGCTTAGCAGCCTAGCGGTTAATGTCCTGCATCCACAATCAGGAAGACCTGCGATCGACTCCCGCCAAGGGAGGTGCTAGTCACTTGATCGACTAGTTATACCCCCGCAAAACGAATGTTCTCGGGGGTATACTGGAATCAGCCTGTCTGTCCGTCCGTCCTTGTGTCCGTGTGTCCGTCTGTGTACAAGATATTAGCAATTTTGTGTCGCGAACTCCTCCTACAATTGCATTGAAACTTTGCACATATATTGATCATATATTGAAGATTTGCAAGACGTAATTTTCAAGTGTCAACTCCCCCTGGTTGAGGAATTATCTCCCCTTGAACTTGACACTTTTTTCTGTCAAAGCGCTGGCGGGGGTATTAAGTCACATTCAGTGACAACTCTAGTTTCCTTTGGCAATGCCGCTAGGAGTCTCAGCTTTGAACTGATGAAACTCATGAAAAATATGAACGTGATATGGCTGAAATCGGCATAAGAAACTGTTTATATAAACCATTCCTTACAAGCGACTGGCTGATAACCAAGAGAAGCACCGTCCATGGGGGCGTATCCAGGGGCTCAGAATCATTACGCATTCCGAATCGAGAGTGCTATTTCACTCTTAGGCTCTTAAGCGTGACACAGTGCGCTTTTGCGGATAGTGTAAATCAAGACCAGACTGCACAGAATGTGAAGTCTGATCTCGATCTACACTGGCTCAACACAGTGAAACATGAAAAAAGGATGAAATCGCAATGTTTGGCTTTTTACAATCGGTTGGATTCTTTTTTTTTTTTTCTTATTCTTCGAGCAGTTAAAGGATTAACCCTTAAGCTGCTAAGCGCGACTCAAAAACCTATCGCGGACATTGGAGATCAAGATCAGACTGCTCAGAACGTGCAGCCTGATGTTCAATCTACACTGTCCGATATGGAGATATTTTTTTCCATAAAAATATCTTCGAAATTGCAATATGTGGGTTTGTACTATCGACTTGAAGTTATCATTTAAACACCAGGAAAAAGGTCAATTATGAAGATGGAGTTACCTTAAGTTCTATTAACCCTCAGCCTGCTATGTAAGTTAAATAAATGTTTCAAGCCGATAGTAACACGACGGATAATGTTATTTTCAAACATTTTTTGGAGAAAAATATCTCCTTATGGGACAGTGTAGATTCAAGATCAGACTACACGTTCTGTGCAGTCTGATCTTGGATCTACACTGTGCGCTAAAGGTCAGCGAGTCGCGTTTAGCAACCCTTTACCGTACAATGCCGCCTTTGTGGACGCCCCTGGGAAAGAAGCCTTTTGAAAACATTGTGGGAAAAGGAGAAAATGCTGGTAACCAGCATTTTCTCCTTTTCCCACAATGTTTTCTACCCTATCTAAGAAAAGTTGCACCATTTGAGCCACATCGAAATTGTCGTCTGCAAATGCTTTCAATTTGGACAGGGCTAAAATTTTGTCGTCTGCTAAAGGGTTAAGTGTTAAATGATAAAAATGTTTCGCCTGTTCCATTTTTTTCTATATTACACACTTGCGTATTGTGTGTTATGGACGCTACGTCTTTACGGCGTCAGAACAATGCTCCGCAGTGAGGAATAAACCCTGTCTTAATGTCTCGTCATCATGGTAATTTTGGTCGAGCTGCGGATTGAACTTACAACCCGTGCATTACTTGCAAACTCCCGTTGTCGGCAAAATGCAACTGCCTAATGATATAAGATAAATAAAAAGAACATAGAAAGAATTACCTGTTAGAGCCATGGCAGCAATGCTCTGGAGAAGGCATATTATAAAGAAAATCTTAAAAATATTCGACATTCTAAGTCTTTGTAGTTGATGAACCAAACTGGTGAATAAATCTGATTATCGACACGGTAGGGATGAACATTTTATATGTTATTCAATGGCGCGTAATATCTTAACCCTTTGGCTGCAAAACGCAACTCAGTGACCTTTTGCGGACTGTGTAGATCAAAATCAGACTGCACAGAACATGCAGTCTGATCTTGGATCTTCATTGTCCGGTGTGGAGATATTTCCTCCCCCCCCCCTCCCCGGAATAACCTTGAAATAGCAATATGCGAGTTTGTAAAATCGGCTTTCAAGAATGTTTCATTTATCTTATTTAGCAGGTTAAGGGTTTTTTTCATGGATGTAGCTAAGATTATTGGTGTTTTTGATCCGTTAAAGATGAAAACGAATGATAAATTTTCCCTTGTTACGTAGTACCCGCCCACACACAGAACAAGGCTACGAGACGTGTTTATTAGAGTTAGGCTGTCAGGGCGTCTGTAGACGTAAGTTTGTGTCCTTTTCTTTTCCTACAGTTTTCAGCTAGTTTCACTCTGATCTAGTAAAAAGAGTGCAGCAGAAGTGTTTTATACAAAATTGTCGAATAGGATTATTTTTTACCATTCCATCTGCGATTTATCTATTCAGGACCTGTATTCACTAACCATTCTTCAATACAAACCAAGTTTAATTCTGACGTTGAAAAGCAACGCAGTTTCTGATAGGCTTAACCATTAGTTTGGCCAATCAAAAGTCGCGTTACTTTGAAATTTAGAAAAGTCTTGCGTGTTAGACTAAGAATGCACTTTTTAAATGGTTGGTGGATACAGACCCTAGTCTGTCACCGTGTCAAACTCTTTAAACAGTGGGTTGCTTAATACAGGTTGTCTCTAAGATAAGTGCCAAGTCCGGTAGGACAGTCGGTCATGTACAGGACCTCAGACCTGGGAATTGCTGCTTCGAATCCCCAGCTCGGCCAATTTCTTTCCGAGGATTGGTGATGGTCATTGCGACAGGATTCAATCCTCTCTAACCTCTGAGAATTGTTTCGACGATTTGTTGTGTGAAACCCGCCAGTAGCTTGGGACGAATGCTGCATTCAGTAGGCTATTGGTAAAAAGAATCTGCTTGAAAGCATGGATAGGTGCACTGGCCGCCGCGATGTAAGTGAAACAATGTTGAAACGACGCCAAACACCAACAGACAAACCAAACAAAAATACTTTGGCCGCTATACGAGTGTAAATGATGTAGAAAGATAATTCAGAGCAAGCTAAAACTGATCCGAGTCCATCTGAGCGAGTTATGTAGATATAGGCCTACGTACAATACACCAGTGACCTGACAACGTATACCCCTATCTGTGTTCATTTTCTGGTAATCAAGTTGGTGCGACTGTGTTAACCAATCAAAATTCGGACGAAATTTGTCCCATGTGACAATGGTTTTGTCTTTTCATTGGTCACTTTATCTTAAATTCTTTAAATGACGGAACAGTTTTTTTACTGATCCAAATTCAAAGTACATGTATGTGCAAAATGACAATTAAGATGTTGCTCAGATGAAAGGCTTGTCTTTGAAAGCCGGTTAGAAAACATTGTGAGAAAATGAGGAAATGCTGGTTACTAGCATTTTCTCCATTCCCACAGTAATTTCAATTCTAAGCCTTTTTTACAGGATCAAGAAAACACGGGAAAGTTTGGTAAAGGTTAATACAGCAGCAGACATGTGTGATTACATCAGCGCCGAGAATGTCACTACTGCTGTTATAGACACTGGATATGTACAAGTTGGCTTCTTTAAATCAAAGGACTGATAGTCCTGAGAGTCGCCTGGAGGGCAATGGGTTAGAACTGTTCACCCTTTTCTGTTCAAATCTGTTAAAAGCATTCAAGATACACAATAACTTAACCATAAGACAGTATTATATGCAAGCATATTTCTTAGTTGTCATCCTAAAGTTGCAAACATTTAGGCACCAGGAACAGGTTTAAAAAGTTCAAAGTCTCTTACCCCGGGTGACTTCATTTAACAAATGATTTTCAAAAGGTAAAATCATTACAAAACAAGTCATTCGTAAAAATGATATCCACCGCCGAAAAAAAAAAAAACATTTTTTTTAGATAGAAACATAATTATAAGAGGTATCGTGTTTTGCATGTAAATGGCCTTTTTGTCATTGGTGAAAATATACATTAAGCCCCCTTTTTCCATGACATGGTATTTCATTAAATAAAAACAAATACTGATTGTCTGTGGCTTATGATAAACAATATAAATATGAAGTTTCATAAAATTTTGTCCAGTAGTTAAAGAGATATTGATCCATAATGGAAATATACATCAAGCCCCCTTTTTCCATGACACTGCATTAAAAACAAAAACAAAATAAAACAAAACAAGCAGACCGGATGACATCAAGTCTCCTCTTTCCATGAAAAGGCATTACATTTAAAAAAAAAGTATATCGGCGGACTATCATGAGGAACACATGTTTGAAGTTTCATTAACTTCGTCAACGAATTAAGAATATATCTGTCTGGATGGACGGAAGATCGGACCGATGAACAGACAGACGGACAGACAACATGGAAACTATACCCCCACCCCGAAATTCAGCGGGGCATAATAACTGTCGAAGTTCCATCAATATTTACAGTTCCTTCCCAGCGTAACAATGCCTGTAAATCAGGCTTCTAGGTTGATAAAAATGTTTTTCTAGCGCAGAAACTGGGCGATTTAACTTACATGTATATCTTAATTCTTACACATATTGCTAAAACAAACATTCTAAATAATTTCAGTAGAACAGGGCATACATTTTCTCTCCAGATTTAGAACAAGTTGTTTTTGTATGACACAATTTTTCTAAAATTGGACCATGTGGTTATACATATATCTGTTAAATTGAATAATTGTCCTTTCCAAATACAGGATGCTAGATATGAAATTTGGGTGTAATTGCTTATACAGTTTCAGAGGCCGTGATTTTGAAATGTTACTACTCAATTCTGAAGCTTCTGTAAAGTTTATAGAAACAGAGCAGAACCACTTGAACAATTTTACAAGAAGGCCATTTAGGCAACATTAGTATGGAACTCAACTGAAGTTTGTCTTTTGGTACAGGATCTAGTGACATACTTTTAGACCAAAATTGCCCTTTTGAAACTCACCCATATCTAATCTAAGCAGTCTGACAAAGTTTCGTGAGTATTGGACTGAACATAAATGGATTCTACAGCACTAGATCTATTACGGTTTCGTCTGATTTGACCTAGTGACAACCTTTTTCTTTTAAACCCCGGTGACCTATTTTCAGTTTTGTCAAAAATTATTATTGAGACAAACAGCTGGGCAATTTCATGATCACTGGACTGAAATGTAGCCTCTGGAGCACACACAAATATTTGACTCAGTAATCTACGGTCCTTTGGAAATAATTTGTTTTTGTTGTTGTCCGGGTTCAAGTTTTGTCCACAGTGGACTCTAGAAATGTGGCTGCTACAGCTCAAGAAAAACAATATAACCCAAAAGCATGATCATCAGCCTTTTAACTTTGTCTGTGTGTTATAACGGCCCAGGAATTAGTACTGCTTCCACACCAATTGAAAGTTGTAGAGATCTACATGTGTATTGCTTTGGTGTAAACTACATATGTTTGCGATTAGCTCTAGTACCCTGTACAACAACCCTTTACAAGATTACAAACACTCCAATAAAGACCTTGTTGTTCGAGTGGGTTAACATTGACCTGTTCTATTATATTTGAAATATAGTGAAGTAAAAGTCAAGTTCTCAGATTGCTGGGAGTTAGAACTGCGTAGTTTCAGGTCGAATTCCCGTGCGACTTCATATTTTGGCAGTTACGAAAGCACCTTTCGTTCTGACACCGGCACTAATAAATTGTTTCATAAATACTAGATCTAGGTTAATCGCACATTGAAAAAAAAGAGCAGACTTTGACAAATTCACCTCTTTAAAAACGAAAAACAATTAATTGAACACGGTAAACGTTAAAACACTCTCTCTGCATGGGTCGGTGAGGCGCTAGGTCGGCGTACTCTGAAAATAAAGGCCGCATCAGCGACTGATGCATTCATAAATATGTAAATTTATAGAGAATTCCGTGGTGCACATGACGTTATACGTCACGTGATTATAAGATCTATATTTGTCACACAGCTACATTCCAGAAAGCACCTGCTAAGCGATGACTTGGTGCAGTCTTGAACCGTGCGCATTACATACGCTATTGTACGATCTCTGCTTGTGCACCTAGAATATGGGTGTGCAAAGTAGTTGATGTCTAGAATAAAAAGCTCTGAAGAAGCAACGTTTAATAATGTCTAAGAAGGCAACGCAACCATTCCAAGTCGTTGTAAATTTGTTCAAAAAAATTAGCCTACTTTTGGGAAAAATCTCCATTGAAAGCTTCCACGTTAACTCGGTATCGCCTTTCTCTTTCCGATCATAGATTGAATGTTGGATTGAAATAAGACTTGCAATTACGGACAGATTGTAAGATTTAGAGTGTGCTTCTAATGGGTAATTATCAAACCTTTTTTCACTGAGAACTGTCCACAAATAGAAGCGTGCCGTAGTGAAGATGTTTGTCGTCGAAGAGTATTTTGCAGTGTGTTCGCAAACTTATTCAGTTCACGACGGCTATTTTTAGATACATACATAATGCGCTATTTTAAGAGATGATGTTTGTGTAATAGATAGGCTATCGTGTACCTTGTCGACGAAATGATTTTTCAAAGGCTTAAACCGTTACAGAGCTCAGTCTTTATAGACACATTCATTATCACAAAGGCACAATTGTAAGTGAATTACTACAGAAAAATTGGGCTGTTTACCGAATAATTAGAAAACTATGTTTTATCTCGTAAACCGGAACTTGGGACAGGAAGCAGTACAAGGCCGGAGGTATGCTTACGTCACCCCATAGATCAAGATGATAACAATGAGAGCCTGGTTGCTACGCAACCAGGCGACTCAAAAAGAAGCCAGGAGAGGTCAGCATCAATGTTTTCAAATAGCTTACTGCTTTTAATTTCAATATATTTCAGTACATATAAACAAATAAGTAAGGCATTATATGATCGCCGCTGTGTAAAAAGAAGAAACCTCTTCTGCATTACATGACAGACACGTGACCTTTTTCCCACGTTTTCAAGTCGCGTGGTCTTTTCCCGCGGTGTTCTCTTTTTTAACGAAATTCTTTTTTTGTGTGTGTGTAGCTTTATTTGTTTAATGAAAAATTACAACCACTGGAAAGGCCATTTGCAATCAAATCAATACAACAAATCCTTTTTGAAATCCGTCAAATAAAAACAAAACACGTCTATTTCCGATTTCAGTTTTTTGATTTCGGTTTATTTAAAAAACCATGACGAAATAGACTGTGTATCAGAACGATTTCGCAGAAAAGCATGGAGTTGGGCAGCAATTTCTGAGGCAGTCTGCCTTTTAAACTCACCACTGTTGAAGAGGTCTGATGACCTCTCCAATGAGTTGAATGATGAAAATATGTTTTGAATATTTTGCGTCACATAATTTGAAATTCATATGCCTATAAGTAGAATCAAATTTGACACGATAGAAAAGAATGTTATGATTTCCTGGATTGGTGGGATGGGCTAAACCCTATCATTATACTGTTATATTTTTCTTCTTGCAAAAAGAAGGGGATGGGAGAGGAAAAGAGAGGGAGAAAGAGAGGGAAGGGGAGAGTATGGTGCTATGTAAACTGGATTTGTGGTATCAGCATTCAGCAGGACAACCATAACGCTATATAAAATGAACTTTATTTTGTATCTGCAATTAATGGGACCACCATGATGCTCTTTTCTCAAGACTTGTGGTATGAGCATTTATTTCACACCTACAACACAACGTCCAATGAAATCGCTTTAATACTACCAGCGAGTACAACATACATGAATCCATATTGAGTCCAATATTGATTTTTCAGAACAAGGCCGGAATCCAATGTGGATTTTTCAGAACGAGGCCAGGGTCCAGATTATAGATTTTTCGGATCGAGACTAGCGTCCCGATATCGATATTTGGACGGCAGAGTAGTTTCCCTTGTAAGAAAGTTACCGTCTGCAATTTCATTCCATTTGCTGTCCGATAAAGAAGTTTCAGATTCCCTACGCAAAAAAAAAAAAACCCCCACCATAAACAAGATGGAGAGCGGCGTAAAAAGATTCAGTGTCCGGATGCGAGATCAATTACCAGACAAGATGGTAAAATGGAAGAAATCCCGCCTGCAGTGCTTAATAACTTATTGAGGACATTCTTCATAAAAGTTCGAAGGCACGACTATCGTCCGTACGAACCTGACAAAATTAAAGCTATGCAAAACAACTTTGATTCTTATCTTTGTTAGAAAGGATACGACGCTAGCCTGTTGAGAGATCATGTCGTCAAAGGAGGCCGATTAATTCAGTAAAGAAAAATCAATAAGACTTATCAGATTCATTTTGTTCATTCCCCACCTCTACAAAAGCGTTTTGAGAAATACCAAAATCCTTTATTTTAAAAGGTTAATCAAAGGAAATAACTCACAAATTTGTTGTTTTAAAGTTAAAACGTGTGAAATAAGATCATTTCATATGCTTAGGTACAATACTAAATTCAGTTGGATTCGTACACAGGAGAACCAGTCTATATTTTGGACTCGGCTATCGCACGGTACTCATCCAATTGAATTCACTATTGTACCCAAGCATATTAAATAACCTCACAATATTGCGAGCCGCATGACGCTGTTTACACGGGACTGCTAGCGACTGGAACTTTGACATACTGCACTGTAACACATTGTCAGAGTCATAACAGTATCCATACTTTTAAAAGGTATAAATTAAATTTGCCTGCATTTTGACTTAAAAATTGTTTACTTTTGGCCACTGGTGGGCCTTTAAATAGTGACGGATTTCTAGTTAACAAATTAGGCAAACAAAGAAAAACATCAGTTTTTTAAGCAATATTGTAGCATCACATTTTTATTTACTGTTGACAAATAATATTTCTGTATATTGTATAAATGTAAATGTTCATATAAATGAATAAACTAATGGATAAAGAATCCAATTACATGTTCACATATTACCATGTGAAATAAACAATTTCATCATCATAGTGACACTTGTACTATATTTGAGCCATGCTCTGTGAAAAGGGGGCTTAATGCATCTGCAAAAAGTATCGACCCAGGTCAGTCTGCGCAGGCTGACCTGGGCCGAAATTTTTCATGATTAAGTCAGTTGTTGAAAAAAGTGGAATCCATGAGAATGTGATGGCTTGCTTGATATCATGGATCAGAGAGATGCATAAAGCCCTCTTTATACAGAGCGTAGCTCATTTATTAACCCTTTACTGCACAACCCCAAATTTAAAAGACCCCGAGGAAGCCTTTTGAAAACATTGTGGGAATAGGAGAAACGCATTTTCACCTTTTCCCACAATGTTTTTCATCCTATGACAGGATAATTGTAGTATTTGAATCACATATACTTTGTCATCTGCAAACGCTTTCAATTCTGACAAGTCGTTTAGTTAATCCTTTACCACACAATCCCGAGTTTTAACGACCCTTAAGAAGAAGCCTTTTGAAAACATAGTGGGAAAAGGAGAAAATGCTGGTAACCAGCATTTTCTCCCTTTCCCACAATGTTTTCTACTCTACCAAAAGCAAATTTCAATTTTTGATTCACATTTATTTTGTTGTCTGCAAAAGCTTTCAATTTGGACTGGTCTAAAATTTTGTCATTTGGTAAAGAGTTAAGAGTTAATGGATATGGACTGTACCCTCTCCATGTTATCTGATCCTCTCTCTCTCTCTCACCCCCGTCCTCCTCTTCATCCTATTGATTTTATCTCCTAAGCATACTTTTGAAATTGCAAATGAATCTTAGATGTAAGATTTTCTAAAAAATTTTCAAAACAAAATTTGGTTTAAAGTCCCTTCAATTCAAGTCAGATTTCAAAGATCATTCTCCCTGGTTAGAGTCAAGTGTAGATGGTAAAGATCAAGCTTTGAAATCCATGAGTTATTGGTACAATCTCCCTGCTTGGCTGAATTCTTTTGTAGGATTGATGTGACAGGATTTGTTCATCTCTAATAACTGAACACTGTTTTGAGAATGTTTATCTTGATAAGCAGCCAGTGGCTTTGAAAGAACGCTGCGCTAAGTGCTTTTAAAAGAACTCCTAAAAAGCTTGGATAAGTACACTGACTCCCATCATCTATCATAATAATGACGAAAACAGCATTAAAAAACAAACAAACAAAGATATAAACAAACAAACTGATTTCTCTGGTCAGAATTCATAGGAATATCCCCAAAAGATATACAACACTTTTCTCACAATATTTGTCAGAAAATCTGAGGATTTTGACTAGCTTTACAACTCTATCTTTAGTATTCTAACCCGTATGCACTAATTTCAAATGGCTTTTTGGTACATGTACTCATAAAATATATTCTACATAACAGAAAGATTTCCGGGGTAAATAGATAAAATTGTATAATAAACAATGCAATACACAATCATAAAACATGTCAGTGAGATATTTATTCTTACAGATCAACCAGTGATACACATAGCTTTGTAATTTTACACTTTAACAGACAACACCTTTTTTTTTTTTAAAAACATGACCCTGAAGAAGGCTTTTGAAAACATTATGATAAAAGGAGGAAATGCTGGTAACCAGCATTTTCTCCTTTTCTCAAAATGCTTTCTACTCTGTTAGAAACAAATCCCATCATTAATTTGTAGACTGCAAAAGCTTTCAATATGAACAAGTCTGAAATTTTGGTATCGGAAGTAATAGTAAAAAGTTGTGTTCGAACAGAAATGGGTCTATAAAAACCAAACTTGTGTGACAGAGAGTTGAATTACGACTTCAATGTTTGCATTCCATCTCTTACGTCCCTCATGACCCTTAACACAAGTTCTTCCTGAAATGGGAGGGCCACACATTGTACACCCACTGGCAGTCCTTCGCTTCCAACCATAACCTTTAGATAGATAGACATTTCATTTCACAACGTACAAAATACAAAGTTTCTTGTAACTCGCAGATGAAATTGGTCACAATAAAAAAGGCAACAACTGCCTACTTCAAAAAACAAGAGGGCCATGATGGCCCTGTATCGCTCCACTGGCTTATAAATATAAACAATAAATACTAAACATTTCAATTCTGAGCCAAATGGTTTCAAAATGAAGACTTACAAAGTTTTCTCTGTTAAAGCCCATGTGAAAGTTGAGACCCGCAGGGCAAAGCCATTTTGATCTCAGAGCTATAATTACTTGAACCCTGGTAGAGGTCCACAAGATAAAGCCACATGCCAAAATAATACAAGTCTATGCTGTATGGTTATAAATAAGGTGATTTTCAAGTTTCGTCCATATGAAGCCTCTGTAAAACATAAGACCACTGATGCAAGTCTAATTTCGAAAAAAAATCAAAACAGGAAGATTTCTTAAGTTGTCACTATGTAAGCCCATGTAAAAATTGTGACCCCTGGGGCAGAGCCAATTTTGACCCCAGGGCTAAAATTTTGGCCTGCTTGGTAGAGGCCCACTAGATATAGCTACATGCAAAATTTGGTAGCTCTAGGCCTTATGGGTAGGTACAGGAAGATTTTTAAAGTTTTCTCTATATAAGCCTATGTAAAACTTGTGACCCCTGGGGCAGAACCAATTTTGACCCCAGGACTATAATTTGAAGAAACATGATAGAGGTCTACTACATAAAGCTACATGCCAAATTTGGTAGCTCTGTGCCTTATGGTTTCAGACAAGAAGATTTTTAAAGATTTCCAATATTTTTCAGTTTTGTTGCCATGGCAACCAGAGTTTTAGAAGGAATCAAATTCTTTCAAGAAATTCTGAAGAGGACCATGGCAGGATCATTTCTGTGAAGTTTCATGAAAATGGGATGGGTAGTTTCAGAGAAGAAGATGTTTGAAATAAAAGTTAACGCACTGACGGACGGATGGACAGACGGACGCATGCACGCACGCACAGACGGACGGATACATGACGGACACAGGGCCATGACATAAGCCCGCTGGCCTTTGGCCAGTGGAGCTAAAAATTAATAGAGAAAAAAAATAAACAAACAAACAAAGGAAAACCAACCAGATTTGATGCAATAAGGGAATATCACGTGCAACGAGAGAATAACAAGATGCTTCAGGAGAAAACAAGAGCACTGCTTGTAGGTACTAATGCTCAGCTGCTGTTGCTTGATTTCAATGAAAAATCAAAAGAGGGACATAACTGTGTCAAAAAATACTTTGATGGTTATCTGCCCTTGTTGTATAGGTTGTCTGTTTGATAGTTAACAACCTGTCCAAGGTTGAAGTAAACATCTTCAGTAATAACAATGATATTATAAAATGTCAGTGTTTTTGCACAAAGATGACAACAATGCCAGGGCTACAACATAAATTCGACATTTTCTCCATAAAGAGCCTAGCTAAAAATATTTGTAGATAGTATTGAACTGTGAATGAATAAAAAAATGAAAAAATAACCATACTAAAAACAGAATACTTCTTTCATACAGAAACTGATTTATGCACCAAGAGTACAAATATTCAGCAAGCAATGAACAAGAGCGTGTGAGTGTAAACTCATCTCTGCTGTTGCTTTTTTCAGTGTAAAATATTGTCCAAAAAGTGGCATAACTGGGTCAAAAATGTTTGAGCCATGCTCTGGCAAAAGGGGGCTTAATGCATCTCTGTGATGCATGATATCAAGCAAGTTATTAGATAACTTTGAAATGCTAAAAACTGACCAACAGCAGAAAGTTTTTACACATGTCAGCCCCCTTTTAACAGAGCATGGCTCATTTTGAAAGCTTACCAGTCCTTCCAGTATGGGTTCCTCTTTTTATAAAGACGAGACAGAACTGATGTAAATAACTTCAATAATGATAGAGACATCAGAAAATGTCAAAGTCTTATGCATAAAACAGACCCGGACAGGGCTATGACAATACTTCAACATTTTCTTTGAAAACAGCCATACAGAACATTCAAAGGTCATTACAGGAAAAACGGACCCAGACAGGGCTATGACAATACCGCAACATTTTCTTTGAAAACAGGCAAACTAAACATTCAAAGGTCATTATAGGCTGAATACCTTGTGGATGTTTTTCTGTGTTGCCGTGGATTTGGGATAGTTTTCCATGTTGTTTACATCATCAACCGTTACCCTTGTAACAGGAACAACACCCGCAGGATAATTTAGGACATTGTATAGCAAAGAATAGCAGCCAGCAGCTGAAAAAAATGGAATATAAAAACACATGAAAATAGAAAATCAGTCAACTCATCACAAAACTTTAAACCTCCTCTTTCAAAAAAAAACTGTGCGAAAAGGGAAAATTGCTTATGACATGTACTTGTGTAGTTATCCTCCATGTCACCAGCAAGTTTTATTAGCTAATACTGTAAATGTAAAAAGATGAACTTTCATTGTAGAATGTTTACCAACAAAATTAACATAGGAAAAATAATGAGAGAAAAAAAAAAGAAACAGTTGGTATGAAAAACAATGAATATACCATTTTTTTTTAGTTTTTATAGTTAATTATGAAACAAATTTAGGTTCATTACTTTCAATAATTGTTTGAGTGATAATAACAATAAATACCTTTGGCTTAACCTTTGAAAAGGTAAATTGTTTATGTGCATTTGGCTTACAGGTAATTAATAATAACATATGCGGGTATGACAAAACATGACATCCTCCACTTGATTATCAGCTGGACCCCTTATGTGTAATATGAGGCATTTATACACATTGTTGCAAAATGAAAAATTACTAATTACAACAGACTTGCCGCAAGAGGAAAAAGTCTGTAGGCCTAGAGGGTGTCGTGTCAATCAGGAAAGAAAAAGTGATGTTGTTAACATAAACTTACAAATAACATCAACGATAGCACCATGTGGAACAGCTGTGCAAGCAAATGGAGGACATATAACTGCATCTAAATTCTGCGCCTTCCATGCCTCTTGGAATTCATATCTATATTCCTGAAGACATAAATATGAGTCATGCTCTGACAAAAGGGGCTTAATGCATCTCCGTGATGCATGATAATAACGCAATTATGTGATCCATGATAGCCACTTTTTTTAACAACTGACCGAATAATGAAGTAGACTGGTTCCTAGACATACAGAGAATAGCAAAAAGTTTCAGCCAAGTTTCTGGGTCGATACTTTTCGCAGATGCATTAAGCCCCCATTTTCACAGAGCATGGCTCATATATAAATCCCTCACATACAACTATCTAACATATGTACAGCATGTATATAATAACAACCTAACAAATATCTACAAGTTTTGCCTAGTGCTTCTCATGCTTTAGTAAAACAGGCATAGGATTTGTCTTGCAATAATGGCAGGATAAAATTTCAGTAATATTTTAATAACAGTATGACCGCCGACAAACTGCAGCCTTTGAGTTTTCTTACCTTGAACTACACTCTCTCTAAGCTACTGGCGATTTAAATTTCTGTAGCTGTATTTGTAGTCATTAAAAAAGTAAAGGTTATCTATTTAGCAGTGAAAGAAATAACCCTTTACCACACAATCCCAACTTTTAACTACCTTGAAGAAGACCTTTGAAAACATTGTGGAAAAAGGAGAAAATGCTGGTAACCAGCATTTTCTCCTTTTCCCACAATGTTTTCTAACTGTTCAAAGACATAGGTTATCATTTGATCCAAATTTGTTCTGTGGTCTGCAAATGCTTCCAGTTTGGACTTGTCTAAACTCTTGTCATGTGGTAAAGAGTTAACTCTTTACCACACAATCCCGACTTTCAACAACTCTGAGAAAGAAGCCTTTGGAAAACATTGTTGGAAAAGGAGAAAATGCTGGTAACCAGCATTTTCCCCTTTTTTCCATAATGTTTTCTAGCCTCCCCAAAGCAAATTTTAATTTTTGAGTTACATTTATTTTGTTGTCTGCAAATGCTTTCAATTTGGACTAGTCTAAAATTTGTCGTTTGGTAGAGAGTTAAGGTAGTCACTTACTTGAAATTTCTGCCCATGTTGAAACCATTCATACACTGAGCTGCAAGATACATGAGAGGATTCACTTGTATTATAAAAGCAGAGCTGTCATCCGACAACTCTTCTCAATAGGTTGACCCCTTACCACACAATCCCAACTTTTAATGACCCTGAGAAAGAAAGCCTTTGAAAACATTGCAGGAAAAGGAGACAATGAAACCTATATCTATCATCATACCAAATATGAACCAATTTATCATATGGTGTGGAAACTATGAGCTTTAAAACAGTTTAAAGCAAAACTTTGATGTGACATATCAAAGTCTACAACCTTGACCTAAAGATCATAGGCGTGGGTAGGGGCAATGCTGAAAGAAAACAGTTTAAAGCAAAACTTTGATGTGACATATCAAATTCTACAACCTTGACCTAAAGATCATAGGTGTGGGTAGGGGCAATGCTGAAAGAAAACAGTTTGAAGCAAAACCTTGATGTGACATATCAAAGTCTACAACCTTGACCTAAACATCATGGGCGTTGGCAGGGGCATTGCTGAAACAAACTTTGGACCTATATCTATCATCATACCAAATATGAACCAAATTCACTGTGTAGTTTGGAAAATGTGGGCTCTTAAATAACATTAAAGTAAATGTGGATGCTGATGCCAATACTAGTGCCTATACTGGGGGGTAGTTCAATAGCTCTTGCTTGGCTTTGTCCAGGCCTGCTCCAAAGCAACAAGAAATATCTTTAAATACAGACGGCGAAAGAGATACTGGAATATGAAAATTGAAACTTTTTTGTGGCTCAATATGAAGTAAAATAATGAAAAGTAGCTACAGGAGCGATTGCCTCTTTTTCCCCAATGTTTTTCATTTTGTTGAGAAGTAGTACTGGGTTAATGGGTAACGCCTGTGAAACTATTAAATTTCCAAATAGCACAAGAAAAGAATCATTCTCTACTACATTATTTTGCCGTGATATGAATCATGGCTCCGTTTTATCGATTAGCAGTAGCAACACTTGTTTACACTTTTCCTGCTAAATAAGTGAAATGAAATTTTCAATCCGAATAGTAAAAACCGGAATAATGCTATTTCAAACTCATTTTTTGGAAAAAAAAAATTGTCTTACTGAACAGTATAGATCAAAGATCAGACTGCATGTTCTGTGCATTCTGATATTGATCTACACTGTTCTCAAATGGTCAGTAAGTTGCACTCAGCAGCCTATGGGTTAACAGTGGTTTCATAAACGTGTGAGCAAATATACCAGGAGGAGCCCGCCGGATAAACATGTGCATATTTTTTACCAATCGCAAATTACCATCTAGTCAAAAGCCAGCGCACTGGCTACGCCAACAAAATCATTTAGAAGGGAAGGTGAAACATTCATGAAAATCATGTAATACCATGGTAATTACAGTAGTGTTGAATTTGTGAAATAAATCGGAGAAATCAGTGCTATACAACTGATCAGTAGCACTTGTCCTAGAACTGTTAGGACTCTATGTCCCTATCATAGTCAACTACAAGTCTAAAAATGAACAAGGAGGCAGAGACTAGATGACAAGGTTGCTCGCTAAGTATAGGTGTTTTTTGCGACTACATGTATATGTAGTTACAGATATGACACACTCTGGCAAAAGGGGGCTTAATGCATCTCCATGAGGCATAATACCAAGCAGGACATCACATAATTATGGATCCATAAAATCCATTTTGTATAACGACTGACTGAATTATTAGGTACACTGGTCCTTTTTTATGCAGAAAATTGACCAATAGCAAAAGGTTTCGACCAACTTGGTCAATATTTTTTGCAGATGCATTAAGTCCCCTTTTCACAGAGCATGGCTCATATATATATATATTGTGTCATGTAACAAAGACCTAAACATACCTTTGGTGTTGGCATAACACAAGTATAGTGATAACTGTAAGTTTTGCTGAGAAGTAATTGTAAGATATGGCTACTTGCCATCGATCAAGCATTATGACGAAGACAATCTCAATTGTTTTTGAAAATAGTGATAGAAATGTATCATTTATTGAGGCCTATTTGCACAATATGACCCGAATATACCTGTATGCAAACTTACCTCCGGCCTCACTGTGGTCAGTCTCTTTATGTTTGCAAAGAAAAATGTTTAACATAAAAATTGATTAGCAAAAAGTCTAAAATGGCCAATTTTTAAAGTTACCTTTTGCCATTTCTTGCTCTCAACATTCTTCCGGTGTTTGGATCCTTTACAAAAAAGAAAAATAATGATATTTAATATTATGACATTGCTCTTTTACAATGTCTAAATACAAACATGTACTTAAGACATGCGACACACTGCTTAACCCTTTACCACACAATCCCGACTTTTAACGATCCTGGCAGTAAAGACTTTTGAAAACATGGTGGGAAAAGAAGAAAATGCTGGTAACCAGCATTTTCTCCTTTTCCCACCATGTTTTCTTACCTTTCAGAGACAGATTCCATTATTTGAGCCATATTTAATATGTCGTCTGCAAATGCTTTGGATTTGGACAAGGCTAAAATTTTGTCCTTTGGTAAAGTGTTAACCCTTTACCACACAATGCTGCCCCAGGGAAAGCAGCCTTTTGAAAACATTGTGGGAAAAGGAGAAAATGCTAGTAACCAGCATTTTCTCCTTTTCCCACAATGTTTTCTACCCTATCAAAGAAAAATTGCACCATTTGAGCCACATTGAAATTGTCATCTGCAAATGCTTTCAATTTGGACAAGGCTGAAATTTTGTCGTCTGGTAAAGGGTTAAACTCTTTACTAGACGAAAAAATTTGAGACTAGTGCATATTGGAAACATCTGCAGATGACAATTGTTTGTGGCCCAAATGATGGGATTCCATTGTTGAATGCTCCTATAGACCACAGGTAACTCTTTACCACACAACCAAATTTTACACAGGTTGAAATCGAAAGCATTTGCAGATGACAAATTAAATGTTACTTAGATGCTAGACTCTATCTTTGAAAGGGTAGAAAACATGGTGGGGAAAGGAGAAAATGCTGGTTACCAGCGTTTAAAAGCCATTAAAACCAGGAATTACGTTGTAAATGATTAACTGAGCCAGCAGTCATGCTGTCCATTTTGGCCACTGTATTGGCAGCATTAGGCTATAAAAAGTGGGATTCATATCATTATTATCTAGAACTCTTGAGTAATTATGCACAAACCCTGGCTGCAAAGTATGTTCACAAAAACAGCAGTCATATTGTCCATTAGATCAGCCCCAATAGCTCAAGTGGTAGAGCAATGAGACTTGTTGGTGTCAAATCGCAGGCAACTTCAGGGTGTGAGTTCGAGCCCAACTGCTGGCCACCTAAAACAACAAAAATGCCTTTCAGATGAAGGTTAAACCTTGGTCCCTTTGATGAAGCTATACAGTGAGCATGTTAAAGAACCAGGGGTAACTTAGGATAGGTTTTGCCCTGGCTCCTGCACTATCCCTCGTATCAAAACTAAGGCTTAGGGGGCGTCATCCATATGGTCAACCTGTGGCATGGAAAAATCACGTTGTCCACTTCTGTTCTTTTATTTGCAGCATTAATACTCTAACCATGGGACCCACAATGTCTAAGACTCTAGAGAAGTTGTGCATTCCAGGACAATGAAAAGTCGTCCCCCCCCCCTCCCCAAAAAAAATGTTTTAAAACAAACCCTGGCTGCAAACTGTATTAACATAGACAACAGCCATGTTGTCCACTTTGGCCCTTTAATGGGAAGCATTAAGGCTCTTACTGTGGGATCCACGATATCATTATCTCTGAAAAAAAAAAAAAAAAAAAAAAACAACACATGTGCACTGCATGCCAATGCTCAACTACAGTTGCTTTTAGTGAAAATTCTAAATCAAAAAGAGGGCATAACTGTGTCAAAAATATTTTGATGGTTACCCTGTCCCTATCGAACGGGTTCCCTTTTTGATATATAGTTAACAACTAGTCCAAGTTTGAAGCAAATATCTTCCGTAATGACAGAGATATACAATGCCCAAGTTTTTGCATGACGCAAACGACGAAGCCAGGGCTATGGCAATACTCAATGTTTTCTTCGAAAAACAGCCAAGCTAAAATATTCAATCACAAAAAGTACATTTGCATCCTGTGAAACTAGAAACTTTTTTTTTTCACTGTAACTTACTAATCATTTACACAATAACATTTCACAATGTCCATTGAGTTTCCACGGTACTGGTTGTCTTTCACAATATCCTTTAACCATTTGCAAGATGACATTTTAAACTCTTCCAAACTAAAAGCATTTGCAGACAACAAATTAAATGCGGCTAAAAGGATAGGACTTGTCTCCAAAACAGTAGAAAACATGGCAGGAATGTGAAAAAATGCTGCTTAACCACATTGTTTGGCCCTTAACCACAAAATCTTGACTTTAATCGATCCTGAAGAAAAAGGCATTTGAAAACATTGTGGGAAAAGAAGAAAATGCTGGAACCAGCATTTTCTCCTTTTCCCACAATATTTCAGTTCTTTCCAAAACAAATATCAATTTTCGGATCACATTTAATTTGTCGTCTGCAAATTCTTTCAATTTGGACAAGTCTAAAATTTTGTCGTCTGTTATAGGGTAAAAAAAATCAACTGGAGTTGTTTCCAGAAAACACAGCCTGGTAGCCCAGTCCATAACATACAGGGTTTGAAAACCAGGGGTCCCTGGATTGATCTTACACTTGGGCAAGTTCACTTCTAGGATTGATGATAGCCAGTGCACAACAGGATGCAATCTTCTCTGAATTCTCTCAATGCTAAACATTTTTTTTGTGACCACGTTAATGCGGGAAATGCTGATAACTCTTTATCAGACAATAAAAAACTTTGGACTTGTATAAATCAAAAATCAAAAGCATTTACAGACAACAAATGAAATGGGGCTCAAATACTAGAAATTGTCTTTGAAAGGGTTGAAAACATTGCGGAAAAAGGAGAAAATGCTGGTAACCAGCATTTTCTCTTTTTTTCACAATGTTTTTAAAAGCTATCTTTGTCAAGGTCATTAAAACTCAGGATTGCTTTGTAAAAGGATAACCAGTGATTTCTCCTTTCCCCACATTTTTTTTCGAATTTCAAAAGCCTTAAACTACATGGTCATAAAAACAAATGATCATTTGGAAGAAAGTTATAGGTCAGTTTCAACAGAACATGTATTTCAGACTTTTAATGACACAGCTCACTTTTCTCTGGGTTTCATCCATATTTAGGCACATCAGTGCCTTGCCTAAGAACACTCACTCAACAGTCTGTTGAAATATGCTAACAATGACTACGGAGGACTTACAAATACGTAGTGAACTGTTCATTTCTATCCCCTCCCACTGTACCAACATACAATTCTGGAATAGCATACTTTGTTCTGGGAGGTGTAAATTCAACAACCTAGAATACAAATTTTTATAACATACCTGAAAATTTTCCGGCTCAAATAAATGTATCGCAAACGGATAAAATAACACACATGACAGAAAAAAATTCTATATCTACACACTGTGAAATATGGCTCCAAATATGGTATGGTGATGTACCTCACGCACGAAATACATATGTATTGATATGTGATTTGATTGGTCAAAATGTCACTCAGAAAAAATCATCTGCCATTCATAGAAATGATGTTACTAGCCACTTTACAACTATTTCTTTTATTCCTTTTGCGGTTATCAAATAAAATGTCAAACATTGCAATATTTGTCTTCGAAAAAGGTAGGTATATAATAAAAGGAATACATGTATTATGTTGTAGTTGCTTTCCTGGTGCTTGCGTTTACTTCTTGCTGCGTGAGAAAATTTTGACATCTCGCTCTACCTCGACGTTTTCATTGCAAACAGCCAAACTAAACAAGGATCGAAGGACAGGATGGATGGAAGATATCTGGATGATCAATAGTATATCCCCCACCTTTTGAAACTATCATTATCCAAATGCAGGTGAAAGAGAGCTTGATGAAACTATATTAAGATTGTTTTTGTCACAATGTCTCACAATATATTGAACTTTGCAGATCCAACAATGTTTGCAACAGCAACTTAACTCTCTCTCAAACGATAAAATTTTAGACTCGTCCAAATTATGGTAGGAGCATGTGCAGACGACAAATTAGTTGTGGCAATTTACTATTTTACCGCCAGTGAGTAGAAAACATTGTGGGAAAAAGGAGAAAATGCTGGTCACCATCATTTTCTCCTTTTCCCACAATGTTTTCAAAAGCCTTTTTCCACAAGATCGTTAAAACTCATTAAAACTCGGGATTGTGTGGTAAATGGATAAACTGTGCTTGGCACTTTGATCAATAGTAATGATACATATACTAGTTTTTGAAACTTACAGTATGACCAAGAGCCTCTAATGCCTGTTTTGCCAGTAACACGGCTCTTTGCACTGCTGGAACAGCTGGAATGAAGCCATCATCCACATAGAAGCCTATCCTCAAAGGTTTGGTGCTGTTATATATCTGTAAAAGTTAAAAATTGGGCTATTTGTCTAGGAAATTGAGAAATCCCCATTTGCCGTAATTTTTCTCTTCCTCCTCCCCCTCTCTTTTCCACCCCCTCTTCTCTCCACCACTTGGCAGCCATTTCTTTCTGAAGGAATTAATGATAAATTGCAACATAACTCACTCCTTTCTCACCACTTAACGTTGTATCATCTATGCTGAAGGTGGAAGAGCAGCCTGTGGCTTGGAAAGAATGTTGTGAGGAGTACTGGTGAAGATATTGTTGGAAGGCATGGATAGATGCAATTACCTGGGATGTAGCAAAAAATATTGTAGAAAACAAAATCAATTCATTTTCTTTTCCTTCTCTTTCACTCTTCCTCTCACTTTGTTTTCTGTTTCTCCTTATCCACTCCAAAACAATTTCTGTCTCTCTCTCTTCCCCTCCTCCACCTCCATACCTTCTCATTGTCCCCTCAATCACTTTCGTAACTACATCTCTCTCATTATCTTTATTTTTCTCAATCTTTTACAATTTCTTACAATGCAAAAGCATTGACGCAAATTCATATCAATACTAGAAACATATTAACCTCATCTCTGAATTTTATTGGTGGTACTTCACTATCCAGAGTAAAATGTAGATCACAGAGCAATCCTTTCATTGCAAGAACAACACCTTCCATATCTCTAGCCATTGGACCCACAGCTCCTCTTACTGGAAAGGAAACAAAAAGAGTTGGCCTTTGAATGACCCTATACCAAACAACAAAATTGCAGATGACAAATTAGATGTGACTGAAATGATGAAATTTGTCCCTGAAAGAGCAGAAAACATTGTGGGAAAAGGAGAAAATGCTGGTAACCAGCATTTTCTCCTTTTCCAACAATGTTTTCAAAAGGTCTCTGTCTTGGGATCATTAAAACTTGTGATTATGTGGTAAAGGACAAACAAGAGCACAACTTTCTTCCATAATTACTCCTATACTATCCCCTGTTTATGATCCCTTTGGGTTTTGCAGAAGACTTCTGTGGCAAAAGCAAAAAAAAGTATCATCAAAACAATGATCAGCAGTGAGAATGAATCTTGTCACAATGACAATCAATCCTTGGAAAGAAATTTGCCAAGCACTGGATTCGAACAAACGACGCCCCCCTCCCCCCCCCCCCCCCCCCCCACCCCAAGTTTCAGTCCTGTACACTATCAACTATCCTACAGGGCTCAGCTCTGGTAGACAGTATATTTCAGAAATATTATAAGGTAAAGGAGCAAATGTTTATTGCAAGTAATTGGTCTTTTTCTTGCAATGTTAATGAAATAATTCAAAATGGTTTTTTTCTATATTTTAGTATTGCTCCTTTGTGCAACTTGGACTACAAAGTGGTATTGTTTGTGTTTGATATTTCAAGTAGTATTGTCTGTATTTAGTGTTTAATGCCCTATCAGTATCAGTTATACAGTGGGGGCCAAGGCACCTATCCATGTGTTTCTAGACATCTTTTAAATAGTACTTTGTACAAGACTCTTCTCAAGCCACTGATTTGTCCATTCATACTGAAAACTTTTGAAGACAATGTATTTCTTGTTGCTCAAATGATGGCATTTGCCAGTGAAAGGGTAGAAAATGTGGGAAAAGGAGTAAAATGCTGGTAACCAGCATTTTCTCATGTGGGTTACCAGCATTTTCTCTCCTTTTTACACTATGTTTCCAAAAGCTTTCTCAGCCAGTGTCACTAAAACAGAGGACAAGGTGGTAAAAGGATAAAGCTGACAGATGAATGCCAACTAAAACGATGATGACCAAGGATATTGGACAGTCATAAATTAGTTAGTTACAATTTTAAACAGTACTTACTTAATGTTTGGCCCAATGAGAATGAGAAGGATCCTTTTCGGCTGTTTGAAGAAATATAAAAGGTGAAAAACAAAAGAACATAATTGTTAACCCATTGAACACTGAGTCAATCAACCCAATATCACACAATCCCGAATTTTCATAACCTTGAGGAAGAATGCTTTTGAAAACACTGTAGGAAAAAGAGAAAATGCTGGTAACCAGCCTTTTCTCCTTCTTCTCACAATATTTTCCACCTTTCTATAGACAATTTTGGTTTTTGAGTCACATTTACTTTGTTGTCTGCAAACGCTTTCAATTTGGGTCAGTCTATAATTTTGTAATCTAGCACAGAAATCAAAAAGGCCATTTTCAATGCATATTAAAAAAGCAAAATGTTGCATTTTCTATGCTTTTGTTCCGAGGCTATGTATGAAAATTTATAAGCTGACCCAAGATCAGTTCATAAATTCTAATCGTGATCTAAAACTTCACTTGCAATTTGCACTTTAGGGGTTTACAACATGAAACTGTAAGACTTAATCGAAACAATGCGGATACATTCACAAACAGTTACAAATTAGACAAATTTGACACTTCACAGTACAACAAACTAACTTTACTACATCTAATTACACACTGAGCAATATGAGATTTTGGCAAATAGATTAGTTTCTATACCTGAGTCTTTCTGACGTTGGTTTTAGTCCATAACAACCACAGAAATGGCAAGGTACTCTTATACTTCCCCCTATGTCACTTCCTAAACCTAATAAATGACAAAAAAAAAAAAAAAAAAAAAAAAAAAAAAAAAAAAAAAAAAATATATATATATATATATATATATATATATATATATATATATATATATATATATATATATATATATATATCTGTGAAAAGGGGGCTTCATGCATCTGCAAATAGTATGGACTGTGGAGGCTGACCTGGGATGAAACTTTTTTGCCATTGGTGAATTTCCTGCATGTCCAAGGAGCAGTCTACCTCATAATTCAGTCAGCTGTTAGACAAAATTGGATGTTAATGTTTCCATGATCATGTGATGGTTTGTTTGGTATAATGCTTTGCAGAGATGTATTAACCCTTTACCACACAGTCCCGAGTTTTAACGACCCTGAGAAAAATGCCTTTTGAAAACACTGTGGGAAAAGGAGAAAATGCTGGTAACCAGCATTTTCTCCTTTTCCCACAATGTTTTCAATCCTTCCAAAGACAAATTTCAATTTTTAGGTCACATTTATTGTTGTCTGCAAATGCTCTCAATTTGGACTAGTCTAAAATTTTGTCGTTTGGTACAGAGTTAAACTCCCTTTTTTCAGAGTGTCATTCATATACTTTTCTTCAGAGTCAGAGCTCCAGATAAGAGGGCGTGATGATATTCTAAATCCATTATTTCTCTTCCAAACCCTATGTTATGGGTACTCATTAGAATCATCTCATCAAGACGATTCTAATGAGTACCCATAACATAGGATTTAGTGGAGAATAATCGATATTTTCAATTTTGAAATCAAAATCACTCCCTCTATCTGGAGCTCTGAGAGTGTTTGTTTGACTGGCATTTTAAGCTACAATTAACAGTTTTTCAATCGTATCATGACCCACTCCATCATGTTTCTTGTGTTTTACAGTGTACGAGACTGAGGCCCTGTAGTGCCTTACTCAAGGACACTCCTATACAATCAGTGCTGCTGACAGGTATAATGAACTGGATTTTCTTAACCCTGAAGGAGGCCTGTAAAAACATTGGAAACCAGCATTTTCTCCTTGCCACAATGTTTTCTATCCTTTCAAAGACAAATCCCTGGACAAATATTTCAAAGTCATATCTAATTTGTCATCAGCAAATGCTTCCCAGTGGGACTAGTCTAAAATTTTTATTGTTTGGTAAGGAGCTGCCGCTTTATCATACGACATAAATGCGGATTTGTCTAATTTAGCATCTGCAGACGACACTTTAAATGTAGCTCAAATGGTAGAATTTGTCTTTGATAGGGTGGAAAACATGGAGGGAAAAGGAGAAAATGCTGGTTACCAGCATTTTCTCCTTTTCCCACAATGTTTTTAAAAGCCCTCTTCTTCAGTGTCGTTAAAACTGGGGATTGTGTGGTAAAGAATTCATAATTCACAGAAGTAGCTTTCATGTGCTCTAACTTTTGACATGCATAAGGCAGCTTGGAGTACTTTTGCAGACAGTGTAGATCAGGTTTTACGCAATGCGTGACCCTGTCTAGTATCTACACTGGTATTTTTCTAAATATTCTGCCTAAAACAGCTTTTGATTTTGAAAAGAAAAACTGTCTTGTCTTTTTGATCGAAAACATTCCTGTCATCCATTTAGAGGTCTACAAGTTAAATCAAAGCATGCACTGGGCAGCCTTACAAGCTTTAGATGACAGTGTAGATTCACATTGTCTGATATGTCCTAGACACTATTGTTTAAAATGCATGTAATGTGTTCTCTCTTTTTAACTCCTCTGGGGGCTTTGCATTTTCCAACAGGGGGGGGTGAGTAATAGAGGTGTAATGAGATGGAAACTTTCAAGGACAACAATAACATTACCGTCCCGGTTTTAGCCACTGCTGACTGCAACGCAATCTCCATTTGAGATACTTTCTGTATTTAATGCATAATGTCAATTTTACTGCTGATCATGAATCAGTTTGACATTAGCATTCAAGGTTAGTATTAGACACTGGTCTTTGATTCTTTTACTTTCTTAAAATTGTTCCAAGTTACTTGTCAAATTTTGTGTAGTCAGAAGTTTATAATATCATTGGGTAGTCAGGCTCATAATGAGCAATTTCTCCTTTTCCCACAGTGTTTTCTACCCTTTTTGATAACTTTCTGCCATTTTCATCAAATTTAAAATTGTCGTCTGCAAACTCTTTCAATTTGGACTAGTCTAAAATTTATCGTTTGGGAAAGAGTTAATTACACCAATTTTTTTAAGTAATTAGGATTATGTCTATGCAGTGAGTGTATTCCAGCTTATCTATTTCAACTTTATCGATGGAGTGGTCATCTGGTTAGCCCATATTTAGTTAGAAAAAAGCTGGGGGAGTGTTAATTAGAGGGGAAGCGTCAATAAGGGACATTATTTCAGCTGAAAAATGTGTAGGAATATAATAAAGGAATTCATCTGCAGAACAATAATACCATACTGATTCATTCAGCAGTCTCAGGATGCTGATCATCATCCAGATAACTGAATATGAAGTAAACAGGTCTGGAAAAAGAAACTCTTGAAAGTTTACCAATGACGAAAGCCCCTGCGCCAATCAACGAGCTCTCCCCACTGGAGGAACCACCAGGAATCCTCTTCACATCAAAGGGGTTATTTGTCCTACCATATATTGGGTTTGAACTTTCATATCTAAGGAAATAGAAAGAAAGGTGATTTCAACAACCATCTCACTGCAACATGAATTCATACTTTGCTTTAACCCTTTACCAAATGACAAAATTTTAGACCAGTCCAAATAGAAAGCATTTGCAGACAACTATTTCAATGTGGCCCTAACGATAAGATTTTTCTCTGATAGGGTAGAAAACATTGTGTGAAAAGGAGAAAATGCTGGTTACAAGCATTTTCTCCTTTTCCCACAATGTTATCAAAGGCTTCTTCCTGGGGGTCATTAAAAGTCGGCACTGTGTGGTAAAGAGTTACACGTAATCAAATCTTTGCTAGATGACAAATTTTTAACTTGTCCATATTAAAAGCACTTTCAGATGACAATCTAAATGTGGCTGAAATGATGAGATTCATCTTTGAGGGGTTTTCAACATTGTGGGTATATGAGAAAAAGCTGGTTATCGGGATTTTCTCCTTTTTTCACAATGTTTCCGAAAGTCTTCTTTCTCAGGGACATTAAGACTTGGCATTGTTAGGTAAAGGGTTAAAAAGTTATCACCTATATATAATCTTTATCAAACTTGCAACAGATGGCTTTTGAAAAATTTGTGGACAAAGGAGAAATCGCTTATAATGAGCAATTTCTCCTTTGATCACAATGTTGTCTCATGCATCTATCAAACCTTACCTTCTGTCAATTATTCCTTTATCAACCCCTTGCCACACAATCACAATTTGAATGACCCTGTGGTTGAGGGCTTTTAAAAACAATTTGGGAAAAAGGAGAAAAGGCTGGGAACCAGCATTTTCTCCTTTTTTCGACAATGTTTTCTACCCTATTCCAGACAATTTCCATCATTTAAGCCACATTTAACCCTTTCCCAAACAAGCCCTGGTTTTCACGTGTCTGCAGTACAAGTCTTTTGAAAACACTGTGAGAAAAGGAGAAATTGCTCGTAACGAGCAATTTCTCCTTTTCCCACAGTGTTTTCTACCCTTTTTGAGAACTTTCTGCCATTATCATAAAATTTAAAATTGTCGTCTGCAAACTCTTTCAATTTGGACAAGTCCAAAATTTGTCATTTGGGAAAGGGTTAAAAAGTCGTCTGCAAATGCTTTCAATCTGGACCAGTGTATTTTTTGCTGATGTAGTACAGAGTTAAAGGGATGTTTTCAAAGATGCATGCCACAAATGTGTTATAGGAGGTACTGTATCAACTCTTGCAATGTTGCAGACAACCAGATTATTTTGCAGACAGTGCAGATCAAGATCAGATTGCATATTACAGGAAGAATATTGTGCAAAGCACTGTTTGGAGAAACTCCAGGAAAGCATGGGGATGTGCACTGGCCACTACAATATACATGTAACTGAAGTTATGTTGAATACAGCTTTTGTCACCATACAGCCAACCCTTAAAATGCTGCAGACATCTAGATTCATTTTGCAGACAAGATCAGACTGCACATTATGTTGCAGTTGGGTCTTGCTTCTTTACTGTCTGATATTTCACAAGAGGTAGTTCATACCTAACATTCATTAACTTTTTACTAAATGACAAAATTTCTAACATAGATGTACATAGCTGCAAGCATTTGCAGACAACAGATTCAGTGTGGCTGAAGTGTTGGAATTTGTTTTTTAAAGAGTAGAAAACATTGTGGAAAAAGGAGAAAATGCTGGTTACCAGCATTTTATCCTTTTTCCACTATGTTTTCAAAAGTCCTCTTCCTGAGGGTTGTTAAAACTTGGGACCATGTTGTAAACTGCTAAGTTGCAAGAATTCTATCTTTTTCTACCGACAGGCTGAAACTGTATTACCTTCAATTACCATTTTAACTTTTTACCACACAACAAACTTTTCCACCTGCTCAAATTGAAAGCTTTTGCAAATGATAATTAAATAGGGCTGTACAGGGATATAAAACATTGTGGAAAAAGGAGTAATTTCTTGTTACCAGCATTTTCTCCTTTTCCCAGAAAGTCTTCAAAAGCCATCTTCTGGGTTATCCAACATGGGATTGTTTGGTCAACAGTTAAAAACACCTTTAACCCTTTACCACACAATCCAGACTTTTAACGACCCTGAAAGAAAAGACTTTTGAAACCAGCATTTTCCTCCTTTCCCCAAAATGTTTTCTACCTTTATCATTTATATTTAATTTAGCAACACTAAATTTGTCGTCTGCAAATGCTTGCAATTTGGTCCAGTCCAAAATTTTGTCGTTCAGTAAAGAGTTAACTAAATCAAAGTACTTACGTCATCATAGTCTGAGGAATGTTGGTCCTCACAAAGGGAATTCCACCTTGACTCTTTATAACCTGTTGATAGTGTAAAAAAGAATCTACTCACATAGACACAATTTAAGAGCAAAATCAAAAATACAGTCCAACCTGTATTAAGCAAGTACCTTAGGGACACCAGAGTGTGTTTGCTTAAGACAGGTTCTTGCTTAATATGGGTACATTTCAAATTTATGCCTTCTCTGTGAACTCAATACATGTACATACTTGCTAAAGTTAATACAGGTCCTTCGCTTAAATGAGGTAACCTATAAGACAGGATTTACTGTGTACCTTCTTTTCACTTTTAATTTGATAAAAATGGTTGCTTGACAGAATGACATTTTACACTTCTTTCAACTTTACACTCACTCATGTGTTTTCTGGGTTTCCAAAGTATTAGGCTTGGGCTCTGAAGAGTTTCCAAAGGCCACTCTAACAAACCCCAATGCCTCTGTTGAGAATCAAACCTTGGACCCTGGATTACCAATCCTACACCTTAACAACTGAGCCATGCAGGATCATTTTAACCTTTTACCAAACAATCCCGGGTTCTAATGCTGCTGTGGAGGAGGCCTTTTGAAAACATAGTGGGAAAAGGAGGAATGCTGGTAACCAGCATTTTCTCCTTTTCCTGCAATGTTTTCTATCCTTTCAAAGACAAATACAATTATTTGAGCTACCGGTATATCTTATTTGTCATACATCTACATGTGCTTTTAATTTGGACTGGTCTAGAATTGTGTCAGTTGGTGAAGAGTTAACCCTTTACATGTACAAGATGAAGAAATGCTAGACTTATCAAAATCGAAAGCATCCAGACTACAAATTAAATTTTGCTCAAATGCTGGATTGTGCTTTTGAAAAGGTGTAAGATATTGAGAGAAAAGGAGCAAAATGCTGATTACCAGTATTTTCTCCTTTTCCCACAATAACTTTGAAAGCTTTTGTCATTAAAACGGCATTAACTCTTAACCAAACGACAGCATTTTAGACATGTCCAAATTAAAAGCATTTGTACGCAGCATATTTTAATGTTACTTAAAAATTCAAAATTTTGTACTTGGAAGGGTAGAAAACATTGTCAGCAAAGGAGAAAAAGGTGGTTCTCAACTTTTTTTCCTTTACCCAATAATGTTTTCAAAAGCTTTTTTCCTTAGGGCTGTTAAAAGTCAGGATTGTTTGGTAAAGCATTAATTAATGTTCAAGGGATACATTTTCACATAATTGATGTTATTGGTCATGTAAAATTCCCACAATTGTTTGCAGTATTCTCAGAAGTAAACTTAAGTGCAACTCTAGAATTTTGTAAGTTTCTGCATAACTCCGAGTTTTGAGTTTTACTAAAAGTTTCTTGGCTAAGTATGAATGAAAGTTTTTGCCTAACTTTATCTACAAAAGTATCAGTCGTAAGTAAGAACATAGGCCGAAATCTGGAGGCATTTTTTGTACTCATCGTCATAGAGGAATACTTTTGAGAAAAAAAAAATACAGTTTTCCTCACAGCTTTCCACAGTAGTTACAATTTCCATTTTTTGATGGATTATTTTTTTCTTCACACAGATAGTATTCATATTTGATGGAAGCGACTGACATATGAGATAACGTATGGGAAAAAAAAAAAGAGAAATGTAGGGTAAATGAATGAAATTGCCTCATATATTGCATGTGGTTGAACCATGCGTGCTTTTTACCAAGTTAAACAAGTGCGTGGGAACTACTGTTTCTGCCTTCAATTGAAGAGTTAAATAAATATTTACTTATGCAAATTCATAAAGTTACAAAAGTTTAGTAAAAAATATTAATGAATTTCGAAAATCTGAACGTAGGTGTAAAGTTGTGAAAATTCTTACGCAAAAATTTACAAATTGTTAGTAAAACGATACCCTGCTGTGATAGGCTATGCATCACTTTTCCTTCTTTCGATTTTAGGTTTGAATTTATACAGAAATCAGGACCATCTTTTTTTTTTGTCTTTTTGGAGGTTTGGTGCATTTATAAGAATCTGGTAACTCCTTTTAATTCCTTACCACTTAATTCTGTGTTTTAATAACCCTAAAGAAGGATATGCTTGAAAACATTGTTGGAAAAGGAGAAAATGCTGGCTACAGCATTTTCTCCTTTTCCATCAATGTTTTCTACCATTTCATAGACAGAATCACAATTCTTAGCTGAATCTAATATTGTTGTCAGCAAATCTTTCAATATGGTCTCACTGACAATTTTTTTGAATGGCAGAGAGTTAACCCTTAACCACACAACAAAGTTTTTGACTCATCTATTATGAAAGCATTTTTAGAAGAAACTAAACATGGTTCAAATGATGAGACTTGTTACTGAAAGGGTAGAAAACATTTTGGGAAAAGAGAAAATGCTGGTTACCAACATTTTCTCCTTTTTTTCAAAATTTTTTCGAAAGACTCATTCCTCAGGGTCGTTAAGAGTCGGAATTGTGTGGTTAAGGCTTAAAAAACTTTCTACACATTAGTATCATACCTGTATTATCACAGCGTCATTAGAGCTGATCCTTTCCAGAAACTGGGCCATACCAGCTGTGCTGGCTTTTCCCATAATACAATAGTTCTCTTTTATGCTGATTGGTATCCCAAACAAGATTCCTTTGTCTGGTGCATTTGGGTCACATGCACTAGCTAATGTCTATGGTAAAATAAAAAATTGCCAAATGGATTACACCTGTCCCTGTTGCAAGGCTAATTTCATTCTCATTTCATACTAACTGGTGTCAAAAAAAAAAGATTCCTTTGTCTTGTGCATGTGGGTCACATATACTAACTGATAGACTTGTCCAAATTGAAGGCATTTGCAGACGATAATTTAAATGTGGCTTAAAGATGAAACTTTTCTTTGATAGGTTAGGAAACACTGTGGGCAAAGGAAAAAATGCTGGTTACCAGCATTTTTTTTCTTTTTCTCACAATCTTTTCAAAAAGCTTCTTTTTCAGCGTCATTTAAACTCAGAATTGTGTGGTAAAGGGTTAAAAGGCCCTAATTTGATTTTATTGAAACCTTTTGTTAAGGACTTATAAAAGCAACAAAAGGTATTTTTCTTTGTGATAGTTAAGAACTGAAGAGTCACTTTCAGTATGAAGGTGTAATTTTGATGTTTAACCCTTTACCACACAATCCCAACTTTCATTGATCCTGAGAAAGAAGACTTTTGAAAACATTGTGAGGAAAAAGAGAAAATGCTGGTAACCAGAATTTTCTCCTTTTCCCACAATGTTTTCTACCCTTCCCAAAACACATTTCAATTTTTCAGTCACATTTATTTTGTCCTCAGCAAATGCTTTCAATTTGGACTGGTCTAAAATTTTGTCATTTGGTAAAGAGTTAAAATAGTGAATGATTACTTTAATAACATTGACTCCACATAATTTTATGTTATCAAATATGAGGCCATCATCATGATTTGAATACAATCCAACATAGGTTGCGCATGTTACTGATCACATGACATTCCCAAAGTCTCTGCAAAATTCTGGCCCGAAATCTAAAAATACTCTTAGGGCTATATATCCCATTAAGGAAATACCATCAAAACCTTTTTTTTTCAGACACTTTTTTCCCTCTTATGTATTGATTGTGTCCAAGCTATTACCTTGCAAAATTCAGTGACAAAATAGTTTTGAAGTTTAGTCTGATTATAAAAATCTGAATAGCCCCCTTTAAACATAGACACCAAAAAATAAGTGTCTTGCATATTTACAGTTTCTAAGAAATAGATTAACTCTATACCACACAATCCTGAGTTTGATGACCCCAAAGGTAACAGCTTTTTGAAAACATTGTAAGAAAAGGAGAAAATGCTGGTCACCAGCATTTTCTCCTTTTCCTACAATGTTTTCAACCCTTCCAAAAGCAGGTTACATCATTCAATTTGTCATCTGCAAATGCTTTCAATTTGGGCTAGTGTAAAATTTTGTCATCTGGTAAAGGGTTAACAGACTTTCAATGAAGGCAAAACCAAGGAAGGAGTTTGCAACAAAAATACTAGCACACAGACTCAACAACTAAATGTGGCTTTACCAAATGACATAATTCTAGACTCATCCAAATTGTAAGCATGTGACGACAACAAATAACATGTAGCTCAAAAGATGATTGCTGCTTTTGAAATGGGAGAAAACATGGTGGAAAAAATGAGAAAATAGTGGTTACAAGCATTTTCTTCTCTTCCCACATTTTCAAGCCTTTTTCTCCAGGGTCAATAAAAACCTGTGATTATTTGGTAAAGGGTTATATGGTGAAATCTGTTTATGTGAGAGGAGAAAAAATTGTGCAAAACAAGCATTATCTCCTTTTTGCTCACTGTTTTTTAAAACCCTACTCCCTCTGGGTCATAAAAACACAGAATAAAAACTTACTTTTGCATCAACAAGAGGCTCCAATACAGCATTCAAACTCTTATTAACTTCCAGGGCCTTGAGAGGAGAAAAAAAAAAGAGACATGCTCTGGCAAAAGGGGGCTTACTGCATCTCTGTGATGTATGATACCAAGCATGTCATCACATGATCATAGATCCATAAAGTCCATCTGTCTATAAACACACTGAATCATTCGGTAGACTGATCCTTTGACATACAAAGAAGAAAGCTTTTGATAACCACCAATTTCTCTTTTTCCCACAGTGTTTTCTACCCTATCAAAGATAGAAATCATTGTTTGAGTTGCATTCAACTTGTGGTCTGCTTATGCTTTCAGTTTGGAGCAGTCTAAAATTTTATTGTTTGGTAGAGTTAAACACCAAATGAAAACAAGAAAACTCTTTTACAGCACACTAAACTTATTCTTCAATTTTTTTCCGATCTTCCTGAACACAAATGGAGAAATACTGATTAAATTCAAGGCTGCTACAGTAAGAAAATACATGAGCCATGCTCTGTGAAAAGGGGACTTAATGCATCGTTGTGATGCATGATACCTAGCAATCATCAGATAACCATAGGTCCATAAAATCCACTTTGTATAACATTGAATCATGAGGTAGAATTGTCTTTGGACTTGCAGAATACTTGCTGAAAGAAAAAACTGTCGGCCCTGGCCCTTTGTGCAGACTGTGCAGGCTGGCCTAGGTCGATACTTTTTCGTTAATTAACTCTTTACCAAACGACAAAATTTTGACTAGTCCAAATTGAAAGCATTTGCAGATGACAAAATAAATGTCGATAAAACTCTGGATTGTGTGGTAAAGAATTAACCCTTGAAGCCCTCAGCACAATTATGGTACTTTCTCAGACAGTGTAGATCAAGATCAGACTGCACAGAACATGCAGTCTTATCTTGAATCTACACTGTCCACTCTGTAATATTACTGTGGTCAAAACAACTTTGAAACTGCGCTAAGGCTGTTTTTAATTATTTCATTCATTCGGAGCCTCTATTCACCAACCACTCATAGTTTCATTCTTAGTCTTATTCTAGGTTTAGAAGATAACACAACTTCTGATTGTCTAAACCAAATGATTTCGCCAATCAGAAATGGTGTTACTTTCAAATTTTCAAATTGAAAAAATTGTTGATAATAAGACTAAGAAAGTTCTAAAGAATGACTGGTGATACTGACCCCAGCACTGTAGGCTAATTCTTTACCAAACAACCAAACTCACCGTTAATCCAAGTTGAAAGTGTCTGCAGATTACAAATTCAATATGGCTCAGATGGCGGAAACTAACTTTGAAAAGAAGGAAAAAGTTGTTGGAAAAAGAATACATGCACTGATAACCAGCATTTTCTCCTTTTTCCACCCCAGCATTTTCACTTTTTCCCACAATGTTTTCAAAAGCCTTTATCCTTATAATTGTAAAAGCTTGGTATTGTGTGGTAAAGTGCTGATAGGGTCAAAAAGCTTCTTACAGAGGTTGTAAAAATACCAGATTGCTTGGTAAAGGGTTAACCCTTTTCCACACAACAAAATTTTACATTTGTCCAACTTGAAAGCATTTGCAGACGACAACTAAGATATGGCTCATATGGTGAGATTTGTCTGTAAAAGGACAGGAAACATTGTCGGAAAAGGAGAAAATGCTGGTTACCAGCATTTTCTCCTTTTCCCACAATATTTTCAAAAGGACTCTTTCTCAGGGTCGTTAAAACTCGGGATTGTGTGGTAAAGGGTTAAGCAACATTTACATTGTTGAAAATACTTTCTACAAGGATTAGCTCAAAATTTTGTCATGTACATGTAATACGTGTATAAGAAAAAGGCAGGAGGTTACCTGGGACTGGTAAACTTGAAGCACATCAACAGCAGTTATCTGCCCTTTCTGAAGTTCTTGTTGAAGCTCTGCTGAAGTCAGCTCAAATATTCTCTGCCGTTCCTTCTCATCTACCTGTATGGGTGTAGGAAGTAACAGCTAAATGAAACCAGATTTCGTGTAAAAAATCATTTTGAAAGAAAGTTTAAAGTCTATAGAGGACATAACTGTTTACAATAAGTTGGGGCTAGATATCGCAAAAAATAATTGCCCCTTGCTTGAATTTGAACCTTTGGCCTTTAAAACCATAGTGCAGTGATTCTGCCATCTTACCTTTCAGGCAAGTGATAACCATCTGACCATGATTCTATCTGAAAAGGGGAAGTGTTTCAGTCTTTAATCTTACCTTGGTATTATGCAAAGCTTAGGAACAAACCCGCTAATTAAATTACTGTAGAATGAAGGATTATTTCGATGGGGATACTAGCAAGGCTTGAAGGCTGTCTATTGAAATATTTCCTATGACTCACTTAAAGGGGCTTATTAACCCTTTACCACAGGATAAAATTGTGGATTCACCCATATTAATAGCATTTGTAGATGACAAAAGAAATGTAGCTCTAATGGTGGAATTTTCCAATGAAAGAGTGGAGAACATTGTGAAAAAAGAAAAATCTACAAGAATTTTCTCCTTTTCTAAATATGTTTTCAAAAGCTGTCTTTTGCCGAATTGTTATAACATATGATTGTTTGATAAAGTGTTAACGAACTACCAGTATATTGTATTCTAAATCATTATGTTTCAGCAACTGGTTGAAAGAACATTAGTCAACTCTTAACCACACAGCAAAATTTCCAAATTGTCCAAACTGAAAGCACTTGAAAACAACAAATCAAACTGAATGTAACTCAAATGACGGGATTTGTTTCTGAATGGGCAGAAAACATTGTTGGAAAAGGAGAAAATGCTGGTCACCAGCATTTTCTCCTTTACCCACAGTGTTTTCAAAAGGCTTCTTTCTTGGAGTTGTAATAATTTGGGCATGGATTGCAAAGAGATAAAAATAGTAAGCCACAAGGCACTTACAGTCACACTTTTCAATTCCTCTTCTATGGTACTAAATGCTTTTTTACATTTTGCCTGCTGTTCACTAATGGCCTTGTATAACTGATGTCTTTGATACCATTGTATAGCACCATTTACCAGCAAATAGCTGCCTGGAATAGCCAATAGAGCCTTCACCTTGTTCCTTTGTAAAATCTCTACTAATTCTGACATTCTTGTCAATTGTATGCTGCTCTAAACTGTCTGAATGAAAAATCTGAAAATACAAAAAGACATGACTGATTTACTAATGATGTTTTATGCCGCTGTTAAAATTACCTCAAACATAACACAGCGCCAACTTACTTCTCACATATTTAGTGCATCCTGGATTTCATCAGTACAAGGCTTTTACCAAACCCTTCACCATACAGTTCCATATTTTAACAACCCTGAGGAAGAAGACTTTCGAAAACATTGTACAGAAAGGAGGAAATGCTGGTAGCAGCATTTCTTTCCTCCCACAATGTCTTCTGCTCTTTCAGAGACAAACCCCATCATTTGATTCACACATTAACCCGTTACCACACAATGCAGACTTTTAACAACTCTGAGGTAGATGCCTTTTCAAAACATTGTGGGAAAAGGACAAAATGCTTGTAACCATATTTTTCTCCTTTTCCCACAATGTTTTCTAGTCTATCAAAGAACTAGAGGCGCTTGAGCGCCTGTATCGCTCCACAGGCCTGATATTTCTATAATGGCGAAAAGAAGTTTTTAACAATTACCATTCAATCCTGCATTTTAGCTCACTAAAGAAAAAAGGTATGGAAAAAACTTGTGAGAAAAGAAGAAAAAAATGGTAACCAGCATTTTCTTAGTTTCCCACAATAATTTCTATCCTTTTTTATATATGTCTTACTAATTTGAAGATATGTTGTCTGCAACAGGTCCTTTCACAAACCATTTTGGGTGGGGAAACATCAAAATATAGAAAATATGTCTTTCTCAGGGTCGTTAAAAGTTGTGATTGTGTGGTAAAGGGGTAATCTAAAAGAACAGCTAGGAGGGCAAATGAATGAATGTTATAGCAATATAGATCAACTTACATCAATACACCAGATAGAATGAAATATGCTGGCATACAATGAACACCTAATCCCTAATAATCAACTTTTCACAGTTAGAATGTCTTCTGTGGCAAACAACACAAAATGGTCTACAAATGCATTTACATAAATCAAATATCCTGCTCCAGGGCACAGATTAATTCTGGTGTACTGAAGTTGCGGGATCAGTTTGACTGGGTAACATTAATGCCTTATCACAAGTGTAAAGCCCTGTCCCACTGTGTACCAGGTCACCAGGATTTACACCCCTTCTCTGTCCACTCTGCATTTACTCATTAGTAGGTCAACAAACCTTTACCAGAACTAATAAAAGTGCAGAGGTTCTCTTGTTCTATATCAAAAGGACTATAAAGTACCTACAACATGGGGGTTTTGTTATTAAAATACTTTTTCTTTTTTATCTTGGCATGGTTACTCAGGCTTAGTAATAAGGCAAAATTGAAAAGCTCAAGTTGTGAAAGGTGCTCAAGCTTTTATCTTATTTATGGCCAGTGATATTTCATTACTAGTACTAACTAATAGCATATCATTGGAGTAAATTGTGATCTTAATACCAAGGAAAATGTGTGGGCTTAAATAGGACAGCCCTGACTAGGTCAAGTCAATCCAATTTTCTTCCTTTTTCTTTGTTAGTCGATAAAACTAACACAATAAATAGTTTTGGAGAAGAACATTTTTTTGAAATATAAGCCTTGTCTATAAAAAAATGTGTTTTTAGGTGTATCATTTTTTTAAAAGGAATTTGGTATACAACCACCATAGAAACAATTTGGCAGACAACCACCATAGGAACTTACCTGCAAAACAACAATGAAATCCAATGAATAGTTTTAGAGAAGAAATTTTTCAAAGATTTTACGTTATACCATAAAAGGAAAATGAGTCTCCTATAAAAGCCATGTTTTTTGACAGATCATTTTTTTTTAAAGGAATTCTGTAAACCTGTATCTAAGGAACATTCCTGCAAAATAATAATGCTATCCAAATAGCGGTTTGGGAGGAGAAGATTTTTAAAGGTTTTTTACTTTGGTTGCCATGGCAACCAGAATTCTTCATGGAACACAATTATTTGAAGGAATTTGAAAGAGGACCACCAAAGGAACATTCCTGTGAAATTTGGTAAAAATCCAGTCAATAGTTTCTGAGGAGAAGTTTTTTAAAGAAAAAGTTTACGGACGCACGCACGGACGAACGGACGGACGGACGCACGACGGACACAACGCCATGACAATAGCTCGCTGGCCTTCGGCCAGTGGAGCTAAAAATCAAATTATTTGTGCCACACTGAAATTGTTGTCTGCAAATGCTTTCAATTTGGACAGGTCTAAAATTTTGTCGTCTGGTAAAGGGTTCAGTTTCCATCTGCATAAGTTTTAAATTTTATAGGACTGAAATTTTGTGATCAGTTGAAGATTTAGAGTGTCTTAACCCTTTACCACAAAACAAGATTTTAGACTGGTACATGTAAAAGCATCTATCGATGAAATATAAAGATGCTGCCCACAATCCTTGGATTTGTCTTTGAAAGTTTAGAAAACACTGCAAGGAAAGGAAACAAAGCTGGCTACCAGGTTTTTTTTTTTTCCATTTCCAACATTTTCCACCCTTTCAAAGACAATTATAACTTCCACTGTTTCAGCCACATGTGCTACAGATTTGAACGAGTCCAAAAGTTTGTTGTTTGGTAAAGAGATAAGAAGTTACCACAATGTTGGACAGAAAACACTACAAGAAGGATAGGGATGGATCTAACTCCCAAAAGCGAAGACCTGGAGTGATGATAGGTAGAGCAGACATCAACTTGATGATCAAGTTGCCTTGATAGCTTTGTGGTCGAGCACTTACCCTTTTACCTAGGGTCCCAGATTTGAGTCCCATATTGGAAAGACTTTTTTTCCCTCCAAATTAATAGTTACATTGGCATATTGATACAACCTGCATATGACTTTTATGAACAAGCTAGCTTTGGTACTACAAAAAGTTCTCATCACAGGCTGCCTAACCCTGATAGCACAGTCAATAGGCTACAGGACTTGGGAACAGGGGATTACTGATTCCAATCCCCAGCTCAGCTGATGTCTTTCAGAGGATTGATCATTGTCATTGTGACAAAAGCGTCTCTCCCCACTGATCATTATTTTGACGATGTTAGTTTGGAAAACACTGCACATAGCAGCCAGTGCCTGGGAATTAATGCGCAAAGTGCAGGTAAAAGAATGCCGACTGCTGGTATAACAAACTCCATTAAAGCATGGATAGGTCTACTGACCACCTCAATATAACTGAAATAATGTTGAAAGCGGGGATAAATACCATACTGTAATACCATACAATCAATGAATCGTCACATTCAATGATTCACAGGCTGCGTTCCATATTTTGCCCCTACACCAAGTAGTTACATAGATCATTAGATGTACTTGGGATCTATCTGCACTAAAAACATTCCACTAAAGGGCATTGGCAGTAATTTCATGACCCAATAACCGAAATTCAACCCTCACAACTGAGGGAAGCCTTTAAAGCAAATATGACAATTCAGTTGAGTCTTGATGCAAGCCACCCACTTCTGAAAAAAAAAAGGGGGACCACTTTAACCAAAAATTACGATACAAGTAGCGAAGAAAAAAAAAAAAAAAAATAGATAAAGAATTAATGAGAACGAGAACCCACTTTAAATAATTATGAACAAAATTTCTGTTTTACTTTTCAAAAATCAGCATGACGTCGTCTGCTTTGTCCGGGAATGTATTGGTCGAACACCATGACAAATGCGCTTTTAGCGGTGTTATGAAAACATTTTACCCAATCAATTGATCCTGTCATATTTTGACCTTTTCATTAAAAAAGCAATAATACTTCAAATGTCCATAGAGCTAAAGGAAAGTAATATTATACGCATTTTCCTGATTTGAAAAAAAAAAGTTCGTGTAGATATGTACAAGTAAATCTTTTTAAGAGTCCAGGATATACTGTTTTAGTCTTTTGGTGTAAGGGAGGTAACAATTTCAGATTATTTTTGAACAGTAATGTAGTTTTTCTCCTTTGACAAGCCCCCCCCCCCCTCCACTCTCTCGCATAACATTCTGGGTGTGGAAAGGCTGCAGGGGGATTGATTGATTCAATGGTGTTTCAGAGGGAGAGAGGGTCATAATGAAGAAGTGAATAAAATGTCATAGGAGGGTCATAATGAAGAAGTGAATATTAATTGTCTTCATGATATTGAATATACTGACAAAACCTTGTTTCAGATATTTGATTCAGAATCTGTTATTATAATTCGGAGGTGTTCATCAAGAAATTATCAAGAAGTAGCGGACAATGATGATCAATGATCAGACTGCACATATTCTGCAGTCTGGTCTTGATCTACACTGTTGGCAAGTTTCATACGTCATTGCTAGCACACAGAGAACTTACGAGGGTAAAAATCATCAAAATTAGGTGTCAAAAAAAAAAATCAAAGAAATGGGTATTAGGAAACTGATTTTTGTTTACGGAGATTCTGTGGTAAAAATAGCCCGCACTAAAACTAGAAGAGGAGACGGAGAGTTGTACATGCATTGTCGGAAGAAAACAAAGCGTTGATATCTACTTTAGGCGGGGTTAACAAGCAGCGGCAAACCATGCAGTGGAAATATTACAGCGCAGATCTAAATATACTTTCTGGTTTTATTTTTAAACATCTCTGCAGTATGCAAATTATGTTACCTCAAACCTCACCATATTTTGGTCTTGCCTTGAAATACTAGTATGCATAAAAGTTTTTTTCTATAATTATCCTGTTATTTAACCCTTAAAGTGCTGGAACCAACTTAACTTATTTTTGCTGACAGTGTAGATCAAAGATCAGACTGCACATTCTGTGCAGTCTGATCTTTGATCTACACTGTCAGCTACTTCATTACATTTTCTGGCTAAAACAACCATGAAATGACAATATTTTGGATGTTTTTCTTCAATGAAAAGGTCCATTTCATAAATTCAGCACTGTAAGGGTCAAAGGTTCGGCGAAGTAAATAATGTTCTGGTATCTTTTCTGTAACTATCGTCTACCCATATGACTGCTTATACTTCTACCCCAACTTTTTTTTTTCATCCGAGGGCTGGTTACCAGCATTTTCTCCTCTTCCCATTAAGTTTCTAGAAGTCGTTCTCACTTACGGTAAATCTCTTATACAACAAGGGATTGTTAGGTAAAGTTAACGTATTTAACCCTTAACACCCTGGAACCCACTTGTTTAGATCAGATCAGACAGCACAGAACATGCAGTCTGATCTTTGATTTACACTGTCTGCCACTGTTAGATATTCTAATGGTTCACACTTGAAATAGCAATATTTTGGGCTGTTTTTTCCCTAATTAAAAAGGGCCAAAATCATTAATTTAGTGCTTTAAGGGCTAAGTCCAACTTGAAAGGCAGGTAAATCTCTACTGCTACATGATACATGTACTGGAAAGTACAAATTGCATCAAGAAGAATCATTCTAATTGTTGAACTAAAGTCTTGTTAATGCTTTTCCTACCAGCATGATATGAAATAATTTTTTCCAACTTCGTATTTGGACATTTGTTCTTGGACACAAAGACTGATTGATTGAATGGAATTTTCAAAAGTTTCTTTAAAATTATTACCATTTTATTCCAGTCATATCTCTGCAATAGCTCACCTATTTGTTTGTGTCTTGGCTTCATAGTATTAGGCTAGGGCTCTTAAGTGTCTTGCCGAAGAACATTTTTGCCAATAACCCAACAGCTTCCAGACTGCAAATCCTAACCACTCTACTATGAGCAGCACAGAACCACCGGAAAACCTAGTGAAAAATGAGATTGCTCAAAATGAGCGAATTCTCTGTCTGTCATGATTTCTTATATTCTCTTTATCAAAATTTTGCAAGGTTGGTCTACTGTTTCCCATAAACATTGTATAAAAGTAAGACAAAAAAATTTACAAAGGTTTGTTTGTTGGACTTTATACTTTTTATATTACAAAGGAATTAAGTTACATAAAGGAGAACACTGAACCTATCCATGTATTTCTGGGTTTCCTTTTAGCAATACTATGCATAAGACTCTTTCCAGGCCACTGGCTGCTTTTCCACATTAATGTCAAAACAATGTTCAGCTGTAACAGAAATGGATCCTGTTGCACCGACATTCTTTGAAATTCCAACTCTACACATGCCTGTTAGCCCTGTTCATTCTGATTTAGCTACAGAGCTTAGCAGAAACTGTAACCCTTAACCTGTTAAGCGTGACTCACTGACCTATTGTGGACAGTGTAGATCAAGACCAGACTGCACAGATCTTGGATCTACACTGTCCAATAAGGAGATCTTTTTCTCCAAAAGTTTGAAATAACATTATTCGGGTTTCTATTATCTGCTAAAAAGTTTTATTGAACTTAATTAGCTCTTTACCACACAGCAAGTTTTAGACTGGTCAATATTGGAAGCATATGCAGATGACAAATTAACTGCTACTCAAAATGAAACTTTTTGTATGTGAAAGGGTAGAAAACAATGTGGAAAAAGGAGAAAATGCTGGTTACAAGCATTTTCTCCTTTTTCCACAATGTTTTCAAAAGGCCTTTCTATCAGAGTCATTAAAACTCGGGATTGTGAGGAAAAAAGTTTGCAGGATAAGGGTTAAAAAGGCAATGGGATCAAGCAGACTGTAGAATTGCTTTCCCAACTGATCTACATTTTCTGGTGGAATAATGAAAGCTACCACAAAAAACACAAGACAAATATTTACAAAATATCATCTTTATATCATTTTTTTCCAAATTTGTGTCAAGTTTACATATTTCAATATGAGTAACAACTGATGTTATACAATAAATTAACAAAAACACATGGAAAATAATGACAATGATATGACCATACATGTACATACACACAACTGAACAAAATAAAGATACGAGAAACGCAAGCTTTCCTTTACAATTTCAGTGTTCTCTGTCTTCAGTCATGTAGCTTAAAGAACAAACTCAAATAACCCTTTACCACACAATCCCAACTTTGAACGACCATGTGAAAGAAGCCTTTTGAAAACATTGTGGAAAAAGGAGAAACTGCTGGTAACCAGCATTTTCTCCTTTTCCCACAATGTTTTCGAAAGGCTTCTTTCTCAGGGTCGTTAAAAGTCAGGATTATGCGGTAAAGGGTTACCAGTTGTTGGATCAAAAATAAATCTGTACATTTACCCTTTGTAGTGTTATATAAAGGAAACAAATTCTCATATTGCAGTTTGAAAGCTGTTTTTATCAGAAATTCTGACAGTAGGCAACAGAGTACATCCAGGATCAGACTGAACATTCCATGCATGGTAGATCTAAGATCAGACTGCATGTTCTGTGCAGTCTGATCTTGGTCTATACTGTCCACATAAGCAATTAAATGTGGGATCCTGTAAAGCTAAATCAATGAAGTGGACATTCTCAGTCAGTACAAAGGTGCAGATATTGCTGTTTCAAAGCTGTTTTTCTCAAGAGTTTCTGGCACAGAAGCACACAATGTAGATCCAAGATCAGACTATACCGTCAGTGTCATGATCTACACTATCAGCATAAGCAATGTGGGTTCCACACTTCAAGGCTTAACCCTTTACCACAAAATCCTGTGTTTTAACAACCATGAGAAAAAGGGCTTTTAAAAACATTGTGGGAAAAGGAGAAAATGCTGGTAACCAGCATTTTTTCCTTTTCTCACAATGTTTTTGACCCTTCCCAAGACAAATTTCAATTTTTGAGCCACTCTTATTTTGTTGTCTGCAAATGCTTTCAATTTGGACTGGTCTAAAATTCTGTTGTTTGGTAGGTAAAGAGTTAAAATCCCAACAAAGTGCTTTCACGGAGAAGACCTTTGTTCAAAATTAATACACTCTATGCAGAAAAATGTCTAGGAGCCAGGGAAGATATTTTTAAACCAACAAGAGAAGACCTTCAAATATTGGGTCTTGCATTTCTATGGTCTCTTGAGAATGGATTTTTGAAATTTCAGCCCAATGAAACCAAAAAACTGACAGAACTGTTTGGAAAGAAAATACAAACATACATATACTTATTTTTATACCAAGAGACAAATGGATGAGCAGACATATGCTTCCAGTATAACACATACACATAAGAAAACATGTTCAGCAGGGTAAAATAACATTTAGGTACTGTCAAGTCTGTATCAGACAATTCATATGAATTCTTTACCACTCAATCCCAAGTTATAATGACCCAAGAAAATTATACTTTTGAAAACCTTGTGGGAAAAGGTGAAAATGTTGGTAACGAGCATTTTCTCCTTTTCCCACAATGTTTTCTGTCCTATCAAAAGCAAATTCCATAATGTGAGCCAAATTTGAATTGTTGTCTACACTTGCTTTCAATTTAGTCGCGTCCAAAACTTTGTCGTTTGGTAAAGGGTTAACTCTTAACCACATAATCCCAAGTTTCAATTACTTTTCAAAAGAAGACTTTCGAAAACATTATGGGAAAAGGAGAAAATGCTGGTTACCAACATTTTCCCCTTTTCCCACAATGTTTTATACCCTTTCTGATACAAATCCCATCATTTGAGTCTCATTTATTTTTGTAGCCTGTAAATGCTTTCAATCTGGATCAATCTAAAATTCAGTCTATAGGTAAAGAGTGAAGCAGCCAACTGCATCAGCCTAATATTTTAATTATACATCTGTTCTAATATTAACTTATTCAACCTTGAATTAAAAGGCCACTTGCTGTATCGGACCACTTTTCCTACAAGTACTTCCCTTGTGTAGTCTGTGAATACAGGTTTTACTGCATATCCAAAAACTTGTAGACGTATTTCAACAGACATCCCTTTAACCCTTTACCACACAATCCAGAGTTTTAATGACCCTGAGAAAGAGGCCTTTAGAAAACATTGTGGGGAAAGGAGAAAATGCTGGTAACAATGTTTTCTATCCTTCCCAAAACAAATTTCTATTTTTGGGTCACATTTATTTTGTTGTCTGAAAATGCTTTCAATTCGGACTGGTCTAAAATTTTGTCGTTTGGTAAAGAGTTAAAGGTGTTGAAAAACTCTAACCTGAGTGACTATTGCAACTAGTTAACGAATGGCAAGAACTTTGTAACACAGCAAGAGTAAATGAGTTCCACAGGTAGATAGAGTGCTTTTTGAGCCTTTACCAAACAATTTTTTGTACAGGGTTTAAAAAACCCATGAAAATGCCACTGAAAAGGTTGTGGGAAAGGAGATAATGCTGATACATATAATTCTCTCGCTTTTTCACAATGTTTTCTACCCTTTCACAGACAAATTCTTTTGTTTAAACTACATCCAAGTTGTCATTGGACAATGCTTTTAATTTTGTAAAGTCTAAAATTTTGTAACCCAATACAGAGTATAGTGATCCCTGTTGAAACAATCCTTTCAAATGTTTGACAAATTTCACCGAGACATTTTGGCTTGAATAGAACGACTTATTTAAGGGCTCCACACCATTCTACGCTTTTCTTTTGTGGACACGGCAAGTGGCAATTAAATATTCCCACCAGTGCAAGTATTCACGACTTAAATTTGGTATTTCATTATAGAAGCTAAAAGAATCTACATCTTAAGGTAATTACAATAATGAACAATACTTAAAACTCAAAAATGAAAACGAGACAAAAAATAATAATTCAATGTAAACTTGGGACCAGGCCAGTAACAGCACATAACTGATAATATACAGAGATCATGGAATTCCATTTTATCGTCTCATAAACAAATCTCCCACCAGTCAACACGGCAATGCTTTCAAACATCCAAACCATCAATAATACATAAACTCTAATCTTTCAAAGGATCCCTGTCATTTTAACCCTTTACCACACCGTCTCGAGTTAACAACTGTGAGGAAGGCCTTTGAAAACATTGTGGGAAAAGGAGAAAATGCTGGTAACCAGCATTTTCTCCTTTTCTCACAATGTTTTCTAATCTCTCTGAGTAAATTCCTATTATTTGAACCACATTAAGTGTGTAGTCTGCAAATGCTTTCAATTTGGATAGGTGGTCGGGTAAAGAGTTAAAATACCTCAACAAAACAATGCTTTCAAAACTCTAATATACAAACCATATCCTAACTACGAGCTATAAGATTTGTTACTTTATCAATTCTCTCAACGCAGTAATTATATATATTCCAAAATCTTACCTTCACAACCCAGGGGACCGTTTTCTTATCATACATTTTTGCAAGCAAAGGGTAGACTCAACAATTCCTGATAAGGTACTTAGTGGACTTTGCTTGCAAAGATGATCCTAATCAGGTACTCTCAGATCTTTAGACAGATCTGTTGTAGTTTCAAATCTACCAACACAATATTGCTCACAAAAATCCTCACCAAGAATGTTGTATCTGTCACAAGATCTACTCCTATGGTTTTTCTTCCTACCTGCAAAATTCCTACCTATGAACTCTTAATCTTTTCACAGTTACACTACATAAATGCATGTATAATACAGATTTCTGTCATATGTACAAATTTCACTATAGTACAACTGTTTTTAACCCAAAGAGAGCAACATTTTACATGTACATGTATAAAACAGAAGAGAGTCTCTATGAAGACTCAGATATTGCAATTTCTGGAGTTTTTTCAAAATCTCACACAAAACACTAGATCTACATTGTGCAGATGGCATTATTTGAGCCACATTTGTCTTCTGTATGTCCATTGAAACTGATATCAAAGTGGACAAATCTAAAGTTTTGCTATCTGATCAGGAGTTAAAATGGAGTCAAATAAATAAAAAGCATTCGCAGACAACAAATTAAATGTGGTCAAAATGGTGCAAGATGTTTTGAAAGGGTAGAAAACATTGTGGGAAAAGGAGAAAATGCTGGTTACCAGCATTTTCTTCTTTTCCCACATTTTTTTCAAAAGCTTTCTCTTTCAGGATCCTTAAAAGTTAGGATTTTGTGGTAAAGGGTTAACCCTTTTATAGATTATTCTCATCACATCAGCCAAACTGTATTTGTGTGTTGCTGCCATTGCTTCCAGATTGGATGCTGGGTGTGCATCTAAACTTTTGTTGTCTGGTACAGGGTTAATCCCTGACCAGCCAATGCCTAGTTTTGAAGACCTCAGCAAGAAAGCTTTTGAATGTGAGGAACAGAAGAAACTCCTGGCCAACAGCATTCCTTTCTTTCCTCACAATATTTTCAACCAGATCAAAGACAACATCCCATAGTGTAAGCCTGTATTAACTCTAGCACACAATCCTGAATTTTAACAACCCTAAACAAGAAGGCTTTTGAAAACATTGTACATATAGGAAAAGGTGAAAATGCTGTTAACCAGCATTTTCTCCTTTTCCCACAATATTTCCTAGCCTTTCCAAGAAAAGTTCCACAATCTCGGCAATTTTTAGTTTACTGTCTGCACATGCTTTTCACTTGGACTGGACAATTCTACAATTTTGTCACGTGGTAAAGGGTTCATACTGTTGCCTGTAATTGTTTACAATAAAGTCGCACCTGACCAAACAACGTAAGGGTCAAGTCAAGATACTAAAATCTGTACCAGACAAGAACACTTCTGATTTTGCCCATTTTGAAAGCAACTGCAGATGACAAGCTAAATATGTCATTTCATAAGATTTGTCTTTGGATGGGAGGAAATTATGCGGGCAAAAGGAGAATATGATGGCTACCATCATTTTATCCTTTTTCCACAATATTTCCAAAAGCCTTCTCCCATAATGTCATTAAAACATGAAATTATTTGGGGAAGGGTTTATTAACCCTTTACCACACAATCCCAACTTTTAACGACCTTGAGAAAGAAAACTTGAAAACATTGAGGGAAAAGGAGAAAATGCTGGTAACCAGCATTTTATCCCTTTTCCCTCAATGTTTTCTACCCTATCAAAGACAACTTCCACAGTTTTAGCCACATTTAATTGGCATCTGCACATGCTTTGGGTTTGGACAGGTCAAACATTTTGCCATGTGTTGAAGAGTTAACATCAGAAAATCAGGTCAAGTATATCTACATTTCTGCGCCTTTCTCCTCTTATTATCAACACCGCACCTCTGTTATTATCACATTTCACACACTACATTCTAGCAGTTTCCTTTTCAAGTCCTCTTCAAGTCTTGCAGCATGCTAAATTTTGAAGGTACGACAAAAGAAGAAAATTTCCTGTAAAAATCCATTTCTAATTTTACACAGTGTTTCATGTTTTTATCTCTGTTCAGATTGATAACAGATAATTTTACAAAGATGTTTTCAAAGATGTCAGCTGCAAAACTGCTTCATGAAAATCAATTCAACTCTTTACCAAATGACAAAATTTTAGATTCATCCATATCAATAGCATTTGCAGATAAAAACTACATGTCTCATATAATTTGATTTGATACCGACAGGGTAGAAAACGTTGTGGAAAATGGACAAAAATAGCATTTCTCCTTTCCCAACCATGTCAATGAAGATTCAGTTTTACCTCAGGTTGTTCAAACCCTGAATCGTTTGGTAAAGGGTTGATAGGTTGCAAAGTGGTTTCCTGATATGGAGTACTACAGTATACTTTCTTAGTATATTTGGTATTCCATAAACCCTTTGTCCTGTGACTAACTCTTTACTGAATGACAGTTTTTGTCTTGTCTAAATCCAAAGCATTTCCAGGCAACAAATTAACCCTTATCCTGCTAAATGAGTTAAATACAACTTTCAAGCTGATAGTAAAAGCCCAAACAATGTTCTTTCAAACCTTTTTGGAGAAAAATGTCTCCTTATTGGACAGGGTAGATCAAAGATCAGACTGCACATTCTGTGCAGTCTAATCTTGATCTACACTGTGCAAAAGGTCAGTGAGTCGCACTCAGCAGCTTAAGGGTTACATTTAGCTCAAGTGGGGGGACTTGTCTTTGAAAGGATGGAAAACATTGTGGGAAAAGAAGAAAAGGCTGGTAACCAGCATGTTTTCCTCTTTTCACAAAGGTCTTGGAAGGCTTCAACTTCAAGGTTCTTAAAACATGGGATTGTTTGGTATAGAAGTGAAGGATCTGACAAAGAAAACTTTTGAAAACACTATAGGAAAAGGATGAAAGGCTGGTTATCACACAAAACAACTGAAAACCTTCTGATCACCAGCATTTTCTCCTTCTCCTATGATGTTTTCATAAGCCGTCCTCATAGTTGTAGAAGAAAATGGATTTTTTTGCAAAGGATTAAATCTCTACTTTAGGAAACACTTCTATGGTTTCTAAATTCCATAAAATTCCTTTACTGAATCCAAGATTTCTCATGCAGTTAACCTGACAAATTCCAGGGTATAACGGTGGCACCGAAAGCCCAACTCAAGATGTATCTGCTGTATACACAAACTAGATCATGATTAGGCCTCATTAAATATACAGCCTGATCTTGGATCTACACCATCAACTATTTTGTGTGAGACATTCTATTAAAGCAGTGTTGAAACTGAAAAATTCATAGTCATTTTCACTGAAGATCTCCTTTTCATTAATATACTGTCACTGGGCTAAATCACTTTCCACTACACCCTATCCCAAGTATATATGAATGCTGCATTCAGGCAGTCCAAAGTAAAAACTTCACATGGGAATGAAAATATTGATGATTCATACACAAAGTCCCGATCTTCGGTGATGCGATTAAAAAACATGACATTATCTATACTTCTGTCTGACAGTAGAGTTCTTTCAATGCTTTTAACTCCTCTATTAGAGTCTTATTTTGATTTTCTAAAACAGCAACACGATTTTCCAAGCACTTCACATAATCTTTCTTTTTCCGTCGACACTCTTTGGCAGCTTCTCTGCAATACAAAAAGAAATTTATCAGTTACAAGGGACTGGGCAAGAGCAAGTATGAGAAAAAAAAAAAAATCTCATATTTTTCTTCCTTTTTTCAAACATTTGCTTTAGAAAACATTGTGAGAAAAAGAGAAAATGCTAGTAACCAGCATTTTCTTCTTCCCTAAAAATGTTTTCAATCTTTCGAAAGATGATTCCCTTCATCTGAGCATCATTTGATTTTTTGTTTACAAATGCTTTTAAATTGGAAAAGTCTAAAATTTTGCTGTTTGTTTAAGAATTAACAGAGAGAAAAACTCAATTAAGTCTTTGCCTCTAACAGTTAAGTTGCAGAAGATAACTAGGATACCATTCATCTGCTATATGGAAATCAACATAACAACACATTAGAATAACAAGGTCGGGAGCGAATTGATTTATTGATTGTATGGTGTTTAACGCAGTTTTCAACACCATTTCAGTTATATAACGCTGGCCAGTGCACCTATCCATGCTTTCCTGGAGTTCCTTTTACCAGTACCCCGCACAATATTCTTACAAGCCACTGGCTGCTTTCCCACCTAACCATCGTCGAAACAATGGTCAGTAGTGAGAGAGGAATGAATCCTGTCGCGATGACTATCTTCAATCCTCGGAAAGAAATTGGCCAAGCCGGGGATCGAACCAGCGACCTCCTGTTCGTCGGGAGTGAAAGAATACTGTTAAGAAAAAAACTTGAAAATTTTTACCAGAAGGCAAAATTTCGGATTCACCAAATTGGAAGTAATAACATATGACAAATTCTGTGTTGTTCAAATACACATAACAAAGGTTGTCTGAAAGAAGGTTGAAAACATTATCAGAATAGGAGAAAATGCTTATTACTCCCTCCCCCTCCATCTAAGGGTAATTAAAAAACATAGATGTGTGGCAAATGTAATTATAAGCATTTTCAGCACAAGTTTTGGTCAACAAAAACATGAGTCTGATTTTGGTAAAATTACAACAGAAAGAAGAGATTGAGATGCTGTTTGCTGATATGTATGCATCACATAGTCCTAACTGACGCATAAGACTATATCAGTCTAAGGAATCAATAAATCAAAGTTCAATACAAGCAAAAACGTTGTGGACACACTAAGAAAGTGCTGATGACATTAACTCTTTACAAGATGACAAAATTTTGGACTTGTCCATATAAAAAGGATTGCAGATAAAGGTGAAAATAATGGTAACCAGCATTTTCTCCTTTTCCCAGCTTTTTTACTCAGTGCCATTCAAACAGGGGATTATTTGGCACAGAGGTTATATCTAGCGATGAAATCATTGTGGGATAAGGAGTACTGGTGACCAGTATTTCCTCCTTTTCTTCCAACGATTAAGAAGCTTTTATGCTCAGGGATGTTCAAACATGGAATTATTTAACAAAGAGTTTACGGCTAACTAAATTCAAAAAGGTTTTGCAAATTTTGTTTATTGTGATCAAAAGTTAAAAGGAAGTATGCGGCTGATAATTTGCTAAACAACCTTGGTCCCCAAAAATCAGTAAATTAACAGAAACAAAATCTACCATTTACCTGTTTTTCAGTAAGCGCAATTCACGCTTTCTTTGAGCTTCTTCAGATGCTAAGTTACCAGTTGAGATTCCCGTACTATTAGTTGCCATGACTACCCCTTGTGGAAGTGTTCCCGTCGTAGCTATTTGATAAGCCTGTACTGAACCTGCGTTTGCCACTGAAAAATGCAAGTAAAAAAATCAAACATTACCTATTGTACATAAAACAAAGTTCTAAATGAAGAATTTTTTCATTAACACCCAAATCCATCAAATTTCTTCCTCTTTTACCTTTTCACTATGCAATTCAAATAAGGAATAAAACAAATCTTCAAAAAAAAAAAAAAAAAAAAAAAACTGAAACAGAGTAAGATTATTCTAGGATTCAGCACATGACACACTGGCACAAAGCACAAATCTCTAGTCACCTGTAGGATATTAATATAACAGCTAATTATTCAGGTAGGGCACCATGCAAGTGTTGTCCTAGTTTACCTTTACACACAGTACTTACACAGACAAAAGTTAGACATGACCATTAATTATGATACACAGTAATCAAATACACAGAAAGTTTTTTTGGTAATGGTTGAAGGTCTGGAAAAAATTTGCAGCAGTCTGCCTGAACAGTGCAAAAAGCAATTCTATGTACTTTTACAAACAATGAAGATAAGATCAAACTGTACTTAATGACGAGTAAATTCACCTAAGTACCCAAAACACATTTTGAACATGACCCTCTGCCTGTGCAGAGTTAAAAAAAAATCCACTTGTCCTCTCTGACAAGCAAAAAATTGATCTGGATGAGTAACATTTCCTAGGCAATCATCCAACAGAACAAGTAGCTTTTCTTAGGTTAGATCAAGAAATCCAAAGGTTTAAGGTGGATTCGCTGGTATCTCAAGACATATCTGTACAAAACAACAAAGTACTGATCATTTATTTATCTGAAGCAGTGGTAAAACGAGAACGGAAATCACTATTTACAAAGTGCATGCTTGATGTCCATAATCTATGCAGCACTCAATTTTATCTAGTCACACAAAAGATTACGATCTTGCTATAATGCGAATACAAAAATTTGTAACTTTATGATGGAGAAAAACTATTGTAAATTGAATTCTAAAATAATTGAATATTATCAATACAAGGATCCATCTTGGTTTTGTTTTCCTTTCGCATTTACATGTAATGAATACAAATCTGAAATAGATTATTTATTGACGAGGAAATGCCCCGAGGACAATCTAAACAAACAGACCCATTGCTTATCAAAAACATTCATACATACAAATTTGTCGTCTGCAAAAGGCCAGATCAGACCAACACATTTTATTTCGTATTATCTGTGTTTATTTGCTATCTTGACTAAAAAGTAGGATGGGTGATACTAGAAGAAGGACAAGTAACTTTTTTAACTCTTTCATTACTAACTCCAGAAATTCCACTTGTTTTCTGAGTTCTAAAAATAGATTTCCACTTCTGTTGAAAACGACTTTGGTCATAGTTTAAAAATAGAGTAGCGGACAGTGTAGATCAAGATCAGACTGCACGTTCTGTGCAGTCTGATCTTGATCTATGCTGTCCGCAAAAGGTAATCCAGTCGTCATTAGTAGTGAAAGAGTTAATTCACTCGCCCTGCAGGACGGGTGGGTTTTGGAAAATTTTTCGACCTCTGCTGTGCCATTACATTCCTGAGCAAGTGCAATTTCTGTGGGAATAGGAGCCAGCATTTTTACCTTTTCCCACAATTTTTCTACCCTTGCAGACATAAATCTCATGATCTGAGCCATAGTTAACCCTTTACCACACAATGCTGACTTTTAACAACCTTAAAAAGAAGACTTGAAAATTCTGTGGGAAAAGGAGAAAATGCTGGTAACCTGCATTTTCTCCTTTTCCCACAATGTTTTCAACCCTATGAAAGGAAAGACAAATTCATGTTTTTGAGTAACAGTAAATTTGTCATCTGCAATTGCTTTCAATTTAGACAAGGCTAAAATTTTGTTGTCTGGTACAGTGTAGAATGTCTGAATTTGCTTTCAATATAGGAAAATCCCAAATTTTGACATTCTGCAAAGACTTACAAATGCTTTTGACCTTATAGCACAGTCTCCAGTTATAACTAACCCGAGGAAGAGGAGAGTATGCTAGTAACCAGCATTTTGTACTTTCTTTACACTGCTTTCTATCCTTTCGAAGACTAAGAGGTCCTTTTAGAAGGAAAGCTTTTGAAAACATTGTGGGCAATAGAGAAAATGCTGGTGACCAGCATTTTCTTCTTTTCCCATAATGTTTTCTATCCTCCCTTTAACAAATTTCTTTGCTTGGGTCCGATTAATTTGTTGTCTGCAATTGCTTTCAATTTGGACAAGTCAATAGTTTTGTAGTTTGGTAAATAGTTAAGCTACTTATTGAACTAAATCCATTCATGTATTCATGTGACATAATACACTTTCTGTCACTACTTACCAGGAATATAGAATTGTTGTCCATCTGGGCCTTGTGCATACTGCACTATGGTGGCCCCTCCTGTAGTTGTGCTGGTCGGGGTCGCGTTTGTCATTGTTAATGTCTGTACACCCTGCCCAGCTAAGGGCGTCCCGTCTGCGTTCACACTGATCTGGATAGCTCCAGATGGAATTACTGAAATACAAAATGGAATAAAGTTACATAATTTATAGCCTATTTTTGGATTTTTTCAACCTGTATCCTAGGCCAATGCTAAATGCACATTTCCTGGTGAGATTTAGCACAATATTTTCCAGGAGTGTTCGACCAAGAAAAAAGACTGGTGAACAACATTTTCTTCTTTTCAAAGAATAATCTCTATCAATTCAGAGACAAATGCCATTAAGTTAGCCAGATTTGTCATCTGTAATTGCTTTACATCTGGACCAGTCAAAACATTTTGTTATTTGATAAAGGCTTAAGCGTTTACCACAAAATCCCGAGTTTTAACAAACCTGAAAGAGCACATGTAGGTTTTTTGAAATCAATGCAGGAAAAGAATAAAATGATTGTTAACTAGCATTTTTATCCTATCTCAAAATGTTTTCTAACCTATAAAAGACAGAAATCATTGTTTGAATTACATTCATTCTGTCATTTGCAAATGCTTTCAATTTGGTAAAGTCCAAAATTTTGTCATCTGGTATAGAGTTCATCACAATCATCTCATCTGCTGATCCTTCCAAGATGGAAGTCTGTTGTTTCATGCCTGAGAGAGGTTTAACTCTTTACCACTCAGTCCAGTTTTAACAGCCCTGATGAAGATGGCTTTTGAAAAGCATTCTGGGAAAAGTAGAGCAGTATTTTCTCCTGTTCCCACATTTTCTACTAACAAAACCCATTAATTTTAGCTAAATATAATTTATTGTCTCCAAACTATATTGACTTTGGCACCAAACTATACTGATTTAAACACGTCCAAAATTTGGGTCTTGCAGAGATTTAAACATGAATGAATGGATATGGCTGAATATATGTTTTCCTAGTGATTATTTTGTACACCATTACCTGTTGCGTTTTGGTACTGTATAGTACCGAGACTTGTGTTTGTTGCGTCTTGTGACTCTCCGTCCTGGCTCTGACTACTGTTTGACTCCTCGTCTATCTTTGACACAGATACAGGTGATGACAAGTCGTTTAAAATTTTTCTGAAATAAAAAAAAAAAATACAGATGAAACAAGAGCATGACGGCAAGACCTGTACTAATGCTCTGTTGTAGCAGCTTTTCCAATAAAAGTCAAAGTCAGAAAAGGGACACAAGTGTCAAAAATATTTTGAGGGCTTCCTGCCCATCTGTTATTGGTTTCCTTTTTGACTGTTCACAAATAGATAAAGTGTGAAGAAAATATCTCCAGTTTTGACAGAAATATGAGAAAATGCTTAAGTTTTCGCACAACTACACCAAAGATCAGGTTATATATGTAGGTGACAATACCATACAATTTTCCTAACTCTGTATCACACAGCAAAATTATGGAATAGTCCAAATTGAAAGCCACTGCAGATGCCAATATAACTGAGGCTTAAATAATGGTAGAAAACAATGTGGGAAGAAAATAAAGCCTGCTTTCTAAGGCTTATTAACCCTTTACCACACAATCCCGAGTTTTCATGACCCTGAGAAAGAGGCCGTTTGAAAACCTCGTGGGAAAAGAAGAAAATGCTTGTAACCAGCATTTTCTCCCTTTTCCACAAAGTTTTCTGTCCTTTTACAGGCAAATCCCACCATATGAGCCATATCAAATGTGTAGTCTGCAAATGCTCACAATTTGGACAAATGTAAAATTTTGTGGCACAGGGTTAAATCATGGGACTGTACAGTAAAGGGTTGAAAAACAGCCAAGCTACAGCACATTTCTCTGGTCCTGTTGGATTACATTAACCCTTTCCCAAACGACAAATTTTGGACTGGTCCAAATTGAAAGAGTTGCAGACGACAATTTTAAATTTGATGAAAATGGCAGAAAGTTATCAAAAAGGGTACAAAACACTGTGGGAAAAGGAGAAATTGCTCGTTACGAGCAATTTCTCCTTTTCCCACAGTGTTTTCAAAAGACTTGTACTGCAGACACGTGAAAACCAGGGCTTGTTTGGGAAAGGGTTAACTTTACTGTTTGTTGGATTGAATATACCCATTTGAAAATGTTAGTGACAAAATTTCAATGCTGAAAGATGGAGTTAAATATTTTGATATAACTGGTATGCTAGAATAAACTATTACAAAGTTGTAAATTTACAAAAGAGGTGTATCTGGATGCATTTTTTTAACCCTTTACCGCAAAATCCAGACTTTTAACGACCCCCCATGAAAAAGCCTTTTGAAAACAATTGTGGGAAAAGGAGAAAATGCTGGTAACCAGCATTTTCTCCTTTTTCCACCATGTTTTCTACCCTTCCCAAAACAAATTTCAGTTTTTAAGCCACATTTGATATGTCGTCCTCAGATGCTTTCAATTTGGACCAGTCTAAAATTTTGTTGTTTGTAAAAGAGTTAAACACGCTCTCCTGCAAACAAGCTGTGCTTTATTGCATCATTTGATGTAGTGATGTGATTTGCATAAAAAACAGAGAAAACTTAGTTGTTTCCTTCAAGGACATAGAACATAATAATTACCACACAACAGGAATGACTTTGAGAATACAGTATCATAATGAGGAAAATGTCTGATTGCTTACCTGTACGAAGGTCTTCTTGACAAAATCTCCCTCCTTTTCTTGCCCTCTGATTCATCCGACAGTTGCTCGTCGTCAACTTGGGCAACCTAAGCCAACGAGAAAGTGTAATTTTAAAACCCTGTACCAAACCTGTTTAACTCTTTACTACACAGCAAAAATTCATACCCTCCAAATTGACCTTTCTGCAAACGCAAGTTTGGCACGCTCACCTTAGTAACGCGATATATCGGTCGTTATGTCCAACAAACAAACGACAAAATGGCGTTGAATACATAGAGAAAGAGCGATTATTTCAGTTTTATTCTAGCTTGTGTTTCACTATTATTATATTAAAGTACTCAAAGCTTTTTTCATGACGTTCTTTTCAGTTCGGACTAAATCGGCAATGTAACAAGAAAAAATACTTTGAATAATATCATATTCATGAGAAATTGAAAAATGAAAATAGCGCAAAAATGTTTGTAATTCCATGTTTGGTCACAGCATTTAAACTAAAAATACATTGGGAGTAGATTGCTGTCGGCATTATCTATAACTTATAATAGGAGCATAGGTTTTTGAGAAATTTCGTCAGTATATAACATGTCAACATGTCCGTTCGACAGTAAGCAATATGAGAAAAGGATTTACAATTTAACCCTTTACCACACAAACCTGTGCTGTAACGACCTTGAAGAGGGAAACTTTTGAAAACTTTCTCTTTTTCTTTAGATGTTTTCTACCCTCTCAAGGACAAATCTCATCACTGCAGCAATGTTTAATTTGTCGACAGCAAATATTTTCAAAACAGTCGAATCTAATCTTTTGTTGTCTGGTAAAGATGTAATTAACACCTCTAACACCTGTTTGAGTGAAAATCAAGAAGTTTATTGTAAGTAATCAATTAGGTGATTTGTCATACTTTAAACAGATGTATGTTGTAAAAAACTTTTTAATTGGGGGTATATTTGGTCACCTGTAAGTATAAATACTGATTTTGATTGGATGTGCAATTATTAGTCATGCGACAGTTGTTGGGAAAACAAACAATCATTTGAACCAGGCAAAAATGACATTAACAGTTACATGCAATTGGGTTTATGAAACAACAAAAAATATGAATGCTCTCTAAAGTATTACAACAAGAATCATATGATGATGTTCTCGTCAACTTATTTTTGAAACAGGGTGATGAGTGGCTGTCAGTAAAATATCCTTCTTCCTGTCGCTCATTTTGTCTGTAACGATTACGACTGCCTAGGAGTAATGGTTTGGAATTTGAAAGATGTACGTGCAGTTAGATTTCAATACAGGTAGTTTAACAAAACAGTCTGGCATAACAGTTCTTTCTTTCCCCAAAGACTGGGGAAAAAATAACCCTGCTTTTCCATCGTTTGGTAGAGAGGTTGGTTTTTGGGCTACAGGCAACATTTTATGTAAACCTGTTTTTGGAATGGATAAATTTCCTTTTTCTTTCAAGGAATATAATTTAACAATTACCTTAACACATAATTCTTATGTGTAACCTTAATTCATTTTGAAAATTACTGTATAATCCAGTCTTAGAACTATGGTTTAAACACACTGTCAATAGAAAAGTCTATCACTTTGTCTGACCCTCGTATTTACATGGCATACTATACTGCGTTTTGATTGGCTGATAGGACCTGTCAATCAAAATCGGCAGAAAGGTCAATTGAAAGCATTTGCTGACGACAATTTCAATGTGGCTCAAATGATGCGATTTTCATTTGATAGGGTAGAAAACATTGTTGGAAAAGGAGAAAATGCTGGTTACCAGCATTTTCTCCTTTTTCCCACATTGTTGTCATAAGGCATCTTCTTCAGGGTTGTTAAAAGCTGGCATTGTGTGGTAAAGGATTAAACAACCCTGAAGGAAAGAGCTTTTGAAAAGATTAACCCTTTACTACAAAATGCTGAGTTTTACCACCCTACAAAAGAAGCCTTTTGAAAACATTGTGGGAAAAGGAGAAAATGCTGGTAACCAGCAGTTTCCCATATCTTTATACCCTATCAAAGACAAATTTTTTTATTTGAACCATATTAGACTTACTGTCTGCAAATGCTTTCAATTTCGATAAAACTAAGATTCTGTTGTGTGGTAAATTAATGAGTTAATGCAAAAATTTACTACATGTGTATAGTTTTGTTCTTTGCTTAACAGAAATCTAGTTAGTTCTGTACAGAATTAAAATGAGCACCACATGCAGGCCTGTGCCAATGCTTGGCTGCAGGTGCTTTTGCAGTGAAAATTCTAGGACAAAAAGGGGCATAACTGTGTCAGGAAAGTTGAGTTAGTTGCCAATCTGCCTCAGGTATGGACTCCTCTTTTGATAGTAAAGAACAAGCCCTAGTTTGAAGTAAATGAGCCATGCTCTGTGAAAAGGGGGCTTTATGCATCTGTGAAAAGTATTGACCCAGGCTGAACTGGGCCGAAACTTTTCGCTATTGGTCAATTTTCTGTATGTCAAAGGACCAGTCTACCCCATGATTAAATCGTTTTTTTAAAAAAGTGGATATTATAGATCCATAAGAATGTGATGGCTTTCTTGGTACCATGGATCACGGAGATGCATTAAGGCCCCTGTTGCCAAAGCATAACTTAAATATTTTTAGTAATAACGGAGATATGAGACAATGTCAAAATTTTCTCACAAAACTCATTTGGCAAGAAGAGGGTCTACTGTCCACAACATCTATGTCTGCTGAATTTTTCGAATGGGGGCTTTTGTGCCTCTTGGGTTGCAAAATTGGGGGTATAGAAAATAATTGAGGGTGCAACAATTTTCAACACGCAGATCTACATTTCCATAAATTGTCACTTTGACAAATCTATCAGGCTTTTAATTGCAATCAAGAGGAAGATGGTCCAAAAGAAAAAAACAAGAGGGCCATGATGGCCCTGTATCGCTCCACTGGCTTATAAATATAAACCACGAAGAAAAGTCTTCACTATATAAGCCCTTATAAAACTTTGACCTCATGGCTACAGTCTGACTAAATGGGGAATATTGTATTAGAAGAATAACATGCCAAATGTGGGAGTTCTTGGCCTTATGGCTGGTAACAAGATGGTTTCTGAACTTTTCACTCCATAAACCCATGTAAAACTTGTGATCCCTGGTGCAGGGCCAAACTTGATCCTAGAGCTGTAACTTGGGCCCTCTTTGTAACTGTCCACTAAATAATGCTATAATTATATGCAAAATTTGGTAGCCTAAGCCTTATGGCTATGTACACCAAGATTTAAAAGTTTTCCCTATGTAAGCCTATGTAAATCTTGTGAACCCCCCCCTCCAAGTATGAGGCCAAATTGACCCCTGGACTATACTTTGGGCACTTTTGGTAGACTCCAACTAGATCAAGCTAAATGCCAAATTTGGTAGCTCTAGGCCTTATGGTTTCAGACAAGAAGATATTTAAAGTTTTCTCTATATAAGCCTATGTATAAAACTTGTGACCCCTGGGGAAGAGCCAATTTTGACCCCAGGGCTATAATTTCAAGAAACATGATAGAGGTCTACTACATAAAGCTACATGCCAAATTTGGTAGCCCTATGCCTTATGGTTTCAGACAAGAAGATTTTTAAAGTTTTCTCTATATAAGCCTATGTAAAACTTGTGACCCCTGGGGAAGAGCCAATTTTGACCCCAGGGCTATAATTTCAAGAAACATGATAGAGGTCTACTACATAAAGCTACATGCCAAATTTGGTAGCCCTATGCCTTATGGTTTCAGACAAGAAGATTTTTAAAGTTTTCTCTATATAAGCCTATGTAAAACTTGTGACCCCTGGGGCAGAGCCAATTTTGACCCCAGGGCTATAATTTCAAGAAACTTGATAGAGGTCTACTACATAAAGCTACATGCCAAATTTGGTAGCCCTATGCCTTATGGTTTCAGACAAGAAGATTTTTAAAGATTTCCAATATTTTTCAGTTTTGTTGCCATGGCAACCAGAGTTTTTGAAGGAATCAAATTCTTTCAAGAAATTCTGAAGAGGACCATGTCAGGATCATTTCTGTGAAGTTTCGTGAAAATCGGATGGGTAGTTTCAGAGAAGAAGATGTTTGAAATAAAAGTTAACGGACGGACGGACGGACAGACAGACGGACGGACGGACGACGGACACCGGGCCATGACATAAGCCCGCTGGCCTTCGGCCAGTGGAGCTAATAACACAGGTTTCACTTCTGCTTGAATTCGTTCCACTTTGTTTCGTTTCGGTCTGTTGTGTTTCGTTCTGTTTCTGAGTTTATAGGGACCTCCGTACATGCATACACACCATATCAAGAGTATGATATCTATTTACTGCGAACCAGTCAGGAAATGTAGGAGAATTTAGTCGCTGCCATTACTTTCTAAAGCCATGCCTTGCTTCTGCATAATATACTGTGTGTATCCTGTCACTAAATCTATCACTAGTGGTATGTATTTAGTGACAACCAGCACTGGTTTGGGCAAGTTCTGGAATGGTCTTTGACTTTCTTTCAGTGTACAGAACACGAAGGACCGACTAACTGACAGGCAAACGAAGGTTTTACTCAAATAATCATTATTTTACTGCAAAACCTTATCTCCCATGGTTTGGAAAGGAGATATTGTTTCAGGTGTTGTTTGTCTGCAACAAATTTTCACTGTTTGAGCCACATATCCAACCTCAATGAGCCACAAAATTTATTTGGTGGGATGTAGTTGGTCCAACAGATTTGGATTTGGTCTGGCAAAACTTTCATGCCTGTCAGACCTACTGTGTGGCAAAATTTTCCAGTCATTCCACAAGTCTGCCCACGTCTTGTTTTATACTTATTTACCTATTTATGCAAATTTATCGGTTAAAGTCATTTATAAAACTCAAAAGACAGTCAGAAGTGCCTCTGATCGAACATTCAACCAACTTCTGTTTTGTCATGGGTTTTCATGCTTTTTTTGCATTGATCTATTTTTCATGTCTTTTTATTCATAGATAGTATTTCAGCATGATTTGTCATAAATTTGTCAAAAGGGCAACAGGGAACTTCAAAAACCTGTCATTTGTACATGTACACTAGATAAGTGGATAAACATTATCACATTTTTCACATATATGGCTAGCTCGATTAGCTGTGATAACAATGGCGCATGCTTCCTTCCTAGTTTCATGAGTATCAGACTGAACATGTGGCCTTTAGACTGCAAACAAGCTTTTTCTAAGATTTGGCCCAGTGATCCACTTTTTGACCCAACATGACCCAATTTCAAACTTGTCCGAGAGCTAAAATGCGGCCTCTAGTGTGTACACAAGGTTTTTCTAAGATTTAGCATGCTGACCTACTTTTTGACCCAATGTGATCCAATTTCAAACGTGTCCAAGATATCATCAAGAAAAACCTTCCCACCAAGTTTCATGACGGTCTGACAGAAAACGTGGCCGCACGAGTGCTTAAAAGGTAGATGTTGACAACCCGGACAACGGCCACAGCACGATCACAAAAGTTCACCTTGAGCACTTTGTGCTCTGGTGAGCTAAAAATAGAGGCATTAAAAAAAAGCGTGTTTCTATGTTTGATTACGGGGAAATCCATGTTTTTGAATTGGCAACCTGACTGACTTACTCTGTATCTGTTTGTATTGATTATTTATGATCAAACTTCTGATTTTGGCATACATTTTGCATACACTCTGGCACTATATGAATGTTAAGTTGTACATTATCATTTCAACATTTATGCGATTGACACACATATTTACGTCATCAGACACACTGAACATGTATCAAGATCACAATTTCTGCTTGTCAAAACCTTTCTTAGTGTCAGTGGATTGTATTGTCAACTCTGGAAAGAGGTCGTATAATTTACATATTTTGTGCATAAAGAGTTAAGTATCTCTCCTAATGAGCCAACAGTACCACTTTCTAATGGTCTTTAAACAATTTGACCAGTTAAAGCAGGCACAGCCATATCTACATATTTTCTGTATCTTACTCAAGGATCTTGTTGCCACAATGTTTTCTAGGTGTGAAGTGTGAAACAGAAACAATTTCAGCATTTGCAGAGCCTTACTCACCCTCACCACCTGTATCGTTGGTACGTTTGAACCAGCTGTTTGGATGACAGAGTTCTGACTAGTTTGAAGAATGTGTTGATTAGGCTGTATAACAGATTGAACTTGCAGGGTAGGACTAGCTAGCGAGACTTGCACCACAGACAAGCTTTGATTGACGTCTAGATCTGATGCGACACTCTCAGACATTGCTGCCGAGATGTAGACCTAGACAAATCTGCAAGAGAAATAATCATTATTCATACACAGTGATATGTGGGGATTTACTCCTGCAATTAAACAGGAGCATGGCATGCTGTTGCTGGAAAATGGGTTTTTTCATCCCTGGGCTTGTTCGTCTGGGTTCATACGTCAGGGCTTGTTCATCCCAAATGAATGTAAGCTAGTATAAACAGATGCGTTGAATTTCTCTCGAACTAGGTTTGTGTCATCTGATGAATTTAGGTGACAAATATGAAAAAAAATTTTTTTTTTTTATTTTAATATCCTTTTCACAGTAAAGGATTAGCAGTTAAATGCCAGTTTTGCCTGTTTCAGGGGGCTAAGGTGAAATAAAAGCAATAATGTAATTTTTTTAATATTAGTTTAATAATAGAAACAAACCCTCATTATGATGACAGAAAGTCCATTAAATTACTTTTTAGGTATGAGAAGTTACTTAATTGTGATCCTTGTGTGACTCTTAACATTCCTTGTACTGAAAGTAGCTTGCAATCATGTAGGTCAAACAAGCGATTCCGGGACATTTTGGCCCATAACAATTTCGGCCCATAACAATTTCGGCCCATAGTCTAAATACCAATTAAAATACACTTGAATGTTTCCCTGTTTGTTTGTCTGTCTGTCAGCTTGCATGCTCCGACCTGTCTTGCTACCACTCTTTGTGTTGATTGGTTGCTTTTATATGACATTGTTTTAGCCGCTGGTCTACACCTTCGAAGGTTTGCCAAACAAAACTGCCGCGTTGTGTATTGGGTAAGGGAGGATTAGTGTCATCGTTTGAAATAACACAAAGGCATTTCCAGACTTGTAAACTTGCCAATCATAACTAATTTCAAACTCAGTTTTAGCTGAAGAATGTATGTTTTCTAAGGACAGTTCATTATGCAGAGCCTTCATTAAGGACTAATTCTAGGAATTTTGAAATTCCAGATGTCACTTTAAAATTCTTTTTTTTAAATGAAAATTTGGGAAGTGGCAATACTACAATTCCATTTTTTTCCTCAATTTTACCATGGAACAGATGAAAGTGTTAATTTAGGCTTCAGCGTGAAAAACGTTATATATATGCAATCCTTCTAAAAATCCCGTGTTGTTTAGAATTATTACATGTAGACAATGAGTTAGTACCCATGACATTGATAGGGTAAACCAGGGATCGTAATATAGACGATCCCTGGGTAAACCGAAGTCAGGAGAAAAATTAAGTGCTCAGCAAATTAAATTCTTCTATGATCTGGATGCTATAGTGAAATAAATTGAAAAAAACAATTACCTTACCATTTCTTTGAACTTTTTACCAAACGACAAAATTATAGACTGATCAAAATTGAAAGTAATTTCAGACGTCGAGGTAAATGTTGCACAAATTATGAAATCTGTCTTTGAGTGGGCAGAAAACATGGTGGTAAAAGGAAGCAAGGCTGGTTATCATCATTTTCTCCTTTTCCGACAATGTTTCCAAAAGTCTCTTTCCTTGGGGGTCGTTATAACTCGGAATTGTGTGGTAAAGGGTTAAAAACATGAATCCTTGGTAAACAATCAATTATCACGAATAAGAAAATGCACCAAACCAGACTTATTGTGCCAATTATTATTATTGAAAATAATTACTTAAGTTGCATCCATTCAATTATTTTCCCCCGCCTTAAATTAAACAAATTTTAGAGCACTCACGCCGACAAGTAAACACCTCCCTCTTTCCTTCTACGTTGTTCGATAATAGACTTTATTTCATAAGAAATTTTATGACCTTTTTCGTAATGACTGATATCCCAGCTCCAACATTATAAATTATATAGCGTCTATACAAGTCAGCTATATAAAGTTGTTATCTAGGTTTAAAAAAAAAGTCAGTTTGAAGGGGCTATGATCGGACGATGTCAATTTGATACTAGGTTTGTCATGGGTTTTCATTTTTTTTTTAACCCATGCCTTGCAGTATTTTAAAAAAGCATTTAGAACAGCGCGTTTTCACATACACGCTAAGAATTGAAATCAGAATGAGATTGTGATAGAAGTATTTCAAGACCCCAGAAAAAGTGATTTGGAGGAGAAATTTAGCACAAATTTGTTACAGTATACAAGTCAGGAACTTGGAAGTTCTACTGATATCAGTTGTCTTTGATCACCACTATTTTAGGGCAATTATGAAAGTGTTATTACTAATTGCACTGCTCTGTACTTCTAATTAGCACAATATGATTATAAAATACCCGTTTCACATGTACTTGGTTGTCAAGGAGACCAGATTCACAACACCCAAGATAATAAAACGCAACGAAGCGTGTACCTAAATTCGACAGATATCTTAGATGATATTATGACATTACTGATACTGGATGGTTTAAACCCTTAACCCAGATTGGAGGACCCAAAAAAAGAGAGTATGATTAAATTTGCCGGCAAAAAAGAAGGTAAAAAGATCAATAAACAACGGATTTAACTTCACCATTTCAGTTCCAACAGAGACCTAAGTATCCGTCATGGAGAGCTTATATCAAGATCAGATTGTACTTTTAAAGTGATGAAAACTCTTCAATTTATACCGTTTGCTACCTTATGCTAAACTTAGATAATTCAAAATTTAGGAGATGGGAAATATAGTTCTAAACTCTTCCACTGTCGACGGCAACTTAGTATCTTTTGTGGATGGCATAGGTCTACACCGGACTACACATGATATTTACAGTCTGATCTTCGATACAAACCAAGATTTAATGTCTGCCGTATGATTATATTGGTTTTCCTTTGCTCACATTGTACACACTCTTTTACCATGTGTAAACATTCTACCAGGACGTAAAACAAATATCCAAAATGTTTATTGATGCAAAACAATCTTTAAAAGCGAAACTTTATGCACCAAACATTTAGTAAAAGGACTCGTCAGGTTGTGCAATATTTATGATACACCAATCATGGGCCGAAATCGTTATGGGCCGAAATCGTTATGGGCCGAAATTGTATGGGCCGAAATTGTTATGGACCGAAATGTCCAGTCACCAAACAAGCCTGGGCAAAGAAGCCCAGGGACAAACTCGTTCTGGGGAGGAACATGCACTGATTCCTGTTGCCAACACTCAGCTACAGTTACTTTAAGTGAAAATTTTATTTTAACAAAGGAAAAATACTGTGTCCAAACTTTTGATGGTTATAGGTCTATACTGTTTGCTTCCCCTTTTGATAGTAAATGATAGCCATATTCTACTGATAATTAATCTTTCGTGTTCCACTTATTGTATTCGACTGGTAGGTTTCACAATTTTGTAAACTTTCATGATGTGTAAACCTAATGCTTTCAAATCCTCATAATGTTTGTGCATCACGGAACGGGCACCTTATAGGTAGGCTGAGCTTGATTTTCATTTTTGTGCTTCACGAAAGCTGACCAGTCGAATAGGGCCAATTAGTCTGAGTTTGCAATGAATATCTTTAAGTTGTGACTGATGTATTACATATTGTCAAAGCTTATTCACATCAACGACGCAGATGACGCCAAAACCACAACTGTGGCTCGACCTTTTCTTCGAAAACAGCCTAGCACGTCTCAAGTTGGATATTGTGAATAAATGTTTTCATTAACGAACAGACAGTCTGTTCAAATAGAGGAACCTGCCATTAAGTGATTGCAGCAAACCGAAAGTAGAGTTTCATCCCTGCGCTGCAAATCTACACCAATGATGCCCATAATGATAGGCATTGTAAGTGTCCGCCATTTGTAATTGATCGACGTGTTGCTTTGGGAAAAATGCCCAATATATTCCCAGGACTTTTTCATTCGACTTATTCCAATAAGTTACCAGAGTATAGAAAACGCAAGCAAAAAGGATAACAACAATAATCGATTACGTAACACTAACCGTGCAAAAAAAGGGAATCCCTATGGCCATCCATGTTTTACTAACGGGAATGCCCTGTGAAAAAAAGTTCTGAAATGTTGATGATTTCCTGATCAGACAGAATTCTCAAAAATAGAGCTCCACTTATGTATACACGATATCATACAGGTGTTAACTATTACGAGACAAGTTTGTGAACAGGGTACCTACCAATTACGCAGTTTTCGTCACCAGCCTTGCCACCAATTAGAGTGGATAAATTTGCAGATACGTAGTCGCCACGTCAAACGACGACCATCAGCGTCATAGCTTTATCAACAGAGCCGAATTACTGTAAAGAAATTGAATATTCCTACACCGCCTCCGTATATTTAAACCATTTTGATTGGTTTGTACTTTTTAATGACGTCATTGAACCGGATTTCATGTACCATAATAATATTGCCCAAATTCTTTGATATCAGCAAAAGGTCTAGTGTTTTTTGTCAGCATAAACTAGTGAAAGGACTAGTCTCCAATATTATGCTTTATCTAAAACCAATATAATCATTCATCATATGCGAGTTTAAATACAATAAATAATCATTTAGAAGTGAACTTTTTTCTTTGTGGAGGAATTATTATACTGCTATGAGCGTACTTCGCCTATACATGTATTCGGCCCCGTGCACTTTAGCGCTTTACTTGCAGTGGAATAGCGCGAGTATACATGTATACGTGTATAGACAAATAAAATTTAGATATTGGAACTAGTCTAGCTTATTGCATTTGAAATACGTCATTCACTGGGCCAAAGAGTACAATTTACACACTGTTATGTGGCGCCTATCAGCGCCTCGATTGATAATTTAGTACTGGTAATAATACATTTTATTTTGGGGGAAAAACGGTTTTCAAATTTTGGTAACCCAAATTTTAAGTTGTTTGCGATAGATTTTAAAGAGAAATCAATTAGATCTATTAGACAATTAAAAATTTGGAAACGTTTGAATACAACAGCAACACGTGGAAAATTTGAATGCACTACTAACTGCAGAAGAAGGTTTTCGTATTGTAGCACACAACGTTTGAGAACAATGTGGCAAAAGGAGGAACTGCTCGTGCTAGTAAACTAACCTATTAATCAGGGTATAAATATTTTTCAAACGCAACGATCTAGATAGTTAATTCCATTGTCAATAGAGGCACTGAAGTATGCGTATGGTGATTGCAGGTTAAAATCTCGGTCACAGAGCATTAGTGTTTATATATGTGTGCAGGGGCGTAAAAGAGGGGTTCAGAATCATTTCGCACTCCGAAACGATACTGCTATTCCACTTTAGGCTGCAAAGCAAGACACAGTGTGCTTTGGCGGACAATGTACATTAAGATAAAACTGTTCAGAACATACAGTCTGCTTATGTATCTTATGACGATGCCCTGTCTTGATAGGGTAGAAAACACTGTTTATCAGCACTTTCTCCTTTTCCCACAATGTATTTCATAAGCCTTCTCTTTCAGGTTCGTTGAAACTTGGGATTGAGTGGTAAAGGGTTAACAAACATTCACATCCATGGGTGGAAAGAAGAAGACGAATCCTGAAATCCTACAAATTCATCAATTTTGATATGGAAATCGAGGAAAGAGTGGTTTTTGTGATGACCCAGAACAGTTATACGAATCAAGGACCTTTGGCAGATAGTGTAGATCTGAACGTGCAGTTGATCTTTGATCTACACTGTCCGATAAGGAGATATTTCCCCCCAAAAATAACTTTGAAATGGCGACATTTGGGTTTTCAGTATTGAGTGAAAATTTTCGTCTAATTTATTTAGCAGCTTAAGGGCTAAAACATACCTAAAGGTAAGCAGATGAAAAACTGCATAATTTGTCTCAATTCAAGCTTTTTAGCTCAGTCTGTTATGTACAGGACTTGAAACCATGGGTTCACTGGCTCAAACCCTAAGCTACTCCAATTTCTTTCCGAGGATTGATCATAGGCATTGCCAATATCTTTCTCACAGCTGATGGTTGTTTTGACGATCTAGTAAAGTGAGAAAGCAGCCAGTAGCCGGGAAAAACACTGCAAAATACTGGTAACAGAGAAAATGCAGCCCTGAAAGCATGGAAATCTGCACTGGCCACCACGATATAACTGAAACAACTGTGGGTACAGCGTTAAGCACTATACAAACAGGCAAACATAACACGTTGGTTCAATGCCTCACTGTATCTCTTGTGCGTCACAAGTTCCTGTCCAACATTGGCCTCCTTAGCAATTGGTCAAAAAGAATGACTACATGCAATACTCTTCCATACCATCTTGCTGTGCTGGTGAGGCTGCGGTTTCTTTGGGCATCATCATTCTGGCTAGGATGAGCTTGAACATGGCTTTGGTGAAAACCAGGAAAGAGCAAATAAGTGGGCTATTGAAGCGATATGACAGAAATAATGGGGAAAGGGGGTAAAAAAAAAAAAAAAACTCACAAACCCTTTACGAAACGTCAAAATTTTGGACAGGACCAAATTGAAAGCATTTGCAGACAACAAATTATATGCTGCTAAAATGATTATTTCTATCTGTGATGGAGTAGCAAACATTGCGGGAGAAGGGGAAAATGCTGGTAATCAGTATTTTCTCTCTTTCGTAAAATGTTTTCCATAGCCCTCTCTGTCAGGGTAGTTTAAATTTGGGATTTTGTGGTAAAAGGATAAAGAACCCAATTCTTCAATACCAGATAAAATCCACCGTTTAAACCATGAAAAGTATTTTATTTGAGAAGAAATATACTACTCAAAAAAAGTTAAGGGTCAACAATTTTAATAACAGTTACCCCATGAAAAAGAATAGCGAGGTCATAAGATCATACTGTGATATGTGTTGATATGTCCTTAACACATTAACAAAAGTCATTGGTTTCAGAAATGAGATCCTCCAAAGAAAGACTTAAGTATAGTCATTAACTGTCCAAAACGAAAATTACAAGCAAACTTCAGAGACAAATCATGGGTGTAACCGCCTAGGGCATGAAGGTATTCTGTACATCTTCGCCTTATGCTGTTCAACAGGGTCTGGAAGAAGATTTGCTGTTTTGCCTGCCACTCGGTCGCAAGAACCTGAGCCAGTTGTGCACAGTTGTTGGGCGGGGCATGATTCATCCAAAACCTGCGTCCCAACTCGTCCAGTGGGGTTCAAATCTGGGGAATATGCTAGTCAATCCATCCTGTTAACATTGTTTAGTCTGCGGAAATCTGTGACCACTCTAGCTCGATGAGATCTGGCGTTGTCATCAAGTCCCCAGCACCGATATGTTGCAGAGTGTGTAAGACAAGTGGTTCAATATTCTCTTGCAGATAACAAAAAAAGGTTTCCATCAAGAACATAAAGAGCAGTCCAGAACATGGTATGGAAAAGCAGCCCAAACCACTACGCTGCCCCCACCAAACGACAAACGTTGGCTTACGTTAACGTCAACAAATCTCTTCTGCTAGACGTCTGTACACACTTTCTCGGCCGCAACTGAACTGCAAGGCAAACATGGACTCATCAGAGAAGAGGACCAATGACCATTGATTACGTTGCCTTCGAAGAATACGTGTACACAAATCTCTTCTGGCTGCTCAATGTCGTTGAAGAAGAGGTGGAAGAACTGCTGGTCGCCGTGACCGAAGGTTGTCTGTCCTGAGCCGGTTTCTGATGGTCTAGTTTGATACCAGGGAAACTGTACATGTCCTTTACTAGTCACGGAGCTGTTGGACAGTGGCTCTGCACTGGCGTAGTGCCATTTTTGAGATATGCCAGTTTTTCTGCGGGGTGGTTGATCGGGTCGTCGACGACTATTAAGGCTTCCCGTATCCTGTAATCTTTGCCAAAGCCTCCCAATGATACTGTGGGTAACAGTCAACCTCTGAGCAACATTTCGCTGTGTTGCACGGTCTTGCAGCCAAGCGAGGGCTCTTCCGGCTCTATCCGTAGTGCCAAGTTGTCGCCGTGACATGGATGAGTTTCAAGTGGCAGTTACCCATGGTATTTTTATAGTGCAAGTCGGAATACAAGCCACCAAGTACCCAGGAAATCACGTGCAAATGTTGCACTTAGTGAAATTTATCTTCCACAAGCGATGTTGGTTATGTAAGAAACGAGGTAAAATGTGTTACATATCTTCATTTGTCATATTATTTCGATGTGCGTACCGGTAAAAGCAGCCCGCTTGGCATTATTCACCGTGTTTTTAAAGGTTTGTCCTACAATTTGCATAAAGGTCGCGAACATTTCTTTCTAATAATGATGCAAAAGAAGCTCATTCAAAAATGAGGTGTAAATGTCGTTTGGCCTTTAAATTTTGTGTAGTATACATTAATGGGAAGAAGTACATGCAGCATCAAAATGGATACGAAGACGGAGCAGAAAGTTCGTAAAATTTTTTCATAACTTTTTTAATTTGATGTCTGATTGTTCTCAGATTTTCGCTTGTGTAACCATGGTCTTATATCAGTTTCCGTGTAAAAAATCACCAGTCTGATTTTACATTAGGTGTCTTTATTTTCACCCTAAAATGCGCAAGGTTTGCTACCCCAGAGCACGCCGTAAAACCGCCTTTCTCGTGCGTTTTAAAACAAACGTAATTTCAAAATTGTCCGATTCAAATCTACTAAAATTACGCCCAATTAATGGATGACTCCATTTGACGTTCCGTGCGAAACTTCTGGGTCCGTATTCACCAACCATTCTTAAGAATATTCTTTGTCTTATTCTCCAAGATTTTCTACATTTGAAAGTAACACAACTCTTGATTGGCTAAACCAAATGGTTTAGCCAATCAGGAGTTGTGTTACTTTCAAATGTAGAAAATTCTGGAGAACAAGACAAAGAACGTTCTTAAGAATGGTTGGTGAATACGGACCCAGATGTCACTTCCAAAAAACAACGTTAGTCCGATAGTTTTTTTGAGACCTATCGAAGGAAAAACGAGGTGGTAGAAACTCACGTAGGGGTGAAATTCTGTGTTAACCTAGGGCATAGTCCGGCTGAAATATTTAATTTATTAAAAGAAGCTGGGGTAAAGCCAAAACTGAAAAAAAAAAAAAAAAAAATCTACGCGCAGTTTAAAAAACGACGAAAGGGTATTGAAGATGACCTGACAGAGAGCACCGACATCACAGCAAATAACATGCTAGTTAAATGACGCTAACGTCATGGCGTGCCCCTGGTGGCCGGTATGATCGTTGTAAAAGGAGTCATTGCAGCTACGTTTTTAGATCAATTTGTCGGAACCTTTCCAATTTTGTCCGTTATGAATGGATCCTACAATTATGAAAATGTAAGTGTACTAACGCCAGTAGTTTTAACCCTTTACCAAACGACAGAATTTTAGACCTGTCCAAATTGAAAGGATTTGCAGACGACAAATTAAAGGTGACTCAAATGACGAAATTTGTCCTTGATAAAGTAGAAAATATTTTGGGAAAACCAGCATTTTCTCCTTTTCCCACATGTTTTCAAAAGGCCCTCTTACCCAGGGTCGTTAAAAGTCGGGATCGTGTGGTACAGGGTTAATCAACAAATTCCACGAACTTTCTGCTCAGCCCTCGTACATGTACTGATATTTTTAGAGGCACCCCCGTTTTTGCAGAACTTTCATCACAATCTTTCTAAAACGTTATTCATCCTCATAGTAATAAGCATTTTCTCCCTCTCGCAAGATGTTTTCAAAAGCCCTCTACCTCCGGTTCCTTTACACTCTGGTTTGTTCGGTAAAGGGTTATGCTCCACTTGGGTGTGTGATAACTAAATGACAAAAAAATTAGACTTGTCCAAATTGAAAGCATTTAAAGACGACATAATAAATGTGACTGAAAAATTAATGTTTGTTTTGAGAAGGGTAGTAAAACATTGTGGGAAAAGGAGAAAATGCTGGTTACCAGAATTTTTCCTTTTCCCACAATGTTTTCAAAAGCCTTTTTTCTCAGGGTCATTAAAACTCTGGATTGTATGTTAAAGGGTTACTCATGTAAGCCTCGATAAAGAAAACTGACACTTTGTCAATTTGAATATTTTATTCATATATTTTGTTAAAAAATAATTTTACCACATAATTTAAACTGGAAATGTCTCAAATGATTACATTTGTTTTCCAAACAGCGGAAAACAACGTGGAAAATTGAAAAAATGTTGGTTTCCAGCATTTTTCTTAATTTTTTTCCCACGGTGTTTTTCAAAAGCCCTCTGCTTTAAGATAATAAAAATTTGGGATTGTTTGTTAAAAGGTTTAAGTGACTTTCATAACTGAAGGATTATTTATTATTAGATAATGGTCAGACTGCACACAATGTATAGTCTGATCATGTATCTACCTTTTCTGCTGTGCTGAGATGCTTGAGTGACTATCAACCTTGGTATTGCTATTATTGGGAATCTTTTTCCCCGAACGAAAATATCCTCTTTGTTTATATGCCATTAAAATGGTTAAAACATTATAAAAAGGTTAACTGTGATCCATCTATAATTAGACTGTGTGGTAAAGGGTCAAAAGTAAAATATGTAGCAACTCATAAATTATCGATTTACACACACAAAAAAATTTAGAACATTGACTAATTAACAACTTAACCCTTTACAACACACTGCCAACTTCTAACGACTCTGAGGAAAAGGCCTTCAGAAAACATTGTGGGAAAAGGAGAAAATGCTGGTAACCAGCATTTTCTCCTTTTCCCACAATGTTTTCTACCCAATTAAAGAAAAATGCAATCATTTAAGTCACATTGAACATGTCGTCTGCAAATACTTTCAGTTTGGATGGGTCTAAGATTTTGTCATGTGGTAAAGGGTCCACTGCAATTTTTGTATATTTCTAGAGTCAAACAATAACAGAATGTACCATATACGAGGATAGCTGCATTCGGATCATCCTAACTTTTGACAAAAAAGCCCGCTAGCTCAGCTGGTAATGTATAGGGCTTGAAAACCAAAGGGTAGCAGGTTTCATTCCCATCTTGGGTACTTGCTTTCGATGCGTGAGGATGGTCCTTGCCATTAGGTTCATTCTCATTCTCCCCACTTAACCCTTTACCAAACGACAAAATGCTAGAATGCTCCAAATTGAAAGCATCTGCAGACGACAATTTCAATGTGGCTCAAATGCAGAAAGTTGTCTCTGGTCACCTGCATTTTCTCCTTTCTAACAATGTTTCCAAAAGGCTTTCTTTTTCAGGGTCATCAAAACTCAGGATTGAGTGGTAAAGAGTTGACACTGTTTCCATGGTGTTAATGTGGGAAAGCAGACAGTGGCTTGTAAAGAATGATGTGCAAAGTTTTGGTAAAAGACACTCCAGGAAAGCATCGGTAAGTGCACTGGCTATCAAAGACAGAAATGATCAGTTTAGCAACTTTTAATTTGTCCTCTGCAAATGCTTTCAATTTGGTTCAGTCCAAAATTCTGTCGTTTGGTAAAGAGTTAAAGACAAACAAAACCTTTAAATTGCATGTTTTCTGGGTCTTATCTCTAGACTGAAAATGTCTGTTGGATTTATTTGGTGCTCAAAGGGTTAAATGACCTTTCAAGACAAAAGTAGAAAGCTGAATGTTGCTGTTTCAAACTTATGCTTTGGAGAGGAATATCTCCTATATCAGACAGTGTAGATCAAGGATCAGACAGCACATTCTGTACAGTCTGATCTTGATCTACAATGTCTGCAAAAGGTCAAGCTACACAGCCTAGGGGTTAAATCTCAATGCTTACAGGACAGAAACGCTCACAGCTAGAATTCTTCAATATAATCTATTTTCCTTTGAAGTTATCCTTTTCTTTTCTCAAAAATTCCATAACTTTAATTTCGTCTTCTGACCCTGCATATTTCTGTATGCTCTTCTGCCTGAAATGGAAGAGAAAATTTTGATTCCTTCTCTCTGTACCATTATACTCAGGCAAATGTTTTCAGGGGTATACTGGAGTCTGTCTGTGTGTCTATCTTTTTATTTATCCTTCTTTCCCTCCCTCTCTCTCTCTCTCTGCCTGCCCCTCCCTATTTGTTACCATCCATTTTCACTGTCTTCCTCCCTCTATAACACTCTTTCTATGAAATCAAACCCATAATCATGGTCTTAACTTAAAACAAGCATTATCGATTTTTTAATCTTACACAACGGTCCGAGTAATAACCAGCAGTTTCTCCATTTTCCAAAATGTTAACTACCTATTTCAAGGTCAGATCCCATCACTTAACCATTTACCACACAATCCCGAGTTTTAACAACCCTGAGAAAGTGGCCTTTTGAAAACGTTGTGGGAAAAGGAGCAAATGCTGGTAACCAGCATTTTTTCCTTTCCCCACAATGTTTTCTACCCTTCCCAAAACAAATTTCAATTTTTGAGTCACATTTATTTTGTTGTCTGCAAATTCTTTCAATTTAGACTAGTATAAAATTTTATCGTTTGGTAAAGAGTTAAAACAACATTTGATTTGTGGCCTACAAATACTTTCAATTTGGACCACACTAAAATTGGACCACACTAAATTTTTGTTGTTTGGTAAAGACCAACTTATAACGACCTGAAGAGGCCGACTTTTGAAAACAGTGTGGAAAAATGAGAAAATGCTGGTAACAAGCATTTTCTCCTTTTCCCAAAATGTTTTCTACCATTTCCAAAGCAAATTCCATACTTTTAGCGACATTTAATTTGTTGTCTGCAAATGCTTTAAATTTGAACCAGTCTAAAATTTTGTTGTATCGTAAAGAGCTAACTCTTTACCAAATGACAAAAATGTATACTTGTCTAAATTGAAAGAATTTGTAGACGACATTTTAAATGTTGCTCAAATGATGATTTTTTTTTCTTTAAAAGGGTAGAAAACATTGTGGGAAAAGGAGAAAATGCTGGTTACCCGCATTTTCTCCTATTCCCACAATGTTTTCAAAAGCCGTCTTCCTCAAGGTCGTTAAACTCTGGATTGTGTGGCAAAGAGTTAAGGAAGTTAAAACGTTAACAGGTGTCAAAATTTTAGACTTGTCCAGGTTTAAAGCATTTTCTGATGACAACTTTAATGTGGCTCAAATGATAAGATTGTCTTGGAAAAGGTAGATAAAATTGTGGGAAAAAAGGAGAAGACGCTGGTTACCACCATCTTCTCCCTTTTTCCCCCCACGATGTTTCCAAAAGCTTTTTTCAAAGGGTCGTTGAAACTGGGGTTTGTTTGGTAAAAGGTTACAAGAGACTAAATTTTGCAATATAGAGGCTGTTCAAATCTCCACATTGCAAAAAAGCACTAGGAAGACTACATCCAGGATCCAACTGAATGTTCTGTGCAGCCTGATCTTGATCTACACTGTCTGCACATGCAACAAAAGCTGAGCTAGGCACTTACATATATGTCTGTCCTGGGTATCACCAGTGCTCCGCTGGGGATCTGCAGTGCCTTGCCCAAAGCACTCCCATGTGACTTACAGCCTGTAACACCATAAAGTTTGAACACATAAGTTTCCAAACAGTCGTTAACCCTTTACCACACAAACCTGACTTTTAACAAACCCCAAGGAAGAAGGTTTTTGAGAAACATTGTTTGAAAAGCAGAACATGCTGGTGACCAGCCTTTTCTCCTTTTCCCAATATATCTTCTACCCTTTCACAGCCAAGTGGCACAATTTCAGAGCTCTCCATTTAAATTGTCGTCTACCAGTGCCTTTAACCCTTTACCACACAATCCCGACTTTTAACGACCCTGAGAAAGACAGCCGTTGGTAACCAGCATTTTCTCCTTTTTCCCACAATGTTTTCTACCCTTTCTAAAATAAATTTCAATGTTTTAGTCACATTTATTTTGTCATCTGCAAATGCTTTCAATTTGAACTAGTCTAATTCCGGCATTTGGTAAACAGTTAATATGGATAATCCTAAATTTTTGTTGTTTGAGAAGGGGCTTACGCTTTTCCCACATGAGAAACTTTCAGACTCATCCATACTGAAAGCATTTACAGATGACGAATTAAATGTGGTTCAAAGGAAAGAAGCTGTCTTTAAAATACCAGGGGCCTTCAAACAGTATCTGGAAAAGTGTTGCTCAATTTTTGATGTCACAAATTTCTTGAAATAAAATTTTGATCAAAGATACTTGGATGTGCATTTTTGTATAAAATATGTTTGATCTATGTGTCTTCTAATAAATTCTATTGGAGATGAATTCATCAAAACAGTTATGACACTTTTCTGGGTACTGTTTAAACATCCTTGGTACAAGACAACATTTTGGTACATAACATTTTTTTTCTTTTTCTCACAACACTTCTTAAATAACCTTGTTACTGAAGGCTCCTGAAAAAAATTGTTGGAAAAGGAGAAAATACTTGTAACCAGCATTTCCTCCATTTCTCACAATGTTTCTACTCTATCATAGACAAATCCCACAATTTAAGCTGAATTTAATTTGTGCTTTCAATTTGGACTAGTCTACAGTTTTGTCATCTGGTATAGAGTTAAAAAAAGACCAATCAATTTGGAATAAAAGTGCCTCCAGATTGGCTGGTTTTTCAATGCCAGAAATTCTGATGCAAAATGATTCATTTTTAACCCTTTACTACACAATTCTGGGTTTTAACTAACACTAGAAAGACAGCATCTGAAAATATTGTGGATATAGAAGAAAATGCTGGTTACCAGCATTTTAAATGTTTTTTTCACAAAGGCATATACTATCATTTGAGCCAAACTGAATTCATAGTCTTAAATTGCTTTCAAACTGGCCAACTCTAAAATTTTGACATATTGAATTTTTTCATTTAACTTTAAATTTGCAGACAAGGACAATAAAAAACATCTTTCAAAATATGAACAGTAACAGGAATTAACAGGAATTAAGATTTGAATGAATACATACGAAAACATTATGGTAAATGGAGAAATTACTGTGAATGAGTAATATCTCAAAACACGCACAATAAAACGGTTATTCAACAAATACTAAGGTAATATACCTGAGAAAACATTGTGTCAAAGGGAGAATTTACTCATATTTCATTTTACAACAATGTTTTCAGAAGTTTTCTTGCTGAAAGACAGGAAAAGTTGCAGTTTGTACTTTATTAACCCATTAATGTATAAATACAATTTTTTACACTTTTGCAGTTGATTGCTTTGGAAAACAAAGTCAGAAAAGGATCAATTGCATAGTACAAGCTTCCTTTTCTAACAGTGTTCTCCAAACAACTGAAGACAGGTATTTTTCTTTCTTTAACCCTTTACCCCACAATGCCGCCTTTTGACGCCCCAGGGAAAGAAGCCTTTTGAAAACATTGTGGGAAAAGGAAAAATGCTGGTAACCAGCATTTTCTCCTTTTCCCACAATGTTTTCTACCCTATCAAAGAAAAGTTGCACCATTTGAGCCACACTGAAATTGACGTCTGCAAATGCTTTCAATTTGGACAAGGATAAAATATTGTCGTCTGGTAAAGGGTTAAAATGTTCGTACTTTTCTGTAATTTATAATACTGTTAGGACAATCTAAGGATAGTTGAACGGTAATGAGATATACAGCATTCAACATGAAAATTATCCAAGCTACATTTAAATCGACATACCCAACTCTCATAAAAGGATTCATCTGCTTTTCTTCCTCTATTGTAGATGGAACTGTCGGCAGGTTTTTGGCCCGCAATTCCTGAAGAAAAAAAAAAAAATCTTTTAAATGTCTTTTCTTTTTGCAACTAAAACAGAAACTGTGACACATAAAAACTACCCCTTTACCAAACAGTCCCAAGTTTTAGTGACCCCTGAGAAAGAGAGTTTTAGAAAACAATGTGGGAAAAGGAGAAAATACTATTAACCCTTTACCAGACAACAAAATTTTAGCCTTCTCCGAATTGAAAGCATTTGCAGACGACAATTTGCAATTTTTCATTGATAGGGTAGAAAACAATGTGGGAAAAGGAGAAAATGCTGGTTACCAGCATTTTTTCCTTTTCCCACAATGTTTTCAAAAGGCTTCTTTCCCAGGGGCATCAAAAGGTGTCATTGTGCGGTAAAGGGTTAACCAGCTCCCACTTACAGATACGTCTATGTTCGTTTTCAGTCAGTTTTTAACCAGTTTCGTCTTTATGTTATCAAACTATAATTATTCTTGTATATTCATGCGCAATGTTGCTTCTGATGGTTGCAAGGTTGCAAAGATTAAGACAGATACAAAAAGTATTTCATTTTCTGGATGCTATCAAAGAAATGACTTGTGACGTTTACAGTTTGAAATCAAAGATTTCTGGTACATGTATTTCTCCCTTACACCATATATAATGGTAATTTATCAATGTTTACACACCTGACTAATTCTGAACCATTCTACAGTCTATAAAATTTTAAGAGAATTTTTTCTCTTTGGCTGTAAGGATGTATCTTTTAAATTTCAGCAAAATCGGTTGAAAATTGTAGAAGGGAAAGAGGACACAAAACTATTTCTAGGAAGACAATCTGATTCAAGCATGTCATCCTAACTTGTAATGAATAATGCTAACCTTTGTCTAATGGAATTTTTGCGTAACCCTTTACCACACAATGCCAAGTTTAAGCAACCCTGAAGGAGAAGGTAACCAGCATTTTCTCCTTTTTGCCACAATGTTTTCTACCCCATCAAAGACAAGAGTCATCTCTTGAGCTACATTTAATTTTTCGTCTGCAAATGTTTCTGATTTTGTTGAGTCCAAAATTTTGTCTTTTGGTACAGACTCAATATAGCCAGTATCTTTCTTTGCATGCTGGGTGTGTTCAGACAGATGGACAGACATTCTGATTCTAGTATACCTCCCCCTAACTTTGTTGTGGTTGGTGGCAGCACTTTTATAATAGATAATAACTTTGTCAAATTAAAAATTTACTTAACGCTATCCCACACAATCCTGACTTTTAACGACCTGTGAAAAAATGCTTTGGAAAACATTGTGGGAAAAGGAGAAAATGCTGGAAACCAGCATTTTCTCCTTTTCCCGCTATGTTTTCTACCCTTTCAAAGAAGAATATCATCATTTGCACAAAATTTAATTTGTTGTGTGCAAATGCTTTCAATTTGGACAAGTCATATATTTTGTCCTCTGTTAAAGAGGTAATATAGCTGCTATCTTTCTCTACATGTTGGGTATAATCAGACAGATGGACAGATAATCTGATTCTAGCATACATGGCCCCTAACTTTGTTGTGTGTGTGTGTGAGGGGGGGGTGTTATAAAAATAATACTAACCTTTGCCAACTTCAATTTTCTGTCAATTTCGGGCATATTCAGACAGATGGACAGACAATCTGACTCTAGTATACTGTAACAGTGGATATCATTGCTGGTCTAAAATTTTGCAAATTATGAAACACTGATCTTATGGATGTTTTAATTTCTGCAAAAACTGCAACAGACCATCTTGCATGAAATGTTTTTTTTTTCCCAGCGTCCTGTACTGACGAACTACACCCCATAATGGCCATTTTATCAGTAGTACTTCACCACCACTAGACTGGTATTCTGTTCGACATTGATGACAAAAAGCACTCAGTGATGTTGACAAAAGGGTCCCAGTCAATCGCACTCACATGACCCGTAGTTTTGGAAAAATACACCTTTATATAGTTTAAATTTATGTTGGCAGATATATTTGTGATATCTATCAAAATGTGAAAATCAATAAGATTTTCATGATACAGACACTTCTGGTTTTTAACCCTTTACCAGACGACAAAATTTTAGCCTTGTCCAAATTGAGAGCATTTGCAGACAGCAATTTCACTGTGGCTCAAATGGTGCAATTTTTCTTTGACAGGGAAGAAAACATTGTGGGAAAAGGAGAAAATGCTGGTAACCAGCATTTTCTCCTTTTCCCACCATATTTTCAAAAGGTCTCTTTTACATGGTTGGTAAAAGGTGTCATTGTGCGGTAAAGGGTTAAAGACATCACCCTAACTTTGTGGTTGTGGGAATATTAAGATGAATAATTCTAACCTTTGCCCAATTCAATTTTTGGGATATATAGCTGTTATCTTTCTCGACATGTTGGGCGTATTCCAAGTTTCGTACAGCATACTCATGACCGCAGAATACCCTCTGTCAAAGATTAAAGAGATTAACTCTTTACCAAATGACAAAATGTTAGATTTGTCCAAATTGAAAGCACCTGAAGACCAACATTTTCTCCTTTTCCCACATTGTTTTCAAAAGTGTAATCTCCCAGATCACTAAAACTCAAGATCATCTGGTAAAAGGTCAACTGGCTGTCCACAAAATGCTTTCATTTTAAATGAGTATAAAAGTTTGTTGTTGGTAAAAAGACAGGTGCCTGCTTGCCACAGGTGAATTTCAACCATACTTTGACTTCTGTGGGAACTCAATATATGCTTGCTGGATAAAGACTGCTGGCTTAGTAAAGATGGCCACTCAGACAAGTTGCACTGTAGGTCATATTTACACATATTATGTCATAGAGTGCCAGTAAATATGTATTAAATTAAAATAAAATCTTACAGCAGTGATATCTTGTGTTTTTAAAGCCTTTTGTCACAATATTCATTTGATTACTTTTGGCAGAGCTACTCCTTTACTGTTTGATTTACTCCCTTTATTTAGTAAAGCTAACCAACCAGCTTATGACAACCAATGTACTTATCACATCATTCATTTTTGTAAGAATTATGTATGTATTGAGGTTTTTTTACTGGTATTTATTATTGTTCATGTTAATTTACAGAAATCTGAAATATCAGATTCTACATAGACATAGCAAGAAACTGTTTCTGTCATCATTGTTTTGCCCCTTCTACTAATTCAACAAAACTGGCTGGCCCGCGACAGACAGCAGCTGAGCAGACGATTGCGCTATAGTGACTTGATGGACAGACAGTATCTTATTACTTACAGTATTTGCGGGTAGTTCTGACAAAATCTTGATCAAAGCCCTATACATATCTTTCGCATTGCCTTCGAAGAATCTTCCACAACCTCCAGTAAATAAGGTATCACCTGCAAAAAAGATAAGGTGTTTTAACCCTTTATCACACAATCTTGAGTTTTAATGACCCTGGTGAAATAGAGGATCTTACATTCGTGTTTAGGTATTACCACTTTTATCAATAAGTTGACTAAAAATGTATGACACGAGCCTTGGCAAGCGTCAAATACATTTTAGTTAACCAGTTTGATAAAAATGATAATACATGAACATGAATGTGAGATTCTATTTATCACATAAAACAAATGACAGGCCGAAAAATATCCTGCATCACCACCTTTAGCCTACACACCATTCACATGTCCATGTTTATAGTTGTAGTTTGGTTTCAAATGTATATATACACAAGTATATAGATCTTTGATATTTACTCCAAAACTAGAATGAAACACTTACTAGAGGGGGGTAAGACCACCTATTTCCACAATTTTGTTGATTTAACCCTTTCCCAAACGACAAATTTTGGACTGGTCCAAATTGAAAGAGTTTGCAGATGACAATCATACATTTGATGAAAATGGCAGAAAGGTCTAAAAAAGGGTAGAAAACACTGTGGGAAAAGAAGAAATTGCTCGTGACGAGCAATTTCTCCTTTTCCCACAGTGTTTTCTAAAGACCTGTACTGCAGACACGTGAAAACCAGGGCTTGTTTGGGAAAGGGTTAAAAGACTTTCGCTGCATTTCTTGGGTTTCAGTCAAACATGAAAATCAAAAACTTTCCACGGGTATGCGTCTTAGCAACAATGATGTCATTTTTCCTCAAAACGGCATAGTCATACAAATTCCGGCAGGTGCTGTGGCTGGTTTCATCGGCTTCTCACGATTATGACTAAAACATGATCAGAACTGAGGCCAAAAAAATGTTAATACACTCGGTTACTATCAAAAATAATGCTCTCAATTTGGATAGGCCTACATTTTTGTCATATGGTAAAGACTTAAGCAAACTTGCTATCATAAACACTGTAGACAATGGACAAATTGCTTATAACAAGCAACCCCCCCCCTTTTTTTTTTCTTCTTCAATGTTAAACTACCAAAGGAGCATACAAACTGATAGTTATGCGGTAAGCATACCAAGTAAACAATCAAAACAAATGGTACATGTACCTGTGAAAACAGCTGGTTGTGATCCCGGCTCTTCAATGTAGTAACAAATATGTCCAGATGTGTGACAGGGCGTAAACAGACATTTAACCGTCAAATTTCCTACCTGAAGTGAATAGAGAATTTTAATCTTTACAAGATGACAAAATTTTAGACTTGTCCATTTTGAAAGCATTTTGCAGATGAAAAATTACTTATGGCTCAAATGATAGAATTTGTCTCTAGAAGGTTGGAAAACATTGTGGGAAAAGGAGAAAATGCTGGTAACCAGCATTTTCTCCATTTCAAACATTGTTTTCTTCCTTTTCAAAAACATATTTCAATTTTTGGATCACATCTATTTTGTCATCTGCAAATGCTTTCAATCTGGAAATGTCTAACATTTTGTTGTGTGGTAAACAGCTAAGTCAGTCGTGTCAGGTTGTGTGTCAGCCTCTCACAGCAAAGGATCTGGGTTTAACCCTTTACCACACAATTCCCACTTTTAACGACCCTGAAGGAGAAGGCTTTTGACAACATTGTGGAAAAAGGAGAAAATGCTGGTAAGCAGCATTTTCTCCTTTCCCACAATGTTTTCTTCCCTATCACAGACAAATTTTGTCATTTGAGCCAACTTTAATATATTGTCTGCAAATGCTCTCAATTTGGACAAGTCTCAAATTTCTTTGTGTGGTAAAGAGTTCAAGAGTGATGAGTATTGTCAAACTTCAAATCTACCAAGATCACTGCATGAGTACTGGTTATGTTTCCAGGGAGCAATCGTTGAAAGTGATTTAAATAAGTTGTAAGAAGTTCCTTTCACAATTAATGCAAGACAAAATTAATCTATTTAATGCTTTTCAGTAGTTTATCAGGAAAATATTGTGGATTATTGTTTGATAATTTCACCATTTCCACCAGTGAATTTACTGACTTATAAACTCACTGGTATGGAAATACCAAGAGCTCCCCTTTACCTTGCAAGTCCCCCCAAAAAAAGGGCTTAGGGGCATGAAATAAATAAAATATTTTCTTTTTTATGGTGAAAGATCGAATTCATTTCACCTTGTTAAAATATTACCGATGATGTTAGCTCAATGAAATAAATTTTGATCTTCCACCGAAAAACTCCCATACATCCTCCATATATTTAACCCTTTCCCAAATGACAAATTTTGGACTAGTCCACATTGAAAGAGTTTGCAGACGACAATTTTAAATTTGATGAAAACGACAGAAAGTTCTCCTAAAGGGTAGAAAACACTGTGGGAAAAGGAGAAATTGCTCGTTATGGGCAATTTCTCCTTTTCCCACAGTGTTTTCAAAAGACTTGTACTGCAGACACGTGAAAACCAGGGCTTGTTTGGGAAAGGGTTAAACTTAACATGGGATTTCTACCTTAAACTCATCACCATGTTTGACCAGGTTAGTCAAAGCTCCAATCCTTTGATCTCCCCCATACATTGGCAGCTTCCATCCCAACTTGGCGACCAGTTTCTCGTTTCCCCCAGCATGGTCCCAATGATGGTGGGTTGTCATAGCACATACTAAATTAACTTTTTCTTTCTCAACTGCAGCCAAAACCTGCAAAAACAACTGATATTCTGGATCTAGTACATAGAATTCCTGGCCAACCAGTCTGTGGTACACGATGTAATTAACCCTTTACCTGACAACAAAATTTTAGACTGGCCCAAATCGAAAATATTCGCAGACAACAATTTCAGTGTGACTCGCATGATGCGATTTGTCTTTGATAGGGTAGAAAACATTGTGGGAAAAGGAGAAAATGCTGGTTACCGGCATTTTCTCCTTTTCCCACAATGTTTTCAAAAGGCCTCTTTTCTAAGGGTCATCAAAACTCAGGATTGTGTGGTAAAGAGTTAAGTTTTCTCCTAGGGACCTGTGCTATCAGAGGTCTGTTCAGTTTGGGTGAGTACCGTCAAATGCATCAAAGCCTAGTGGGGTGCTGGCCCAGGTAAGTGCTTGGGCATGCGCAGGATACTAATGACAGTCATTGTGACAAGTTTCATTCCTCTGTTATATATATATCACTGCATATCATTGTTTTAACTGTTTACAACACAATCCCGACTTTTAACGACCCTGAGAAAGAAACCTTTTGAAAACATTGTGGTAAAAGGAGAAAATGCTGGTAACCAGCATTTTCTCCTTTTCCCACACTGTTTTTTACCTTTCCCAAAACAAATTTCATTTTTTCAGTCACGTTTATTTTGTTGTCTGCAACTGCTTTCAATTTGGACTAGTCTAAAATTCTGTTGTTCGGTAAAGGATTAATAATGGTTATATGGAAAAGCAGCCAGTGGGTAAGTATGAGTATTGTGTATAGTACTGGTAAAAGAAACTCCAAGAAAGCATGAATACGGGCACTGACTGCCATGATATATCAGAAATAATGTTGAAAATGGTGTAAAACATAATACAAACAAATAAATCAAAACCACTGTGTCCTTATGCTTATTTGGCCATCTTTCAGTATCATACTCTTACTGCAGTGACTTACAATTGCATAAAATGCTAAGTAATCTGACCAAACCATAATGCATGAACTCTTTACCAAATGACAAAATTTGAGACTTATCTGAATTGAAAGCATTTGCAGACAACAAAATAAACCTGACACAAACCTTGAAATTTGTTTACAGAAAGGTAGAAAACATTGTGGGAAAAGGAGAAAATGCTGGTTACCAGCATTTTCTCCTTTTCCCATGATGTTTTCAAAAGGCTCTTTCCTCGGGGTTGTTAAAAGTCAGGATTGTGTGGTAAGAGATTAAACCTTAACTCTTTGCCACACAAGAAAAATGTAGACGTTTCCAAATTGTAAGCATAAATTTTGCAGATGACTGTATAAATGTGGATCAAATGATAGAATTTGTCTTTGATAGGGCAGAAAACATTATTAAAAAGTTGAAAAGTTACCAGCATTTTCTCCTTTTCCCACAATGTTTTCAAACGGCTTCTTTCTCAGGGTCCCTAAAACTTGGGAATGTGTGGTAAAGAATTAGCTCCTTAATCCTATATTTTCATGGTACCTGAGAAAGACTTTCAATTTTGGTAGCCCTAGGCCATATGGTTTAAAACCAGAAGATTTTTAAAGTTTTCCCTATACATGTATTAGCCCATGTAAAACTTGTGACCCCCGGGGCAGGGCCAATTTTGGCCTCAGGGCTATTATTTGAACTCTAAGTAGAGGTCCATCAAATGAAGCTACATACCAATTTTGGTAGCCCAAGGCCATATGGTTCAGAGCCAGAAGATTTTTAAAGTTTTCCCTATGTAAGCCAATGTAAAATTTGTGGCCCCAGGGCTATAATTTGATGGAACTTGGTACAGGTCTATTAGATAAAGCTACATGCCAAATTTGGTAGCCCTAGGCCTTACCGTTTCGGACAAGATGATTTTCAAAGATTTCCAATATTTTTCAGTTTTGTTGCCATGGCAACCAGGGTTTTTACAGAGTCAGACATTGAATTCTTTTGAGAAATTCTAAAGAGAACCATGGCAGGATCATTTCTGTGAAGTTTAGTCAAAATTGGTTGGGTACATTGTAGTTTCAGAGAAGACGTTTGAAATAAAAGTTAGAGCATGCACAAAAGCAAGACAGACAAAGGACAGTGACATAAGCTCCCTGGCCTTTGACCAGTGGAGCTAAAAACACAGGATTTTTTGGTAAGGGGTAAAATCAGTAAATTTCTCACATTATCGGGATCTACAGGATCAACGAGTGCACAAGAATTTGTCTGGTCATCGATCAGCAGATACATATAGTTATCCGCTAAAGCAGGAACCAACTTAATTCTCATCTTTCCGAGACATGTAACAGTACTCCGACAGTGGGCATGGAAAACTGAAATCAATAATGATAAAGTCATGATTATGCTTAAACAAAGAAAAGACGAAAAGATTTTTTTTATCATCAATCAGCAAATATGTTTATTATCTGCTAAGGCTTTCTACAAATTCAAATCTCGTCTTTCTGGGAAAATGAAAAGGACAAAAACAACAAAACTTGTAGAAGATTTCTTATCAGTATGTGGTGTTTTAGGCTACACCAACAATAGTTCAACAGTTACCTATTACTGCACGTGCCCCTTTTGACTTACTCTATGCTACTAATACAAGTTACACAATGAACAAAAGATGAAGGAAAGGAAAACCATGCAATGCTGTGAAAATCATTTTGGGAAAAGAAGCAACTGCTGTTAAGAGCAAGCACTTCTTTCACCACCATGTTTACAACAGCTAATACCTGCATGAAAACATAAAAGTGTTTGACTAAGAATTACCGTATTTCTACAGAGAAGAGCGTATTGTGCAATAACATCCAGGGTCCGTATTCACCAACCATTAAGAATGTTCTTAGTCTTATTAATTCTTCAAAATTTTCTACGTTTAAAAGTAACACAACTTGGTGTGTTACTTTCAAATGTGTAAAATTTTGAAGAACAAGACCAAGAATGTTCTTAAGAATGGTTGGTGAATATACAGACCCAGAAATAGAGGATTTTTTAAAACTGCATGAGGCAGATTCACTCAAAACTATTTCTCACTTAAATTTGAAAAGGACAAAATCTCTGTGGGTTTCATTATGTGGTACCATTGACTTATTTTCCACTTACTTTATGCTCTAGATTCCTTGAGGGTTATTCCAAAAAGAACTGCTCAAATATTTAGCTTGTTAGATGTGATCTGTCTGATTCAACTCATTCTCTCTTAATTAAAGGGGCATTAAAACAGATTTCATATCACAAGTTTTTCTTTAACTAGAGGCCCTTGAGGGCATGAATCGCTCTACTGGCAGTGATTTTGTTTTTTACTAACATACATTAATTTTAAATTCATGATGCAAAAAGGAAAAACACAATCACACACACAAAAAAATTGGGGCTGGGGGGAAGGGAATGTTGTTGCAACTGAACTTGAACCCATTAAGACTGCATGGTGAATTGAACAAATAGCGCAAAAAAAAAATGAAGTACAATTTCTAAAAACCAATTAATTTGGAATCTGGTCAAATTTGACAGGGTTTCAGCAGTTATTGTAAACAATCCCTGAAATGTGACTAATAGCGTGGACGAAAATCCGACCACAAATGCAGACTTTATCAGACTGAAATGTGACTAATAGCGTGGACGAAAATCCGACCACAAATGCAGACTTTATCAGACTGAAATGTGACAAATAGCGTGGATGAAAATCCGACCACAAATGCAGACTTTATCAGACTGAAATTTGACTAATAGTGTGCACGAAAATCCGACCACAAATGCAGACTTTATCAGACTGAAATGTGACTAATAGCGTGGATGAAAATCCTACCACAAATGCAGACTTTATTACTGAAACAAAAAAAAAAGACCAACGGAGGGATGGACTGATGGACGGATGACAGAAACCATGCCATAACACAAGCTCTGCTGGCTTACAGCCAGTAGAGCTAACAATCTAAAAATAACGCTAATTTTCATTTGTATGAACAGATGGCTTTAAGCAGTGATAGAAATACATGCACTATACAGTGATAGAAATACATTTACGAATTACTGTTTTTCTGTGTGTGTGTGTAATTCAGTAAAATATGTTATGCCATTAGCTAATGTATACATTAGGGGCTATTAGTACATGTATTAGAAAGGATAAATACATTTTTATCACCAAAACATATCCATTCGACTGAAAGTTCTGCTGGTAGATTTGCAGAATAATTATTGTTTTGAAGGCAATTGGTTCAGGTCCCACCCAATCTTTTTTTTTCCCAGCATTTTTCTTGTTTTTCCCCAGTTTCGGGTAAACATTCACATCTTTAAGACTTTTCCTTATCACATCTTTAAGACTTTTCCTTACCAAGTATCAGATTTCTCTGGTTTAATGTCCCTTTAACCCTTTATCACACAATCCTGTCTTTTAATGACCCTGAGAACATTGTGGGAAAAGGAGAAAATGCTGGAAACCAACATGAATGTGTAAGAAAACATTCTGGCAAGGAGAACTTTCTGTAAACACGCAAAATTATCCATTTACCCTAATATTTTCTAAAGTGGTCTACTGAAGGATGACCAAAAGTTGTCTGCTTGAAGAAATGTGTCCATCTCCACCACAACTCTTGACCTTGGGTCAATTTTTGTCCCAAAAAATGACCTTGTATTATTTGGATTTCAAACAAAGAATTATACACCCTGGATGAATCCATTTCACCCTTTAACAAACGACAAATTTAGCAAAGAGTTTGCAGACGACAATTTTAAATTTGATGAAAATGACAGAAAGTTCTCCAAAAGGGTAGAAAACACTGTGGGAAAAGGAGAAATTGCTCATTACGATCCCCGGCTTGCCCAATTTCTTTCCAAGGATTGATGATAGTCATTGTGACAGGATTCATTCCTCTCTCACCGCTGACCATTGTTTCGACGATGGTTAAGTAGGAAAGCAGCCAGTGGCTTGGAAAGAATACTGTGCGGAGTGCTGGTAAAAGAAACTCTAGGAAAGCATGGACAGGTCACTGGCTGCTGTTTTCTACCTTTCTAAACACAAGTTTCAAATTTTCAGTCACATTTATTTTGTTGTCTGCAAATGCTTTCAATTTGGACTAGTCTAAAATTTTGTCATTTGGTAAAGAGTTATGGGTTAAAAGCTTTCTCTCGTTAAACATAGGATTGTTTCAAAAACATTGTGGAAAAAGAAGAAAATGCTGGGTATCAGCATTTTCTTCTCCTATGTTAGACACCCTACCAATGGCCAATTGTAATTGCTGAGCCATTTCTTATTTGTCGTCTACAAATGTTTTGAATTTGGACCAGTCTCAAATTTTGTGGTGTGGCAAAGAATTTAGTAACATTGATTATCCATCTTCCGCAATGAAATTACCAATCATGTTTTAAAAGTTATTTCTAAAGATAATCTACAGGACATGATATAAGTCACTCCAGATAAAGTCCTGAATTTTTACCTTTCTAGACTCCTGACTGGCTTAACATACAAAGTTTTCTATGACTGAGCCATGCTCTGTGAAAAGGGGGCTAAATGCACCTCTGTGATGCATAATACCAAACAAGCCATCATAATTATGAATCCATAACAGCAACTTTTTATAACTAGCCTACTGAATCATGAGGTAGAATGATCCTTTGACACAAAGAAAATTGACCAAAAGAGAAAAGTTTCGGCCCAGGTCAGCCTGCGTGGGCTGTGCAGGCTGATCTGAGTCGATACTTTTCGCAGATGCATTAAGCCCCCTTTTCACAAAGTATGGTTCAAATATATTTTCATACCATTCCAAGACTCTACAAGAAAAATGCTTTTGAAAACTTTGCCAGAAAAGGGAAAAGGCTGGTAACAAAGTTTTCTAGTCATTTACAAAAACCTTATCATATATGAAATGCCAGCATACACTCTTTCATAGGATAAAAGCTGAAATTTTGCTGGTGATAAAGGTTTTGCTCTGTGGTAAAGAGTTTGCCAGCCCAATTTACAACCTAAAGCTGTAAAATCGCCAAATTTGTGGCCGGGATCTTTTTTTTGTTTTCTGTAATAAATTCTCCTTCCAAAGGAATGGAGAATGAAATTTTCCAAGATTTTGTTGCATGTGTTAAATTATAAATTCGTGATGGAGATGCTATGTGCTATTCTTTTAACCCTTTACCAGATGACAAAATTTTAGCCTTCTCCAAATTGAAAGCATTTGCAGACGCTAACTTCAATTTGGCTAAAATGGTGCAATTTTTCTTTGATAGGGTAGAAAACATTGTGGGAAAAGGAGAAAATGCTGGTTACATGTCACACATCATTCCTTGCAAAATGGGCAAGACGAAACTAAACAAGAGCACCAAATGCTGGTTAGAGGTGTAACGATAGGTCAACTTATTGATGTATCATGATAGATTGCCTCTTGATAGCAATAGATTGATAGCATATTTTCAAGTTCATAACTATCACCATAGTTTGTCCAACTATCGATAGTTAATGATAGTTTTCTAGAAACAGAAACAAAACAAAAAAACCTCTACTTGCAGTGCTAAGTGTAATATGCATGCATATTTTTTCAATATTATTGATATCAGGAGACACCATGGGACTGCCAGTCATGTACTGTAAAATGTTCAGCTGTCCCAAAAATAAACATTGGGTTACAGGATCGACTGATGGGCAAAATTAAACAGTAGACATAGCCTTAATGAGTAAATATGTACATGCCGTATCAAACTATACGATGCATTAATAAAACGCCCAACTCTATTTTTGATAAAAAAGAAATAGATTTTCAGACATGTATATTGATGTACATTGCAGAACAATCAGAATGACTTATTCCTTTTTCCTGCCTCTGGGAATTTGGACTGGCAGCCTGTTATCGATCTTCATATCAACGATGGGTACCAGTTTACTAGGAATTATCATGGGATTTGGCAATTGGCTAACATGAATCTAGGTTGCATAATTATCAATAAAATTGGATTCCTGCTCGATTTATTGCTTTGCTAAAAGCTGCATTTGACAAATAAAAACAGACAATAATCATCTGGAGTAAATCATCGTTCGTTTCACCATGATCCACCTTGGGCTTTTTATAGGTGTCTCAACAATGAACCAATTTGATCAATACCTCATCACAGTACAGAAATATAGTCAAAGCAATCAAATAATCATATTTGCTGTAGAAAAAACATCAGTAAAAAGTTCAAATAAAACTATTGTGATAGTATTGTGACAGTTTCTGGACAATCATGATACTATTGTGATAGCTTTCTTGACCTCGATAGTCACCTGTAATGCTGGTGCCAACGCTCTTCTGCAAATGCTTGATTTTCAGTGAAAATTCCAAGTTGAAAAAGAGGCAAAACTCTTTCAAAAGTACTTTTATGGTTACTTGCTCTTGTTGTATAGGTTCCTCTTTTGATAATTAACAACTTGTCCAAGTTTGAAAGAAATGTCTTTAGTAATAACGTAGATATAACATTTGAACGTATTCGCATAGATGACGATGCATACGACGGCACCAGGGCTATGATAATACCTCGATGTTTTCTTTGAAAACAACTGAGCTAAAAATTGAAAATATGTTGCTTATTGTAAATATTCAAGAGGATGAAAATAGAAAGGTAAGTACATGTATGGAGTACGGACTTATGGGGGTATCCGGTCATTTCGACACTTATTGGTTGTTTCGACCTCAATTTTGGTCATTTCGACACCCAAAAGAATTTTTTAATAAAAAATTGGTCGTTTAGACACTTGTTGATCCCCCCCTTCGAAAATTAAGATAAAATTAAGATAAAAACGGGTAATTTTTTGCACAGTGTGTTGTAAGATGCGCTGATTTTAGAATTGAGGTGTATGTGTATTTTGCTGTGTATATAGTGAAAGTCGCCTCTTTTCCAAACTTTGTATTTACTACTTTGTTATTCTATTGCAGATGGGCAACTATGTTGATTGATACATCAGTGGAATTCTATATGAGGAGGTTGTTAAAAGCAGAAGGCAGATAATGTGTTATTTGTTAGTAATAATCAAATATCTGTATCTTCTTTTGTTTTCTTTTATGTAGCTTTCATAAATGATAATTATGAAACAAACCGTTGGTTAAGTTGCTTAATTGTTTTGTTTGAATTAATTGAATGTGTTGATTGTTTTTTACAAATTACACCCCCTCACTGCTGTTTGCTTTAATTTGTATGTTGTAGTCAATATTTTGTCTTTAATGTAATTGATTATAAAAATATAAAAAGTAGTGTTAAATTTGTTGACGTTGTTTTGTGTTTGTTTACTATTGAAGTTTTGTAAATAAATGGGAGTTTGTAAAGGTAGTGGTTCATTGTTTTACTGTTCTGCATAGGCAGATAAGTGTAGTCGGGAGGAGACAACAGGCTGTACCCCTTTTTTTGTCTTTTCAGACCACTGTTCTTTCGTGCTTATCTGTGATTTTACGTCAATTTTTTTTTGAAAATGTGTAAACACCATCAAGATCATCATTATGGATTAAAATAATTTTATTAGTATCATTTTAATACTGATTCAGAGATCTTTGATGACAGTGTTGCACACGTGAAAATTTTAGCGTTTATTCTGATTTTAAACAGCTTCGGTGCGAATTGGGCCGTGATTTAACACCTCTGCCGAAAGCTGTCTCAACATCCAAAAGTTTTCGATTCAGCGATCAATTGGTGAGTAAAATCGGAGAAAATGTTTTTTTTTTTATCAAATTTGCAATCCAAACGGAAGTGGGAAGTCTGAGACTGCAAACCATTTGGAGGCTCCAAACGTAAAACGGACCATGACAAGAAATATGACAAAAACTTTTTTTTTTTTAAACGCGGTGTGCTTGAAAGAATTCTCGTGGTTGAATGCAGATGATCGTAACAATAATTTTTAAGTTTCTCGAGAGTATCCCCATGTTGCAGACATGTCACTTTATGTGTACCTTTTAAAATTGTTTTGTTTTGGACAAGTGAGCCACACTGGCGGACAAGTAGATTTTTGTAATTTACTTGTCGAGTAGAAATTTCTAAGATTTCCACACCCTAGTCCAAATATTTGGATGTATACATGCTTATTTACCTTTCAACATTTATCATCGGACATTTCACATTTTATTTTTCTTTGTGCATGTAACGTCTAAACGGGCCCATCTTAGTTCCGTGTAGCAAATCCGATATCCTAAAGTCCGGGAGAATGTTGTAAAAGCACTGCATCTAATATCAAAAATAACTTAACTCAACCTGAATTTACCTTTATCTCACTGAACAAAAGCCACGTTGATTCAATATTCATTTATAAATTCTGTCGTGTAACTTTTTCAACACAACCGCCGCCATATTTTGAAGCTTATGTTGGGTTACATACAGAACCGAAATGATTAACAATTTTGAACGAAATGACGTTCCCCCCCCCCCCCCCCCCCCACTTTCTATGGCTCACTATATTAACAACAAGCAGGTACGGAAATCAGTAAAACCGAACATTTAACGACAGATGAGTTATTTTTTATCCATCATGTGAATTTTAAACACTGTGGCAAAATGAGATGGTTCTGCACCATGAATATTGATCAGCATTTTCTCCTTTTTCCAACCATTCAGACCCCCAAAGCCGTCTACCCCGGGATCGCTATGCTTTATACCAAATGCAATAGACGACTTTTTTTTTTAAGAAAATGGTATAGACTTGGACTTTGCCGTAGATCTGTATGTTATAGGATGGTTATTATTATTAGCATTATTATTACCATGACCTGTATTATTCATTTTAAAGATCAGATTTTTTTTTTTTCAATCACGCGACTTTTTCCTCGGCTCCTAGCCACATTACATGGCACAGATATGAACACTGTAAAGATATACATGTATTTATCCATATGACTATGGTTGTTAAAAAGAAGCTAGGCTACTATCAAGTGAATTCTCGTTTTGTAGACGATGATTGAAAGAATGGTGTGAACGAGACAATTCTCATTCTCCACCATAACCAACAATCGTTTGTATGTAACATTTAAAAATCTAAAACCACTGTCTTTTTTACGTCCAAGCAAAAGATTTGAATTTGTGAGTGAATATTCGGTCTGTCTTTGGTGGTATCAGCTGCAAGGGTATATTTAAATCCATCAATTTTCATACGGACTGGTGCAATGGCAACTGTCTTAAAAATTATTATTATTATTAGTAGTATTATCATCATAATTGTTTGTACATTGTTGGCTTATCATGGGAGCTACAAAGGGCTTTGGAGGAAAAGGAATACTTTACAAAAAGTGTTCTTTTGTCGGATACACTTGCAATAGCTTAAACAAAAAGAGACCTCGTCGGTAAATCGTCGCCGCATTGTTAAAGATGGAACAAATCAGGGACAGTTCAAATGAAATCATTGCCTCAAAGGAAAATATGAAAGAGTTTGGAAGACATGGGAAATCTTGTTAAAATATCCAATCCTGGGAGAGGCTTAAAAACACCGTCGTTAATGACCGATTCGTCGGAAAAGGTGTGGAGAGCTATGACGGAAAATGGAACCATATACAACTACCAGAGGACTTCCAATGAACATCGCATAAAAAAGAACCGCGACACTGAAAAACTTGCCAGGAGCCGTGCAGCCAAGATGGTTCTAGAAACCAATTGTTACGTCTGAAAAGCTGCACAAAATCAAAATCTGTAATTAATAAATGATCGCACACTTTGTTATGTTTGTGAATGAAGATTGCCCCGTTCACAGTCGTCAACACTGTGTCGAACAGAATTCAGAAAAAAAAAAATTTTATTGACTAATATTGGTGGGAATAGCTTTTACGATACGTCTCCTTGGCGTACCGTCGCCTTTAACAAAAAAACAAAAAAAAATATTTTTCTTATCAGGTAGGCTGCCAATTGTTAGCTACATCGTAACAGGTGCAAAGTACTGTGACCATAACTTTAGAGGAATTGTCCATCCATATAGTATAGCATACGATACGGACCGGGTTACGCTGGTTTTGTCAACTGATTCGTTTAAAACTTACAATGTGAATAAGTGTTGAAAATTGTTCTTTCATGAAATTTACATTTGCAACATTTGCCAAACTTGTAGTTTACACCAATACTTGGAGGCTTACTTTCATTGCCTTTTTCGTTCCTTTATTTGCATGTCTTTATCTACGTAATTTGATGGTTAAAGAAATGCATTTACACATGTTTGGATAGAAACGTGTAAGTTACAATTGGACTGGCGAAAGTGTACAACACCATACCAATCAGTTAAAAAAAATCGACGTCATCATTCTGAAATTTGCTTGAGTTATCTCATTGTATTTAACACACAAATTCCAGAAGGTATCGGAAACTCATAAGGGACTAGCAATCTGGGGCAATCGAGCCAGAGCGCTGAAAATACATTGGAGTGAACTGGTCTTGGGACGAATTGCTAGGATATTGTCTCGGAGTTATTTTTTTAATTTTCTTTTTAAATAGTCTTAAAATTAGAAAATCGCCTGTTATGGACCTCTGGGCGGTTCAGTACTTTTTTCTAACATCAAATTAAGTTTGTGAATGTGGATTGCCTCGTTCTGTTACACTTTATCGTGGGTATAGGAATTTCGTTTAAAAAAATTCTCGTAGTCGTGTCAACTACGCCCTGAATGGCTCTATTGCACAGCAGTACACAACGAAAGTAGGGTAGTGTGAAACTGGAACAGATTTAACACATAAAAGGTATTTTTTTTACAAACTATTACTTGTAATCGATAAATTATTGATTTATCTTGTTAATGATGTAAGTTTTAGAAGGCGTTTTGTGTTTAAAGTATCCGAATTTGCTGTTCAAACAGTGACAGAATTCGATGTTGGAGTTTGCTAAAGGAAACTATGGAGGAACCAATAAGACCCTACGTACACGATGAATGTCAAAATGAGAAATAACATATGTAGGGGCTTATAAATAGGACTATCCACACCTCTGCTTAACACAAAATTACAAGATAAACATTTAGAGTAAATTAATTCTAAAAAAACAAAAATATAAATAATTCTCGGAAAAAATCGGTGTCGAAAGGACGAAATTTTGCAAAAAAATTTTCACCGGGGGTCGAAACGACCAAAAAGTGTCGAAATGACCGGGTGTCGAAATGACTGGTGTCGAAATGACTGTCATTTACCGTGGGATAACTTTGACGGGGATTAGTAATCAAAATCACACCGGATGAGAAAAATTTCTTGTAAATCATATTTATTGCCGTTGAAAAATCGATGGCAGCCCAGAATTATGCAAAAACTTGAAAAACAGTGCAGCATTTAGAAAAAGAATATCAAACCTTGAGATGAAAAAGATGCTGTCACTCGAGATAGCTTTCCTAAAGTCCTAGTCGCAAACCTCATGGGGACAATTAACCTGAACACCGTTAATGTCGTAAAAGTAAATAAATAAATTTTGCCTAAGAAAAACTGCATTAAATGAAGTAAGATACATTCTTGGTAAATAATTGGAGCAATGAACAATTCTAGATACACTCATAAGTTGATTATTTTCAGGTTGACGTTTAGTTTGCTTTACGGTATTGATCTGGATTCGTCCAACGTAAGCATATGTTTTCTTGCTTTATTTGAAAAGATCGTCGGCCAAAAAGATCGAAAGGTTTTGAAAGGTTGTACTTTTTGAGTCAATATTTCAACAATAATTTTTTATGTAATCACTTATACCTGGTTTATAGAAATTCCTAATAATCATGTGTTTTCGCGGATTTAAATGTACCACAATGTACCCATGGCAAACCAAAGGTGACGGTTGCATGATTAAAGAAATTGAAACGTGTATTTTTAAATATAGAAAGGTATAAACTTCAAACAACGAACTCCCTGGGTTCAGTGAATTCACATGACAAAACTATCGCAAAACATAAAAATTCTATGTGTTTTATAATGATACATGTATTTTTCTTTAAAATCCGCATACGTGCATGAGCGCAATTACGTTAAGATGACTTACATAAATTGTAAATTTTAAGAATGGTCAGGTCGCTGAGATCTGACCAACATACCTGTACACAATTTACCAACAAAATACATTGAAAATGCACCAAATCACATGCCAATCTTTTGAAATATGCATACAATCTGTAGAAACAGACTTAACTTGTAACAAACAGATATAGTTCCTCAGTCAAAAAATGTTTAAGTCGAGATTTAATTAACGATTTATCTGAAACCGTGATTCGTCGTCAGCTATATCAAAATGGATGACACAGAAATTAGCTGACGACGGCTCGCAAAGCGAAAAAATGGTTTATTTCGCTTCAACTTGAAGATTTCTCAACTGAGGAGCTATGTGTCTGTTACAAGTTAGTCTGTTTCTGACACAACTGTCTTTGCAAGCCACTGACTGCTTTCCTCACATGCATCAGTTTAGTTTGTTTGTATTGGAGTTTAATGCCATTTTAAGAGCTCAGGTCATATCATGGTGGTCCGTGACACAGCTGTGTGTTTCCTGGCTTTCTCACACTAGCAGTGTTTCTGCCAGCTTCAAATTTTTGAGGGTCATTTGTGACCCCCTATTCTAACTTTTGAGGGTCATTCAGGAAAATTATGGGTCACTGTTATAACCCATTATCATTCAATCCCATGTTTTTACTAACTCTACAATGGAAGGTTTAGAAAACAGTGTGGTAAAAGGAGAAATTGCACAGATTATGCAATTTCTCCTTTTTCCACAATGTATTCTATCCAAGTAGAAAACCAGAAGCATTTTTTAATAGGATGACTGGTATTGACGCTGGGAGCCGTAACATAAACTGTTAATGTAAATAAACATGGCCAACGAAATTTTCAACCTTCGCTTACGAAACATTCTTTTACACCTTGGTTTTGTTAAAAGTCATGGTTTTGTACGAAATTGTTCTGTTGGTTGAACTGATATTTTGGTTGCGCCAGAAAAAATGCACAAGGCCAATTCTATGGCGCCCTGAAAGAAATAACTGCGTCAAAAACGCAAGATACACGTTCTAGCGGAAACACAGCACTAGTACTGACACAACCTTCTTTCCAAAGCCACTGACTAATTTTCTCACATGCATCAGAGGTGAGAGGCAAAAAATAGCAGAAAAGAAAATTGGCCTCAACCAGATGTTGGACTCGCAACCACCAGATCAAGAGTCAGATATGCTCACCACGGAGCTACCCGAGCTTGCTCACATGCATCTGAGGTGAGAGGCTAAAAATCACTGGAGAGAAAGTTTGCCTCAACTGGTTATTGAACCTGCAACCACCAAATCACAGGTCAGATACGCTAAACACTAAGCTACCCGGCAGGGCTGTCACTGACGAATTTGAAAATGAGTCACATAGGGTAAAAAAAATAGATCACTGGGACAAACTATCAGAAAAGCCTTGTGTGCACTCTAGAGGCCTATTTTCTGTCAATTTTTTTTTGAAAATTGGAAATGCACTTTCAAACACTGTTATTCCTGTAATGCTCACTAAATTTAATGTATTTTGTATGTATTTTATATCATCACTACACAGATCTCTTCAACTACGTATCCTAGATTAGTTTTCTCAGGTGGGCACTTTAGGGCCAATGGTGCTCTTTTCTTTCATGTTTTTTGATGCTGTTTGATGAATGGTATATTTCTCTGTAATAAAATTATGCAGAAATTTACTAGAGTGTTACTTTTGGTTTTAATATGGTAGTGTCCTGCATGGCTTAGTGGTGAAGTGTAGGACCAGTAACATAACAGAGGTCCTCGGTTTGAGCCAGATTGGAAGCAATGTATTTTTCGTGGGAGTACATGGCCTTTGGCAAGACCCTTCAGAGCCCCAGCCTAGTACTGGTGAAACCCTGGGCATACAGCATTATAGAAGCTGTGGCTGTGATGTGACTGTGATAATGTTGAAAGCTGCATAAAACACCATTCAATCAATCAATTCAATATGGTCGGAAAAGCCGCATTTCATAGCTTTTGTTATTTTTTTTCTAGTGTTACATCAAGAATGATCCATTTCTCTGTGATAAGCCGCTGCACTGATGGACTTGCACTTACTGCCAATTCTGACAGCCCACCTTTATCTAGTCATCCTGGTCTGGAAGATGCTTACAGAAACATGAAAATGTTGTCAAGAATCTCGTCCAAATTTCCAGATAGATGTTGTCTTCCTGGGGGTTCATATACGATTTAGTAAGTGATTATTTATGGAAAAGGTTAGGGAAATAATTTTGGGTTCAAAGAACTGTATCACTTTTGTTCTTCAGACTACACAAAATGTGCTGTCTGAATTTTGATCTACACTGTCCGCTTTGCTTAACTTTTTACCAAACGATAAAATTTTAAACTGGCCTAAATTGAAAGCATTTGCAGACGACAAGATAAATGTGATTGAAAAATTGAAAATTGTTTTGGAAAGGGTACTAGAAAACATTGTGGGAAAAGGAGAAAATGCTGGTTTCCAGCATTTTCTCCTTTTTCCCACAAGGTTTTCAAAAGGCTTCTTTCACAGGCTCGTTAAAAGTAAGGATTTTGTGGTAATGGGTTAAACACTATAGACAGAAGCAAGCATGAAATCGAAATTATCAGGGTTTATTTCCAGACTGACAATGTCTATGGGGGGTTTATTCAGCTTTTTAAGGATTAGAATTTGTGCTGCATCGGCATGTCTAAGATCTTTTTATTTCAGTTTTATAACAGCTCTAGATCTGTCACTGTTTGTGCTGTGTGATTCCACGTACCCGAAAGTATTGGCCTTTTCCTTCCTCACGGATTTGCAGAAAGAGTTTTTACAGTTTTATGACAAGAAAAAAGTTATGGCAGTGGAACGTCCATATGCCCTGATTGAATTTGGTTTGTTTATACATGTATTTTTATTGTTTGTAGTTTTATCCTTATTTCCCTGCCTTGCCCAAGGACACTCCCACAGAGCAAGCCATCCTCTGACAAAAAAGGGGTTTAATGCCTGTCTGTGATGTATTATATCAAGCAAGTCATCATATGATTTTGGAGGCGTAAAATCCATCTTCTCCAAGAGTGAACTGATTCATGACGTAGAATGGTCCTTGGACACGCAGAAAATATACAAAAAACAAAAAGTTTTGTTCCATGTCAGCTTGCCCGGACTGCACAGGCTGACATTGGCCAATACTTTTTGCAGGTGTATTTTAAAACCCATTTTTACATAGCATGGCACACATACATTTATAATTTTGGCATCAAAAGAAGAAGCAGTTTTGGTTAAGATGCTCTGTTGTACCTACCAAGCTTGGAAGGTCAGTTGGTGATAAATAGGACTTGAACCCCGGAGGTCTCTGGTTGTAATCCCCAGCTGGGCCAACTTCTTGCCAAGGATTGATGATTGATGCAACAAGATTAGTCTTTCCTCACCACTGATCATTGCTTTGACTACGGTTTTGTTGGAAAGCAGCAGATGGCTCTGGAAGAATATTGTGGCAAGTGCTGGTAAAAGAAACTCCAGAAAAGCATAGATATAACTAAATGGTGTTGAAATCAGTGTTAAAAATCAAAGAAAAAGCGGAAAAGCCAAACTAAAGAAGAAAACTCTTGAAACTATTGTTGTAAAAGAAGATGCTCTTAATCAGCATTTAATTCTTTTCCCAGTGTTTTATACCACTGCAAAGAAAAGAAAATTCATTTGAGCCACATTTAATTTTGTTGTCTGCAAGTACTTTCAATTTGGACTGAAATTTTGGCAGGGGGTTGTAAACAGTTGAAGTAGTTTGTGACTTATTGCAACAGATTACCCATTTCAAAAGTTAAGCTAGAAATATAACTATCCTAAAACTTTAGTATGAATAGTTAGTCTCCTAGCTTTAAATCAAGAGTTACAATTGTAAGCAAACTCTCTTCTTATCACAATGTATTTTTATTTGATCAGCTGTAAGACAGAGAAAAGTTTGTCTGCAGTTGGTAATAACTAAATTCTTTACCAGGACAAAATTTTAGACTGGTCCAACTTCAAAACATTTCTGGATGACAAATAAATGTGGTTTAAAACTTTGGATTTGTTTCTAGAGGAATATAATAGAAAATATCTTTGGGAAAGGAGAAAATGCTGGTTACCAGCATTTTCTTCTTTTCCAACAATGTTTTCAAAAGCTTTCTTTCTCAGGAGATGGCATTTCCCAGCATTTCCTTCTTTTCCCAAAATGTTTTCAAAAGCCTTCTTCCTCAAGGTTTTCAAAACATGGGGTTGCTAGTAAAGGGTTTAGCAAGTTTGAAGAAAAAAAAAAAAGGTTCTTTATTTATGTCTGCAGACTACCCATTACAAAAATTAAAACAGAGATACAACAATCCCAGAACATTGAGTACAAAAGTCAATCTACAGACTTTAAGTGAAGAACTACAGTTACGCCCACCGTATGTGTTATGTGAGGAGGAACTTAGACCAAATTATGGCAAAAGCAATGACAGTTTTAAATCTACCTCAGGTTTGTTTTATTTACCCAGTTTACCATGGGGGCTGATTAGAAAGAAAGGCCAGCTTCAGTAATATTCTCACCTCTTCACCAGACAACAAAATTTTGAACTCATTCAATTCAAATGGATAGCATTTTGCAGGCAACAAATTAGATTTTGCTTAGATGACAGGATTTACCTGTGAAAGGCTAGAAAAGTTCGTAGCTAAAGGAGAAAATACTGGTGACCAGCATTTTTTCGTTTTCCCACAATGCCTTTAAACACCTGCTTTGCCAAGGTTATTTGAATTGGAGATTGTGTGATAAAGAGTTTCATTTTTAAACAGTCTGTAATTTGATTGTTCTGGGATAAACATTATTGTGCAAGCTATGTTGAGACCTGCAGATATCTCGTAAAAATGACAAACATTTAAAATTATGGAAACAATCAGGTTTGAAGATATTGTAGAAAAAGGATTGATTGCTCATTTCAAGCAATTGCAATTGTTCCTTTACTCACAATTATTTCTGACAGTTTCAATTTTACAGGTGTAAAAAGTCATAATTGTATTGTAATATGTTTAAAAAAAAAAAACACATTTTTTTTTTATTTCAGCGGTCACAAATAATAGGTACTTACCATTACAACTACTTGGTGCAATATCTCTGGGTCTAAACTGTTTTTGTGCCGTTTTAAACTTAACTAGAGGTATACATGTACTGAATGAATCTCATTCCCATATTGACGAGGTAAGACTAACAAGCTCAGCTGTTTGCACAGAAAAAACATCATGGTACTGTGTAGCCATGTCGTAATCAGCATTGGTGTTATCATGAAAACACTTGGACATAATCAGAAAAGATTTCTGCTTCAAATTTGAGCTAGTTGTTAACTGTCAAAAGGGCAATCAGTATTAGTCGGTCGAGTAATCCTCGAAGTATTTTTGCCCCTTTTTAGTTAACCCTTTACCACACAATCCCTAGTTTCAACGACGCTGAAGAAGAATCCTTTAGAAAACATGGTGGTAAAAGGAGAAAATGCTGGTAACCTGCATTTTCTCCTCTTTCCACAATGTTTTCCACCATTTCAAAGAAAGATATTAAGTTTTGAGCTACATTAAATTTGGCATCTGCGAATGCCTTCTATTTGGTTGAGTCGAAAATTTTGTCGTGTGGTAAAGAGTTGTGGTCAGTGAGTAAGAGAAATGTCTATATAATAAATTCTGTCAACTTCAGAGTCTAAAATCTTTTCTTATTCTCCACATATTGCTGTATAGATTTATTAGCTCTGAGGCTTGCTTTTCCAAGGCTTACTAGTCCCCTACCGGCGAAGTCGAAGGGGACTTTAGGTTTGCACTCCGTCCGTCCATCTGCCTGTCTGTCTGTCTGTCTGTCAGTCTGGCAATTCAGTTTTCCGGACTTTTTTTCTAAGCGCTGGTACATATTGAGCTGAGTTTTGGTGTGTAAGTCACCGACCATCACTTACAAATCAAGTTCGAGTTTCGTTCCGGTCCACTCGTTTTTCACAGATTTACTGGCCTTGGAGTTACAAAATTTCACTGATAAATCAGTTTTCCAGACTTTTTTCCTAAACGCTGGTATATATTCAGCTGAGTTTTGGTGTGTAGGTCACCCACCATCACTTTCAGATCAAGTTCCAGTTTCGTTCCGGTCCACTCGTTTTTCACGGTTTTACTGGCCTTGGAGTTACAAAATTTCACTGATAAATCAGTTTTCCAGACTTTTTTCCTAAACGCTGGTAGGTATTGATCTCAGATTTGCTGTGTAACTCAACCACCATGACTTACAGATCAAGTTCGAGTTTCGTTCCGGTCCATTGGTTTTTCACGGATTTACAGGCCTTGGACTTACAAAATTTCACTGTTAAATCAGTTTTCCGGACTTTTGTTTCTAAATGCTGGTAGATATTCACCTGACTTTTGATGTGTAAGTCAACAACCATGACTTACAGATCAAGTTCGAGTTTCGTCCAGCCCCACTGCTTTTTCACGCATTTACGGGCCTTGGACTTACAAAATTTCACTGATAAAACATTTTCCGCACTTTTTTTCTACACGCTGCTACATATAGAGCTGATTTTTTGGTGTGTACATCAACCACCATGACTTACACATCAAGTTTGAGTTTTGTCCCACTCCACTGCTTTTTCACGCATTTATTGGCCTTGGACTTACAAAATTTCACTGTTAAAACATTTTTCTGCACTTTTTTTCTAAATGCTGGTACATATAGAGCTGATTTTTGGTGTGTACATCAACCACCATGACTTACACATCAAGTTCGAGTTTCATCCCGCTCCACTGCTTTTTGACGCATTTACGGGCCTTGGACTTAAAAAATTTCACTGACATGCCAGCGATACATATGGCCAGTAGGGGACTGGGTATTGCTATGCAATACCATCAGAATGCTTGTTTACACTATGATTTAGTTATTAATCTTATGGCTAGAAAGTTTGATTTTGTTTGATACCTATTGCATTTTTGGAATATACAGATTTGATATTGTATCTGAATTGGAAAATTCCACACGTAGTGTCATAATTATTCATAAATAATAGAAAAGTAAGGTATTTGTGGAATTATACATAATACTAGCAAGGAATTTGATGCAGGATGCTTAACTCTTTACCAAACAACAAAATTTTAGACTGGTCCAAATTAAAGACACTTGCAGACGACATATTAAATGTTGATTGGATGGTAAGATTTGTCTGTGGTAGGATAGAAAACATGGGAAAAGGAGAAAATGCTAGTTGCCAGCATTTTCTCCTCTGCCCACAATATTTTCAAAAGGCTTCTTCCTCAGGGTTGTTAAAAATCGGGATTGTATGGTAAAGAGTTAAAGAAGACGTCTCTTTTTTTTTTTTTTTTGTCATAAGAATTGATTTATTTTATCAATTTGAGTCATCATTTGACAAAATGTCTTACTTTTTAAAGACTCTTATTATCCTAGAAGATTGTGTATTTTTTTCGTACCCATTTTGATAATTTTCATTTTGTAGACATTTGATGCTGATCATTACCAGACTGGTGCTACATTTTTAGTGTGTTTCTTTTTATCCTTATATCAGGTATGTAGCACAGTCTATTATTCAGTTTATACTTGTGAAATCTATCACTTGTTGTGTATAGGCACAATGAAGCCATCATTAGGTATTCTTTTGGACATTGCAGACCTTATTCAGACTGCACAGAAGTGCAATCTGATCTTGGTTTACTCTGTCCTATAGTTTTAGGGATAAATTAGTCTAGAAATTTTTAAAATATTTGGATCTCCGTGTATAACCGCAAAGGGTCCATTTAATTTGCTGTGCAGGCAAAGAGTTCTAAAAAACTGAAAAAAAAAAAAACAAGAGCGTTGACAAACCTTTCATATAGATATGAGTGATGCTTTAGTAAAAGGGGGCTTAAGGCATCTCCGTCATATCAAGCAAGTCATCACACAAGTATGGGTTTATAAAATCCATTTGCCTAACAACAAACTGAATCATGAGCTCAAATGATCCCTGGACATGCTAAAACTCTACAAATAGCAAAAGTTTTGAAACATTCCTGCCATCACAGACTGCTCCGGCTGACATGGGTCAATACTTTTTTGCAGATGCATTAACCCTTTTCCACACAACAAATTTTAGATCCTTCCAAATTGAAAGCATCTGGAGACGACAAGTTTAAAGGTGGTAACACTGATCTTAGGATTTTTGAAAGGGTAGAAAACATTGTGGGAAAAGGAGAAAATGCTGGTTACCAGCATTTTCTCCCTTGTCCACAATGTTTTCAAAAGGCCTCTTTCTCAAGGTTGTGAAAACAAGGGATTGTTTGGTAAAGGGTTAAAACCCCCTTTATGTATAGCATAACTCAACTAATTTTTGAAATACTGTTTTAGATACTGTTTTTTTCTAGCAAACTTGATTTTGCACAATTTTCTTTAGCTGAATATTTTCATTCAAAAGATCCCCTGGGTCCTGTTTTACCCAGTTGTGAAGGTGATGAATTTGTGGTCTGGAGGGCCTTGGTTTGATACTCACCCAAGGCTCTTGGGTTTGCATGGTTAGAGTCCATGGGCATGACACTTCAAAGCCCCAGCCTAGCATTTGTGAAACACTGGATACTCATGAACAAACAAGCTGTTGTTATATCACTGAAATGATGTTTTTTGTTTGTTTTGGGTTTAAAACTGAGCTGGTTTTAGTATTTGTTTATCTCCTCCATATAGAGAGCATTTGCAGACAATAAATTAAATGTTGCTCAGGTAATTGGATTTGAGTTTAAAAGAGTAGAAAAAATGATGGGAAAAGGAGAACATGCTGGTTACCAGCATTTTCTCCATTTTTCCTTATGTTTTCAAAAGCCTTTTTTATTATGGATGAGTCAAGCTTTTCTGTCTGGTTTACTCTTTACCACACAATCCCAACTTTTAATGACCCTGAGAAAGAAGCCTTTTGAAAACATCATTGGAAAAGGAGAAAATATTGGTAACAAGCATTTTCTCCTTTTCCAACAATGTTTTCTACCCTTCCCAAAACAATTTCAATTTTTCAGTCACATTTACCATGTCGTCTGGAAATGCTTTCAGTTAGGACTAGTCTAAAATTTTGTCATCTGGTAAAGAGTTAAGAGTTAATGAATCGATCCTCATGGGTTTCAGGTAAAAAGAATTTCCAGTAGGAAAGAAGAGCAGCACAAGAGTTATGCCCCTTTATTTTATCTTTCAGATATATCTCATGGTGTACCCGTTACGGAGGAGAAAACCTTTAGCTTGTGCCACATTAGGAAGTATTTGTGTATGTCAACTTTACCTGTGGGAACAAAGAAGTAATTTAGGGCTCATGTTTCACGTTGCGGTGGCGTGTTACGGAACATTTGTTATCATGACGAGACAGGTACAAGGAAAATTGCCGCAGTATACATTGTGATATTTGATAAATTTGTTTTGTAAATTCATCCCAAAAATATCATTCAAACTTGCCATTAACAACCACCAAAATGAGTAGACAAACCTAACCATTCAACACAAATGGTTTTTTAACCCTTTATCACACAGCAATATTTTAGATATTTCTGAATTGAAAGCCTTTGCAGATGACGAAATAGATATGACTCAAAAATTGAAAATTTTATTTGGAAGGACAGAAAACATTGTGGGAAAAGGAGAAAACGCTGGTTACCAGCATTTTCTCCTTTTCCCACAATGTTTTCCAAGGCCTTCTTCATCACGGTCATTAAAAGGCGGCATTGTCTGGTAAAGGATTAAAAACGGACATTTTTGTCAACTTTGTATGAAACAACCATGCTTAGGACAATGCAAAAATGGTGGCTTAATAGATGTTTAAATGTATTTTATGTGATTAAACGCCTATTTCTATATAGAGGATCTGACATGAGTGTTTATGTATTATCATTGTTATCAAACGCATTGACTAAAATGTATGATGCTTGCAAAGGCTCATGTCAAATACATTTTAATCAACAAATTCGATAAAAAGGATAATACATAAGCACGATTGTGAGATTCTATTTATCACATAAAATGAATGACAGACAAATAAGTATCCTGCATCGTCACCTTCAGCCTTTACACCATTCATGGGTCCATTTTCACAGATGTAGTTCAATCGAAAGTAGAATGAAACAGTTTATCACGGGCGTAAATCAAAATAATTCCCTAATTTTGTTGATTTTAAACAACTTTTACTTCATTTCTTGTTGTTATTAAAAATGGAAATCATAGCATTTTCCACACGTATTATGTGTTAAAGGGTTAAAAAGTCTTTCACAGTGTTGCCTTTGCTGTCAGTGTAGATCAAGATGAGACTACAGAAAAGAGGTAGTCTGATCTTTGATCTACACTATTTGCCTTGTTTAAAAATTCTAGTCAAAATCTAGTTAATTGCACTTACTTGGGACTTAATTTTAGAATGAAATAGCCTTTTTGATATATTCAGCACTTTTATGGTTAAAACCCTCTATTAGTTTTACAGTCCAATAGCAGAAAAAGAAGACAAAAAGATTCTGCCCCCTATGGTGGTGTTTGACTTGTGCAAAAAGCCTCTTGTATTTGCTGCAATGTTTTATCTGGCTATCTGCAGAGATTGTATTTCAATTTGAGGCACAGGGTTAACTCTTTACTAAACCAGTTGATTTTAGAATTGTCCATCTTGAAAGAGATCTGTGACAAAAAATATCAAGACTTTTCTTTGAAAGGCTACAAAACGTAGGGGGAAAATGAGGTAAATATTGGTTACCCACATTTTCTCCATTTCCACTATGTCTTGAACAAATGCATCCCATTTTATAGTGAAGAAACAGGATTGTATGGAAATTGGATGAATTAACTATCCCCAGTGTTGTTGGCACCTAATTGAAATACCCATTAATCCCAATTTTAATGACCCAGAGGAAAAAAAACAACAACTTTTGAAATCATTATGGGAAAAGGAGAAAATGTTGGCAACCATCATTTTCTCTCTTTCACGCAATGTTTTCCACCCTGTAAAGACAAATTTCAACATCCGAGTCACACTTGTCATCTGGAAATGCTATCAGTTTGTAAATGCCTCCATTTTTCTCATGTAGCAAAGAGTATATATGTGATGAGCAATTGTAGTTGATTTTACTAGTTAATGACATAGACCAAGATCAGATTGCAAAGATAGTGTGGTCTGAACTTGTATCTACACTGTATGATATTTTCTGAGAACTTCTAGTCAAACGTAGATTTTAAAATCGCATTATTTAGATTTTTATTTTGCTGAGAGTCAGGAAGGTTTAAGGACATCTAATTACGAGTCTTTGAATTAGTCTTTTAACCTATAAGCTGCTAAGCCCTACTCAAAGACCTTTTGCGGACAGTGTAGATCAAGATCAGACTGCACAGTCTGATCTTGGATCTACACTGTCCGGTAAGGAGGATTTTTTTGCCTCAAAATTTACCTTTTTACTGTGGGCTTGAAATTTTCATATTACTTATTTAGCAGGTTAAGGGTTAAAATTTTGAAAAATTTTAACAATCGAGGTTTGTATCCATCTGTATTGCTATTGATAGTGAACTTAGCTTTTTATAACTTTGCCAGATAATCCCATGTTATAATGATTCTGGTGAAGAAGGCTTTTGAAAACATTGTGGGAAAAGGAGAAAATGCTGGTATCCAGTGTATCTTCCTTTGCCCACAATGTTTTCTACCCTTTCAAAGATAGAAATCATAATTTGAGCTATATTTTATCATCCCGCAAATACTTTCAGTTTGGAAAAGTCTGAAATTTTGTCATGTGGTGAAGGTTTAAAACATTGTAGCAGGTGACTTTGATAACATTCTTAAAATCCAGGGGCAATCTCCATCACTTCCATTGAATACATACACTTAAGTCTTGGACAAGTTGAAATTAATTATTACCAGTAGATCTAGATCCAAATGGAGGTTCACCATCAGCCGTGATATTTTCAAAAGTTGTCTTCTACAAGACAAAGAATGACCTGCCTATCAGAGGTGATGTTTTAGCTGGTAACTCTTTACCAGACGACAAAATCTTAGACATGTCCAAATTGAAAGTATGTGAAGACAACAAAATAAATGTGACTCAAAAGTATGAAATTTGTTTTGGAAAGAGCAGAAAACATTGTGGGAAAAGGAAAAAATGCTGCTTACCAGCAGCTTTTCCTTTTTCCACAATGTTTTCTAAAGCTTTCTACCTCAGGTTCGTTAAAAGTTGGGATTGTGTGGTCAAGGGTTAAAGAACCGATAGCAATTGAAATCATGGCCTGTGCTTATAAAATGTTAAGTTTATGCTCAACAGAGTTTGTGCTCAAACTTTCAATTTCTTTAGTGCTTCTGCAAACATGACAATGAGAAATTAAGACTTTTATTTTAAAAAGAGGGAAAGAGAAGTTGGAAATGTTGAAAGGATGCTCTATCAGGTGTGTAGAATCAAGTTTTTATGAGCCATGCTCTGGCAAAAGGGGGCTTAATGCATCTCCGTGATACATGATGCCAAGCAAGTCATCACGTGATGATGGATCCATAAACTTCATTTTGTCTTACAATCGACTGAATCATAAGGTAGACTGGTCCTTTGACGTACAGAAAATTGACCAATAGGGAAAAGTGTACAGACTGACATGGTTCGATACTTTTCGCAGATGCATTAATCCTCCTTTTCACAGAGCATGGCTCATATTTATTTTGAAATTTCATGCTAAGCTGAGTTGAGAATGTAAAAAATTTAATAAAAGCACTGAGCCATGTTTCCTGACAATTGATCAAGAACTTATCTGTCAGAATGTGCAGTCTGATCAGTGAAATTTACTGTGACCTATTCAGCAAAGTAAAAGATGTTCTGAACAAATCAGCTTTGAAATTGAAGTGATTAGATCCTCTTTTGTGACTCAAGATGTTTCCATTTTATCTTGTGTTCTTAGTCAATACTTGTAGGTCTGGGGCATTAACTTTTTACAAAATAATCAGTGTTTTTATGACCCTTAGGAAGAAGGCTTTGGAAAATATTGTTGGAAAAGTAGAAAATGCTGGTAACCAGCATTTTCTACTATTCCCACAATGTTTTCTACCCTTTCAAAGCAAAAATCCTTTTACTTCAGCCAAATTTGATTTGTCCTATGCAAATTTTTTGAATTTTGGCCAGTCTTACATACTATCCTTAGGTAAAAATTTTACGGTAACTGTTTTTGATTCATACCTTGCAGGTATGGATAAAAGAGAATTTAGTGGTAATAGTTCACTAAGTCTTCATTAAAACCTTTGTTGTTGGTAGCTGATTGAGTTGATTGAAACCCGTAGGGGATCAAATAAATCCAAGAGATATTGACAGTCTAGAATTCAGAGACAAATAACTGCACTTTCAAGGTTGCAGTTTTCCAAAAAGTCTTAAAAAAAGTGGACAGCATAGATCAAAGATCATAATGAACATTTTGTGCAGCCTGATCTTGATATCTTACACAAGTCAAAAGCAGGGTTTTCCTTGGAATTTCTCATATGGGGCTCACTTGACACACACACACCCCCCGCCCCCCCTATTCAATTGAGCAAAAGAAGGCAAACATGTAAATTTGGTGGAAATTTGAAAATTTTCGAATCAACATTAAAAGACGAGGAGAGGGAGGGGGGAAACCTTGGAAAAGGGAACTAAAATTTTGAGAGACGCTATAAGGGTAGATTAGTATCCACAACAAAGGTTTTAATGAACAAATAATGTTGTAATATGTTGACTCTCATATATTTTGACCTCTGGATTTTATCCAGTTTTTAAAATTGGTATTGGTGTGTTCAGCTATTTTTTTAGCTCTGCTGGCCAAAGGCCAGTGAGCTTATGTCATGGCCCTATGTCTGTCATGCATCCCTGCGTCTGTGCATCCTTTCGTCTGTGCGTCGATGCGTTTACTTTATTTCAAACATCGTCTTCTCTGAAACTACCCATCCCATTTTGACCAAACTTCACAGAAATGATCCTGCCATGGACGTCTTCAGACTTTATTAAATTATTTAAATTCCTTTTAAAACTCTGGTTGCCATGGCAACAAAACTGGAAAATTTTTGAAAACCTTTGAAAGTCTTCTTATCTGAAACCATTTGGTGTAGAGCTACCAAATTTGGTTTGTAGTTTCATCTAATGGACCTCTATAAAGTTTTTTCAAGCCCTGGGGTCAAAATTGGCCCCACCCGGGGGGTCGTAAGTTTTACATTGGCTTACATGTATATAGTGAAAACTTTAAAAATCTCCTCGTTCATCTAATGGACCTCTATAAAGGGTCTTCAAATTTTTATAGCCCTAGGGTCAAAATTGGCCCTGCCCCAGGTGTTACAAGTTTTACATTGAAAACCTTTAAAAATCTTCTCGTTCCTAACCATAAGGTACAGGGCTACCAAATTTTACATGTAGCTTTGTCTAGTGTGCCTCTACCAAGATAGCCCAAATTATAGCCCAGGAGTCAAATCTGGCTCTGCCCTAGCAGTCACTAAGTTTACATGGGCCTATATAGCAAAAACATTAAAAATCTTCTTGTTCTCAACCATAAGACTTAGGTCTACCAAATTTCACATGAACATGTATATTCATCTAATGGACTTTTTCCAAGATTGTTCAAATTATAGTCCAGGGATCAAAATTGACCCCATCCCAGAAGTCACAGGTTTTACAAGGACTTAAGTAGTGAAAACTTCAAAGATCTTCTTGTTCCTGATGATAATACCAATAAAATATTACAGCTGTATCTTAACCCTTTCCCAAACAACAAATTTTGGACTGGTCCAAGCTGAAAGAGTTTGCAGATGACAATTTTAAATTTGATGAAAATGGCAGAAAGTTATCAAAAAGGGTAGAAAACACTATGGGAAAAAGAGAAATTGCTCGTTACGAGCAATTTCTCCTTTTCCCATAGTGTTTTCAAAAGACTTGTACTGCAGACACATGAAAACCAGGGCTTGTTTGGGAAAGGGTTAAGATACAGCTGTAATATTTTATTGGTATTATCATCTAAGAGGCCTCTTCCAAAATTGTTCAAATTAAAGCCTTGGTGTAAAAATTGGCCCCACTGTATGGGTCATGGATTTAACATGTGCTTATAGAAAGAAAATTCTGAAAATCTTCTTGCTCCTAAACATTAATCCAAGGGCTAACAAACTTGAATCAGTTCTGAATTTGTTCAAAATTTAGGCCTGGGACCCAAAATAAGCCCCACCTCAGGGGTCTCGTGTTTTACAGGAGCTTTATACTGAGGAAACTGTGAAAATCTTCTGGTTTATAACCACGCGGCCTAGACCTGTATTATTTGGTTTGTGGCTTTATCTTGTGGACCTCGACCAATATTCAAGTAATTACAGCTCTATTGTCAAAAATGATTTCGCCCTGGGGTCACAACTTTCACATTGGCTTTTGTAGATAAATACTTTATAAGTCTTCTTGTTCAAAACCGTTTGGCCTGGAATTGTAATTTTCGGCATTATGGTTTGTACTTATTAGCCAGTGGAGCAATACAGGGCCATCTTGGCCCTCTTGTGTTAAGTTTTAACAGTTTTATGCAAATTTTAGCCATATATATTATAAATGGAACTTACTCTGATCATTTTCTATGTTTGCCACAATGTTTTCTGAGGCTATCCTTGGTAGATGCATAAACACATGCTAGAATGAAATATAGGCTTGACCTGAATGCAAGTGGAAGAAACAACTCTAAATGTACATATTTCAAGTGCATTGCTGTTTCTAAGGTTTAGTGCTGTTCAAGGAATTTACACCCAATTATAAGCTATTTACATTTAACTTTTCCAAAAGAACATGGATTGCTGTCCTCAAATTGATTTGTTACAAAGTATTTTTAGAAAAATTGCAGCTGGTTGTCGGAGTATGGACAAAAGCCCCACAGGACAAAAGCTCCGTTAGACAAAAGCCTCATAGACAAAATGCCCCATAGGACAGAAGCCCCTGCACTAAACCCTTTACCAAACAATCCCGAGTCTTAACGACCCTGAAGAAGAAGCCTTTTGAAAACATTTTGGGAAAAGGAGAAAATGCTGGTAACCAGCATTTTCTCCTTTTCCCACAATGTTTTCTACCCTATCAAAGACAAATACCATCATTTGGCCTACAGTTAATTTGTTGTCTGCAAATGCTTGCAATTTTGATAAGTCTACATATCTGTCGTTCGGTAAAGAGTTAATAGAAATATGGACAAAAGCCCTTGATATTAGATAATGTGTATATTCTGACTTTTAGATTTTTTACCGTATGTTTGTGAAAAAAGAGACTAATAATTTAAAGTTGCAATTGACTAATTCTATATTGAAATGTGAAACATCAGTTCTATCAAGAATCATAAAACACTACCACAGATCAAAAGATAATTAGATAATAATTAGATAGTAGAACTTGATTTGCAAGTATGTTTATTTACTGTCTTTAAGTTTAGAGTTAACCCTTTACCAGACAACAAAATTTCAGAATGGTCCAAATTGAAAGCATTTGCTAACAACAGATTAAAGGTTTGCCAAAATTATGAAATTTGTCATCGATAAAGTAGAAAACAGTGTGGGAAAAGGAGAAAATGCTGGTTATCAGCATTTTCTCCTTTTCCCACAATGTTTTCAATAGCTTTCTTTGCCAGGGTTGTTAAAAGTCAGCATTTTGCAGTAAAGGATTGAGCCAACCTGCCAAAATATACTGTTATGTGTAACTGTCATGGTCATATAAAATTTTACGCTTAAAAACAGTCTTATGATCTCTGATATGCATGGTAATCATGAAACAGTATTTCACCCTCTAGGGAAAGAGACCCTATCAGTCAATGTTCACAGGTACAAATAATCCAACCTGAATACTGTAGTTTAAATATATTTATTTTACATTGATTGAGAAACAAGTTCTTGCAGCTTACACTAATCTCTCTCAATTCCCTGGGAACTACACCAGGACTTGAGTCAAAAGTGTGGGCCAATGAACCATCCGAAAGTTGACACCAGCTCCTTGAAATCAGGACCTTTTGGTTACGAGGCTGACACTCTACCTCACAATTGTGGACACCACGGGAGTCTGCAGCATAGTATATTTCATGTGTTCCGACTATGGTCAACCCACTGAATTTGAATACAATGGTTATCCATAAATATCTGTAATTTCCCATGATTATCATTTATAATTATCAGAAATTATTGAACAAAAGTTGGGGAACTTTCTTCAAATCTGTTGGGGAAATGTCTCAAAAAGTTGTCGGGGAACAGTCTTGTCAGGGAACTGTCTTGATTCCTATGGAATAGTTAACCCATGCAATCCTGACTTTTAACAACCCTGGGAAGGAAGCCTTTTGAAAAGAATGTGGGAAAAGGAGAAAATGCTGGTAAACATCATTTTCTCCTTTTCCCACAATGTTTTCTACTCTTCCCAAAACAAATTTCAATTTTTGAATAAAAATCATTTTGTCATCTGCTAATGCTTTCACTTTGGACTAGTCTAAAATTCTGTGGTTAACTCAATGACCCGTGGAGTTTAGCGGATTGGATCTTGCCTCAATAGATATTGGTCATTTGAAAACTTATACAATATTGTACTTAACTGACCCGACATATGGAGAAGCTGACTTGGTAATCTCTCCATTTGACCTGTTTCATTTTTATTTCAAATGGATATATAGAACAAGTAATATTATAATCTACTCAGCTGACCTGTTGTATCTAAGTTGCGACAGCATCTTAACCAGGGATGACAACATACTCTATTCAGGTGACTTGATATATTGATGTTAAAACGGAGTATAAAGAACAAGAGACCTAATAATCTGTCAAACTAACAGAAAGTATTGAAGTTGTGATAGGATATATAGAATGGCTAACATCATCATTTGCTGCGCAGGCTAACCTGGGTCAATACTTTTTGAAAATGCATTATGCCCCCCTTTTCACAGAACATGGCTCATATTTATGTTTTTACTGGATATATTGATCATTTTACAGCATCATATGTATGTTTGACTCCATTATGTGAAGTTGCAACATATCATAAACTTAAACTAAGATAACTGTGCTGCCTCAATTTTAACAAAAGACCTGACAGCCAGTTAACCAGGGTTGTACTATTTACTTCAACAGTTTGGTAGTATAAAGTATGTTCGTGTATGTGTCGTCTGGTTACACAGCTTGGAAATTCACTTTTTCTTCAAATTTGTCTGACAAAGACGTGTGGCGCGAAGCCATGAAAATCGCAAACTCTCTGACGGTGAATTGTACTAAATCGTATGAATCACTCAGAGTAACTCAGATTCGTCCGCAGCTTAATTCGTAACCTGGGTACGCAGCAATAACAGTGTTGTGACAAAGCAATATGGATTATGTTAACTCTTGACTAATAATCCCAAGTTTTGACAACCCTGCAAGAGATGGCTTTTGAGAACATTGTTGGAAAAAGAAGAAAATGCTGGTAACCAGCATTTTCTCTTTCTCCTACAATTGTTTTTCCTGTCAAAGACAGAATTTGTCATTTTAGCAATGTTTGAATTGTCATCTGCAAATGCTTTGAATTTGGTGGCCCAAAAATTGGTCATTAGGTAAAGACAGCCATGACCTGCCATACATATGACTGATGTTTATGCATAAATATTTGGCCTCATATATTGTTTTAACACTTGAATGCATCTTCTTTAAGTGGCTTGAGAAAACATTGCTCAGAGCAATTTCTTTATTTAACCCTTTACCACACAATCCCGACATTTGACGACCCTTAGAAAGAAAGCCTTAGAAAACACTGTGGGAAAAGGAGAAAATGCTCAGCATTTTCTCCATTTCCCACAATGTTTTCTACCCTACCAAAGAGAAATTTCAATTTTTGAGTCACATTTATTTTGTTGTCTGCAAATGCTTTCAATTTGGACATCCGTAAAATTTTGTCGTTTGGTAAAGAGTTAATACCATGTTTTCAGATACACTGTTATATTGTTGCATCACTGGTTTAAAGTTAACTCTTTACCAAATAACAAAAGTTTTGCCTCATCCAAATTGAAAACACTTGTTACCAGCATTTTCTCCTTTTTCCACAATGTTTTCAAAAGGCTTTTCTTTTTCTAGGGGTTGTTATAAGTCAGGATTGTGTGGCAAAAGGTTAAGAAAGTTTCTCTTAAAACTCTTACATGTAAACAAAGATGCAGCCACCTACTTAGAAGACAACCGAATACAAAATATGTAAACTCAACCATAAGTCCAGGTTTGGTACATTAGTTCATGCAAGAACATCGTGGCAAAGGGAGAAATTGCTCATAAGAAACAATCACTTCTTTTGCCATGTTTTTTTCCAGTTTAATCTGCTTAACCCTTTACCAGACGACAAAATTTTAGCCTTGCCCAAATTGAAAGCATTTGCAGACGACAATTTCAGTGTGGCTCAAATGATGCAATTTTACTTTGATAGGGTAGAAAACATTGTGGGAAAAGGAGAAAATGCTGGTTACCAGCATTTTCTCCTTTTCCCACAATGTTTTCAAAAAGCTTCTTTCCCAGGGGCGTTAAAAGGTGGCATTGTGCGGTAAAGGGTTAAAGATGAAAAAGTCACATACTAGTGCAATGTGTTAAATTTTCATTGAAAAATCTCATTATTTAAGGAAACCTGAAGAAGACTTAAAAAGAAATAAAAACTATGGGAAAAGGACAAAATGCTGGTAAACAGAGTTTCCTCCTTCTTCCACAATGTTTTCTACACTTTCAACAAGTGAGCCACATGTAATCTGTCTTCCATAAATGCTTTTAAATTTGAAATAGTCTGATGGTTTCTCTCGTTAGGTAATGGGCCACAGCTGAAATTTATCTTTATACGGTAATGAGCAAGGTATGGTAATAAGGAAGTAAGTCATTTTTGTTTTATATATTGTTATCACATTATGATTATACATTATGTATAAAGATTTTTCATATAACAATTATTTAGCATTTTTGCATGTAATGACAGTTATTGGACAGATTTTTAATAAAGTGTCTTATTAAAAAAATTAACCAATCATGTACAAGTTTATTCCCTCTTTATATATCTTAGTACCTGTAATTTTTAGCTCAACTGGTTAAAAGCCAGAAGAGCATATGTCGTGTCAAAGCCCCTTGATATTTAAGTTTATAGTTTCATTGCCAGGGGACTTAGGTCTTTTTCCTGTGTCGGTTGTGTGTCTGTATGCATGTCCAGTCCGTACATGTATTTGTCTGTGTCTGTTATTTTTCATTTCATGCAACTTCTCCAAAAGTACCCAGCCAATATAGAGGAAACTTCATGAGAATGATCCTTCCATGGCTATCGTTAGAATTTCTCCAAATAATTTGATTACATTTAAACTTCTTGTTGCCATGGCAACAAAACTGAAAAATATTGAAAATCTTAAAAAAATATACATGTATCTCTTTCCCCCAAAAGCCACATTTGGAATTCCCACCAAATCCACCCAAATAATCCTGTGGTTGACTTCCCTCAGATTTCTTGTTATAACAAGGAGTATGACTGCTTTTTATTTGGTGTAATTATTGCTGATAAAAAGCTTACAAGACGAGTTAGTTTAGCTTAATATGTTTAACTGAAGTTTTCCTCTTGATAGTATGTTAATATTTACCTCCCTTGGTTGTCATACAAATACTTTAGCTAGACTGGTATCAGTCTGTGAAATAGAGCATTTTCATTTGAATAAAATCATAAAATAAAACAGCAAAACAAATCAAATACACTCATATGATGTCCTCATGGTCTGATTTAAAGCCTGTATTTCAGATGAAGAGCAAGTAACAACATATATTTCTGAGTCTACAATAGTTATGTACCTTGTTTATTAGAATGACTCAACTTCTGCTAAATACCACAATTTACTGCAGTGGACTGCTGTCATTGAAAGCGTTTCTCTCTGCTTTGCTGTCCAATTTTGTAAGCAATCAACTCTAATGAATCTGTGGGGCCCAAAAGAGAGTTTATGTGTTGGAGGAAATCGAATGATTAAGCTAGACTTACCTTCGCTGAAGTAAGGTGAAGGTTGACCATAATTTCATCTGACATAAAACGTTAACTTTTATTTCAAACATCTGCTTCTCTGAAACTACTCATTCATTCTGTATCAAACTTCACAGAAATGAACCTGCTATGGTCCTCTTCAGAATTTCCTTAACCCTTTACCGCACGATGCCGCCTTTTGACGCCCCTGGGAAAGAAACCTTTTGAAAACATTGTGGGAAAAGGAGAAAATGCTGGTATCCAGCATTTTCTCCTTTTCTCACAATGTTTTCTACCCTATCAAAGAAAAACTGCACCATGTGAGCCACATAGAAATTGTCGTCTGCAAATGCTTTCAATTTGGACAAGGCTAAAATTTGGTCGTCTGGTAAAGGGTTAAAGATTTGATTTCTTCAAAAACTCTGGTTGCCATGGTAACAAAACTGAAAAAAAAAAAAAAAAAAAATCATTGAAAATCTTTTTATCTAAAACAATAATGCCTAGGACAACCAAATTTTGCATTTTAGCTTCATCTAATGAGCCTCTACCAAGTTTCTTCAAATTATAGCCCTGGGGTCAAAATTGACCCCCCCAGGGGGGGGGGGTTCACAAGTTTTACATGGGCTCATATAGGGAAAAATTTGAAAATCTTCTTGTCCAAAACTATAAGGCCTATGGCTGCCGAATTTGGCCTCTGATGGGTCTCTACCAAGTTTCTTCAAATTATAGCCTTGGAGTCAAAATTGACCCCACTCCAGGGGTCATAAGTTTTACATGGGTTCGTATAGTGAAAACTTTATAAATCTTCTGGTTCTAAATCATACAGCCTAGGGCTACCAAGTTTTGTATATAGCTTTATCTAGTAGACCTTTACCAAAATCGTCCAAATTATTGCCCTGGAGTCAAATTTGGCCCCATCCTGGCAGTCACAATTTTACATGGGCTTATTTAGTGAAAACTTGTATACATGGGCTTAAACTGAAAACTTTAGAAATGTGCTCGCTCCTAACCATTTGACCTAGTTCTAGCAAATTTTGTATGTATATTTATCGAATGGACCTCTACCAAAATTGTTCAGATTATAGCACTGGGGCGTAAATTGGCCCCACATGCAAGTCACAAGTTTATGTCGGCTTATATAGTGAAAACTTTCAAGTTCTTCTTGTTTCATATCTTGAGATACAGCTGCAATATTTTGTCAGTGTTATCATCTAGCAGGCTTCTTCAAAAATTGTACAAATTAAAGCCATGGTGTGAAAATTGGCCCAACCCCCATGGGTCATAAATTCAACATCTGGTCAAGAATTCTAATGTTGGTATGTATGTTTGTACTTATTAGCCAGTGGAGCGATACAGGGCGATCATGGCCTTCTTGTTCCAAAAACTCGCCATTTATGCCATGCAAAAAAGTTTTTCTGCTACTAAATTTTAGGAAACCTTATCAAAACAGTTTTTGTCAAAATCATATGTGATGTGAATGTGTGGGGAAAAATAATTGACTTGATAGTCTTTTGAACCTTGCCCTGTGAAAAGGGAGTTTAATGCATATGCAAAAAAAAAAAAAGTATCGACCGAGGTCAGCCTGCCCTGTCCGCGCAGGCTGACCTCGTCCAGACTTTTTGCAACTGTCAATTTTCTGCATGTCAAAGGACCAGTCTACCTCATGATTCAGTCGTTTGTTACTGAAATGAATTTTATAGAGCCATAATTATGCGACGAGTTCCCTGGTATAATGCATCGCAAAGAAACCACATTTTCCCAGAGCGAGGCTTATTTATTGATAGCACTGAAAAACATTGAAATTTCTTTTGGCTAGGCTTATTTTTTATCTCTGAAATTTTATTCCAATACAGATTTCCAATGGCTGAATGTCACTCTGGATGCCGATTATGTGTATAGCATAGTTGTATACAATACATAAGACAATGGAAGAATACAGGGCCACCATGGCCCTTTCCACCCCCCCCCCTCCCCCCGCGCCCGCCCAAGTCTGCTGAAGGGGAAGGGGACTGGTCTTCCAAGGTTATTATACTTTCAAATACATGAAATCCTACAATTTGACATGAGACTTGGCAGTTTTACTCCAACAGGCGAGACTCCTTATTAATTATGATTGAGTTTAACCGTTTCCTTTACATAAGAATATACGTGAACTCGTAACCGTCAGTAGACCCGATTTAGCTCTCATGGGATTCTTGGTTTTGGCTCGCCCATTCCCATATTGTTTTGGGTGAGCTATCGTGATCTGCTCAACGTCCGTTTGTCGTCAGTTCAAGAAAAAATATTTCGTAGATGTTACAAAATAAACTGTAATGTCATTTACAATCACGACAGGAACTTGCTTTATATTTGATCTCACGGAAATTCGTATTTTTTCTGTCATAACGAACATTCGTGTCACATGACGGCTGCCCTAGCCGTTAATTTCAATGTAGATACCTTGACTCAGAAACCATTTGTCACTGACCTCAAGACAAGTTCCAAAACACAGGTTTAGAATATTAAAAAAAAAAAAGTTTGCAAAAAGAAATGACTTAATCGTAACGCATTTGTTTACTCTACTTTATGGGACCCTTTTAACTCTATACCAAACGACAGAATTTTAGACTGGTCCAAATTGAAAGCATTTGCAGACGACAAAATAAAGGTGATTCAAAAATTAAAATTTGATTTGGGAAGGGTAGAAAACATTGTGGGAAAATGAGAAAATGCTGGTTACCAGCATTTTCCCCTTTTTCCCACATAGTTTTCAAAAGGCTTCTTTTTCAGGGTCGTTAAAAGTCGGGATTGTGTGGTAAAGAGTTAAACCTTTAACACATAGTCCTGACTAAACGACCCCGAGAGAGAAGACTCTTAAAAACATTGTAGGTAAAGGAGAATTTGCTGCTAACCACAAAACAAACTTCAATTTTCAGTCACATTTATTTTGTCTGCAAATGCTGTCAATTTGGACCAGTCTAAAATTTTGTTGTCTGGTAAAGAGTTACACCTTTTTGTTACTTGCAAATTCGATAAATGCTCGACATACTGTATGTATCACATTTAGCTCATTGGCAATTTCACATGACAATTTTATTATCACGTTACTACATTTTGACGCCAGCATCAAACATGGTAATTTTATTATCATATTACTACATTTTGCCGCCAACATCAAACAAGAGGGCCATGGTGGCCTTGTATCGCTCAACTTCCCATATAGATGAATGGATCGTTATTGGTAGACGAAGCATAAATGAGCCATGCTCTGACAAAAGAGGGTTTAATGCATCTCTGTGATACGTTATACCAAGCAAGTCATTACATTAGTATGGATCCATAAGGATCCATTTTACCTCACTACCGACTGAATCATGCGGTAGAATGGTCCCAGGACATACAAAGAGTTTCGATCTAGGACAGCCTATGCAGGCTGACCTGGGTCAATATTTTTTTTTTTTTTTGCAAATTTAAACCCCCTTTTCACAGAGTATGACTCAGATCTGTTTGAAACACGTATTACAATAAGATTCCATAGAGAAGATGAGCCAATCCCGGAAAAACCCATGTTATTTAAATGCTAAGATTACCTTTCTCGTTGTCCAATCAGTGTCATCCAATTAATATTGACTCATAAGTGAAATATAATTTGAAACTGGACAAGGGTTAAAGAGACTTTGAGCGAACATGATATTAATGTGACCTATGATCCCCATACTGTGACCTTGACCTTGACCTTACGGACTAGTTTGCGAAACCTCCACTTTGCACGTGGTCTCATTAGGGTGCAAATGCTTCTTTGGACAAGTCTGTAATTTTTTTGTTTGGTGAAGAAGTAAATATTCAAACCCTTTGGCTGCTAAACGCGACTCGGGACGCTTTTGCGGACAGTGTAGATCAAGATAAGACTGCACAAAACGTGCAGTCTGATCTTGGATCTACACTGTTCGAAACAGTAAATTCCTTCAAACCAAATTTGAAATCACAATATTTGGGTTTTTACTATTGAGTGGAAATTTTCAGCTCATTTATTTTGCCTTTTACGGTTTAAACTTCTGTTAATGGTACATTTTTTTTTTATTGCTTTCTGAAGTTCGCACGGATCCCAAGCTGTCAAATATATCAAAAATCTGACAAGGGATTCAACATGCATGGAGCGACCTTTCAACCCGTCTTGTGACATCGGAGACTGGTAAGTGAAACCTCCGCTCAGGGTTAAACCGCACTGCACTGCAAAGCTGTCATAAAAAGAAGTTAGAAAGACGGTCTGAATTTAAATTGCTTTTTTAACCCTTATCCTGCTAAATAAATGAAATGAAACTTTCAAACGGACGGTAAAAAAAAAAGAACCAAAGTTTGCAATTTCAAATGTATTTTTTGCAAAAGATTTTCCTTGTTGGACAGTGTAGATCAAAGATCAGACTGCACGTTCTGTTCAGTCTGATCTTCATCTACACTACCCACAAAAGGTCAGTGAGTCTCGCTTTGCAGCCTAAGGGTAAAATATCTTATTCCTTTACCAGACGACACTATTTTTGACATCTCAAAATCAAAAGAATATGCAGACGACAAATTAAATGTGGCTAAGATGGTGAGATTGTTTTTTAAAAGGCAGAAAACATTGAAGGAATAGGAGAAAATGGTGGTTGTAAGACTACAAATTTTGTTTGAAATTGTAGAAAACATTGTAGGAATAGGAGAAAATACTGTTAATCAGACTTTAAATTTTTAGACCACTTCATGTTGAAAGCATTCGTGGCTTAAATGGAGGGAGTGGTCTTTCGTAGAGTAGGAAGCATTCTTAAAAAAGGGAGAAAATGCTTATAACCAGCAGTTTTTCCTTTTACCACAATGTTTTTAGAAGCTGTATAATACGGATTTTTCCAGGGCCTCAACTATACAATCTGTGCAGTAAATGAAAAATTTTGGTCAGAACTTTTTTTTTCCAGGGCCCCACTTATACAATTTACACAGGAAATTAAAAGATTTTGATCTAAACCTTTTTTTCCAGGGCCCCACTTATACAATTTACACAGGAAATTAAAAGATTTTGATCAAAACCTTTTTTCGAGGGCCCCACTTATACAATTTATATAGCAAACGAAAATATTGGTCATTTTTTCCTCAGGGCCTAAACTAAACAATTTATGCAGGAAATAAAAAAAATAGTCAAAACTTTTTTTTCGAGTTTTATCAAAAACGAATTCCTGTTTTTGTATTTGTTCCATGCATCCATACTTTAATTGCGCAGGGAGGGGAAAAGTATTTAAAAAAACAAACATTAAAAAAAAAACAGTGACAGATCCATTTATTTGCATACAAAGGCACCGCAAAACGAACGGTACAAACGGAAATGTCAAAATAATATATACGTGCCAGTAAGACAAACGTCAAATTAAAATATCCGATTTCGTGTTTGTGTGCTTTTTTGGATATGTATGTCAGATCACGATAGACGTTATAAACGTGTCCGGTCGTGTACTTCAGTCCTAAATTGAATACTGATTCCAAATTTAAATACTAACCATTTGATTGGCAGAGACGTTCTGTTTCGTCCAATCAAAATTGCTAATCTTTAATGAATACGGCATGTAATCGTCTTAGATACTAAGGCACTGACTTGCACCGATCGATAGTTCCCCTTGCAAGGTGCGCGTTGCCGGATCAAGTAGTTGACAGGATCGGTCTTTGGGAACGCATAATTTCCAAAGTTTAACCCTTAGGCTGCTAAGCGCGACCTTTTGCGGACAGCGTAGATCAAGATCAGACTGCACAGAACGTGCACAGAACGTGCAGTCTGATCTTGGATCTACACTGCCTGGTAAACTACCCATTCGGCATACCTCGGGTGATCCTGTGATCAAATCTCTCGGCTGTATCACGTAGCTTGATATGCACCTACACGGTACATTTCGCACATCTTCGGAAGCACACCGCTTTACCGTTATTGAAATTGTAAGGCTCCTCTTTAGAAAGAACGCATGAGTAAATTTTCTATCGTTATCTTTCTAAGAGTATTTCAGTCGGCAAACAGTTTGTATATTCAATTTTTAGTGTGGTTTATCAATTCCGTTAGGAGCTTTCATCGACAGATCGATAGAAGTGAATAACTTCACAGTGGTTGTTCATGTCGTTGCTAAGCGATCTACAGGGGCGCCGCCATGTTTAAGATCATGTGATTGGTAGTTCAAAATGGAAGCCTCCCTTATACAGACAAGGTTAGATGTAGGTACGGAATCGGCCGAGTTGTGACGAGTGGTAAACTACCTGGACACATGATCCCGAAATAAACGTCCTATAAAATCCTAAATTTATCGGAGCACTCTCTTGCACTACGAATCATTCCCATTTACCTCTGTAGTTGGCTCAGAAAGTAGTCCGTCATCAAGTGATATTTTCGTCACATAACCATAACTCAAAATGGCGACACAAACGCCGGTGAAAGATTGTTTTGTGTGCTGTTCAAACAGCATACGGCCAATCAGACTTAGTGGTAGGAAATGTGAAAAAGAGGGATTTTCTGAAAAGCTTAAATGTCTTTTAAAGGACAATAACTTGTTTTTTAATCTTACAAACTTAGATCCATCGGTGTGTTAAATTGTCATCATTCATGGGCGCGGCCATTTTTGTTTTTTTTACAATTGGCGTAAGATTCTGATCAGTAAAGAAGCTTGAAAAAATAGTTCCATTGTATACAGGTAAATTCATCAGTTTGAATGCACCTATAATGTATCCGGAATCATATTTCCTTTGTCTACTTTATTATGTTACACATGAAACAGTTAAACAGTAACAAAACATGTTTTCCTCGGTTTGACAAGATTCTTGTCATTTAGCCCGTTGCAGAGATGTATGGTGAGAGTAACGAACGACAACTCTGCTCGGAGATTGATGTTAAAGTGGTTTCACTATACATCTAAATATATACTACTCAAAATTTCCTAGGCATCTCCAAGTTAGATTAAGCCGATATATTAGTGTTGCATGTATCCGGTTGGTTATTCAGTATTAGCCGGTTCGTTTGGGCTCTGCTAAGAAAAGAATGCTATTCACAGAAGCGATTAGAATAGAAAGCCAATCGAACGAATTTAGAATCATTCAACATGGCGGCTTTTTACAACAAACTGTTGTTGTTTGTAGAAGAATGGCTATTTGATGAGAATGGCGCTAGCTTGTTCTGTCTAAACAGGCCTTGAACAATCCCCAAAATAGTAGCTTTGTATTCATCAGTGTAAGTCGAATTAGTGATAAAAATATATATACTTTTTATACCAATTCGAGAGATATTAGAACGTTTCGAACCCAAGACATTTCACCCCTAAAAATTCTGAGGGCGATTCAAGACATGCGGAGGAATTAATCAGTATTTACTGTATATTTACCATCGCAAATTGGATACTGAGCAAGAGCAATCTTTTCAGCAAGTAAAAACACGAATATTTGCACATGACAACGAAAAAAACAAATGTCAACTGAAAAGAAACCATTCTTCAACTCACGTTTCGTTGGCCGCTTCCGCCATTTTGTTTCGAATCTCTGCCGGCTCTTCCAAATATCGAGTGGAAGAGACGGCAGAGCTTCTAAAAGCGGAAGACGCCCAATCGAACGCACCAGAATATCTCCTCCAATTCTGGCAGCTCTACCGTTGGCCCAAACGAACCGGCTATATGTCACATTACCACACTGATGAAATATACCACCTATGCCAATGGTACGCTAAAATACGAAAAGGACTCCTTTTCGCGAAAAGGACTCAACTGGACTCCTTTTCGTGAAAAGGACTTTTCAAGTTGATTCCTTTTCGCGGAAAGGACTTTAAATATTACGAAAAGGAGTTAGCCCTTTTGCGAAGAGAACTCTACATTCCACAAAAAAGACTCCGTCTCAAATGGATGTTTTTAGTACAAAATTGTACTGTTGAGAGGTATACCCGTATTGAAATATCTTAGTGATCCCTATCAAACTGTGAGTAACATGGCAAAATGGGGCTAAATGCATCTCCGTGATCCATGATAACAAGCAAGTCATCACATTATTAATAGATCAATAAAATCCGTTTTGTCTAACAGCCGACTGAGTCATGAGGTACACTGGTCCTTTGACATGCAGACAATTCACCAAAAGCGGAAAGTTTCGGCCCAGGTCAGCCTGCGCGGACTGCGCAGGCTGACCTGGGTCGATACTTTTTGCAGATGCATTATAAGCCCCCTTTTCACAAAGCATGGCTCACATATATTTGGACGATTCTGTCACTGTAAGTACCCATTTGTTCGTGAGCTCTGTTCAAACTGCAGAAGGTAAGGGCCTAACCTAGGGTTCAAAATCCTTACGCACTTCGAATCGAGAGTGACATTTCATCGTCAGGCTTCTAAGTGCGACGCAGAGTGCTTTTGCGGACAGTGTAAACCAATATCAGACTGCATAGAACGTGCAGTCTGATCTTCATCTACACTGTCCGATACAATGAGCATTCGATTTCCCATACAAAAGAAACAGGATGAAATCGCACTATGTTGCTTTCTACCATCAGCTGGAAATTTCCATTTTTGTGGCATTTGTCGAAGACAATGCCACTATGAGTTCAATAAGGTATTTTGAAAATTATGTATCGTAGTTTGTGCAAAACCGAAGGAAATAAACCCAATTAAACTCAATTTTTCTAAAACAAATAAGTGTTTCGATAGCACTCAGATATATAATTAACTACGGCGTTTTAAAATAAATTGGATTAGGCCATCGATCATAGGAATGCTTCCTTTTTTTTTAATTCAAAATATCTTTATCATCTATGGCTTTCCACTGGCGCAATGATACATACAACCTTTGTCTCCTAACCGTGTTCGTCCCAAAACCAGTTCGTCCCTGAGTTTGTTCGTCCGGGATTGTTCGTCCCACATTATTGTTTGTTTATTTTTCAAATTATTAATTCCACACGATATCTCCCTTGACAAATGCTATACCAGTGCTTTCAACGCTTTGATTTTCTGTGCCGTTTTAGGGTCAACTATGAAAATGGAGTTATTCTATAAAGTGATAAAAGAAAATTTCGCCTGTTCCCATTATTCTACTACTACGCACTTATGTATTGTGCGTAATGAACGCTACACCATTGGTAAAATACTCAGACAAAAGACATGTAGGAATACTGGACCGCCTCGGTTGAGTATCGAACCTGTGGCCTCGTCGCCGATTAAATTTCATTCATTCTAGGAAGTAGATGGTATAGAAACAAGAATCTCCGTGCACTTGTATTCGGGACATAATCAAGGAAACTACTGAAAACGACGTTAACCATAAAAACGCTTTGAAATTTTGAGGGCTGCCAGAAAGATCGGAGAAGGGTGCATAAATTATATGAATATTGTTCGTATTCACCAACCATTCTTAAGAAAATTCTTAGGCTTATTCCTCAAGATTTTCTGCATTTGAAAGTAACACAACTCCTGATTGGCTAAAACCAAATGGTTTAGCCAATCAGGAGTTGTGTTACTTTCAAATGTAGATAATTCTGGAGTACAAGACAAGGAACGTTCTAAACCCTTTAGCTGCTAATCGCGACCCACTGACCTTTTGCGGACAGTGCAGATCAAGATCAGACTGCACAGAACGTGCAGTCTGATCTTTGATCTACACTATCCGATGCGGTATTTTTCTTTCCGATGAAATCAAGTTCGAAACCGCAATGTTTGGGCTTTTATTATTGAGTAGAAATTTGCGTTTCATTTATTCAGCAGCTTAAGTGTTAAGAATGGTTGGTGAATACGGTCCCTGGAAAAATAGGGTTTAAAGCATCTCTGTGGTTCATCATTCGGCATACCTCGGGTGATCTGGTGATCAAATCCCTCGGCTGTATCACGTAGCTTGATATGCACCTACACGGTACATTTCGCACATCTCCGGAAGCACGCCCCTTTACCGTTATTGAAATTGTAAGGCTCCTCTTAAAAAAGAAAACATGAGTAAATTTTCTGTCGTTATCTTTCTAAGAATATTTCAGTCGGCAAACAGTTTGTACATTCAATTTTTAGCGTGGTTTATCAATTCCGTTGGGAGCTTTCATCGACAGATCAATAGAAGTGAATAACTTTATCGTGGTTGTTCATGTCGTTGCTAAGCGATCTACAGGGGCGCCGCCATGTTTAAGATCATGTGATTTGTAGTTCAAAATGGAAGCCTCCTTTATACAGACGAGGTTAGATGTAGGTATGGGATCGGCCGAGTTGTGACGAGTGTGTGATTCATTATACCAAACAAGTGATCACATTATTATGGCTCCAAAAAATCCAATTTGTCTAACAACCGGCTGAATCCTGAGATAGAATGGTGCTGGACACCCTGCGCCGACTTCTGAGCCTGCGTGGACTGCGCAGGCTGATCTGGATCGATACTTTTGGCAGTACATAAAAAAACCTTTTTCATAAAGCATACCCCATTATGCAATCATACTATTTTGAGACAACCGCCTCATTCATTTCATGCCCTATAGCACTTAATAGATTTAATGGAATGTTCCAAGTCAGTAAACTGGATGGTCACATAAAGCAAAAGGTACAGTTTTGGCGTTTAAATGACGGAATGGCCGTTTTACGGTCGGGACATCCGGCTACTTTATACGATCAAATATGACGTCATCATAGGAGCGGCCCTCTGGAAAAGGGGGTTTAATGCATCTCCGCGATGCATTGTGACAAGCAAGTCATCATATCATTATGGATCCATAAAATCTATTTTGTACAACAATAGACCGAATTCTGAGAAATAATGGCCTTTTTTACATGCAGAAAATTTACAAAAAAAAAAAAAAAAAAAAATCGACCCTGGTAAGCCTGCGCGGACTGCGCATGCTGACTTAGATCGATAGTTTCTGCAGACGCATTAAACCCCCTTTCCACAGAGCATGGCTCATATCTATTTGATTAAGAACCCACATAATCGAGATATGTTATAGATCATGTAACATTTCCACAAGCGAAATGTTGGAAATCTAAAATGCTTTAGGAGCGCAAGTGTCTCTATTTAAGGAAACCTACACCCTCTTTCTCATTTATTGGCGGTTTACATACAAATTGTCTCACTAAATTCAGCGGTACCACATTTTTGAAGCCTCTTATAGTGATAAAACTCTGAATATGCCCCTTTAAGAATGGAGGGGTGCACAATGATATATCATTCTATTTTGAGAAGAATCGTCTCATTCATTTCATGCCCCAGAGCGCTAAATAAATCAAATGGAATATTCAGAGGAAAAAAAGGCCACAACGATATATACTTAGGGCTGTTTTGGGCAAAATATCATGCTAAATATGAATCAGTGTTGGTCCAAAATTAGACTGCAAGCTTCGTGCATTCTGATCTTAAAGGCCCAATAGCGGCCCAAACAACCATTGCAGGTGCTATTTAAAAATGCATTTAAATTCTACCATTTAAAGATGACAAACTGTTATTGTGTGGTCGGTCCATGTGTTAGTCGCTGGCAAAAAATGAATTTTAAAATCAGGCAAAAAATAAACAAAACATAGACTGACCTGGCAACTTTTAACCTAGTTTAAAAAATTATTTTTTCTACCAGCGACTAACGTTTGGACCGACCGCACAATATTCTATTGTCATCTTCACAATAAAGTCCCTACTTTTGAATGATATGAGTTCAATTTGAATACATTTTATACATTTTAACACCTCCTTTGTTTAATTTTTGCAGTTATTGTTACTTTAACATATACTGTCCACATAAACAATTAAATGCAGTCTGATAGTAAATTCCAACAGTATGCATCGTTACATTTTCTAGCCAAAACAACTATCAAATTAATGTAGTAATAATGACGTGCCCTCGGTGCATATTCGGTTTGGCTGTAGAGGTAGCATGGCGATTTTTTGCACAGTTTCAAATTGGTAATCAAAACTAGTAACATTAACAGAAATAAACATTAGAAGATGAAACCAAACATACAATTCACTTATTTGTGAGGTCAAAAATATCGGAAAATCTACTGCTCAGGAAGTGAGAGTGACCTCCCCTGAATCTCTATTAGTCTCCTGACATGCCTGATTATCTGGTGGTTCTTTAACGGTTTAGATCAAGATTGGACTCCATGGAATGTGCCGTCTGATCTTAGATCTACGATGTCCGATAAGGTGGGATTTTGTGCAGTTTGGTATGAATCTATACTATCCGCTAAAGCAGATACAGCCGAGTCCAGCGTATTAAATAGTCAAGCAAGGCCATAACCATGGGTTCAGAATCATCACGCACTCCGAACCGAGAGTGTTATGCCGACCTTAGGCCGCTAAGCGCGACGCACTGCGCTTTTCCGTACAGTGTAGATCAAGATCAGATTGCACATGTTCGTATCGAAATAGACCTTACTTTGTTCCATTTTGTTCTAGCTGTCTTGCAACGGCTGTGCTTTGGAAAACGTTTTAAAAACATAATAAAATGCATAAATTTGTCATAGATTGCGATTTCTGCATTTGTTACGACGTTTCTATAACTGTCTCTGCCTTATCCTACAGTTTTATTTCTTCAATTCCAGTTTCTTCGTATTTTATTTTACACGGAAGCCTTGATGCAAGACCAGCCCAAAATTTGCACGTGATGTAAGCGGTTTTAAAAGACAATCGGGCACCTGTTTTATTTATGAATTTTCGTCATTAATACTAAAATTGAGTCGTTTTTGGTGATTTATATAGCGATCCGAATAATATGCGTTCATGAAGTATTTGCCGGTGTATCCCTCATGTCTGGGTTACAATTTAAACCTTAACCAAACGACAAAATTTTGGACTGAACCAAATTGAAAGCATTTGCAGACGACAAATTATACGTTGCTAAAATGATGGGTTCTGTCATTGATAGGGTTGAAAACACTGTGGGAAAAGGAGAAAATGCTGGTTACCAGCATTTTCTCCTTTTCCTACAATGTTTTCAGAAGGCTGCCCTGTCAGGGTCGTTAAAAGTCGGGACTGTGTGGTAAAGAGTTAAACCCTTGCATGCTGTTTCCATGGACCGAATTCACTATATTACAAGAAGGCAGCCCTCCTGAATGATTAAACAGAAAAATAAATAACCCACAAGGAGAAGCCTTATTTACGCCAGAAAGCCACGTGATTTAAAATTGTGAAATGGGCTTTGTCAATGAATTATGCAGAGTGGTCACCTATAAAACTCCTTCAATGACCATTTCATCAACATAGCAAGCATTGTTAATAAATCAAAATTTAATGAAAGTAACTTTTCTTTTCTACGTTCACATTTACACCATATACTAAAAGACCAAGTTTTCGACATAGATTTTATCACACCTTTAATGGTTCGTCAATTTCTTGATAAACTTGAAACTAATAAAGCTTCTGGAATTGATGGAATAAGTGCCACTATTCTAAAATATTGCGGTGATCATATAGTTTTACCTATAACTTCTATTATTAACAACAGTAACGCCAAAGTTATATTTCCAACCGCACTGAAAGAAGCATATGTTCTACCTTTACATAAAGGAGCCGAAAAGGAAGATCCAAATAACTATCGCCCAATATCTATTTTACCCACTATTTCAAAGATTTTTGAACGTCATTTATCTAACCAATTATTAGCTTTCTTAAACAAACATGATTTATTAGCTAAGCACCAATCTGGATTTAGAGAAGGTCATTCTTGTCAAACAGCCCTTATTCGGCTAACTGACGAATGGTTAAAAGATATTGACTCCGGAAAAATTATAGGTTCGGTTTTTGTTGATCTAAAAAAGGCTTTTGATTTAGTAGATCACGAAATTTTATTACATAAGTTGAAATTGCATAATTTCTCTACTAAGTCCTTAGCAATATTCAAATCTTATTTGACTGACAGGAAACAGTGTATTAGGCATAACAATGCATTTTCATCTTCTCGAATCTTATCAAGCGGTGTCCCACAAGGCTCTATTTTAGGGCCGCTGCTGTTTTTAATTTATATAAATGATATGTGCTTGCACATTGATGCCTGTAGTCTAGATCTTTATGCAGATGATTCAACGTTATATAAGTCAGGAATCGGTATTACTGAAATACAACATAATCTACAAAATAGTTTAGAAACTATGTTCGCTTGGTGTACTGTTAATAATATGCTTGTTAACCCAAATAAAACAAAATGTATGCTAATTGGACCAAAACATAAATTAAATTCTATTAATCTAGAACTAAAAATTAATGACGTTTGCATTGAACTTGTTGAGTCTCATAAGATATTAGGTGTACACATTGACAAGCATTTGTCGTGGAATGTACACATTGATAAAACTTGCACTGCGATCAACAATAAAATTAATTTGTTTAAAAGGATTTCGACTTACCTAACAATGGAAATGAAACAATTATTTTACAACTCGTACATACTGCCTCTCTTCGACTATTGTTGTACAGTTTGGTGGAAGAGCGCTAAATATAGGACCTCTAAACTATCTGTACTTCAAAAAAGAGTAGCCCGCATCACATTAGGGGCTCCATCTAGAACATCGTCGATTGAACTTTTCGCGGAACTAAATCGGTTGACCTTTGACAATAGATGTGATTATCACGCTGGTGTTTTAATCTTCAAGTGTCATAATAACCTTTCACCACGATATATAAGGGACATTATTTCGTTTTCTAGCAACACCAAGTATAATTTACGGTCATCTGCTCATTATGGTATCATTAACTCAAGATTTAACACTTTGTTCAAGAAAAAAGCATTCTCGTATTACAGCATGAACATATGGAATGAAATTCCTATTTCAATCAGAGCAGCAACTTCCTTATCTAACTTTAAACATCAGCTTAAACAGTATTTGTTCAGTAAGCAATCTATCACCTCAGCAAATAACACAAACAAATTACCGTAAATAGTGTATCTGTCCGCTGACTTACGGACTCATTTTCATGTTATTTTCTTTCATCATCCACTTATTTATTATCGCATCTGTTTGTGTGTGGGTGTGCGGGTAAGTGTGTGGATGTGTGTGTGTGTGTGTGTGTGTGTGAAAGAGAGAGAGAGAGAGAGAGAGAGAGAGAGAGAGAGATAGAAGGCAACATTGTAAAAAAGACTATTTTCAGGTCATTTTTCTTGAAATTCTGTCTTAATGTTTTAACCTTCAAGAAATAAAGATTTTATTATTATTATTATTATTATTATAAATAGTCACCAGCCAATCTGAAGGAGTACACGCGATTTACCTACCTGAATATATAAGAAATTATTTCAAGGAAAAAATCTTCAGGAAGAATATATGTATGAGACTGGACAAATACTGACTTAGGATGCCCTTGTTAGAGATCAGTGATTAAAAAAAAGAGAAACATCTCTTCAGTTCAACGCCGTCTGGGCTATGGAGCAGTAAACAATCCCCTCTTCTATGTGTTGTACAGGTGTAATTGAGCGGAATACGTTCTCTAGTTTCAGACGAAAATGATGACAAAAATTTCAGGAAACAACAACTCTGACGTGGCTCTGACGTATCTACTGACAATAAATTGCCAGTGCTGCGGACATACGACCTCTGTGTGAATGGCATTTTTGAAACTCGGAACTCCTTTCTATACACATGAACACTGATCAAGCACCGACCAAAATAATTGACACATTACCTTGGCCCGCAAGAAGCCCTGATCTCGACCCGATTGAGCATTTTGACCATCTTGGACGTCAAATTCAACCAAAGGATCTACCCGTTCAAAATCTACAGGAATTGGCCCAAGTACACTCCATGACGAACAGCAGGGGGTCCCAATGATGCGAATTAAGCTGTCCATGCGAGGGAAGGATACACCAGATGATGTCACCATTGCTGTCGGCTCAGGCATGAACACTGAAGAGTCGTTGTCTGCGCATGTCATATTCTTCGAAGATTCGACCTGTCTTATATGACGCATCACCCATCCCCCGTATACCGGGGAAAAGTAGGGCGTATATTGAAGCTATTAGCCTATTACCAAAGCATGTAGGGGCTGTTTTAATAAATGGTCGGTGCATAGGTTACATGTTAGCCGATCATAGCTGAATGAATGGCACCAGGTAGGGTTTTATTGAGTAAACGTTTATTTTATTTGAAATTCAAAGTCACGGTTGTTGTTTTGAAAAATTACTCCGCTTCTGTACCCAGGATGCCCAAATTAGATAGATGTGTATTTGTAGAATGCCATCTAGCGGGAGATAATGCTGAAGAGTTTTTGAGAATTATGTGTACGTCAGACCATTGACCTGGTCTCTGTGACCATAGTTTTGGACATGATCATTTTTGACGTTTTTCAGTGTACCTATCTGACTGCCAATAAATTGCAGCTAAACGTAGAAACAATGTTGGTCGATGATGAAGTGAGACCTTGTGAGTGTTTCGTTAACCCTTTCCCAGACAACAAATTTTGGACTGGTCCAAATTGAAAGAGTTTGCAGACGACAATTTTAAATTTGATGAAAATGGCAGAAAGGTCTCAAAAAGGGTAGAAAACACTGTGGGAAAAGGAGAAATTGCTCGTTACGAGCAATTTCTTCTTTTCCCACAGTGTTTTCAAAAGACTTGTACTGCAGGCACGTGAAAACCAGGGCTCGTTTGGGAAAGGGTTAAAGAATATATAACCAAGTCTTAGGTTCCATATCATGAATGACAGATGAATTGTGTTGAACACAACCTTATAACATGAAAATGGGTGGTGCTTAATTAATATTCATATATTCATGTGTATATATCTATACATAGCCTCTGGTCTTAAAGGACCAGTAGTGGCCACAAATAAACAATGGGTGTTGTAAAATGCATTTGAGCCGTGCTCTGGAAAAAGGAGGCTTCATGCATCTCTGTAATGCATCATACCAATAAAGCTATCACATGTTTATGGATCCATAAAATCCATTTTTTTTTAAAGATAATCGACTTAATCATGAGGCAGAATGGTCCTTTGACATACAGAAAATTGACCAAAAGCGAAAAGTTTCGGCTCAGGTCAGCCTGCGCGGACTGCGCAGGCTGACCTGAGGCGATACTCTTCGCAGATGCATTAAGCCCCCTTTTCACAGAATATTAGATTTAAATAATAACGTTTAGAAGTATGAAAATATTTTTATGAAGATGAAAATGCATTTAATCCTTTACCACACAATTCCGACTTTTAACGACCCTGAGGAAGAGGCCTTTTGAAAACATTGTGGGAAGAGGAGAAAATGCTGGTAACCAGCATTTTCTCCTTTTCCCACATGTTTTCAACCCTTTCCAAATAAAATTTCAATTTTTGAGTCACATTCATTTTGTCGTCTGCAAATGCTTTCAGTTTGGTCCAGCCCAAAATTTTGTCGTTTGGTAAAGAGTTAAACTTAGTTCATACCATTTTAAAAGTATAGAAATTAATGTGAAGATGACAATCTGTTATTGCACAGTAGGCCCAAGTGTTAGTCGCTGGCAAGAAAATGAATTTTAAAACTAGGTATAAAGTTGCCAGGTCGCTCTCGTTTTTGTTTACATTTTACCAGGTTTTGAAATTCATTTTTCTGCCAGCCTCTAACACGTGGAACGATCGCACAATAACAGATTGTCATCTTGACAACAATTTTCATACTTTTAAATGTTACGAATTAAAGTTAGATGTATTTCAAAACCATATTGTTTACTTTTGGCCGCTATTGTTACTTTAATGACGCTTCTCTGTGTACCACAAGGCCATAAATGATAACCGATGCCCATCTTGACGATTGTGGCTATAAGCGCTACAAATATGTGTGTTTATAGAAATGAGCAATGCTCTGTGAAAAAGGGGTTTTAATGCATTTGCGAAGAGTATCGACCCATGTCAGCCTGCGCAGTCCGCGCAGGCTGACATGGGCCGAAACTTTTCGATGTCTTTGAATTTATGCATGCAAGGGATTGATTGATTGTATGGTGTTTAACGCCGTTTTCAACATTATTGCAGTTATATCGCGGCTGCCAGTGCACCTATCCATGCTTTCCTGGGGTTTCTTTTACCAGTACTACGCACAATATTCTTTCCAAGCCACTGGCTGCTTCCCCACTTAACCATCGTCGAAACAATGGTCAGCGGTGAGAGAGGAATGAATCCTGTCGCAATGACTATTATCAATCCTCGGAAAGAAATTGGCCGAGCCGATGATCGAACCAGCGACCGCCTGTTCTCAAGTAAAGGGATAATTCTACCTCATGATTCAGTCGGTTGTTTGATCCATAATTAGGTGATGTCTTGCTCGGTATGATGCATCTAGGACATGCATTAAACCCCCTTTTCACAGAACACGGCTCAAATGTTTGTGTTAAACAACATTTTCAATTGATGTTCATGTATGTAGCGGTGGTCTGCTCACGCACCCATGTTCCTGATGCTGCCTGCACGGTCCAGTACCTTCTCTGCAAGTCCACATGACAAAATTGTAGACTTGTCCAAATTAAAAGCATTTGCAGACGACAATTTAAATGTAGCTCGCATGATGGAATTTGTGTTTTGATCGGGTTGAAAACATTGTAGAAAAAGGAGAAAATGCTGGTTACCAGCATTTTCTCCTTTTTCCACAATGTTTTGAAAAGGATTCTTTTTTTGAGGGTCGTTACAATTGGGAATTGTACGGTAAAGAAACATGCACAACTTTCAGAATGGACAAACTTGGGGTACCACTAAAGGCGCATTGAAATAGCTTCATGTTACATGTACACACATGTACAAGGAACTTTTAATAGCAATTCATTATGAATATCTTTACCTATGACAAGAGCCTGAGGTTTATCAGATACTCTCACGCAAAGCACGTTTTCAAAAATTTAACCCTTAAGCTGCTAATCGCGACCCACTGACCTTTTGCGGACAGTGTAGATCAAGATCAGACTGCACAGAACGTGCAATCTGATCTTTGATCTACACTGTCCGATACGGTATTTTCTTTCCGGTGAAATCAACATTGAAACCGCAATGTTTGGGCTTTTAGTATTGAGTAGAAATTTACGTTTCATTTATTCAGCAGCTTTAGCGTTAATGCATCTTCAAAACGGTAACAACTTATGGGTCGAAACTTTTTCTGCGTTTCGTAAAGTTTCTGCATTTCAAAGGACCATTCTACTAAACGAATTAATCAGTTTTTAGACAAACTCGATCTTTGTTATGCGACAACTTGCTTGGTATAATGCATTACAAAGACACTTTTAACCCCCCCCCTTTTTTTTTTTTTTTTGGAGTGATGCTCGATTTTATGATGCATAATCAACAAATCAAAGGAATCATACAGGTAGGATCACAGCAATAGACATTTTATAACAGAGTGTAGATCAACACGAAAATAACACCATTTGCATATTTAACCCTTTACCACACAATCCCGACTTTTAAAGACCCTAAGAAAGAAGGCTACTGAAAACATCATGGGAAAAGGAGAAAATGCTGGTAACCAGCATTTTCTTTTTTCCCACAATGTTTTCTACCCTATGACAGACAAACTGAGTTTTTTGAGTGACATTTATTTTGTCGTGTGCAAATGATTTCAATTTGGACTTGTCTAAAATTTTGTCGTTTGGTAAAGAGTTAACTAAAGTCATCGAGTCTTTTGCATGTGTAAAGGTAAGGATGATTCATTCTCAAGCTATTTCAACGTAAGAAGTGCCGAACCCGGTAGCTCAGTCTGTAACGTGCAGGGCTTGAAAGCTAAAGGTCGTTGGTTCGATTTCCAGCTGAGCCAAATTCTTTCGGTTCATTGATGATAGCTGTTGCGACAGGATCCATTTTGTCGATGAGGGTACGAGTTATATGTGGCAAAGAAGCCAGTGACTTTGCAAGAATTTTGTGCTAAGTAATTGTAAAATAAACAACAGCCGCGAAAAGCATGGATAGGTGCACTGGCCTCTGCAACATAACAAATAATGTTGAAAACGGCGTGCAACACCAAACAAACAGATCTACATATTTAGTTAAAATTCAGTTTAGGAGGACCTATATTTGACTTGCAGTAATTGATACATGTCTTAGAGAAACAGTAGTTGACCTCACAAGATTATTTCACCAGTACTCCGCCGCATTAAAATTATTCATTTTGAAATCAATTTATCCATAAAGCGAGATATGCAAATACTGGCAAGTTGGCTAAAAGATTTATATCAACTACTAACAGATATTCACTTGTCGACCTCGTTTCAAATTTGCTTCCTCAATAAACCTGTACCATCGTGACTGACATTTTCAGTTGTTGCAAATATTATCAACCTGTCAACATACCGATAGGACTGTTTCTTTCCTACAGCTTTTGAAAACAGGCGCGAAAAGCAGTGATTGATTGATACATGCAGCTTCCAAAACTACCCCGACATCATTCAAAAAAGATATTTTTTTTTCTGTCCTTCAACTGTTATATTTAGCTACTGTCTCTCTACCGGGAGCGGACGTCGCATAACTACGACGTAACGAAACGTACATACGCAATCATTACTTCAGCGTCCGTATTCACCAACCATTCTTAGGAACGTTCTCAGTCTTATTCTCCAGAATTTTCTGAATTTGAAAGTAACACAACCTCTGATTGGCTGAACCATTTGGTTTAGCCAATCAGAAGTTATGTTACTTTCAAATGTAGAAAATCTTGTAGAATAGGACTAGAAATGATCCTAGGAATGGTTGGTGAATACGGGCCCTGGCAGGTTTTTAGGAACAATCTACATAGGAATCTAACAAACTCAATCGTGGCAATTATTGGTTAAAGCCAGCAAATTCTCTTTTTTCCAAACTTATTATCAAAAGCCTTCCTAGTCACGTCCTTAACCGCGGGAGAGTTTGGTAAAGGGTTAAACTTTAATTATATCTGGGGTCAAACAGATTTTCTTATATCTAGACAAATATTTTTTTACCGCTTGTATTTCTCTTACTTGACATGGTGTCTGAGCTAAAAATAGCTAAACTTTCTCAGAATCTAATTGCTTTATGCATGACGTAACCTTTACACGTAATGGTGTTGATCCTCGCAGTTTTTCACTTATAATTTTTCCACCAAACATCTTTATTGTGCAGTGCTATATTTCCTTTTTGATATACACGGCAAGCCTGTCAACACAACCTGCAGTATGTCGACAGAGATAAATTGTAATGTAATCACCAATCACAATTTAGGCGTGAAGAAGACGTCCCGGACCAGACGCATTACGTCATCAAATCGCATTTATTTTGATCACGTGATAGGTCAAAATGGCGAATTAGACTGATTGCCTGTTGCAGTGAACTGATAAACTGCTACCCGTTGTATCTCACGTCACCGTGAGAAAAGGCAGGGAAAAAGAAAATGACTCCGAAGCATATATAGTGGCAAAAGCTGTAAGTAACGATTGTAGTTACCGAATAAGTCTTGACTTACGCACATATGTAATGCAAAGATAACCTATCGTTTTTGCTACTTTATTTACCTGTTGCTCTTTCCCTTAGCCGCCATCTTGAAACTTGATAAACATTGCTTTACAGCAATGTTCGATTCTAGAAAAGATTAGAACTGAAATGACGTAATTCTTGTAAATGCTGTGATTGTTTCTACTCTGAATCGAGGTCCTCGTGTCTACTTTAAAAATTCAGATGTACTCACCACAATTTCTATTCTACCACACGAGAGTTAACGAGACATCACAAGAGTTCGCGAGACTTGATTAATATCATCTGCCGCCAGCCATTTATCGAGTACGCAGCTGAAATAGAAACAACAAAAAAACGAGCTACATGACAGATTCATGAGAGATAAATAGAAAATGAGCGAATGTCCCATACAAGCGTGGTTAATATTATAATAAACCCACCAACAAAAGTCGTGACTACTTTTGTCAATTCTATTTTTCAAAAAAAAAAACATAGTCCATATCCGTGATGCGTATTTATTAACCCTTCACCTGCAAAATAAGTGAAATAAATCTTTCAAGCCGATAGTAAAAAAACATACATGTATTTTGCTATTTCAAAGGTATTTTAATGGGGGGGGGGGGTATCTCCTTATCGGACAGAGTAGATCCAAGATCAAACTGCACGTTCTGCAGTCTGATCTTGGATCTACACTGTCCGCAAAAGGTCCTTGAGTCGCGCTTAGCAGCCTCAGGGTTAACCCATTGCTCGCTCGGCAAATAATGTTTAGCTTTTCTTGGGGACAGTGAAGATCAAGCTCAAACAAACCTTTTCCGGACGGTGTAGATTAAGATCAGACTACAAAGAACGTGCGGTATGATCTCAGATCTTCACTGTCCGTTTTGTTTCTCTTTGAATATATCCTGGTGATGACACCATGAAAAATGTACTGTTTTAATCTCTTTTATGTTTTAGCTGACAGAAACAGTCCGTTTGATTTATTAAATGCTCAAAACGTTGTTTGTCTCAACCCTTGGAACACCAGACAAACCCAGTGAACTTTTCAGTTGAAAAATTAGATCCAGTTCATTGGAATATTAAGTTGCTCTTGTGAAGAATCTCTTAGTACAGAGGACAGTATAGATCAAAGATCAGACTGAACGTTTTGTGCAGTCTGATCTTGATCTACACTGTCCTCAATGGCATATATAATTGTGAAGGGCGCTTTAAGGGTTAAGTTTGTATAATTCGTATACAAACCTGTTGGTTTGTTTCAGTGTTTAATTGCGGTCTAGTATCATTTCAGTTTCTACTTTTTCAGCGCCAAATAGGTACACTCAATGTCTTTCGACAGTTACTTTCGGCTGAAACTCAGAAAGATTTTTATCGGAAAGGCTTTAATTTACAAAGCAGACGGGATAGATCCAAGATCAGACTGTACGTTCTGTGTATCCTGATCTTGGATCTACGCCGTCCGCAAACATCCCTGTTTTCGCCTATGGCGCTGAGAGAGTTAGGGCAAATTTTGAATTCTTAACCAGGGCCCGTACGTACCAATAACATTCTTTTTTTTAAGTGTTACGAATGGTCTAAATTTGAAGGTAAAGCAAGTTTTAGATTGGCTTAAAAAATGAACCATGCTCTGTGAAAAGGGGGCTTAATGCATCTGCAAAAAATACTTATCCAGGTCAGCCTTTGTGGTCCGCGCAGGCTGACTTGGGCCCGAAACTTTTTGCTATCAGTCTAATTTCTGCATGTCGAAGGACCAGTCTACCAAATGATTCAGTCGATTGTTAGACAAAATGGATTTTATGGGTCCTTTATTATGTGATGTCCTGCTTGGTACATTGCATTTAGGAGATGAATTAAGCCCCCTTTTACCAGAACCTGGCTCAGATTATGGTTCCGCCAATAATAGATCGCGTCACTTTCTAGATCTAGAATTAGATTAAGAGTACAAATTAAGAATGGTTAGTAAGTGCATTCCAGAAATCACAAGGTAATGTGTATAGTTCCCTAGGTTGACCTCGCTCATCCCAAGCCGAACCAAGATCGTGGTATGGTAGAGGCACTTTAGCCTCTAAACAACTTCTCCCTGGAATGAGTTATTGCTTGGTTGTTTAACGTGTTTATTACGGTCGTTTTCAACATTATTATAGTTAAATGGCGTCATTCTCAAGTACACGAAGTTTTGTTTTTTTTTGGGGGGGGGGTGGGGGGGGGGAGGGGGTAAATAGCTGATTTACAAAAAAAAGAAAAGAAAATCAGAAGAAATTTAGTGTTTACCCTCTGACGGGCGAAAAATGATATACTGGGAAAATTGTCTGGGATGGGACTCGAACCCACGACCTTCAACCCGAATCGGAAACACTACCACTGTGCTACCGAGCCAACCAATATTTGACGATGTTAGAAATGTTTTTATCGCTTGCTGTGCAAAAGCCGTTCTAGCGTTACTAACGGTGTAGGAAATTTAGGGTAAGAATACAAAAGTCTAGGTAATTCCATGTGTTTTTTTACGTGTGTTTTTTTTTTTCGAGGTAGCTTAATGCGCTGGCTTTTGACCTAATTCTTGGTACTGATAAAGAATGAATCGATGGTAATTTGCGATTGGTCAAAAATATTAACATGCTTATTATGCGGCCCCATTCGGCATACCTCGGGTGATCCGGTGATCAAATCCCTCGGCTGTATCACGTAGCTTGATATGCACCTACACGGTACATTTTGCACATCTCCGGAAGCACACCGCTTTACCGTTATTAAAATTGTAAGGCTCCTCTTAAAAAAGAAAACATGAGTAAATTTTCTATCGTTATCTTTCTAAGAATATTTCAGTCGGCAAACAGTTTGTTTTTTACCGTAGTTTATCAATTCCGTTGGGAGCTTTCATCGACAGATCGATAGAAGTGAATAACTTTATCGTGGTTGTTCATGTCGTTGCTAAGCGATTTACAGGGGCGCCGTCATGTTAAAGATCATGTGATTGGTAGTTTAGAATTTATACGGACGAGGTTAGATGTAGGTACGGAATCGGCCGAGTTGTGACGAGTGTCTGCGGCCCCTGATGGCATATCTGCTCACACATTTTATGAAACCACTATTTACAAGCGTTGCTACCGCTCAATACCCCGGGACCTTGATTCATGGTATAGCAAATTAATGTAATAGAGAATGGTGCTTTTTGTGTTCTTTTTGGAAATTTAATACTTCATAAGCGTTTCCCAAAACACCAATAGGTACTCCTTTTCAACAAAATGAAAAACGGTAAGGAAAAAGGGGCAATGTCTCGCAAAATTAATTTTCATTATTTTACTTCATACTGAGCCACAGAAGAGTTTCAATATTCTTATTCCAGTATCTCCTACGCCATCTATCTTTTTTAAAGATATTTATTGTTATCTATGTTTCATTCTATATCCATTTTTTTTTTTTTGCACGAGAATGTAAATAAACCATCTTAGTTAAGACTTTCCATAAAAAAAGAAAATCCAGGTGCAATGAAATATGTTTAAATGCTCCTTTAAAAGTAAGAGCTATTTTCGAAATACACGAAAAGTTACGTTACACAATGAAAACTTTATATCGTGACCAGCGACGTGACATAAGCCTCACAATGGACGTCAGATTTACAGTTAATTTATACAACAGATCATGACTTCAGTCTGCTTGTCACCGGAATGAATATCAATTCATTGCCTTTTAAAAAAACCCTTTCGCCAACAATCCCGAATTTTAGTGACCCTGAATGAGAAAGCTTTTGAAAAAACTGTGGGAAAAGGAGAAAATGCTGGTAACCAGCATTTTCTCCTTTTCCCACAGCGTTTTCTACTCTTTCAAAGACAAATCGCGTCAATTAAATCACATTTGTCTGTTATTGCTATCAATATGTACAAGTCATAATTTTTTTTTTTGTCTGGAACAGTGTTACCACTTTATCTGATGACAATATTTTAGGCTTGTCCAATTTGAAAGCATTTGCAGACGACAAATGAAATATTGATCAAATTATGGAAGCAGCCTCCTAAAGGGTAACGAACATAATGGAAAAAGGAGGAATCGCTAAACTTTTCTTTTATCCCTCTTTCTTTTAATCGGGATCGTTAAACACGGGCTTGTTTGGTAAAGAGATAAACTGTTACAAGTGTTAACAATTAGGCTGCTAATGGCGACTCAAGGACCGTTTGCTGACAGTGTAAATCGAGATCAGATTGCACTGAACATGCAGTTTGATCTTGGATCTACACTGTCTGGAAAGAAGATATTTTTCCTCCAAAAGTTACCTTCGAAATAGCATCTTTTGGATTTTTACTATTGGCTTAAAGCTTTTATTTCATTTATTCAGCAGGTTAAGAGTTAAATGTAAACTTATAACCTTGAACATTACCGACTGACCTACCTTACTTGGCCTTTTGTGAAAAGAGTAGATCAAGATCAGCCTGCACGTCCGCGAAGTCTGATCTTGGCATACACCATTGTGTTCTCAAATTTTCTTACATCATAACTCCTTTAGTATATAGGTTCTGCCTATATACGACGGCTGAAAACACAATCCACAGGAAGTAGAAAGGGTTGAGTAAAAACCGGGTGATATTTATAGATCGAAAATCAGACTGCGCGTTTTGTGCAGTCTGATCTTGTCTATGCTGTCTGCAAAAGCCCCTGTTGTTTTCGCTTTTAGCTCTGAAAAGGTGAAAGATCTATTGCTATTTGAAGGGCATTATACTATGCTTTGACCCATTTTTTTTTGGGGGGGGGGGCGGCGGAGAATATTTTGTAAGCAAAAACTATAAAGACGTGAATGTTTACCCTTAGTTGGGGGAAAATGCGCCCCGAACAACAACAACCTAAAAAATTTAATTCTTAAGTCATCCTTACACGCAAATGAAAATTTGAAGTTTTGGTCAAATATTTTCTTTAAAAAAAGTGCGAAACAAAATCTGGATGAATGCCCCTTTAAAGTCGATAAGTGGAACTCTCAGACTGCTAAGCATGATTCAGTGAGCCTTTGCTGACAGTGTAGATCAAGATCCGTCTGCACAGAACATACAACCCGCTCTTTGGTTTACACAGTCGGATATAATGACATTTTTTCCCAGCAAAAATAATTTTGATTTTTTTGTTTTTCAGTGGGTTGAAATTTTTTGTTTCATCTAGTTTGCAGTTTACCGGTTAAACGTGTTTGAATTCCATTCATTAATTCTAAAATAGAACCAACAAGTTTATGACGGTCTGGAAATAACTCTTTAAAGGGTCCTATTCAGATTTTTTTCCTGTGAATCATATTTTTTGTAAGGCACTGATTAATACCATTACGTATGATGGTTGAATGCATTTGCGAAAAATATCGATCCAGGTTAGCCTGCGCAGTTAGCGCAGGCTGACCTGAATCGATACGTTTCGATATTGTTTAAATTTCTGAATGTCAAAGGATCAGTATAGCTCATGATTCAGTCAATTGTTTGACAACATGATTTTACGGTTCTACAATTAACCCTTTCCCAAACAACAAATTCAGGACTGGTCCAAATTGAAAGAGTTTGCAGACGACAATTTTAAATTTGATGAAAATGGCAGAAGGTTATCAAAAAGGGTAGAAAACACTGTGGGAAAAGGAGAAATTGCTCGTTACGAGCAATTTCTCCTTTTCCCACAGTGTTTTCAAAAGACTTGTACTGCAGACACGTGAAAACCAGGGCTGGTTTGGGAAAGGGTTAAGTGATAACTGGCTCGGCATGGTATTCCGGAGATGCCTTTAAACCCCCTATTGCCAGAGCATGGCTTGCACAATTTTACCAGCAAACGTAAAGAGACTGGATCGTTACAAATAATTATGCAAATCTGGCGTCCAAATAACGGCTTGGTCTCTTTGCAATCGGTAACCTCATGTACGTTTCATGTTGTCAAATATAGCGTCATTGAATCATATGAATGCGATACTGCATAAATCGCGGGTGTTATTTATCACGTGACAATCCCACAAACCTTTGCGAATTTCTAGCGCGAAAACTAAATATACTTTAAGGGATAACGTAGCCCTTTCACCCTCTTGTTTCAACCTCTTTTAAGAGATATGAGACGAGGACTGCAAGCTGTTGTGCAAGCCCTAGGCGGAAGTACGCACCATTGACTAATTGTGTGTGCCTATTCTCTGCAGGTCACTTTCAACCTGGCCTAAGCTTTATTTCCACATTCAGTTCCAAGTTTTAATCATACTTAAAGCTTCTGGATTTTCTTAAATTTGAAGGCAATATCTAAGCAAAAATTCCTACTTACCATGAGGTAAATGGATACCTCATTTCATTTCATTTCATAGGCAAAAGAGTAATCTGTTGGTGTATGCAGCAGCCGGATTCCAATTCCTATCCCATTTTATATTATTCACGTCAGAAAATCAAAGTCGGTAAAAAACAAAGGGGTGCAGGAATTTTTACTGTGTATAGTTTAACGGTGAATAATTTTTGAAGTTTAGCGAGATGATAATATGAATAGCCCCTTTAAATATCACACGACAAGTTTTAGACCTGAATTGATTCAGCTCATATTTAAAGCATTTGCAGACGACAATTTAAATGCGGTATATAATTATGGTTGGATTGTCTTTGACAGGCTTAAAACGTTGGCGGAAATCTAAAAGATTGCTGGTTTTCCCTGTGAAGCAACATTTACTCCTTATCATATATTTTTCCTATCCTTACGAAGACAAATGCTGTCATGGAGTCAAGTTTGTCGTCTGCATATGCTTATGTAGTGGATAAGTTTGTTATCTGTTAAGCCCCTTTCACAATGGCGTTGTCATACGATTTGTTTCATCACCGTACGATTGGTCGGGTGCACGGATGAGACTGGTTGCAGGATCATTAGACTGTCCATGAGTATTCGTGGTGGTTTAACATGCCGAAGATTTATACCCGCCCAAGTATGATAGTCCAAAGAATGAACGAAATGTCGCCGATAAAAGATACCCAATGCCGAGCAAACACAGAAAGTTGAGATCAGGATCCGTATTCTTGAGAATACTCTTACTCTTACTGTCCAAGATTTTCTACATTTGAAAGTAACACAATGTCTGATTGGCTAAACCTCTTGGTTTAACCAATAAGAAGTTGTGTTACTTTCAAACTCAGGAAATCTCGTTGAAAAAGACTAAGAATGATCTTAAGAATGGTTGATGAATACAGACCCAGCAGCTTCCAGCTTTCTTCATAAAGGGCTGGAGACATTTCAGCTACTGACAGATCTTAGATCCTAGAAATAGTCGCAAAAAGCCTCCGAAAGTCGTGGCCCGTGGTGAGGCGAATTGTCTGATAACAGTTTAATAGTCGGAATCCAAATGCAACCCAACGCACGATTGGTAGCTAGACATCCCCAATACACGAACGAGTGTTGCACGACGGCCAAGCTATTAAATACATTATCCAAGTCACGCAAGCTCGTGCGTCTTGTCGTGCAACGGTTTGAAACGTTGTGCAGCTAAAGTTAGTGTGACAAATTGCGAGTATTTCAATCGCATGCAGTCGCGTCAGATATTTTGAACATGTTCAAAAGTCTAGTGCGATCGGTTGCGACCGCTTGCGACTCTGCAATGACTGCGATATCTTGCAGGACACCATACAAGTGTTCGTGTAACATCACCAACAACAAAATTGCAAGCGGTCGTAAACTGTTCGCCAGGCAAAAAAGAAAAGGGCTTTAATGACTTTGTTGCTAAGCCTGGTAGCTCATTCGGTGCAGAACGTAAAGCTGGGGACGCTGGCTCGAGTCTCTTCCTGGGCCGAAATGCTTTCCGACGGTTAATGGTACTTAATTGGAACAGGTTTCATTTCTCTGTCGCAATGTTGAAGAACGTCGCTAAACACCGTGCAAACACAGTAAATCAAACGAGCAAGTACATTTTAATCCCTAGTTAAGAAGGCTTCTGAAAACATAGTGGAAAATGGGGAAAGTGTCGAAATCCAGCATTTTCCTTTTTCCGCATTCAGTCCCTTCAAAGACAAACCCGATCATTTGAGCTACAGCTACTGTTGACGTCGATAAATTGCTTTCAAATACAGTCCAGGGTCCGTATTCACCAACCATTCTTAAAAACATTCTTTGTCTTATTCTCCAAGATTTTCAAAATTTGACAGTAACACAACTTCTGATTGGCTAAACCAAATGGTTTAGCCAATCAGATGCTGTATTACTTTCAAATTTAGAAAATTCTGGAAAATAAGACTGAGAATATTCTTAAGAATGGTTGGTGAATACGGACCCAGGACTAATCCAAAATGTTGTCGTCTGTTAAAGATTAAAATTTTAATTCTTTACGAAACGACAATATTTTAGACTTGTCCGACTCAAAAGCATCTGAAGACGACGTGCCTTATGTAGATGAAACGATTAGATTCGTTTTTGAAAGGATAAAGACATTGTGGGAAAAGAAAAAAAAAAAAGATGCTGGTAACTAGCATTTCCTCCTTTTCCCTCAGTGTTTTCAAAGGCGTTCTCCATCGGGGTCGTTATAAAACGGGGTTGTGTGGCAGAGTGTGAAACCCGTCAAAGAGAAGGGTTAGAGTAAGTACAATTTATTGTTTTTTGACGGGTCCTCAGTTTGCACCTATATAAAGGGCCTACACGTTAACGTCGAAGGTACGACATAGACGCCGTCACTTTGTATTTCGACGCGGCCTCAATCATGTTCGTCTCTCTCACAGTTATTTTACTTTTGGGACTAACCCTACAGCAAGGTATCGTGCTGTTTTTTTTTTTCAACCTGTTTCTCTCGTTGTTTGTTTACTTGAAAGGGCTTTTACGTTGATTTTAACAGTAGATCTTTTCATTTACATCACGGCGACAGCTCACTTAGGTGTATTTTTCATTTTCAAATCGGGTATTATTTCCAGTTCATATTCCTTTCCTATTGGAGAATGAAAATTGAAGATAAAATCCAGACAATAATTTACAATTGTCCCTCGCTCCGTGAAAAGGGCGCTTCATGCATTTTGCAAAAAGTTTCGACCCCAGTCAGCCTGCGCAGTCCGCGCAGGCTGACTGGGGTCGAAACTTTTTGCCACAAGTCAATTTTCTGCATGCCCATGGACCATTCTTGTCGATTTTTAGGGGAAAAAAAAACAAAAAAAAAAAAAAAACGAATTCTATGGTTCCAAATTTATCCGGTGACTTGCTTGGTATAGTACATCACGGAGATGCTTAAAGCCCCCTTTTGCCGGAGCGTGGTTGAATTATTTTCATGGTACAGAATGATTTTTTATTTCTACTAATTTTTTTTTTTTAAAAGGATTAATTTCTACTCTTAGCACAACGTTATCCTATGTTCAATGTATCTAGCCACGCTCAAGGGGGCTTACTGTATCTGCGAAAAGTATCGACCCAAGTCAGCCTGCGCAGTCGGCGCAGGCTGACCTGGGCCGAAACTTTTCGCTTTTGGTCGGTTTTTTTTTTTTTTTATGTCCAAGGACTGTTCTACCTCATGATAAAGTCGGTTTCTTAAAAAAAAAAAAAAAAAAATGGCTATTATGGATTCATAATTACGTGATGGCTTGATCGGTATGATGCATTAGGGAGATGCATTAAACCCCCTTTTGTCAGAGCATGGCGCATTTATGTATTACCCTTCAAACTATTAAATATATGAAAGATTCTAGCCAACAGATGAAGGGAAAAAAACCCACTTGTGGAGATTTCAAAGTTCTACTTGTCGGAAAAATTCTTACTGTATCGGCCAGTGTAGATCGGAGATCTTTTAGCACGTTATGTGCTGTCTGATCTTGATCTAAGCTGTCCTCACAAATTCGCTTTAGGTCACATTCATTTTGCGGTCACAGGTACCATGCTTACAAATCTTGAGATCGTGCTCAGTTGAGTTCGTACACAACTGAATTTGCGTTAACTCTTCAGCCATTGAGATAATTTGAGAGAGAGAGAGAGAAAAAAAAAGACATTAATCTACGGAGAGGAGGAACAGAATTGCTCTGAAACTTAAGAATCTACTTCATTGGTTGTATCGAATTATACGTATATAACTTTGATACTTATCTTTATGTAACTTTGAAAAACTGTTTGCGACTGCGAAGCGAGTCGTGCTTGGCAGACTAAGGGATAAACGTCGATGCATACTGATAATATGATGCTCTGTGAAAAAGGGGTTTAATGAATTTGCAGAAAAAAGTATCGACTCATGTCAGCCTGCGCAGTCCGCGATGTCTGACCAGGGCCGAAACCTTTTGCTATTGGTCAATTTTCTGTATATCCAAGGATCAGTCTACTCATAATTAAGTCGGTGGTTTAAAAAAAAGTGGCTTTTATGGATCCATGATCATGTGATGGCTTGACTGGTATCATGCATTACGGAGATGCATTAAGCCCCCTTTGGCCAGAGCATGGCTCATATGTTACAACGGTGTTTTCGAAGTCGTTTGTTGCAAATTTGTTTCAGGAAATATTGAGATAAGATTCTCATTTTTTTTTTGTCTATTTACTTTTAATCAATCAATGGACAGAAATAGAGTGCAAGATAAGTCTGGTACCCCGCCGTACTTCAAAAGTACGGCAGGCAAAGCGCAATAATGGCGGACCCCGCTGGTAATATACAGACGTAACGGGATATTGTTATTTCACTTAATCAAATCGAACGGTAAGCTGAATTCAAAACAGATTGGTTGCAACAAAGTAATGGCAGTGAGGTTTTTTTTTTTAATGATCGTTTTTATTCTTATTCAAAAATACTTTGAGTATCCAATGGACGTATGTAAAGTCTGAAAATAGGATGATTGATAGTCAAATTTATGTAAAAAACGTATCCCGACAACACGTTTTAGATCGGTAATGTATATTTTGTACAAGACTGGACTCACTTTTATCCATTAATCAAACTGGAAAACATAAATTTGGGAAACACAGGAAAGCATACAGGACTACGCTTGAGGCCACCATGGAGGCCGCCATTATTGCCTTTTGCCTGACCCGATAGCATAGTGTTAGGGGCAGGAAATCCAGACTAAGTGAAAGATAGCTTACTCTTTGAGCGCCAAACACCGGTACAATAATTTATCGCAAGATTAACCCTTAAGCTGCTAATCGCGACCCACTGACCTTTTGCGGACAGTGTAGATCAAGATCAGACTGCACAGAACGTGATGTCTGATCTTGGATCTACACTGTCCGATACAGTATTTTCTTTCCGGAGAAATCAACTTTGAAACCGCAATGTTTGGGCTTTTAGTATTGAGTAGAAATTTGGGTTTCATTTATTCAGCAGCTTAAGTGTTAACCTTATTTTAAGTGTGATACGATCATTACGAATTTTTTTTATCTCTAGAGTGTACAAAAGATTTTTTTAAGATTTTCACAGCGATCTACTTTATGACGCGACGTGAATCGTTTCAGAACCGGTCAGTGATATCATCAAGACAAAATTCTGTTTAACGTTCATGAATACTAGACTGAAAATGCTGGCTTTAGACTGTGCACATTTTTTTTTTTTCAAAGATTTGACCTAGTGACCTACATTTCGGCCTGACATAACCCATTTTCGAAGTCGTACGAGATTATATCAAAACAAATGAGCCATGCTCTGGCAAATGGGGGCTTAATGCATCTCCGTGATTTCATGATGCCAAGCAAGTCATCACATGATCATGGATCCATAATCGCCACTTTTTTTAAACAATAACGTTAATCACGAGGTAGAATGGTCCTTGGACATACGGAAAATTGACCAGTGGCGAAAAGTTTCGGCTCAGGTCAGCCTGCGCAGTTCGCGCAGGCTGACCTGGGTCGATGCTTTTCGCAGATGCATTAAGCCCCCTTTTCACGGAGCATGGCTCAAATATTCTGACCAAGTACATGAGTACTGGACAGAGAATGTTGCATCTTGAATGTAGCCGAGGCTTTCTTTATTAAAAAGATTTTTTCTAAGTGACCTACGTTCAGACGTGACCCATTTTCAAACTCGTCCGAGATATTATAAAGGCAAACATTCTGACCATTTTTTCATGAGTATTGGTCCAAAAATGTTGCATCTAGAGTGTACACAAAGTTTTTCAAAGATTCTACAGAATGACCTAGTTGTTTACATGACATGATTTATTTTCGAACTCCTTCGAGATATTATCAAGACAAATATTCTGATCAACTTTCATGAGTATCGAACAGAAAGTGCGGCCACTAGAGTGTACACAAGGTAAAAGTTTACGACGGACGACGCACGACACACGACTGACGACTGACACAGTACGATCAGAAAAGCTCACCCTGAGCACTTGGTGTTCAGGCGAGCTAAAACGCATTTAACCCCTTTTTTCCAGCGGGCCGCTCATATGTCTGAGCTTTAAGAGTTAACTTTTCAATTGAAATGATAATTAGAACAGTTTGCTTTTGTGGAGTGTGAATCCAGATTAAACTGCGTTAAACAATCTTGGTCAATGTCCGAGTTTTGAGAGAAAGATTCTTGCATTTATCGAAATACCAGAGCTCCAGATAAGAAGGAGTCATGGTATACTAAATCCATTATTTCTCTTCCAAACCCTATGTTATGGGTACTCATTAGAATTGTCTCGACAAGACGATTCTAATGAGTACCCATAACATAGGGTTTAGGGGAGAATAATTGATATTTTCAATTTTGAAATCAAAATCACTCCCTCAGTCTGCAGTTCTGAATACTATATACCAATCTACAACAACATCAACAACAACAACAATACACCATATAAGCGTTACATGTAACAAATTATTATAACGTAGTATGAAGTTGGCACAACGGGTATTCTTTATAATAACAAATATGATGATTGTATTGTGGGCAGCAGACCTAATTTACGCTTAACAAAGAATATTGTTAGGGGAATTCCCTACGAATTTGTAGATTCTAGTCACATGTATGGATGCTTGTAAAGTCTTGGATTGACAGGGGGACAGGGAAAGCTCGTAAGGTGCTACATAAATAGAATAAAATTTGTAAACCGACAGTAAGAATCCAAAAAATACGATTTCAAAAGGCGTTTCTTATATAAAATCCCATCGTATTGGACGGTGCAGATCCAAGATCAGACTGTACATTTTGCGCAGTCTGATCTTGATCTACACTGTCAAAATGACACAATGAGTCGCGCTGATCTAGAAGACTAATTGTTACTTTCAAATATGTTTTTTAAAGGCCCGCTGGCGGCCGAAAGTACACGTAAATAATGCAGATATTGAAGTTCATTTAAACTTGAGTCCTACCATTCAAAAGTATGGCAATTAATGTGAAGATGACAGTTTGTTATTGTGCAGTTTACCCATGTGCTAGTCGCTGGTAGAAAAATTAATTTTAAAACTAGGTACAAAGTTGCCAAGTCGCTCTATCTTCTGTTTACTTTTTACCTGGTTTTGAAATTCATTTTTCTGCAAGCGATTAACACTGGGATCTTCTGTACAAAAAAGTTTGTCATCTTCACAATGATTTCAATGATGTTGTATAGTATGATTTAAATTTAGAGGCATTTAAACATCCCCGTTGTTTACTTAGACCGCTCCCCCCGGGCCTTTAAACCCTAATGGAAGAAAGCCTTATGAAACATCGAAGGAAAAAGGATTAACTGCTCGTATCAAGCCATTGCTCCTTTTTCCATCATGTTTCTCTGATCATCTGGTCAAAAATCTCATCTTTCAAATATTTTTCGGACGCGCCATGTTAAGCTATATTCTGATGAGTGGAAAACTGATTTTACAGCAATAGGATAGGTATGTCAAATGGTCTTTAGCGGTTTTCATACGGGTGCAAACGCTTGGATGCATATGTCTTTTGAGTGCAAAAATAAAGGCGAAAAAGGGACATAATTGTGTCAATTTTTAACGGTTACCTGCCATTCTTGTACCGGTTCCTGATTTGATAGTTTACAACTATAGTTCAACGTCGATAGAGTGTCACCTGGTTAAGTTAAACCATCAGAACTTTAGGTAATGAATGATTGATTGTATGGTGTTTAACGCCGTTTTCAACATTATTGGAGTTATATCGCGGCGGCCAGTGCACCTATCCATGCTTTCCTGGAGCCTCTGTTACCAGTACTCCGCACAATATTCTTTCCAAGCCACTGGCTTCTTTCCCACATAACCATCGTCGAAACAATGGTTAGCAGTGAGAGAGGAATGAATCCTGTCGCAATAACTATCATCAATCCTCGGAAAGAAATTTGCCGAGCCGGGGATCGAACCAGCAACCTCCTGTTCTCAAGTCTTGTACGCTACCGACTGAGCTACGGGGCTCGGCAGAACTTTAGGTAAAGTAGGTACAAATCATGCTTCGATAGTACAATGACGCAGTTGGTTAACTCTTTACCACAATCCCGAGTTTTAACGACCCTGAAGAAGAAAGCTATTGAAAACATTGTGGGAGAAGGAGAAAATGTGGTAACCAAGCATTTTCTCATTGTTCCCACAACGTTTTCTACCTTTCTGAGACGAATTTTGTCATTTAAGACACACTTGATTTATCGCCTGCAAGTGCCTTCAATTTGGACCAGTCTATGTTTTCGTTGGTAAAGAGTTAAGCGATTACAAGTGATGACATGAATATTCCTGAGTGACCTATTGTTTGTTTTTGTTTTCGACTTTTGTTTGTAAACAAGTGACACAGGACCGGCATTTAAGTATAGCTCGAGTTTGAAATAAACGTCAAAATATACATACGCCGGCAAACAACAAGGCTTCGTCAATACTTCAGTGTGTTCTTCGAAAGCAGTAGATCTAATAAAACAATTTATCACACAACCTCCCTTATTTTCAGCGTAATGTAGCCATCAAAAGTTTTCATATATTGCACACAAATCACATTTTAAATAAACCCTTATGGGTGGAATGATCCATAGACATGAAGAAAATTTGCCAAAGGCATAAAGTTTCGACACAGGGCAGCCTACACAGACTTTGCAGGCTGACCTGAGTTGATACTTGTTTTGCAGATGCCTTAAATCCCTTTTCAAGGAGCTGGCTCAAATTTTATAGAACTGGGTCCTTATTCACCAACCATTCTTAAGAACTTTCTTTGTCCTGTTCTCCAGAATGTTCTACATTTGAAAATAATACAACTCCTGATTGGCTAAACCATTTGGTTTAGCCAATCAGGAGTTGTGTTATTTTCAAATGTAGAAAATCTTGGAGAATAAGACTAAGAATATTCTTAAGAATGGTCGTTGAATACGGACCCTGGGCATTTTTAAAATTGTGAAATGTACAGGTTTGTCTGATATGTGACTATTGAATGAATGAAGGAATGAATGAATGAATTAATTAAGTTTTAAGGCCCGCCCTTATCAAAGTTAATATTGAGCGCACTAAAATTAAAAATCTGACAAAAGACCCCACAGAGGAAATCCAAGAAGATATACCATCTGATTTTGATTTGCGTTGTCTGCAAAAGCATCGAAATTTGGGCTTTGCATTCGATGATTCGACATTGATCCGGTACCAAACAGTGTATGCAAAGTACCAAAATTTTTGGTGGAATGTTGTTCGGAACCGTCTCTTGCACACGACCCTATGTGTCCTGCCGCAACCAACTTTAAAAACATTTGACAACAGAAGGAACAGATCTCTTTATCAGACCTCTCCAACAGTGGTGAGTGTAAAAGGCAGACTGCCTAAGAAGTACCACTTTTTTAGCGAAATTGTTCTGATACACAGTCTGTTTCGCCATGGTTTTATAAATAAACCGAAATCAAAAAAACTGAAGCAGGAAATAGACGTGTTTTGTTTTTATGTGACGGACTTCAAAAAAAAGTTTTTAGTATTGATCTGATAGCAAATGTGTTTCGACAGTCGATACAAAAACCAAAGATTATTTTCGATATTTTCTTCTTTTATTTTCTGATCCGTCATTCATCTTTTCGAAAGCCGAAAACTAAAATTAAGGGAGTTAATTCTTGCTTAACCGCAAAGGATAGTTCCAAAGGAAATTATCAAAGGATAGTTTCAATTACAGTCATTATCTTCAGAACAAAATGACCGCTTCGATAGTTGTAACTTTTCATTAAGCAAATAAATCTAAGCGGGAAAAAGAAAAAGACTTTCGTTAAAAAAGAGAAAGAACACTGCGGAAAAAGATCACGCGACTTGAAAACGCGGGAAGGTCACGTATCTGTCATGTAATGCATAAGAGGTTTCTATGCAGTGGCAATCATACAATGCCTTACGTGTTTGTTTACCTGTCGTTAAATATATTGAAATTTAAAGCCAATAAACTATTTGAAAGCACTGATGCTGACCTCTCCTGGCTTCTTTTTTAAAGAAGCCAACTTGTTGTGAAACGGCTTTGACTTGTCAGTAGTTTGTTTCCGTGAGTGTTCGTTTTTTTTCGCTATTGCCGAGGCTCCTTCTTAAAGGAATTCAAATGTTTAAAATCCTTAGGCTGTTAAGCGCTACTCACTGACCTTTTGCAGAACGTGCAGTCTGATCTTGGATCTACACTGTCCGTTAAGAAGATGTTTTTCTCAACAAATAAGTTTGAAATAGCATTATTCTGGTTTCTTTATCATCTGCTTGAAAGTTTCGTTTAACTTGTATAGCAGGATACGAGTCAACATGTTTGTACAATAAACTGATCTTGTCGCCGTGTCAATCGTATAGAGGTAAAATACCCGTACACATGATCCCGGGGTAAACGTCCTATAGTCGTAAATTTGTCAGAGATCTATAAATAGTTCACGTTGAAAGACGGAATATTCATTAAATGACAAGTTAAAGCGGTTTCACGATACGAGTAATTTTCTCCTTGTTACCAGGGTATTTTGATAGGAATTAATATTTTCAAACCTTTATTTATACATGTTGATTCTCTGTACTTTACGGGGACGTTCTCAAATTCCTTTCCTTCTAATTGATCTAAGGTGGCAATTCACCATACAATCCCGTGTTAAAGACCTCGAGAAAGAGAGCGTTTGAAAAAATTGCAGGAAAACGCCGGTAACCAGTATTTTCTCCTTTCCCCACAATAATTTTCACTTTTTCCAAGACAAATCCAAGCAGTTGAGCTCTCGGTTCATTTGTCGTCTACAAATGCTTTCAAATTGGAAGAGATCAAAATTTTGTCATTTTGTATAGAGTGAATTCACATAATTTAAAGAGAGCGAGATATCAACAAACCATTCAAATAACACTAACAATTCCGTTAGGCTATTTCCATTCTTTCGTATGGCCGTAAATTTCAAAAAGATAAATTTATGCGTCTTGACAAAGATGGCTGACGACAAAGCGGCCATTTTTCTTTCTGGAGATGACATTGATAAATGGGACATATTGAGCCTTATTATATCATGAGAGTACTCTATTAATATTACCAAATGCGTTTATGTTCCTCACGTTTCCAACCCTTTACAAAACCTCCCCAAGTTGTAACTACTCTGAGAAAGAAAAGTTTTGAAAACATTGTGGGAAAAGGAGAAAATGCTGGTAACCAGCATTTTCTCCTTTTCCCACAATGTTTTTTCCTACTCTTTCGTAGTCAATTTCCATCATTATCTGAACCTCATTTCATTGCCGTCCGCAAATGCTATCTACATGCATGACTCCATCTTTATTTCTAGGCTGGTAAAGAGTTAAGGGCCTTCCCTTGCTAAAAAGTTCGGGCGTGGGTTTGAGTTTGAATGTCATTTTACGCTGCTTTCGACAGCTCTTCGATAAAAATATCCGTGACAGTTCACTTATTTATGTCTTTCCTCGATTTCACATTGACAATGATTGGGCGCTGCATCAGCCTGCTCACGGAAACGGATACGCGTCCAGGGCCGCCATTGGAAGGGGCGGGGGAGCGACTTTAAAGTTCGGGCTCCAAACTTACAACCCAGATATCCAGAGTTTGAGTCCTGCAAGAGTCCGTCATGATGGGTAAAAAGCTTTTTCCTCTACCCAAGACCTATTAGATTACGTCTTTTGCTGCGCTATGATTGACATTTGGGGGAAAAAAAATCTGTCAAATTTTAGGACCTCGTAGTTTATAGAAAAAGCCGAGAAGTCCATATTAATGGATGCTAAGGTCTACTTTTCTAGTAATTCATACGGAATTGTTAAATATATTGACACCGAACGGTGCAAAATTAAATACTACCATTATGATACTCGTCACAACTCAGCAGATCCCGTAACTACATCTAACCCTATTGAAGAAGTTTCCATTTTGAAATACTGTATGAAACATGATCTTGAAAACATGGCGGCGCCCATATAAATCAATTAGCAACGACAACAACAACGAAAGTGAAGTTATTTGCATCTACCAATCTGCAAATGAAATCAATAGACCACTTTAGAAATTAAATGTACGAACACAAAGTGTTTACCGAAAGGACTGTATTTAGATAGATTTCGATAGAAAATTGTGGCTCGTGTTTTCTTTTTAAAGTGGAGTCTTTCCGGCGAAAAAAACAATGTGCATTGTAATTGCATATCACCCGGCATCGTAATACAGCCGAGGAATGTGATCAACGGATCACCCGAGGTTTGCCGAATGCTATTACGAGTCACAGTTGGAGGTACCCGTTGTATCCCCCATAACTGCCCGATTGATAGAAGATCGGTAATACGCTTCTAGTTTATGGTTAGAGTTATCAAGAACGATAGGTAGCTTACGTATTCAACGGAGATGCCCTAACTAATGCCTCGCATTCACCGTTTACTAAAAGCTACTACGGCAAGAATATGGGATTTAATTGCTCGTTAGGATGTATAAATTCATGAAAAGCCTGGATGTGGCACCCCTCCCCTCGCTAGTCCTGACACGCCGCTACATCTGACACGTACACGCATGTCACAAATCACTCATTCCAAGTGCTTCGTTTCCGTAAATTAACAGGTATCCGTTGCACCGTTCATATTTTACGGTGCATAAGTAAGATTCGACCACGTTCAATTGGTCCAATTGCAATAGTCCTGCCGGAAGTATATCCTACCCACTAAATAAGGTACCATTTCCCATTTGTCTAGTTTTCACTTCTCCTAGGAGTTCATCATCAAACGCTGCGTGCCTCGATCTGCATTTAGAGATCTATGACTGGAGTATTTCGTTGTATCTGACAGAATTGTTTTTTTTAAGCTACATTTGTTGCGACTGTTGGCCCTCCGAAGGTCAATGTGCCATGTATGTCAGTTTTAGGGCATTTACATTGTGTAATCTGTGACAAACCTGTCACTCTCATATGCTATGACGACTGTTTAACTCTTACCAGGCAACACAATTTTAGAATAATCCAAATTAGAAGCATTCGCACAGTGCGAATTGAATGTGCGTGAGAGATATATATTTTTTTTAAATCCAGGGCAGGGTAGGAAACATGGTTGGAAAAGGAAAAAATGCTGCTGTGATAATAAGAATGCGTGTTTCAGGTCAGTAAAGTCTACAAGTTGTGAAAATACTGGCTACTTTCCCACATAACCGTCGTCTAAGCAATGTTCAAAGGTGAAAGAGGAATCTTGTCGCAATGACTGTCATTAATCTTATGAAAGAAATTTGCCAAGCGATCAATGGGTTTCAAGCCCCGAATGTTACCGACAGAGCTACATGTACCAGGGTACTTCAGGAATTCTGCGCTTTTGTAATTTACGTCCAAATCTAGCTCGCATAAACTGCCGAAAACTTAGACCGCCGTGAATGCATCCTGTCATATAAATATATAATACCCTTGAACATTAGTTCAGTCATATCACGGTGACAGCTCACATGTTTATATAAGTGTTGGGTTTCACCAGTACTAGACTGGGACTGAGCTGTCCTGATCCCGGACACTCACATGAAATAACCGATGCATCAAGTGAGGATCGAACCCGAGACCTCCAAGTTACTTATCCTACACCTTACCACTGAGCCACGCAGGACCCAGATTTTCAATACGTTGACAGTTTCATCTACCGCTGTATCATATATTATAGCATTATATTATAGTATTTTGTGCAAACATGATTTGGCTACATATGGCGTGCAACACACGAAAAGGGGCCTTCGGACATATACGTAAGTGTGTCGTCCCAGATCAGCCTGTGCAGTCTGTATTGACTGATCCGAGACGACACTTTCCGTTCTAATTTGATTTTCTGTTTAACGAAAGTCTACTGTATGACGAAATCTTATGTAGTCGTAAAGTGCCGTCTCGGATTAGCCTGCGCGGACTGCGCAGGCTAATCCGAGACGACACTTCACGCAAATGTCAGAAGGTCTCATTTCGCATGTTGCGGACCATATAGTTTTTATGCCTGCTTTAAGACAGCGTTTTTACACATAGAGGTGAAATAATAATTGCTTATGTTTGCTTGACTGCGTGACGATTTGAAAAAAAAAAAAAGATTTAAATGGTTATGTATTTGTTATATTTTTGGTTTGCCTTTTACATTCTTAGAATATATGATCCTCGATTTAGGCATGAATTTTCATAAGCAAATTATCGCAAGGCAAAGCGTTGAACTGTCGCCACAATTCTTCTTTGCCATGATGTATGACAGCTGATTCTGCGCAGTTAGTGTGCGACGTAGATATCAAATAGCCTACGGTAAAAACTAAGGCATGACAAATATGGCTTGACAGCTTCTTCGAAAATAATGCAGAAAAATAATTATGTTTAATTGTTTACAGCTCCAGTTATAGCAACAAGACAGTTATTTTATTTCCAGTGTTTACCTTTCTATTCTCAAAATGTTCATTTGTAATTTTAGAAGTGTGTGCCTGTTTTCAAAACTTTACGCCTTTTCCAGCAGTATTTCACGTTCATCACCTCGGTTTACTGCAGTGTACCTGTCTCATGACCTTTCGCTCTTGTGGCGTTTAGATTCATGTTTACACGTGTAGTTCAGCTTAAACGCGTGCTAAAAACTCCGTGACATTTACATCGAACGTGATTAGATACCGCGTCTTGAAGAAGTAAAGCGAGTTACTTCCGCAAGTCGGTCGACTAGAAATCACTATATAACGACATTCATATTCTTTTTTGTCACATATATGGAGATATCTCACGAATTATAGGTCAGAATATACAAAAGCATACAGGCAAACGCCGAAATTTCCACGAGTAAATTCTTCTGAAAATAGTATAAAATGACCTCAAGTATGACGTCACATATTTATCTCAAACGTAAGAGATAAGAAAATTCATCATTGCTAGGTAATGATGTGATAGAAGCCTAGTTGTGGAACAGTTGATTTTTTTTTATGGAGAACGTTGGCTATATTTTCTTGAACATTTCTCGTGTTGAACATTTTTAACAATAGTAGGGCACTGTGAATCCGATATGTTTTACTCTAATGGTTTACACTTGTTGTTTGAAACTTTACATACATAGATCTACCTGTTTTACCACATACAGGGACACAGTTGACTCCTTACAGAAAGTACATCTATATGAGTCATGCTCCGTGAAAAGGTGGTTATATGCAAAAAGTTTCGATCAGGTCAGCCTGCACAGTCCGCGCATGCTGACGCGGGTCGAAACAGTTTGCTATGTAGGTATCTTTTCTGCATGTCAAAAGACCACATTACCTCATGATTAATCCGGCTTTTAGACGAAATGAATTCAAAATTGACCCATTTCATGCCACAGCTTGCTTGGTGTAATTTATCAAGAAGATGAATTATACTCCGTCTTTCGAGAGAGTCGCGCATTTGTTTTAGAATATCAAATGCCCCTTTTACTATATCTTTTTTTAAGTAAGCCCCAAATATTAACTAAGTACGTCAAAATTAAGAGTCAAATTAATCATTCCACATTTTTTTTTTTGTTTTACACGCAAGCCACTAACTAGCTTGTTTAAAATTCATTCATTTCTTTTAATGCAATAACGTCAACCTCGTGACAAACAAGATAAGAAATTTCGCAGACAAATATTATAATCATGGTGCCACTCTTCGTATTTTCTACTCGTAAATTTTATCTATATTTTTTAGTTTCTATGCTATCTTTGTATATTTGTTCAGATTATAAAAAAAAAAAACCCAAAAAACTTACGATAAGAAATCTGGTTGTGCCACCTTAATGCTCGTCGAGTCGTCTCCAGATGTAGAAATCTAATCAATAATGAAGTGAGCCATGCTCAATGAAAAGGGAGCTTAATGTATCTGCAAAAAGTATCGACTCAGGTCAGCCTGCGCAGTCTGCGCTGGCTGACCTGGGTCGAAACTTTTTACTATTGGTCAATTTTCTGCATGTCATAGGACCAGTCAGTGTACCTCATGATTCAGTAGGCTGTTAGACCAAGTGGATTCTTTGGATTCAAAATTACATGATGACTTACTCGCTACAATGCATTACGAAGATGCATTAAGTCCCCTTTTGTCAGAGCATAGCTCAAGTATAACATTTGAACTTAAGTGCGAAAGAATAAATTGGCACTATACCTGTAATTATTTCTTCAACCTTCAAAGTCATCGTGAGAGTTAGAAAATACTAGTTCATGGACGATACATCATTTTTAACTTATGTCAGTCAATATGTCAAAGATGATATTTTTAACAGCTCTTGTAAAACAGCCTTGACGGAGTGTTATGGCTACCATAGACCGACCCCCCCCCCCCCTTTTTTAAAAATTGAGCCGTGTTCTAGCAAATGGGGGCTTGACTCACTTATGTGAGACAAGGAACCAAGCAAGTCATCATTTAATTATGAATCCATAAAATCCATTTTGTCTGACAACTGACTGAATTACGAGGTACACTGGCCCTTGGACATGCGGAAAATTGACCGATAATAATGAGGGCCATTCTTGAGTTATTTCCCCTAATTCCTCTCCAGTACTACATTGGTCCTGAAAAGGGGACTACTTGGATTTTATCCTTGATTTTCTTGCACTACACAAGTTTGTTTTAGAGATAATATCTCTGCTAATTCTGGTTAGATTGTTTTGCAAATCGATATATACGCTTTTCTCTGATGGTTGAAAACATGATCTGCTTTAAAATTATATGGGGATCTTACATATAATCGCAAATCAAATTATATTTATCGCAACATCCCCAAGGGAATCAAGGATAAAAACAAAGGAACACGGGTAAAAGGACCAATCTGTTATTTGGTTACCTTTAGTCTTTATCTGGCAAGGGAGATAAACTGGCTTACAGGAATGGCCCTCATTGACGGAGTAGCATCAAACTCTCTCTTAACAGGGCGCTGCTCATTATTTTCGACAAAGATCGGCGTTGACCTCCTTACAGACCGATAAAAATTTAGACTTGTACCTATTTATGCATTTACAGACGTAGAATGAAATGTGGCTATAACGATGATCGATTGTCATTCGTACAAACCGTCCTTCAGATCACACGGATTTTGTCGACGGACAAATTTTGAAGAAGCAATAAAATCATAAATCTGGAAATGAAGTGCAAAAAAATAAATTGGCGTCGCCATCATTTCTGAGCTTTCAAAAGTCATCGTGAAAGTTACAAAAACTAGCTCATGCACGATACATCATTTTTGATTTATGCACACCACCGTGTCATAAAAGATACTCTGTGATTTATTTAGTGTATGATATATATATATCGTGTTTGTGATACTTTAACAGATCAAGTGAGAGTTCTCCAACTTTGATATATGGTTAATTTCTGTCACTATCTTCAAAAATCATGTCACAGTTTGTTAAAAAAACTGATACAATTATGTTACAAATAACCCAATTATCTCCCTTTAATGAATGCAAATGAAATAGGCTAATCAAAGTGTTGAGGTGCTTATGTATGTATATAAATTGTGGTAAAGTTTTCCATGAGATATCGGATTTCCCAGTCACTTTGACTGTGTTACATGTAGATGAGCCATGCTCTGTGAAAAAAGGGGCTTCATGCATCTGCAAAAAGTATCGACCAAGGTCAGCCTGTGCAGTTCGCGCCGGCTGACCTGGGTCGAAAACTTTTTGCTATTGGTCAATTTTCTGCATGCCCAAGGACCATTCTGCCTCAGGCATTTGTTGTACAAAATGGGTTTTATGGATCCATAATCATGTGATGACCTGCTTCGTATCATGCATCACGGAGATGCTTTAAGCCCCTTTTGCCAGAGCATGGCTCAGAGAGATGTTCCGGCTAGCCACTTTCGTCGTTTTGTCCAGATTGTCTCATATGCTCTCGATTGCCACTTGCTGGTTGAAACAATTGGATCAGGAATCACTCGATAGTATACTTTTGAAAATATCTGTTTAAACCTGAACCTTCTAAATTAATGAAATGAAACTTTCAAGCCAATGGTAAAAACCTAAATTTTGCTAATTCAAAGGTATATTTTGGGGAAAATTTCTCCGTATCGGACAGTGTAGGTCCAAGATCAGACTGCTCGTTCTGTGTCCGCAAAAGCCCACAAAGTCGCGCTTAGCAGTCTAAGCGTTAAAAAGCGAGCCCCGAGGCTTCATTAGTATACAAACGTGCCTAATGAAACTTGAGGTGAGATTATGAAACCTGGCCAACTTCACAACCATGGAATCTTTATGCAACCCGAATGGGGTGTTTTTGCCAGTATTTGTACGATACAGAAAGATCAGGGTCTGTGTCCATCAACCATTTATAAGAACGTTATTCATCTTACTCTCAAAAATTTTCTGAATTTGAAAGTAACACAATTTCTGATTGGCTAAGCAAATGGTTTGGCCAATCATAACTTGCGTTACTTTCTAAGTCTACAAGTATACCCAGAGGGAAATTAAGAATGGTCGGTGAATACGGCCCCGATGTACATTCCACCTATTTTTCTATATGCAATTATCGCGCCAAATTCTTAAACTAGCCATTCCAACGGCCGAGATGTTTCGTCAGATAGACGGTACTAGAATTAAGAAACTAAGAGTGAGGTACTTTATGAGTATAGAGTCGCAAATACAACAAATGAGAAAGCTAGACAAAAGCGATTAGCTGGGGATCTGCATACAGACAGACAGACCGAGGCATCCGTTATTTCAATAGAATTTTTTCGGCCGAAGCTGATAACCTACACAACCCAGCACTTTGTTTAGACTTTTGCGTTTTATATTCATTAAAGGGGGGGTTAATTACTGTATAATAGGAATAACCTTATATTCAGACAGACTGGTGAATATCCTGTTCAGGATGGCACGGACAGATGCTCTAGAATTAGCGATAAAGACCAAAAACAAGTCAACCTACATTTTTGAAACAATTTTGAATGACTAATCCACATTCGTGTTAAACTCGGTCAAAGGTCATCAAAAAGATAACACGAAATTAAATTTGTGAAGCTTAATTTCAGAATGACAGATAATTTGGTCACCATGGTCCTTTTTAAAAATGTCACAGACAAAAATAAAAATGCTTGCATTCGGTCTGTTGCACCTGCGCTACCCCGCAGCGCCTCTGATGATTAAGCCTCCACAGTATGTTCTAATTTATTCGCGTTTCCTGCTTACGTCACAGCATTCCATTTCCGGTCTTCAATGTCACGACTTATTAGCGACTGAATTAGTTATCTAATTATTAACGTCAAGCGTTCAGTGTATTTAAATTAATCAAATGCACGATACTTCTCATAAAATTCCTAAAGATGGCATGATCTATTGTCAGATCTTTTTCCCAAGAAAGAAAAGCCGTTTTAAAACGTAATAAAGGAAGTGCGCGTCTTGAAATATACAACATTTAGCCACCAAACGTCTCTTCTCATCAAATATAGATAAAAAAAAGTTTAAAAAGAATAAATGCTGTAACTGCTCTTTCTGAGCACTGATTGCCTTTAATTGCATTGCAATTAACAAATCTTAATATGACATTTTAAAAGAATATATTAGAATAATAAATTCACATTTTTTTCTCTCTAAATGCCATTCTTTTGTGGTGACAAGGCAGTTTTTTTTTTTAATGTTTTCAAACTTTAATAGTCTCTAGTTTTCAGCAGGCACAATGAAACGAAAACTAGAGTTAAGTTTAAAAATATTTGAGCCATGCTCTGTTAAAAGGAGGCTAAATGCATCTGCGAAAAGTATCCATCCAGATCAGCCTGTACAGTCCGCGCAGGCTGACCTGAGCCAAAACTTTACGCCATTCGTCAATTTTCTGTATGTCCGAGGACCAGTCTACATCATGATTCAGTTGGTTGTTAGACAAAATGGACTTTATGGATCCATGATCATGTGATAACTTGCTTGGTATCATGCATCACGGAAATGCATTAAACCCCCTTTTGCCAGATATATTGACGAAACTTATATTGATCTTTCTGGATGATTGCTTCCTGGAAATCAGAATCGGTTCTCGAGCCGTAATATGGGCTAGGCTAGAGGTTTACTCCGCTCATCACTGAATTCGAACCCGGAACCTTTGGTGCGAGAGTTCGATACTCTACACCAATGTCTCCCGAAAACTAGATTTGTCGTGTTTGTACACTGTCTGATCATCGACACCAGTGAGGCCATATGCCACAGTTTTCTCTGCTCCCCGGTTTGCGCATTTTTCCTTTTGGTAACTTTATTATATTTCATTTGGTTACTATAACAGTGAGATTGTATATTTTTATCTGCAGTATGTCAGTTGCCTTTAAGAAATGTGGAAACCACAGACGTGGAAGAAAAATTGGAGATTTATAAATGAACGGAATGCCGAATCACGCAAAAATAGAAGTTAATATTAAAGGGAGGAAATTCATTCTGTCAATAACTCTTAAAAATGCACCGTATCTCTTAAAACTGTGTGATATAATTTTTTCATTCTTTTACAAGGTAGTAGAAAGTACTATTTCTGTGCAAGATTTAAATAAAATCAGTCCACTGATTTTTTTTTTTTTTTATATTGCAGTAAAATGATCAGAAAATAAGTCTTTGTTGACACAGAACATTGCTACTGTGATCTGTCTAGTGCCTTAATTCTCTCGAGTAAACCTTTTGTATAGGTGGCAAACATCCCATTTTTAAGCATAATCACTTATATGAGCAGTATTTTTTACTTAAAAAAAACAACAACATTTTTTAGCTTTTAGATTAAATCCTATTTTCTGTAATTTTGACATGAGTCATCCCCTTTGAAGAACTGTATCATTGTATTTCACCCCGCAGCATATGATTTTCTTTTCATTTTTTTTACTCATACATTACGTTATCATCTGAGCGAAAATGAAAAAAGTCTGTCCGTTAAAGAAAAAAAAAATAAATGTGGCATAATTATGTCCTTAATACAACCACTGTTTCCATAATGAACGTGATAGTAACGATGACCCAAATGCCAATGGCTTTGGATTGTGTTTCTGCCGGGTTTGTTAGGTAAAGGGTAAAATTTCGGTCGAGCGAAGCTCGGTATTGCAAGAGTTATCGCCTTTTCGTCCATTTGTTTTTGGAAAACGTAATCTTCGTCATGCTGTGCGGGAAGGGGATTGAATGAACTTGCAAAAAAATATCGAGCCATTACAGCCTGCGCAGTCCGCGCGGGCTGACATGAGTCGAAACCTTCTGTTGCTCAAGTTGTCATTTGTAATGAAAAAAGTTAAACCCCTTTAACCAGAGCGTCGGACATATACTCATGTATAATTAAAGACACACGAGCGGCCTCAATTCGGGGCCAAAGAAAACAAAATACGGTGTTAAAACTTGATAGTGTGTAGAATGGTTCAGAGTTTATTCAGCAGTGTAAACAGATAAATTACCGATATAAATGGTATAAGGGATAAGAAAAAACTCAAGGGATTTGTCTTCGATTGATTTAAAACCGGAAATAACAACAGTGATTTCTTTGATGGCCCCCAGAAAATGAAACGCATTTTCTATCGGTCGTAATCTGTTCAACCTTGCAACTGTCAGGGGCAACATCTGGCATGAAGATACAAGAATATTAAATGAGCCACGCTCTGTGAAAAGGAGGCTTAATGTTCTGCGAAAAGTATCAAGCCAGGTCAGCCTGCGCATTCCGCGCAAGCTGACCCGAACCGAAACTTTTCGTTTTTGGTCAATTTGCTGTATGTCAAAGCACTATTCTATCTCAGGATTCTGTCGGTTGTTATATAAAATAGACTTTATGTATCCAGGTCAGATGATGACTTGCTTGGAATCAGGCATCACGGAGGTGCATTAAGCCTTCTTTTGCCAGAGCATGGCACATATATATAGTTCATAAAATTTAGATGAAATGGGTTAAAAACTGGCTTAAAACGAGTAAAGATGTATCTTTAAAGTATAGATATTATTCTGAGGCTGATATTGTGCAATTTGTCAAAGTTCCATTTTCTGAAAGTCGGCAACTTTTGTTGTAGTTTTACAATGCGTTTGAGCCATGCTCTGACAAAAGGAGACTTAATGCATCTGCGTGATGCACGATACCCAGCAAGTCATAACATGATTATGGATCCATAAAATCCATTTTGTCAAACAACCGACTGTGTCATAAGGTAGAATGGTCCTTTGGCACACAGAAAATTGACCAATGGCGAAAAGTTTCGGCTCAGGTCAGCCTGCGCGGACTGCGCAGGCTGACCTGAGTCGATACTTTTCGCAGATGCATTAAGCCCCCCTTTTGCCAGGGCATGGCTCATTTTCTCTCCCAGCGACTGGAACTTCGACATATTCCAATTTAACACAATATGTGACTCATTGTCATATCCATGGTATAAATTAAATTCGTCCGTAATTGACCCCTGAATTACATTTGGCAGCTGGTGTGCCTTTAAACAATTATCGCCAGTGTTTATCTCTCAAAAGCTCGGGACAACTTTCAAAGCTCACATGTCTACATGTGCATGCTATCTAAAATAGGCAATAATGCCGTACTCATTTGTTTGTGCTGTGTTAAGCAAAGGCAAGCTTAAATTTAGCGGAAACATAATACTCTTCGTTACCGAGGCAATGATTTGTACCCCTTTTAACTCACAAGCTGCTAAGCGCAACTCATAGACCTTTGCGGGCAATGTAGATCAAGATCAGACTGCACAGAACGTGCAGTCTGATCTTGGATCTACACTGTCCGATAAGGAGATATATTTCTCCATAAAGCAAATTTGAAATAACATTATTCGGGTTTCCACTATGGCTTTATTTAACTTTTTTAGCAGGATAATTGTTAAATAATCTATTTAGCAGTATAAAAAAATAATCGGTATATAGCCGTTTTCAACATTGTTTTAGTCATATCACGACGGCCAGTGCTCCTATCTTTGCTGACCGGGAAAAAATCGCACAACAATTCTTTGCTATTGGTTAATTTTCTGCACGTGAAAGGAACCATTCAACCTCATGATTCAGCTGGTTTCTGGACAAATTGGATCCGTATAAACCCATATCCTTCTAAATAAGTTCAATAAAATTTTTAAGCCGATAGTAAAAACCCGAATAATGTTATTTCAAACTCGCTTTTTTTGGAGGAAAAAATGTCTTCTTATCGGACAGTGTAGATCCAAGATCAGACTGCACGTTCTATGCAGTCTGATCTTGATCTACACTGTCTACAAAAGGTCAGTGAGTCGCGCTTAGCAGCTTAAAGGATGCGAGGTATTAAGGTATGCAACGACTTTCCGGGTGTAATGCATTACGAAGATATATTAAGCACCTTTTTTCCAGAGCGCCGCACAATTTGTATGACATTAGCCGTCAGTTTATTCATAATACACTCGCCAAAGAGAAACAATAGGGTTTCTGTGCTTTTAAATGTGTACAAAAACATCAATCACACGTAATTGACGTTTGAAGTCCCGTCTGATCTATTTTAAGATTGACAGCTTGTCACGTGCTGGGGAAAAATGACGTCATGAACCACTTACCTTTCCATTCTGAAAGGACTAATTGTTCTTTTGCTTTTTTGTAACGTTCTTCGTAACATTCATGTCCATTCCAAATGCAATTCCTTTTTTTCTCGGAAAGGGTTTACTTTAAAACCTTTTTATTTTTAGGTTTGAAACCAACTAATTTACTAGCTAACCAACCATCTCACGCGAGCCTTCGCGCTGTTCTGGCGCGGAATCTAAAGTTACCTGAACGTTTTACGGAACGAAAAAATCGTAGACTTTTTCCAAATTGAAAGCATTTGTCGACAATAAATGAACAGCAATTCAAATTATGGATATTGTTTTTGAAAGGGAGGAGAACATTGTGGGAGAAGAAGAAAATGCTGGTCACCAATATTTTCTTCTTTTCCCTCAATCTTTTCAAAAGTTGGGAGTGTGGTAAAGGGTTAAAAGGCTACGCTATCGTTTTTTTCTAGCACTTCTCTGTCTTGTTTAGGGCGGCATAATACGGTCTTTCACTGTACTGCTCTCTGCCGACTATATGCGAGACAGAACTTCTGTTTTCAAAGGTCCAAGTCAGTGAAATGACAATAAGCATTTAAATGCAACAACAGTCTTATAGTCTTTTCAGTAGTCATCAATAAATTACGTTCAACTTGTAAATTAATGAAATCACTGACTTTATCCGATATATGGTAAAGTCCGAAAAACAGGACAAAATAGGTCCTTTTTTTGTCCATATTCCAAAATTCACAGAGTCCAAACCCAGAGGACTAGCCCGAAATTTCTTAGTCAGCTGGAGACTCAAAACACTCTGCGGATGTATTAAAAAAAAAACTGCACTTTGCCATGCCCTTCCTTCGCTATCTTTTATCTTCTTTCCCGACTTGATTTTTTTGCCGCAAAAACAATGTCTAACGTCCCAAATTCTTGGTTTCACATTTTGATAAAAAACTATGAAACAAAGATGGAAAGGTCAGGACCTAAAAGCTCAAAGACAAACTAAATGCTTCTTTTCAACAATCTTACACCATTAATGATAGTAAACGTCAAAATTGCATTTAAATCTTACTTTTCCCCATTATTTCTTATTTTCACATGGCCAGTTCGAAAATAAAAGCTGGACCAACTGTTTACATGTGTCTTATTGTTGTTTTCTGTTAATTGCCTTGAGTAATTCAGTAAAGAATCAGTTTGAAGTTTGATTTTATTATAAAAATCTGAATAGCCCCCTCAAGCCTTCTACCGAACAATTCTGATATTTAACTGCCTTGAAGAAGGCGGCTTTTGAAAACAGTGTTGGAAAAGGAGAAAACACTGGTAACCAGCATTTCCCCCTTGTCCCACAACGTTTTCTAGACTTTCAAAGACGAAACTTATTGTCTAAAACTCTTTACCACACGACAACATTTTAGATTGGTCCAAATTGAAAGCATTTGCAGACGACAAAATAAATGCAAAGGAAAAATTAAAACTTCTTTTGGGAAGGGTAGAAAACATTGTGGGAAAAAGGAGAAAATGCTGGTTACCAGCATTTTCTCCTTTTCCCACAATGTTTTCAAAAGGCTTCTTTCTCAGGGTCGTTTAAACTCGGATTTGTGTGGTAATTAAATCACGTTTAATTTGTCGTCCGCAGATACTTTGAATTTGGGCTGGTCTAAAATTTTGTCGTCTGGCTGAAAGTTAACAAAACCAACAATTTTGTATACTTCTTTTTATAAGATACCTACAAAATTACACGATCAATACTTGCAATTTTTTGTTGTGAATAGTTGTACTTTTATAACCAAAAAAAAAAAGAATATCATGTTGGAATAATTTTTCAGAATGCTTTTATTTGCATGTCGCTGCGTGGAAAAAAATTTGACATATCTCGACCTTCGGTCTCGCGAAATATAAACTTTTACCAAACAGCTCGAGGCAAGTACGAGCACCTGAAAAGTTACTACAACATATTATTCCGTATTTATCGTATTTTCCAGGACAATGTCAGTTTGGCGCACGGGGAGGCATGCCCGGAGGCATGGGAATGCTCGGTATGCTTGGACTCGGCGGAATGGAGGCACAAGATCTGGCATCAATGATGGCTTTGTCTGGGGCTAGTGGCTCAGGAGGGAGCAGCGGTGGTGCCGCCGGCGGGCTCGATCCCACCATGCTAATGATTCTTTCTCAGAGCGGCGGTGGGTTGGGCGGCGGCCTTGGAGAAATGCTGCCCATTTTAATGTTGTCCCAGAGTATGAATCAGAACCAGCAACAAGTTTCTCGTCCTGCTCTGCCGGCCTTGGCGGCTGAAATACTCCGATTTCTCGGCAACTCGGGTACTGGTGAGTACTTTTCTTCGCTTGTTTTTGTGTTCAACGTAGAGCCATTTCAAACATTATTTTCCGTTATGTCGCGGCAGCCAGCGCACCTATCCATGCTCTCCTGGGTCCGTATTCACCAACCATTCTCAAGAATATTCTTAGTCTTCTTCTTCAAGATTTTCTAAATTTGAAAGTAACGCAACTTCTGATTGGCTAAACCAAATGGTTTAGCCAATCAGAAGTTGTGTTACGTTCAAATTTAGAAAATTCTGGAGAATAAGACCAAGAACGTTCTTAAGAATGGTTGATGAGCACGGACCCTGGAGTTTCTCTTACCAGAACAGTCCAAACCGTCATAGGCAAGCAGCAAATCGACATTAAAAGTATGCTTCATTAAAATCTTTACCAAACGACAAAGCTCGGTTGGACAAGTCCAAATCCAAAGCGTTTGCAGCTGACAAATTTAATGTCGTTCAGATGGTGAAATTTGGCTTTGAATGTCTTGGAAATATTTTTGGATAAGAAGAGGGTGCCGGTTACCAACATGTTCTTCTTCTTCAGAAGCTTTCTTTCTCAAGGTTGTTAAAACTCGCGATTGTTTTTAAAGGGATAGCAACGGGTTTTTACTTTAAGCCATATTTAATTTGTCGTCTGCCAGCGCTCTCAGTTTGGACAAATCTAAAATTTTGTCGTTTGGTAAAGAGTTAAGCGGTGGCTAGACTTTGCCAAACGACAAAATTTTGGACTTGACCAAATTCAAAGCATTTGCCGACGGCAAATTAAATATACAAAATAAGGTGTTTTTCTTTTTTTGGTCTTTGATGGTTACAAGTACTTTCTTCTTTTCCCACAATGTTTACAAAAGCCTTCTCTTTCTGATTCGTTAAAACTCGGGATTGTGTGGTAAAGGGCTAAAGAGGTGTTTACTCTGTAGGTTATGCATGTAGTCCAATCTACCTTTACCAGGCGTTCTAGAATTTAACAGTCCTGAGGAAGTTGATTGTTGAAACTATTTTAATAAAAAAACAAGCCCTCGAAGGAGAAATATTTTGAAAACATTCTGGGACAAGAAGAAATGCCATTTTAATTTTTCCTTTTGCCACAATGTTTGCTACCTATTGAAAAACAACTTTTTGAGTAACTTTTTATTTGTCGTCTGCAAATGCTTTCAGTATGGACAAGTCCAACTTTAAATACTCACGTAAAGTCACTCAAAGTGTGCTTGCCTACGGCAGGTACATTTCAACTAATTTGTTATTTCTGGGAACATATATTTATAGCATGCCTTTCGGAAGTTTATTGGGAAATAATGGTGGATTATGGTTCGATTATTTCACCGTTTCGATCTGTGAATTTACCGATTGATAAAATCACTGGCACGGAAATACCGAGAGCTCCCCTGTACTTTGCAGGTCCTAATAAAAAATGAGTTGGAAGCATGACATAAAGCGATATTTGTGTTTTGTTTGGTGAAAGACAGAAATTTATTTCATCTCGTGATCATCATACGATAATATTTTCACTCGTGGCTGCGCCACTCGTGAAGGCATCGCCGATGATGTTCACTCGATGAAATAAATTTCGATCTTTTACAAAAAAAAAAAATCTTCAGCATATGCTTGCTTAATATAGGTGCATGCCTAAAAGATGTGGCCGCTGAGACAGTTTTTTTTTTTAAAATCACATTTATAATCTACCTTGTTTTTGATACCCCTTACGAACTTTCTGGTCTTACACAGGTTTGAGATAAGATTTTGTGACGTCATATGTGCCTTGCGTGACGTCATATATTTAATTATTTTATTCCTGTCCATTATTTCCAAATAAAGGCCCAGAAGCGACAACAACTCAATTTTTGATACAGGCGTTGAAATGCATTTATATTTAAATCTTACTATTTAAAAGTATGGTAATTATTGTGAAGGTGACAATCTATTATCGTGTAGTCTGCCCAAGTGTTAGTGGCTGGCAGAAAAGAATGAATTTTAAAATCGGGCAAAAAGTAAACAAAAGATCTAGTGGCTTGGCAACTTTAAAACCTGCAAATGGTTCTTGTTATTATAAGCACAATTCTCTTGGGTACTGTTTATGCGACATTCGTTGGCTTTTGGGCTAAAGATTTATCAACTTACTAAAAAAAAAAAAAAAAAAAGCTCGTCAAAGACTCGCTTTACTCTTATATATATATATATATATATATATATATATATATATGTTGCAAAAAGAAGAATAATACCGGAACAAGAAAATATATAATAAAAGAGAAATGACACTACAAATAGTTTTTAACGTGCCAACCGGTTTCGCTTTCGCTCATCAGGGCAACGCCTGCCCTGATGAGCGAAAGCGAAACCGGTTGGCACGTTAAAAACTATTTGTAGTGTCATTTCTCTTTTATTATAAGCTCGTCAAAGACTCGCTTTACTCTTTAGATCTACCAAACGACAAAATGTTAGATAGGTCCAAAATCAAAGCATGTGCAGACGACAAAATATACCCGATGCAAAAAATATTTTTTAGTTTTGGGAAGGGTAGAAAACATGGTGGGAAAAGGAGAACCTCATTTTCTCTTTTTCCACAGTTTCTCCTTTTCCCACAACGTTTTCAAATGGCTTTTTTCCTGAGGGTTGTTAAAAGTTGGGATTGTGTGGTAAAGAGTTAAGCCTTGTCCTGTTATAGAACTTGAATGAAACTTCAAGCCGATAAAAAGAAACTAAAATGTTGGCATGTCAAAGTTATGTGGGTTGGGGAAATACTTCCGTATCGGACAGTGTATATCCAAGATCAGACTGCATGTTCTGATCTTGATCTACACTGTCCACAAAAGGTCAGTGAATCGTGCTCAGCAGCCTAAGGGTTAATGATTTTAATGATTTTTTTTTCTTGACTCGTTTGAAAAATTTCGTCTCAAACGCCAATTTCTGCAAGATTCTATATACATGTTTTTCTTAAACAGGTCTCGGACCAGCGCAGCAGACGTCGCTGTGGCAACTAGTGTCCATGAATAAAAAGACTCCGGATATTTTCAAGGCTGTGTCAAACCCAGAGATGAAAATAAAACTGGAAAAGAGCGGTTTGGTAAGGAAACTTTCTTTTTTTTTTCATGTTTCACACCATTTTCAACATTATATCTGTTAACCCTTAAGCTGCTAAGGGCGACTCAAGGATTTTTTCGTGGACAGTGTAGATCAAGATCAGACCGCACAGAAAGTGCAGTCTGATCTTGGATCTTCACTGTCCAAGAGGGAGATATTTTTCCCCAAAAATACCTTTGAAATAGCAGAATTATGGATTTTACTATCGGCTTGAAAGTTTCATTTTATTTACTTAGCAGGTTACAGTTTAGCCCTTTCTCAAACGACAAATTTTGGACTGGTTCAAATTGAAAGAGTTTGCAGACGACAATTCTAAATTTGATGAAAATGGCAGGAAGTTCTCAAAAAGGGTAGAAAACACTGTGGGAAAAGGAGAAATTGCTCGTTATGAGCAATTTCTCCTTTTCCCACAGTGTTTTCAAAAGACTTGTACTGCAGACACGTGAAAACCAGGGCTTGTTTGGGAAAGGGTTAAATAGCGGTGAACAGTGCACCTTCCATGCTTTCTTGGGTTTTTTTTTTTTATAGTGCTAGTAACTCGCAGAACATTTTTTTTTTTTCCCAAGCCACTGGCTGCTTTAACACATTAACGATGTTCAACGGCGAGAGTGGAATAAATACTGTCGCAGTGTCGCAGTGTTTATCGCCACTCCTCGGTATGAAATGGCTGTGCTGGGAAACTAATCCCAAGTGGCGCGCAACACACGAAAAGGGGCCTTCGGACATGTGCGTAAAAGTGTATCGTCCCAGACCAGCCTGTGCAGTCTGTGACTACTCCCAGACGACACTTTCCGTTTTTGTGCGATTTTCTGTTTCACGAAAGTCTACTGTATGAAAAAATCTTATGTAGTTGTAAAGTGCCGTCTCGGATTAGCCTGCGCGGACAGCGCAGGCTAATCCAGGACGACACTTTACGCAAATGTCCGATGGTCTCATTTCGCATGTTGCGAGCCAAGTAGTAGGTCAAAAGCCAGCCTATACACCGAAAAAAAAAAAAGTAAAGTGGTAGCCTTGCGCATAAAATAATAATTAGCCACGCTCCGGAAAAAGGCGGCTTAATGCATCTCTGTGTTCCATGGTACCAATCAAATCTTCACATAATTATGGAACCATAAAATCGATTGTGTCTAAGAACCAGTTGAATGAGTATACCGGTTCTATGACATGCAGAAAATTTACCAAAAGCTAAAAAAGTTTGGACCAGGTCAGCTAGCGGGAACTGCGCAGGCTAACCTGGCTCGATACGTTTTGCAGATGCATTAAGCCTTCTTTTCACAGAGCATGGGTTACACATAACTTTGTTATCAATTCTATTTCTATTCTGTTTTATACCAGATTCCAAATCTCAACCGTTACCTAAAAATGAGCCTATGCCCGATAAACATGAGGCAATGCCCGATGGCATTTTGTGAGAACCATGAAAGGCTACACACCCCTGAAAGTTTCTACATCTGCAGGGGCTGCCCTAAATGTCCGATGGATGCCGGTCAACGTAAAATATTTGAGATGATGAAAATGATGAACCCTGGGTAGGTAGTTTAATTGTCTTTTTAGTTGGACAATAGTGTTATGGGTGAATTAGTTCAACAATAGTGAAATCTCGACAATTTGAACCACTGTAAGAAATGAAATAATAATAATTCAAATTTAACTTTTTTTTTTAAATTGATTTTCCAATTATGTTTGAAGAAGACCTCAAAAAAATCACAATCCATTAAAGTGCTATCTTCTTTTCCTGTTTCCTGTAGAGGCTTTTTGACATGAGCAATGCTCTGTGAAAAGGGGGCCTAATTCATTTGCAAAAACTGTCGACTCAGATCAGCGTCCGCGCAGGCCGATCTGGGCCGAAACCAATTGCTGTTGGTCTATTTAACCCTTTACCACACAATCCCGACTTTTAACGACCCTAAGGATAAAGGCTTTTGAAAACATTGTGGGAAAAGGAGAAAATGCTGGTAACCAGCATTTTCTCCTTTTCCCACAATGTTTTCAAACCTATCAATGACAAATCATCATTTGGGCCACCTTTAATTTGTCGTCTGCAAATGCTTTCAATTTGGACAGGTCTAAAATTTTGTCGTCTGGTAAAGAGTTAATATATGTCAAGAGACCAGTCTACCTCATGATTCCATTTGTTGTTAGACAAAATGGATTTCATGGACCCCTGATCATGTGACGACTTGCTTGGTATAATAAATCACGAAGATGTGTTAAGCCCCCTTTGGCCAGAGCATGGGTTACATATATTTTATAGATCAAATTCCAAAGACCTTGTTTTGTAAGGGAGAGATTTACAGAGTCCAATATCGTGTTTTTGACGCTCTTACCAATTTAACCGTTTACCACACAATAACGTATTTTAACGACCCTGGGGAGGAAGCCTTTTTGAAAACATTGTGGAAAAAGTAGAAAATGCTGGTAACCAGCATTTTCTCCTTTTCCCCACAATGTTTTCCAACCTTTCAGATACAAATCCAACCATTTGAGCCACATATAATTTGTTGTCTGCAAATCGTTTCAATTTGGACCAGTCTAAATTGTCATGTGGTAAAGAGTTAAGTGAAAAAGTCAAAAGTAGGTCTTGAGGATACGTTTAACTCTTTTATAAGTCAATCCAACAATCTGTTTCCTGAAAGAAAAGTCGAATAAAACGGCTCTTAAAAACGGCCTACGTAATTCAAGATATGATGTTGCATTCTATTTGAAAAATAAAGCGTACTTTAGCACTTACCATCCATGGAAAAAGTCAGGTCTATTTCATTTGGCGGCGGATGAAGATTCATCGCAGGAAATAATGCGTTAACAACAAAATTTATCTGGGTCCGTATTCAACAACCATTCTTAAGAACATTTCTCGTCTTATTCTCCAGGATTTTCTAAATTTAAAACTAACACAATTTTTGATTGGCCAAACTCAATGATAGAGCTAATAAGAAGTTGTAGACTTTCAAATTTAGAAAATCTTGGAGAATAAGACTATCAACGTTCTTAAGAATGGTTGGTGAATACGGACCAAGAAGCTGGTCATAAATAAGTTTTTACACACACGTAATTGAACTTTCGATCTCCCGGAAAATAGTTCAGTCTGTCCTATTTGGCAAAACGTAGAATCAGCTCAGGAAATGACAAGTAAACAATCACTTCATCAGCCTTTAATACAAATGCAATTCAATTTTACCCCTCGAAAACAGCCGTTTTTTGTTTTTATTGGGCGAAGAAAATTCGTCTCAGGAGGTGATAAATTAACTACAGTATAAATTTATCTGACCACGAGCCTTTAGAGACATGTAATTGAACTAGTTTGTCCTCAGGAAACAACCATTCTAAATGCTCACAGGAGCAAATAAAGCTACTGTTTAACTTTTTTGTTCTTGTCCATACCGGACAATGTGTGAATTCCTCACTGTATCCGAATAAGTGGATCTTAAAATAGTCGAGAGTTCACTGTTCATGTATCCAAAGGCTAACCCTTTACCAGACGACAAAATTCCAGACATGTTTGTATTGCAAGCAATTGTAGACGACAAAATAAATGTTGCTTATATGAAAGGTATTGTTTGCAAAAGTGGTTAAAAAAACAATGTGGGGAAAAGGAGGCAAATACTGGTTACGACCATTTTCTCCATCGCCGAGCAATGTTTTTGAAAGGGTTTTCCTTCTGAAGATCGTAAAAAACGAGACTGTTTGGTAAAGGGTTTTTCAATGAGTTGTAAAACCGTTAGTTTTCGTTCTTGAAGCCCAAGTGGTACATATTGTGCAACTCTAGTTGCGACTGTAAAGCCCTGTATCGCAAAATTTTTGTCCACGTGACTGTACACGAAAGTCATTTTGGAAATAATATCTTCTTTTTCATGGCTTACCATTTACCTGACTTTGTTAAAGTTAAAAAGCTGCCAGTGGCTTTGAATGTGTTGTAGTAAAGCTATTCTAGGAATACATGGTTCTGTGAACGAGCCAGCATGTTGAAAATGTCGTTGGACACCAAACAAAGAAACAATTAAATTACGCTTGCAACGCTCAGAAAGCTGGAACCATTATTCCAATACGAGTGCCTGATTAAGCAGCTCTATACGAACTATCAGAAAAGTAAATATACCACAATAAAAACAATGGAAAAAAATGACACATGGGTTTGAACGAAAATAAACTTTTACACAACTCATTATGTACATGCATTTTAAATCCAATATATATTGCCTGCTTTAACATCTGATTATGTCACATAAATCTCTTGTTTTCAGTGTAATATAATTATTCCAATTTTTCGCATTTTACATACGTTTGAGAGAAGATGTTATGACGTCATAGAACCAATATGTGACGGCATTTCTTAAAGTTTTCTATTCCTGTCCCGTACTTCAAAAAAAAAAAAAAACTGCCCTATCAAATTTGATGATCGTGGCACCTCTAGGTTTTGTTCTATTTTTAGATCTTTAATAAACTAATCTTTATGTCAACCTTGTCGGAACTATCTTCATCCCGAAGGTACAATTGTATCAAAGCAGTGAGCTGGTCTTATTCGGGAAGATAAAATTTTGGCTTATAAGTCTAAAAATTAAAATGACATTTTAGTCTTTGCTCAATTACGCATGCGATTTTGGAGATGCGTTATGCGTAATCTGACTGATACATACACAATAATACTTACTCTGAACGAAGTCACTGATTAGACCTTCTGGACATAATCGTAATTGCTTGTACTGATTCCACTCTGCAAATGAACGGCTTGACAGGTTTTTTTTTTTAAAACTTATTCAGCAGGAAAACGGTTGAGTGTTTCGCTGCCAATTAAATGAATTCGATATTTCTCGAGGTCCAAAAGAATATTTTTATCTTAAGCTGGCTTTGATCAAAGATTAGTATCAGGTAGTGGATGGTGTAGATCAAAGATCAGGCAGAACGTTTTGTGCAGTCTGATCTCGATCTACGCCATCCGCAAACGATGTGCAAGGCGACACTGGCAGTAACACAAGTTATAGATCTACAAAATCATTTTTGTTCCATATTTTTTCCTGATAAAATTTTGTTATTATCGCATAATTTAATATCAATTGTTTTCATGAATTTTGGCGAGTTCTAATTGGCTGAAAAAAATTTTTCATTGTTCCACGAAAAAAAAATCACGTTGTGCCGGAACTACTTTAGCTGTCAAACTAATGTAAACAAACATGTATACAATATTCCATATTTTTTTTTTTAAGAATTTTATACAGAGTCCCAAGTTTATTAGTTGGCTTCTTTTTTTGCCCTGAATATCATTTTATGAAGATAAAAATAATATATTTCAATTCAACAAAAAAAAAAAAAAAGAAAATTACAAGAGAAAAAATATCGTCTGCTACCGTCATGGCCGAATCGGGTCAAAGCCAAGCCAATGTCGCTGTCTCGAACCAAATTTCAAATAAAAGCAGAAGTAATCTAATATCTGCTGGTATAATGCCCAGCTGTTCCTTCGAAAATTGTACAATCCTATTTTTTTGGGAACAATAATCCATCATGAATTCCCACTGCAATATTCACCATGCTTCTACTCAGAGTGAAGGTTACACATTGCGGGTTCTACACACTGCCGTGTTAATACATGCGTTTTACTGGTTGATTTTCAGGACATATTCTTGCGCCATACAAATATGAGTGGAAGGGGCTAAACTCAGACATTATATTTATAAATAAAGAAAATAAATGCAGTTTGAATTATTTCCGTGGGTGTATGTTGTCTGTAATATTAAATTATAAAGAATGAAGAGAATGTTTGTTTTTTTTTTTTTTCATGGAGTATGAAAAAAAAAAAAAAAAAAACTTAATCACGCTTTCGCGGTTTCATACAGTGTGATTAAGTTTTTTTTTTTCATACCTCCATGAAAAAAAAAAAACATTCTCTTCATTCCTTAAATAGCTCCGAATTACTGCTTTTCCGTGTAAACAGTCCCCCCACCCCTTAATTTCATTGTCAAAGAATAAATTAATTCGATTTTCTTTTTAATCGACTGCTAAAATATTCAGTATCAAAAGATTCTTTTTTCGGAGGCGGAGAGCTAAAATCGTTAACTACACCGTCTAAATTTTGTATCGTAAATTTACAGAGGAGTCTTGAAATTGTTCTAGTTAGGTCATTTGTGTGAGCAGAATGTATTATTTTCACTTCTTTGCCACTGTAGGGTTAATTTTTAATGTAAATGTTAACACCAACCGAAAGAATAACCATTGATTGTCTGATTAGTGCATTTGCCTTGGTTACTTTGAGTTACACATACACTGCTTTGGAGAGGTTGCATGGTATAAAATCTGTCTTGCACCATCTTTGAGGCAATGCAACGAATTACACATAAAACAACACTATACATGTACATGTATAATTTTATCTTGTATTGTGGGCTGGATACCTTTGTTTACAAATAAACTGTGTTTTTTCTCGTATTCGATATTCATTACACACCGTATTTTATTATTATACACGCATTTAACTTATTAGCCACATTTTATTAATTTTACATATTATATTCATGTAACCGTAATAACCTTTCCTTTCTTGGGTTTGGGAATGTACATGCATGCAAACCTAGCTTCTCTTCTTTTCCCTCCTTTCCGACCCAACGCAATTGTCAGATGATATTTAGAGCAATGCGGCATCACCATGGGAACTAGTTGGAATGCATGTATTTTTCCAAAGCAATCTCAAAAGCTCTCCAATTATATTTAAGATCATATGACAAGCATGTGTTTTCGATAACGTTACCATGTTGGAAATACATAAACAATGTAAGTTTCTGAAATTTGGCAGGAATTATTTTTTATATATAATATTGCGTTGGGTCTCCCTTTCTGTAACTCTGCATGCTTTCTATTTCTCTCCCACAGGGCCACACCTCGCGAGGTTAATGAAATGGCCTCCCACTTATCGATGATGAAAGCAATACAATCGTCCGGAAATAACCCAATGATGGTGGCTGCCATGATGAAAAGCATGAAAACGAGACAGATGAAACGTCAAATGAGAAAACAAATGAAAAAAGTGAAAGGAAAGCAGACGACCGCTGGCAAAATGAAGGCAGGAAAGCTGACACCGGTTCAAGTAGTTCCGGGCAAAGGGGTACAAATGATGCCTGGACAAACGCTACCGATGGTGCCAAACAAACCAGGTGTTATGCTACCCGGGCAGGCAATGCAAATGGTTCCGGGTCAGATGATGACTAGTCAACAAGGAATGACTGTTATTCCAAATCCTCAAATGCAGATGATACCGACTCAGCAGCTGCAAATGGTGCCTGGACAGCCTATGCAGATGGTGCCTGTACAACCGATGTCTATGTATCCTCTCTCTTCAGTGCAAATGGTTCCCGCGCAACAGGGAAATCCAGTACCGGGTCAACCACCAATGACATATCAACCAGTACAAGCAGGACCTCCCACCGTTGGATCAAATAAGGCTATTCAACCTCCTATGCCCCCTGGACCACCAACAGGAGGAAAATCACTTAATAATCCGCCTCAAGAATTCGTAGCTGTTCTGAATAAGATGCGTAAACAAATGCTTTCCAAAAGAAAACAACTGCTCGCAGGAAATCAGGGTTCTTTTAAAAAGGGTCCACCAAAACCGCCTCCTAAGAAATAGGCCATTGTTTAACGACGAATTATGAATAATTTATACACGTGCCGTTGACAACATCAAATGTTTTCATCCATCTCGGGCATAATACACCTTATTGTATACAAACATCTGTAGAAGCACCTATGTAGAGACACCGGTGCTAGATAGAGCTGCCTGTGAATATTTGAAAGACAAACAGCAACGCAGGAGACCAAAGACATTAAACTCCGGAAATGTGTCCAATGAATCATTTTTCTAGAGTTTTATGGGTTGCTAATAATATGAACACTTTTGAAAACTGATAGAAAATAAAGAGATAGCAACGGTCTTTGAAAACTTTCTCAGGCGAACTGTAAAAATATGTTATCCCCGGTGCTTTAAAATGTTCGATACTAAAATGGCGTTTGATAAATTACTTTACTTATTACGTAAATCTTGGTCATTTTAGTGTACGATTTATGTTGTAATAAATCTTACTAAAGACAGTTTTCTATTTTCTTACTGTTTTCATTAACATTTTTTTCCTCACATGGGATATCGTTAGACAGCGAAGACAAGTCTGAAACTTTTTCACAAGACGGAAAAAAAACCAAAATTTTTCATATCAAAAGTACTCCCAGACGACAAATTAAACGTTGCTCGATGGGATTTGTCTCACACGGGTTTGTCTCTAAAAGGGCAGAAACAGTATTGGCAAAGGGAAAATCGCTGATTACCAGCAGTTTCTTGTACGCCTAACCTTTGTTTTATTACATACTAAGGATATTTATGGAACATTAATGAATTTTTAGCGGGTGGACGTCACGTCATCATCACTCATGACGTCATTATTACAGCTAGTCCATATCCGACTAGATAGAATAGATATTTTTCGCTTGAAAAAGGCACAATTTTTTCAGTATGAGCAAAATTTAGACGTGGAAAAAAAGGGTTAAAGTGAAGAGCATAAAAGAAATAGTATAATTGTTTGTTTCAGTGTATGATCAAAATTTCTTTCATATCGTCAAAAGCAAAGACCATATTTTCACTCGTGAAAATATAGCCTTCGCTTTTCACCTTTTATGCTTTTCAGTAGCTTATAGAAATCTGACAGTGAACTATATCCTCATGATTCACCTGTGAATGTTATAGATCTAATTCACCGGTGAATGTTATAACTTTCATTTTTGACATGCCACGGATATATATACAACATGAATGAATGTTTAGCTTAGCCACACGTGAAAATACAGCCGTCGCTTTTCACTCGATGAAAAAAATTTCGATCATACACTGAAACAGACAATTATCCTCTATTTCTTATTTTCCAAATTGCAGTTATTGAATTTTGAAGAGCAGCTGCTCGCACTTTTCTCGAGATTTTTCAAAAACGGTTGACAAGAGTGGGAAAATACCATGGATTACACGACTTTGTGTGCAACAGCTGGGGAATACAATTTTATCTCATTACAGCCGTGATGAATTTTCTTTCATTCACACTTCTGGGTTAAAAATTTTGACGTCATAGTCCTGAGTGTTATGTGACCTCATTTGTTGAAGCATGTTATTCCTGCCTGTTATTTCTTAAACACATCTGACACAATTTCCCGGTAAAATCAACTTTGAAAATTGATGATCGTGGTACTTCGAAGGTTTGTTTTATTTTTAGATATACATGTAGATATAGATCTAAGTACACAGATTTCACTATCTTTTGAACTTTTTTTTTAATCACACAACCTCCCTTGTTTCTAGCGTAATATAGTCATTACGAATTTCCTTATTCAACGTAAGTTTGAGATAAGATTTTTGACGTCATAAGAATCATTATGTGACGTCATTTGTCATAGCATTGTATTACTTCTTGCCATTGTCAAAACTCGTCAGACACAGGTTTCCCTGTAGATTAGACTGTCGAATATGATGATCGTGCTAAAGCTTAGATTCGTTTGATTTATTTTCATTTGAAATCAAGTACTTACACGTCAGCTTCTTTTGAATTATTGTTATTCTAGACGTGCACATCTGCCAGAAAAGGAAACCAGCTTCATTCACGAATACATGAGTTTTGCACATAGATCTAAGTGAACCATGCTCTGGCAAAAGGGTTCCTAATGCATCTCCGTGATGTATTATACCAACCAAGCAATCTCATAATTATGGATCCATAATAGCCACTTCAAAAAAAAAAAAAAAAAAGCCTACTTAATCATGAAGTAGACTGGTCCCTTCACATACAGAAAATTGACTAATAGCGAAAAGTTTCGGCTCAGGTCAGCCTGTGCGGACTGCAGAGGCTGACCTGGGTCGATACTTTTCGCAGATAATTAAGCCCCCTTTTCACAGAGCATCGCTCATATAATTAATGCACGCTTAATCTTTGAAACACAGATTATAATACCAGTAATTCTAGAGAAATAGTTACACAATAAAAAAGTATGACATTCTTTGGCTTTTGGACTAGGATTTCATTCAGTTCGTCTAGAGAGAAAAAGAAAACGTTGAACAAGCTTGCGAAAGCATCGCTAAATAATAATTCATTAGACTCTTTTAAAAAAGAATTTTATCTCAAATGACAACTTATGGCATATCCTGTAACATAAATCTTAAATTCCAGCTTATGTCAGAATCTATACACCTTTATTCTAAGATTTAATGCATACTGTTCTAGAACTGTAAAATATGTTCATACAATCAGTGACAAAAATAAAGCTACTAAGGATACTTGATATTGATCTATGATCTACTTTACATGATCTGGTTCCAATTTCTATTCTTTAGGCAAGGAGGAGCCAGTGCTGTAGCAGGTTTGGGAAATGCAGCTGGTGCTGTACCAGGTGTGGGACAAGGACAAAGCGCTGCGGCAGGTCTGACAGCAGGTACAGTGCCCGGCTCGTCCATGCCGACTAGCTATCCAAATTTAATGATGGCAGCCGGAAAGTAACTTGATATAGGTCTTCTATGCTACTTTTCAGACCTATGTTATGATTTTAATGTGAAGTGACTTGCCTGAAAATATGACGATAATGTGACGATGCTATGGCGTAGAAACAACTAGCGCATGTTTTAAAGTTGTCACTCATACCTCAAGATCTTTGTATCTTTACTTTTGAAAGACGGCTAGCGATGTATTTCAAGACGAACTTTCTACATGAATAAAAGTTGTCTACATAAATGTCTTTCCTTAGTTTAAATACATTTGAGCCATACTCTGGCAAAAGGGGGCTCAATACATCTTCGTGATACACGATACTAATCAAGTAATCATATTATTGTAGATTCATAACAGCCATTTTCTTAAATAACCGACTTAATAAAGAGGTAGACTGGTACTTGGATATGCAGAAAATTAACCAAAAGCGAAAAGTTTCGGCCCAGATCAGCCTGCGCGGACTGCGCAGGCTGACCTGGGTCGATACTTCTCGCAGATGCATTAAGCCCCCTTTTCACAGAACATGGCTCATTCATTTTCCATTGATACGAAATAAGTTCCACAACTTATGGTTATCACTTTTGGTGACGGCTCATATGAAGAAACATCGACGGGTATTTACGCCCATGTGTTTTACTCTTTGAGTGCTACAGGCGAAAACCAGGGGCTTTGGCGGACGGCAAAGACCAAGATCAGACTGCACAGAACGTGCTGTTTGAACTTGGATTTCAACTGTCTCATTGTTAAATTAAGCCTATAAGATAATCAAAGCGTTGAAAGCACTGGTCTGGCATTTGTCAAGGGAGCCATTGTGTGGAATTAATAATTTGAAAAATAAACAAACAAACACTTATGTGGGACGAACAAGCCCGGGCCAACAAGCCAAGGGACGAACAAGCCCTGGGACGAACTAGTTTTGGTACGAACACGGTCAGGAGACAATGGTTGTGTGTATCATTGCGCCAATAGAAGGCGATGTAGCGGATATAAACATTTTCAATGAAAAAAGTATTCCTATGATTGATAGCCTAATCCCGTTTATTTTAATACGCCGTTGTTAATTATATATCTGGGTGCTATTTAAACACTTATTTGTCTTAGAAAAATTGAATTTAATTGGGTTTACTTCCTTCGGTTTTGCACAAACTACGATAAATGATTTTCAAAATACCGTATTGAACTCATAGTGGCATTATGTTCGACAAATGCCACAAAAACATACAGCAAATGCGTAGCGTCCATAACACACAATACGCAAGTGCGTAATGTAGGAAGAAATGGGAACAGGTAAAACATTTTTTTATCACTTTATAGAACAATTCCATCTTCATAGTAAATTTCAAACCGATAGCAAAAAGCCAAATATTGCGATTTCATCCTATTTTTTTTCGATGGAAATTTCACTGTATCTATCGGACAGAGTAGAATAAATCAAAATTAGTCTGCAAGTTCTATGCAGCATGATCTTGATTTACACTGTCTGCAAAAGCGTAGTGCGTCGCGCTTAGCAGTCTAATACTGAAATAGCACTCTCGATTCGGAATGCGTAATGATTCTGAACCCCTGGGCCAGGGGTTCAGAATCATTACGCATTCCGAATCGAGAGCTACGCTCCAGCACAGTTCCTATGCATTCCATATTCACTATGAAATTCAAAATCCAAAACTGTTTCGGTTTATCCGTTCTCATTTGTTGGCACTTTAGTCATACCAGGTTGTTGAAAACTATGTTTACAGCTAGGCAAGACGAATCATAGCAGGCAGTTTCGGTAGACATAGAAACACGATGGGCCAGGTAAAATTGCCAGAATTTACTTACATGCTCATCAGATTCAATTACGTTTTTTTGAAGGGCATCATATCACGATTCTTTGATTTAATCTACGTACATTGATAGTACGAAAATAGTGGATCTCTCTCTCCTCTTTTAAACCCCTCCCCCTATTCACAGCCTAACAGTGAGGCAGTGAATGGTGCATTAGAAACTATAGGACAATTGGTTGAGAAAAAGATACGGTGCACAAGAGGCAGTCCGATCCTGATCCTATATTTTCTACAATAATAACTAAAGTTGTACTTGGGGCTCAAGAAAGGGTTCGCTTAACTTTGTTTATCTGGACATGCTGTAGTTTTATAATTGCCTTTATGTCTACGTATCATTTTTTTTGCCTTTTATTTGCTGTCGTAAATGTCAGCAAACGGCGAGTAGAGTGACATGTGATTTAGGTATAAAAATGATGACACTGCGGTATCTCCCATAAAAACAACAAAACAAAAAGAACATTGTCAACAAAGAAAAAAACAGACCGCGCGCAGAGTTATAAATTCCCCTTTGAACTCATGCCCATAAAACATTACTTTTGGCTGGTTAAAGTAGATGAAATACACATGTTCTTTGGACAGTAGAAACAATACATAAGTATAGGTTCAACCCATTTGTTGACAGCTTTTAATATATTGGACTTGTTTCGAGAATTTTAACCCTTTTGTCGACTTGTTTCCATAATTTCAACCCATTACCAAGCGACAAAATTTTAGACCAGTCGAAATTGAAAGCTTTTGCAGACGACAAAATGGATGTGACTCAGAAATTGAAATTTGTTTTAGGAAGAGTAGAAAACATTATGGGAAAAGGAGAAAATGCTGGTTTTCAAAAGCCTTCTTTCCCAAGGTCGTGAAAACCAGGGACTGTTTTGTATAGAGTTAAAGTACTAGATGAAATAAACATGTTCTTTGGACAGTAGAAACAATGCACAAATATAGGTGCAACCTATTTGTTGACAGCTTTTGATATATTCGACTTGTTTCGAGAATTTTAACTCTTTACCAAACGACAAAAGTTTAGACCAGTCCGAATTGAAAGCTTTTGCAGATGACGAAATAAATGTGACTCAAAAATTGAAATTTGCTTTTGGATGGGTAGAAAACATTGTGGGAAATAGAGAAAATGCTGGTTACCAGCATTTTCTTCTTTTTCCACAATGCTTTCAAAAGCCTGCCTTTCCAGGGTCGTGAAAACCAGGGATTGTTTGGTAAACGTGTTCTTTAGACAGTAGAAACAATACACAAGTATAGGTGCAAACCGTTCCTTGACAGTTTTTAATATATTCGACTTGTTTCGAGAATTTTAACTCTTTACCAAACGACAAAAGTTTGATACCAGTCCAACTTGAAAGCTTTCGCAGACGACAAAATAAATGTGACTCAGAAATTGAAATATGTTTTGGGAAGAGTAGAAAACATTGTGGGAAAGGGAGAAAATGCTGGTTAACAGCAATTTCTTCTTTTCCCACGATGTTTTCTAAAGGCTTCTTCCTCAGGGTCGTTAAAAGTCGGGATTGCGTCGGAAAGGGTTAAAGAAAGTTTACTTCAACCAGAAATAGGTACGGTTACAATTAAGCATTAGGTATCGGACGATGTAGATCCAAGATCAGATTGCACGTTCTGTGCAGTGTGATCTTAATCCAAGCCGCCTGCAAAAGCCACTTAACCCTTTCCCAAATGACAAATTTTGGACAGGTCCAAATTGAAAGAGTTTGCAGACGACATTTTTAAATTTGATGAAAATGGCAGAAAGTTCTCAAAAAGGGTAGAAAACACTGTTGGAAAAGGAGAAATTGCTCGTTACGAGCAATTTCTCCTTTTCCCACAGTGTTTTTAAAAGACTTGTACTGCAGACACGTGAAAACCAGGGCATGTTTGGGAAAGGGTTAAGTAGCGATTACCAGTAAAAGAGTACCCGTCTTCTTTATCTGAAAAAATCTTAAAATGCAACGGTTCTGTGCCGTCAGATCTCGGATCTACACTCTCTGCAAAACCAGAATGACTTAATAAGAAAAAACAAAATTTTGATATAACAAAAAAAAGTTTTTTTTTTTTACCTTTATTTATCCACAAATATCTGCCAAAGTAGATAAAATATCATGGTGCACGGTCTTATCTTCATCTATACTGTCCAAATAACCTCCTTAATGTATGCCATTGCTAAGTTCGTTAACACCTTACCAGCCTTCCCCCCAAGCACGCCGACACAGGATACTATCTTTACATGAACTGAGCTATCATCCATTAATGATCCACGCTCTGGCATAAGGGTGCTAAACGTATCTCCGTGATACATGATACCAAGTAAGTTATCATACAAATACGCATCAATAAAATCCATTTTGTCTAACAACCGGCTAAACCATGGAATAGAATGGCTCTTCGACAAGCATGAAATTTACAAATAGCAAAAAGTTTCGGCTCATGTCAGCCTGCGTGCACTGCGCAGGCTGACATGAGTCAATACTTTTTGCAGAAGCTTTAATTTTTAATTTAAACATATTTTATTCAATATACATTGACATTTACATAGACAATACAAGAAATAAATGTGAAAAGGATCGGAACGAAAGCATGTTGTTTATATAGTTCCTCTCCCCAAGTTTGAATCACGTGATACGCCAATAATATCAAATAATGTCAAGAAGAAAAGATTATCACACACAAAAAAAATAGTAATGAGTGTAAAAAAAAAAAGGCTCCATCATCTGAAAAAGTAAAAAAGAGAAAAAGGAATGGTGATTGGTGATTGAGCTGAGCGGCAACAAAAGATACAAAATTGTACTTATATATATATGTGTGTTCTCGACAGTACATTGTCAGAAAGAGGAGCAACGGATCTAACCTTTAATGTATTGGATTAAAACTAAGAGAATCTCTTGCTTTTATCAATGTAATCATGAACCGCATGGAAGATCTGTTCGTTTTCAACAAAGGAGAGTTCATTGTCTCCAAAAAGAACTGTATCAATATTAAAAGCAGATTTTGCGCTGATATGTTGTCTGAGTGTTGTTCTAATGTTACAATAAAATCTGCATTCAAAGAAGTAGTGTGTATTAGATTCAACTTCCCCGTAACGACAAAGAGGAGAAGCCACAATATTTTTCCTGAAGAGATGTTGTTTTAGGTCGCTACAATTATTTCTAAGTCGAGTATGAATAATTTGCATTTTTCTTTCCCCATAAAAATACAGTTTACAAGGAGTCGGTTTGTCTATGTTCAGCAAATGTATAAACGATGAGAGAGAGTCAGTTTCTCTTGTAGCTTGTGGCAAAGAGTTCCATGCGTTTACAGCTGATGGCAGAAAAGAATTCATATAGAGGCTAGTTCTACAAACTATGTTTGCCAAGTCATTAGAATTACGAAGATTGTACGTTGTGTTACTTCCAATAGTGGACGGAACAAGAGAGCATAGGTAGTTGGGAGCTAGACCATTAACCATTTTGAAAAAAAGAATAAGTTTATGTTTGTTTCTGCGTTCTCTTAATGTCTCCCAGCCAGATTCTCTAGAAAGGTCTGAAAGAGACACTAGTTTTGTGCATCCTGTTACTATCCTGGCTGCCTCGTTTTGGATCTTATCGAGTTCTTCCTTATGGTATTCATGCATATTGTCCCAAACGGTATCTCCATACTCAAGAATAGGTCTGATGAATGAAAAGTATATAGTCTGCAGAGAAAGGCGATCAATCAGAAATTTTAAACGGCGTAAAACACCTATTCTTTTCCATGCCTTCTCAACAATAGATTGAATTTGTTGGTCCCAGGATCCATCACAAGATAGACAGATACCGAGGTGTTTATGAAACTGGACCGACGGAATAGCAATATTTGACATAGTAAGGACTGGGTGATCAGGTTTGTTACGTTTACGAGATATTAACAATGATTTCGATTTCGAGGGATTAAACTTAACCAACCATCTATTCGCCCAGTTGTTAATCTTTTCGATGTCCGACTGTAGAATAGCTCCGGATATATTTGGAGTATCGATTTCTATGGAAAGACTTGTATTGTCAGCAAACAAATTGATTACGGATTCAAGGTCATCCACGATATCATTTATGTAAACCAAAAACATCAATGGACCTAATACTGACCCCTGTGGAACTCCAGCTCGTACAGGTAATAATTTAAAAGATCCTCCAGGAAGAACCACTTTCTGGGTTCTGTTAGACAGATAATCCCGTAGGAAAGATAAAACTTTACCATCTATACCTGCAGCATGTAATTTAAAAATGAGACCTTTGTGCCACACCTTGTCAAATGCCTTACTAATATCAAAAAATACCATCCTTATTTCGCGGCCGTTATCCAAAGCGCTACAAATCCTATTATACAAATAAGTCAACTGGTTGACTGTTGAATCCCCAGGAAGGAATCCAGACTGACATGGTGTGAAGAAGTTATTTCTTTGTAAGTGATTGAATATATGTTTGTATATAATTCTTTCTAGAACCTTCTCCATCGTGTTTAAGAGCGATACATAGAGAATAGATGGTTGGTGTCTTGGATGGGTTAAGTTTATCGGGCAAGGCGGAGGAATTTATCTGGTGAGCCGAAGGCGAACCGGATAATTTCTGGAGCCGAGCCCGATAAACTTAACCCATCCAAGACACCAACCATCTATTCTATTTATCCTGTCACGCACTGTAAATGAACGAAACAAAACAAAAAACAAACATGATACAAAGACCGTACCTTTTATTCAATATCTTATGGTACTGATACCATAAAATTCCCGAGCCGAGCCTGACAAACTTTCCTTGAATCAAAGACACTACTGTCTATTCTTCAAATTTTCCAATCCACGACACTATTCTGTTTATCCTGTTTCACATTTACAAACATAAATTTTTTATCCGACTAGATAGAATATTTCGCTCGAAATTAAGGCACGTATTGACATCTTTCGCATTATGAAAAAAACACACTTGTATGGCGAACTGTGCAAAGCGCTTTTGGTATGCAGCTGTAATAATGACGTCATGAATAATATGGACTACGTCATAAACGTGACGTAAACCCTCGGAAGAATGTTGTGGCGAAGAATTCTATTTTATTTTAAATGATAAGAAAAATCAACATGTGTATCGAATTTTAAGCGATGATTTTACTTTGAAATATTGATTTCGTGTACAGGCTTCTAAAAAAGGAGTTCCGGCTGGTCACATGACCAACTAGCCTAATAAACCTTGATCACGTGACCAACTGACATAATAAACCTAGTCATGTGGTCAAGTGACCGTATATCACCAAGTTTATATAACCCCCTGTTATACGGTGGAATTTATAGGAGGTGACAGGATAAAGGTCTATAATTAGATGGTATAGAACGATCACCACTTTTAAAGATAGGACACACAAGCAGATGGAAAAACACACTTATCAAGACATAGATTATATAATCGACAAAGCGGAGGTGAAATTTGAAACGCTGATTCTACCAATATTTTGTTATTGATGCCGTCTGGACCAGATGCCTTTGCAATACGAAGAGTTTGCAATACATCGAAAACCTCTTGGGGCGTTATGGTAATATCATTGATTTTTTCACCGAAAAATTGGGGATGGTCACGGGGAAGAGTGTTTAAAGAATCGTCAATCTCTGACTGACTGCAGAAAAACGAATTCAAAACATTTGCCTTTTCATAATCATCTACTGCAAATCTGTCAACAGTAGAGTCAAAAATAGGCGGCAATGTTGACCCTGAACTAGAGGTAGGACTTATAAATGACTTAAGGATTTTCCACCAGTCACGTGAACCTAGATTGCCAGATCTTAATTTAAGTGCCATATTGTTAAAAATAGTCATTTTTCGCAAGTCGAATACTTGAAATCACTTCATTCCTTAAACGTCTAAACTTTAGCCAATGCTGGTCAGAGTTGGTTTTCTTTGCTTTCTTGTAATGTCTTTTTCTCCTGCGAATTTTTCTTTTAATTTCCGATGTTATCCAAGGCGAGTCATGCGGATTTATGGTGACTGTTTTATTTGGAATTGATTGGGATCCCTTTTCGATTAAGATGTTCGTAATGTTCTGTGTGTATATATCCAGGTCGTCATTATAAACAGAATTCCAATCAACTTCTGATAAACTATTTCTAAGCTTACAATAATCACTGTTTTCATACTTCCATAATTTACGTTTATATGAGTTATATTTTGGTTTTAAGAAGTTGAAAACACCAAAAATAGGACAATGATAACGAACATTTGAATTCAGGCATGGCTCCCCCACTCCTGAAGTTAGAATAGATTCTCTATTTTTCACAAAAAGGAGGTCAATTACTGACATTGAGTTTTCAGTGAAATGAGTAGGTTCCTCAATACACTGAGTGAGATTGAAATGTTTGCAGATAGAATCAGTTTTTCTATAATGAGACTGGTCCATTGTGTTTAGGTTGAAATCACCCATTATAATAATGTCGGTGATATTCGTATCGACCGCGAGACCGATAGAGTCCTCAAGTAAAGAGGTATACATCGCAGATGAATTAGGTGGTCGATAAAAGACACCATATAGAACATTTCTACTATTACTAAGTTTTAACTCAACCCAAATACATTCTAAAGTATTTGGTTCCAAGTCAAGTCTACGTTTATACACAATGTTATCTTTAACGTATAGAATCACACCACCGTACCTGTCCCCGTCTCTATCTTTATGTTCTGGTGGATGGAAATTTGAGAAAATAAGATCATTTAATGCAACATTACTATGTAACCACGTTTCTGTCGAAGTAAGAGAACTCCGAAATCAAAATATCCAACTTATTAGAAATACTTTGCACATTATAATGAACTATAGACAAATGATTCGGGAGATTCAGAAAACTGTAAAGGTCACTGGTACAAAAAGAGGTTGATGAAGTATCTAAATGAGGACCAGGATTTAGATGGACATCACCAGACAAATATAGCAAAGATATTAACACAGTTAAAATGTATGCAATATCGAGAAATACAAAATTCCTCAAAAGGGAAAGAGAAAATGCAACATTTTGAGAATTTTTCTGGTTGAGCAATATTCTTCGTTTGTTATGAAATTCAATTAACCGAAACATGGTGGATGAGTGTCTAAAATTCCACTGCACAGAAAAAAGATACATGGGAGATAAATGTACTGCATAAAGAAATGTCAGACTTATTATAATACAAAATGGAAAATTTGGACGATATGTCGGCTTAATGATTTCTATACAATATTTTTCAAGTTATACCATTCAGCAAATAGAGAAATATGCAAAAGCACGACATTTGTCCAAAACATTCCAATACGTTGTACAAGTAAACACTGATTTCGACCCACAGATACATATATCTGTCAAGAATAAGCTGACACTCTGCACAATCAAAAGAAGAAAAGGTATCTAGGAAACAAAAATAAAGAAAAAATAATGGAAACTGTGAGAAACAATGCATTTAGACAAACAAAACAAAAATGGCGTCATTGGGTTTTTATAAGTACATATAAAAATTTGAGTGAGTTTTTTAGCCAATGAACGATCTAAAACTATGATCCAGTAAAATAACTGTAACTTTTTCTGTCATTGAGATAAACCACTTTGATGATTGAACATGCCGGTTTCAAAAAATAGCATGTTGCGAAAACCAGATATTACTGATTAGCTTTACGTTTCAAACTTTAAACCCCCTTCTCACAGAGCATGGCCAAAATACTTGCCCTTTTGGAACAATGTTTTCAAAAGTGGTCTTTTAGGGATAATACGTCTTTTTCTTTTTATCCTGTTATTGTTAACAGTAATTTGGAGCCGATAACAGGGTGATGAATATTTTTTTGTGTAATCCGTAAGTTGGTCACATGACTGTAGAAGTTCGCACCTGCCAACTGGGACTATTTTCAAAAAAGCATCTCAATAAATGAATGAAAGTATCGTCAGCAAAATTGTCGCCGACAATAGAATCAACATGATAGCACGCCTTTTCGGTTTTTTTCTTTTGCTATATTGAACCACGAAAGCAAGAGAAATACTTACCTGCTTCCCACAACGGTTTTTCCGCAGGTAAAGGTCACGTTTATTACGTAATCAAGCTGCCTATCTAGGATAAGAAAGCTTTACACAATTCTTCATCTTTCAAAACTCGTGAAAAATTTCAGGAGAAAGATTCAGTTTAGTCGGATGTGGATTTTAAATAATAAATGGTTGGTGTCTTAAAATGGGAAAGTCTATCGGGCTCGGCTGCAAACGTTTTTCTGGTTTGAATACGCTCGGCTGAAAAAAAAAAATTCCTACGCCTTGCCGGATAGACCTTCCCAATCCAAGACATCGACCATCTATTCTTCATAGTCCTCCACCACAAAATCCCGGCTTAGAACAACCCTTAAAAAAAAAAAAAAAAAAAAAATGCGGGAAAATGAGAAAATGCTCTTTTCTCCTTTTCCCGCAATGTTTTCTGTTATCTTCAAGACAGAAATCATTTTTAGAGCTACTCTTAATTTTCTTCTGCGGATGCTTTCAATTTTGTAGAACCTAAACGTTTGTCATTTGGTAAAGAGTTAAACATAAAAAGGGAAGGGAGTAGTAGTTACTAAACCAATGAATTTCGTGAGGCAACAGTTTGCCAACCATCTCTATAAAAGTTATTATTTTACTTTATTTTAAAATTATTTTACTGGTATTTCCTTAAAGTGATATGTAAAGCCTCTTAAAGTAATCTTAGATTTTGCGCAAGAATTGTACAGAATTGTACACATGTGGGAATGTCACTTGGCCAAAAACACACCTTGATCACGCGGGATTGCAATCTGGATGTTGAATAGGTATGATGACGTCATATCTGGTCCGGTTTAAAAAATGAAACGGAGTTTCCGATTGCAAAAAAGAACATCCTGTTTTTCGGATGCCCAATTGCATGTTTATTTCACTGAATGTAAACGCCCAGTGTTCTTTGCTCATGCAACCATGCTCTGTGAAAAGGAGATTAAATGCATCTGCAAAATGTGGCGACCAAGGTCAGCAGGTGCAGTTCGCTAAGGCTGACCTGGGCCGAAACTTTTTGTTATTGGTCAATTTTCTGCATGTCCACGGAGCAGTCTACTACATGATTCAGTCGGTTGTCACACTAAATAAATTGTATGGATCCATAATTATACGATGTCTTGCTTGTACAAAGTATCATCGGAATGAATCAAACCCCTTTTTGCTAGAGTGTGGCTCATAAAATTAGTAATAGATCTATGTATCATCGTTTTATATGAACTTTTAATTTACGACATATAAATATCCAACTTTAAAGTGGTGATGTATCATTACCGAGAAGATTTATAACCGTGTCGAATAATTGCTAACCTTTAGTTTGATACGGAAACAATAAAATTGAGCCATGCTCTGACAAAAGGGGGCCTAATGCAGCTCCGTGATGCATTGTACCAATGAAGCCATCACATAATTATGCAACCGTAATAGCCACTTTTCTTAACAGCCGACTGAATTATGATGTAGACTGGTCCTTGGACATACAGAAAATTGACCAATAGCGAAAAGTTTCGGCCCAGGTCAGCCTGCGCGTACTGCGCAGGCTGACCTGGGTCGATACTTTTCGCAGATGTATTAAGCCCCCTTTTCACAAAGCATGGCTCAATTATATGCGCTTCTTTAGTTCCGTTTTAACCCTTAAAACGCTAACTCCTCACAGTTTTTTAAACAGGCAATGTAGAGCAAGATCAGATTGTATAGAACGTGCAGTCTGATCTCAGATATACATCGTCCGCCACTTTGCTACACATTTTCACCCCCCCCCCCCCCAAAAAAAAAAAAAAAAAAACATTGATACTGCAATATTTCGATTGTTCGCCCGAATTAAAAATGTCCATTACATTAATTGAGCATTCTAAGAGTTAAAAAAATCAGATGAAAACTTCATTACAAAAGACACACACGCCTAGCTATCACATGATCTTAAACATGGTGGCGCCCATGGAAATCGCTTACTAACGAGATGAACAACCACGGTGAAGTAATTCACATCTATCGATCTGTTAATGAAAGCTTCCAACAGAATTGATAAACCACGCTAAAAATTGAACGTACGTATACTGTTTGTCAACGGAAATAGAAAGAGATGGATAGAAAATTGAGACTCATGTTTTCTTCTTTTTGAGAGGAGCTTTACAATTTTAATAACGATAAAACGGTGTACTTCCGGCAAAGAAATGTACCGTGTAGGTGCATATCAAGCTACGTTATACAGCCGAGGGATTTGATCACCGGATCACCCGAGGTTTGCCAAATCCTAGCCCAAGTCGGGAAGAAATAGGGCTCGTAAAATACTGGTCGTGGGTTCTAGTCCTAGAGAAGTCAAAATTATTTTTGAAGTTGATTCATTGCCACAGGAATCTATTTTCTCTCACTACGGAACGTTGCTTCGATTCTGTTCACCTACATTTGTTTGTCTGGTATTCAACGCCATTTTTAACCCTTTGGCTGCCAAGCGCGACCCACTGACCTTTTGCGAAACGTACAGTCTGATCTTGGATCAACACTGTCCGGTAAGAAGATATTTTTCTCCCTAAAAATAAGTTTGAATTCGCATTATTCGGGATTTTACGACCCGTTTGAAAATTCCGTTTCACTTAATCAGCAGGACAAGGGTTAAGATTCTTTTAGTTACATCACGACAGCCTGTTAACTTTCCTGGAGGTTCTTTCACAAGTACATTGCGCAGCGTTCTTTCATAGCCACTGGCTGCTTCACCACGTAAGCATCGTCGAAAACAATGTATAGCGGCGAAAAAGAAATGAACCACGCTCTGGCAAAAGGGGGCTTAATGCATGTCCGTGATTTATTAAACCAATCAAGCCTTCACATAATAATCGATCCATAAAAACCAGCTTTTTCAATAATCGACTGAATCAAGGGGTAAAATGGTTCTTGGATATACAGTAAATAGACCAATAGCGAAAAGTTTCGGCCCAGGTCAGCCTGCGCGTACTGCGCAGGCTGACCTGGGCCGAAACTTTTCGCAGGTCCATTAAGCCCCTTTTTCACACAGCACGGCTCTAGAAAGTGAATCCTGTCGCAACGACTATCAATAGCCATCAATTTTCGGAAAGAACGTGAAAAAAGAAATATCTTTAAAATGAGATAGATGGCGTAAGAGGAACTAGAAAATGAAAATGTAAACTTTTTTTTTAAATTTTTTTTATTTATATCTCTTGTGCCTCATTATGACGAAAAATAGAAAAATAGTCTATATACCAGATTCAATTAGTAGTAAAATAACCTCGACAGAAATTGCTTGGTTTTCCTCAGTTTCTTTTTTCATTTTGTTAAAGAATGGAATTTTCATATTATGATAGATCTATTTATTTTAAGATTACAATTCAATCCCTATCGTAAACAAAAAAAAAAAAAAAAATGAAAACAGTTAAAAAGAATTGTATGGATACATCTCAGTGCTGCATCATAACTTAGTCAGCCATCCAAGCACTAGGTTACCTTAAGTAGTGTACGTAACTTAACTTGATCGGTGAGTCGCCCATCATACCGTTCCGCTGACGGCTACCTGAATATATCACTGCGGTCACAGTGGTTATATATACTACTCAAACTTTGATAAGGATCATTTAGATATTTAAATACGGGTATATGTTTCAACAATAAAGTTTTGCATAAAAAAACATCCCCTTCCGTAATGGCTTATTTCATCAATGTAGCAGTGTAACATAATGAAAAGCCATACCCGATACATGCTACACATAAATATCAGTTGAATCTAATGTGATGATTCCTAGCAAATTTTGAGTAGTATAGTCATGTGTGCTCATTCGGCCGATTCCGAAATCAAACGAGATTTGCCAATTTACTCTCGTGTAGATATATACCGTTGGGTTATTGGGGTAACTCATAGAGAAATATCAAATTAGTACAAGACAAGGGTCATCCCTTATCATATTAGTTTGCCATGGTGTGAATAAAGGCCCGAGGGTTTCGATAAGCGGTACCAACCCTTGTATAAATTGTCATGGCCTGCAATGATGATGATGATGACTTCGTAGGATTAGGGTCCCTCCGTGCTCTAGGCATATATGGTATGTATTCGTGCTCTGTGAAAAGAGGCCTTAATGCGTCTGTGAAAAGTATCGACCCAGGTCAGCCTGCGCAAAATGCGCAGGCTGACCTGGGCCGAAACTTTTCGCTACTGGTCAATTTTCTGTGTGCCCAAGGACCAGTCTACTTGATGATTAAGTTGCTTGTTAAAAAAAGTGACTATTACACATCCATAATTATGTGATGGCTTGATTGGTATCACGCATCAAGGAGATGCATTAAGCCCCCTTTTGACAGAGCATGGCTCAAATATCAAATAACGGAAAAGTATAATAGAACACAAAGTTTTATTCAGTGATCAAGACCTCTGGCCTCATACATATCTACTATGAAATATACAGCTATAGAACATTTGAAACAGCCCTTTCATACTTTATAAACCATGCGCATGAAATATTCCGGGCAGAACGACTCGTTCCTAAACGTCTTCGTCACTGGATGGATTATTTTCCTTTTCTGCCATTTCCTTTTCCTTTCGCTCCTGTGCTGCAATCGCTTGTTTCAGGTTCTTTGCGAATCCAAGATCGCCGTTTTTCAGATCTAAAAAAAAAAGAAAACATTTAGAAGGCAAATGATCCGTGCTCTAACAAAAGGGAGCTTTTTGCACCTCCTTGATGCATTTATACAAAGCAAGTCATCACATAATTATGAATCCATAAAATGTAACTTGTCTTACAAACGATTGAATCGTGAGATAAACTGGTCCTTGGACATTCAGAAAATTTACCAAAAGCAAAAAGTTTCGACACGGGTCAGCCTGCGCGGACTGCGCAGACTGACCTGGATCGATACTTTTTGCAGATAAATTAAACCCCCTTTTTCACAGAGCATGGCTCAAATATAGAATATCCCCCGGTCTACGATATCCTGTCAATCGAATTTTACCAGATGTTGGATTTCGGTAAGTTTGAACTTTGGTAACCAGCGATTTATTTTTTTCTTACAATATTTTCTGCTATCTTAAAGACAATCTCCGTCGCTTGATGTTAATTCACATCAAGCTTAATTTCTCGTCTGCAAATGTTCTCAATTTTGCATAAGTTTAATGTGTGTCGTTTTGAAGAAGAAAAAAGTTAAGCTATACTTAAAAGGCGATATTTTATCAGTTGTTTATTGACAAAGACCATCAAATATAGTTCTCACTCGATAAACCTTTCATTATCAGTTGATAGTATTTTAAATATTTGGGATAACAGGTTTAACATCGCAAACTGTGACGAGATAATTTATAAATCCAATTCGAGAACGTTTATATTATCTCGTCGCGGTTCGTGGTTTTAAACATGTATATCCTAAAACAAACAATAATATAAACTGTTAATGAAAGGTTTATCGAGTTAGAGTTATACAAGAACACGGAGTGGCTCTAATAGAATTCAGAATCTGTGTATATGAATACTTCGGAATTTAAAATATGAGCCATGCTCTGGCAATATGGGGTTTAATGCATCTCCGTGATGCTTGATACCAAGAAAGTTATTACGTAATAATGGATCTATATAATCCATTTTATAGAACAAGCGACTATATCACGAGGTACGCTGGTCCTTTGATATGAAGAAAATTGACCAGTAGCAAAAGGTTTCGATTCACGTCAGCCTGCGCTGACTGTGCAGGCTGACCTGGGTCGCTATCTTTTGCAGATGCATTAAACGTTCTTTTGCCAGAGCATGGCTGATATAATATGAGCCATGCTCTGGCAAAAGGGGACTTAATGCATCTCCGTGATGCATCATACTATGCGAAACATTACATAGTCAGGGATCCATAAAATCCATTTTGTTTCACAATTGACTGAATCATGAGGTACACTGGTCCATTGTCATACAAAAAATTGACCAATGACGAAAAGTTTCGGTCCAGGTCAGCTTGCGCGGACTGCGCAGGCTGACCTGAGTCTATACTTTTCGCAGATGCATTAAGCCCCCTTTTCACAGAGCATGGCTCATATATTAACCTCTAGGCCGCTGAGCGCGAATCAAGGACCTTTTGCGGACAAGGAAGATCAAGACTGCACAGCCAGACTTTCCAAGGCTAAAAGTACAATCCACTGAACTTTAGACAAATTTTTATCTTATAGGCTTGATCAAACAAGCGGACGGTATATTTTTCAAGATAAGACTGTACGTTCTGTGTTGTCTGATCTCGATGTATGATGTCTGCAAAAGACCCATTTTTCGTCAGTGGCGGTGAAAGTGTTAAATACACACAATCGCCGATAAACTTGTCAGGAATAATGTATCATTTGCATATAATATTTTACCGCTGTACTTTTTCGGCGTAGCTCTATTAACTGGAGTTTGCTTGACCTACTTTTTGGTATAAGTCTCCAGTGAATAAAAAGTGATTTGCGATTCGTCCAAATTGTTAAAACCTACTTCTTGGTATTAGTATCGAATGAATAAATAGTGGTTTTTGATTGGTCCAAATTGATGAAATGTTCATTTTAACGGCACTGACAAATCGAGTAATTGGATATTTTCAAGCGTTACCTTATAACCAATCACTTTACAGTCTACATGTATTTTCAGGCACACCCTTTTTAGCAGCAAAAGCTTCTTTTTCTAACTATGAGTTTGTTTTACAATTAATCTTGACACACACACACACACACACACACACACACACACACACACACACACATATATATATATGTATATACACATGAGCCATGCTCTGTGAAAAGGAGGCTTAATGCATCTGCAAAAAAAGCATCAACACAGGTAAGCCTACGCAATCCGTGCAGGCTGACCTGTTTTCGAATTTTTTTCTTTGCTTTTGGTCAATTTCCTGCATGTCAAAGGACCGACTAGTCTACTTCACGAATCAGTTGTTTGTCAGGCCAAATGGCTTGCTTGCATCCATGATTATATGATAATTTGCTTGGTACGATGTATCAGAGAGATGCATCAAACCGCCTTTTGCTACAGCATGACTCATATCTAAAGCAAAACAATGAGGAAAAAGAGGGAATTTGCTGACGTGGTAATTTTTCATTATTTCTCTTCATACTGAAGAAAGAATATTAACTCTTTACCAGACGACAAAATTTTAGCCGTGTCCAAACTGAAAGCATTTGCAGACGACAATTTCAGTGTGGCTCAAATGGTGCAACTTTTCTTTGATAGTGTAGAAAACATTGTGGGAAAAGGAGAAAATGCTTGTTACCAGCATTTTCTCCTTTTCCTACAATGTTTTCAAAAGGCTTCTTTCCCAGAGTCGCCAAAAGGCGGGCATTGTGCGGTAAAGGGTTAAAGAGTTTCAATATTAATATTCCAGTACCTCTTCCGCCGTTTGTCTTTTTTCAAAAGATTTTTGTTTTTGCACCCTCCTGTGAAATATTTTGCTTACATGCTTTAAAAGTGAAACATATGCAGTCAGATATAAAGACTTGTTGTTTAACTTCATTGCATGGAGTATAGAATTACTTAAGACATGCCTAGCCCACCTTTACCAGATAATACTGTATTTTAGGAGGCATTTGAGAACATTGTGGGAAAATGAGAAATGCTGGCAACCACTGTCTCCCATTAAAAGGGTTCTCGGTTCGTAAATCTAAAATTAATTTTGACGGAAGAACATAATTCACTTGGTAGAATATACGCGCTGTCAACTCAGACACTGATTTAAGTGTGACTCAGTGTTTCTGTCTCGTTTATTTTGTTGACGTTTTGAATAAATTTACCTTCAAGGGGGCAATTTATATTTTTTTTCGTGGATGCGAATTTCATGTTAAACACTAATAGACACTATACAATGTACTTTTCTTTGCAAATGTAAAGAAACTGGACAGTTGCATTCAACGAGAAATTGCTACTTTTGCGTTTTAAAACTGTTAAACTGCTAAATAAATGATACGAAAATTTCCACTCAATAGTAAGAACCCAAATATTGCGCTTTAAAAAATGAATTCACCGGATAGAAAATACCGCATCGGACAGTGTAGATCAAAGATCAGACTGCACGTTTTGTGCAGTCTGATCTTTTTCTACACTATCCTCGAAAGCACCCCGAGTCGCGTTTAGCAGCCAAAGGGTTAAATGACGGGATTATTGTTTTGCAATCGGTAACACCGTCTATTTTTAGTTCTGAGACCGGACGTGACGTCATCGTTCTCATTTGTTACGATCCCACATGGTCGATCATGTGACATGCCCACAAGCCTTTACAAAACCTGACGCGAAATCTGAAAATTACCTAAAATGATACGTATACCATCATGGAAATGCCGTTTTTCCATATTCTCTTTCTTATAATTATATCTTTTGTTTTTCAGATATTGCCATATTACATTTGGTCATGAAACACGGCTGTCTAAGTCTGGCGTAATTATACAGCATTTCCTCCATTTACAGATAATGAATATAATGATGGTATGATGGTGCTCTTCTGGACAAAGTAGATGAAGATCAAACTGCAGAGTACAGGCAGTCACTGAATTTACACTGTTGGAAATACTGTGGGTATACAGACGGTATTGCAAGTAGATTCATGTTTTTATTTTCAAATGATTCAATATTTGATCAATGCTATGTGGAGATTTAATACATCTGCAAAAAGTATCGATCGAGGTCAGCTTGCACAGTTCGCACAGACTGACCTGGGTCGAAGCCTTGTGCAATTGGTCAGTTTTCGCATGTCAACGGACCATTCTAACTCAGGATTCATCCGGTTATTAGACAAAATGGATTTCATGGATCCATAATTAATTAATGACTTGCTTAGTAAAGTGCATCGCGAAGATGCATTATGCTCCATTTTTCGAGAGCATGGCTCTTTTTAATTTTCAATTAGAAAAACAGCCAGAAGCTAAGAACAGTGCTAAGAGTTTACCTCTTTCCCAAACAATAGAATTTCAGAGTTGTAGAAATTCAAATTGGTAGACGATGAATTTAGCTCTGTCAGAAAACGGTATTTGCATGGCTTGGGAAGGGTAGAAAACATTGTGTGAAAAGAAAGAAGAAAATGCTGGTCATCAGCATTTTCTCCTTTTCCCATAATGTTTTCAAAAGCTTTCTTCGTTATGGACGTTAAATACGAGATAGCTTGTTACCCTGTTTTTAAAAAACAGCTAGAATTTCATCGCTTAACATTATTACGTTTTTTGATCATTTCGGAAAGAAGACAATTGATGAAGAAACGTATTGTGGTTTCACCTTGAGCGGACGGACAGGTGCACTGGCTGCTATGAAAAAAATATTTTGTTGAAACTGCATTTCAAACCAAACAATCAGCCATACCTTTGTCGACCTAAAGATGTCTTTCTCACAGAGCGAACCAACAAAAAAACTTTTTAACGGACACTTGGTAACCTGAACGTTATGTTTGTAAACAAGGGATGTAACGTTTTTATGACAAAGTTGTTTACGCCGTTCTTACTTGTGTCACAGCTCATAACTGTTTCTCTTTGTTTCACTGACTCTAGATTCGTAAAGTAATTGAGCTGGGCAGGTTGTAATTGCCCATGGAACTTATTAACGGAACTGGCACCCGTTTACAAAATACATTTAAATGATAAAAGAATCAAAATCTCTAAGTAATGTTTTTTTTTTGTGTGTGAAGAACGCATGTAATTTTGCATTAAATTTTGGTGCATGCCAAAATCAGTATTTTGACTTTGGTTCTGTTTCGTTCCAACCATGGCTTGAAAGAATAGCTTGTGTAGAAGATCTAGTTAAAGGAAAGAGACATGCGCTGGTACTAAAGCTTCTGAACAAGTTCGTAGATAGGGGTCTATGCCACTGTGAAATATTTAGAATACCAAACAATATATACAGTGTAAAAACTTACCTTTTATACAGACTCTGTCATGTGACTCCTTGACCTTGCTCTTACCACGTGACAAACACGCACTTACACTTGGTATCCCGCCTTTCTTTATACACATGTTCTCGGACTCAAACTCGCTCATTGGTATCACACACTTCCATTCGTTATTACAGCCGATTGGTTCCCAGCCACGTGGGCATCTTGGAGCTGAAAAGAATTTAACGCAAGTGGGGCTTAATGCATCTGCGAAAAATATCGACCAGCTCAGCCTGCGCAGTCCGCGCAAGCTGACCGCGCAAGCTGACCTGGGCCAAAACTTTTCGCTATTGGTCAACTTTCTGTATGGCAAAGGACCACTTTACCTCATGATTCAGTCGGTTGTTTGACAAAATGAATTTTATGGGTCCATGATCATGTGATGACTTGCTTGGTATAATGCATCACGGGTATGCTTTAAGCCCCGTTTGCCAGAGCATGGCTGAAGTAAAGTCAGCCATATTGAAAGGATTTGCGTACGACAAATAAATGAAGTTTATATGATAGGATATGATGCATTTCTTTCAAAGGATAAATATGAGAAAATGGAAAAAAAAAATAGAGAAAAGCTAGTTTAAGCGTAAATGTTACTACATTACCGTCGAAATCGACCTTAAAGTGGCATGCCTCCAGATTTCATTTCGAGAGTTAAAAAAAGCAGATGATGCTTATGAGTCTGCAAAAATGACTTAAAGTATAGAAAAATAATTACGATAAACTAAACATGAGGAATGCCCAAATTTTTGACGTGCTTCTGTACAGTTTCTTCTCACGTTTGTCACGGGATAGCAGTTATTGAGTACAAAAGAATGAGTACGTTTTAAACACACTACAGATTAGATTACTTAGGTAGCTCAGTCAAAAGGCTTTTCTGGTTCACAGGCTCGAATACTAGCAGTGTCATATTATGGTGGCATATTTCTGCCGCGAGATACGAGGTAGTTATCGTGATAATTCTAGAAAACTTTCACGATAATTCGAAGTTTCCTGGAAATTTTATCAAGATAGTGAAAAGTTTTCTGAAAAAAAAAAATCACGATAAACTTTGTCATCTAGAAAATTTTATGCTGATCATTTCTCATTCGTGCACGAAGCTGACATCGAGGTAAGATTATCGCGATAGCTCTACCAGTTTCTCGATATCTATAAATAGAAAAGTCAACATTTGGATGAACTCGGAAGTTTTTGACTGTACAGAGACAAAGATGATCCGAAACCGTTTATAATTATAGATACCGTGAATGTCAGTTGTGGGCACGAGCGTAAAAAACCCCGTGATAACAGTTACAAATATCGCGATATTTTTATCGTGAAACCTTTTGTTATCTAGATAATATTTCCAGGAAAGTTTGTTTTAATCGCGATAGTTCTCTAAAATTATCATGATAGCTACCCTGTATCTCGTGGCAGAAATGTGCCACCATATCATATAACTCCAAATATCATACCTGTCAAGAAACTGTCGAAAAGACATAACCAGACGAACAGCAAAATAAATCCTGTTAGGTGCATTTTGGTGCTTTCTGAAATAAGAAAATGGGCCATGCTTTTACAAAAGGGGGCTTAATGCATCTCCGTGATGCAACATAACAATCAAGCTATCATAAAATTATGGATCCATTTTAGCCACTGTTTTTAACAGCCGACTGAATCATGAGGTAGACTGGTCCTTGGCCATACAGAAAGCTGACCAGTAGCGAAAAGTTTCGGCCCAGTTTAGCCTGCGCCCGCTGACCTGGGTCAATACTTTTCGCGGATGCATCAAGCCCCTTTTTTTACAGAGTATGATTGAATATAAGTAGGAGTGACTGGGGCTGGTTCGGCCTTATCTCAGAAAATGTTCATCTGTATACTGACTATCACAGTTAGGTCTACAAAAGCTATATTTGCAAGTAGAGCATGACAGAGCCAAGGTGTATACTTTCTTTTAGACCACGTATGTAGCGAGCTGACCAATCAGCGTTCAGTATTGTCATAGTATATATCGAAGATACAACTCCCGCAGTTGTATATCTGGATATACTATGCTAGTATATCCTGCACGTGAATTCAGACTTCTGTTTGCAATATCGAGTCGAGACAAAATGTAGCCTTCACGGTAAACCCTTTATCAGAAAATGACGACTTTTGACGACCCTTAGTTACAAGTCTTTTGAAAACGTTGTAGGAAAAGGAGAAAATGCTGTTAGCCAGCATTTTCTCCTTTTCCTACAATGTTTTCTACCCTTCCCAAATGAAATTTGGATTTTTCAGTCACATTTATTTTGTCGTTTGCTAAAACAGTCTGCGCGCTTTCGGGGCTAGTGATGCGTCATATAAGACAGGTCGAATCTTCGAAGAGTATGACATGCGCAGACAACGGTTTGGTAAAGAATTAAACAATTTTGAAATTAGGTACAGTACTTCATTTGACAATTACAAAACATTTTAAAGTTCTCAATTTTTCCTTTTATTTTGACAAATACTGATTAAATTCCCCTCAGGGGGTACAAAAAATATAATCCGTGAAGGTAAAGGGTACCATCTAGTAAATCATGTCAATGAAATAATTTTTTAACTCTTTACCAAACGACAAAATTTCAGACTTGTCCAAATTCAAAGCATTTGCAGACGACAAAATAAACGTGACTCAAAAATTGAAACTTGTCAAGTTGAGTTACTGTAACTTCAGGATCATCTTTAAATAGCTCATTCAAATCAAAATCCAAATCAAATGATGCTTCCATTTTGTAAAAGAAAAAAACTTTTGTCTCATAAGCACATGTTCCTGGATTATGACATAAAAAGCACGAATAGTCACGTGGTCTAAGTGAGATAGAAAATCTCGTGCCGTGATATATGGGAAATATACACTCGCTAACGCTCGTGTATATTTCCCATATACCACGACACTCGTTTTCTATCCCTTACTTATCTCCCTCCTACAGTATTTTTTAGACAAAGAGATCGTGTTGTTATGAACAAATTGCCCCGCAGTGGACAACTTTGGCTACCGTTCGGGGTAAGTTCTACTCACAGAAACCGACCTGAAGTTTGAACGTATTTTGTTGTCCTGTTCCTTTTAGAGAAAATGCAGGACATTTGTATAACACCAAATTCCTGAAATTTTAATCAATTAAAATAACTTTTTCGTAAAGTCTAAATACCCGAAGGGGAGAAATTAGTACCTTGAAACACTACCTCAAAATACCAAACTAACATGTTGTAGATAGATCTTATATTTGAAATACACTTAAAGTAAGATGACTGCGGCTAGTGCAACGGTCTAGATCTATGAGAATAGAAGGAAAACAGTTTCAGGTGAAAGAAGCACCCCCAAGAACCGCAAGAGATTTGTTCGAACTTATTTCGGCGTGGCTGTATAAGCTTGATTCTGACCTACGTCTTGGTACTAGTCTCCAATGAATAAATAGTAAATTGTGACTGGTCATACATGTGGACATGTTTAGTCTGCGGGCCTGTTTGCGGGCCCAATTCATGTCACAATTATACAAAGGTTACTGCCGTTAATCGATACCCCGGGCGCTTATTTACACCTTAGCAAAATGGTATGAAAGGAGATAATCTTTTTCTTGTGCTAATTTGTAAAATTTTGCGTTATCTTATAATCTATTACTGTACTGTCTACATGGAGATCTATTTTCACTGACCATCTTTTACAACCGTTATGTTTGATTTACATCTAATATTGAAAAACATTTAAAATTGAAAATTTCACTTTTCACCAATATGCAAAACAATGAGGAAAGAGGGCCATTGCTGGTGCCATTACTTTTCATTACTTCTGCTCATTTTGAACCACAAAATAGTTTCAGTATTCAAATTTCAGCACCTCTTACATAATCTTTATTCTTTTTTTAAAACCTTTATTGTTTTAATTGCTTTGTATCGCACAGATATATCTATATAAATCATTTTACAAGTCGAGAACAGCAGATTCAAAACTCTTCTTTTTTTCAAGACTTTTTGTTATTGGTAAATTTGCTGCTTCTCAAAGAACCATTCTCAGTTATTAGACAGTCAGTGTTTTTTTAGGAAAACTGGGTCTATGTAATGTAAAGACTTGCTCGGTATAATTCATTACGAAAAAGCATTAAACCTCCTTTTCCCAAAACCCTTCACAATTATAATAAATTTCATCATTAACCCATCTGAGAGAAGATCAAGATTAGGCCACAAAGATAGTATGGGCTTATCTTGGATCTACACATTCCTTTACATTGAGGAACATACTGATCGAAACAATGCTGCAAAAGAAAACATTTTGTTTCTTGTTTCAACCCTAAAAGCGCTTGACACAACTAACTGCGCTTTTGCAGACATCGTAGATAAAGATCAGGCTGCAGAGAATGTGCAGCCTGATCTTTGATCTACACTTTCAGCAGTAACCTTGAGTCATATTCTGACAATATCGCGTCTTTTCTTTTTACCTGTTTGAAAAGGCTCTTTTCATTTATTCAGAGCTTTCAGATTCCTGAGGAATTTTACCCATTACCACTTAATACCGACTTTTAACGCCCCATTGGAAATTAGACTTTTGTTACCAGCATTTTCTCCTTTTCCCACAATGTTTTCCAACCCTTTTAGAAACAAATCAAACCATTTGAGCCACATTTAATTTGTCGTCTGAAAATGCTTTGAATTTGGACCAGTATAAAATTTTGTCGTGTGGTAAAGAGTTAAATTTACTCCTATGGAAAGAGTTTAACAAAAGCCTGACATGAAACTGGTTTAAAAAAAAACATCGTAGAAATTAAGAACGAAATTGAAATGAACGAGAATGAAAATAGAAAACGTACCTCTTTAGGTCTTTTTCTCCCGGGCCTTTGTGATTGATTGAGAGCTGCAGGACAACACGCGCATCATTAAATCTGTATTAATCTTCGATTCACAGGATTAGTAAAAATGTATTTATTTGATTTCTAAGACAAGCTGTCATCATGAACGGACACTGTACATCTACTAAACCCTTAGCCCTTTTGAAAGATGGATGGCACCCCCAATCCTGATTGGTATCGGTGGGCGCATTTTTGTCTCCTTAATTATGAGCACCAGTGAAGTATGCATTGTTTCTCCTAAATCCTGAGAATTATGGAAGGATATATGACCTTAAAATCTGAGTGCTCTGAACGTAGGTGTGGTTTCCCTTTAATCCTGAGTGCTACTGAAGGGCGTGTGATATCCATTGAATCCAGAGTGCAAATGAAGGACGCATGATATCCCCTGACTCCTGAGTACTATGATTAGAAACGTGACCTCTCTTAGATCCCGAGTGCTTTGGAAGGATGCATCCTGACTGGTATGCTAAATCCTGCATGCTATCCTTTAAATCCTGCATGCTGTAGAAAATCACATGGTATACATTAAATCCTGAGTACAGTAAAGTGTCACATGGTATCTCCTAAATTCCAAGTGTTATAGAAGGACACATGATATCCCCGAAATCCTGAGTGTTATGGAAAGAAGCATAATATCTCCTCAATGCTACGTACTATGGAAGGACACGTGATACTTCTCAAATCCTTAGAACCATGGAAGGACGCATGATATCTCCTAAATCCTAACTGTTGTTATATTTTAATCCCGAGGGCAATGGAAGGACGCATAATATCTCTTAAATCCTGTGTGCAATGGAAGAACGCATTATACATATTTAACCGTGAGAGCTACAGAAGGACATCGTGATATCGCTTTTTAAAGAAAAAATCCTGAGTGCTATGTATGAATACATTATATTCTCCTTTAATTCTTTGTGCTGTAGAAGGACGCACGGCATCCCTTAAATTCTGAGTGCAATGGAAGGCCGCTCAATATATCTTTACCATTGTTTCCCTTAAAATCCGAGTGTTATGCTTGGACGTGTGACATCCCTTTAATTCTGAGTGCTTTGATGTGACACATTAGCGGTATTTCCTTTTAAAAATGAATGCTGCGGAAGGACTCGTGATGTCCAATTAATCCTAGTTGGTATGGAAAACACATGAATTCCTTTTAATCCTGAGTGCAATGAAGAACACATGATATATCTAAAATCCATGATGAATTTTAGATCCTGAGTGCTTTGGAAGGACGCTTGATGTCCCTTAAATCCTGAGTACTGTAAATGGACGCGTGATATACCTTCAATCCTGAGTGTTATGGAAGGACAAATGATGTTTTCCTCAAATCCTGAGTACTATAGAAGGACACATGACATTGCTGTAAGTCCTGAGTGCTGTGGAAGGGCATTGAATCCCAAGTGCTATTGTGGTAACGTGATAAGTCCGTAAATCCTGATTGCTTACATTGGTAAGGTGATATCGTTTAAATCCTGGTTAGTATGGAAGGAAGCACTATTTCCCGTAAATCTAAGTGCTACTGAAGGACCCATGATATCGTGTGATTCGTTAGTGCTATGAAAGCCAGAGTGTTTCTATTGGACGCATGATTTTCCTTCAGATCCTGAGGACTATGGAAGGCGTCGTAATATATATGCACTTTAAATCCTGAGTGCTGTGGAAGTATGCCTGATATCTCTTAATTCTTTAGTGCTATAGAAGAACCCATGCTATCGCTTGAATTTTGAGTGCTTTAGAAAGATGCATGATATACCTGAATTCTGAGTGCTATGGAAGGACGCATGCTATCGTCTGATCCTGAGTACTATAGAAGGACACAAATGTTATCCCTTAAATCCAGAGTGCTTTAATTGGATGCGTGATGTCCCTTAAATCCGTAGTGCTGTGGAAGGCCGCGTGATATCTCTTAAATCCTGAGTACTTTGGAAGGACACAAGATATCCCTTAAATCCTGAGTGCTATGATTGGACGCATGATATCTCTGTAATTTTGAGTGCCACTGAAGGACGCATATGTCTTATATGCAAAGTGCTATGGAAGGACGCATGATATCCCTGTAATTCTGAGTGCCACTGAAGGACGCATATGTCTTATATGCAAAGTGCTATGGAAGGACGCATGATATCCCCGAAATCGTGAGTGCTATGACAGGGCAGATGATGTCACTTTAAGTCTGAGTGCTATGAAAGGACGCATAAAATTTGAAGAATCATGAATGACATCCCCTACATCCTGTCTGGAAAGCACGGACACATGATACTTCCTAAATCCTTCGCGCTGAGGAAAGACCTACGATGATACCAGAGAAGGTGAGATGTACCCATTATGATAAATGGAAAAGAAAGAGGCATATCATCCCCTAAAACTTGAAAGGACACACGAGATCCTCCTAACCTTTAGGCTGCTGAGCGCGACCCACTAACTTTTTGCGGACAGCGTAGATCAAGATCAGACTGCACAGAGCGTGCAGTCTGATCTTGGATCTACACTTTCCGATAAGGAGATATCTTTTCCCCCAAAAATCATCCGAAATAGCAAAATTTGAGTTTTTACTATCGACTAGAAAGTCTCATTTTAGTTATTTAGCAGCCAAGGGGTTAACAGCGAGTTCTAAGGAGGAGTGTGCGATATACTCTGAATCCTGAGAGAGGTGCGCGATGCCCTGATTATCAACGCCGCTAGAGAAGAAGACATGATGTTCATTAAACCTGAGGGAAGTTGCATGGAATCTATCGTTCCAGGGGCTCTGCTTATAAAACTTGAGTTCATACTCACCTGACTCCATGCTAAAGCTTTTGATTTCACTAATGCTTTAAACGATGAGAACATTTCAAATCAGACATAATCTGTTGAGAAGAAGAAAGGAATTACTCTAAAAGTTAAGAATTAATTCCATTTCTTGCATCATATGACATATATATATTTTTGAAATTTAATGCTCATTTAGTAGAGCACGAAAAAGTTTTATAAGCACGGAGCAAGGGGTTTAGGGAAGAACTCATAATATTCCTCAAATCCTGAGAGCTAACGAATGAGACATTAAATGTCCCCCTAATTCTGAATGATTATAAAGGACGCTATAAACAAAACTCAGACCTTATATAATGTCTTTTATAGTGTCATGAATCCTTTACCAGATGACATAAATGATAAACTACTTATTTTCACAGCTTTTGCAGACGCTCAATATATGATGTTTATCTAGGAAAAAGTGTAAAACAGTGGGAGAGTAGAGAAGATGCTGGTTGCCAGCAATTTAATCTTTTCTAATAATGTTTTAAAAGGCCTACTCAATCAGAGCTGTTACAGCCGGGAATAATGTGCTAAATGCTTAACCAACACCGATTCACTAACTGCACTTCTTTCAGCCACAGCATGTGTACTTGTAAAGTAGTTCGCTATACTTGAACCTTAAAACCCATGTCATCAGAATGGACAAAAATATTCGAAAATTTCGAAACAAAATCGAATCATCAATCAAACAGGAAATCCTAGTTCGATCTTTGCTCGCGGCGCTTTTTACGTAGGAGTGTCAGTATGCAAAGCACTACACAGTCCCAAACTGTTCCTTGTAAAACCTTGAAATAAAAACATGAATAAATGAGCTACTGTAGTAATGTGACTGGAATACTGATGTAAGACCCTATTCAACCTAACAAAAGGAACAATCAATCCCACATGGTCAAACATAAATAGATATGGGCTATGCTCTGAGAAATGGGGGCTTAATGTATGTAGGTGGGGGGTGGGGTGGGGGGAAGTATCGATTATGTCAGCCTACGCAGTCCACGCAAGCTGACATAGGTCGAATGTTTTTGCTATTTATAAATTTTCTTCACCTCCAAGGACCCTTCTTCCTCCAGATTCAGCCGATAGTCAGACTAAATGCATTTTATGGATCCATAATTATGTGTTGACTTGCTCAGTATACTAGTAATACATAAAGGAGACGCATTAAGTCCCCTTTAGCCAGAGCATGGCTCGTATACATGTATACAAGATTACTTGCCACTTGTTTGCATGACGCGTAACGATTGATGGTGCCAAGCTTAAAAAACTCGTAAATTTCCCTGCGATAGAAAAAAAAAAAATTGCGATTTCATAAGTTATTTTACGCCGGAAAAATAGTCTCACTAGGGCAGAGCAGTGCCGTCTGATCTTGGATCCACACTGTCCTCAAACAGCGTTTTATGTCGCTCTTAGCAGGCTAAGGATTAACATCGGATGGTCTCTTAAACCTTAACCAAACAATCCTAATAAATAAAGCTCTTGAGAACATTGTGCTGGTTAGCAGTGTTTTCTCCTTTTTCCACAGTGTTTTCTGTCCATTTGAGAACAACTTCTATCATTTGAACCATACTTGATTTGTGGTGTGTAAATGCTTTAACTTTGGGCAAGTCTATTTTTTGTCGTGAGGTGAAGGGATAATGCAGATCTAATAATTTGAGCCATGCTCTGAGAAAACGGGGCTTAATGCATCTGCGAAAAGTATCGACCAGGTGAGCCTGCGCTGTCCGCGCAGGCTCACCTGGGCCGAAACTTTTCTCTTTTTGTCAAATTTTTTGTATGTCGAAGGACGAGTCTACCGCATTGTCAAGTCGATTACTAAATGAAGTTGCTTTCATGGCTCTATAATTATGTGATATGTAGCTTGGTATAATGCATTACGGAGATGCATTAAGCCCCCTTTTGCCAGAGCACAGCTTAATTGTGTTTGAAAGGAAAACACCAGGTTAACAGATCACTTTTTCATTACCCATATTGTTATGATCCACGTTCTTTTCACGCCCATATGTATAACTTTGTAAACGTGTAAGTTAGTTCAACCGGTACAGGGTGCCAGAATATTCCTTATTAGATAGATGAACGCTAAGGCTGATTTAAATGATTGATTTGTTGATTGTATAGTGTTTAACACCGTTTTCAACACCTTCTCACTTATACTGCGGCGGCAAGATAAAATAACCTGCGTTGATATGTTTGATATAGCAGATCTTTTCCATACATGTACATCTCAGAAGTCGTGTGATTAAACACAGCCAGTCAGTAGTAAGCGCAATAAGGACGTAATCAGGAAATCCTTGACTCGTATTCACCAATCATTCTTAGGAACAATCTTGGTCTCATTCAAGATTTAGAAAGTTACACGACTTCTGATTGGCTAAACCATTTGTTTTAGCCAATCAGAAATTGTGTTACTTTCAAATTTAGAGAATTCTTGAGAATAAGACTAAGAATGTTCTTAAGAATGGTGAATACAGACTCAGCTGGTTCGATATCGGCCGAAGAAGCTTGTCATGGTGTAGTGTCATCAGGCTAGGCAAAGCAGTAACTATGGTCCGTATTTCACCATTCATTCGTAGGAACATTCTTAGTCCTATTCTCTGAGATTTTCTAAATTTGAAAGTAACGCAACTTCTAATTGGCTAAACTATTCGGTTTAGCCAATCAGGTGTTGTGTTACTTTCAAAGTTAGAAATTCTGGAGAACAAGACCAAGAATGTTCTTCGGAATGGTTGGTGAATACGGACCCTGACCTAGAATTGGCGAGACCTACGACATGCACAAATAAATGGATTGTAGCCAGAATATCGCTGAAATTCTATTGAAAGCGGCATACATCATTTACTCTGTCAGCGCCAAATATGATAAAGTCGACTCTGTCGACGGCTGAAAATACATTCTACTGAAACCATGGTAGTACCTTAAATGCTCGACTAAACAATCCGACGGTACAGATTCTGGATTAGACTGTGCGCTCTGTGCAATCTGATTTTGATCTATGCCGTCCGCGAAGCACCCGCTTTCACCAATGGCACCTAAAGGGCTAAGGATAAATTAAAATAAATAGGCACACCAACAAAATTTTCGTCAGGGTAACAAAGTTTATTGTACACACTTGTGACTCAGAAATATACAACACATTTGTAACTGTCCTGATGCACTTAACGAATAAAAATCTTATACAACATTCACCCCAAAAAGCTGTCGTACTGTACTGGTTTAAAACATTAATTACAAAAACAATTTACTTTAAGTTAATCGGTTCAGTATACATGGATGCGTGGCGATAAGAGAAACCGACTTCCTTGGTTACCGTCGCTAAGGGCTCCCAAACAATCGCAGTAAATACACAATACAGTATAGCAGGTAGGCTACTTTAAACGTGCTGTTATGACTGTTTCCCTCGATAAAATTCCAGAAAAATATTCCTATTAATATTTTCTGCCGATGATGAATTCTCGGTAAGAAATTTATGGATGCTTGAACTAATTTACACAAGAATATGTAGATTACAAAAAGTGTGAATTTCGGTGGCTACGGGCAATGTAATACCTGTGTCAGCAAAGTTTGAACCCAATATTAAACTGCATGTTATTTGGACTCTGATCTGTATCTTCAAGTTCAACATTCTTCATGTACCAAGGGTTAATGTTAACGTGAAAGTGAAACAATGATGACAAGTGCCACTGTTTGGATGTGCAGAGGTTATTAAACAGGGTTAGATATTTTAGTGAACGTACTTTTTTTCATTAAATAAAAAAAAAAAAAAAAACTTTTTATTAGATCTAGCATTTCATATATTTTTACCTTTTTTTTTTTCACTGTAAAACATTTTGTCTCTTTCAGGGGATTTTAGAGGCAAAAAAATAACATCGATTAATCCATTGTGTTATGTACAGTGTTGATAGGAACTCTTTGATCGGCATTCATTATATCATAATACAAACTCGTGGCTTCCGCGTATATGACACGTAAGCCTCGCGCTTTCGCAAAGCACATCTTTTAAACTTTTTCTTTAAATTCAGGCGTTGTAAACACAAATAATATCAGACTCCTCCAATATCAACAATCGGACTTCTCCAATATTAACAGTCGCTTATCTGGAAACCAAAATAGCAGACAGCAAGGCTGCACATCGGGCCAAATAAATGCGATAACCTGATTGGTCAAATATCGATTCCCATGGATCCATGTATTAATCAACCATAACTTAAATGCAATATTTATCATCGTCAGTCCGATAGAGAAATTTCTCATTGAGCACTTTTGTGCATGTTTGGTAAGAAAATGAACAAATCTCGCTATACAGCGCGATATTATCAGGACAAACACAGTGTCCATAATATGGACAAACTATAAAGTAATCTGTAACGAGAATAACCAAAGAAAAATGAAAGCCTAAATATATTTTTTAGACATGCATCGCAATGAAATGTGCCGCCATTAGCGTAGATGGTTGCAAATGATAGTACTTTTTATATGATACCATAATTTTTGTTTATGCGTTCTTCTGGTAGTAAGTCTAAACGCGCCTTCACGTGATGAGCTCCACTAATAAAAATAAGAAGTATTCTAGACCTAAAGTCCAAGTCTAAACTTCTGACTAAGTGAGACAGAAGGCCACAACCAATGGGCTGGCTAGTCGTATAATTTAAATTAGAATGGAATTCGTACATGGCTTTAACTTACCTCTTTATCTAACGACAAAATTGTAAACTTGTCCAAATTGATAGCTTTTGCAGACGAGAGATTAAAAAAGATTCATATTAAGATAAAATTTGTCTTCAAAAGGGCTTAAAACATTGTGGAGAAAAGGAGAAAATGCTTGTAACAATGTGTTAAACGCCATCTTCCCATGAGTCAAAGTTTTAACCCTTTCAAGAGAAATGAGAAATCGTATCTTTTGGTTTGACAGTTTCCATAATACTTGTTCCCAGTATTTTCTCCCTTGATTTACAACGTTTTTTACCATTTTAAAGACAGAAATAGATATTGTGAAATACATTGAAGTAGCAAAGAGTGTTTTCTAATTTTCGCAAATTTAGTAGAAAATTATGGAAGGAGACAAACAATTGAGTCTAAAGGTGGAAAGACGGGCAACCTGATTACTGTTGATCTCCCCCAAACCTTGATGGTTTATAATTAAATAAGACCCCCATCCCCCGAAAAAAATGTTACTCTGAAAATTGTATTAAATACCATTCATACTACTTCAGACTTTCATGCTCTGCTAAGTTAAGTAGAAACATTGATAAGCGCTTGCTTAAGTACTTATAGCTTTGAAGCTAAATGTATGTCACATATTCAAAAAAGGTATGGTACAAAATGTATTTTTGACACAAAGAATACATTTTCCTGTAATTAAAAGCAAAAATAAAGAGTATATTAATATGATAAATAAAACCTGACGTAAATCGAGTTAATCTTTTACCACACCTTCCCGAGTTTTGACTTTGAGGAAAAGAAGGAAACAGTTCGGGAAAATGCTGTTAACCAGCGTTTTCTCCTTTTCCCAAAAATGTTTTCTTCTCCGTCAAAGGCAAATTTAATTATTTGAGCCACATCTAGTTTGTTATCTACAGATGCTTTCAATTTGGACAAGTCTAATGTTGTCATATGGTAAAGGGTTAAACACGATGCCTCCTACAGAAGAGCTTTTTTTTTTTTTAGTCTTAGCAGCTGACCACATTTTAAAACATTGTGGCTTAAGGAGAAATTTCCTGGGAAAAAAGCAACTTCTCTTAGAGCCACTATGTTTTACATGTGTTCATTTATCAAACTTACTGTTTGTTACCTGTAGCTTATACAGAATCTTTTCATACTCATCCACTGGAAATTTAGTTTCAGAAAGTAATGATTTAGAGTATAATCTGACTGCATCCGTTACGCTTTAGATCTTAAAATATGATGTGCATGCCTCCATAAATTGACACCTAAAACAATCTCTGAGATTCTGGGGAAAAGCCGTCAACATGTCGTAATCAGACCTCTGTGATTTTCTTCTTAGGGAACACAGGTATCGGTGGTAGATCTATACTATAATGATCACTTACTGTCACATTATCTACATTAACATCATCAAAAATATCTATGTCCATGTCACTGACCGGATCAGGCAAGAAGCAATCTTCGTCACTCGTCATACCTGGACGGTAGTTGTCATATTCCGATTCATACGCCGAAGACCCGCCTTCCAGATTAAGCGCAGGATCACTACGTGACATTTCACTACTTGATGCGATTGAAGATACGCTCACACTTTGAATTCCCATTGCATTTCTTCCCGAAAAGAACGGAAGAAGATACGAGTGCATGTGTGGCACCATTTGGTGCTTGGACTTCGGACTGCCACATGCAGAGGACTGGTTCGACGACACTCTGTCTTCCCTATCGCTAGGTATATAGTCCAAACTTCGGCAGTGGCGAGGTGGTATTGTATAATTATGTCTTCTTTTCACCTGATATGGATTATGCGCTTCAGATTTTTCAACATGTCTCACATTATTTGGCTTCACTTCAGTTGCCGGGTTCGTCTGTTTTATAACACAGTTCTTTGTCATTCTATTTTGCACTTTTGATTTATTTCCATAGTCATGAAAGTTTTTAGCACCATTTATAAAGTTGTCATACTCCCCAAAACCATTCATTTGAACTGCACCTGTAACATTATCTAAGTCATCGTCAGAGAAATCATTATCACCAAGAATATCTTTCTGTAAATTAATGTCTAATGACGGATGATCATTGGCAAGCTCTTGCAGAAGTTGTGTTAGAGAAGTAGATTCGGCCGTGGACAAAGGGAACTTTGGTGTTGGGGGGCCTCGCGGTATACTAGATATGGTATCACTTGATCTCGATATTTGTCGGTCTAGGTTAGACAACATAAAGTCTGAGTTTTCTAAGTATGATCTTAACTGGTGGCTATCTGGGTTTGAAATTTGCCTGACGTAAGCTGGGCGGGCAAGCTTTAGTTCAATCGGTTGCAATAGAACAACTGACGAGTTCTCGCTAAGCTGATGAGAGGCAACCGACTCATCGTCATCTGAAAGAATGCTTAATGTCTGACCAGGACCGTAAACATTTTGATCGACATCGGCAGTATCTGTTTTCTTCGACAACATCATGTTCCTGGACTTCATCTTTGGACTGGAGTTACTTCTCTTGACTTGAGGAACAGATTTTCGATTTAACATTTTGTCTTTCGAGCTGTCTGAAGGAGAACGCTTCAGAAGAGATATCAATCTGGCCTCTTCTTCCTGTACTGTCTGTGCATCTGGTGAGGCAGGGAGCAAGGACATTGTTCGTCCATCTATACTCGCTACTATAGGCATGCCAGATGTTGGTGTTATAGTAGACTGGGAGCTATTGCTACTCTTTTGTGAACCATCTGATATTCGCCTTGTATCACTCTCCCGCTGAATGCTCCTATCTGAGTTGTTTGGCCTTGGTGGTAGCTTTGTTAGCGGTTTCTCTACACCATTTTGTGTCGGAGGTTCAGCACAATTCGGAGTGGTTCTTGGGGTAGATCTTGGCGTACCTCTTGCTTGTACTGAGGCTGTTCTGGGTGGAGGAGTAGGAGCTGGGCTCTTTTGTGGAGACGGTGTCGCGGCGATAGGCTCTCTGTACACTGCAGTAACAAATTGCTCCTTGTAGTCATCCGCATCGTTATTCGGCTTTGGTGTATGCTTTGGTATACTAGGGACGTATTCATGTGGCTGTCTATTGTGTTTATGCGCGACAGGTCCATTAATATGAACAGGAACATGAGTTTTGTTCTTTATCTTGTTTGGCTGACTAGGATTAACAACTTTACCTAGTTCTTTAAGCATATTTGTCATCTTTTTCCTTTCCTCCGGAGGTATTTCCTCTATGCTCGGTAATTCAGAGTTATTCTGAATGAAAAAGTGGTTTGTGGGTTGAATAGTTTTTGGTGACTGAAGCGGTGCCGCTCGGATAGGACCCTGAAGCGGTTGTGCAACTCCTGCATGAACTAAAGGTGTAGCTTTAATTGTTGGTACGATAGGATTGCTAACCTGATATGGCACAACCGGACGGCCATGTGACAGGCTACTGTTGATGTTGTTCATGTGAGGCTTTGCGTATTGGTAATCTGGAAAGTCGTATTTCTGCTTCTTTGGTAGCGGTGGAGGGATTTCAGAATTATTAAGTCTTTTGTCATGCTTAAATTCATCTCTGTGTTGAAAGGCATTGCTTTCTTTAATCATTGTTGTATTGCAGTCATTATTTTCTGAGTATGTACTAGATAGTCTTGCAGAATCTATTTTCTTCTTCATCTTCGTTGGTTTTGTGTCTTTTGGCTTGGCCTCAAGACCTACCTTTAGACTATCGAACATTTCATTTTGTACGGCTCTAGACTGCCTTGTATCTTCGTTATCCTTCATTTTGATATTTCTGAAATGCACTGCCGGAAGTTCTGGAGAATCAACACGCATGTATGTGGACGAGCATTCTGACGGGGGACCCTGACTAGAAATACAGTTGGTGAGTGAAGTATTACCGAACTTCTTCAAAGGATTCCTAGAGTCTCTAGGACTGTCTACGTTATTTCGTCTTCTGCTGAGGCTACCGGGTGGTGTAGGCATGTTTGGCATATTCATTTGCATATCTATTTTCTGTGCTTGTTCTTGCTGCTCCGGGCCGTTTCTCACGCCCACGGGCGATCTTGGCACTGAGTTTAGAGACTGCGTAGGCGACTTTGGCTGTTTGACACTATCTGACTTTATACTACTGGAAGAGTTTATATGCTTGAGTTGAGAACCAGAATTAGAAGCCGATACATGGCTTGAATTAGAGCTTGTTTGTCGCAAAGGCTCATGCTGTTGACCTCCAGTGGTGCTGCCAGTACATGCATTCTGAGACTGACCGGGCAGAGCTTTATCGCCGGATGTGAGATTAACTGGTCTGGACCTATCCCCACGACTATTGTCCACTCCAGGTTGACCAGGGATGACCAAGGGCTTCTTCTCGAGAAGCCAATAGGTAGTCATCTCCCCTTTGCCTTTCACCCTGACAGTGCCTCGACATTCAAACGTGAAGCGGTCTTTGAGAGCATTATATACGTCCTCCGTGGTCTGAAATGTAACAGAATAAATGATGAACCACCGACCACAATATAAACTCAATACACCCCAGAACAAATTAGCTTCCTGTAAAATTAAATAAATCAAGACAACCCTTAAAGCGCCTTTGACAACTATAGTTGCATTGCGGTCAGTATAGATCAAGATCAGACTGCACAAAACGTGCAGTCTGATCTTGATCTATACTGTCCGCTTTGCTGAGACATTCTGGACATGAGGAGCCATGACGTTGCAATCATTTGCGAATGCATTACAACACTTTTTACATTGGCTTTGTCTGGTTGATTGATTGTATGGTGTTTAACGCCGTTTTCAACATTATTTCAGTTATATCGCGGCGGCTGGCTTTGCCTGGGGCAATTAACCTCCGTAGCACAATATCGTGATTTAATCCTTCAGCGCCATAGAAATTAAATATTGATTGATTGATTGATTGTATGGTGTTTAACGCCGTATTCAACATTATTTCAGTTATATCACGGCGGCCAGTGCACCTATCCATGCTTTCCTGGAGTTTCTGTTACCAGTACTCCGCACAATATTCTTTCCAAGCCACTGGCTGCTTTCCCACATAGCCATCGTCGAAACAATGGTCAGCGGTGAGAGAGGAATGAATCCTGTCGCGATGACTATCATTAATCCTCGGAAAGAAATTGGCCAAGCCGGGGATCGAACCAGCGACCTCCTGTTCTCAAGTCCTGTACGCTACCGACTGAGCTACGGGGGCTTGGCAGAAATTAAATAAACCTCATTTCAATGTCAAAGAGCTCTATGAACTGTGAAATCTTCGTCGTCGTTAAGAATGGAGCACATGGCAATGAAGATTCAAGATAAGAATACACGTTCTGTGCAGTCTGATCTTGGTCTACACCATCAGTAAAAGCTTAGCTTTTTAACGATTTAATAATCTTCATGCCATTTCTTCAACAATGTCATTCAGTTTTTGCATGAAAACTCGTGGAACACTCTATGCATTGTGCCGAGAGATCTAAACTTGATTGTTTATTTCGTGTCTAGCCTAATTTTCCATCTTATTTAAATCTTTGCTACATAACCCCGAGTTTTAAAACTTTGAGAACTAAAGCTTTTGAAAACATTGTGGGAAAAGGAGAAAAAGCATTTTCTCCATTTCCCACAAAGTTTTCTACCATCTCTTAGACAAATATCAACATTCGAGTCACATTTAATTTGTCATCTGCAAATCCTTTCAATTTGGACTAATCCAACATGTTGTTGTCTGTTAAAGAATTAATCCATAAAGCGCATGTCACCACTGTAATTGTTTTGCGGCTAATATACATCAAGATCAGACTGCACAAAACGTGCAGTCTGATCTTTGATCTGTATTGTCCCTTTTGCCGAGACATTCTGGTCAAAAGCAACCCAGAAAGTGCAATTATTTAGGTCTTATTTCTAAACTGAACGAATCCATTACGTTTTTTTCTGCGCTCTAAGGGTTTACCCTTTCTCTGCTAAATAACTGCTAAATAACTGAAATGAAATTTTCAAACCGGTAGTAAAACCCCGAATAGTGCTACTTCAAATTTAATTTCAGGAAAAGAATATCTCCTTACCGGATAATGTAGATTCAAGATCAGACTGCACGTTATTTGCAGTCTGAGCTTGATCTACACTGTCCGCAAAAGGTCAGTGAGTCGCGCTTAGCAGCCTAGGGGTTAAGATGTATCAGAACAGGCAGAGTATCTATCTCTTGGTTCCTGTACCTTCTCTTACCACTAACTTACACAACAGTCTTCCCAAACCTTTGATTGATTTCCCACATAGAACGGGCCGAGCCCAAGTAGCGCATTCGGTAGCGCACAGGACTTGAGACCAGGAGAGGGCTGGTTCGTATCTGAGGATTAATGAAAGACTTTGAGAAAGGGTTCATTCCTCTTTCTCTGCTGATCATTTTTTGACGATGGCTATGTGGGAAGATAGTCAGTGGTTTAGGAAGCTATATATTGTGCGAAGTACCGATAGAAAGAAAATCCAGGAAAGCATGGATAAGTGCACCGGCCGCCACTTTATAACTGAAATAGAGTTGAAAACAACATTGAACACCATGCATTCAATAAATAAAGACAACGGTTTTATCAGTGAGAGAGGTATGAATCCTGTCTCAATTACAATCGTCAATCCTCGGAAAAGGTTTGGAATAGATGAAATTCCAACTTACGATCTCTAGTTTAAAAGCACAGTACGTTATTGACTGAGCTACCAGCCTCGTTAGATACGAGTTACATACCTGTATAGCACCTTGCTTTCCTGTGCTTTCCATTCGACTTGAAACATTGACAGTGTTACCCCAAATGTCATACTGGGGTTTTCTAGCACCAATGACTCCGGCCACCACGGGACCAACATTGACGCCTGAAATAAGTGAAATACCCAAATGTTTAACTCTTTACCAGACGACAAAATAATGTGGCTCAAAAATTGAAATTTGTTTTGGGAAGAGAAGAAAACATCGTGGGAAAAAGAGAAAATGCTGATTACCAGAATTTTCTCCTTTTCCCACAATATTTTCAAAAGGATTCTTCCTCAGGGTCGTTAAAAGTCGGGATTGTGTGGTAAAGAGTTAACCATGAAAGCAAGTTGTCCACCAAAATCACTCTTTAAATGAGCATGCGTTAAAGAGGGTTTAATGTATCTCCAAAAAGTATCGACCAGGTCAGCCTGCCCAGTCCGCGAACTTTTTACCTATTGGTCTTTTCCTGCATGTCAAAGGACCAGCCTACCTCATGAATTAGTTGGTTGTTAGACAAAATGGAGTTTGTGTGTCCATAGTAATGTGGTTGACTTGTTTGGTATCATTCATCACGGAGATCCGTTAAACCCCCTTTTCTCATAAAATGGCTCAAAAGTTAATACTGTGTAAAACACCTATCTTGAATAAATCATAATTCGATAAAATGAAAAAATACTCTGTTCACCTGCAGTCGATTCATGGCGGACGAAAACTAACAAGTGTTCCGAACACATCTATTTCGTTTTCTCGTCAGAGCATTTCGTTAACTCTTTACCACATGACAAAACTGTATACTTGTCCAGATTGAAAGGTTTGCAAATGACAATTTTGATGTGGCTCAAATGATGGAAATTGTCTTTGACAGGATAGAAAACATTGTAGGAAAAGGAGAAAATGCTGGTTACCAGCATTTTCTCATTTTCCAACAATGTTTTCAGACGGTTTCTTTCTTTGGGGTCGTTAAAACCCGAGATTGTGTGGTAAAGGGTTAAACGAATTACATGTATTATTTCGTATTCTCGGAAAAAGATTTCGGTATAACATATTTTTATTACGTTTTGTGTAATTAGTATTTTGTCATAATGGAATAAAAATCTGTGACACGGGTCTCCGAAAATTCGTTATGTTTACTTACCTATTCTTAACATAAAGTTGTTATATGAGTTCTCGTTGAAATTCTTTAGTTTTTCTTTCATGGCAAATATGAAGTCAATTAGTATAGTCAGATTTTCTGTTATAGAGGCCGGTGAATCCTGAAATAGTAAGAGGTGGACCAAGGCTGAGATCGGACGCGTAAATCAAGTCAAGTCATCAAAACACGGTTCACCTTTTAGCTTATATTTAGAAAGACTATCAGCTGCTCCTTAACTCTTAGAATGCTGAATTAATGAAATGGACCTTTGTACACAGAAATCATCATTTGAAATGTCATTTCAAGGTTGTTTTGGCCAGAACATGCAAAAACTGAGCAGACAGTGTAGATCCACAATCAGACTGCACCTTCTTTGCTGTCTGATCTTGATCTACATTGTCCGCAAAAACAACTTAAGTCGGTTCCAGCGCTTTATGGGTTAACATTAGTTTTTTTTTTTCGTTTCTTACTGTCTGAGGCCATTTAACGATTGTAACTTACAATTTCGACTTTTAATGACCCTGAAAGGAAAAGGTTTTGAAAAGATTGTGGGAAAAGGAGGAAATTGTGGTAACCAGCATTTTCTCCTTTTTCCATAATGTTTTCTACCCTTAGATAGACAGAAATCAACATTATAGCAACACTTAGTCCGTCGTCTGAAAATGCTTTGAATTTAGTCCAGTCAAAAATTTAAAACCTCTAATGCTTCCACAAGTGTACCTGTTCCAATGCAATGGGATTTGATTTTCGTCGACTTTTCTCGCAGTTGGAGTTAAGTCCGACATCATTCTTCAGTTTAACACAACAGTATATACATATGAGCCATGCTCTGTTAAAAGGGGTTTTAATGCATCTACAAAAAGTATCGACTCAGGTCAGCCTGCGCAATCCGCGCAGGCTGACCTGAGTCGAAACTTTTTGCTTTTGATAAATTCTGTGCATTTCCGTGGACCATTCTACCTCATAATTTAGTACTGTCGAATGTTGAAAAAATATGGATTTTATGGATCCATAATTATATGATGACTTGCTTGGTATGATGGATCGTGGAGATGCTTCATACCCCCCTTTTCACAGAGCTTGGTTCATATATAGAATGATAAATCTGTAATTTTTTCAGTTTCTCGAATATTGCAGCACATACCGCTTGAATCTTGTAGTCCGGTGTCAAACCCAGAGCAGCCATGTATGTACTTCCGATAGTTTTGATCTTGTCGATGGCTTTGAAACGAGGCTCATTGAGTAACTGAAAAAATGCATAATAGTAAAGTAAGCGCATTTCCTGTTATTTAACTCTTTACTTGACTACAGTAATTTAGACTCGCTCAAATTGAAATGATTTGCAGGAGAAAAATTAAATGAGACTCGAAACATGAGATTTCTCTTCAATGTGCTGTAAACATTTTGGAAAAAGGAGAAAATGCTGGTCTTCAGCATTTTTTTTTCCTTTTACCATAATGTTTTCTACAGTATTTTTCCTAATGGTCATTAAAAAATAGTATTTTTGATAAAGGACAGACGTAAATGAAAAATCAAGATGTGGTGTGCTGACATTTTACCTCCATTTTCGCCATTTACACCCGGTCCGTATTCACCAATTATTCTTTAAAACACTCTTGGTTCTAATTATAGATTTTGAAAGTAACACATCTTCTGATTGGATAAACCATTCGGTTTAGCCAATCAGATGGTGTGATAGTTTCAAATTTAGAAAATTCTTCAGAATAAGACTAAGAACACTCTTAAGAATGGTTGGTGAATACGGACCCTGTATCTGTCGTACGCTCGTATCAAAGCGAGCACTTTCCTATTTATAGCACTGTCTTTGTTAGATTTCACAACTTCACAACTACTAGGATTGGGGCTCTACAGTGCATTGCCGAATACATCTCTGCACCCCCCCCCCCACGTCGACGTGAACATCACCGTAAGAAGGGATCGAACCTTGTATTTTTGGACTATCTAACACTTTAACCACTGCGCCCTGTAGCAGCTGTCCCTTCCCTCTTTAAGATGAACTTATAGAAAATGGCATTGTCCTCAAAGGTTCTCTAATACGATAGTTATAACCCCGAGATCTATATAAATGAAATAGCTTTCTATACGATCTTACCTAGATCTACACTGTCAGCCAGCGTACCAAATGCCTTTGTATTAACATTACAAAGGTAATCATGGCCCTTTACTGCACAATCCCGAGTTTAACGACCTTGACAAAACACAATTTGGAAAACATTGTGAGAAAAGGAGAAAATGCTGGTAACCAGCGTTTTCTCCTTTTCCCACAACGTTTTCTATCCTTATTGAGGCAAAGTTCACATTTTAAGCCACGTATAATTTGTCGTCTGCAAATGCTTTCAACTTGGTCAAGTCTAAAATATTGTCGATTGGCAAAGAGCTAACAAATTCCTTTCTCACCTCATCAAAATCAGCTATAATTTCATTCAGCACTCTAAGACACTCAACGCCTTGGTTGTTGGCGGCAAGTTCCATGTAGAAATCATCAAAATAGTTCGGTATAGAGGCAAAAAACACTCCAATTTTACTGTAATGCTGGCTGTACAATTCCTGAAGAAAAAAAGTTTGGGGTCAATCTAATTAATTAACTGTAGGGCTTAGATTTAGCAAAAGCATACCCTTGTTTGCGGTGTATGTAGCCATTATAATTTTCTTACCTGACTCACATTTGCAAGGAATAAATATTGCTGTTGTTAGTCAAAGCTCTGTAACCAGGAGCATTTTATCTTGAAAAAAATCTTTCTAATTTTCATGCTAATTCAACAGTCAAAATTGATCGGTTCTTTTATCGTAAGATTTAAAATCAAGTTATTACATCCAAGTTTTTACTATTCGTTTGTTAGGTCTTATTTTTGTCAGTTTCAATACATATTTACATTTTGGCCAATGTTTAGCATATTATGAAATATAGGTCCTAAGATATGTTCATGGGACAAAAGAATATGACATTCTTTGGCTTTTGAGATACAATGTAATTGAACTCGTCCATTAAAAAATGTTATAAAATTCGCCAGAAGCTCATTTGATAACATTTTCTGCACTCATTTAATCCCCTCCGACACAATGCCGACTTTTAATGACCCTGTTGGAGAAGACATTTGAAAACATTGTGGGAAAAGGAGAAAATGTTGGTAATCAGCATTTTCTCCTTTTCCCACAATGCTTTCTATCCTGTCGAAGAACTTCAGTTTATTTATGTCACTTTCGAAATTATCGTCTGCAGAAGCTTTCGATTTGGAAAAGTCTAGAATTTGTCGTTTGGTAAAGAGTTAATCCTTTACCAAACAATCTCGGTTTTTTTTACGACTCTGGGAAAGAAAGCTTTTGAAAAGATTGTAGGAAAAGGAGAAAATGCTGGTAAGCAGCATTTTTCTCCTTTTCCCACAATGTTTTCTACCCTTTCAGAGACAAATTTCATTATTTGAGCCACATTTGACTTTTCGTCTGCAAATGCTTTCAATTTGGACGTGTCCAACATCTTATCGTTTGTCAACTCTTTACCACACAATCCCGATTTTTAACGACCCTGAGGAAGAAGCCTTTTGAAAACATTGTGGGAAAAGGAGAAAATGCTGGTAACCAGCATTTTCTCCTTTTCCCACAATGTTTTCTACTCTTCCAAAAACAAATTTCAATTTTTGATTCACCTTTATTTTGTCGTCTGCAAATGCTTTCAATTTGGAGTGATCTAAAATTTTGTCGTTTGGTAAAGAGTTAAAGAGTTAAAACTTGATGTGCCAAAATTACATACTTGTACAAGAGATTTTTCGCCTAATGCGATATATGTGCTCGATGTAAAATTATTTTCTAAAAAAAATATCTTACCATGTGACTCCTGTTTTGATTGTCAATAAAATGCGCGGCCACATGAGCTGGCAGTAAATTGCATAAGATCTGTCTGTTGTTGTTCTGTAGGTCTGTCATCTCGATCTTCTCCTCTGTAGCCTGATGATTAAGACAGGTAATGCTATATAAATAAATTGGACTTGTCTGATTTTGAGAAAAAAACTCAAACCTACTAATTCGCTATCCGGTAATTAGCTATTTGAAGCACCCGTAAAGAAAATAAATTCGATGCATAAATGGGCAGTTCACAAATAACCAAGAATACTATTATAAGAACATTGATTGGCGGTTTGGATCAGAGAGCTAGTCTGTACAGAGCGCATTTGAAGATTTCAGCATTAAACAGAGATAATCAATATGAATTAATGTTTAGTACCAGAACAAATGCAGAAATATATATGAGCCGTTCTTGGGCAAATGGATGTTTTATGCATCTCTGTGATGCATTATAGCAAGCAAGTCATCACATAATTATGGGTCCATAAAATCTATTTTGTCTAACAGCTGACTGAATCTGGAGGTAAAATCCTTGGACAAGCAAAACAGTTTCAACGCATGTCAGCCTGCACGCACTGCGCAGGCTGACATGGATGGGTGCTTTTTTGCAGGTGCATTTAGGCCCGTTTTCACAGAGCACGGCTCATACGTAAGCGGTACTCAAGGAAAAAGATTTTAATGCATCTTAACAAAATGTATTATACAAAGCAAGTCTTCGCATAATACGAGTCTATCTTGCTGAAAAAAAAAACAAAAAAACGGCTGAATCATGAGACTAAGTGGTCTTTTGACACGCAGAAAATTTCTAAATAGCTAAAAGCATATTGTGCAGGCTGACCTTTTTGCAGATGCATATAACCCCTTCTTCACAGAGCACGGCTCATATTTGAAAAGTTTTTTTTAAAAGTGAATTGTTTTAAGTTATAGATCTACGACAAGTACATTTACTGAAAACATTCTGACGTATGGAGCAACTTCACTTTTTCCCATATTGTCTTCAAAATCGGCCTGCTGCAATGCGAAACAAGAGCTGTAATCAGATAGCACAGCTCGCCAGGAAAAGTTAAATGTTGGGGTTCTAGAAAAACTTTAACATGAAATTTCAAAATCTGTGACCTTGACTCAAAGGTCATCGGCAGGGGCATGGCTTGGGTATTTCTCAATGAAACTTTGGACCTGCATCTGTCATCAAGCCAAATATGCCAATTCTATCGACTAGTTTGTAAAATATGAGCTTTTAAAAAAAATTAAACGTAAAACTTTGATGTAAAATATCAACGACTACGACCTTGACCTTAAGATCATGAGCGTGGGCGGGGAAATGCTGTACCTATATCTATAATCAAACCAAATATGGCCAAAATTTATCAATTTATGGTTTGGACAATATGAGCTCTTAAATGTCGACGGCGACTTCAACGCCGGAGGTATTGCCTACTTCATTTAAGCCGATCCTGACCTTTATGCTGAATGTAAGTAGGCATACAAATAGAACTCCGACTATTATTTGGGAAGTTCTGTTCGCATTTGCTGAAGTTACGGAAGACTTGAGCAAGTTCTTTGTTAGGTACTTATATACACAGGTAAGCAATTTAATTCGGGCGCATAGCGCACGAAATATTTCCGTGACCATTCGGGACATATACCGAAAGCAGCCCCGTTCGATGCCGAGGGTAATCAAAGTACTGAAAGTACTGACAGACTAGCGAATTTGATTGTTTGTATGGTGTTTAGCCCTGTTTTCAACATTATTTCAGTTATGTAGTGGTGGCCAGTGTACATATCCATGCTTTATGCTACCGACTGATCTGCCGGGAATATGCGTGCTATTGGTTAACTATAATCCAGTTTAAGTTTAACCCTTAACCTGCTAACAAATGTTAAATGAAACTTTCAAGCTGATGGTAAACACCTGAATATTGCTATTTCAAAGTTACATTTTGGAGTGTAGATCCAAGATCAGACTGTACGCTGTGTGCAGTCTGATTTTAATCCACACTGTCCGCAAAAGGTCATTGAGTTGCGGTAGTACTGGTAAAAGAAACTCCAGGAAAGCATGGATAGGTGGTTTGGCCGCCGCAATATCACTGAAATAATGTTGATAACGGAGTTAAACATTACGCAATCAATTAGTCAATAACTATTTAACTCTCTTTACAAAACGAAAAAATTTACATACGTCCAAATTCAAAGCTGTTGCAGAATTAAATGTGGCTGAACTGATGAAACCTGATTCCAAAAGAGCAGAAAACAATGTGGGAAAAGTAGTAAAATGACGGTTACCAGCATTTTCTTCTTTTCCCGCAATGTTTTCAAAGGGATTCTTCCCCAGTTTCGTTAAAAGTTGGGATTGTTTGGTAATATGTTAATATTCAAGACGAAGAATAACAGTTTAGCCTAACAGTTTAACTGTTCACAATGATCGAAATAATGATTGACCGATGGAATGACAAGAGTTCCCTGTCCAGTTAGGGTTAATATAGCTGGGATTTGCTACAAGTTACCTGGGTGTATCTTTCAATAGATTCATTCATAAATGTTACAGTGGTGTAGGAATAAGTGATTCTCTGCTTTGCATAGGTCACTTAATTTACATATAAGTAAAGATCTTGAACCTTATAAATGACATCAGTAGTATAGGAGGGTAGACCTCGGACAAAATCCGTTTTGTCCGAGGTCTACCCTCCCTGAGTGCCATTTTGTCCGAGGTCTACCCTCCCTGAGTGCCATTTTGTCCGAGGTCTACCCTCCCGGGGAGGCAAAAGACCGGTCAAAATATCAAACCGGAAGTAGATGTCCGCTTTTTCTGCCCCCCCTCCTCACAACACTGCAAAAATGTAAAAAACAAAAGAGGAAACCGGAAGTGGAATTCCTAGCAAACAATGGTGTGTCACCATGTTTTGTTCGGGTTGATCCTGCGTTTTGATTGGTCGAGACGTTTTCCAGCCAAAAATTTGAATTGAAAACGTGTGACACCACAGACTGACTCGGGGAAAAAAGAAGGTGTGCCACATCTTCACTCGGTTTGGTCTTTCTCTATCACCGTGTTGGACTTAGTCTTTTTTCGTCTTTTTGTTCGTCTCGAACTTTCTCTATCACCGTTGGACTTAGTCTTTTTTCCCGTCTTTTGTTCGCCTCGATCTTTCTCTATCACCGTGTTGGACTTAGTCTTTTTTCTCCGTCTTTATTCGCCTCAGCCTTTCTCTATCACTGTTGGACTTAGTCTTTTTTCTCCGTCTTTATTCGCCTCAATCTTTCTCTATCACCATTGGACTTAGTCTTTTTTCTCCGTCTTTGTTCGTCTTAACCTTTCTCTATCAACGTTGGACTTAGTCTTTTTTCCACGATATGGTTATTTTCCCCTCCTCAGCTTGGCTCAGGCAGAGATCACTGTTGGACTTAGTCTTTTTTCCGTCTTTTGTTCGCCTCAAGCTTTCTCTATTACCGTTGGACTTAGTCTTTTTCACCACGATATGGGTTATTTCACCTCCTCACACTGGTTCAACCAGACAACATCGTTGGACTTAGTCTTTTTTCACCACGATATGGGTTATTTCCCCTCCTCAGTTTGGTTCAGCCAGAGATCATCGTTGGACTTAGGCTTTTTTCCGTCTTTGTTCGTCTATCTTTCTCTACCACCGTTGGACTTAGTCTTTTCTTTGGCTCCTAGCAATATGATCTTTAGACATTACCTAACTATATGATCTGAGTGTGGGTTTTTTCCCGACATTTCCCGGAAATCAGTTCGTTTAGACTTACCCAATCTTAGATTTTATTCGTCCCTAGTTTTATTCGTCCCTAGTTTTTAATCTGCAAAACTTTTTTAAATTGTAAAAAATTTTTTATCCGAAATTTTTCTATGATAAAAATTTTTAAGCGTAAAAGTTTTTTTCTATCGGTAAAATTTTCTCTGTAAGATTTTTTGAAAAAATTTTTTCTCTGCAAGATTTTTTATTTGAAAAAAATTTTTTCTATCGATAAAAAAGTTTTTTCTCTCTGTAAGATTTTTTAATCTAAAAGTTTTTCTCTCTGTAAGATTTTTTAATCTAAAAGTTTTTCTCTCTGTAAGATTTTTTAATCTAAAAGTTTTTCTCTTTTCTCTCTGCAAGATTTTTTAAAAATTGAAAAAATAGCTGCTCCATATTTGATTTTTCTCGTCTTGGTATACTTTATAATTTATTTACACTACTCGAGAAACGAGAGATGAATGATTATAGGAAAAGTTCACTGGATTTTTATAGCTTAGTGGAGGGTTTGGGCTGTTTTTGTCTTTGAATTAAGAACACGAACGAGGCCTGAGTATGTAGATAGAACATAACGTACTGTAAAAATTCATTCATATAGAATGTTATAATCTATCTACAATTTCCAAGACTGATCTTTTTTTGAAGAAATGATTGAATAAAAATGCTTCCATCGTTATTTATGTTGTCATTTTATTATTAATCCTTAAAGAGAAAAGTAAAGAAATCATGGAGGTGGATGTACAAGCTATTTTATTTCAACATCCTTGTAATATTTTCATCACAGGTCCGAGTGGTTGTGGAAAGACAGTCTTTGTTCATAAATTAATTGACTATCGAGAAGATTTGTTCAATATCGTTCCTGAAAGAGTTGTCTGGTGTTACAAAGAATGGCAGTATGCTTACAATCTTATGCAGGAGAAATTCAATTCGCAGTTTGAATTAATAAAATTCGTGGAAGGAATTCCTGACGATGAAAACGAGCTTGTCAGCGATGTATCTATACCGCATTTAATCGTCTTTGATGATATGCTGGGTGAAAAAGATGAGGAAAAAATTAAACTTTGGTTTACAAGAAAAGGACATCACCGTAATGCAACCGTGATTTATATCACACAAAATATGTTTCAACAATCGAAATCGAGTCGAACCATCAGTCTTAATTCAAGATACATGATTTTATTTCGAAATGAGCGAGATAAAAATCAGATTAAAACACTAGCTCACCAAATGCAAGCTCCACATTTACTGTCTGCTTATGATGACGCTACATCGATGGATCATGGATATCTTGTCATCGATTTCCATTCACGAACAAATAAAGAATTAAGACTGCGAACAGATATATTTCATCGTTATGAAGAAGACGAAAGAGGTCCAACCGTTTATTCCCCTGCTTAATCGTTATAATGTTTTTTTAAAATAAAAATGACTTCATTTTAATTTATATTGTCATTCTATCAATAGGCGACAGTGAGTAAACATGGCTTTACCAACCACACCAACTTCAATTTTAGCTGCTTTGCGAAATTTAAGTCAACAAACCAATAGATATGAAAGAGAATCTGTTTTGAAAGCAGGATTAAAAGAAATTTTAAAATGGTTTACGTTAGCAGCACAAAATATCCTTGAAGATAAAATCAAATTACCAAAACAAACCACCACGTATATGACAAAACATAGAGCAGATATCGAGCAGTTAGCAGATCCGAATATTGATGAGGAAATTAAACGTAGAATTATTTTAAAACCTGGAGGTGGTGGATTTCTAGGTGGTGTTATTATCAGAAGTTTACTGAGATGGGATGGAACTAAAACCGTTAGGAAATTTGGGGATGAAAGGCAACCTCGAAAACGTGCTCCGCGAAAGAGGAAATCTCCAAAGAAGAAAAATTCTCCAAGGAAGAAAAAGTCTCCAAAGAAGAAAAAATCTCCAAAGAAGAGAAAACCCCCGAAAACGCATGCAAGAACTATCACTTCACCACCTATAATTGATGCAAGAACTACCACTTCATCACCTATGATTGATGAAAGAACCACCACCTCACCACCTATAATTGATGAAAGATTTGTTACTATGCGAAGACCTGTAGGAAGCAGCATTTCAGAACATCAACGCTATCCGAAATCCAGAAAGGAACTATTAAGTGAAAGAATGCAAAAACTCAGAACAAAGTATTCACAATTTATAGAACCAGGGAAAAAATTGAAGTTTCAATCCATTCCATCCGCCTCATGGTCTCCAAATACATTAGCTAAATATAAAAAAGGTAGAAAGGCAGAAGATCGACTGTTTGGGGATATAATCCAATATAACCTTGACACAGGAAAATATCGTGTTGACTATGACAAACGTCTGATTCATCTTGGTGGTGGAAGAACCATTCCTCTACCCGACAGAGGGTCAGATGTAGAAGAAAGCGAGGATGAAGAACTCACTGATTCCGATTCGTAGTTTTCTTTTGTAAAAAAAGACAGTATGATAAAACATCAGGTATAAATGATAGTGACATGGAAGTTTTATTTTCATTTGATGTGAAATAGTGATAAAGTCAACATGAAGAAAAGACCTCTGATAAAAAAACACGGCTCAATGGTTATGGCCATGATACAGGCTACACCAAAAATACGTAAAAAGCTTGTCAAAGATTCACCCTCAGAAGCAATAAGGTGTATATCGGAATGCTGTCATAATGTTTTAAAAGGCAATGTACATTTATCACCAGATCAGAAGAAGAAGTTGTATTCAAGCCGACAACATCTCAGACGTTTAGCTTCAAAATCGGTCTCTGTAAAAGATAAAAAACAAATTTTAAATCAAAAAGGTGGATTTCTTTCATTGCTTGCACCTGCATTATTACCTTTGTTAGGAAAAGCCGTTATCGGAGGAATAGGAGGAGCTCTAAAAGCGTTGTAGATAAAAAAAATCTTGTAGATAAAAAAATTTCAATGAAAAAATCTTATAGATAAAAAATCTTGTAGATAAGAAATCATGTCTGTTAGAAAAATGGTTATCGTACCTTACCAGGTCTTAGAAAATATGAAACGATGGAAAGTCGAACAAGCTCAAAAACCTCGTTTACCACCTAATCCACAAGTTGCAGATGCATCACATCTTCGACAAGATATGAGTCAAATTTTACAAAGTACCGACCTGTCAGAAACAGAAAAGGCTCAAAGATATGGCGAAACTTTGATTAAGTTACAAAATTCACTTCAGAAAACAAAACCAACTTCGATCAATTTTCCTCCAAAAACCAATGATGGTGCACAGGAATCAGCATCTGTTGGCCTGCAATCTGTTGCCTTGTATGATCGAATTTTGCAAAGTGTGCCAAAAACCATGAAAAGAAAAGCTGAGTTACTTTTGAGTATGATAAAAGACAACGATAATTTAACTTGGGACGAACAAGGGGTGGTGTCATATAAAGGTACACGCATTCATGGTTCCAATATCATCGATCTTGTCAATGATGCGATACGTCAAAGAAAAGGTATCGAGCCCAGAGGTTGGAAAACATTTTCAAAGGCATTACATGAAAGCAATATACCTCAAGAAGTTATTGGCAATTTAAACAGATGGAAATGGATACAAAAAGTCCATGATAAATCACCGAGTAAATCATTGAGCGAAGATGAAGAATCCCATGCAGAATCCTATGGAGATTCCGATCACTTATTTCACACACCAAAAAGCGTACGAAAAAGTACTAAGTTAACTCCTATAAAAAGAAGTATGAAAAGAATAAAAGAAAAATCTCCATACATGAAACCTGAAGAAAGAGAACGATTGAAGCAATTCTATGTTAAAGAACTGCTAACTCCCCCAAAGTCTATAAAAAAGACTCCGAGCCGTAAAACACTTCAGTCATGGGAGGCATGGTAAAGTCAAAACTTGATTACGTGTTAAGAAAGTTGTTTTATGATCCTAAAAGTACTGTAGCATTTAGTGGAGTAAAGCAATTGTATCACGCTGCGAAATCTGTTTTGAAAGGAATAAGATACAAAGATGTTCAAGAATGGTTACAGGGTGAATCCACCTACACCTTACACAAACCGATTCGTCGTCGTTTCAAAAGACGAAAAACTATTGTAGGTGGTATAGATTATCAATGGCAAGCTGATTTGGCTAACATGCAACATTTAGCAAAACAAAATAATAACAAGAAATATTTACTTTGTGTGATTGATGTGTTTTCGAGATTTTCGTGGGTTATTCCTATTCCAGACAAAACGGGTAAAACTTTAATCAAAGCATTTCAATCTATCGTTCAGAAATCAAAACGTAAACCTTTGGCGCTTCAAACAGACAAAGGTTCGGAATTTAAAAACAAATCGTTTCAAGACTACTTGAAAAAGAATCAGATTCATTTTTTCACCACTGAAAACCCAGAGACAAAAGCAAGTATTGTTGAAAGATTTCAACGAACTTTGAAAACGAGAATGTGGAAATACTTTACGTACAAGAAAACAAGGCGTTACATTGACGTATTGAATTCTTTAGTTAAGAATTACAACCATACTTTTCACAGAAGTATAAAAACATCTCCTGTAATGGTAACAAAATCCAATGAGGCAGAGATTTCAAGAAATCTGTATCCTCAATTATCGGCAAATGTAATGACAAAAAAGTCGAAATTCAAAATTGGAGATCATGTTCGAATCAATAAAACAAAACGTACATTTGATAAGGGCTATTTACCGAATTGGACGCAAGAAATATTTGAAATCAGCCATGTCAACAAAACATTTTCGCCTATTACCTATAAAGTAAAAGATCTGTTGGGAGAACAGATTTTAGGAACTTATTATGAATATGAACTTCAATTAATAAAAGATGATGATATTTATGAGATTGACTCAGTTCTTGATAGACGCACAAGACGTAAGGGTAAAAAATTAATCAAAGAAATAAAAGTCAATTGGAAAGGCTATCCAAAAAAATTTCAAAGTTGGATACCAGAATCCTATTTGGTATCTTGATCGGGAAAAAAAGTCTTATCTACAAGATTTTTATAAATAAAAAGACAATACAATTATGATAAATTCGCAGTCAAACATTGAGACTGGGACAGAAAGTGTCGATAGTGTTAGTACTAAAAATTACAACTGCTGTGGAAATCGTGTCCCAAAGAATCAGTTTACCTATATTTCACAGATTTTAGTCATTTATGCAATTATTGCAACCTCAATAGTACATTTAAGTATTCAAAGTCAAGATCGTGAATTGTGGTTGATCCTGTTAAGCAGCTCACTCGGGTATATTCTTCCATCACCAGGATTAAAATTCACAAAGTCTGGACAAAAAACAACCAGTGGGGTTGATTTCGTTGACAGTAAAAAATAAAATATTTAAAAAATGAATTCGTTTTATCTCACTCTACCCAGCGATAGTTCCATCGACCTTTATCCGAACAACACCCAATGTTGTTTTAAGGTTGATTTACCAAAGACAGTTCATATTGACAAGGAAACTTGGGAAGTTGCATTAGTTCATCTTATTACCCCCTCTCAGTTCTTAAACATAAGTGAACAAGAAGCGAAGTTCGAAATTATAACTGCAGATCTTAATTTATACAATGCAGCAGCAGCGGCAGATAAAAGAAGAGATAATATGAAGGTAATTCCATTAAAACGAAACGCAAAAGGTGAAGCAATAAAATGGTCAATTGGATTTACTTTTCCACCGGGTAGTTACACTTCAGCAAAACATGTTATAGAGGTAATGGAAGAATTGATTCAAAATAACCTAAGTGAAATCTTTCAGAAGCATTCAATCGGGGTGTCTATTAGCTATTCAACCTCAAGCAAACGTCCAAAATTGGGGTTCGTAAATATAACAAGAACAGGATTCAAATTTCATCCCCAGCTGTTTTTAAAACTGGGAGGATCACCAGAATTCAAATATGAGATAATTTATTCGAATAGAAATATTTTAGATGTATTTAAATACACTCCTAACATTGATGCTGGCTACAATCATCTGTTTGTTTATTCAGATGTTGCTGAACACACTATAGTGGGTGATACACTTGCTCCCATACTTCGTGTTCTTCCGTTCAAAGCAAACATATCAGGTGAAAATAATTATGAAACCCAACATATCAGCCATGAAATCACATTACCGCATTACGTCCCCGTTTCGAAATCTGATTTCAATACTATTCACATTCAAATAACAGGGGATTCTGGCATACCGTTTCATTTTATTATTGGTAAGACAATAGTGAAGTTACATTTCAGACAGAAAAAATAAAAATATTTGACAAATAAATATTTAAATAAAATATTTGGTAAAAAATGCTACCAGTTTATCGTGGTGTAAAACATCAGTATGGCTATGGGTTAGGTTCCCTATTTAGATCAGCAATTAAAGTAGTGACTCCATTGCTTAAACCCTTGGTCAAATCTGGGTTGAATGCTGTAAAAAAAGAAGGAATCAAACAAGGAATAGGCGTAGTAGAAGATATCCTTTTACGTGGCGAAAACCCTAAAAAAGTTGTAATTTCAAGGGGAAAACAAGCCATTCATGATCTAGCAGAAAAGCTAATACCAGGGATAAATAAAAGAAAATCACGAAAACCACGTCATTCCCCCTACCACCTTCACAGTGGTAAGATCATAAGACAAAGAGACAGACGACCTCTTGATATATTTGATTAATATATTGGATTCATATATTGAATTCATCTACTTGAATTATAAAAAATGATGCAAAACGGTTCTTGTGAATGCAGTAAGTCAGAACTTGATGTTCTTTCTGTACCACCTACAATGACAACGATGCAAGAAAGTCAGTGGATTGAACATTTTCCAATATCGTCTTTGGCAAACTATGCACCGATAGAATTCATCATACCACCTCAAACTGAACATTGGACAGATTTGTCACAATCGTATTTGTATGTCAAATACAAAATCGTTCAAGCTGACGGTACTGATTTAGATGCTAATACAAATGTGGCCCCTGTAAACAACTTCCTGCACAGTTTGTTTAGCAGTGTCGATTTGTATCTAAATAATAAACTAATCACCAGCAATTCAGATACCTATCCATACAGAGCATATATCGAAAATCTTATGTCATATAATTCTGACAGCAAGACTACGCATTTGAAAGCTGGTAATCTTTGGATTGAAGACACCTCTGCTCATTTCAATTCACTCAACCATGATGGAACTAATGAAGGTTTACAAGCTAGAATGCGTGAAATAGAACCGCCGAACTTTTTGGACGCTTGCATCTTGATCTGTTTCAACAAGAAAAATATTTACCCAATGGTATTGAAATCAGACTTAGATTAAACAGGTCTTCGCTAAACTTTTGTCTCACAGGAGGTACTGGTGCACCAGATCCAAAAATTGTACTGGAAACAGTCAGTCTTCATGTGCGAAATGTCGAATTGTTGCCTGTTGTTGCAAATGATCTAAATCATGTTATTGCTCAGCAAAACATGAAAATTCCTATTCGCAGGGTTGAAGTAAAAACTTTTACCATTTCTACAGGTCTTCAGTCTAAAGTTGAAGATCATCTGTTTCAAGGACAACTTCCAAAACGCATTTTCATTGCAATGGTAGCAAATACTGATTATAATGGGACTTATAACAGAAATCCATTTTTCTTTCAACATTTTAATCTGTCAAAAATTGATGTATCATGTAATGGTCACAGTATTCATAACAGACCCTTTGAACCTAACTTTGAAGCAGGATTGTATTTGAAATCCTTTCTATCATTGTATCAGGCTAACTCATCTTTAGCACTTAATAAATCATTTAATATTGGTAAAGAAGACTATGTTGGTGGATACTGTTTGTGGGGATACGATTTGACAGCGGATCAAGGTAGTGAAGAAGGACAACTTCATCCTATAAAAACTGGAAATCTTCGAATTGAACTTCAGTTTGGTCAAGCTCTGACAGCAGCTATCAACGTTATTGTCTTTGCTGAATTTGACAATCAGATTGAAATCAACAGTTTGAGAGAAGTTATCACAGATTATTAAGCCTGGAAAAACCAACAGAAACTCTCTGATCAAAAAGATAGCTTTCACAAAAACAGTCCTTTTCAGGACTAAGGAATATAATATCGAAAACGACAGTTCTTTTCAGGACTATTGAAAAACAGTCCTTTTCAGGACTATCTACAGGACTAAAGAACTAAAAAACAATGTTGGGACTCAGATTTGCTATAACACTTAGAGAAGAAGCAGAAAAAGTGAAATATTCTGTGTCGAAGTGCATCTCTACTCGGAAAAATGACATTCACAACAGCTTCGAAAAACATATGACTGAAAAATTAAAAAATCTTATTGTCAGTGAAGTTACCAATCAGTGTTACGGATGTCAAGTGGATCATCCCAGTCAAACACAGCATGAACTGTGTTTATTCAAGGATAGACAAGAACATACAGATATGTTCATAGAAAAAGCCATGATGGAATTAAATCCATACGAAATCATGGAGAAATGGTATCCTGAACTCATAGAAATGAAACTCGATGAAAGTGACTATGTGGAAGCCTACAGATTATGGCGAAATATAAAACAAAACATTTTATCTGAATTCACGGAGTCGTGGTTACAATACTGGTGTGACAAAGTAAAACAATCCTGGGGAGAAAGTGATTAGAAAAAATGTATACTTCTGAAATTCAATACATATTGGATCACGGAACATGGATAAAAAATCTACAGGCAAAAGTCTGTGCAAAAGATCAGTTACCTCGACAAAAACCCAATCATGTGAAAGCCTACATTGTGAACACAGAGAAATCAACCGGTCCAGGAGAACATTGGGTAGCCGTGATATTCAACAATAATGGTGATGTACTATACTTTGATCCCTACGGACTACCACCACTTGAGCCAGAAATCATTAACTTTTTAGACAATCATTCTTATTCGTGGAGATACAATCGACAAACTCTTCAGAGTCCACAGGGAAAAGTTTGCGGATTTTACTGTATCTTCGTATTGGATGCTGCCGCCAGAGGATACAACATACAGAAATATCTTCAACAGAAATTCCTCTCAACGGAACATCGACGAAACGATCGAGATGTAGTGTTATGGTTCAATCAGCAGTATGGAATTCTATTCAATAAAGCTCAGAGACTTTTTCCCCACAAATAGTATATAAATGTATAATAGTTCTTTTATCTATGTGTTTGTTGTAAATATGTTCATTGCTCAGTTCATTGTTCAGTTCTGTTCAAATAAAAGTTATACTGTTTAAATGGTGTTTTTTCATTCTTTTTTCCACAAAGATAATTCCTCCACAAAATATCAGTCTTGGAAAAAAAATGTAGATAGATCATATAGTACATTATATTCTATCTACATAGTCTCGCCCACGTTCGTACTCTTAATTCCAAGACGAAAAGTAGGTCAATCCCTCCACCAAGCTATAAAACCACCAAATTTCTCTATATGCCATTTCATTTCCACGATGGGTTTGTTCAGATTCTGCTGTGGACTATTTGGTAAAAGTCGAAGGAACAAGGAGAAGAGAAAACGTCAAAAGACAAAGACGTCGGCTGAGTTCTCTGCAAGACAAGGGGATAACCCCTATACCCAGAACCCAGCACCTAATTTCTACCCCGATCTTTGGGTTATGCCAACTGATGATCCAATCTTTGGGGAGTCTGTGATATCAACCAACCAATGAGTTGATGATGAAGAGGTTTAGAATCCTCTATCTTTCTCTGATTTTTGGAATTAATTTGCTCGGATGATTAATTTAATTCCAATCCAGAGAATGGTAAAAAACAGCTCTTTTCAGAGCTAACATTCATTCCAGAAAGTCCTATCTTCGAGACTTGTCAATTTTACGACTGAGTACCATTCCAAGAGTTACATTCCAAACGATATACTTCAATTCAAATTAACTCAAAAAAGGTTAAGCCCCAACACGATGCTTGTATGGTAAGGATTTATGCTATAAGTCATCTCTGACCAACTCGGAAGATAGCGTATAGCATAAAAGTGTCAAATCTTGTCTGACTAATTCAATCAAATCGGCAAATAGTGGTATACATCACCTCAGCTCTCAGATCTTATAGACAAGTTACAAAGCAATACGATCTTTATCTCTAAAGCTAGTTTTTAAAAAAGACTGAGTTCGTCAGGCAAATATCTAAAAGATCATACTACTAGGAGTCAAAGAAAAAGACTAAGTCCAACGGTGATAGAGAAAGCCTGAGACGAACAAAGACGGAAAAAAAGACTAAGTCCAACGATGATCTCTGCCTGAACCAGCATGAGGAGGGGAAAATAACCCATATCGTGGAAAAAAGACTAAGTTCAACGGTAATAGAGAGAAAGAACAACTCTCCAAAAAAGCCTAAGTCCTACGATGCTCTCTGTCTGAGCCAAGCTGAGGAGGGGAAAATAACCCATATCGTGGAAAAAAGACTAAGTCCAATGGTGATAGAGAAAGGTTAAGACGAACAAAGACGGATAAAAAAGACTAAGTTCAACGATAGTCTCTGTCTGACCCAGCGTAAGTAGGGAATATAGTCCATATCGTGGAAAAAAGACTAAGTTCAACGGTGATCGAGAAAGGTTAAGACGAACAAAGACGGAGAAAAAAGCCTAAGTCCAACGATGATCTCTGGCTGAACCAAACTGAGGAGGGGAAATAACCCATATCGTGGAAAAAAGACTAAGTTCAACGGTGATCGAGAAAGGTTAAGACGAACAAAGACGGAGAAAAAAGCCTAAGTCCAACGATGATCTCTGGCTGAACCAAACTGAGGAGGGGAAATAACCCATATCGTGGTGAAAAAAGACTAAGTCCAATGGTGATAGAGAAAGATGGAGACGAATAAAGACGGAAAAAAGACTAAGTTCAACGATGCTCTCTACCTGAGTCAGCATGAGGAGAGAAAATAACTCATATCGTGGAAAAAAAGACTAAGTCCAACGATGGTCTTTGCCTGAGCCGTGTCATTACGACCCCATTTCTACCAGATCATGACTCATAAACACCTGACCGCGGCATGTCTGAATCATATCGTTACGACCTGTGTGCGCGCGTGCGCAGCTGCATTAAGATCCCTTTTCACAGAGATAGTTAAAAAGGGGCTCTGACCGTGGCATGGGGGGGCAGAAAAAGTGGACATCTACTTCCGGTTTGATATTTTGACCGGTCTTTTGCCTCCCCGGGAGGGTAGACCTCGGACAAAATGGCACTCAGGGAGGGTAGACCTCGGACAAAATGGCACTCAGGGAGGGTAGACCTCGGACAAAACGGATTTTGTCCGAGGTCTACCCTCCTATACTACTGACATCTTGTTCAGTTTATTACCTTGTAAGACGACATATTCAAATTGGAGTGGTAGAGATTTAGTGGTTTTTGTCAAAATTGTCATATATAACAGAATTAAGATTTCTAACAGAAAGAAGTATTTTCTGTGAGGCCTATTTGGCAGCTGTGGGTTTATTTGTTTACTTTGACTATAGGTCAATCTTAATGCCTATAGACTAGCGAAGCTAGTCTAAAAATACAATTTCAGTTTATGCAAATTATGTTGACCTAGGTCAGGTTTAATGATGTGGGCGATAGTGCAATAGCTCCTTCTGACTTCGTCCAGGAGAGTTAATAAGACACCTTTAGGGTTTGATGGATTTAATAGTTTACAGGTTAACGAGTTTTACCTGAGTTTTCCAGAGAAAGTCTAATCTGGACGTCCATTCTGTTTGACGTCCCTCGACGTACAGTGTTATCATAAAAATGACCAGCACCACGATTCCAATGACGTCACTGGGTATCAAAGGGCTGCAATAGAAAAAGAAATGTATTATTTGATAATTTTGGTAAAAGACTACTTAACTGATGACAATGATAATGATTGCGATAACGAGTAAGCAATGAAAAGCTTGATGATATTCTTTCAAGATGAGTTAAAACAAAAGCCAACATATGTCAGATTTTATTATCAATTAACTGTATCTCACGAATGACAGTTATCTTCAATTACTGACGGAAATTTCAAAGCATTAGGCTGACTCACTCTTTCGGGTGTTTGGCTGGGATGAGCAAAAAAGGTCATAACATATAAATACATATAAATATATATATTTATATATAGATATAAATACATCTTCATTATTAAAGATCCGTGTAAAAACAAACCTTAACTTTGCAGTGATTATCGATTCTGACATGCGAATTGACAAGAAGCAGGGTAGCCATGTTTAGTATAAAGGCGTGCACATATATTTCTTTGACCATTAATGTTACATTACGTGTGCGAGAGATTGACTGATTGATTACGTTCAGTCACTTCACGGAGACAGCTCACATATTCATGTATTTCTTGGGCTTCTCTAGTACAAGGCTAGGGCTCCCTACTGCTACAGAGACGATTTCTTCCTTTTGTTCAAATATTAATCCTATGTATGTCATAATTAAAAAAAAAAAGTTTTTGTTAGTTCCAGTACCAATCTGTACAGTATGGACACCAAGAGATAATTATTTAAACCTTTACCAAAAATATAAAGTTTAGACGTATCCAAATGGAAAGCATCTGCAAAAGACAAAATAAATGTGACTGAAAAATTGAAATTAGTTTTAGGAAAGGTAGAAACATTTTGGTAAGAGGAGAAAATGCTGGTTACCAGCATTTTCTCCTTTTTCCACAATGTTTTTAGAAGCCTTTCTCCTCAGGGTCGTTAAAAGTCGGGATTGTTTGGAAAGGTAGAAAACATTGTGGTAAAAGGAGAACATGCTGCTTACCAGCATTTTCTCCTTTTTCCTCAATGTTTTCAAAAGCCTTTCTCCTCAGGGTCGTTAAAAGTCGGGATTGTTTGGAAAGGTAGAAAACATTGTGGTTAAAAAAAGAAAATGTTGGTTACCAGCATTTTCTCCTTTTTTCCACAATGTTTCAAAAGGCTCCACAGGGTCGTTAAAAGTGGTAGCTGTTTAGTAACGGATTTACATATACATACGACTTGAGAACTGGAGGTCGCTGATTCGATCCCCGGCTTGGCCAATTTCTTTCCGAGGATTGGTGATAGTCATTGCGACAGGATTCATTCCTCTCTCACCGCTGACCATTGTTTCAACGATGGTTATGTGGGAAAGCAGTCAGTGGCTTGGAAAGAATATTGTGCGGAGTACTGGTAAAAGAAACTCCAGGAAAGCATGGATAGGTGCACTGGCCGCCGCGATATAAATGAAAAAATGTTGAAAACGGCGTTAAACACCATACAATCAATCAATCAATCAATCAATCAATCAATCAACATATACATACTTGTGCAAGGAGTCAAACAAGTAGAAGATCCGTTCATGTGTCACTTCCATGGTTACAATATGTGTGGCGCCCATAATAAACATAATGATGAACTTTAAACTGGCCGCTAACTTCAGGAACACCGACACACAGATAAAGGCAAGCAGACAGGCCAAGTAAACATACTGCGGTACGGTACAGCGAAGGTGGTCCTCGCTGACTGAGTTTGACAGGACCGTGTTTTTGGTGAAAATGTGGAAAACACCTTCTGCACAGCAGAACTGGAGATAGAAATGTTATGAAACGTTAAATATTTGAAAGACCGAAACCATTTAAGCCATGCTCTGGAAAAACGGGCTTAATGCATAATATCAAGCAAGTCATCACATGGGTCATAAATCATTAAAGTCTATATTGCCTATCAACCGATTGAATCATGAGGTAAACTGGTCCTTTGACATACAGAAAATTGACCAATAGCAAAAAGTTTCGGCCCAGGTCAGCTTGTGCGGACTGCGCAGACTGACCTGGGTCGATAATTTCTGCAGATGCATTAAGCCTCCTTTTCACAAGGTATGGCTCAAATATCATGAAACATTAAACAGTTGAAAGACGAAATCATTGGTTGGTTTTCTTTTCCTTAAAATTGACCAACAGCAATATTGCGCAGGCTGACCTGGGTCGATACTTTTTGCAGATGCATTAAGCCTCCTTTTCACAGGGTATGGTTCAAATATCATAAAACATTAAACAGTTGAAAGACGACATCTTTGGTTTTCTTTTCCATAAAATTGACCAACAGCAAAAAGTTTCGGCCCAGGTCAGCTTGCACAGACTGACCTGGATCGATACTTTTTGCAGATGCATTAAGCCCTCTTTTCACAGGGTATGGCTCAAATATCATGAAACATTAAACGGTCGAAAGACGAAATCATTGGTTTTCTTTTCCTTAAAATTGACCAATAGCAAAAAGTTTCGGCCCAGGTCAGCTTGTGCGGACTGCGCAGACTGACCTGGTCGATACTTTTTGCAGATGCATTAAGCCTCCTTTTCACAGGGTATGGCTCAAATATCATGAAACATTAAACGGTTGAAAGACGAAATCATTGGTTTTCTTTTCCTTAGAATTGACCAACAGCAAAAAGGTTTCGGCCCCGGTCAGCTTGCGCGGACTGCGCAGGCTGACCTGGGTCGATACTTTTTGCAGACGCATTAAGCCTCCTTTTCACAGGGTATGGCTCAAATATCATGAAACATTAAACAGTTGAAAGACGAAATCATTGGTTTTCTTTTCCTTAAAATTGACCAACAGCAAAAAGTTTCGGCCCAGGTCAGCTTGTGCGGACTGCGCAGACTGACCTGGTCGATACTTTTTGCAGATGCATTAAGCCCTTTTTTCACAGGGTATGGCTCAAATATCATGAAACATTAAACGGTTGAAAGACGAAATAATTGGTTTTCTTTTCCATACGAAAAAAATGCCCTCCTACGTTAGCCCCCTCTTCTCCTCTGAATGCTCGCCTCTTCCCCACGCATAGACAGAAACAAGAACACATTTAAACCGGCAAAAATCTAATTTTCCTTCATTGTAATATCTTTCTGCAAAACAGAACCAGACCTGAAGGTGTTTTATTTTTCATAAAAGTTTACAAAACTAAACATGATAAGAGTATTTCTAGATCTAAATGGATACATATAGCTCCAAAGGCCGACCATTATAAGGAGGTCTAGTCAAAAACGCGGGAAACTTTATCAAACGCTGTCAAACGAAACAAATAATTCAAAGAATCAAAATCCAAGAAAGTGAGTACCATTTACTGCATCTTTAACTGGACCATGCTCTGTGAAAGGGGGGGCATCATGCATTTGCAAAAAGTATCGACCCATGTCAGCCTGCGCAGTCCGCGCAGGCTGACATGTGTCAAAACTTTTTGCTATTTGTAAATCTTTTACGTATCTTGTACGTCTTGATTTAGTCGGTTGTAAGAAAGAAAAAGGATTTAATTGATCTATGACTGCGATGACTTGCTTGGTATATATATTACTAAGAGGCATAAAAGCCCATTTTCCCAGAGCGCAGCTCAGCGATCGAAATTCTTCGTTTCAAAACGTGTTCTGCTTCCTTTTAGCAAAACGGTAGGTGTTATTTGAAAGAATGTTATAACTTACCACATTGACTTGAGTCATGGCAAAGATAAGTGCTGTTGTAGTTATCATAACAAAGAGTCGCAATCCGGATGACTTTCTAATGTCGAACTCTGTGCACTGTAAGTACAATAATTGTTTTATGTATCAATAATTTTCTATGTATCTCACTCATTACGTTCAATAAGAACGGCACAACAAAATGCGTTGCAGTTAGTCGGTCCAGTTTCAAACCCTCATAGTCTGATAGCGCCTAAATTGGGGAAAATTCCAATTGTCTATCTAAATTGTTAGATGAAAATCCAAGATAACGAAACTGCCAGCAGATATTTTGAATTCCTGTGTTTTTATCCACGACTAGTAATTACGGTTTTTCGTATTGCACTTTTTGTATTCGACTGGTAAATTTCACGGTTTCGTAAATTTTCTTGAAGTACGAACCTAATGCTACAGTCACATACGGCCGGGTCACGAACCGGATTTGATCCGGGTGAAAATGAGCCGGATTAGTCCCGGAATGGAGGGTAATTTTTAACTAAAACCTTTTCGACCCCTACCGACCCGTGTCGACCCTCTTCGACCAGTATCGACCCGGTTGTAAACCTTGTCAAAATCCGTTGCATGAAGGCAATGCGGTATACAACAAGGGTCGATGCGGTTTTACGTTGCGGGTTGAAGCGGGTCGATGCGGGTCAATGCGGTTCGAACCGGGTCAGTACGGATATCAATACGGAATTGAAATCCGTGCAAAAATTTTGAACATGACCAAAAAATTTTTCTCTTCGCCGTATCGTAGCCCCCGGAATCCATCAGGAATTGACACGGGTTACAATGCGGGTCTATACGGGTGGAACCGGGTCGATACGGTTTTAATTCCGTATGGACCCGGTTCGAAATCCGGCCCTGTGTGACTGTAGCATTACGCTTTCAAATCGGCGTGACGGTTGTGTAGCACGAAACGGGCACCTTGCAGGTAGGCGGAGCTTAATATTCATTTGCGTTCTTCACGAAAGTTGACCAGTCGTATACGGCTATTACTAACTAGTTATGTAAACAAACTCCCTAGTGTGTTTCACAACAGTGGTAAATATTCCTTGGCAGCTCCTCTTTAGTTTAAGAAGAACTTTTCACTGAGCATTTGCTATTTCGGGAAACAGGACAGGGACGTCAATTACTTAAACATTTTTTTCGTCTTTTTGGTTACCATCTTTACCATCTACCATTTTTGCAGAAGGATATACTGGTAACGAGTATATTTTGTCTTTGTTAAAATGTTTTACACTGACTTTCATCAGTCCTCAGAGAGAGCTTCAGCTAAGTCGGGACATAAATTACCGAATCACAAGCCCTGCTCATTAGTACCGAGCTCTCAAGGCTCGTTACCATGACTAAGGTACTTTGAAGCATGGTGAGACTGTTTTTAAATCAAGTACAGTAATTCTAAACCTACAGCAACAAAGCAAAACATAAAAAGGTTCTACAAGTACTTTCAGTCAGAATGCAAACAAACTAAGAGAAATACTTTCATTTCGAATTTGTATTGGAGTTTAACGCCGTTTTAACAGCTTAGATCATACCACGGCGGTCACTGCATCTATGCATGTGTTGCCTGACCTTCTCACACTAGTACTGACACAACTTTCTTTCAAAGTCACTGACTACTTTTCTCGATGCACCAGAGGTGAGAGACGAAAAATCGCCGCAAAAAAAGTTTGCCTTAACCTGGTATCGAACCCGCAACCACCAGGTCACGAGTCAGATATACTAACTACTTAGCTTCCCGGCCGGGAACTTTCATTCAGTTTCATAGACAGAGGCAAAATGTTTGAAAGAATACCTTTAGTTTGACACTTAGAATAAGCATCAGGATCACGGCTATCCAACAAAACGTGGCCAGAAAGAGCATCAACAGTAAAAGCGTTCTGAAATTATATATAAGATTTGGCATAAGTTGGATTTTGAGATAAAAAGAAAAATACCAAACGCGTCTAGAAAAACGTTTTTAAGCGAGCTTAATAACATTTTTCTAGATAAATTTAAAAAAAAAAAAAGAATAAAAACTCAAAAGCCAACGAATTTCAGATTTTACATTTTATCACATAACAGTGTCTCAAGAAATGCATGATTACTGGTAAGATCTATATGCCTACCACACATATTCATGAATGAGATCGTCGCACTGCTCTTACAGATGTGTACGTTACAAAGAGACTGGCAAATAACTAGCTCAATATAATCCAACTAGAAGATTGCCCAGGAGCAACATGTCTAGCCCGCCATGTGGGAGTTAGTAAAGAGCCCCATAAACTACACTTGGAAAAAAGTAGCCAATCACTAAATGCACATCTATCTTATTTCAGATCCCTTTATTTCCAAATTTGAGTGAGGATAGGAGTAATTCACATGAAACAAGTAGAAGCTTAATTTATGATCTTCAGATATGACCTTGACCTTAAAACTACTGAAATGAATAATTCACAGAGACACTTACTACTCATTAAGTAGAAAAGTTCTCAAAAATTTTATCATTTGACCACCAAGTGTGACCTTGACCTTGGACCTACCTGGACAAATTTTGAAATGGCACGAATACTCATAAAGGCGAACAAGTGTGCAAATTGATTTTGAAATCCATACATATGTGTAGAAGTTATAGCTCAGACAAGAATTATTTATGATAATTTTATCGTTTGACCTTAAAGTGTGACCTTGACTTTGTACTTATATGATCAAATATTTTACGTGGGACATATACTCATAAAGGAGAATAAATATGACAAATCATTTTGAAATCTAAAATGTAGAATTTATGGCTCGGAAATGCTCTATTAATGGCAATTTATCATTTGACCTTTCGTTGGGTCCTTGACCTTGAACGTAACTAAACAAATGATTCAAATAGCATTTCTACAGGTAAAGGAAAACACTTTTGTAAAATTATTGTTAAATCTATTGATAAGTGTAGAAGTTTAAGCTCGGACAAGCACTTTGTAAGAGAATTTCATCATCTGACCTTTAGTTGTGACCTTGACCTTGGGCCTACACGTACCTAAACAAAAGATACAAACGGCAATTCCAGTGGTACGGGAGAACAATTGTGCCAAATTATCTTTCAGTGCATCCACAAAGGTATAGAGTATGGCTCGGAGAATCTCCATTTAAGATAATTTTATCATTTGACCTTCGAGTGTGACCTTGACCTTGGACCTACCTAAAGAAATGTTTGAAATGACACTTCTACTCATGAAGGAGAACAAATGTGCAAAACTATTTGAAATCAATTCATAAATGTAGAAGTTTTGGTCCGGACAAGTCCAAACAGGTGGACGCACGAATTTACACCCACAATTGTGTTGATTATATCCTAAGCTAAGTGGTTAAGAAATCTTGGTTAGACCCAGCTAGCGGTGCTGGGCAAGCGGAAGTGCCAATGGGCAAGGCATTGCAGAGCTCCAGCTTGCAGATTTTTATAAAACATAACAAGGACTGAACATAAGAATGATTGAGCGGTCGCCGTGATAAGACTGAAATACAGTTAAAACGGCGTAAATCCCATCTAAGACAACTAGCAATTATATCGTTGAAACTATCGTTTACTTACCTCGGGAGTATAACCGTATTTACGGCGGCCATGCATATCAGAATTATCAAAGAACAAATCATACTGTGACTGAAGGCAAAGTCATCTGTGGCTTGATACTAGGAATAGAGCGAAAAAGATTTAACTCTTTACCGAACGACAAAAGTTTAGACTGTTCCAAATTGAAAGCATTTGTAGACAAGAAATTAAGGTGGCCAAAATTAGAATAATGGTCCTTGATAGAGTAGAAAACATTGTGGGAAAAGGAGAAAATGCTGGTTACCAGCATTTTCTCCTTTTCACACAATGTTTTCAAAAGCCTTCTTCAGCAGGGACGTTGAAAGTCGGGATTGTGTGGTATAGGGTTGATAAACTATCCGCCAAAAAATTCTGGGACAAATTAAGCTCTTTACCACATAATCCCGAGTTTAACGACCATGAAGGAAAAGCCTTTTGAAAACATTGTGGGAAAAGGAGAACCAGCATTTTCTCCTTTTCCCACAATGTTTTCTCCCCTTCCAAAATTAAATTTCAATTTTTGAGTCACTTTTACTTTGCTGTCCCCAAAAAGCTTCACATCTTGAGCAAGTCTAAAATTTTGTCGTTTTGGATAGGGTTAAAATGATACTATGTAAAGAGCAAAGACATCAAAGCAATCACAATAACGACTGTGACGTCATTCTTACCGCCGCCCACGACGGAAAAAGAGTGTGCAAAGACAGTTTTATGGCAAAACCGGAAATTGTTTGTAATGGGCGATTACCGCACCCGTCATGACGTTTGCCAGAAGTCATGTCGAGAAGATAAGATAAGATGCTAATCAAGTCCATGCTGTTTCGACCAAAATAGCTCATTGAATACTGAACAGTTTAGATCAAAGACCAGGTTGCTCGTTAAGTACTCGTACAGTCTGATCTTAGTCTACATTGTACGTAAAAGAAGTGATATTTGGGTCATAGATGTATCAGTCAGAGCACTAATCAATCCATTATTGTATAGGCCATTTTCACACAAATTAATATCGAACTGTTTTACACATGACGCTGACGAGAGACTTTAAAAGTCAAGAAACTATTCTTTTTTTATTGGTATGAAAATCAGTGCAAGAAAAGGATCAATTGCTTGAAACAAATGGGGCAGTTTTCCCGGGGGATGGGGGGTGGGGGTCCTAAAATCAATTGATTCATACCTGTTTTTCTTTGTCGGACTTTTTAAACCTGAGAGTAAAATAGTTCACATGTTCTGTTTTCTCTCTGTCCACGCTCCGCGCTGTTATAGCTTGATTAAGGTACTTATTGACTCGGTCTACCGGCGGTTTGGACTGTCGAGAATGCCTGTGGGTGGAATTATATAATTTACGAATATAAATATCCCATATGAAAGTAGATAAAAATATGGTGGAAAATTACACACCTAGTATAGTTAAAATAGAATTTGAAAGTTCGCACCCTTTTTTTGTCTGTACATCTCAAAAATATACATGTGAGTCAAGCTCTGTGAATAGGGTCTTTGATGCATCTACAAAAAGTATCGACCCATGTTAGCCTGGCTGACACTGGCCGATAATTTCTGCGATTTGTAAATTTTCTGCATGTCCAAGGACCATTCTAATTCAGGATTCAGTTGGTTGTAAGACAAAATGGTTTTTTTATGGATTCATAACTTTGTAATGACATGCCTGGTATAATGTATAACGGAGATTCATTAAACCCCCTTTTGTCAAGGCACCGCTCATGTCCCTCATAGTGCGGTCTCTAATTTGATTCACAGCTCGACCAAGTTTTTTCCCAAGAATTATTGTAGTCATTGCGACAAAGTTCCAACAACAGCCAGCGAAAAGGCTTGGAAAGAATGTTGCACGAAATAAAGATGAAAGAAATTCCAAACTAGAATGGATAAGTGCTCTGGCCGCCGCGATATAACTGAATAAATTTAGAAAATGGCATTAAACGTCATACAATCGGACAACCCCTTTACTGCCCAAAGCGAGCTATAAGAAAAACCCACTATGCCAATGAAGGAAAAAGAAAAGCAAGACGCAGTTACCTCTCTTTGAATGCTTTCCGAAGTTTATCCGTGACTGAATAACCAAACTTGCTCTGAAAACAAACCAAAATGCTTATCATTATGACAAGTGAATTTGAATATCGCTCGATATTACTGTCGAGTACAGTTTTCATTGTTCTTGATTCTAAATTAAAAAAAAAAAATGCTCTACACTTATATCGAATGAATTTTAACTACATATAAATGTTTTTTTTTTTTCTATTATAAAATGGTGCATCATCCTTTACCAAACGACGAAATTTTAGACTTGCCCAAATTCAAAGTATCTGACAAAGTAAAGGTTACACAAATGACAAGATTTGTCCTTGAAAGGAAAGAAAACTCTGTGGGAAAAGGAGAAAATGCTGGTTATCAGCATTTTCTCCTTTTCCAACAATGTTTTTGAATGCCTATTTTTCTCAATGTCGTTAAAACACGGGATTGTTTGGGAAAAGGTTGAACAACTCTGAGCTGTCTTGTTAGGGTACCATTGCAAAGATGACGTGTACACTTGATTGTCAAATGTCCCTCCTACGTGACAAGTGTCACTGGCAGAGATCAAACCGAGATAGCCTGAATAGAAGTTTGACCTATCTTTCTGTAGGCCACTCAGACCCAATAGATCAAAGATCAGACTGCTTCTTTTGTGTTAATCATATCTAACTGTTGCACAACCCTGTACTTGGTACAGAACACAAGAATCGATTGCGGGTGCCATCGTTTTGCTGCCATCAATATGGGGAAAATTCTAAATCAAAAAGTGGGCATAACAGCGTTAAAAATATTCTAGTGTTACCTGTCATTATTGTAGGGGTTTCCATTTTGATAGTTAGCAACAAGCCTAGGTTTGAAGTAAATATCTTAAGTAATGACAGAGATATGAGAAAATGTCAAAGTTTTGCACAATGACGATGGCGACCACGCAGAAACAAAACGCAGTGCACGACGGGGTTATGACAATACCTCAGAATTTCCTCTGGAACAGCCGAGCTAAAAATGTGCTCCGAATAGAATGAGAAGAATGCACAGATTCAGCGAATTCTTCCGCATCTGTTTTTGACGTAAAATAATCTGGGAAACGACGGGTTGACTGTGTACAACTCTGTACCAAACGACCAAAGTGTAGATCGGTCCATAATGAAAGCATTTGCACGCGAAAAACCAAATGTGTCTGACAAGATCGGATTTGCCTGTTAATTGGTAGAAAACATTGTAAGAAAAAGGGAGAAAATGCTGGTAACCAGCATTTTCTCCCTTTTTCCTACAATGTTTTCTGAAGCATTTCTCATCAGGGTTGTATAATCACTGCATAGCTCTGCTAATAAATAAGACATCATCTTAATTGACGGAGGCCTGTTCATGACAGTAGAAATTATCTAGAAAGCTTTGCAGCATAATAAAACAGCAGTGCTCGAGTTTTCAACCCCTTTCAGTGCTTTCTAACCCTTCACCAGGCAATCCCGTATCTTTTAACGACCTTGAGGGAGAAGACTTTTGAAAATATCGAGGCATAAAGGAGAAAATACTAGTTCCCCAGCATATTTTCCTTGCCTACAACGTCTTTTCGACCATTACATTGACACATCCCATCTTTTGAGATATATTTAATTCATCTGCAAATGCTTTCCATTTGGATGAGTCTAAAATTGGTCGTCGGTTAAGAAATAAGCTTTACTACACAATTTTTAAATTTTAGACTGGTCCAAATTGAAAGCCTTTGCAGACGATTGAAAACATTGTGGGAAAAGGAGAAAATACTGGTTACCACCTTCTTCTCCTTTTCCCACAATGTTTTCAGAAGTTCTTTAACTTGAGGTCGTTAAAACTAGGGATTGGGTGGTAAAGGGTAAAAACAAATTTAAATGCATATTTTCAGTCAGTACAAATAAAACGAGTGCTTTCATTACAAGGCCAACTTTGGAAGAATGTCTCTCCGAAGTCAGGCGGTAATACAGTCAAAATCAGACTCCTCGTACCCCGCACTCCGATCTTCATCTGCACTGTCCGCAAAATCTCCCTGTAATGTTCCCATGCATTCCACGAGTTAATACCACACGACATTATTTTTTATACATGTCCAAATTGAAAGCATTAGCAGACGACAAATTCAATGTTTCAATAATGATGTCTGTATTTTTAAACGCAGGAAACATCGTTGGAAAAGGAGGAAATGCTGTGAAACAGTTGCTTACCTGCCTTCTTTTCCACACAATGTTTTCAAACGATACTTAATCCTTTACCACACAATCTGGCGCTTCAAAGACACGGTAGAAAAGAGCCCCAGCAAACATTTGGGGGAAAGGAGAAAATGCTTGTAGCCCCCCTTTTTTCCTTTTCCCACAGTATTTTCTCGTCTTGGAAACAAAACCAAACGGTAGAGCCAAATTCAGTTTGTTATCTGCAAACTCTTTCAGGTTGGACTGATCTAAAATTTTGTTATCCGGTAAAAAATAAAGAGGTGGAAGTGTTTGTTTCCAGTCAAGTTAGATTCCTCTTACGTAACAACCATAGCGTGCAAGCCGTTCATTGCAGCTCTGCTTTCTGGCAAGAAAATTTTATGGAGTAATAAATCATTCTAAATTCAGGTACACGCCGTATTAACCCATTACCAAACAATCCCGAGTTTCAACGATCCTGAGGCAGAGAGGTTTTTGAAAACATTGTGGGATAAGGAGAAAATGCTGGTAACTAGCATTTTCTCCTTTTCCCACAATGTTTTCTACCCCTTCAGAGAATTTAAACTCATTTGTACTATTTTTGAATTTGTCGTCTGCAGATGTTGTAAGTTGGACAAGTGTAAAGTTCGTTATTTGTAAACGGGTTTGGCCCGTCTGTAAACGACAAAATGGTAGGCTTGGATAAATTAAAGGGGGTGTGCAGACTACAAATTAGATGATTTTTACATGACTGACATTATATCCAGAAGGGTAGAAAACCTTGTCGGGGAAAGGAGAAAATGTTGGTTACCAGGGTTTTTTCTCCTTTTTCTTCTTTCTCAGAGTGGCTTTTTTGAGTAAATATTTCGTTGGAGTAAATATTTCACTTGATTTAATAAGAGCACTGTTCAACTAAATCCTTCCCAAGTACTGAACCCACGTTATATCCCTCCATGTTCAAGGTTTGCGTAAACCGAACAACTTCGGCCTTTACCGGAACTATACCGAAAACAATCGATTATTTACGAACTGTCTCGAGTCTCAGTATTCAGATCAATTTTCGTGGTTGTCTTTTAATCATTTCAGTGCTGAACTTTGAAAAGTGGATCTTTCCATCAACGATTCTGATGAAACTACTTGCAATTAATCAAGTTTATCCTCAAGGTATTCCAAAATTAGAAGCTAACAATGTGTACCATAGACCAGACTGCACATATTGTGCAGACTGATCTTGATCTTCATTGGCCACAAAAGTCATGTTAATGTTTTCTGCACTAAAGGGTTAAGTGTATATGTTCGGAGTTTAAGGAGAATATGCGACTTTTTAGGCAACTATCCCAGAAAGGAACGACTACTCACGGAAACGAACGGATATTTACGGAAATGTACGAATACTTACGAACTTCGAAGAACCCCGATGTCCAGAATGATGTTTATGATTGTCGTCTGACTGGGGAGTAAGGACGTTAGAGAAGGGTATTTCGGCGTTAAATTTGACAGAGTGAAGCAATTTCATCACGCAGTTTGTAACACTTCTGAAGGACAGTTTCTTGGCACGAACGATGTGAGCGCCATCTTCGGGCTGAAGTGACTCCTGGGAAAATAAAAAAAGTAGAAAAAATAAACACATTAATGAATACTAACAAGTAACCTTTTCCAAACAATCCCGTGTTTTAATGACCCTGACGAACGAGGATTTTGAAAGTATCGTGGGAAAAGAAGAAAATGCTGGTAACTAGCAATTTCTCCTTTTCCCACAATGTTTTCTATCAATCCCCCCCCATATCATCAGTTGTGCCACATATACTTTATCATCTGCAAATTCTGTAAATTCTAACAAGTCTAGAATTTCGTCGTTTGGTAAAGAGTTCATAGAATAAAATCCTGTCTCTACCATGTGTTTCACACAACTGATAGTCAAAGACACTTAACCTCTATCATGTCATGTCCTAAAGTATGATATTTCTGGTTAACTTAATTACCAAACGAAAAATCTTTCGGCCAGTCCAAATCCACAGTCCAATGTGGTTTGGTATTGTATGGTGCGGCAAACACGGTAAAAATGAAGTTTGATATAGTAAGGTGCGACAAATGTGGTTTGGCATAGTATGGTATGGCACATACGGTCCAGTTCCGTTTAGCATAGTATGGTGCTGCATATAGGTTCAAACGTGATTTGGCATAGTATGGTGCGCCACAAACGGTCAAATATGGTTTGGCATAGTACGGTGGGGCACGATACGTTACGGCAGGGCTTCGTAAGATCTGTTGAGGTATGGTAATGTACGGATTGGAAGAAACAGTAAAAAACATTGTATGGTGCGCACAGTATGACAAATGATTGTGGTTGTGGTTTAGTGCTGTATTGTTCAATACAGTAAGGTTTAGAACAGCAAAGTCGGAATGATAAAGTTACGCCATCATAGTCTCGTAAGTAGTGTTGGAGTATGGTGTGATACTGCTTGGGAGAAAAACATGGAAAACATGGCACAGTGCGACACAGTATAAAGGCATTATGATAAGATCTCACCATCCTCATTTTTCGATAAAGTTTTATATTTGTTAAAATTGAAAGCATTTGAAGACCATATAATAAATGCAGTTCAAACGATGAAAGGATAGAAAACATTGTGGGAAAAGGAGAAAATACTGGTCACCAGCATTTTCTCCCTTTTCCCCACAGTGTTTTCAAAAGGCTTCTACTTCTGGGTCTTTAAAACACAGAATTGTATAGTTAAAGGAAAAAAAAAAAAAAAAAGCTTTCACGTTGAAATGCTCACCTTTTTCTCCACAGGATGTATAGACTTGATAAAGAACGTTTCGATGTTATTCCGAGCTAGGTAACTATTCCTTTCTCCTCCATTCCCCGGCTCAACCTCGTATTCGCCATGTAAATATTCCAGCGTCTGTTTTGTGACGTGTACCCGTCTGTGAAAGGAAACGAGAATGCATTAATGATCCATGCTCTGTAAAAAGGGGTCTTAAAGCATCTGCAAAAAGTATCGATCCATGTGAGCCTGCGCAGTCCGCGCAGGCTGACATGCGTCGAAACATTTTGCTATTTGTAAATTTTCTGCATGTCAAAGGACCATTCTACCTCCAGGTCAAGTCAGCAGTTAGACAAAATGGATTTTATGGATCCATAATAATGCGATGACTTGCTTGGTATTAAGAGATCACAGAGATGCATTAAAACTACCTTTTGCCAGAGCATGACTTATTTAAAATGGCGGCTTCACCTAGCGTTCACTTCCGGTTGAAGATTGACACTGACAGTATGAGGCTAGATCCCTGCTGAAAATATCCATTCTTGTAATCCATACTTTTCTGTGAGGCACATCTATGGATACAATATAAAGACATCTCACCATGACTGAAAATTTGAACATTTTCTATCCAGTAAAACATGAACGCATGCTGCATTCAAGTGTGTAGATCTATCAAGGGAGATAAATGTCACGAGATAAGTGTCATTATTAAAACCTAAGTTATCTCCCTTTGACCAATGTGTAGCTTCTTACTGAGAGAACATCAGACTAACCCCCAGCGGCAAGGAATCTTTCAGAAGTCCATCCAAAAAGTCACTAATGCAAACTTGCAGACAGATTTATAGAATGGTTATTGAGCAGAAGATTTTTAAAGATTTTCTGTTTGGTTTTGGTTGCAATGGCAACCAGAGCTCTTTGTGAAATATCAAGTCTCATCTGGGACCTCGGATAAGAAAACAAATCTTGTAAAAAAAGGCCTACAAACTCCATAGTGTGTTTTCGACTGAAAAGAAATGTTAAGCAGTCTGTGAGTATTACAGACGCCACATATGTGGCCAAAATAATACTATTTGTCATCAAAAGTGTAAAAGTACTGTGGGTAGAATGGAGAATACGGTGTTCCCAGCATTTTCTTTTTTCACAATGTTTTCGGCACCTTTCTTTCCAAAGAAAAACACGGGACAATTTGTGTGGTAAATGATTAAAACATGTAACAAGGTGTTGATCATGGAAGTGTTAGATCGTGTACATGTAGGTATACCTGCGCTGGCGTACTTCAAATGTGTAATTAGTCGGAAACGACTTTCGTGGGCCATTTTATTTCGATGATGTTTACTAGCGAGTTCTCCAATTTTCCGCAATGTTTACAATATCCTTCTTTGTTAGGATGGTAAACACACGGAACAGTTTAGTAAAGGACCAAAATATGTGAGCCGTGCTCTGGCAAAAGGGGGCTAAATGCATGTCCGTAATCCATGATACCAAGCAAGTCATCACATAATTTTAGATTAATAAAATTCATTTTGTATAAGAACCGACTGATTCATGAGGTACACTGGTCCTTTGACGTGCAGAAAATTGACCAATAGCGAAAAGTTTCGGCCCAGGTCAGCCTGCGCATTCCGCGCAGGCTGACCTGAGTCGATACTTTTGGCAGATACATTAAGCCCCCTTTTCACAGAGCGCAGCTCATGTAAAAAACGCTGCTGGGCGTAGAAGCATCAGGTGTGTTGAGATCTACATGCAATGACAGAAGCTAATTGTATACTTCGAGTGTGTAATTAGGCGGAAACGACTATCATGGGTCATTCAATTTCGAAGACGTAAATTCATTACTTTGTGCAGACGACTTTTTCAGCTTGCAGCCAACGAATTTCGAAAACATTGTGTCCGAAGGATAAATTACTGAGCCCAGAAGTAATATCGGATATATGTAGGTATACACGCATCGGCAGAATTAGTGGTTACGTATACCAAGTGTGTAATTAGGCGGAAACGACTCTTATGGGTCATTTAACTTCGATGACGTAAGCTCATTACCTCCTGCAGAGGACTTTTTTCGTCTTGTACCCAAACAATTCTTATAAACATTGCGGCAGACGACGAAATTATTTGTTACAGAGTAGTCTCTTGTTTTACCGATATGTTTGCGCATGTTTTCCGGTAAAACACCTTGATTCATTTTGTTCATCCCTTTGTTTTGAAAGTCAGTCTTGTACAAAATTTATTTTATGAGATAAGTAAGCAACTTTTTTTTTTTTTTTTCAAATTCGAAGACATTTTAATATGGCACAATGAATAACGAATCCACTAACTTAACCGATTACCAAACGATCTCGTTTTTACCATTAATGAAGAAGGTTTTTGAAAACATTGCGGCAAAAGGGAGAAAATGCTGGTTACGAAAATTTTCTCCCTTGGCTGCGATGTTTCTCCACTTTCAACGGAAATCCGATCATTTGGGCAACATCTGACATGTCGTCTGCTAATTTTTTCAATGTGGAAGAATGCACAATTTTAGATAGAAGCCCTCAGCAAAGTGAGACCCCTTTGCTGAAATATCATAAATCGAGGCTGTGAAAGCATTTAGCTCTTACAGCGCTGAATTACCGAAATGAACTTTCGCAATCAGGACAAACATCCGAAATATTGTCTTTTCAAGGTTGTTTTGGCCAGAATATTATACCAAAGTAGCGGACGGTGTAGATCCAAGATCAGGCTGCACCTTCTGTGCAGTCTGATCTTGATCTACACTATCCGCAAAAACAACTTGAGTCGGTTCCGTCACTTTATGGTTTAAATAAGAACACACACTTATATCCGCCATTTCTCCCTGACAACATCAGACAAAATTAGACACCGAGTTTTCGATATAAATGAGAAGTGCTCTGGCAGAAGGGGGATTAATGCACCCCCGTGATCCATAATACCAATCAAATCATCACAAAATTATGGATCCATAATACCCACTTTTTCTTTTAAACAACCAACTGTATCATAAGGTAGACTGGTTCTTTGACAAGCAGAAAATTGACCAATAACGAAAAGTTTCGGCCCAGGTCAGCCTGCGCGGACTGCACAGGCTGACCTGGGCCGATACTTTTCGCAGATGCATTAAGCCCCCTTTTCACAGGGCATGGTTCAAATCTAATGTAAACGACTTTTATGGCTTTTCTTATGTCAGACATCTTCTGTTTCACTTCATACATGTAAGAACTCTTAACCAGAGAGAGAAAAAAAAAAAACGTTTAGATTTGTCGATATTGAAAGATTTTGCGTACAACAAAGTAAATGTTACATAAAAAATTGTTTTTGTTAAACAATACACGAAATTTGTCTTTTTCTTAGGTTCTCAGGCATAAAACGCAGTGGCAAAAGAAGAAAATGCCGGCCACAAGCATTTTTCTCCTTTTCCCACAATAGTTTCGAAAGCCTTCTTATCTCTCTTGGGATCCTTAAAACACGGGATTGTTGGGTAAAGCGTTACACCTTTGTTCGACTAATTTCTTGACCTACGGTCTATTTATCTCTGTAAATAATAATTTTATTTGCATGTTCATTTGTTACTTTGTTTTTATAAGATTCAGCAGCTATTTTTTACCAAAAACCCCTGAATACGGTCCAAGCGACCCTCATTTTAATGTAACTAGCTATAATTTCTAAATACGTTTTACTAATTATCAGTTCTATGGCTCAAATAGCAAGTAAATGTTACTACTCATTTAGAATATATAGAATGTTTATGCACCGTTTTTAAATTAGTTGTGACAGTCTCTTATAATTCTGTATTGCATGGTCATGTACATCTATCTTTACGTCTTTTATGTTAATTGTAATTGTTATTGTACATGAATGAGACTCTAATAAACAAATAAATAAACTAAATAATAATTTCATGCCAAGATGTTGCGTGTCAAGCTACATGCGATATATTCTTCGTTGCATGTCAAGCTACATGCGAGACATTCTTCCGTATATGTATCCCAAATCCTAACCCTAAACCATCTCGTAAAATTATGTATGGTAAATGGGCCGTGCTCTGGCAAAAGGGGGCTTAATGCATCTCCATTATGCATGAAACCCAGCAAATCATCACATAATTGTGGATCCATAAAATCCATTTTTGTATAACAACCGATTGTATCATGAGATAAACTGGTCCTTGGACATACAGAAAATTGACCAAAAGCAAAAAGTTTCGGCCCAGGTCAGCCTGCGCGGACTGCGCAGGCTGACCTGGGTCGAGACTCTTTGCAGATGCATTAAGCCACCTTCTCACAGAGTATGGTTCATATGATATTTACTTGCTAAATCCAAGAACACATTTTGTATCTATCGAGTGTTCAGAATTCCCGTTTCTCGTCTCGAATTCCCATTTACATGAGGTTATGCCAAGCCCTTGAACCCTGTCATGAATGTACAGGGCTTGAGGCCAAGGGAGTCAAGGGCTCAATTCCCACCTCGTCGAAATTCTTTCTAGGAACTGATGAAGGTCATTGCGGCAGGTTTTATTCCTCTCTCACCGATGAAGATTATGTTAAACGATTTTTTATGTGGGATAGCAGTCAACGGCATAATGTGTTTACAGAACATCGAATAAAACAATAGATTAGGTTTCAACTTCTCTGCAGTCTGACCTTGATGTAAATTGTTCACAAAAACTATCCTCTCTTGTTCTCAAATACCAAAGCTTTAATCTGTAAACTGCTGAAAAAATCAAAATGGAAAGTTTTAGCCCGTCTCAAACACTTAAATCTTGCGATTTTGATCTTTTTTCGGTGCAGTCTGATCTTGGTCTATACTGTCTGCAAAAGCAATGAGTCGCTCTTAGCAGCCTAAGGGTTAAAATTCCAGAGCTAACGTTTAAACTTACCCAGGGAGGCCACCTGACTCCATCATGTTTGCGAGCGTGACGTCATTACTCCAAACGTCATATTGCCACTTCTTTAACCCAAGTACACCACAAAGTACGCGACCGGTATGTATTCCTACGCGCATGTTAAGGTTCACGCCTGTGGCTTCCACAACAGAGCTGAAAAACGGGTAGGTACAATAAATTGAGGTTTTAGGTTTCTTTTTCAGTGCTAAAATGACAAACCGCTTTCTCTATAGCAAATGGCTCCTGAAAATATTGACAGAAATGACAAAACATACATTTCTTTTATTTTGTTTATTATTTGCCACGTTTATGAGTTGACTTGGCTCTATTTTCTTGTCAAAATCTAGTTCTTTCAATTTCATTTGCAATGTGATTTGTGTGAAACAGTCCATAATTTGAAAACAAAGACAAAGTCGAGATCATAGCGAAGTCAGATGTACACACAAAGTTGCTGTAAGGTGGAAAAATTTAAGGCTTTTTTAGCTGGAAGATTTCGAAAACAATACCAGACACTGCAGATCAAAGACCAGGGTCCGTATTCACAAACCATTCTATAGAAGGTTCTTAGTCTTATTCGCCAAGCTTTTCTAAATTTGAAAGTAACATAGCTTCTGATTGGATAAACCAAATGGTTTAGCCAATCAGAAGATGTGTTACTTTCACATTTAGAAAATTCTTGAGAATACGACCAAGAACGTTCTTAAGAATGGTTTGTGAATACAGATCCATACTACATATTCTGAGCAGTGTGACCTTCATCAGCACAACCCAGTAACCTTTTCCCAAACAACAATTTTAGGCTCTTCCGAATTGAAAGCATCTGCATCCGAAAGTGGTACAAATGGACTAAAGTTCTTTGGGAGGGTAGAAAACAGTGCGGGAAAAGGAGAAAATATTACATTAAAGATAAAAAGAAAGAAGAGTGTATCGAGTAATGTAAGATAACCGAAATCCTTTTAACTCTTTACCACATAACAAAATTTTAGACTCGTCCAAATGGAAAGCATTAGCAGACAACAAAATTTTGACTTAGAAATTGACATTTGTTTTGGGAAGGGTAGAAAACATTGTGGTAAAAGAAGGAAATGCTGGTTACCAGCATTTTCTCCTTTTACCACAATGCTTTCAAAAGGATTCTTTCTAAGGGTCGCTTAAAGTCGAGATTGTGTGGTAAAGGGTTAAAGCTAGCCGTAAACCTCAAACATAGACAAAAAAGTGGGAGAGGGGGGAACATGAGAGAATGGTACTGACTGTATAGCGTCTATCATATCCATTCCCATCTCAACACAACATTTGGCGTGATCGTCTCGCTGTTCTGGTAACCCGCTGACACAGTAGTAACAGTCCCCAAGGATCTTTATACGTAAACAGTGGTTGTTCTGCAGAAATACAAAACGTAAAACGTTACAAGGAATTGATGAAACACTCGGTGCACTGCAAGAGTACAAATCCTCTCATGAAACATAGTTGGTTCCCAAGAATATAAAGTGAAAGTCAAAATATTCGATGATTGGAAGGAATACAAATCCTTCGAAAAAACGATGCTTATACTGCAAGAATAAAAATGGTAATAGAAAAGACAAGATGTATTACAATAAAACAAATCTTTAGATATAAATTCACTGTTCTTCAATAATCCAAAAACTTTACAATAACACACTCGCTGTTTTGCAACAATACATAAGCTTTAAGATAAACACATTTGTTGTTCTGCAATAATAGAAAAAAACAAACTTTAACAACATTCATTGTTCTGAAAAAAATATCAAAGCTTTGAGATTACACATTCCTCGTTTTGAAATAATACACTGACTTCAGATAACCTATTCGCTTATCTACAATGACATAAAAAACTTGAGATAACATATTTGTTGTTGTACCACAATACAGAAGTTTGGATAAATTATTCTGAAATAATACATAGATTTGGATTCCGCATGTGCTGTTTTGCAGTAACACTAAAGCTTTAGATAAATCGTTTAGCAACAGTACAAAGGCTTTAGATAACAAATTTCTTGTTTTGCAATAATACAATAGCTTAAGATAACAGATCTGCTGTTCTGCAATAATACAAAAGCTTCAGATAAAATTTTCTGCGATCAAACAGAAGCTTAAGATAACACATTTGTTGTTCTACAAATAATAGAAATCCTTGGTTAAACCATTCTGTCCTGCAACACTACAAAAGTTTTACATAACAAATTTGCCGTTTTTCTATAACAAAAATGCTTTGGATAAATCATTCTGCAACAATACGAGAGCTTTAGATAACACACTGTTGTTCTGCAATAATTCAAAAGTTTAAGATAACACATTGTTGTTCTGTAATAATTCAAAAGTTTAAGATAACACACTGTTGTTCTGCAATAATTCAAAAGTTTAAGATAACACATTGTTGTTCTGTAATAATTCAAAAGTTTAAGATAACACATTGTTGTTCTGCAATAATTCAAAAGTTTAAGATAACACATTGTTGTTCTGTAATAATTCAAAAGTTTAAGATAACACATTGTTGTTCTGTAATAATTCAAAAGTTTAAGATAACACATTGTTGTTCTGTAATAATTCAAAAGTTTAAGATAACACATTGTTGTTCTGTAATAAACGCAATACCTTAAATGCCAAATAGCCACAAAAATAACAATGCACATAAATTTAAATTATATTATTTTAAAGTCTGTCATTGTGTGGTCTGTCTAAGTGTTAGTCACTGGCAGAAAAGTAAATTTTAAAATCAAGCAAAAAGTAAACAAAAGATAATGTAACCTGGCAACTTTTAACCCAGTTTTGAAATTAATTTGTCTGCAAGCGACCAATACTTGGACCGACCGTGCAATAACAGATTGTCATCTTCACAATAATTTCCATACTTTTAAATGGTATGATTTAATTTTAAATGTATTTAATCACCGGCTATGTTTATTTTTGGTAGCTATTGTTATTTTAGGATAACACATTTGCTGTTCTGCAAAAATAAAAGCTTTAGCTAACAGATTTGCTATTCTGCAATAATACAAGAGCTTTAGATAGCACATTTGGTGTTCTGCAATAACAAAAAAAAGCTTTAGATAACACATTTGCTGTTCTGCAATCATACAAAGGCTTTAGATAACACGTTTACTGTTATGCAAGAACACATTTGCTGTTCTGCAATAACACAAATAGCTTTAGATAACACATTTGCTGTTCTGCAATAACACAAAAAGCTTTAGATAACACATTTGCTGTTCTGCAAGAACACATTTGTTGTTCTACAATCATACAAAGGCTTTAGATAACACGTTTACTGTTCTGCAAGAATACAAAAGGGTTAAATAACACATTTGCTGTTATGCAATAATACATTAGACAACAAATTTGCTGTTCTGCCATGATAAGGTTTTGAAAACAAATTTGTTGTTACGCAATGACAAAAAGCTTCAGGTAACGCACATTCTGTTCTACAATTATACAAAAGCTTTAGATAAAGCATTATGCAATAATACAAAAGCTTTAGGTAAAGCATTTTACAATAGTACAAAAGCTTTAGATACATCTTTCTGAAATAGTACAAAAGCTTTAGATGAAGCATTCTGCAATAATACAAAAGCTTTAGATAAATCATTCAGCAATAATACAAAAGCTTTAGATAAATCTTTCTGCAATAATACAAAAGCTTTATATTAATCATTCTGCAATAGTACAAAAGCTTTAGATAAATCATTTTGCAATAGTACAAAAGCTTTAAGTAAATCATTCTGCAATAGTACAAAAGCTTTAGATAAATCTTTCTGCAATAGTACAAAATCTTTAGATTAATCATTCTGCAATAATACAAAAGCTTTAGATAAATCATTTTACAATAATACAGAAGCTTTAGATTAATCATTTTACAATAGCACAAAAGCTTTTGATAAAGCATTATACAATACACAAAAGCCCTAGGTAAACCATTCTGTAATATTTCAAAAGCCTCAGAAAAGTATTTCTGCTATCATACAGAAGCTTTTCATAAATCACGATGCAATAATATAATAGCTTTAGATAAATTATTCTGCAAGAATACAAAAGTTTTGATAAATCATTCTGCAGTTATACAAAAACTTTGGATAATACCTTCGTTGTTATTAAAGAATAAGATAATCTGACAAAACAATCACAACAATGGAAACAAATCATTAAAAGTAAAGTACAGTACACTATTCTAAGATTTTATCTTTATTATATAACTCAAATAGCCGGACAGTGTGGGTAAAAATTCAGACTGCGTGTTTGATGCAGTCTGATTCTAGATCTTTTCAATCTGTGAGAGAAAATAATTTTTTGTGACTGGCGCCGTGAAGCCAACATAGGCACTATTGCATAAACATGTGCGTAGCATATGGTAATAAACGTAGCTAAGTAAATATGTTATCCTTGCAAAGATGGACCCAGATCAAACACTTCTATTTGTAATAAAATGTAAAGAATTCCTATCCATGGGGGAATATCTATTTGGGTGAAGCTAGCAAAACAAAAACACGGTTTCCTTTGACTTATTTCCTTCTTAATTCGGCGTCTTAATAGGACAGCCTGCACATCCATGCAGTCTGACCTTGGTCAAAACTTTTTGAAAACCATTTCTATGGTTATTCTTTTCAATACCCATTTTCAGTAAATAAGTTAATTCTAAATAATGTTTAGTTAAGTTTATCATTTGAGTTTTGCAAGATACAGGTAACCCATTTGTCCTGCTTCAATCGAAGCATGAAAGTAAATATACCATTGTTTGAGATGCAATCATGACTTTAAACGGGTATTTACTCGAAATAAAACTGATTAACTTGGTATCGACAAACGAAATAAATCAGACCGCACTGACAAAAATGTGCAATCTCATGGCTGCCTTTTGTCAGAATATTTAAATAAGAGCTGCACATGTATAGACCAAAGATCAAACTGCACAGAATGCGCACTCTGACTTTTATCTGCGTGTCTGCGAAAGCAAACGCGCCATACTCTGACAAAAGGGGGCTTAATGCATCTCCGTGATGCATGATACCAAGCAAGACATCACATAAGAAGAGATCCATAAAATCCGCTATGTCTTACCACCGACCGAATCATGCGGTACACTGGTCCCTGGACAGACATACAGAAAATTGACCAATAGCGAAAAGTTTCGGCTCAGGTCAGCCTGTGCGGATTGCGCAGGCTGACCTGGGACGATACTTTTCGCAGACCATGGCTCAAATATTTTGCAACTGTGATGGGAGAAGTGTTAAACCTTTACAGGCAGTATGCATAGCAAACAGATTTCTGATCTGAAATAATGGTAATTCGCCCTAGCATTGTCGATAAATCATTTTGTTAGACGAGAAAATGCTTCCAGTTTTGCAATAAATTACGTTATACAATAGAGAAAATAGGACAATAGGCTTGTTTCTCGGTAAACTTCGCATGCAAGAATTAATGATTTACATACTTATATAAGCTCACAGTAAAGATACTATAATTTGTCATTTGTCGGAATCTAAGCGTGCTACTGTTATGGCGCCCAACCGGAAGGGCAAAGGTAAATTACCGTCAACAAAATGTAAAACTTCTAAGAAAAGTAGATCTAGACTACATGTATATCAGTTGCGTAACTGTTCATTAAAAACAGCTTTGGGAACAGAAACAATGGTAATTCGCTCCTGCATTGAAGATAAAGCGTTTTGTTGGAAGAGAAATCTCTCCATGTTTTGTAATAAATTGCGTTGCAACTCAGAGAAAATTGGACAATAGGTTTGTTCCTACACGAGTGCAAAACAACGCAATGACGCTCAGCAGTAGGAGTATAATTTGTCATTTGTCAGAATTCAAGCCTGCTACTGTTATAAGCTACTGTTATGGCACTGGGCAGTCACAACAAACACAATCTATAACTGGCACGAGAAGGTTGTCTAGAAAAGAACAGTTATGTAGTGTTGATTCAAAAAAGGATCCTGATCAGAAATAATGGTTATTCACTTCAGGATTGAAGATATAAGCTTTCGTTCCAGGAGAATGCTTCGTGTTTCGTAATAAATTACATTTCAGAAAACAGAAAATGGGGCAATAGGCTTAATCCTATGTAAACATTGAACGCAAAACAAAGTAATGATTTATATACAAGCTCAGCTTTATAATATCACTCAACCGGAAGAGCATGGGACAAATCACCAATGACAATATGAGTTACTACCACGTAAAGTAGACCAAGAATATAACAGTTGCATAATGTTAATTACGTAATGCAAAACAATGTAACAATTTATATATAGGCTCAGATTTAGGAATATGATTTATCATTAGTTTGATGAAGACCTGCCATTGTTATGACACTAAACCTGAAGGGCGGGGAAAACCACATGTTCGACACATTGTATTGCTGCCACGAAAAGCAAACCAAGAATATGACAGTTGCGTAAAATGAGTTATGGAACAGCTCCGTGAGCACAAATGATGGTCATTCGCCTCAGCAATGGAAAAATGAGTCATGCCCTGACAAAAGGGGGCTAAATGCATCTCCGTGAAGTATGATACCAAGCAAGTCATCACATGATAATGGATTCATAAAGTTCATTTTGTCTAACAACCGACTGAATCCTGGAGTAAACTGGTCCTTGGACATACAGAAAATTGACCGATAGCAAAAGGTTTCGGCCCAGGTCAGCCTGCGCGGACTGCGCAGGCTGACACAGGTCGATACTGTTTTTTCAGATGCATTAAACTCCCTTTTCACATAGCACAGCTCAAATAATTTTGTTAGACGAGCAAATTCTCCGTGTTTTGTAACAAATGCGATGTAGAATGTTAAAGAGATGATGTGAATATTTTTATGTAAAAATCGAACGCAAAACTACTAACTATTTATAAACACGGGCATCGTTATGAATATGGTTTACCATTTAATACATTCTAGCAGCTACTGTTCAAGGGCTCAACCGGATGTGCGCTTCAAAATCACCACAGACGAAATAAATAGCCGCCATGAAAGTACATAAAGAATTTACATGTTTTCTAGAATTTCTTCATCTATCCAATCCTATGGTAGGTAGGTAGGTAGGTAGGTAGGTGACAGAAGAGGAAGGAATAGAGTGCACAGTAACCCAGACCCACCATAATAGCCACAGAATTATTTGCAAATTTAGAAGCAAATAACTCCAACCGTAATGCCGTAATTTGCACCTCTTAATGATTGCAACCACAACCACCGTACCATAATCAGACATTCTTAACAGTATCCAGACACACAGACTCCAAACGAAAGGCAGACAGATTCTTAAGGCAAAATTGAAAGATTGCACAATTACGAATATCGCCCATAATGGCTGCAGAATCATTTGTAAAAGTTACTTGTAAATCGATTGCTAAAAATACATTTCCGAAATTCGTACCTTTCCATGATAATCTTAAGAATATTCATTCTATACTCAAACAATTTTATTACTTAACCTTTTACCAGACGACAAAATTTTAGCCTTGTCCAAATTGAAAGCGTTTGCAGACGACAATTTCAGTGTTGCTCAAATGGTGCAATTTTTCTTTGATAGGATAAAAAACATTGTGGGAAAAGGAGAAAATACTGGTTACCAGCATTTTCTCCTTTTCCCACAATGTTTTCAAAAGTCTTCTTTCTCAGGGTCGTTAAAAGGTGGCATTGTGCGGTAATAGGCTAAGCGAAGTAATCACTGACACACATGCACACAGAGAAACAAATAAAAAAGAATGATGCGAAAAGAGAGTGTATGAAAAAAGAAGACTGTCGTTGATAGAGCAGCAGAATTATTTTGTAAACTTTAAAGTCAAAACCTAAAACTGTTGTGGCCAAATTTGTACCTCTTAACCCTTTCAGCGCCATAGGCGAAAACAGGGACTTTTGCGGACGGCACAGATCAAGATCAGACTGCACAGAATGTGCAGTCTGATCTTTGATCTGTACCGTCCGCTTGATTAGTCAAGCCCCTACGATAAAAATCTTTCTGGGTCTCTGTGGATTGCATTTACAGTCACCGAAAGAAGTCGAGTTTATTTATTTGGCGCTGAAAGAGTTAAACAATACATCCACAACCATTATACCAAATTTGTTACATAACCCTGACACATAGACGCCAAAAGAGAGACAGACCAAATTTTAACCCTTTAATTGCTATATAAATCAACCGTTAGGCTGATAAGCGCGACTAAAGGACTTTTTGCAGATAAAGTAGATCAAGATTAGAACTACAAAGAATGTGCAGTCTGATCTTTGATCTACACTGTCCGATAAGGAAAATATCTTTTTTCCAAAAAATACCTTTGAAATAGCAAAATTTGAGTGTTTACTATCGGCTTGAAAGTTTCATTTCACTTATGTAGCAGGATCAGGGTTAATTGAAACTTTCAGACCGATGGTAAAATCAAAATGTTGCTATTTCAAAGTTATTTTGGAGGAAAAATATCTCCATATCAGAGAGTGTAGATCCAAGATCATACTGCACGTCCTGTGCAGTCTGATCTTGATCTACGCTGTCCACAAAAGGCCACTGAGTCGCACTTAGCAGCCTTAGTGTTAAGGCAAAGAGAAATTGCACAAATACGAAGATCGTCTATAAATAGATACATTTCCGAATCAATTGCTCAAACTGTATTCCTGTAATTTGTGCCTCGCCAAGATGGCCTTAAGGACCGTCATTACACAATCAGACAGTGTTATTACGTAATCGATGCAATCTGAATATAACAGAGAAGTATTTTGCATCTTGGACAAGGCTAATATACCCTGAGTATACCCTTGCTATTTTAAGACAAACCAAACATACTAGGCCGAGCCCGGTAGCTTAGTCGGTAATGCACGGGACTTCAAATCAGGGTGTCGCTGGTTCAAATCCAAGGTTCGGCCAATTTCTTTCTGACGATTAATAATAGTAATTGGGACAGGATTTAACCCACTCTTGTCGCTAATCACTGTTTCCACGACTGTTGTGTGGGAAAGCAGTCAATGGCTCTGGAGGAATTTTGCACAAAGCACTGGCAAAAGACACACCAGAAAAGCAATGGCCGCCGCAGTATAACTGAGATAATGTTGGAAAGGACGTTAAACACTACACAAACAAATTAAACAAACTCAAATTATTTCTATTTAATTTCTATTGAATTCCTACCAACACACCTGTTGGCCTCGTAATCAAAAGGTCCCGAGTTCGATACCCGGGAGCGGATGTTAACTTTGGAACTGTTCACTGGCCCACACATTCGGCGCGAGTACTGGTGTAGTTTCCAGGAAGCAGAATCGAGAGAGATTAATATTAGTTGTAAGAACTTGTTTCTCAATCGATGTAAAATAAATATGTTTAAACTAAACTAAACTAAACACCTGTTGGCGAGTTTAATGAATGTTACCTCAAAATACAGGTTCTTTTTATCATATAACTTTATTTCGAGAATTATAGTTCGTAAAAAGCAAAAGCATACATTATATACATGTACATGTGTATTGAAATTCACACGAATTATAAGACGTATTCGCTCTATGGACGAGAAATGATAAATGCATTAGAAGCCTACATGTACACAAATTTAAAGATACAAAAAAAAAGTCGAAGCGTTGTCAAGAGTATAATTGTTTACTGTCTAAAATAACAGGGAAGGCTCTGTCAGCAAGGAATAAGCCGTATGATTACAGAGCTTTGACCAATGACAGCGCTTTATGCTTTTATCACATAACTACCCTTATTTTTGGTGTAAGAGCCATTACGAATCGTATCTTATGAGCCATGCTCTGGCCAAAGGGGGCTAAATGCATCTCCGTGATGCATGATACCAAGCAAGTCATCACAGTGTTATAAACACTTAAAATCCGTTTTGTATAACAACCTACTGCATGCATCATGAGGTAAACTGGTCCTTTGACAGGCAGAAAATTGACCAAAACCAAAAAGTTTGCCTGCGCAGACTATGCAGGCTGACCTGGGTTGATACTTTTTGCAAATTCATTAAGCCCCCTTTTCACAGGCCATGGCTCATTTGTTTGAGATAGGCAAATAGCGTAGTATTTGTTCACAGCTCTGTAACCATAAGCTTCATTTCTGAAACATTATTCAGTCAGATTTTCCTGTGAAATTATGTGTCAAAATTGATTATCGTGATAAATCTGCGGACTTTATTACCTTCTGATTCAACACAAAGTAAATGTAATTATGTGCAAGTTTCTTGCGAACTTCTTTCGTTCGTGACGTACAGTTATCACAAAAACATACTGGTTTCGTGTAAATTTTAATACACATGTATGTACATATTGGTCTTATGTTTTAACGTATAATGAACTATATACAGGATCTTACATGAGTGTTAATGTATTGTCATTTTCATCCAACGAGTTGACTAAAAATGTATGACGCGAGCCTTGGCAAGCGTCAAATACAATTTAACCAACGAATTTGATAAAAATGATAATACATACACACGAATGTGAGATTCTATTTATCACATAAAGCAAAAGACAGGCCAAAAAATATCCTGCGTCATCATCTTTAGTCTATACACCATTCACGGGTCCATGTTTACGGTTGTAATTCGGTTTTAAATGTGTAAATGCACAAGTAGAAATATCTTTGTGAGTTACTCCGAATGAAACAGTATCTAGAGGGGAAAGTCCATCTATTTCCGCAATTGTGTTGATTTAAAAGATTTTCGCTGCATTTCTTGGTTTTTATCAAACATGAAAATCAAAAACTTTCCACGCCTACGTCGTAGCAACAATGACGTCATTTTTCCGCGAAACGGCGTAGTCGTACAAATTCCGGTACGTGCTGTGATTGGTTTCTCTGGGTTCACGCGCTCATGACTAAAAACAGATCAGAACCGGGACTCAAAAAACGATAATACACTAGTGTATTATCAAAAATAAGTCATGGGTTTAATACACTGTCAGAGGAAGTTTTACGTGATAAAATTCTTTAGAAGCAGTTATTTGATAAAAAGAACCTGACATCAGTTGGAATTTGATGTAAATTTGATTAAACTCGTCATCAAACTAACTAACTAGCTAACTAGCTAACTAACTAACTAAAGTAATAATCCCTTGAATAGCGCAAACAGATATGGATTAAGCCAGTAAGTTACAATATTACATTGCATACAAAAAGCCATATATACCTGTTACATATACTTACCTTTGCAAGATGATCAAATCTTCCAAACAGTTCGTTGAGTATTTTCACCAAATTTTCTGCTGAGCAATGAGAGGAAAGACTCGTGAACCCAACAATATCAGCAAACAGTATGCTGTAAAAAGACAAAGTTTTTTTTTTTTTTCATATTTTGAGCCATGTTCTGGCAAAGGGGGCTTTAATGCATCTCTGTGACGCATTATACCAAGCACGTAATCACATAATTATGGATCCATAAAATCCATTTTGTATAACAACCGACTGAATCATAAGGTAACATGGTCCTAGGACATCAAGAAAATTTACAACTTGCAAAAAGTTTCGACCCACGCCGGGCTACGCGACTGTGCTCAGGCTGACATGGGTAGATACAGTTTGCAGGTGCATTTAACTCCCTTTTAACAGATCATGGCTCAATTGGCTTGTTTGGCGTTTTACGCAGTGTTCATATGTATTTCAAATAAAATCATGGTGGCTCGTAGGTTACCAGTCATTTTGTACAAAGGTCGAACCATTTAAAGTCAAATCGTAAACCTTTAATTTTTCATTTTAATAATTTCCAACCAACCTCAGTCAATTCGTACCGTTCCAGGTTGGTTTTGATTTTCTTTTTCGTATTTCGGTATAATTTCGGGCAATGCCCCCCCCCCCCCCCCACACACACACACACACATTCCGTCTTGGAGTTTCGAAGTGGAACTGTGTACGATACTATCTCCTAAAGAACTGTCGCCATTGCACACTAGCAAACCCAATTTTGTATGACAGCTATTGTTATCGATAGACAAAACTGTCTCTATTTCCGAACATCGGGTGCGATATCGCAAACTGACACAAAATCGCCAGTCCGATATGGCGTGACAGTCTTATTTAACTCTTTTTTTTTTCTAGACGACAAATAATCAGTCCATTTCAGAACCATATGCAGGCGGCGAATTGTAAATGTGGTTCGACTAAAGGGTTCTTTTCCAAACCTGGACAGAAAACTTTGAAGGAAGAATTTTAAAAGAAAATACTCGTTACCAAAGAAAAAAGAGAATATACTGGTAACCACTATTTTCTTTCAAAAATTTCCTTCAATGTTTTCAAAACGTCTCTGCTTTAAGGTCGTAAAAATTAAGATCATTTGGCACAGGGCTATAGAAATTTGTAGCCATTATGAATTTGTTTTACAGCAAATGTTACGATAATTACGCCGGTAATAGAAAGAAACACGAAAACTAGTGATATATCAGTCACGTGACGATGCCAATAATTCCGCTTGAAATTCCTCTTGCCTCTATAAAGATATGAGCCATGCTCTGACAAAAAGGGGTTTAATGCATCTCAGTGATGCATCGTACCAAGTAAGTCATCACATAATTATGGATCCATAAAATCTAGGAACCGACTGAATCAAAGTACAAGGTCCTTTGACATGCAGAAAATTAACAAATAGCAAAATGTTTCGACCTAGGTCAGCTTGCGCGGACTGCGCAGACTGATGTGGGTCGATACTTTTTTCAGATGCATTAAATCCCCTTTTCACAGAGCATGGCAAATATGTATATCGCTTTTCTTGACACGTTTCTTCAGACAGACGACTTATTGTGTCTTGAAACAGACCGACTTTTGAAAACTAAGAAAAAAAAAGAAACCGTGGGAAAAGGAAAATTGGCTCGTTACGAGCAACATATCCCTTTGCTACAATATTTTTACATTTATCCGTGATTTTAATCTATGTGGATTATCGCAGTTGTAAAAAGGTTGATTTCGAAAGCGTCTGGTGTAAAATACTTTTATTCTCCATGTTCTTTGCAATCTGATCTTTATCTACATTTTTAAACAAATGCACCTTGTGCACATGGGCAGCATTTAAAGGCTTTAAATTCTAAAAAGCTTTAACCCTTATCCTGCTAAATAAAAGAAATGAAACTTTCAAGCCGATAGTAAAAACCCAAATTTTCCAATTTCAAATGTGTTCTTGAAGGAAAGATATCTCCTTATCGGACAGTGTAGATCTAAGATCAGACTGTACGTTCCGTGCAGTCTGATCTTGATCTACGCTGTCCGCAAAAGGTCAGCGAGTCGCACTTAGCATCGATGGTTATTGGCCACGATATTTCATGGCCACAACATAATAATCCAATGAAAACCAGACTCAAACATTCCATGATGTTGGTCTTCGTTGGATTAACATCTCCTGAGTATAAGATACTCGTATCAACCCTTAACGGACAGTGTAGATCCAAGATCAGACAGCACGTTCTGTGCAGTCTGATCTTGATCTACGCTGTCCGCAAAAGGTCAGTGAGTGGCACTTAGCAGCCTAAGAGTTAAACGCACGACTTTGCACTTTCAATCCACGGTTGGTTGATTTAATGGATTTGAATACCTACCTCACGCACTCGTGCCGTTGAATATAAATCTTATGGAACATCCCTTGGTGAGGTGACGTAATATCATTCTTCATCTCCATAGCAACGTGCTGTGGTAGCACACTGAGTAGAAGCTTTTCCTGTAAAGAGAGATGACTTTAAATTAACAACAACAACAACAAAAATAAAGGTTGACAGGTGAGCATTCCATAACTGTCTCTTTTCACATTTGAAACTCGAAAAGAGCATTCTGGTCTGTTACACAATCTGACCACGGTCTGTGTTCACCGATCACTCTTTACTGAATTGTAAGTCACAAGTTAGTTATGTAATACAATTTCTAAACCATTTGGTTCAGCCAATCAGAATTTTGTTCCTTATATTTTAGGGGGAAAACACCCAGAGCATTAGGAATGAAGCGCAATATGCAATGGCTGGTGGAATTCGTATACAGCAACAGGTCTGAATTTTGCCCTAAATATTTATTCTTAGACGAGCTATATGATTGGCGTAAACAATAATTTTTCGGCCAATTAAATGGTAAGTCTTTGAGTATAGAATACGAATGGAATTTAGAAAGGTCGGTGAAAAAGGCGTCATACTTGTCTCTACCACTGAATAGTAAGTATCAACCTCTGACTAGATCATAAATACAGTTCCCTCTAAGTGGCTACCACCACATTTTTTACTTTTTCCAACAATGCTTTCTACCCTTTCAAAGAAAAAAATCCCATTGTTTAAACCGTATTGGTTTGTAGTCTGAACCAGCTTTCAATTGAGACAAGAAAAATAATTTTGTGTTTTGGTAAAGAGTCAAACAATTTGATTATGCCATGTGAAGAAGCCTGGCATCAGACAATCAGAATAAACCAGACGTGCAATCTTGTCAAATCGTTAATTGGTATAGGGTCACGTCTACATCACTTCACGGGGAATATAGAGAATACGTACATAGTGTTGTCGTAGATCAAAAATATCTAACGAGGTTGGGAGAATTGATAATTGTCGAGCCTTGGCGAGACAATTATCAATTCTCACAACCGAGTTAGATATTTTTGATCTACGACAATACTATGTACGTATTCTATTTATCTTTTAACCTCTGATTTGTACTCATTGTGAAAAGATGTGAAAAATGTTGCTTACAAATACATTTTAAAAATTTTAAAAGTTTATTTATGTCGGAACTCCCATTTTAAAATTGCATTACCCACATACATAGTACTTTATCGTAGTAATTAAACGTCCGAAAATTGCGATTGAGATCGCTTGGGATTATTCTATTTGAGAAGACGCGGTAAACGAGCATTCAAATGACGTCACGGACAGGAATTACGTAGGCAGATCATCGGAAAGTAGCACGCGTGCTATGACATCGTTCTTTTTTCGCGGGCTTTCTGTAGTAATCGTTACTATTTTTGGAATGCATTTCATTCATAAATGGTGATAGGGGGCGGAGTCAGTGGAACTTGCTGTTCTATAAATCAAAAAAAATATCGCATGGATATCCGGTTAGTTGAAAGATAAATTATAATATCAATACGTCGTTTTTTCCTGATCAAATTTAGCTGGGATCGTAACGGTCACTGGCTTTTATAACCGAGTGGCAGCTTTTTTTTTCCCAAAAGGTTATCAGCTTAACTCGGCAGAATACAGGTTAATTACTAATCAACGATTTGCTGCAGTTGCACTTTTGCAGAAGAATTTACGTGTGGATCACATGATTGATTACCAGCAATTTGTCTTTTTCCCCACATTGTTTAAAAAACCTTCATCCCTACGGTCTTGAAAACATGGGATTGTTTAGTATAGGGTGAAAAGTATACCTGAAGCATACCTAGTGTGAAAAACAATTGTTTTTTCTGTTCCTGGAAATGCTTAGAAACTAGCCCTTACTGCGACCTATGAACGAGTTGGACTATTCTATTACGAAAAAAAGACCTTCGCATTCTTACTTCAAGGCCAAATTTGCTAAAGTATTAGGAAAAAAATATCGGAGTGTGTATATGTAAGATCTGACTGGAAGTTATGAGTGAGTCTGATCTTGATCTTCACTGTCCACAAAAAAAAAAAGACAGACAAAATTGGGCCGAGTTCTATAGAGCGTTAATGATCAAGTAACCTGCCAGGCTATTTGTGTATTCATATAATGAAAAACAGTGACGTCTCTGTGCCAACAACAATCGCTAATTTTCAGGCCAGAGTAGTAGTATATGGGGCCAGACTGGGTCAGTTGATCCAGAACTGACCCAGTCTAGCTCCCCTGAGGGAGATTTTGACCCAGAGTACCTACCCCGGGTAGGTACCCTGGGTACAATTCCGGTCAATTTGGAAAAATTTGGGACGATTTGGGTAAAAAATGGCACTTTTTGGCATTTTTGCTTCCCCCCCTCCAACCCAGGCTAGCTATCCTGAGGGAGATTTTGACCCAGAGTACCTACCCTCAGGGTAGGTACTCTAGGTTGCTTTCAATGGATCAGAAGTCATTGTCAATTTGAAGAAAAAAGATAGATCTTTCATGGTAGATGGTTAGCCCTGAAAAGGGCTGTTTTGTTTGGAGATTGTGTTTTTTATGCACAACCTCCAACTTTCCTGCAGGCCGGACAGCTGCTCGCCGCTCGTCTTCTGACCCTTCTCATTTGGCTTTCGTCTAAGTCGAACTTCAACGAGAACGACGGCTCGTCATCGTCATCCCAACATTCTGTTGTTGGAATGACAAACTCCTTCTTCTTCTCTCTAGTCATCTCCGCCAACTGCCTATCCATTTTCTCTAGCTTCAGATGGAGGGTCTCGACCACCCTCATCAGATTTTTCACGGTCTTTCTGAGATCTTCCATCGTGAAATGAAAATGATGAAATAGAGTCGGCTTTTATACCTTTTCAGGAGGATTGACTTGTCTCATGACGTCATTTTCTCCTATATTTTCCCGCTTCAGCGTTTCATGTTTTTTTGACTCCGAATTAACGTTGACCAATCCATAGCTTTGTTACAATTTCTTGTTCGGGGACAGAAAAAACTAGGGTTTGATTATCTTGTGTTTTTTCTGACTATGACTTTTCTGAGTTTAATTCTTCTGAGAGAAAGCCTTGACAATTTGAAAAAGTTCTTTTCTTGGTACATGGTTAGCCCTGAAAAGGGCTGTTTTTTGTGTAAAATATACTTTTTAGCCTCTCTTTTCTCTATCCATATTTTCCGCTGGATATGGGATCTGTATCAGATGCTCCACTTCATGTTTGATACATCTGATACGTTCTCTTTCTTCTAACCAGTATAGGAATGCTAGGATAATTGTCAATCCAAACATTGCGAATATCGGCTTATCTCTACGATAGTTGAGTAGAAAATGGGAGTTTTTAGTGTTTACATTTGGTAAATGTTGACCAATGCATAATTTGTTACATTTTCTTTAGTGTTTTGAGCTTAGTTGACAATTTTGAAAGAAAGATCTTTTCATGGTAAATGGTTAGCCCTCAAAAGGGCTTTTTTAGAAGGATTTGATGAATTGTCAAGACCTACAATTCTTCTGGGTGAATTACTGGGATGATTTCACATCCGCAGAATTCACAGCAAACTGTAGATCCTTCATCATCATCAAAAAATCCTTCATCTGGGTCTGGACAATTATGCTTCTGACCAAGATAGTCCAGGAGTGTAAAGCATTTTCCACACTCTATCTGACATCTGTTTGCACAGTGAGGGCAGAGAAGAATCTGAACCATACTGAAGCATTTATGTTTTTTGTGAGAAAAAACATCGTCCTTATATAGTTCACAACATGGATTGACCTACTTGTCTCATGTTTTTTGACTCCGAATTAACGTTGACCATTCCATAGCTTTGTTACAATTTCTTGTTCGGGATAGAAAAAATAGAGTTTGATTATCTTGTGTTTTTCTGACTATGACTTTTTTTGTTTTTTGACAATTTTGAAAAAGTTCTTTTCTTGGTAAATGGTTAGCCCTGAAAAGGGCTGTTTTGTTTTTTGGAGGTTGTGATTTTTTCAACTTCTAATGACAGCAACCGAAATTCGCCTGGCAAACGGGGCATACTCCAACTCTTTTTGTGATCGTCATTACTCCGTTATTGAAAGTTATCTTTCTCCCAAATTTGACATCAACTAAAATAATATCAGGTGTTGTCTTTAAGAATAGCTGAACTAATCTTTCACCGAGATCTTTGAACGGTTGTGATATACGGTGTAGTTGTACGGGCTGAGTGTTTAGTAGCAATATCTGCTGTCCGACATCTAGATAGTCTTTGAGAGTCTCACGCAGTTGATGGTTGATTTCCTCCATATTGTTCTGCTCCATATTGATTTTTAACTCCCGAACTGGTCAAGAGCTGAGAGTCGAATGATGAATGTATTGGGAAATATCAGCCTTTCTTTATACGATAGCAGGAGGATTGAAAAATAAGAGCGCGGACCTGGTGGAAAGCATATACATTTTTTTCCCAACTACGTTTTCATGCTAATATAGTAAAAAAGTTATGACTCGTAGCATGGGGAAAAAATGTAAGCAGATTGGAGTCTTTTTGGAAAAACAGAATGAAAAAACTCGACTGCTTTTTGAACTTCTTTTATTGAACAGAACTGAAACAATGAACATATTTACAATAAACTTAAAAAGACAAAAAATGAACATAATATCAATAAACTGTTAACAATAAAAATCATTTTTGAAAATGTTTTTTCACTGTTTGTGGGGAGAAGTCTCTGAAATTTTCTTGTATAGATTTCCATAGTGTTGATTAAACCACAATGATACATTTCGATCGTTTCGATGGTGTTCCGTTGAGAGAAATTTCTGTTGAAGATATTTCTGTATATTATATCCTCTAGCAACAGCATCCAATGCGAAAATACAGTAAATTCCGCAAACTTTACCCTGTAGACTCTGAAGAGTTTGTCGATTGTATCTCCACGAATAAGAATGATTGTCTAAAAAGTTAATAATTTCTGGCTCAAGTGGTGGTAGGCCGTAGGGATCAAAGTATAGTACATTGCCATTATTATCAAATATCACGGCTACCCAGTGTTCTCCTGAACCGGTTGATTTCTCTGTGTTCACAATGTAGGCTTTCACATGATTGGGTTTTTGTCGAGGTAACTGATCTTTTGCACAGACTTTTGCCTGTAGATTTTTTATCCATGTTCCATGATCCAATATGTATTGAATTTCAGAAGTATACATTTTTCTAATCACTTTTCCAGGCTTGTTTTACTTTGTCACACCAATATTTTAAGAACGACTCCGTGATATCAGATAGAATGTTTTGTTTTATATTTCGCCAAAATCTGTAGGCTTCCACATAGTCAGCTTCATCGAGTTTCATTTCTATGAGTTCAGGATACCATTTTTTCATGATTCTGTATGGATTTAATTCCTTCATAGCTTGTTCTATGAACATATCTGTATGTTCTTGTCTATCCTTGAATAAACATAGTTCATGCTGTATTTGACTGGGATGATCCACTTGACATCCGTAACACTCGTTGTGAACTTCACTGGCTATTAGATTTTGTAGTTTTTTAATCATATGTTTTTCAAAGCTGTTGTGAATGTCATTTTTCCGAGTAGAAAGACACTCTGAGGTGGAATATTTCACTTTTTCTGCTTCTTTTCTCAGTGAAATAGCAAATCTGACTCCCGACATTGTTTATTAGTCCTGAAAAGGACTGTTTTTCTGATATATCTTTCAAAAGTTAATTAGTCCTGAAAAGGACTGTTTTTTCGATATTATATTCTTTAGTCCTGATAAGGACTGTTTTTTGTGAAAGCTATCTTTTTTCTGTTGATTTTTCAGGATTAATAATCTGTGATGATTTCTCTCAAACTGTTGATTTCAATCTGATTGTCAAATTCAGCAAAGACAATAACGTTGATCACTGTTGCCAAGGCTTGCGCGAATTGAAGCTCAATGCGAAGACTTCCAGTTTTTATAGGATGAAGTTGTCCTTCTTCACTGCCTTGATCAGGTGTCAAATCGTACCCCCACAAACAGTATCCACCAACATAGTCTTCTTTAGCAATATCAAATGATTTATTGAGTCCTAAGGCTGAGACAGCCTGATACATAGACAAATATAATTTCAAATACAACCCATTTTCAAAGTCAGGCTCAAAGGGTCTGTTATGAATACTGTGTCCATTACATGATACATCTATTTTTGACAGATTAAAGTGTTGAAAGAAAAATGGATTGTTAGCATAACCCCCATTATAAGCAGCATTTGTTACCATTGCAATGAAAACACGTTTTGGAAGCTGGCCTTGAAACAAATGATCTTCAATTTTAGACTGAAGTCCATTACCGATAGTAAACGTCTTTACTTCTACCCTACGGATAGGAATTTTCATGTTTTGCTGAGCTATGAGATGATTTAGATCATTTGCAACAACAGGCAACAATTCAATATTTCGTACATGAAGACTGACTGTTTCCATTACAATTTTTGCATCTGGTGCAGCAGTACCTCCTGTAAGGCAAAAGTTTGATGAGGATCTGTTTAATCTAAGTCTGATTTCAACTCCATTAGGTAAATATTTTTCTTGCTGAAATAGATCAAGATGCAATCGTCCGAAAAGCTCTGCAGTTCTGCTTAGTCCGATTACACCGATTCTGTTTACTAGTCCAGTATTTCCCGCATCATGGTTGAGTGTTTCAAATTGCCCACTGGTGTCTTCAATCCAAAGTGCACCAGCTTTCAAAAACGTAGACTTGCTGTCAGCATTATAGGACAAAAGATTTTCGATATATGCTCTGTACGGATAGGTATCTGAATTACTGCTGATTAGTTTATTATTTAGATACAAATCGACGCTGCTAAACATACTATGCAGGAAATTATTTACAGGTGCCACATTTGAACCGACGTCTAAATTAGTACCGTCAGCTTTAACGATTTTGAATTTGATATACAAATACGATTGCGACAAATCTGTCCAATGTTCGGTTTGAGGTGGTATGATGAATTCTATCGGTGAAATGCTTGTCAAAGATGCTATTGGAAAATGTTCAACCCATTGACTTTCTTGCATCGTTGTCATTGTAGGTGGTACAGAAAGAACATTGAGTTCTGATTTACTGCATTCACAAGATCCGTTTTGCATCATTTTTATATAATATATATATAATATATCAATCAAATATATCGAGAGTCCTTGATCTACTGTAATGATTTCTTTGTCTTTTATTAATGATCTTGCCCTTGCGAGATCGAGAAGATGAATGACGTGTCTTTTGTGATTTTCTTTTATTTATCCCCGGTATTAACTGTTGTGCTAGATCATGAATGGCTTGTTTTCCCCTTGAAATTACAACTTTTTTGGGGTTTTCACCACGTAAAAGGATATCTCTTGCCGCACCTAATCCTTGTCTGATTCCTTCTTTTTTTACAGCATTCAACCCAGATTTGACCAAGGGTTTAAGCAATGGAGTCACTGTTTTAAGTGCTGATCTAAATAGGGAACCTAGTCCATAGCCATACTGATGTTTTTCGCCGCGATAAACTGGTAGCATTTTTTTGGTCGAATATTTATTTAAATATTTATTTAAATATTTATTTAAATATTTATTTGTCAAATATTTTTATTTTTCTGTCTGAAATGTAACTTGACGATTGTCTTACCAATAATAAAATGAAACGGTATACCAGAGTCCCCTGTTATTTGAATGTGAATAGTATCGAAATCAGATTTCGAAACGGGGACGTAATGCGGTAATGTAATTTCATGGTTGATATGTTGGGCTTCATAATTATTTTCATCTGATATGCTTGGTTTGAACGGAAGAACACGAAGTATGGGAGCCAATGTATCACCCACTATAGTGTATTCAGCAATATCTGAATAAACAAACAGATGATTGTACCCAGCATCAATGTTAGGACTGTATTTAAATACATCTAAAATATTTCTACTCGAATAAATTATCTCATTTTTGAATTCTGGTGATCCTCCCAGTTTTAAAAACAGCTGTGGATGAAATTTGATTCCGGTTCTTGTTATATTTGTGAATCCCAATTTCGGTCGTTTGCTTGAGGTTGAATAGCTAATAGACACCCCGATTGAATGCTTCTGAAAGATTTCACTTAGGTTATTTTGAATCAATTCTTCCATTACCTCTATAACATGTTTTGGTGAAGTGTAACTACCCGGTGGAAAATTAAATCCAATTGTCCATTTTACTGCTTCACCTTTTGCGTTTCGTTTTATTGGAATTATCTTCATATTATCTCTTCTTTTATCTACCGCTGCTGCTGCATTGTATAGATTAGCATCTGCAGTTATAATTTCGAACTTCGCTTCTTCTTCAGTTATGTTTAAAAACTGAGCGGGGGTAATAAGATGAACTAATGCAACTTCCCAATTTTCCCTGTCAATATGAATTGTTTTTGGTAAATGAACTTTAAAACAGCACTGTGTGTTGTTTGGATAAAGTTTTATGGAACTATCGCTAGGTAGAGTAAGATAAAACGAATTCATTTTTTAAATTTTTTTGATTTAGTATTTTTTACTGTCAACGAAATCAACCCCACTAGTTGTTTTTTGTCCAGACTTTGTGAATTTTAGCCCTGGAGATGGAAGAATATACCCGAGTGAACTGCTTAACAGTATCAACCACAATTCACGATCTTGACTTTGAATACTTAAATGTACTATCGAGGTTGCAATAATTGCGTAAATGACTAATGTCTGTGAAATATACGTAAACTGATTCTTTGGAACACGATTTCCACAGCAGTTGTAATTTTTAGTGCTAACACTATCGACACTTTCTGTCCCAGTCTCAATGTTTGACTGCGAATTTATCATAATTGTACTGTCTTTTTATTTATAAAAAATCTTGTAGATAAGACTTTTTTCCGATCAAGATACCAAATGGGATTCTGGTATCCAACTTTGAAATTTTTTTGGATAACCTTTCCAATTGACTTTTATTTCTTTGATTATTTTTTTACCCTCACGTCTTGTACGTCTATCAAGAACTGAATCAATTTCATAAATTTCATCATCTTTTATCAATTGAAGTTCGTATTCATAATAAGTCCCCAAAATTTGTTCACCCTCTAAATCTTTTATTTTATAGGTGATAGGTGAAAATGTCTTGTTAACATGAGTGATTTCAAATATTTCTTGAGTCCAATTTGGTAAATAACCCTTATCAAATGTACGTTTTGTTTTATTGATACGAACACGATCTCCAATTTTGAATTTTGGCTTTTTTGTCATTGCAATTGTCGATAAACGTGGATACAGATTTTTCGAAATTTCTGCCTCATTTGATTTTGTTACCATTACAGGAGATGTTTTGATACTTCTGTGAAAAGTATGATTGTAATTCTTAACTAAAGAATTCAATACGTCAATGTAACGTCTTGTTTTCTTGTACGTCAAGTATTTCCACATTCTCGTTTTTAAAGTTCGTTGAAATCTTTCAACAATACTTGCTTTCGTCTCTGGATTTTCAGTGGTAAAGAAATGAATCTGATTCTTTTTCAAGTATTGCTGAAACAGCCTGTTTTTGAATTCCGAACCTTTATCTGTTTGAAGTGACAAAGGTTTTCGATTTGATTTCTGAACAATAGATTGAAATGCTCGAATCAAAGTTTTTCCCATCTTATTTGGAATAGGGATAACCCATGAAAATCTTGAAAACACGTCAATTATACAAAGTAAATATTTCTTGTTATCATTTTGTCTTGCTAAATGTTGCATGTTAGCCAAATCAGCCTGCCATTGATAGTCTATACCACTTACAATAGTTTTTCGTCTTTGGAAACGACGACGAATTGGTTTATGTAAGGTATAGGTGGATTCACCTCGTAACCACTCTTGAACATCTTTGTATCTTATTCCTTTCAAAACAGATTTTGCAGCGTGATACAATTGCTTTATTCCAGTAAATGCGACAGTACTTTTGGGATCATAAAACAATTTTCTTAACACGTAATCAAGTTTGTAATCAAGTTTAGGCTTTACCAGGATTCCCATGACTGAAGCGTTTTACGGCTAGGGGTCTTTTTTATAGATTTTGGTGGAGTTAACAACTCTTTAGTATAGAATTGCCTCAGTCTTTCTCTTTCTTCAGGTTTCATGTATGGAGATGATTCTTTTATTCTTTTTGCAGATTTTTTAACAGTTCTTGTAAGCGATTTCCTTGCACTTTTTTGTACGCTTTTTGGCGTGTGAAATAAGTGATTGGATCCGCCGTAGGATCCTTCATCTTCACTCACTGATTTACTCAGTGATTTATCTTGAGCTTTTTGCATCCATCTCCATCTATTTGAGTTACCAATAACTTCTCGCGGTATATTGCTTTCGTGTAATGCCTTTGAAAAAGTTTTCCATCCTCTAGGTTCAGTACCTTTTCTCTGACGAATTGTATCATTGATAAGATCGATGATATTGGAACCATGAATGCGTACACCTTTGTATGACACGACTCCTTGTTCGTACCAAGTTAAATTATTGTTATCTTTTATCATACTCAAAAGTAACTCAGCTTTTCTTTTCATGGTTTTTGGTACGCTTTGCAAAATTTGATCATGCAAGGTAACAGATGCTGATTTCTGTATACTGTCATCACTTTTTGTCGTTGGAAGTGAGTTGAACAAAGTTGGTCTTGCTTTTTGAAGCGAATTTTGTAACTTAAACAAAGTTTCACCATACCTTTGAGCCTTTTCTGTTTCTGACAAATCAGTGCTTTGTAAAATATGACCCATATCCTGCCGAAGATGTGCTGCATCCACAACTTGCGGATTGGGTGGTAAACGAGGTTTATGATATTGCTCGTCTTTCCAACGATTCATATTTTCTAAAACCTGATAAGGTACGATAACCATTTTTTTAACAGACATGATTTTTTATCTACAAGATTTTATCTATAAGGCTTTAAGTGCCCCTCCTATTCCTCCGATAACGGCTTTTCCTAACAATGGCAATAATGCAGGTGCAAGTAATGAAAGAAATCCACCTTTTTGATTTAATATTTGTTTTTCATTTTTTACAGAAGCCGATTTCGAAGCTAAACGTCTGATATGTTGTCGGCTTGAATACAATTTCTTCTTCTGAGCTGATGATAAATGTACATTGCCTTTTAAAACGTTATGACAACATTCCGATATACATCTTATCACTTCTGGTGATGAATCTTTTACAAGTTTTTTACGTATTTTTGGTGTAGCCTGCATCATAGCCATAACCATTGAACCATGTTTTTTTATCAGAGGCGTTTTCCTTTTCATGTTGACTTTAACTCGATATCGGATTAAATGATAATACAACGTCCATGTCGCTATCATTTATACCTGATGTTTTTAACATACTGTTTTTTCAAAAGAAAACTTTTTAACATACTGTCTTTTACAGTCAGAATTACTTTTTTAAGAAAACTGTGAATAGAGAGCGTCAACCAATGTATCAGCGCTAGCCATGGACGAATCCACGGGAACGGATCTTCCTTTCCCAAGGTCAAGCACCTGATTTTTTTCGTCAAGTTTATATCTTCCTGTACCGATGTTATATCGCAGCATATCTTCTATCATCCGTCTATATTTTCTTAATCCTTTTTTATGTTTAACCAATGTATTTGGAGACCAAGCGACGGATGGAATTCTTTGAAACGCTAATTTTTTGCCTGGTAATATAAATCTTGAATACTTTCTTTGGTAATTCCGCATTCTTTCACCAAGTATTTCCTCTCTAGATTTTGGATATTGTTGATGTTCTGAAATGGTACTTACTACAGGGGTTCGTTTTCGGGTAGTAACAAATCTTTCATCAATCGTAATTGGAGCATGCTTCTTTGGTGGAGCACGCTTTTTCGGAGATTTTTTCTTTTGAGTTTTTTTCTTTGGAGATTTTTTCTTTGGAGACTTCTTCTTTTGCGGAGCACGCTTTCTTGGAGATTTTTTCTTTTTTGGAGATTTTTTCTTTTGCGGTGCACGTTTTCGTGGAACACGTTTTCGAGTTTGTCTTTCAACTCCAAATTTTCTGATGGTTTTTACTCCATCCCATCTCAGTAAGCTTCTGATAATAACACCACCTAGAAATCCTCCCCCTCCAGGTTTTAAAATGATTTTACGTTTACTTTCCTCGTCTATGGATGGATCTGCTAACCGTTCAATATCTGTTCTATGTTTTGTCATGTACATTGTGGTTTGTTTTGGTAATTTGATTTTATTTTCAATGATGTTTTGCGCAGCCAACGTAAACCATTTTAAAATTTCTTTTAATCCTGCTTTTAACACAGCTTCTCTTTCATGTCTATCGGTTTGTTGACTTAAATTTCGCAAAGCAGCTAAAACTGAACTCGGTGTGGATGGTAAAGCCATGTTTACTCACGGGTGTGAATCATAAAAATGATTTATGTTCAAAATGTGATTCTCTTTTAAGCAAGAATTTTGCATAAAGTTTTTTAAGCAGGAGAATAAATAATGGGTCCTCTTTCATCTCCTTGTGTACGCCAACGATGAAATATATCTGCTCGTAGTCTTAATTCTTTATTTGTTTGTGAATGAAAATCTATGACTAAATAACCATGATCCGTCGATGTAGCATCTTCATAAGCAGGTAACAAATGTGGGGCTTGCATTTGGTGAGCTAGTGTTTTAATTTGATTCTTATCTCGTTCATTTCGAAATAAAATCATATATCTGGAATTAAGACTAATGGTTCGACTCGATTTCGATTGCTGAAACATATTTTGCGTGATGTAAATTACACTTGCATTACGATGGTGTCCTTTTCTTGTAAACCAAAGTTTAATTTTTTCCTCATCTTTCTCACCCAACATATCATCAAAGACAATTAAATTTGGAATAGATACATCACTGACAATTTCGTTTTCATCGTCAGGAATTCCCTCCACGAATTTTATCAATTTGAACTGTGAATTGAACTTTTCTTGCATAAGATTGTAAGCATGCTGCCATTCTTTGTAACACCAAACAACTCTTTCAGGAACGATGTTGAACAAGTCTTCTCGATAGTCAATTAATTTATGAACGAACTCTGTTTTTCCGCATCCACTCGGTCCTGTGATGAAAATATTACAAGGGTGTTGAAACAATATGGATTGTACATCCATATTTTTTTACTTTTCTCGTTAAAGGCTATTGATAAAATGACAATATCAATGAAAATAAAAGCATTTTTATTGAACATTTTTTTATTGAACATTTTTTATTGAACAGAGGTGAACAATGAAAAACATTTTTTTACAATGAAACATTTCTTACAGTATAGCATATAACATTTTTTTACAATGCAAATTCACAAATACCTCGATTTTTCCATTTGTCTTCATGTTCCACAACAGTTTTGTGCAATTGTTCATTACCCAAAGACAATGGATATACGCTGTCCAAACCACTATATTCACACGTTCCTCTAATTTCGAAGACGTTTTTGAATACTGCTTTTGCCGAAAGAGTTGAAAGTACGATTTTTTCTGTGACATCTCTATCAAATAGGAGATACCCTTCCATGATATCCACTCCTTCTGCATTATCTCTTGATTTTGTATACCGTAAGTAAAAGTTAAACAGGACTGATTTCATTTTCAGTAGATTCAGATAACTTTCTTCTGGTCTTCCTATGATAATGAATCGCCATCGACTTGTGACTTGCAACTGCTTAGTGAAATAGTCACTTTTCCACAAACAGGCTGTTAAATAGCCTTCGATAGTGGTATCGAAATTTGACTCAGTTATCAGCATTGCAATAAAGTCGTGCATGCTATACAATTTACAAGATGTCTCTCCTTTTGCAACTCCCTTGTGCAATTTATCTATCCAAAGTTTCACACAATTGCATTTAATGTCAAACTGTGTTCGTTCATCGAGCGTGTGTTGTCGAACAAATTCTCCATAAACTTTTTCACGTAGCTCTATTGGTAACGGTAACACAGTTGCCATTTTTTCACCAAACGTCTAATATTTTTCCGTCTTACTTTATCTGTTTACCGCAAAACAATGTGATATAGAAATTTATTTTCTCAGACTTTTATAACCATAGGGCACAGTATCAGTAGCATTTACAATAACTCTTTTGGTGTATACAGAGCGAAACGTTTTTGTCTGCGGTTCGCTGGTCACTGTTCTATCTCTATGTCTTTTAATTTTACAATCATACTGAATTTTGATTTCTATCGTACGATCCAAAGCACATTTTGAATAGGTATCGAAATTCACCACCTGCTTGGTATTGTGATCCAAAGTAATTCCCTTCACTTTACATTTACTTATCTCTTCTCCATCTTTTGTTTTCATTTTGTAAGCATAATTTTTAGGCCCAAGTCCTCTGAATTGAGTAATTTTACAGTCAGGCTCTTCATCAGTCCATTTTCCTAACCTACTGTTAATAATGGGGGGGTTCCATAATTCAGGATCATGAATGTACATACAACTATCTGTATCGAAATACAGAACTCTATCTTTTAACTTTTCAAGAACGGCGTACAATTCCAACCTTGCATAAGCTGTTACGTAAGACCCTACTACCACGTTGGCTGTAGCGTGGGTATCAATATGTTCCAATTTTGATTCATAGTTAACCAAGATGAATGGACAGTCCTCGTCAAAGATTTCTACATGCTTTACAATGAAATTGGGACTGGTGACTAATTCGAAATATTTAGACGGATCACTGATGTATTCCGTCTGAGTCATTTTTTCACGCTGGGCTAATTTTCCCCAAAGACAGTTCAACATAATCTTAGCAAACGATCTTCTCCCAGGATTCTTTTGAATACAACTTGGATCAAGACGAACCCCTTCTGCCTTCTCATATTCACAAACGAATTGATCTTTTTCCGAGTCTGATTGACACCAATTTGGGTACCCACTGGCTTCTTGCTTAATTTTCAAGAAATTATCCACATAGCCTTTAAAGAATTGGTCCGAAACAGAATTGAAATGCCAGATTTCATACACTTGTATTAGCCGATAACCACAGTCAAGAGCTTTGAACAGTTCAAAGGTAACCCAAGTTCCAACCAAAGCCCTCTCTTCTTCACCGTGGATACAAATGTTTGAACTTTCTTCTGCACATTTCATACAAAGCGGAAACATCATTTTATTGTTACAGTGAACTGGAAGAACGGGGTGAAGCAAATCAGTTGGAGGTAAAACTTTGCATTTGATTAACCCCTCATACTGACGAATATTGTTCATATCAATATTCTCACTAGTCAAAATTTCTGGCTGACCCACAGGATAGGATTTATGTTTACAAACATAAGGGTACAGAGAACAGATATCAATGTACTTGATTTCCTTCTTGCTTTTTTCATCAACATCGTAGCTAATTTTTATTGCATTACATCTTCCCCCAGACAATCCCTCCCTCGGATCGATGGGGTCCAAATGTGGATATAACTTTTCAATGAGTTTTTTGTACTCTTTATCCTTCATCTTAGCATCGAATTCATGCTCCCAAATGGTCACTACATTATACCCCATTTTTTTTGATATCTGCTATACGTTTAAAAGTATGTTCGTACAATTCAGACATGGGTCTCCCATTGATGGGATTGATCTGTTTTCGATCTGTATAACATACAGGACAACCATGATACAAATCCCCAAGGAATTCATAGACAGTATTTGATTGACGGTGAAAACCATCTACAGTATATCTTCCGATTTGAACTTCCCCACCATTTTTTGCATGGCGAATATGAATACCTTTTTCCCGAGCTACGCTTTGAATCCAGCGTATCGCTTTCATAGAAAAACGACGTCTGGACGAATCTTTACTTGAAATGATAGCAATTTGATTTCCTGGTAAATATTTGCTTCGCCAGACTTTGTTACAGGCATCGGCGATGGTAATTGCCTCTAAAAATGGAGAAATACCACCCTGTTCGATAAACAGCTTTCTGAATTCAGCACATCCCCGTCTTAGGATATCGACATCTGACCTACAGTACGATTCCATCTCTTTTTGAAAATTGAATTCCTCACCCTTTTGAACTTTGTCATTATACCAGACTATGAATTTCGACCTACCCTCTTCAGACATTGAGTCGGGTTTGTAATAAGACATATCCAAGTATGGTCCAATATAACTCCAAAATTCATCTGTATTTGCCCAGTGAGGAAAGTAACCTTTTTTCATTTCTTGAAGACCAAATGTGGCTGGAAATTTCGCCAGCCCAAAGTTCATGAAATTGAAGGAGTCGATCAGACGCACGCCATTCAATTCTAACTTCATAATATTGTTTCCATTCATGATCAATTTTGGAACTTTTAACCCAACTTTGACAATATAGTTAAGAATGAACTGACCGTCATAACCTTTTAAATTATGAGCCATAGCTGTGACTCCTTTGTGATGTTTTGAAAAGAGCCACTTGCAAAAATGACTCAAAGTTTCTTCTCCTTGAAAAATAACTTCCCTACCCTCTTCAAATTCACTGCATGTAGAACAATGAAAATCAAGTGGTTTATCGATACAATCATCACATACTCTATGGGCTATACAATAATTTGGGATGTGTACCCCTGTGTCTTGTTTGCATTCAAAATCAAAGAAAATGAACTGTGGTTTTTTGACTACAGAAAAACTCGTCTCATCATTGCTGTTATGATTCGTCTTACTTTGGTAAGGTTGAATAAAACAGCGATGAGAAAAGTCAACTATTTTCTTACAGATATGGCACCGTTTCTTTCCATTGCAGATATGATTTCCCTTTCTGGTAAGATACTGTGCACCACATTTTGAACAGAGTTTCACTAATTCACAAATGGATTTCTTTTCTTTACCTTGAACATTTCTGTGATTTTCAAAGCATAAAACACTAAAAAATCGCCTATGACACTTGGAACAGACATACTCTTTGGATTCTGATGGACATTTTCCAGCACGAAAACAACCTTTGCAGATCTTTGAGCAAGCATGGTCTTCCCGCCCGTTGTAGCCCACATCACAGAACTCACAATAATATGTACAACAAAAAAAACCTTTGATGGATTTGATATAGTCATAATGGTTTTGATGGAAGTATAAATGTATGATCTTACTATTGTCTTTCACTTCTGGATGTTCAAATATTTTCCTCGTTTTGGAATGCTGGTCGTGAACTTTAATGACATAGTCTTTTTCATACAAAAACAATTGAATTTTTTTGAATTCATCAATTCCTACAGACTGTGTTGGTAAAACTCCAGCTTCATTCATCAATTTCTCGGCTTCAGTCTTTTGAAGAGCGCGGTCTGAACGACGAATAATATTCCACCTCCTATTCCACGCTTCGTTGTTTTCACGTTCATTGTAGCAAATTCCCACAACAACGGCTCTTGCAAAACATAATTGATCACGGTTGTTAATTTGAATAACCGATTGTTTCTTCTTGGCAAAAACCTTTGAATCCAATTCCGACGATCTATATTTCACTTTTCCGCTACCACATGGAGGTATTGTATGTGTAATGTCAAATGTCATGGATCCGTCGTTCAAGACAAAATCTGTATTCGACTGTAAAACTCGTTCAATTTCATTCAATATAGTTTCACCTTGCAGCTGTTCTGTAGCTAAAAAGGGAATATGAATCCCCATCTCCAATGAAGGATGATCGATGCTAATTCTAATCATATCTGTCGGGTTAGCATCTAACTTTCGAATGATTTCATGGGTAACATCGTCAAATAATCCAAGCAGTCTCTGGGGTGATAATTCTTCAAATTTCTTAAAACTCACTGACAATACATGTGATTCTGTTCTAAATTTTCTTGACTTCTTTTTTCCCCTTTCTATTAAGTCATATAGACTTTTCATATCCAAAGTAGAGTTGCTGTTTTCTTCTTTTTTATCCACGAACATATTTGGTGAAAAGATATCATCTTCACTGTCACTTTCTTCTTTCAATGGTACAGTTTTTTTCTTTTTTGCTAGTGGAAATGACTCGTCATCACTATCACTTTCTTCTTTCAACGGTAAAGATTTTTTCTTTTTTGGTGGAAATGACTCATCGTCACTTTCACTGTCTGAATAATCTACTATTCTTTTTCTTTTAGCCATCGTTTCAGCTCTAGCTGAGAAGACAAAATGAAGGAAGCGAGAAAAAAACCTAACAATTTATTGACTCTTTCCTTACAGTGGTGTATAAATAGAGACATCAACTGTGAAAATCTCATTATTCCTCTGATCCATCTCAGACAGTACAGTTGATAAAAGAAAATGAGCGAGTTCAAGCTGCAAAATACATCACCACTTAGAAAGAGGATGACATTGTATGTTAATCCATACACCCACGATTATGAGATCAGCAATATTCCGTCAAAGTATCAAGTTAAACATAACGGCGTCTACGTGGGATCATTTTTATCCCAACAACATTTAGCAGAAAAAGATGTTTACCGCATGACCAGCTACAGAGTTTTGGATCAAACAACGATCGACAAACGATATGGGGTGGATGGCGTGAGAACAAATATTTGTTTTACGTGCAACAAAACAGGGCATTGGGCCAGACAATGTCCAGAAAAAGAAAAGCAGACAGGAGAAAATGTTTTTGTCTATGTGGACCCGCTCAGCCATGACATCAAAATTTCACCAACAGCTGTCAAACTCCAACATATGAAATACGTCGGGGTAGTAAATTCATTCTGCAAATCATTCTGCAATGAAAATACATGGAAAAAAAGTTCACCACAGGATACATCATCCGTTGAAACTCAGACCGTAGACATGCAGACTGACAACACGGGTATCAAGGATTCAGAGATCTGCAAAATAGCAGATAAATTAGAGACTTTACGGAAAAATCTGGACAAACAAAATCTCATAGATTCCACAAAAAACGAATTTTCTGCAGAGTCGGATTGTTCGAACGGGAAGGAAGAACCAAAAGATTTAGTGTTGATAGAAAAAAGACCAATAACGAAAAGAAGAAAAAACGACAAAGCAACAAAAACAACTGTTTCTTTTGCAAATCGTCAAAACACGGGAATGAAATGTGTCCAGATATGGTATTAAAAAACAATGAAAGGGGAAAAAAACGTAAGAGTAAATGTGAATCTGACATTCCGAAGAAAAAAAGAAAAACAGTCTAAGTGAAAAAAAGTTTTTTCATTCATTTTGTCTTTTTACAGTTCAAAGTTCTATGACATTCCGAAGAAAAAAGAAAAACATGCTATGTGAAAAAAGTTTTTTCATTCATTTTGTCTTTTTTTTACAGTTCAAAGTTTCATTGTAATGAATATTGTACAAAATATTCTAAAATAAAAAGTTTTAAATAATCATATAGGACTTGACTTTTTTTGTTTTTTGACAATTTGAAAAAGTTCTTTTCTTGGTATTGGGTAGCCCTGAAAAGGGCTGTTTTAAAATTAAAGAGAACGTATTCTTTACCATTTCAATGAAGGATACATTCTCATTAATTTATTTTGCCAACCGCGATGTTCTGTTGGCGGTATCAACTCTGACAGGTCTGGGTAAATATTACCCATCTTAACGATTGGGGTACGAGTATAAAACTCATACCCTCGTCTTGCAAAGAACTCCCGAAGAGCTTTATGCTTTAGTCTCTTCCTCTCTTCTGCCTCGTCTTCTTTCTTTTCCATGGTCTCTTGCTCCCATTTCTCTTTCATTTCTTTCTTATTCTTCTTGCCACCAAACAACCCACAGCAAAATTTCGATAACTTCATCGTGAAATGAGTTAATACAAGAATAAAAAACGCTGTCTCTTTTATAGCTTGACAGGGGGATTGACCTACTTTGCGTTAGAATTAAAAGCGCGAACGGGGGCGAGAGCATGTAGACAGAACATAACGTACTATATGATCTATCTACAACGTCTAAGAGTATCAAATCCAAAAAAATGTAACGAAACTAACGATTGGTTAACGTTAATTCCAAGTCAAATTAGGTCAATCCTCCTGTCAAGCTATAAAAACACCGATTTTTCCCATACATTCATCATTTTGACTCATAGCTCTCGAACATTTCGGAAGTTAAAAATCAATATGGAATACAACTTAAACGATTTCAACTTAGATGCTTTCCTTCCAGTGGAAAACAATGGAGACATTCTTTCATCAGCTATGAATTCAGCAAACATCAATCCGACGACTGTATTGGATAACATTTACGAAGAGGTGAAACAGTTAAATTCGAAACAAGATTCTATGCTGTCTCAGATCTTGAAAGAACTGGAAACATTCAACAAACATTTGGAGGAGATTAAAACTTTAAACACAAACACCGAACGGTTATGGAAAAACATTGAGACACTACGCTATCAAAGTCAGAGCATTTCAGCAGTTCCAGTAAAGATTCCTGTGGAGTTTGACTTCGATAAGACAAATCTTCACAAGTTAGTGGACTCTATCGTAGCTGTTGTGAAGAAAGAAAAACAACCAAAAGAAAATCAACCGAGAAGAACAACAAAACGAAAATCAGAGGAAGACGATAGCCATCTCCACAAGCGGCATGTTGACCAAAAGAGATCTTCACCGATACTGACAGGCCAGGGTAAATACGGGAAAAACATTGATAATTTCGATGACTTCAAAATCCCAAAAATCCCAAGAAAAACGAAGAAAAGCTGTCAGTAGAGAGAAAAAACACAACCTCCAAACAAAACAGCCCTTTTCAGGGCTAACCATCTACCATGAAAGATCTATCTTTTTCTTCAAATTGTCAACGACTTCTGATCCATTGAAATTGACCGGAATTGTCCCCAGAGTACCTACCGGGGGTAGGTACTCTGGGTCAAAATCTCCCTCAGGATAGCTAGCCTGGGTTGGAGGGGGGGAAGCAAAAATGCCATTTTTTACCCAAATCGTCCCAAATTTTTCCAAATTGACCGGAATTGTACCCAGGGTACCTACCCGGGGTAGGTACTCTGGGTCAAAATCTCCCTCAAGGAGGCTAGACTGGGTCGGTCTGACCCAGGGTAGCCCCCTATACTACTGGCCAGTTAGTCCAACAGTAATGAACTCCCGCCCCCAGCCCAATGAAACAATATCGCAGCAGATGATTTTGTAAAACATCCTTGTAAAAATACTAACAACGATTTAACATTCGCGGTGTCGATATTTTGGCGGATTCCATATTTGGCTGTTTCTTAAATTCGGTTCTTTAGCGGTGTGTTATCCTGTCTCATTTTATCTTCACCGATAATAAACACAATTAAGATTTGATACATTGTGACAAAAGGAGAAACTGCTGTTCTAAGTAATTGTTCGTAAGTCGGGATGATTTTGGACAAGGCTTCTACAAGGCGACGAAAGTCAGTTGCAAATTCGTCTGCGGCAAATTTGTTTGAGGAGGTGAGAGTAAAAACTCAGCATATCTCAATATTCCTTGCCCAAAGACAGTCCAACCACGGGCAGCACAAGTTTACACCCACCATTCCATTTTTGACCACATGGCAAGGACAAACTTCCTTAAGTTCGATAAAATGTAGGTCATGGTGTTAGTTGGATTTCGGTCAATGCGTTTTTCATGAAAATTATGTAGAAAAAAAAGAGAGAGAAATTTTCAGACAGCGAGAGGACAAAAGTATTCAAATCTCAAGAACATTACCCTTTACCCAAATGCATTAACCTTTTACTTAACAAACCCGTATTGTGTCAACCCTGAGAAAAGGGGCTGTTGAAAATATAGTGAGAAAAGAAGAAAATACGGGTGACCGGCATTTTCTTCTTTTTCTCACGTTTTCCACCCTTCCAAATAAAGTTTCATCAATCAAGCCCTATTTTGTCGTCGTCTGCCCTTAATATCAGCTGCAAATTATAACAGGTCCAAAAATGTGTTGTCTGGTAAAGAGTAAAAGTTAATCAAGGAAATAGACATAGTTTAGTCTTCTACCCTTTCAAAGAAAAACTTAATCAATCAAGCTTTGTAGTCTACAGCTGATTTTAATGTAGACGAGTCCAAAACTGTGATGTCTGGTAAAGTGTTGCGAGTATTGAAAGGAACTAATGTCTAGCCTCTAATAACTATTGCTTCTTCTGAACTTGACAATTTTGATATGCACTAACATCTAAATGTTAAAAAAAGTCTAAACCAAGAATGGACGGACGTGCGGACTGATTTTGACCGACAATCTTTGAAATTACATAGTTATTAAAGTGGGCAGATCAAGATCAGATTTGTCTAAATTGAAAGCATTCGCAGAAGACAAATTAAATGTGGCTCATATAATTCTATTTTTGATAGGATAGAAAATATTGTTGGAAAAGGAGACAATGCTGGTAACCAGCATTGTCTCCTTTTCTCACAATGTTTTCAAAAGTCATCTTCATAAAGATCCTAAAACTCGGGATTGTGTGATAAAAGGCTAAGCAACGAAGCGACTCCAAACAAGAACACAAGCGTGAATGATAAATGCAAAATTAAGTCTTGGCGTAGAACGGTAATGCGAGAAAGCTCTGTTAACGCACACAATTCCACCGTTTGTAGCTGTTCTCTCTTGGCTTTTCGTTAATATTTGTATGGATGGAACCTTCGCAGCGACCAAATTCATTGACATGACCCCGAACTTAACTGCAGCTTTAGGAATTTTCCCTTTAAAGCGATTCGAATTCATATTTCGTTGCTGCAGGTTTTTTTCATTTTTGGCCTGCAAACCTGGCTTTGGCAGAAATGAATTATCAAAATTGAATGTATAATTCTTTCTGTGAATTTTTCCCGTTAGTCATGGAGTAGCCGATATCACGTTACTATTTTAAAACAGAGCGGCATCTTTAAGTCGGCGGGTTTTAGTCTAGTGACAGCAATTCATTTGGCATAGTTCATCCTCAGTCTAAACAGTTGCGTCTCAGTGGATTGTCTTATCAAATGTCACATATTGGGTTGCTTCAAAATTCCATCAATAAAAAATATCAACAGTTAGAATCTTTAAGGGACCGAAACCTTTACATAATAAAAAAGAAAATTGCACCCCCTGTTTTTTTACCCGGTTTGATTTTCTGATATGAAATGGGGTAGAAATTAGAATCAGGTTGCCAACAGACCAGTCTTTTGCCAATGAAATGAACTGAGGTATCCTTTGACCTCACGATAAGTAGAACATTTTTGCTTAGATTTTGCTTTCAAAGTAAAAAAAAAAAAAACGGGAAGCTTTTAAGTTAGGTTAGAACTGAGAATTGAATGTCGAAATAAAACTTACGACAGGTTGAAAGTAACCTGCTGAGAATAGGCACACACAATCAGTCGATGTTGCAAAAAATCCGCCCGGGCCTTGCAGAACAGCTTGCTGTCTTCGTGTCATACCTCTCACAAGAGGTTGAAACAGCTCAATCAGTTGCCGCTGCCATGAGGTCAAGGGATACCCCAGTTCAGTTCATTTCAGAGGCTTGTTGATTATTGCAGCGGCCAGATTCTAATTTCCACCCCATCTCATATCATACACCAGAAAATCAAACCCGGTAAAAACACAGGAGGGTGCAACGCTATTTTTACAATGTATACTTCAAATGTATACGAATATAAACATTACAGAAGAAAATTATTAAAAAAAAAACCATCCAGATATATCTTAGAAGTACGGATGGATGTATTTATCATGCATTGCGTCGTCTACACTGTGAATGAGCAATGAATGAAATAATTGTTTTCTCAGAAAATTGAATTTGTTTTCTATATGTTTGACCTCGTCAACATATATTTGGAATTTACAGACACATTACAGCAATAGAATGTTTAAAAAATCCGTTTGCAAAACACAAGTGTATGCTACCAAAGTTTTGTTGAAATTCATGGCACTGTTATTACACCATACCACGTGTTTGATCTAAAAATAGTCGTTTACGACTTCAACAGTTTCAAAAGAACAGATTCTGACAGATATATGTTACATTACACAGTAACTCCTTACCAGTCGATACAATCCTAAACTCCTACACACTGAAAGCATTTGCAGTCGACAAATTAAATGTGGCCCGGACATAGGATCTGTCACTAAGAAGGTAGAAAACATGTGAGAAATGAAGAAAATGCTGGTTACCAACTTTTTCTCCCTTTCCCACCATGTTTTCAATGACCGTCTTCGTCACGGAAGGTCGTTAAAATAAGGGTTAAATAAGAATGCATGACGATGCGTGTGCTAGGAAATCATGATCCATGATAATGGAATAATTGGCGGACAACACACGAAAAGGGGCCTTCGGACATTTCCGTCAAATGTTGTCTCGGATTAGCCTGCGCAGTCCGCGCAGGCTAATCCGAGAAAGCACTTTACGACTACATGGGATTTTTTCATACAGTAGACTTTCGTGAAACAGAAAATCGCACAAAAAACGGGAAGTGTCATCTCGGATTAGTCACAGACTGCACAGGCTGATCTGGGACGACACACTTTTACGCATATGTCCGAAGGCCCCTTTTCGTGTGTTGCACGCCATATAGAACCCAAACCTTGTCGTATTTAAGCCTTGTCCTGCTAAATAAGTAAAATGAAATTCTCGAACCGGTGGTAAACACCCGAATACTGCTATTTCAAACGTATTTAATATTTATGTATCTCCTTATCGGACAGTGTAGATCAAAGATCAGACTGCACCTTTTGTGTAGTGTGATCTTGATCTACACTGTCCGTAAAAGGTCAGTGAGTCGCGCTTAGCAGCTAAAGGGTTAAGTGAAAACTACAGAACATACAATACATATTTTACTGTTTAATTTTGCTGTTATGAAAAAATATGACTAAATATCTATTAAAATAAAACCGAATAATGATAATGATAAAATGATTGATTAACGGAATGTTGTTTTACGCCGTTTCAACTATTTCAGTCATATCATGGCCACATCTCACTTATTCACGTGTGCCAAACCCTCGTAGCTCAGTCGGTAGCGTACAGGACTTGAGAACAGGAGGTCGCAGGTTCGATCCCAGGCTTGGCCAATTTCTTTCCGAGGATTGATAATAGTCATCGCGATAGGATTCATTCCTCTCTCACCGCTGACCATTGTTTCAACAATGGTTATGTGGGAAAGCAGCCAGTGGCTTGGAAAGAATATTGTGCGGAGTACTGGTAACAGAAACTCCAGGAAAGCATGGATAGGTGCACTGGCCGCCGTGATATAACTGAAATAATGTTGAAAACGGCGTTAAACACCATACAATCAATCAGTCAATCAATCTTATTCACGTGTATCCCAGATTTCACCAGTACTAGGCTAGGGCGCTGATGTGGCTTTTCCAAGGTTATTCTCAAGAAAACCTTCGTGCCTAGAATAAGAATCAAACTGGGTTTCAAATCCTACACCGTCACGACTGAGTCAAGCATGACCTTTTACCAAACCTGTCACGAAGAAAGGTTCATACAGCAGCATAGACGGAACATGAGAAAGAGAATATCGTAGCCACGACATGAATACGAGGGGTGAGTGCGAAACTATTCCATCTGCATTTTGGAAAATATTACAGGAGAGGGGAAAAAAACTAAATTCCATGAAAAGCATTGTTAGATCGTCTTGTTTAATTTATGTTGTGCTGAATTCATGCTCTCAGCTGAACACAGCATATCTAAACAAGATGATCTTACTATTCTTTTTACAGAAATGAGAAGCGTTTTTCCCTCTCCTGTAAAATTTTTCGAAACACAGATGGAATAGTTTCGTATTGACCCCTCGATTATTATTATACTAATAGCCACGATTTAATAGTCTCGTTCGTGCCTACGACTTAACCCTTAGGTTGTTGAGCGCGACTCAGGACCTTTTGCGGACAGTGTAGATCAAGATCAGACTGCACAGAACGTGCGGTCTGATCTTGATCTACACTGTCCATTAAGGGTTGATGCGAGTATCTCATACTCACGAGATAATTATCCAACGAAAACCAATATTATGGAATGTTTGAGTCTCTGGTTTTCACTGGATCATTATGTTGTGGCCATGAAATGAAATATCGTGGCCAATAAAGATCGACATAAAATAATAACGCGTAGCCAGGAGATAACTTTACCCATATCCGCTCTATGCGTCGTATGTTACGCGCAAAATCAAAACTGAGCCATGCTCTGTGAAAAGGGGGCTTAATGAATCCGCGAAAAGTTTCGGCCCAGGTCAGCCTGCGCAGTCCGCGCAGGCTGACCTGGGCCGAAACTTTTCGCTACTGGTCAGTTTTCTGTATGTCCAAGGACCAGTCTACTTCAAAATTAAATCGGTTCTTAAAAAAAGTTGATCCATAACTATTGGATGGCTTGAATGGTATCATGGATCATTAAGCTCCTTTTTGCCACAACATGGCTCAAATATTTAACGTCTCTGCGAATCAGTGTTTTACTATGCAACCACAAGATAATCTGAAAGTCGTTGGCATTTATTAATCTTTTCCACCTTTGTTAAACAAGCGTGCTGACTCTATACCAGACGACAAATTTTAGACTCGTCCAAATTGAAAGCATTTGTAGACGACATTTCAAATGTTAGTACAGGGGTTGAATTTGTCTATGAAAGGGTAGAAAATATTAGGGGGAAGGAGAAAATGCTGATAACCAGCATTTTCTCCCATTTTCCCACAGTGTTTTCAAAATCCTTCTTCTTAAAGGTCGGGCTAGTGTGGTAAATGGTTAACAAACACAATTTACACTATCAGACAGGCACCTGAATACTCAAGGAACGCTAAGAACTAGTTATTCATTATATAAGTACCATAAATCTATTTTTAGAAACAACAAAACCTAATGTAAGTAACCCATCTGGAGACTATTTAAAGAAAGGAAAATTATTCTTTTGAATGATACAGAACATGTATGTGATAATAATCATACTGACTAACTCTGCCTTGATGGTTTGATAAAATAAAGATGAAATGGGTTAAAAACTGGCTGAAAATGATAAAGATGTATCTTTGAAGCTTCAATTTCGGGGTCTTTTTCGGCGTAGCTGAATGTGCTAGCTTTTGACCTACTTTTCGGTACTGCCCAGCAATGAATGAATAGAAATTTGTGATTGGTCAAATATATAGACATGTTTATTGTCAGGGCCCCTGTGGTAAAAATTGTAGAAATGTTTATTCTAAGAGCCCCCGCCTAATTGCTGACAAATTTACGCCGTCCATCTTTTTTTTAAAAATATTTCTAAATGGTAATGTCCTTAGGGTTTATGTCGTGCTGAAAGCTTAAAATATCGGGGGATATCTTGCCTTGATCGTCGCTTCTTTATTTTATACTCTTCAATAGTTGGAATATCAATAATATAGATAAGAGAACGTGAAGTCTGATCTTGGATCCTTACCGTCCGCTTGTTCTATGAAAAGTATACGATAAAAATCTTTCGGAGATGAGTTAAACTGTATAGGCTATTTTCAGCCATTAAAAAAGGTCCAGTTTATATAAATGGCGCGGAAAAAAGTTTTCTCTGTCAGCGACAGAGGCGAAATCAGGAGCTATTGCGGACGGCTTAGATCAAGATCAGACTGCACAGAACGTGCAGTCTGATCTTTGATCTATACCGTCCGCTTGTTTAGTCAAGCCTAAACAATAAAGTCTTTCTAGGTTTCGCTGGATAGTATCTTCAGCCGTTGAAAGAGGTCGGGTTTATGTAACTGCCGCTGAAACACTACATGCTTTTGCATCAACTTGACTGGATCGATATAATTGAGACATGCTCTGTGAAAAGGGGGTTTAACGCATCTGCGAAAAGTATCGATCCAGGTCAGCCTGCGCAATCCGCGCAGGCTGACCTGGTCCGAAACTTTTTGCTTTTGGTAAATTTTCTGCATGTTCAAGGACCAGTGTACCTCATAATTCAGTTACTTGTTATACAGAATGGATTTTATGAATCTATAGTACTTTGATGACTTGCTTGGTTTCATCATGGAGATGCATTAAGCCCCCTTTGTCAGAGCGTGGCTCTAATACATTTTGTACACTTCTTCGATAAAAACTATGGCTAAGTCCTTTTTTTCGAAAGTTATAATATCACAGCCCGTTTTACAGAACAAAAATATCCTTACGGTTAATTTGGTACTAAAAACGATTACCCGTTATCGGATATTTTAGATTTATCCTGGGTCCGTATTCACCAACCATTCTTAGGAATGTTCCTAGTCTTATTTGCCAGAATTTTCTAAATAAGAAAGTAAAACAACTTCTGATTGGCTAAACCATTTGGTTTAGGCAATCAGAAGTTGTGTTACTTTCAAATTTAAAAAATCTTGAAGAGTGATACTAAGAATACTCTTGAGAATGGTTGGTGAATACGGACCCTGATATCCATATTGAAAGCATATGCAAGTGACAATGTACGAGATTTAATTCAATGGAGTGGTGTGTCCTTAATAGGGAAGGAAACGTTTTCTTATATAGGTGTCCTTGTTTTCAGTGTAATACAGCCATTACGAGTTTTCTTATCTTACACACGTTTGAGAAAAGGAAATAGTGCCGTATTTGGTCAACGCTCGATAATCATACGCTTTATTTCTAAAATAGTGCTGACCCAGATATTTTTGTGAAAAACAGTCGAAATTGATGATTATGACAAAGCTGCAAATTTTATCATCTTTAGATTAATAAAAAAGAAACATTATAATTATGCCAGTATCTTTGGAACTATTTTTAGTCCGTGATGTACACACCTGCCAACGACGCGAATAGGCTTCATGTAAATTTCAATGAACATACATGTAAGCAAATGCTTTAACACATGAACTAAAACTCTTGCGACAAAGCTATGTGATGACAAGAATCTGACTTTCGTTGGTTTTATTTGGTTTCTCCTTTTCCCATGATGTTTTCTACAGCCAATTTACCCATCTAACAATTTTTTTATTCTATTCGCCCTTTTCACGTTAAATCATGGGATTTTGTGGTATACAGTGGTAAACATCAAGGGATATCAATTCTCAGCAGTCGTTATTCTAGGTTAAAAGTCTTCCAGGGTCGAAATATCTATTATTTTTCTACGCTGGTTATTAAAATGTTACCTTCATTTCAACACTTCACCTCCCGAGACATTTTTTTTTTTTGCAGGGGACATCTTTTGATGGGTTTTTCTTTTTATATATACGAGAAGAAGATATGGAAAATAATTAAAAAAATAGTGAATAGTAAATGAAGACGAATGCAAAGCTTGTGGCAAAGAGAAATTGCTCGTTAATTTTCGTCACCATGTTTAAATCTTTTATCACATTTTAAGGACCTTTATGCAGAGGCTTTTGAAAACGTTACGAGAAAATGAAACAATGTTCACAACATTTTCTCCTTTTTCCACAGTGCTATCCAACCTTTCAAAAACATCTTGCACCATTTCAGCCACATTTAATCTGTCGTCTACAAATGCTTTGAACTTAGAAAGGTCTAAAATTTTGTCGCTTGGAAAGAGTTTCAAAAAACACGTCTGTTCCTGGATGAAAAAGGCTGTGTTTACACTAAATGCCCTCGAGATTTCCTCAGAGCTTTATGATCTTGGAACATTTTTTTTTCTGTATCTTTTTTTCGTTACACAGTTCATGAAGTACAGCTTGCTGTCTGGACTAAATACATACCTCACGCAGACCACTTTTTTTTTCTTGTCGTTTTGCAACAGACCTCTTTTGAAAACGGTGTGACAAAAGGAGAAATTCCCCTTAATGAGCATTTCCTCCATTCGCCACACCGTTTTCTAAGGTACCTATATATTATCCCTTTACCAAACAACAAAATTCTGGACTAGTTCAAATTCAAAGCAGTTGCAGTCGACAATTGACCCTTTACCAAACGACAGAATTTTAGACTGATCGAAATTCAAAGCATTTGCAGGCGACAAAATAATTGTGACTCAAAAATTGGAATTCAATTTGGGAAGGGTGGAAAACACCGTGGGAAAAGGAGAAAATGCTGGTTACCAGCATTTTCTCCTTTTCCCACAATATTTTCTAAAGGCTTTTTCTTCAGGGTCGTTAAAACTAGTGATTGCGTGGTAAAGAGTTAAAATGTGGTTAAAATGATGGAATTTGTTTTGATAGGGTAGAAAACATGGTGGGGAAAAAAGAGAAAATGTTGATTATCAGCGTTTTCTCCTTTACCCACCATGCTTTCAAAAGCTTTCCGTATTAGGGTCATTAAAACTTGGGACTTTGTGGTAAAGAGTTATTCCACAGTTATTCCAAATACATAATAATAATCTACGTTTTACACTTCTCACATATGTCTAGTCTATTTGCAATTTTCCTTTTAGTGTAAGGAAATCAAATGTTGAGGGAAAAGGGTAGTCTGGGAATGTGCAGTATAAATCTTTTACCTACACTGTCCTATGTGTTATTGCGTTGTACCTGTCAAAATGTTCAAGAAATTATTAAACTTAGTTCTTTTCCTTTCTGGTGCTACTAAGTTTTGTGCTAGGTACAATTTTGCGTGTTAGCTGATTACTCCTTCAGTTGCTATTGGAATGAAACTGTCCAGCTGGTAGGAAAAAAAAAAACAAGTTTGCGATTTCTAGGGTCTCTCTGCAGGAAAAAAAAAAAGAATCTAAACGTAATGAACAGCGTAGATCCATGACAAATTCGTTGATTGATTGTATGGTGTTTAACGCCGTTTTCAACAATATTTCAGTTATATCCTGGCGGCCAGTGTACCTATCCATGCTTTCCTGGCGTTTCTTTAACCAGTATAACGAACAATATTCTTTCCATGCCACTGGCTGCTTTCCCATATAACCATCGTGTAGGAGAGTAATGAATCCTGTCGAAATGACTATCATCAACCCTCGGAAAGAAATTGGCCGAGCCGGGGATCGAACCAGCGACCCCCTTTTCTCAAGCCCTGTACGCTACCGACTGAGCTACCGGGGCTCGGCAGATCCAAGACAGACTGCATGTTCTAAGTAGCCTGATTTGATCTACATGGTCAGCCCAAAGTGCACTGAGAAGCTCTCAGCAGCCTAACAGTTAATTCCACGAATGACGTCAATGATCTAATTTTCATCGCGGTAGGACATTTTTACTAATTATGCACATGGAACTTCCGGTTTAACACGGTCACATTGGCAGACAAAATAACAGCCAATCCACTTGCAAGTATGTAATAACACCCTATACCTATACTACTTACTGGAACCAAGCATTTGCTCTTTTCTCGGCAATGTTTTCGATTGCATTAAAAATGATACTCTCGTATCATTCAAATATTTGCCATTTGAGGCCCGTCTAATAACCTCTGTCTTCTATGCTCTAGCGGACATGTTCAGTTTACTTTCAACATGACATGCGCAGTACAATTCTGGTAAAACACCGAACGAAAAATATGACGAAATTTCGGTGTAAAAACCATCAAATCCCCGAAAAAACTATATACAAGGGAGAATAGGCTGGTTTGTTTGTGAAAGATGTGATAAAAACGGCCTTCTCTGTCCTATATGCTCTGACAGACATGCGCATCGTACACCCGGCAAAACAAAACATAGAAGTTAAACCCTTAGGCTCCGAAGCGCGACTCAAGGATCTTTTGCGAACGGTGTAGATCAAGATAAGACTGCACAGAACGTGCAGATCTTGGATCTACGCTAGTCCGACAAAGATATATTCCCCCAAAACCTTTTAAATAGCAAGATTCAGGTTTTTACCATCGGCTTGAAAGTTTCAGTTCACTTATTCAGCAGGTCAAAGATTAAAAACCTCAACATCCTGTAGAAAAGCACCAAATCCCCGAAATAGCTTTGTACAGGGGATGTTAGACTGGTTTGTTTACGGACACCAAGGCAGTAGACGGTTTCTGTTTCGTGTTGTGATAGGGTTGGTGAAAGACGTGATAAAGGAGCACAGCTGTGTGCTGTTTCCAAATTATCTTGGAATAAAACCATTTGTCTGCACTTTATTTATATACAGAGTATACTTTCATATACAGCTACGGTGAACCAAACGGGCCATGCTAAAATTCTTACCAAACAACAAATGTTGGACTCTGCAAACCGAAAGCATCTGCACTTTGCAGGCGAAACATTCGAAATCGGTACAAATAAGCTAAAGTTCTCTGACAGGATAGAAAACATTGTGGGAAAAGGAGAAATTGCTTGTTACAAGCAATTTCTCTTTTCCCACAATGTTTTCAAAAGCCGTCTTTCTCCGGGTCGACAACTCACGGGCTCAGTTGGTAAAGGGTTGGGGTTAGGCACGGGTAATGCTCCTAGCAGAGCTTGAAAAGTCGAATTAATGAACAAAAATAGAACAATCATATTTATGCGTTTTTTTAAACTTCTGATAATGTTTTTTTTTAAACCTCTTTTTAACTCTTTACGCTTTAGTTGCTAAGCGCGACTCACTGACCTTTTGTGGACAGTGTAGATTCAAGATCAGACTGCACAGAACGTGCAGTCTGATCTTGGATCTACACTGTCCGATAAGGCGATATTTTTCTCCAAAAATAAAATTTGAAATAACATTTTTTCAGGCTTTTTTTTACTACCGTCTTGAAAGTTATATTTAACTTATTTAGCAGGATAAGGGTTAAACCGTCGAAAGCAAAATGACATTTTCATTCTAGCGGAAAGAGCATGATAAAAGCAATGTCGAAAATGCCGCGGCAAAGCGGACAACGTCGATCAAAGATCAGACTACATGTTTTGTGCGCTCTGATCTTTATCTAAACAGGCCGCAAAGCCAACTATAGTATTGAAAGGCGCTTTATGGGTAAACTAATTATTCTAATGTGTTCGAAGTAAACTTTTCCACCAAAAGGGAGGTAATTACTTACAACTCTTTTTCCGAAAATAGAGTGTTAAGTTACACATGAGTCATGCTCTGGGAAAAGGGGGCTTAATGCATCTCCATGGCGCATGATACCTAGCAAGTCATTACAGTATTATGCATTCTTAAATCCGTTTCGTGTAACAATCTTCTGAATAATGAGAAAGACTGGACCTTACACAGACAGAAAATTGACCAAAAGCAAACTGTATCGGCCCAGGTCAGCCTGGGTCGATACTTTTTGCAAATGCATTAAATTCCCTAATCACAGAGCGTGGCCGAATTATGTCAGTATGAAAAAGAAAAGCAACGTAACAAAAGCTGACTCGGTTAAGTTTATGATGATTGTTTCAAATTTTGACAGTATCAAATTTTGAAGGCGCCATCACAACAGGTGTAGTAGCAGTTCATCACTACACATGCTTACCTAGAAAGACTGATCCCGGTTTCAGTTGCTCGAGCCACCAGTCTGCATCTAGATCAGACAACACAGAACTTGCAGTCTGATTTTGGATTTACACTGTACCCAAATATGCCTGATTTCTGACAGTATACATGTCCAGATTTTAAATGGCGAAATTTGCATATTTTGTACTGACTGAGAATGTCTATTTCATTTGTATAACACTGTAAGGATAAAGACTGTCATCTGAATGTGTGTTAAACTTTGAGTTGGTAAGACCCTACTCTTGTAAAACATGGGCTGTTTTGTCTAGATTTATTACAGAAATATTCAATATTGTTACGGAATCCTGTTTGGGCCACATTATAATTATCTTGTGTTTGCAAAACACGGCAACGCGTTGTTACTTTTCTAGAAAACATATAAAAACGCGAGAATACATTATCGTGTTTTCGCGTTTTGGAGGAGGCAAGGTTCACCATTGTTTATCAAGAATATCCTCCACAGTCGATTTAACCCATTTACGTTTTTTGTTTCTAAAAATGGAAAACAGGGACAGGCACTTGAAGACCGGTTCAGAGGCCGTGTGCAGACTGTCGCAGCCAATCAGAAGCTGTGTGCAGACGATCTCAGCTAACCACAGGCTGTAAGCAAACCGTCTCAGCCAATTACAGGCTGTGTGCAGACTGTCTCAACCAATCAGACACCAAAAATAAGACTCTTAGCAAATCATAGGCCACAAGGAGACTGTCTCAACAATCAGATGTCGTGTGCAGACTGTCTAAGTCAGTCAAGGGCTGTGTGTACAATGTCTCAGCCAATCAGAGGCTATGTGCAGACTATCTCAGTCAACCAGGCGTCATATGCTGACTGTACTGTCTAAGCCAATCAGACACAATATGCAGACTGTACTGCAGCTGCCAATCATACGTCATGTGCAGACTGTCACACAAAATCGGATACAGTCTTTGGAATTTACCTGAACCTGGTAGTTAAATACGATCAATAGGTACCAAAGAAGAATAACGGATCAAATTCTTAGCTTACTAGTTTCTCGTTTTCGTCTTCTATCTCCAATCGAGAGGCGATGCAGTTCTTCGTCTGTACAAAAGTTTTCCTCTGGGCCTTTTCGGTGGTATTATGTATAAATAATCCTGCCACATTGACTGCTACATAGAGGATTGTGTTTGCAACCATCTGAAAAATAAACGAACATAAGGATAATTTCGATATCATTAAGAGGCCACGTATCCCTTAAACCCTTTACAAAACGATTTTATATTTTCATAGCCCCTTGGAAGTCAATTTTCGTGGAAAAGGTGTTTTAAAAAGCATTGTGAATAACAGAGAAAATGCTAGTAACCAGCATTTTCTCCTTGTCCACAATGCTTTTATTACCTTCACTAACAAAATGAAACATTTTAGGCACTTTTTAATATGTCGTCTGCAAACGTTTTCAAGTTCGACAGAGTTAAAAACTTTGTCGTATGGGAAACAGTTAACAGACAGCCCATTAAAGGGGTCTTTTGGATTTTTCGCTGCAAATATATATACCTTTTTAACCCTTTCGGCGCCAAATAGATAAGCTCAACTTCTTTTGACAGCTGAAAATACAATCCACTTAAACCCAGAAAGATTTTTATCGTATAGGCTTGACTAAACAAGCGGATGGTATAGATCAAAGATCAGACTGCACGTTCTGTGCAGTCTGATCTTGATCTATGCCATCCGCAAAAGTTCCTGTTTTTGCCTATGGCGCTGAAAGGGTTAAACACTGTTTGATAGTACAGAAGATACTTTTCCATGCAAACTTCAAGAAACTGGACGGTTGTATGCAGTATAAGAAAGATGAAAATCGTGTGTGGGGAGGGGGGAGGGGAGGGGGGAAGCTCAAATAACGGATTGGTCGCTTTGCAGTAGGTCTATCCGTCTACTCTAATGAGATCACAGAGCTCCAGACAGAGGGAGTGATTTTGATTTCAAAGTTGAAAATATTAATTATTATCCACTAAACCCTATGTTGTGGGTACTCATTAGAATCGTCTCGTCGAGACAATTCTAATGAGTACCAACAACATAAGGTTTGGAAGAGAAATAATGGATTTAGAATACCATTACCCCCTCTTATATGGAGCTCTGGATCAAATACAACGTTATCCTACTCATTTGTACAGGAATTCAAATAACCGAAGCATGTTACCGATAATGTGACATTTCCGCAAACCTCTGCGAAATTCTGACACAAAATCTAAATATACCATAGGAAGCTACGTAGCCCATTAAGGAAATACCACTGAAAAATACCTTTTATCACATTTGTCTTTCTTCTTCACCGATGGTTTGTCAGGAATCGCCTTACTAAATTCAGCGATGAATCATTTTTCAAAAGTTTGGTGAGACCATAAAAAAAAAAAAATCAAGTCGCCCGCTTTAAACCTTCTGTTTGGTAGATATATATGGGCCGTGATCATGAGGGAGATGGGTTGAAGGAGATGGGTCATTATACAAGTGAAATATACATCCAGATTCATTCTTGTTCACAGAGAAAGAAACATATAAGACGTGACAGATCGCGAGGTCGTGCTTCTATTTTTAGTTCGAAAAAATGTCAGTTAAAACGTTAACCCCGGCAGAAATTTTTTTTCGTTTTACAACAAACTACTTTTACAAAACATAGTGGCAAACAGAGAAGTTGCTCGTAACGAACAATTCCTTGTTCGACCAGAATGTCTTAAAGATACATCCTTACAGCCAGAGAGAAAACATGTTGGTAAAACTTGAAAGTGTATGGAATGGCTCAGAATGTGTAAACATAGATAAATTACCAATATATATGGTGTAAGGGGTAGAGAAACACAGGGGATTTGTTCTTATTTAAAACCGGAAACAACAACAATGATTCCTTTGAAAGCTGCCAAAAAATGAAATGCATTTTCTACCCGTCATAATCTTTTGAATCTTGCAGCCTTCAAGGGCAACAGTTTGCATGAAGATACAAGAATGATTATAATTTCATAAAATTAAGATAAAATGTGTTGAAAACTGGATGAAAACGAGTATAGATGTATCGTTAATATTCACGTATGCTTTAATCCTTTACCGTATAATTTCGAGTTCAAAAGACTTCGAGGAACAAGGCTTTTGAAAACATTGTGGGAAAAGGAGAAAATGCTGGTAACCAGCACTTTCTCCTTTTCACACAATGTTTTCTACCTCGTTAAAGAATAATTCGTTCATTGGCCAAACATTCTATTGTTGTCTGCAAATGTTTTCAATTTGGACCAGTCTAAAATGTTGTCGTTTGATACATAGTCAAGCCTAATGCATCTGCGAGAAGTATCGACCCAGGTCAGCCTACTCTGTGTGTATGTTAATAAAGAAAGTTCTTCACAACGAAAGTCCATTCAATTATTGCTGTTTTCGTATTTGTTTTGCTCTCTATAGAACAATTAAGTAGCATGGAATTAGTGTGTTTATGAATGTTTGTCTGGCAATGTAGTGGTCAGCCTAGATGTATATTTGCTTACTCTATCTCTTTGTAAAACTACTTTTCTCTCAGTCTGTTTGTTTGTTTTGTACTTTGCCAAAGGCCGCTTCAACATTATTTCAACATTGTTTTTTCAGTGATTTCGTGGCGAACAGTGCACCTACATGTATCCATGCTTTCCTGTAGTTTCTATTTATCAGTATTGCGCAAAAGATTCTTCCTAAGCCACTGGTTGGATTCCCATAAAACCATCGTCGAAACTATAATCAGCGGTAACAGAATATTGATTGGAATCCCGTCGCAATGACTATAGTCAGTCTTCGAAAAGAAATCGTCCGAGCAGGGGATTCGAACCAATTCATCAGACCTCGCACGTTACCGAATAAGCTATCGGGTTCGGCCTGTCTTTCTCGGAATTCTCCAAATCAGATGTTAGATTCTTTTTATCATGATTTACCGGTAACTGTATCGCAAGACAATTACTTGAAAAATCCTTAGATAATTGAGCCATGCTCTGGCAAAAGGGGGCTAATACATAATACCTAGCAAGCCATCACATAATTATAAATCAATAATAGCCACTTTTTTCCACAGTCGACTTAATCATGTGGTAGACTGGCCCTTCAACATACAGAAAATTGACCGATAGCGAAAAGTTTCGGCCCAGGTCAGCCTGCGTAATCCGCGGATGCATTAAGCCCCCTTTTCATAGAGCATGACTCAAATGCTTTAACTAATGACGTCACATAATGCTCCGCTCCTCCATAAAATCCATGTTAGATCTAGTTAATAACCGACTCAATCTTGAGCTAGAATGATCTTTGGACATGCTGAAAACTGACCGATAGCAAAAAGTTTCGGCCCAGGTCAGCCTGCGCGGACTGCCCAGGCTGACCTGGGACGATACTTTTTCCAGACGCAATAAGCTCCATTTTCACAGAGCATGGCTCATATCTATTTCCCTCAAACTAACATGGACAGGGATTGGGCCACAAGTTGGGGACAATACAATGACTGGAACGTATTTTATCGTTAACATTAAAAGATTTTTTTCTGTGTACATTTTTATCTTGATCTACACTGTCCGCAAAACCCAAATAAAGGACTATACTCTCACAAAAGCAAGGTAAAGGAGTTCCCAACATATAAAGATCTAATAGATGTTTACATGTTAGAAATGAGCCATGCTCTGTGAAAAGGGGGCTTAATGCATTTGCAAAAAGTATCGACTCAGGTCAGCCTGCGCAGTGCGCGCAGGCTGACCTGAGCCGAAACTTTTGGCTTTTGATCAATTTCCTGCAGGTCAAAGAACCAGTGTATCCCATGATTCTGTAGGTTGTTATACAAAACGGATTTTAGAGATGTATAATTTGATCATTTGCTTGGTATGAAATGCATTAAGCCCCCTTTCCCAGAGCATGGCACAAATATGTCGGCGTGTTTTTTTTTTTTCATAATTAATATTAATGTTTGTACTCTACGCTTAAACGCCTGGGGCGGTTAAATGGCGGCCTTCGTCCTTTTCTGAATCCATTTTTTCCCATGTTCAGAAACTTGTTTATTTCACATTCCAAGACGAAACACACCTTCTAAAATTTGTTTAATATTGTACGTTTCATCTCAGAACATTTGCACCTAAGTCTTCACCGGAAGTAGTAAATGCAAACATAAGCGGTGCGCAAGTCGCATCGTGTCTGTACTGCGGCGAGGAACCCTCTGTTGTGCTTATTCGTATCGCCATTTTGAATGAAGAAATGTTTGAATCTATAAAGATTTGTCCTGTGCCTATAATATCAATCAAATGTGGTACCAAATGATTTGAATCAAAAGCATAGCGTATATCTAACCACTCTTCTGTATGTAAAACAGTCCCGTATTTTAACGACATTCATTACAAAAGACTACTGAAAAAAATGTAGGGAAAAGAGAAAATACTGGTAACCAGCATTTTGTCTTTTTCCACAAGGTTTTCTATTCTTTAGGGACAAATAAAATTCTTTTAGTCACGTTTAATTTGTCGTCTGCAAGTATTTTTAAACTTAGAACATGGTCGTATGGCAAAGGGTTAGATAAGATTTTTAAATAAATATTCATAACCGCTTGATCAAAAACACACACAAGGTCGCCGTGGAGAAAAAGTTGACATCTTGTTTGGCAAACGCCTTCAAAACATTTTGTCAAAATGAAAAACGATATGAGGAAGGTTTCAAGGTCGAAAGTATATTTTACCACTCGAGGTAAAGAGCACAAAATCTAAGCGCTTTTGCGGACAGTGTAGATCCAAGACCAGACTGCACAGAACGTGCAGTCTGATATTGGATCGACACTATCCGATTAATTTTTTGTGTGTAAAAGATTTTTATTTGAAAACTAATTAGCAGCATTTTTAATGCCTATTCGAGCATTCAGAAGTGCTATTACACAATTTTCGAAATGCATGACAGTCCTAGATTATTCTTCGAATAAGCAGGATTATTCGAATATTCAGAATATTCGAAAATACGGATTTTGAACGTATTTACTGCATACAACTTTACTACTTCACAAAAGTTTACTCCTAAAAAGAGGAAGAAGAAGACTGCAAGCAGTCACAAACGTCGGGTTGCAATTGTCTTTTCAATAAAAAAAAAAAATCACTCAAAAAAAGGGGCATAACTGTGTCAGATTGAAGTAAATACCTTCAGGAATGACAGAGATACTAGAAAATGTCGGTTTCCGCTAAACGACGACCAAACAGATGATGACGAGGACAATGCTTTGTAAACAGTCGTGCTATATCAGAAATATATTCGTTTTATTTGCAAAGAATATTTCTCAAATCTCTTAAGATCTGAAAGCCGATCGGGGCTTATCAGATTGAAATGTTTCTCTCCCATTACACGCTCATTTTAGAATGAAGATAAAACGATATCTAACACATCCCAGTTGGCATGGAGATAAAAGTTAAATAATTCTTGTAAACTTGATCAACTTTTTTGGCAAACCACATTTACGTAAGTGTACAAGTGTGGTTTAACCCAATCCCGGCTTTTAATGACCCTAAAAAAGAAGCCTTTTGAAAACATTGTGGGAAAAGGAGAAAATGCTGGTAACCAGCATTTTCTCCTTTTCCCCACAATGTTTTCTACCTTTCCCAACTCAAACTTCAATTTTTGAGTCACATTCATTTTGTCGTCTGCCAATGCTTTCCGTTTGGACTGGTCTAAAATTTTGGTCATTTAGTAAAGATGTCTTTACCTAACGACACAATTTTAAGCTTGTCGAAATTCAAAGCATTTGCAGACGACGAAATAAAGTTGACACAAAAATTGAAATTTATATTTGGAAGGTTAGAAAACATTGGGGGAATTGGACAGAATGCTGGCTACCGGCATTTTCTCCTTTTCCCATAATGTTTTCAATAGTATTTTCTCCTTTTCCAACAATGTTTTCAAAAGTCGTCTTTCTCAGGTTCGTTAAAAGTCAGGATTTTATGGTAAAGGGTTAAACCGGAAATCTAATGAAAATATCAAGCCAATAGCATGTACCAAAATGTTGCAATTTAAAGTTCTTCTTCGTCGGGAAGAAAATATTGGGCAGTTTTAATCTAAAATCAGACAGCAGGGCCCGGCTTCAAGAAAAAACTTAAGTCTCTTATTTCATTCAAATCTTCTTACGGTCCCAGGTTCTGACTTAAGTTGGGTTTGTTATTTGAGACACATTTCAGCAACATGTACAGACTGTAGTGACGTTCTCAAATCCTGAGCTGACATTACGTTTCAGACTAAACTAAGCAAAATAAATTGAATTCAGTAAATTAACAGACTTAAGTCCATTATTTTGCTCAGTTGAGTCCGAAACGTTATGTCAACACAGGACTTGAGAATGTTAAATAAGTCTGTTAATGTTGGTGAAATGCGTCTGGAATAACAAACTCAAACTAAGTTGGAAAATAAGTTTGTTTGCAGATTTGAGTAAACTAACAGACTTGAGTTTTTCGGGCCCAGGTTCTGTGCAGTCTGATCTCGGTCTACGATGTCTGCAAATGCGCGTTGAGTCTCGCTTAGCAGCTTAGGATAAAATCGTTACCTCTCGTATTTGTAGCATAAGACCTTTAAGTCTTTATGAAAGAGGCAAGAATTTAAAGAAGTTAATTGACTTAGATGGAAATATCTACGTTGAAGTGAAAATCCCGAGTTTTAACGACCCTAATGGTAACCAGCATTTTCTCCTTTCCCCACAATATTTCCTTCTTGTTCAGACACAAATACCGTCATTTTTGCTACATTTATCTTGTCGTTGCAAAAATTACAAGATTTGCAGGCCATAATTGTGGCTAAAGTAATGTTTCTATCTTTTACAGGATGCTAAACATTTTGGCAAAAGGAAAAAAAAAAAAATGTTTGTTATCAGCACTTTTTCCCTGTCTGACAATGTTTCCGAAAGCCATTTTTCTCAGGGTCGTTACTCCCGTATCCTGCTAAGCGCGACTCAATGACCTTTTGCCAACAGTGTCGATTAAGATCAGACTACAAACAACGTGCAGATCTTCTGATCTTTGATCTATACTGTACGATAAGGAGATACTTTTTTTTTCTCAAAACAAAAGTTTGAAACGGCAACATTCGGGTTTTTACTATCGGCTTGAAAGTTTCAATTAACATAATTAGCATGTTAAGGGTTAAAAATTAGTATTGTATGGTAACGGGATAAACTATTTGCAGGAAATATCTCACTGTATCGGACAATACAGTTCCTGGCTCTGACCGAACGTTTTGTGCAGTCCGATCTTAGACCGACACTGCCTGCAAATATAGCAAATCTTGATATATACTGATTCGCGTTTAGCCCTTTAGCGCAACCCACTGACCTTTTGCGGACAGTGTAGATCAGGACCAGACTGCACAGAACGTGCAGTCTGATCTTGGATCTACACAGTCCGATAAGGAGATATTTTGAAATACCAAGATTTTAGTTTTTACCATCGACTTGAAAGTTTCATTTAACTCTTTACCAAACGACAAAAATTTACACTCGTCCAATTTCAAAGCTGTTGCAGACAACAAATAAAATGTCGCTCATTTGATGAAACCTTACTCTAAAAGGGTAGAAAACATTGTGGGAAAAGGAGAAAATGCTGGTTACCAGCATTTTCTCCTTTTCTCGCAATGTTTTCAAAAGGCTTCTTTCCAAGGTTCGTTAAAGGTCGGGATTGTGTGGTAAAGGCTTAAGTTATATCGCAGAATAAGGATTAACCCTTTATTTAAAAAAAAAAAAAAAAAAACGAGTTTTACTCTTTATGACAATATTATAAACTGGTCCAAATTGAAAGCATTTGCAGACGGCAAGTGAAATATGGCAAAAAACGACGGTATTTGTGTCTAAACGAGTAGAAAACATCGTGGGGAAAGGAAAAAAATGTTGGTTACCAGGATTTTCTCCTTTTCTAACAATGTTTTCAACAGGCTTATTCATTGTGGTCGTTCGAATTCAGGATTGTGTGGTAAGGCGTTAAACGAACCTATAAGAACCGTCTTTTGAAAACATTTCGGGAAAACGAGAGAAATGCCACAATGTTTACTATCCTGTGAAATACATATTTTGTGTTTTGAGTTAAATTTGTCGTCCGGACATGCTTCCAATTTGGATATGGCTAAAATTTTGTCGTGTGGTAGAGAGCTGACCCTTTCAGCGAGCGTCATAGGCGAAAACATGAACTTTTGCAGAGGATAGAGATCAAGATCAGATTGCACAGAAATTGCAGTCTGATTTTGTATCTACACCGTCCGCTTATTTAGTCAAGCCAACACGATAAAAATCTTTTACAGTTTTACAGGATTCAGTTTGCAGCCGTTAAAAAAAGGTCGAATTTACATGAACCACGCTCTGGCAAAATGGGGCTTAATGCATCTCCGTGATGGGTTATACCAGGTAAGACATAACATACTTATGGATCCATAAAATCCACGTTGTCTAACAATCAACTAAATCAAGAGGTAAAATGGTCCTTTGACATACAGAAAATTGACCAATAGCGAAAAGTTTCGGCCCAGGTCAGCCTGCGCGGACTGGCGCAGGCTGACCCGGGTCGATACTTTTCGCAGATGCACTAAGCCCCCTTTTCCCAGAGCATGGCTCACATATTTTGGCGCTGAAAGAATTAAATCTGTGTTTCGAATGCCTCGCGTAAGCAATAAAATATTTCAGTGTGTGTCCATTGTTACATCTAATGTAAGGGTCGTCCTTTTTTACCTGGCGATTAAGGTGTTGGATATGATCCGAAAATCCTGGTTTGTTATCAGTTGGCAGTGTTGGTCACGTGATAATATTCGTTGGCAAGGCACTGTAGAGGTCCAGTACAAACGCAACCGAGACATGACATGAGTCTGCTCTCTCTGTGAAGTAATTATGGCGTAAAATTGCAGTGAACCATTTAGACATCAAGCCATTCTGTATTGCATTTTATCCTTAATTTACTAAATAAGTTGTATGTATTAATTGTATGGTGTTTAACGCCGTTTTCAACATTATTTCAGTTATATCACGGCGGCCAGTGCACCTATCCATGCTTTCCTGGAGTTTCTTCAACCAGTACTCCGCACAATATTCTTTCCAAGCCACTGGCTGCTTTCCCACATAACCATCGTCGAAACAATGGTCAGCGGTGAGAGAGGAATGAATCCTGTCGCGATGACTATCATCAATCCTCGGAAAGAAATTGGCCAAGCCGGGGATCGAACCAGCGACCTCCTGTTCTCAAGTCCTGTACGCTACCGACTGAGCTACCGGGGCTTGCCTACTAAATAAGTAAAATAAAACTTGCAAGCCGGTAGTAAAAATCTAAAATGTTGCTATTTCTAAGGTTGTTTTTGTTTCGGGGGAATTTTCTAGTGGATAGTGTAGATCCAAGAACACGTTCTGTGCAGTCTGATCTTGATCTACACTGTCCGCAAAAGGTCCTTCAGTTGTGATTGGCAGCCTACGAGTTAAGTAGGTTTCTCCCCCCCCCCCCCCACCCCCCACCCCCCTCAACCTCCTGATTTAGAAAGTAACGCAAATTCTAACAGGGGAAAAAATAGTTAGCTAATCAGAAATGGCACTGCCGTGAAATGTTGAAAATTCTTGAGAATTAGACCAAGAATGTTATTAAGAAAAGTTTTTGATTACGTGCCCAGGATATCATTCTTTAAAATGACAAAAACCTATATTTTGAAAAGAAAGATTTTTTTTTTGTAATGAAAAAAATTAATATTGATATTTGAAGATATTCAGATTGTTGAATGATTTGAAGAGTCAAAACTCTACGGAATTTAATGGAATGCAGGTTTGCAAATTCATCTCTAAATTAAAAAAGAATAAAGCGGAAATCTTATCAGCAGACGAAATGATTGTGTAAAACACGGGCGTGATTTATTTGAATGTAAAGTTCAGACTGGTTCACTGCTCTTTGGATTCTATCTTTAGCGGACGAGGCTCTGAGAAAGAAACATATGCATGAAGCCAGTCTGGGTCAAGTGAAAATCCCACAGCTAACATCTAATAAGATCCGGCAGCTAGCATCTAATTTGATATTAGCGACTCAAAATGCTCTCGTGGACGGTATAGATGAAGATTAGACTGCACAGAGCGTGCAGTCTGATCACTGATCTACACTGTCTGTTGTCCTGTGACATATGTTGGCCACCGACAACCCTTGTAGTCGAAATCTATTGTTTTCTTTTTTAATCTCCTTACACAACTACAACATTTTAAACTTGTCCACCTTGAAGGAATTTGCTGATGACACATTAAATATGTTTCAAATGACTCCAAATGTCTTTGAAAGGCGAGAAAACATTGCAGGAAAAGGAGAAAATACTGGTTACCAGCATTTTCTTCTTTTTCCACGATGTTTACAAATGCCTTGTCGCTAAGGGTCTTAAAAACCGGTGTTTGTTAGATGAAAGGTTACACTGTCTGCGAACGCCTATTTCGTTTATTCATCAGTTTGATGGTTGAACGATTACGAACTCCATGCGACTTTTCTTTCGTCAGACCATCTTTGTATAGGGGACAAACGAAGAAACTGCTGCTGTAAAATTAGCCAATTGCTTCAGAAAAAGATTCTGTGTGTGATTCCGGCAAATTGGAACACCATGGCATAACACGGAAAACATACTAAACGTTCCTATATAATTGAAATATTGCTTGAAAAGGTTATTTGATTTGAGAAAAAATTATATACTAATCCATGCTCTGGCAAAAGGGGGCTTAATGCATCTGCGTAATGCATGATACCAAATGAGTTATCACACAGTTAGGGATCCATAAAACCCAACATGTCTAACAACCGACTGTATCGTGGGGTAGACGGGTCCTTTGACATACAGAAAATGGACGAATAGCGAAAAGTTTCGGCCCAGGTCAGCCTGCGCGGACTGCGCAGGCTGACCTGGATCGATACTTTTCGCAGATACATTAAGCCCCCTTTTCACAAAGTGTGGCTCATACAGTTTATTAAAAAAAAAGGGGGGGGGGAGGAGAGAGATCTTTTAAAGAGATATAGACGGCGTAAGAGAGTCTTGAATGTAAATATGGAAACTCGTTTTTGGTCCTATATCAAGAGAAATAATGAAAAGTAACCATGCTTGCAACTGCCTCTCTTTCCTCAATGTTTTTCATATTGTTGACAGATGACATTTTCATTTACATAATAATGAGCCATGCTCTGGCAAAAGGGGGCTTAATGCATCTCCGTGATGCATGATAGCAGTCAAGTCATCACATAGTTATGGATCCATAAAATCAATTTTGTCTAACCACCGACTGATTCATGGGGTAGTCTGGTCCTTTGACATACAGAAAATTGACCACTGGCGAAAAGTTTCGACCAAGGTCAGCCTGCGCGGACTGCGCAGGCTGACCTGGGTCGATACTTTTCGCAGATGCATTAAGCCCCCTTTTCACAGAGCATGGCTCATATGTTTTTTCGTAGTAAGATATTATGCCAGCTGGGAAAACGAGAAGCTGCTGCTAAAGATTGTTCGTCTGAAAATACACGTAGACTGTACAGTAATGTTTTATAAAATAACGCATCTTTATTTTATCAAACTATAATAATTCTCGTATCTTCATGCCAAATGATGCCCCTGGGGGTTGCAAGGTTGCATAGATTACGACTGATAGAAAATGCGCATCATTTTCTGGAAGCCATCAAAGAAATCACTATTGTGACGTTTCCGGTTTTAAATCGAAGACTTCCGATTTATGTATTTATCCCTAACACCATATAATCGGTATTTTATCTATGTTTACATAGCTGACTAAATTCTGAACCATTCTAAAGTCTATCAAATTTTAACAGCCTTTTTTTTTTTCTCTCTCTCTGGCTGAAAGGATGTATCATTAAGGGTTAAATGAAATGGGTCTTGAGAGGGCCGCTGCAGAGTAATTAACTAGAATCATCTCATGTATAGATAAGAACCCAATTTGCATTCATAGATCTAATAGTAATTATTCTCCCCAATATTAGGGAACTATTCACAGTAATTAATCAATTACTGTGCAAATACGACTTTTTACGCCATTGTAGCTGATGGTTTGGGAAATCATTTTGGGAAAAGGAGCAAATTGCTTGCAACAAGCAATTTGCTCCTTTTCCACCAATGATTTCTGTACTGATGAAAAAAAAAAAAAAAAAAAGCGTTTAAATATTTGAGCCATAAAAAAGAGGCTTAATGCAATTTCAAAAAGTATCGACCCAGGTCAGCCTGCGCACTCCGCGCAGGCTGACCTGGGCCGAAACCTTTTGCTATTGGTCAATTTTCCGCAAGAACAATGGCTAGCTTACCTCATGATTCAGTCGGTAGTTAGACAAAATGGATTTCACGGGTCTATAATCATGTTCTGACTTGCTTGGTATCATGGATAACGGTGATGCGTTAAGCCCCCTTTTGCCAGAGCGTGCCTCTTTTGTATTTTTTAAGAAATATGTAACAGTTTCTGGTTCGTCTAAGGAAAGCTTGTAGAATTAAAGGTTAATCAACGGTGTTTCCATTGCTTCAGGTTTAGAACTGATTAAAAAAAAAAAACAGTGCTCTCTGAAAAGAGAGCTTAATGCATCTGCGAAAAGTATCAGTTCAGGTCAGCCTGTGCAGTCCGCGCAGGCTGACCTGAACTGAAACTTTTCGCTATCGGTCAATTTTCTGTACGTGTAAGGACCAGTCTATCTACTTGATTCAGTCGTTGTTGAAAAAAAAGAAAAGTGGCTATTATGGATCCATAATTATGTGATGGCTTGATTGGTACAAAGCATCATGGAGATGCATTAAGCCCCTTTTTGCAAGAGTATGTCTGTCTGTCTCTCTCTCTCTCATTCCCTATCGCTCTATTTCTCTTCCTCCCCCTCTTTCTCTCCTTCCCTCCTCTTCTTCTCTGTCTAACTCACTTTCTCCCACGAAATATATATACAAAGGAAACAGAAAAAAATATCCAAAGCAAGATAACATCTAAGTGTAAGAATAAAGCCATACTCAAAAGCAAAAAGGAAAATAATGGAAGTTTGATAAGGCGTATTATAACTTGGAATGTTTCTTTGTGCCAAGAGAAATACTGACAAAAACCAACGAAACAATTAGAGATTTCTAGATACGGTTGAATTCAATGTTAGCAGGTACTCCCAATTGGTTTAATTTTTTCACGTTTTCAATTTGTTTACCAAACGATAAAATTTTAGACTTGTCCAAATCCAAATCATTTGCAGACGACAAATTAAGAGTGGCTCAAAATGTGAAAAATGTCTTTAAAAGGGTAGAAAACATTGTAGGAAGAGGAGAAAATGCTGATTATCAGCATTTTCTCCTTTTTTCTACAATGTTTTCAAAAGCCTTCTTCCTCATGGTCATTGTGGGATTGTTTAGTGAACGGTTAAAGGGGCTCGCAAGCAGATTTCCTTTCGTAATTTTCTGGGAAAATGTTGACAAAATGCGATTCTCATTGGTCACCTGTAAAGATGGATTATAAATCTAAGGTATAGACAGGAAAAATACAATAGAAAAGACGACCACATTTCGGCATCCTTTTCAGTATTTCTTTGAATATGCTAAATGGGTGGGCTTTAGTCTTAAGTCTATTCATATGCGTCCCCTGCTACAGTCATGATGACGTCACCACAGGAACACAGAAAAAACTTTTTGTCGGCTGAAATTTCGAGGTGGGACGGGGGAGGGGAGGGAGTCACGTTTTCATTACGGTAGTTTGTCCAAAGTATTAGTGTTATGTTGGTTATGTTGTCTTGGTGACATTTTTGGTAGAAAGATGTTTTTTTTTTTCTCCAATGTCCTATGCCATTTGAAAACTTTTCGTCGGCTGAAATTTTGCGAAGGGGGGGAGGGGTTACTTTTCATAACAGAATTTCGTCCAAAGTTTCAGTGTCTTGGTAGTCTTAGTGATATTTTGGGTAGAAAATAGTTTTATTTTTAAAATTTTCCTACTAAAGTCATACTGTTGCATTTACCTATGTTGTAGTAAAGTGACTGGTGAACGCATACGGAAACTCCCAGTATATCCCGTTTGTCACGGGGCGGCCGTCGTTGCGTAAAGAAAGACTAACTTTATTTCATACACACATTATAACATGTTGCACAGATAGCCCCGTAGGTATAGCTAGAATCTGGTTCTGAAGATCGCGTTCGAATCCTGGGCGAAAAATCTCTATGGTGTTTTTTGCCCACCCCACACTAGAAGTAACATACAAAAGGGAAAATGCTGACTACTGGTAAATTCTCTTTTTCTACATTTTTCCCTTCAAAAAGCCTTCTTCCTCAGGATAGCTAAATAGAGGATATTTGTTTTTTTCGGTGAAAGATCGAAATTTATTTCATCTCGTGAACATCATCGGTAATATTTTCACTCGTGGACGAGTGAAAATATTACCGATGATGTTCACGAGATGAAATAAATTTCGATCTTTCACCGAAAAAAAAAACAAATATTCTATTTATTTCATGCTTCTAACGCCTTTTTTTGTCGAGACTTCCATAAAAAAAAAAATGAAATCGGTATTCTCACTGGTCGTACCCGTGTAATATCGAAAAATATTTTCACCGCTATTTCTCGATATCCTACCGGAAAGTATGAAATAAAACATGGGTTTGTGTCGTGAAATGTCAATTATACATGTGCATGTACATTCATTACAAGTAGCCTTAAGCCGAAAAAGCAAGAATGTTTGGTAAATAGTTTTAAAAAAGCTGAACAAAGCTTAAACCTATTCGCTCGGCAGGGGGCCAATACGTTGTCTGTTTCATATATCATAATTGAGCAGAAGCAAGCCCAACGCTCGTAAAACCGTGCTGCATCTGTCAGTTCCAATATATCTCCACACGTTGTGCTATTTTTCAAACAATAAAAAAAAAAGTATCTGCGTTAACTGGATCACTTTAACCCTTAACACTTCTGCTGAGAGAGGCTAATGCCGACTTAACCTTTACTCCACAATACCGTATTTTAACGACCCTGAGTAAAACTGGCTTTTGAAAACACTGTGCGGATATAGAGAAAATACTTGTGACCAGCTTTTCTCCTTTTCCCAAACTGCTTCCTACCCTTTCAAAGACAAATTCCATCATTTAATCCAAACGAAATTCGTCATCTGCAAGTGCTTTCAATATGTATCAAATACAGTCTCAATTATTGTCATTTGGTAAAATGGGTTAAACAGTTTTTGTAGACGGCGTAGATCAAGATCAGAATGCACAGAGCTTACAGTCTGATCTTGGATTTACACCATCCACTGCCTGGTGCTAAAATATCGTCCAAAATCATCCGAAGTTGAAATGGGTGTTTACTGTTAGACAACAGAAGAGTCAGTTCTATTTTGTTTGTTTGTGTGTTTATGCAGTCGTAGAGTTTATTTCGCCCGATCTTCTCATAATATTCTTCACGGGCCAGTGGCTGCTTTCCAACATAACTCTTGTCGAACAACAATCAGCTGGGAGAGAGGAAAGTCAATTGTATAAGTGAGCCATGCTCTGGCAAAAGGGGGCTTAATGCATCTCCGCGATGCATTTAACCAATCAAGCCATTTATATAATTATGGATCCTTAATGGCCACTTTTTATAACAACCAACTGAATCTCAAGGAAGACTGGTCCTTACAGAAAAGTTACCAATACCGAAAAGTTTCGTCCCAGGTCAGCCTGCGCGGACTGCGCAGGCTGACCTGGGTCGATACTTTTCGCAGATGCATTAAGCCCTCTCTTCACCTCACAGAGCATGACTTATTTAATTTGTAGTAAAAAAAAAATATGCCTAGTAACGACTTGCTAAATTCATGTCAAAATTCCAGAAGATTAGTAGAAGAATAAAAAAAACTGAATATATCGAGATTTCGAAGATCTTTTAGCCAATAAATGTTCATCGTATCGGACAGTAAAGATCAAAGATCAAAGATCTTGATCTAGACTGTCCGTAAAAGAACTTCGAGTTGCATCTGGCAGCCTAAAGGGTTAATCTAATCAATGAGCGTTGTAGAAAGTTGCATGCTTTGCGTTTTTGGACTAAAGTCCTGCATTTCTCTAGCGGCATGTATTGCATTGTTTTACGCTTAGAGCTGGTGAGTGCGACTCAACGCGCTTTTGCAGACAGTGCAGATCCAAGATCAGATTGCACAGAAAGTGCAGTCTGATCTTGGTTTTTATCGTCCGATACGATGACTTTTTTTTCTGTGGAACAGGATTTCGAAACAACAATATTTTGGGTCTTCAACAATGTAAAAATCATTTTTTTTTTAAATTAAAGTTCAACCCTTAACTAAGACGATTCCGTGTTTTGAAAACATTGTCGGAAAGGGGAAAATGCTGGTGACCAATATCTCCTTTTCCCAAGTAAGTGAGTGAGTGAGTGAGTGGCATTGTGGTTGGGTGGCTTGAGGGAAGAACGGACGGACAGACCGACAGACGGACTGACCGATCCATCCATCCATCCATCCATCAGTCAATCAATCTTTGTTAAACGAGAGGAAAGGATAGGGACGGAACTATTTTCGACTATCACTTCAAACGTAGTTTTGTCTCTCATTCTTTGATAGCTTAGTTTATTGCCAAGGGTGGTATGTCTATACTTTACTTTTAGAAGACTTACTTAAAATTCGTTAAATGAGCGGAAAGGAATTAAATGGAACTATTTTAGACTCTTACTCAACGGTTATTTTATCTCTCAGTCTTTGGTATTTTAAGTGTACTATCAAGGGTCACTGTAAACTTTACTTTTTGAGAAAAAAAAAAATTGCTTGACGTCTGTAAAATGAACGAAAAGGAAAATGACGGAACTACTTTCCACTCTCAGAGGTAGTTTTGTCGCTGAGCCTTTGGCATTTCAAGTTTACTACCACGGGTACGTTTATAGCTTTACTCTTTAAACAGTAACAATACACGAAATCGTTAAAACGAGCCGGAAACATAAGAGACAGAACTATTTTTAACGCAATGACATTTCTATCTCCAGGGCTTGTATTCACCACCATTCCTAAGAATATTCTTTGTGTTATTCTACATTTGGAATGTAACGCAGGGTCTGATTGGCAAAACCAAATGGTTAAGCCAGTCAGAACTTGCGTTACTTTCAAATTTAGAAAACTCTTCTGAATAACACTAAGATTGTTCTTGAGAAGGGTTGGTTAATATGGACCCAGATTTTTGAAATTTTACGTGTACCACTAAGGCGATGTCTATTACATCTCAGAATAGGATGTTCAGTTTCTTGTTCTCATCGTCTCGTTTAAGTGTTATCACACAATCAAGACAATGACGATCCTGAAAGAGAAAGCTTTCGAAAACATTGGGGTAAAAGGAGAATATACTAATAACCAGAATCTTCTCATTTTCCCCACAATGTTTTCAACCCCTTTCAAAGATAAATCCCGTTTTTGTGCAACATTTGATGTGTCATCTGCAAATGTTTCTAAATTGGATAGGCCTGTCTAAAATTTTGCATCTTGTAAAGATTAATAATATACAATGAAGCCACGATGCTGGCGGTCAGCTATTTCTCCTTTTCCCGCAAAGTTTTCCATCCTTTCAACAACAAATTACATTTTTGGACAATATCTAGTTTGTCGTCTGCAAACGCGTATAAAATTTTGTCGTCTGGTAAAGATTTTATAATGTACAAAAAGCTACCATTCCCATGAGGTTAACATAACATCATTTTTTCACAAATGTAGAGATTGTTATCTAAATTTACACGTCTTTAACATTAGCTTTTGGCATCGAAATGGTGTGTATACCACGGAGAATTCAAAATGGCGGCGATGTCAAGGACTAAACCCTTTACCTTGACGACAATAATGCTAGAACTGGTCCAAATTGAAAGCATTAGCAGACGACAATTTAAATGTGGCTAAAACGAAGGTAAGTATCTTGCGAAAGATTTGAACACATTGTGGAAAATTTCCCCACAATGTTTTCAAAATCCTTCCTCCTTATGGTCGCTAAAACACGGGATTGATTTGTGAAGACCTACAACTCTTTACCCCAAACGATCCATACTATTTTTGACCCTAGTCCGTGTCCGATAGCTCAGTCAATAGCGTACAGGGCTTGAAACTCAGGGGTCGTCGGTTCGATTCCAAGTTCGGCAATTTTTTTCCCAAGAAATGATGATAGATATTGCGACAGGATTCATTCCTATTTCACCTCTGAACATTGTTTGGGAGATGTTTATGTGGAAAAGCAGCCAGTGACTTAGAAAGAATTGATGGGTGCACTAGCCGCTGCAATATAAATGAAATAACGCTGAAAGCAGTGTTAATAACCATACAAACAAACAGACAAATTATTCGACCTCAAAACAGGAAGATTTAAAAATAGTGCGGGAAAGGGATGAAAAACCAGTGATCAGAATTTTTCCCTCTCTTATAAAATGTTTTCAATCTTTCGAAAGATAAATTTGGCCATTTTTGATACACTGATTTTGTCGTCTGGAGGTACTTTCAGACTTGAGACTTGGCAAGTCTAAAATTTAGTCCATTGATTGAGAGTGTATACATCACGTTTTGGAAGACACGTGATGTGTGTATGGCGGCACGTGAAGAATTCAGCTGAACTTGTAAAAAGTATCATGGTACCTTCGCTTCTGGGAAGAAAAATTGGATTAAAATAATAATTAATATAAGCCATGCTTGGTGAAAAGGGGTTTACTGCATCTGCAAAAAGTATCGATTCAGGTCAGCCTGTGTCGATACTGGTTGTTTTTGGTCGATTTTCTGCATGTCTTACGACCATTCCATTCTTTCTCATGATTCATTTGGTTGCAAGACAAAAAAATATTTTCAGGATCCCTAATTAACCCTTTCCCAAACAAGCCCTGGTTTTCACGTGTCTGCAGTACAAGTCTTTTGAAAACACTGTGGGAAAAGGAGAAATTGCTCGTGACGAGCAATTTCTCCTTTTCCCACAATGTTTTCTACCCGTTTTGAGACCTTTCTGCCATTTCTCCTTTTCCCACAGTGTTTTCTACCCGTTTTGAGACCTTTCTGTCATTTTCATCAAATTCAAAATTGTCATCTGCAAACTCTTTCAATTTGGACTAGTCCAAAATTTGTCGTTTGGGAAAGGGTTAAATGATGTGTTGCTCGGTATAATGCGGCGTCACTTTGCCAGAGTGTGACTCCAATAAAATGTGATACTTCTGATTTTATTTGGACTGCCGTATTAGACCATGTGACTAGCCGTAAGATTAACCCTTAGGTTGCTAAGCGCGACTCTCTGACCTTTTGTGGACAATGTAGATCAAGATCAGACTGCACAGAACGTGCAGTCTGATCTCTGATCTACACTGTCCGATAAGGACATATTTTCCTCAAAAAATTATCTTTGAAATAGCAAAATATGGGATTTTCTTATCGGCGTAAAAGTTTTATTTCACTTATTTAGCAGAATAAGGGTTAAATCTGACATGAAATTTAAAATATTTGACTGCATTAAAAATCAAAGGACTGAAAGTCCTGAAAAGATTATTTGTGGGGCAATGATAAGGAGGAATGAAATATAAGCTTTTCACCACATGTAATACATAAAACTGCAATACACACATGTTATAACGATATCGAATGTAATAATACACCACTTTATACGAACACGATTTGACACTCCATGCCGAGTTTGTCTGTATTTCACTGTAATAAGCATCGGTTGAGAACGATATTGCTCGTTACGCTATTTTGGGTATTACGAGGTTATTTTCTTGTCGCAAAGTTTCAAATTCAATCAATATTGAGCTAATGTATTGTTACATACGATACTGTCATAACAATATTGTTTATTGCAATTTTATAAACATGTATTACATGTGGTGAAAAGCTTATATTTCATTCCTCCTTATTATTGCCCCACAAATAATCTTTTCATGACTTTCATAGAACCTTGTCATAGATAGAACAAGGAAGGTAAACAAAACTATCAGACATGGTAAGTCAAGCAGGTTAACTGTTCTTAAATTACTCAGGCTTAGACCTGGATGAAAAGGAAATCACAAATGAGGAAAAGAACAGGCTCAGACACATATAACTGTCAAGAAAAAAATTCAATCTCGGAAACCATGGCGAGACAAGTAATGGATTGTGCGTCAAGAGTATTGGCAACTTTAACAACAGAACTATAGCCAGTCAAATGTTGTGCAAGTAATTAGTTCAAGACGTTTGTTGTCGAAAAAGAATTTTTCCTAGGTCATTGAGACAGCAAGCTAGAGAGAGAGAGAGAGAGAGAGAGAGAGGGAGGATGGATGGATTGAGGAAGAGGGAGGAGGAAGACAGACAGATATACAGGCAGGACATGAAGACAAAGAAAGAGAGCGAGAGAGTTAGGGATAGAAGGAAAGGAAACGAGAGAGAGAGAGAGAGAGAGAGAGAGAGGGGATGGATTGAGGGAGAGGGAGGAGTAAGACAGACGGGGAGGACATGAAGACAAAGAAAGAGAGTAAGGGATAGAAGGAACGGAAAGGAGAGAGAGAGAGAGAGAGAGAGAGAGAGATTTTGTACACAGTTACAAGGAATGAACTGATAACGTTTCCATATTGCTCCATGTTCACTTTCAAAATTAACGTATGAGTGTACTTATACTTCATTAAAGCTTCGCGCATCTGTTTATCATGAAAATGCCAATTAATTTTACTTATAACTTTCGGAAATTAATTAGCAGCAGACGAATTGAAAATATGCTTGTGAAATCGGGCAATTAGGCATAAGATAAAGTTTTACGCTTTACTTAAGGGCACCTGATTGAAGTACTCGGTATATGAAATTTTTTATAAACATTGTGAGGAAAGGGTGAAAATGTTGGTAACCAACACTGTCTTCTTTTCCCTATAGTGTTTCCTACCCTTTCAACTACAGTCCCTTGACTTGATCTCTACTTGACATTTCGTCTGCATATGCTTTGAATGTGGATCAGTCTAAAATTGTGTTGTCTGGTAAAGACTTAATAATATGTGACTACACGTGTTAAATTAAGATATTACGGTCCGTACTATTTTTGGTTTTTGGAGAAATACCAGTCAGTCTCGATCAAAGATCAGACTAAACAATATGTGAGTTTTGATCTTCATTTACATTTTTCACAAAACTATCATATCGTTACTTAACAATCTGACAGCATTCTCTTTGCATTTTGTTAAAAAATCAGTTTGGTTTTGAAGGAAATCTAAGTTGATATTATTGTATAAACCAAGTTATAGTCACATGGTAAAACTAATTGGTATATAGCAACGGTTTAAAATGATAAATTTATGTCGGATTACTTTCAAAAACCATTGTTCTGTTTTAAAAGGGTGATGACCTTTCAGCTCTCATCTCCCTATGTCAACTGTTAAAATGAAATCCTATGACGACGAATCACTCCTGTGTTTCATGAAAAATAGTTCCTCATAGATCAATGAACAGATGCGCTTTCTTCATATGTGCCAGTAACATGCGGACTGAAAAACTATGCCAGCCAATCACACAAACAATGAACTTCGCAGGAAAATGTCATAGAATTAGCTCTGGATTTAAAATTGGCCTCATTTCGCAGTTTTGACATAGCCTAGTTTATAGTCTATATCACGGAAACTAAGGACGAGAGACACCCTAAAACACCCCAAACCACTCGAACAACATTCTACACCAGTCATTACACCTCAAACCACGTTCCTAACACCTAAAACCACATGCAGAACGCTTAGATTCACAATTTTATGAAAACTAGTCGAAAATAATGCTAACACTGTTAGAGAGAACATTTGTAAACCGTAAGATGAATGATTTTTCAAAGAAACATCCTCACAGCCATAGAGATAACGCGCTGTAAAAACTTGAAAGAGTGTAGAATGATTCAAAATTTAATCAGAAAACATAGATAAATTAACGGTATTTATGAGGCAATGGATCTTGATTTAAAAGAGGAAACGTCACAATAGTGGTTTCTCTGATGGTCCACAAAAAATAATGCATTTTCTATCGGTTGTAATCTATGTAACCTTGCAAAAGTAAGAGGCAACATTAGGCATGAAGATACAAGTATGATTATGGTTTAATAAGATAAAGATGAAATGGGTAAAAAACTGACTGAAAACGTGTATCGATATATCTTTAATGTAATGGCCCTCTCTTAAAATCTATTTGCTGGGAAATTGCTACCATCACCTTCTATGGGTACTTTCAGTACTTTGATTATCAATATGTAAACAAAATGCCATCTGTTTGTTGTATACTATAATATATGCATAACATTCAGGTAGCAAACATAAATAAAAAGAGCGTGACAAATGCATTGGTCACGTACCTATTTTTAGACAAGAATATCAGATTATTTTCGTTTTATAAATGTCTTATAACAAACATTTGATAAATTTATGGTATACAGATGAGTCTTCGTTCGCATGTAATATCTTTTAAATGACTCATATCTAATCCTTAGGCTGCTACGCGCGATCCTTTGCCCTTTTGCAGGCAGTTTAGATGCACAGAACGTGCAGTCTGATCTTTGATCTACACTGTTAGACATGAATAGCCTATATTTTGACCACATCAAAATAATATTAAAGTCATAAAACAGTCACTTCTCACTTCTTCACGTCTTACAGTAATGGGCTTGGTCATCTGTAGTGCCTTGCCGAAGGACACCCCGGCTTAAATAACGCTGCAAGCATGGATCAAATTATGGTTTCCTGATAACAAACACAACTCCTAATACCCTTAGCCACATGGAAACGAACACTTTTCTAAGAACTTGACCGATTAGGCTTGTGAGAGACACAGACAAATTAATCTTTCAACAGTTCAGTCTCTGCTGTTCGGATTGAGTGATGCTGAACAATTGCGCAATATTTCTCTCTCGGCCGGTAAACTCGAGATTTCATTATCCCAGAACCGAACTACCCCATGTTTTTATTTTTGTTAAAGAGACCATCAGGAAGAAGACTTTTGAAAACGTTGTGGGAAAAGGAGAAAATGCTGGTAACCAGCATTTTCTCCTTTTCCCACAATGTTTTCTTTCCGAACCCAAGACAAATTCCATCGTTTGAGATACATTCAATTAGTCATCTGCAAATACTTTCAATACAGATGAGTATGCCAATTTTGTCGTTTGGTAAAGGGTTTTACAATAGGAACGTAGACATCGTAGGTTGATTTGCTCATAAATCAGTGGAAACGAACGGAATAGACCGAAGCAGACCAAAAGCAGGAAATTTTATTGCGATTTGAGTAGTGTTCCGGTGCAAGCTTATTTTTTCCCTGCTTTCACGTCTGGTGCATGCAAGATGCAACAAAACAAAAATGGCATGAACAAGAAAGTGTATAGAAAGCGCCCAGACAAACGGACAAACAGACTCCAGCGGGGAAATCTCTTAAAGGCGCTTTTAACTGGCATGGGACATATCACTCAAAAGTATTTTTACCACAGTTTATATATATCTGTCTAAAGCAAACAAACACGCTGCCTAGCCTATCTCATTTGCATTCATAAAGGGAGGTAATTATGCTAGCTATAATTATACAAATGAGTTCAAGCGGTACATAGTGTTAGAGAATTTGAATGTAAGTAAAGGATGAGGTTAAAGTAGCAGAAACCCTGATTTCAACAAACAAAATCGTACTAGATATTATATAAAGATTCAGGACGAGACTGTTTGCTTTCAGTTGGGGGGAAAATCCAACAAGAACACCAAAAAAGTATGCCTCAGTCGGGATTTGAACCAGCTACCTATTTTAACGACTCTACCGACTGTGCCGTCCGCGAAATAACTATCTAGCTTGTTTAACCTTAACCATGCAATCCCGTGTTTGATCGACCATGAGAAATAATGCTTGTGAAAACACTGTGTGAAAAAAAAAAAATGCTGGTTATCAGCACTTTCTCCTTTTGTCAGAATGTTGTCTGCCCTACAGAAGACAAACCCTTGATTTGAACCACATATAATTACGTCATCCTCAGATGCTTTACAATTGGACAAGTATAAAAATTTGAAATTATACCACAAGAAAATTAGTAGTCTTAACCCTCGCACCGCGCTTATAGAAAGTCCATTATATATATATATTAAATAAAATAGATTTATTAAATTAAGTTACTAACATGTAATTCCAAAAGAAGCCTATGATGTTTTGAATAATGAAATTCTTTTCGTTTTGCGTATTAATACTATTATGCCTAGTATAATTACCTCCCCTTAACGTATGCAAATGAGATAGGCTAGACAAAGAGTTTAGCTGCTTGTTAAGATATATCAGCCGAGGCTGTAGTGATGACGATGCGTTTCTTTAAGATGCCCGATGTCTCGGTCTGTTTGTCTTCATTAATCTTTTACCACACAATCCGAGTATTAACGACCCTGTGGTAGGTTTTTGAAAACATTGTGGGAAAAGAAGAAAATAATGCTAACCAGATTCTTCTCCTTTTCCCACATTGTTTTCTACCTTTCAAAAGACAAATATCAATTTTTAAGCCACATTTATGTTGTCGTCTGCAAATGCTTTCAATTTAAACAAGTCTACATTTTTATTTTTTTTTTGTCGTCTGGTAAAGAGTTGAGAGGCGCAGCTAGGTACCTTCTCTGTAGCTGTTCGGCTTGTTTCATTTGACATGCAGGTCGCCAGGGTACCATGTAAAATATTCCTTTAACTGTTTACTAAACAACATAATTTTAGACCTGTCCAAATTGAAATCATTTGCAGACGGCAAAATAACTATTACTCAAAAATTGAAAGTTCTTTTTGAAGGGGTAGAAAACATTGTGGGAAAAGCTAACCAGCATTTTCTCCTTTTCCCACGATGTCTTAAAAAACCTTTTTTTCTAAGGGTCGTCTGTCCCAAGGTCAGGATTGTTTAGAAATGGATTAGAGCAACTGGCTTCTTTCCCACAATATCTTCACAAGCTATTTTTCCTGACTGTCGTTAAAAGTCAGAATGGTTTGGTTACGGGTTAAAGCAAGCGGCTACTTTCCCACATACATAATCATAAAGTCAGTTACGATATTCGACGTTGTAAATAGCAGGTAAAAAGTTCACTGTATAATTTATTACACACATACGGGTGTCAACTGACCATAACTGACTAGGTCAGTTTTTTCGATTTGTTTTCCCGAAATACTGTCATCTTAACTTACCGTCCCTAGCAAACGTTCTTTTCGACTACCAATGCACCATTTCTGAAACTCTGTGGCAAAAGGATAAATTTGCTCGTAACGAGCCAGTAAGTTTTCAGATAGACGTGACTACCAATTTATCCTTTTGCCACGTTTTCACATTATATTCATGAGTCATGTCCCGTGAAATAGGGTAAAATGCATCCGCAAAAGTAATCGACCTAGGTCAGCCTGCGCAATCCAACCTGGTTCGGACTTTTTGCCGTCAGTCAATTTTCTGTATGTCAGAGGACCATTCTATCCGAGGATTCAGCCGGTTGTTAGATCAATAATTGAGCTGCGCTCGGTGAAAAGGAGGCTTAATGCATCTGCGAAAATATCGACCCAGGTCAGCCTGCGCAATCCGCGCAGGCTGACCTGGGCCGAAACTTTTCGCAATAGGGCAATTTTCTGCGTGTCAAAGGACCAGTGTACCCCATGAATCAGTCGGTTGTTATTCAAAACGGATTTTATTGATCCATGATTATGTGATGACTTGCTTGGTATCATGGATCACGAAGATGCACTAAGCACTCTTTTCCGAGAGCACGGCTCAATTATGTGATGACTTGCTTGGTATAATGCATCACAGACATGCATTAAACCCTGTTTTGCCAAAGCATGGTTCTCAAGTGTTAAAGCTTAACACTATACCACACAATCTCGACTTTTAACGACCCTCAGTAAGAAGGCTCTCGAAAAAACAATGTGGGAAAAGGAGAAAATGCTGGTAATGAGCTTTGAAAAGAAGACGATGCGGGTAACTGACATTTTCTCCTTTTACCACAATGTTTTCAACCAAATCAAGAAAATATTTCGTTATTTGGACCAATTTCAATTTGTCGTTTGCAAATGCTTTCAGTTTGGACCATTCTAAAATTTTGTCGTTTGGTAAAGGATCAATTAATGTCGTGTGCCCCTTTTGCATATGGATATTTACAGTGTCAACCGCTGCAATAAAACATGTTATCTCTTCACCACACAATCCCCAGCGTTTAACGACAGAAAGAGGCTTTTTGAAAACATTGTGGGAAAAAGAGAAAATGCTGGTAACCAGCATTTTCTCCTTTTCCCACAATGTTTCCTCACCATTCAGAGAATAACTTCCATAATTTGAGACATGTTAAATTTTTCGTCTGCAAATGCCTCCAATTTCGTGAGTTCAAAATTTTATCGTTTGGTAAAGAATTAATTCTCTACCAGACGAAACAAGAAATATCTTTAAAAAAAAGATAGACGGCGTAAATTTGCCCGCAAACGGGCAAGGGTCCTTAGTATAAACATGCATACATTTTTGACCAATCACAAATTTCTGTTCATTTGTTTTTTATTAGTACCTAAAAAGTAGGTCAAAAGCCAGCACATTCAGCCACGCCGAAGAATTTTGTCTCGTCCATGTTCAAAGCATATGAAGACGAAAAATTAATTATGGCTCACACGTGACTGGATTTGTCTTTGACACAGGACAAAACATTACAAGATCAGGAGAAAATGCTGGCTACCAGTATTTGAGCCACGCTCTGGTAAAAGAGGGCTTAATGCATCTCCTAGATTCATGATACCAATCTAGCCATCATACAATTATGGATCCATAATAGTCACCCTTTTTAACGACTGACTTAATCATGAGGTAGAATGGTCCTTTGACATACAGAGAGTTGACCAATAACGAAAAGTTTCGGCCCAGGTCAGCCTGCGCGGACTGCGCAGGCTGACCTGGTTCGATACTTTTCGCAAATGCATCAAGCCCCCTTTTCATAGAGCATGGCTTATTTTCTCCTATTCCAACAATGTTCTTAAAAAGCTTTTTCCTAAGGGTCATAAAAAGCTGCGGATTGTTTGGAAAAGAATTAATGTAATTTTAGACAGGTGTCAACAGGGCATTCGACTGATAAATGAATAAGTTAATTAGCAGGAATTCTCTGTCCGTTCATGGCTATATTTCAAGGTCATTATTGTCCTATGTTCAAAGGGTGCAACTTACGGACAGTTCAAAGACTGACTGACTGGCTCACTGGCTGACTGACGGACGGACGGACGGACGGACTGACCGACCGACAGACCGACCGACAAAGAAAATTTCCTCATTGGGTGTTCTGTCCAATTCACATGCACAAAATTTACAGATAGAAATATACGAGAAAATTCGTAAAAGTGTCTTTACTCACGTTACGAGCAGTTTTTCCTTTCGCCAGAAAGCGTTCTCAAGAATCAGTATTCTTTAAAACTAAAACTTATATGAATTACAAACATTCACAAAATTGTATTAAAAGTAGAATCTTGCACATTTGTCTGTGGTAGTAATGACAAACCCTTTAACGAACATTTACGTGTTTTAACGACCCTATGGAAAATGCGTTTGAAAACATTGTGGACAAAGGAGAAAAGGCTGGTAACCAGCATTTTTTTTTCTTTTCCCACAATGTATTGTTTCCCTTTAAAGACAAATCCAAGCACATAAGCCGCATTTCTTTTTTCGTCTTCAAATGCTTTCAAATTGGATAAATCTAAAATTTTGTCGTTTGGGAAAGAGTTAACCCTTTACCACATAATGGCGACTTTTAAAAACCCTGCAGAAGAAGGCTTTTTGAAAACATCGTGAGAAAAGGAGAAAATGCTGGTAACCAGAAGAAAAATTGCACCATTGGAGCCATATTGAAATTTTCGTCTGCAAATGCTTTCATTTTGGACAAGGCTAAAATTTTGTCGGCTGGTAAAGAGTTAAAAGTCGTCTGCTGCACATTTGTTTGCTGAGGTTTTGCTTTTAAGTGGCATTAAAGCAGGTTTTGACTCATTTTAATGGGGGTGGGGGGGGGGGGGGGTGGAGCAGTTGATATTTTGCAAGGAAAAAATCATAAGGACGTGACTGTTTCCAGTATTAGGGGAAAAAATGCTGGAAAAAAAAAAAATGCCCTCAGTGGGACTCGAACCCAAAACTTTCAAAACTGTGGTCGGCAACGTTATCTGCTGAGATCAACTGAGCTATGGGACCAACTGACATAATTACCGTTTTAAAAATGAGCCATGTTCTGTGATAAAAAGGGGGCTTAATGCATCTCCATGATGTATAATACCACCCAACTCATCACAGTATTATAGATTCATAAACTCTGTTTTGTACAACAACCAACTGGAACAAAAGTTTAACTGGTCCTTTGGGATGTTTACGGAAATTTACCGAAAGCAAAAAGTTTCCGGCAAGGTCAGCCTGCTCGGACTGCGCAGGCTGATTTGGGTCGATACTTTTTGCCAATGCATTAAGTCCCCTTTTCACAGAGCATGGCTCAAATTTATTTACTCCTTAATATGAAAAAAAAAAAAACGGCCATACTGTTAACTAACGGAATGTAAAATTTTACAGTAAAAATACAAAGGAAAAATCAGTAATTCCTTGTACTGTCTACATTTGTTTCAATCCGTTTTCATTTTAAAGCCATTTATGCACGCGAATAAAAACTGGCCGTCTTTGTTAAGATTTTTTTAAACGAAAAAACTGCCAAACGAAATATGGTTTAATGCCGCATCCAAGAATAAAGGAAATTATTTGCTAGCGAACAAATGGCGACCACGTGTTTTGGGAAAAATAAAGTGTTTTTAAAAAATGACAAACGTTTTGACCGAACCTTCATATTTTTTCACGTTTGAATAACAAGACAATTAAGACATAATTTGAATAAATGGTTTTTCCAGTGACAAAATACCTGAAATAGTTTCATGTCACCTTCAAAATTCCGCCACATCCTCCTTGGCAGGACATATTAAAAAAAATCAAACTTTGACAGTGCACTAGATAATTATATTTTGAAGTTTTTTGGTTTTATTCTGTGAAAGAATTTCTATTTTTCATCCAATTACGAGTAAGTCTACATATTCACATTCGTGATATTAGACTAGCTACGTCTCTCTGAATGGAATAATGATCTATTTAAAACAAAAGACCATCTATAGTCGACCGACCGGTCGACCGACCGACCGACCGACCGATCAAATACTTGTTCAAATAATGATTGTTTTACCTGTAAAATATTTTGTTGACACAACAAAAAAATGAAACCCAAAAAAGCATTTCTGGATTGCAATATAGATGTAACTTACCAAGCAATTAGACGTTACACAATGATTACAAACGTCTAATTGTACAAAAACACGTCGAAGAATGCAGTTGGGAATCAAGCCGAATTAAATTTGGGAGACGCTGGGAAATTTTATCAGCGCACGAACTAATTTGTAAAACGCGCGCATGATTTATGTAAGTAATAAGCTTAGACTGGCACAATGCGAGAAGAAATTTATCACAGAACCAGCCTGAAATTTTGTTTAAAAATCTTTCCCACCTGCGAACGACCCTTTCTAGGTCCGTATTCACCGAACATTCTTAAGAAAGTTCTTGGCCTTATTCTTCAGAATTTTCTAAATTTGAAAGTAACACAACTTCTGATTGGCTAAACCATTAGGTTTAGCCAATCAGAAGTTATGTTACTTTAAATTTAGAAAATTTTGGAGCCTGAGACTAAGAATATTACCAAGAATGATTTGTGAATACGAACCCTTAGCATGCAATAGGTGACTTATAAAAATAGCATTTTGTTAAACGGAGATATTGCACGTAACGAGCAATCTCTATTATGAGAAAAAGATGAATTACTTGCTATTTCCCATTCTCTACAACGTTTTCATATGTATTTACGTGTTAAACTCCTTTTCTCACATTGTTATAAGCCTTCTTTCCCTGGGTCGTAAAACCACTAGATCGTGTGATAAAGGGTTTGCAACTTTTATTCTAGTTTCAAGATTAATGTCCTGCCAGCGACTGGAACTTAAGCAGACCGCACTGTAACACACTGTAAAACTCATAACAATATTAATTCCTTCAAAATGGTATGAATTTTGACTCCCGAATAGTTTAGTTTTGGCCGTTATTGGACCTTCAAGAAACTGTCCGTCGGTAAAGGTGCCGAGCTCCGGTAGATCAGTCAGGAGCGTACAGGACTTGAGAAAAGGGGGTCGCTGGTTCGATCTCCGACTCGGTCAATGTCTCTCAGAGGATTGAGGATAGTCATTGCGACAGGATTCATTCCTTTCTCACCGCTGACCATTGTTTCGACGATGTGGGAAAGCAGCCAGTGTCCTGGAAAGAATATTATGCGTAGTAATGATGAAAGAA